>CM051235.1:223793397-226293387 GCA_027917425.1 Gastrophryne carolinensis
AAAGTTTCCTTTGGCTAGGTTCAGGAGCATCCTGCTACCCAGGCTTCAGTTCATGACTGCCTCCTATCTATTTTTGTAGGAGTGAGTTTCTATTCCCCATCCCTGGGCCCACCCCATTGTTAGGAATCCTCAAGCAGCATATGTTGTGCCCAGGGGCGGACTGGGGCTAAAAAACGGCCCGGGATTTTCTGGGGCACACCGGCCCTGCTGCACTGTTCCTGGCCCGGTATAGTATCTTAATGTCACGTTTTGTTCCATAACACGCACCCAGGGTTTAAAGAACAAAAATAAGAAAGAAAATATTCTGAACACCCCCATTACAGACAGTGTGCAGAATCCCCCATTACAGGCAGTGATCGGTATCCCTCATTACATCCAGTAAGTAGCATCCCTCATTACAGTGAGTGAGGGGCATACCACACAGGCGCATTGCGGCATCTTCCATTAAGGACAATGAGGGGGATCCCTCTTTATAGCCAATGACTGGCATCCCTGCATTACAGTTATTGAGGGGCATCCCTCATTAAAGGCAGTGGTAGCATCCCTCAGTACAGCCAGTGGGGGCATCCCTCATTACTGCCAGTGGAGCATCCCCTATTACTGCCAGTGGGGAAATCCCTCAATACAGTCATAGGGCATCGTCCATCTCTGCCATTTGGGGTATCCCTCAGTACAGCCAGTAAGGGGCATCCTCCATTACTGCGAGTGGGGGCATCCCTCAGTACAGCCAGTGGGGGCATCCCATATTACTGCCAGTGGGGCATCCCCCATTACTGCCAGTAGGGAAATCCCTCAATACAGTCATGGGGGATCCCTCAGCCAGCACAGCTGAGTTTTTTGTTAGCTAGGAATTATTAACATTAAAGCCACATTTTGATTTCTGTTTCATGATAGTAATAATATTCTAACACAACATAGGAGAAAAAATATAAATATATTTTACTGTGTAACATCCATATACCGGTAATTGAGTTTTAAAAATTCACATATATACACACAATTTAAAATATTTTTATGTGATATATATATATATATTATATATTTTTTTTTTTTGGTACAAATAAAGTGGACCTTAAATGTCTTATTGTTAGACTGGCCAGAGTCTTGTATGTCCACATACAGAATTACTACAAACATAGCAAATACAATGATTGTAAATAATAAAGACATACTTTAATTATATATAGAGACAAATTTCAAGCTTCCATTTCCAATGATAAGAAAAGAGATATACTTACACTTACTATTAACAAAGACAGGTATATAGGTCCCTGTGGGATCTAGCCAGCCAGTGAGTGACATCCCCCACTCCCTCCTCCCCCCGCCACTCACACACCCATGCACTTACCGTTGGTTCCAGATGATCGGAGGGCCGGCCTGCCTGTCCTTGCTGTTCCTGCCGCTGCCTCCGCCGCTCTCATACACACACACACACACACACACACACACACACACACATTCATGCTTACCGGCACTTTCTGGCTGCTGCGCGCTGGTCGCCGGTGGGCGTGCCCCATATGGCCGGTGTTCAATGAAAACAATGGACACCGCCCATTGACGACCAGCGCGCAACCGCCAGGAAGTGCCGGTAAGCATGAATGTGTGTGTGTGTGTTTGTGTGTATGAGAGCGGCGGAGGCAGCGACAGGTATAGCAGGGACGGGCAGGCCGGCCGCAGTGGCCGTCCCTCACCCTCCAGCATATGTTGTATTCAGGGTCGTGGCCTTCGCTGGCGCCGGCCTACCGGGGTATTGCCCAGTATGCCCTATGGCCAGTTACTGGCACACCTGTATGTCGTTTCCCCTTTGTGTAGTTATCCTCCCCACCCAGACAATTTGAAAGGCACTATTGTAATTCCAGTGCCATTGTGCATGCAACGTCATTTCTCCTGGACGGGCAAGGTTCTGCCCATCACTCTACATGCCCCTTCATGCCCTTTCCCTCCCACACACGAGAGACCGCTCCCAAGCTCCGCCCTAGAGACCCGTGTTAGTGTGATGCGCCTACCCTATGCATGAACCCATACATGCTCAAAGTATTCTATAATCCATTATCACCCAAGGTGTCCCCTGTTGTTGTGCTATGATGGTCCTGCCAAGAAATATTCATGTATATATTTTGCCAACACAACAAATTGACTTTAACCTTTCAGGGTTTATATTGTGCCTCATCTTTGAGGATGTTATTTGTGTGACATGACTGCACCAGAATATAATTTCATTGATACATTTCTATGTTGTCACATTGCTATGTTATCACAGGAAAACTAGGTCACACCACCAGTTAATTAATCCTTCATTAAAATTTCAGATAAATAATACGCCTGTACATACTAATTCATATTCTATAAATTAATTTGCAATCAAAATTCCTATTCTTACAGGAAAAGTATAGTATATAATTGTGCATAATTGTTTACCGCTCATTCACCCATATTTTGCTTATTCTTTAGTCCATGAGTTATCTGCTGTTATTTTTGGTATTTTTAATAGGTAGGAGTATTCATTTAGTCCAGGTGGCCTCTCACTTGAAGCATATAGATCCTCCTAGTCTCGAATTGTAATTTTGTTCTTTAATTTAGTACCCCTATCATCCTTATGTACTTTCTCTAATACTTGAAAGAACAATTCATCTGGGTTACTCTGATGTTCCTTGTGGAAATATTTTTTTTTTTTTTATGTTCCCTTTCCTTATGTCATACACATGCTTGTACACCCCATCACTTAACCTATGACTGGTCTTAGTAGTAGTTTTGGTTACAAGGGCACACGAGCATGTATAGGATATCAGTGAAGTTACAGTTACAAAGTGCCTCAGCTCTCTCATTTCTCCATTTGGAAGGGAGACCTGTTTTTTTCAGGGAAGAACCCCTTTATCAAGCTGCTGCAGCTAAGTACATCACTTAGCTGATTTCTCAAAGTCCCTCAGATTACTGGAATTCCCCATCACCCTCACGTATTCCCCATAGGAGGCCATTCTGTCCAATTTTCAAGTCTAAGAAAGTTATTTCTTTCTTGGCAGCGGTCATGGTAATTTTTAACTTAATGTTAAGTTAAATCGGTAAGTCTTTTAACAAATTCAAATAACTGCACACTGCCTCCAGTCCAAAAAATTTGGATTTTGCCTAATTATCTGTGCCAGGATAAAAAATGGCACCGGTAAATAGACAGTTCACCTACGATGGGGCAAATGTTGTCCACATCTCATTCCCCTGCACCTGGAGGTATAACTGGCAATTAAACAAGAAGCAGTAGCTTTAGGAGAAGGACATTGTGAGCTTGCAATACAATTGATCTTTGGTTGAGAAAACTCTCAACCAATCTCAGTCCAATCTCATGGGGAATACTGAAGTGCAATGCCTCCACGTCACATCTTGCAATTGTTGCAGTGTTTATGAGGAGTCTCTTATGTAAGATTGTAACGCTATTACGTAAGGTTGGAGAAATTAATTCAGATGTTTACTTTCAGATTCTGTGAGCCTATCCCCGATACTACTGTACTGCCTGGCGGTTTACTTTAATTTTTATGACCCATAATTATGGTTTAGATCCCCCTTTTCGCTGCAGGTATTCAAGACACCAGTCCCAATATTTCGAATCCCCAACTGGCAGTCTCATGACCACAGATAACAGGGTGGGTGAATGATCGT
The DNA here is from genome assembly GCA_027917425.1 of Gastrophryne carolinensis. Lineage (NCBI taxonomy): Eukaryota > Metazoa > Chordata > Amphibia > Anura > Microhylidae > Gastrophryne > Gastrophryne carolinensis. The sequence continues at coordinate 223,797,046 of CM051235.1, forward strand.
CCTATAGGATGTTTGATGAGATTACAGAGAAACTTTGTTAACTGATGGTGACTGCCTGCAGATATGCACCCATTCTTCTTATATCATTTATCATGGTGCCTTGGCTGTCCTGGATACCCCTGGCTTTTAGGGTGACACAGCCCCCCACAGTTTATCTTTGCTTGGTCTTTGACTTATCCTACTTGGCTGCAGGGTGGGGAATTGTCCAGGGCTTCTCTGCAGATTCTCCACTCACTCTGACACAGGCTTCTGCTCTTATTACAAACAGACTGCTGACACTGAAGGGAAACTCAACATGCAACTTTCTCTCTTCTCTGCCTCTTAAAATTGAAGACGATAGATTCTTCTGCCGTCAACCTTCTATGTTTACAGCGGACCAAAACCCACCCATCTCATAGATTCCAATGCGGCTTAAATCCCCCCCCCCCCCCCCGGGGCGTTGAGATGCCCCACTGTGTGAAACCCTCCAGGTCATCCGCTATACTCACCTTATCCCCTGGTCCACCGGCACATGCGTGAGCAGCAGCCGCTCCCTACTATTCCTTTAGCCGGGCATGCACCCGAGCCAGGCATTTGTGAATGACCAGTGTGGGCATGCTCCCTGTTAGAGGGCAGGGGGGATGCAGCCGCCAGGCACGCTCAGGTCCGCAACATTAGACAAAGGCTTAGGACGAAGGGACGGGAGTGGATCCGAGCACGATGATTGGGTGAGAGGCTGCATGCGCCGTAGACCTGGGGAAAGGTGAATTAGATTGGGCGGCCTGGGTGGGCTTCCACAATCGGGGTGCCCCGGGGGAAATTCTGGGTTTCGGTCCACTTTAACTACTACATCCTGTTTCCTGTTCTACAATAAAGCTGTACATGTATTCATATATATATATATACTCTATACAGCCACCTCCTTCTCTGTCAATTTTACAGTATAAAGAAAGTTTACTTAAAACAGATCAAGTGCTTCTGCTGTCACCCACACAGAGCAGTATCTTAGGCGCTATGAGTACTCCCGCCAGCCCGTTCAATTCGATAGGTGAGCGGGAGCATGCATAGAGATGGGGATGCGGATGTGTGCAAGACAGCTGTGCACAGAATCTTGAAGCAGCAGCAGAATATGCTGGGCAAGATGAGAAGAGGGAGGCAGGGCGAGGGGGGGGGGGGGGCTGGGCAGCCCCTTATCTGTCCTGGTTGCTGTAGAGGGACAGGGCTGCCTTGTTTATGGATCCAGCGCTCTTGCTGTCACCCGCAGAAAGCAGCATTCTAAGCACTATGCATGCTCCCACCAGCCCATTCAAGTCCATAAGTGGGAGCACACATAGAGCTGGGGATGCGGCTGTGTGCGAGATGGCTGTGCACAGCACCTGAAGCAGCAGCTGAACGGCGGGGAATTTCGGACTGGGAGAGGTGAGCTTGGAGGGAGGCAGGGGAGAGGGGTCTGGGGTGTTCCAAAATGAATGAAGGTAATCAAGATGGGGCTGTGTCACAGGGTGAGGGCTATCAAAGTGGCTTTAATAATTCGAGCCACTCGCTGGGCTGCAGGTGCTGGGCAGTGGTGGATAGAAGAAGGGAGTGGTCTCACTGGTGATTGGCTACCTTTACTGTATCCACCCCTCTTGCCCGCCCATGCATGCGAGGTAGATGCTGGGCTGGATATGCTTCTACAAACTCGTGTCACACTGATATATAACAGCGTGTAGTATCATTATGAGGTATGAGGATCTTTTCCCTTATTGAGGTACAAATTTTAACTCAAGGAGCGGTGACTGATTGTATTATAGTCTAGCTAACAAATTTAGGCACAGTTATATTACTACTTAGTAATAGTCAGCTCTACCTTGAATTTGTGGCTATCTCATGTGAGACAAAAGACCTCCGGCAGCAGCTGGGAGCGCTCCACTCCAACAATCTTTATGGTAGAACAGAAAAATGTCCAGTAAAAATTCATCACAAACTTTATTCTCAAAATGTATTAAAAAGCCATGGAGGCAAACATTTCCAGTGAAGCATACACTAAACACGTCTACGCGTTTCAAACCAAACAAAGATGATCATGACTTCTTACATGCATAATCAAAAGGCTTATAACCGTTACCTGAAACCCCATCCCCGCAGTGGGTGGCGCCAATAAATTCAAAAAGAGTAATAGGTAAATTGAACATACATAATTAGCTACATCAAAGAGTCAGAACAAATGAAAAACTCACATTTAAGCTTGTGGCGGGGAGCCTTACCCGCATATTGACGAATAAACAAAGCTTACTCATGCTGATTGTTCCTAAAGAGGGATCAGCCTAGTGCAGATAACCTTGACTGAGTCCCAACTATGAAATACTAAACCACAGGCAGAACTTCCCCCGCCCCTAGAGATCAAGTCAGATACACTGGGCCACTAATCAAAATATTATATTATACACACCGCTGGATACGCTTTTACAAACTCGCGTCACACTGATATATAACTGATATATAACAGTATCATTATGCGGTATGAGGATCTTATATTACTACTATATTACTACTTGTATTCATATTAAGATATTTCCTTGAAAATAAGCCATACCGCCTTTTTTGAAGCAAAAAATCAATCTAAGACCTGTCTTTTATGTATAACGGCATCCAGCAGGGCTTCAGATAGCGGGGCATCCCAAACTGAGTTGGACTATATGCCCACATTTAGTCTATTTTGATATAGCTCTGACATATTCTGTAGCATTGCACAAAGAACCCTGAGCTATTCTAAAAGGACAAGTCCACTGCGTTGTACCATTGGTGTTGGTCCAGACACGTGCACGCCTGTGTCGCAGCACTTTGCAGAGAGCCCAGACAGGAAAGGGTTAAGGTGTTAGTCACAGGCCAGTCAGCGCCGTTTTCCGGGCTGGAATTGTGAAATATTCTTCATGAGCTGACAGGTGTTTCTGGCATCTATGCTGGAAACTGAGGACAGCATGATAAAGCCGCAATATGCTGCTGTAGGAGGCCATCCTAAAAAACAGGAAGGGAGCAAGGTATTTTTAGCCTCTCCATATTCCCCCGCACTCCTGGGCTGAATAACGGGGGGAAATGCTATACAGATGTTGAGGCAGTGGCGCCGGTATCTTCATAAAGCAGAGCCACATGCGTCACCGCCATGGCCAGCCAGAAATGGCTGATATAAAACAGCCAGGAGTTGTGCGCTGATGCAGCCAGCACAAATCGTTTTCGGGCTGTTAGTATGTGATAATGATACATTTTTATTATACTGGCTTTGTCAACCACAAGCTTTTTTCACCTGTTTTGTACATTATTTCACTAATCAACAAGAACACCATCAAAGGTTGAAAGAGTTAACGTGAAGCAGAGAGCAAGTGGTCCGCGGCAACCAATAGGACATATTTAAAGAGGAACAACAAACAAGAAAATGACTTTCTTTGGTTTTATTTCTCTTTGGTGGGGCATCTCCGCTGTGTTACCCCGGGTTCGCTCATAAACTCACCATGATCCTACGGTGTATGCACAGGCCACTTACGGAGTAGGAGATGGGTTGTGTTTATCGAAAAGTTGGGCACGCATCTCATGGAAGCATGACAAGTGAAAGCTGTAATGATGATTTGGGAAATTTATTGGAGGTGGGTCACATTCCATACCGATCGTACACCTGCAAGTGCCGCACTCCTAGGCCTTGTGGCAGGATGAAGGGATTTTGGGAAGTCCTTATAGTGTTGCAGACTTAAAAGGTGGGTGTATGTAGTAGGGAAGGGTCTACAGACTAGTACCGTTCCTAGTGATATTCGGTGCTTGATATTCAATTGGGTGCTCATCTGAGTCTGAAGTAAAATTGGTTAAGGCTTTGTTTTCAGTGGCATTTTGGGTGGAATTTTGGATAAGGAATTGGTTAGCCATAACAAATGCACATTTGGTGGGTTGCAGGGGATAAAGGACAATGTTTGGGGGAGTCCTTCTGACTTAAACATATAAAACAGGGCAGTTGGAAAGTGGCGGTTAATGTTCAATGGGGTTAGCTTGAGGTTTCTACTTCTGGCTTTGTTGCTGCACTCATGGACTTGGGGTAAGTGTAAATCCGTCCAGGGGAGGGCTGTTTGGAGGCATGAGGATGGTTACAGTTGGTTACAGTTGCATTTTGGATTATGGATAAGGAATGGCTATGGAGGTGGCTTGGTTGGCGATTATCTAGGTAAGTCATTAAAATATTGTGGAGCCGGTATTCATTAGGTTGATGTCTCATTTGGTTGACGACTGTGGTGTACAGTGCTCATCCTTGATTAGATTCGGCATGGTGAGGTCTGATCTTCAGATACTCAGTATCGTCAGACTGGAGAATGGCGATCAGGAGGAGCAGCTCAGGTATGGGGTACCCGAAGAAGGGTTAAGGCCAAAAATAGGTTAGCCTACTTGGCATTCAGTGAATTGAGCTGTGTGCCCACAAAATGATGGTTTGGAGTGTTGGTTCTAATAGCCGAATATTAGTATCATGACTTGGAGAGCAGTGCTGTGGTGGAGCAGTAAAATTTGTTGGAGTGAATGGTTTATGGTGGCTTGAGCTGTATGCCACAATGTAATAGAATCAAGGGGTTTGTTCCTGATTGTCAGATGTTTGTCCTCATTTGTGCTGCTCAGAGAGTTACATTGTCGAGCAGATTCCCAAGTCGTTTGCTACAACATTAGGTAACACAAGGCTAAAATTTAGCAAAGGCTAAAATGGGCTTAAGTATATGGCTTACGGTTGATTGAGCCCATAATTGATAAGCATGGGTGTTTGGTTTGAAAATATTGGACATTTGTTATCATGTGTGTATCTCTGAGAGCTGCAATGAGGAGGAATGGCACAGGTCTTGGGTTACTAGAAGGATGGGCAAGGCAGATAAGGGTTGGAGAACATGGCATATAGTGGAGTGAACCATGTGCCCATAATATGATAGAGGTGATGTGGATGAGCAGCACAGGTTCGGGGTTGCCTGAGGGATGGGCAAGTCTAAAATGGGATGGAAATGGTGAACTATGGTGCAGGGAGCTGAGTGCCCAAGCTTTGAAGGCTGTATCATGTGTTGATTTTGCTTGCTGGGGGTATCGAGTTAATTAGGCTATACAGGGGGTGTAAAAGTTGAGAAAGAGGGATTTACTGTTCCCTTGGGATGAGTTCTTGGGGTTGTACCAGGAGGAATGGAGATAATCTCCCGCTTTGAGTGGTGGCATGCCAGAAATCCGGTGGTTATGGATAAGGGCATAAATTGGGTGTAACAGAGCCTTTGTTGCTATTTGTGCAGCTGAATGCGTGGTTGGGAGGGCCCCCATTTGCAGGTGGGCTCTGTTTTGTTTAAAGTACATTTGCAGGAAAGGATAGAGAGGATGGTCGTGTGTTGGCCAGTGTTGAGGTGATAGCGCTGTTCAGCTATGGCAGTCTCCCTTACTTTTGAGTTTGAGTTGGCAGGTTAGATGAAAATCTTAGACGTCAAAAGGAGGCGGTTGTGACTGAATACAAGCCAGGATTTCCAATGTGGTGGCGAGGCATGGGAGGATGGCTACATATTTCGTGTAGCCTGACTGCAGTAGCTTTGCACCCTGGCGGATAGCCTTGTTAAGCTTCAATCTTAACTGAAATGCGGCTTCTGCTTAGGTAGGTGCGTTAAGGGTTTTTCAGCTCCTCTCGTCAATCTTGCAGGTTTAGTTTGGCTGCTTGCCACTCAGACTCTAAAGAGGGGAGGGAGATTTGTGTTGTCTTGTACTTAGTTGTTCATCTGTGGCTGATTAAAAATGTATAATTCCAAAGATATTTGGGTGATATTTGGGTAGTCTGGGTAGTAGCGGAAGGGTAATATGGAGCGATAGTCAGGTCAATAGCGGCGCTGTCCCCTTGAAAGTGGTGTCCCATGACTGGTCTGTGCTCCTATCTTGAGCAGGACCAGTGTTGGCCATTGGGAGGTGAGAGGAAAGAGGTGATGGGGGCAGAGGGGGAGTCTAAGTAAAAGACAAGTGGTCTCTTCCACTGCCCCTTTGATCCCTCGCCTTCTGGCGCTGGAAGAGCAGTCCTGCCCACCCTCCCCTGAACACTAGCCACTTGCCTTGAAAGCACAATCGCCGAACAATCATTCTGTCTGAACAGAGTGTAACAGAGAGGAAATTGTTAATTATACAATGCAGGGGAAGAAGATAATGCATAGAATATATTGTTAATTTCATAGTGCAGAGGAAGGGGTTTATGTGTAGCAGAAACAAAATTACTAATCACATAGTGCAGAGGGAGGGATTTATGTGTAGCAAATTGGAAACAATTATATTGGACAGTTATATCGTGCAGAGGAAGGGGTTAATTTGTAACAGAGAACGTTGTTAAAAGTGCAGAAGAGGGGGAAACCTAGTGTCCAAAAGACTTTAGGGATGCCGATCTCTCTCTTTGTTGGGCAATTATTTAGGATTATTTAGGATGCCTTGCAGTGTGAATCCCCCATGCAGTGCCAGATTATGAGGGGGGTGCAAGGGGTTCACGCTGCAGGGCCACCACCACTTACCCTGCAAAAGGGGGCATCCACCAACCTTTGGGTTATGGTCTGGTCCAGGAGGCTTTTCTGTCTCTGGTCTGACGGGCCGCAGGGCCAGCAACGAAGCTAACGGCAGCAGTGAGGGCCCCCCGTGCCTCGGCGGCCCATTACTACACATAATCCACCAAGCACAGCCGCTGGCAGCTCAATGCAGATTTGCAAGCATGCAAATATTTTCTGCTGGGCCAACTGGTGGACTACACCCCCCCTCCGCCCAGAATGGCAAAGCAGGAGTTCCCAAGCAGCACGCACCCGCACAAGGGACTCGATCTGACGTTCCAGTAAGTAGGCGGGTTCCAGACAACCACCAAGGAAAATAAAATACTGTATCTGGGGCCTCAACTAGATTTTGTGCCCGGGGGCCTCCACCACATTTAATCCGGCCCTGCCCACATGTGCCGTTGTATCACCAGAGAGTTCACATCGCAGGACATGCATCTGAAATTGGGATGCCCCAGGGAGGATAAACAAAACCTGGATAGTGAAAACCCGGGGATTTGTTGCTCTTTAATGTGTAGCAGAAAGGAAATTGTTAAGTACACAGTGCAATATTTGCCAACTATTCTTTGCAACAGTGCTCCAAATCTGTCTGACTGTGAGGGCATTTCAGTGCACAGATTTTCTATTGGATTCATGTCTAGACTCAGGCTGGGCCATTTCAAAACTTTGATCTTCTTCTGGAAAAGAATAAATAAGGCACAAGTGATCGAGCCAGGTGGTGCAGGAGTTGGATCCAGTGATTAGGTAAGAGCTGGAGCCCCGCATTAGGAGCGATCAGCTATGTGGGACAAAAGGTGGGTATAGCATTTATTTTATTATTTTGCCTGGACAATGCTCCAGTTCCAGGTGCAGAAAAAAGCCCCAAAGCATAATAACAAACTTCCCTGTGTTCTTTTGGTTATGTGCAGTGTTGGATTTGCAACCAACATACCTTTTTGAATTATGGTCAAAAATTTCAAACTCGGTCTCATTAGACCATATTACATTTTCTTACATGCTGTTGGCAGACTTGTAGGTTTTGGTAAAACACGCTCAGGCATGGATATTTTTCTTTGTAAGAAAAGGCCCCTGTCTTGTTGCCTTCGCACGCTGCCCAGACATATGACTGTATATGTAATATGTTGTCACTTTCAATACAACACTAACTGCAGCTCCTTAAATGTTGCTGTAGGGCTCTTGGCAGCCCCCCAGATTAGTCTATGACAAACGTTATCCGGTTCTTCTGTGTACAGCCCTCATATAAGAGTTTTTTTTTTACATGGTATGTAGAATTTTTATTGTTTCATTTTCTTAACTATACAGTGTATCGACTCCATCTACACTTTTAGTGCAACTGATTCAGGAAACACTCTCTTGGGGGGGGGGGGGGGGTTTGTATTGGTATATTTTTGTAGATCTTACTGCTTTTTGTATTTCTATTCAATTTTTGATATAGTGTTTATTTAGTGATACTGACCATTAAATAGAGCAGGGTGTAATGCAATGTGCCGTAGGTCAGAAGAGAAAAATCAGTGATTGTTGGAATGACAGGTGCAGGTCACCCAAAGTGAATCGCATGGTCTAGAAAATATTCTTCCAACCTAGTTTGCCGAATATCTCACACACACCTTAGCTGGAAGGTGACTATGGCTGACCACAGACCACAAGGTGGTAATAGGCCAGGGGTCAGTGTGGGAGGATGCTGCCCCTGTGTGGCAGCATTTTGTGGTCAGAGGGGTTTCCTGTTTTCCTAATAGATGCTTGCGGGTTGAATTTCTGTTCCTGTCTGCAGGTGCAGCTTTGAGTCTCACTGATGGTGACTGGTGATGAGCCGAAACTACCTCTATTCTGCTCTGGTGCTGTTCTGTGACTTCACCCGAATCTGAATCCTGTAGGTGAGTATTTGGAAACCAATGAAAGCAGCCAAATGCTTCCAGACTGCATGATGGTAAGACCACGACATCAGGGGTACATCAGAGTTCTCCTAAGCCAAATAATGTATTCCTAGAGTAGATAAAAAATCAGTGACTACCTAATTCAAAGAACCAAAAGGATATTCGCTTTTGGTCCCCTGGAGCTGATGGCTCCTGGACCGGGCTTCAGAACTCACATGATACGTGCTGTTCATGTCGCATTGCTGCGACCTTCATCAGTCAGTATGTCACCCACTCCGCTGCTCAGCTTGCCCCACCGTCGCAAGGAAAGGACTGGGTTTCAGTAAACTGTACCTTACGTAAGCATTACAGAGGAACAGCACACCTAATTTTGGGTGTTTTTTGGGGTGTTGTTCCTCAATGTAACGGCATCCCTGTTGCTCCCATGGCGCAGACTTGAGTGAGAACGAGCACGATGATTGGCTTGGCAGCCCGCATCAATCAGCACACTTGCTTTCACTCAGCTCCCTTTGGCTCGATTGAGCCACATAGCCCACTCACCTTCAAGCCGTGGTGTGCCTGCGCCACCCATTCAAAAAGGCTGGGCATGGGTGTGCGCAGGGCTAAAGGTGAGCAGGGATACTGCTGCGGCACAGAGATGTGGCGAGGGCTCCGGGAGAAGGTGGGTGTATTGGTGCATGAAGGGAAGGTGGGTGTATTGGTGCATGAAGGGGGGATTTCACAGCTGGAGTGGAATTCAAACTCCAAGGAGTGGCACTCAAACGGCCCTGGTGTCTTTTAGACTTCAGGCCTAGAGAGGTTCCTCTTTAAAGAGGAACAACACACATGGATTTCACTTTCCTGTGAGTTGTTCCTCTCTGCAGCGCCATCCCGAATTGGGGTGCCCGGCTGTGTGCACCCCCCAAGGTCGCCCCGTTTCACTCGCCTTCCTTCCGCTCCTATGGTGCAGACTCGGACGAGAGCAAGTGGCTGTGTGGTGCGCTCAGCCAATCGGTGCGCTCACTGTCACTCGGCTCCCTTTGCCGCATACCCTGCCCACCTTGCAGTTGTGGTGTGACCGCGCCGCCCATTCAGGAGGTGCAGGAGCGCAAAGACATAGCAAGGGTGTCTGGGAGAGGGTGAGTGTTCCCGGGGTTTTCACACAGTGGGCATCCCAATTCGGGATGCCCCAAGGACTGGAGCAATTCGGGATGCGCCAAGGACTGGAATAATCACAATTTGCCTCTAATGTTCCTCTTCAAGGCCTTTTCTTTTTTCCATACAATTAACGCTAAATTGTAACACTAATGCATTTGTGTAATTGGCTTTATACACAAATGACTTTCACTCTAAATATACATTATTTTGTAAAAGGGGACCTGTAAATATACATGTAGCTGGTTTGAAAGAGTTAAAGGAGACATATTCTTTTTCATTATTTAAAGAATGTCTCTAACATTAATTCAGATGTTTACAGTATTATAGTTGGGGCTTCTATGCTTTTCCACTTGTAAATTCATTATTTTGCTAATGGTGTCCTAATGGTGATCTCTGTCATTATCTACAGACAATAAAAGTAAAAGTAAAGTAATATTGTTAAAAACAATTTAAAAATACAAAGCTGGCCGAATTTGACCTGAATTTTGTCGACAGTCCCAAAACTGGCCAAATTGGGGTCATATTTACCTTTGACCCAAATCCAAAGCCCATCAATAATAGTGAGACTCACTTCTAAGTGACACTTTATTTCTTTAAATATCAAATTACCAGACAGCTTACACACCAGAAAGTGACAGGGCTAAGCGGCCTGAAAGCATAGGAAAGTGATTAATAATCACAATTTGCATATGTAAAGATCCCTCCTTTTTCCTATTGCATGGCACGGCCTGCTTCAAGAAATCCTTACATATGGGATATTCCGCCACAAGGTGGCGCAATGTACTGCAGAAGAGTTGTGGCTCCTCCCGGCCCCATATAAAAACAGGAATCACCATAGACCTCTCCAGTGTTTTCTCTGCAGTGACACTGCGGCGATAGAAGATGGCTCTTATATTGCGCAGGTGAGCGGGGCAACCAAGCCTGCGGCCCTGCATGTCTATTTCCGCCCGTTTCCGGACCCTCTGTGCCTCCCAGCCTCGGCTGTCGGATCAGGTGAGGGTAGAGGAGCACTAGGGTCAGGTGCTCAAGGAGCGCTGCTCCAAGCCGCAGACCCTGTACCACAAAGGGTAGCCGGCCATAGGCTTTATGGTGAGCCTACTAGGGATGCGGAGTTCCTGTCCTAGCTTCTGAGGGGGTGAGTGTTTTGGGGACTATGTGCCTTATTTCTCGCTCTCCTTCCCCCCCTCCCCGACGTGTGTTCGGGAGGGGGGAGGTGCGGGTGGTAGCGGCGTGTGCTTTTAGCTGTTTTTTAACTGTTTTTAAACTGTTTTCGCCGCCGTCGCCACTTTGCACTACGCTCCGCGGCGGGCGGCGCTATAACTGTGAGGTGTTTTTTGCTGTGTAGTGATGACGCCGGCGCGGTCACACGATCGCTTTTTTCGCGCTCTTCGGGGGGGGCGGGGCCGGCGGATGACGCGCATCACATCGCCCCCCTGTCCCTCAAGGTTCCCCTGCCCTCGCCATTTTGATTCTGCTGCGCGTCTGGGGCCCCTCTACCTCCCTGAGCTGCGGCGGTGATCTCTGCCTGTGTCGCTTCCGCCTGTGGTCTGGCGGCTTGGTGATCCTTAGGCCTGCTTGGTCCGTGAGTCCCCTTTGGGGGTGTTGTTTCCTTGGGGCATGGGCTGCGGGATGCTTATGTGTTTTACTTATGTCTTTCAGGCAGGACAACTGTGGGTTGTGGTTTCTCCCGGTTCTGCTCCTTATCCCCCCCTCATTCCCCCTTTACTGGCTCTGGGGGCATCCCTTGGGGGGCATCCCGGGTGGCTTTTTATTAGCCCTTACCCTGTGCTGGCCTATTGCGCCTGTCTTAATCACCATATGGAGGCTTCTGGGGATAGCATGCTCGGGGGTCCTTCGCGGCAACCCCAGCTGTGTTCCATGTGCGGGGTATCCCCTTTGAGTAACAGTGTCACGGTGTGCGTGCTGTGCGCTCAAGGGATCATTGCAGCCCAGGCTGGCCTGCCCCTTCTCTCCCCAGTTCTGCGCCCCCTTCGGCATCGCCTACCCCTCTGCGCCTGCATTTAGCCCCCAGTGAGGGGGATACTAGCAGGGGGTCACAATCTGATCTGACACTTTGTGTGGCCAGCATTGAAAGGCAGCTTGCCAGGCCTGTTCCATGTAAGGCCTCTAGCAAAAAGCGACACCTGGCTCCCACATCCTCCCTCTTTACTGAGGAGTATGAGGGAATTGATGCTTTTGGTGACCTTTACTCCCTAGAGGAGGGGGAGCTTTCCTCGGGCTCTGACTCCTCTGGGGACCAGCAGGAAGGGTACGACAGTGACCCTGGGTCTGAGTCTGGGTAGGATTCATGGTTCCCCGATGACACCGATAGTCTGTTGTCTGACATTTTTGAAATCTTGCACATTGTCCCCTCTGAGGTGGCTAAGAGGAAGCAGGGTGAGCTCTTTCGTCCTGATAAACAGCATCTGGAGTTCCCTGAGCAGAGCCATTTCACTAATATGGTGCTCAAGGAGTGGGAACTCCTTGAGCAAAGGGTTGGATAAGAAGTCTCCCTTTCGTGCTGACCTGGTTAAGCAACGGGTCCCTCTGAGGTGGACGCTCCCGTTCTAGGGCTGTCCAACACCTCGGTCATGCCTTCCCCTGACACTACTACACTGCGGGACAGCGAGGACCGGCGTATGGATCAGCTGGCTTGCCATGCTTTTACATTTGTGGGGGCTGGGCTGCGTCCGGTCTGCGCCGCTGCCATTACAGCTATTGCCCTTAGGAAACAGCTCAAGCGTCTCCTTGATGGTGCTACGGCTGGTAGGAGGGAGGAGGATTATAGGGCCCTCTTGCTGTGCTCTGATTTTGTTGCCTTTGTCCTTACTGCCATGGATGATGCAGTACGGCTGAGTGGTAGGGCCTCTGCCCTTTTGGACGGCTATGCGCCGCTCTGTTTGGTTGCATCAGTGGGCAGCTGACGCTGCTGCTAAGAAGGCTCTCACTGGGCTCCCCTTTGCGGGGCTGCGGCTCTTTGGTGAGCGTCTGGATGTTCTAGCCAAGGATGGTAGGTTACCTCAGCGTAGGAGGCAGCCCCGGCTGCCATTACAGCTATTGCCCTTAGGAAACAGCTCAAGCGTCTCCTTGATGGTGCTACGGCTGGTAGGAGGGGGGAGGATTATAGGGCCCTCTTGCTGTGCTCTGATTTTGTTGCCTTTGTCCTTACTGCCATGGATGATGCAGTACGGCTGAGTGGTAGGGCCTCTGCCCTTTTGGTGGCTATGCGCCGCTCTGTTTGGTTGCGTCAGTGGGCAGCTGACGCTGCTGCTAAGAAGGCTCTCACTGGGCTCCCCTTTGCGAGGCTGCGGCTCTTTGGTGAGCGTCTGGATGTTCTAGCCAAGGATGGTAGGTTACCTCAGCGTAGGAGGCAGCCCCGGCCCTTTCGGGGGCCCTCTGCTTCCCTCCCCTCCTTTCGTGCTCCCAGAGGAGGCCATGGCTCCCTCTTTTCGGGTAGCCGCAGGGATTCTTGGGGTTGTGGCAGATCCCGTGGTCCTCCCGGTCTCTCCTGGGGTTCCAAGCCCAAACCTCCTCCCAAGCCCTCTCAGGCATGAGGAGGCGCCCTCACCCATCCAGGTGGGGGGGACGGCTTCGGCTCTTTGCTCACGCCTGGAGGCTCCGCGTCTCAGACCGGTGGATTCAGGAGGTGGTGTCCTCCGGTTACAAGATAGAGTTTTCAGCCTGGCCTCCCCAAGATTCCTCAGATCCCAGATGTCTCAAAACCCTCCATCAGCTCAGGGTTTGCGTCTTGCAGTTCAACGTCTGTTGGAATCAGGAGTCATTTGCCTGGTGCCTTCCCTGGAACGGGGTCAGGGGTTCTACTCCAATCTTTTCACGGTTTCCAAAAAGGACGGGTCTTTGAGGCCAATCCTGGACTTGAAGTGTCTCAACAAGTTTGTCAGGTTCAAGCACTTTCGCATGGAGACGCTACGCTCAGCTGTCAGTACCCTTCGCCCGGGCGACTTCATGACCACCGTGGACATCAAGGATGTCTTTCCAGGTCATCAGAGATTCCTGAGGTTCGATTTAAAGGATCAGCATTACCAGTTTGTTGCTTTACCGTGTGGTATCACCTCGGCGCCTCGGGTGTTCACCAAGGTGCTGGCGGGCGTGATGGCTCTGCTGCGGAACCAGGGCATTCGCATCCTCCCTTACCTGGACGAGATTCTGATTGCGGCTCAATCTCTTCGTCAGGCCGAGAAGGATACTCAGGTGGTGACCTCCACTCTCGAGTCCTTCGCTGGGTGATCAACTTTCCCAAGTCTTCACTGTCTCCGTCTTTGGTGAGGTCCTTTCTGGGCATGACTCTGGATACCTCTCAGGTCAAGGTATTCCTGCCTCAGCAGAAAGTGGAGGGCCTTCAGAAGCAGGCACGGGCTCTGCTCTTGTGTCCCCATCCCTCCATCCGACAAGGGATGCAGTTGGTGGGCCTGATTGTGTCCTGCTTTGAGGCGGTCCCCTTTGCTCAGTTTCACATAAGACCTCTTCAGTTGCACCTCTTGTCAGTTTGGGATCGGGACCCTGTGTCCCTGGATCAGGAATTTGCTCTGTCCCCCCTGGCCAGACAGTCCCTCTCATGGTGGCTGGACTCAAGGTACCTTCTAGTGGGCAGGACCTTTCTACCCCAGTGCTGGGAGACTGTCACCACAAATGCCAGTCTGACCGGTTGGGGGGGCTTTTGGAAGTCTCGGTGGGGCCCCCAGGAGGCCCATGCTACCATTAATGTCCTGGAACTGAGGGCGATCAGGTTGGTTCTTTCTCTGCTGACCACACACCTTCGGGGTCGGGCTGTTCAAATCCGCTCGGACAACCAGACGGCGGTTGCCTACATCAATCTTCAGGGAGGGACTCGGAGCAAGCGAGCCCTCAAGGAAGTGTCTCCGATACTGTTTTGGGCGGAAGAGAATGTACCTTGCATCTCGGCGGTCTACATTTCGGGGGTGGAGAACCAGGAGGCAGACTCCCTGAGCAGGGGGACGTCTCAGCTGGGGGAATGGTCCCTCAGCAACAAGGTATTTCACTCCCTGTGTCACCGCTGGGGTCAGCAGGATGTGGACATGTTTGTGTCCCGCCACAATCACAAGCTTCCAAGATTTGTCTCCCTGTCGCAGGATCCTCTGGCCTTCGCCACGGATGCACTAGCAATGCCTTGGACGGAGTTTCAGCTCCTCTATGTGTTCCCTCCCTTTCCTCTGCTGGGCAGGGTGCAGCGCAAGATAGCCCAGGAGGGGTTACCAGCCATCATGGTGGCCCTCTGTTGGCCAAGGAGGGTGTGGTTCGCAGACGTCGTGCAGTTGGCAGTAGATCGGTACGTCTTGCACAAGGATCCAGATCTTCTCACTCAGGGGCAGCTGCACCATCCCAATTTACAAACGCTGGCTTTAACGGCTAGGCTGCTGAAACCTCCATTTTGATGGATAAGGGGTTGCCGGCCTCTGTTGTTGATACTATGATTCGGGCTAGGAAGAAGTCCTCGTCCTTTATGTACTACAGGGGCTGGCATGCTGGCCTGGTGTAAGTCCAAGTCTTTTCCTTGTTGGGTGTTTTCTATCCCCAGGATTCTGGAATTTTTGCAACATGGTTTGGATTCGGGCCCTCAGCTTAGTACCCTCAAGGAACAGGTGTCAGCTCTGGCAATTTTTTCCAAAGATCCTTTGCCAATCACCGGTTGGTTAAGACTTTTTTCCAGGGAGTTACTTATGTGCGTCCGCCACGTAAGCCTATGCTACTGGTTTGGGACTTGAATCTGGTGTTGTCTGCTCTACAGGTCCTCCCTTTGAGCCTATTTGTGGGGCTGCGTTGCCCATTCTGACTCTTAAGGTGGCCTTTTTGGTGGCCATTACTTCGGTCAGGAGAGTTTCCAACAAACCTCCTTATTTTGCGAGGCATCAGGATAAGGTGGTGTTTCGTCTTAAGCCGGATACCTTGCCTAAGGTTGTGTCTGCTTTTCATCTCATTCAGGACATTGTTTTGCCTTCTTTGTGTCCTAACCCTGCTAATTCCAAGGACAGGACCATTCATTCTCTGGATGTTGTCAGGGCTCTGAAGTTTTATTTGGTTGCTACTGAGCCTTTCAGGAAATCTGATGCTCTTTTTGTTCTTTCTGCTGAGCCTAGGAAGGGTTTTGCCTCCGGCTAAATCCACTATCAGCAAGTGGATCCGTCAGGTGGTGGTTCAGGCCTATTCTGCTAAAGGGAAGGTTTCTCCCTTACAGATTACTGCTCTTTCCACTCGTGCTATTGGTGCTTCTTGGGCTTTCTTGAACAAGTTTGTAAGGCCGCAACTTGGTCTTCTGTTCATACCTTTTCCAAGTTTTACAAGGTTGATGTTAAGGCCTCAGCTGATGCTGCTTTTGGCCGCAAGGTACTTCAGGTGGTAGTGGTTCTAACTACCTGCTGTTACCTTGTTACCGTGTTACCACCCTACCTTACAGACACTGCTATTGGATGTCCCATATGTAAGGACTTCTTGAAGCAGGCCGTGCCATGCAATAGGAAAAACACAATTCTGTGAGTACTCACCTGTAGAATTGCTTTTACTATGCATGGCACGGCCTGCTTCACCCCACCCTTGTTATTGTTATTCTTGGTTGCCTATTTATGGTGATTGTTCCAAGTTAGTTGGGGTTGTTACTCTTTTTTACCTTTATTATCTCCCGGCTTCTTGTATAACTGCTTGTCAACGCTGGAGAGGTCTATTTGTGATCCGTTTTTTTATAGGGTGCCGGGAAGAGCCACAACTCTTCTGCAGTACACTGTGCCACCTTGTGGCGGAATATCCCATAAGTAAGCTCTCAGGATGGACATTTTTTACAGAAAATGACGCCAGTTTATAATTAAACAATAATAATAGAGGCAGTGACTAAGCCTTACACCTCACCGAGTAGCAGCTTGATTTGAACACTGTGGCATTTTACTGTAATGTAAAAAGAACAATCTCTTTACAGTTTTGTGAATACCTCATGGGGGATGTTTTATTCATAATTTGTGAAAAAAAATCTCTACCCTTTAGGAAAATCTTTTCCACCTCCCCGTAAGAACCTCTCCATCCCCAAATGCCAATCAACGCATAGGATTAAAAAAAAATAAATAAAAAATGCTCTTTATTTTGTGATGAGGTGGCTCATCGAACATTAGTAAATACATAAAGTAGTTGTGCTTAGCATGCTCCCTCTAGTGGCCACTCTCTGAATTACATTGAGAGGACATGGGATCATTGTGGTCTACATTGTAAATACAGTGTATTAGGTGAACTGTCTATCCATGCCACCACATTTCATATACATAAATATGACATTCTTGAAATTATGTCTTACGGTTATGCAAACAAAGCTTTGGTTTGCAGTGGCAGGATCAGAAACCCAATTATACCTTAATAGACTGTAAGCTCTTCTCCTTGTATCTCCCCTTATAGCCTAATGGATTGTAAGCTCTGCCTCCTTCTGTATCCTCCCTTACAATACACTAATATATTTTAAGCTCGTCCTCCTTCTGTATCCTCCCTAATAGATTGTAAGCTCTTCTCCTTCTGTATCCTCCCTTATACCCTAATATATTGTAAGCTCTTCCTCTTCTGTATCCTCCCTCATACCCTAATAGATTGTAAGCTCTTCTCCTTCTGTATCCTCCCTCATACCCTAATAGATTGTAAGCTCTTCTCCTTCTGTATCCTCCCTTATACCCTAATAGATTGTAAGCTTCTCCTCTTCTGTATCCTCCCTCATACCCTAATAGATTGTAAGCTCATCCTCCTTCTGTATTCTCCCTTATACCCTAATAGATTGTAAACTTCTCCTCTTCTGTATCCTCCCTTATACCCTAATAGATTGTAAGCTATTCCTCCTTCTGTATCCTCACTTATACCCTAATAGATTGTAAGCTCTTCTCCTTCTGTATCCTCCCTTATACCCTAATAGATAGTAAGCTCTTCTCCTTCTGTATCCTCCCTTATACCCTAATAGATTGTAAGCTCTTCTCCTTCTGTATCCTCCCTTATACCCTAATAGATTGTAAGCTCAGGAGGCTCCAGAGGCACGGTCAGATCAGTGACAACTTTTTGTTTAAAGTGGACCAACACCCAGGGGTGATCGGCCCGGAAATCTATAAGATTCCCGGGCCGATCACCTCCCACCCCGCGGGACATCCGAGATCGGGATGTCCCGCGGGGTGAAACCCCCCAGAAACCCCAAAAAGATCTTACCTGATCCGCCGCCGCTTCCGCCGCCGCCGCCTCCCGCACGCCCCTTCAGACGTGCGCGCGTCCGCGCCGGCCCTCCGTGAATGGCCGGCGGGGCGTGCGCGCGCCGAGAGTGACGCGCGGGAGGCGGCGGCGGCGGAAGCGGCTTGGACGTTCCTGTCCCCCGCCTGGACGTTGGCGGGGATTGGCTGCGGCGTTCACGTGGGAGCGATCGGGGTGCCCCGCCGAAGTGGACCAAAACCCAGGATAGTCAAAATCCTGGGTGTTGGTCCACTTTAACAAAATAAAGAATCTCTTCCTGCCTCTCTCACCTCTTTTCTTCTTTTCCTTTGATCTGTGTCTCTCTCTTTCCTCTTTCCTTCCTTTTTCCATATGTATTGTTGCTTCTTCTTTATTTCCTTATGGATATGCATGTTTAGCTCAATTGTGCTCTATACCGTGGCAAGTTTATCATTGTATATCATGTTCAGTTTCCATGCAAACTCTTGGATGTTAGACTAGAGTGTTTTCCATTAATCGCCCATGTACTCTGCGTATCTTTTTATATTTAGTACTTTGGGTATGTGTTGCCAACTTGTTTTGTGAGCTTGTATGTTCTATGTATAATGATATTTTTCATCATTCTCTTAATGAAGAACTTTAATAAAGAACAATTGAAAGTAAAAAAAATAAAGAAATGGCACCCAGCAGAGGGGCCGGCTACGGTGAGTTAGGGGTGATCTTTAATACAATGCAGAGTGTGCAGCAGAAAGGAAGACACTGTACACTTATGTGGGCAAGCTGCTGCAGAAATAGGGGGGTCAGCTCCATTCAGTTATATAAGGTGCTGTGACATCACAGCAGCTAGCAAGCTGAATAGTGCAGAGCAAGCCACCGGTTGCATCCCCGTCCACCTCTAGCTGGGGGCGTGCTTGGGCCAGCCAATCACAAATGCGTCTAGCTAAAGTTATATCAAGGCCGTGACCTGCTCATGCGCCATTGGAATGAGGTTAGGTGAGTGGGTGAGGTGATTTAATGGAGTTTCACAGAGTGAGGCATCCTTGTTTGGGATGCCACGGGGAGTGGAAATTGCACCACTGAATAAGCAAAAAGATTCCCTCCTTACAAAACACTGAGGGAGATACCTGTTATTTTGGCAGGGGTCAACCTCTGACCGTATGAGTATGGATTAACTTTTTGGAAGGTGGGGTAACCCGTCTGTAGCTACATCTCCGACAAAGTGCATTTATATTCTTCGCTATACAAAATTTGTCTTTGATTAGGCCCCCCGGACACAACTTTGCATGGGGCCCAGAAATGATAGGCCTGCCCCTGTCTATATCCACCCTTATACCCTATTAGAGTGTACCCTCCTCCCTTCTGTATCCTCCCTTTTACCCTGTTATTATATTGGAAGCTCTTTCCCTTCCTATGCCACCTTATACCCTAACAGATTGTTAGCTCTTCAATCTTCTGTATCCTTTTATATTCTGTAAGCTCTTCCTCTTCTTTATACTCTCTTATACCATTACACAGGGGTGCTCAGCCTGGGCCATATAAGCGATCTGGCCCGCGCTCAACCGAGGCACGGGCCATATAAGCAATTTGAAAACTGGTCGAGGGCCACAAGGAATAGTTTCAGATTTTCATTTTTTTCATTTTAAATAGGGATCAGGATACACAGTCTCCACAAACTCCACACTGCCATATTACCACATTTATATCTAACAATCCTCACATGCTAGCAATACGCATGCTGATTACCTCACCTCTCCATATATGCGGGTTCCATCTTTATAGCCCCCTATCAATCCTAAATCATAAATGTGTATTCCCTAACACATCTAACCGCCTACCAATGCCAAAATGACAATTAAATATAGATAAAACATCTCTTCAGCATCAGGCAGCAGCGAGGGACATCTCTCCAAAGGCAGTGGTGAGGAACATCTTGTCAGCAGGGCAAGGCTGGCACCTCAGCAGGATTCATTCAATGGTTGTGGGGGGACAGGAAACAAGCTCAAGTGCAGGAGCGAGGGGCTAGGTGATTAAAAGAAGCATGCCCCACATGGCCAGGACTCCCCCCTAGCCCCCCCCCGCACACTCCCCTTCGCCACACTAGTCCCTCTAGGGACTCGGGGAAACCCCCTTCTTTTCACCCGTTATCTAGCATGGGGCACCGTTTCTGTTGACATGCTAGATACAGGGTTTTCACTCAGACGGTTAAGAGGAAATATATTTATAACATTAATAACAACATTAATACTAATAACTATAATAAAAGAGGAAGCTTTTCCAATAGTGGAAAAAAAAGCTTTTACTTCACAACTGTAAAAATATTTAACAGGCCAAAAAAGGATTTGTGGGGCAAGCAGGAGATTCCAGCATGTTCAATAAATATTACAACTCTGTCTTCGCATTATCACTTTCTAATTCTTCATCCTGAAAGATTAGAAAGAAAATGGTTGCAAAGATCTATACCATTAACAATTTAAACAATATTTTTGCTGCATAGAACACAGTAGGAAAGGGTTGGGTTACTGGAGGCAGGAAGTGCCTAAATCCACCGGTATAAAATGCCCCTCCCTGCAGCGGGAATGAGTGGAAAAGCCAGAGTGCTAGGTATGGGGGCAGAGGGCACTTATCCTCTGCCCCAGTCTCGGCTTCCACAGATCACAACCGCCTGTCAGAAGCAGCATTTGGCCGGCGTACTATTGGCATGGGAGGAGGTAAGTAAAAATAATGGACTTTTTTTTAAGTGTGTGCTTTTTTTTACTATTAACCCTATGTGAACTTGTAAGGGGTCCTGAAGAACCCTATACATTTCAAAGGGCAGGAGGGGCTGGCAAGTCACCTGCCAGCAATTGGATGTCTTGCCAAAATCCCCCTGCCCCATTACCTGCATTCCCAAAGCCCAGTGGGTTGCAGAGGAGCCTGCGGCCCCTGTGGGTTATGCAGGCTGGTGGCCTTCAGGGCTGGGGGACGACCTCATGGTTTGCAAACCCACATACCTGGTCCACGGGCTTGTTTTGCTGGTGATATGGGACCCTACACCATTCTGTTTTTAGTTTTAAAAGGGTTTAACCCCCACAGTATTAAAAAAAAAAACATTTTAAAGGGTTTAATCCTTGATAATGTGCATAGTAGCTGTATTTTATTTGAAAATCTCATAAAGCTCTCTTTTCAGTTTGGGATGTCTCCTGGGCAGGAACAGGTGTCTGCCGATACATCTGTGGTACCACAATCGGGAGAAATTGGGCTTTTATACACAATATGATTTTCTTGAAAACCTACACTTATTATTTGCAAAAATGTTACAAAATTAAAAAAATAGATTTTTACCCACATATTTCACCCACAAATATTGAGAAAGCCCAAACTCTGCTTAAAAAAACAATATATAATGTTCCTGCAAAAATCACAGTTAAACTGTTATATAGTAGGCTAGCAGTTAAGGGGTTACTAGAAGTATTTATTTTAGGTAAACTTGTTTTATGGATTGGTGGATGGATGCAGGCAGGACAGTTATATAATTTAGGAGGGTAAAAAGGTACAAAACTGTCTTTACCTGGAAATCCAAAGCGATGTTCCAGGTGCACTAGGTTTTGAACAAGTGGACACGTGTGCTCCCAGCTTCACTACTTGTCCGGTGCCAGGAAAAGTCATGCTACTTATAGTTGAGCCCTACATGGCATTATCATAACTTATTCTCAAAACTTACCGTATAATTCCCAGACAGAAAATCCAGGCAGAATTGTTTCACCCGCTCACCAGTGATGTCACCACGGGGCATGATGAACTTCTTATTGGTCTCAGTGTCATAAATGGAGATCATGGGAAGGTCACTTTTTGTGAGCTTAAAGAAGGCCACAATCTTCTGGTTATATCTCTTATCCACCTCCATCTTGACGAAAAGGACCTGTACAAGTCAACAAAGACAAAGTGGGACAAGAGGTCAAACCCAGAGCCGAGTCCAAAAAGGCTTCCCATGCCAAGAAACAGGTTTTACTCTTGTAATATGACACCCTGTCCTAGTGCCTTAATGTCTGCCCAGACTGTCTCCATGGAGAGTGAGTATGACACACATCTCCAGCCAAGCGATTCCTAAACCCATCCTCAAGGCCCAGCAGCAGGTCATGTTCTGTGGATCTCCACATAGATACACAGGGGTAGAATTTGGTGATTTTGATGAACTTCAAAAGCTGTCTATCTGAAGATCGATAATATGTGACCTGTTGAAGATCGACAATATGTGACCTGTTGGTGAGCTTGAGGATGGTTTTGGGAACCAGTGCTGTGGGCAAATGCTACATTTAAAGACTTGCCCCTGTTGCCTATAACAGGTTGCAGCAAACCTTCTCTCAGTAGTTTACTAAGGCTGACAGGATAAAAAGACCTTAGTGAGCATGGAATGAGCCCCCAACCCTGACACTCACTGCTATTTCCTGTTCTTTGTTGAATAATCAGACCTCAGTTTGGAGTTCAGGCCTCACCACTCTGTCAGCAGTACTGGGGCCTAAAAATATGCTTCAAACCCTGGGGCCTGCTTTCACTAGGGCAGTGAACAGTGTAGCAGGCAAGGATGAAACACAACCTCTTCCTGCAGCACCAGCTCCATCACCACCACCAGCAGCAGCACAATGGCCATGAGCAAGTGAACACTCCACTAATACTCATTATTAAACAGCAGTGACACTTAAGTGGCCTGAATAAGTGCACGTCACTAATACTTGTTATTAAACAACAGTGCCCCAAGTGGCATGATCAAGTGGACACTCAACTACTATGTGTTATTAAACATAAAGGAGCCTCTCATATGACCTGAACAAGTGGACACCAAATAACTTTGTGTTATTAAACACAAATTACTACCTGAATTAGTGGACACTACACAGTTTTTTGTATTCTTTTTTTTTTTTTTTCAAAAGAGCCTCGTGTGGCCTGAACAAGTGGGCACTCAACTACTATGTGTTATTAAACACAAATGGCCCTCACAAGACCTGAACTAGTGAACACTACAAAAATGTTTTTTTTATTCTTTTTTTTCAGTGGAGCCTCACATGGCCTGAACAAGTGGACACTCAATTACTATTTGTTATTAATCACAAAAGAGCCTTACATGGCCTGAACTAGTGGACACGCAATTACTATGTGTTATTAATTACAAATGACCATCATGTGGCCTCAACTACAATGACCCCCCACTGTCCCTCACTCCAGCCGCTGTCCCTCACTCCAGCCGCTGTCCCTAACTGCCCTTAATAGGACAATTACATTGTAAAACAACTTCCCTAGTGTTCCTAACTCCAGCTGCTGTCTCTAACTGCCCTGAAAAGGAGAATTTAGTTTTAAACAACAACCTACCTGCCCCTCACTCCAGCCAGTGTTCCTAAATAAATATCCTTAAAAGGACATTTTTTTTCCAAAAAAGCCCTATGTCCCTCACTCCACAGATGACCTCTCCCTATCTAATGCAGGGCACTCTGAGAGCACCAGTAGATGGATCCGCGCCTTTTATATGACAGGGTCACCTTTCTCATCTGGCCAATCACAGCCATGTCCAGAATGGGCATGGCTGTGGTTGCTTGGGCAGCAAGGAGGTTGATTGGCTGCTGGACTTCCGCTTTAAGAGAATGCAGATTCACCACATTTAGCTTCCCTATTTTTTCACCCTAAGAGATTTCAGTTTGTTTTAATGGAATTGTACAGAATATAGGTGACATTAATGGTGGAAAAAGCTCTGAAATTATTTTTCTTGGTTTAATTTGTTTACATGAAAAAAAATCTAGCAGGGAGTATGCAGGTTTTTCATATTCACTGGTAATGTATATAAATAATATATATTACTCTATAATCTCAGGCTGACCTTTCCACGCATCTCGTTTGCAGCCTTCCGCAGTTCCTTCTCTATGTCCTCCTGGTTCTCAACATCCTTGTCTGTAAAGAAGAGCAGGTGGGTCTGAATCTTGCAAGCGATGATTCCAATGGCAGACTGGAGACAGAAATGGAAAGATTAACAGGAAGCCCCAGAGGAGCAGAATGTGGGCACAATTAGACTACTATTCATACTAATGACATGTGTAGTAGTATTCAAACAACTACTTACAGCTGATCTTGGAAGAAGAAGAAAAAGTAAAAGAAAAAGTAGGAGGAGTAAAGGAGAAGAAGACGAAGAAGAAGAAGCATTGAAGATGCATTTAAAAGCCCCCAGTCCTCCTATAAAGTTTGGTAATAAAATGTGTTGACTTTGCATTACCTATTTATTATGCTGTTTTTGCTAGTGGTCACCCTAGTTACCCCTTTGTTTATTAAAACAAATGCTCTTGTAAAAGAGCAACAAATCCAGGGATTTTCAGTATTCCAGATATTGTTCCTCTTGTCTGGGGCATTCCAGTTTGTGCCCCGCTGTGAAAAATCCTAAAAATTCCTTAAATCCCTTACTTTTCCGGCGAGTCTGAAACTCATGTGTTGGCCATTGGCTAATCAGCAGCTTACATTCCGTTCAGCTCAGAAAAAAAACTGGGAGAGAGAGCCGCTGTTTTTTCCCTGCTGCGCGTTCCCCATGACAGCCATTCAGAAATGCCTCTCGGGTGGGAGACCACTGCTCTAGCATCTTATAGGCTCTAGGCTGGTGGTTTCTCATTGTGGAGGCAACGCTTTTTCCTGAATATCTAGCCTATTTGTATGTGTACTATTCGACTCTTCAACCCTCTCTTGAACTATTAAGGCCACAATGCAATAGGGAGCTGTAAGATATGGCCACTAGGGGAAGTACTAACCAAGATTGTTGTTTATTTAGTAGGTGGTCTTCAATATATGGGTGTTTCTTGTCTCCCTCCCTAAAACCCACTAGACAGTCTCCAGTTACAGGAATTCTGCAAAGTAGTAGATGGGCAGCTTAAACCAAACAGCAGATCTTGCCTATACACATATACCCCTCGATTCAAAGAGCAAAAGTTAATTGATTTCGGATCGAGAATCGTAAGTTTGGGTGGGTGTTAGTCATTTTTTCCTGTTTTTTTGGCCATTTCCGACTCGCACGAGCCTACGTACGAATTCGTATATGTTCTTAGGATCATTCATCATCGTTCCTAAATTTTAGGATCAAAACGTAAAACTTAGGATCAAATCCTAAAACTTAGGATCAAAACGTAAAACTTAGGATAATCGGATGTGTTTAGGTGTGATTCAGAGAGCAGTTTTCCAACCTCTAAATACGTTTTAAAAGAAAGCCACTGCCGACACCTTTTAGCAGTCGGATTGCTGTTCTTGAACAGGTTTTTTGGAGGAGTTTTGTGAAGGAGTCTGCGCGACTTGAGCTCCAATGAACTGCATGTATCAGCATGGCCGAGGCCATAAATTGTATGGCAATGCATACCTGATTCATGTATGCCTTATAAAAGCATTTTAATGTGGACCTTAATTAGTCCTTTGCATGTAAACCTTTATTTTGCAATACATCCATATATTTGCGTTAATTAAAGAAACTTATGTCCTTTGTTATTTATTTTTAAATTGATGTACTAGAATAATATTTTTAGATTGAATTTATTGGTGTAGTTGTTTACCTTTGCTTTGTTTAATTATTTTAGCTCATCTTTGGTCAGATGCATCACACTTACTGAGGAGAGCGGGATAAAGTGCAGGATGTGGGTTACTGCTGTATTTTACACAGACACAGCAGAGCTGGGGGCACGGAAAGGTCAGAAATCAAAGAATGCAGAGCAACACAGTCACAAGGCCCTTTCTTTTTGCAGGCTGCCCGATAATACCTGACCCGCCATCTTGGCTGTTTCTAGACTCATAACATGCAGAAGTTGCTGGGTGTTTTTTTATATTTGAGAGCAATCTGTATGGAGAGGGTGTGGGTAACCACACACAAAATTTTAAGTTGTACCATTTGAAGCCAAAATATTAAAATTAAATCCACAAGTAAAAAATGCAAGTTAACTAAAAATTAAACAAAGTAAGATTTACTTATGCAAATGCATTCATTAATGGTTGGTTACTACAAAATGAATGAAATAAAGAAAAAAAGACCAAATATTTAGAATGCACTTTAATGAGGTAAGTTTGTAGTGCGCAGCCGCAAGATCAGAAGGATTTACGTCCAGACAAAAAAGGAAAAAGGGCAAAACCAATGTTGCAACCTGAGAAATGAAACGGAAAATTCAGGATGGAAACTGACATAGGTCTGATTCCCGAACTGCCATACGAACGGACGTACATTTTAGGATAGAAACGTATTAGCTTATAGAATCACTCGCAAGTTCATACGAACGCACGAGCGTTCGGGAAAAATAGGATGATCGGCACCAAAATCAAAGCTGTAACATGTTTCTTTGAATCGACCCAATAGTGTGGTCTAATGTAATGTTACATCATGGTGACTTTTCTGGCCCCCAGAAAATCTACCACTTTTGAGTTCTCCTTTTTGTCTCCAACCTCTATCCTGTAAGCTCGCAATGGCATGGCTCTCTTTTCTATTGCCTTCTGTTCTCAATACATTTGGTTTGAACTTTGTAGAATCTAGTTTTAATGGTCCCTGTACAGTATGTTTTACCTTGTCTGTAATTATAACGTGTATATCGCTATAAATAAACAGTAATTATAATAAGGTGTCCAGCCCCAGCTCTTATCCTTTCTAGAGCAGGGGACTTCTTGAAATGCAATGAATCCATCATTAAAAATCCAAAAGCATGAGACACTAAAATACACAATTAGCTTCCCACATTTAAATGACCTTTACTCACCCTTGTTTCATAAACTGTAGACCCCTTCTATTGTTGGAGCTTAACTTTACTTATAAGGTAGATCAGTGGAGCTACACAGAGTTCAAGATTCATGTTCAAAGCTATATTGCAGCTGGTTATATTCAGGATAGGCTTCTATAATGCCATAAGGATCACTTAAAGGTTTGTTTGTACAGCCTTGGTAAAGGTTCCAGGTGAAGAAGACATTAGGTAGTCAGTAGATTATATGACTGGGAACATTACTAATAGACTCTGGGGGTGAACAATTGAGCAAAGCTAGAGAGGCCATGGACACGAACAGCTTTCCTCTCTCTCCCCACATTATGAAGGTCTTTCTCCTTTAATCAAAGCTCCAATATATTAACCTTCTCCTGTGTTTTACAACCAAATAGCCATTCTTCATGTCTTACCATTGGGTTGTAATCTGTCAACAGTCTTAACTCATTGATAGTCAGAAAGCGGTAGAGTTTGGCTGTGTTGATGTCTTCATTTTCTTTGACTACCAAGTCATCCCGAAAGTTGTCAGCCTGAAATCCATAAAATACAAATATTTCCAGTTGGTTCACTGTACAGAGCAATTAACTGACAGGGATAGTAACCTAGGGACGGGAAAACTAGAGGTATAGCAGTGAGGTCCAAGATGGCACCATTAAACCTTTCGTACCAGTTAGAACGGCACCATCTTCGATGTTGCTTTCTCATATCTCTATTAATCCCATCTCTAGTACTATATATATGAAAAAATAGATAACCATCTATTAGATAAGACCCAACAATAGATAAATAGTAAAAGATATAGGATCTTATTACTTATTCCTAAATCTTTCTTCCTGTCCAAGAGTTTAACTGAAAAAATATGGACAGGAATTTAGCTTTAGCCCAAAGAGATTAGCAGAGATTTCCCCACATCAATATCATTCAACTTTATCTCTTGACTTTGCAGTCAGCATGGTTAGACTCACCTTGCGGAAGATGGTGATGGTGTTACTCTTTATTTTGTAATGTTTCAGTACCTCCTGGCTGGTGCCGATACCATAATCCCATTCAGGGTGGTTGTTCACCAGGGTGTTGAAGTACTCTATCTCTGGTTCCTCCAGGTTCTGTAAAAGACATGCATATTCATTACTATGATTTCATCAAGAGCAGATTAGGTGTGGTGGAGGACAGTGGGCAGAAAGTTTAGGGGAGGTGCTGCATAAGTAATTGTGGATTATTAGCTGCCCTTGTTAAAAAGTAGTTGGGGGGACCAAGTGGATGAGCAATACAGTAAGCCTGGTACTGGCTTAGAAGAGCAAGAAAAAGCTGCAAGCTGTGGGGAGTGGGACAGCTCAGGTATTTCCCTACATGAGGTGAACATCACCAACTGTTCCATTAAAAGTCTGCAGGTGGAACATCTCTAAATTGGTCTGCATGGTCACAGTCTTATGTGCAGTGAACACTCACCGTATGACAGCTCTGCATGCACCCATCTATAGAGCGTTGCTGATGGCAGCTTTGCTGCTCTTGACTCTCCATCCTGCCCTGTGGTGGCTTTGGCTGCAGGTTTGCAAAACCAAAAAAAGGCTTGCCCATGTGTGCGGGCCCCACTGCTGCTGATAGCTTTGTTGCTGGCCCCATAGGCCATCAGACCAAAGACTGAAAAGCCTCCTGGACCAGGTCATACCCCAATGGTTGGTGGGGATCCCTTTTGCAGGTCAAGAGGTGAAGGCCTGGGGTGTGTGCCCCTTGCACCCCCCTCATATTTCAGCCCTGGTCCTTGTTGTTGATCATCAAGTCAACAATTATATTTCATCTACCTTCTACTGTCTCAATCAAAATACTGACTAGACCTATTCTAGTAAAAACATCACTCCCTATTCCTATATTTTTTGCATCTACTGCTTTGCTCAGCTTTCTCCTACTCTCTTGTTTTTTTTCTTTGGCTACACTAACGACTCAATATCTGTGGACTTGTCAACCTGTCTCTTCAGCAGCTCCCTTTAGGATGACAAAACTTTAATTCCTATTTAAAATGGACCAAAACCCAAGACATTTGTTTGTTACTTAGAGGCATCCTGATTTGCGATGGCCTGTGGGAAACCAGCGCACCTGATGCCTCAGTCTGGAGATCCCGTAGCTGTGTGTATAGACATATATGGCTGCTGGCGGATGTGTGCAGCTGGAGAAAGCAGACATTCCACCTAGTGCCACAGCAATGATGGGCTAACCAGAACACTTCCTTTAAATCATTTGTGCATGTGGGAGGATTTTCACGAATAGTTGCATCATACATCTTATAATCTCTCTGTGCTAGATGTGGTTGTTGAGATGAGCTGTTGGGGACCCCTGACTTTCATGACCGATAACATTGCAGACATCTTGGTAATACTTAGTTCTAGTAATAAGCAAATCCAAAATTTCTCTTGGGTCTGATCTGAATCAGTCAGTAGATGCTTAAAAATATAGTTACATTCCACACAATGCAAGTCAAAGTTTGCTGACTCACATGGAACGCATCAAAAATAAGGCATGTGTGGAGCTCATGCATATAGGTTCTACAAGTTGACAAGATTTCCAGAAAATGCAGCATATGGGCTTTTTAAAATGCATCATTGCAACAGGCCTAGTGGGGGCAGAGCCCCACAGGAGAGCAAGAACCCTTTGATGTCCCTATTGAAATTAAAGCGGACCTTTTTGGTGTATGTTGTTTTAGAGGACTTAAACCCATGCAGATGTTGTGGAATAGCTGCCCTCCTACATGGAGGCAGCCATCTTGTATCACACCTAAGAGCCCTGCTTACACCTAAGCAATGAATGGGGGGTTGGGTAGAGCCATTGCTAGCACACAGATACACAGCAGATGAGCTGGGAGCTTCCTTATAATCAGCCCAACCAACCAGACAGACATTTTATCTATTTCCACACAGAGCTTCTCCAGCTGGCAATAATGATGCAGCATTGATGCAGCATGGCTGCAGTGTTCCTGTGTGATTTTGTTTCTCCACACAAAAGCAGGCTGTCTAGGGTTTGGGATTTTGCTATAAGCAGCCCACACCATACTAAGAGAGAAAATTATCTCCAAAAAGAGGTCAGCATGTTACACACACACACACACACACACACACACACACACACACACACACACTGAATCACCAGCTACTGAAAGGGATAAGTGTAACTATATATCAATGTAAATCAATGGCCTCAGCTAACGCTGAGTTGTTTACAATGTTTATACTAGGTTTTTAAGAGCTTTCCGAGTCATTATAGCGAATGGTGTTTTACTTATGGTTAGAAACAAATCATTATTTGAAAGATATTTAGTGTAATTTTGACTGTTTTCAGAAGCAGGGTTGTCAAAATTGTAGCAAGATAGCTGCCTCAATGCAGTTCATTAGCATAGAAACTGCCTGCTTTTTCACAACATCTCCATGGCGATAAGCCCCTTTAAATAGCTTACCTCCCTAATTGCTAAATCAGGGGTTTAGGGGAGAAATTTTTGATTGGAGGTTCGCTTTAATGGAAAATAATGGAAGGCTTGTGAAGCAGCCCTAACTCTGTTTATTGAAACAGGGGCTACCATGCTTTGAGCCAAATATGGTTGTGATTTTCACCTTGGTCTGATTTTTCTATTGCACAAAACACACTAGGAAAAAATGACAGGGACTTACCGTGAAAAATCCAACCACTGCAATATCGGTGGAGTCAATGAACGTCTTGGCTGAAGGTACGTCAGGTAACTCTATTGCTCTTCTCACAGGAGCTGTGGAATACAAAAAATCATGTGAAATAATAGTAAGCTATGGTAGTAGGGTATAAAGGGATAAGCTAAAGGGCCAGTCCAACCAGACCGCTAAAGCGGGGTGGAGGGTTACATAATAAATAAACACTTACCTGGCCCGTACTCCTGCACCGATTGTCGGACGATCACAGTTCATGCTCTCTAGAAAACAGTGGCCGCACCAACTTAAATCAAAGGGAGTGTGCAACCTTGAGCAATAACTCTGAAAACAAACCCACAAGGAGACTTCCACAAGGCCCCCAACACTCAAGTATCAATCTGCACTACTTCAAGTAAAGTACAAATGTAACCTTTTATTAATGCATATGTATAACTATAATTGGTTAAAATCTCTTTTTAAAAACACATAATACGTGAACATTACAATAGAGGGTGCTGATGGCACAACAAAAGCCAAAATCTCGATTATGTGTCCCTAAATATAAATAGCTGAGTCCTATTTATCCCCCCAAAAAGTGCAGAGTGCAATTTATGTAGAAGGAATACAATAAATACAAAATATTCTAAAGTGATCAGAGTATGTGGAGTGGCCAAGTGCAGATAAATAAAAGTGAAATAGCAGCAATATACTCAATAAGGGACACAACGGGATGACAAGAGGGACAAACACACTTACATGCAAGATGGACCAACAGCACCCCTCCCCCATCCTACACGTTACATGATGAAACGTCACTTCCTCAGGGCTGATTCATGTTCAGGAGATCCTTTTTTTGGGGATAAATAGGACTCAGTTATTTATATATAGGGACACACACTCTAGATGTGACCATTTTGGCTTTTGTTGTGTCATCAGCGCCCTCTAGTGTAATGTTCATGTATTATGTGTTTTTAAGAAGAGATTTTAACCAATTGTAGTTATACATTGTGACGATTGCACGGGTTGATTAGACCTATTGATTGTCAAACCGGCCAATCGTACCCCACGTGTGTCACTGCAATTGTTCAATTGGCAACACGCGTGGCTATAAACTGCTGCCACCAGAACCCAAACAGGGTTCAACTCTATATAAGCCATACACAACACAATCAGATCGAACGACCCACAACCACTTCCAGACGGGGCGATTGAGCAGCCTAGGCAAGTAATGTAGCCAGGCTCTTCATAAATAGCGTGAGCTTTTTAGATTCTTAATTCAGAGAATCAGTGACCCTCTGCTGTATTTTTAGAATTTATTAACAACAAACAGAAAACCACAAAAACAACAAGAAACAGGTGATAAAAAACAGAATTAACTATAAAGCACGGTAAATAAGATAAATAGCAAGAGTTATAAAAAAAAAAAGGCAAAATACTTAGGAGTCTGGGCTGCAGTCCGATCGAATAAAGTCCTTACACGCTTTCTGGTCTTATTCTGCTTGGATGTTAAAAGCCAGCGTGTGTCACTCTTGATGGTCAGATTAGAGTGTATGGCCATTCTTCCCAGCCAGGAAGTGAGTAGGAGAGGGTTAGATAAAGGTGAAACCCAAGTGGGAGGGGGGACAAGAAATGAGTGGCCTACATCAAGCAGGCAGGTCAGCCAAAGTGTATATTACCAGTTTGGTCACATACATATGCATTAATAAAAGATTACATTTGTACTTTATTTGGAGTAGTGCAGATTGATACTCGAGTGTTGGGGGCCTTGTGGAAGCCTCCTTGTGGGTTTGTGTTCACAGTTCATGCTCTCCTCGCTCTGCACACTCCCCTCACTGTGCAGCCATTCAAGTGCCAGTGCTAGCCTGTTCATCGGCTAATGGGTGTTGGTGCGCTGCATTAAAACAGGCTCGAGGGGGACATCCAGAATGCTGGAGCCCCCAGAACAGCCACAATTCTTACCTGTTCATAGATCCTCGGGTGGAAATGGCACCCTGCAATTGGCCGCCAGTGGTCACATGAGAGGAACCTTTCAGCAACCAGAACCGAGAAAGTGACCCCGACCTACATGACTCTTTAAATCGCACCTTATTTCATCTCATGCTGATTCTGAAGTAGAGCACAAAACTGCCCTTATTTTAAGGAATGGTTACTGAATCAAGCTAAAATCTATTTAAAAACAATATATTGTGGTATGTACATCTTTAGATCAATTTTCTTTGAGCATCATGCCTACCACCATGCCTATATCACATATGGCTAACTCAAGGCCCAAGGGCTGGATACAGCCCTCCGAGCCTTTTATTGGGCCCTCAGACAGTTGGCAGATTGCAGCGGTGCCCCTTCTATCCTGCCTGGTCTGTCCAAGGCAATTGACACTGGAAGCACTGCCTTGTGTCTGTGTGTGGCACTGCACCTCACTCCACTGTGGAGCGCAGTACCGGCACTAATCCTGCCCCCAGACCTGGTGCTTATAAAAGCAGCGGGTGTGTGTCTTTTTGTTCTGTTCTGGGGGAAAAGTAGTGTCTGCAACTGTTCTGCATCTCAACAGCAACTAGCTCTCAAGACACAATGTGGGTCCACCTAACCCACTCAACTTAGCGCCACAGCAGAGGGTGCTACGGCTGCTTCAGGAGTTGTTGCTAGCTACTGCCTGTTGGGCTGGGAATAAAAAGGATTCATTTTTTTCATTTCTTCAAAATAATTCTGTGTCTGCATCTGTCCATGGTAAAATAATTCTGTGTTTATAAACCATACATTTGAATGGCCATGTTTTCATTTTGTTTCGCATAATTTTATTTTGGCACTTTGAAGGCAACCCAAATGCTGATGTGGCCCTTGAAAATTAGCACGTGGTTCATATGGACAGTCAGTGACATTGGTCACAAACCTATACAGGTCAGGATACTGCTAACCCCAAAACGAAGAGGTAAGTTATCCTATTCATGCTCCCTCATAGTAATCACCAATACTAGCCAGGAAGTTATTTCAACTGCGGCGATCAGCCAAATTACATGACACTCAATTCTATGGGAGCTATGTGGCAGAAGTCGAAGCTGGCATTCATGATTCTGACTTGTAGCTTCTCTTTACTTGAGCAAGGACCTCCAAATGGCTGGTCACAGGAGCTACACGGAAGCTCGGGATGCAGCTGAAGGTGAAATTACCGGTGTCCTTGGGGGTTTCACACATTATTTCCATATTTATTGTCTATTGTTTGGTTTATGCTTACGATGTACAGTATATAGTCATTTCAATGACAGTATATATATTTGTTTGTATAGTAACACTATAGTACAATATTGGGCTCTTAACTACCCCACCCATTATGCTGATTATTGTGCAGTATAGTGTGGTTGTACAGTACTAATTTGGGGTAACAAAAATCCCTGCACGTTACACTCAAAGAACGGTTATACATGCACACAAGAGTATCAAGTACAGCAAGGTAAGTAATTCAGGTTCAGACTGAACACAACACATCCTAGGTGGTTGTAAGATTCCAACATTTTTAAGAAAGCAGTTGGCACAACTGTATAACATAAGGATCTAAAATGATGCACTATGGCCACTAGAGATCGCAATCCTTCTTTCTATACAGTAGTTAGTGATACGTGCAGATATTTGCCACTACATAGAGTAGGTAGCAGGTAAATTATAGTAATTGTAGCAATCAAGTCCAAGTGTCTTAACAGGCTTAACAATATACCCATAATACAGTATTAGTAAGTATAGCTAGTCTGAATTAGTCTATATGTTCAGATCTTTGGAAAGTAGCAATGTTTACCAGGGTAAGTCCAGACACAGGATATTTCACAGGGAACAAATACAAGGCCAACAGTATAATGGAGTTTTGGGAGCCCCCACCCCCGGCATACTTGTCTGGTCTAAGTATTGTTACTATCCTGCCACATCTCCATTTTTTTTCCTTTTTATCTGTTGAATTTTTGAGATTATTATTCGCAAATGTATTTTTGATATGTATTTGTACCTATTATGGATGTGTGGCAATATTGATATAATCTATGGCCATAAGTGTATTGATATATTGTGGGAGGTTAATCCCTTGTTTTTTTCTGTGTTGGTTTATGATTTATGGTGGCACATTTTTCTACTTTATTAGTTGTATTGATTGCTCTAGAATTTGTCTTTGCACACATAGCACTTTTTTTTTTTTTTAACAATAAATCTTTATTAAGGCAGACGAGACAAGAAGGCGCACAGAGCAGTACAAAGCAGTCAACAGTTTGCATCACATAGTAAAACAGTCATTGTAAGATCATTGCCGCCGGGACGCATCCCCATAGCATAACCCCCCGGCTGTCCATGCCTATGCGCCTCTCCGTTCCCGCCCGCCACATTTTCTAAATTTTTAGGAAAGGGAGATAACAGGGATTGGGGGAGGGAAAAAGAGGTGACGGGATAGGGGAAGTAGGAAGGGAGAGGGGGTAATGGAGGGGGGAGGGAAAGTTAGCAAGTAGGAGGGGCCACAGGGCCCCTCCCACTGCCGCCCACCCTCGGCCGAGACACGCGTCTGCACCCAAGTATAGCCATTGCCCGGGATAATCACCACAGGGTCATAATACCTGGCGAGGCCCGTCACCTCAGTGGGGCCCCAAAGGGAAGAAGGAAAAGAAAAAAAAAAAAAAAAAAAGGGGGGGGGGGGGAGGGGGGACAGAACGTGCCTAGAACTCACCTCACGAGTGAGAGCATTTCCAACCGGGCTGGGCATAATATTAGCCTCCCGACCCGGCGAAGAGCGCCTTGCCCTCCGCGGACTCCATGAACATGTTCCACGGCAGCCACAAACGCCAGTGCTTGTCTTCCGCGCGCCTGAGGCTAGCCGTGAGATCTTCCATTCTCCTAATGTCCTCAACCCTCCGGATCCAAGAGCCGATGGAAGGCGGTGAAGAGGACTTCCATTGGGCCGGGATACACGCCCTGGCTGCGTTTATCAGGTGCATGGTGAGAGACTTCCTGTACTTCCCAACTGGGGCCTCGGTTGCGTGTAGGAGGAGGGTCTCGGGCAATAATGGGATGTTCTCACCCACCACTTTACTAGACCATTTCACCACATCCTTCCAAAATGTCTGTATCTCCCTGCACTCCCAGAAAATGTGAAGGAGGGTGCCCCGCTCTTGCCCACATCTCCAACAGAGGGGTGAGACCGATGGGAAAAGGCGACTCAGCATGTGGGGAGTTCTGTACCAGCGGGAGAGGATCTTGTATCCTGTCTCCTGGTATGTATTGCAAATTGACGCGCGCTGCGCGAGCTCCAGGATTTTCTTGATTTGGTTCGGACGAAAAGAGACCTGGAGATCTGCTTCCCATGCCCTAATGTAGCTTGGCACGAAATCCTCACCCGGGTCCACCAGCAGTTGGTATGTAGTAGAGAGTGCTCCCCTGATAGGCTCCGATGAGGTGCATAGCCGCTCAAAGGGTGAGAGGTCTCGACCGAATTCCCCCGGAGGGGGCAGACACCCCAAATAGTGGGAGACCTGGAGCGCCCTCCAGAACGGCAGAAGGGGGGGGTCGCCCCAAGACATAATCTCCTGTAAGGTCTTCCACCGTGAGCCATCCAGGAAGTCGCAGGCGACTCCTCTGCCAGGCGCCCTCCACCTACCAAACCCAGCATCGATCTGGCTTGGCTTAAAGTCCAGTGCCCCTAAGATCGGGAGGAGCGGAGATGGCGAGGGAGCAATTGACTCTCTGGAGGAGTATTTAGCCCATGCTTGGAGGGTGGGACCTATTGTTGGGTGAGCCTTGAGGGCGCTCGGCAAGGTGCCCGCAGACCAGGGGAGGCCCGCCAGTGGGATTGGGGACCACGTCTGTTCCAGCTGGACCCAGCGCTTTTGACCACCATGTAGATTCCAGTCTACGATCCTGTTAAGGTGGGCCGCTGCGTGGTACAGTTTAATATCTGGCAGTCCCACCCCCCCTCTCATCTTGGGGAGCGAGAGCGTCTTTTGGGCGATCCTCGGGCTCTTGCCTCCCCACACAAATTTTATGAATTCCGAGCGAGTGGATTTCAAGAAGGAGGATGGAAGGTGGATGGGGAGCACCTGAATGGGGTAGAGCAGCCGTGGCAATACATTCATCTTGAGAACGTTACACCTGCCGAACCATGATAACGTTCTGTCCTTCCAAACATTGAGGTCCCTCTTGATAATGTTCAGCAGTGGCGGGAAGTTTTGGGCATATAAGTCTTTAAGGTGGGGCGTGATCTGTACACCCAGATATTTGATTGCCCCCGTAGACCACCGGAAAGGGAAGTTAGCTTTGATGTTTCCTAGATACCCCTGAGGCAGCGACACGTTCAGCGCTTCAGACTTTTGCAGATTGACTTTAAAGTTTGATAACTCTGAGTACTCCCTGAGCTCCCTCAGCAGGTTAGGCAAAGACGTTACCGGCTGGGTAATGCAAAAGAGCAAGTCGTCCGCAAAGGCCGCCACTTTGTGTTCGGCCCCTCCCCTCACTATCCCTTTTATGTCCGGGTTAGCCCTTATCCGACGAAGGAGGGGTTCTAACGTGAGAACAAATATGATTGGGGAAAGCGGACAACCCTGCCTTGTCCCATTTGTAATTGGGAACGGTTCCGACAGCATTCCATTCACCTTGACACAGGCTGACGGGGCGGAGTAAAGGGACAGTATCCGGGTCCTCATGTTTTCCTGCAGACCCAGGTGTTCAAGTGTGGCCCGGATAAAGTCCCAGTGAACCCTGTCGAATGCTTTCTCTGCATCCGTTGAGAGTAGCATAGCAGGAATCCCATCCTCACGGATCAGGTGGATCAAGTTAAGGACCCTGGTCACGTTGTCCCTGGCCTCTCTCCCTGGAGTAAAGCCTGCCTGGTCCGCGTCTATCAGCCCACAGAGATGAGTTATCAACCTGTTCGCGAGAATTTTCGCGAACAGTTTGAGGTCTACATTCAGCAAAGATATAGGCCTGTAGTTGGCACAGAGGAGGGGGTCCTTACCCTGTTTTGGGATTACCGTGACCTGGGCTCGTAGCATGTCGGGCGGAATGTTTTGGTCAGGGGAGATAAAATTAAACGCTGCTACTGCCCTTGGGGTCAAGATATCTCCTAGCCATTTGTAGTAGGACAGGGAGAACCCGTCGGGGCCTGGGGACTTGCCCGGTTGTGAGTCCTTGATTGCCTGGGTCCATTCCTGTCCGGAGATGGGCTCCTCCAGCGCGGCCACGACACCCGGGTCTAGTGCAGGGAGACCCGAGGACTTCACATAATCACGCGCCTCACTCAGGATGTTGGCACGATTGCCCGCCTCTCCGGATAGGTTATAAAGCTTATAGTAGAATTCCCTGAAGGCCTTGGTGATATCAATCGGGTTGGCCAGAGAGCGCCCTCCCGCGCCCAGGATATGCAGAACAGAGTTACTGGCTCTCTGCTCTCTCAGCGCCCTGGCCAGTAGGCGGCTGCACTTATTACCATATTCGTAGAATGAACGCCTAGCCTTCAGGAGAGTGGCCTTGGCCTTGACCCATAGAATATCCTTCAGCCTCTCCCGTGCCAGCGCCAGCTCTTGGCCAGTCCCGACCGCATGCTTCTTCTTGTGTTCCGCTTCAAGTCGCGATATGTTTTCCACCAACTCGCCAACCTGTCTTTCCCTCTCCTTTTTCCTCCTGGAGGCTATCTTCAAGAGAATGCCCCTGATATAGCACTTATGTGCCGCCCATAGGGTGAGGGGAGTTGTTTCGGGAGTATCGTTTAAGGAGAAGTACTCACTCAGCTCCCTCCTGACCTCAGTCAGAATGGCCTGGTCCTGGAGCAAAGATTCGTTAAGGATCCAGGTTCCAGGTGAAGACACCCATTCAGGAATTTTTATCGTAAGAGAGATCAAGGCATGGTCCGATATTGTGATTGGGTCGATCTCAGCCCTCTGTACCAACTGCAGGTGTCTATGTTCCACGAAGAGGTAGTCGATCCTGGAGTAAGAATCGTGGGGGGGAGAATAGAATGTGTAGTCCCGACAGCGCGGGTTCTGTACCCTCCACGGATCCATCAGCTGGGCAAGGCGAAGAGCTGATTTTAGTTTCTTGAGAGCAGCGAAGGAGAGATGGGATGCCCTCCTGGAGACGTCCAAGAGGGGGTCCAAAGCAACATTGAGGTCGCCCCCGAAGATCAGGATGCCCTCTGAGAACCCTTGTAGAGTTTCAAGCGTCTGCTCTATGAAGCGGATCTGGTCCGAATTGGGGGCGTAGATATTTGCGAAGGTACAGACTCGGCCGCCTAGCTTCCCTTTGAGGAAAATGTATCTACCTTCCGCATCCGACAGGCTACTCGTCAGGGTCCAAGGGAGGGACGAAGCAATCAAAATGCCCACTCCCCTAGACCTCGAGTCTGGGGAGTAGGAGTGGAATCCCATAGGGAAGCGCCTGTCCGAGAATTTGGGAGCCCTTTCTTTATGGAAGTGGGTCTCCTGGACAAATACCACTTGCGCTCTCTTCTTCCAGAACAGATTCAGGCACATCCTCCTCTTCTCTGGGATGTTAAGGCCTTTGGCATTCAGAGAGACGATCTTTAGATCCATCTTGGCCTACTACGCTAAGCACTGGGGTAGGAGGAGGAGAAGAGAGAAAAAAAAAAAAAAAAAAAAAAAAAAAAAAAAGGGGGGGGGGGGGAGCGAGGCCCCAAGAGGGGAGGGGGCAGCCGGAAGGGGGTGGGGACCGAAGCCGGCTCCGAGGAAGCTACGTGGGCGGCAGGGAGGAGGGGTGGGCGGAAAGGAAGGGTGAAGAAAACGGCGGAAGGGACAAGCGGGGAGTCAGGGAAGGAGAAGGGGGAGGGGAGAGAAAAAAAAAAAAAAAAAAGGGGGGGGGTGTAAGGATTGGAAAAGAGAACCAAGGAACGAGAAACGATTAGAAAAAGCCCACCTACTGGGACCAGAGGGGCCCAGGCGAGCGGCCTATGTGGGGAGTAGAAAAGGAAAAAAAAGGAAAAAACTGTGGCACGGCACAACAACGGAGGTCCCTGACCCCCTAGCCCGAAGCAGTCCCCCAGCCGAGGGACGGTCCAAGACTTATTAATATCCCTCCGATATTAAATCAATACGCATATATCACACCTTAAACCCAGGTAACGTGTAACAATTAACAGTGTCAGCCCACACGTATGTACCAGACTTATTAATATCCCTACTGCAGGGGACAGTAAATAAATCCATTCCCATATATCACACCTTAAACCGAGGTTGCATTTAGAAATTGACAGTGTCAGCCCACACGTACGTGGGGGTCCCCGACTACGACCTCTCCCGTGTCACAGGCCCCACCCAGCCCTCTCTGAGATCCTAGAACAGCCCACACCGGTCCGCCACCCCCCGCCCGAGCACGGCCCGCGACTAGAGAGACGCCCACCTCGACAGCCACCGGGGCCCATCAGCGCGGGCCACGAATCACGGGCCAAGCGTCAGCACCGCCCCGGGCCGAAGGGAAGGCGCCCCCCCAAAGGGCCGGGCCACAGCGCCGCCCCCAATAATCCCCAAGGGAGACCGTCAGGGACCAGGCCCCCCCCGCGCCGGGCGAGCCGCCAAAACCAACACGGCGAGGAGACCAGGCACCCACCGCGGGAGACCGGCCGCTCCGACCCGAGGGGAGCCCAGGCACCAGAGCACACCCCATAAGAAGTCTGAGCACCAGTACCACTAGCCCCAGAAAGCGCGCGGGCAGCGCTGTGGCCCAGGACGACCCCCCCCCAGGACGGGACCCGCCAGAACAACCACAGACGCCACCCTCCCGGGTCGCCGCGCAGGCACCGCCCAACACCAGGCACACCGGAAGCGGCCCGACGCCGACAGCGCCCACCCGGCGGCCAAGGGAGGAGGCAATCCCAGAGCCAGAGAGCCAGCCGGCACATTTCGTCCAACAATCCCCCCCAAAGGGCACCAGGGGCCCACCAAAGGGCCACCGCCGCGCCGCGCGCCCGCCCCCCCACCCGCCGCCGGGGCGCCGCCCAGCACCGGGCCAAGGCCCGAGCAGGGGCGCCAACCCCGGCGACCAGCGGGGGAGGAGCGCAGCGCCCGGACCCATCACATCACAGCCGGCAGTCGCCGCGAGAAGGCACCGGAGGCCGGTCACCCCCAGGCCCGACCAGGCCGCCCACGCCAGGAGGAAGGCCCGGCGGCCCCAGCCGGCCCGGGGAGGGGGGGCCCAGGCGCCGAATAGTCACTCAGGAAGTCCAGGGAGAAGGGCTAACGTCCCGCACGAGCAGCGCCGCAGGCAGGGGGGCGAGCAGCACCCCCCCGACCCGGACCGGGGCCCCAGGCCCCACAAAGGCCGCGCCAAGAGCCCCGCCCGGGCAGGGCGGCGCCCCCACGGAGCCCGGGCAGAGTGCCACGTCCAACAGATCCGGAAGCGTTGCAAGACACGAGGAAGGGCCGGGACTCAGAGTTCCACATCAGGAAAGTCGCATCGAGGGACCATAGACAGATGGATCGTTATTCTTCCAGGGGAGGGGGCGGGCTCCCCCCCCTTGGCGGCCCCCGTCTGAGCCGGGCCCCCCTCCGCCGAATCCTCTGAGGTAAAGGTTGGAAGGCAGGAAAGTCCAACCAGTTAGGGACCTCCAGCGGGGTAGTGTCCAAGAACACAAAGAGGTTATCCAGGTCTCCAGGAGCCCGCAGAGTGAAGGAGCCTCCATTCTTTCTAATGATGAGGTGGAATGGGTATCCCCACCTGTAAACTGCTCCACAGTCTCTTATTTTCTGAAGTAGAGGTTTCAACTGCCTTCTCATCCAGAGGGTGGAGCGGGACAGGTCTGGTAGGATGGTGATCGGCCTGTGGTCATGGACTACTTGTCTTGCCTCCCAGGCCCTGCGCAGGATGTCTTCTTTAATCTTGAAGTGATGGACTCTGCACAGGATATCACGGGGTCCATCCGGATTGCCCGGGGGGCGGCCAGACACTCTGTGGATCCTGTCAAGTTTAATGACGGTGCCCGGGGGATTCCCCAGGAGCGAGTTGAAGATAGAGGAGGCTATCGATTCCAGGTCTGCATATTGGGGAGTTTCAGGGAGCCCCCGGAGGCGCAGATTGTTCCGCCTATTTCTATTCTCCAGATCATCATACTGTAACTTCAGGTGGGAAATATGGGCTGCTTGCGAGTCGCTTGCACGTTCCAGGCGAGTGAGGCGCTCTTCAGTCGTATCTCTCGCGTTCTCTAGAGTCATGACCCGGTCTTCCACTGCCGCTACGTTGTGTTGGACGGCATCTAACTCCTTCCGGAACGATTTCTCAATCCTCGAGATCATAGCCTCCATGTCTGCCCTGGTGGGGATCGCCTGCAAGTCCGCCTTAGTGGGGAGGGAAAGGAGCACCGACCGCAGGTCCAGGTCGAGATCCCGCTGGGGTGCCTGTGCAGTCGCCCTGTATGATGGCTCCCCGCCTTTCAGTTGTGACGTCCGGGAGCTGGTACCGGGAGACGGTGATGCAGCCGCAGTACGAGGGGCCCGGGGGCTCCCGCCCCAGGAGCCGGAGAGCTGAGAGACGGAGCACGGCTCCCGAGGGTCGCCAGTCAGGAGATCACGCCTGGCAGGCGCGTCAGGGATTTCTGTTCCCCCATGCACATTGCGACTCCCATATATTGGATGACGATCAGGGATGCCCTCCTGGTCAGGCTGTGAGGTCAACGCATGTGCCCCGTCGTCACTGGGGAGCATCTCCACTGGTGAGCACCAATCCCCATGCTGTGGGGGCAAGGAGGGGGGGTGTAACTGGGGGCAGCCGCTCCGTGTGTCTGTCCCTTTAAGTGTCATCCGGGAGTGACACTGCTCCATAGGGCTCCCGTCCCCACTGCTTCCTCCGCTGCTGGACAAGAAGGAGGCCGGGGAGATCCTTCCCTCCTCTCCCTCTGCAAGGACCGGTGTGAACAGGTGAGGGGGAGAGTCCAAGCTGGGGGAAGGGCTCGGGCTGGGCCTACGCACCCCATCCCGTCTCATGTCTTCCAGGTCTCCCCGAGTGCTAAGGCGCGATCGCCTCCCCGACGACCACAGTACCTTGTGAGGTGCCTCAGGCAGTCTCTCCTCCGGGGCTGCCGGCTCCGCACGCCCGTGGCTCCTCTCAGCTGCGGCCGCCGTCCCGCTCCGCCCGGCGCCTGGCTCCCCGTCGCTCCCCGCCCGCTCGTTGCTGCCTGGGTGTGGGGGAGAGGGGGCAGACCGCGGCTCCGTCGCTCCGTGCCCCTCCTCACGGCGGTGCCTCTCGCGGCGGCCGCCCAGCAGCCCCCGATCCTCCGACACTGTGTCCTCTGAGTGGCTCGCCGCCATCCCGCTCCACCTGGCATCGCGCTCACCGGTGCTCCCCGCCCGCACGCTGCCGCCTGAGTGCGGTGGTGAAGGGACGGGCGCCGATCCCGTCCCGCTGAGTTCCTCCTCCTGTCGCTGCTTCGCATGGCGGCTGCCTGGCGTCCCCCGATCCTCCTTCATCGCGCCCCCAGGCTGGTCCGCCGCCATCTTGGATCGGCTCCCGGGGAGGTCCGGCCTGAGAAACCGGGCAATTCCTCGCTCCCCGCCGACACTAGCGCTCTCCCGGTGACTCCTCTTCTTCCCCATCGTGTGGGGGACAAAGAGGGAAGATGAAAAATAAAAAAAACTCCCGTATTATGGGCTTCTGGGCAGGGGGTCAGTAGGAGCCTCACAAAATGCGACCTCACGCTGCCATGCCGTGGCCACGCCCCCACACATAGCAC
Organism: Gastrophryne carolinensis; assembly: GCA_027917425.1. Classification (NCBI taxonomy): domain Eukaryota; kingdom Metazoa; phylum Chordata; class Amphibia; order Anura; family Microhylidae; genus Gastrophryne; species Gastrophryne carolinensis. The sequence continues at coordinate 223,839,844 of CM051235.1, forward strand.
TTTATATTAAGTGCTCTATTTTTGCACAATTGTTCTTCTGCACTGTTAGCACATTATAACCAAGCACTTAGCACTATGTTTGTATAATTAATGGGCATTCATTTAGTATATATATTTATTAGATTTGTATGAGGATACAACTATTTATCACAATGCGTTTCATTAATTTAATTTTAATTTTATTATATTTCAAAAAGCACCAATATAATTACATATATATAGCTCCTTTATTCTATTAACATTGGGCATAATATTAACAATTTTAATATCTACTTGTAAATAGTCAATATCCCACGGTCCTTTCCTCCATTCTTTGTGTCTGTATATATGTTTTTTAATTGTGTATGTCTTCATTATATGCTGTATTTGTCTATTTATTTTTTAATAAAACATTGGATTTTATATTTTGAGTGTGGCTTAATTGAGGGGGTACTTTTCTTGGGATATATCTGGAATCCAAGGCTCTACAAAAATTCTAGTCAGGTTACTTAGCCCGCCCAGCCTGCACCTCTTTTTACAATTTTGGCTGTGCATATCCACCTAGTTTTTGGTTTATGATTTATTGTCATTTAATATACATTTTAATACCCTTTGTGCAGCCATCTGTTTGTGTGGGGTTTTTGTGGGACTTTGGGGCCACGTGTCCCAGGGGCAGCTGCGGATAAAACACCACCCCATTTGGTCCAATCCCCTACATGCAGAATTGGACACCTCTAGCTCCTCTGTGCCCTCACAGGGGAATTTTTTAGGGGCACGTCAAAAAGCTACGAACAAAAAGGAAACCAGATGCGGGAAACGCAGAACCGAGACCAGACAGACCAAGACAACCCATACCAACACTGGCAAATGCTACCCAACAGGCAACCAACTGGTAGCTCCGGGCTAGTAGTAAATCTTTCCTCCAGAGCCTTGACAGCAACAGAGACACAGGTATTGAACAAAGGTTTGGGTTTTGTCCCCACTGCCCCGGGAGACCGGTTAAACAATTATATAGATTTGCAAAACTGTTTCCATTCGCTTAGACAAAATGGATACATTACTGAAACCAGTAGTACTGCCAGGAGTTGGGTCTCTGGGTGAATGGGTCCCTCCAGTATCATCCCATGCAGTAGAAATATGCATTAAAAGTTAGAGCAGGATGTACATAAAATAAATTGGGCACATAGTGGATACCATAACCTATCCAAGGTAGAGCATTAGGTACTGAACGCCCTCAGCTTAGACAAACAAATTACCATTAAACTTGACGATAAGGGGGGAGTGGTAGTTGTACTAAACAGCCAGGACTATAAACAAGAGATAATGTCTCTGTTGGGAGACCAACAGGTATACAGATGTATACCAGCAGATCCCACTGTCAAATTCAAAACCCATATCGACCTGGTGGTCAACAAAGCACTAGAAGATGGTCTCAAAGATAAATAGCTACACAATTTGCTGATCACAGACCATCCCATCACTATTATTATACTGTTTACCTAAAACTTATAAATGAATAGAGAATCCTCTAGGAAGACCGATAGTAGCAGATACCAACTCATTGTTCCAATCCCTAGCGATATTATTAGATCAAATACTACAGCCTTTGGTGATACAAACAGAAATATATATATTATATAGTACAGATTTTCTGAACCACTTATCTTCTATGGGGACACTGCCAGGTAACTGTATACTGACCACTATGGATGTGGCAAGCTTATACACCTCAATCCCACACCACAAGGGCATACAGGTCATTAAACACTATCTGTCCAATCACCCATCAGTCCCCCCCTAGCTGGCACCCATTTCTATTACAATTACTGGAGATGATCATTATCAATAACTACTTCGTGTTTGATGATAAATATTACTTACAACTGCAGGGCACCACTATGGGCTATGATGTTGCACAAAGCTATGCAAATCTCTTCATGGCTCGCTTTGAAGACACTTCTGTATATGTACACAAAGCTTTCCGTAACTGTGTCTTGAAATGGCTACGATATATCGATTACATCTTTATTCGGTGGCAGGGCACCTCTGAACAACTCGATAGATTCCACCGTGACCTGTACCAGGCTCACCCGACATTATCATTTACTTTGGAATCTGAACAAAATTCAATACATTTCTGGGACGTACTAGTGACAGATAGTATACTCTCAACTGATGTCTGTAGAAAAACAACGGACATGAAAAACTTGTCTGTACTTTGCACATCACAAGTACTGAGAAGCTGATTTAAGAGCACAGGAATTGAGCCAGAACTTTCTGGACAGGGGCAACTCTCAAGACAACCTAGTCAGCCAGTATGACAAGGCCAAGGCCCTTAATAGAGCTGATTTGCATAAATTCAAACCCAAAACAAATCAGAATTGAATCCCTCTGATACTTTCCTTTTCCAACCAATCAAAAAAGATTCAAAGAATAGTGGCACACTGGCACAATTTGGCAAGTGATACCCGCCTTAGTGACATCTTTAAGGACACACCCATATGTGCACATAAGAGAATGCGTAACCTAAGGGACAAGCTGGTCCATGCAGATTTCACCAATCAGCTAGAATCTGAAAAACCCTGTACCTGACATTCCACCCTAACTCATCCTAAAGGGGATGTACCATGTGGGTATCGTGCCCAACGTGGCCATGCAGTAAAATGTACCTCATTTACACCCCATGATGGGCAAAAGATTCAATATTGAGTTCTTTGCCAACTGCTCATCCGAGAAGGTTATTTATCTTATCAAATGCCCATGTGGTCGGGCGTATGTAGGACAAATGTCCAGAGATATACGAACTAGGAAATCTGAGCATCGTTCAGATATTCGAAGCACCAACCTTGACATTTTCTGGCTTCAAAACACCAAATAAGTCAACTCAGGTTCCTGGTGATTGATGGGGTCCTGCCTAACAAAAGGGGTGGCTCCCTACAAGCCACACTCCTTAAAAGAGAAACAATGTGGAACTATAGTTTGAACTCTATGAGCCGCAATAGTCTAAATGAGAAATGTGACTCATCCAGACATTAACAATGTGCTTCTATGGACTTTATAAACTTGAGATATGATCTGATTTGTGATGCCCTCTAGACTTTACAGCCCATATCTCTATGGCTCTAGTCATTCTGGGTATGAGATATGACACATGGTATTTAGTATCCCACAAAATGGGACTTCAGATGTATACCAGTATAAAACTGTTTATACTTGCCTGGTATAATAAGGGCCTTTGTTTTTATCATGCACTATAATTAGTTGTTTTCACTAAAATATTTTTTGTGCACAAGGGTTTCCTTGGTATATATATTTATATATATATTATATTAATTCATTTTCCTCTTACTTATGGGTCTCCTTTAACATTTAAGAGCGAGAGGAGCCTGCTTAACTATTTACTTTGCAAAACTATATTATCAGGACCGAGCCGCACTGCCATACTACATCTTTAGATCCAGATTGGACAGCGCTTAGACTCCACCTTCGGATGTCAACAGGGCAATTTTCCACATCACCAAGCCGCGCCCACTGGAGGCATCCTTTGCCCTGTGTGCTGGCCAATCACAGCAGCATTTTCCACCATCTTGGGAGTGGCCGATCGGGGCAATGACTGCCAGCCATTATAACGCCTTTCGACCGTGCCGCTCGGGTAACGTCATCACCAAGGCCACATAGTATTCCCCTATTTTTCTTCTACATATACGGATATCCAGGACTTTATGGCAGGCTTCCACTCTGTAGGGAACCTCTGCTTTGTCAGCATGTAAGAAACTTTGCTCTCATTTAGTGTATTACCCATAGTGTATTACCCATGTAGGTCTGTATGTTGTATGCGTTATACTGTTGGCCTTGTATTTGATCTTTGTGAAATCTCTTGTGTCTGGACTAACTACCCTGGTAAAGCTGTATTATGGCTATATTGTTAAACCTGACACTTGGACTTGCTTGCTACAATTACTATATTTTACCTGCTACCTACTCTATGTCGTGTAAATATCTGTATGTCTCACTAACTACTGTATAGTAAGAAGAAGGGCGACATCTAGTGGCTATAGTGCATTATTTCAGATCCTTATGTTGTATAGTCATGTGAAGACAAACCTCTGTATTGCAATATTTCATGCGTACATGCGGAGGCCCAGCAGAAGGGAAACAGTTCACTAGGGTTTATAAAGAAACAGAAAGCAGGCTGAATTACGGTGGAAAGATGCAGCTCCTCACAGCTAGCACAGGGAGAGCAAAAAGCAGCCTAAATTAACTTTTGGCCTAGAAATGTCTCTTTTTCAAAAAGTCCTCTCCCGCTCTTCCTTGTAGCTAAAAAAAATTTTCATATAATTACCTATTAATTCAGCTGTTTTATAATCTTAGTATACAGTACGTCCTGCTCCAAATATAATACTTACACTTGGGTATAACTCCGCCAGATGGCGCTGCACTGCAGAGACATGTAAAAACAGGCTCCTCCCGGCCCTTCAAATACCCAGGGACCTCCCACAAATCCCCAGATTTTCTCTGCAGTGCCGACTGCGAAGACATGAAGTATCACTCTCTCGCAGGTGAGCGGGGCTATTGCAGCCTGCGGCCCTGTTGGACTATTCCCACCTGTCCTTCGTTTGATGTGCCTCCCAGCCTGGGCTGCGCTGGTGGGGTGAAGGTAGGCAGCACCATGCGTGCTTATGGAGCGCTGCTCCACCGCAGTCCCCCACCAAAGGGTAGGCGGTTTAGGCTGATGGTGAGCCTCTAGTGGATGCCCCTCCCGCATTATTGCCCCGTGCCCCGTGTAGCGGTGGGCCCTATCCAAAGGGTCACCATCCTCCCTCGTTTTCCCCCGTAGCTACGGGGGGAAAGAAAGGGGGGGGGTGTGTGTCGGTCTCAAAGTGTACTGCGATTACACGATTATGGCCTTAGTATTGTCCTTGACGTGTAACTTGGTGTCAGAGCCGCGCTGTTTGTTTTTTTATTGTGTATCTGTCGCCGCCACGCTCGTCTCTTTCCTTTATTGGATTTGCTGCGTCGGGCGGTGGCATCGCCCCAGACGCTGTGGTGTCTCCATTGGCAAAATCATCTATTCTATGTGTGTCATACACTTTGCTTTTCTTGACAATATGGACTACTGTCTTAGAGCTTCGCGCTCTTCGGGGGGCGGGGACCTGGTTTGGCGCGCTCCGCGTCACGGCCCGCCCTTCGAAGTTCGCTTGCCGCCATTTTGATGCTAGTCGCGCGCGCGCGTGGTAACGGCCCTCTGCCTCCCTTGGTCTGTAAGTGCCCTCGCGGGCAATTTTCATGATTCTTTATTACTGCGCATGGCTCTGACACCCTTTTATTCCCATTATGTCTTTCAGACGGTTGAATCTAGGAGCTTCCCCGGCCCGGGCTAAATTATATCGGGCCTTGTAAAATTCTCCCACCTTTCTAGCGGGTCTTTGGGGCATCCAGGGTTGCCTATTGCGTAAATCCCTGCTGGCATATTGTGCCTAGATAATCACCATATGGAGGCATTCAGAATTATGTGACCGGGGTCCCTCTGGGACAAGACCGGCTGTGTATAGCGTGTGGTCAACCCCATGCTGATGCTGACAGGGCACGGGTCTGCGCACCATGTGCCGAGCAAGCACTGGCCCTGCAATCAGGCTTGCCAGTGGCTGCACCTCGTTTCAATATACCTTTTTCCCCATGCTTAAATCTCACTCCTGCTGAGTCGCATACAAATGGGGATTTGCAGCCTGCTGTGTCTTCCAGACTGCCTACGGCTGATCAGATTATTGCGAGGTTGTCAGGACGCAGGGGCCCTGGTAAGAAGTGGCCCTTGACGCCTCCTGTTTTCTCCTACGGGAACTGAGGAGTTCTCTACTCCGCGTGCTTATACCCCTTCTGATAAAGGAGAGCTGGTCTCTGACTCATCTGATGAGAGGCCGAGGAGTCATGGCGATTCTGACCCTGAATACTGGGGCCAGTGTGAGATTTGTTGATTAAGGTATTTAATGTCCTGTCCATCTCTTTCCCTGGTGAGGCCTCCAAGCCGAGAGGGGAGCGTTTCCATACAGCGACAGCACGCTTGGAATTTTCTAGAGCAGGCTCGTTCCATGCTCTTGTACTCAAGGAATGGGAATTCCCCAGTAAATTCCAGGGGTCCCGGGGGACTGGAATAGGAAATCCCCTTTTCCCCCTGAGGTGGTCAATTGTTAGTCATCACCCCCCGTGGTGGATGCGCCGATCGTAGGGGTTCCTAACCTCCCCTTTATTACAGCCCCTGCTTATAGTATCCTTCGGGATGCTGAGGACCGGCGCATTGATCTGTGGCCTCCCACGCCTTTTCTTGTGCAGGGACGGCACTACGCCCGGTCTGTGCCGCGGTCATTACTGCAGTGGCCGCTGGAGCCCTCATCAGAAAAGATGCTTGATCATCACTCTGAGGATCTCCCCTGGGATGTGTTTAATGCACTCTCCAGTTGTGATGTATTTGTAGAATGTATCCTATTAGCACTGGGTACACATTAGAATGTGTGCAAGGACTTCTGCCCTTGCGGTGGCTATACGTCGCTTGGTTTGGCTGCGACAGTGGGGTGCTGACGATGCTGCTAAGAAGTCTCTTACTGGGCTTCCCTTTAGAGGGCAACGCTTGTTTGGGGCCCGTCTGGACCTGTTTGGTAAAAAAGGGCAAATCACCCCAACGTAGGCGGCCGTCTTGGCCCCTCGGGGCAGGGTAACCCCTCCCCCTCCCTACCATAGTGTAAAACAAGAACCAGGTCTGTCCTTCCTGGGGGCTCGTGCAGACTCCTGCCCCAGGAGCGGCAGACAACGCCCTGGCCCCTCTGGTGGGGCTAAGCCTAAATCTTCCACCTAGATCCCCTCAAGCATGATGGGGCGCCCTCGCCCGTCTGGGCGAGGGGAAGGCTGCGGCACCTTGCTCATGCCAGGAGGTATCACGCCTCAGACTGGTGGATTCAGGAGGTAGTGCCCTCCAGCTACTAGATAGGGTTTGCTGTGCGCCCCCCCCCCCAAGATTATCGGGTCCCGGGTGCTCCTGGTCCCTGCCTCTGTTCAGGTGCTGGTGCAGGCCATGCAAGGCCTGCGGGGTCTGGGGGTCTCTTGCAGATTGCCCTTAATAGGCAGAGGCAGGGGCCGCTACACCAACCTTTCCACAGTTCCCCAAAAAGGATGGGTCAGTCTGGTCCAATCTGGACTCACAGATTTTCAACAATTCGTCAATTACAGGCGGTTTCTGCAATGGAAACACTGCGCTCGGCCATCAGCTCCTTGCGCGTCGGGGGCTTCTTGCCGTCTGTGGAGCTCAATGCTGCTTATTTTTACTTCCCTGTGTCTTCTGGACACCGAGGTTCTTCAGATTTGCGTTGGTTGACCAACACTGATAATTGTGGCCTTGTCATCTGGCCTCTCTTCAGCTCCCAGAGTGCTCACCAAGGTGCTGACAGGGGTGTGGTCTCTGATGAGACCGAGGGGCGTCCGATTGATGACCTACCTGGACGTCCTCATCACTTCCCAGTCTCTACGTCTGGCTACGATGGATACTCGGGAGTCATTGGGAGGGGTGATCAAACACCCCAAGTCCTTATTGTCCCCTTCATTGGTAACTCCATTCCTATGAATGAATTTTTATACAGTTCTTGCAAGGATCTTCCTTCCTCAGCAATAACGTGGACAATCTGGGTGCATGGGCTCAGTCCCTCATAGCTGTCCCCGTCCCTCCACCAGGCAGGGGATGCAGCTGGTGGGCCCGTTGGTGGCGTTGGAGGCCCCTTATGCTCAGTCCCCCCAGGGGCCTTCTGCAACTTCTCCTATTTGTCCTACGGGACAAGGACCCAGCATCCCTGGAGCAGGGTATGTGTGCCTTCCTCCCTGGGGAGGAGGTCCCTCTTGTAGTGGATGAACTCAAGGAACCTGTCTGGGGCAGTCCCTTCTTGCCCTTCCTGGGAGACGGTCATCATGGATGCCAATCTATCAGGTTGAGGGGGGTCTTCTTCTGGAAGTCCCTACGGTTCCAGGGGAGGTGGGGCCCTTAGGTGGCCTATATACCTATCAATGTTTGAATCTATGAGCGTTCAAGTTAGTTCTAACTCGCTTGCCTACTCCTCTTCAGGGCCTGCCTGTTCGGGGGAGCTAGGCCTAGCTGCCGGCCTTGGCCTACATTGAATATTCAGGGAGGGACCCGGAGCAGGAGGGTCCTCCGGGAAGTGTCTCTGATCCTGATCTGGGTGGTGGACAATGTTCCCTGCATATCACTGGTATTCGCTCCGGTGGAGGTCCCTCTGCGACAGGATGTGCTAATCCTTGTGTCACTATGAGTTCCAACCAGTGTGGATCTGTGTGTGCCCCGTCACTATCACAAGCTCTCGGCCCTTGTTTCCCTGTCCCAGGATTCTCTGGCCGTGGTCATGATGATTTAGTAATGTTATGGCAGGACATTCTGTTCTGTATGGGGGGGTCCAGTGATTCTGGTGGCCCCCAGGTGGCCTAGTGGAGTGTGGTCCGCAGACGTCGTACTGAGGACAGTAGATCAGTACATTCTGCCAGGAGTGCCAGCTCTGCTCACTCAGGGCTCCTTTACGTCACCCCGATCTACAGACTCTGGCCTAGACGGCCTGACTGCTGAAACATCCATCTTGATGGAGACAGGCTTATCTGTCTCGGTGATTGAGACTATGGGAAGACTAGGAGCAAGCTTCTTCTTCTTCTTCTTCTTCCATCTATTATAGGGTATGGCATACCCATATTGATTGGTGTGAGTCTAGGTCTCTTCCCTGTCGGGCATTCTCCGTTCCCAGGGTTCTAGAGTTATTACAGCATGGGTTGGAGTTGGAATTCTCCAACTCAGTACTCTGAAGGGTCAGGTTCTGCCCTGTCTGCCTTCCTACAGAAGTCTTTTGCTCAGTTTCCTTGGTTAAGACTTCTTTCAGGGGGTTACTCATGTGCGTCTCCCACGTAATCCTATGGTCCCTGATGGCTTTTGAATTTGATTTTGTCTGCCTTGCGGGGTGTTCCCTTTGGACCTTGTCAGGATGCTGTCTGGCTGTTCTTACCTCAAAGTTGTCTTTCTGGTGGCTGTTATTTCAGTCAGACGTGTATCTGAGCGGGCGGCTCTGTCTATCTAGTCCCCGTTCTTTGAGATACACCAGAATAAGGTGGTGTTCCGCTTTAAGTCGAACTTTCTGCCTAAGGTGGTGTCTTATGTTCATTGATTCAAGATATTGTTCTTCCTTCTGTGCCTTATTCCTAGCAACGCTGAGGAAAGGGTTCTGCATTCCTTGAACAAGTGTTGGAAGTGTTTCCTTGGTAGTCACTGTGCCCTTTAGGAGAACTGATGGTCCTTTGGGTCTACGGCCAACTCCATCCTGTATGTGCCCGATCTCGTCTGTTTTCGGGGGGTTAGGCGGCTTTGAGCCTGGTCATTACTTGGATGGGATGGTTACTTCTGGTCCTAGGAAAGCTTTTCGGCTTCTGCCAAGCCTACTGTTGGCGTTTGGACTTGTCAGGCTGTTATTCAGACCTATTCCACTGAGGGGAAGAATCTTCTTACTCGCTTCTCTTCTTATTCTACTCGTGCTTTTGGTGCCTTTTGGGCTTTTCAGCACCAGGCTTTTGTTGAACAAGTTTGCTAGACCGCTATTTGGTCTTCTGTTCATACCTTTTTCAAAAGTTTTTTAAGGTTGACGTTAGAGCCTCAGCTCATGCTGCTCTTGGCCGCAAGGTATTGCAGGTGACAGTGCTTTAAACTGTGCTGTTGCCTTTTTTGTTGGGGATCCCACCCTACCTTATGGACACTGCTATTGGATGTCCCAAGTGTAAGTATTATATTTGGAGCAGGACGTACTGTATACTAAGAATAATACAATTCCGTGAAATACTCACCTGTAGAATTGGTATTATAAGTATACAGTACGTCCTGCTCCACCCCACCCTGGTTTTTGCATTATTCTGGATCCCCTGTATGGTGATTGTTATCATTGTTATAGTTACCAGTTTTGTGGTGGTTAATTTCTCCCGGATTCTTGGTCACTGCTTTTCAATGCTGGGGATTTGTGGGAGGTCCCTGGGTATTTGAAGGGCCGGGAGGAGCCTGTTTTTACATGTCTCTGCAGTGCAGCGCCATCTGGCGGAGTAATACCCAACTGTAAGTATTATATTTGGAGCAGGACGTACTGTATACTTATAATACCAAATCTACAGGTGAGTATTTGACAGAATTGTATTTTTGTGGTTTCAGCTAGTGCTTTGCCTAGTGGCCACTTGTGGAGTAAGACGGAAGCTGTAGGCAGATTTTTTTTTAATAATATTTAGCTCCCAATAATATTAAACTAAACATAAAAAAAACTCAGCTGGTGTGGAGTAAGCATGTAAACCTCCGAACTAATTTAGGCCACGCTGCAGCACAGAGCTGTAAAGTATGGTCCTAATTTTGGCCACTAGGGGGAGCACCAGCCAAGATTATCAGGGAAAACAAAGCAAAGCAAATGGCACTTTCTTTCTAGCACAGAATGGAGCTTGTGATGGATTGAGTACAGCTAAGGAACAATCATTTTGCCTGTAGTTGTACTTCAACAAATTAAAAGGGATCATTAAATAGGTTGTTTGAAGGACATGAAATAGTTAAAATGGATATAGAGGAGCGGGATGATCTTGGGAGGTTTAGCCGGGGAGCAGATGGGAAGCTATATAACAACCAGTGTTGTTGGTGTTGGCGAGATATCCTCAGCGGGAATCAACAGCTGGTGGGATTTCCTGCTCTCTCTGGAATACTCAGTTGTTACAGTCTGCAGATAACAAGGCTCCAGGGATGCACAATTTTTCTTCCTGAAAGACCTTCATGATGATGGCTATTATATTAATTTACTGCACTCGCCTGGGACCTACGTCACAGATCTGCATCTTCTTCTATCATACTAGTCTAACACTTGATAAAATGTTTACTGATACATTTCTAAAGGCGAAGGATATCAAAGTATCAATGAAAAGCAGAACCCTTAATGGTTAGGTAATGTGTGGGTTATTAAAGTTCATATGGATTTTAATCTACTGTAATTTGCATTTTATGAAAAAACAAATTTTTAGAAGGACTTTATTGTAAAAACACTTTCTGTTAAAGGGACCCTCTAGCATTGCATACAGATGATTTAATTGATGGATTGTTTTCCACTGTAAAAGTACATTATTCTGTTAAGGGGGAAAGGGTGTTCTAGTATTAATTTAGACTTTTTTTTTTACATTTAAAGGAAGTTTCTAATATTTCATTTACTTTTAAAATATATTAGTTGGCTAAAGGTGACCTTTATATATTTACACATTACACTTTACTGAAATACAGAGATGGCTTAGTTTTACCCAAAGATTACAGATGTTTACTGTGATCCAAATCTTAAGGTCAACATTAGTAGACATCATAGAAGCTCACATTTAGTTGAACCCACCTGACTCACCTTCCACCGAAGTGATGTTACCATCCTCACACAGGAAGGACTTCAATAAACAGGTGAGGATCAAGACGGTAGAGCACGTTGTTCTTCTGGCCATGGTGTCTTCTGCTGCAGATTGTTGCAAGAGTTCCTGCTTTCAGGAAGATTCTAGTGACTGCACACAAAGAAGTGATGACGAGGGTCTGTGAGCCCTGAGAACCCAACACCTGTCTAACATTCCTCTCCCAGATAACAGAGCCCTGGTGGTTGGAGGAGAATGGAAGTGTGTGGCTTTCTCTGGACACTCCAGCTCACCTATGTGAGCTCTTGCTATCTGAGAACTGGGATGGAGGGCAAAAAGGTCTCACGTAAGTTTAATTTTGTCAAAAAGACTAGTAGAGACCATTGAAGAGTTGGTGAGTTTAAAGATGTGGGCAGTATTGTAAATTTTAACAGCTGTTTTACATTGAAAGCTTAAAATAAAAGACATAAATCAATGAGGTTAAAGGATTTTCCAAAGCACAGCTGACTTCCTCTTCATTAAAGATCCCAGCCCAACTCTTTAAAGTCTACAATACATTCTTCGCTTTTGCCCAGACCACTTCTTGCAGATATCAGGATGGCAAAGGCAGGATCGCCACCTAAAAGTTTTGGACCACATATAAACCTTTAAGGTCATCTCCCTTTAGGTCCTCCAGATCCCCATTCTAGCTTTGGAGGGCTGTTCCCCAAATTTCTTGTCCAGTCCCCTCTACCGCCTTTGTCAGGATGGAGAAACTATTGTAACCACAATAAAGTTTTGACCCCAAACAACACTATCAAAATCATCTCTCATGTACCCTTTCTAGCGTTGGAAACCCTTTCCCCATTAGCCCTGTAGAGAGCACCAACTCCCATCTTAAAATAAGTTGTACAAATCCTCCTTTACATTCAAGTACCCCCCCCCCCCATTAGACATTCATATTCTTTCTATAGCATTAAAGAACCAGGTGACCAAAATGTCCATTCCAAATCATAATACAATCACACTTCACACATCCTTTTGTTTTGGCAATTTCAAACAGATGGTGGAAGATTCCTCTGGCTCCTGTTTTCTTGTTTCTGGTTCCTCGACTTTGGACCATTTGACTACTCGCTTTGCCAGAACCAGAGCTGCCCAAACCTTCATCTGCCCGAATCCTCAAATTCTCTGCAGCCAAGTGGACCTTGTATAGTTTTCTCTAGAAATTGGCTTGGCCACCGTGACCTGGGCACACCATGAAGCCAAAATCATCCTCACCTTCAGAAGCTGAAACGCTGAAGACTAGGTGTGATCGCAGACTCTGCATCCCAGGAAACTCATCTTTCTTTCACTCCCACGGCAAATGTGTGGGCCACCATCTCATCACCAGCATGCATTCTATTCAATTGTTCCTTTGCCACTCTGAGCTGAGAGCAGCAAGCAAAGCTGAATGGAGTGCACCGCTGGCTGCAGGATCATCATTTGTAGAGATGACAATCAAATTCAAAGATTTGCATTTCTGGACAGATTGGCCTCAGAGATCAGCTAAACAATTTGGCGAGTTTGGACAGAATTTCCTGAAAAGTCAGGTCCCAAATAAATTAAAAGCTCAAAAGTTCTGTTTTAGACATATCTGTTACAACTGCCTTTCCTGTTGTCTTAAGTGGTTTGTGCTAGTATGTAAAATAGACCAATCAATTCAGGGTTTGTATACAAGTTAAATAAAACCAACCAAACTTAGAACATTTGTAGTTTAGTGAAAAAATGAAATCCAGTGATTTGAGCACTGGACCATTTGGCAGATTAGGTACCAACCCAGTGCCCTAACCGCTACATCACCTAAAATATGGGGAAAATGTGTGACTGTTAATGTAAGCGAATTTAATTGATAAAATACTAAAATTGGGCAATTTAACTGAATTGTTATGGATCTTAAAGAGGAACTTTGCATGCCCTGGGTGCATCCACGCTATAGCTTTAGCTGGTCACATACCCTCGCCAGGCCTTTCTGAATGGCCGGCACGGGCACAGTCATAGTTAGAGGTGAGCAGGGATGCGGCCAGCGGTGCACTCATCCAGCCGAATGGAGTCGAGTGAAACCGAATGCCCTGACTGGCTTAGCAACCCATGTAGGAACCAGGAAGAAGCGAGTTTCCTGGGCGATCCTGAGGGTTTTGTGCAGCAGGGCATCCGAAATCGGCATGCCCCACCTGAGATGAACAACACCTGGGATAGTGACATTCCTGGGTGTTGTTCCTCTTTAAATGAATCTCACAGTCAGATTTAGGGGAATCAGCAATAAACAAATCCTGAATTATTAGCTTATTTCTACCCACACACATAAACCCACATGACGCTCTTTCAGTTGTCACATCAGAGAAATAAAGTATCTCCGACACTTGTGGTGGCAAATTGAGGTGAAACACCAGTTTATTCCGGCAATCTGACTCGAAATCCCTGCTGTACATCTCTGTCCAGAAAGCCTGGTACCAGGCAGTTGCTTTTACCTCTTCTGCAATCTGGGCCATGGCTGCCATCCATGTGACTGCCAGCAGCCAATCAGATGCAAACTGGCCACTGCTCACATGGTCGAAAAGATATGTGCAAGCAGCCAGGTAAACCCAGTATGTTGCTGGTGACCATATGAAGGGCTCTAACCATGCTAGAATGCAGAGGTCAGCGCGTTAGTCTTGGGACTCCCAGGCTGAGGTGTACAGTGGCGCATCCATTCTGGGAGGCCCTCTTTGGTCTGTTTTCATACCAGATCGATTGCAATCGCTGTGTGCAGCATGTGGAGGGCATTCAGTGCTAGTGCTCACCTCTCACAACGAGGGGGATCGCTAGCGCTGTACCCTCACAGGCAGGGCTTTTTCAGAGCACACTGAGCACTCCAAAAATGCTGATGTATATGTGAAAGGACCCATAGATTACTACAGGCAGCTTTTCACAGGTGATTGCAGGGGGTGCTGGCATGAAAGCGTGAAGGCTCTGAAACTGGCCTTAAAGTGGACCAACACCCGATGCTGATCGGCCTGGGAATCTTATACAGCGTCGGGCCTGCGGGGCATCCAGGATCGGGGGTGCCCTGCTGTGTTTGTGAAAGGCCGGCGCGGGCAAGCTCCCTGTAAGAGTGACGCGCGGGAGGCGGCGGCGGACGCGCTCGCTTGTCCGGCGGCGGGGATCGGCTGCAGTGGTCACGTGGGAGCGGGGACAGGTGAGTTTTTGGGGCTTTCTGGGGGCGGGTTTTACACAGCGGGGCACCCCCAATCGGGGTGCCCCACCGAAGTGGACCAAAACCCAGGATAGTCAAAATCCTGGGTGTTGGTCCACTTTTAGCTGAAATCTACACAGGACAACTTTATAAACAGGGTTTGATTTATTCCAAATTTAAGGGACTAGCGAGCGAGTTAGACAGTCTTTGGAATATGGAGCCATAAAATCTGGCTAATGTATCTCAGGAGCCGTGAAGCTGGCAGAGGAGATGATAGGAGATTTTACACAAATCAGCCTGCCATATATACACTCCTGAAGGAAGCAGCGGGGGCAATGCAGCTTGCAGACAAGACTGTAGCGGCACTAGTCACTCCACTCCTTGCGGATGGAGAGGTTCCACTCCCAGGTCAGA
Source organism: Gastrophryne carolinensis (assembly GCA_027917425.1). Taxonomy (NCBI): domain Eukaryota; kingdom Metazoa; phylum Chordata; class Amphibia; order Anura; family Microhylidae; genus Gastrophryne; species Gastrophryne carolinensis. The sequence continues at coordinate 223,854,860 of CM051235.1, forward strand.
TGGTTGTGGTTGTCATCATCAGTGAAGAAGGACTTGTTGTGGTAGTTTCCTCTGGCCAGCATGCCTTTAGGGGCTTCTTCTAAGGGGGTCAGAAACTCATATTCCTCCAGACGGGGTCCATAGCTTCCCACCATAAATGTGGCTTTGGCAACTGAAACACAACACAGCAAACATTTGTTTGTATAGAGAAGCAATACTCCACCATAAACACTCTAAATATTATGGCGTCCAGTTAGGCTCTAGTACAGGGAAGGGGTAACTAGATTACCTGGATCAGAGCTGGGCTAAAGCCAAGGAACCATGCGGCTCTGCAGGAGGATGGGGGTCACTCTAGGTGTCTTGATACCAGCAGGATTATCAGCTGACTTGCTAGAACTTCAGCCCCCAGGGGAAAACGGTAGAGCAAGCCCTTGATACCTATAGCTAGTGATGCCCCTTATAAAGTGTATTTGCTTCAGTACAAATGATTAAACCTGACCTCCACCCTAAAATCAGTGGCCACATTAGCTGCCAAGCCCCTTTGTCACCCACATTTGGCCATTATATATTAAACATTGGTCCACATCCCATAGCATATGCGGATTTCAGTTGTCCCGCTGTGTGAAACCTCAACGTTCACTTGTTTTTCTTACCTTCCCATGAGCCCATGGAGCAGGTGCGACTCTATCAGCTTCTTGGGGTGTGCATATTAATGTGGGGCTGGAGAAGCTGAATGGAATCCCAGCTGCACACAAGCGGAGTGGCATCCCTCACAGCCACACAAAGCAATTAAGTTCTGCCACACACAGCCGACCAGGATGCAGGTGATGCTGCCGCCTGCTCGTTGGAGAGGTAAGCTTAATGGGCGAATGGGGGGGTTCACAGAGTGGAACAACCCAGTTCAGGATGCCCCTAGGAGAGGGAATCCACTGTCCCTGAAGTCTGAGACTCCAGGGCCGGTTTTGGGCCTGCTTGATTGTTGACTGCAGCACATTATTACAAGGGATTACCCCTAACATCTGCAGCATTGACCACTGACAGGAAGTGGCTGTGCAGCCTGGAATAGGTTCCCCAAGCAGGAACTTTAGCGCTTTATAATAAAATAAATAAATTAAATCATTAATTACCCCAGACCAACTTACCTTTCACTCCCGCCCGATGTGTGTGCTGTACGTACTTCAGCCCTGACACAATTTCTTTGGTCACCTGGAAGCAGAAAATTGGCTCAAAAATGCTTGCAGACCCAAATCTTAAATAGAGTGGGGAAGGGTTAAATTCAGCGGCATAGCTTAATGTGATCATGCCCTGGTTCAGACATTTAATGGGGCTCTATCATGGCTCATGCAGTGATATTTTAACATAATTGGATACAATTAGACTACCAAAGACTGAAACATGCTTCCTTCATGTACATGATGCAGTGCAAGCAGGAATCTAATAAATGTGGTGGTGGAACTGCAATGGTGGGGTCCCCCAATCTCATGGGCCCTTATGAGGTTGCACCTCTTGCAGTTACACCCCTGGTAAGGAAGCCCTATATACAGAAATGTCAGGGATGTCATTGGGAACAGAGGGATGTCTCCAGCATGGAAGCTGCATATTAAACTAACAAAAATACCATGGGTGTCACCATCAGTGACACAGGAACCCGATGTTAGTTTAACTAAAAATGCCATCAGTAGGGATGGGCAAACCCCCCAAAGTTCGAGTTTGGCAAGTTTGGACAAACTTTGAACTGACAGAAATGGTATCAGTGCCATCAGTAACATGTCCCCGGCAAAGAAACATCATATTAAACAGACTATATAGCCAAAAACAATAAATAGCACATACTCACCTATAGTCCTGCACAGTGGATTGCCGATATTCAGGGGGTTTGAAACTTATTGCCACTGGATAGCCAGACCACGGCTATCCCATGGCTGAGGACTGGCATGCTCTGTCCATTGTAGTGAATTGAGTTGGCATGGCCAGTCATTGTGACTGACACGAGGGGAGGAATGCTGGGGCTTTTGCCCGCGGGGAGGAGATCGCTGATGTCGGTAATATTCAAAATACTGGCATTGTGAGATTCAGCTGTTGGGACTATTGGTGAATATGTGAGGCTTATTGTGTTTAGCTGTACAGGTACTTTAATCTAACAGAAATACTATGGGTATCGCCATAACCAGAGAGCACAGAAAACCTATAACAATCAGAGAAACAAACCTAATGGGGTCACATACACCAAGTGGTTCTATCCTTTCCTATCCTATTGCATCCACATTTGGATTGATCTTCATTGCCAAAAACTCACTTTAAAACAGATTTTCACTCGATACTCTGATCCTTCCTTCATGGGGAATATCTCCTTCTTGAGCTTCTCCAGGTCCTCTGTAAAAGAAACTGCACATGAAAACTTGGATTTAAAGTAGACCAACCAAAATAAAAAAAAAAAGCCCAGAGTACTTACCTTTCCGGCACAGGTCCAGATCTCCCTGTAGCCACACAGATGAGAGCTGGTTCTGCAAGACGCTTCCGGTTTCATGGAACGCCTCCCACCGCTGCTCCCAGAGTAAGAAAAGCCGGCCGCTCTCTGTGAGGAGACTCACCGAGGGGGTCAAAGGCTGCAACCACGAGGATTTTGGGATACATACTTCTGGGTGTAGCAAGATGGTGGCGCAGGGGAGACGGCGAGCAGGTAAGCAGAGTAAGTCATTAATAAGCATGCAGTGGTTTGCACACGTATTAATAACTTTTTTAATATTTTTATATTTAAAAGTAAAAAAATATAGACTGATGGTCCACTTTAATGCAAACTCTAACAGCCAATTGTTTGCATTGCGACTGAACCTCAATTAGTAGTTTGGTGGTACCCAATCTAAATCTCAGTTTAATAAAGCCAGACTCCAGCAAAAACATTCTATTTATCTCTTTGCCAGAATAAACCATTGTTTGCATTCATCATGTATATACTTAGAGAGATAAATGTGAATCATTTTGTTTTAGAATAAGGAAGGTTATATCCTTGTGCTGGTTAACAGGGTGCCTGGGACTACAGGGTGTTGGGTACTCAAAAAAATGAAATCAGCTGATGAAATAGAAGGCGATCCATAGTTATATACATTTTAAAATGTAAGAAAGTCACTTACGAGAAAGATCCATCGTGATTGGTTTAGGGGCAGAGTCACAGACCAGGGTGAGCCGAGTCACAATCACATTTGGAGCAGATGGATCTAAAATAGAAAATAAAAGGCGTATGCTAGACATATCAATCGTATCAGCTGTGAAGGATATACTGCAGGCATGCACAACCTGAGGCATACACTGTTGTCACTTGCGGCCCTCAGCAACCCTACTGAGTTGGAAAACTGAGCTTGCCTCACCTGCTAAATTCTTCCTATTTTACCCTTGCCCACCATGTTCACCTCTGTTTACCTCCCCCCACCTCTACTAACCCTAACCTTGCCCACATAACCATTGTTCGAAACAGCTCTTCCCATTTCGTTTTGGTTTGGCCCTCCTGGAGCAACCCGATTTGGGTTGTCCCACTGCTTGAACCCCCCCCCCCCAGATTGCCCGATATACAGTACATACCTCTCCTGTGTTCCCACAATGCAGACGAGCCTCTCCTCCAATCAGCTTCCTCGGCCATACATACTAATGTGCATCTGGAAAATTAAATGGAAACCTAGCAGCAGTTGCGGTCGGTACATGGCAGCCCCTGCATCCCTTGGCTGTGTGCAGCCATTCCCTTACAAGGGGCACCGCCAAACAGAGCCTAAGAAAGATGCGAGAAATGCTGTTGCCGGTCATGCATGTGCTGTGGGCTCATAGGATAGGTAAGGAAACCATGTGACTGTTGGGGTTTCCCATATCGGGCCATCCTAAATCCAGTTTTGGTCCACTTTGAGATTAATTAGTGCCTCCTTAAACTGTTTCCTTTTCCCAGTTTACATTTTATTGCACTCCTTGAAGTAGTCTATAAGACACTGTAGTGGCACAGGGGTGCCAAAAAAAGTTGTGCACCCCTGATCTACTGCCTAGAGACAAAATAAAGATGAACAAACCCAGGAATTTGACTGTTCCAAGTTCTGTTCTGTACCCCTGAGGCATGCTGAATTGGTATGCCCCAAGTTTGCCCAGTAAAAGTCACTTCTCCTCGGCCCAACTGTGCATGCATGGGCTCTTGTCCAATCAGAGCCCTTTGCCGTGTTTACTTCCTTCGGCAAAGGGCTCCAATTGCCTTCAATAGGGATCGGTACCGCCCCAGCCTATCTGAATGGCTGGGGTGGGAGTGCGTGTACCCTGCTGGGGATGCGCCACTGTGTGTTTCCCATTGAAAACAATCAGAGCCGTTTACCAAAAGGCAAATGGCTCTGATTGGACTAGTATATGCATGTGCTATTGGACCAGGGAAATGTAAGTGTTTACCAGCACCCTGGGGGGGGGGGGGGTTAACCCATTGGGGAAACCTGATTTGGGATGCCCCAGGGGAAAGCCAGTGGCCATTTTAAAGTAATGCAATGCTCACCTAGATCTTTGAATGAGCCTAATAATAAAGAGGCAACCTTTGCCCTGGTTATCCTGGTTGGAGATTCTGCTGGGTGTTAAATGTAAAAGCACCTTTTTATTGTGACATTGATACAGTTTCAATAGTGGCAGCGAGTAAACAGCAGCGCCACACCCAGAGTGTGCCGACAAGGATCACCCAAACCACTTCCTCCTCTGGCCAGCCCTGCCATGGCTCAGCACTGCATTCTCTAGGGAACACATGGCAAGACACAGAGCATTGTGCTGCAACCCGTTTAGCCAATCACCATTCAGCCGACTGACTCTGAACAAGTAAATGATGACATTGTATCACATACATTGTAACACAGCAGAGGAGCTCAGGCACTGCGTATAGGAGGTCAGAAAGCTCTGGTTGTGTCTGGATAGCTACACTGTCATCTCTCCTCTAGAGTAATATGATGACATTGTATCATATATATTGTAACAAAGCAGAGGAGCTCAGGCACATAGTAGACAAGGTCAGATGCAGGAGAAAGCTCTGGCTGGTTCCGAATTGTTAAAGTGGACCAAAACCCACACTGATTGGCCCGGGACTCTATAAGATTCCCAGGCCAATCGATTCCCCCCCCCGGGTCATCCAAAATCGGGATGCCCCACTGTGTGAAAACCCCCAATTCGCCCCATTCACTTAGCTTGTTTCCAGGTCCAACGGTGCATGCACGAGCCGCAGTCGAATCCCTGCCCTACCTCTAGCAGGGCGCGTGCCAGTGCCAGGCATTAGTGAATGGCCGGCGTGGGCACGCTTTCTGTTAAAGGGAAGCGAAGGATGCAGCAACCAGCGCGCTCGGAGCCGCTGTTCTTACACGCGCCGTAGGACCAAGAAGAGGTGAGTTGGTCTTGGTGTCCTGGAGGGTTTCACGCAGTGGGGGAACCCTCAGATCGAGGGGTGCCCTGGAGGAAAGGACCAGAACCCAGGATAGTCAAAATCCTGGGTTTTGGTCCACTTTAAACTGTAATCTCTCCTTCAGAGTTAAAAAGATATACATTGTGACAAAACAGAGGTGCTCAGGCACAGAGGAAAGGAGGTCAGATGCAGGGGAAAGCTCTGGCTGTGCCTGGATTGTGACACTGTATGCTCTCCTCCAGACATTTTATCACATTATGATGTTTTCTGTTGGGCATCGATCCTGTTTTCTGCATCAATGTCCTTGTGTTTCTCTGAAGGAGAGCATATAATGTAACAATCCAGATGCAGCCGGAGCTTTCTCCTGTATATGACCTCCTCTCCTCTGTGCCTGAGCTCCTCTGCTGTGTTACTATGTATGTGATACAATGTCATCATGGTACTCTGGAGTAGCGCATACAATGTAACAATCCAGATGCAGCCAGAGCTTTCTCCTGTGTATGACCTTCTCTGTGCTGTATTACAATGTATGTGATACATCAGCATATAATGTAACAATCCAGATGCAGCCAGAGGTTTCTCCTGTGCCTGACCTCCTCCACTAAGTTACAATGCATGAGATAACATGTCATCCTTTTACTTTGAAGGTGAGCATACAGTGTCACACTCCAGACAAAGCCAGAGCTGTCTCCTGGGCCTGATCTCCTTTACGCTGCTTTGGTGAAGTTCCCACATGTATTATTTAAAGTGACCCATAATCCTGTAGAGCCACAGCCATTCAGATAGGCTGGGGGCAGGAGAGTACCTTAGACTAGAGGGAAGCCAGGGATCACCCATGCAAATTTGAGATCAGCCAAACCAGCAGCATCGCCAGAGATACCCAGGAGAGGGATGTGTGGGGGACATGGGGAGGGTTTAGAGGGTTGCGGTCCACTTTAAGGATGGCAGATGGCTTGGGCCAATGCACTTCTACACTGCAAATGAATCTCCCACAAAAGGAAAATTGATTTTTTATGTTGTGTTTGCTTTCTACAAAAACACTCACTGGGTGTGTGGAGTCAACATTTGTCTAGATGAACCCTATGGTTGGCCAGAGATGGTGCCATGAGCCTGCCCCATAGTGCCATTCCTGGACAAAAATTGCCCCTACCTTGACGGCATCAGCCTGGCCCATGCAACAGATATTATCAGGTGAGCTGAAGCTGCTTTTGCTATTGCTATTGCTAGTGCATTTGCCATGTATGTTCCCCTTACCTGCGATCACTGGCCCATCCCCCAACAGTGACTTCTTGTACTTGGCCAGACTCTCATCTTCTTTGTCCAGTTCCTGGATCTCCTGCAATGATTTCTGGGCCGGCGGTTTGTAATTCAGTTTTGAATCTAACTCATCGTCATCCTCCACTTCGTGGTCAACTGGCTCGTTCTCAGACATGATTGTCTGTAGGGGGACAACACAACATGCATCACATAACAAGGAAAGGTGCAACACTCACTTGGGTTCCTCAAAGATAAACTGATCTGGGTGCTTTAAGGACAACTCCACAGGTGCTCTCATCACTCAATCCCTTGCATAAAGGGAGTGGTCTGTACTCAGGAATGAAAAGCTGTGGGAAGCGTTTGTACAACTCAACCATCATCTTATTAGTGCAGTTGTTGGATTACAGTTAACTCAGATTATCGCCATTTAAGCCAAGGGATCAGAAGGCCAGGGACCAGAATGTTCTGTGTTTACATTCTGCATCAGGGAGATGGAGTTCAGATGTGCCAGTTAAAGACATAGGCACAGCTACCACCTGACGTTCTGCTTTGGGGACCAAGGGAAAGGCCCAGTCACAGGGACCCACCTGAGGATTCCTTCCTTTCATGATGTCATCATTAAAAAAGGATGAGAAGGAGCCTTTAATTAGTCCCTTGTATAGGGCACAGAGGGCATAGTTCATATGATGTCACACTAATGCGGGATACTGTATGTGTGTAAAGCCACGTTCACACCAAAAATCCCAAGTAAATTGCTGCCCATGTTAGTCCATGGCCATGTTCAAACAGATGATTGCGATTGTGCTTAGATCGCTAATTATACTGCATAAGCGATTGCAATTTAAAGCAACACACAGAAATTTCACTTCCCAGTGTGTTGTTCCTTTGTGTGGTGGCACCCCGAATTGGGATGCCCCGTTGTGTGTTTTGCTCCAGGCCACCCCGTTTCCCTCACCTTTCCTTCTGCTCCCACGGCACAGGCTCAGGCGGAGCTTCCAGCCGCATCTTCTGCCCACCTTGCAGCTGTGGCGTGCCCGTGCCACCCATTCAGGAACTGGATGCGGGTGCGTGCACAGCTAGAGGTGAGCGGGGATGTATACAGAAGCATCAAGGGCTCCAGGAGAGGTTGAGGGTTCCAGGGGGGTTCATGGGGGTTTCACACAGGGGGACATCCCAATTTGGGATGCCCCAAGGACTGGAACTCGGGAAGCCCTGGAGTCTTTTAGACTCCAGAGCCTCCAAGTCCACGGGAGCACAGCTACAAGGCAAAGCTTGTAAGTAACCTTTTGCTAGCAGAGCTCCATCTGATGGGGGATAGGAAACTAACCTCACCCCCATCACACCATCACAAAAACCTGCATTAGAGATTTACCCACCTTTTCCTAGCAGAGATCCATGCGACGTAGGACAGGAAGCTAACCTCACCCCATCACACCATCAATGAGCCCCGCATTGGAGAGAATCTCGCCTTTTCATTGAAGAGGTCCATCTGCTGGGCCACAAGAAACTAACCTCACCACCATCACTAATGCCTGCATTAGAGATATACCCACCTTTTCCTAGCAGAGATCCATCCAATGTAGGACAGGAAGCTAAACTCACCCCTTCACACCATCAATGAGCCCGCATTGGAGAGAATCTCACCTTTTCGTTGAAGAGCTCCATCTGCTGGGCAACAGGAAACTAACCTCACACCATTACACCATTGGTGAACCCTGCATTAGAGAGATACTCACCTTTTCCTTGCAGAGATCCATCAAATGGGGGCATTGCCTCCTCCCCTCACACTGTCAGTGATCCCTGCATTAGAGAAATACTAACTATTTCCTTGCAGAGCTTCATCCACGCAGGCACAGGAAACTCATTTTTTCCTAGAAGAACTTCATCTGATGGGTGAACAAGAAACAAACCTCCCCTACTACCCCACACCATCAGTGAGCCCTGCATTAGAAAGATGCTCACCTTTTCCTAGCAGAGCTCCATCCCGTAGGAGACAATAAACTAACCTCAGCTACCCCCTCACTCCATCAGTGAGTCCTGTATTAGAAAAACTCACCTTTACTCGAGGAGTTCAATCCCATGAGGGACAGGAAACTAACCTCACCTACACCATAAGTGAGCCCTACATTGGAAGATACTAACCTTTGCTAGCTGTTCTATCCTATGGAGGACAGAAGAAAACTGCACATGGGTAGTTGCTACATCATCTATAACAGGAGACATGCTTCAGCACCGTGTGCAGTTATTTACTGTCCCCCAATATGCAGAGTTACTTGTCTGATTGTGGCTTCCTAGGGATTTTTAATGGCAGAAGCATCCCAATTCATGATGCCTGGGAAGCAGGGTTTTAGCAGAGGGCCAGCAGGGCAATCGCCCTCGGCACCAAGGCTATTGTGGGTGCCTTTATCTAAGCCATCCTGTTTCTACAGATAAGTCAGGGCCACTGTTGGGGGTGCAGGCCATAAGACAGGCCCCTCCATATTGGACTCAGTCATGAGGAGTGGGCAATGCTTGCTGCTAAGGTAAAGGCACAAAGTGGCACATACCATTATGTAAAATTGTTTCCTTCCCACACTGAACACTATTTTGCCATGAACTGCCCAGCCATGGGGTGATTGTTAAAAAGGATCTCAGATGATTTTAACTATAGGTCTGCTTTAAGGGGGCTTGTTTCAGTAATAGGGCTGAGTACACAAATCTCACCAATGGGGGCCCATACACAACCTCTGATTAGAGGTTTAATTTTTTTCAGTTAGAATGCTGATAAGTCAATATGGATAGCAATACATGTCTCAGAGCGACCACAGCAGTGACATATTGCAGCTCTTACAACACCTAACAGGAAATACAAATGGATGGTGAAACCTCCTTCCTGTCACTCCTCTGCATGCACCACTTCCACAGCATCACTATTTAGGTATCACATAAGCAAAAGCTGGGGGGGGGGGGGGGGGGGGGGCTAGCATGAGTGTAAACCCTAGAAGAGCTCTTTTCATTGTATTCCACCACTTAGAGACCCTACTGAAGGGTTAAAAAGGAACTCCACCCAAAAACCCAGGTTTCCATCAGTTCCGGGTGGGAGATGAAGGAAATAGACCAAACATTTCCAGAGCCTGTAACTAGTGCTGGACTGGCCTGCCTGAGCACCAGAGGAACCACTGGGGGGGCCCAGGCGCTTATACTCAGTACAACAGATCCATGACAAAAACAATGTTTCTGGCTTGGCTGAAGTGTTCCCTTCCTTCAGCAAGTCACATGTGTTATTTGATAAAAAAAAATAGTTTTATTTATTTATGCAGTAAATAATTTGTATTCCTCTGGTGCTCAGGCAGGCCAGTCTAACACTAGTTGCAGGCCCTGGAACTGTTTGGTCTATTTCCTTCATCTCCCACACTGAACTGATGGAAACCTGGGTTTTTGGGTGGAGGTCCTTTTTAATCCTCCAGTAAGGTCACTCATTGGTGGAAAAAAAAGAGCTCATCTAGGGTTTACACTCATGCTAGGCCCCTCCCCCAGCTTTTGCTTATGTGATACCTGAATAGTGATGCTATGGAAGCAGTGCCTGCAGAGGAGTAACAGGAAGGAGGTTTCACCATTCATCTGTATTTCCTTTAAAGTTGTTGTAAGAGCTGCAATATGTCACTGCAGTGGTCGCTCTGAGACATGTATTGCTATCAATATTGACCTATCAGCATTCTAACTTAAAAAAATCAAACCTCTAATTATGTTTCAGCAGTAGGGTGGGCCCAAGGATAATTTCCTCTGGCAAGCCCCAAGAATGACCCACAACCAATCCTGGGACTCTTGGTGCACCAGCGTGGCCATGTGAGTGCTTTTATTAGCTAAGGCTCACAGTACTGCAGATCTTATTAGAGGATCAGAGGTGAGGAGATTAGATGAGAAGTCACCCTGCACCACCAGAACACCCCCCTCCCTCCACATCCTGTGCAACCGCCTGATCACATGATGCCTGATTATGTGCTGTAGATAGTGGCATCTTCTGACTTTTACCAATTTTTTAATCATTCTCTCTCGGAGTCCTCCCTTAGGGTCTCTTTAAAACACAGACCCTTGGCCACGATTCCATTGTTCTGGCTTAATCTAATCAACAGAGGTTCCCTAACACATCTTCAGCTGCTGCTAACCAAACATGCATTGATTCTTATTAGATCAATCTTTCTTTTCTTTATATCTTCACCCTATCATACACGCATTACAATCAGTTTACATAAAAAATATGATAGAATACCCGATCGATAAGATCATGTTATGATGCAGCCACACACATCAATGTTTTGTTTATTTAATCATTTATTTAGATTTGAACAAAAGCGTTTTTGGCAATTTCGTCAAATAATTTGTTGAATACTAAAAAAAATAAAAAATGACTCAGGAAAATAAAGAAAACCCATCAGACTCTCTTCTTCATTAATGAGAACCTATTACACTCTCTCCTTTTGTAAATAAGAGGCTGCCGCATTCTTCCCTTCATTAAAGAGAACCTTTTACACTCTCCTCCTCAGTAAAAAGAGTCTTCCACTTTTTTCCCTTCATTAAAGAATACCTGTTACACTCCCCCTTATAAGAAAAAAAGAGCCTGCCACATTCTTCCCTCAATTAAAGTGGACTAATCACAGTCCAGGTCAGCCCTGGAGTCATTTAAACTAGGTGTCCCTGGGGCATCCAGTTTCAGGGGTGCCCCACTGTGTGAACCCCTCCCCCCCAGATCACCCACAGATCACATCCCCAGCATACTTGCAGCTGTGCACGCTCCCGCACCCAGCCATTCAGATAGGCCAGGTGCACGGGAATATGCAATCCACAGGTGAACCAGGGATGCGGCCGACACAGCTCTGGGGGGTCTTAACACAGTGGGGCATCCCAAATTGGGGTGCCCCAGAGACAAAGACCAAACACCAGGATTTTCACAACTTGAATGAGAACCTGTCACCCCCTGACCTTCATTAAAGTAGACCAAAAACCCAGTATGTTTGCTGCTTGGTTTTTCTGGCCTCTTTGGGCACCCCAATTTGACATGGCATGGCTCTGTTCCAAACAGGTTTTTTGGCTGCACATAATAATGTGCAGCTCAGAAAACTAAATGGGAGATTAGCCACACTTGCAATCAAATGCAATAGAAAGTAAATTCTTTAGCATACTACCTAGGGTGCTGTAGTTTCCATAACCTTTAAAAAAATTCTTACATCATTGGAAAAACGATGTACCTCACCTGCAAACATGCCCCATCACAGGTACAGATGATTTTCTTAAAAAAACATAGAGCAAACATTTTTACTACACTTTTTTTGTGTTTACATGCATTTCAGTTCAAATCCACTTGCTTCAACAAATAAGTTAGGAAGTTGCTTGTTTTGTTGGTCAGAATGTCATCTATGAATCCCCCCCCCCAGATAATGAAATCCTCCTTTAGGTCTGGCCGAATTACAATCTAATATAATGATTAACAAACTAGATATCACTCTGTGAACTCAGCAGAGGCTGGGCTAGGCTGAAGTGACACATTTCAGCAAACCTGGAGGGGCATGCTGGATCTTGTAGTTCAGAAGGTGACATATTTCCCACATTTTATATAGATGCCAGTTTTGCTGACTCTATAAAAGTACAATTTTGGAATAAATAAGGAGTGTATTACTTACCACTGCCACAGCTGCTGTACCGTCTAAAAAGTTCCTTAATCTGCCGGGCGTGCGGCTGTCAGTTAAGAAAAGGGAAGGAAGTGGCTGAATACCCCCCTCCCTCCCTTCCTTTCCTATGCAAAACCACATCAGTATCTGCTTCTCTGCTTCTCATTTTCTCGCATTACAGCAGATTGCTCGACATCCTTCACCTGTTGCATCCCATGGTTGCTATGCAAAGGCAGCATTGCCAGGGGTGTCCAACCTGCTGACTGAGCCCGCCATGTCACCTGTATGTCAATGCATCATCATCTCTTATCCCAGCAGGGCTCTTTGTGCCCCCTTAATACTATTATTGCTTATTTAAAAAGAACCGTTATAGTCTGTGGCACTGTACAAGGTAGATAGAAAAATAAATAAAATACTTATAATAAAACAATGCATATAATAGACATGGTATTATGAGTTAGATATAATAGAAATGTAATCAAACACATCAATTCAGGAGTACTGTACACTGGGGGAGAGGGGTCTGCCCCTGCAAGCTTACAATAATGAAAAAGGGGTGGAGACAAGAGGCGAAAGGTAAGCAAAAGGGCAGTTGGCATTCCCCCAATCCATAGTGTAGCATTCCCACCATCCCTTTCCCCGTAGGCAGTGTGACATTCCCCCTTCCATTCCCCATAGGCAGTGTGACATTTCCCCTATCCCATTCCCCATATGTAGTATGGCATTACCCCTTCCCATTCTTAAAGGTAGTTGGCATTCCCCCCATCCCATTCCCCATAGGCAGTATGGCATCCCCCCTATCCCATTCCTCATAGGCAGTGTGGCATTCCCCCTCTCCTATTCCCCATAGGCAGTGTGGCCTTCCCCCTATCCCATTCCCCTTAGGCGGTGTGGCATTCCCCATCCCATAGGCAGGGTGGCATTCCCCCTATCCCATTCCCCATAGGCAGTATGGCATCCCCCTATCCCATTCCTCATAGGCAGTGTGGCATTCCTCCTCTCCTATTCGTCCATAGGTAGTATGGCCTTCCCCCTATTCCATTCCCCTTAGGCGGTGTGGCCTTCCCCATCCCATAGGCAGGGTGGCATTCCCCCAATCCCATTCCCCACAGGCAGGGTGTGTGGCAGGGGCACATATCCAGCACTCCTGCATGGCTAAGCCAATATCCTGCCCCTGCCTCCCTTTCATGGAATGTTCTCCTCATCCCCCCTCCCTGTGGAATCCCATGACAGATCATATGGACCAATTTTCAGGTACTCAAAGATGGAGAATCCCAGATGCATCAATCAAACAGTGGGTGACTCCAATTGCTCTGCCCAATAGGAGGGGTCATAAGCTGAGCCCTGGTTAGAGGGAATAAGATGAGCTTCAGAATGGCCACAGAGACACTCGAATCTTACCATCAAGGGTGACACACGCTTCCTTTTAACATCTAAGGAGGACACCAGGAACCGTGGGTCTTTGGGAGATGTGCGAGGACTGAGGGACTATTGATTTGATCGAACCGCAGCCCAGACACCTTGCACCGTCCAGGGTCATGAATGCTCTGAATTAAGGATCTAAAAAGCTCTGTCTAGTTCTGAAGAGCCTGGCTACATTACTTGCCTAGGATACTCAATTGCCCCCTGCCTGGAAGTGGTTGTGGGTCGTTCGATTAATTTGATCTGATTGTGTTGTGCATGGCTTAGATAGTAGAGAATACGACACTTTTTTGTATTCTGGTGGCAGCCTTGTATAGCCACGTGTGTTGCCAATTGAATGACATCTAACGTTGCGGTGACACACGTGGAGTGCGATTGACCGGCTTGACCGGTCAATAGGTCTGATTAACCCGTACAATCCTCACAAGCAGCATGTGGGCTCACTTGGCATCATTTACAGAAAGGAAGCACCATTGTCTTATCAGTCTTTAGTTGTTTAGCTGCATCCAACTAAAAAGTTAAAAGTCAGAAAAAGATAGAAATAAATGTTACTGTGTGAGACTTGAAAAGGAATTTTTTAAAGTTCATATTTTTGTTGATGTCCACATGGTGCAGAGCTGATCTAGTATTATTTTACATTTTCTTATGTTATAAAGTTTCATTTAGCTGCAGTCTGTTGCTATTGGCAACTGTACACAAAGTCTGTACAATGATATCTACAAGAAGAGAGAAATGGGTCCTGTACACACAGGACATGTGCTGGGCATGTGTGAGTGAGCACCCTCACCTCAGCAGTGGCCATAGCAACAGTGTTCTGTGTGTACAGGGCTCACTTTTCTATTCTTGCTGTGTACAGACTTAATGTACAGTTGACAATAGCAACATATTGCAGGTAGTGAAAACTGCTTCCATAAAGCACACATTTGCTAACATGTCTTAGATCATCTAAGCAACTTGAGGACATCATGTTGGCACAAAAATACACTTTCAAAAATTCCATTGAAAGGGGACTTTGAATTAAATTATTTTTAACAAAGTACAAAATTATTTTGATTCAAAAGCTAGGAGCAGCTTTTGAAAACTTTATCTGTTAGCCAGCAGCCTCATTCTCCCCCTCAATGTTACTCCTAAACACTTCTTTGTATTGGCTTCTATTGGGTTCTACTGTCACTTGACTTCACTTATGCCCTTTGGCAGTGCCTGGTAAATGGTTACTATCATCTCTTTATGTAACACAGGAAGTAGTGTTGCTGTGGGTGGTATTGCGCAGTGAGGAAGCCGCTGCTGATAACACAACACGTTTCAAGAGAATTTTCAGTGTGAGGGGGGTACAGCTAGAGGCAAAAATCGAGCCAGCTGCATTGACCAATCCTCAAGGGGCCTAATTGTGTAACCCTTTAGCACTTGTGACCTATAAGCACACTTTTTTTGTGTGATGTAATTATGTGTTAAATGACAGCTAAATGTATACATTTAAAATTTCCCCTCCAACTCTCCCTTACAAATGAATAATAAAATTGATTTTCCTTTCCTTACCTGTATATTTTGTGGTTTCAGCTAATGCTCCCCCTAGTGGCAAGTGAAAGCTCTCATTAGTCCCAATAAAGTGATTCTTAAGGCAAAAGATTAAAAATAATAACTAGCAGCTTTCCTTGACAAACGTCTCCCAGTGCTGTCATTCTTCTCAGGTTGGTCCTGTATATAAGGAAATCCCCTTCCTCCTCTGTGGATCTGGGTGCACTCCGCACTCTGCCCCTAACTGCAGCTGCTCGAAGTTGTCTGCCACTGGTACTGCCGCCACCACCACCGCTTGAGCCATCCATGGAGAGAAGCTGCCGCCACCTCCAGAGACACTCACTGGTATTCAGAGCTGCCTGCAGATATGCCCATCCCGAGGCCGCCGTCCACCCCGAGCTTCCACCACCACCACTGCCGGAGCCCTCCTTCCTTCCCCCCGTCTGTCTGCCCACTTACCTACTTACAAGGTCACCCACCAGCCTGGCCACCTACCTATCAGGACATGCACTAGCCTCCTCACCTTCCCTGTTTGGGAGTGTGCACATGTGTTTGGGAGTGTGTGCATGTGTTTGGAAATGCGTGCATGTGTTTGGAAGTGCGTGCATGTGTTTGGAAGTGCGTGCATGTGTTTGGGAGTGTGAGCATTTGTTTGGGAGTGTGTGCATGTGTTTGGGAGTGCGTTCATGTGTTTGGGAGTGCGTTCATGTGTTTGGGAGTGATTTCATGTGTTTGGAAGTGCGTGCATGTGTTTGGGAGTGTGTGCATGTGTTTGGGAGTGTGTGCATGTGTTTGGAACTGCGTTCATGTGTTTGGAAGTGCATTCATGTGTTTGGGAGTGTGTGCATGTGTTTGGAAGTGCGTGCATGTGTTTGGGAGTGTGTGCATGTGTTTGGAAGTGCGTGCATGTGTTTGGGAGTGTGTGTATGTGTTTGGGAGTGCGTTCATGTGTTTGGGAGTGCGTTCATGTGTTTGGGAGTGATTTCATGTGTTTGGAAGTGCGTGCATGTGTTTGGGAGTGTGTGCATGTGTTTGGAAGTGTGTGCATGTGCTTGGGAGTGTGTGCATGTGTTTGGGAGTGTGTTCATGTGTCTGGGAATGTGGAGGTGCCTCCATTTGCTTGGGAATGCAGTCATGTGTTTGGGAGTGTGGGCATGTGTTTGGGAGTGCGGTGGTGTTTTGGGAGTGTATGCATGTCTTTCGGATCATGGGGGTGTGTTTGGGAGTGTATGCATTGCATGTGTTTAGTGAGTGCGTGTATGTGTTTGGGCGTGCAAGGGTGCATGCTTTTGGGAGTGTGTACATGTGTTTGGGAGTGCAAGGGTGTGAGCGTGTGTTTGGGAGTGCGGATCTAGGCAGCCAACTGGCAAAAGGTACTCTTCACGGGAACAGCAATTCAAGGGATGCTAGTTAAACATGTGGGTTTTGGTCCGCTTTAATGGCCCCTCAAGCAATTCTTCCACAATAGATGTTAAGCTTACAAGTCTGTAATTACCTGGAGAAGACCTACAGCCCCTTTTAAAAGATATGTACTCTAAATCACCACTTTGGTGGGCATAGCTAAGGTAAACACATTGGCGCTATGAAAAAATGTTTTCTTTTATAACACAGAGTTTCAAGCAAACAGAAAGTTAAACAAATACCAAATTAGCTTAGCACATTGAAGACAAAAATTCCATCGAAAGTCGGATTACCCTTTAAGTGTGGAGTTTCACACAGCAGGAATCGTAAATCGGGATGCTCCAGGGGTAGATAATCAGCCAGCCCTGGAGTATTTTAGACTCCAGGTCTGGTCAATAGGTGATAGGTCCACTTTAAGTAACTAGAAATTTTTCCAAATTTTTTAAATGATGGTTATGACTAAAGTCCAGTTTCAGTCAGTCATCTGCAAAGTGATATATCCCCGCCTAATGAGGAACAAGTAATAAACACTCATGTGAGTTTAAATAATGGAGGGTGGCGTTTGTTTACCCCTCAATGGCTCCATCTGTCAGATGTCAGAACATCCCGAGTTTTCAAGTAGCTTCTCAGGGATAATCTTCACTTAAGCAGCTTAAGCATTTCAGCATATTTATAGAGGATCAGTGCACGTTGCGCCAGAAACTTGCGGGAAGTCAAGGAGGAAGTTGTGAGTATAGCTCCAGAGATTCTGTGCATTTTTGCTCTTGGGTTACAATCTCTTTTACTGATAAATTTCGAAACATATCAGCTCGGGGTCATCTTTGGATTTCTTGGATTCTATTAAAGGCATAACATAGCGTGATTTTAAGACCGTTGGAACATGGTAACAGAGTTTCTAAACCAGTGGTAACAATGCTAGTCTGGTGGTACTTCAGGCCACTGGTGGTGGTAGTGTGGTCCTAAAGAACTTTGGGTGGGTCGTGGTACTTCATGAAAAAAAGATTAGGAACCCCTGATTTAAACCATTCAGAGAACCGAAAAGAAACCTTTTGTCCTTCTGTTAACGTATAGGGGATACTGTCATTTTTGTGTCACCCATTTTCCTCTTTCTTCCTCTCTTCTATGTCCTTCCTCTGTTGCCTGATCACTCTTTATATATACTCGCTTATATTTCTTTATTTCATCTCCCCCAAATGATGTTTTCTTTTACTTACCCATACGTTAAATTATTGCCTTTGATGCGGCATAGTTTTGTTCTCGTCTTTGTGTCTGTATTGTCCTCTGACAACGGGGCCTTGTCATGGCCATCTGCGATCCATCCATTCCAATTTATACAAATGAGCCAACTGACAGGGGACCACAACTGTACCATGGATGGTGTGCAGCAGGGTACAGTATAGAATGGGCACATCAGACAGGAAGGACATGTTTGTTTATTGAGACTCAACAAAAATCAGATGCCAACCTTGCTTGAAAACTTGCATATGCTGTCTAAGGACCGTTTTTTCTTCTTTTGTTATCTTAAGTTTTTTTTCAGTATTTTATCGAGGGTTTCCAACCCACCCTAACCCTCTCTACTCTTAAGTAAATGACATGTGGAAGTAACTTGTGGTGTGCTTGGGTTGGCATATTTCTTGTCAGATCCATGGCATGGAGCAGTCCCCTTGCTTGGGCCTCTACCAGCAACATCACAGCCTTTCTCTTGTATCTCTTTCCTACCCTTTTCACTTGTGTTTCCTTCTTTCCTGTTTTTTTTTTTTGCTTTCCACTTGTCTCTTTCTGTGTCTCTCTACCTCTCTCTTTTGTTTTTTTCCTGTTTTTCTTTGTCCCCCTCTCTTGTGTGTGTCTCTTTCTTGTGTTCATTATGTCCCATCTACCATTATAAAACATGCAGAGTTTGTTCCCAGTTGATAATAGTGCTGGGGGTTGAGCCTGCTTGAGCTGCTGGGGCCCCAGGGAGGTGCTCTATTGCACCTGCAACTTTCATGAAACAACTCTTCTCTAACAAAGGTGTTAACCACCACTGTACTTTAAGCATGTGGGTTGGCTTTCCATCTCGCAAGCTTCCCCATTTTGCTGTCATTAGTCTCTACAAGATAAGTCCTAAAGATCTAATATAGAGATATGTAAATATGGCCTAATCATTCACCATGAAGTGCAAGTAGCAGTAGGTTGATGTACTGCATTAGCCATAGTAAAATGTAGAAAGTGAAGGAAAAGGTGATACATTATGTAGGCTCATTTCTTTCTGTTTGAGGGCAAGCTTTTAGTAATACCTAATCCTCTTCTATGTGGGGCAAATATGGCAGAGATGTAATCTGCACAGGAATGCACACTGATTCCGTATTAAAAGCAGAAAAACCAAACATTTTTCCAGAGCAGACCTGAAGAGTACAAATGAATGCAATTTTTTATCTTACAATTCATTGCAAGTTTTATATCACAGTAAGCTTGAGTTAGTTAAGTAAGCTCGACCATACATTTTTCTCAGACAGAGAACAGATATCTAAATGTAATAGCTCATAAACTTACATTTTATGCCCAGTCTCATTGTAAATAACTTGGTCCCACTAAAATATTTATTTACTCACTTATCCTGCTTTTTACTTGTTTTTTGGTATTGCCTTATTTCCTCATTTACCATGAAGTGTATATATAATCAATGAATGGCAGGCTGGACATGTTGCCTTCAAAGTTTTGTGGGCCAAGCTGGCTTTTCCTCAGCAAGTGATTTATTTTGTGTATATTACAACTTACAACGAACTTACAATTGCTGAGTTTGGTATCAAAGCACTACAGGATTTAGGCAGTAAGGCAATCCAGACCCAAGGATGTAGGCAGTAAGGTAATCCAGACCCAAACTCAAGCTCACTGCTTTGTTTGATCATCATTGGACAGTCATTGGACAGTCATCATTGGATAGTTAAATAAAACGCTAGTCTGCGGCTGCATTGGCATTAACGCTTTTACACCGCCACTGAAGCCAAAAAGTAGCACTATGTGGCACTGCCGCTTCTTAAATAAGGCTCGAATATAATATTGTTTTAAGCTAAAAAAAACTAATTTTTTATTTACATAAAAAAAAAACAAGATCTTAGTAGTAGCACAATTAAGCACTAAGCCACTAAAAAACAAGGCAGTGAGGGAGGGATACAGAGAACATCTGAACCAAACATTGGTAAATACAACACTGTAGGTCAACAGGAATCAAGATATAGCAAAATAAGTCACTACATATGACAACATGGAGAACACAGGTGCCACAGGGAATCCACTACAGACTGGAGAATAGAGATTTGCCTCAAACACAGAAGCTGGAGAGACAAGTTCGCCGCTGTTAAACAGGAAAATGGGGGAAAAACAAGGGGGTCATTAGGACCAGTGAATGGCTTAGCCAGGAAAATGCGCTTGTTGCTGGGCCATTTCCAGATAAAAACAGCTGAATTACATGTGCAATGCACAAGTGTGTGGCGGAAATGTGTGATCTCTCCTCGCACATTTTGTGCAATGTGCACATGCGCTACAGTGCCATGAATTGTGTGCACTTTCAGCATGTAGATTCACTTGCACATGGTTTTGTGCTTTTTGATGCACAGCCATAAATTGAGCCTATTGGTGTCTGGTTCTCTAGGCAAAAGCTCATGTGATAAGCATTAGAATTGAGATTCTTCTTCTATTCTTGCCATCCTTTTTACATTCTGTATTGCTGTTTATGAGTCTTAACCTATAGGTTGATATATTCATTAGCATCCATATTATCTAATGGTCCGTGCGCCCCTCCTTAATTATTTTTTTACCTTTATACATGATCCCTCTCTAGGTCATCTCTTCTAGTTAGCTCTGTTAAGTAAAACTAAATCTAGAAGCCAGATATCATTATCTGGTTACACTACAAACGTATGGTGAACTGAGCAGCATCCGTGCTGACAGATTAAGTAGTTAAAAATATGCAGCAAATCCTTGTAACCTTTCATGATCAGATCAGGAAGAGTAAAGGAATCAAGCAGAGAGAAAAGTCTAATTAGCAGGAGTGCCGATTACATTAGAAGCAATCTTGTTTTTAGAATTTTTACAATTAAAATGGCCGTAAAAACTAAAATATAAATAATGGATGTATGATGGACATTCAACTTTCATCAATAACCCTATATATAATGAAGGATAAACATTTGAAAAATAGCAATAAATATCTCATATTGCTGGTATTAACACATTAAATTTAATTTGATTAAAACAAATGTGATCATGTGAAGCCCCAGAAGAGAATAGATCCTTGGTAAAGATGAGTGAAACAATTCAGGAAAATTCTGAATTAACAGGATTAAAATCTCACTAAATAATTGGGGTTCAAAAGGATTCCAATACTTTTGGAAAAATGCTGGTACATCTGTTATGGCAGATAGGCAAAGAATATATCCTGACTCTCTTTAACAGCTATAATGATTGCCTGGTGTCTTCTTAGTGTTTGGTAGTGCAGTGGATAAGGGAATAGCCCAGGCAAAACGAAAAAAAAACATTTGTGATAACATTTTCTCCCCCACAGCCTTTCCTAGTCCTATTAAATATACCTTATGGGGTCCTGAGATCGAGTCCCACAAAATGCAGGCCTGTTACTCCATTCAATGGTGACCACCATGTCATGCATCCACCCCCCCCCTCACCAGTCTCAGTTAATCCAGCACCCCAATCACTGTAATAGAGGGGCTGTACCGGGCCTCAGAACACCCCTTCCATTGCAGTTAAGAGAGTGTGACCAATCACTGTAACCAAAGGGGCCTGCCACAGTGCTTGGCAGTGTGTGGGGACAACATGGGACTCAATCTCAGGACCCTAAACTAAGACCGGAAGGCCGTGTTGGAAGAATGGTGAGAATAAATGTTTTTTGCCTGGAGCGGGACATTAAGACAATATGTAAAAACAAAAGTTATATCATCTATTGGCTGCCATTATGGTTTTTAGTCTATTAGGTAAGTCAGTAAATGGCATTACCTCAGCCTCAGGTTTTCAGCGATCTTTCTAACTTTCTAGCTTTTAACAGGAGTTATACTCAGATACTAAGCTGGCTGATTCGCTTGAATCGACATGGATCTGAAATGCATCTCACAGTCAGATTCAAACAAATCGGCACAAAATAATCTCAGCTGATTTTCCTGCTTCTTTCAATCATTTGTTGACTAAATCATGGCTGCTATAAGGTCCCAATCCCAATGTGTAATCTCCGAGCAAGCTCCAAATGAAGAGAAACATGTCAAGTTGGAAAAATATTTTTTAAATGCATAATTATAAACATCATTTACCACAACTAGCATGAGCTGAAACATAAATAGTAAATAACAACCTGTTAAAATGGGGCATTCGGTAATATTTGGGAAGTCCAATAACATAGAGAGGTGTCTCTACATCTTAATAAATAACCCTGTTATTGTCAGACCACCAGACTGTGGTTCCCAAAATATAAGCTAAAAACCTCCCGCCCCAGTTCCCAGTGACCATAAATCTAATGCTTTCTATTGTGAACCAGAATAGGGGTCCTTCCTACCTATTTACTGCGGCACCCCTAAACTGGAGAGTGTATCCAGCTTCCTAGCATGGTTCTTCAAGTATTGATGCTTTGCATGTGGAGGAACCTCCTGTGGAAACATCAAACCTGTATAATGAGGAGATGTATAAAATATCATATTTGGGTTTTGAATAGATTTGCTAAAACCAGAATGTACCATCAGCCTACCTGCCCTCTGAAATTGCCTCCAACATCAACCAGGAACCCACATTTTGTGTGACTGAGGAGACTCAATCACTATAGCAGCTGCAGTGGTGGGTACACACTACACCTGTGGTCCTATGGTCTATTTTTTGTAAATCGTTTTGCCTTTTTATTCTTTATCAGGGATTCAGGGATAGAGTTCAGGGTGTGAGCTATCATATTGCCATTAATCTTGCCTGTTCCTATTTTCTGGACGCTAATAGAGTCTATTGCCCCTATCAGATAGAAGCTAATAGACAGCTACTTAAGCATAATGGGCTATTATAAGTATGCATTAGGAAGGGTATTGATGTGCTGTTGTTTCAGATTTGAGGACATTTAAATTATATATATATATATATATATATATATATATATATATATATTTTTTTTTTTTTTTTTTGTAAGACTTCCCCCCCCCCTCCATTTAAGTTTCCTACTGCCACCCTAGGGCTCATCGCTACAGTACACAACCCTGTGCCTCACTAATGCTGTCTGAAAGCTTTACTATAGTATAGAAGATCCTCAATACCATCCCTTGGCCTTACATATTACCCAACAACCCCTCCTCACCATAACATAATAAAGAAATGATGGGCCATTGGGGATAAAGATGACACTTTCTGATCCCCAATAACAACAGCTTAAGTAGGCTGGGTCTGTACTGCCCTAATGTTGACCCTGGTTATACCATCCAAGGACCCTGATACACTCATGGTCCAAACATACAAACTTGTATTCTCCTTACTATTACTTTTAAAACATAATAAAAATCTGCTTGTTCCTCTCCAGGTTCCTGAGAGTGGAATCCACAGCAGATCAACATGAACTCCAGCTCACCAGCAACTAGCGCCTTAGCTCCAACCAACACCCAAGGTGGACCCACCACACCACGCAAAGGACCTCCAAAATTCAAACAAAGACAGACGCGTCAGTTCAAGAGCAAGCCACCAAAGAAAGGTGTCAGAGGGTCAGTGGACAACTCTATTTCAGCTTTATATTCAGGTTATTTTGATGCTTAAAATGTACAAGCTATGTTTAAATGTCCTTATATAGCAGTCCCTCCCACAAATGTGGAAGTCCATCTACATTCAGTTAGAGTGGACCTCTAAAGTCCTGCAACTCTGGACCAGAGAAGTTGGTCCACAGGGGCACTAAAATAACCTCACCTCACCCCTAATGCCATCAGCGAGCCCCACATTAAATAGATACTCACTAGAGATGAGTAAATCAATTCAGAAGAGCCTGGCCCATTGTGCCCTTTACTGGAGTCCTGAAGAAAGCCAGTAGCCCAGAAAAGGAATTGAAATGCGTTATTCACATGGACACATGTCTTGGAATTTGTATATAACACAGGGAAAGAATGTATATTTGGTCTTACTTAAGAGGATGATACATCTGTTTATTGCAGGTTTGGAGATGATATTCCCGGCATGGAAGGACTTGGAACAGGTAAACCAATTATTCTGTATCTTTTCTAAATATGACAGCATCAACAACGGCAGATAATTACTTTCCACAATAACTCATTCCCTCTTCCACATCCCATTCCATCATCATAAACAGTGGTGGACTGGCTCACCAGGGGATCAGGGAATCCACAAATGGGCCCTAGCAGGGTAGTAACAGAGATACTCCATGTGGGGGGTTGCAGTGTAATTCATATAACTTTTATTGGTTCTTGTTAGAGGGAGATGCAAATTATTAATATTTCCTGAACATTAATCTGTAATGTTTCTATTAGAAATTAATATCTCAAATACCACGACTTGATACAAAGCAGTGATCATTATTACTTTCTATATAACATCCAGTGGAGTATCCTAACAATATGTTTTCCTCACATGCACATTCAGTTTGTGAGGGTTTAACCAACACACAAAGTGAGATGTATAAAAACTGTAAATGGGCTTTAGAAAGATAAACCCGATTACGCTTTGGCCATACCACTTGTTATGGAAAGTGATGTTTTATTTATGTAGAAACATGTATTGCTTGTCAGAAATAAATACTTCCTATCAACAGCACAGATTGCATGTAGGCAGTTGGTTGGGGTGGCCCACACTCTATATAAGCTGTGTGTTGAGAACTTACCAGAAACTCTTGGGTTGTAAATGGTGTCATCTTTTCTCCATCATTCCCTCCCATTACACCATTAGGAAAACTGAGCATGGCTGACAATGTGTTCTTTCCCTGCAGACATCACAGTCATCTGTCCTTGGGAAGCCTTCAGCCACTTGGAGCTACACGAATTGGCCCAGTTTGGAATCATCTAACATGGCTGAAATGAAGAAACTATTTTTAATAGAAAGAAAAAACTTTGTAATGCCATTCCTATCTGTGACATGCTGACATGGATGGGTCAAGATGAAGTTGTGTTTCTATGACAATTGCTGTAAATGAATTAATGTTCTCTAGTTGCTACCTAGAGTTTAGCTGTCAGGGCATCTTTGTATCTTTTTATACAAGTAAAGCTTAGTTCTGGCTTTGTAAAAAATACATTGTATCTTTTGTATCACTAAATATGAACAATGATCTGAACAGAACCAGCCACAGGGCAAAAAGGAAATTAAAGAAAAGAACCGCTTTGTTTTCATTGATAATTTCTTTATATAATAGAATTTGTGTCAAATAAATGGTCCAGTGATATTTTTTTATTTGCGTCCACAGCTCTTTTCCCAGAAGCATTTCCTAAATGTTGAGTTGGAATGACTGTGTCTCCATTACCATTGGGCAGGCATGATTACAATGCGTTTGGAATGCTTGTGATGTAAAATTATACTGGAATGAATGAGGCATTATGTGTGTGATACCTCAGCATTCATGGAGACAGAAAACTATATCCCTTATCCTCGACCCCCCCGAGGTGGATAGAGAAGCCTTTCACATGCCAGTATAATGTTCTGGGCTTCAAACTACAATTCTATTAAAGATTATCTCTAGCACTTAACTAATTACCATTCTGTTTTGGTCAATCCAAACCAAATGGCTCTATATGTGGTCAATTTAAGAATATGATATGAAGCTCAAATTAAATGAGGAGTTGTTGCTAGCAGCTTGTTTCAGGCGTTACATGTGCTGCTTGTTACCTAAATGTGTCAGTGTAAGCCCAGGGGACTGCTCTCAATTGTACTTGGGCCCTTATTTATGAAGGAATAGCGAAAGGTAGCGACTGGTGAGCGACCGGAAATGACGGGCCCCGCCACAAGAACGCCGGCTCCCCACCACAATCACACATTTATAAAGCCGATCCTGCTTAGCGACTAAGAGGCCGATTCATTAATAGCGCCAGGTAGCGACAGATGAGCGACAGTAGCGTTATTTTCACAGCGCACGCTAGTATTCGCTGTGCTTGGCCGTTGTTCGCCTGTTGACAGCGACTCAGTCGGTGTGCGGTAATGTTGAATACGGGGTTAGGAGTCGCTGTTTGACAGGTTCCGCGCTGTATGGGAGCGCATGACAGCGAACGGCCATAGCGAACGGCTCCCAGCATATTCGTTAACAAATCACGCTCAAAAAATTCTCGCGCTGTGAAATGCTTGTTTAAACCCCAGAGCGCTGGCGGCGATGGGTTAAAAGTAGTTTTTTAACCCCCAAACAACCATATTTTTTGAAAAAAAAAAAACATGTTTTTCAAAACATTTTGTAATATGAATACATTAATATCAGACCTGTAATATCAATTCTGCACAATTTTTTTTTTTTTTTTTTTACCTTAAAAAAAATATCTAACATTGCAGAAATGGTCACAGAATTTTTGACATTTAAAAAAAAAAAAAAAAAAAAAAACATTAATAGCAATTAATTATGAATATTTAAAGATTGTTCCATTGAAATGCATTGGAGAGCGCCAGGTAGCGAGAGGTCATACCTGTCGCTGTTCAAGGTCGCTCGCTGGCGCTGTGGGGTGAGGCTGGAATAATGATGAATGATTCGCCATATGGCGCTTTGTCAGTCGCTAAGCAAGATCGGCTTGATAAATGTGTGATTGCAGAGGGGAGCCGGCGTACTCGTGGCGGTGACCGTCATTACCGTTCGCTCACCATTCGCTACCTGGCGCTATCCCTTGTTAAATTAGGGCCTGAGATAGCGCCAGATAGCCACTCATTCATCATTATTCCAGCCTCAGCCCACAGCGCCAGCGTCCGACCCTGAACAGCGACAGGTATGACCTCTCGCTACCTGGCGCTCTCCAATGCATTTGAATGGAACAATCTTTAAATATTCATAATTAATTGTTATTAATGTTTTTTTTTTTCTTTTTAAATGTGAAAAATTCTGTGACCACTTCTGCCATGTTAGATAATTTTTTTAAGGTAAAAAAAAAAAAAATTGTGCAGAATTGATATTACAGGTCTGATATTATTGTATTCATATTACTTAACCCTTTAAATGCCAAGCACGTAGTTTCTACGTGGTTGCTTCTCCTACCGTTAAGTGCCAAGCACGTAGAAACTACGTGCCTGGCATTTCCCCCAAACAGTTAAAAAATAGAAAAAAAAAATCACTTACCTCCGGTATCCCTGTGAAGCCTGGGGTCCCCTCTTCCTTG
Source organism: Gastrophryne carolinensis (assembly GCA_027917425.1). NCBI lineage: Eukaryota > Metazoa > Chordata > Amphibia > Anura > Microhylidae > Gastrophryne > Gastrophryne carolinensis. Next base: position 223,881,772 of record CM051235.1, read on the forward strand.
GGGGGGCATCCGATTGCCCCCCCGTCGTCCTCCGTCTTCAGGGGGGGGCCCGAAACCAGCCGCCCCCCCCCCCGTTTCCAGCGCTGATCGGCGCTGTAAAAAAAAAAAAAAATAAAACTGTCATTTACTCACCTCCTCTTCACCAGGGGGGGGTCCGATCCCCCCCCTGGGCTGCGCAGTCTTCAGGTGAGGACCCTCTTCTGGGTCCTCACCTCTTGTAATGGCGGCGACGGCCGCCGCCGCTTAGCCCCGCCCATTGTGGGAGGAGCGGGATGACGTCATCCCGCTCCTCCTATACCCCCTCCGAGCTCCGGCATCTGTCAGATGCCGGTGGTGATCGGAGCAGGGCGGGTGTCAGGTGAGGAGGCTCCGATCGGAGCCCCCTCGCCTGTCACCCGCCCTGCGCCGATCACCACCGGCATCTGTCAGTGAGGTGATCGGCGCGGGACAGCGGCGAGGGACGTCGGATCGGAGGTGAGTATGGTGTAAAAAAGAAAAATAAAGATTTTTTTTTCTGTGTGTGTGTCTTTTTTTTACTATTAACCCCTTGTGAACTGGTAAGGGGTCCATGACCCCTATACCAGTTCACAAGGCTGGGGAGATGGCAAGCCACCTGCGCTAGCGGGTGGCTTGCCATTAACCCCTGGCACCCCCATTACCTGCCTCCCCAAAGGCCAGGGGGGGGCAGAAGAGCCCGGGCCCACATGGGCTATGTGGGCTCGTAGGCTGCAGGGTGGGGGGGCCACATAAGCTGGCCCCCCCACTCTGTGCCTACAAGCCCCCATAGCTGGTCCCGGGCTGGTTACTGTGGGTAAGGGGGACCCCACGTCAATTTTTTTTTTGATTTTTAAGGGTTTTTAACCCTTAAAAATCAAAAAAAAATGGGGTCCGCCCCCCCTGGGAGGGGGGACCCTATGTCATTTTTTTTTTTGATTAACCCTTTGTAATCTGTCATCCAGCAGCTATAAAAGGCTTCTAGCAAGTGAGCAGAAGCCAGTGATCGCCGAGGGACAGAGGGCTCCAGGATGGATGGGAGGTGAGTACAGTGTAAAAAAAAAAAAAAAAATTAATAAAATATTTTTTTCTTTATGTGTGTCTGTGTCATTATTTACTTTTAACCCCTTGTGAACTGGTAAGGGGTCCATGACCCCTATACCAGTTCACAAGGCTGGGGGGATGGCAAGCCACCTGCGCTAGCGGGTGGCTTGCCATTAACCCCTGGCACCCCCATTACCTGCCTCCCCAAAGGCCAGGGGGGGGGCAGAAGAGCCCGGGCCCACATGGGCTATGTGGGCTCGTAGGCTGCAGGGTGGGGGGGCCACATAAGCTGGCCCCCCCACTCTGTGCCTACAAGCCCCCATAGCTGGTCCCGGGCTGGTTACTGTGGGTAAGGGGGACCCCACGTCAATTTTTTTTTTGATTTTTAAGGGTTTTTAACCCTTAAAAATCAAAAAAAAATGGGGTCCGCCCCCCCTGGGAGGGGGGACCCTATGTCATTTTTTTTTTTGATTAACCCTTTGTAATCTGTCATCCAGCAGCTATAAAAGGCTTCTAGCAAGTGAGCAGAAGCCAGTGATCGCCGAGGGACAGAGGGCTCCAGGATGGATGGGAGGTGAGTACAGTGTAAAAAAAAAAAAAAAAATTAATAAAATATTTCCATGACCCCTATACCAGTTCACAAGGCTGGGGGGATGGCAAGCCACCTGCGCTAGCGGGTGGCTTGCCATTAACCCCCGGCACCCCCATTACCTGCCTCCCCAAAGGCCAGGGGGGGGCAGAAGAGCCCGGGCCCACATGGGCTATGTGGGCTCGTAGGCTGCAGGGTGGGGGGGCCACAAAAGCTGGCCCCCCCACTCTGTGCCTACAAGCCCCCATAGCTGGTCCCGGGCTGGTTACTTTGGGTAAGGGGGACCCCACGTCAATTTTTTTTTTGATTTTTAAGGGTTTTTAACCCTTAAAAATCAAAAAAAAAATGGGGTCCCCCCCCCTGGGAGGGGGGACCCTATGTCATTTTTTTTCCCGATTTAACCCTTTGTAGTGTGGATGGTTTTTGTATTTTTTTTGTGAATGTTATAAAATACTTGTTTCAGTTAGGGGGGTCTCCTGGGCAGGAACGGGGGGCTACCGATAAATATGTGGTACCGTTCTAATCGGTAGAAATGGGGCTTTCACATGCAATATGATTTTCCTTAATAAAATACATTTTTTATTTAAAATAAAGGAGTCAATTTTCTAAAAAAAAATTTTTATTTATTTATTTTTTTTTTCACTTAATAATATTGTAAAAAAAAAAAAAAAAAAATTACAAACAAGACATTTCATGTTAAAGTCTAAACTCTGCTGCAAAAAATATATATATAATTTTTCTGAAAGTTACAGCAAAAATGGCGCAAAACATGTCGCAAAACATGACGCAAAATGGGGAAAATGGCCTGTCAACAGAGGGTGACAAAATCTCAAGTAGGCTGGCAATTAAAAGGGTTAATAGTACCTATGCATGTTGGGTATTGTTCTGTTCGGGGGACCTTGCGCTTTCAGACTTAGCTTGTTTTTTCTGGTTTGCATATTTATATTTTAGGAAAAGGTGTTTTTTATTCAGCTTTTTTATAAATTTTTTAGGGAAACCCTGCGCAACCAAAGAATTCTTTGAGGAATTAATTCCAGAAAGATGAGCCCACTACAACAAGCTGGGTACCCTTAAAAAGCTTAACGTGTGTACTTTCAGGGAATATATGGTTTATGGGGGATATTCCAAATGTAAAGGGTTGTTTTGGTTGAAAAATCGCAAGGTGCGCACTTTGTCTGCAGAGCTGAAATTTTCAAGTAAAATTACCGTTATGCGCATGCTTTACTTTGGGGTGTTTGGCAACTCTTCCCTTGACAGAACCTATGCATGTTGGGTGTTGTTCTGTTCGGGGGATGTTGCGTTTTCAGATTAAACTTGTTTTTTCTTGTTTGTATATAGTTTTTTTAGGAAAATGTGGCTTTGATTCTGCTTTTTTATCCTTTTTTTAGGGAAACTCTTTGCAACCAAAGATTACGTTGAGGGATTACTTCCAGAAAACTATGGCCACATCCACAAGCTTGGTACGCCTAGAAAGCCTGAGGTGTGTACTTCCAGAGAATATATAGTTTGTTGGGGGTATTTCAAATGTAAAGGGTTGTTTTTCTGGAAAAACCGCAAGGTGCGCATATTGCATAGCATAGTTGTATTTTATCTGAAAATCTCCTAAAGCGCTGTTTCAGTTTGGGGGAGTCTCCTGGGCAGGAAAGGGTGTCTACCAATACATATGTGGTACCGCTGTAACCGAGAGAAATTGGGATTTCACACGCAATAAGATTTTATTGACAAACTTACATTTTTTATTCCAAAAAAAACTACAATATGTAAAAATTTTTTTTTTTTTTTTTTTTTGCACATATTTCACCCAAAAATATTAAGAATACACCTAACAAATGACAAACAAGACATTTCATGTTAAAGCCCAGACTCTGCTGAAAAAAACAATATATCATTTTCCTGGGAAATCCCTGGAAATCCCTTCAAAAATCACATTTGAACATGGGGAGCGCAAAATAGTGCAAAATGGTCTGGCAACAGAGTGTGACAAAAACTCCAGGTAGGCTGGCACTTAAAGGGTTAATTCTTCTTTTTTTTGGTTTCCAAAAATATGGTGGTTTGGGGGTTAAAAAACTACTTTTAACACATCGCCGCCAGCGCTCTGGGGTTTAAACATGCATTTCACAGCGCGAGAATTTTTTGAGCGTGATTTTTTTATGAATATGGTGGGAGCCGGTCGCTCTGACCAGTCGCTATCATGCGCACCCATACATCGCGGAACCTGTCAAATAGCGACTCGTCACCCCGTATTCAACATTACTGCACACTCACTCAGTCAATATCAACAACCGAACAATGGCCAAGCACAGCGACTACTAGCGGGCGCTGTGAAAATACTGCTACAGTCGCTCAACTGTCGCTACCTGCCGCTATTAATGAATCGGCCTCATAGTAACACGCAGTTACTGATTAACAAGTAAATGTAAAGAGTAGAGGGCAAGGACACCACGCTCTCAGCCACTGCGCACATTCCTGAAAAATCCTGTGTGTTGCTGCCCCACATGAGGATCTGTCTGTACAGAATTAAGCAGATTAGATATTGTAGGACCAATGATTCATATTCCTAGTTTATATAGCTCCTCCATATACCATGGTACCATACAGAGAAGTACTTATGAAGGTAAGTACAGACATTGTAAATACATAGGTAAATCGATGCAATGTAACAAAGTATTAAATCATACAATTACACAGCAAAACATGTCCACCGAGCTTGGAATTTGTATGATGAAAAAGAGAAGAAATGCTTTAAAACACATTTCATGAAGCATGCACACTTTTAAAAAAGTAAAAAACAATATAAAATCAATAGGTTACATTCACATCCTTTAAAAAATCTAATATCTTGAGGGTGGGGAGACTCTTCACTTTAAGGAACATCTAAGCTTTGTGCCAGGGAAGCTGCATTAGAGGGATACTCACCTAGTCCTAGAGGTGCTCCATCCTATGGGAGACAAGAATAAGACACACACACACACACACACACGGCAGTCACACATCCTCCAATAGTAGTAACACTGCATTGTGAACTATTTTCTGTTCTTTACCTTACAAATCTCTGTCTCTTTTTTTTTACTTTCTATGGATCTTTAAACTGAAGGTGCATCCCAAACTGGGGGATGCCCAGGGAGTGATTGTTTAAAGGGACTTAAACACATCTGGTCATTCTGTTACTGGTAGGGTCTAGGCCCGCAAAGACTCTAACCCACCTACTCATTTTCAAGAAACCTGGATTTAAGAGTTACTCACCTTTATTCACTGGCTCTGTTTGGAAGAGGAAAGGAAAATATATATTCTCCTATTATAGGAGGTGTTGCTACCACACTTTTGTGCATCTGTTTCCTGTTGGATAGAGACCTCCTACTAGGGACAGTGGGGGGCACTGTCACAGTCTGCTATGGGGATGATGGGGGTTGTTCTGCCACACAGTCTGCTTTGGGGATCATGGGGGGTGGGTCTGTCACACAATCTGCTATGGGGGATGATGGGGAGCTCTGTCACAGTCTGCTATAGGGATGATGGGGCTTATTCTGCCACAGTCTGTTATAGGGATTAAAGTGGACCAACACCCAGGGGGGATCGGCCCGGGAATCTATAAGATTCCCGGGCCGATTAGATCCCTCCCCACGGGGCATCCGAAATCGGGATGTCCCGCGGGGTGAAACCCCCCAGGAATCCCAGAAACCTTACCTTAACCCCGTTCCAACGGCGCATGCGTGGGCCGCGGCCGCGTCTCGCGCTTCCCTCTAGCAGGGCGCATATGTGAATGGCCGGCGCGGGCGCGCTTCCTGTTAGAGGGAAGTGCGAGACGCGGCCTCCAGCGGTGTGGTTGGACGCCGCTTGTACGTGCATACCACAGAGGCTCTGAGCGCTCTGATTGGACGAGCGCCGCGTAGGAGCGTGGTGAGGTGAGTGTTTCCGGGCGTTCTGGGGGGTTTCACACAGCGGGACACCTCCGATCGTTGTGCCCCACCGAAGTGGACCAAAACCCAGGATAGTCAAAATCCTGGGTGTTGGTCCACTTTAAGGAGGGGGGAGCCTGTCACACAGCCTGCTTGGGGGTGATGGGGGTTGTTCTGTCACACGGTCTGCTATGGGGATGATAGGGTGCTCTGTCAAGGTCTGCTGTGGGGGATGATGGGGAGCTCTGTTACAGTCTGTTATGGGGGGTGATGGAGGGCTCTGTCACACAGTCTGCTATGGGGTAATGGGGGATTCAGTCACACAGACTGCTATGGGGATGATGGGGGTTGTTCTGCCACATAGTCATCTATGAGGGTGATGGGGGGCTTTGTCACACAGTCTGCTATGGGGGTGATGGGGGGCTCTGTTACACAGTCTGCTGTGGGGGTGATAAGAGGCTCTAGCACACAGTCTGCTATGGGGTGATTGGGGAATTATGTCACGCAGTCTGTTATAGGGTTATGGGTTGTTATATTTTTAAAACATAATTTAAGTATGCCCTCTATTTTAATTTTCTTTTAATATTATTAATATTATTATTATGTATTTATTTATTTTTTTTTTGTTTTGTGTGATTATTTTGAGTATTTGTCCTACACCATTTTGTGCAGGGCAATTATATTTAATATTTTACTTTTTTTATTCTTCATTTATGTATTTATTTAATCATTTTTCCTATTATTTTCTGTTATTAATTTGAGCACTTTCCCTACCCCATTTGTGAAGGGCAATCGCCCTGGTATTCCACTTGACTTGTAGCCCTCTAGCCCTTGCTACTCCCATTTCACAAACTATTATTGGGCCCCCAAGCTCGGCTCCCCATTGACTGCAATGAGTTTAGGGTTTGGATCAAGTTCAGGTATCTGATAGCAAGTTCGCTCATCACAATTTACTGTCCCTGTGAAGCAGGAGTCTGGCACAGAGCTGAGGGGCTGCATGGAGGTCTGCATACAAAAAAAGTTAAAATGTATGGTGGATGGTTTGAATAATTTCCCCTCCGGGTGGGATGAGGGACTTGAGAGACTTTTTTGTTAGCATCTCATCATCCATAATCCATTCCGTATGTGTAGTTTTGTCTGTCGGGGGTGTAAAATTATTGTTGCATCATTGTTGTGTGGCACTTTTTATTGCACATTAATAAATGGGTGTTATATGCATGTGATCACTATAACCACCTTGTTTTTTTTTTTATGCTGATTATGATAATAGGTTGATAGTTTGCCCTGCATGGCATGGCTAAATTGCTTTCACACCTCTGTGCAAAATGCTGCATGCAGTGCTTTGCCTGCAGCTTGAATATAATGCAGCCTATGGAAGTCTTTTGGCAGCACAGGTAAAGAACATGCCTGTGCTGTGTGACAGCGCAGTTAAACAACCAATACTTACTGCCACCAGGGGTGCACCTGTAATGAGGCCATGTGAGGCAGATGCCTCAGGTGGCAGTGTGGGGGGGAGGCAATCGCTGGACTTTTTTTGTTTTTAATATTTTGTTTATTTCATTAGGGCTTCAGCAAAAAATTGGGGGGCATCGCTGCATGCTGTCATGTTATTACAGTCAATAATTGGTGGCTCAGCGGTCATGGCCTTGTGGTCCTCCCATCATAGGAGGGAGCCAGTCGGAGTGGCACATTGCTGTATTGAGGAGTAAAGCGACACATCCAGGGGAAAGGGGGCACCATTCTATAATTCGCCCCAGGCAGCAGAGAGGCTGGGTCCAACCCTGACCACCACCTTCAGGTCTATCACTGCTGGTCGCTGCCTCTGTTACAGAAAAATGCGACCTAAAAAATCCTGCTTGCCATGTCCAACCATATGCAAGGTGAGTCCAGACGCTGCTCTGAGGCGCTGAACATTAGGAGAACACGACCGGGCGCTGAATAAAGATGGCAAGTAGAGTTTAATCTTAGAGTATTAAAAATGTATGTGTTGAATTTTACTATTAAGTTGTCATATGTAAAAGTGTTTCTTTTCTGTTTTTAATGTTTCCGGTAAATAGTGTCCAGGCAGTGCCCTATATAAGCTAAGGGGGGACGTGCAGGCTATAGAGAAGTGTGGCTGAGGCAAAGAGGGTGAGTGCTGCTGTGGACCTGGAGAGCAGGATAGGCCACGAGAAGGAGTAAGGATTACATGCATTCTGGGTGGTTATGTGAGGTGGGATGCCCCCCCAAACTGTCATTTTGCCGGCAGTGGCAATGGCAACTAACACCCACAGCCCGTAGTATGTTGGTCTGCTTTAAGATGTTTATTACAGCTAAAGGGAAAGTCCACTTTCGATGGAAACTGTATATTTTGTGTACCAAACTGATGTCCTTAAGGTGCTAAACTGATCTGGTATTTTTTTTCTTATATTTGAGGTTTGAGTCCTTTAGATTCAATGTGGGCCTCCAATGTTTCTCTTTAATCTGACAGCCACAGTTACATTATAGATGCATCTAGTTTCAACATGTACATATCTGCAGGATGTTTTAAAGTGGAACAAAACCTGTGATTTTGACTTCCCCAGGTTTTGATCTTTGCCCCCGGGCATCCAGATTTGCCCGAAAGTGCCTGCATCCCCAGCAGCAGGTGTGCTCCCTCCCTCAGCCTACCTGAATGACGGGGGGTTGTAGCACAAACCCAAACCTAATGGGGACCCAAGCTTTGGGGGGTAGCTGTGGCGGGGGTGCGAATTGTGGAGCAGAAGAACTCTGCTTAAACTCACCTGATCCACGATCCTCTTCTTGTCAGCACGGCTGTCCTAAGTGATGACACTTCTATAGGATTATAGGAAAGGAACAAGGTGTGTGTGTCCCTGGGCCTTCACCATTTGCCCTGCAAGAGGGCCTCCATCAACTGTGGGGCTATGTTTGGGGTACCAGGATTTTGAGGTGCTATTGCTTAGTCCGGTTGCCCCTGATCCACATGTGCTTATAAGGGTGTATATCTGAGGCTCTCCCCCTTCCAAGACCTCCAGTGGGTCATTAGCCCCCTTAGGGCTGGAGATCTGACATTCAGAAGTGGCACCCATGAGCAATCATATTGGGAATTTGCTGTGCTGCCACTTGATCGGCTCCAATCCACATGTCCTTGTAGAAGTGTACGCCTGAGGTTCTACCCTTTTCAACGACACCTCCAGTTGGTCCTTAACCCCCCTAGATCCGGCACTCAGAAATATACCACCCGGTGCCCATGAGCACCAGTATCAGGAATTTGTGGTACCTCCGATTGCCCTTGCAGTGGTGTATACCTGGGGTTCTCCCCTTTCCAACAACACTAGTTGGTCATTAATCCCCCTAGGTATGGAGATCTGGTGCTCGGAAGTGTACTAACCTGGACAAGGTGCATTGCCAGGATGATTTGGAGCCCCTGTTCTCCAGGATCCAGGGGGGCTAGAAACCCACTGGAGGTGTCGTTGGAGCTGGGGTCTAAAAATCAGTGGATAGAGATTCCCTGTAAGTTTGGGCTTCCTTCTCCTCATAGTCCTGGAGAACCAGTGCTCAGAAGTGGACTTACCTGGATGAGGTGCATCGATTCTAAGGGGTGTCCCACTTTGGAGCCCTAGATCTCTGGACTTAGGGGGGCTAGCAACCAACTGGATGTGCCAAGGACAGCGCAGAGGGGTGGCGAGGTCTGGAGCTGGCAGAAACGAGTGGTGGACAGTGCCAAGGACAGCACACAACAGGATTCTCCAGCCCAGATCAGCAGTCACCTACTTACCCACCCACCTGCCTACTGAGCCACCCACCAATTTACCCACCTACCCACTCACACTCCTACCTATCCAACTGCCTACTGACCCACCCACCTACCTATGTACCTGCCCACTCACCTCCCTACCGAGGACCCAGGGAGGCAGCTGGCAGCCCTGGTACTAACACAGAATCGTCAGACCTTGGAGCTGGAGTTGGCAGTTTCCCACCCACCTACCTTTCCACTTTCCACTTTCCCACCTCGCTACCTGCTCTCCCACCAACCTCGCTATCTGCCCTCCCACCTACCTACCCACTCACCTATCTGCCTAACCACCCACCTTCCTACCTACTCACCCAACTATATACCTGCCTATTTACCCACCCACCTACCTACTGACCTATGTATCCACATGTCTATCCACCCACCTGCCTACCTATCCAAAATTCCTATATAATAGGAATTCCTATTTATTCGTATCTAAATTCTCACATACTCCTCTACCTAACTACCCCCTACCTGTCCATCTGAGGACGTACCCATATTTCTGCCTATCCACCTACCTGCCTGCTCACCCACCTACCTGACTACCCCCACCTACCAAGCCATCTTTCTACCTGCCTACCAACTTAAATGCCTGCCTGTTCACCTACCTTCCTAACATAACCTACCTACCTTGGAGATACAGGCAGATGTACAGCACTAGGTACAGTTAAACAGGAGCACAGCTTATCCACTCATAGTAGAAATTTGTTTCTTTGTGGTGTTGGTTACTGACATGTGTATGCATTGCTATAATAGTGCGCAGTGTTGTGATCATTAGAGTTATTGGAGTGAGGAGCTATGATTGGTTTTGCAGTTGTACAGAAGAGGAGCATGGTGTATCCACACAGTGAGTGAATTGAGGATATGGGTAACCTGTTTCTACATACATACAAAGCCCGCCAAGCCCCATCTATCGCAGTGAATGGAGTGGGCGTGACAGCGTCACTGTGACAGATGACAGAAGAGTGGCCTGTTTTTCACAAAGGCTGGCTAAAGGTGATACAGCCAGAATGGCTCAGGGGACTGGATCTGACATTATGTTTAGTGTGCAAACAAAGGCAAGCATTTTTGTTATGTTATTTGTATGGACCGGGGGGGTGGTCATCTCAGCAGCACATCATCCAGATTTTTCATGCTCGGGACGGGGCGTCGAACTCGAACATGGACTTCTGTCTGAATTCTGTGTTCGGGTTTGGGAGCCCGAACTTTCAAAGTTCAGTATTAGAGATGAGCGAACTTTTGAAAAATTCGATTCGACTGATTCGCTGAATTTTCCGGCAAAAATGCTTTCGACCCGAATTTATTCGCGATGAATCGATATTAAAAATGGCTATTTCTGAGCCTCCTAGAGCCTCAATAGGGTTGTAAACCATTCTGCCTTGCTGTAACACGCATAGGATGCGTGCTGGGTTAGTTAAATAATACTTTAAATAAATATCACATGCAGATCAGAGGCATCGCTAATAGAATCGCAGAGCGGTACAATTGCAGAGAGTTGAAGTGGCATCACTATGAGGGGCAGGAGCCCAAACATTGCTTTAAAGAGACACTGGAGTTGGCAGCAGCAGGAGCCCCAAAATTGGATGAATCACACCCCGGAGTTGCAAGCAGCAGAAGGAGCCCGAACGTTACTTTAAAGAGACACAGGAGTTGGCAGCAGGAGCCCAAAAATTGGATATATCACACCCTGGAGTTGGCAGCAGCAGCAGCAGGAGCCCAAACATAACTTTAAAGAGACACTGGAGTTGGCAGCAGGAGCCCAAAAATTGAATGAATCACACCCTGGAGTTGGCGGCAGCAGCAGCAGCAGGAGCCCAAACATTACTTTAAAGAGACACTGGAGTTGGCAGCAGGAGCCCAAAAATTGGATGAATCACACCCTGGAGTTGGCAGCAGCAGCAGCAGCAGGAGCCCAAACATTACTTTAAAGAGACACTGGGGTATGCTTCAGGAGCCCAAAAAATGGATGAAGCACACCCTGGAGTTGGCAGCAGCAGCAGCAGGAGCCCAAACATAACTTTAAAGAGACACTAGAGTTGGCAGCAGGAGCCCAAAAATTGGATGAATCACACCCTGGAGTTGGCAGCAGCAGCAGCAGGAGCCCAAACATTACTTTAAAGAGACACTGGAGTCGGCTTCAGGAGCCCAAAAATTGGATGAATCACACCCTGGAGTTGGCAGCAGCAGCAGCAGGAGCCCAAACATAACTTTAAAGAGACACTGGAGTTGGCAGCAGGAGCCCAAAAATTGGATGAATCACACCCTGGAGTTGGCAGCAGCAGCAGCCCAAACATTACTTTAAAGAGACACTGGAGTTGGCAGCAGGAGCCCAAAAATTGGATGAATCACACCCTGGAGTTGGCAGCAGCAGCAGGAGCCCAAACATTACTTTAAAGAGACACTGGGGTTGGCTTCGGGAGCCCAAAAATTGGATGAATCACACCCTGGAGTTGGCAGCAGCAGCAGCAGGAGCCCAAACATTACTTTAAAGAGACACTGGAGTTGGCAGCAGGAGCCAAAAAATTGGATGAATCACACCCTGGAGTTGGCAGCAGCAGCAGCAGGAGCCCAAACATTACTTTAAATAGACACTGGGGTTGGCAGCAGGAGCCCAAAAATTGGATGAATCACACCCTGGAGTTGGCAGCAGCAGCAGCCCAAACATTACTTTAAAGAGACACTGGAGTTGGCAGCAGGAGCCCAAAAATTGGATGAATCACACCCTGGAGTTGGCAGCAGCAGCAGGAGCCCAAACATTACTTTAAAGAGACACTGGGGTTGGCTTCAGGAGCCCAAAAATTGGATGAATCACACCCTGGAGTTGGCAGCAGCAGCAGCAGGAGCCCAAACATTACTTTAAAGAGACACTGGAGTTGGCAACAGGAGCCAAAAAATTGGATGAATCACACCCTGGAGTTGGCAGCAGCAGCAGCAGGAGCCCAGACATTACTTTAAAGAGACACTGGAGTTGGCAGCAGGAGCCCAAAAATTGGATGAATCACACCCTGGAGTTGGCAGCAGCAGCAGCAGCAGGAGCCCAAACATTACTTTAAAGAGACACTGGAGTTGGCAGCAGGAGCCCAAAAATTGGATGAATCACACCCTGGAGTTGGCAGCAGCAGCAGCAGGAGCCCAAACATAACTTTAAAGAGACACTGGAGTTGGCAGCAGGAGCCCAAAAATTGGATGAATCACACCCTGGAGTTGGCAGCAGCAGGAGCCCAAACATTACTTTAAAGAGACACTGGAGTTGGCAGCAGGAGCCAAAAAATTGGATGAATCACACCCTGGACTTGCAAGCAGCAGCAGGAGCCCGAACATTACTTTAAAGAGACACTGGAGTTGGCAGCAGGAGCCCAAAAATTGGATGAATCACACCCTGCAGTTGGCACCATGCTGAATCTAGTCGCTTGCATCAGGCATTGGTGGGTGGAAATCCTGGCTGATCCATCCCTGATTCATTTTGACAAAGGTGAGTCTCTCCACATTTTTAGTTGACAGACGAGTTCTCCTCGCCGTAACTATGGCCCCCGCCGCACTAAACACACGCTCAGATGGCACGCTACTTGCCGGGCAGGACAGCTTTTCCAGGGCAAACTCTGCTAGTTGCGGCCACAAATCAAGTTTGGCTGCCCAGAAGTCCAGCGGATCCTCAAGGTGTGTTGGCATGGTCATGTCAAAGTATGACATGACCTGCTGGCTCAGGTCCTGCTCCAGGTCTTCCTGCTGCTCATGAGTAGCCTCACTATGCGGGTGTAGAAAGCTACTCATTAGCGACTGAAGACTGAGGCTGCTGCTGATGGAGCTGCTGCTTCTGCTCCTGCCAACCCCCCCAGCAGCCATGGCAGTGGAAGGTGAGCGCAGAGATCCCCTCGAGTCAGACCTGCGAGAGTATGGACCATGGCGCAGATAGGCATCGGCCAACTGCCTACGTAGAATGTCTTTGTAGTAGTTCAGTTTGACCTCCCTCTCGGCGGGTTTAAAAAATGCCCCCATTTTGTGCTGGAAGCGAGGGTCCAATAAGGTGGACAGCCAGAAGTCATCCCGCCGACAAATGGAAACAATTCTGGGGTCACTACGCAAGCACGTGAGCATGCTTCCTGCCATTTGCGCAAGTGACTCGGATGGACTACCTGTCTCCATCTCCACTGCATACTGCCACGGTGTGTCCGGGTCCTCTGTCTCGCCTTCCTCAAAAACCTCTAGCTAAAGGTGATACAGCCAGAATGGCTCAGGGGACTGGATCTGACATTATGTTTAGTGTGCAAACAAAGGCAAGCATTTTTGTTATGTTATTTGTATGGACCGGGGGGGTGGTCATCTCAGCAGCACATCATCCAGATTTTTCATGCTCGGGACGGGGCGTCGAACTCGAACATGGACTTCTGTCTGAATTCTGTGTTCGGGTTTGGGAGCCCGAACTTTCAAAGTTCAGTATTAGAGATGAGCGAACTTTTGAAAAATTTGATTCGACTGATTCGCTGAATTTTCCGGCAAAAATGCTTTCGACCCGAATTTATTCGCAATGAATCGATATTAAAAATGGCTATTTCTGAGCCTCCTAGAGCCTCAATAGGGTTGTAAACCATTCTGCCTTGCTGTAACACGCATAGGATGCGTGCTGGGTTAGTTCTTTAAAGAGACACTGGAGTTGGCAGCAGGAGCCAAAAAATTGGATGAATCACACCCTGGACTTGCAAGCAGCAGCAGGAGCCCGAACATTACTTTAAAGAGACACTGGAGTTGGCAGCAGGAGCCCAAAAATTGGATGAATCACACCCTGGAGTTGGCAGCAGCAGCAGCAGGAGCCCAAACATTACTTTAAATAGACACTGGGGTTGGCAGCAGGAGCCCAAAAATTGGATGAATCACACCCTGGAGTTGGCAGCAGCAGCAGCAGGAGCACAAACATTACTTTAAAGAGACACTGGAGTTGGCAGCAGGAGCCCCAAAATTGGATGAATCACACCCTGGAGTTTGCAGCAGCAGCAGCAGGAGCCCAAACATAACTTTAAAGAGACACTGGAGTTGGCAGCAGGAGCCCAAAAATTGGATGAATCACACCCTGGAGTTGGCAGCAGCAGGAGCCCAAACATTACTTTAAAGAGACACTGGAGTTGGCAGCAGGAGCCCAAAAATTGGATGAATCACACCCTGGACTTGCAAGCAGCAGCAGCAGCAGCCCAAACATTACTTTAAAGAGACACTGGAGTTGGCAGCAGGAGCCCAAAAATTGGATGAATCACACCCTGGACTTGCAAGCAGCAGCAGGAGCCCGAACATTACTTTAAAGAGACACTGGAGTAGGCAGCAGGAGCCCAAAAATTGGATGAATCACACCCAGGAGTTGCACGCAGCAGCAGGAGCCTGAACATTACTTCAAAGAGACATTGGAGTTCGCAGCAGGAGCCCAAAAATTGGATGAATCACACCCTGGAGTTGCAAGCAGCAGCAGGAGCCCGAACATTACTTTAAAGAGACACTGGAGTTGGCAGCAGGAGCCCAAAAATTGGATGAATCACACCCTGGAGTTGGCAGCAGCAGCAGCAGGAGCCCAAACATTACTTTAAAGAGACACTGGAGTTGGCAGTAAGAGCCCAAAAATTGGATGAATCACACCCTGGAGTTGCAAGCAGCAGCAGGAGCCCGAACATTACTTTAAAGAGACACTGGGGTTGGCTTCAGGAGCCCAAAAATTGGATGAATCACACCCTGGAGTTGCAAGCAGCAGCAGCAGGAGGCCAAACATTGGCTGAAAGGCACACCCTGAAGTTGGCATCAGCAGGAGCCCAAAAATTGGCCTAAAGACATAAATATGTTTTGCACCATTTGGAAAGTGTAAAACGTGGCACCATGCTGAATCTAGTCGCTTGCATCAGGCATTGGTGGGTGGAAATCCTGGCTGATCCATCCCTGATTCATTTTGACAAAGGTGAGTCTCTCCACATTTTTAGTTGACAGACGAGTTCTCCTCGCCGTAACTATGGCCCCCGCCGCACTAAACACACGCTCAGATGGCACGCTACTTGCCGGGCAGGACAGCTTTTCCAGGGCAAACTCTGCTAGTTGCGGCCACAAATCAAGTTTGGCTGCCCAGAAGTCCAGCGGATCCTCAAGGTGTGTTGGCATGGTCATGTCAAAGTATGACATGACCTGCTGGCTCAGGTCCTGCTCCAGGTCTTCCTGCTGCTCATGAGTAGCCTCACTATGCGGGTGTAGAAAGCTACTCATTAGCGACTGAAGACTGAGGCTGCTGCTGATGGAGCTGCTGCTGCTGCTCCTGCCAACCCCCCCAGCAGCCATGGCAGTGGAAGGTGAGCGCAGAGATCCCCTCGAGTCAGACCTGCGAGAGTATGGACCATGGCGCAGATAGGCATCGGCCAACTGCCTACGTAGAATGTCTTTGTAGTAGTTCAGTTTGACCTCCCTCTCGGCGGGTTTAAAAAATGCCCCCATTTTGTGCTGGAAGCGAGGGTCCAATAAGGTGGACAGCCAGAAGTCATCCCGCCGACAAATGGAAACAATTCTGGGGTCACTACGCAAGCACGTGAGCATGCTTCCTGCCATTTGCGCAAGTGACTCGGATGGACTACCTGTCTCCATCTCCACTGCATACTGCCACGGTGTGTCCGGGTCCTCTGTCTCGCCTTCCTCAAAAACCTCTAGCTCCTCTGGCTGCTCTTGCTCCTCCTCTCCTGTCCGCTGACTAGATAAACCAGCCATTTCGCCAAGCCTAAACTGTGTTTCGCTGGGCAACTCCTCCTCCTCTTCCTCCTCCTCCTCCAGTTCAGCTCCAACGGGGTTCATGTGGCCATAAGATGTAGACGCCATGTCTCCAGTGCCCTGACCAGCCATGGTTTCCAACATGTGCTGTAGTACATGAAGCAGTGGAATCACGTCGATCATCCCGTAATCCTGCCGACTGACAAATAAAGTGGCTTCCTCAAAGGGCCTGAGCAAACGGCAGGTGTCACGTATGAGCTGCCACTGGTTGACATTGAAGTTACACAGGGGAGTCCCCCTATCCGCTTGGATCATCAGGAAATCCGTGATGGCTTTTCTCTGTTCATATAATCGGTCCAACATGTGAAGGGTGGAATTCCAACGGGTGGAAACATCGCAAATCAGACTATGTTGGGGGATACCGTTCTGACGCTTTAGCTCAAGAAGGGTGTGTTTGGCGGTGTATGAGTGGCTGAAGTGCATGCAAAGTTTCCTTGAAGTTGTTAGGATGTCTTGCAGATGGGGGGAACACTTCAGAAACCGCTTGACAACCAGATTGAAGACGTGAGCCATGCAGAGGGCATGGGTCAGGCTTCCTTGGCGCAGCGCAGACAAAATGTTCTTCCCATTGTCGGTAACCATGATTCCCATTCTAAGTTTTCTTGGAGTAAGCCATGTTTGGATTTCCTGATGAATAAATTTAAACAGTTCCTCCCCTGTGTGACTCCTTTCGCCAAGACAAACCATGTGAAATACTGCGTGACACCTCTGTGCCCTGCACACATGGTAGACTGGAGGGGCACTGAGACTTGAGCCTACAGTGGAGGGTGAGGAGATGGCGGAGGATGAGGAGGCCGAGTCGCACAGTGTCACAGGCCCAACGGGCAGGGAGCGCGGAGGCCGAAGCAGCGTGACCTGTCCAAGTTGCTGCTGCTGCAAAGGGACCACATTCACCCAGTGGGCCGTAAACGACATGTACTGTCCCTGACCGTAGTTACAGCTCCAGACGTCGGCGCTGCCATGCACTTTGCTACACACCGACAGGCTCAAGGACTGGCCCACCTTCTGTTCAACAAAAGTGTGCAGCGCTGGTACTGCCTTCTTGGCAAAGAAATGACAGCTTGGGACTCTCCACCTCGGCTCGGCACAAGCCATCAGTTCTCTGAAAGGTGCAGAGTCCACCACCTGAAAAGGGAGCGACTGCAGCACCAGCAACTTGGACAGGAGCACATTCAGCTTCTGCGCCGTCGGATGAGTGGGCGCATACTGCTGTCTCTTGGACATGGCTTCGCTGATGGATTGCTGGCGGGATGCATGACTTGGAGGAGGAGCAGGAGCGACAGAGGATGGGTATGATGCACAGCTGCCTTCGGCTGAGGTGCTGGAGCCTTGGCTGGCAGAAATTGGGAGCGGCGTGCCACTTGGTGAGGAAGCAGACTGGACCACCCCTTGGGAGCCTCGGTTCTCCCAGGACGCTTTATGGTGACGCATCATATGTTGACGCAGGGCCGTGGTGCCAACATTTGGGCCCTGGCCACGCTTCACCTTCTGCCTACATATCTTGCATGTGGCCATGTTACCCTCCTGCGGATGCTTCAGGAAAAACTGCCACACTGCTGAGTAGCTACTTTTCCCACCAACAGGCCTCACTGATTCGCTGCTATTGTCGCCAACTCCAGGAACCCCTGCTCCACTACCTTCCGATAAGGTAGCCTGCCGCGCAGCAGGTGCTTTACCCCAGCCCCGGCCCCGTTTGGCTCCAGGCTTTACAATTGTGCCCCCATGCTGCCTGCCAACCATGCTGCTAACACCTTGCTGCCTGAGCTGCTGACTCCGGGGCAACCTGCGCCCCTCTTCTCCTGATGATGACGATGAAGCCCCTTCATCACCCGGCTCCCAAGTGCGTTCGGCTTCATCGTCATCATCATTATCACCAAGTTGTGGCTGTACGTCACTGATGTTCGTGGATTCGTCAACAGTGTCTGGCACAGGAGCTGGAACGCTCGCAGCACCCACGACACTGTCCACATCACTATTTGTCTGCCTAGCTAAAGAAGCCACATCCATTTCTTGGCTGGGCAGTAGCTGCTGACTGTCCTCTATCTGATCGTCCTCCTCACTAAAGAGTGGAGCTGAACCCAAAGCATAGGATACGTCGCTGGGGGAGGGAACGGCATAGGACAGAGGCAATGGGAGGACAGGGACTGCTCTCGGGGCATGCCAACTCAGGGTTGTGTCAGAGGAGCCTACAGACCCTAGACTGGGGGTCTCAGACGTAAGTTGTGATGATGTTGTTGATGAGCGAGTTAACCAATCTACCACGGCAGATGCGTTACTGGTGGAGACACGACCGCTAGCAGATACTGGCAGACCAGGTCTCTCACCGTGACTCCTGCTGCCACTCGCCCCTAGTCTGCTGCGACCTCTGCCTGCTGAATCTTGGCCTCTGCCACTCCTCTTTGAACATCCTGGCACTTGTCTGCCTGACATTTTTATGTATTTCCTTATTTAGTATAAACAGATAGGGTTCAATGTGCAGTTTTGCGGTGTCCTGCGGCCTGGTTTATTAAAAGCAGTCAAAAACAAATGGGATGCCCCCACAGCAGACCTGAGATCAGTATATATGCACAGCAACAGTGTCTAAGCAGGCTTCAACAGGCCAAATTACTTTAAATAACTGTGCAGCTTACAGTAAATACAGAGGCTAATGTGATGTTACAGAATGGGATGCCCCCAAGCAGGCTTTATAGCAGTATATATGCACAGCAACAGTGGATAAGCAGGCTCCAACAGGCCAAATTATTTTAAATAACTGTGCAGCTTAGAGTAAATACAGAGGCTAATGGGATGTTACAGAATGGGATGCCCCACAGCAGACTTGAGATCAGTATATATGCACAGCAACAGTGTCTAAGCAGGCTCAAACAGGCCAAATTACTTTAAATAAGTGTGCAGCTTAGAATAAATACAGAGGCTAATGGGATGTTACAGAATGGGATGCCCCACAGCAGACTTGAGATCAGTATATATGCACAGCAACAGTGTCTAAGCAGGCTCAAACAGGCCAAATTACTTTAAATAAGTTTGCTGCTTAGAGTAAATACAGAGGCAAATGTGATGTTACAGAATGGGATGCCCCACAGCAGACTTGAGATCAGTATATATGCACAGCAACAGTGCCTAAACAGGCTCAAACAGGCCAAATTACTTTAAATAACTGTGCAGCTTACAGTAAATACAGAGGCTAATGTGATGTTACAGAATGGGATGCCCCACAGCAGACTTGAGATCAGTATATATGCACAGCAACAGTGTCTAAGCAGGCTCAAACAGGCCAAATTACTTTAAATAACTGTGCAGCTTACAGTAAATACAGAGGCTAATGTGATGTTACAGAATGGGATGCCCCACAGCAGACTTGAGATCAGTATATATGCACACAGCAACAGTGTGTAAGCAGGCTCATACAGGCCAAATTACTTTAAATAACTGTGCAGCTTACAGCTAGTGATGAGCGAGTAGTATTCGACCGAGCCGGTATTCGATCGAATACTACGCTGGTCGTCATACTCGATTTCGATCGAGTACAGCGGCGATGGCGCACTCACAATTCGTTTCCCCTCCCACCTTCCCTGGCGCGTTTTTTACACCAATCACCATGCAGGGGGGGTGAGACAGGTCCTGGGAGGACGCTGGCATCGCGAAAACGGCGTCTACACGCATTGGCTGGAAAAACCATGTGACCTCGAATATACAAAACTCAGCACTTCCTCTTCGTCAGCATTAGCAGCTTGAACTTAGTAAGGGACAGACGCTCACAGCAGGGAAAGACAGGCTGTCGCTGGCAGGGCCCCAGAAGCTCGGAATATCGCTTTTACCACCATCTATACCAGCTACCAGAAGACAAGACAGTCCTTAAGAGCCCTTATTAGGGCTGCTACGCTGAACAGTATATAGCTCATTTTCTATTTAGTCAGGCAGGGCCCCAGAAGCTCAGAATATACCTTTTACCACCATATATACCAGCTACCAGAAGACAAGACAGTCCTTAATAGCCCTTATTAGGGCTGCTACGCTGAACAGTATATAGCTCATTTTCTATTTAGTCAGGCAGGGCCCCAGAAGCTCAGAATATACCTTTTACCACCATATATACCAGCTACCAGAAGACAAGACAGTCCTTAAGAGCCCTTATTAGGGCTGCTACGCTGAACAGTATATAGCTCATTTTCTATTTAGTCAGGCAGGGCCCCAGAAGCTCAGAATATACCTTTTACCACCATATATACCAGCTACCAGAAGACAAGACAGTCCTTAATAGCCCTTATTAGGGCTGCTACGCTGAACAGTATATAGCTCATTTTCTATTTAGTCAGGCAGGGCCCCAGAAGCTCAGAATATACCTTTTACCACCATATATACCAGCTACCAGAAGACAAGACAGTCCTTAATAGCCCTTATTAGGGCTGCTACGCTGAACAGTATATAGCTCATTTTCTATTTAGTCAGGCAGGGCCCCAGAAGCTCAGAATATACCTTTTACCACCATATATACCAGCTACCAGAAGACAAGACAGTCCTTAATCCCTTATTAGTGCTGCTATGTTGAACAGTATATAGCTCATTTTCTATGTAGTCAGGCAGGGCCCCAGAAGCTCAGAATATACCTTTTACCACCATATATACCAGCTACCAGAAGACAAGACAGTCCTTAATCCCTTATTAGTGCTGATATGTTGAACAGTATATAGCTCATTTTCTATGTAGTCAGGCAGGGCCCCAGAAGCTCAGAATATACCTTTTACCACCATATATACCAGCTACCAGAAGACAAGACAGTCCTTAATCCCTTATTAGCGCTGCTATGTTGAACAGTATATAGCTCATTTTCTATTTAGTCAGGCAGGGCCCCAGAAGCTCAGAATATACCTTTTACCACCATATATACCAGCTACCAGAAGACAAGACAGTCCTTAATCCCTTATTAGTGCTGCTATGTTGAACAGTATATAGCTCATTTTCTATTTAGTCAGGCAGGGCCCCAGAAGCTCAGAATATACCTTTTACCACCATATATACCAGCTACCAGAAGACAAGACAGTCCTTAATCCCTTATTAGTGCTGCTATGTTGAACAGTATATAGCTCATTTTCTATTTAGTCAGGCAGGGCCCCAGAAGCTCAGAATATACCTTTTACCACCATATATACCAGCTACCAGAAGACAAGACAGTCCTTAATCCCTTATTAGTGCTGCTATGTTGAACAGTATATAGCTCATTTTCAATTTAGTCAGGCAGGGCCCCAGAAGCTCAGAATATACCTTTTACCACCATATATACCAGCTACCAGAAGACAAGACAGTCCTTAATAGCCCTTATTAGGGCTGCTACGCTGAACAGTATATAGCTCATTTTCTATTTAGTCAGGCAGGGCCCCAGAAGCTCAGAATATACCTTTTAACACCATATATACCAGCTACCAGAAGACAAGACAGTCCTTAATAGCCCTTATTAGGGCTGCTAAGCTGAACAGTATATAGCTCATTTTCTATTTAGTCAGGCAGGGCCCCAGAAGCTCAGAATATACCTTTTACCACCATATATACCAGCTACCAGAAGACAAGACAGTCCTTAATCCCTTATTAGTGCTGCTATGTTGAACAGTATATAGCTCATTTTCTATGTAGTCAGGCAGGGCCCCAGAAGCTCAGAATATACCTTTTACCACCATATATACCAGCTACCAGAAGACAAGACAGTCCTTAATCCCTTATTAGTGCTGCTATGTTGAACAGTATATAGCTCATATTCTATGTAGTCAGGCAGGGCCCCAGAAGCTCAGAATATACCTTTTACCACCATATATACCAGCTACCAGAAGACAAGACAGTCCTTAATAGCCCTTATTAGGGCTGCTACGCTGAACAGTATATAGCTCATTTTCAATTTAGTCAGGCAGGGCCCCAGAAGCTCAGAATATACCTTTTACCACCATATATACCAGCTACCAGAAGACAAGACAGTCCTTAATCCCTTATTAGTGCTGCTATGTTGAACAGTATATAGCTCATTTTCAATTTAGTCAGGCAGGGCCCCAGAAGCTCAGAATATACCTTTTACCACCATATATACCAGCTACCAGAAGACAAGACAGTCCTTAAGAGCCCTTATTAGGGCTGCTACGCTGAACAGTATATAGCTCATTTTCTATTTAGTCAGGCAGGGCCCCAGAAGCTCAGAATATACCTTTTACCACCATATATACCAGCTACCAGAAGACAAGACAGTCCTTAATCCCTTATTAGTGCTGCTATGTTGAACAGTATATAGCTCATTTTCTATGTAGTCAGGCAGTGCCCCAGAAGCTCAGAATATACCTTTTACCACCATATATACCAGCTACCAGAAGACAAGACAGTCCTTAATCCCTTATTAGTGCTGCTATGTTGAACAGTATATAGCTCATATTCTATGTAGTCAGGCAGGGCCCCAGAAGCTCAGAATATACCTTTTACCACCATATATACCAGCTACCAGAAGACAAGACAGTCCTTAATCCCTTATTAGTGCTGCTATGTTGAACAGTATATAGCTCATTTTCTATTTAGTCAGGCAGGGCCCCAGAAGCTCAGAATATACCTTTTACCACCATATATACCAGCTACCAGAAGACAAGACAGTCCTTAAGAGCCCTTATTAGGGCTGCTACGCTGAACAGTATATAGCTCATTTTCTATTTAGTCAGGCAGGGCCCCAGAAGCTCAGAATATACCTTTTACCACCATATATACCAGCTACCAGAAGACAAGACAGTCCTTAATCCCTTATTAGTGCTGCTATGTTGAACAGTATATAGCTCATTTTCTATGTAGTCAGGCAGGGCCCCAGAAGCTCAGAATATACCTTTTACCACCATATATACCAGCTACCAGAAGACAAGACAGTCCTTAATCCCTTATTAGTGCTGCTATGTTGAACAGTATATAGCTCATATTCTATGTAGTCAGGCAGGGCCCCAGAAGCTCAGAATATACCTTTTACCACCATATATACCAGCTACCAGAAGACAAGACAGTCCTTAATAGCCCTTATTAGGGCTGCTACGCTGAACAGTATATAGCTCATTTTCTATTTAGTCAGGCAGGGCCCCAGAAGCTCAGAATATACCTTTTACCACCATATATACCAGCTACCAGAAGACAAGACAGTCCTTAAGAGCCCTTATTAGGGCTGCTACGCTGAACAGTATATAGCTCATTTTCTATTTAGTCAGGCAGGGCCCCAGAAGCTCAGAATATACCTTTTACCACCATATATACCAGCTACCAGAAGACAAGACAGTCCTTATACCCTTATTAGTGCTGCTATATTGAACAGTATATAGCTCATTTTCTATTTAGTCAGGCAGGGCCCCAGAAGCTCAGAATATACCTTTTACCACCATATATACCAGCTACCAGAAGACAAGACAGTCCTTAATCCCTTATTAGTGCTGCTATGTTGAACAGTATATAGCTCATTTTCTATTTAGTCAGGCAGGGCCCCAGAAGCTCAGAATATACCTTTTACCACCATATATACCAGCTACCAGAAGACAAGACAGTCCTTAATCCCTTATTAGTGCTGCTATGTTGAACAGTATATAGCTCATTTTCTATTTAGTCAGGCAGGGCCCCAGAAGCTCAGAATATACCTTTTACCACCATATATACCAGCTACCAGAAGACAAGACAGTCCTTAATCCCTTATTAGTGCTGCTATGTTGAACAGTATATAGCTCATTTTCTATTTAGTCAGGCAGGGCCCCAGAAGCTCAGAATATACCTTTTACCACCATATATACCAGCTACCAGAAGACAAGACAGTCCTTAAGAGCCCTTATTAGGGCTGCTACGCTGAACAGTATATAGCTCATTTTCTATTTAGTCAGGCAGGGCCCCAGAAGCTCAGAATATACCTTTTACCACCATATATACCAGCTACCAGAAGACAAGACAGTCCTTAATAGCCCTTATTAGGGCTGCTACGCTGAACAGTATATAGCTCATTTTCTATTTAGTCAGGCAGGGCCCCAGAAGCTCAGAATATACCTTTTACCACCATATATACCAGCTACCAGAAGACAAGACAGTCCTTAATCCCTTATTAGTGCTGCTATGTTGAACAGTATATAGCTCATTTTCTATGTAGTCAGGCAGGGCCCCAGAAGCTCAGAATATACCTTTTACCACCATATATACCAGCTACCAGAAGACAAGACAGTCCTTAAGAGCCCTTATTAGGGCTGCTACGCTGAACAGTATATAGCTCATTTTCTATTTAGTCAGGCAGGGCCCCAGAAGCTCAGAATATACCTTTTACCACCATATATACCAGCTACCAGAAGACAAGACAGTCCTTAATAGCCCTTATTAGGGCTGCTACGCTGAACAGTATATAGCTCATTTTCTATTTAGTCAGGCGGGGCCCCAGAAGCTCAGAATATACCTTTTACCACCATATATACCAGCTACCAGAAGACAAGACAGTCCTTAAGAGCCCTTATTAGGGCTGCTACGCTGAACAGTATATAGCTCATTTTCTATTTAGTCAGGCAGGGCCCCAGAAGCTCAGAATATACCTTTTACCACCATATAAACCAGCTACCAGAAGACAAGACAGTCCTTAATCCCTTATTAGTGCTGCTATGTTGAACAGTATATAGCTCATTTTCTATTTAGTCAGGCAGGGCCCCAGAAGCTCAGAATATACCTTTTACCACCATATATACCAGCTACCAGAAGACAAGACAGTCCTTAATCCCTTATTAGTGCTGCTATGTTGAACAGTATATAGCTCATTTTCTATTTAGTCAGGCAGGGCCCCAGAAGCTCAGAATATACCTTTTACCACCATATATACCAGCTACCAGAAGACAAGACAGTCCTTAATTCCTTATTAGTGCTGCTATGTTGAACAGTATATAGCTCATTTTCTATTTAGTCAGGCAGGGCCCCAGAAGCTCAGAATATACCTTTTACCACCATATATACCAGCTACCAGAAGACAAGACAGTCCTTAAGAGCCCTTATTAGGGCTGCTACGCTGAACAGTATATAGCTCATTTTCTATTTAGTCAGGCAGGGCCCCAGAAGCTCAGAATATACCTTTTACCACCATATATACCAGCTACCAGAAGACAAGACAGTCCTTAATAGCCCTTATTAGGGCTGCTACGCTGAACAGTATATAGCTCATTTTCTATTTAGTCAGGCAGGGCCCCAGAAGCTCAGAATATACCTTTTACCACCATATATACCAGCTACCAGAAGACAAGACAGTCCTTAAGAGCCCTGATTAGGGCTGCTACGCTGAACAGTATATAGCTCATTTTCTATTTAGTCAGGCAGGGCCCCAGAAGCTCAGAATATACCTTTTACCACCATATATACCAGCTACCAGAAGACAAGACAGTCCTTAATCCCTTATTAGTGCTGCTCTGTTGAACAGTATATAGCTCATTTTCTATTTAGTCAGGCAGGGCCCCAGAAGCTCAGAATATACCTTTTACCACCATATATACCAGCTACCAGAAGACAAGACAGTCCTTAAGAGCCCTTATTAGGGCTGCTACGCTGAACAGTATATAGCTCATTTTCTATTTAGTCAGGCAGGGCCCCAGAAGCTCAGAATATACCTTTTACCACCATATATACCAGCTACCAGAAGACAAGACAGTCCTTAATCCCTTATTAGTGCTGCTATGTTGAACAGTATATAGCTCATTTTCTATTTAGTCAGGCAGGGCCCCAGAAGCTCAGAATATACCTTTTACCACCATATATACCAGCTACCAGAAGACAAGACAGTCCTTAAGAGACCTTATTAGGGCTGCTACGCTGAACAGTATATAGCTCATTTTCTATTTAGTCAGGCAGGGCCCCAGAAGCTCAGAATATACCTTTTACCACCATATATACCAGCTACCAGAAGACAAGACAGTCCTTAATAGCCCTTATTAGGGCTGCTACGCTGAACAGTATATAGCTCATTTTCTATTTAGTCAGGCAGGGCCCCAGAAGCTCAGAATATACCTTTTACCACCATATATACCAGCTACCAGAAGACAAGACAGTCCTTAATCCCTTATTAGTGCTGCTATGTTGAACAGTATATAGCTCATTTTCTATGTAGTCAGGCAGGGCCCCAGAAGCTCAGAATATACCTTTTACCACCATATATACCAGCTACCAGAAGACAAGACAGTCCTTAATCCCTTATTAGTGCTGCTATGTTGAACAGTATATAGCTCATATTCTATGTAGTCAGGCAGGGCCCCAGAAGCTCAGAATATACCTTTTACCACCATATATACCAGCTACCAGAAGACAAGACAGTCCTTAATAGCCCTTATTAGGGCTGCTACGCTGAACAGTATATAGCTCATTTTCTATTTAGTCAGGCAGGGCCCCAGAAGCTCAGAATATACCTTTTACCACCATATATACCAGCTACCAGAAGACAAGACAGTCCTTAAGAGCCCTTATTAGGGCTGCTACGCTGAACAGTATATAGCTCATTTTCTATTTAGTCAGGCAGGGCCCCAGAAGCTCAGAATATACCTTTTACCACCATATATACCAGCTACCAGAAGACAAGACAGTCCTTAATCCCTTATTAGTGCTGCTATGTTGAACAGTATATAGCTCATTTTCTATTTAGTCAGGCAGGGCCCCAGAAGCTCAGAATATACCTTTTAGCACCATATATACCAGCTACCAGAAGACAAGTAAGTCCTTAATCCCTTATTAGTGCTGCTATGTTGAACAGTATATAGCTCATTTTCTATGTAGTCAGGCAGGGCCCCAGAAGCTCAGAATATACCTTTTACCACCATATATACCAGCTACCAGAAGACAAGACAGTCCTTAATCCCTTATTAGTGCTGCTATGTTGAACAGTATATATCTCATATCCTATGTAGTCAGGCAGGGCCCCAGAAGCTCAGAATATCGCATTTACCACCATATATACCAGCTACCAGAAGACAAGAGAGTCATTGAGAGCCCTTATTAGGGCTGCTATGTTTTAAAAATTGTGTGGAGGCCCAAGAGCTGAGACCTTTTAAAAATTGTGTGGAGGCCCAAGAGCTGAGACCTTTTAAAAATTGTGTGGAGGCCCAAGAGCTGAGACCTCTCAAACATTGTGTGGAGGCCCAAGAGCTGAGACCTTTTAAAAATTGTGTGGAGGCCCAAGAGCTGAGACCTTTTAAAAATTGTGTGGAGGCCCAAGAGCTGAGACCTTTTAAAAATTGTGTGGAGGCCCAAGAGCTGAGACCTCTTAAAAATTGTGTGGAGGCCCAAGAGCTGAGACCTCTTAAAAATTGTGTGGAGGCCCAAGAGCTGAGACCTTTTAAAAATTGTGTGGAGGCCCAAGAGTTGAGACCTCTTTAAAATTGATTGTATTAAGCCTAAGAGGTGAGCCATAATTTTTTTCATTAATACAGCAATTCTACGGCGGTTAAGGAGGAGGAGGAGGAGGAGGAGGAAATGGCACTTCATACAGATGGCACTTCACTCTTGGCTGCTTTCCACTGTTGTACAAGCAAAGTCCGGGTCAATCCACTTGCTGTTCATTTTGATTAGCGTCAGCCTGTCGGCACTGTCGGTTGACAGGCGGCTGCGCTTATCGGTTATAATGCCCCCGGCTGCGCTGAACACACCCTTTCTGATAGCACGCTGGCGGCAGGGCAGGCAAGCACCTCCAAGGCGTACAGGGACAGTTCCAGCCACGTGTCCAACTTGGAGACCCAGTAAGTGTAGGTCGCCGAGGGATCGGGGAGGACAGGGGTGTGGTCTGCCAGGTAGTCCCGCAACATCCGCCGATACTTGTCCCTCCTGCTGATAGCGGGCCCCGCAGTGATGGAAGTTGCACGAGGGGGTGACATGAACGTGTCCCACACCTTGGAGAGTGTTCCCCTGGTGGCTGTGGGCCTGATCGATGTTGTCAGACTCTGGGAGACACTCTCCTCTCTGCCGCCAGCGATGCTGGGTGGGAAAATCTGCATCATGTTCTGCAAGAGTTCCCTCTGGTATTCCAGTAATCGATTCGTCCTCTCCTCTACCGGAATAAAAGAGGAGAAGTTATCTTTATACCGGGGGTCCAGGAGTGCGAAGACCCAGTATAGTTTGTTCTCCAATATCCGGACAATACGTATGTCCCGGGAAAAGCAGCCCAGCATGAAGTCAGCCATGTGTGCCAGACTCTGAGTAGGCATGACGTCACTGCCCCCACCAGAAGGATCATTTTCCATTTCCTCCTCTTCCTCCTCCTCTCCGCCCCATCCGCGCTGAACCAATGGGACGCACACAGCCTGACTGCTACCCTCGCCGCCAGCATCCTCTTCCACAGCCACCTCCACGTTGTCCTCCTCCTCCTCATCCTCCTCCTGCAACTGCCACCGAGCAGCAGACAAAAGTGTGGTCTGACTGTCTACCTGCGTTGCGTCTCCTCCTACCCCCATCTCCTCTGTGTGCAATGCGTTCTCCCTTATTGCGATGAGCGATTCTTTAAGGACGCCTAGGAGCGGGATGGTTACGCTCACTATAGCGTCCTCGCTGCTGACCTTCTTAGTGGACTCCTCAAAGATACGCAATACATCGCATATGTCTGCCATCCATGGCCACTCGTGGTTGGCAAACTGAGGGAGCTGAGTTGGAGGCACGCGTGGATGCATCATCTGGTACTCCATCAATGCTTTCTGCTGCTCACACACCCTGGCCAACATGCAATAGGTGGAATTCCAGCGAGTGGGCAGGTCGCACAACAGCCGATGTTGAGGCAAATGGAGGCGTTGCTGGATTTTTTTTTAAGCTAGCAGCAGCTACAGTTGACTTCCGAAAGTGAGCGCACAAGCGCCGCACTTTGACCAGTAGCTCTGCCAGGTTGGGGTAAGTCTTTAGAAACTTTTGTACTACCAAATTAAAAACGTGGGCCAGGCATGGTACGTGATTGAGTTCTGCAAGCTCCAGAGCCGCCACCAGGTTACGGCCGTTATCGCACACGACCATGCCTGGTCCTAGCTGCAGCGGCGACAGCCACATCTCTGTCTGCTGCAATATGGCGTGCCTCACCTCTGCGGCGCTGTGCTTCCTGTCGCCCAAGCTGATGAGCTTAAGCACCGCCTGCTGACGTCTCCCCGTGCCAGTGCTGCAACGCTTCCAGCTAGGGGCTGAGGGCGATGTTAAGGCAGAGGAGGAGGAGGAGGAGGAGGAGGAGGAGGATGAGGAGGAGGAGGAGGAGGAGGAGGATGAGGAGGAGGATGAGGAGGATGAGGAGGAGGATGAGGAGGATGAGGAGGAGGAGGAGGAGGAGGAGGAGGATGAGGAGGAGGAGGAGGAGGAGGAGGAGGAGGAGGAGGAGGAGGAAGAGGAGGGGGGTCTATCAGAACCTGTGCTGGCAATCTTGGGCGGGGGTGGAATGTAGGCCGTCCCTGTTTGCGACCCCGTCCCCGCTTCCACAACATTCACCCAGTGTGCCGTCAAAGAGATGTAGCGTCCTTGGCCGCAAGCGCTTGTCCACGAGTCGTGGTCAAGTGGACCTTTGCGCTGACTGCGTACCTCAGGGTCCGCCTGATGCTACGCGACACGTGCTGGTGCAGGGCGGGGACGCCACACCGGGAAAAATAGTGGCGGCTAGGGACGGAATAGCGAGGTGCGGCAGCCGCCATCAGGTCGCGGAAGGCCTGCGTCTCCACAAGCCTAAACGGCAACATCTCCAGGGCCAGCAGTTTGGAGATGAGGCAGGTTAAGGCTTGGGCTTGGGGGTGACTGGAGGCGTACTTCCGCCTGCGGTTGAACGCCTGTGAGATGGACAGTTGATGGGACGAGGAGATGGAAGGTGCAGACGAAGATGCGGGGGAAGGTGGGGCTGAAGGAGAAGGCCCCAAAGTAGCCGAGGCAGAGGCAGATGTGGAGGTGTCCTGGCTGGAGGTCTGGACCGCAGTGGCAGCACACAACAAAGGGGAAGAGGCAGTGGCAGCAAGACGGGGCGCAGGTTGTATTGCGTTTGCTCTCTCCCACTCAGCCCAGTGCTTGAATTCCAAGTGACGGCGCATGCCTGAGGTGGTCAGATTGCTCTTCTCAGAGCCCCTACTCAGTTTTGAGTGGCAGATTGCGCAAACCGCGCTCAGTTTGTCATCCGCGCAAACGTTAAAAAATCTCCACACCACAGAAGTACGAGGCCTCGATGGGGGAGCTTCGCGCGACTGCCTGCTGCCGGGAAGAGCTTCGGCCCTGCTGGCTGTGGCCTGCCTTCTCTGTCTGGACTGTCCTCTGCCTCTGGACTGTCCTCTGCCTCTTGCTGCCTTATTCGGTGATGCGCAGACCGCATCTCCACTGCTTTCCCCGCTGGACATCACCCCTGTCCAAGTGGGGTCGGTCATTTCGTCGTCCACCACCTCCTCTTCCACTTCCTCTCTCTGCTCCTCCTCCTGCCCACTGGACATTCCAACAGCCTCCCTTGATGGCAACTGCGTCTCATCATCATCGCTCATGATAGCAGATGCTGGTTCCGGGTCCACATCACTAGCAGATGGCGGATACTCAAGTGTTTGGGCATCACTACAAACAAATTCCTCTGCTAGCTCCTGGGATTCTTGCAGCACATCTGGAAAAGGACCCGAAAAGAGGTCCTGGGAGGGGTCAAGGTTGGGCTGACTCTGTTGGCCAGGTTGGGAGGAAGGAGGGTCAGAGTGAGACTGTGTGGATGACTGGGTGGTGGACAAGTGACTGGAAGCGTTATCGGCCATCCATTGCACCACCTGTTCACGCTGCTCAGGCCTTAACAGAGGTGTACCCCGCCCCCGCATAACTGTCCCATAAAGGCAGGGAAGCTGGATGAGCGTAATGCTGGCTGCCCCTCACCAGCACGCATTGTATCCCCACTGGCTTCAACGCGGTTTGTGCCCCCACCAGCATTTCCGCGCCCCCGTCCTCGTCCACGTCCCTTTGCGCTAGCCCTCCGCATTTCAGACGTTTTACTTTTTTGGCCACGCGTTATGCCAAATATAAAAATATTTTTAAGAAGAACACCTGGCTATACAGCCGTATACTGCCAGAAGGTGAAATGGTGCCTATACGCACCGTGTATAAAACAGTGTTTTGTTGGCACAGAGGACACAAAACAGTAGTGCCAAATATAAATATATTTTTAAGAACACCTGGCTATACAGCCGTATACTGCCAGAAGGTGAAATGGTGTCTATATACGCACCGGGTATATAACAAGGTTTTGTTGGTAAAGAGGACACAAAACAGTAGTGCCAAATATAAAAAATATTTTTAAGAAAAACACCTGGCTATACAGCCGTATACTGCCAGAAGGTGAAATGGTGCCTATACGCACCGTGTATAAAACAGTGTTTTGTTGGCACAGAGGACACAAAACAGTAGTGCAAAATATAGTTTTGTATATAGGTGCTAATACACCACTGAAGTCTTTCTGTCCCTATTCCAGCATCAGCAGCTACCCCTCACTAAAGCAGCCGTTTTGAGCAGAGTGTATATAGTTTTGTATATAGGTGGTAATACACCACTGAAGTCTTTCTGTCCCTATTCCAGCAGCAGCAGCTACCCCTCACTAAAGCAGCCGTAGCTGCAGCACTAATAAGTGCTCAGCTCTTGGGCCTCCACACAATGTTTGAGAGGTCTCAGCTCTTGGGCCTCCACACAATGTTTGAGAGGTCTCAGCTCTAGGGCCTCCACACAATTTTTAAAAGGTCTCAGCTCTTGGGCCTCCACACAATGTTTGAGAGGTCTCAGCTCTTGGGCCTCCACACAATTTTTAAAAGGTCTCAGCTCTTGGGCCTCCACACAATTTTTAAAAGGTCTCAGCTCTTGGGCCTCCACACAATTTTTAAAAGGTCTCAGCTCTTGGGCCTCCACACAATGTTTGAGAGGTCTCAGCTCTTGGGCCTCCACACAATTTTTAAAAGGTCTCAGCTCTTGGGCCTCCACACAATTTTTAAAAGGTCTCAGCTCTTGGGCCTCCACACAATTTTTAAAAGGTCTCAGCTCTTGGGCCTCCACACAATGTTTGAGAGGTCTCAGCTCTTGGGCCTCCACACAATTTTTAAAAGGTCTCAGCTCTTGGGACTCCACACAATTTTTAAAAGGTCTCAGCTCTTGGGCCTCCACACAATTTTTAAAAGGTCTCAGCTCTTGGGCCTCCACACAATTTTTAAAAGGTCTCAGCTCTTGGGCCTCCACACAATGTTTGAGAGGTCTCAGCTCTTGGGCCTCCACACAATTTTTAAAAGGTCTCAGCTCTTGGGCCTCCACACAATTTTTAAAAGGTCTCAGCTCTTGGGCCTCCACACAATGTTTGAGAGGTCTCAGCTCTAGGGCCTCCACACAATTTTTAAAAGGTCTCAGCTCTTGGGCCTCCACACAATGTTTGAGAGGTCTCAGCTCTTGGGCCTCCACACAATTTTTAAGAGGTCTCAGCTCTTGGGCCTCCACACAATGTTTGAGAGGTCTCAGCTCTAGGGCCTCCACACAATTTTTAAAAGGTCTCAGCTCTTGGGCCTCCACACAATGTTTGAGAGGTCTCAGCTCTTGGGCCTCCACACAATTTTTAAAAGGTCTCAGCTCTTGGGCCTCCACACAATGTTTGAGAGGTCTCAGCTCTTGGGCCTCCACACAATTTTTAAAAGGTCTCAGCTCTTGGGCCTCCACACAATGTTTGAGAGGTCTCAGCTCTTGGGCCTCCACACAATTTTTAAAAGGTCTCAGCTCTTGGGCCTCCACACAATGTTTGAGAGGTCTCAGCTCTTGGGCCTCCACACAATTTTTAAAAGGTCTCAGCTCTTGGGCCTCCACACAATTTTTAAAAGGTCTCAGCTCTTGGGCCTCCACACAATTTTTAAAAGGTCTCAGCTCTTGGGCCTCCACACAATGTTTGAGAGGTCTCAGCTCTAGGGCCTCCACACAATTTTTAAAAGGTCTCAGCTCTTGGGCCTCCACACAATGTTTGAAAGGTCTCAGCTCTTGGGCCTCCACACAATTTTTAAAAGGTCTCAGCTCTTGGGCCTCCACACAATGTTTGAGAGGTCTCAGCTCTTGGGCCTCCACACAATTTTTAAAAGGTCTCAGCTCTTGGGCCTCCACACAATTTTTAAAAGGTCTCAGCTCTTGGGCCTCCACACAATTTTTAAAAGGTCTCAGCTCTTGGGCCTCCACACAATGTTTGAGAGGTCTCAGCTCTTGGGCCTCCACACAATGTTTGAGAGGTCTCAGCTCTTGGGCCTCCACACAATTTTTAAAAGGTCTCAGCTCTTGGGCCTCCACACAATGTTTGAGAGGTCTCAGCTCTAGGGCCTCCACACAATTTTTAAAAGGTCTCAGCTCTTGGGCCTCCACACAATGTTTGAGAGGTCTCAGCTCTTGGGCCTCCACACAATTTTTAAAAGGTCTCAGCTCTTGGGCCTCCACACAATGTTTGAGAGGTCTCAGCTCTAGGGCCTCCACACTATTTTTAAAAGGTCTCAGCTCTTGGGCCTCCACACAATGTTTGAGAGGTCTCAGCTCTTGGGCCTCCACACAATTTTTAAAAGGTCTCAGCTCTTGGGCCTCCACACAATGTTTGAGAGGTCTCAGCTCTTGGGCCTCCACACAATTTTTAAAAGGTCTCAGCTCTTGGGCCTCCACACAATTTTTAAAAGGTCTCAGCTCTTGGGCCTCCACACAATTTTTAAAAGGTCTCAGCTCTTGGGCCTCCACACAATTTTTAAAAGGTCTCAGCTCTTGGGCCTCCACACAATGTTTAAGAGGTCTCAGCTCGTGGGACTCCACACAATGTTTGAGAGGTCTCAGCTCTTGGGCCTCCACACAATTTTTAAGAGGTCTCAGATCTTGGGCCTCCACACAAATTTTAAGAGGTCTCAGCTCTAAGCTGTAACAAACCTCCTCCTGTAAGCTTCCCTGACTGCTGGGGTGACACACTGTAACAAACCTCCTCCTGTAAGCTTCCCTTACTGCTGGGGTGACACACTGTAACAAACCTCCTCCTGTAAGCTTCCCTTACTGCTGGGGTGACACACTGTAACAAACCTCCTCCTTTAAGCTTCCCTTACTGCTGGGGTGACACAATGACACAAGAGGACATGTCTGACCACATCTCACACACACACACACACACACACACACAATGACAATTAGGGGTGGGGTCTATTTATTTTCCCCCTTGCCTATGCCATCTGTGGTTGTCATTAGGCAATGTGATTTTAAGGGGTGCAGAATTTTGTTCTTCTTTTTTGTACAGTTTGGCTTGGGGTCCATGGCAATGTAGAGGAAAGAAGGTTTCCTTGTCTTGTCTCACTTTACGTAGAAGTAATATTGTGTTTGGAGTGTATTGTTGAGAGGCTGTGATAGTGGCGTAATAGTGCGACTTGGGCGCGTTATATGCACCCAGACATGCTTCCCCTGCTGTCCCAGTTGCATTCCAGCAGTGTTGGCATCATTTTCTGATGTTTCAGGGTGGACTTGGTGACCTCCAAGTGGTCGAATTGAGATTTCCAAGTGTCGAGCATTTTTTTCCCATAGACTATAATGGGATTCGATATTCGGTCGAGTAGTCGAGTAACGCGGTCTATTCGAACCGAAATTCGAAATTTCGAATATTTCACTACTCGCTCATCTCTACTTACAGCAAATACAGAGGCTAATGGTATGTTACAGAATGGGATGCCCCCAAGCAGACTTGAGATCAGTATATATGCACACAGCAACAGTGTGTAAGCAGGCTCATACAGGCCAAATTACTTTAAATAACTGTGCAGCTTACAGCAAATACAGAGGCTAATGGTATGTTACAGAATGGGATGCCCCCAAGCAGACTTGAGATCAGTATATATGCACACAGCAACAGTGTGTAAGCAGGCTCATACAGGCCAAATTACTTTAAATAACTGTGCAGCTTACAGTAAATACAGAGGCTAATGGTATGTTACAGAATGGGATGCCTCACAGCAGACTTGAGATCAGTATATATGCACACAGCAACAGTGTGTAAGCAGGCTCATACAGGCCAAATTACTTTAAATAACTGTGCAGCTTACAGTAAATACAGAGGCTAATGGTATGTTACAGAATGGGATGCCCCCAAGCAGACTTGAGATCAGTATATATGCACACAGCAACAGTGTGTAAGCAGGCTCATACAGGCCAAATTACTTTAAATAACTGTGCAGCTTACAGTAAATACAGAGGCTAATGGTATGTTACAGAATTGGATGCCCCCAAGCAGACTTGAGATCAGTATATATGCACACAGCAACAGTGTGAAAGCAGGCTCATACAGGCCAAATTACTTTAAATAACTGTGCAGCTTACAGTAAATACAGAGGCTAATGGTATGTTACAGAATGGGATGCCTCACAGCAGACTTGAGATCAGTATATATGCACACAGCAACAGTGTGTAAGCAGGCTCATACAGGCCAAATTACTTGAAATAACTGTGCAGCTTACAGTAAATACAGAGGCTAATGGTATGTTACAGAATGGGATGCCTCACAGCAGACTTGAGATCAGTATATATGCACACAGCAACAGTGTGTAAGCAGGCTCATACAGGCCAAATTACTTTAAATAACTGTGCAGCTTACAGTAAATACAGAGGCTAATGGTATGTTACAGAATGGGATGCCCCCAAGCAGACTTGAGATCAGTATATATGCACACAGCAACAGTGTGTAAGCAGGCTCATACAGGCCAAATTACTTTAAATAACTGTGCAGCTTAGAGTAAATACAGAGGCTAATGGTATGTTACAGAATGGGATGCCTCACAGCAGACTTGAGATCAGTATATATGCACACAGCAACAGTGTGTAAGCAGGCTCATACATGCCAAATTACTTTAAATAACTGTGCAGCTTACAGTAAATACAGAGGCTAATGGTATGTTACAGAATGGGATGCCCCCAAGCAGACTTGAGATCAGTATATATGCACACAGCAACAGTGTGTAAGCAGGCTCATACAGGCCAAATTACTTTAAATAACTGTGCAGCTTACAGTAAATACAGAGGCTAATGGTATGTTACAGAATTGGATGCCCCCAAGCAGACTTGAGATCAGTATATTTGCACACAGCAACAGTGGGAAAGCAGGCTCATACAGGCCAAATTACTTTAAATAACTGTGCAGCTTACAGTAAATACAAAGGCTAATGATATGTTACAGAATGGGATGCCTCACAGCAGACTTGAGATCAGTATATATGCACACAGCAACAGTGTGAAAGCAGGCTCGTACAGGCCAAATTACTTTAAATAACTGTGCAGCTTACAGTAAATACAGAGGCTAATGGTATGTTACAGAATGGGATGCCTCACAGCAGACTTGAGATCAGTATATATGCACACAGCAACAGTGTGTAAGCAGGCTCATACAGGCCAAATTACTTGAAATAACTGTGCAGCTTACAGTAAATACAGAGGCTAATGGTATGTTACAGAATGGGATGCCTCACAGCAGACTTGAGATCAGTATATATGCACACAGCAACAGTGTGTAAGCAGGCTCATACAGGCCAAATTACTTTAAATAACTGTGCAGCTTACAGTAAATACAGAGGCTAATGGTATGTTACAGAATGGGATGCCCCCAAGCAGACTTGAGATCAGTATATATGCACACAGCAACAGTGTGTAAGCAGGCTCATACAGGCCAAATTACTTTAAATAACTGTGCAGCTTACAGTAAATACAGAGGCTAATGGTATGTTACAGAATGGGATGACTCACAGCAGACTTAAGATCAGTATATATGCACACAGCAACAGTGTGTAAGCAGGCTCATACAGGCCAAATTACTTTAAATAACTGTGCAGCTTACAGTAAATACAGAGGCTAATGGTATGTTACAGAATGGGATGCCTCACAGCAGACTTGAGATCAGTATATATGCACACAGCAACAGTGTGTATGCAGGCTCATACAGGCCAAATTACTTTAAATAACTGTGCAGCTTACAGTAAATACAGAGGCTAATGGTATGTTACAGAATGGGATGCCCCCAAGCAGACTTGAGATCAGTAGATATGCACACAGCAACAGTGTGTAAGCAGGCTCATACAGGCCAAATTACTTTAAATGACTGTGCAGCTTACAGTAAATATAGAGGCTAATGGTATGTTACAGAATGGGATGCCCCCAAGCAGACTTGAGATCAGTATATATGCACACAGCAACAGTGTGTAAGCAGGCTCATACAGGCCAAATTACTTTAAATAACTGTGCAGCTTACAGTAAATACAGAGGCTAATGGTATGTTACATAATGGGATGCCCCCAAGCAGACTTGAGATCAGTATATATGCACACAGCAACAGTGTGTAAGCAGGCTCATACAGGCCAAATTACTTTAAATACCTGTGCAGCTTACAGTAAATACAGAGGCTAATGGTATGTTACAGAATGGGATGCCCCCAAGCAGACTTGAGATCAGTATATATGCACACAGCAACAGTGTGTAAGCAGGCTCATACAGGCCAAATTACTTTAAATAACTGTGCAGCTTACAGTACATACAGAGGCTAATGGTATGTTACAGAATGGGATGCCTCACAGCAGACTTGAGATCAGTATATATGCACACAGCAACAGTGTGTAAGCAGGCTCATACAGGCCAAATTAATTTAAATTACTGTGCAGCTTACAGTAAATACAGAGGCTAATGGTATGTTACAGAATGGGATGCCTCACTGCAGACTTGAGATCAGTATATATGCACACAGCAACAGTGTGTAAGCAGGCTCATACAGGCCAAATTACTTTAAATAACTGTGCAGCTTACAGTAAATACAGAGGCTAATGGTATGTTACAGAATGGGATGCCCCCAAGCAGACTTGAGATCAGTATATATGCACACAGCAACAGTGTGTAAGCAGGCTCATACAGGCCAAATTACTTTAAATAACTGTACAGCTTACAGTAAATACAGAGGCTAATGGTATGTTACAGAATGGGATGCCTCACAGCAGACTTGAGATCAGTATATATGCACACAGCAACAGTGTGTAAGCAGGCTCATACAGGCCAAATTACTTTAAATAACTGTGCAGCTTACAGTAAATATAGAGGCTAATGGTATGTTACAGAATGGGATGCCCCCAAGCAGACTTGAGATCAGTATATATGCACACAGCAACAGTGTGTAAGCAGGCTCATACAGGCCAAATTACTTTAAATAACTGTGCAGCTTACAGTAAATACAGAGGTTAATGGTATGTTACAGAATGGGATGCCCCCCAAGCAGACTTGAGATCAGTATATATGCACACAGCAACAGTGTGTAAGCAGGCTCATACAGGCCAAATTACTTTAAATAACTGTGCAGCTTACAGTAAATACAGAGGCTAATGGTATGTTACAGAATGGGATGCCTCACAACAGACTTGAGATCAGTATATATGCACACAGCAACAGTGTGTAAGCAGGCTCATACAGGCCAAATTACTTTAAATAACTGTGCAGCTTACAGTAAATACAGAGGCTAATGGTATGTTACAGAATGGGATGCCCCCAAGCAGACTTGAGATCAGTATATATGCACACAGCAACAGTGTGTAAGCAGGCTCATACAGGCCAAATTACTTTAAATAACTGTGCAGCTTACAGTAAATACAGAGGTTAATGGTATGTTACAGAATGGAATGCCCCCCAAGCAGACTTGAGATCAGTATATATGCACACAGCAACAGTGTGTAAGCAGGCTCATACAGGCCAAATTACTTTAAATAACTGTGCAGCTTACAGTAAATACAGAGGCTAATGGTATGTTACAGAATGGGATGCCTCACAGCAGACTTGAGATCAGTATATATGCACACAGCAACAGTGTGTAAGCAGGCTCATACAGGCCAAATTACTTTAAATAACTGTGCAGCTTACAGTAAATACAGAGGCTAATGGTGTGTTACAGAATGGGATGCCCCCAAGCAGACTTGAGATCAGTATATATGCACACAGCAACAGTGTGTAAGCAGGGTCATACAAGCCAAATTACTTTAAATAACTGTGAAGCTTACAGTAAATACAGAGGCTAATGGTATGTTACAGAATGGGATGCCCCCAAGCAGACTTGAGATCAGTACATATGCACACAACAACAGTGTGTAAGCAGGCTCATACAGGCCAAATTACTTTAAATAAATGTGCAGCTTACAGTAAATACAGAGGCTAATGGTATGTTACAGAATGGGATGCCTCACAGCAGACTTGAGATCAGTATATATGCACACAGCAACAGTGTGTAAGCAGGCTCATACAGGCCAAATTACTTTAAATAACTGTGCAGCTTACAGTAAATACAGAGGCTAATGGTATGTTACAGAATGGGATGCCTCACAGCAGACTTGAGATCAGTATATATGCACACAGCAACAGTGTGTAAGCAGGCTCATACAGGCCAAATTACTTTAAATAACTGTGCAGCTTACAGTAAATACAGAGGCTAATGGTATGTTACAGAATGGGATGCCCCCAAGCAGACTTGAGATCAGTATATATGCACACAGCTACAGTGTGTAAGCAGGCTCATACAGGCCAAATTACTTTAAATAACTGTGCAGCTTACAGTAAATACAGAGGCTAATGGTATGTTACAGAATGGGATGCCTCACAGCAGACTTGAGATCAGTATATATGCACACAGCAACAGTGTGTAAGCAGGCTCATACAGGCCAAATTACTTTAAATAACTGTGCAGCTTAGAGTAAATACAGAGGCTAATGGTATGTTACAGAATGGGATGCCTCACAGCAGACTTGAGATCAGTATATATGCACACAGCAACAGTGTGTAAGCAGGCTCATACAGGCCAAATTACTTGAAATAACTGTGCAGCTTACAGTAAATACAGAGGCTAATGGTATGTTACAGAATGGGATGCCTCACAGCAGACTTGAGATCAGTATATATGCACACAGCAACAGTGTGTAAGCAGGCTCATACAGGCCAAATTACTTGAAATAACTGTGCAGCTTACAGTAAATACAGAGGCTAATGGTATGTTACAGAATGGGATGCCCCCAAGCAGACTTGAGATCAGTATATATGCACACAGCAACAGTGTGTAAGCAGGCTCATACAGGCCAAATTACTTGAAATAACTGTGCAGCTTACAGTAAATACAGAGGCTAATGGTATGTTACAGAATGGGATGCCCCCAAGCAGACTTGAGATCAGTATATATGCACACAGCAACAGTGTGTAAGCAGGCTCATACAGGCCAAATTACTTTAAATAACTGTGCAGCTTACAGTAAATACAGAGGCTAATGGTATGTTACAGAATGGGATGCCTCACAGCAGACTTGAGATCAGTATATATGCACACAGCAACAGTGTGTAAGCAGGCTCATACAGGCCAAATTACTTTAAATAACTGTGCAGCTTACAGTAAATATAGAGGCTAATGGTATGTTACAGAATGGGATGCCCCCAAGCAGACTTGAGATCAGTATATATGCACACAGCAACAGTGTGTAAGCAGGCTCATACAGGCCAAATTACTTTAAATAACTGTGCAGCTTAGAGTAAATACAGAGGTTAATGGTATGTTACAGAATGGGATGCCCCCCAAGCAGACTTGAGATCAGTATATATGCACACAGCAACAGTGTGTAAGCAGGCTCATACAGGCCAAATTACTTTAAATAACTGTGCAGCTTACAGTAAATACAGAGGCTAATGGTATGTTACAGAATGGGTTGCCCCCAAGCAGACTTGAGATCAGTATATATGCACACAGCAACAGTGTGTAAGCAGGCTCATACAGGCCAAATTACTTTAAATAACTGTGCAGCTTACAGTAAATACAGAGGCTAATGGTGTGTTACAGAATGGGATGCCCCCAAGCAGACTTGAGATCAGTATATATGCACACAGCAACAGTGTGTAAGCAGGCTCATACAAGCCAAATTACTTTAAATAACTGTGAAGCTTACAGTAAATACAGAGGCTAATGGTATGTTACAGAATGGGATGCCTCACAGCAGACTTGAGATCAGTATATATGCACACAGCAACAGTGTGTAAGCAGGCTCATACAGGCCAAATTACTTTAAATAACTGTGCAGCTTAGAGTAAATACAGAGGCTAATGGTATGTTACAGAATGGGATGCCTCACAGCAGACTTGAGATCAGTATATATGCACACAGCAACAGTGTGTAAGCAGGCTCATACAGGCCAAATTACTTTAAATAACTGTGCAGCTTACAGTAAATACAGAGGCTAATGGTATGTTACAGAATGGGATGCCCCCAAGCAGACTTGAGATCAGTATATATGCACACAGCAACAGTGTGTAAGCAGGCTCATACAGGCCAAATTACTTTAAATAACTGTGCAGCTTACAGTAAATGCAGAGGCTAATGAGATTTTACAAAATGGTAATGTTCCCACAGCAGACT
This sequence comes from Gastrophryne carolinensis, assembly GCA_027917425.1. NCBI lineage: Eukaryota > Metazoa > Chordata > Amphibia > Anura > Microhylidae > Gastrophryne > Gastrophryne carolinensis. The sequence goes on from CM051235.1 coordinate 223,923,251, forward strand.
TGAGATCAGTTCAGTATATATGCACATCAAAAGTAGCCTGAAACAGCTAACAAAGCCAGTCAGCCAGCCAGTAACACTCAGGCTGGATGAAAAAAAAAAAATCTCCCTGTGACTGTCTCCGATTTTTCCTAACTTTCCCTGCTTCTCGCTGACTTCCTGCCTGTCTCCTGCCTGTCTCCTGCCTGTCTCCTGCCTGTCCCTGTCTGTCCCTGTCTCTCTAACTGTCTCTCCCTGACTACAGCAGTGTCCTGTCTCTCACGAATGCAATAGAGAAATGAGGAAAAGCAAGATGTCCGCCGCCTTAAATAGCGCTGTGACGTTACCGGGCTTGCTGGCTGCTGATAGGCTGCATGTGACTGCCCCAGCATGCACAGGAGCGGGGTAGATGTCTGGACATGTCCCGTCCGCCATCTTAGAATGCCTGTAATGTAAATGAATGGATGTTAAAGGAAAACTTCGAGCGATCGAAGCACGGGGAAATTCGGATTCGATTCGAATCAAATTTTTCATGAAATTCGGATCGAATCCGGGTTCGTCCGGATCGATTCGCTCATCCCTATTCAGTATGAACCTGAACTTTGCGGATCAGCTTCGCTCATCTCTACTTATCACTGAATGTTTGTTGCATTCTGACTCATATTAACCTGTGTATTATAAGCGTACGATTTGTTTTACCCTGTCTGTATTTTCCTAACTTGTACAGTGCCACAGGACATGATGACGCTTTATAAATGAACAATACTAATAATAATGAATAAAGGGAACATTGCCTGAGCTGAGGTGACATTGGGAAAGAGCGGAACCAGATATGTTGGCTCATTTATTTACATGTCACGTGATCCGAACAAACAGTCAGGGACCTCCGTTACGCCCAGCCCGCTTTTCCAAAACACCGTCCGAGCCAGCCTAGTGGGACTACCAGACCCAAAGCCTGCAGGCACACAGATTCTTGGCTTAGGCAAAAAGATTGCTCAAGTTAAATATAGGTGTTAATGCAATAAGCACACTAGGCAGTGATAACAAACCTTTGGCAATGATGGAATATGAATAAATACAAATGTCGTAGTGATGATGATGAGCTCCCACATAGAGGTACATAAACTTGTTGATGGGCACCTTCAGCACGCATGCAGCGCGACCCCTCTCCAGAGAATGACAAAAAACCTGGCCCAGCATCATTCTCCTTTATGCCTCTACACTCTTTTCACCCCCTCCCTTCTGTGGGACCGACTGTCACCTCCCACCACTGTGGGACCTGCTTCAGAACCTAAAACCCTTTAGGGGTTCTAACTGTGGGCAGGGGGGGTCATATGGTTCTGAATATGGCATCAAACAACTGGGCTGGATGCCAGGCATCCGATGAGCCCAACGATGGAGTCCCTAGATGGGTCAGAAAATTAGATCTCAATTTCTCTTGGTTCCCCTCGTCGCATGGCCCTGAGAAACCACGTAGAGGTAGGTTTCTCAGGGCCATGCGATGAGGGGAACCTACCTCTACGTGCGGTTTTGTTGGTCCGTTCTGGTTCTGTACCTGGCTTTGTGCTGGGACACAGAGGTGCGAAAGAGTCAGCAGGGAGTCTGTGTTCTGCGCTTGGCTCACAGCTGCTAATTCTTCTGGGTTTCCTGGGTTTATGACTAGAAAGCTTAATTCTACAGGCGGAATTAAAGGGTTGCTAGGGACAGAGAATTTTAAAGGGGAACTACGGACTTATATCCGTGGGTTTCTATACATTTAAACTGGAATTTTCCTTCACACTACAGTATAGCAATTAAAGAATTAAACAGGACAGGGGAGCTTTTGTATTATATTAGATCAGAACTCCCATTTGAGAAGCATAGCTGTAGGCTAAACAGGTCTGCCATTCCGTTAGCAATGTTCCTCCTGATATTAAGCAGTTTAAATCTGAGCACACGAGCCAACTTTCTTTGGAAAATAAAGATATTCCCAGATGTCACAACTTGCAGTGCGATGGTCTAACATTCTGCTGGCGAAAGGACTTTCCATACTGATCGCACAGAAAAGTAAATAGACTGTGTTGGGCAACAACATGGGGCGAAATTCCCGGCAGAGGATGTTTAGCAAGCAGATTATGCAATGTGTCCTGGGAATGTTCATATATAACAGAGGGTGGATAGTGAATCTGCAACAGGCTTTAGAGGCTCCACAACCGGCACCATGAAATTTGCACTCGCCCTACTAGTCCTGGGAGTCCTCCTTGTCCAAGGTAAATCCTAAATCTCCTTTTCACACTGTTAGTGCTTTATGGAACATTAAAGAGTAAGTCCACTTTCGATTTAATTTTTTAAAGCGTGTGTTTTTGTGTGAAAAAATTATGTCTTAAAGGTGCTAAGCTGATCGAGCATTTTATTTTTTTTTTTTCTAATGCTAGCAAATGTGTGTTTTATGGAAGCAGTTTTCATCTGTTGCTATTGGCAACGTACACACTAGTGCAGACCCGGTGTACATTGCCAAAAGCAACAGATTGCAGATAGTTGCACAGAACACTGCTGCTGGGTATGTGTTAGTGGGAGTGAGCTCCCTCGCCTCAGCAGTGGCCATAGCAGCAGTGTTTTGTGTGTGCAGGGCTCATTTGTCTTTTGTTGGAGACTGGGTGTGCGTTATCAATAGCAACTGATTGCAGGTAGTGAAAACTGTTTCCATAAAACACATATTTGATGACACAGGAAAAGAAAACTAGATCAGCTCAGCAGCTTGAGCACATCCCTTTAGCACAAAAAACACACTTTCAAAGATTCTATCAAAAGTGGACTTACCCTATAAAGGGGATCTCAACCAAACAAATTTTCTAAAAACAAGCCAAGCAACGTTTCATTTACTGTCTGCCACTCAAATGGTTCCATATCATTATTGAAAATGATTTTAGCTTGTTAAGTTATTTTAGTTAGTTGTTTCAGTTAGGCTGTTTCTAGTTACATCAACACATCTGATGTTAAATTTGCGACGAGATAACAAAAGCTTCCAACTTAGTGGACCTAAACCCTTCCCTGCAAGTCTGTGCCAAGGAGGGCCCCGGGACACTACAGGGACACTAAACTAACCTCAGAGAAACTAACCTATCCTAGCAGAGCGCTATCCGACTGGGGACAGGAAACAGATGCACACACATGCAGCAGTCACATTCCCTCTAATAACAGGTATGCATTACTGCAGTTTGCAGCTATTTCCTGAACTCTATGCCAGAATTTGGGCTTCATAGCAATCTTTAATTGGATGGGTATCCCAAACAGGGGTGTCACAAGGGTGATTGTTAAAAGGGACCAGGAGTCATTTTTGATGTTTGGCACCCTTAAATTAAAGCAATAGCAGCTCTCAGGGTCCCTGCCCCCAACATTCTAATTTGAGATGTGCAACTGATGCTAGAAAATAAGTGCAGTGCTTTCTCACCCTTGTGTTTCTCCGTGTTAGCAGCCACATCACTGCTGGTGTCCAATAGGATTTGCTGCATGAGCGTGAACACATACCGTAGGATATAAAGGGGTGATTTCTAGAGCCTCATCTGAGGCATTTGCAGAAGTTGTTAAAAGGACCAATCACTGGTCCCCCTCTTTGTGCTGCCCCTATTTGGGATGCCCTGATGTATGAAAGTCCCGGGATCGACCAAAAAGCTCACATTCATCCCACAGTATATGTACACCACTGCTTCCCTCAATCTGCTCCAGCCATTTTATTCTAGAATCTCATGACAGTTATAAAAGAGCTCATAGAAGTTTCTTACGGAGCTGAATCAGCTCCAGCTGCATGCACAATTTCTCTCTACAATGTTTGTATTTTTAATTTATATTTTTTATTTTTTGTATCTTTTTAAATGTGTGGGCCCCCCCAAAGGCTAAACAGCCTTGGCACCAAACATAAGGGCATGTAACCCAGGGCTCAGAGACAGCGGCGCGTGGCTCCTGTCCCTGCAAGTTATTAGCCTTTATGCCCTTTGGTATAGGCTTGGTGTACTTCCAGGGGTGGAGTGGGGACCCATGGAAGAACCCTGTGCCCACACCAATGGACACCAAGCTCTTCTGTACCTCCGATGCCCCAAATAGGGGTGTGGGTAATATGTTGAGTTACCGTCATGTCACCTGCAGAGTCTGGCATGTGCCATGGCGGCACCCGACCCAGGCGAATTGGTATAGGGGTCCCATAGACACCACAACAAACAAACCTCAATGCTGCTCTCCACCGGTTTTGGGGGCTCTTCTGTGTCCCCTCTTCTTTTAGCAGTGCAAGCCAGCATAGCATGGCTGCACCACCACTTGGAGGTAGGGGAAACATATGGAGCGTCATTAGATGCCCTGTTGGCATTAATTAAAGGGATGCTATGCTGGACACCCAACGGGAAAGTTAAATACTAGTTAATTTTGAACAATTAACATTTTTGTTTATAAACGTGTGTAGTGTTTGTTTTCTGTTATTTTAACTTTCCACTAGTAAGGGGTCCCATGGACCCCTATATCAGTTCAATGCTCCTTACCCACTCCACCAATGGTAATCGTGATGTGGATGAGCCCGGCAATCCATACATGGGCTGGTGCTGGATACTGGAGCTGTGCTATAGGGCATAAGGGCTTGTAATGTCCAGGGCCAGGATATGGCTGTTCGGCCCTTGAGCCCTTGAATTACAAGCCTCTATGCTCTGTTTGCTGGGTTTGTGCTTCTAAGGGCATCAGGGGTGCAGAAGAGCCCCTGGAAGAGCCCCTAACCCATATCAAAGGGCATAAGGGCTTGTAGCTTGCAAGAACAGAAGCCCTTATGCCTGGTGCCCAGGCTGGTTATCTTTGTGGGGGGACCCCATGCAATTTTTTTAACATAAAAGACTTATTTAAGTTAAAATAAAAACGCCCTGCATACATAAACTTAATGTTGAATAGAGCGCCATTCATTTTGTCATAGAAAACTGTTACAAAAAAAGGACAGACATTTTTGCGTAAGATAAAAATTTTATCCAACAAAAAATGCCAAAAATATTACAATCCCCCCAAATAAAAACCCGCTGTCACCTGCTGTTATTGTTTTTAAGAGTACAGTACAGTACAGTACAACTCGCTGACAGTGATTCATTTAACTGTCATGTATGGAAACGAAAATTCTCACATGAATTCGTGCTTCTATTACACCAAAACTAAATTCATTATGTAGGGGGCATGGAATCACCCAAGTTTGTGAGAATTTACACTGGAGAGTTTACTTTCTCACAAAAAAGTGTTTTACACCGGTGGAGGTGCTGAATCAAACCCATTGTCTCCTATGAGTGAGAAAATATCACATGTGAGTTGGGAAATATCACATGTGAGTTGGGAAATGTCTCCTGTGAGTTGGGAAATGTCTCCTGTGAGTTGGGAAATGTCTCCTGTGAGTTGGGAAATGTCCCCTGAGAGTCGGGAAATGTCTCCTGTGAGTTGGGAAATGTCTCCAGTGAGTTGGAAAATGTCTCTAATGAGTTGGAAAATGTCTCCTGTGCAGGGCCGGATTAACATTGCAGCAATGGGCCCCAGCAGCTTATGGGGGCCCCCAGCACCATCAAGATTGCAGCTGGCCACTTGCACACTGGCAGGTGCTGCAGTGGCCAAGCACAAAGATAGAATGTAGGGCAGAGGTTCTAGCCAAAGAGTGGCTAGCATACCTTCTTAACTTGTGAAAATAGGTAAAGAGGTAAATGCATGGCGGAACATTTTTGCAATTAAGCCACGTCCCCAGTCACACCCCCAGACATGCCCTTAAAGAGGAACACCACCTATGAATTTTATTCTCTGGGGGGTTGTTCCTCTCAGGTGGGGCATCCCAATTTACTATGCCCCCCTGAATGTACCCCTGTGGAACACCCAGCAACCCTCAACTTTTCGTTTCTCCCAAGGTGCAGGTGCAGGCTGCTCAGCCAATTAGCGCACTCGGCGCGCTCGGCTATGTCACAGCGGCTAATGAGGCGAATGGAGTTGATCGAACCCCTGGTGAAAATTGAGACACTTGGGGGGTATGGCAACCGCCCCCGATGAGTTCTGAATGAACCATTAATTACATATACTGGTGGGGGCACATACCGGATGGAGGGAAGCTACCGGAGGTCCACGAATGTGCCATGGGATTGATTCCCAAGGCTATTATCTGCTGAAACCAGGGGGCTTTACACAGCAGGGAGCCCCTTTATATTTAGATTAGAAATCCCAGAGGCCCCTCTTATTACAAAGCTTTCTATCAGGTAGAACAAGCAGATTTTAAGAAAGATTGGTCAGCTTTAAAGTGGAACAAAACCTACCAGCAGACGGCCTGGAATCTAAACGTTTCCAGGGCCAGCTGCTTTTCCCCAGGGTCATGCCAAGCAGCCAGACGCTGCTGTTGGCTCAGCGGCTAACCTGGTCCAAGAAAACGGGGGTTTTCCATGCCCAGGGCATTTTTGAGATCCTGTTTCGGTGTGCGTTCTCACTTCCAGCCATTCAGAAACAGCTGCAGGGAAACTGGGGGTGGTGCCGAGGCAGGGTTATGACTGGGTAAATCCTGGATGACCAAAATGTGGTCTGAAGTTTGAGAAAAGTCCCACAGAAAGTTATAAATATCATCCTATAGTGTTTAGCATATTGGTGGTCTGCTAATCTACCCTGAATGCATTATTCTAGGTGATGCCCTAAAGTGCTACCAGGGTTCCTGCTCTGGATCTAGTCGTTGTCCCAGACCAAGACAAGTGGAATGTGCCAGTGGTGTGGACCACTGCTTTGTGATGATCAAACAAGCACCTGTGTGTAAGTAGACCTACCCACTCGTACTGTTACAAGACTCATGGCTGCTTCTCTATAACCTTAGGTGATGCATGGCATCTGCTACAGTACTTTTCCTGTGTTGAGAATTCTCCTGGTCTGTCCCTCATATTCTTCACCCACACTGATATCTACATTTCTTAGATGATGATGATATGTTCCAGACCTTGCTTTGTCCCTCTCATCATTCAGTCATATCAGCCTGACCTTTAAAACACTAAGGCCCTTATTTAAGAAGGGATAGCGTCAGGTAGCGCCTGGTTAATGACAGTTAGCGACAGGTAGCGACTGGTGAACGCCGGACACGGCACGCAATTACACATTTATCAAGCAGAATCTGTTTAGCGACTGGGATAGCGCCATGTAGCGTCTGATTCATCATTTTCACAGCCTCAGTGAACAGCGCCAGCGTTCAGCCTTGCACAGCGCCAGGTATGACCTCTCGCTACCTGTCGCTCTCCCATACATTTCAATGGACGATCCTTTTCTTCTCTTTAAACTGTTTTTTTTTTTCTCAAAAAAATCACAAATAATAATTTTACCTCTTCTGGCATTGAAATAACAGTTTTTTCATATTTTTTTCATTTTTTATATATTTCCTAAGAAATGACTTTACAGGTCTGGCATTAAAGTGTTCATGTTACAATGTTGTTACAATGCAATGCCATATGTTTTCGCTTTGTTACTAGTTGATAGATGCTTGAAAACAGACTTTAAACACACCGCCTCCTGCGCTCTGGGCTTCAAACAAGTATTTTTCAGCGCCAGAGATTTGTGAGGCTGTTTTTTTGCTGAATATGGTGTGAGTCGGTCGCTATGAGCAGTCGCTAACATGCACTCCCATACAGTGCTGTACTGGTCAAATAGCGACTCCTCACAATGTATTCAACATTACTGAACAGCGACTGAGTTGCTATAAAGTAGCGACTCACGGCCGAGCACTGCGACTACTAGCGGGCGCTCTGAAAATGCCTGCTACAGACGCTCATCTGTCGCTACCTGCCGATATTAATGAATCAGCCTCTTAGAGGGTAATTTATTTTAAATGGTGTGATCGGCACTTGAGCGCTTCGTCCAATACACTAGGCAGCACCCGCACCGCGACACTGGCTTCAGCCTGCTGGTGCTAACAGCTGTAGAGCTCCTGGACAGGCAGTGCTCACAGAGCATGGCTTGTATATGCCTATGCGCTAGCAACATCTAGCACCCGGAGTGCTGCAAGTTGAAAAAATGTATTACAGAGATTCATAGCGCTCGCGGGCCCGTTTAAAAATGGGATTTGAGGCACACTATGCCTGTTGTAATCCCATTTTTTTTATTTTTTAGGGTCAGTGAAGCATTTTTTTTTTTCATGGAAATTGCATTGGGTACACTTGAAAGACATGACACAGCTTTTTCACAGCCCAAATCACAAGTTTCCAGCGCCACACAAAAATGCCTAAAATGCATTCAAAAATAACCCCAAACTCCCAAGGGATCCCGTGGCACATGCACAAGGCCAAAAAAAAAAAATAATGCAAAAATCACGCTCAAAAAATTCTCGCGCTGTGAAATGCATGTTTAAACCCCAGAGCGCTGGCGGCGATGTGTTAAAAGTATTTTTTAACCCCCAAACCACTATATTTTTGGAAACCAAAAAAAAAAACATTTTTAAAGAATTTAGTAATATGAATACAATGATATCAGACCTGTAATATCAATTCTGCACAATTTTTTTTTTTTTTTTACCTTAAAAAAATTATCTAACATGGCAGAAGTGGTCACAGAATTTTTCACATTTAAAAAAAAAAACAATAACAATTAATTATGAATATTTAAAGATTGTTCCATTGAAATGCATTGGAGAGCGCCAGGTAGCGAGAGGTCATACCTGTCGCTGTTCAAGGTCGGACGCTGGCGCTGTGGGCTGAGGCTGGAATAATGATGAATGAGTGGCTATCTGGCGCTATCTCAGTCGCTAAGCAGGATTGGCTTGATAAATGTGTGATTGTGGTGGGGAGCCGGCGTTCTCATGGCGGTGCCCGTCATTACTGGTCGCTCACCTGTCGCTACCTGTCGCTATTCCTTCATAAATAAGGGCCTCAGTCTGACCTGCACAACACCTGCAACTTTCCATGTGCTGTAAACCCTGTTGTATTCCTCCCAAGTGTCCCTCATTTGGAGGGACTGTCCATCTCCCAAACCCTTAGATTATCAGCAGTTGTGCTGAGAGTTTTGCAGACCCTGCTGTGACCCTCATATACTTCATTCAGTCTGATCTCTAAAACCTTTAGATGATGGTGCCTTCAGCTTTCTGTAGGCTGAATTCTACAGACTCTGCTCTGTCCCCCATATTTTTCATCCAGTCTTACCTCTCAAACCCTGAGATGTTGCACTGTACCTTCTACTTCCCCTGTGCTAAAAATTCTGCAAACCCTGTTCTGCCCCTCACCTTTACTGTACAGCTTCTCCCCTTTCTTGGCAAAGCTAAAAAGAACAACAGTTCATGTTGAGGGAGGCGAGTGAACAAACAGCGCCATACTGATCGGAGTGGTGGGTCACACACACACACTCAGGGTCTAGAGGTACACTGGCTCTCACATTCATTTGAACATTCATTACTGTCTTTTGTTCTTTCAGTGGTGATGTCACGCGGATGCGCCAAGTTGAGAGACTGTCAGACCTTGCAGATGTACGAGCCATCAACTCGATGCTGCACCACCAACCTCTGCAACTGAAGCAATATTGTTTTATATGCATCTCTCTTGAACTTTTACAAATAAAATACATTTTAAAGCACCCATTATGCATATTTGCTTTCAGCTTTACATTAAAGAGGACCTGTCTCCTAGTGTTCTGTCCCAAGGACAGATACACAGATGTCTCTTCTGCTCCTTCCTCTGGTAGGGAAGTGGCAATACTGGTTTCTTTAATGAATTTGATAAAACACAGGGCAGTTAACAGCCTACACTGTTATAAGATTAGTACTAGAGATGAGCGAACTTTTGAAAAATTCGATTCGACTGATTCGCCGAATTTTCCGACAAAAATCGTTTCGACCCGAATTTATTCGCAACGAATCGCTATTAAAAACGGCTATTTCTGAGCCTCCTAGAGCCTCAATAGGGTTGTAAACCATTTTACCTTGCTGTAACACGCATAGGATGCGTGCTGGGTTAGTTAAATATTACTGTAAATAAATATCACATGCAGATCAGAGGCATCGCTAATAGAATCGCAGAGCGGCACAATTGCAGAGAATTGAAGTGGCATCACTATGAGGGGCAGGAGCCCAAACATTGCTTTAAAGAGACACTGGAGTTGGCAGCAGCAGGAGCCGAAAAATTGGATGAATCACACCCTGGAGTTGCAAGCAGCAGCAGGAGCCCAAACATTGGCTGAAAGAGACACTGGAGTTGGCAGCAGCAGGAGCCCAAAAATTGACTGACACACCCTGAAGCTTCAAGCAGCAGCAGCAGCAGGAACCCAAACATAACTTGAAAGAGACACTGGAGTTGGCTGCAGGAGCCCAAAGATTGGATGAATCACACCCTGCAGTTGCAAGCAGCAGCAGCAGCAGGAGCCGAAATATTACTTTAAAGAGACACTGGATTGGGCAGCAGGAGCCCAAAATTGGATGAATCACACCCTGGAGTTGGCAGCAGCAGCAGCAGCAGGAGCCCAAACATTACTTTAAAGAGACACTGGGGTTGGCTTCAGGAGCCCAAAAATTGGATGAATCACACCCTGGAGTTGGCAGCAGCAGCAGGAGCCCAAACATTGCTTTAAAGAGACACTGGGTTTGGCTTCAGGAGCCCCAAAAATTGGATGATTCACACCCTGGAGTTGGCAGCAGCAGCAGGGGCCCAAACATTACTTTAAAGAGACACTGGGGTTGGCTTCAGGAGCCCAACAATTGGATGAATCACACCCTGGAGTTGGCAGCAGCAGCAGGAGCCCAAACATTACTTTAAAGAGACACTGGGGTTGGCAGCAGGAGCCCAAAAATTGGATGAATCACACCCTGGAGTTGGCAGCAGCAGCAGGAGCCCAAACATTACGTTAAAGAGACACTGGAGTTGGCTTCAGGAGCCCAAAAATTGGATGATTCACACCCTGGAGTTGGCAGCAGCAGCAGGAGCCCAAACATTACTTTAAAGAGACACTGGGGTTGGCAGCAGGAGCCCAAAGATTGGATGAATCACACCCTGGAGTTGGCAGCAGCAGGAGCCCAAACATTACTTTAAAGAGACACTGGGGTTGGCTTCAGGAGCCCAAAAATTGGATGAATCACACCCTGGAGTTGGCAGCAGCAGCAGCAGGAGCCAAAACATTACACTGGGGTTGGCTTCAGGAGCCCAAAAATTGGATGAATCACACCCTGGAGTTGGCAGCAGCAGCAGCAGGAGCCCAAATATTACTTTAAAGAGACACTGGAGTTGGCTTCAGGAGCCCAAAAATTGGATGAATCACACCCTGGAGTTGGCAGCAGCAGCAGCAGGAGCCCAAATATTACTTTAAAGAGACACTGGAGTTGGCTTCAGGAGCCCAAAAATTGGATGAATCACACCCTGGAGTTGGCAGCAGCAGCAGGAGCCCAAACATTACTTTAAAGAGACACTGGGGTTGGCTTCAGGAGCCCAAAAATTGGATGAATCACATCCTGGAGTTGGCAGCAGCAGCAGCAGCAGCAGGAGCGAAACATTACTTTAAAGAGACACTGGGGTTGGCAGCAGGAGCCCAAAGATTGGATGAATCACACCCTGGAGTTGGCAGCAGCAGCAGCAGCAGGAGCCCAAACATTACTTTAAAGAGACACTGGGGTTGTCAGCAGGAGCCCAAAAATTGGATGAATCACACCCTGGAGTTGGCAGCAGCAGCAGAAGGAGCCCAAACATTACTTTAAAGAGACACTGGGGTTGGCTTCAGGAGCCCAAAAATTGGATGATTCACACCCTGGAGTTGGCAGCAGCAGCAGGAGCCCAAACATTACTTTAAAGAGACACTGGGGTTGGCTTCAGGAGCCCATAAATTGGATGAATCACACCCTGGAGTTGGAAGCAGCAGCAGCAGGAGCCCAAACATTACTTTAAAGAGACACTGGGGTTGGCAGCAGGAGCCCAAAGATTGGATGAATCACACCCTGGAGTTGGCAGCAGCAGCAGCAGCAGGAGCCCAAACATTACTTTAAAGAGACACTGGAGTTGGCAGCAGGAGCCCAAAGATTGGATGAATCACACCCTGGAGTTGGCAGCAGCAGCAGCAGCAGCAGGAGCCCAAACATTACTTTAAAGAGACACTGGGGTTGGCTTCAGGAGCCCAAAAATTGGATGAATCACACCCTGGAGTTGGCAGCAGCAGCAGGAGCCCAAACATTACTTTAAAGAGACACTGGGGTTGGCTTCAGGAGCCCAAAAATTGGATGAATCACACCCTGGAGTTGGCAGCAACAGGAGCCCAAAAATTGGCCTAAAGACATAAATATGTTTTGCACCATTTGGAAAGTGTAAAACGTGGCACCATGCTGAATCTAGTCGCATGCATCAGGCATTGGTGGGTGGAAATCCTGGCTGATCCATCCCTGATTCATTTTGACAAAGGTGAGTCTCTCCACATTTTTAGTCGACAGACGAGTTCTCCTCGCCGTAACTATGGCCCCCGCCGCACTAAACACCCGCTCAGATGGCACGCTACTTGCCGGGCAGGACAGCTTTTCCAGGCTAAACTCTGCTAGTTGCGGCCACAAATCAAGTTTGGCTGCCCAGAAGTCCAGCGGATCCTCAAGATGTGTTGGCATGGTCATGTCAAAGTATGACATGACCTGCTGGTTCAGGTCCTGCTCCAGGTCTTCCTGCTGCTCATGAGTAGACTCACTAAGCGGGTGTAGAAAGCTACTCATTAGCGACTGAAGACTGAGGCTGCTGCTGATGGAGCTTCTGCTGCTGCTCCTGCCAACCCCCCCAGCAGCCATGACAGTGGAAGGTGAGCGCAGAGGTCCCCTCGAGTCAGACCTGCGAGAGTATGGACCAGGGCGCAGATAGGCATCGGCCAACTGCCTACGTAGAATGTCTTTGTAGTAGTTCAGTTTGTCCTCCCTCTCGGTGGGTTTAAAAAATGCCCCCATTTTGTGCCGGAAGCGAGGGTCCCATAAGGTGGACAGCCAGAAGTCATCCCGCCGATAGATGGAAACAATTCTGGGGTCACTATGCAAGCACGTGAGCATGCTTCCTGCCATTTGCGCAAGTGACTCGGATGGACTACCTGTCTCCATCTCCACTGCATACTGCCACGGTGTGCCCAGGTCCTCTGTCTCGCCTTCCTCAAAAACCTCTAGCTCCTCTGGCTGCTCCTGCTCCTCCTCTCCTGTCCGCTGACTAGATAAACCAGCCATTTCGCCAAGCCTAAACTGTGTTTCGCTGTGCAACTCCTCCTCCTCTTCCTCCTCCTCCTCCCGTTCAGCTCCATCGGGGTTCATGTGGCCGTAAGATGTAAACGCCATGTCTCCAGTGCCCTGACCAGCCATGGTTTCCAACATGTGCTGTAGTACATGAAGCAGTGGAATCACGTCGTTCATCCCGTAATCCTGCCGACTGACAAATAAAGTGGCTTCCTCAAAGGGCCTGAGCAAACGGCAGGTGTCACGTATGAGCTGCCACTGGTTGACATTGAAGTTACACAGGGGAGTCCCCCTATCTGCCCCAACAGCAGTGCATCTGGGAGCAGTAGTACTATGCAAAGCAAAAGTGTCTTTATCAGGCCAAATTACTTTTAGAATAAGTGCAAAGGGTTATAGTAAATAGAGGCTGGTGTAGTCACAGAATGGGATGCCCCAACAGCAGTGCACCTGGGAGCAGTAGTGCTATGCACAGCAAAAGTGTCTTTATCAGGCCAAATTACTTTTAGAATAAGTGCAAAGGGTTATAGTAAATAGAGGCTGGTGTAGTCACAGAATGGGATGCCCCAACAGCAGTGCACCTGGGAGCAGTAGTACTATGCAAAGCAAAAGTGTTTTTATCAGGCCAAATTACTTTTAGAATAAGTGCAAAGGGTTATAGTAAATAGAGGCTGGTGTAGTCACAGAATGGGATGCCCCAACAGCAGAGCACCTGGGAGCAGTAGTACTATGCAAAGCAAAAGTGTCTTTATCAGGCCAAATTACTTTTAGAATAAGTGCAAAGGGTTATAGTAAATAGAGGCTGGTGTAGTCACAGAATGGGATGCCCCAACAGCAGTGCACCTGGGAGCAGTAGTACTATGCAAAGCAAAAGTGTCTTTATCAGGCCAAATTACTTTTAGAATAAGTGCAAAGGGTTATAGTAAATAGAGGCTGGTGTAGTCACAGAATGGGATGCCGCAACAGCAGAGCACTTTGGAGCAGTAGTACTATGCACAGCAAAAGTGTCTTTATCAGGCCAAATTACTTTTAGAATAAGTGCAAAGGGTTATAGTAAATAGAGGCTGGTGTAGTCACAGAATGGGATGCCCCAACAGCAGAGCACCTGGGAGCAGTAGTACTGTGCACAGCAAAAGTGACTTTATCAGGCCAAATTACTTTTAGAATAAGTGCAAAGGGTTATAGTAAATAGAGGCTGGTGTAGTCACAGAATGGGATGCCCCAACAGCAGTGCACCTGGGAGCAGTAGTACTATGCACAGCAAAAGTGTCTTTATCAGGCCAAATTACTTTTAGAATAAGTGCAAAGGGTTATAGTAAATAGAGGCTGGTGTAGTCACAGAATGGGATGCCCCAACAGCAGAGCACCTGGGAGCAGTAGTATTATGCACAGCAAAAGTGTCTTTATCAGGCCAAATTACTTTTAGAATAAGTGCAAAGGGTTATAGTAAATAGAGGCTGGTGTAGTCACAGAATGGGATGCCCCAACAGCAGAGCACCTGGGAGCAGTAGTACTATGCACAGCAAAAGTGTCTTTATCAGGCCAAATTACTTTTAGAATAAGTGCAAAGGGTTATAGTAAATAGAGGCTGGTGTAGTCACAGAATGGGATGCCCCAACAGCAGTGCACCTGGGAGCAGTAGTACTATGCAAAGCAAAAGTGTCTTTATCAGGCCAAATTACTTTTAGAATAAGTGCAAAGGGTTATAGTAAATAGAGGCTGGTGTAGTCACAGAATGGGATGCCCCAACAGCAGAGCACCTGGGAGCAGTAGTACTATGCAAAGCAAAAGTGTCTTTATCAGGCCAAATTACTTTTAGAATAAGTGCAAAGGGTTATAGTAAATAGAGGCTGGTGTAGTCACAGAATGGGATGCCCCAACAGCAGTGCACCTGGGAGCAGTAGTACTATGCAAAGCAAAAGTGTCTTTATCAGGCCAAATTACTTTTAGAATAAGTGCAAAGGGTTATAGTAAATAGAGGCTGGTGTAGTCACAGAATGGGATGCCCCAACAGCAGAGCACTTTGGAGCAGTAGTACTATGCACAGCAAAAGTGTCTTTATCAGGCCAAATTACTTTTAGAATAAGTGCAAAGGGTTATAGTAAATATAGGCTGGTGTAGTCACAGAATGGGATGCCCCAACAGCAGTGCCCCTGGGAGCAGTAGTACTATGCAAAGCAAAAGTGTCTTTATCAGGCCAAATTACTTTTAGAATAAGTGCAAAGGGTTATAGTAAATAGAGGCTGGTGTAGTCACAGAATGGGATGCCCCAACAGCAGAGCACCTGGGAGCAGTAGTACTATGCACAGCAAAAGTGTCTTTATCAGGCCAAATTACTTTTAGAATAAGTGCAAAGGGTTATAGTAAATAGAGGCTGGTGTAGTCACAGAATGGGATGCCCCAACAGCAGTGCACCTGGGAGCAGTAGTACTATGCAAAGCAAAAGTGTCTTTATCAGGCCAAATTACTTTTAGAATAAGTGCAGAGGGTTATAGGAAATAGAGGCTGGTGTAGTCACAGAATGGGATGCCCCAACAGCAGAGCACCTGGGAGCAGTAGTACTATGCACAGCAAAAGTGTCTTTATCAGGCCAAATTACTTTTAAATAAGTGCAGAGGGTTATAGGAAATAGAGGCTGGTGTAGTTACAGAATGGGATGCCCCAACAGCAGAGCACCTGAGAGCAGTAGTACTATGCACAGCAAAAGTGTCTTTGTCAGGCCAAATTACTTTTAGAATAAGTGCAGAGGGTTATAGGAAATAGAGGCTGGTGTAGTTACAGAATGGGATGCCCCAACAGCAGAGCACCTGGGAGCAGTAGTACTATGCAAAGCAACAGTGGTTAACCAGGGTGAAACAGCTAACAAAGCCAGTGACCCAGGCAGTAACACTCAGGCTGCATGAAAACAAAAAAAAATCCCTGTTACTGCATCCATTTTTTTCCTACCTTTCCCTGCTTCTCCCTGACTTCCTGCCTGTCTCCCGCCTGTCTACTGGCTGTCCCTAACTCTGTACCTATCTCTCCCTGAATACAGTCTGCAGTGTCCTCCTGAGTCCTGGCTCTCACGAATGCAATAGACAAATGCGCAAAAGCAAGATGGCCGCCGCCTTATATAGCGCTGTGACGTCACCGGGCTTGCTGGCTGCTGATAGGCTGCATGTGACTGTCCCAGCATACACTGCCCCAGCTTACATGTCTGGACATGTCACGTAGACCATCCTAGAATGCCTGTCATTGAAATGAATGGATTTTAGAAAAAAAACTTCGCTTGATCGAATCGCGGGGAAATTCGGATTCGATCCGAATCAAATTTGTCGTGAAATTCGGATCGAATCCGGGTTCGTCCGGATCGATTCGCTCATCCCTAATTAATACCCCACAAGATACACTGTTTTAACCTTAATCATCTTGTGGGTGCGGCCATAATAGATTAAAGTACACCAACAATCGTTTCCCCACCACAGGTGTTGATCCGGGTCGGGCGGCATTCAGGCAGACTCAAACACGCCTTCCTTGATCCTCAGCAGGAAATGCAGCCCCGTGATTGACCGCAGGTGGTCACATGGGTCGCAATCGCATCCTCAGTTTTGGACACCAAAAGGGGCCGCCCATGTGATGGCGGCCAATCACAGGGCTGCATTCCCGGCTGAAAACCAAGGAAGAGGTAAGAATTGATTTGGTATGTATCCTGGGGGCACCCCCTGTGTGAAACCCCACCGGTAACCCGATATACATACCTTGCTGGTGTTCTCATGATGCAGATGCGGCTCTGCTCTAATCAGCTTTTTCGACCACACATATTAATGTGTGGCTAAAGAAACTGAATAGAGGGGGACACATGATTTAAAAAAAAAAAAGCCCAGTTTATCTGATCAGGAACTTTTCCGCAATCCAGGATGGAGAAGAAGAGGCCCACAACAAGTTTTTTTTTATACTTTACTGGATAATAGCCTTGCTGTGTCGGAATTAGTTTTTTTACTGGTATTTGAGGATGGGAAAAATATACCTGCAATCACATTTACCAGTAAAAATACAATTACTGACCTCGCCAGGCTAGTACCAGACAGGTAGCAACCCTACCCACAGGCTACTACCAGACAGGGGGCAACCCTATCCATCCACAGGCTAGTACCAGACAGGTGGCACTGGCAACCCTATCCACAACATCATTTTGCAGTAAGATGGTGCCATGTCACATTGGAGTAGATACAGACGCTGTTACCCCATCCAGCATCTTACAGAGTGGTGGATTGGCTGCTCTGGCTTGAATGGTGTGCCATTAATGTTCTGGCCCCCCAGGTCACCCGATGTAATGTACAACAAGGTGTAATGTACAACGAAGTGACTTATCCAGTCGGCCAATTCCACCCTAGAATTCATAGCTATGGTCAGGTCACCTCCAGATGTTTGTGAGAATCCAAAGACACAAACCAGAGAGCAGGAAATCTGGAAACTGGGGTGCAGAACAGGAACTGAACAGAGCCATGGGCAGGGAGAGTCATGGACTCGGAATGGGAGACCAGGGTCACAGGTTGAGAAGGTGAGCAGGGTTACAGCCTGGGAACAGGTGAGCACAGGCTAGATCAGGGGCAGAGTCACAGTGTATAGCACTATAACAGAATGGTGGCTTAAAGCAGGCCAACACCCATGCAGTGTGGGTGTTGGTCCCCGCCGCTATAAGATAGGCTGGGTAGGAGACACCCAGAATGCTGATGCCCCCCACCACACATGACTCCTCAGAATGCAATAAAGTTTACCTTAGCCTCAGTATTCCAGTGCAGTGATTGACTGCTTTGTGCTAACCTGGGTAGCAAGTGCTGCCATTGTTCCGGCCACCGGAATGTCCAGACCCATGAGAGCGCTGGTGGGCAAGGTTAAGGTAAGATTTATGGGCATTCTGGGGTGGTTAGGTGCAGAGGGGCTCCAGCATTGGGTGCCCCCTCCCCAGCCTGTCTTATAGCGGCACGGTGGTTGGTCTGATTTAAGCTACCATTCTTTTTAACCATCATCTCTATTAAAAAGGATTCGTTTGGGTAGTTTTAAATTTAGGGACAGTGGCAGGGACACTGGGTGTTTGCCTCCCTGCTACTGAGAGGTTAACTTGTAGATAGTAATATGTACAGCTCACCTTTTCATGGATTGGTGCCTGGGTCTTTATAAGAGAGATCCAGGTAATGCCTGAGAGCAGTGGCATAACTAAATGTGACAGGCCCTGTTGCAAACATTAAATGGGGCCTTTTCAAGGATTGTACAGTAACATTTTTAACTCAATTAGATGCAGTGAGACAACTAAAGACAAAACAGCAGAAAATAATGTTGTTTCATTTCTCTAAATGATGCCAAGTGAGCAAAAAACTGACAAATAAGATGGAGGAGCAACAGTGATGGGGCCCCCTAACCTTCTGTGCCTCAGTGCGGTCACGCCCCCTGCAACTCCTCAAGTTACACCTGTGACGGTTGCACGGGTTGATCAGACCTATTTATCGTTCATCTGATCAGACCGGCCAATCGTACCCCTCGTGTCACCGCAATTCTTCAATTGGCAACACACGTGGCTATAAACTGCTGCCACCAGAGCACAAACAGTGCTCAACTCTATAATATAATACAGGCCACACACAATATAATCAGATCGAACGTATCGATCGACCCACAACCACTTCCAGGAGGGGGCGATCGGGCGTCCTAGGCAAGTAAGGTAGCCAGGCTCTTCTAAAATTGCGTGAGCTTTTTAGATCTTTACGAGCTTAAGTAAATATAAGATAAATAGCAATGCAAAATAAGAAAAGGTGGAAAATATACTTAAAAGTCCATCTGGGCTGCATTCTCTTTGATCAAGTGAATTGTCCCCACACGCTTTCTGGTCTTCTTTTTGCTTGGATGTTAAAAGCAGCGTGTGTCACTCTTGATGGTCAGATCGAGTGTCCCCTGTCCCCATTCTGCAGCTCACCTTATTCCCTCCTATGGGCAGAGCGATTGGAGTCACCCACTGATTGATTGGTTCATATGGGATTCTCCATCTTTGGGTACCTGAAAGCTGGTCCACATGACATCCCCCATCTGTTCTGGGATTCCACAGGGAGGGGGATGAGGAGAACATTCCATGGAAGGGGGCAGGATATGGACCTTGGCTCTGCTCTCCATGGCTGGTTGATCCTGATAACACTTTGTTTATGCTTTGCAGTTTTATGAGGGGAGATAGTCATTCAAGGCGACCCTGTGTGCATGCAGGGGGAGTTTTATGGCACGCAGGGGGGGAAAGTTATGCAGAGTAGAGAGGTCAGCAAAGGTCAGCGTCGGCACAGTGTGCGCCCACCCCATTCACAGAGCTGGTGGTAAGAAGCAGTGCCGGGCTCTGTCCCGGCCCCGCCGCTGCAATCACTGTCTTTTCAGGCAGCAATAGCAGTGGCGGGGCCAGAGACAGCGCCCGCCGCTCCTCCATCTGCTGCCTCTTCCTGGGCACACGTGACCACCCAAGTCAGGGCAGCGGGTGGGCGTGGCCTGCACTGACTTGGTGGAAGAGGCAGGCGGAAGAGGCAGCAGATGGAGGAGCGGTGGGTGCTGTCTCGGGCCCCGCCGCTGCTATTGCTGCCTGAAAAGACAGCAATTGCAGCGGCGGGGCCAGGACAGAGCCCGCAGCTCCTCTGTCTTCATCTGGCCTCTCGCAGAGTGACAGGCAATGCGGGAGCGCCGGGAACGGGTGAGTTTTTTTTATTTCTTTTTTACATTCGGCGATAAGGCGCACGGACATTTTTCCCCCACTTTTGGGGGAAAATAAGTGCGTCTTATAGGGCAAAAAATACGATATATGCTGGGCCGTGAGGCAGAAGAGAGTGTGGAACAGTGCCTGGGAAAGGAGCACTGGCAAGTTTCTTCTGTGGATGGTTGTTAGGGGTTAAAAACGGCCCGGGCATTTTTTGGTCACACCATCCCTTCTGCAGTGTGTCCGGTCACATATAATACCCCCCCATAATAAGCAGTGCGGCAGATCACCCCCCAAACACTCAATAACACGCATTGCAGCAGAGAATCTCCCCCAAATCAACCCATAACAAGCAGCGCAGCAAAGCATCCCCTATTACAAGCAGTGCAGCAGAGTATCCCACCAAACCACCCTATAACAGCAGTGAAGCAGAGCACCCCCCCCCCCCCAAATCACACCATAACAAGCAGTGTTGCAATCCTGGTAATGGTGGATCGATTTATTTGGGCTTCCATCTGTTCATCGAGCACATTTTTCATCTTCATGGTCTCCCTGATGCTATTGTGTCAGACAGAGGGTCCCAGTTCACATCTTAGTTTTGGACAACTTTATGCAAGAGCCTAAAAATGTCACTGTCTTTATTCTCCGCATACCACCCAAATGGGCAAACAAGAGGAGGGGGAGAGAGGACCAACCAAACCCTTGAGCAATATATCCAATGTTACACTACATATCTTCAAGATAACAGGAAATCACTCCTGCCACTTGCGGAATTCTCATTTACTAACTCCATACACGATTCAACAAACTTCTCTCCATTTTTTGCTAATTATGGCTACCATTCTGCAGTAGTTCCCAATTCCTTGGTAGATATTAGCCTACCAGCAGTCCAGGATCTTATTAATCAGCTGTCGCAGGTACATCAACAGATTAAGGAAATACTGAGAAAGCTCAGGAGAGATACAAGAGTACTGTGAACACCTCCAGAAACCCTGATCTGTCTTTTTCAACTGGGGACTGGGTCCTACTATCTTCAGTGAACCTGAGGTTGGGAAGACCTTTACAAAAACTTGGGCCCAACTTCATTGTTTTTTTCCAAATCAAGAGAAAAATTAATAATGTGACTTTTGAACTCCAGTTACCACAGTCATACAGAATCCACCCAATCCATCCCCCCCCCCATGTTGTCCCACAACCGGCCTCCAGTTCCCCCTACCCCAGAGCCTGTTGAAGTTCAAAGCCTGCCATGAGTATGAGGTGGATGAGATCCTTGATGTCCGAGGGTTGCAATATTGTGTAAAGTGGTCCGGTTATGGTGAAGAGGAGAAATCTTGGGAACCTGCAAGAAACATCCATGCTCCCTCAATGCTCGAAGGTTCCATCAAGACCACCCTGACAGGCCAGCACCCGAGGTCATCCGGAGGATGATAGGAGACCTGGTCCCACTCAAATGCGTGGACGGCTGCGCGCTCATCCCCGGGAGTGTGCTCATGCTTGTCTCAGTTCGGGCTGTGCATGTCCGGGGGTGTGCGCGGTCATTTAGGTGACCGGTACGATGGTCTGCGCATGCCCAGACAGCCACTAACCCCATGTGTGTATGCGTGCAAATGCTTCTATGTATGCACTGCAGACACTTCCTGGGTGCCTAAGGCACAGCACTAGGAAGTTGCTTACAGACCTTCTTGGGGGTGATACTTGCCTCTGGTCCTGTGAGACTTCCTTGTTTGACTTTCAGCTCTGACTTCTGGCTTTGGATTCCAACCCGTTTCAGCTCTGACCCTCTGGCTCTTGGATTATGACCCCACTCTGTCTTTGATCCTCTGGCTCTTGGATTATGACCCCCCTCTGGCTCTTACAACCCCTGGCTTTGGATATCAATGTCTCTCTGACTCTCGACTTCCTGCTTGGATGATTACCTGTTTTGGCTCTCTGAATTCCGGCACTGGATTATGGCTTTCCATGGCTCTGGCCTCTCTGGCATCTCCCTGCATCAGCTTCCCCCTGGACTGGACTTCTCCAAATTCAGGATACACTGGCAAAAGTAATGGGACCCCGACTTTTCTGCAGTGTATTCCGCCCCTCCTTGTGGAGGGCTCTGTCGAAAACACAGAGCGAGAGAGACTGGGGGAACAGAGTCTTACAGGGAGACTGGGGAAAGGAGAGGCTCAGTGAGAGAGAGACTGGGGGAAGAAGAGGCTCACAGGGAGAGATGGAGACTGGGGGAAGCAGAGGCTCAGAGAGAGAGAGAGAGAGGTCGGGGGAAGGGGATGCTTACAGAAAGAGAGAGATGGGGAAGGAGAGGCTTACAGAGAGAGAGAGAGAGAGAGAGATGGGGGAAGGAGAGTCTCAGAGAGATATATTGTGGGGAAAACAGAGGCTCACAGGAAGAGACTAGGGAAAGGAAAGGCTCAATGAAAGAGAGAGAGAGAGAGAAACTGGGGGAAGGAGAGGCAGAGAGAGAGACTGGGGGAAGGAGAGGCTCAGAGAGAGAGAGAGAGAGACTGGGGAAGGAGAGACTCACAGAGAAAGAGTGGATCAAAGATAGAGAGAGAGACTGGAGAAGAAGAAGCTCACAGGAAGAGAGAGAGACTGGGGGAAGCAGGGTCTCGCACAGAGACTGGGAGACAGAGATGCTTACAGAGAGAGAAAGACAGAAGAAGGAGAGGCTTACAGAGAGAGAGAGACAGGGAAGGAGAGGCTCACAGAGGGAGGGAGAGAGAGACTGGGGATAGGAGAGGCTCACAGAGATACATACACAGACTGAGGGAGGGAGGGACTTATATGGAGAGAGAGAGAGAGACTGGGGGAAGAAGAGGCTCACAGATAGAGAGAGAGAGCAAGAGAGACTGGGGATAGGAGAGGCTCACAGAGAGACATACACAGACTGGGGGAGGGAGGGACTTATATGGAGAGAGAGAGAGACTGGGGGAAGAAGAGGCTCACAGAGAGCTCACAGAGAGAGAGAGAGCAAGAGAGACTGGGGAAAGGGGAGACCCACAGAGAGAGAGAGAGGGGCAGGGAAATGAGAGGCTGACAGAGAGAGAGAGACTGGGAAAAGGAGAGGCTCAAAGAAAGAGAGAAAGATTGGGGCGGAGGCTCAAAGAGAGAGAGAAAAAGAGACTGGGGAAAGAGAGGCTCACAGAGAGTTAGAGACTGGGGAAAGAAAGACGCACAGAGAGAGGGGGAGGCAGGGAAAGGAGAGGCTCACAGCGAGAGAGACTGGGGAAAGGAGAGGCTCAAAGAAAGAGAGAAAGATTGGGGGGAGGAGAGTTGGTATGATTAAGGGGCGGTGACAGCCTGAAACACGTTACCTGGTCCCAATGGTGGAGGGGAGCACTTTTTGACGTTTGATGGCTGTGTGGTTACAATTTGAACTAGACAAAGTGCAATTTCCGGGGAAATTGCGTGAAGTGTTCTTGCCTCCACCAGTTCTCTACAACTGGAGTGTGCGGAGTACCTGGGTGGAGTGTGCGGAGTAACTGGGTGGAGTGACTTGAGTAACTGTTGTGTGGTTGGAGTCGCTGGAGTAACTGTGGAAAGGTTTGACTGAGCAGAGTAACTATATGGAGTAGGCAGAGTAACTTTATGGATTGTTTTGAGTGAGTAAAGATAGTAAGCACTAAATTAACCAATTGATTGATCAAATTTAAATAGTGCACATGGCAGGCTTCATAAAGTGAGAAATGCATTTCAACTTTTATTTATTTATATAGCACATTTATTTGCAATGTTGTTGCTCAAAGTGCTTAACAGTTAACATTAAAACATACATTTCTAAAAACCAAACAAAAAAACAGCCAGGGGGGCACTACCTATTAACAGTAACTGTTTGGAGTGACTTGAGTAACTGTTGTGTGGTTGGAGGGGCTGGAGTAACTGTGGAAAGGTTTGACTGGGCAGAGTAACTATATGGATTGTTTGGAGTGAGTAAAGATAGTAGGCATTAAATGATGAAGTATTTATATCTTGCTAAATGACTGGCTATGTCATTTGTCTAACCTGTTTTCCATAACATGATTTCATGGGGAGTTTTCCTGACACTGGCTGTGTGGGTGGAGCAGCTGTAAAATAAAATAAAACGAGCCAGGCTACAGCTGTGTTGCTATGGCAAACCAGAGAATGCACATTAAAACACATTTCTAATGCACTGGTGGTTGCCATATTCAAATGGCTGTAGCTTAAAAAGTATACATCCTACAGCAAAGAGCTTTATACTGTAAGAATCACAAGAGCCAGGCATATATAGCATGTCTCTGAAATATTAAAAATGAAGGCATAGTCACAGTTTAGAAATTGCCATTCAAATTTGTGGTGTCTAGAATGGAGTTTCAATGAATGTCAATGGGAGGTGTGAATTGCAAACAAAAGGTCATATTGTGAAAACTGGACATTTTTAGCGGCAGCAGGGATAGCTGAGCGTTTTGATATAAGATTTGTGTAGGTGGGCTTAAAAATGAGGGAGAGGTCGCAGTTTAGAAATCATGTCCTGATTTTTCATCTCCCACTCTAGTTTTGAACATTCCTCCCTCCTTCATTCCTATGGGAAAATTGCGCCAGAAAAACGCCAATATTTCGGAAACCGTTTGGCGAAACGTTCCACAAAATAGTAGCACACCATTCGGGAACGATCCGCACGTTTTGGTATATTATGTAGTTTAAAAACTGTGGGAGGAGTTACAGTGCAAAATATGGTTGGAATAAGAATAATATATCAGCGAGAACAATAAGTGATCTTGGCAAGCAAGACCACTTAATTACCCTCATTTTAAGCTATGAAGTAAAAGCTACGTTTTAACCCTTTCTAAGCTGGACATTGCAACTGGAAACAATGTGGAGAGTTTTTTCAGGAGATCCTGAGGTCCATGCTTTCTAGGTCTGAGGGTGAGCTGGTTATTGTTTGCTTATGTTTACTAGAGAGAGACAAAGAGACTGGGGAAAAAGGCTCATATGGAGAGAGAGACCGGGGGAAGGAGAGGCTCACAGAGACTTAGAGACTGGGGGGAGGAGAGGCTCACACAGAGAGAGAGAGAGAGAGACTGGGGGAAGATGAGGCTCCAAGATAGATAGAGAGAGAGAATGGGGGAAGGAGAAGTTCATGGAAAGAGAGAGAGAGAGATGGGGGAAGGAGAAGCTCATGGAAAGAGGGAGAGAGAGATGGGGGAAGTAGAAGCTCAGAGAAAGAGAGAGAGAGACTGGGAGAAAGAGAGGTTTACAGAGAGATAGAGAGAGACAGGGGAAGTAGAGGCTCACAGAGAGTGAGGGAGTGACTGGGGAAAGGAGTGACTCAAAGAGAGAGAGAAAGAGAGACAGACTGGGGGAGGGAGAGACTGAAAGAGAGAGACAGAGACTGGGGAAAGAAAAGGCTCACAGGGAGATAGAAGAGAGAGAGAGAGAGACTGGGTGGAGGAGAGGCTCACAGAGAGAGAGACTGGGGAAGGATTGGCTCAGAGATAGAGAGATACTAGGAAAGGAGAGGCTCAAAGAGAGATAGAAAGACTGGGTGAAGGAGAGGCTTAGAGAGAGAGAGCGAGAGAGAGAGAGAGAGAGGCTGGGAGAAGGAGAGGCTCACCGAAAGACAGGGAGAGACTGCGGGGGAGGAGAGGCTCACAGAGTGAATGAGAGAGGGAGACTGGGAAAGAAGAGGTTCACAGGGAGAGAGAGAAACTGGGGGGAAGGAGAGGCTCACAGAGAGATAGACTGGCAGAGGGGGAGGCTCAGAAGCGAGACCCGGGGAAGGAGAGGCTCAAAGAGAGATAGACTGGGGGAAGCAGAGTCTCAAAGACAGAGAAACATAGAAACATAGAAGGTTGACGGCAGAAGGAGACCATACGGTCCATCTAGTCTGCCCTTATGTGTATACTGTATGTATTCTTTATCTTAGGATAGATGTGTGCTTATCCCAGGCATGTTTAAATTCAGTGACTGTTGATTTTTCAACTACCTCTGCTGGAAGTTTGTTCCAAGCATCTACTACTCTTTCTGTAAAATAATATTTTCTAACATTGCTCCTGATCTTCCCCCCGACTAGCTTCAGGTTGTGCCCCCTTGTTCTATCATTAAGCTTCTTCTTAAAAACACTTCCCTCCTGAACCTTATTCAATCCTTTCACATATTTAAAGGTCTCAAGAATGTCCCCCCCTCTCCCTTCTTTCCTCCAGACTGTACAAATTAAGTTCTTTAAGTCTCTCCTGATAAGTTTTAAGTTTAAGCCCTTCCACCATTTTTGTTGCCCGCCTTTGGACACGTTCTATTTGAATAATGCCTTTTTGCAGGGAAGGTCTCCAGAACTGCACACAGTATTCTAGCTGTGGCCTTACCAGGGCTCTATACAGCGGCATCGCAACCTCCCTCTTCCTACTGGTGATGCCTCGAGCTATGCAGCCGAGCATCCTGCTTGCTTTTCCCACTGCCTGGCTACACTGTCCACTCATCTTGCAGCTATCAGTAATCAGTACCCCTAAATCTCTCTCCTCCGAGGTCCTGGCTAACACAGTGCTGCCCATATGGTACTCAGAGCAGGGATTCCTTCTTCCCAAGACATTAAACTCTAGTTTCCACAGTTTTGATCATCTATCCAGTAAAGCTAAATCATTTTCCATGTTGCAGACACCTCCAGGAATATCCACCCTATTACTAACCTTTGTATCATCAGCAAACAGACACACTTTTCCTACCAAGCCTTCTCCTATGTCACTTACAAATATATAAAAAAGAATGGGGCCCAGGACAGAGCCTTGCGGCACACCACTTGTAACTCGCCTTTGTTCAGATTGCACACCATTTACAACAACGCTCTGATACCGATCCCTCAGCCAACTGGAAATCCACTGAACTATCCAGGGATTGAGTCCTACCTTCAATAACTTATCTATGAGCTCCTTACGTGGTACAGTGTCAAAGGCTTTGCTAAAATCCAGATAGGCGATATCCACAGCACCACTTTCATCTAACACTTTAGTGACATTGTCAAAGAAATCAATAAGATTGGTCTGACATGATCTGCCCTCAGTAAAGCCGTGCTGTTTTGGGTCCAATAGATCATTCATTTTTAGATGGGAAATTATCTGTTTTTTTAAGAGTGTTTCCATTAATTTGACCACTATAGATGTTAAACTAACTGGCCTGTAATTACTGGCTTCTTCTCTACTCCCCTTTTTATGGATTGGTACGACATTGGCCATTCTCCAATCATCTGGAACCTCACCAGTTGAAAGGGAATGGTTAAGTAAATCAGTCAGAGGGGCTGCAAACACAAATCTAAGTTCCCTTAGAACTCTGGGGTGGATTCCATCTGGACCCATCGCCTTACTTACCTTTAGATGTGCCAGCTCGGATAGGACATCAGCCTCCAGAAACTCCGGAGCTGTGCCCTCCCAGCGGGATGCTGTGCTATGGCAATGCCTGCTACTATCTGAAAATACCGAACAAAAGTAGCTATTCAGATGGTCAGCCACAGCCTTATCTCCGTCAATATATTTATTTTCCCTATTTCTAACTTTTGAGACTGCATTGTTTTTCTTCTTTCTGTCACCAATATATCGGAAAAAGATTTTATCTCCCCTCTTCATAGATTTGGCCATTTCTTCCTCCTTTTGCCCTTTAGCAGTCCTTATAAGTTTTGCTTCCCTCTGTTTAATTTTATACGCCTCTCTGTCAGCTACACTTCCACTTACTTTATACTTCTTATAGGTAGACTTCTTATCTTTTATGACAGAGAGACTGGTGAAAGGAGAGGCTCAAATATAAAGGGAGACTGGTGAAAGGAAAGACTCATAGAAAGAGAGAGATTGGGGAAGGAAAGTCTCAGAGAGAGAGACTGGAGGAAGGAGAGGCTCAGAGATAGGGAGAGAGAATGGGGGAAGGAGAAGCTCACAGAGAGAGAGAGAGAGAGAGAGAGAGGGAGAGAGAGAGACTGGGAGTAAAAGAGGCTCACAGAGAG
This sequence comes from Gastrophryne carolinensis, assembly GCA_027917425.1. Taxonomy (NCBI): domain Eukaryota; kingdom Metazoa; phylum Chordata; class Amphibia; order Anura; family Microhylidae; genus Gastrophryne; species Gastrophryne carolinensis. Next base: position 223,951,025 of record CM051235.1, read on the forward strand.
ATAGAGAGAGACTGGGGAAGGAGAAGCTCAGAGAGAGAGAGAGATGGGGGAAGGAGAGGCTGAGAGAGAGAGCGAGAGAGACTGGGGAAGGAGAGGCTCACAGAGAGAGAGAGAGAGATGGGGGAAGGAGAGGCTCAGAGAGAGAGAGAAAGAGAGAGAGGTAGAGAGAGAATGGGAGTAAGAGAGGCTCACAGAGAGAAATAGAGAGACTGGGGAAGGAGAGGCTCACAGAGAGAGAGAGAGAGAGAGAGAGAGGTAGAGAGAGACTGGGAGTAAGAGAGGCTCAAAGAGAGATAAAGAGAGACTGGGAAAGGAGAGGCTCACAGAGAGAGAGGGAGAGAGAGAGAGAGAGATAGAGAGAGAGAGATGGGGGAAGGAGAGGCTCACAGAGAGAGAGAGAGAGAGAGAGAGGGAGAGACTGGGAGTAAGAGAGAGTGACTGGGGGAAAGAGTGTCTCAAAGAGAGAGAGAGACTGGGGGAAGGAGAGGCTCAAAGATAGAGAGAGAGTGGGATAAAGAGAGGCTACGAGAGAGAGAGAGAGTGACTGGGGGAAGGAGAGGCCCACAAAGAGAGTGAGACTGGGGGGAGGAGAGGCTCACAGAGAGAGAGGCGGATGGAAGGAGAGGCTCACGGAGAGAGAGAGAGAGACTGGGGAAGGAGAGGCTTTAAGCGAGAGAGATAGAGAGATTGGGTGAAGGAGAGACTCAAAGAGAGAGAGACTGGGGGAAGAAGAGACTCAGAGACAGAGAGAGCGACTGGGGAAAGAAAAGGTTCACAGAGAGAGAGAGAGACTGGGGGAAGAAGCAGTTCCCGCAGCTGACAGGTTGGCTGTGGGGGCCTTGCTCTTTTATTTTTGCTGCAGACAGGGCCCTGCTCCCTGTCGAGTCTGTCTGGCTGACCCCCCCCCCCAGTTTTTTTATGTTGCTTGTAGGGACCCTTCTGCCCTGGAAAAAAAAGGTTAGTGCTGGGGCCCACCAGAGGATTCTTCTATGCGCCGCTCACTCTTGACCCATGGACTTGGGCTGGGGGTCCCATTCTGTTAGCCTTGGGACCCAAGTGCCTCAAATGGAAAAAAAGGTGTCCACTTGCAAGTTTGTCCTGGGGCCCCCGATTGAGCCCCTGGGCCCTAGGCATTTGCCTGGGGTGCCTGGGCCAAACACTGGCCCTGTGTGTATTTGCATGCATGTCTTTTTCTGTGTGTGCATTCATGCATGCCTGTGTGTGTGTGTGTGTGTGTGTGTGTGTGTGTGTGTGTGTGTGTGTCTGTGCATGCATGTCTCTTTCTGTGTGTATGTATGTGCATGCATGTCTTGTTCTGTGTTTGTGCATGTATGTCCCTTTCACAAAGGCACCACTTGAGGGGGTGCAGCTGCCAGGAAGTCAAGTGGGCCACATCATTGCTCCTTCAACTTACCATATTTGTGCTTTCTTGGCATAATTTAGAAAAAGTAAGAAGCGTATATATCTGTTGTTTCAGTCATTAGTTGTCTTGCTGCATCCAACTGATTTCAACTGTATGTACTGTATGAGCCATGAAAGGGCCCCATCTATTGTTTGCACCCGGGTCCCGTTACATTTAGTCACTGTGTATGTGTGCATGCAAGTCTCATTCACCAGGTCGGGCTAGGTCCCAGCAAAAAAAGCTGTGAAGGTGGTATCAGGAGCAGAACCTCATTGTCTAACCTGTGGGAAAATCAAGGTCCAAGCCTGTTCCACCCTGACAAATGCATCAACAGAAAGAAACAGATTAGGCTGGGACTGATTGGGGTCTGGCTGGGGAGTAGCTGGGGGCACCTGGTGCCCCCTGTGCAGTAATGCCCACGAAACAATAATCTTACCTTTAAAATTGATCCCCTGGTAAAATCCCGCGATTGGCTCCCATGATCACATGACCGTGTTGGCACTTTGTGATAAATATGTGGGTTTTTAGTTGCAATTTTGGCACTTGGTCTCTAAAAGGTTCGCCATCACAGATATAGAACATTTGGGTTCTTATTTTTTATATTCCAGAGGAAATTAGTAACGGGAAGAGTACACATATGAAAACAACAGCACATTTGGAGATCAAATATATATCCAGTGCACATCTGGAAGTGATAATTATTTTCATATACCAAGTTTGCTATCCATACAGATAGCACAAAGTTTTTGGTAAGTAAGTGTGTCGGTGGTGGGTTCACATGTTTCCTGAACTCACCTGTTCGCTTGTTCGGGGGCCCCTGTTGCCTTCCAGGGCCAGACCATGGGGATGTGATTGATGGCGGAACTTGCGATTCGTCATCAATCAACATGGTGTGGCCACATCCTCTCCCTTTATTGCAATGGAGGTAGTGAGCGAGGCCTTACATGCTCCTCTCCATTATAGTGAATCGAGAGGGCGTGACCACATCCCTTTTGGCAGGGGGGAGTAGTCCGGCACAGACCGCAGGCTGCGAGTGGGGGTGCTGATTGTGCGATCAGGTGAGTTCCTGATCCTTGGACCTGCACAGATCAATGGCGTGGGACAAAAGGTAAGTGCCCTTTTTGTTGCCTGCTGAACTTCTTTAATACAGTGTAAAGTATTGCAGACAAAGAAGTGGCTGTACATTTTACATGAACTGGAGATGCTGGAGCCTCTGTTTGTTCCAGTGGCTTCCTATCTTCTGCACAATCAGCATTATCTAGAAAAAGGGCACAATTTTTACATGCTGTCCCCCCAAAACAAGTTGCCACTGTCAGACCCCCTGCAGACATGCTTCTTTGTGGGGGTACAACAGTACTGTTATAGGGGCCCACTGGAATATCGCCTGATACACCAACGATTCAGTCCGAGTCTAGACTGGGTAGATTAAGAAAGCAAATATCAACACTACAAACAAAAATTATCAATTATAATATAATTATAATACAGTATTATAGACCTAATTATCTGATTTTACATTACTACTTTCCTCGAACATACTGCTTGGTGTTCATTTCTGGTCTGAGCAAAATAATGTAACATTTAGGGAAAAACAGGCAACACAGCAGTCCAGCACTAGAGGCCAATATTGCAAAAACCTCTGTAACAACAATATTCTTTCCCTCGGCACTTAGATAAGCCGGTATAAAACAGACCCAAACACTGAGAAACACAAACATGCTAAAACTGATATATTGTCCTTCATTGAAGCTGTCCGGAAGCTTTCTGGATAAAAATGCCACAAGAAAACTTATTGTGGCTAATACACTCATGTAGCCCAACATGGCGTAGAAAAAGATGTTGGACCCCTCATTGCAATCGGCAAAAATTGTGTCAGTGTTTGAATTTATATGTAATTCTGGATATGGCGGGCATGTCCTAAGCCAGACTACACAAATAACAACTTGGAAAAGAGGGCAGAAATAGACAACAGCATTGGAGATTCTGTGGTCAAAGCGCTTTCCAATTGAGCCAGGTTTGGTTGACTGGAAGATAAGGATGACCGTTATGGTTTTGGCCAGCATGCCAGAGACAACTACACAGAAGGTGACTCCAAAAATGACCTGCCGTATATAGCAGATAATGGTAAAGGGGTAGCCAATAAAAATAAGAGCTGAGAGAAAGCAGATTATCAGACCTATCAGGATTAAATAACTGATGTTTCTGTTGTTGGCTTTTACCACCGGGGTCTCTGAGTACTTTCGGAAAATGAACACCACAGAAAAAGTGGTTACTGAAAAAGTGATTGACACCACAGCCAAGGAGATTCCCATATTTTCTTCATAGGATAAGAACTGAATCAATTTATGTAGACAAGTGTCCTGCTCTTCATTGGGCCATTGGTCTTCAGGGCATTTCACACAACCAGCTGCATCTGAAAGTAATAAAAACACTTGGGTTAAGCTTTATTTGTTGGCAAAGTTTTGAAGTAGGATCTTAGTGAATCCCTTCACCTGTTTCATTTGTGATTTCCCCAAGAGAGCATGGAATACATTGGAAGCAGCAAATTGGTAGACCTTCTATCTCTACCTTTCGGTGTCCTGACTGGCACTTCTCACTGCATACTGAATGTGGCATCTGAAATTCAAATAAAACACAGTTAAAATATGTTGTTCAGAGCAATCATTATTTTGCCGGTGGCAGTGTTTTGCAGAGAGGTATATGTTGTGCCCAGCATAAATCCAGCTATCCCTACTTGGCTATCACAATACGGCACTATAAAGAGCTGGCTTACTATGGATGGCCATGGGAGTTTACGATGATTTTGAGGGCCTCTGAAAATTTTTGACAGGATGGGCAACTCAATACTTAATGATACAGCAGCCGTTGCTGGCCCTGCTATCGTGCTGAGCACCTGCAGTAATGCCTTTGTGCCTGAGCACCACATAACCTCTTACCATACATGCAGTGTATTTAAATCCCCTGGAAGGTGGGAAACCCAAGCATTTGCTTGGTTTGTGCGGTGGTTAAGCACGCAACTGGATGTGTTGGTTTTAAAATTGCCCAGAAGGTTAAAGTGGACCAAACACCCTGCAGGATCGGCCTGGGAATCTATAAGATTCCCGGGCCGATCCAATCTCTCCCAACATCGGGATGCCTGCTGTGTGAAACCCCCCAGGATGCCCCATTCACCTTACCTGCATCCCTATCCAACAGTGCATGCGTGGGCCACGGCCGCATCTCGTGGTTCTCTCTAGCAGGGCGCTTGCCCCCTGTTAGAGGGAAACTCGAGATGCGGCCGCCAGCGTGCTCTGAGCCGTTGAACTATGACGGCTGTGAGAAGCTGTGTTGATAGATTAATATCCAAGTAAAGAAAATATAAGTGAGCATAGTGGCTGGAAGGGGAGGATTTATTGAGGGTTAGTGGTATAAGGTTGGGCAGTAACATACCAGTGAATATAGGTAGGTTAGGTATAATAAGACTAAAACTGGCTCCTGATCTTAGTCCACATTTTTTTAATTCGGCTTTTATTGCAGTTAAGCAGCCTCAATGCAATCACGGCAACCTTAGAACAGGTTTCTAGTTGTGCCCTTTTCTAAACATGATCTCAACTGTCTTTCACCAGACTGCAATCTCAAAAAGACATACGGCACTCTAAAAAAAAACAACACTTTTGCCCATATTTTTCTATTTCTGTTTTAGTTGCAGTCATGCGCCCGCAAACCTATCCTGTCAGCAGGGACCTTTTTCAGTTAGCACAGGTTTCCATTTGTGCCCTTCTCTAACCATGACCTCAGCTGCAGGTCACAGGCTTCAATAAGAGTGAAGACATGCTGCACACTTAAAGAGGCCTGTGACCTTAGTAGGTAATACAGTGGAATTAGAAGCCTTTGAAAATGAATTTCTAAAGATTTGGTGCCACCCAAAAATATGAGGCATTTGAAGAATCATTGTGAATTGATTTGCTCTCTGTTTAGTTACACAGCTTTTTATTAACTCGACAATTAGTTTATTCCTTGGAGAATTTCCCATTAATTCCACTGTATTGTGTACTGAATCTTCTATTAAAACTTGGTCACTTGGTTGAAAGCTTGGTTGACTTTAACTCTCCAAAGATTCCAGAGGCCCTCAAAATCATTTGGATAACCCGCAGCTGTCTTTATTTGAAACTCTGCAGAGAAAGTATAATACAATTATAAATAAATAAATATATATTAAACTCAAGGACCTGGCTGTATGCCTGGTTCCAGACTATGGAACTGATATCCAGCGTGATTTGTTCATCTAGAGATGCTCTGGAATTATAATGTCCAACCTTCACCAGCCTGTAGTCATTATTGGGAAAAATCTGCAAATTCATTATATCAAACATGGCTGGAACTTCACCAATATCATTGAAAAATACATCATCCCCCAACAGAGTCTTGAAGTGCACATTTTTCAGATATCGGAAAACCTGGAAAAATGAATGGTATTGATTTTAACAATATAAAAATAGCAATGAATATAAATAAAATATTAGTGATATGATTGAATCAATTTCTGACTGGAAATCACATGTATCAGCCATGCTTTCCCTGACAGTGGCATCCATATTGCAGAGTTTCAGCAGTGTGATGCCAGTGAAGCACAAAATCTGAACTGGAAATTGCTGTCAGAGCACATGCGGCAACCCAATTCCTAACATAACAAATTTCTAATAGGACAGAATTCCAATCCTGTCAATTGTCAAAGATTCAAATATGCCCTGCCCAAATACATTTACCTGAGCCCTTAAAGTAGACCAAAACCTGGGCCGCTCGATTCCAAAATCAGGAATGACCGCTGTGAGAAACCCCCCAGGTCGCCCATACACTTACTTCTTTTCCTGTCCAACGGCGCATGCATAAGCCGCGACCACATCACACCACACCCGCTATCCCTCTAGCAGGGCACGTGCCCGCCAGGTATTTGTGAATGGCCAGCGCAGGCACGCTCCCTCTTAGAGGGTAGCGAGGGATGTGGCCATCAGCACACTTGATGAAAACTTCGATGAAGAGACGTCAGACATTCATATACAGGAAGTAGTTGTTGCATCAAAGGTATTCCAACACGCCTGGTGTCCATTTACAGACACCGGGTGTGAATAGGCAATGCCCAGCTAAAATTGTGATCAGCGGCATGGGAGCCTGTAATATATGCTATTGTGTATGTGTGTGTGTCTGTGTGTGTGTGTGTGTCTGTGTGTGTGTCTATGTATGTGTCCGTGTATGTGGAGAGCACTGGGTATTGGAAGACCAGCAGGCAGCAAGTGTAAGTTAATCTGCTTCCTGCCTGCTGGGTTTACATTTCGCCCCCTCCTTACACATGCAATTGGGTGGTGCCACACACTGCCTGTAATGAGGGATACTGCTCACTGCCTGTAATGAGGGATGCTGCTCACTGCCTGTAATGAGAGATGCCCCTCACTGCCTGAAATAGGAGTTGCCGCACACTGTCTGTAATGAGGGATGCCTCTTACTGGCTGTAATGGGGGATTCTGCATACTGCCTGTAATGGGGAATGCCACACTGTGCCTGTGATAAGGGATGCCACTCACTGGCTGTAATGAGAGTGATTGGGAGGGGGTTATTAGCACACATGTTTATTTCTTATTTTCCTCCTCGAAACCTAAGTCTTTTGGAGCAAAATGCAGGTGGAATTATTCTTTAAAGCATCTTAGAAACCTAAATTATGAGCTAACATTATTTTTATGTGATTCAAGATCTGCAATAGAAAAATGACTTGAATTGTATCAGTTTTACGGTGACTGTTAGGGGGTTAAATTATCTGATTATTTAGATAACAAGTTCCTAAATTGCCATGTTGCCATAACCACTCTTGTAGAAGTCTAAACTCTTCTCAAAGGGTTCATGCGTACCTGCCAGGGCCGAGGATTTGTGACACAGCTGCCCAAGTGAAATGTCTCTTTTGAAAGATGTAAGAGATTATGTAGAGCATAGAAGAAGGCATATATTGAAATATAAGCCTGGAAAGTATAACTTAAATCTCCTAATTCAAAAATAAAGTCCACTTGGCTGGCCAGACTTTCATTCCCGGTACAAGGAACACTTTCCGAATCTTTAGCAAAGCTTTCACTGTATTGTGTGTATTCGGATTTTGCATATCTGCACTCAAAGGCATGTTCCCAAAACAACTTTATGAATTTGTCCTCTGGGTATTTCAATGGATAAAGGTTTTGGAGGTAATGTTCAAACTGTGGCATGGGCTCGGTGTGTAAAACTAACCCAATAGAACCATTCAACAATCTTGCGTTGCTTTCCGAAAACATCCCAGGTATGAACGTAAAGCTCAAGGTATAGATCCAAATTTTCCCCCTTTTTTCTTGTTCAGACATCATGTCCAGAAGAGGCTTGACATGCATTTCCTCACAATACACAACAACGGCAACTGCTGTGGAATTCATGACAACATCCAAAATGTTCATTATTTGGTCAGAGGAGTAACGGTAATGGATTTTCTCCAGGAAGGCCACACAGCCATCATTAAGGATGATCTCCTCTTTTAGGTGCTGACCATCGATATCACCCAAGTCATCATCTCTGGTAAGAATTCCAACCCAAGTCCACCCAAGATGTCTTAGCAGCTGTGAAATGGCCTTATTCTGAAGGTTTTCATTGGGCACCGTGCGTAGGAATGAGGGGAACTGAATTTTATTACCCAAATCAGGATCAAAAGCCCCAAAACTAATCTAAAAATCGAGGATAGTGACCACATTGAGATAAACAGAAGCATCGACAGTTACAGTACACATTGTAAAAAAAAAAAATTTAATCCAAAGTTAATTTTGAGGCTCAGTTTACACATCCGTGCAGTTACAATGCAGAGAAAACACTGCACATTATACTAAATGGGACAGTTTACATCTGCAATGCATTAGGCAATGTATTAAAAAAGCATTGCAGGCACATTTTTCAGTGCAATGTAGTAACAGCATACTGTTACTACATTGCAAAGATAGGGGGCAGGGCAGAAATGGGGGTGCAGATTGGGAGCAGGGCAGAGATGGGGCTGTAGCATAGGTGCAGAGCAGAGATGGGGATGCAACGAGGAGCAGGGCAGAAATTGGGGTGCAGCAGGGATCAGATATGGAGGTGCAGAGCAGAGCTGGAGGTGCAGGTACCCTGGGTAGGCTTTGGATGAGCTACAACATCATTATGAATGTAACAATTAGTACTTAAAGTGGACCAACACCCTCCCATGATCGGCCCGGGAATCTATAAGATTCCCGGACTGATCAGACCCCGCTGTGTGAAACCCCCCAGAAACCCCTAAATCCCTACCTTATCCACGATCCAGCGGCGCCCGCTGCTGCCTCCCGCGCGTCCCTCTAGCAGGACTCGCACCCGCGCCGGCCGTTTGTGAATGGGCAGTTCGGGCACATGCCCTGTAAGAGTGATGCACGGGAGGCGGCGGCGGGCGCGCTCTCTTGTCCGTTGCTGCCTCCCGCTTGTGCGTCGGTGGGGATTGGCAGCGGCGGTCATGTGGGAGCAAGGAGAGGTGAGTTTTTCGAGGTTTCTGGGGGGTTTCACACAGCGGAGCACCCCCGATCGGGGTGCCCCGCCGAAGTGGACCAAAACCCAGGATAGTCAAAATCCTGGGTGTTGGTCCACTTTAAAACATTCATTTTCGGACCAAAGTATGAGGTGGCTCTGCTAGGCATGTTCATTGGGGGTGAAGACTGGAAGAAGCAGGAAGTGAGAAGCATAGGCAGCCTGAGGAAGCTGTGTTGACTGGCTAGAACAGAGGCCTCGCAGAAAGCAAGGAAGCCCTTCGCAGTACCTGTTCATTGGAAACTGGACTGATAACTACCTTCTACAACTCATTATATCATCCCATGGAGGAGTCCTTAGAACAATGGCAGAGAAATATAAGTGATTTGAATACAGCAATTACCACTTGGTTTAGATAGAAAACTATTTCTCAACCTGTGGTATATGTAACCCAGGGGCACATGCCACAGCTTGACACAGAGATTCTCAGATGAGCATCAATAGGTGGGGTTTGATGAGTCTGATATATTATTTTAACAGTAAAACATTATTCCTTCTTGCTTTAAAAGTGCTACAATGCCTGTGACCTGCTTATTTTGGTTACATTTATCATTAATCCACTACTTGGGGGTACCCGGTTGGAACCTCTTGTTATCAGGGGGTACTTGGCTTGAAAATTATGAGAACCACTGAGATACAGAATATAAGCATAAAAGGTGAGTAAAATAGAGTGGTCATAATATAAAATATTGTGGAGGCCACAATGTGAAATGTAGAGTCTGGTATATTCTAATTGTCTCAAGTGCAACCTCCTTCCTACCAAGAATAGATAAACTATGCTCTGCTTCAGGGCAGGCAACAGTGGTTGGAAAACCCTCAGCCAGCGGTCTCATGGCCAATGTCTTGGATGACCACCAAAGTCCCGCCCTCCTTGCTTCCCTGCCACTGATCTCTACCTTCACCCCCCAATGTCCCATCCTCCAGCCTGGCCAACCATGATTTCCCACTCACCCTTCCTCACTTCAGGTAGCCCCCAGTGTCCCACCCTCCAGCCCAACCGGACACCAATGGACCGCCCTCCTCCCTTCCTGGCCACTGATGTCCCACCCTCTCTTCCTCCCTCCCGACCAGCTGCTGATGTCCAACCCTCCTGTTCCTCCCTCCCTCCCAGCCGGCCACTGATGTTCCGCCCTCCTATCAGGCCGGCCACTGATGTCCCGTCTGACCGCCAGCTGATGACTCACCCAACTGCCCGGCGATGAACCATCAGTCTCCCACTCGACTGATGTAGCGCACACTGATCGCCCACAAAGGGTTGGGGGGGTTAAAAGGTGTGGGGGGGGTTTGGAGAGGACTGACTACCTTCAAAGCAATTCAGCCAACAGTTGGGCCATCCTGATTTGGGATGCCCCACTCTGTGAAACCCCCTTTGAACTCCTCAAACCTCCCCTTTCTGGGGTCCCATGGCGCATTCTCAGCGCTCCTGAAACATCTCTTTAAAGTGGACCAAACACCAGGATTTTTCACTAGCCTGATGATTGGTCTTTGTCTAATAGACCAAATCTCGACAATCCAAAGTATGCAATTTTGCCACCCAAGCTTTTTTTATTAGGTAGGGATATTGAATCTAAAGGTTAAGAAGAGAAAAAAGAGAAAAACAGATAACACAGATAAATACTGAAAACTGAAGTAAACAAAACTGCACCAACAATCTAGCAAAGGAGGAAAATAATAAAAGAATGAGAAAAAGATGAAGGGAAAGAGAAGGAAAAAGAAGAAGAGGAGGAAGGGGAAGGAGGGAAATGAGAGGGAGAGAAGTAAATAAGTATAAATAAATAAGTAAATATTTAAATAAAGAACAGTTAAAGTACCCTTGATCAGAAGAACCTTTGGTTGCCATTCCACTTACAAAGGCCAGCTGGGGCATAGTTATCTAACCAGGGGGTACAAACTTTAAGAAATGCGTCCATGGAATCCGCTATGATTGCTATAATTTTTTTAAAGTTTTTGTTTTTAAATTCAGCTATGGGAAGGGCAGCAGTCTTCCATGATTTGGTGGTAACTTTCTTAGATGCAGGTAAAATGAAGGCAATAAGACTGCATTCAGCAATGACGGATTCAGAGAATGGCTTACTTAACAAAGCCTCTTTAGGGTATTTTGACACTGACCTACCCAGCACTAGTTTGGTGCACTCTAACCCAAAAACGCTTGACCAGCCTACAGTCCCAACATATGTGCAAGAAAAGAACCCACATAAGGGCACCCTCTAAAACAGGAAGGATGGCCTGAAAGAGCGTTTGCAATTCTTTCTGGGTCTGAGTAACATTTTGTAAGTAGCTTTTCTTTAGTCTCTACTGTTGATACTCTTACAGAGCTCTTCAATGCACAGTCCCACATCCAGGGCCAACAATCGTCATCATATCTGCTTCCTATTTATAAATGCATGACGGGACTGCTGAAGAGGCTGCAGAGATCATAGGCAGAAATGGTTATAGCAGCGATGTCAGCTGACCTATGTTCTGTTTTAGACCAAAGTTTATAACCTGGAAGTATCTGAATATTTCATTGGAAAGAAATTATACCCTCTGTATCAACACAGTGTGTGACTTTTTTTAATCCCACTGATTTCCAACCATGAAAGCTGAATAAGTTGTTGTATGCTGGTTGAAACATTGGATTGTTGAGGAAAAAAGAGAAGGAGAAGCTGAGAAGAAGCCAGACATCCAGTATTTACAGCTATCCCAGATATGTAGAGAATGTTTCATTATGGGATTTGTTATATGGCTTCTATATTGCAGTGGGACCCAAAACAGATAAGTAAATATCTCTTTAAGAAGAATATGTACAGTACATTCACAAAACATCACATTGGGCATTTACTCTAGTTATAAATAAAAACATGATCCCATCCCCATGTGTTTCACTTCCTTGCTTTATCAGGGGATCTCCCCTGGGACCTGTAAATCTACCATAAACATGTTCAAAATTAGGGCCATGTTCCAAATTAAGGTCCTTCTTTCACCAGGCCCATCATATTTGTATAAATGTTTCTGAAAGCCAGCCTATTGTCTCTTTCTCATAACATATTCACTGTAATTATAAAACTCTTACAGTTTGATGTTTTTAGAATCCAAAAGGAAAGTGCTCTTTAATGTCATTGTCCACTATACTTCCAGAGTAGAACTGCCTTTGTGGCATGACACTTCCTGGCTTACATGGTGTCAGGGTCTGCCTTGGGTTAAGAGGTAACCTGTGCAATATTTCAGGAGGGTGCCCCCAAACATACACACATACATTCACTCTCAGACAACAATAGAGATGGAGAGAAAATATGTAAGTAAGAATAGAGCCAAAGTGAAGAAGAGAGTTATATAATGTGAAATAGAAAGAGAGAAATAATGGTAAAAGCAAGAGTTGAAGGATTCACATAAATAAACGGGAGAAACTGGACATGTGGGAAAAAAGCTAGATAGAGGGAATAAGCTAAGGGGAATAGGAAGATGGCAATATGACAAAATGGAAGATGGAGGGAATGTGAAAGTGAGTGGATGGAGGAATAGAATGTGGAAAATGAGGCAACAAAAGGTGTGTGTGTGGGGGGGGGGGAGGGGGAGGCAAAGGAGACAAAGGAAATGGGGAAAAGAGTAAAAGAACCAAGAAATGTGAAAATTAGAATACATGAAAAGAATGTGAAAAACAAAGACTTAGGGAATGTGCAAAAGAGAAAGATGAGGTGAATGTGGGGTAGAAGAAATGTAAAGAGTAATGAAAGCCAGCCAATGTCCGTCTTAAAAGGATTATTTATCCACCTTTATTTAAAAAAATTCTAAAAAGTTCCATCCATATAGCATACAGGCAGTATAAAAAGCATAAGGGAGCAGGTCTTAATGCCTACGCGTTTTGGGCATTCAGCCCTTACTCATGACATACGGCCTTGCTCCCATAACACACATGTAAAGGCGCAAGAATAATGGAGGGGGTGAAAAACAATGGGAACAATGGAATGTCGAAAAGAGAGAACGAACAACAGAATGTGAAAAAAGAGAAAGAAGGAGAGAATGTGGAAAAGAGAGATGGAAGGGGGGATATGAAAAGGGAGACAAAGAGGAAGAAAACAGAAATGGGGATACAAGAGAGAGAAGGAGCTAATGTGGCCAAAAGAGAAAGAAAGAGGGCATGTGAAAAAGATAGAAAAATAACAAGGTTATACTACATACATAACCTAATGGGGAGCAGGACATCTGCCCCATGCCCAACCCCCATTGGCAATTGCCTCATGTGAGGAAAAATAATTGGGGGGGGGGGGGGATCAGAGTTATGTGGTATTTACTATGAGCTGTTTTATGTTCTCAATGGGCATTACCATGCCTGAACAAGGCTTTACCTTTGCAAAGGCAGGCTAGCTAACAGTCAGCTTTATCTCCCTATTTCGGCACACTAAGTAAATCAGGCCCTAGTTGCTCAGATGAAGTGCCATAAAGTGCCATGCCTATTTATTATCATCATACCTGTGGGTAATTATAAAGACCCAGTAACCGGGCAATTGGGATGGATAATGTTGACATAGAGTCCCCAACAACACCTGCCAGGAACGGCTCTTTGCCACACTCATCACAACTCGAGAATGAGCCCTTTTCTCCCCATAGGAGCATCATAGTAGCCTGTATGGCCCTTGATTCAAAAACACAAGAATCAAAAATATCAAAACCCAACGTGATATTTGGAAGGATCTCCATATTCTCATTTATCTCCTCAATAGCGAAAATCACGGCCAACACATCACGGTAATACCTGATAACAAAACTGAGGAAGAAGAGAATTACAATCTATCCAATATAGAAATAATATGAAAGCAATCCGAAAAACTTTAGTACTTGATTTACTTTAGTAAATCAGGGCCTAAATTAACTGAGCTTAAAATGCAATAGGGTTTATTCAGTAGACTAAAGGTATATTTGTACATGCACCACAATTGATATTAGATGAGCCATGGGGAAGCTTGTGTGCTTCCTACAAAATGGGCCCACCTACAATATAGTAGGAGGCCCTCAACTGCAATTTGTATTTAAGTGGGGGTCCCCTGAGGTCAGGAGGCTCAAGCACCAGTGGGCTCCGCAATCTGAAAAATCACCTTACTTTTGTTATCAAATAACATAGAAGAATTAATAACTCATAATTAACAATAGTTAAAAACAATAGGCGCTGTTGAAGAATGAATTATTAGCATGAAAGCCTATCAATAATTATGAATAAGCCAAATATAGTACAAGGTCTGAATGGGAAGGGGTGTAGACCATCTAACCTAATGGAAACAATGGTAACAATAGTAACCGGCAGGACAATATAAGTGCCAGCTACAACAAAAGATGGCACCCAAACCACACACCAAGGCTGTAAACAAAAAATAAATAAATAACCTACACTGTTATAAATGAGCAAGGGAAAATACATGCCTGTAATAGCAAGATGCAGTGCCAGCGTACCCACAGACCCACGCAGAAGGCTTCACCAGGGCAGATGTGGGCTCATGTACTGAGCATGCGTGGGTGATTGGCCAACACCACACACATCCCCACGCCCGCTGTCACACAGGCCTTGTCCATCCATTATCACGAGGGAGGTGATAAGAGGCTGCACCTGCACCCGCACCATCATTAGCAATAGGGTCTATTATTGGTAGTAAAAAATATTCACTTAAAGTGAGAAAAGCATGTAAGTATCACTGTTGCTGAATAACCAGCTAGGAAGACAATGACCTCAATTTAGTAAGAGGAAGACAATGAAATTCAATAGCACTTTTTACTACAATGTAAATAGTTCCCTACTTTTCTTAAGAGTATCACTGAGTATTATTGACTTTCATTGTCTTCCTAGCTGGTAATTTAGCAAGTGACATTCTCATGCTAAAGTGAATTTTTTACTACCAAGAGAATTTGTTTCAACTCCTACTGAGTCAAGGCCAATATTTGAAATATTTGAGAGTATACTACACACACACACACAAACGCACGCACACACACACACACACACACACACAGACACACACACACACACACGCACACACACGCACAAATGCAGGCACACACACACACGCACACATGCGCGCACACACACACCAATATTTTTACCAGCATGTCATCAGCACACCCTTTAGCATGATTATTCCTATATTGGGCAACATTTGTCAGCACATTTGGCCATATTCATATAGCTTTTTTATGCAAAACTTTAAAATGAAGCAAACACCAGCCTAAAGTCAATATGTTTTTATAGCTGATGGAATCCCTTTGTGGGGAGATTTAGAATTAATCTATATATTATATAATAACCTGGAAGGAAAAATAAAGTGGCAATGCAAAAAATGTATGAAATGGAAGTGGAAAAAATTAGGAAATGTGGAAAAGAGAGGCACAGAGAGACGAAGACACAGAGAACGTCAAAAAAAGAGAGAGTTTGAAGGGATCTGACAAGTAAGGGAGAAAAAAAGAAGAAAGACATGGAGATTATATGGGAACAACGGTGAGCAGGGACAAGAATATAGGTATACAGAGATGACTAGGGTAAGGGAAGAAAGTGAAAAAGAAAGTGGGAGAAAGGAAGCGAGCAATAAAGAAAGATGCACAGAAGCTTAAGAGAGAGAGAAGGCAAAAAGAGAGCAAGATGTAAAGAACGTTAAAGAGTAGAGAATATGGAAATAATGTGAAAAAAGGAGAAAAAAAACAGAAGGAATGTATAAAAGATATTAAAAGAGGGGTGTTACAAAAAAGAGAGATGCAGATGTTGACAATGAAAGGTAAGAAGAAGGAAGGAAAACAAGAATAAAAATAACTAGAGCTAGAGAAAGCAAGTGAAAATAATGAAGGAATGTGCAAAACAACAGAGGGAGAAATGGGGGGGGATGTCAGAACAGAAACCTGCGGAGCCACCTGAGAGCTTTCCATTTGAAGGGGCGTCTGAATGGTGTCACTTGGCGTCACCTATCGAGAGGTTTTGTATTGCGCCCTGTGCAACCGCACAACCTGCTGGACTTTTTTTTTACTTGCATGGACTGGGATTATTAATGACTTATGACAAGAATAATAAACTGACCCTAAATCTATATTGTAAAAAGTGTTCATGTTTGTAACATTCATATTCAACATTTGAAATGCCTTACTCTTCACAAGATGCAGGTTCTGGTTTCTCCAAATAACTCACATACGGTTGATAAATCGTAGAATGAATTAAAGTGATGATGCCAATGACTATATCACCATCCTTGAAGAAGGAATCAATAGTTTGTTTTTCTAGATAGCATCCCGTTTGAGTTGACTCCTGAACCACTGTAACAAGGGCAAGAAACACAAGGACCTTTGATAACCTCATTGGGAGGTCAGAAACTTGGTAGGTGATTGTAAGTCTCATTGACGAAGCCTAGAGTGACATGCGGGGAAAGTACATGGTGGCATGTACATCAATAGAATAGAGATCCTGTTGTTTATATGTGGTTTTCAGGAACACCTAGAGAGGGCCAATTACCACTATTGTGACTATATAAGTGAGATCATTTTGAGGAGATAATTGTAGAAGAATTGAAGTAATTGTTTTCCAATAGGCTAAATCAATTTAGTCTCCATGTAGATTAAAACAGCTCTTGGGGGAAATCAGGTAGGATGATTTTACTCTAAACCAATTTAGGAAGTCTCTTGGACCGCCATGAGATGATTTTGATTTAGCAAGTGGCACTAAGGGGAGGTTATGAGGTTATTTGAGCAATTATCTACTTGGAGAACAATAAGACCTAAAAAAATCTGCTGAGGATTAAATAAGCATGACAGGACATGTATAGTAAATCAGACTGGAACATGTTACAGAGATGCAACTGGGAATGTTAATATAAAAATAGCTTTTGAATATTCCGTCACAGAAATGGAGTAAAACCAAATGTTAATTATGAGACTAGGAACATGCATAGGGCCACCCTTCTTAATGTCTGGGTCCCATGTAACTAAAATCTCAGGGCCCCTTCTGAGAAATGCCTGCACAGTGCAGTGTTGTTCACGCTCTATTGGTAGTAGCCATTTTTCCCATCTACTGTCAGAAAAAACTTTGCATGAAGAATGTAGGTATCTCTCAAGATTCAAGACTTCTCACCCAGAAGTTCAGGGAATCTGAGCTCAGTGTATCTCTTGGAGAAAGGGCACAGTCAAGGTAGGGGTGCACCTGGCTGGCGGTGGTGGTGTTGCTGGTGATGAACATCCCTTACATGATGATGTGTGTCAGGTGGGTTTATAGCATGTAAAAACGTGTACATCATATTTTCAAGAGTGAGTTGAATAGATGATGGAATTAAATGCACTGTCTCTGTTTTTGCAGATGACACAAAGATATGTAGCACAGTGCAGTCTATTGAAGATGTTCACAAGCTTCAGGCTGACTTGGACACTTTGAGGGTCTGGGCATCCACTTGGCAAATGAAGTTCAATATGGAAAAATGTGAAGTCATGCACTTGGGGTCTAATAACCTGATGGCCACATATGTCCTTGGGGGAGTAAAACTGGGAGAAGCACTTGTTGCTATGGATCTGGGGGTACTGGTAGATCACAGGCTAAATAACAGCATGCAATGGAATCACAGGATAGGGATGACATTTTGCCTCTTTATAAGGCACTGGTGCGCCTTCACCTGGAATATGCCGTCCAGTTCTGGGCACCCATTCATAGATGCTCTGACTATGAAAAGGGTGCAAAGGAGAACTAACTAATAAAAGGAATGAAGGAAAGATTCAGAGAATTAAATATGTTTAGTCTTGAGAGGAGATGACTGAGGGGGGACATGATTAACTTGTATAAATATACAAATGGGCAATACATTTATATTGCCCATGCTAAAAATTATGCCAGACGGCATGATTTTTAACAACTTCGCCCCTGCTGAGCTAGCCATTCTCATCCGCTTTTTGCTGGTGAAAAACAGCTGGCTGCAAAAATACATTTTCTACCCATTTATCCTAGGAAAAAAGGACATGAATCACACAAATTCATCCATTTTCATTGTATGGTCTTTTTCTGAAATTATTCATGTATGGAGTTTTACACTATCAAATTTGTGTTGTACAGCATTACATTACAATTCTTTCTTTTATGGTAATGGCTAGAGATGAGCAAACCAGAACAACAAAGTTTGGGTTCATGTCATACTATGCGGGTTCAGGTCCCCAAAACCTGAACACAGATTTCCGCCAGAAATATTTGCTCAAGTTTAGCGTTCGGCCAGGCCTCAGGGAGCGTCAGGCTGGCTGGGCCAGCAGTAGCAGGGCCCGGTTGGAGTTTGCCAGGCCAGAATCAGGGCAGCGGAGTATGATCGGCAGCAAGAACAAGATCAGCTGCACCACGACGCAGATGAGGCCACTTCAGCTCTGCATATTGCTCTGAGTGCCGGAGACTGCCTTTTGACACCGGACCGCGATCTCACTGCATGTGGAGAGCGAGGACCTGTGCCAGGTGCAAGAAGGACATATGGAGCCTGACATTGGCTGCTTTATCCCCTTTTATACAGGCTTTTATACAGGTCCACTGTTTTTTTGCCGTTCTCTCTCCCTTCTTCCCCTACTCCTTCTCTCATTTTCCTCCTCCTCTTTCTGTCTCCGTTCTTCCCCCTCTCTCTTTCTTTCTCCCTTCATTCCCTACCCCATTTTGCCCTGGTATTGCCCCCCTCCCCTTTTTGTAGTCCTCTCAGAACATGGGCAGAAGCAAGCTGCTTCTCTCCCTTTTCTTGTGTAGTGTATTTAAGAAAACAGGGGTTTAAGGAGAAGAGAGAAACCAAGATGTACACCAGAAGGTTTGGTAAAAACAGAATTACTTTGTTAGATTAGCAAGATTAAGATACAGCTGAGGCAGTACAATCAATATATAGTGCTAATGTGATATATATGGTACAATATTAAGAAAAGATGCAGGAAGGAAATAAATGACTTAACTTATCCTGAGTTATTTTAATGTGATCCTCCTCAGGATAAAAAGAAAACAATCATAGTGTCCAACAGACATCTGATTTAGAGCTCTGCATTGATGTTGCATCATCCCCGTCATATTATTTGTGCAACCCAATGTTATTATTTTAGGAAAATATTATTTGTGCAACCCAATGTTTTTATTTTAGAAAAAAACAGCCAACCTCTAAAATGCTCTTCCTTGCAGGTGCAGGTAATAGGCAAGAGTCCTAAAGCAATCACATATATGAGCATGACAAAAATAATATGAGGAACAAACTGACAACCTTATTGGTGTAAAGTTTTTATTTTGTAGCTCAAAATGTTATCTTTTTACAATATATTTAGTTAAAAGTTCAGTGCTAAAAATATAAAAAGTAAAACATGCAAAAGGTTGTTGCCCATAATAGATTACAATCTATAGAAAATGAATAAGTGCTTTCACTTTCTTTGCCCAATTTGACTCTTTGAAATTAAAAATTCTCTGGTGTTCATGTGAGGTCTTAAAATGATAATGTGACATTTAGGGGCAAAAATGCAAACAATAAGACCAAGGCTGGATGAGAGAATGGCAAAGATTTCTACAGCCACTGTGTATTTGCCCTTTGTGCTGACATAGGCTGGAATAAAGGAAATCCAAACACTAATGAAGACCAGCATGCTAAAGGTAATAAACTTTGTCTCATTAAAGCCATCTGGAAGGTTCCTGGCAAAGAAAGCCACAACAAGAGTCAAGATGGCCAAAAACCCCAGGAATCCCAGCATAATGTAGAAGAAAGTTATAGAGCCTTCAGTGCACTCCATAGTTAGAACCCCTTTGAAGGCCTCTGTGTTCAGCTCTGGAGATGATGGATATGTGATCACCCATGATGCACATATCATAGTTTGAAAGCTTGACCCAGCAGCAATCAAAGAGTTTGGGATGGAGGAACCAACCCATTTCCGTAGGGAGCTATTGGGCTTGGTGGCACTGAATGCAATCACCACTGTGATAGTTTTAGCGAAGATACAAGACACACAGAGTGAAAATGTAATGCCAAATATAGCTTGCCGGATAAGACATGTGACCGTAGCAGGTCTGCCAATAAACAAGAATGAGCAGAGGAAGCAGAAGAGGAGAGCCACCAGGAGGAGGTAACTTAGGCTCCGGTTGTTGGCTTTCACTAATGGCGTATCATGGAAGCGGATGAAGATGCAAAGAACTGAAATAGTAAGCAGTGCACAGATGCTGGTAATACCAGATAAAGTGAGTCCCAGGGGTTCCTCATATGCAAGAAACTCAATCACTTTGGGCATACATGACACATGATTCTCATTGGACCACTGATCTTCTGGACAGCGCACGCAGTCAGTTGCATCTTTTTTTAAAAAAAAGATATAATGCAAAAATTACATATTTAAGACATTGTCCAGACAACAACAAAAAATCAACTGCTTTAGACTGTAAGTTTACAAGGGCAGGGCTCTCTTACCTATTGTATCTAGTATACAGAATATTCATTGCAAACTCTGTAACACTGCATTTTTTATAGTCTATGTACTGTATGTTTCTACCCTGTCTGTAATTACTACTTTGTAAAGTGCTTTGGAAGATGATGGCGCTATATAAATAAACAATAATATTAAAACTGATTAAAGGAGATGTACCTGCCACATCAACTCATTTTCTATCTTTGAACATTAGTTTTATTCCCCTAGATTACCCTCCTCTCCCTCCACCTTGTCATCTTCAGTGAATGGTGTCTATCGTCTTAGGTAATTGACTGCCCCCTGAATTTTTGCACTGTTTCTGAAGTCTAGCTGTAAACACTCACTTCCTATTCATAGCATATGTGTTGCCAAAGGCTGAGAGCTTTGTTTTACAGAGGAGAAAAATGACCATGAGCATCAGCATAATCAGGGCTATTTAAGCTGGACCAAAACCCAGGATTTTGACTACCCCAAGTTTTGCCCCCGGGACCCCCTAATCAGGAATTCCCTGCTGTGTGAAACCTCCCAGGTTGCCCGATCTGTCTCACGCTTCCCGGTCCTATGGCACATGTGCGGCCTGTCGCCCAATCAGCGCGCTCAGATACGCTCCTGTCCCTTCATTTAAGAGCTTGTCTATGTTGAGCAGATCTGAGCATGCAGGTGGCCTCATCCCTCACTACCCTCTAACAGGGTAGAGTGCCCGCGCCGGCCATTCACAAATGCCTGGTGTAGGCACGCGCCCTGCTAAAGGGATAGCAGGGATGCGGCCACCAGCATGCTTGGATACACTTGCCTTAGGGAATCTAGTGGGCTTTATAGATTCCAGGGCCATTGGGGCATGGGTTTTGGTCCACATTAAAAATAGCTCTGATTATGTGCATAAAAATAAAGACACACAATTCCCCCCTTTTGAAGCTACCAGCCAACATACCAGTATAGGGGCTAGGATCCCCATGGCTTGTACAGCCTGCCTCCAGCACCGATGGAAATTCTGTACCCTGCTGGCAGTTGGGAGTAAGGGTAATGAATGGGATGGGGGGTGTCAAGTCACCACACAAAAGCCGATGGGCACTGGTAAATTCTGTACCCTGCTGGCAGTTGGGGGAATGGGTAATAACCTCCTCCACCTTCATCCAGCATTGGGCAGTGTCTTTTCACTGTTCCGAGGCCTCTGTAGTCCCTTGTCAACTCCTTCTCTGCCGGTAGAAGTGGTCAAATTGACTGCTCTGCAGGTATGTGTTTCCCTACCTTCCAGGTTGGCAACTTTCCAGGCTCTGAATGCTCCCCGCCAAGGGGAGTGGTGTTTATACCTCAAGGTGTGGCTTCACAGAAATCCTCCTAATGTAATTTGACAGCAAAGTGCTAGCCTGAAAGGAAGGGGGACCATTGCCCACATGCTTGAGAAAATAATTCATAGGGTAAAACTTCAAACCTGAATTTCTTCATCAAGTATAACTCTATACAATAGGCTAACACTTGGCTATGCCTGTAAAATGACTTTAACCCTTTAAGTGCCAAGCCCGTGAATTTTATGTGGTTGCCTCTCCGACCCTTAAGTACCAGCCTTGTAAAATTCCCGGGCCTGGCATCTATCTATCTCGCATCTGCCCCGAGATGATCAGTAGCGTCGGGTGATCGACGGAGGGAGGTTGGAGAGTCGAGAGGGCTGTGATCCTTTGCTCCGCAGCCCCTCTCCACCAATCACCCGACAGCTGTCATCAGACTTGATCGCCAGGGTACAGTGGAGGATAAGTGGTGAGTAGAGAAAAAAATAAATAAATGCAATTTTTTTCATTTTTTCTGTGTGTTTATTTTTACTGTTAACCCCTTCAGAACAGGTAAAGGTTCCATGAGACCCCTATACCAGTTCACAAGGCTGGGGGCTTGCAAGTCACCTGTGGATAGCGGGCTCCCCCGAGGGGCAGAAAGGCAGGGGCCCATGGAGGCTGTGCGGACAGCAGGGTGGGGAGGCCACCGCGGCCTGTTCTACAAGCTCTGCATAGATGGTCTCGGGCTGGTTATGCTGGGTAGGGGGGACCTCATGTCATTTTTGTTGGTCCCTATGTCCCTGTCCCCGAGGACACTCCTGGAGTGGGGAGCAGGGGAGTGACTTTTTGTGCCAGGCATGATTACGCCCCCTCCCCATTCACTACAGTGGAGGGGGACATGTCAGGCCTGGGCACACACATTTTCACAATAAATGGAAAGGGCGCGGCATTGCGAGTCGCTGATTTGACTAGCACCGATCAGTGGCTGGTGACAAAGGTGAGTACCCTTTTATTCTTTTTGCCGGCTGAATCACTTAAAGGATAGGCCTAGCACTGGTGCCTGGGCCGGGAATGAAACAATTGACTGAACTAGAACATGGACTGGGTGTTGGAGATCAGGAACAAACTGGGAAACAGGTAAGCAGTACTATATATGAACAAGGATGTTGCAGGTAGGTAGTAGGGGTGCAGACCAGGAACAGAGGCCCAAACCAGATCCAGTCATACAGACCAGGGCAGGCAGTCAGAGTCTCAGACCAGGAGGAGTCGGTCAGAGTCACAGACCAGGGCAGGCAGTTAGAGTCTCAGACCAGGAGGAGGCGGTCAGAGTCACAGACCAGGGCAGGCAGTTAGAGTCTCAGACCAGGAGGAGGCGGTCAGAGTCACAGACCAGGGCAGGCAGTTAGAGTCTCAGACCAGGAGGAAGCGGTCAGAGTCACAGACCAGGACAGGCAGTCAGAGTCTAAAACCAGGAGGAGGCGGTCAGAGTCACAGACCAGGAGCAGGCTGTTGGAGTCGCTGACTGGGAACTGGCAGTTGCCACAGACTGGGAGCAGGCAGTCAAAGTCACAGACTTTGGGCAGCCATTCAAAGTCACAAACTGGTAGCAGGCATTTAGAGTCACAGACTATAATTACACTATGGAGGAGCACTGGACCCACCAAAGCTGGGTCAAAGAGCATAGTAGCTGGTGTACCTATAAGGCTGGAGGACGGCCAAATGGCCACCAAACTCCGGGTATACCAGACCATATAGATTGTGTGCTGGGACGGTGGCCCCTGGGGAAAGGGGGGGGGCGCTACATTTAAAAACAGGGGCCCATTCGACAAACTGGCAATATCTTGATCGGAATTAACCTGAATCTGAAGCTCAACACTATGTATATAATTACTGGCAGCAACAAACCTTATTGTGATTTTTATCTGCAGACATTTCTCTTTTTATAATCCGTAACTTTTGCAAACCCAGTTACAGCCTGAGCACATACCAGTTTGATATTTTCCCTTCTGAGCACGGGACACAATCATAGCAACAGAATGGTTCTCCTTCTCGAGGGGCTTTCCGAAATCCTGGGAGACAACTTTCACTGCACACAGATAATGGAACCTTCAAGACAAACATTTATCCAGTGTCATCTAATTAGGTAAGATGTCACTAATCAGAAAAAGACAAAGCACAGCAGCTTACAATACTAGTGAGGGCATGTGGAGCAAAAACACATGTGAATAAAGGGAAAAAAAGAGCTGGGCCCCAAAGTTCTCCCCTCACAAGAGTACCACACTCAATATAAAATGAATCATCATACAATGTTTTTAAAGGTATTAATATATCACATTAAAGCGGTCCTTCACCCTAAATAAGAGCCTATGTTATATGTTTCCCACACCCTGTACATACAGATTGCTCACATTAAAAATCATCCTACCTGCATCTACTGCATGTTATAAGCCTTTAAACATCCAAGATGGCGGCTCATGGAGCATCAGGCAGTCTGCAAACAGGAAGTGTCTTCTGACTGTGCTGCTTTGCATTCTGGGATTGCTGACTTTTTCCTGACCCAGCTCTGCTCTGTCTGAACAAAGTACAGCTATAACCTGCCCCCCTGTACTGGGGAATCGTTTTTTAAGGGTTTGGGCTTTTCAATAAATCTTGGTGAAGCTCCGGTTTAAATAAACAAACTATACAAATCATACACAACACAAGCTATTAAGAAACAAAAACATTTGGTGGAACCCCCCTTTACTCTACTCAGAAATATTATAAAGCAATTCCATGTTAATCATCTGGTCTATTGAAACTAATCTGCCAGCATATATCACAATCCAAAAAATGCAATGCAGTGAAAAAATGTGTTCAAGTGACAGTGCTAGTAAACAAAAAACCTTCTAATGGAGGACTGACTACAATTAATCCAAAACTACCTACAGTGCTCTAGTGCGATATTTACTCAAGTGATGCTGTGCATGGGCATGTTGCAGCCTATAAACAGTCAATAAGTGAAAGGGAGGTGAGCGCAAAGTAATAACACGCGATTAATAACAAAAAAATGACAATGAAACAATAATAGGGCCTCTACAAAATCCTACCAATAACCTGAAGCCCCAAAAGTGCCTATAAGTTACAATTCCAGACATGTATGTATATTGATATAATTAAAATTAATGGATTTAGCATAGCTGTGCTGCACTACACCACACCATGGCCTTGGTTCCAGTTGCAAAATTCTCATGGCAGTAAAACATTCACATTTTGAGGAAAAAAACATGAGAATTTCACTGTTACTGAATCACAAGATAGGAAGGCAATGAAAGTCAATTGCACTTTTTACTACAGTGTAAACATCTGCTGATTCAGTAACTGTGAAATTCTGATCCATTTTAAGCACTACTGCTTAAAGGAGCACTATCGTGAAATTGTGTAATATTAAAAATCTATATAAACACATCGGCTAATGAGAGGAACTAAATAAAACTCCTGCCAAGCTTGTGGTTTATTCTTTCATGGTAGGAATAAAATCCAGGCGTGACAGGTTTATTCTACCAGGGGTGACAGGTTTTGTTTCCTCTTCCTTCCATTAAAATAAAAAAACATGCCTGGCTGGCTTCGCTGTGCAGCAAAGGTGATGGGCCCTCTGACGCAGAACTCAGAACAGATGGGATTTCTTCAGTGCGTGAGCATACATTGGTAAAAGTAACCATGCCATGCTAGACCAGCACTGCCCAACATAGCTTTAGTAAACTAGGGCCTTTCTATTTTATAACATTTTTATAATAGGTTGTGTCATCATACCTTTGTATATTTATCTCCCCACATTATGTTGTTCTTGTTCAGCACCAACTTCTTCCCATTAGGGCCCCAGTCATCATAAAATCCAATTTTGACCAGACCACCTTTAAAATCCGGGGACATCTGCCAGTTCAGCACATCATAGAGGCCCTTCAGCTCGCCTTTTTCATCAAATGCCACTCGCTCTCCATTGGTGGTCAAGAAGTTCACATTCTTTATATAGTAGAAAAGCTTGTATGAAGAGTGAAATAATACATTACTCAGGGGCCAGGCTTCTGTGGTACATTTTGAAATGTATTGATGGCTAAAAACATTGGCCCTGTTTGAATAAACTTTTTGTATAATTAAAATATATTGACAACAGGGACTACATTTCACACTTCAGAATAATAACTCTTTTTAAGAACCCCATTTAGGCAGGCGGTTATAACCTACCTGCCCAACTTGCTGGGCAGGGGGTTGCAAATGCCCCCCCTCCCCGATTATGCACAACTTACTGGGCACTGGAGGTAAGGACAAGTACATAATGCCCTTATTCATCAAGCGATAGCGCCAGGTAGTGTCTGACGAGCGCCAGGTAGCGGCAGCTAACGGCGACTACCGACTCAAGTACGCCCGGCGGCGGTCACAATGACGCATTTATCAAGCAAAATGAGGCTAGCGCCGGCGAGAGCGATGGCTAGCGCGGCATTCATCATGAAGCCGCCTGGACCGAACAGCGCCGCTGCAAATTCCCTCACAGCGCCAAGTATGAGCTGTCGCTCCCTGGCGATGTCCAATGCATTTCAATGGAGCAATCTATAATTATTCATAATTAATTGGTATTAATTTTTTTTTTTTTTTTTTTTTTTAATGTCAAAAAATCGGAGAACACTTCTGCAATGTTAGGATTTATTTTTAAGTAAAAAAAAAAATTAAAAAAAATATGTGCAGAATTGATCTAATAGGTCTGAGATTAATGTATTCATATTACAAAATGATTCTAAAAACATGTATAATGTTACATTCAAAAAATATGGTTGTTTAGGGGTTAAAAACTAGTTAATACACATCGCCGCCAGCGCTCTGGAGTTTAAACAAGGAATGGACAGCGACAGCACATTCGGAGCGTGATTTGTTGATGAATATGAAGCTAGCCGTTCGCTCTGGCCATTCGTTGTCAGGCGCTCACATACAACGCTGGACCTGTGAAACAGCGACCCCCCAGCCCGTATTCAACATTACCGCACACCGACTGAGTCGCTGTCATCAAGCTAACGCCGGCCAAGCACAGCGAATACTGGCTGGCGCTGAAAAAATCACGCTACAGTCTCTCATCTGTCGCTACCTGGCGCTATTAATGAATCGGCCTCTAAGTCTGGGGCTTTTCAGGGTTGTTCATTTTAGGACACACCTGGCAGAGCTCCAGATGATTGCTGGAGGAGAAAGTGGCTGGTAATCAGCATGGCTGCAACTTCCTGTTCTGGAAGCCCAAGGAGAGAAGGCTCGCACCTTTTAGAAAATGATTGCTATTTAATGTCCTGCATTGTTTCTTTTGAATGAAAGAAAAAGTGCAGGGCTGTGCTGTGTTGGTTATGTCTGCCTAGAACAAGTGAACAAAGAAGTGAAAATAAAGCATAAACACTGTCAAACGGTAACTGAATCACACCTTATATACATGCAAACTTGTCAGGCAAACCTTTTAAAGATCCACCTATATAGTCTTCCTATTGGATCACATACAAAGTACAACAGGTGCTTTACTGAATTGCACACTGAAATGAAAATGCATGCATATTACTCATTACAAATGAAAGTTATTCAACAGCCAAAACAAAATCCTTTGCCCCCCACTGCTGATTAGTGCTAGTCTGGTGATCAGTAACTCAGATGGCAGGATCTGAGCCTGCGCCGCTATTGCCATATCCCATGCTGTCTAGAGCAGTGGTCCTCAACCCTGTCCTCAAGGCCCACCAATATGTCATGTCTCCAAATAGCCAGCTCTATTGCTCTGCAGCTGCACTAATTACTCCACCTGTGCATCTTTGTGGAGATCTGCAAAACCTGGCCTGTTGGTGGGCCTTGAGGACAGGGTTGGGGACCACTGGTCTAGAGCATGAACACAGGGATGGGATTCATACCAGGCTGGTATCTTAACCAGATATCAGTAACAGGTGTGCTGCCATGGCCTCTACATTCATTTCAATGGAGGTAGTGTGCTTAGGCCTGACACACCCCCTTCATTATACTGAATGGAGAGGATGTAACCACACCCCTATGACTGATGGCAGGGGGTGTGAGCAGGCATGGAAGCAGTGGCAAATGCAGTTTAGGCCACAGGGTGATGCAGGAAGCAGTGGTAGCGAAGTGGGCTTGAATCTAACAATCAGTTAAGGTGATTGACGGACTAGCACCGGTCACCAGTGGGGGGCAAAAGGTAAATACCCTTTTGTTTTGGCGGTCGCTGAATAACATTATAACACAAAGAGCAAGCAAGCAGAGGGGTTTGTTGATGCTCTTGTACAGGACATGAAAAGTCTAAATCGTTACCTAAACATTTATTTATTTTATTTATCTTATTTTTATGTAAAATGTAAATGTCTAGCTGATGCTACCTTCTCTAGAATCAATCATCCCAGTGCATCATGGAATTGCCAGAATTGCCAGCCACTGACCCTGGCAGTACATCAGCTTTTATGTCCTTCAACACAGGTTTAGTAACACAAACATGAACTGTTTTAACTGGAGGCATCCCACCCATGACTGAACTTCAGAAATCTCCAATTGTTAAACCCCAGGCATCCTGCCAGGGAAAGAGCAGAGCCTTACATACCAGAGTGTTTTCTAATTCCCCTCTGTCACCATGCGTTACTGTGACCGCATATTGCAATTAAAACAGACAGGGATGTGCAGAGTATTTTTTTAAGTGAACCAAAACCCTTTAAGCGATGTTACCCTCATGATTCCAATTTTGCAAGTACCACAGAGCAAGGAATTAATATTAGTTACCTGCCATGGCTGAAAATCTTCAACATTGGCACAAGATCTGTTAATAAATGGTCCATTTCCAAATGTACATGACAGCATATCGTGTATGGCATGAGCCACTGCATTCACTGCATTAAAAACAGACACAGCAAATCTGAAGTCGGTTGTGGAATATACAGAGTTGTCCAATTTGGTCACGTCTTCTTTGCCGGTACAAACAGTTGTATTGGCTCCATCATTTAGCACTTTGTTCCACCGGCATCCAAAGACCAGTTCCCAAAACTCCTTAATAAATATGTCATTTGGGAATTTTGCAGGAGCAATGCTATATAAAAAATCCTTAAAACCAGGAATATCTGAACTGTATTTGGCAAGGCCAATTGTGCCTTGTAGTGTCATCCATAAATCATTCTGAGAAAAAACAGCCGAAGGAAGCCAACTCCCAACAGCTATCCAGATTTTCCCAAATATTTTACTAGCAGTGATGGCCTGGAAGAAAGCAATTAGCTCTGTGGCATAGGCGTAGAGTACAATGACATTGGTTTTGGTTTTATGGATGGCACCAATAATGCTGTCTAGGCTTTCTTTGCTAGGTGGGGTAGATAGAGATTTGGCAAAAGCAATACAAATGCCGTTCTTGGCCATTTCTTGTTTCAGTTTTTGGCTACCTTGGTCTCCATAGTCATTGTTGGAGGACAGTATGCCTACCCAAGACCAGTTAAAGTATTTGATCATCTGTACCACAGCAACAGGCTGGGAGTCTACAGTACCAACAGTTCGTACAAAAGAAGGGAATTGGATTTTGTCAGCTAATGATGGCAAAGCAGATGCATAACTAATCTGAAAAGAGAACATATTATTCTGTTATTCTATTATTATTAGTGTATGTTATTACACCAACTTCATTCATAATTAAGAGTATGTCCGTATGGCCCTAAATGGGGAAGAAGCTGATTCTATAAAGTCAATCAGGCAAAACCCCTAATTCTATCTATAATTAAAATGTTATACAGATGCAACTTTCTTTAACTGTCCATTTATTGTACTGGTGCATTGTGCTATCTTAAAACCTTAAAGAGTGTGTGTGTAAATACCTCCACTATTTCTCTGTGGCCTCATAGCCAACATCCTGTTTACTTCTGTCCATAGCTAGCAGGCTGTCTATGTCACTGGGGTGCTTGTCTCACTTCATATTCCTGATATGAGTCCAGCTCCTTCTTTTAATTTAGTACTCTGTTTTTATGTGTGGTGTATTTCTTAGTCTTGCTTAGTTTCAGTTGTTAGTGTCTTGTTCCCTTTCTGCTCTCTGTACCCCTTCCCCCCCCCCCCCAAGTCTGGGTCCCCTTTCCACAACCTGGTCCCCTTCTTATATCAGTTTTACAGATGCACTGTGGATTATGTTATAAGAGACTATATGAGTTTAGGCTAGCTTTCCAGTGAACTATACCCAAACACAATTAGTGTAAGAATTCTTTAGTCCAAAAAACAGTATGGTTATTATTTGTAGTCAGAATCAGGCCTGCTCTCATGCCCTCAGTTTGCAAAGAGTAGGCTTCTTCAGGAATTTAGGCAGTGGGGCATATCCTGACTGGGTTGGCAGTCACACATTTCTGTGTATCCATCTACTACCTAAAACCTACTTTTCTCTTACCTGTGGGAACATTGTGAGTCCTAAGATCCGGGCAATAGCTACAGAACCAGAAGACGGGGAATCGCCCACCACTGCAGACAGTTTTGGAGGTGTAGATCTGCAACTGTAGTTTGGTACTTTAGACTGCTTCCCAGACAGGTAACACATGACAGCCTCCAAAGCCTCTGCATCAGAGTAACATGAATCATAAATCTCAAACCCTAATGTAATGTTGGGCAATAGCCATGGGTCTGTGTTGATCTTTTCCATCGCAAATAACATTGCGAGAACATACTGATATTTCTCTATGTAAAACCTGTAAAAAATCATTAAAAAAGATTACTTTGGACACTGCTTAGTTGAGAACCACATTTAGTTTTTAACTTGCATAGACATTCTTTGGGTCTCGCAAAGTGTGCTATAGTACGTGTTTGTCTAAGATGTTTTCAACCAATGTAGAACTAAGCAGCAGTTCCTTATTTTATTTTTGTTTTTCAAAACATCATATAATATATTGATAACACACTATAAGCCCTCGTTCACACCTATCTGGTACCCAATGCATTTGTGTGATTTCGACAGATGCAGCGATACCAGAAGCCCCTCTATAGCCCCATACGTAGCCTCATCGAATTTTTTTTTCTAGAATGCAAACACATGTAAAAATGAAGAGTTTATATTCATTTGCATCTGTGTTTTTGATTTCAAAAAATGACCAGAGGCTCTCCCTCTCCAAGCCTACCAGCCATCACACCAGGCATAGGGGCTGGTTTCCCCCAAAGCTCGGAGGCCGCATGCAGAGTCTCAGGCCATGTAAAGATACCGGCCCCTATGCCCCTCAGTGCAGGTCCAGTGCTCCCCCAGGGGTGAACATGGACCCAAACCAATGGGCACCAGGCTCTTCTGTCCCTCCTGGCATTTGGGAATATGGGTAAAGGGGTGGTGGGTTAACAGCAAGTCACTTGCCATGCCAGAAGGTAAATTGCTCTCCCCTACCCTTTCAACTAGTATAGGGGTCTCTCGACTCCTTACTTGTTCAAGGTAGTAGAAGATAAGAAAAATAAACACACCACACACAATAATTTTATTAGACTAAATTTACACTATACTTACCTCTGCCATCTTCATTCAGTGCCGGGCGATGCTCCTGTGCCTTTTAGTATACCTCGTCCCATCCTTATCTGCCGACAGAAGCGGTCAAAATGACCGCTCTGCCAGCGTTTAGACGGAAGGAGAATGAGAGTTCCCCTTCCTTCTATGTTGGCACTCTGTCAAGCTCCACTCGCTCCCCAGGGTAGTTATACCCTCGGGCATGGCTTGCCTGAGTATCCCCCTAGCAATGACATTTCTGTAAAGCAATACCAGGGGTATAAATACCCCTCCCAGTGGTGGGGAGTGAGCTGGGCCTGGCAGAGTGTCAGCAGGGAGGAAAGGGAAACCTTCATTCTCCTTACTTCAAAACGCCAGCAGATAGGTCATTTTGACAAAAGAAGAAAATGCAATAAGGGATCCGAAGAGGCACCAGGTAGGTTCCAAAGCTAGGGGGGTTGCAAGTTAACGGCGGGCATAGGGGTGACTTGCTGTTAGCCCCCTGTCCTATTATCCCCAAAGGCCAGTGAGGTACAGTGTACCAGCTCGAGGGCTTGGAGAAGGGTAACCTCACATAATTTATTTATTTTTTTAATGAAAAACCCAAAGCGCAAAAGCAAATAAACCCCATAGAATAAAATGTCAACTGCAGCTGCAAAACAGGACTCTTAGCTCCTACTATAAGCCTTATTTTGTTGAAATAGCAAAGGACTAGGACCTTTAGAAAAAAGAACATGAGTCCTGGCTACACAACTTTTGTAAGATTTTGTCTTTTCCTGTGGCAGGAAAATCATATGTGAAAGGGAATGCTCTAGACTGGGCAACCTTAATGCAGTGGGTCCTGGGCAGCTCATCCTCATAGAATTCACTAAATATATCATAGCACCCGTAGGTACTTGTACAAAGTAACACAAGAGCCTGGCATGGGTAATGAGTCGCACCTGGAATCATTAAGAGACTGATTTAAGACTATCACCACAAGAGTAGGCTACAAATGGGTATCTGGTGCTACAATGTAGCTTTGGCGCTGGACAAGTGTCGCTGTAGTTTCCTGTCCAGCATTGATAAATATGTCTGGAGGGCCCTGTATAAATGCTCACCCTGATACACTCTGCGCCTGAGAGTAACAATGCTGCTACTGTTTCATATAGCACCCTGGGGGAAAGCAGGTCAATGTGATGCCACATACAACAACAGGACAATGCTGCAGCAAACGATAGGTTGGGCCAGTTAAGTTTATCCAGAGATTGGCGCTGAAGCCCATATTTAAGAAAAAATAACACAAAGCCAGCATGGGCTCTCTAGTGACATATACAAAAATGTCTGTTTCTGAACACATATACACCGGCACCAGAGCGAAAACACATGGAATGACATTGTTTATACACTGTAACACTGACACTGCAATGGCAGACCAACACATACAATTCTAAAAAAAATACAAAAATATAAATGACAATATAAGTCTTTGGTTGCTGGCCAGGGGAGCCAAACCAATCGTCATATGATAAAATAGTGGGAAAAATTGGATCCAAACTCTATTTATTCAAAAATAAATGAAAGATCATTGAATTGTATGGGAGAACAATACTGAGTGACAGGTGCTATGTGGTGCTGCTGAGCATACACTGAGCCACCACTAGTAATACATGTGACTCTACACGATACTATTAGAGGCGCTCACCTTTCATATATATGGTTTTCACATACTGCATCCGGTCTTCAACTGATGCAATGTGGTTCTTAAATAAGGCCCTAAGCAAGAAGGCACTCATTCTGCCTCTGCTGCCTCTGTACCTTGCTACAAACAGAAAAGAGTGCACAGCTGGCCACATCCCTGCTGCATTGCAATGCACCAGCCAGATGCAAGGCTGCTTTTTACAATGTAATAAGAGCCTTCTTCCTGAGTTACATTGTATAGCAGCCACTGTATGTGTGAGTGATTTCTCAATCATGCTGTTGCTTGAAACATGCTTGTTGCTCTAAAGAAACTCATATATATATTCTTCCATTCCTCCAGGACTAAGACACAGAGAGCTCTTAGTTTTTAACTGCAACTTTGTGGTTGCATCGGTTTTGTAGTTTAATTTTGTTTGATTAAACTGCCTGCCATAGAGATGAGCCTTTATGAGTGTGGTGGGCAATGCTGGCTAGGGTTTTTTTTTTTTATTTACTCTGTTTGATAAAACACTGTAATTAGGCATTTGTAGTATACACACCTTACCTCCACTTAGGCTGATCGGTCCAAGTTGGCTTCTGCAAAACATACTCATTCAGGCCCCATCCCCAGGCATTGGCATGGAATCCATGCCATAATTCCACATTAATATGGGGGCTGAGGTTCCTAAATAGAAACATTTTTAAGCAAACAACTGGACCAATTAGCTATGGAGAAACTAAAGTGTGTATCCAGCTCTAGTCTCGCATCCACTAAATGTAAGCTACACCTTGCTTGAGATTTTACACAACCTCCCCTTATATAGCATTCCAATAATATTACCAATATCTTGGCAATATTGAAGTTATGTCAGAAATAAAGGCAATTTAATTCGCAATCTTAAAACAAACATTGGGCTTGATTCATTAAAGGTTGAATTCAAATTTTCGCATGTTTTTTTGAGAAAAATGTGCGATTTTGCGTGCGAAAATTCTACGCACGATTCAACAAAGTTTTACTTTCGTTTTTGCTAATTCAATTCGAGTGAGAGAAAAAGCACTCGAAAATAATTCGATTTGCGAAAATAATTTATGTGGAATTTACAAGCGAAAAACAATTCTAGTGATTCAGGTGCCATGGATTGACTCCACACATGAGTTAAATTCAAGTGTTTCACACGAATTTTTTACAGAAGCTTTCAGGAGGAGAAAAGTCTGTTTTCTGACTTCCACCATGGAGTCCTTCTATCTACTATAACTGCAAAAGAAGCCCAAAGTGCACCATAAGGAGGCCTATAAACATGAAATTGTGTAAAATGTATTATTATATTTAATATAATAATATTATTATATTTATTATTTTTAATTAATATATATTTAATATACACATATTAGCAAAAACATTTATATAAAATAAATCATGTGCAGTAACATGTGCAATGTTTTATTTACCACATTGCATGCTGCTGCACAACTTGATAAATGTAAGTGATGTAAACAATACCTAACGCCATGACAACATAAATATAGCAGACAGAAAAATGACCATCCCAAAATATTAAAGAAACATTTAGGGGTTAAAGTGGCCCAAAACCCAGGATTTTTACTATACTGGGTTTTGGTCCTTTCCCCTGGGGCACCCCGATCGGGTGTGCCCCGCTGTGTAAAACCCCCTCCAGATCGCCAATGCCAACTCACTTGTTCCCGGTCCTACGGCACATGCACAGCCGTTCGTCCAATCAGCGAGCTCGAAGCCGCTGACGCCACCTTGTCTAAGTCTTTGTCTAATGCCAGAGGCTCTGTGCACGCTGGCGGCCGCATCCCCCGTTTCCCTCTAACAGGGAGCGTGCCCGCGCTGGCCATTCACAAATGCCTGGTGCGGGCACGCGCCCATGCTAGAGGGATAGCAGGGATATGGTCGCTGTTGGACCGAGAAACAAGGTAAGTGTATGGGGCGACCTGGGGGGTTTTCACACAGCGGGGCATCCCGATTTTGGATGCCCCTGGGGGAGGGAATCACTTTAAGAAATGCTAAGGCCACTTAGTGCCAGGTGTCAGGTCAATGTCAGGTCCCAGTGCAAAAGATGTATTTATCAAATCAAAAATCCAGAGCGCCTGTGATAGTGCCAGGTAGTGTCCCATCTATCATCAGTGCCATTGCTGAGTTCCCTACAGTGTCAGACCAGGCGCTTACCCTGCACTGTGTGGCCTTATCCCATACATTTCAATGGGCTGGGATTGTTATAATTATTTTGGC
Source organism: Gastrophryne carolinensis (assembly GCA_027917425.1). NCBI lineage: Eukaryota > Metazoa > Chordata > Amphibia > Anura > Microhylidae > Gastrophryne > Gastrophryne carolinensis. The sequence continues at coordinate 223,986,034 of CM051235.1, forward strand.
CACTTTTGTTATTTTTTTTTGGCTGGTGCATGTGCCACGGGATTCCTGGGCTGCTTGGAATTGTTTTTGGAAGTTTTTTTTGTACTTTTGCGCTGCAAATGTGACTTAGGCCATGCCTGAGTGTGGGAGCGCACCACAGACTGCAGGGAGGCCAAGGATATGCCGAGACCCATAAATCTGGCGTGGATCCACAGAACGGTATTTGTGGGGGTTCCTAGGGTGTTTCACACAGTAGAACATCCCTAATAGGGATGCCCCGGGGGTTGTAAGTTGCCCGCGTGTATTTTAAGTGATCTTTTAGACCCCATGGCTGCCCAGGCGAATCTTCCTCTTTAAACTGGACTAGTCGCCACCATGGAAGGCCCTGGAGTCTAAAAGGCTCCCCAGTATTCCTGCTGATGTGTGCGCTCCCACACCCATCCATTCAGACAGTCCAAATGCATGGTAACGTGCCCTCCACAGGGAAACCTGCTCCCTATGCCGACGCTGAGTCCAAAACAACGGCTTTATGCCCTACATTAGTATGCACGGCATAAATCACTGATTGGAAAAGCTCATGCACTGTGGGAACAGCAGAAAGATGACTGGAGTGGGAGATCAGGGGGTTTGTAACAGCAGGACATCAGGATGCTTGTAGGGCAAGAATAGTGAAAATCCTGGTGATTGGTCCACTTTAAAGTGGAACAAAACCCGCAATGCCCCATTGGTGAAACCCCCTCAGAATGTCGCTATTCACTCACCTCTTCCTCGTTCCAGCGGCGCATGCCCGGGCTTTCATCCAATGACAGCTGTCTGCCATGACTGTGTCATTCAACAAATGGCTCTCATTGACTTTAATGGGGAGTGCGCGCTGATGCATCCCCAGTGGCACCTGCTCCTGTCTCAGCCTATATGATTGGCTAGGGCAGGAGCAAGCACATGCCACAGGGGGGATACGCCAGCATGCGCTCTCCATTGAAGTCAATGAGAGCCACGGCAGATGCCTCGCATGCGCCATAGGAACGAGGCAGAGGTGAGTGAATAGTGATATTCTGGGGGGGGGGGGGGTTCACACAGCATGATATACTAACTCAGGATGCCATGCGAGAAAGCCAGTGTACAGTGGAATATTTGAGTTTGTTGTTAAAGTGGACCCAGCTGGCTCTGCAGTCTAACAAACTCCTAATGCGGCCAAATCCCTATCCATGGGCCATCCCGCTGTGTAAAACCCTTAGGGATCACCTGTGATCCCACAGCTCCTCCCCAGTTTATGTTCGGGCGGGAGCTCAGACAGACAACCTGGGTGCTGGAGCACACACATCAGTCGGAGGGAAACCAGGGATGCTGTTCATTCCCTGCTCTCTATGCCGTGCTCTGTGGGCCACCTGATTCCCTCTCCTTGGGACCTCCAATTAATGATTTGTGAATAGCTGACACAGGCATGCACCCAGTTGGAAGCTAACAGGGATACAGTTATCGGTGCACTCGCCTTCATCGGGGCCTTAGCGGATGAGACCTCTCGACAACTGAGCAAAGCAGAATGGAGCCAAGTGTACCATTGGGTTGGCAGTCAAGTATGTTTTACAGGCAAACCGGGGGGGGGGGGGGGTTCACATAGTGGGTCATCCCAATTTGAGTACCAAAACCCAGGATATTTAAAATCCTGGGTTTTGGCGCACTTTAAAGTCGATCGATTCCCTCCCCACGGGGCATCCATAATCGGGATGCCCCACTGTGTGAAACCCTCCAGGTCGCCCATACACTTACCTTCTTTCTCGGTCCAGCGAGGGTAGCAGGAGATGCGCGTGTCAGTACGCTCGGAGCCGCTTGCCTTAGACGATGTGACGTCAGCGGATCCAAGCTCGCTGATTGGATGAGTGGCTGCGCATGTGCTGTAGGACGGGGAATAAGTGAGTTGGTTTTAGCGACCTGGGGGCAAGGACCAGAACCCAAGATAGCCAAAATCCTGGGTTTTGGGGTGAGTATACCGGTCATCCCAGGGGGATTCACAGAGCCGCACAAGTGACGTGACACAAGGGGCGCGCTGGGACTCTGGAGCTGGCCCTGGATGCAACAGAAACCTTTAATGTGGTTTGGAAATGTAAGTACATCAGGACTATATGGGGCGACCAAACCAATATCTATGCTAATGATGACACTCATGGCAGCACTCACATTCGTATATTAATCGATCCACAGAGCAAAGTCAAAACTAAGAACTGTTAATCTACAAACCACCCAAATAAATCGGTACAATAACAATAGATGTAAAGCATTGCAAAGCAACACTGCCAAAAGGGCACCTAAACCACCATCACTAAAAAATGATGCACCGAACCAATGCAAAGTGCAAAATTAAACATAATTAAACATTAACAATGACATGTACTATTCCACATTAATTAGAAAGTCCAGAAACACAAAACAAAAAAAAACTAAACAGAACAAAGAGCAACAAAGGATCATACTGTTCTGCTACAAATTAGGAAGCAGTAAAAAAAATTCTCACACACAGCATTTGGGTATGGAAAATTTGTGCACTTTTTCACTGAGTTTTCCAGTTGTAAAGTGATTTTCAACTACACACGAAAAAAATTCGCCCGCAAATTCGCACACACAAATTTAATTCAACTGCCTTTGTGAATCACTCCTAGGTTTGAAAAATTTGTGCATGCGAATTTATTTTCCAAGCGTTAATTTTTTTTTTCTACCTTTAGTGAATCAAGGTCATTGTCTGAAAATCAAACTTCTACTTACTTCTCACACAATCTTCTTGGTGGTTTCTCCTTAAAAGTTAACGTTTGTTTAACAATTCTTTCATGTACAGGAATAAGGCCTCCGATGACAATGTGTCCTTCATATGTGTAAGTGGGTAAAGGCTGCTCTGAGGATTGACACTGAGAGGAAGCACTTGACATCTTCATCATAATTATTAATGAGAGCCATACATCTAATATCATTATATACATCCGTTACCTAAAGCCAGAAATCCGAAGAAACAGAAAAGATTAAAGCAACCAGAGTGCTGCTGAAATATTGGCTTTTATTTCTTCTGTTATCACTATTTATTAACACATACACACAATCATTTTGCTACTGTTTGTTGTAACTTAGAAATATCTACATGAACCACTAAGACAAGTGGCAATGTACCACACACACCAGGAAAATCACACAGACAGTCCTCCTTTCAATTATATTCATTCAGTACAATAATGTGGTCTAGATAATGTGGTATGAAGATCCCAGTGCAAATGCACAGAAAGCCACAGCAGTTATGCACCTGTCTCTGACCACGGCAGAATCAGACATTTTTAGATTTGTTTCCACAGGGCCTGGGCAGGGGTTTAAAATATACATGGACATATAGTATGTTTAATGTCCTTAGAAAACATATTTGCAGATATTGGAACACAGCAACTTAAATATTTAAATGGATTGTCGAAGCTAAGTGTAAAATCAAATCAAGGTTTACTTATCCGCTATTCATTTGATTCATCCTGATGTTGCTGAATAAACCTGTTCTGTAGCCCAGCTCCCAGAATTTATTTACACATGACACATTTTTTCAGCTCTGAGAAGTGAACCTATCTCTACCCCTTTTGTATCAGACAGGGCACATCTGTGTTTGCAGTGGGACATATATCTTATTCTTCTCCTTGTCTTGTTAATTTAGTTCATTGTAAAGTAACCTACCAGCCAAATAATAAATCCTATTTAATATAGATAGATAACTTCAAGAAAAAAAACACTTAGAATTCACACGCATTAATGGGCACTCCAGCGGGTACAATCAAGCTTAAAGATTTATTGTAAGTAAATAATCAATTAAAAACCACAAAAACACACAGGACTAAATTAAAAACACTAATGAATGGCCTCCAGGATACATGACAAACAATCTGCAACATTGAACATCAATAATTCATCAATATACTTATTTATAGCAATTAATAATAACACCAAGTACGGGCGGCAGGGTAATAAAAATTAATAATACAAAAAGCCCTCCCTAAAGCACTACTACTACTCTAGAAATCTAGACTTTGACACTTTAACCGCCGCTGTGGCGATACTTTTTTGTATTAGCTTTTCAATAGGTTGAATATATTTGTTGCAATACACATTATACTTGTTTGCACTGTTCATAGTGTTTTTAGATTGGGTTAGATTTCTAGAGTAGTAGTAGTGCTTTAGGGAGGGCTTTTTTTGATATGCACATTTGTATTATTAATTTTTATTACCCTGCCGCCCGTACTTGGTGTTATTATTAATTGCTATAAATAAATATATTGATGAATGTTCAATGTTGCAGATTGTTTGTCATGTATCCTGGAGGCCATTCATTAGTGTTTTTAATTTAGTCCTGTGTGTTTTTGTGGTTTTTAAATTGATTATTTACTTACAATAAATCTTTAAGCTTGATTGTACCCGCTGGAGTGCCTATTAATGCTTGTGAATTCTAAGTGTTGAAGTTTTATACTCGGTGTTGTGGAATTCATGGAGCACCCAGACTGGGATCATTTTCTTTTTCAGTAGATTGTGAGTAGTGCCCCTTACAAGCTAGTTTAATAAGATAGATAGATAGATAGATAGATAGATAGATATTTAATATGTATATATATACATAGTAACATAGTTTGTAAGGCTGAAAAAAGACTTTAGTCCATCCAGTTCAGCCTGTTTAACTCCTTCCAGTGGTCTAGTAGCCATAGCTGGAAATGTTATCACATGCCAGGAAGGCATCAAGGCCACTTTTGAACGTTATTACCGTATCCATCATTACTACCTCCTCTGGCAGCGAGTTCCATAGTCTCACTGCTCTTACAGAGAATGTATATCTTACTTTTGATGCAGAGATGATGGAGTACACACAGAGAAGGACATGTAAACTTCTGTCTTTACTTATACAGGTTAGAGAGAAATGTGCAGCTATAGCTTAACAACAAGGGATAACTCGGCGCTCCACACCATATTTAACAAAAAATTAGACACATCTAAACGCTCTAAAGCTGGGCGCTGTAGCATAGAGAATGCTGTGTGATTAAAGTCTGTTTTTGAACACATATACACCAATAACTAAGCGAAAACACTTGGAATGACATTGTTTTAACCCTGGGACAATAACTCTTTAGTGCCAGACCTGTAAATACAATTCTGCATAAATATAAAAAGTCCAAAAAATGTATAAAAGTGTTTGTTTGCAGCCAGGAGAGGTCACACAATGATTTGAAAAATAATTTTAATTGCCAAACACGCTTTTTAAACACAAACAAGTGAAAGCCCATTGAAATGTATTGGAGAGCGACACTGAGCAAAAAGTAATATGTGGCAAATTCAAGAGCGCCGGCGCTATGCTCTGAGCCACCTCTGGTAATACATGTGACGCTACATGGTGCTGTTAGAGGCGCTCACCAGATTCCCTTTCTTAAATGTGCCTGCCTCTACGAAGCACTTCCTGGCACTATCCTTTCTTAAATTATCCCCATAGTGTAAACCAGTGGTCAAACCATTGAGGCTAAGTGGCACAGATACTTCATAAATCAGGCACCTAGTCTGGACAGGTCATTTAACCAATTTTGGACATTTTTGCACATATACTGTATCAAACATTTCCTCCCAAAATGTTTGACATATTAAAAGATGATATATATTTGTAGTGTCTCCCAAAATGTAACGTTATTATTTCTATAATTTCATATTGTAAGAGACCCATGAATAAAGTTTTCCAATATATAACAGAGGCTATAATGTAATCAGAGATTACAGGGATTACATGAATGGGAAATATTGTTGTAAATTTTGTCTATAGAACTGGTTTAAATATTTAGAGATCTTAGCTGGATTAAGAAAATCTTAGAGAACACATAATTAACAAAATAATATACTAAACAAGGTAAATAATAAAAGTTTTATGCTATGATTTTTAAAGTAAAAAAGTAGGCAGTTTAGACTTTACAAGGAAGAACAATAATATTGTTGCTAAATTTGTTATAGATACTTTTAATTGGGTGAGTAGAGATAAGATATTATTCTTTTATATATTCTACTTGTTTTGAATACATGTTACAGCAGCAAATGAAAAAACGGTGTGCTGTGATTTGAAAGGACTTTTGGGTTGATTCAGAGCCCCTTTCTCAACGTTTTTTTTGGAGGGCTTGCTACCAAACGAAAAACCACAGAAAAATGAAAACATTTCATACAAAAATTCCCACAGAAAAAAGGCTCTGCTGAATCCGACGAAGTTGAAAAATGGACGAGAACGGAAATTTTCAAGCAAAAAAATGTTGAGAAAGGGGCTCTGAATCAATCCTTTTGTTTGCAAAGTGCAGCAGTTCACCTCATCATGGCTGCCCTCTCCCTTCCTATTCAGAACACAGCTGCTTATGGAAGTAGAAGCAAGACAAAGAGTACTGGCACACCACCTGAATTTGTTTGCCATAGACCACCAACAATAGGGCTCAGCTGGTGGTCTAAAGCTTCGCATCATCAGACTGTGGACACTGGGAGAGAGGGAGAACAGCCAGGGTGATGAGTATGTCTTACAGACCTTGCCCATTATACTGATTATTATACAACATCACAGAGCCAAGGGCAAAAGATAAATCATAAGCTGAAAATTTGCCTGTTTTATCATTTTGAACTGTTTTATTTGTTTCTGTTTCATTAAAAGGGCTATGTACTTGTACTTGAAAAATTAAATATGTAAACATAAGATAAACACTCTGGAAAATTTTACACATATAAAATATAATTAATATTTTAGCATTAGGAACAACTTTTTGGATTTATTATTGCTTCAGAGAACATTGGCAAGCATATCTATAATATGTACAAAACTATATATTCATTTGAGATAGCTGTAAATATATGTAAATGAATATGTATTTTCTTACATCTGTATTAAGTAATGTTATTAGTGGGTAACGTTCCTGAAGAAGATGCCTGGGGGGGGGGGGGGTTCAATGTACAGAGTTAGCCAATAAATGACATTTGCATTAACTTAGGATTCTCTGCTTACATTGGTATAAGCCTGAATTCTCCTGAAATATGGCATATGGTTAGGAGTAAAGTTATTCAGATGTGTTAGAAATTACAATTAGTTTAATATTAAACTTATATTCATGAAATTACATATAATAAGGAAATTTACCAACTGATGTTGAATTACAAACTTTGTGCAAGAATGGATTTAATTACGTGTATCTGTAAATCTGTAACTTGTAGTGTAAATGTATATACATTAAATACTATAAACATGTTTTATTGGGGTAGGTGGAAATTGCACACCTATGCTACTGAAATACATTATGAAGGCAATGGTGAAATTGAATGTAGTAATAAAGTGAATGTTCTTTTAGCTTGCATTTCTTTTTTGTCTTGTTAGTTATTGCTATGAATATATATTTCAGACACTAGTGCAAGCAACAAATATTAGATTTTCATTTAGAAAATAAATACATGACAGTAATCTGTAGATGATCTTAAAAGTTAAAATTCAAAATCAAACCTCTTTTCTTTTAGATACGTCACATTAAGTTGGATACCACTGATATATATCAAGATGATCAAGATAAATGGCAAGCAATTCTTTTCAGTTCTAAGTTCGTTTTTCGTAATGGCATTTATAAGAAAGAGAATACACTAAACAAGAATATAAATTAAAATTTAGCTAAAAAAGTAAAAGGCCAACAAGTGTCCCCCCAAAAAATGCTTTTGTGTTCAGTAGTCGCAATGCACGTGTATTTTCTGCGAGCAACTTACCAGTGAAATAAGGGTCAGTAGACTTAGCTGTCTGTGGACAGAAAGGCAGAAAGGATACAATTTGTGAAGACTTATATATGATTGACATGTCAGGGGGGAAAACACTCTAATTGATAGCCTTAATCAGGTCAGATATATGGTGAATCACTGTAATCAATGCCTTCTATAATTCTAGCTTCTGATAATGACAGTGTGAAGGTGATGACATAGTAACACCACAGAAATAATTGCAGGGCGCATATTTTCCATACAGTGCAGGAAATCAATTCCCATTGAAAGAATATATAGCTATTGCATTACCTGTAGTTAAGCATTCACACTAAATATACATTTTGCTGTTGTTGTAAACACTGAATTTATAAAATAATATTGAGAGCTTCATTTATGAAGAGCACTATTAAGAGTAATTTTGGTGGTATACGCTTCCGTCTTGGAGTGCCCGCATTTTCTTAAATTTTGCCGTTGCTATTTTTACAGAATATCGTTGATGCATCCGAATGTCATTCTTTTGAGAATGAGTGATATTAACAGGCGCTGATGCTTGAGAAATAAGGTTCTTAATATCTTCTCCCTATATAGTATGTATTTTACATGCACACATTTTATCCACCCCCTTGACACAATGATACTACACCATTGCGTAGATTCCTGTTGTCTACTGTAATACAAACTGGGTCCTTCCCACCTCTCACTTTAAATAACCTTAATTTTGATCCTTCTGTATGCCGCACATCCATACATCATTATACACTATACATTTCCTTGGTACCATGGCTTCTCCGAGTGGCACCTGAAGTGGCTAGATTTCTTCAAGATCTTTCCCAAAAATATAAATAAAGGTGCGCACTCATTAAACATTATATAAGAAAAAAGAGAAATTGTTTTAAAAAAGAATTCACTTATTAAAATAAACCACATTGTGGAACACACCTCTAGTGATGCACGAATAGGAGGACTCCCGGTTGGTGTAGATTTGAGCAGCTGCAAAAATAAGAGTAAGTGCCAACCGCCACAGCAGTTCCATGTGGTGGAGACCTTCATTAAATTAGTACAGAAGGAGGTTTCCGGAATCAAGTGGCGCCCCCTAACAGTTAAATTTAAAAACAATCTTAATAGGCAAGAGAGATTGGCTCTCAAGGAGTTGGAAAAGGATAAATCAATTATTATAAAACCTGCAGATAAAGGGGGCGCCACTGTGATTATGGACAGATCGTTCTATGAAAATGACATTCAGACACAATTGTCTGACACTGAGGTCTAGTGTAAGCTGAGGGGTGATCCTCAAAAGTATTAAGGAGGAGATTGTCACCATTGTTTTGGAGGCATATGAATCATCCTTGATTGTCATCTTTGTACAATGGACCTAAATAGTCTGTATACATCAATTCCCCATAACTTAGGAATATAAGTAGTCAGAGATACACTGGAAGACATGGGACTTGACAAAGAATTTAGAATATTCCTGGAAAAACTGCTACGGATAGTACTAACTAAGAATTACTTTTACTATAATGGGGATTTTTACCAACAGCTCCAAGGCACGGCCATGGGGTCGAATGTGGCCCCTTCATACGCCAACCTCTTTATGGCGTCATTTGAGAAAAATTTAGTTTATACCCATCCTTTATTTATTGATCATGTGATACTTTGGTATCGCTTCATTGATGACATTTTCTTAATTTGGAGAGGAACCCCTGATACACTTATTGAATTTAAAGAAACATTGGATAAGTGCCTGCCTTCGATTTCTTTTACAATTGACCATAGTGAAAAATGGGTGCATTTTTTAGATGTTAATGTTGGCCTAGAAGCAAATCGGATCGTTACAGATATATTTAAAAAGCCCACCGATAGAAATACGTATTTGCACTTTAAGAGTTTCCATCCACCTGTCCAGAAAAAGGGCATCCCATATAGTCAATTTCTCAGATTGAGGAGGATTATTGGGGATGAACAAACATTTCATATTCAAGCAGATGCAATGGCTAGGGATTTTAAGGATAGAGTATATCCGGAAGCAGTTGTAGAGAATGCCAAGTTGAAGGCCGCCAGGGTACCAAGGGAGTCGTTATTGCGATATAATCCAAAAGCAAAATCTGAACGTATTCCTGTAATTTTGACGCATAATGTACATAGTCATTACATTAAACGGATTAAAATAAACAGTTTTGACTAGTGACCCGGCCTTTGAGGGTATTTTCTCAGCGCCCCCTTTATTTACCTATAGACATCCCAAAAACATTAGAAGCCATTTGATTAGGGCTGACACAGAATTAGGTTGCCAATTTGAGTAAAAGACGTTGTTGGGTTTACCTAAACCACAAGGCATGCACAACTGTGGGCATTGTGCCCAATGTAGCTTTGTGATTAGAGGGAAAGATTTTTTTCACCTACGGACGGGCAAAAGATATATGATAAAAGACTTTGTTAATTGCTCATCTACATGTGTTGTATATATGTTGAAATGCCTATTGTGGTATTGTCTACATAGGCCAGACCACTAGGGAAGTTAGACAAAGGATTTCTGAACACAGGAGCTCGATTAGAAGAGGGGATCTAACCTCACCTGTAGCCAGACATTTTTTATCAGCAGGACATAATATCTCGCAACTAAGATTTATGGTTATAGAGCAGATTAAACCGTCCAAAAGGGCTGGTGATATAAGGAGAAAATTGTCCCAGAGGGAATTATTTTGGCTTTATGAGCTTAATTCCTTGGCACCACAGGGGATGAATGAGGAATGTGACTTTACTTCTTTTTTATGAAAATATACCCTTTAGTTGAGAGATTGGGAGCTTGATATTCAATAAATGTTGTATCCTGTGGGGTTGGGTCATGGTCGATAAGAAGTGGGATAATGTGTATAGTAAAGAATTTCTCAGTGCATTTCTGATATAGGTAAGGATTAAAAAGATATGGCTTGCAAACTGTGGGGAGATTTGGGTCTGCTTTAGTGTTAGAACGGGAGGGTCATGGTGCTAGAGAGGGATAAAAGATTATATTATATATGGAGATTTAGAGTTAATAGTTCCATGGATATATGTTGTAATTTTCGGTATATAATCAGGGCCGTATTTGCCACAAGACAAATATAGGCCTGTGCCTAGGGTGCCTGCGCGGCAGAGGGGCGGGCATCCCTGTGTGTGGGCAGAATTTTTATTTTTTTTTACTACGGCCGTGCCGCCTGGCGCGCTTGCTCCTCGCTCCCCCCCAGGCGATCGGCTGCTCCCTGGTGCCTGCCCACCTCCATCTCAGCCGGCTCTGACAGCCAGCCTCTTGATTGGCCTCCTCGTCCCCCCAACCCCCCCATCAGCTGCTCCGACGCCCGCACCCGCTCCGTGCATGGCCGCCTGACGTGCATGCCTGCTGGGTCGTCCACACCTGCCCCTCGGGGTCACCACTGGTCCTTGCTACCCCCACCCCCCAGGCAATCATGTGGTCCCCGGCGGCCGCGCTCACACCCACCTTGCCTCCATCTCGGCCGGCTCTGACAGCCGGCATCTTGATTGGCCTCCTCGCCCTGCCTGCCCCGCCCCGGCCATTGGTTATGGAGCAGTGCCAGCGCGGGACATGAGAGCTGCCCGTCAGGCTCCGCCCACCTGCTGGGTCAGGGACTGTGCTGAGGAAGAGACCCCGGAAGAAAAGGTAAGAGCGCTTGTATTAAAAAAAAAAAAAAAAAAAATTGATGCTGATTTTGGAGAGGGTGTGTGTGTGTGTTTTTTATTTTATTTTTTTCAGTTTGGTTACGGGGCTCCCGAGCGCATGCCCACGGGGCGCCCGTGCCCCATGACCAACAAGTAAATCTAGCCAGCTCGGTGGTTCCGGCGCCCTTCCCCAGGGCATCCCGATTTGTTGCTTTTTCCGATTTTCTTGTTTGCATATTGTTTTTTTAGGAGAATGTGGCCTTGATTTTGCTTTTTTATTCTTTTTCTAGGGAAACCCTGTGCAAGCAAAGAATTCACTGAGAGATTACTTCTAGAAATCTGTGCCCACGTCAACAAGCCTGGTACGCCTAGAAAGCTTGATATGTGTACTTCCAGGGAATATATAATTTGTGAGGGGCATTTCAAATGTAATGTGTTGTTTTTCTTGAAAAACTGCCAGGTGCACATAGCAGTTGTATTTTAAAATCTCTTAATGCACTGTTTCAGTTTTAGGGAGTTGCCACCTTTCGGAAGGGCTACCATTCCCATATATGACCCCAGCCAGCCTGACTTCCACTCAGTCAAGTCCCTGGTTCATCCAACTTCAACCTGTAAGTCAGCATCCTTTGTGCTAACTTAGACATGGGGGCAACAGTGTCCAGGCGTATCCAGCATCCTTGCAAATGGGGGCTTGTATATAGGCAGAAGCGGCAGCGGAGATTGGGGGTTGCTGACTGAAGGTGGGTGTCCCACGGGGTCTGACATTATCAAGGGCCTAATTAATGGAAGATCTTGTGAAGCAAGTGCCGGCCATGGGTTCCACCATAAATCAGCTGGTCCACCATGTCTTGGCCCAGGAGAACCACCAGCCGCCTTTGCCACAGGTGAGCTCACCTTCCATTGAGCCAAAGGTTCCCCTTTCAGGGATTTTTGGGGGGGATTGTGCAAGGTTTTCGAATTTTAGAAACTCCTGTGAGCTATACTTCAGACTGTGGTCTAACTCTTTAGGTACAGAGATTCAGAAAGTGGGCCTGGTCATTTCTCTTCTGTAAGGAGACCCGGAAACTTGCGCGTTTGTGTTAGCAGCCACAGATGAGGCCATACAGACTTAGTTTTAGCCTTTTTTCACAGCCATGGTCATGTATGTGGATGAGGATCTGGCTTAAACAGCTGATGCTAAGCTGTGACATCTTAAGCAAGGGAAACACATGGCAGAGGAGCATAGCTCTGAATTTCATCAATGGACAATCTATTCCAATTGGAATGATGTGGCCCTGTGAATATTCCTTCACCTGAAAGCTTGATCAGCTACATACAGCTGGCCACTAAAAAAATGTTGCTTGGAGAAATCTAAAGATCAGACCTGGGGTTCCCCCTGTCAAGAGCCTCTTCACAAGGCTGGGGGCTGGCAAGTCACCTGTGGCTAGTGGGTGACTTGCCATTAACCTCCAGCTCCCAAATTGCCTGCCTTCCCACAGTCCGGGGGGCAGAAGGGCCCGGCCGGTGGCTATGTGGGCTTGTAGCCGGCAGGATGGGGGCCACCAAAGCTTGCCCCTGCGCCCTATTCTACAAGCCCTGCATAGCTGGTCCTGGGCCGGTTATGCTGGGTAGGGGGGACCCCATGTCATTTTGGGGGGATTTGTAGGGGTTTTTAACACTTAACATTGCCCCCAAAAATGGGGTCCCCCCGGGAGAGGGGACCCTATGTTGTTTTATTGTTAAATTAAGTTATGTCCACCCAGCAGCTATAAAATGCTTCAGGCAGCAGCCGGAGAGCAGAAGCCAGAGTGATTGGTAAGAGCGGGGGGAATGGGAGGTAAGTATTAAAAAAAAGAGACCCCTATACCAGCTCACAAGGCTTAGGGGCTGGCAAGTTATCTGCAGATAGAGGGTGACTTGCTATTAACCCCCAGTCCCCCTATTACCTGCCTCCCCAAAGCCCAGAGGGGAAGAAGGGCCCGGGACAAATTTAGGAGGGGCAAGAATGTAGCCGGCAGGGTGGGGGACCACCAAAGTTGGTGCTCTACAAGCCCAGCATAGCTGGTCCTGGGCTGGTTATGCTGGATAAGAGGGACCCCCATGTAATTTTTTGGGAGGATTTTTAAGAGTTTTTAACCCTAAAATTGAAAAAAAATGTGATCCCCCTCCCCTGGGCTTTTAGCCGGCAGGGCGGGGGGCCACCAAACCTGGCCCCCGGGAAACGCCCACCATTTTTTTAACACTTTATAGTGTGGATAGTAGTTATAATTTATTTGTAAATGTTATAAAGTGCTCTTTTCAGTTTGGGGGTCTCCTGGGCTAGAATGGGGGGGGGCTACGATACATATGTGGTATCGCTGTAATCGGGAGAAATGGGGCTTTCACATGCAATATGGTTTTCTTTAATAAAACAAATGTTTTATTTAAAATAAAGAAAACTATTTTTTTTTTTTTTACGGAATAATTTCATGTTAAAGACTAAACTCTGCTGCAAAAACATTACATATAATCTTACTAGAAATTCCTGCAAAAATCCCGGTAAACATGGAGCAAAATGGTGAAAAGTGACCTGTCAACAGAGGGTGACAAAACTTCAAGTAGGCGGGCAATTACAAGGGTTAAAAGTAGCTATGCATGTTGGGTATTGTTCTGTTTCGAGGGACCTTGCGCTTTCAGATTTACCTTGTTTTTTCTTATTTGCATATTGATATTTTAGGAACACATGTTTTTTATTCAGCTTTTTTATACATTTTTTAGGAAAAACCTGTGCAGCCTAAGAATTCTTCCAGAGATTACTTCCAGAAAGATGAAGCCACTGCAATAAGATGGGTACGCCTATAAAGCTTAACATGTGTACTCTCAGGAAATATATGGTTTGTGGTGGGTATTCCAAATGTAAAGGGTTGTTTTGGTTGAAAAAGTGCAAAGTGCGAACTTTGAAAGTAAGATGACATGCTTTATTTTGGGGTGTTTGGCAACTCTTCCCTTGACAGTACCTATGCATGTTGGGTATTGTTCTGTTTGGGGGATGTTGCTTTTTCAGACTTAACTTGTTTTTTTATTGTTTTTATATTTTTTTTTAGGAAAATGTGGCTTAGTTTCTAATTTTCTTATTCTTTTTTTAGGGAAACTCTGTGCAACTAAAGAATTCATTGAGGAATTACTGCCAGAAAACTGTGCCCACATCGACAAGCCTGGTACAACTAGAAAGCTTGAGGTGTGTACTTCCAGAGAATATATAGTTTGTGGGGGTATTTTAAATGTAAAGGGTTGTGCTTCTTGAAAAACTGCAAGGTGATTATAGCGCATAGCGCATACCGCATAGCATAATTGTATTTTATCTGAAAATCTCATAAAGCGCTGTTTCAGTTTGGGAGAGTCTCCTGGGCAGGAAAGGGTGTCTACCAATACATAATAAGATTTTTCACACACAATAAGATTTTAATGGCAAACAAGACATTTCATGTTGAAGCCCAGACTCTGCTGAAAAAAACAATATATAATTTTCCTGGGAAATCCTGGGAAATCCCTGGAAATCGCAAAATAGTGAAACATGATCTGGCAACAGAGGGTAACAAAATCTCCAGTTCGGCTGGCAATTAAAGGGTTAATGTAAAAGACAGACATTATGAATATCTAGTTATGCCCCTTGGGTTATGTAATGTCCTTGAAGTTTTTCAAGATTTCATAAATAATATTTTTCGAGAACTTCTGGACCAATTTCTCAATTTTTTCTTAGATGACATTCTCATTTTCCCCCAGTTAGTGGCTGAACACGTTAAGATGGTGTTGCAAAAACTGAGGGAGAACAGTCTTTTTGCTTTCCTTTCCTGGGATATCTGGTGTTGAATCAGGGTCTGGGTATGGATCCCTCAAAAGTGTCAGCAGTTTTGGAGTGGGAAAGTCCTATAACCCTGTTCCTTACAGAGATTCGTGGGATTCACTAATTTTTACAGGCATTTCATCACGGGATTCTCTTTTATAGTTGCTCCTCTAACAAACCTAGCCTGGAAAGGTGCTTTTGTGGAAGCCTGGCCTCCCCCAGCGGTGAGGGCCTTCCAGAACTTAAAGGAGGCTTTTACCTCAGCCCCAGTATTAACTCACCAATATGTCAGTCGCCCATTTATTTTCGAAGTTGATGCTTCAGGAACTTGGTGTGAGGGCTATCCTCTCGCAATATTCTGGCTCCCCGAAAAGATTACACCCTTGTGCTTACTTTCCTTGTAAATTCTGTACTGCCGAGCAGAATTACGTTGTGGAGAACCATCAACTGTTAGTGGTGAAACTAGCATGTGAGGATTGGAGACATTGGCTTTTCATCCTATAACTGTATATACTGACCATAAAAACTTTAAATACATTGAATCCGCTAAGAGACTAAATTCACGCCAGGCTCGCTAGGAGCTCTTTTTCTACCATTTCAATGTCATTATTACCTTTAAAACCAAAGCAAAGAACACCAAAGTGGAAACCTTGTCACGTAAATTTGGGGAATGTAAGGGTAGGTTAGATCGGAAGGAATTTATTCTGCCCTCTGTTTGTGTAGTTGGTGTCCTGTTACCAGATTTGTCTAGCTCCTTAGCACCATTTCAGGCAGATTCACCTCCAGGTAAACCTCTGGATTGCCGATATGTTCCACCACATTTGCAACTATCTGTGAGTTCCATGATGCCAAAACATCTGGTCACTTGGGTAACCGGAAAACTCGGGCCCTTGCCAAATGCTATGTGTGGTGGCCTACCATCAGATGTTATTGCTTTTGTCAAAGCCTGTCCTGTTTGCACCAGTGACAAGGGAACCCATAGACCCCCAGCTAGGTTACTGGTACCCTTAGAGCTTCCTGGTGAACACTGGACTCATATTTCTATTGATTTTAGTTATGCTGTGATCTCAGAACAATACCGACACTTGGGTGGTAGGCAACGGATTCAGTAGGATGTCACATTTTGAGCCCTAGTTAAACTTCCGTTGGTTTCTGAACTGGCCCAGCTGTTCATAAATCATGTTTTTCGCCTCCAGGGCATACCTCAGAATATTGTCTCTGATCATCGAGTCCAATTCATTTCTCATTTCTGGAGGGAATTCTGTGTGCAATAGGGAATAAATGTGTTGTTGTCAGCTTATCACCCACAATCTAATGGTAAGACAGAGAAGGTGAGCCAATCGCTAGAGCAATATTTGCCCTGCTTTGTTTCTGATTGCCAAGATCAATGGTTCAATTTGCTGAATTCACGTTCAATAACGTGCCCAATGAGACGACAAAGTTTTCGCTGTTTTTCTGTAACTACAGTAAAAATCTCAAAGTATTGTCTCTGGCACTTACTCCAATTTGCCAGTCTTGGAGGAAAGGTTTTAAGAAAGAGCGATCATCTGGTCCAAAGTCGGGGAAGATCTTAAAGTAGCTATTAAAAGCTACAAGATCTTTGCCGACCGACATAGGTCTATGTAACCACCATTTCAAGTTGGTGATTTGGTTAGGGTAGGGTCAACCCTTGTCTAAACTGGGACCTAAATACATTGGTCCCTTTTGCATCATACAAAAACTAAGCAACATTACCTTTAAAGTCAAGCTTCCGCATTCTATAAAAATTCCTAATGGGTATTATCTATCCATATTGAAATTTGCTGGTAACATTCAGATATCTTCCCTGACACCCGTCATTGTAGAGAATAAACCTGAATATGAAATCAATAAAATTCTTGAAATTAGAATGTTGCGTAACTCACTACAATGTTTAATTGATTGGAAAGGATTTGGTCCTGAGGAAAGATGTTGGGTGGCAGCCAATTGGATGTTCACGCCAATGCCCTGGTCAATAAATGTAATTGTGACCACCCAGATACCACCCAAATAAGCCATATAAGGATCCTGAGGCCCCTACTCAATGGGGGAGTAGTGTCACGATGAGCTACTCACCTGTCCCTCACTCCAGCACTGTCTCGCATCGCTCTTCCTCCCTCCACATCCCCACTCCTTTGTCATAGGGTTGATCTGCAGTTGTGTAGGCCTGTTAGTAGTGGGCAGCAGCAGGGGTGCTGGGTGGTGGTAGCATTAGCAGAGCAAATTTGAGTGGTGCAAAATATAATTTCATTTTTTTTTGTTTACAGCACCGCAAAAATACATTTACTGAAATGTTAGAGGTGCAGCAATATGCTAAAGAAATTATAAACAATATATCTTAAGAAAGGGATCTGAACATTTTTGCACATTCTGCACTTTCTCCATAGGGAATTTCTTACTACAGACACCCAAACCAATAGTTTTAAAGTCCCAGTCCAGACACACACTATTTTCAATCCCCTTATCCCCGATTTGGAACAGTGTAAAAAAATTCAAAATCTCAGATTGTATGTAAATACCTTATGGATTCGGCAGAAACCCTTCCTTTTTCAATACTTTTGTTGGAGTAGGGGCATCAAGAGTAAATAAATTTAAATTGTGTATGGTCTCACACTGAGGTTCAAGCGGCAAAATGATATTTGCAAAACACAGCATTGTAAGTAAACATCACTTGACCGATAAAGATTTTTTGAAGTGAAATACAGTTCATGAATTTATGTTGTACTATCATATACAGCTATGGTCCCCTGAAGTAGCAAAACAGCTATACATGTTGGGGAATACTGACATATAAGTTGCTCTAATGTAATCAAGCTATTATAGAAGAGGGTAGAATCTCCACTTTTCTTTTATGAAATCCTTAATGTTGCTATGTCTTGCATGCTTTAAGTGGCAGTCTGGGCTTCAACATGAAATGTCTTGTTTGGCCTTTTTTAGTGTATTCTCAATACTGTTGGATGAAATATGTGCAAACAATTAAAAAAATCTATTTTTTATAAATTGTAGTGTTTTTTGTAATAAAAAATGTAAGTTTGTCAATAAAATCTTAATGTGTGTGAAATCCCAATTTCTCCCAGTTACAACAGTACCACTTATGTATTGGTAGACACCCTTTCCTGTCCAGGAGACTTCCCCAAAAAGAAACAGCGCTTTAAGAAATTTTCAGATAAAATACAATTATGCTATGCGCTATGCGCACCTTGCAGTTTTTCAAGAAGAACAAACCTTTACATTTGAAATACCCCCCACAAACTATATATATTCTCTGAAAGTACACACCTTAAGCTTTCTAGGTGTACTAGGCTTGTTGATGTGGGTGCAGTTTTCTGGAAGTAATCCCTCAATAAATTCTTTAGCTGCACAGAGTTTTCCTAAAAAAGAATAAAAATGAAGATTCAAAGCCAGACCCCAGGGGGGACCCCATTTTTGGGAATTTTAAGGGCTAAAAAGGGTTAAAATTTTAAGGCTTAAAAATTCCCCCAAAAATTACATGGGGTCCCGCCTATCCAGCATAACCAGCCCGGGACCAGCTATGCAGGGCTTGTAGAACAGGGCACAGGGGGCAGCTTTGGTGGCCCCCCAACCCTGCTGGCTACAAGCCCACATAGCCATGGGCCGGACGCTTCCGCCCCCTGGACTTTAGGGGGGGCAGGAAATTGGAGAGCCAGGGGTTAAAGGCAATTCACCCACTAGCTGCAGGTGACTTGCCAGCCCCCAGCCTTGTGAACTGGTATAGGGATCTCATGAATCCCTTACCAGTTCACAAAGGGTTAAATGTAAAAATAAACACACAGACACATAAAAAAAATGATATTTTTTCTTTACTTACCTTCGATCCTCCTCTGTCCCCCGGCGATCCCTGATAACAGCTGCCGGGTGCTCGGTGGAGGGAGGCTGGGGGGGCAAGGGACCACAGCCCTCTCCCCCTCCAACCTCTCTCCTCCGATTACCCGGCAAGACTGATCGTCTCGGGTGAGAGAAGTCGGCTGCCGGGTGACGTCATAGATTAGGTCACCCAGCCCCAGTCCGGGGCTAGCAGCCGTGACCCAGGAAATGAGGTAGAGGGTGATTTCTTGCCCTCTCTTCACCACGGAAGAGCCTGGGGGGCGATCCAAGGCCCCCCCAGTGAAGAGAAGACCCAGCGGGAGGGATCGCGGCCACAGGTGAGGAAATGTCATTTTTATTTATTTTTTTTACACTTAGCAGCGGCCGCACCCAAAGCGCAATTCTGGGGGTTCTCCTAGAGTCATCCGAGCCCCCCTGCGCTGCAGGAAAGGGTGAAAAGGCACACAAAATAGACTAAGGGTAAGCTGTTTGATGCATTATTGTTGTCCTTCAGTTTTCTGTCCCTTTAAGATATTCGTTCCTGTAGCTTGGAAAAATATTTTGAAGATTTTGATATTACAAAAGCAGACAGTCAAAGTGTCAAAAAGATCTTAAAAAGTCATGACCCTGTCACAATTTTTCTTTAATTTGACATATGTAGTGGGCGTCGCTAACGATAGACAGCCGGGCCAACATCACGCACTGTTTGGTTCTGGAATAGTTGTTTTTACACAATGATAACAGTAGTAAACCTTAACTATTCTCCTCAAGAAAATCAATAGATTATTGTCAAAATGTAAATTTCAGCCTCAAGTCTTATTCAGGTCAATAACTCAATTAAATATTACCCATCCTCCTAGTACTGTGGGTTTTTTTATATATAACCCATGGGTAAAACAGACATTTTGAAGCTTGCAAGCTCCTACTTGGGTTGAAACATATTGATAAAGATATGGTGAAAAAAAATAATAGAATAAAATTCTCCCATTTCAAAGAGAAAATGAAAGCTATAAAGAACTCTGGACTTTAGGGGCATCAGCCTTTGGAGTTGGGGATTGTGGGTTCGAGTCCCACCTGGGTCGAAGACTCTTGATAAGGATGGTGGGGAAAAAATCCTCCTTACAAGATCCTGACTATTTCCAGCTAGGATTTTCCAAATTCAAATGGAAAATAGTCTCAAATTTAGTAAAGATAACAAAAGCTAGAAAGAATTCTGGAATCAGCCTTCGGAGTTGGGATTTGTGGGTTTGACTCCCACCTTAGCCAAAAAGTTTTGACAAAGATGGTGGTCAACAAATCCTCCTAACAAACGGACACATTGTCAACATGTTACAAGAATGTGATGGCCTTGTCACAATGTTTTTTTCAATTTGACATTAGTTGTGGGTGTCTCCAATCACAGACATCCACCCCAAATGCGGGCACTACAGCTTGAAATATTTGCTTTAAATGCCCCTGGGTCAGTTGTTTTTAAGAATGATAAAACTTGTATACCTTAATAATTCTCTTAGTGGAAATTAGTGCTTTGAGATTCGTGTCAAAGTTTAGATTTAGATCTTAAGTCTTTTTTGGGGGTTCAGGTCCCACCTGGTGTGAAAGATTTTGATAAACATAGTGGTGAATAAATCCTTCCTGTTTCTGACTATGAATTTCTTTAATTCATATGGAAAATACATTTCCACATTGTAAAAAAGTTTATAACAGGAGATGGCCCTGTCACAATGTTTTGGGGGTGTCTTTCATCGCAGACAGCCAGCCCAACATATTACAGTGCAGCTTAAAATGCTTGTTCAGGTGTCACCTTGGTCAGTTGCTTTTCAAAACGATACTGGTAGTAAACCTTAACAATTCTCCTAATGAAAATACATTTGATTAATGTCAAAGCTTAAATTTCGACATCACATATTATTAGGAGCAATGGCTCAATGAAATATTGTCCATCCTCCATGTATTGTCGGTGTTTCAATCTAAAACCCTTGGGTAAAATAGCCCTTTTGTAAATTGCAATTCCACAAAAGTAGACACAGACAAAATTTACAAAAATTATTGAACGTGATGGCTTTTTTTCTAGTTGTTAAAAAATGCAATGTTTGAAATATTTCATATGTGGCTCGGTGACCTAATGGATAAGCCTCTGGAGCTGGGGATTGTGGGTTTGAGTCCCACCTGGGTCGAAGACTTTTGATAAGTATGGCAGTAAAAAAAAAAATCCTCCTTACAAGATCCTGACTATTTCCAGCTAAGATTTTCTAAATTCAAATGGAAAATAATAGATTCTCAAATTTAGTAAAGATAATGAAAGCTAGAAAGAACTTTTGTCATTAAGGGAGCAGCCTTCAGAGTTGGGATTTCTGGCTTTGACTCCCACCTTACCCAAAAAGTTTTGACAAGCGGACACATTTTCAACATGTTACGAGAATGTAATGGCCTTGTCACAATGTCTTTTCAATTTGACAATAGTTGCGGGTGTCTCCAATCACAGACATCCACCCCAAAGTTGGCTTGAAAATATTTGCTTTAATTCCCCTGGGTCAGTTGTTTTTGAAAATTATAAATCTTGTAAGCCTTAATAATTCTATTTGTGGAAATCAATAGATTCTTGTCAAAGTTTAGATTTAAGTCTTAAGTCTATTTTGGGGTTCAGGTCCCACCTTGTTCGAAGGATTTTGATAAACATAGTGGTGAACAAATCCATCATAATAAAAAGCCTGTGTCTGCCTATGAATTTCTTTGATTCATATGGAAAATAAATTTCCACATTGTAAAAAAGTTTGTAGAAAGAGATGGCCCTGTCACAATGTTTTGGGGGTGTCTTTCATCGCAGACAGCCAGCCCAACATTGGACAGTGCAGCTTGAAATGTTTGTCCAGGTGTCACCTTGCTCAGATGCTTTTCAAAACGACACCGGTTGTAAACCTTAATAATTCTTCTATCGAAAATCAATTGATTAATGTCAAAGCTTAAATTTTCACATCACAAATTATTAGAATATATGGCTCAATGAAATATTGTCCACCCTCCAAGTATTGTCGGTTTTTCAATCTAAAACCTTTGGGTAAAATAGCCACTTTGTTGCAATTTGATGGTGGTCAACAAATCCTCCTAGCAAGCGGACACAAAGTCAACATGTTACGAGAATGTGATGGCCTTGTCACAATGTCTTTTTCAATTTGATATTAGTTGTGGGTGTCTCCAATCACAGACATCTACCCCAAAGTCGTGCACTACAGCTTGAAATATTTGCTTTAAATGCCCCTGGGTCAGTTGTTTTGGAGAATGATAAAGCTTGTAAGCCTTAATAATTCTCTTTGTGGAATTCAATAGATTCTTGTCAAAGTTTTTTCCGAGTTGTAAAAAAATTCTCCTTACAAGATCCTGTCTATTTCCAGCTA
Organism: Gastrophryne carolinensis; assembly: GCA_027917425.1. Classification (NCBI taxonomy): domain Eukaryota; kingdom Metazoa; phylum Chordata; class Amphibia; order Anura; family Microhylidae; genus Gastrophryne; species Gastrophryne carolinensis. The sequence goes on from CM051235.1 coordinate 224,008,459, forward strand.
GGATTTTCCAAATTAAAATGGAAAATAATAGTCTAAAATTCTCAAATTTAGTAAAGATAACGAAAGCTAGAAAGAACTTTGGACATTACGGTAGCAGTCTTTGGGGTTGGGATTTGTTGCTTTGACTCCCAACTTAGCCGAAACGTTTTGACAAAGATGGTGGTCAACAAATCCTCCTAACAAGCGGACACATTGTCAACATGTTACAAGACTGTAACAGCCTTGTAACAATGTCTTTTTTCAATTTGACATTAGTTGTGGGTGTCTCCATTCACAGACATCCACCCCAAAGTCGGGCACTACAGCTTGAAATATTTGCTTTAAATGCAACTGGGTCAGTTGTTTTGGAGAATGATAAAGCTTGTAAGCCTTAAAAATTCTCTTTGTGGAAATCAATAGATTCTTGTCAAAGTTTAGACTTAGGTCTTAAGTCTTTTTTGGGGTTCAGGTCCCACCTGGTTCAAAGGATTTTGATCAACATAGTGGTGAACAAATCATTCCTAACTAAAGCCTGTTTCTGCCTATACATTTTTTTAATTCATATGGAAAATTAAATTCCACAATGTAAAAAAGTTTGTATAAAGAGATGGCCCTGTCACAATGTTTTGAGGGTGTCTTTCATCGCAGACAGCCAGCCCAACATCGGACAGTGCAGCTTGAAATGTTTGTCCAGGTGTCACCTTGCTCAGATGCTTTTCAAAACGACACCGGTAGTAAACCTTAATAATTCTTCTATCGAAAATCAATTGATTAATGTCAAAGCTTAAATTTTCACATCACAAATTATTAGAATCTATGGCTCAATGAAATATTGTCCACCCTCCAAGTATGGTCGGTTTTTCAATCTAAAACCTTTGGGTAAAATAGCCCCTTTGTTGCAATTTGATGGTGGTCAACAAATCCTCCTATCAAGCGGACACAAAGTCAACATGTTACGAGAATGTGATGGCCTTGTCACAATGTCTTTTTCAATTTGATATTAGTTGTGGGTGTCTCCAATCACAGACATCTACCCCAAAGTCGTGCACTACAGCTTGAAATATTTGCTTTAAATGCCCCTGGGTCAGTTGTTTTGGAGAATGATAAAGCTTGTAAGCCTTAATAATTCTCTTTGTGGAATTCAATAGATTCTTGTCAAAGTTTTTTCCGAGTTGCTAAAAAATACAATGTTTGGATGATTTGGTATGTGGCCCGGTGGCCTAATGGATAAGGCATCAGCCTCCGGAGCTGGGGATTGTGGGTTCGAGTCCCACCTGGGTCGAAGAATTTTGATAAGGATGGGGGTAAAAAAATTCTCCTTACAAGATCCTGTCTATTTCCAGCTAGGATTTTCCAAATTGAAATGGAAAATATTAGTCTAAAATTCTCAAATTTAGTAAAGATAATGAAAGCTAGAAAGAACTTTAGACATTACGGTAGCAGTCTTTGGAGTTGGGATTTGTGGCTTTGACTCCCAACTTAGCCGAAACATTTTGACAAAGATGGTGGTCAACAAATCCTCCTAACAAGCGGACACATTGTCAACATGTTACGAGACTGTAACAGCCTTGTAACAATGTCTTTTTTCAATTTGACATTAGTTGTGGGTGTCTCCATTCACAGACATCCACCCCAAAGTCGGGCACTACAGCTTGAAATATTTGCTTTAAATGCAACTGGGTCAGTTGTTTTGGAGAATGATAAAGCTTGTAAGCCTTAAAAATTCTCTTTGTGGAAATCAATAGATTCTTGTCAAAGTTTAGATTTAGGTCTTAAGTCTTTTTTGGGGTTCAGGTCCCACCTGGTTCAAAGGATTTTGATCAACATAGTGGTGAACAAATCATTCCTAACTAAAGCCTGTTTCTGCCTATACATTTTTTTAATTCATATGGAAAATTAAATTCCACAATGTAAAAAAGTTTGTATAAAGAGATGGCCCTGTCACAATGTTTTGAGGGTGTCTTTCATCGCAGACAGCCAGCCCAACATCGGACAGTGCAGCTTGAAATGTTTGTCCAGGTGTCACCTTGCTCAGATGCTTTTCTAAATGACACCGGTAGTAAACCTTAATAATTCTTCTATCGAAAATCAATTGATTAATGTCAAAGCTTAAATTTTCACATCACAAATTATTAGAATCTATGGCTCAATGAAATATTGTCCACCCTCCAAGTATGGTCGGTTTTTCAATCTAAAACCTTTGGGTAAAATAGCCCCTTTGTTGCAATTCTATGGTGGTCAACAAATCCTCCTAACAAGCGGACACAAAGTCAACATGTTACGAGAATGTGATGGCCTTGTCACAATGTCTTTTTCAATTTGATATTAGTTGTGGGTGTCTCCAATCACAGACATCTACCCCAAAGTCGTGCACTACAGCTTGAAATATTTGCTTTAAATGCCCCTGGGTCAGTTGTTTTGGAGAATGATAAAGCTTGTAAGCCTTAATAATTCTCTTTGTGGAATTCAATAGATTCTTGTCAAAGTTTTTTCCGAGTTGCTAAAAAATACAATGTTTGGATAATTTGGTATGTGGCCCGGTGGCCTAATGGATAAGGCATCAGCCTCCGGAGCTGGGGGTTGTGGGTTCGAGTCTCACCTGGGTCGAAGAATTTTGATAAGGATGGGGGTAAAAAAATTCTCCTTACAAGTTCCTGTCTATTTCCAGCTAGGATTTTCCAAATTAAAATGGAAAATAATAGTCTAAAATTCTCAAATTTAGTAAAGATAACGAAAGCTAGAAAGAAATTTGGACATTACGGTAGCAGTCGTTGGGATTTGTGGCTTTGACTCCCAACTTAGCCAAAACATTTTGACAAAGATGGTGGTCAACAAATCCTCCTAACAAGCGGACACATTGTCAACATGTTACGAGACTGTAACAGCCTTGTAACAATGTCTTTTTTCAATTTGACATTAGTTGTGGGTGCCTCCATTCACAGACATCCACCCCAAAGTCGGGCACTACAGCTTGAAATATTTGCTTTAAATGCAACTGGGTCAGTTGTTTTGGAGAATGATAAAGCTTGTAAGCCTTAAAAATTCTCTTTGTGGAAATCAATAGATTCTTGTCAAAGTTTAGATTTAGGTCTTAAGTCTTTTTTGGGGTTCAGGTCCCACCTGGTTCAAAGGATTTTGATCAACATAGTGGTGAACAAATCATTCCTAACTAAAGCCTGTTTCTGCCTATACATTTTTTTAATTCATATGGAAAATTAAATTCCACAATGTAAAAAAGTTTGTATAAAGAGATGGCCCTGTCACAATGTTTTGAGGGTGTCTTTCATCGCAGACAGCCAGCCCAACATCGGACAGTGCAGCTTGAAATGTTTGTCCAGGTGTCACCTTGCTCAGATGCTTTTCAAAACGACACCGGTAGTAAACCTTAATAATTCTTCTATCGAAAATCAATTGATTAATGTCAAAGCTTAAATTTTCACATCACAAATTATTAGAATCTATGGCTCAATGAAATATTGTCCACCCTCCAAGTATGGTCGGTTTTTCAATCTAAAACCTTTGGGTAAAATAGCCCCTTTGTTGCAATTTGATGGTGGTCAACAAATCCTCCTATCAAGCGGACACAAAGTCAACATGTTACGAGAATGTGATGGCCTTGTCACAATGTCTTTTTCAATTTGATATTAGTTGTGGGTGTCTCCAATCACAGACATCTACCCCAAAGTCGTGCACTACAGCTTGAAATATTTGCTTTAAATGCCCCTGGGTCAGTTGTTTTGGAGAATGATAAAGCTTGTAAGCCTTAATAATTCTCTTTGTGGAATTCAATAGATTCTTGTCAAAGTTTTTTCCGAGTTGCTAAAAAATACAATGTTTGGAAGATTTGGTATGTGGCCCGGTGGCCTAATGGATAAGGCATCAGCCTCCGGAGCTGGGGATTGTGGGTTCGAGTCCCACCTGGGTCGAAGAATTTTGATAAGGATGGGGGTAAAAAAATTCTCCTTACAAGTTCCTGTCTATTTCCAGCTAGGATTTTCCAAATTAAAATGGAAAATAATAGTCTAAAATTCTCAAATTTAGTAAAGATAACGAAAGCTAGAAAGAAATTTGGACATTACGGTAGCAGTCGTTGGGATTTGTGGCTTTGACTCCCAACTTAGCCAAAACATTTTGACAAAGATGGTGGTCAACAAATCCTCCTAACAAGCGGACACATTGTCAACATGTTACGAGACTGTAACAGCCTTGTAACAATGTCTTTTTTCAATTTGACATTAGTTGTGGGTGCCTCCATTCACAGACATCCACCCCAAAGTCGGGCACTACAGCTTGAAATATTTGCTTTAAATGCAACTGGGTCAGTTGTTTTGGAGAATGATAAAGCTTGTAAGCCTTAAAAATTCTCTTTGTGGAAATCAATAGATTCTTGTCAAAGTTTAGATTTAGGTCTTAAGTCTTTTTTGGGGTTCAGGTCCCACCTGGTTCAAAGGATTTTGATCAACATAGTGGTGAACAAATCATTCCTAACTAAAGCCTGTTTCTGCCTATACATTTTTTTAATTCATATGGAAAATTAAATTCCACAATGTAAAAAAGTTTGTATAAAGAGATGGCCCTGTCACAATGTTTTGAGGGTGTCTTTCATCGCAGACAGCCAGCCCAACATCGGACAGTGCAGCTTGAAATGTTTGTCCAGGTGTCACCTTGCTCAGATGCTTTTCAAAACGACACCGGTAGTAAACCTTAATAATTCTTCTATCGAAAATCAATTGATTAATGTCAAAGCTTAAATTTTCACATCACAAATTATTAGAATCTATGGCTCAATGAAATATTGTCCACCCTCCAAGTATGGTCGGTTTTTCAATCTAAAACCTTTGGGTAAAATAGCCCCTTTGTTGCAATTTGATGGTGGTCAACAAATCCTCCTATCAAGCGGACACAAAGTCAACATGTTACGAGAATGTGATGGCCTTGTCACAATGTCTTTTTCAATTTGATATTAGTTGTGGGTGTCTCCAATCACAGACATCTACCCCAAAGTCGTGCACTACAGCTTGAAATATTTGCTTTAAATGCCCCTGGGTCAGTTGTTTTGGAGAATGATAAAGCTTGTAAGCCTTAATAATTCTCTTTGTGGAATTCAATAGATTCTTGTCAAAGTTTTTTCCGAGTTGCTAAAAAATACAATGTTTGGAAGATTTGGTATGTGGCCCGGTGGCCTAATGGATAAGGCATCAGCCTCCGGAGCTGGGGATTGTGGGTTCGAGTCCCACCTGGGTCGAAGAATTTTGATAAGGATGGGGGTAAAAAAATTCTCCTTACAAGATCCTGTCTATTTCCAGCTAGGATTTTCCAAATTGAAATGGAAAATATTAGTCTAAAATTCTCAAATTTAGTAAAGATAATGAAAGCTAGAAAGAACTTTAGACATTACGGTAGCAGTCTTTGGAGTTGGGATTTGTGGCTTTGACTCCCAACTTAGCCAAAACATTTTGACAAAGATGGTGGTCAACAAATCCTCCTAACAAGCGGACACATTGTCAACATGTTACGAGACTGTAACAGCCTTGTAACAATGTCTTTTTTCAATTTGACATTAGTTGTGGGTGCCTCCATTCACAGACATCCACCCCAAAGTCGGGCACTACAGCTTGAAATATTTGCTTTAAATGCAACTGGGTCAGTTGTTTTGGAGAATGATAAAGCTTGTAAGCCTTAAAAATTCTCTTTGTGGAAATCAATAGATTCTTGTCAAAGTTTAGATTTAGGTCTTAAGTCTTTTTTGGGGTTCAGGTCCCACCTGGTTCAAAGGATTTTGATCAACATAGTGGTGAACAAATCATTCCTAACTAAAGCCTGTTTCTGCCTATACATTTTTTTAATTCATATGGAAAATTAAATTCCACAATGTAAAAAAGTTTGTATAAAGAGATGGCCCTGTCACAATGTTTTGAGGGTGTCTTTCATCGCAGACAGCCAGCCCAACATCGGACAGTGCAGCTTGAAATGTTTGTCCAGGTGTCACCTTGCTCAGATGCTTTTCAAAACGACACCGGTAGTAAACCTTAATAATTCTTCTATCGAAAATCAATTGATTAATGTCAAAGCTTAAATTTTCACATCACAAATTATTAGAATCTATGGCTCAATGAAATATTGTCCACCCTCCAAGTATGGTCGGTTTTTCAATCTAAAACCTTTGGGTAAAATAGCCCCTTTGTTGCAATTTGATGGTGGTCAACAAATCCTCCTATCAAGCGGACACAAAGTCAACATGTTACGAGAATGTGATGGCCTTGTCACAATGTCTTTTTCAATTTGATATTAGTTGTGGGTGTCTCCAATCACAGACATCTACCCCAAAGTCGTGCACTACAGCTTGAAATATTTGCTTTAAATGCCCCTGGGTCAGTTGTTTTGGAGAATGATAAAGCTTGTAAGCCTTAATAATTCTCTTTGTGGAATTCAATAGATTCTTGTCAAAGTTTTTTCCGAGTTGCTAAAAAATACAATGTTTGGATGATTTGGTATGTGGCCCGGTGGCCTAATGGATAAGGCATCAGCCTCCGGAGCTGGGGATTGTGGGTTCGAGTCCCACCTGGGTCGAAGAATTTTGATAAGGATGGGGGTAAAAAAATTCTCCTTACAAGATCCTGTCTATTTCCAGCTAGGATTTTCCAAATTGAAATGGAAAATATTAGTCTAAAATTCTCAAATTTAGTAAAGATAATGAAAGCTAGAAAGAACTTTAGACATTACGGTAGCAGTCTTTGGAGTTGGGATTTGTGGCTTTGACTCCCAACTTAGCCGAAACATTTTGACAAAGATGGTGGTCAACAAATCCTCCTAACAAGCGGACACATTGTCAACATGTTACGAGACTGTAACAGCCTTGTAACAATGTCTTTTTTCAATTTGACATTAGTTGTGGGTGTCTCCATTCACAGACATCCACCCCAAAGTCGGGCACTACAGCTTGAAATATTTGCTTTAAATGCAACTGGGTCAGTTGTTTTGGAGAATGATAAAGCTTGTAAGCCTTAAAAATTCTCTTTGTGGAAATCAATAGATTCTTGTCAAAGTTTAGATTTAGGTCTTAAGTCTTTTTTGGGGTTCAGGTCCCACCTGGTTCAAAGGATTTTGATCAACATAGTGGTGAACAAATCATTCCTAACTAAAGCCTGTTTCTGCCTATACATTTTTTTAATTCATATGGAAAATTAAATTCCACAATGTAAAAAAGTTTGTATAAAGAGATGGCCCTGTCACAATGTTTTGAGGGTGTCTTTCATCGCAGACAGCCAGCCCAACATCGGACAGTGCAGCTTGAAATGTTTGTCCAGGTGTCACCTTGCTCAGATGCTTTTCTAAATGACACCGGTAGTAAACCTTAATAATTCTTCTATCGAAAATCAATTGATTAATGTCAAAGCTTAAATTTTCACATCACAAATTATTAGAATCTATGGCTCAATGAAATATTGTCCACCCTCCAAGTATGGTCGGTTTTTCAATCTAAAACCTTTGGGTAAAATAGCCCCTTTGTTGCAATTCTATGGTGGTCAACAAATCCTCCTAACAAGCGGACACAAAGTCAACATGTTACGAGAATGTGATGGCCTTGTCACAATGTCTTTTTCAATTTGATATTAGTTGTGGGTGTCTCCAATCACAGACATCTACCCCAAAGTCGTGCACTACAGCTTGAAATATTTGCTTTAAATGCCCCTGGGTCAGTTGTTTTGGAGAATGATAAAGCTTGTAAGCCTTAATAATTCTCTTTGTGGAATTCAATAGATTCTTGTCAAAGTTTTTTCCGAGTTGCTAAAAAATACAATGTTTGGATAATTTGGTATGTGGCCCGGTGGCCTAATGGATAAGGCATCAGCCTCCGGAGCTGGGGGTTGTGGGTTCGAGTCTCACCTGGGTCGAAGAATTTTGATAAGGATGGGGGTAAAAAAATTCTCCTTACAAGTTCCTGTCTATTTCCAGCTAGGATTTTCCAAATTAAAATGGAAAATAATAGTCTAAAATTCTCAAATTTAGTAAAGATAACGAAAGCTAGAAAGAAATTTGGACATTACGGTAGCAGTCGTTGGGATTTGTGGCTTTGACTCCCAACTTAGCCAAAACATTTTGACAAAGATGGTGGTCAACAAATCCTCCTAACAAGCGGACACATTGTCAACATGTTACGAGACTGTAACAGCCTTGTAACAATGTCTTTTTTCAATTTGACATTAGTTGTGGGTGCCTCCATTCACAGACATCCACCCCAAAGTCGGGCACTACAGCTTGAAATATTTGCTTTAAATGCAACTGGGTCAGTTGTTTTGGAGAATGATAAAGCTTGTAAGCCTTAAAAATTCTCTTTGTGGAAATCAATAGATTCTTGTCAAAGTTTAGATTTAGGTCTTAAGTCTTTTTTGGGGTTCAGGTCCCACCTGGTTCAAAGGATTTTGATCAACATAGTGGTGAACAAATCATTCCTAACTAAAGCCTGTTTCTGCCTATACATTTTTTTAATTCATATGGAAAATTAAATTCCACAATGTAAAAAAGTTTGTATAAAGAGATGGCCCTGTCACAATGTTTTGAGGGTGTCTTTCATCGCAGACAGCCAGCCCAACATCGGACAGTGCAGCTTGAAATGTTTGTCCAGGTGTCACCTTGCTCAGATGCTTTTCAAAACGACACCGGTAGTAAACCTTAATAATTCTTCTATCGAAAATCAATTGATTAATGTCAAAGCTTAAATTTTCACATCACAAATTATTAGAATCTATGGCTCAATGAAATATTGTCCACCCTCCAAGTATGGTCGGTTTTTCAATCTAAAACCTTTGGGTAAAATAGCCCCTTTGTTGCAATTTGATGGTGGTCAACAAATCCTCCTATCAAGCGGACACAAAGTCAACATGTTACGAGAATGTGATGGCCTTGTCACAATGTCTTTTTCAATTTGATATTAGTTGTGGGTGTCTCCAATCACAGACATCTACCCCAAAGTCGTGCACTACAGCTTGAAATATTTGCTTTAAATGCCCCTGGGTCAGTTGTTTTGGAGAATGATAAAGCTTGTAAGCCTTAATAATTCTCTTTGTGGAATTCAATAGATTCTTGTCAAAGTTTTTTCCGAGTTGCTAAAAAATACAATGTTTGGAAGATTTGGTATGTGGCCCGGTGGCCTAATGGATAAGGCATCAGCCTCCGGAGCTGGGGATTGTGGGTTCGAGTCCCACCTGGGTCGAAGAATTTTGATAAGGATGGGGGTAAAAAAATTCTCCTTACAAGTTCCTGTCTATTTCCAGCTAGGATTTTCCAAATTAAAATGGAAAATAATAGTCTAAAATTCTCAAATTTAGTAAAGATAACGAAAGCTAGAAAGAAATTTGGACATTACGGTAGCAGTCGTTGGGATTTGTGGCTTTGACTCCCAACTTAGCCAAAACATTTTGACAAAGATGGTGGTCAACAAATCCTCCTAACAAGCGGACACATTGTCAACATGTTACGAGACTGTAACAGCCTTGTAACAATGTCTTTTTTCAATTTGACATTAGTTGTGGGTGCCTCCATTCACAGACATCCACCCCAAAGTCGGGCACTACAGCTTGAAATATTTGCTTTAAATGCAACTGGGTCAGTTGTTTTGGAGAATGATAAAGCTTGTAAGCCTTAAAAATTCTCTTTGTGGAAATCAATAGATTCTTGTCAAAGTTTAGATTTAGGTCTTAAGTCTTTTTTGGGGTTCAGGTCCCACCTGGTTCAAAGGATTTTGATCAACATAGTGGTGAACAAATCATTCCTAACTAAAGCCTGTTTCTGCCTATACATTTTTTTAATTCATATGGAAAATTAAATTCCACAATGTAAAAAAGTTTGTATAAAGAGATGGCCCTGTCACAATGTTTTGAGGGTGTCTTTCATCGCAGACAGCCAGCCCAACATCGGACAGTGCAGCTTGAAATGTTTGTCCAGGTGTCACCTTGCTCAGATGCTTTTCAAAACGACACCGGTAGTAAACCTTAATAATTCTTCTATCGAAAATCAATTGATTAATGTCAAAGCTTAAATTTTCACATCACAAATTATTAGAATCTATGGCTCAATGAAATATTGTCCACCCTCCAAGTATGGTCGGTTTTTCAATCTAAAACCTTTGGGTAAAATAGCCCCTTTGTTGCAATTTGATGGTGGTCAACAAATCCTCCTATCAAGCGGACACAAAGTCAACATGTTACGAGAATGTGATGGCCTTGTCACAATGTCTTTTTCAATTTGATATTAGTTGTGGGTGTCTCCAATCACAGACATCTACCCCAAAGTCGTGCACTACAGCTTGAAATATTTGCTTTAAATGCCCCTGGGTCAGTTGTTTTGGAGAATGATAAAGCTTGTAAGCCTTAATAATTCTCTTTGTGGAATTCAATAGATTCTTGTCAAAGTTTTTTCCGAGTTGCTAAAAAATACAATGTTTGGAAGATTTGGTATGTGGCCCGGTGGCCTAATGGATAAGGCATCAGCCTCCGGAGCTGGGGATTGTGGGTTCGAGTCCCACCTGGGTCGAAGAATTTTGATAAGGATGGGGGTAAAAAAATTCTCCTTACAAGATCCTGTCTATTTCCAGCTAGGATTTTCCAAATTGAAATGGAAAATATTAGTCTAAAATTCTCAAATTTAGTAAAGATAATGAAAGCTAGAAAGAACTTTAGACATTACGGTAGCAGTCTTTGGAGTTGGGATTTGTGGCTTTGACTCCCAACTTAGCCAAAACATTTTGACAAAGATGGTGGTCAACAAATCCTCCTAACAAGCGGACACATTGTCAACATGTTACGAGACTGTAACAGCCTTGTAACAATGTCTTTTTTCAATTTGACATTAGTTGTGGGTGCCTCCATTCACAGACATCCACCCCAAAGTCGGGCACTACAGCTTGAAATATTTGCTTTAAATGCAACTGGGTCAGTTGTTTTGGAGAATGATAAAGCTTGTAAGCCTTAAAAATTCTCTTTGTGGAAATCAATAGATTCTTGTCAAAGTTTAGATTTAGGTCTTAAGTCTTTTTTGGGGTTCAGGTCCCACCTGGTTCAAAGGATTTTGATCAACATAGTGGTGAACAAATCATTCCTAACTAAAGCCTGTTTCTGCCTATACATTTTTTTAATTCATATGGAAAATTAAATTCCACAATGTAAAAAAGTTTGTATAAAGAGATGGCCCTGTCACAATGTTTTGAGGGTGTCTTTCATCGCAGACAGCCAGCCCAACATCGGACAGTGCAGCTTGAAATGTTTGTCCAGGTGTCACCTTGCTCAGATGCTTTTCAAAATGACACCGGTAGTAAACCTTAATAATTCTTCTATCGAAAATCAATTGATTAATGTCAAAGCTTAAATTTTCACATCACAAATTATTAGAATCTATGGCTCAATGAAATATTGTCCACCCTCCAAGTATGGTCGGTTTTTCAATCTAAAACCTTTGGGTAAAATAGCCCCTTTGTTGCAATTCTATGGTGGTCAACAAATCCTCCTAACAAGCGGACACAAAGTCAACATGTTACGAGAATGTGATGGCCTTGTCACAATGTCTTTTTCAATTTGATATTAGTTGTGGGTGTCTCCAATCACAGACATCTACCCCAAAGTCGTGCACTACAGCTTGAAATATTTGCTTTAAATGCCCCTGGGTCAGTTGTTTTGGAGAATGATAAAGCTTGTAAGCCTTAATAATTCTCTTTGTGGAATTCAATAGATTCTTGTCAAAGTTTTTTCCGAGTTGCTAAAAAATACAATGTTTGGATAATTTGGTATGTGGCCCGGTGGCCTAATGGATAAGGCATCAGCCTCCGGAGCTGGGGATTGTGGGTTCGAGTCTCACCTGGGTCGAAGAATTTTGATAAGGATGGGGGTAAAAAAATTCTCCTTACAAGTTCCTGTCTATTTCCAGCTAGGATTTTCCAAATTAAAATGGAAAATAATAGTCTAAAATTCTCAAATTTAGTAAAGATAACGAAAGCTAGAAAGAAATTTGGACATTACGGTAGCAGTCGTTGGGATTTGTGGCTTTGACTCCCAACTTAGCCAAAACATTTTGACAAAGATGGTGGTCAACAAATCCTCCTAACAAGCGGACACATTGTCAACATGTTACGAGACTGTAACAGCCTTGTAACAATGTCTTTTTTCAATTTGACATTAGTTGTGGGTGCCTCCATTCACAGACATCCACCCCAAAGTCGGGCACTACAGCTTGAAATATTTGCTTTAAATGCAACTGGGTCAGTTGTTTTGGAGAATGATAAAGCTTGTAAGCCTTAAAAATTCTCTTTGTGGAAATCAATAGATTCTTGTCAAAGTTTAGATTTAGGTCTTAAGTCTTTTTTGGGGTTCAGGTCCCACCTGGTTCAAAGGATTTTGATCAACATAGTGGTGAACAAATCATTCCTAACTAAAGCCTGTTTCTGCCTATACATTTTTTTAATTCATATGGAAAATTAAATTCCACAATGTAAAAAAGTTTGTATAAAGAGATGGCCCTGTCACAATGTTTTGAGGGTGTCTTTCATCGCAGACAGCCAGCCCAACATCGGACAGTGCAGCTTGAAATGTTTGTCCAGGTGTCACCTTGCTCAGATGCTTTTCAAAACGACACCGGTAGTAAACCTTAATAATTCTTCTATCGAAAATCAATTGATTAATGTCAAAGCTTAAATTTTCACATCACAAATTATTAGAATCTATGGCTCAATGAAATATTGTCCACCCTCCAAGTATGGTCGGTTTTTCAATCTAAAACCTTTGGGTAAAATAGCCCCTTTGTTGCAATTTGATGGTGGTCAACAAATCCTCCTATCAAGCGGACACAAAGTCAACATGTTACGAGAATGTGATGGCCTTGTCACAATGTCTTTTTCAATTTGATATTAGTTGTGGGTGTCTCCAATCACAGACATCTACCCCAAAGTCGTGCACTACAGCTTGAAATATTTGCTTTAAATGCCCCTGGGTCAGTTGTTTTGGAGAATGATAAAGCTTGTAAGCCTTAATAATTCTCTTTGTGGAATTCAATAGATTCTTGTCAAAGTTTTTTCCGAGTTGCTAAAAAATACAATGTTTGGATGATTTGGTATGTGGCCCGGTGGCCTAATGGATAAGGCATCAGCCTCCGGAGCTGGGGATTGTGGGTTCGAGTCCCACCTGGGTCGAAGAATTTTGATAAGGATGGGGGTAAAAAAATTCTCCTTACAAGTTCCTGTCTATTTCCAGCTAGGATTTTCCAAATTAAAATGGAAAATAATAGTCTAAAATTCTCAAATTTAGTAAAGATAACGAAAGCTAGAAAGAAATTTGGACATTACGGTAGCAGTCGTTGGGATTTGTGGCTTTGACTCCCAACTTAGCCAAAACATTTTGACAAAGATGGTGGTCAACAAATCCTCCTAACAAGCGGACACATTGTCAACATGTTACGAGACTGTAACAGCCTTGTAACAATGTCTTTTTTCAATTTGACATTAGTTGTGGGTGCCTCCATTCACAGACATCCACCCCAAAGTCGGGCACTACAGCTTGAAATATTTGCTTTAAATGCAACTGGGTCAGTTGTTTTGGAGAATGATAAAGCTTGTAAGCCTTAAAAATTCTCTTTGTGGAAATCAATAGATTCTTGTCAAAGTTTAGATTTAGGTCTTAAGTCTTTTTTGGGGTTCAGGTCCCACCTGGTTCAAAGGATTTTGATCAACATAGTGGTGAACAAATCATTCCTAACTAAAGCCTGTTTCTGCCTATACATTTTTTTAATTCATATGGAAAATTAAATTCCACAATGTAAAAAAGTTTGTATAAAGAGATGGCCCTGTCACAATGTTTTGAGGGTGTCTTTCATCGCAGACAGCCAGCCCAACATCGGACAGTGCAGCTTGAAATGTTTGTCCAGGTGTCACCTTGCTCAGATGCTTTTCAAAACGACACCGGTAGTAAACCTTAATAATTCTTCTATCGAAAATCAATTGATTAATGTCAAAGCTTAAATTTTCACATCACAAATTATTAGAATCTATGGCTCAATGAAATATTGTCCACCCTCCAAGTATGGTCGGTTTTTCAATCTAAAACCTTTGGGTAAAATAGCCCCTTTGTTGCAATTTGATGGTGGTCAACAAATCCTCCTATCAAGCGGACACAAAGTCAACATGTTACGAGAATGTGATGGCCTTGTCACAATGTCTTTTTCAATTTGATATTAGTTGTGGGTGTCTCCAATCACAGACATCTACCCCAAAGTCGTGCACTACAGCTTGAAATATTTGCTTTAAATGCCCCTGGGTCAGTTGTTTTGGAGAATGATAAAGCTTGTAAGCCTTAATAATTCTCTTTGTGGAATTCAAAAGATTCTTGTCAAAGTTTTTTCCGAGTTGCTAAAAAATACAATGTTTGGAAGATTTGGTATGTGGCCCGGTGGCCTAATGGATAAGGCATCAGCCTCCGGAGCTGGGGATTGTGGGTTCGAGTCCCACCTGGGTCGAAGAATTTTGATAAGGATGGGGGTAAAAAAATTCTCCTTACAAGATCCTGTCTATTTCCAGCTAGGATTTTCCAAATTGAAATGGAAAATATTAGTCTAAAATTCTCAAATTTAGTAAAGATAATGAAAGCTAGAAAGAACTTTAGACATTACGGTAGCAGTCTTTGGAGTTGGGATTTGTGGCTTTGACTCCCAACTTAGCCAAAACATTTTGACAAAGATGGTGGTCAACAAATCCTCCTAACAAGCGGACACATTGTCAACATGTTACGAGACTGTAACAGCCTTGTAACAATGTCTTTTTTCAATTTGACATTAGTTGTGGGTGCCTCCATTCACAGACATCCACCCCAAAGTCGGGCACTACAGCTTGAAATATTTGCTTTAAATGCAACTGGGTCAGTTGTTTTGGAGAATGATAAAGCTTGTAAGCCTTAAAAATTCTCTTTGTGGAAATCAATAGATTCTTGTCAAAGTTTAGATTTAGGTCTTAAGTCTTTTTTGGGGTTCAGGTCCCACCTGGTTCAAAGGATTTTGATCAACATAGTGGTGAACAAATCATTCCTAACTAAAGCCTGTTTCTGCCTATACATTTTTTTAATTCATATGGAAAATTAAATTCCACAATGTAAAAAAGTTTGTATAAAGAGATGGCCCTGTCACAATGTTTTGAGGGTGTCTTTCATCGCAGACAGCCAGCCCAACATCGGACAGTGCAGCTTGAAATGTTTGTCCAGGTGTCACCTTGCTCAGATGCTTTTCAAAATGACACCGGTAGTAAACCTTAATAATTCTTCTATCGAAAATCAATTGATTAATGTCAAAGCTTAAATTTTCACATCACAAATTATTAGAATCTATGGCTCAATGAAATATTGTCCACCCTCCAAGTATGGTCGGTTTTTCAATCTAAAACCTTTGGGTAAAATAGCCCCTTTGTTGCAATTCTATGGTGGTCAACAAATCCTCCTAACAAGCGGACACAAAGTCAACATGTTACGAGAATGTGATGGCCTTGTCACAATGTCTTTTTCAATTTGATATTAGTTGTGGGTGTCTCCAATCACAGACATCTACCCCAAAGTCGTGCACTACAGCTTGAAATATTTGCTTTAAATGCCCCTGGGTCAGTTGTTTTGGAGAATGATAAAGCTTGTAAGCCTTAATAATTCTCTTTGTGGAATTCAATAGATTCTTGTCAAAGTTTTTTCCGAGTTGCTAAAAAATACAATGTTTGGATAATTTGGTATGTGGCCCGGTGGCCTAATGGATAAGGCATCAGCCTCCGGAGCTGGGGATTGTGGGTTCGAGTCCCACCTGGGTCGAAGAATTTTGATAAGGATGGGGGTAAAAAAATTCTCCTTACAAGTTCCTGTCTATTTCCAGCTAGGATTTTCCAAATTAAAATGGAAAATAATAGTCTAAAATTCTCAAATTTAGTAAAGATAACGAAAGCTAGAAAGAAATTTGGACATTACGGTAGCAGTCGTTGGGATTTGTGGCTTTGACTCCCAACTTAGCCAAAACATTTTGACAAAGATGGTGGTCAACAAATCCTCCTAACAAGCGGACACATTGTCAACATGTTACGAGACTGTAACAGCCTTGTAACAATGTCTTTTTTCAATTTGACATTAGTTGTGGGTGTCTCCATTCACAGACATCCACCCCAAAGTCGGGCACTACAGCTTGAAATATTTGCTTTAAATGCAACTGGGTCAGTTGTTTTGGAGAATGATAAAGCTTGTAAGCCTTAAAAATTCTCTTTGTGGAAATCAATAGATTCTTGTCAAAGTTTAGATTTAGGTCTTAAGTCTTTTTTGGGGTTCAGGTCCCACCTGGTTCAAAGGATTTTGATCAACATAGTGGTGAACAAATCATTCCTAACTAAAGCCTGTTTCTGCCTATACATTTTTTTAATTCATATGGAAAATTAAATTCCACAATGTAAAAAAGTTTGTATAAAGAGATGGCCCTGTCACAATGTTTTGAGGGTGTCTTTCATCGCAGACAGCCAGCCCAACATCGGACAGTGCAGCTTGAAATGTTTGTCCAGGTGTCACCTTGCTCAGATGCTTTTCAAAACGACACCGGTAGTAAACCTTAATAATTCTTCTATCGAAAATCAATTGATTAATGTCAAAGCTTAAATTTTCACATCACAAATTATTAGAATCTATGGCTCAATGAAATATTGTCCACCCTCCAAGTATGGTCGGTTTTTCAATCTAAAACCTTTGGGTAAAATAGCCCCTTTGTTGCAATTTGATGGTGGTCAACAAATCCTCCTATCAAGCGGACACAAAGTCAACATGTTACGAGAATGTGATGGCCTTGTCACAATGTCTTTTTCAATTTGATATTAGTTGTGGGTGTCTCCAATCACAGACATCTACCCCAAAGTCGTGCACTACAGCTTGAAATATTTGCTTTAAATGCCCCTGGGTCAGTTGTTTTGGAGAATGATAAAGCTTGTAAGCCTTAATAATTCTCTTTGTGGAATTCAAAAGATTCTTGTCAAAGTTTTTTCCGAGTTGCTAAAAAATACAATGTTTGGAAGATTTGGTATGTGGCCCGGTGGCCTAATGGATAAGGCATCAGCCTCCGGAGCTGGGGATTGTGGGTTCGAGTCCCACCTGGGTCGAAGAATTTTGATAAGGATGGGGGTAAAAAAATTCTCCTTACAAGATCCTGTCTATTTCCAGCTAGGATTTTCCAAATTGAAATGGAAAATATTAGTCTAAAATTCTCAAATTTAGTAAAGATAATGAAAGCTAGAAAGAACTTTAGACATTACGGTAGCAGTCTTTGGAGTTGGGATTTGTGGCTTTGACTCCCAACTTAGCCAAAACATTTTGACAAAGATGGTGGTCAACAAATCCTCCTAACAAGCGGACACATTGTCAACATGTTACGAGACTGTAACAGCCTTGTAACAATGTCTTTTTTCAATTTGACATTAGTTGTGGGTGCCTCCATTCACAGACATCCACCCCAAAGTCGGGCACTACAGCTTGAAATATTTGCTTTAAATGCAACTGGGTCAGTTGTTTTGGAGAATGATAAAGCTTGTAAGCCTTAAAAATTCTCTTTGTGGAAATCAATAGATTCTTGTCAAAGTTTAGATTTAGGTCTTAAGTCTTTTTTGGGGTTCAGGTCCCACCTGGTTCAAAGGATTTTGATCAACATAGTGGTGAACAAATCATTCCTAACTAAAGCCTGTTTCTGCCTATACATTTTTTTAATTCATATGGAAAATTAAATTCCACAATGTAAAAAAGTTTGTATAAAGAGATGGCCCTGTCACAATGTTTTGAGGGTGTCTTTCATCGCAGACAGCCAGCCCAACATCGGACAGTGCAGCTTGAAATGTTTGTCCAGGTGTCACCTTGCTCAGATGCTTTTCAAAATGACACCGGTAGTAAACCTTAATAATTCTTCTATCGAAAATCAATTGATTAATGTCAAAGCTTAAATTTTCACATCACAAATTATTAGAATCTATGGCTCAATGAAATATTGTCCACCCTCCAAGTATGGTCGGTTTTTCAATCTAAAACCTTTGGGTAAAATAGCCCCTTTGTTGCAATTCTATGGTGGTCAACAAATCCTCCTAACAAGCGGACACAAAGTCAACATGTTACGAGAATGTGATGGCCTTGTCACAATGTCTTTTTCAATTTGATATTAGTTGTGGGTGTCTCCAATCACAGACATCTACCCCAAAGTCGTGCACTACAGCTTGAAATATTTGCTTTAAATGCCCCTGGGTCAGTTGTTTTGGAGAATGATAAAGCTTGTAAGCCTTAATAATTCTCTTTGTGGAATTCAATAGATTCTTGTCAAAGTTTTTTCCGAGTTGCTAAAAAATACAATGTTTGGATAATTTGGTATGTGGCCCGGTGGCCTAATGGATAAGGCATCAGCCTCCGGAGCTGGGGATTGTGGGTTCGAGTCCCACCTGGGTCGAAGAATTTTGATAAGGATGGGGGTAAAAAAATTCTCCTTACAAGTTCCTGTCTATTTCCAGCTAGGATTTTCCAAATTAAAATGGAAAATAATAGTCTAAAATTCTCAAATTTAGTAAAGATAACGAAAGCTAGAAAGAAATTTGGACATTACGGTAGCAGTCGTTGGGATTTGTGGCTTTGACTCCCAACTTAGCCAAAACATTTTGACAAAGATGGTGGTCAACAAATCCTCCTAACAAGCGGACACATTGTCAACATGTTACGAGACTGTAACAGCCTTGTAACAATGTCTTTTTTCAATTTGACATTAGTTGTGGGTGTCTCCATTCACAGACATCCACCCCAAAGTCGGGCACTACAGCTTGAAATATTTGCTTTAAATGCAACTGGGTCAGTTGTTTTGGAGAATGATAAAGCTTGTAAGCCTTAAAAATTCTCTTTGTGGAAATCAATAGATTCTTGTCAAAGTTTAGATTTAGGTCTTAAGTCTTTTTTGGGGTTCAGGTCCCACCTGGTTCAAAGGATTTTGATCAACATAGTGGTGAACAAATCATTCCTAACTAAAGCCTGTTTCTGCCTATACATTTTTTTAATTCATATGGAAAATTAAATTCCACAATGTAAAAAAGTTTGTATAAAGAGATGGCCCTGTCACAATGTTTTGAGGGTGTCTTTCATCGCAGACAGCCAGCCCAACATCGGACAGTGCAGCTTGAAATGTTTGTCCAGGTGTCACCTTGCTCAGATGCTTTTCAAAACGACACCGGTAGTAAACCTTAATAATTCTTCTATCGAAAATCAATTGATTAATGTCAAAGCTTAAATTTTCACATCACAAATTATTAGAATCTATGGCTCAATGAAATATTGTCCACCCTCCAAGTATGGTCGGTTTTTCAATCTAAAACCTTTGGGAAAAATAGCCCCTTTGTTGCAATTTGATGGTGGTCAACAAATCCTCCTATCAAGCGGACACAAAGTCAACATGTTACGAGAATGTGATGGCCTTGTCACAATGTCTTTTTCAATTTGATATTAGTTGTGGGTGTCTCCAATCACAGACATCTACCCCAAAGTCGTGCACTACAGCTTGAAATATTTGCTTTAAATGCCCCTGGTTCAGTTGTTTTGGAGAATGATAAAGCTTGTAAGCCTTAATAATTCTCTTTGTGGAATTCAATAGATTCTTGTCAAAGTTTTTTCCGAGTTGCTAAAAAATACAATGTTTGGATGATTTGGTATGTGGCCTGGTGGCCTGATGGATAAGGCATCAGCCTCCGGAGCTGGGGATTGTGGGTTCGAGTCCCACCTGGGTCGAAGAATTTTGATAAGGATGGGGGTAAAAAAATTCTCCTTACAAGATCCTGTCTATTTCCAGCTAGGATTTTCCAAATTGAAATGGAAAATATTAGTCCAAAATTCTCAAATTTAGTAAAGATAATGAAAGCTAGAAAGAACTTTAGACATTACGGTAGCAGTCTTTGGAGTTGGGATTTGTGGCTTTGACTCCCAACTTAGCCAAAACATTTTGACAAAGATGGTGGTCAACAAATCCTCCTAACAAGCGGACACATTGTCAACATGTTACGAGACTGTAACAGCCTTGTAACAATGTCTTTTTTCAATTTGACATTAGTTGTGGGTGTCTCCATTCACAGACATCCACCCCAAAGTCGGGCACTACAGCTTGAAATATTTGCTTTAAATGCAACTGGGTCAGTTGTTTTGGAGAATGATAAAGCTTGTAAGCCTTAAAAATTCTCTTTGTGGAAATCAATAGATTCTTGTCAAAGTTTAGATTTAGGTCTTAAGTCTTTTTTGGGGTTCAGGTCCCACCTGGTTCAAAGGATTTTGATCAACATAGTGGTGAACAAATCATTCCTAACTAAAGCCTGTTTCTGCCTATACATTTTTTTAATTCATATGGAAAATTAAATTCCACAATGTAAAAAAGTTTGTATAAAGAGATGGCCCTGTCACAATGTTTTGAGGGTGTCTTTCATCGCAGACAGCCAGCCCAACATCGGACAGTGCAGCTTGAAATGTTTGTCCAGGTGTCACCTTGCTCAGATGCTTTTCAAAACGACACCGGTAGTAAACCTTAATAATTCTTCTATCGAAAATCAATTGATTAATGTCAAAGCTTAAATTTTCACATCACAAATTATTAGAATCTATGGCTCAATGAAATATTGTCCACCCTCCAAGTATGGTCGGTTTTTCAATCTAAAACCTTTGGGAAAAATAGCCCCTTTGTTGCAATTTGATGGTGGTCAACAAATCCTCCTATCAAGCGGACACAAAGTCAACATGTTACGAGAATGTGATGGTCTTGTCACAATGTCTTTTTCAATTTGATATTAGTTGTGGGTGTCTCCAATCACAGACATCTACCCCAAAGTCGTGCACTACAGCTTGAAATATTTGCTTTAAATGCCCCTGGTTCAGTTGTTTTGGAGAATGATAAAGCTTGTAAGCCTTAATAATTCTCTTTGTGGAATTCAATAGATTCTTGTCAAAGTTTTTTCCGAGTTGCTAAAAAATACAATGTTTGGATGATTTGGTATGTGGCCCGGTGGCCTGATGGATAAGGCATCAGCCTCCGGAGCTGGGGATTGTGGGTTCGAGTCCCACCTGGGTCGAAGAATTTTGATAAGGATGGGGGTAAAAAAATTCTCCTTACAAGATCCTGTCTATTTCCAGCTAGGATTTTCCAAATTGAAATGGAAAATATTAGTCTAAAATTCTCAAATTTAGTAAAGATAATGAAAGCTAGAAAGAACTTTAGACATTACGGTAGCAGTCTTTGGAGTTGGGATTTGTGGCTTTGACTCCCAACTTAGCCAAAACATTTTGACAAAGATGGTGGTCAACAAATCCTCCTAACAAGCGGACACATTGTCAACATGTTACGAGACTGTAACAGCCTTGTAACAATGTCTTTTTTCAATTTGACATTAGTTGTGGGTGCCTCCATTCACAGACATCCACCCCAAAGTCGGGCACTACAGCTTGAAATATTTGCTTTAAATGCAACTGGGTCAGTTGTTTTGGAGAATGATAAAGCTTGTAAGCCTTAAAAATTCTCTTTGTGGAAATCAATAGATTCTTGTCAAAGTTTAGATTTAGGTCTTAAGTCTTTTTTGGGGTTCAGGTCCCACCTGGTTCAAAGGATTTTGATCAACATAGTGGTGAACAAATCATTCCTAACTAAAGCCTGTTTCTGCCTATACATTTTTTTAATTCATATGGAAAATTAAATTCCACAATGTAAAAAAGTTTGTATAAAGAGATGGCCCTGTCACAATGTTTTGAGGGTGTCTTTCATCGCAGACAGCCAGCCCAACATCGGACAGTGCAGCTTGAAATGTTTGTCCAGGTGTCACCTTGCTCAGATGCTTTTCAAAACGACACCGGTAGTAAACCTTAATAATTCTTCTATCGAAAATCAATTGATTAATGTCAAAGCTTACATTTTCACATCACAAATTATTAGAATCTATGGCTCAATGAAATATTGTCCACCCTCCAAGTATGGTCGGTTTTTCAATCTAAAACCTTTGGGAAAAATAGCCCCTTTGTTGCAATTTGATGGTGGTCAACAAATCCTCCTATCAAGCGGACACAAAGTCAACATGTTACGAGAATGTGATGGCCTTGTCACAATGTCTTTTTCAATTTGATATTAGTTGTGGGTGTCTCCAATCACAGACATCTACCCCAAAGTCGTGCACTACAGCTTGAAATATTTGCTTTAAATGCCCCTGGTTCAGTTGTTTTGGAGAATGATAAAGCTTGTAAGCCTTAATAATTCTCTTTGTGGAATTCAATAGATTCTTGTCAAAGTTTTTTCCGAGTTGCTAAAAAATACAATGTTTGGATGATTTGGTATGTGGCCCGGTGGCCTGATGGATAAGGCATCAGCCTCCGGAGCTGGGGATTGTGGGTTCGAGTCCCACCTGGGTCGAAGAATTTTGATAAGGATGGGGGTAAAAAAATTCTCCTTACAAGATCCTGTCTATTTCCAGCTAGGATTTTCCAAATTGAAATGGAAAATATTAGTCTAAAATTCTCAAATTTAGTAAAGATAATGAAAGCTAGAAAGAACTTTAGACATTACGGTAGCAGTCTTTGGAGTTGGGATTTGTGGCTTTGACTCCCAACTTAGCCAAAACATTTTGACAAAGATGGTGGTCAACAAATCCTCCTAACAAGCGGACACATTGTCAACATGTTACGAGACTGTAACAGCCTTGTAACAATGTCTTTTTTCAATTTGACATTAGTTGTGGGTGTCTCCATTCACAGACATCCACCCCAAAGTCGGGCACTACAGCTTGAAATATTTGCTTTAAATGCAACTGGGTCAGTTGTTTTGGAGAATGATAAAGCTTGTAAGCCTTAAAAATTCTCTTTGTGGAAATCAATAGATTCTTGTCAAAGTTTAGATTTAGGTCTTAAGTCTTTTTTGGGGTTCAGGTCCCACCTGGTTCAAAGGATTTTGATCAACATAGTGGTGAACAAATCATTCCTAACTAAAGCCTGTTTCTGCCTATACATTTTTTTAATTCATATGGAAAATTAAATTCCACAATGTAAAAAAGTTTGTATAAAGAGATGGCCCTGTCACAATGTTTTGAGGGTGTCTTTCATCGCAGACAGCCAGCCCAACATCGGACAGTGCAGCTTGAAATGTTTGTCCAGGTGTCACCTTGCTCAGATGCTTTTCAAAACGACACCGGTAGTAAACCTTAATAATTCTTCTATCGAAAATCAATTGATTAATGTCAAAGCTTAAATTTTCACATCACAAATTATTAGAATCTATGGCTCAATGAAATATTGTCCACCCTCCAAGTATGGTCGGTTTTTCAATCTAAAACCTTTGGGTAAAATAGCCCCTTTGTTGCAATTTGATGGTGGTCAACAAATCCTCCTATCAAGCGGACACAAAGTCAACATGTTACGAGAATGTGATGGCCTTGTCACAATGTCTTTTTCAATTTGATATTAGTTGTGGGTGTCTCCAATCACAGACATCTACCCCAAAGTCGTGCACTACAGCTTGAAATATTTGCTTTAAATGCCCCTGGGTCAGTTGTTTTGGAGAATGATAAAGCTTGTAAGCCTTAATAATTCTCTTTGTGGAATTCAATAGATTCTTGTCAAAGTTTTTTCCGAGTTGCTAAAAAATACAATGTTTGGATGATTTGGTATGTGGCCCGGTGGCCTAATGGATAAGGCATCAGCCTCCGGAGCTGGGGATTGTGGGTTCGAGTCCCACCTGGGTCGAAGAATTTTGATAAGGATGGGGGTAAAAAAATTCTCCTTACAAGATCCTGTCTATTTCCAGCTAGGATTTTCCAAATTGAAATGGAAAATATTAGTCTAAAATTCTCAAATTTAGTAAAGATAATGAAAGCTAGAAAGAACTTTAGACATTACGGTAGCAGTCTTTGGAGTTGGGATTTGTGGCTTTGACTCCCAACTTAGCCAAAACATTTTGACAAAGATGGTGGTCAACAAATCCTCCTAACAAGCGGACACATTGTCAACATGTTACGAGACTGTAACAGCCTTGTAACAATGTCTTTTTTCAATTTGACATTAGTTGTGGGTGCCTCCATTCACAGACATCCACCCCAAAGTCGGGCACTACAGCTTGAAATATTTGCTTTAAATGCAACTGGGTCAGTTGTTTTGGAGAATGATAAAGCTTGTAAGCCTTAAAAATTCTCTTTGTGGAAATCAATAGATTCTTGTCAAAGTTTAGATTTAGGTCTTAAGTCTTTTTTGGGGTTCAGGTCCCACCTGGTTCAAAGGATTTTGATCAACATAGTGGTGAACAAATCATTCCTAACTAAAGCCTGTTTCTGCCTATACATTTTTTTAATTCATATGGAAAATTAAATTCCACAATGTAAAAAAGTTTGTATAAAGAGATGGCCCTGTCACAATGTTTTGAGGGTGTCTTTCATCGCAGACAGCCAGCCCAACATCGGACAGTGCAGCTTGAAATGTTTGTCCAGGTGTCACCTTGCTCAGATGCTTTTCAAAACGACACCGGTAGTAAACCTTAATAATTCTTCTATCGAAAATCAATTGATTAATGTCAAAGCTTAAATTTTCACATCACAAATTATTAGAATCTATGGCTCAATGAAATATTGTCCACCCTCCAAGTATGGTCGGTTTTTCAATCTAAAACCTTTGGGTAAAATAGCCCCTTTGTTGCAATTTGATGGTGGTCAACAAATCCTCCTATCAAGCGGACACAAAGTCAACATGTTACGAGAATGTGATGGCCTTGTCACAATGTCTTTTTCAATTTGATATTAGTTGTGGGTGTCTCCAATCACAGACATCTACCCCAAAGTCGTGCACTACAGCTTGAAATATTTGCTTTAAATGCCCCTGGGTCAGTTGTTTTGGAGAATGATAAAGCTTGTAAGCCTTAATAATTCTCTTTGTGGAATTCAATAGATTCTTGTCAAAGTTTTTTCCGAGTTGCTAAAAAATACAATGTTTGGATAATTTGGTATGTGGCCCGGTGGCCTAATGGATAAGGCATCAGCCTCCGGAGCTGGGGATTGTGGGTTCGAGTCCCACCTGGGTCGAAGAATTTTGATAAGGATGGGGGTAAAAAAATTCTCCTTACAAGTTCCTGTCTATTTCCAGCTAGGATTTTCCAAATTAAAATGGAAAATAATAGTCTAAAATTCTCAAATTTAGTAAAGATAACGAAAGCTAGAAAGAAATTTGGACATTACGGTAGCAGTCGTTGGGATTTGTGGCTTTGACTCCCAACTTAGCCAAAACATTTTGACAAAGATGGTGGTCAACAAATCCTCCTAACAAGCGGACACATTGTCAACATGTTACGAGACTGTAACAGCCTTGTAACAATGTCTTTTTTCAATTTGACATTAGTTGTGGGTGTCTCCATTCACAGACATCCACCCCAAAGTCGGGCACTACAGCTTGAAATATTTGCTTTAAATGCAACTGGGTCAGTTGTTTTGGAGAATGATAAAGCTTGTAAGCCTTAAAAATTCTCTTTGTGGAAATCAATAGATTCTTGTCAAAGTTTAGATTTAGGTCTTAAGTCTTTTTTGGGGTTCAGGTCCCACCTGGTTCAAAGGATTTTGATCAACATAGTGGTGAACAAATCATTCCTAACTAAAGCCTGTTTCTGCCTATACATTTTTTTAATTCATATGGAAAATTAAATTCCACAATGTAAAAAAGTTTGTATAAAGAGATGGCCCTGTCACAATGTTTTGAGGGTGTCTTTCATCGCAGACAGCCAGCCCAACATCGGACAGTGCAGCTTGAAATGTTTGTCCAGGTGTCACCTTGCTCAGATGCTTTTCAAAACGACACCGGTAGTAAACCTTAATAATTCTTCTATCGAAAATCAATTGATTAATGTCAAAGCTTAAATTTTCACATCACAAATTATTAGAATCTATGGCTCAATGAAATATTGTCCACCCTCCAAGTATGGTCGGTTTTTCAATCTAAAACCTTTGGGAAAAATAGCCCCTTTGTTGCAATTTGATGGTGGTCAACAAATCCTCCTATCAAGCGGACACAAAGTCAACATGTTACGAGAATGTGATGGCCTTGTCACAATGTCTTTTTCAATTTGATATTAGTTGTGGGTGTCTCCAATCACAGACATCTACCCCAAAGTCGTGCACTACAGCTTGAAATATTTGCTTTAAATGCCCCTGGTTCAGTTGTTTTGGAGAATGATAAAGCTTGTAAGCCTTAATAATTCTCTTTGTGGAATTCAATAGATTCTTGTCAAAGTTTTTTCCGAGTTGCTAAAAAATACAATGTTTGGATGATTTGGTATGTGGCCCGGTGGCCTGATGGATAAGGCATCAGCCTCCGGAGCTGGGGATTGTGGGTTCGAGTCCCACCTGGGTCGAAGAATTTTGATAAGGATGGGGGTAAAAAAATTCTCCTTACAAGATCCTGTCTATTTCCAGCTAGGATTTTCCAAATTGAAATGGAAAATATTAGTCTAAAATTCTCAATTTTAGTAAAGATAATGAAAGCTAGAAAGAACTTTAGACATTACGGTAGCAGTCTTTGGAGTTGGGATTTGTGGCTTTGACTCCCAACTTAGCCAAAACATTTTGACAAAGATGGTGGTCAACAAATCCTCCTAACAAGCGGACACATTGTCAACATGTTACGAGACTGTAACAGCCTTGTAACAATGTCTTTTTTCAATTTGACATTAGTTGTGGGTGTCTCCATTCACAGACATCCACCCCAAAGTCGGGCACTACAGCTTGAAATATTTGCTTTAAATGCAACTGGGTCAGTTGTTTTGGAGAATGATAAAGCTTGTAAGCCTTAAAAATTCTCTTTGTGGAAATCAATAGATTCTTGTCAAAGTTTAGATTTAGGTCTTAAGTCTTTTTTGGGGTTCAGGTCCCACCTGGTTCAAAGGATTTTGATCAACATAGTGGTGAACAAATCATTCCTAACTAAAGCCTGTTTCTGCCTATACATTTTTTTAATTCATATGGAAAATTAAATTCCACAATGTAAAAAAGTTTGTATAAAGAGATGGCCCTGTCACAATGTTTTGAGGGTGTCTTTCATCGCAGACAGCCAGCCCAACATCGGACAGTGCAGCTTGAAATGTTTGTCCAGGTGTCACCTTGCTCAGATGCTTTTCAAAACGACACCGGTAGTAAACCTTAATAATTCTTCTATCGAAAATCAATTGATTAATGTCAAAGCTTAAATTTTCACATCACAAATTATTAGAATCTATGGCTCAATGAAATATTGTCCACCCTCCAAGTATGGTCGGTTTTTCAATCTAAAACCTTTGGGTAAAATAGCCCCTTTGTTGCAATTTGATGGTGGTCAACAAATCCTCCTATCAAGCGGACACAAAGTCAACATGTTACAAGAATGTGATGGCCTTGTCACAATGTCTTTTTCAATTTGATATTAGTTGTGGGTGTCTCCAATCACAGACATCTACCCCAAAGTCGTGCACTACAGCTTGAAATATTTGCTTTAAATGCCCCTGGTTCAGTTGTTTTGGAGAATGATAAAGCTTGTAAGCCTTAATAATTCTCTTTGTGGAATTCAATAGATTCTTGTCAAAGTTTTTTCCGAGTTGCTAAAAAATACAATGTTTGGATGATTTGGTATGTGGCCCGGTGGCCTGATGGATAAGGCATCAGCCTCCGGAGCTGGGGATTGTGGGTTCGAGTCCCACCTGGGTCGAAGAATTTTGATAAGGATGGGGGTAAAAAAATTCTCCTTACAAGATCCTGTCTATTTCCAGCTAGGATTTTCCAAATTGAAATGGAAAATATTAGTCTAAAATTCTCAATTTTAGTAAAGATAATGAAAGCTAGAAAGAACTTTAGACATTACGGTAGCAGTCTTTGGAGTTGGGATTTGTGGCTTTGACTCCCAACTTAGCCAAAACATTTTGACAAAGATGGTGGTCAACAAATCCTCCTAACAAGCGGACACATTGTCAACATGTTACGAGACTGTAACAGCCTTGTAACAATGTCTTTTTTCAATTTGACATTAGTTGTGGGTGTCTCCATTCACAGACATCCACCCCAAAGTCGGGCACTACAGCTTGAAATATTTGCTTTAAATGCAACTGGGTCAGTTGTTTTGGAGAATGATAAAGCTTGTAAGCCTTAAAAATTCTCTTTGTGGAAATCAATAGATTCTTGTCAAAGTTTAGATTTAGGTCTTAAGTCTTTTTTGGGGTTCAGGTCCCACCTGGTTCAAAGGATTTTGATCAACATAGTGGTGAACAAATCATTCCTAACTAAAGCCTGTTTCTGCCTATACATTTTTTTAATTCATATGGAAAATTAAATTCCACAATGTAAAAAAGTTTGTATAAAGAGATGGCCCTGTCACAATGTTTTGAGGGTGTCTTTCATCGCAGACAGCCAGCCCAACATCGGACAGTGCAGCTTGAAATGTTTGTCCAGGTGTCACCTTGCTCAGATGCTTTTCAAAACGACACCGGTAGTAAACCTTAATAATTCTTCTATCGAAAATCAATTGATTAATGTCAAAGCTTAAATTTTCACATCACAAATTATTAGAATCTATGGCTCAATGAAATATTGTCCACCCTCCAAGTATGGTCGGTTTTTCAATCTAAAACCTTTGGGTAAAATAGCCCCTTTGTTGCAATTTGATGGTGGTCAACAAATCCTCCTATCAAGCGGACACAAAGTCAACATGTTACGAGAATGTGATGGCCTTGTCACAATGTCTTTTTCAATTTGATATTAGTTGTGGGTGTCTCCAATCACAGACATCTACCCCAAAGTCGTGCACTACAGCTTGAAATATTTGCTTTAAATGCCCCTGGGTCAGTTGTTTTGGAGAATGATAAAGCTTGTAAGCCTTAATAATTCTCTTTGTGGAATTCAATAGATTCTTGTCAAAGTTTTTTCCGAGTTGCTAAAAAATACAATGTTTGGATGATTTGGTATGTGGCCCGGTAGCCTGATGGATAAGGCATCAGCCTCCGGAGCTGGGGATTGTGGGTTCGAGTCCCACCTGGGTCGAAGAATTTTGATAAGGATGGGGGTAAAAAAATTCTCCTTACAAGTTCCTGTCTATTTCCAGCTAGGATTTTCCAAATTAAAATGGAAAATAATAGTCTAAAATTCTCAAATTTAGTAAAGATAACGAAAGCTAGAAAGAAATTTGGACATTACGGTAGCAGTCGTTGGGATTTGTGGCTTTGACTCCCAACTTAGCCAAAACATTTTGACAAAGATGGTGGTCAACAAATCCTCCTAACAAGCGGACACATTGTCAACATGTTACGAGACTGTAACAGCCTTGTAACAATGTCTTTTTTCAATTTGACATTAGTTGTGGGTGTCTCCATTCACAGACATCCACCCCAAAGTCGGGCACTACAGCTTGAAATATTTGCTTTAAATGCAACTGGGTCAGTTGTTTTGGAGAATGATAAAGCTTGTAAGCCTTAAAAATTCTCTTTGTGGAAATCAATAGATTCTTGTCAAAGTTTAGATTTAGGTCTTAAGTCTTTTTTGGGGTTCAGGTCCCACCTGGTTCAAAGGATTTTGATCAACATAGTGGTGAACAAATCATTCCTAACTAAAGCCTGTTTCTGCCTATACATTTTTTTAATTCATATGGAAAATTAAATTCCACAATGTAAAAAAGTTTGTATAAAGAGATGGCCCTGTCACAATGTTTTGAGGGTGTCTTTCATCGCAGACAGCCAGCCCAACATCGGACAGTGCAGCTTGAAATGTTTGTCCAGGTGTCACCTTGCTCAGATGCTTTTCAAAATGACACCGGTAGTAAACCTTAATAATTCTTCTATCGAAAATCAATTGATTAATGTCAAAGCTTAAATTTTCACATCACAAATTATTAGAATCTATGGCTCAATGAAATATTGTCCACCCTCCAAGTATGGTCGGTTTTTCAATCTAAAACCTTTGGGTAAAATAGCCCCTTTGTTGCAATTTGATGGTGGTCAACAAATCCTCCTATCAAGCGGACACAAAGTCAACATGTTACGAGAATGTGATGGCCTTGTCACAATGTCTTTTTCAATTTGATATTAGTTGTGGGTGTCTCCAATCACAGACATCTACCCCAAAGTCGTGCACTACAGCTTGAAATATTTGCTTTAAATGCCCCTGGGTCAGTTGTTTTGGAGAATGATAAAGCTTGTAAGCCTTAATAATTCTCTTTGTGGAATTCAATAGATTCTTGTCAAAGTTTTTTCCGAGTTGCTAAAAAATACAATGTTTGGATGATTTGGTATGTGGCCCGGTGGCCTAATGGATAAGGCATCAGCCTCCGGAGCTGGGGATTGTGGGTTCGAGTCCCACCTGGGTCGAAGAATTTTGATAAGGATGGGGGTAAAAAAATTCTCCTTACAAGATCCTGTCTATTTCCAGCTAGGATTTTCCAAATTGAAATGGAAAATAATAGTCTAAAATTCTCAAATTTAGTAAAGATAACGAAAGCTAGAAAGAAATTTGGACATTACGGTAGCAGTCGTTGGGATTTGTGGCTTTGACTCCCAACTTAGCCAAAACATTTTGACAAAGATGGTGGTCAACAAATCCTCCTAACAAGCGGACACATTGTCAACATGTTACGAGACTGTAACAGCCTTGTAACAATGTCTTTTTTCAATTTGACATTAGTTGTGGGTGTCTCCATTCACAGACATCCACCCCAAAGTCGGGCACTACAGCTTGAAATATTTGCTTTAAATGCAACTGGGTCAGTTGTTTTGGAGAATGATAAAGCTTGTAAGCCTTAAAAATTCTCTTTGTGGAAATCAATAGATTCTTGTCAAAGTTTAGATTTAGGTCTTAAGTCTTTTTTGGGGTTCAGGTCCCACCTGGTTCAAAGGATTTTGATCAACATAGTGGTGAACAAATCATTCCTAACTAAAGCCTGTTTCTGCCTATACATTTTTTTAATTCATATGGAAAATTAAATTCCACAATGTAAAAAAGTTTGTATAAAGAGATGGCCCTGTCACAATGTTTTGAGGGTGTCTTTCATCGCAGACAGCCAGCCCAACATCGGACAGTGCAGCTTGAAATGTTTGTCCAGGTGTCACCTTGCTCAGATGCTTTTCAAAACGACACCGGTAGTAAACCTTAATAATTCTTCTATCGAAAATCAATTGATTAATGTCAAAGCTTAAATTTTCACATCACAAATTATTAGAATCTATGGCTCAATGAAATATTGTCCACCCTCCAAGTATGGTCGGTTTTTCAATCTAAAACCTTTGGGTAAAATAGCCCCTTTGTTGCAATTCTATGGTGGTCAACAAATCCTCCTAACAAGCGGACACAAAGTCAACATGTTACGAGAATGTGATGGCCTTGTCACAATGTCTTTTTCAATTTGATATTAGTTGTGGGTGTCTCCAATCACAGACATCTACCCCAAAGTCGTGCACTACAGCTTGAAATATTTGCTTTAAATGCCCCTGGGTCAGTTGTTTTGGAGAATGATAAAGCTTGTAAGCCTTAATAATTCTCTTTGTGGAATTCAATAGATTCTTGTCAAAGTTTTTTCCGAGTTGCTAAAAAATACAATGTTTGGTTAATTTGGTATGTGGCCCGGTGGCCTAATGGATAAGGCATCAGCCTCCGGAGCTGGGGATTGTGGGTTCGAGTCCCACCTGGGTCGAAGAATTTTGATAAGGATGGGGGTAAAAAAATTCTCCTTACAAGTTCCTGTCTATTTCCAGCTAGGATTTTCCAAATTAAAATGGAAAATAATAGTCTAAAATTCTCAAATTTAGTAAAGATAATGAAAGCTAGAAAGAAATTTGGACATTACGGTAGCAGTCGTTGGGATTTGTGGCTTTGACTCCCAACTTAGCCAAAACATTTTGACAAAGATGGTGGTCAACAAATCCTCCTAACAAGCGGACACATTGTCAACATGTTACGAGACTGTAACAGCCTTGTAACAATGTCTTTTTTCAATTTGACATTAGTTGTGGGTGTCTCCATTCACAGACATCCACCCCAAAGTCGGGCACTACAGCTTGAAATATTTGCTTTAAATGCAACTGGGTCAGTTGTTTTGGAGAATGATAAAGCTTGTAAGCCTTAAAAATTCTCTTTGTGGAAATCAATAGATTCTTGTCAAAGTTTAGATTTAGGTCTTAAGTCTTTTTTGGGGTTCAGGTCCCACCTGGTTCAAAGGATTTTGATCAACATAGTGGTGAACAAATCATTCCTAACTAAAGCCTGTTTCTGCCTATACATTTTTTTAATTCATATGGAAAATTAAATTCCACAATGTAAAAAAGTTTGTATAAAGAGATGGCCCTGTCACAATGTTTTGAGGGTGTCTTTCATCGCAGACAGCCAGCCCAACATCGGACAGTGCAGCTTGAAATGTTTGTCCAGGTGTCACCTTGCTCAGATGCTTTTCAAAACGACACCGGTAGTAAACCTTAATAATTCTTCTATCGAAAATCAATTGATTAATGTCAAAGCTTAAATTTTCACATCACAAATTATTAGAATCTATGGCTCAATGAAATATTGTCCACCCTCCAAGTATGGTCGGTTTTTCAATCTAAAACCTTTGGGTAAAATAGCCCCTTTGTTGCAATTTGATGGTGGTCAACAAATCCTCCTATCAAGCGGACACAAAGTCAACATGTTACGAGAATGTGATGGCCTTGTCACAATGTCTTTTTCAATTTGATATTAGTTGTGGGTGTCTCCAATCACAGACATCTACCCCAAAGTCGTGCACTACAGCTTGAAATATTTGCTTTAAATGCCCCTGGGTCAGTTGTTTTGGAGAATGATAAAGCTTGTAAGCCTTAATAATTCTCTTTGTGGAATTCAATAGATTCTTGTCAAAGTTTTTTCCGAGTTGCTAAAAAATACAATGTTTGGATAATTTGGTATGTGGCCCGGTGGCCTAATGGATAAGGCATCAGCCTCCGGAGCTGGGGATTGTGGGTTCGAGTCCCACCTGGGTCGAAGAATTTTGATAAGGATGGGGGTAAAAAAATTCTCCTTACAAGATCCTGTCTATTTCCAGCTAGGATTTTCCAAATTGAAATGGAAAATATTAGTCTAAAATTCTCAAATTTAGTAAAGATAATGAAAGCTAGAAAGAACTTTAGACATTACGGTAGCAGTCTTTGGAGTTGGGATTTGTGGCTTTGACTCCCAACTTAGCCAAAACATTTTGACAAAGATGGTGGTCAACAAATCCTCCTAACAAGCGGACACATTGTCAACATGTTACGAGACTGTAACAGCCTTGTAACAATGTCTTTTTTCAATTTGACATTAGTTGTGGGTGCCTCCATTCACAGACATCCACCCCAAAGTCGGGCACTACAGCTTGAAATATTTGCTTTAAATGCAACTGGGTCAGTTGTTTTGGAGAATGATAAAGCTTGTAAGCCTTAAAAATTCTCTTTGTGGAAATCAATAGATTCTTGTCAAAGTTTAGATTTAGGTCTTAAGTCTTTTTTGGGGTTCAGGTCCCACCTGGTTCAAAGGATTTTGATCAACATAGTGGTGAACAAATCATTCCTAACTAAAGCCTGTTTCTGCCTATACATTTTTTTAATTCATATGGAAAATTAAATTCCACAATGTAAAAAAGTTTGTATAAAGAGATGGCCCTGTCACAATGTTTTGAGGGTGTCTTTCATCGCAGACAGCCAGCCCAACATCGGACAGTGCAGCTTGAAATGTTTGTCCAGGTGTCACCTTGCTCAGATGCTTTTCAAAACGACACCGGTAGTAAACCTTAATAATTCTTCTATCGAAAATCAATTGATTAATGTCAAAGCTTAAATTTTCACATCACAAATTATTAGAATCTATGGCTCAATGAAATATTGTCCACCCTCCAAGTATGGTCGGTTTTTCAATCTAAAACCTTTGGGTAAAATAGCCCCTTTGTTGCAATTTGATGGTGGTCAACAAATCCTCCTATCAAGCGGACACAAAGTCAACATGTTACGAGAATGTGATGGCCTTGTCACAATGTCTTTTTCAATTTGATATTAGTTGTGGGTGTCTCCAATCACAGACATCTACCCCAAAGTCGTGCACTACAGCTTGAAATATTTGCTTTAAATGCCCCTGGGTCAGTTGTTTTGGAGAATGATAAAGCTTGTAAGCCTTAATAATTCTCTTTGTGGAATTCAATAGATTCTTGTCAAAGTTTTTTCCGAGTTGCTAAAAAATACAATGTTTGGATAATTTGGTATGTGGCCCGGTGGCCTAATGGATAAGGCATCAGCCTCCGGAGCTGGGGATTGTGGGTTCGAGTCCCACCTGGGTCGAAGAATTTTGATAAGGATGGGGGTAAAAAAATTCTCCTTACAAGATCCTGTCTATTTCCAGCTAGGATTTTCCAAATTGAAATGGAAAATATTAGTCTAAAATTCTCAAATTTAGTAAAGATAATGAAAGCTAGAAAGAACTTTAGACATTACGGTAGCAGTCTTTGGAGTTGGGATTTGTGGCTTTGACTCCCAACTTAGCCAAAACATTTTGACAAAGATGGTGGTCAACAAATCCTCCTAACAAGCGGACACATTGTCAACATGTTACGAGACTGTAACAGCCTTGTAACAATGTCTTTTTTCAATTTGACATTAGTTGTGGGTGCCTCCATTCACAGACATCCACCCCAAAGTCGGGCACTACAGCTTGAAATATTTGCTTTAAATGCAACTGGGTCAGTTGTTTTGGAGAATGATAAAGCTTGTAAGCCTTAAAAATTCTCTTTGTGGAAATCAATAGATTCTTGTCAAAGTTTAGATTTAGGTCTTAAGTCTTTTTTGGGGTTCAGGTCCCACCTGGTTCAAAGGATTTTGATCAACATAGTGGTGAACAAATCATTCCTAACTAAAGCCTGTTTCTGCCTATACATTTTTTTAATTCATATGGAAAATTAAATTCCACAATGTAAAAAAGTTTGTATAAAGAGATGGCCCTGTCACAATGTTTTGAGGGTGTCTTTCATCGCAGACAGCCAGCCCAACATCGGACAGTGCAGCTTGAAATGTTTGTCCAGGTGTCACCTTGCTCAGATGCTTTTCAAAACGACACCGGTAGTAAACCTTAATAATTCTTCTATCGAAAATCAATTGATTAATGTCAAAGCTTAAATTTTCACATCACAAATTATTAGAATCTATGGCTCAATGAAATATTGTCCACCCTCCAAGTATGGTCGGTTTTTCAATCTAAAACCTTTGGGAAAAATAGCCCCTTTGTTGCAATTTGATGGTGGTCAACAAATCCTCCTATCAAGCGGACACAAAGTCAACATGTTACGAGAATGTGATGGCCTTGTCACAATGTCTTTTTCAATTTGATATTAGTTGTGGGTGTCTCCAATCACAGACATCTACCCCAAAGTCGTGCACTACAGCTTGAAATATTTGCTTTAAATGCCCCTGGGTCAGTTGTTTTGGAGAATGATAAAGCTTGTAAGCCTTAATAATTCTCTTTGTGGAATTCAATAGATTCTTGTCAAAGTTTTTTCCGAGTTGCTAAAAAATACAATGTTTGGATGATTTGGTATGTGGCCCGGTAGCCTGATGGATAAGGCATCAGCCTCCGGAGCTGGGGATTGTGGGTTCGAGTCCCACCTGGGTCGAAGAATTTTGATAAGGATGGGGGTAAAAAAATTCTCCTTACAAGTTCCTGTCTATTTCCAGCTAGGATTTTCCAAATTAAAATGGAAAATAATAGTCTAAAATTCTCAAATTTAGTAAAGATAACGAAAGCTAGAAAGAAATTTGGACATTACGGTAGCAGTCGTTGGGATTTGTGGCTTTGACTCCCAACTTAGCCAAAACATTTTGACAAAGATGGTGGTCAACAAATCCTCCTAACAAGCGGACACATTGTCAACATGTTACGAGACTGTAACAGCCTTGTAACAATGTCTTTTTTCAATTTGACATTAGTTGTGGGTGTCTCCATTCACAGACATCCACCCCAAAGTCGGGCACTACAGCTTGAAATATTTGCTTTAAATGCAACTGGGTCAGTTGTTTTGGAGAATGATAAAGCTTGTAAGCCTTAAAAATTCTCTTTGTGGAAATCAATAGATTCTTGTCAAAGTTTAGATTTAGGTCTTAAGTCTTTTTTGGGGTTCAGGTCCCACCTGGTTCAAAGGATTTTGATCAACATAGTGGTGAACAAATCATTCCTAACTAAAGCCTGTTTCTGCCTATACATTTTTTTAATTCATATGGAAAATTAAATTCCACAATGTAAAAAAGTTTGTATAAAGAGATGGCCCTGTCACAATGTTTTGAGGGTGTCTTTCATCGCAGACAGCCAGCCCAACATCGGACAGTGCAGCTTGAAATGTTTGTCCAGGTGTCACCTTGCTCAGATGCTTTTCAAAACGACACCGGTAGTAAACCTTAATAATTCTTCTATCGAAAATCAATTGATTAATGTCAAAGCTTAAATTTTCACATCACAAATTATTAGAATCTATGGCTCAATGAAATATTGTCCACCCTCCAAGTATGGTCGGTTTTTCAATCTAAAACCTTTGGGTAAAATAGCCCCTTTGTTGCAATTCTATGGTGGTCAACAAATCCTCCTAACAAGCGGACACAAAGTCAACATGTTACGAGAATGTGATGGCCTTGTCACAATGTCTTTTTCAATTTGATATTAGTTGTGGGTGTCTCCAATCACAGACATCTACCCCAAAGTCGTGCACTACAGCTTGAAATATTTGCTTTAAATGCCCCTGGGTCAGTTGTTTTGGAGAATGATAAAGCTTGTAAGCCTTAATAATTCTCTTTGTGGAATTCAATAGATTCTTGTCAAAGTTTTTTCCGAGTTGCTAAAAAATACAATGTTTGGTTAATTTGGTATGTGGCCCGGTGGCCTAATGGATAAGGCATCAGCCTCCGGGGCTGGGGATTGTGGGTTCGAGTCCCACCTGGGTCGAAGAATTTTGATAAGGATGGGGGTAAAAAAATTCTCCTTACAAGTTCCTGTCTATTTCCAGCTAGGATTTTCCAAATTAAAATGGAAAATAATAGTCTAAAATTCTCAAATTTAGTAAAGATAATGAAAGCTAGAAAGAAATTTGGACATTACGGTAGCAGTCGTTGGGATTTGTGGCTTTGACTCCCAACTTAGCCAAAACATTTTGACAAAGATGGTGGTCAACAAATCCTCCTAACAAGCGGACACATTGTCAACATGTTACGAGACTGTAACAGCCTTGTAACAATGTCTTTTTTCAATTTGACATTAGTTGTGGGTGTCTCCATTCACAGACATCCACCCCAAAGTCGGGCACTACAGCTTGAAATATTTGCTTTAAATGCAACTGGGTCAGTTGTTTTGGAGAATGATAAAGCTTGTAAGCCTTAAAAATTCTCTTTGTGGAAATCAATAGATTCTTGTCAAAGTTTAGATTTAGGTCTTAAGTCTTTTTTGGGGTTCAGGTCCCACCTGGTTCAAAGGATTTTGATCAACATAGTGGTGAACAAATCATTCCTAACTAAAGCCTGTTTCTGCCTATACATTTTTTTAATTCATATGGAAAATTAAATTCCACAATGTAAAAAAGTTTGTATAAAGAGATGGCCCTGTCACAATGTTTTGAGGGTGTCTTTCATCGCAGACAGCCAGCCCAACATCGGACAGTGCAGCTTGAAATGTTTGTCCAGGTGTCACCTTGCTCAGATGCTTTTCAAAACGACACCGGTAGTAAACCTTAATAATTCTTCTATCGAAAATCAATTGATTAATGTCAAAGCTTAAATTTTCACATCACAAATTATTAGAATCTATGTCTCAATGAAATATTGTCCACCCTCCAAGTATTGTCGGTTTTTCAATCTAAAACCTTTGGGTAAAATAGCCCCTTTGTTGCAATTTGATGGTGGTCAACAAATCCTCCTATCAAGCGGACACAAAGTCAACATGTTACGAGAATGTGATGGCCTTGTCACAATGTCTTTTTCAATTTGATATTAGTTGTGGGTGTCTCCAATCACAGACATCTACCCCAAAGTCGTGCACTACAGATTGAAATATTTGCTTTAAATGCCCCTGGGTCAGTTGTTTTGGAGAATGATAAAGCTTGTAAGCCTTAATAATTCTCTTTGTGGAATTCAATAGATTCTTGTCAAAGTTTTTTCCGAGTTGCTAAAAAATACAATGTTTGGATGATTTGGTATGTGGCCCGGTCGAAGAATTTTGATAAGGATGGGGGTAAAAAAATTCTCCTTACAAGATCCTGTCTATATCCAGCTAGGATTTTCCAAATTAAAATGGAAAATAATAGTCTAAAATTCTCAAATTTAGTAAAGATAACGAAAGCTAGAAAGAAATTTGGACATTACGGTAGCAGTCGTTGGGATTTGTGGCTTTGGCTCCCAACTTAGCCAAAACATTTTGACAAAGATGGTGGTCAACAAATCCTCCTAACAAGCGGACACATTGTCAACATGTTACGAGACTGTAACAGCCTTGTAACAATGTCTTTTTTCAATTTGACATTAGTTGTGGGTGTCTCCATTCACAGACATCCACCCTAGGGATGAGCGAATCGATCCGGACGAACCCGGATTCGATCCGAATTTCAGGAAAAATTCGATTCGGATCGAATCCGAATTTCCCCGCGATTCGATCACTCAAAGTTTTCCTTTAACATCCATTCATTTACATTTACAGGCATTCTAAGATGGCGGACGGGACATGTCTGGACATGTATCCCGCGCCGGTG
Source organism: Gastrophryne carolinensis (assembly GCA_027917425.1). Taxonomy (NCBI): domain Eukaryota; kingdom Metazoa; phylum Chordata; class Amphibia; order Anura; family Microhylidae; genus Gastrophryne; species Gastrophryne carolinensis. The sequence continues at coordinate 224,047,209 of CM051235.1, forward strand.
CAAGCTGGGGCAGTCACATGCAGCCTATCAGCAGCCAGCAAGCCCGGTGACGTCACACAGCGGTATTTAACGGCGGCCATCTTGCTTTTCCTCATTTCTCTATTGCATTCGTGACAGACAGAACGCTGTGTAGCTGAGGCACTTAGACAGGCAGGGACAGACAGGGACAGGCTGGAGACAGGCAGGAGACAGGCAGGAGACAGACAGGAGACAGACAGAAAGCCAGGGAAAGGTAGGAAAAACGGAGGCTGTGACAGGGAGATTTTTTTTTTTTCATCCAGCCTTTGTTAGCGTTTTCAGGCTGCTTATAGTAACTAACTGTGCATATATACTGAACTGATCTTAAGTCTGCTGTGAGGCATCCCATTCTGTGACTAAAGCAGCCTCTGTTTAAGACCATATAAGCATTTGCTCTTATCATATTTGAAATTAGCCTGATAAAGACACTTTTGCTGGGCAAAGCACTACTGTACCCTGCCAGGTCCATTCCTGCCCAGGGCATCCCATTCTGTGACTAAAGCAGCCTCTGTTTAAGACCATATAAGCATTTGCTCTTATCATATTTGAAATTAGCCTGATAAAGACACTTTTGCTGGGCAAAGCACTACTGGACCCTGCCAGGTCCATTCCTGCCCAGGGCATCCCATTCTGTGACTACAGCAGCCTCTGTTTAAGACCATATAAGCATTTGCTCTTATCATATTTGAAATTAGCCTGATAAAGACACTTTTGCTGGGCAAAGCACTACTGTACCCTGCCAGGTCCATTCCTGCCCAGGGCATCCCATTCTGTGACTAAAGCAGCCTCTGTTTAAGACCATATAAGCATTTGCTCTTATCATATTTGAAATTAGGCCTGATAAAGACACTTTTGCTGGGCAAAGCACTACTGGACCCTGCCAGGTCGATTCCTGTTGGGGCATCCCATTCTGTGACTAAAGCAGCCTCTGTTTAAGACCATATAAGCATTTGCTCTTATCATATTTGAAATTAGGCCTGATAAAGACACTTTTGCTGGGCAAAGCACTACTGGACCCTGCCAGGTCCATTCCTGCCCAGGGCATCCCATTCTGTGACTAAAGCAGCCTCTGTTTAAGACCATATAAGCATTTGCTCTTATCATATTTGAAATTAGCCTGATAAAGACACTTTTGCTGGGCAAAGCACTACTGGACCCTGCCAGGTCCATTCCTGCCCAGGGCATCCCATTCTGTGACTAAAGCAGCCTCTGTTTAAGACCATATAAGCATTTGCTCTTATCATATTTGAAATTAGCCTGATAAAGACACTTTTGCTGGGCAAAGCACTACTGTACCCTGCCAGGTCCATTCCTGCCCAGGGCATCCCATTCTGTGACTAAAGCAGCCTCTGTTTAAGACCATATAAGCATTTGCTCTTATCATATTTGAAATTTGCCTGATAAAGACACTTTTGCTGGGCAAAGCACTACTGGACCCTGCCAGGTCCATTCCTGCCCAGGGCATCCCATTCTGTGACTAAAGCAGCCTCTGTTTAAGACCATATAAGCATTTGCTCTTATCATATTTGAAATTAGCCTGATAAAGACACTTTTGCTGGGCAAAGCACTACTGTACCCTGCCAGGTCCATTCCTGCCCAGGGCATCCCATTCTGTGACTAAAGCAGCCTCTGTTTAAGACCATATAAGCATTTGCTCTTATCATATTTGAAATTAGCCTGATAAAGACACTTTTGCTGGGCAAAGCACTACTGGACCCTGCCAGGTCGATTCCTGTTGGGGCATCCCATTCTGTAACTAAAGCAGCCTCTGTTTAAGACCATATAAGCATTTGCTCTTATCATATTTGAAATTAGCCTGATAAAGACACTTTTGCTGGGCAAAGCACTACTGTACCCTGCCAGGTCCATTCCTGCCCAGGGCATCCCATTCTGTGACTAAAGCAGCCTCTGTTTAAGACCATATAAGCATTTGCTCTTATCATATTTGAAATTAGCCTGATAAAGACACTTTTGCTGGGCAAAGCACTACTGGACCCTGCCAGGTCCATTCCTGCCCAGGGCATCCCATTCTGTGACTACAGCAGCCTCTGTTTAAGACCATATAAGCATTTGCTCTTATCATATTTGAAATTAGCCTGATAAAGACACTTTTGCTGGGCAAAGCACTACTGTACCCTGCCAGGTCCATTCCTGCCCAGGGCATCCCATTCTGTGACTAAAGCAGCCTCTGTTTAAGACCATATAAGCATTTGCTCTTATCATATTTGAAATTAGGCCTGATAAAGACACTTTTGCTGGGCAAAGCACTACTGGACCCTGCCAGGTCGATTCCTGTTGGGGCATCCCATTCTGTGACTAAAGCAGCCTCTGTTTAAGACCATATAAGCATTTGCTCTTATCATATTTGAAATTAGGCCTGATAAAGACACTTTTGCTGGGCAAAGCACTACTGTACCCTGCCAGGTCCATTCCTGCCCAGGGCATCCCATTCTGTGACTAAAGCAGCCTCTGTTTAAGACCATATAAGCATTTGCTCTTATCATATTTGAAATTAGCCTGATAAAGACACTTTTGCTGGGCAAAGCACTACTGGACCCTGCCAGGTCGATTCCTGTTGGGGCATCCCATTCTGTGACTAAAGCAGCCTCTGTTTAAGACCATATAAGCATTTGCTCTTATCATATTTGAAATTAGCCTGATAAAGACACTTTTGCTGGGCAAAGCACTACTGTACCCTGCCAGGTCCATTCCTGCCCAGGGCATCCCATTCTGTGACTAAAGCAGCCTCTGTTTAAGACCATATAAGCATTTGCTCTTATCATATTTGAAATTAGCCTGATAAAGACACTTTTGCTGGGCAAAGCACTACTGGACCCTGCCAGGTCCATTCCTGCCCAGGGCATCCCATTCTGTGACTAAAGCAGCCTCTGTTTAAGACCATATAAGCATTTGCTCTTATCATATTTGAAATTAGCCTGATAAAGACACTTTTGCTGGGCAAAGCACTACTGTACCCTGCCAGGTCCATTCCTGCCCAGGGCATCCCATTCTGTGACTAAAGCAGCCTCTGTTTAAGACCATATAAGCATTTGCTCTTATCATATTTTAAATTAGGCCTGATAAAGACACTTTTGCTGGGCAAAGCACTACTGGACCCTGCCAGGTCGATTCCTGTTGGGGCATCCCATTCTGTGACTAAAGCAGCCTCTGTTTAAGACCATATAAGCATTTGCTCTTATCATATTTGAAATTAGGCCTGATAAAGACACTTTTGCTGGGCAAAGCACTACTGTACCCTGCCAGGTCCATTCCTGCCCAGGGCATCCCATTCTGTGACTAAAGCAGCCTCTGTTTAAGACCATATAAGCATTTGCTCTCATCATATTTGAAATTAGCCTGATAAAGACACTTTTGCTGGGCAAAGCACTACTGGACCCTGCCAGGTCCATTCCTGCCCAGGGCATCCCATTCTGTGACTAAAGCAGCCTCTGTTTAAGACCATATAAGCATTTGCTCTTATCATATTTGAAATTAGCTTGATAAAGACACTTTTGCTGGGCAAAGCACTACTGGACCCTGCCAGGTCCATTCCTGCCCAGGGCATCCCATTCTGTGACTAAAGCAGCCTCTGTTTAAGACCATATAAGCATTTGCTCTTATCATATTTGAAATTAGGCCTGATAAAGACACTTTTGCTGGGCAAAGCACTACTGTACCCTGCCAGGTCCATTCCTGCCCAGGGCATCCCATTCTGTGACTAAAGCAGCCTCTGTTTAAGACCATATAAGCATTTGCTCTTATCATATTTGAAATTAGCCTGATAAAGACACTTTTGCTGGGCAAAGCACTACTGGACCCTGCCAGGTCCATTCCTGCCCAGGGCATCCCATTCTGTGACTAAAGCAGCCTCTGTTTAAGACCATATAAGCATTTGCTCTTATCATATTTGAAATTAGCCTGATAAAGACACTTTTGCTGGGCAAAGCACTACTGGACCCTGCCAGGTCCATTCCTGCCCAGGGCATCCCATTCTGTGACTAAAGCAGCCTCTGTTTAAGACCATATAAGCATTTGCTCTTATCATATTTGAAATTAGCCTGATAAAGACACTTTTGCTGGGCAAAGCACTACTGGACCCTGCCAGGTCCATTCCTGCCCAGGGCATCCCATTCTGTGACTACAGCAGCCTCTGTTTAAGACCATATAAGCATTTGCTCTTATCATATTTGAAATTAGCCTGATAAAGACACTTTTGCTGGGCAAAGCACTACTGGACCCTGCCAGGTCCATTCCTGCCCAGGGCATCCCATTCTGTGACTACAGCAGCCTCTGTTTAAGACCATATAAGCATTTGCTCTTATCATATTTGAAATTAGCCTGATAAAGACACTTTTGCTGGGCAAAGCACTACTGTACCCTGCCAGGTCCATTCCTGCCCAGGGCATCCCATTCTGTGACTAAAGCAGCCTCTGTTTAAGACCATATAAGCATTTGCTCTTATCATATTTGAAATTAGGCCTGATAAAGACACTTTTGCTGGGCAAAGCACTACTGGACCCTGCCAGGTCGATTCCTGTTGGGGCATCCCATTCTGTGACTAAAGCAGCCTCTGTTTAAGACCATATAAGCATTTGCTCTTATCATATTTGAAATTAGGCCTGATAAAGACACTTTTGCTGGGCAAAGCACTACTGTACCCTGCCAGGTCCATTCCTGCCCAGGGCATCCCATTCTGTGACTAAAGCAGCCTCTGTTTAAGACCATATAAGCATTTGCTCTTATCATATTTGAAATTAGCCTGATAAAGACACTTTTGCTGGGCAAAGCACTACTGGACCCTGCCAGGTCCATTCCTGCCCAGGGCATCCCATTCTGTGACTAAAGCAGCCTCTGTTTAAGACCATATAAGCATTTGCTCTTATCATATTTGAAATTAGCCTGATAAAGACACTTTTGCTGGGCAAAGCACTACTGTACCCTGCCAGGTCCATTCCTGCCCAGGGCATCCCATTCTGTGACTAAAGCAGCCTCTGTTTAAGACCATATAAGCATTTGCTCTTATCATATTTGAAATTAGCCTGATAAAGACACTTTTGCTGGGCAAAGCACTACTGGACCCTGCCAGGTCCATTCCTGCCCAGGGCATCCCATTCTGTGACTAAAGCAGCCTCTGTTTAAGACCATATAAGCATTTGCTCTTATCATATTTGAAATTAGCCTGATAAAGACACTTTTGCTGGGCAAAGCACTACTGGACCCTGCCAGGTCCATTCCTGCCCAGGGCATCCCATTCTGTGACTACAGCAGCCTCTGTTTAAGACCATATAAGCATTTGCTCTTATCATATTTGAAATTAGCCTGATAAAGACACTTTTGCTGGGCAAAGCACTACTGGACCCTGCCAGGTCCATTCCTGCCCAGGGCATCCCATTCTGTGACTACAGCAGCCTCTGTTTAAGACCATATAAGCATTTGCTCTTATCATATTTGAAATTAGCCTGATAAAGACACTTTTGCTGGGCAAAGCACTACTGGACCCTGCCAGGTCCATTCCTGCCCAGGGCATCCCATTCTGTGACTACAGCAGCCTCTGTTTAAGACCATATAAGCATTTGCTCTTATCATATTTGAAATTAGCCTGATAAAGACACTTTTGCTGGGCAAAGCACTACTGGACCCTGCCAGGTCCATTCCTGCCCAGGGCATCCCATTCTGTGACTAAAGCAGCCTCTGTTTAAGACCATATAAGCATTTGCTCTTATCAAATTTGAAATTAGGCCTGATAAAGACACTTTTGCTGGGCAAAGCACTACTGGACCCTGCCAGGTCCATTCCTGCCCAGGGCATCCCATTCTGTGACTAAAGCAGCCTCTGTTTAAGACCATATAAGCATTTGCTCTTATCATATTTGAAATTAGGCCTGATAAAGACACTTTTGCTGGGCAAAGCACTACTGGACCCTGCCAGGTCGATTCCTGTTGGGGCATCCCATCCTGTGACTAAAGCAGCCTCTGTTTAAGACCATATAAGCATTTGCTCTTATCATATTTGAAATTAGGCCTGATAAAGACACTTTTGCTGGGCAAAGCACTACTGTACCCTGCCAGGTCCATTCCTGCCCAGGGCATCCCATTCTGTGACTAAAGCAGCCTCTGTTTAAGACCATATAAGCATTTGCTCTTATCATATTTGAAATTAGCCTGATAAAGACACTTTTGCTGGGCAAAGCACTACTGGACCCTGCCAGGTCGATTCCTGTTGGGGCATCCCATTCTGTGACTAAAGCAGCCTCTGTTTAAGACCATATAAGCATTTGCTCTTATCATATTTGAAATTAGGCCTGATAAAGACACTTTTGCTGGGCAAAGCACTACTGGACCCTGCCAGGTCGATTCCTGTTGGGGCATCCCATTCTGTGACTAAAGCAGCCTCTGTTTAAGACCATATAAGCATTTGCTCTTATCATATTTGAAATTAGGCCTGATAAAGACACTTTTGCTGGGCAAAGCACTACTGTACCCTGCCAGGTCCATTCCTGCCCAGGGCATCCCATTCTGTGACTAAAGCAGCCTCTGTTTAAGACCATATAAGCATTTGCTCTTATCATATTTGAAATTAGGCCTGATAAAGACACTTTTGCTGGGCAAAGCACTACTGGACCCTGCCAGGTCGATTCCTGTTGGGGCATCCCATTCTGTGACTAAAGCAGCCTCTGTTTAAGACCATATAAGCATTTGCTCTTATCATATTTGAAATTAGGCCTGATAAAGACACTTTTGCTGGGCAAAGCACTACTGTACCCTGCCAGGTCCATTCCTGCCCAGGGCATCCCATTCTGTGACTAAAGCAGCCTCTGTTTAAGACCATATAAGCATTTGCTCTTATCATATTTGAAATTAGCCTGATAAAGACACTTTTGCTGGGCAAAGCACTACTGTACCCTGCCAGGTCCATTCCTGCCCAGGGCATCCCATTCTGTGACTACAGCAGCCTCTGTTTAAGACCATATAAGCATTTGCTCTTATTATATTTATATTATAAGACACTTTTGCTGGGCATAGGCTTACTGCTGCCTGCCAGGTGCACTTCTGTTGAGGCATCCCATTCTGTAACATAGCATACCCCTCTTTATTTACACTAAGCAGCTCTCTTATTTACACTAAGCAGGCCTGTTGGAGGCTGAGTGTTACTGCTCACTTTTGGTGTGCATTATATTCTGTTTCATATAGACCCACCGCTGCCCGGGGTTTTTTTAAATATCACCTACTACCACGCCAGTTAGACTATGTCGGGCAGACAAGTGCCTGGAAGTGAAAAGAGGAGTGGTAGAGGCCAAGATTCCGCAGGCAGAGCTCGCATCAGACTGGGGGCCAGTAGCAGCAGGAGTCACGCTGAGAGACCTAATCTGCCAGTATCTGCTAGCGGTCGGGTCTCCACCAGTAACGCATCTGCCGTGGTAGATTGGCTGACGCGCTCATCAACAACATCATCACAACTTACATCTGAGACCCCCAGTCTAGGGTCGGTAGGTTCCTCTGACACAACCCTGAGTTGGCATGCCCCGAGAGCAGTCCCTGTCCTCCCATTGCCTCTGTCCTACGCCGTTCCCTCCCCCAGCGACGTATCCTATGCTTTGGGTTCAGCTCCACTCTTTAGTGAGGAGGACGATCAGATACAGGAGGACAGTCAGCAGCTACTGCCCAGCCAAGAAATGGAGGTGGCTTCTTTAGCTAGGCAGACAAATAGTGATGTGGACAGTGTCGTGGGTGCTGCGAGCGTTCCAGCTCCTGCGCCAGACACTGTTGACGAATCCACGAACATCAGTGACGTACAGCCACAACTCGGTGATGATGATGATGACGATGAAGCCGATCGCACTTGGGAGCCGGGTGATGAAGGGGCTTCATCGTCATCATCAGGAGAAGAGGGGCGCAGGTTGCCCCGGAGTCAGCAGCTGAGGCAGCAAGGTGGTAGCAGTCAGCATGGGGGCACAATTCCAAAGGCTGGAGCCGGCCGGGGCCGGGGCCGGGGTAGAGCACCTGCTGTGCGGCAGTCTACCTTATCGGGAGGTAGTGGAGCAGGGGTTCCTGGAGTTGGCAACAGCAGCAGTGAATCAGTGAGGCCAGGGGGTGGGAAAAGTAGCTACTCGGCAGTGTGGCAGTTTTTCCTGAGGCATCCGCAGGAGGGTAACATGGCCACATGCAAGATATGTAGGCAAAAGGTGAAGCGTGGCCAGGGTCCAAATGTTGGCACCACGGCCCTGCGTCAACATATGATGCGTCACCATAAAACGACCTGGGAGAACCGAGGCTCCCAAGGGGTGGTCCAGTCTGCTTCCTCACCAAGTGAGCTCCCAATTTCTGCCAGCCAAGGCTCCAGCACCTCAGCCGAAGGCAGCTGTGCGTCATACCCATCCTCTGTCGCTCCTGCTCCTCCTCCTCCTCCTCCAAGTCATGCATCCCGCCAGCAATCCATCAGCGAAGCCATGTCCAAGAGACAGCAGTATGCGCCCACTCATCCTACGGCGCAGAAGCTGAATGTGCTCCTGTCCAAGTTGCTGGTGCTGCAGTCGCTCCCTTTTCAGGTGGTGGAATCTGCACCTTTCAGAGAACTGATGGCTTGTGCCGAGCCGAGGTGGAGAGTCCCAAGCCGTCATTTCTTTGCCAAGAAGGCAGTACCAGCGCTGCACACTTTTGTTGAACAGAAGGTGGGCCAGTCCTTGAGCCTGTCGGTGTGTAGCAAAATACATGGCAGCGCCGACATCTGGAGCTGTAACTACGGTCAGGGGCAGTACATGTCGTTTACGGCCCACTGGGTGAATGTGGTCCCTTTGCAGCAGCAACTTGGACAGGTCACGCTGCTTCGGCCTCCGCGCTCTCTGCCCATTGGGCCTGTGACACCGTGCGACTCGGCCTCCTCATCCTCCGCCATCTCCTCACCCTCCACTGTAGGCTCAAGTCTCAGTGCCCCTCCAGTCTACCATGTGTGCAGGGCACGGAGGTGTCACGCAGTGCTTCACATGGTTTGTCTTGGCGAACGGAGTCACACAGGGGAGGAACTGCTTAAATGTATTCATCAGGAAATCCAAACATGGCTTACTCCGAGAAAACTTAAAATGGGAATCATGGTTACCGACAATGGGAAGAACATTTTGTCTGCGCTGCGCCAAGGAAGCCTGACCCATGCCCCCTGCATGGCTCACGTCTTCAATCTGGTTGTCAAGCGGTTTCTGAAGTGTTCCCCCCATCTGCAAGACATCCTAACAACTTCAAGGAAACTTTGCATGCACTTCAGCCACTCCTACACCGCCAAACACACCCTTCTTGAGCTACAGCGTCAGAATGGTATCCCCCAACATAGTCTGATTTGCGATGTTTCCACCCGTTGGAATTCCACCCTTCACATGTTGGACCGATTATATGAACAGAGAAAAGCCATCATGGATTTCCTGATGATCCAAGCAGATAGGGGGACTCCCCTGTGTAACTTCAATGTCAACCAGTGGCAGCTCATACGTGACACCTGCCGTTTGCTCAGGCCCTTTGAGGATGCCACTTTATTTGTCAGTCGGCAGGATTACTGGATGAACGACGTGATTCCACTGCTTCATGTACTACAGCACATGTTGGAAACCATGGCTGGTCAGGGCACTGGAGACATGGCGTTTACATCTTACGGCCACATGAACCCCGCTGGAGCTGAACTGGAGGAGGAGGAAGAGGAGGAGGAGGAGTTGCCCAGCGAAACACAGTTTAGGCTTGGCGAAATGGCTGGTTTATCTAGTCAGCGGACAGGAGAGGAGGAGCAGGAGCAGCCAGAGGAGCTAGAGGTTTTTGAGGAAGGCGAGACAGAGGACCCGGGCACACCGTGGCAGTATGCAGTGGAGATGGAGACAGGTAGTCCATCCGAGTCACTTGCGCAAATGGCACGAAGCATGCTCACGTGCTTGCGTAGTGACCCCAGAATTGTTTCCATCTGTCGGCGGGATGACTTCTGGCTGTCCACCTTATTGGACCCTCGCTTCCGGCACAAAATGGGGGCATTTTTTAAACCCACCGAGAGGGAGGACAAACTCAACTACTACAAAGACATTCTATGTAGGCAGTTGGCCGATGCCTATCTGCGCCATGGTCCATACTCTCGCAGGTCTGACTCGAGGGGACCTCTGCGCTCACCTTCCACTGCCATGGCCGCTGGGGGGGTTGGCAGCAGCAGCAGCAGAAGCTCCATCAGCAGCAGCAGCCTCAGTCTTCAGTCGCTAATGAGTAGCTTTCTACACCCGCATAGTGAGGCTACTCATGAGCAGCAGGAAGACCTGGAGCAGGACCTGAACCAGCAGGTCATGTCATACTTTGACATGACCATGCCAACACACCTTGAGGATCCGCTGGACTTCTGGGCAGCCAAACTTGATTTGTGGCCGCAACTAGCAGAGTTTGCCCTGGAAAAGCTGTCCTGCCCGGCAAGTAGCGTGCCATCTGAGCGGGTGTTTAGTGCGGCGGGGGCCATAGTTACGGCGAGGAGAACTCGTCTGTCAACTAAAAATGTGGAGAGACTCACCTTTGTCAAAATGAATCAGGGATGGATCAGCCAGGATTTCCACCCACCAATGGCTGATGCATGCGACTAGATTCAGCATGGTGCCACGTTTTACACTTTCCAAATGGTGCAAAACATATTTATGTCTTTAGGCCATTTTTTGGGCTCCTGCTGCTGCTACTGTCAACTCCTGCCAACTCCAGGGTGTGATTCATCCAATTTTTGGGCTCCTGAAGCCAACTCCAGTGTATATCTGGGCTCCTGCTGCTGCTGCTGCCAACTTCTGCCAACTCCAGGGTGTGATTCATCCAATTTTTGGGCTCCTGAAGCCAACTCCAGTGTATATTTGGGCTCCTGCTGCTGCTACTGTCAACTCCTGCCAACTCCAGGGTGTGATTCATCCAATTTTTGGGCTCCTGAGGCCAACTCCAGTGTATATTTGGGCTCCTGCTGCTGCTGCTGCCAACTTCTGCCAACTCCAGAGTGTGATTCATCCAATTTTTGGGCTCCTGAGGCCAACTCCAGTGTATATTTGGGGTCCTGCTGCTGCCAACTTCTGCCAACTCCAGGGTGTGATTCGTCCAATTTTTGGGCTCCTGAAGCCAACTCCAGTGTATATTTGGGCTCCTGCTGCTGCTGCTGTCAACTCCTGCCAACTCCAGGGTGTGATTCATCCAATTTTTGGGCTCCTGAGGCCAACTCCAGTGTATATTTGGGCTCCTGCTGCTGCTGCTGCCAACTTCTGCCAACTCCAGGGTGTGATTCATCCAATTTTTGGGCTCCTGAGGCCAACTCCAGTGTATATTTGGGCTCCTGCTGCTGCTGCTGCCAACTTCTGCCAACTCCAGGGTGTGATTCATCCAATTTTTGGGCTCCTGAGGCCAACTCCAGTGTATATTTGGGCTCCTGCTGCTGCTGCTGCCAACTTCTGCCAACTCCAGGGTGTGATTCATCCAATTTTTGGGCTCCTGAAGCCAACTCCAGTGTATATTTGGGCTCCTGCTGCTGCTACTGTCAACTCCTGCCAACTCCAGGGTGTGATTCATCCAATTTTTGGGCTCCTGAGGCCAACTCCAGTGTATATTTGGGCTCCTGCTGCTGCTGCTGCCAACTTCTGCCAACTCCAGGGTGTGATTCATCCAATTTTTGGGCTCCTGAAGCCAACTCCAGTGTATATTTGGGCTCCTGCTGCTGCTGCTGCCAACTCCAGGGTGTGATTCATCCAATTGTTGGGCTCCTGAAGCCAACCCCAGGGTCTCTTTAAAGTAATGTTTGGGCTCCTGCTGCTGCTGCTGCCAACTTCTGCCAACTCCAGGGTGTGATTCATCCAATTTTTGGGCTCCTGAAGCCAACCCCAGGGTCTCTTTGAAGTAATGTTTGGGCTCCTGCTGCTGCTACTGTCAACTCCTGCCAACTCCAGGGTGTGATTCATCCAATTTTTGGGCTCCTGAGGCCAACTCCAGTGTATATTTGGGCTCCTGCTGTTGCTGCTGCCAACTTCTGCCAACTCCAGGGTGTGATTCATCCAATTTTTGGGCTCCTGAAGCCAACTCCAGTGTATATTTGGGCTCCTGCTGCTGCTACTGTCAACTCCTGCCAACTCCAGGGTGTGATTCATCCAATTTTTGGGCTCCTGAGGCCAACTCCAGTGTATATTTGGGCTCCTGCTGCTGCTGCTGCCAACTTCTGCCAACTCCAGGGTGTGATTCATCCAATTTTTGGGCTCCTGAAGCCAACTCCAGTGTATATTTGGGCTCCTGCTGCTGCTACTGTCAACTCCTGCCAACTCCAGGGTGTGATTCATCCAATTTTTGGGCTCCTGAGGCCAACTCCAGTGTATATTTGGGCTCCTGCTGCTGCTGCTGCCAACTTCTGCCAACTCCAGGGTGTGATTCAACCAATTTTTGGGCTCCTGAAGCCAACTCCAGTGTATATTTGGGCTCCTGCTGCTGCTGCTGCCAACTCCAGGGTGTGATTCATCCAATTGTTGGGCTCCTGAAGCCAACCCCAGGGTCTCTTTAAAGTAATGTTTGGGCTCCTGCTGCTGCTGCTGCCAACTTCTGCCAACTCCAGGGTGTGATTCATCCAATTTTTGGGCTCCTGAAGCCAACCCCAGGGTCTCTTTGAAGTAATGTTTGGGCTCCTGCTGCTGCTACTGTCAACTCCTGCCAACTCCAGGGTGTGATTCATCCAATTTTTGGGCTCCTGAGGCCAACTCCAGTGTATATTTGGGCTCCTGCTGCTGCTGCTGCCAACTTCTGCCAACTCCAGGGTGTGATTCATCCAATTTTTGGGCTCCTGAAGCCAACTCCAGTGTATATTTGGGCTCCTGCTGCTGCTACTGTCAACTCCTGCCAACTCCAGGGTGTGATTCATCCAATTTTTGGGCTCCTGAGGCCAACTCCAGTGTATATTTGGGCTCCTGCTGCTGCTGCTGCTGCCAACTTCTGCCAACTCCAGGGTGTGATTCATCCAATTTTTGGGCTCCTGAAGCCAACTCCAGTGTATATTTGGGCTCCTGCTGCTGCTACTGTCAACTCCTGCCAACTCCAGGGTGTGATTCATCCAATTTTTGGGCTCCTGAAGCCAACTCCAGTGTATATTTGGGCTCCTGCTGCTGCTACTGTCAACTCCTGCCAACTCCAGGGTGTGATTCATCCAATTTTTGGGCTCCTGAAGCCAACTCCAGTGTATATTTGGGCTCCTGCTGCTGCTGCTGCCAACTTCTGCCAACTCCAGGGTGTGATTCATCCAATTTTTGGGCTCCTGAAGCCAACTCCAGTGTATATTTGGGCTCCTGCTGCTGCTACTGTCAACTCCTGCCAACTCCAGGGTGTGATTCATCCAATTTTTGGGCTCCTGAAGCCAACTCCAGTGTATATTTGGGCTCCTGCTGCTGCTACTGTCAACTCCTGCCAACTCCAGGGTGTGATTCATCCAATTTTTGGGCTCCTGAGGCCAACTCCAGTGTATATTTGGGCTCCTGCTGCTGCTGCTGCTGCCAACTTCTGCCAACTCCAGGGTGTGATTCATCCAATTTTTGGGCTCCTGAAGCCAACTCCAGTGTATATTTGGGCTCCTGCTGCTGCTACTGTCAACTCCTGCCAACTCCAGGGTGTGATTCATCCAATTTTTGGGCTCCTGAAGCCAACTCCAGTGTATATTTGGGCTCCTGCTGCTGCTACTGTCAACTCCTGCCAACTCCAGGGTGTGATTCATCCAATTTTTGGGCTCCTGAAGCCAACTCCAGTGTATATTTGGGCTCCTGCTGCTGCTGCTGCCAACTTCTGCCAACTCCAGGGTGTGATTCATCCAATTTTTGGGCTCCTGAAGCCAACTCCAGTGTATATTTGGGCTCCTGCTGCTGCTACTGTCAACTCCTGCCAACTCCAGGGTGTGATTCATCCAATTTTTGGGCTCCTGAAGCCAACTCCAGTGTATATTTGGGCTCCTGCTGCTGCTGCTGCCAACTTCTGCCAACTCCAGGGTGTGATTCATCCAATTTTTGGGCTCCTGAAGCCAACTCCAGTGTATATTTGGGCTCCTGCTGCTGCTACTGTCAACTCCTGCCAACTCCAGGGTGTGATTCATCCAATTTTTGGGCTCCTGAGGCCAACTCCAGTGTATATTTGGGCTCCTGCTGCTGCTGCTGCCAACTTCTGCCAACTCCAGGGTGTGATTCATCCAATTTTTGGGCTCCTGAAGCCAACTCCAGTGTATATTTGGGCTCCTGCTGCTGCTGCTGCCAACTTCTGCCAACTCCAGGGTGTGATTCATCCAATTTTTGGGCTCCTGAAGCCAACTCCAGTGTATATTTGGGCTCCTGCTGCTGCTACTGTCAACTCCTGCCAACTCCAGGGTGTGATTCATCCAATTTTTGGGCTCCTGAGGCCAACTCCAGTGTATATTTGGGCTCCTTCTGCCCCTCATAGTGATGCCACTTCAACTCTCTGCAATTGTGCCGCTCTGCGATTCTATTAGCGATGCCTCTGATCTGCATGTGATATTTATTCAAAGTATTATTTAACTAACCCAGCACGCATCCTGTGCGTGTTACAGCAAGGCAGAATGGTTTACAACCCTATTGAGGCTCTAGGAGGCTCAGAAATAGCCGTTTTTAATAGCGATTCGTCGCGAATTTATTCGGGTCGAAACGATTTTTGTCGGAAAATTCGGCGAATCAGTCGAATCGAATTTTTCAAAAGTTCGCTAATCCTCCCCAAAGTCGGGCACTACAGCTTGAAATATTTGCTTTAAATGCCCCTGGGTCAGTTGTTTTGGAGAATGATAAAGCTTGTAAGCCTTAATAATTCTCTTTGTGGAATTCAATAGATTCTTGTCAAAGTTTTTTCCGAGTTGCTAAAAAATACAATGTTTTGATAAATTGGTATGTGGCTCGGTGGCCTAATGGATAAGGCATCAGCCTCCGGAGCTGGGGATTGTGGGTTCGAGTCCCACCTGGGTCGAAGAATTTTGATAAGGATGGGGGTAAAAAAATTCTCCTTACAAGATCCTGTCTATTTCCAGCTAGGATTTTCCAAATTAAAATGGAAAATAATAGTCTAAAATTCTCAAATTTAGTAAAGATAACGAAAGCTAGAAAGAAATTTGGACATTACGGTAGCAGTCGTTGGGATTTGTGGTTTTGACTCCCAACTTAGCCAAAACATTTTGACAAAGATGGTGGTCAACAAATCCTCCTAACAAGCGGACACATTGTCAACATGTTACGAGACTGTAACAGCCTTGTAACAATGTCTTTTTTCAATTTGACATTAGTTGTGGGTGTCTCCATTCACAGACATCCACCCCAAAGTCGGGCACTACAGCTTGAAATATTTGCTTTAAATGCAACTGGGTCAGTTGTTTTGGAGAATGATAAAGCTTGTAAGCCTTAAAAATTCTCTTTGTGGAAATCAATAGATTCTTGTCAAAGTTTAGATTTAGATCTTAAGTCTTTTTTGGGGTTCAGGTCCCACCTGGTTCAAAGGATTTTGATCAACATAGTGGTGAACAAATCATTCCTAATTAAAGCCTGTTTCTGCCTATACATTTTTTTAATTTATATGGAAAATTAAATTCCACATTGTAAAAAATGTGTGTATAAAGAGATGGCCATGTCACAATGTTTTGGGGGTGTCTTTCATCGCAGACAGCCAGCCCAACATCGGACAGTGCAGCTTGAAATGTTTGTTCAGGTGTCACCTTGCTCAGATGCTTTTCAAAATGACACCGGTAGTAAACCTTAATAATTCTTCTATCGAAAATCAATTGATTAATGTCAAAGCTTAAATTTTCACATCACAAATTATTAGAATCTATGTCTCAATGAAATATTGTCCACCCTCCAAGTATTGTCGGTTTTTCAATCTAAAACCTTTGGGTAAAATAGCCCCTTTGTTGCAATTTGATGGTGGTCAACAAATCCTCCTAACAAGCGGACACAAAGTCAACATGTTACGAGAATGTGATGGCCTTGTCACAATGTCTTTTTCAATTTGATATTAGTTGTGGGTGTCTCCAATCACAGATATCTACCCCAAAGTCGTGCACTACAGCTTGAAATATTTGCTTTAAATGCCCCTGGGTCAGTTGTTTTGGAGAATGATAAAGCTTGTAAGCCTTAATAATTCTCTTTGTGGAATTCAATAGATTCTTGTCAAAGTTTTTTCCGAGTTGCTAAAAAATACAATGTTTGGATAAATTGGTATGTGGCCCGGTGGCCTAATGGATAAGGCATCAGCCTCCGGAGCTGGGGATTGTGGGTTCGAGTCCCACCTGGGTCGAAGAATTTTGATAAGGATGGGGGTAAAAAAATTCTCCTTACAAGATCCTGTCTATTTCCAGCTAGGATTTTCCAAATTGAAATGGAAAATATTAGTATAAAATTCTCAAATTTAGTAAAGATAATGAAAGCTAGAAAGAACTTTAGACATTACGGTAGCAGTCTTTGGAGTTGGGATTTGTGGCTTTGACTCCCAACTTAGCCAAAACATTTTGACAAAGATGGTGGTCAACAAATCCTCCTAACAAGCGGACACATTGTCAACATGTTACGAGACTGTAACAGCCTTGTAACAATGTCTTTTTTCAATTTGACATTAGTTGTGGGTGTCTCCATTCACAGACATCCACCCCAAAGTCGGGCACTACAGCTTGAAATATTTGCTTTAAATGCAACTGGGTCAGTTGTTTTGGAGAATGATAAAGCTTGTAAGCCTTAAAAATTCTCTTTGTGGAAATCAATAGATTCTTGTCAAAGTTTAGATTTAGATCTTAAGTCTTTTTTGGGGTTCAGGTCCCACCTGGTTCAAAGGATTTTGATCAACATAGTGGTGAACAAATCATTCCTAATTAAAGCCTGTTTCTGCCTATACATTTTTTTAATTTATATGGAAAATTAAATTCCACATTGTAAAAAATGTGTGTATAAAGAGATGGCCATGTCACAATGTTTTGGGGGTGTCTTTCATCGCAGACAGCCAGCCCAACATCGGACAGTGCAGCTTGAAATGTTTGTTCAGGTGTCACCTTGCTCAGATGCTTTTCAAAATGACACCGGTAGTAAACCTTAATAATTCTTCTATCGAAAATCAATTGATTAATGTCAAAGCTTAAATTTTCACATCACAAATTATTAGAATCTATGTCTCAATGAAATATTGTCCACCCTCCAAGTATTGTCGGTTTTTCAATCTAAAACCTTTGGGTAAAATAGCCCCTTTGTTGCAATTTGATGGTGGTCAACAAATCCTCCTATCAAGCGGACACAAAGTCAACATGTTACGAGAATGTGATGGCCTTGTCACAATGTCTTTTTCAATTTGATATTAGTTGTGGGTGTCTCCAATAACAGACATCTACCCCAAAGTCGTGCACTACAGCTTGAAATATTTGCTTTAAATGCCCCTGGGTCAGTTGTTTTGGAGAATGATAAAGCTTGTAAGCCTTAATAATTCTCTTTGTGGAATTCAATAGATTCTTGTCAAAGTTTTTTCCGAGTTGCTAAAAAATACAATGTTTTGATAAATTGGTATGTGGCTCGGTGGCCTAATGGATAAGGCATCAGCCTCCGGAGCTGGGGATTGTGGGTTCGAGTCCCACCTGGGTCGAAGAATTTTGATAAGGATGGGGGTAAAAAAATTCTCCTTACAAGATCCTGTCTATTTCCAGCTAGGATTTTCCAAATTAAAATGGAAAATAATAGTCTAAAATTCTCAAATTTAGTAAAGATAACGAAAGCTAGAAAGAAATTTGGACATTACGGTAGCAGTCGTTGGGATTTGTGGCTTTGACTCCCAACTTAGCCAAAACATTTTGACAAAGATGGTGGTCAACAAATCCTCCTAACAAGCGGACACATTGTCAACATGTTACGAGACTGTAACAGCCTTGTAACAATGTCTTTTTTCAATTTGACATTAGTTGTGGGTGTCTCCATTCACAGACATCCACCCCAAAGTCGGGCACTACAGCTTGAAATATTTGCTTTAAATGCAACTGGGTCAGTTGTTTTGGAGAATGATAAAGCTTGTAAGCCTTAAAAATTCTCTTTGTGGAAATCAATAGATTCTTGTCAAAGTTTAGATTTAGGTCTTAAGTCTTTTTTGGGGTTCAGGTCCCACCTGGTTCAAAGGATTTTGATCAACATAGTGGTGAACAAATCATTCCTAATTAAAGCCTGTTTCTGCCTATACATTTTTTTAATTCATATGGAAAATTAAATTCCACATTGTAAAAAATGTGTGTATAAAGAGATGGCCATGTCACAATGTTTTGGGGGTGTCTTTCATCGCAGACAGCCAGCCCAACATCGGACAGTGCAGCTTGAAATGTTTGTTCAGGTGTCACCTTGCTCAGATGCTTTTCAAAATGACACCGGTAGTAAACCTTAATAATTCTTCTATCGAAAATCAATTGATTAATGTCAAAGCTTAAATTTTCACATCACAAATTATTAGAATCTATGTCTCAATGAAATATTGTCCACCCTCCAAGTATGGTCGGTTTTTCAATCTAAAACCTTTGGGTAAAATAGCCCCTTTGTTGCAATTTGATGGTGGTCAACAAATCCTCCTAACAAGCGGACACAAAGTCAACATGTTACGAGAATGTGATGGCCTTGTCACAATGTCTTTTTCAATTTGATATTAGTTGTGGGTGTCTCCAATCACAGACATCTACCCCAAAGTCGTGCACTACAGCTTGAAATATTTGCTTTAAATGCCCCTGGGTCAGTTGTTTTGGAGAATGATAAAGCTTGTAAGCCTTAATAATTCTCTTTGTGGAATTAAATAGATTCTTGTCAAAGTTTTTTCCGAGTTGCTAAAAAATACAATGTTTGGATAAATTGGTATGTGGCCCGGTGGCCTAATGGATAAGGCATCAGCCTCCGGAGCTGGGGATTGTGGGTTCGAGTCCCACCTGGGTCGAGGAATTTTGATAAGGATGGGGGTAAAAAAATTTTGATAAGGATGGGGGTAAAAAAATTCTCCTTACAAGATCCTGTCTATTTCCAGCTAGGATTTTCCAAATTGAAATGGAAAATATTAGTATAAAATTCTCAAATTTAGTAAAGATAATGAAAGCTAGAAAGAACTTTAGACATTACGGTAGCAGTCTTTGGAGTTGGGATTTGTGGCTTTGACTCCCAACTTAGCCAAAACATTTTGACAAAGATGGTGGTCAACAAATCCTCCTAACAAGCGGACACATTGTCAACATGTTACGAGACTGTAACAGCCTTGTAACAATGTCTTTTTTCAATTTGACATTAGTTGTGGGTGTCTCCATTCACAGATATCCACCCCAAAGTCGGGCACTACAGCTTGAAATATTTGCTTTAAATGCAACTGGGTCAGTTGTTTTGGAGAATGATAAAGCTTGTAAGCCTTAAAAATTCTCTTTGTGGAAATCAATAGATTCTTGTCAAAGTTTAGATTTAGATCTTAAGTCTTTTTTGGGGTTCAGGTCCCACCTGGTTCAAAGGATTTTGATCAACATAGTGGTGAACAAATCATTCCTAATTAAAGCCTGTTTCTGCCTATACATTTTTTTAATTTATATGGAAAATTAAATTCCACATTGTAAAAAATGTGTGTATAAAGAGATGGCCATGTCACAATGTTTTGGGGGTGTCTTTCATCGCAGACAGCCAGCCCAACATCGGACAGTGCAGCTTGAAATGTTTGTTCAGGTGTCACCTTGCTCAGATGCTTTTCAAAATGACACCGGTAGTAAACCTTAATAATTCTTCTATCGAAAATCAATTGATTAATGTCAAAGCTTAAATTTTCACATCACAAATTATTAGAATCTATGTCTCAATGAAATATTGTCCACCCTCCAAGTATTGTCGGTTTTTCAATCTAAAACCTTTGGGTAAAATAGCCCCTTTGTTGCAATTTGATGGTGGTCAACAAATCCTCCTATCAAGCGGACACAAAGTCAACATGTTACGAGAATGTGATGGCCTTGTCACAATGTCTTTTTCAATTTGATATTAGTTGTGGGTGTCTCCAATAACAGACATCTACCCCAAAGTCGTGCACTACAGCTTGAAATATTTGCTTTAAATGCCCCTGGGTCAGTTGTTTTGGAGAATGATAAAGCTTGTAAGCCTTAATAATTCTCTTTGTGGAATTCAATAGATTCTTGTCAAAGTTTTTTCCGAGTTGCTAAAAAATACAATGTTTGGATGATTTGGTATGTGGCCCGGTGGCCTAATGGATAAGGCATCAGCCTCCGGAGCTGGGGATTGTGGGTTCGAGTCCCACCTGGGTCGAAGAATTTTGATAAGGATGGGGGTAAAAAAATTCTCCTTACAAGATCCTGTCTATTTCCAGCTAGGATTTTCCAAATTAAAATGGAAAATAATAGTCTAAAATTCTCAAATTTAGTAAAGATAACGAAAGCTAGAAAGAAATTTGGACATTACGGTAGCAGTCGTTGGGATTTGTGGCTTTGACTCCCAACTTAGCCAAAACATTTTGACAAAGATGGTGGTCAACAAATCCTCCTAACAAGCGGACACATTGTCAACATGTTACGAGAATGTGATGGCCTTGTCACAATGTCTTTTTCAATTTGATATTAGTTGTGGGTGTCTCCAATCACAGACATCTACCCCAAAGTCGTGCACTACAGCTTGAAATATTTGCTTTAAATGCCCCTGGGTCAGTTGTTTTGGAGAATGATAAAGCTTGTAAGCCTTAATAATTCTCTTTGTGGAATTCAATAGATTCTTGTCAAAGTTTTTTCCGAGTTGCTAAAAAATACAATGTTTGGATGATTTGGTATGTGGCCCGGTGGCCTAATGGATAAGGCATCAGCCTCCGGAGCTGGGGATTGTGGGTTCGAGTCCCACCTGGGTCGAAGAATTTTGATAAGGATGGGGGTAAAAAAATTCTCCTTACAAGATCCTGTCTATTTCCAGCTAGGATTTTCCAAATTGAAATGGAAAATAATAGTATAAAATTCTCAAATTTAGTAAAGATAATGAAAGCTAGAAAGAACTTTAGACATTACGGTAGCAGTCTTTGGAGTTGGGATTTGTTGCTTTGACTCCCAACTTAGCCAAAACATTTTGACAAAGATGGTGGTCAACAAATCCTCCTAACAAGCGGACACATTGTCAACATGTTACGAGACTGTAACAGCCTTGTAACAATGTCTTTTTTCAATTTGACATTAGTTGTGGGTGTCTCCATTCACAGACATCCACCCCAAAGTCGGGCACTACAGCTTGAAATATTTGCTTTAAATGCAACTGGGTCAGTTGTTTTGGAGAATGATAAAGCTTGTAAGCCTTAAAAATTCTCTTTGTGGAAATCAATAGATTCTTGTCAAAGTTTAGATTTTGGTCTTAAGTCTTTTTTGGGGTTCAGGTCCCACCTGGTTCAAAGGATTTTGATCAACATAGTGGTGAACAAATCAT
The DNA here is from genome assembly GCA_027917425.1 of Gastrophryne carolinensis. NCBI lineage: Eukaryota > Metazoa > Chordata > Amphibia > Anura > Microhylidae > Gastrophryne > Gastrophryne carolinensis. The sequence goes on from CM051235.1 coordinate 224,068,663, forward strand.
TCCTAACTAAAGCCTGTTTCTGCCTATACATTTTTTTAATTCATATGGAAAATTTAATTCCACATTGTAAAAAAGTTTGTATAAAGAGATGGCCCTGTCACAATGTTTTGGGGGTGTCTTTCATCGCAGACAGCCAGCCCAACATCGGACAGTGCAGCTTGAAATGTTTGCCCAGGTGTCACCTTGCTCAGATGCTTTTCAAAATGACACCGGTAGTAAACCTTAATAATTCTTCTATCGAAAATCAATTGATTAATGTCAAAGCTTAAATTTTCACATCACAAATTATTAGAATATATGGCTCAATGAAATATTGTCCACCCTCCAAGTATTGTCGGTTTTTCAATCTAAAACCTTTGGGTAAAATAGCCCCTTTGTTGCAATTTGATGGTGGTCAACAAATCCTCCTAACAAGCGGACACAAAGTCAACATGTTACGAGAATGTGATGGCCTTGTCACAATGTCTTTTTCAATTTGATATAAGTTGTGGGTGTCTCCAATCACAGACATCTACCCCAAAGTCGTGCACTACAGCTTGTGGCCCGGTGGCCTAATGGATAAGGCATCAGCCTCCGGAGCTGGGGATTGTGGGTTCGAGTCCCACCTGGGTCGAAGAATTTTGATAAGGATGGGGGTAAAAAAATTCTCCTTACAAGATCCTGTCTATTTCCAGCTAGGATTTTCCAAATTGAAATGGAAAATAATAGTATAAAATTCTCAAATTTAGTAAAGATAATGAAAGCTAGAAAGAACTTTAGACATTACGGTAGCAGTCTTTGGAGTTGGGATTTGTTGCTTTGACTCCCAACTTAGCCAAAACATTTTGACAAAGATGGTGGTCAACAAATCCTCCTAACAAGCGGACACATTGTCAACATGTTACGAGACTGTAACAGCCTTGTAACAATGTCTTTTTTCAATTTGACATTAGTTGTGGGTGTCTCCATTCACAGACATCCACCCCAAAGTCGGGCACTACAGCTTGAAATATTTGCTTTAAATGCAACTGGGTCAGTTGTTTTGGAGAATGATAAAGCTTGTAAGCCTTAAAAATTCTCTTTGTGGAAATCAATAGATTCTTGTCAAAGTTTAGATTTTGGTCTTAAGTCTTTTTTGGGGTTCAGGTCCCACCTGGTTCAAAGGATTTTGATCAACATAGTGGTGAACAAATCATTCCTAACTAAAGCCTGTTTCTGCCTATACATTTTTTTAATTCATATGGAAAATTTAATTCCACATTGTAAAAAAGTTTGTATAAAGAGATGGCCCTGTCACAATGTTTTGGGGGTGTCTTTCATCGCAGACAGCCAGCCCAACATCGGACAGTGCAGCTTGAAATGTTTGCCCAGGTGTCACCTTGCTCAGATGCTTTTCAAAATGACACCGGTAGTAAACCTTAATAATTCTTCTATCGAAAATCAATTGATTAATGTCAAAGCTTAAATTTTCACATCACAAATTATTAGAATATATGGCTCAATGAAATATTGTCCACCCTCCAAGTATTGTCGGTTTTTCAATCTAAAACCTTTGGGTAAAATAGCCCCTTTGTTGCAATTTGATGGTGGTCAACAAATCCTCCTAACAAGCGGACACAAAGTCAACATGTTACGAGAATGTGATGGCCTTGTCACAATGTCTTTTTCAATTTGATATAAGTTGTGGGTGTCTCCAATCACAGACATCTACCCCAAAGTCGTGCACTACAGCTTGAAATATTTGCTTTAAATGCCCCTGGGTCAGTTGTTTTGGAGAATGATAAAGCTTGTAAGCCTTAATAATTCTCTTTGTGGAATTCAATAGATTCTTGTCAAAGTTTTTTCCGAGTTGCTAAAAAATACAATGTTTGGATAATTTGGTATGTGGCCCGGTGGCCTAATGGATAAGGCATCAGCCTCCAGAGCTGGCGATTGTGGATTCGAGTCCCACCTGGGTCGAAGAATTTTGATAAGGATGGGGGTAAAAAAATTCTCCTTACAAGATCCTGTCTATTTCCAGCTAGGATTTTCCAAATTAAAATGGAAAATAATAGTCTAAAATTCTCAAATTTAGTAAAGATAACGAAAGCTAGAAAGAAATTTGGACATTACGGTAGCAGTCGTTGGGATTTGTGGCTTTGACTCCCAACTTAGCCAAAACATTTTGACAAAGATGGTGGTCAACAAATCCTCCTAACAAGCGGACACATTGTCAACATGTTACGAGACTGTAACAGCCTTGTAACAATGTCTTTTTTCAATTTGACATGTCACAATGTTTTGGGGGTGTCTTTCATCGCAGACAGCCAGCCCAACATCGGACAGTGCAGCTTGAAATGTTTGTTCAGGTGTCACCTTGCTCAGATGCTTTTCAAAATGACACCGGTAGTAAACCTTAATAATTCTTCTATCGAAAATCAATTGATTAATGTCAAAGCTTAAATTTTCACATCACAAATTATTAGAATCTATGTCTCAATGAAATATTGTCCACCCTCCAAGTATTGTCGGTTTTTCAATCTAAAACCTTTGGGTAAAATAGCCCCTTTGTTGCAATTTGATGGTGGTCAACAAATCCTCCTATCAAGCGGACACAAAGTCAACATGTTACGAGAATGTGATGGCCTTGTCACAATGTCTTTTTCAATTTGATATTAGTTGTGGGTGTCTCCAATAACAGACATCTACCCCAAAGTCGTGCACTACAGCTTGAAATATTTGCTTTAAATGCCCCTGGGTCAGTTGTTTTGGAGAATGATAAAGCTTGTAAGCCTTAATAATTCTCTTTGTGGAATTCAATAGATTCTTGTCAAAGTTTTTTCCGAGTTGCTAAAAAATACAATGTTTGGATGATTTGGTATGTGGCCCGGTGGCCTAATGGATAAGGCATCAGCCTCCGGAGCTGGGGATTGTGGGTTCGAGTCCCACCTGGGTCGAAGAATTTTGATAAGGATGGGGGTAAAAAAATTCTCCTTACAAGATCCTGTCTATTTCCAGCTAGGATTTTCCAAATTAAAATGGAAAATAATAGTCTAAAATTCTCAAATTTAGTAAAGATAACGAAAGCTAGAAAGAAATTTGGACATTACGGTAGCAGTCGTTGGGATTTGTGGCTTTGACTCCCAACTTAGCCAAAACATTTTGACAAAGATGGTGGTCAACAAATCCTCCTAACAAGCGGACACATTGTCAACATGTTACGAGAATGTGATGGCCTTGTCACAATGTCTTTTTCAATTTGATATTAGTTGTGGGTGTCTCCAATCACAGACATCTACCCCAAAGTCGTGCACTACAGCTTGAAATATTTGCTTTAAATGCCCCTGGGTCAGTTGTTTTGGAGAATGATAAAGCTTGTAAGCCTTAATAATTCTCTTTGTGGAATTCAATAGATTCTTGTCAAAGTTTTTTCCGAGTTGCTAAAAAATACAATGTTTGGATGATTTGGTATGTGGCCCGGTGGCCTAATGGATAAGGCATCAGCCTCCGGAGCTGGGGATTGTGGGTTCGAGTCCCACCTGGGTCGAAGAATTTTGATAAGGATGGGGGTAAAAAAATTCTCCTTACAAGATCCTGTCTATTTCCAGCTAGGATTTTCCAAATTGAAATGGAAAATAATAGTATAAAATTCTCAAATTTAGTAAAGATAATGAAAGCTAGAAAGAACTTTAGACATTACGGTAGCAGTCTTTGGAGTTGGGATTTGTTGCTTTGACTCCCAACTTAGCCAAAACATTTTGACAAAGATGGTGGTCAACAAATCCTCCTAACAAGCGGACACATTGTCAACATGTTACGAGACTGTAACAGCCTTGTAACAATGTCTTTTTTCAATTTGACATGTCACAATGTTTTGGGGGTGTCTTTCATCGCAGACAGCCAGCCCAACATCGGACAGTGCAGCTTGAAATGTTTGTTCAGGTGTCACCTTGCTCAGATGCTTTTCAAAATGACACCGGTAGTAAACCTTAATAATTCTTCTATCGAAAATCAATTGATTAATGTCAAAGCTTAAATTTTCACATCACAAATTATTAGAATCTATGTCTCAATGAAATATTGTCCACCCTCCAAGTATTGTCGGTTTTTCAATCTAAAACCTTTGGGTAAAATAGCCCCTTTGTTGCAATTTGATGGTGGTCAACAAATCCTCCTATCAAGCGGACACAAAGTCAACATGTTACGAGAATGTGATGGCCTTGTCACAATGTCTTTTTCAATTTGATATTAGTTGTGGGTGTCTCCAATAACAGACATCTACCCCAAAGTCGTGCACTACAGCTTGAAATATTTGCTTTAAATGCCCCTGGGTCAGTTGTTTTGGAGAATGATAAAGCTTGTAAGCCTTAATAATTCTCTTTGTGGAATTCAATAGATTCTTGTCAAAGTTTTTTCCGAGTTGCTAAAAAATACAATGTTTGGATGATTTGGTATGTGGCCCGGTGGCCTAATGGATAAGGCATCAGCCTCCGGAGCTGGGGATTGTGGGTTCGAGTCCCACCTGGGTCGAAGAATTTTGATAAGGATGGGGGTAAAAAAATTCTCCTTACAAGATCCTGTCTATTTCCAGCTAGGATTTTCCAAATTAAAATGGAAAATAATAGTCTAAAATTCTCAAATTTAGTAAAGATAACGAAAGCTAGAAAGAAATTTGGACATTACGGTAGCAGTCGTTGGGATTTGTGGCTTTGACTCCCAACTTAGCCAAAACATTTTGACAAAGATGGTGGTCAACAAATCCTCCTAACAAGCGGACACATTGTCAACATGTTACGAGAATGTGATGGCCTTGTCACAATGTCTTTTTCAATTTGATATTAGTTGTGGGTGTCTCCAATCACAGACATCTACCCCAAAGTCGTGCACTACAGCTTGAAATATTTGCTTTAAATGCCCCTGGGTCAGTTGTTTTGGAGAATGATAAAGCTTGTAAGCCTTAATAATTCTCTTTGTGGAATTCAATAGATTCTTGTCAAAGTTTTTTCCGAGTTGCTAAAAAATACAATGTTTGGATGATTTGGTATGTGGCCCGGTGGCCTAATGGATAAGGCATCAGCCTCCGGAGCTGGGGATTGTGGGTTCGAGTCCCACCTGGGTCGAAGAATTTTGATAAGGATGGGGGTAAAAAAATTCTCCTTACAAGATCCTGTCTATTTCCAGCTAGGATTTTCCAAATTGAAATGGAAAATAATAGTATAAAATTCTCAAATTTAGTAAAGATAATGAAAGCTAGAAAGAACTTTAGACATTACGGTAGCAGTCTTTGGAGTTGGGATTTGTTGCTTTGACTCCCAACTTAGCCAAAACATTTTGACAAAGATGGTGGTCAACAAATCCTCCTAACAAGCGGACACATTGTCAACATGTTACGAGACTGTAACAGCCTTGTAACAATGTCTTTTTTCAATTTGACATTAGTTGTGGGTGTCTCCATTCACAGACATCCACCCCAAAGTCGGGCACTACAGCTTGAAATATTTGCTTTAAATGCAACTGGGTCAGTTGTTTTGGAGAATGATAAAGCTTGTAAGCCTTAAAAATTCTCTTTGTGGAAATCAATAGATTCTTGTCAAAGTTTAGATTTTGGTCTTAAGTCTTTTTTGGGGTTCAGGTCCCACCTGGTTCAAAGGATTTTGATCAACATAGTGGTGAACAAATCATTCCTAACTAAAGCCTGTTTCTGCCTATACATTTTTTTAATTCATATGGAAAATTTAATTCCACATTGTAAAAAAGTTTGTATAAAGAGATGGCCCTGTCACAATGTTTTGGGGGTGTCTTTCATCGCAGACAGCCAGCCCAACATCGGACAGTGCAGCTTGAAATGTTTGCCCAGGTGTCACCTTGCTCAGATGCTTTTCAAAATGACACCGGTAGTAAACCTTAATAATTCTTCTATCGAAAATCAATTGATTAATGTCAAAGCTTAAATTTTCACATCACAAATTATTAGAATATATGGCTCAATGAAATATTGTCCACCCTCCAAGTATTGTCGGTTTTTCAATCTAAAACCTTTGGGTAAAATAGCCCCTTTGTTGCAATTTGATGGTGGTCAACAAATCCTCCTAACAAGCGGACACAAAGTCAACATGTTACGAGAATGTGATGGCCTTGTCACAATGTCTTTTTCAATTTGATATAAGTTGTGGGTGTCTCCAATCACAGACATCTACCCCAAAGTCGTGCACTACAGCTTGTGGCCCGGTGGCCTAATGGATAAGGCATCAGCCTCCGGAGCTGGGGATTGTGGGTTCGAGTCCCACCTGGGTCGAAGAATTTTGATAAGGATGGGGGTAAAAAAATTCTCCTTACAAGATCCTGTCTATTTCCAGCTAGGATTTTCCAAATTGAAATGGAAAATAATAGTATAAAATTCTCAAATTTAGTAAAGATAATGAAAGCTAGAAAGAACTTTAGACATTACGGTAGCAGTCTTTGGAGTTGGGATTTGTTGCTTTGACTCCCAACTTAGCCAAAACATTTTGACAAAGATGGTGGTCAACAAATCCTCCTAACAAGCGGACACATTGTCAACATGTTACGAGACTGTAACAGCCTTGTAACAATGTCTTTTTTCAATTTGACATTAGTTGTGGGTGTCTCCATTCACAGACATCCACCCCAAAGTCGGGCACTACAGCTTGAAATATTTGCTTTAAATGCAACTGGGTCAGTTGTTTTGGAGAATGATAAAGCTTGTAAGCCTTAAAAATTCTCTTTGTGGAAATCAATAGATTCTTGTCAAAGTTTAGATTTTGGTCTTAAGTCTTTTTTGGGGTTCAGGTCCCACCTGGTTCAAAGGATTTTGATCAACATAGTGGTGAACAAATCATTCCTAACTAAAGCCTGTTTCTGCCTATACATTTTTTTAATTCATATGGAAAATTTAATTCCACATTGTAAAAAAGTTTGTATAAAGAGATGGCCCTGTCACAATGTTTTGGGGGTGTCTTTCATCGCAGACAGCCAGCCCAACATCGGACAGTGCAGCTTGAAATGTTTGCCCAGGTGTCACCTTGCTCAGATGCTTTTCAAAATGACACCGGTAGTAAACCTTAATAATTCTTCTATCGAAAATCAATTGATTAATGTCAAAGCTTAAATTTTCACATCACAAATTATTAGAATATATGGCTCAATGAAATATTGTCCACCCTCCAAGTATTGTCGGTTTTTCAATCTAAAACCTTTGGGTAAAATAGCCCCTTTGTTGCAATTTGATGGTGGTCAACAAATCCTCCTAACAAGCGGACACAAAGTCAACATGTTACGAGAATGTGATGGCCTTGTCACAATGTCTTTTTCAATTTGATATAAGTTGTGGGTGTCTCCAATCACAGACATCTACCCCAAAGTCGTGCACTACAGCTTGAAATATTTGCTTTAAATGCCCCTGGGTCAGTTGTTTTGGAGAATGATAAAGCTTGTAAGCCTTAATAATTCTCTTTGTGGAATTCAATAGATTCTTGTCAAAGTTTTTTCCGAGTTGCTAAAAAATACAATGTTTGGATAATTTGGTATGTGGCCCGGTGGCCTAATGGATAAGGCATCAGCCTCCAGAGCTGGCGATTGTGGGTTCGAGTCCCACCTGGGTCGAAGAATTTTGATAAGGATGGGGGTAAAAAAATTCTCCTTACAAGATCCTGTCTATTTCCAGCTAGGATTTTCCAAATTAAAATGGAAAATAATAGTCTAAAATTCTCAAATTTAGTAAAGATAACGAAAGCTAGAAAGAAATTTGGACATTACGGTAGCAGTCGTTGGGATTTGTGGCTTTGACTCCCAACTTAGCCAAAACATTTTGACAAAGATGGTGGTCAACAAATCCTCCTAACAAGCGGACACATTGTCAACATGTTACGAGACTGTAACAGCCTTGTAACAATGTCTTTTTTCAATTTGACATGTCACAATGTTTTGGGGGTGTCTTTCATCGCAGACAGCCAGCCCAACATCGGACAGTGCAGCTTGAAATGTTTGTTCAGGTGTCACCTTGCTCAGATGCTTTTCAAAATGACACCGGTAGTAAACCTTAATAATTCTTCTATCGAAAATCAATTGATTAATGTCAAAGCTTAAATTTTCACATCACAAATTATTAGAATCTATGTCTCAATGAAATATTGTCCACCCTCCAAGTATTGTCGGTTTTTCAATCTAAAACCTTTGGGTAAAATAGCCCCTTTGTTGCAATTTGATGGTGGTCAACAAATCCTCCTATCAAGCGGACACAAAGTCAACATGTTACGAGAATGTGATGGCCTTGTCACAATGTCTTTTTCAATTTGATATTAGTTGTGGGTGTCTCCAATAACAGACATCTACCCCAAAGTCGTGCACTACAGCTTGAAATATTTGCTTTAAATGCCCCTGGGTCAGTTGTTTTGGAGAATGATAAAGCTTGTAAGCCTTAATAATTCTCTTTGTGGAATTCAATAGATTCTTGTCAAAGTTTTTTCCGAGTTGCTAAAAAATACAATGTTTTGATAAATTGGTATGTGGCTCGGTGGCCTAATGGATAAGGCATCAGCCTCCGGAGCTGGGGATTGTGGGTTCGAGTCCCACTTGGGTCGAAGAATTTTGATAAGGATGGGGGTAAAAAAATTCTCCTTACAAGATCCTGTCTATTTCCAGCTAGGATTTTCCAAATTAAAATGGAAAATAATAGTCTAAAATTCTCAAATTTAGTAAAGATAACGAAAGCTAGAAAGAAATTTGGACATTACGGTAGCAGTCGTTGGGATTTGTGGCTTTGACTCCCAACTTAGCCAAAACATTTTGACAAAGATGGTGGTCAACAAATCCTCCTAACAAGCGGACACATTGTCAACATGTTACGAGAATGTGATGGCCTTGTCACAATGTCTTTTTCAATTTGATATTAGTTGTGGGTGTCTCCAATCACAGACATCTACCCCAAAGTCGTGCACTACAGCTTGAAATATTTGCTTTAAATGCCCCTGGGTCAGTTGTTTTGGAGAATGATAAAGCTTGTAAGCCTTAATAATTCTCTTTGTGGAATTCAATAGATTCTTGTCAAAGTTTTTTCCGAGTTGCTAAAAAATACAATGTTTGGATGATTTGGTATGTGGCCCGGTGGCCTAATGGATAAGGCATCAGCCTCCGGAGCTGGGGATTGTGGGTTCGAGTCCCACCTGGGTCGAAGAATTTTGATAAGGATGGGGGTAAAAAAATTCTCCTTACAAGATCCTGTCTATTTCCAGCTAGGATTTTCCAAATTGAAATGGAAAATAATAGTATAAAATTCTCAAATTTAGTAAAGATAATGAAAGCTAGAAAGAACTTTAGACATTACGGTAGCAGTCTTTGGAGTTGGGATTTGTTGCTTTGACTCCCAACTTAGCCAAAACATTTTGACAAAGATGGTGGTCAACAAATCCTCCTAACAAGCGGACACATTGTCAACATGTTACGAGACTGTAACAGCCTTGTAACAATGTCTTTTTTCAATTTGACATTAGTTGTGGGTGTCTCCATTCACAGACATCCACCCCAAAGTCGGGCACTACAGCTTGAAATATTTGCTTTAAATGCAACTGGGTCAGTTGTTTTGGAGAATGATAAAGCTTGTAAGCCTTAAAAATTCTCTTTGTGGAAATCAATAGATTCTTGTCAAAGTTTAGATTTTGGTCTTAAGTCTTTTTTGGGGTTCAGGTCCCACCTGGTTCAAAGGATTTTGATCAACATAGTGGTGAACAAATCATTCCTAACTAAAGCCTGTTTCTGCCTATACATTTTTTTAATTCATATGGAAAATTTAATTCCACATTGTAAAAAAGTTTGTATAAAGAGATGGCCCTGTCACAATGTTTTGGGGGTGTCTTTCATCGCAGACAGCCAGCCCAACATCGGACAGTGCAGCTTGAAATGTTTGCCCAGGTGTCACCTTGCTCAGATGCTTTTCAAAATGACACCGGTAGTAAACCTTAATAATTCTTCTATCGAAAATCAATTGATTAATGTCAAAGCTTAAATTTTCACATCACAAATTATTAGAATATATGGCTCAATGAAATATTGTCCACCCTCCAAGTATTGTCGGTTTTTCAATCTAAAACCTTTGGGTAAAATAGCCCCTTTGTTGCAATTTGATGGTGGTCAACAAATCCTCCTAACAAGCGGACACAAAGTCAACATGTTACGAGAATGTGATGGCCTTGTCACAATGTCTTTTTCAATTTGATATAAGTTGTGGGTGTCTCCAATCACAGACATCTACCCCAAAGTCGTGCACTACAGCTTGTGGCCCGGTGGCCTAATGGATAAGGCATCAGCCTCCGGAGCTGGGGATTGTGGGTTCGAGTCCCACCTGGGTCGAAGAATTTTGATAAGGATGGGGGTAAAAAAATTCTCCTTACAAGATCCTGTCTATTTCCAGCTAGGATTTTCCAAATTGAAATGGAAAATAATAGTATAAAATTCTCAAATTTAGTAAAGATAATGAAAGCTAGAAAGAACTTTAGACATTACGGTAGCAGTCTTTGGAGTTGGGATTTGTTGCTTTGACTCCCAACTTAGCCAAAACATTTTGACAAAGATGGTGGTCAACAAATCCTCCTAACAAGCGGACACATTGTCAACATGTTACGAGACTGTAACAGCCTTGTAACAATGTCTTTTTTCAATTTGACATTAGTTGTGGGTGTCTCCATTCACAGACATCCACCCCAAAGTCGGGCACTACAGCTTGAAATATTTGCTTTAAATGCAACTGGGTCAGTTGTTTTGGAGAATGATAAAGCTTGTAAGCCTTAAAAATTCTCTTTGTGGAAATCAATAGATTCTTGTCAAAGTTTAGATTTTGGTCTTAAGTCTTTTTTGGGGTTCAGGTCCCACCTGGTTCAAAGGATTTTGATCAACATAGTGGTGAACAAATCATTCCTAACTAAAGCCTGTTTCTGCCTATACATTTTTTTAATTCATATGGAAAATTTAATTCCACATTGTAAAAAAGTTTGTATAAAGAGATGGCCCTGTCACAATGTTTTGGGGGTGTCTTTCATCGCAGACAGCCAGCCCAACATCGGACAGTGCAGCTTGAAATGTTTGCCCAGGTGTCACCTTGCTCAGATGCTTTTCAAAATGACACCGGTAGTAAACCTTAATAATTCTTCTATCGAAAATCAATTGATTAATGTCAAAGCTTAAATTTTCACATCACAAATTATTAGAATATATGGCTCAATGAAATATTGTCCACCCTCCAAGTATTGTCGGTTTTTCAATCTAAAACCTTTGGGTAAAATAGCCCCTTTGTTGCAATTTGATGGTGGTCAACAAATCCTCCTAACAAGCGGACACAAAGTCAACATGTTACGAGAATGTGATGGCCTTGTCACAATGTCTTTTTCAATTTGATATAAGTTGTGGGTGTCTCCAATCACAGACATCTACCCCAAAGTCGTGCACTACAGCTTGTGGCCCGGTGGCCTAATGGATAAGGCATCAGCCTCCGGAGCTGGGGATTGTGGGTTCGAGTCCCACCTGGGTCGAAGAATTTTGATAAGGATGGGGGTAAAAAAATTCTCCTTACAAGATCCTGTCTATTTCCAGCTAGGATTTTCCAAATTGAAATGGAAAATAATAGTATAAAATTCTCAAATTTAGTAAAGATAATGAAAGCTAGAAAGAACTTTAGACATTACGGTAGCAGTCTTTGGAGTTGGGATTTGTTGCTTTGACTCCCAACTTAGCCAAAACATTTTGACAAAGATGGTGGTCAACAAATCCTCCTAACAAGCGGACACATTGTCAACATGTTACGAGACTGTAACAGCCTTGTAACAATGTCTTTTTTCAATTTGACATTAGTTGTGGGTGTCTCCATTCACAGACATCCACCCCAAAGTCGGGCACTACAGCTTGAAATATTTGCTTTAAATGCAACTGGGTCAGTTGTTTTGGAGAATGATAAAGCTTGTAAGCCTTAAAAATTCTCTTTGTGGAAATCAATAGATTCTTGTCAAAGTTTAGATTTTGGTCTTAAGTCTTTTTTGGGGTTCAGGTCCCACCTGGTTCAAAGGATTTTGATCAACATAGTGGTGAACAAATCATTCCTAACTAAAGCCTGTTTCTGCCTATACATTTTTTTAATTCATATGGAAAATTTAATTCCACATTGTAAAAAAGTTTGTATAAAGAGATGGCCCTGTCACAATGTTTTGGGGGTGTCTTTCATCGCAGACAGCCAGCCCAACATCGGACAGTGCAGCTTGAAATGTTTGCCCAGGTGTCACCTTGCTCAGATGCTTTTCAAAATGACACCGGTAGTAAACCTTAATAATTCTTCTATCGAAAATCAATTGATTAATGTCAAAGCTTAAATTTTCACATCACAAATTATTAGAATATATGGCTCAATGAAATATTGTCCACCCTCCAAGTATTGTCGGTTTTTCAATCTAAAACCTTTGGGTAAAATAGCCCCTTTGTTGCAATTTGATGGTGGTCAACAAATCCTCCTAACAAGCGGACACAAAGTCAACATGTTACGAGAATGTGATGGCCTTGTCACAATGTCTTTTTCAATTTGATATAAGTTGTGGGTGTCTCCAATCACAGACATCTACCCCAAAGTCGTGCACTACAGCTTGAAATATTTGCTTTAAATGCCCCTGGGTCAGTTGTTTTGGAGAATGATAAAGCTTGTAAGCCTTAATAATTCTCTTTGTGGAATTCAATAGATTCTTGTCAAAGTTTTTTCCGAGTTGCTAAAAAATACAATGTTTGGATAATTTGGTATGTGGCCCGGTGGCCTAATGGATAAGGCATCAGCCTCCGGAGCTGGGGATTGTGGGTTCGAGTCCCACCTGGGTCGAAGAATTTTGATAAGGATGGGGGTAAAAAAATTCTCCTTACAAGATCCTGTCTATTTCCAGCTAGGATTTTCCAAATTAAAATGGAAAATAATAGTCTAAAATTCTCAAATTTAGTAAAGATAACGAAAGCTAGAAAGAAATTTGGACATTACGGTAGCAGTCGTTGGGATTTGTGGCTTTGACTCCCAACTTAGCCAAAACATTTTGACAAAGATGGTGGTCAACAAATCCTCCTAACAAGCGGACACATTGTCAACATGTTACGAGACTGTAACAGCCTTGTAACAATGTCTTTTTTCAATTTGACATTAGTTGTGGGTGTCTCCATTCACAGACATCCACCCCAAAGTCGGGCACTACAGCTTGAAATATTTGCTTTAAATGCAACTGGGTCAGTTGTTTTGGAGAATGATAAAGCTTGTAAGCCTTAAAAATTCTCTTTGTGGAAATCAATAGATTCTTGTCAAAGTTTAGATTTAGATCTTAAGTCTTTTTTGGGGTTCAGGTCCCACCTGGTTCAAAGGATTTTGATCAACATAGTGGTGAACAAATCATTCCTAATTAAAGCCTGTTTCTGCCTATACATTTTTTTAATTCATATGGAAAATTAAATTCCACATTGTAAAAAATGTGTGTATAAAGAGATGGCCATGTCACAATGTTTTGGGGGTGTCTTTCATCGCAGACAGCCAGCCCAACATCGGACAGTGCAGCTTGAAATGTTTGTTCAGGTGTCACCTTGCTCAGATGCTTTTCAAAATGACACCGGTAGTAAACCTTAATAATTCTTCTATCGAAAATCAATTGATTAATGTCAAAGCTTAAATTTTCACATCACAAATTATTAGAATCTATGTCTCAATGAAATATTGTCCACCCTCCAAGTATTGTCGGTTTTTCAATCTAAAACCTTTGGGTAAAATAGCCCCTTTGTTGCAATTTGATGGTGGTCAACAAATCCTCCTATCAAGCGGACACAAAGTCAACATGTTACGAGAATGTGATGGCCTTGTCACAATGTCTTTTTCAATTTGATATTAGTTGTGGGTGTCTCCAATCACAGACATCTACCCCAAAGTCGTGCACTACAGCTTGAAATATTTGCTTTAAATGCCCCTGGGTCAGTTGTTTTGGAGAATGATAAAGCTTGTAAGCCTTAATAATTCTCTTTGTGGAATTCAATAGATTCTTGTCAAAGTTTTTTCCGAGTTGCTAAAAAATACAATGTTTGGATGATTTGGTATGTGGCCCGGTGGCCTAATGGATAAGGCATCAGCCTCCGGAGCTGGGGATTGTGGGTTCGAGTCCCACCTGGGTCAAAGAATTTTGATAAGGATGGGGGTAAAAAAATTCTCCTTACAAGATCCTGTCTATTTCCAGCTAGGATTTTCCAAATTGAAATGGAAAATATTAGTATAAAATTCTCAAATTTAGTAAAGATAATGAAAGCTAGAAAGAACTTTAGACATTACGCTAGCAGTCTTTGGAGTTGGGATTTGTTGCTTTGACTCCCAACTTAGCCAAAACATTTTGACAAAGATGGTGGTCAACAAATCCTCCTAACAAGCGGACACATTGTCAACATGTTACGATTGTCAACATTGTAACAATGTCTTTTTTCAATTTGACATTAGTTGTGGGTGTCTCCATTCACAGACATCCACCCCAAAGTCGGGCACTACAGCTTGAAATATTTGCTTTAAATGCAACTGGGTCAGTTGTTTTGGAGAATGATAAAGCTTGTAAGCCTTAAAAATTCTCTTTGTGGAAATCAATAGATTCTTGTCAAAGTTTAGATTTTGGTCTTAAGTCTTTTTTGGGGTTCAGGTCCCACCTGGTTCAAAGGATTTTGATCAACATAGTGGTGAACAAATCATTCCTAACTAAAGCCTGTTTCTGCCTATACATTTTTTTAATTCATATGGAAAATTTAATTCCACATTGTAAAAAAGTTTGTATAAAGAGATGGCCCTGTCACAATGTTTTGGGGGTGTCTTTCATCGCAGACAGCCAGCCCATCGGACAGTGCAGCTTGAAATGTTTGCCCAGGTGTCACCTTGCTCAGATGCTTTTCAAAATGACACCGGTAGTAAACCTTAATAATTCTTCTATCGAAAATCAATTGATTAATGTCAAAGCTTAAATTTTCACATCACAAATTATTAGAATATATGGCTGTGCAGCTTGAAATGTTTGCCCAGGTGTCACCTTGCTCAGATGCTTTTCAAAATGACACCGGTAGTAAACCTTAATAATTCTTCTATCGAAAATCAATTGATTAATGTCAAAGCTTAAATTTTCACATCACAAATTATTAGAATATATGGCTCAATGAAATATTGTCCACCCTCCAAGTATTGTCGGTTTTTCAATCTAAAACCTTTGGGTAAAATAGCCCCTTTGTTGCAATTTGATGGTGGTCAACAAATCCTCCTAACAAGCGGACACAAAGTCAACATGTTACGAGAATGTGATGGCCTTGTCACAATGTCTTTTTCAATTTGATATAAGTTGTGGGTGTCTCCATTCACAGACATCCACCCCAAAGTCGGGCACTACAGCTTGAAATATTTGCTTTAAATGCAACTGGGTCAGTTGTTTTGGAGAATGATAAAGCTTGTAAGCCTTAAAAATTCTCTTTGTGGAATTCAATAGATTCTTGTCAAAGTTTTTTCAGAGTTGCTAAAAAATACAATGTTTGGATAATTTGGTATGTTGTCCGGTGGCGTAATGGATAAGGCATCAGCTTCCGGAACTGGGGATTGTGGGTTCGAGTCCCACCTGGGTCGAAGAATTTTGATAAGGATGGGGGTAAAAAAATTCTCCTTACAAGATCCTGTCTATTTCCAGCTAGGATTTTCCAAATTAAAATGGAAAATAATAGTCTAAAATTCTCAAATTTAGTAAAGATAACGAAAGCTAGAAAGAAATTTGGACATTACGGTAGCAGTCATTGGGATTTGTGGCTTTGACTCCCAACTTAGCCAAAACGTTTTGACAAAGATGGTGGTCAACAAATCCTCCTAACAAGCGGACACATTGTCAACATGTTACGAGACTGTAACAGCCTTGTAACAATGTCTTTTTTCAATTTGACATTAGCTGTGGGTGTCTCCATTCACAGACATCCACCCCAAAGTCGGGCACTACAGCTTGAAATATTTGCTTTAAATGCAACTGGGTCAGTTGTTTTGGAGAATGATAAAGCTTGTAAGCCTTAAAAATTCTCTTTGTGGAAATCAATAGATTCTTGTCAAAGTTTAGATTTAAGTCTTAAATCTTTTTTGGGGTTCAGGTCCCACCTGGTTCAAAGGATTTTGATCAACATAGTGGTGAACAAATCATTCCTAACTAAAGCCTGTTTCTGCCTATACATTTTTTTAATTCATATGGAAAATTAAATTCCACATTGTAAAAAAGTTTGTATAAAGAGATGGCCCTGTCACAATGTTTTGGGGGTGTCTTTCATCGCAGACAGCCAGCCCAACATCGGACAGTGCAGCTTGAAATGTTTGTCCAGGTGTCACCTTGCTCAGATGCTTTTCAAAACGACACCGGTACTAAACCTTAATAATTCTTCTATCGAAAATCAATTGATTAATGTCAAAGCTTAAATTTTCACATCACAAATTATTAGAACCTATGGCTCAATGAAATATTGTCCACCCTCCAAGTATTGTCGGTTTTTCAATCTAAAACCTTTGGGTAAAATAGCCCTTTTGTTGCAATTTGATGGTGGTCAACAAATCCTCCTAACAAGCGGACACAAAGTCAACATGTTACGAGAATGTGATGGCCTTGTCACAAGGTCTTTTTCAAATTGATATTAGTTGTGGGTGTCTCCAATCACAGACATCTACCCCAAAGTCTTGCACTACAGCTTGAAATATTTGCTTTAAATGCCCCTGGGTCAGTTGTTTTGGAGAGTGATAAAGCTTGTAAGCCTTAATAATTCTCTTTGTGGAATGCAATAGGTTCTTGTCAAAGTTTAGATTTAGGTCTTAAGTCATTTTTGGGGTTCAGGTCCCACCTGGTTTGAAGGATTTTGTTAAACATAGTGGTGAACAAATCATTCCTAACTAAAGCCTGTTGCTGCCTATGAATTTTTTTTAATTCATATGGAAAATACATTTCCACATTGTTAAAAAGTTTGTATAAAGAGATTGCCCTGTCACAATGTTTTGGGAGTGTCTTTCACCGCAGACAGCCAGCCCAACATCGGACAGTCCAGCTTGAAATGTTTGTTCAGGTGTCACCTTGGTCAGTTGCTTTTGAAAACGATACCTGTAGTAAACCTTAATAATTCTTCTAGCGGAAATCAATTGATTAATGTCAAAGCTTAAATTTTCACATCACACATTATTAGGATCTATGGCTCAATTAATTATTGTCAATCCTCCAAGTATTGTCTGTGTTTTAATTTAAAACCTTTGGGTAAAATAGCCCTTTTGTTGCAATTCAACAAAAGTAGACTGAAACAAAATTTACGAAAATTGTTGAAAGTGATGGCTTTTTTCTCAGAGCTTCTGAAAAATGCAATGTTTGGAGTCTTTTGTATGTGGTCCGGTGACCTAATGGATAAGGCATCAGCTTCCGGAGCAGCGGATTGTGGGTTCAAGTCCCATCTGCGTCGAAGAATTCTGGTAAGGATGGCTGTGAAAACATCCTCCTTACAAGATCCTGACTATTTCCAGCTTTAGGATTTGCCAAAATGCATTTCAGTGTTGTATTGTGGCGAGAACGGAGCTGGGGAGAGACAGGGAAAGAAAAACGGAGAGCCAGGGAAATATCGAGTCAGATAAAGTGACAGAGAAAGCCTTTTTTTATTTTCATTTGATTTAATAGCCAGATCACAGTTTTAAATTGCTTTTGTTTCTGCTGTAAAACCCCGTGGCCACTGTGCATCCCATGTTTGCAAATTTAACCCTATCTGTTACACAGAAGCAGGTCTTAAAGCTGATTTATCTAACTAGACCAGAGTTTTAATTGTTTTTGTGTCTGCTGTAAAAACGCCCTGGCCACTGTGCATCCCATGTTTGCTCATTTAACCCTATCTGTTACACAGAAGCAGGTCTTAAAGCTGATTTAATCTAACTAGACCAAAGTTTTAATTGCTTTTGTGTCTGCTGTAAAAACGCCCTGGTCACTGTGCATCCCATGTTTGCACATTTAACCCTATCTGTTACACAGAAGCAGGTCTTAAAGCTGATTTCATCTAACTAGACCAGAGTTTTAATTGTTTTTGTGTCTGCTGGAAAAACCCCTGGCCACTGGGCATCCCATGTTTGCACATTTAACCCTATGTGTTACACAGAAGCAGGTCTTAAAGCTGATTTCATCTAACTAGAGCACAGTTTTAAATGTGTTTTTGTGTCTGCTTTAAAAACCCCTGCCCATTTTGCATCCCATGTTTGCACATTTAACCCTATCTGTTACACAGAAGCATGTCTTAAAACCAATTTCATCTAACTAGAGCACAGTTTTAATTGTTTTTGTGTCTGCTTTAACCCTTTGAGTGCCGGCCTACCAAGATTTTTTGTCACAATCTGTTGCCAGACGACTTTTCACGTTTTTGCGCTACACGTGTGCAACCTTGATTTTTGAAGGGATTTCCAGGGATTTCAATGAAAATTATATATTGTTTTTTTCAGCAGAGTCTGGGCTTCAACATGAAATGTCTTGTTTGGCCTTTTTTAGTGTATTCTCAATACTTTTGGGTAAAATATGTGCAAAAAAATGAAAAAAAAAACTATTTTTTACAATTTGTAGTGTTTTCTTTGTAATAAAAAATGTAAGTTTGTTAATAAAATATTATTGCATGTGAAAGCCCTATTTCTCCCGGTTACAATGGTACCACATATGTATAGGTATACCCCCTTTCCTGAAACAGCAGTTTAGGAGATTCCAGATAGGATACAACTATGCAATATGATTGCATAGTTGTAAGGGGTTAAATAAAAAAAAAAATGACATAGGGTTCCCCCTCCCAGGTGGGGGGGGACCTCATTTCTTTTTTGGAATTCTAAGAGTTAAAAACCCTTAAAATCCCCCCCCCCCCAAAAAAAAATGACATAGGGTCCCCCTTACCCAGCATTACTGAACCGGACCAGCTATGGGGGCTTGTAGAACAGGGCGCAGGGGCCAGCGTTGGTGGCCTCTGGCCCTGCAGGCTACTAGCCCACATAGCCACGTGGCCCGGGCCCTTCTGCCCCCCCCCCCCTGGCCATTGGGGAGGCAGGTAATGGGGGGCTGGGGGTTATGGCAAGTCACCCGCTTGCCGCAGGTGACTTGCCATACCCAGAGCCTTGTGAACTGGTATAAGGGGTCTCATGGACCCCTTACCAGTTCACAAAGGGTTAAGTTAAAAAAAAGACACCAGACAAGTTCTTTATTATTCTATTTTCACTTATACTTACCTCCCATCCAGTGTCCCACGCTGCTGCAGATGACAGTTGTCGGTAGTGATCAGAGCAGGGAGGGTGGCAGGCAGGGAGATCAGAGCCACCCTGCCTGCCACCCTCCCTGCTCCGATCGCTGCTGACAACTGACAGATCGGAGCACGGGTGCCAGTAACCCGAGGAGCGGGATGACGTCATCAAGTAGGCGGAGTTAGGGCGGGGCTAGGGGCGGGGCCAGCGCCGGCCGAAGAGGATGGTGATGGCCCGTTTCTGGGCCCTCACAAGCAGCGTGGAAAGCCCAGAGGGGGGATCGGAGCCCCCCCTGGTGAAGAGAAGACCCGGGGAGAGCCATCGCGCTGCCAGGTGAGTAAATGTCATTTACTTTTTTTTTTTTTCAGATGTCGGCGGTGGGGGGGGGGGGGCTATTCCGGGCCCCCTCCTGAAGATCAGAGGCCTGGGGGCGGAAATCTAATTCTTGTACAGAAACGCTGGCCCTTTCAAATATATTAAAAATATAAAATATTTTGTTTTATGGGCCTCTAAAGTCAGCTACGTGACTCTCACATAGCTGGCACTTAACGGTTGGAGAGGCAGCTACGTGAGAGTCACGTAGCTGGCACTAGAAGGGTTAAAAACCCCTGAGCACTGGCCATCCCATGTTAGCACATTTAACCCTATCTGTTACACAGAAGCAGGTCTTAAAGCTGATTTCATCTAACTAGAGTGCAGTTTTAATTGTTTTTGTGTCTGCTTTAAAAACCCCTGAGCACTGGGCATCCCATGTTTGCACATTTAACCCTATCTGTTACACAGAAGCAGGTCTTAAAGCTGATTTCATCTAACTAGAGCACAGTTTTAACTGTCTTTGTGTCTGCTTTAAAAACCCCTGGGCACTGTGCATCCCCTGTTTGCACATTTAACCCTATCTGTTACACGGAAGCAGGTCTTTCAGCTGATTTCATCTAACTAGACCAGAGTTTTAATTGTTTTTGTGTCTGCTGTAAAAACCCCTGGCCACTGTGCATCCCATGTTTGCACATATAACCCTATCTGTTACACAGAAGCAGGTCTTAAAGCTGATTTCATCTAACTAGAGCACAATTTTAATTGTTTTGTGTCTGCTGTTGTGAAGCTATGATATTTTTTATATGTTTTGTTCCCATAGAAATTGTAAAAAATATTATACAATCACTGTACATAGGATAATCCCTTTTGTTTGAAGCAGCAGGGTGGGTAACCCCCTTTGTTCTTTGGAGACTGGTTGTCTGTAGCTCCAGTTTCAGGTGTGCATTTGCATGCAAATTAAGCTGGCCACCTGTGATAGAGATAGGGATGGGCCAGAGTATCACTTTGTGAGTTTTGCCTGGGCCAATCACAGACGACCTGCAGATTTCAAAATGGAACAAAGGGTCCACCTGATAAAAACAGGAGGCTGGAGAAAGATTTTTCTTTTGGAGGGCAGCTGGAGAAGAGTTCTGCTGGTGCGCCTGACCAGATGGACGATGATGGGACTTTGCCTTGGGTAGATGGACCTGCATTGTGAAGCCAAGTACAGCAGCCATCTTGTTTGGACGTGGTCTGCTGATTTTCTGCGTGGAGCAATTAAAACAGATGAGTTATCCGTTTTAATATATATATAGGCTTTTGCCCTTTTAGGCTTTCTATGTTGTAACACAGATTGTAGTATTTTTGTTTTGTACATTTTGCAAGGTATATAAAATAACTTTAAAGTGCATCATCTTCCTTGGAGATTACTGGCAAATGAACTTATTAGACAAACAAGGCGTAATTTTTGTAGATATACATGTATTTGAGCTCTTAAGTTTCCTTATATATTTGAGGGCTGCAAATATATTTTGTAAATTTTAGATAAATTACGCCCAAGCAAGACAATTGGGGGCTCGTGCCGTTATTTGCACTAATTTCCAACTGAAACCGTGCACAAAAATTAGAGTTACTTTTTCATTATACCTTTGTTTGAGTAGAAAATGTTTCACAAGCTGTTTAAGAAGGCTGGGGTTAAGCATACTTCACAATGGGAAATTGAGGATTGTAATGTCCCAAGCTGGGTTAATCAGAGTCCATGGGTGTCCATTGCTAAAGAGTTTGGTAAATATGCTCCCCCTAGTGTTAGTTTGGGTGAGGGTAGCATTCATAGCCGTTTAGCTAAATTTAGTTTTAAACGTTTCCATCTCGATAAGCAAGCTAGAGTTGCAGTGGCAGAGATGGGGTGGCTACTATTAGAAGTTTTTCATGCTGAGATGGCGGAAAAACTCAAAGCTGATGAGGAAGTTGTATCTTTGAGAGATCAACTTGCAGTAGCTGTAGAATGCCTCCAACATACTGCAAATGAGTTTTCTGAGCTGGAAAATAAGTACAAAGCTTTGTCTGTAGCCAGTAATACTTCCCAGAGTAGTGAAAGGAAGTCAGGCTCTAAGGTTAGGTCAAGCAAAGTTGTTGTATCTAGCTTAGTTGATGAGGTCAGAAATATAGTGAGCCAGCCTGCAGCAAGCCAGGTGGTTAAGCAGCCATTGCTTAAGCCTAAGACCCCCTCACGTGCACTGAGTGGGCCTCCACTTAAGAAGGTGCAGTCTGCACCTATTGAAAAGCCCGAGAATGACTTGGTGAAAAGGAAATGGAAAATTCGTCGCAAGATTCTCTGGGTGGATTTATTGAAATCAGGGGTTCTAAAGCAAGAGATAGATGGGATTCCTTATGAGGAGTTGTGGAACAAATGGAAGAGGGTAACTGGACATAGAATCATATGTTTTACCTGCAAGAAACGTGGGCATTTGTCCAGTAATTGTAATACTGCACATAGTGATGTGGGACGGAGGCGCACATGTGTTGCACACCCCACAACTTCCAAACGTGATATTGATACATATTCTGTCAGATTTAATTCTCGTTTTGGATTAAGTGCAGTTAGGCAGCAAAAGTTGCCTTATAATGAAATAAGAGCTAAGGCAATATCAGAAAATGTTCCTGATCTGAATGCTTTGTAAAGGACAGGTAATTCCGCTGTATTTTTCTTTGTTCCCGCAGCCGTTTCCATGAGGTGATGAGTCCCAGCCCGACCAGATGGGCAAGAAAATGGCGTCGAGCAACGGTTGAATGGATGATGCGGTGGAACTATGAAAAGTCGAATTACAGCAGCAGGGACACTTGAAAGACATTCTGACTTTGCCT
Source organism: Gastrophryne carolinensis (assembly GCA_027917425.1). Taxonomy (NCBI): domain Eukaryota; kingdom Metazoa; phylum Chordata; class Amphibia; order Anura; family Microhylidae; genus Gastrophryne; species Gastrophryne carolinensis. The sequence goes on from CM051235.1 coordinate 224,091,071, forward strand.
GGGGCCCTGATACGAGTTAAGGACTTGGATTTGGTGACTTTTTCCAGAAGTTTTTTCCAAAATGGTTTTTTTTTATGCTGGTTTTTTCAGTCACCAGAAGCTGAAAGGGACATTGGTCAGACTGATTGTTGCCGATTTTTAAGATTTCATAGGGAACAACTGGGTGGATTTTGAAGCTATGATATTTTTTATGTTTTGTTCCCATAGAAATTGTAAAAAATATTATACAATCACTGTACATAGGATAATCCCTTTTGTTTGAAGCAGCAGGGTGGGTAACCCCCTTTGTTCTTTGGAGACTGGTTGTCTGTAGCTCCAGTTTCAGGTGCGTTTGCATGCAAATTAAGCTGGCCACCTGTGATAGAGATAGGGATGGGCCAGAGTATCACTTTGTGAGTTTTGCCTGGGCCAATCACAGACGACCTGCAGATTTCAAAATGGAACAAAGGGTCCACCTGATAAAAACAGGAGGCTGGAGAGAGATTTTTCTTTTGGAGGGCAGCTGGAGAAGAGTTCTGCTGGTGCGCCTGACCAGATGGACGATGATGGGACTTTGCCTTGGGTAGATGGACCTGCATTGTGAAGCCAAGTACAGCAGCCATCTTGTTTGGACGTGGTCTGCTGATTTTCTGCGTGGAGCAATTAAAACAGATGAGTAATCCGTTTTAATATATACATATGCTGTTGCCCTTTTAGGCTTTCTATGTTGTAACACAGATTGTAGTATTTTTGTTTTGTACATTTTGCAAGGTATATAAAATAACTTTAAAGTGCATCATCTTCCTTGGAGATTACTGGCAAATGAACTTATTAGACAAACAAGGCGTAATTGTTGTAGATATACATGTATTTGAGCTCTTAAGTTTCCTTATATATTTGAGGGCTGCAAATATATTTTGTAAATTTTAGATAAATGATGCCCTAGCAAGATAATTGTAAAAACTAGAGATGAGCGAACTTTTGAAAAATTCGTTTCGACTGATTCGCCGAATTTTCCGACAAAAATCGTTTCAACCCGAATTTATTCGCGACGAATCGCTATTAAAAACGGCTATTTCTGAGCCTCCTAGAGCCTCAATAGGGTTGTAAACCATTCTGCCTTGCTGTAACACGCATAGGATGCGTGCTGGGTTAGTTAAATAATACTTTGAATAAATATCACATGCAGATCAGAGGCATCGCTAATAGAATCGCAGAGCGGCACAATTGCAGAGAGTTGAAGTGGCATCACTATGAGGGGCAGGAGCCCAAACATTGCTTTAAAAAGACACTGGAGTTGGCAGCAGCAGGAGCCCAAAAATTGGATGAATCACACCCTGGAGTTGCAAGCAGCAGCAGGAGCCCAAACATTAGCTGAAAGAGACACTGGAGTTGGCTGCAGGAGCCCAAAAATTGAATGAATCACACCCTGGAGTTTGTAGCAGCAGCAGGAGCCCAAACATAGCTTGAAAGAGACACTGGAGTTGGCTGCAGGAGCCCAAAGATTGGATGAATCACACTCTGGAGTTGCAAGCAGCAGCAGCAGGAGCCCAAATATTACTTTAAAGAGACACTGGATTTGGCAGCAGGAGCCCAAAATTGGATGAATCACACCCTGGAGTTGGCAGCAGCAGTTGCAGGAGCCCAAATATTACTTTAAAGAGACACTAGAGTTGGCAGCAGGAGCCCAAAAATTGGATGAATCACACCCTGGAGTTGGCAGCAGCAGCAGCAGCAGGAGCCCAAACATTACTTTAAAGAGACACTGGGGTTGGCTTCAGGAGCCCAAAAATTGGATGAATCACACCCTGGAGTTGGCAGCAGCAGCAGCAGGAGCCCAAACATTACTTTAAAGAGACACTGGAGTTGGCTTCAGGAGCCCAAAAATTGGATGAATCACACCCTGGAGTTAGCAGTTGCAGCAGCAGCAGCAGAAGCAGCAGGAGCCCAAACATTACTTTAAAGAGACACTGGGGTTGGCTTCAGGAGCCCAAAAATTGGATGAATCACACCCTGGAGTTGGCAGCAGCAGCAGCAGCAGGAGCCCAAACATTACTTTAAAGAGACACTGGGGTTGGCTTCAGTAGCCCAAAAATTGGATGAATCACACCCTGGAGTTGGCAGCAGCAGGAGCCCAAACATTACTTTAAAGAGACACTGGGGTTGGCTTCAGGAGCCCAAAAATTGGATGAATCACACCCTGGAGTTGGCAGCAGCAGCAGCAGGAGCCCAAACATTACTTTAAAGAGACACTGGGGTTGGCTTCGGGAGCCCAAAAATTGGATGAATCAAGCCCTGGAGTTGGCAGCAGCAGCAGCAGGAGCCCAAACATAACTTTAAAGAGACACTGGGGTTGGCAGCAGGAGCCCAAAAATTGGATGAATCACACCCTGGAGTTGGCAGCAGCAGCAGCAGGAGCCCAAACATTACTTTAAAGAGACACTGGGGTTGGCTTCAGGAGCCCAAAAATTGGATGAATCAATCCCTGGAGTTGGCAGCAGCAGCAACAGGAGCCCAAATATTACTTTAAAGAGACACTGGAGTTGGCAGCAGGAGCCCAAAAATTGGATGAAACACACCCTGGAGTTTGTAGCAGCAGCAGGAGCCCAAACATAGCTTGAAAGAGACACTGGAGTTGGCTGCAGGAGCCCAAAGATTGGATGAATCACACTCTGGAGTTGCAAGCAGCAGCAGCAGGAGCCCAAATATTACTTTAAAGAGACACTGGATTTGGCAGCAGGAGCCCAAAATTGGATGAATCACACCCTGGAGTTGGCAGCAGCAGTTGCAGGAGCCCAAATATTACTTTAAAGAGACACTGGAGTTGGCAGCAGGAGCCCAAAAATTGGATGAATCACACCCTGGAGTTGGCAGCAGCAGCAGCAGCAGCAGCAGGAGCCCAAACATTACTTTAAAGAGACACTGGGGTTGGCTTCAGGAGCCCAAAAATTGGATGAATCACACCCTGGAGTTGGCAGCAGCAGCAGCAGGAGCCCAAACATTACTTTAAAGAGACACTGGAGTTGGCTTCAGGAGCCCAAAAATTGGATGAATCACACCCTGGAGTTAGCAGTTGCAGCAGCAGCAGCAGAAGCAGCAGGAGCCCAAACATTACTTTAAAGAGACACTGGGGTTGGCTTCAGGAGCCCAAAAATTGGATGAATCACACCCTGGAGTTGGCAGCAGCAGCAGCAGCAGGAGCCCAAACATTACTTTAAAGAGACACTGGGGTTGGCTTCAGTAGCCCAAAAATTGGATGAATCACACCCTGGAGTTGGCAGCAGCAGGAGCCCAAACATTACTTTAAAGAGACACTGGGGTTGGCTTCAGGAGCCCAAAAATTGGATGAATCACACCCTGGAGTTGGCAGCAGCAGCAGCAGGAGCCCAAACATTACTTTAAAGAGACACTGGGGTTGGCTTCGGGAGCCCAAAAATTGGATGAATCAAGCCCTGGAGTTGGCAGCAGCAGCAGCAGGAGCCCAAACATAACTTTAAAGAGACACTGGGGTTGGCAGCAGGAGCCCAAAAATTGGATGAATCACACCCTGGAGTTGGCAGCAGCAGCAGCAGGAGCCCAAACATTACTTTAAAGAGACACTGGGGTTGGCTTCAGGAGCCCAAAAATTGGATGAATCAATCCCTGGAGTTGGCAGCAGCAGCAACAGGAGCCCAAATATTACTTTAAAGAGACACTGGAGTTGGCAGCAGGAGCCCAAAAATTGGATGAAACACACCCTGGAGTTGGCAGCAGCAGGAGCCCAAACATTACTTTAAAGAGACACTGGGGCTGGCTTCAGGAGCCCAAAAATTGGATGAATCACACCCTGGAGTTGGCAGCAGCAGCAGCAGGAGCCCAAACATTACTTTAAAGAGACACTGGAGTTGGATTCAGGAGCCCAAAAATTGGATGAATCACACCCTGGAGTTGGCAGCAGCAGCAGGAGCCCAAACATTACATTAAAGAGACACTGGGGTTGGCAGCAGGAGCCCAAAGATTGGATGAATCACACCCTGGAGTTGCAAGCAGCAGCAGCAGCAGCAGCAGGAGCCCAAACATTACTTTAAAGAGACACTGGGGTTGGCAGCAGGAGCCCAAAAATTGGATGAATCACACCCTGGAGTTGGCAGCAGCAGCAGGAGCCCAAACATCACTTTAAAGAGACACTGGGGTTGGCAGCAGGAGCCCAAAGATTGGATGAATCACACCCTGGAGTTGGCAGCAGCAGCAACAGCAGGAGCCCAAACATTACTTTAAAGAGACACTGGAGTTGGCTTCAGGAGCCCAAAAATTGGATGAATCACACCCTGGAGCTAGCAGTTGCAGCAGCAGCAGCAGCAGCAGCAGGAGCCCAAACATTACTTTAAAGAGACACTGGAGTTGGCTTCAGGAGCCCAAAAATTGGATGAATCACACCCTGGAGTTGGCAGCAGCAGCAGCAGGAGCCCAAACATTACTTTAAAGAGACACTGGGGTTGGCTTCAGGAGCCCAAAAATTGGATGAATCACACCCTGGAGTTGGCAGCAGCAGCAGCAGCAGCAGCAGCAGGAGCCCAAACATTACTTTAAAGAGACACTGGGGTTGGCTTCAGGAGCCCAAAAATTGGATGAATCACACCCTGGAGTTTGCAGCAGCAGCAGCAGGAGCCCAAACATTACTTTAAAGAGACACTGGAGTTGGTTTCAGGAGCCCAAAAATTTGATGAATCCCCCCCACGGAGTTGGCAGCGGCAGCAGCAGCAGGAGTCCAAACATTACTTTAAAGATACACTGGGGTTGGCAGCAGGAGCCCAAAGATTGGATGAATCACACCCTGGAGTTGGCAGCAGCAGCAGCAGGAGCCCAAACATTGCTTTAAAGAGACACTGGGGTTGGCTTCAGGAGCCCAAAAATTGGATGAATCACACCCTGGAGTTGGCATCAGCAGGAGCCCAAAAATTGGCCTAAAGTATGTTTTGCACCATTTGGAAAGTGTAAAACGTGGCACCATGCTGAATCTAGTCGCATGCATCAGGCATTGGTGGGTGGAAATCCTGGCTGATCCATCCCTGATTCATTTTGACAAAGGTGAGTCTCTCCACATTTTTAGTTGACAGACGAGTTCTCCTCGGCGTAACTATGGCCCCCGCCGCACTAAACACCCGCTCAGATGGCACGCTACTTGCCGGGCAGGACAGCTTTTCCAGGGCAAACTCTGCTAGTTGCGGCCACAAATCAAGTTTGGCTGCCCAGAAGTCCAGCGGATCCTCAAGGTGTGTTGGCATGGTCATGTCAAAGTATGACATGACCTGCTGGTTCAGGTCCTGCTCCAGGTCTTCCTGCTGCTCATGAGTAGCCTCACTATGCGGGTGTAGAAAGCTACTCATTAGCGACTGAAGACTGAGGCTGCTGCTGATGGAGCTGCTGCTGCTGCTCCTGCCAACCCCCCCAGCAGCCATGACAGTGGAAGGTGAGCACAGAGGTCCCCTCGAGTCAGACCTGCGAGAGTATGGACCATGGCGCAGATAGGCATCGGCCAACTGCCAACTGCCTCTTTGTAGTAGTTCAGTTTGTCCTCACTCTCGGTGGGTTTAAAAAATGCCCCCATTTTGTGCCGGAAGCGAGGGTCCAATAAGGTGGACAGCCAGAAGTCATCCCGCCGACAGATGGAAACAATTCTGGGGTCACTACGCAAGCACGTGAGCATGCTTCCTGCCATTTGCGCAAGTGACTCGGATGGACTACCTGTCTCCATCTCCACTGCATACTGCCACGGTGTGCCCGGGTCCTCTGTCTCGCCTTCCTCAAAAACCTCTAGCTCCTCTGGCTGCTCCTGCTCCTCCTCTCCTGTCCGCTGACTAGATAAACCAGCCATTTCGCCAAGCCTAAACTGTGTTTCACTGGGCAACTCCTCCTCCTCTTCCTCCTCCTCCTCCAGTTCAGCTCCAACGGGGTTCATGTGGCCGTAAGATGTAAACGCCATGTCTCCAGTGCCCTGACCAGCCATGGTTTCCAACATGTGCTGTAGTACATGAAGCAGTGGAATCACGTCGTTCATCCCGTAATCCTGCCGACTGAAAAATAAAGTGGCTTCCTCAAAGGGCCTGAGCAAACGGCAGGTGTCACGTATGAGCTGCCACTGGTTGACATTGAAGTTACACAGGGGAGTCCCCCTATCTGCTTGGATCATCAGGAAATCTGTGATGGCTTTTCTCTGTTCATATAATCGGTCCAACATGTGAAGGGTGGAATTCCAACGGGTGGAAACATCGCAAATCAGACTATGTTGGGGGATACCGTTCTGGCGCTGTAGCTCAAGAAGGGTGTGTTTGGCGGTGTATGAGTGGCTGAAGTGCATGCAAAGTTTCCTTGAAGTTGTTAGGATGTCTTGCAGATGGGGGGAAGACTTCAGAAACCGCTTGACAACCAGATTGAAGACGTGAGCCATGCAGGGGGCATGGGTCAGGCTTCCTTGGTGCAGCGCAGACAAAATGTTCTTCCCATTGTCGGTAACCATGATTCCCATTTTAAGTTTTCTTGGAGTAAGCCATGTTTGGATTTCCTGATGAATAAATTTAAGCAGTTCCTCCCCTGTGTGACTCCGTTTGCCAAGACAAACCATGTGAAGCACTGCGTGACACCTCCGTGCCCTGCACACATGGTAGACTGAAGGGGCACTGAGACTTGAGCCTACAGTGGAGGGTGAGGAGATGGCGGAGGATGAGGAGGCCGAGTCGCACAGTGTCACAGGCCCAATGGGCAGGGAATGCGGAGGCCGAAGCGGCGTGACCTGTCCAAGTTGCTGCTGCAAAGGGACCACATTCACCCAGTGGGCCGTAAACGACATGTACACACCGACAGGCTCAAGGACTGGGCCACCTTCTGTTCAACAAAAGTGTGCAGCGCTGGTACTGCATTCTTGGCAAAGAAATGACAGCTTGGGACTCTCAACCTCGGCTCGGCACAAGCCATCAGTTCTCTGAAAGGTGCAGAGTCCACCACCTGAAAAGGGAGCGACTGCAGCACCAGCAACTTGGACAGGAGCACATTCAGCTTCTGCGCCGTAGGATGAGTGGGCGCATACTGCTGTCTCTTGGACATGGCTTCGCTGATGGATTGCTGGCGGGATGCATGACTTGGAGGAGGAGGAGCAGGAGCGACAGAGGATGGGTATGACACACAGCTGCCTTCGGCTGAGGTGCTGGAGCCTTGGCTGGCAGAAATTGGGAGCGGCGTGCCACTCGGTGAGGAAGCAGTCTGGCCCCCCTCTCCGGAGCCTAGGTTCTCCCAGGCCGCTTTATGGTGACGCTGCATATGTTGACGCAGGGCCGAGGTGCCAACATTTGGACCCTGGCCACGCTTCACCTTCTGCCTACATATCTTGCATGTGGCCATGTTACCCTCCTGCGGATGCTTCAGGAAAAACTGCCACACTGCCGAGTAGCTACTTTTCCCACCCCCTGGCCTCACTGATTCACTGCTGCTGTTGCCAACTACAGGAACCCCTGCTCCACTACCTCCCGATAAGGTAGACTGCCACACAGCAGGTGCTCTACCCCGGCCCCGGCCGGCTCCAGCCTTTGGAATTGTGCCCCCATGCTGACTGCTACCACCTTGCTGCCTCAGCTGCTGACTCTGGGGCAACCTGCGCCCCTCTTCTCCTGATGATGATGATGAAGCCCCTTCATCACCCGGCTCCCAAGTGCGATCGGCTTCATCATCATCATCATCATCATCATCATCATCACCGAGTTGTGGCTGTAGCTCCCTGATCTTATCGGTTTCAGTGTCTGGCGCAGGAGCTGGAAAGCTCCCAACACCCACATCACTCTCCACATCACTATTTATGTGCAGAGCTAAAGAAGGCACCTCCATTTCATGGCTGGCCAGTAGCTGCTGGCTGTCCTCCAGATGATCGTCCGCCTCAATAAAAAGTGGAGCTGAACCCAAAGCATGGGATACGTCGCTGGGGGAGGGAATGGCGTAGGACAGAGTCAGTGGGAGGGCAGGGACTGCTCTCGGGGCATGCCAACTCAGGGTTGTGTCTGAGGAACCGACCGACCCTAGACTGGGGCTCTCAGACGTAAGTCGAGATGATGTGGTTGTTGATGAGCGCGTCAACCAATCTACCACGGCAGATGCGTTACTGGTGGAGACCCGACCGCTAGCAGATACTGGCAGATTAGGTCTCTCAGCGTGACTCCTGCTGCTACTGGCCCACAGTCTGCTGCGACCTCTGCCTGCGGAATCTTGGCCTCTGCCACTCCTCTTTTCACTTCCAGGCACTTGTCTGCCCGACATAGTCTAACTGGTGTGGTAGTAGGTGATATTTTAAGAACCCCCAGGCAGCGGTGGGTCTATATGAAACAGAATATAATGCACACCAAAAGTGAGCAGTAACACTCCAACAGGCCTGCTTAGTGTAAATAAGAGAGCTGCTTAGTGTAAATAAAGAGGGGTATGGTATGTTACAGAATGGGATGCCCCAACAGCAGAGCACCTGGGAGCAGTAGTACTATGCACAGCAAAAGTGTCTTTATCAGGCCAAATTACTTTTAGAATAAGTGCAAAGGGTTATAGTAAATAGAGGCTGGTGTAGTCACAGAATGGGATCCCCCAACAGCAGTGCACCTGGGAGCAGTAGTACTATGCAAAGCAAAAGTGTCTTTATCAGGCCAAATTACTTTTAGAATAAGTGCAAAGGGTTATAGTAAATAGAGGCTGGTGTAGTCACAGAATGGGATGCCCCAACAGCAGAGCACCTGGGAGCAGTAGTACTATGCACAGCAAAAGTGTCTTTATCAGGCCAAATTACTTTTAGAATAAGTGCAAAGGGTTATAGTAAATAGAGGCTGGTGTAGTCACAGAATGGGATGCCCCAACAGCAGTTCACCTGGGAGCAGTAGTACTATGCACAGCAAAAGTGTCTTTATCAGGCCAAATTACTTTTAGAATAAGTGCAAAGGGTTATAGTAAATAGAGGCTGGTGTAGTCACAGAATGGGATGCCCCAACAGCAGAGCACCTGGGAGCAGTAGTACTATGCACAGCAAAAGTGTCTTTATCAGGCCAAATTACTTTTAGAATAAGTGCAAAGGGTTATAGTAAATAGAGGCTGGTGTAGTCACAGAATGGGATGCCCCAACAGCAGTGCACCTGGGAGCAGTAGTACTATGCAAAGCAAAAGTGTCTTTATCAGGCCAAATTACTTTTAGAATAAGTGCAAAGGGTTATAGTAAATAGAGGCTGGTGTAGTCACAGAATGGGATGCCCCAACAGCAGAGCACCTGGGAGCAGTAGTACTATGCACAGCAAAAGTGTCTTTATCAGGCCAAATAACTTTTAGAATAAGTGCAAAGGGTTATAGTAAATTGAGGCTGGTGTAGTCACAGAATGGGATGCCCCAACAGCAGTGCAACTGGGAGCAGTAGTACTATGCACAGCAAAAGTGTCTTTATCAGGCCAAATTACTTTTAGAATAAGTGCAAAGCGTTATAGTAAATATAGGCTGGTGTAGTCACAGAATGGGATGCCCCAACAGCAGTGCACCTGGGAGCAGTAGTACTATGCAAAGCAAAAGTGTCTTTATCAGGCCAAATTACTTTTAGAATAAGTGCAAAGGGTTATAGTAAATAGAGGCTGGTGTAGTCACAGAATGGGATGCCCCCAACAGCAGAGCACCTGAGAGCAGTAGTACTATGCACAGCAAAAGTGTCTTTATCAGTCCAAATTACTTTTAGAATAAGTGCAAAGGGTTATAGTAAATTGAGGCTGGTGTAGTCACAGAATGGGATGCCCCAACAGCAGTGCACCTGGGAGCAGTAGTACTATGCAAAGCAAAAGTGTCTTTATCAGACCAAATTACTTTTAGAATAAGTGCAAAGGGTTATAGTAAATAGAGGCTAGTGTAGTCACAGAATGGGATGCCCCAACAGCAGTGCACCTGGGAGAAGTAGTACTATGCAAAGCAAAAGTGTCTTTATCAGGCCAAATTACTTTTAGAATAAGTGCAAAGGGTTATAGTAAATAGAGGCTGGTGTAGTCACAGAATGGGATGCCCCAACAGCAGTGCACCTGGGAGCAGTAGTACTATGCAAAGCAAAAGTATCTTTATCAGGCCAAATTACTTTTAGAATAAGTGCAAAGGGTTATAGTAAATAGAGGCTGGTGTAGTTACAGAATGGGATGCCCCAACAGCAGAGCACCTGGGAGCAGTAGTACTATGCAAAGCAACAGTGGTTAACCAGGGTGAAACAGCTAACAAAGCCAGTGACCCAGGCAGTAACATTCAGGCTGCATGAAAACAACAAAAAAAATCCCTGTCACTGCATCCATTTTTTTCCTACCTTTCTCTGCTTCTCCCTGACTTCCTGCCTGTCTCCCGCCTGTCTACTGGCTGTCTACTGGCTGTCCCTAACTCTCCACCCATCTCTCCCTGAATACAGTCTGCAGTGTCCTCCTGAATCCTGGCTCTCACGAATGCAATAGACAAATGCGCAAAAGCAAGATGGCCGCCGCCTTATATAGCGCTGTGACGTCACTGGGCTTGCTGGCTGCTTATAGGCTGCATGTGACTGTCCCAGCATACACTGCCCCAGCTTACATGTCTGGACATGTCACGTAGACCATCCTAGAATGCCTGTCATTGAAATGAATGGATTTTAGAAAAAAACTTCGCTCGATCGAATCGCGGGGAAATTCGGATTCGATCCGAATCGAATTTGTCATGAAATTCGGATCGAATCCGGGTTCGTCCGGATCGATTCGCTCATCCCTAGTAAAAACCCCTGGGCACTGTGCATCCCCTGTTTGCACATTTAACCCTATCTGTTACACAGAACCAGGTCTTTCAGCTGATTTCATCTAACTAGAGCACAGTTTTAAAAGTGTTTTTGTGTCTGCTTTAAAAACCCCTGAGCGCTGGGCATCCCATGTTTGCACATTTAACCCTATCTGTTACACAGAAGCAGGTCTTTCAGCTGATTTCATCTAACTAGACCAGAGTTTTAATTGTTTTTGTGTCTGCTGTAAAAACCCCTGAGCGCTGTGCATCCCATGTTTGCACATTTAACCCTATCTGTTACACAGAAGCAGGTCTTTCAGCTTATTTGATCTAACTAGAGCACAGTTTTAAAAGTGTTTTTGTGTCTGCTGTAAACCCCCCTGAGTACTGGGCATCCCATGTTTGCATATTTAACCCTATCTGTTACACAGAAGCAGGTCTTTCAGCTGATTTCATCTAACTAGACCAGAGTTTAATTGTTTTTGTGTCTGCTGTAAAAACCCCTGGCCACTGTTCATCCCATGTTTGCACATTTAACCCTATCTGTTACACAGAAGCAGGTCTTTCAGCTGATTTCATCTAACTAGACCAGGGTTTAAATTGTTTTTGTGTCTGCTGTAAAAACCCCTGGCCACTGTGCATCCCATGTTTGCACATTTAACCCTATCTGTTACACAGAAGCAGGTCTTAAAGCTGATTTCATCTAACTAGAGCACAGTTTTAAAAGTGTTTTTGTGTCTACTTTAAAAACCCCTGAGCACTGGGCATCCCATATTGCCAATTTTCATAGTATCTGTTACAGAGAAGCAGTATCTCACTTTATTTAGCTTCTGCTTTTTAAAGCAAACACATTTTTTTAAGTGCCTATTGCGCATTTCAAATACATAAAAATGTCAGGCAGACAAGTGCCAGGATGTTCAAAGAGGAGTGGAAGAGGCCAAGATTCTGCAGGCAGAGGTCGCAGCAGACTAGGGGCGAGTGGCAGCAGGAGTCGCGGTGAGAGACCTGATCTGCCAGTATCTGCTAGCGGTCGTGTCTCCACCAGTAATGCATCTGCCGTGGTAGATTGGTTAACGCGGTCATCCACATCATCACAAGTTACATATGACACCACCAGTCTAGGGTCGGTAGGTTCCTCTGACACAACACTGAGTTGGCATGGCCCGAGAGCAGTCCCTGTCCTCCCATTGCCTCTATCCTACGCCATTCCCTCCCCCAGCGACGTATCCTATGCTTTGGGTTCAGCTCCATTCATTAGTGAGGAGGACGATCAGATAGAGGACAGTCAGCAGCTACTGCCCAGCCAAGAAATGGAGGTGGCTTCCTTCACTAGGCAGACAAATAGTGATTTTGAGAGTGGCGTGGGTGTTGTTGCAAGCATTCCAGCTTCAGCGCCAGACACTGTTGAGGAAACCGAGAACATCAGTGACGTGCAGCCACAACTCAGTGATGATGATGATGATGAAGCTGATCGCACTTGGGAGCCGGGTGCAGAAGGGGCTTTATCCTCATCATCAGGAGAAGAGGGGCGCAGGTTGCCCCGGAGTCAGCAGCTGAGGCAGCAAGGTGTTAGCAGCATGGTTGGCAGTCAGCATGGGGGCAGAATTGTAAAGCCTGGAGCCAAACGGGGCTGGGGCCGGGGTAGAGCACCTGCTGCGCGGCAGGCTAACTTATCGGGAGGTAGTGGAGCAGGGGTTCCTGGAGTTGGCGACAGTAGCAGTGAATCAGTGCGGGCTGTTGGTGGGAAAAGTAGCTACCCGGCAGTGTGGCAGTTTTTCCTCAAGCATCCGCAGGAGGGTAACATGGCCACATACAAGATATGTAGGCAGAAGGTGAAGCGTGGCCAGGGCCCAAATGTTGGCACGACGGCCCTGTGTCAACATATGATGCGTCACCATAAAGCAGCCTGGGAGAACCGAGGCTCCGAAGAGGTGGTCCAGGCTGCTTCCTCACACAAGTGGCACGCTGCTCCCAATTTCTGCCAGCCAAGGCTCTAGTACCTCAGCCGAAGGCAGCTGTGCGTCATACCCATCCTCTGTCGCTCCAGATGCTCCTGCTCCTCCTCCAAGTCATGCATCCCGCCAGCAATCCATCAGCGAAGCCATGTCCAAGAGACAGTAGTATGCGCCCACTCATCCTACGGCGCAGAAGCTGAATGTGCTCCTGTCCAAGTTGCTGGTGCTGCAGTCGCTCCCTTTTCAGGTGGTGAACTCTGCACCTTTCAGAGAACCGATGGCTTGTGCCGAGCCGAGGTGGAGAGTCCCAAGCCGTCATTTCTTTGCCAAGAAGGCAGTACCAGCGCTGCACACTTTTTTTGAACAGAAGGTGGGCCAGTCCTTGAGCCTGCTGGTGTGTAGCAAAGTGCATGGCAGCGCCGATGTCTGGAGCTGTAACTACAGTCAGGGACAGTACATGTCGTTTATGGCCCACTGGGTGAATGTGGTCTCTTTGCAGCAGCAGCAACTTGGACAGGTCACGCCGCTTCGGCCTCCGTGCTCCCTGGCCGTTGTGCCTGTGACAACGTGCCACTCGGCCTCCTCATCCTCTGCCATCTCCTCACCCTCCACTGTTGCCTCAAGTCTCAGTGCCCCTCCAGCCTACCATGTGTGCAGGGCACGGAGGTGTCACGCTGTGCTTCACATGATTGTCTTGGCGAATGGAGTCACACAGGGGATGAACTGCTTAAATTTATTCATCAAGAAATCCAAACATGGCTTACTCCAAGAAAACTGAAAATGGGAACCATGGTTACCGACAATGGGAAGAACATTTTGTCTGCGCTGCAACAAGGAAGGCTGACCCATGTGCCCTGCATGGCTCACATCTTCAATCTGGTTGTGAAGCGGTTTCTAAAGTCTTCCCCCCATCTGCAAGACATCCTAACAACTTCAAGGAAACTTTGCATGCACTTCAGCCACTCATACACCGCCAAGCACACCCTTCTTGAGCTACAGCGTCAGAGCCCCCAACATAGTCTGATTTGCGATGTTTCCACCCGTTGGCATTCCACCATGCATATATTGGACAGACTATACGAACAGAGAAAAGCCATCACGGATTTCTTGATGATCCAAGCGGATAGGGGGACTCCCCTGTGTAACTTCAATGTCACCCAGTGGCAGCTCATACGTGACACCTGCCGTTTGCTCAGGCCCTTTGAGGAAGCCACTTTATTTGTGAGTCGCCAGGATTACGGGATGAACGACGTGATTCCACTGCTTCATGTACTACAGCACATGTTGGAAACCATGGCTGGTCAGGGCACTGGAGACATGGCGTCTACATCTTACAGCCACATGAACCCGGTTGGAGCTGAACTGGAGGAGGAGGAGGAAGAGGAGGAGGAGTGGCACAGTGCACAGTTTAGGCTTGGCGAAATGGCGGGTTTACCTAGTAAGCGGACAGGAGAGGAGGAGCAGGAGCAGCCAGAGGAGCTAGAGGGTTGTGAGGAAGGTGAGACAGAGGACCCAGATGCACCGTGGCAGTATGCAGTGGAGATTGAGATAGGTAGTCCCTCCGAGTCACTTGCGCAAATGGCAGGAAGCATGCTCACGTGCTTGCGTAGTGACCCCAGAATTGTTTCCATTTGTCAGCGGGATGACTTCTGGCTTTCCACCTTATTGGACCCTCGCTTCCGGCACAAAATGGGGGCATTTTTTAAACCCGTCGAGAGGGAGGACAAACTGACCTACTACAAAGACATTCTACATAGTCAGTTGGCCGATGCCTATCTGCGCCATGGTCCATACTCTCGCAGATCTGACTCGGGGGGGACCTCTGCACTCACCTTCTACTGCCATGGCTGCTAAGGGGGGTTGGCAGGAGCAGCAGCAGCAGCTCCATCAGCAGCAGCCTCAGTCTTCAGTCGCTAATGAGTAGCTTTCTACACCCGCATAGTGAGTCTACTCATGAGCAGCAGGAAGACCTGGAGCAGGACCTGAACCAGCAGGTCATGTCATACCTTGACATGACCATGCCAACACACCTTGAGGATTCGCTGGACTTCTGGGCAGCCAAACTTGACTTGTGGCCGCAGCTAGCTGAGTTTGCCCTGGAAAAGCTGTCCTGCCCGGCAAGTAGCGTGCCATCTGAGCGGGTGTTTAGTGCGGCGCCATAGTTACGGCGAGGAGAACTCGTCTGTCAACTAAAAATGTGGAGAGACTCACCTTTGTGAAAATGAATCAGGGATGGATCAGCCAGGATTTCCACCCACCAATGGCTGATGCATGCGACTAGATTCAGCATGGTGCAACGTTTTACACTTTCCAAATGGTGCAAAACATATTTATGTCTTTAGGCCAATTTTTGGGCTCCTGCTGATGCCAACTTCAGGGTGTGCCTTTCAGCCAAATTTTGGCCTCCTGCTGCTGCTGCTTGCTCCAGGGTGTCATTCAGCCAATTTTTGCGCTCCTGCTGCCAACTCCAGTGTGTCTTTCAAGCTAGGTTTGGGCTGCTGCTGCTGCTGCTGCTTGTAACTCCAGGGTGTCATTAAGCCAATTTTTGGGCTCCTGCTGATGCCAACTTCAGGGTGTGCCTTTCAGCCAAATGTTGGCCTCCTGCTGCTGCTGCCAACTGCAGTGTGTCTTTAGGCCAATTTTTGGGTTCCTGCTGCCAACTCCAGTGTCTCTTTCAAGCTGTGTTTGGGCTCCTGCTGCTGCTTGCAACTCCAGGGTGTCATTCAGACAATTTTTGGGCTCCTGCTACCAGCTCCAGTGTCTCTTTCAAGCTATGTTTGGGCTCCTGCTGCTGCTGCTTGCAACTCCAGGGTGTCATTCAGACAATTTTTGGGCTCCTGCTGCCAACTCCGGTGTGTCTTTCAAGCTAGGTTTGGGCTGCTGCTGCTGCTGCTTGCAACTCCAGGGTGTCATTCAGACAATTTTTGGCCACCTGCTGCCAACTCCAGTGTCTCTTTCAAGCTATGTTTGGGCTGCTGCTGCTGCTGCTTGAAAACTCCAGGGTGTCATTCAGCCAATTTTTGGGCTCCTGCTGCCAACTCCAGTGTCTCTTTCAAGCTATGTTTGGGCTGCTGCTGCTGCTGTTGCTTGCAACTCCAGGGTGTCATTCAGCCAATTTTTGGGCTCCTGCTGCCAACTCCAGTGTCTCTTTCAAGCTATGTTTGGGCTCCTGCTGCTGCTGCTGCTTGCAACTCCAGGGTGTCATTCAGCCAATTTTTGGGCTCCTGCTGCTCCTGCTGCCAACTCCAGGATGTCTTTCAGCCAATATTTGGGTTCCTGCTGCTGCCAGCTCCAGGGTGTGTTTTTCAGGCAATATAGGGGCCCCTCATAGTGATGCCACCTCAACTCTCTGCAATTGTGCTGCTCTGCGATTCTAATAGCGATGCCTCTGATCTGCATGTCATAATTATTTACAGTATTATTTCACTAACCCAGCACGCATTCTAGGCGTGTTACAGCAAGGCAGAATGGTTTACAACCCTACTGAGGCTCTAGGAAGCTCAGAAACAGCCGTTTTTAATAGCGATTCGTCGCGAATAAATTCAGGCGGAAACAAATTTTGTCAGAAAATTCGGCGAATCAGCTGAATTGAATTTTTCAAAAGTTCGCTCGTCCCTAGTATTGAACATGATGGGGTTTTTTTGAGTTGCTGAAAAAGGTGCGGTACTAATACTACATTTTTTTCATTGCCTGGAACAAGCAGAAACTGACCTCAGAAGGGAGGGGGCTCTGGTATGTTTAGCAGTACTTCAGAGTGTGTGGTCCTCTCTTGAGCCATAATAAACACCAGCAGCCCATCCAAACCAGCCACAACTGAGCACATAGCTGCTGCAGGAACTGACTGGGATACCATTACCCAGAATTGCCCCAGAGTGTAGGAAGGACCCTGGGTCTTCACCTCCACTCTAGTTTATCCTGATTTCATCACACGGCACATAATCTACCTAATCCTGGGAACAGAGGGCCCACCTATAAGGAGGGTGCCTCACTTCTGTGTGGTCAGTGGCTCAAGGAGGAAACCTTCCTGCTCAAATACCCATGTCCTATCTAGTCCATCCTTATATATATTTCCCTTAGGAGTGTGATGCCATGTCAACTATTTGGAGCAGCTAGAGGGCCCCTTCCTCAGCATCAAGGAAACATCCACCCAGAGCCATCCGATTATCTGAATCTCCAGTCCATGTTCTTTCCTCACCCCCAGCCCCTTTTTGGGAAACCACCTTTATCTTTTTGTCACCTCCCCCTCCTTCCATTACATTTTATCTCCCTGTTTCCATTCACCCAGTTATCCCAAATAAATGGGATTTTTTTTATAGCATGAAAAGGGTTCTCAGACATTCTTGTCATGGACAGGAGGACAACACACAGTAGCAGCAGCAGTCTCTCTGAGCACCAAAGGTCTGTGAAAGCCAGTAGAGAAGGATAGGAGCAACAGCAGTAGCAGCAGCAGTTCCAATAAGCCCTTTAAGGCATGTGAAAGCCAGTGGAGGAGGAGGGTAGCATCAGTCTCATAGAGTCCCTAAAGGATTTGAAAGCCAGTGGTGGGGAGTAGCATCAGGTTCACCAAGCCCCTAAAGGCCTGTGAAAGCCAGTGGAGGGAGGCCAGCAGCAGTAGTCTTTCTAAGTCTCCAAGGCCCGGGACAGCCAGTGAAGGAGAGCAGCAGCAGCAGCAGCAGTTTATCTGAGTTTCTAAGGCCCATGAAATTCAGTGGAGGGGGTAAAAGCAGCAGCAGTCTCCCTCTAAGGCCTGTACAAGCCAGTTGATGGTGGTAACAGTAGCCTAAAGAGTGCCTAAGGTCTGTGACATCCAGTGGAGGTGGTAGCATTAGTTACACTGAGCCCATAAAGGCCTGTGAAAGCCAGTGAAGGGTGGAAACAGCCGCAGATGTCTCTCTGAGTCCCTAAGGCCTGTGACAGCCAGTGGAGGTGGTTGCTGAACACAGTTAAAGAGGTGTTGGGGGGGGGGGGTGTACCAAAAACATTGAAAGCGTAGTCCAGTAATCAAATCCAAGGGCCAGCAGTCCAAGAAAATCCCAAAATCCCAAAACAATCCAGTGGTCAAGGTAAGAGGCGAGGTTCAGAGTCCAGTAACGTTCTGAGGGTCAAGTCTGGTACACAGTCCAAAGGTCACGATTCACAGGAGACAAGCACTGCATGGACGCCAGTGGGCTCCTTAAATAGTACTGTCTATTAAGGCGGGAAGTTGTGACATCAGGTGAGTCACTTCCTGTGTGCCCACCGGTGATGGCCGGCAGTGGGTTGGAGCACATGGAAGCTTGCGTTCCATCTGGCCATGCAAGCGCACAGCCATAAACAAATGTGCTTTCGTACTTGCGCATAGGCTAGATCATAGCACACAGCTATGTGCGAAGTGTCCCATGCATGACAGTCTCTAAGGCCTGTGAAAGCCAGTGGAGGGTGATCACAGCTGTAGTAGTCTCCCTAAGCCCAGAAAACCTGTGACAGCCAGCGGAGGTGAGTAGCAGCAGCCGCCTCTTAAGAGTTCTCTCATCCTAAAGGATCAATGCTCTAGTCATTAGCATCAGGCCTGGGGGTGGTGAAGTCTGGCATTATCCCTGTTTGATTTATCTTTATGAACATCAGCCACTCCACAGCCGCACTATATATCCTCTCGGATGCCACACTGCTAACTAGGCATGACAGCATGGACATGGATAATTTTGTCACATGTCCAGTTTCCCTGCACAGAACTCCAAGGGGTCCATGTTGTCATGGGATAGGGGGGACTGCAGATATGCCACCACTTGGTGGTTTAGCTGCTGCAGAACAGTGGCATTGGTATGGTGCTGCCCCACTTTGCTCAGTGGGTAGATGCATAAGACTGCTCATTATAGAATTCAGACTTAAATGGCTAGCTCAGCTACTGCCGCTGCTGCCCCTGATAGGCCCTAAACAAGCAACTACAAAGTAACTCATGGTAGTATGTAATTTTGGCCTTCCTCTCAGAAGGTGGAAATAGAGAGACATTTTGCTGTGGAACCAAGGGTCTACCAATGTCACCAGTTAGTAGACATCCCTCTGGCGAATAATGTAGAACACTGAGCACTTCCTGAGCAGCTCCCCACTCTCCACTGAATTCTGCCAGGGGGTGTCAGGGTCCTCCTCATACTCATCTCCACCTCATCCTCAAGCTCATGTGACTCCTCTCTGCCAGATAAGCCACTCAGTATTGTTAACAGGGCCTGGACATGGAGCTCCACTGCTGCTGCCTTCTCCTCTTCCAACACTTCATTTACTGCTTCACCTAGCTCTGGGCACAGTTGGCAGTGATACATGTGAGCACTGGACTGGATCCCTTTACTAATGTGACTCTGCAGGACATCCTCCAGTACATGGAGCAAGGGAATAATATTGTTAAGACTATAGTCTTCCCGGCTGATGAGCAAAGTGGCTTCCTCGAATGGTCTCATGACAGCTGCTGCATGAGGTAATCATTAATTATTGTTCTCTGCTCATACAACCAGTCCAACAGATGGAATGAGGAGATCAAAGGGGTCGGCATGTCACAGATCATGCAATGTGGTGCTAGGAAATGCTTTCTTTGTAACTTCAGGAGGATGTTACTTGAAGGATACAAGTGGCTAAATTGCATGAAAAGGTTGCATGACATTTCTAGCAGCTGATTGAGCCTACTAAAGGATGTTAGGAATCTGTTTACTATCAAATTGAAAACATGCATCCCTCCCCACTGCAGTGCTGACATGACGTTCCTCCGATTGTCAGAAATTATGATTTCAAAGTCAATTGATGGAAGGATTAATTTATAGAGTGCCACACCAATAGTCCTCAGCAGCTGGTTAGATATGTGGAGAAAGGGCCAATGGGAAACCAAAAAGCAGTCTGTGGTCATCACATCAGCCTGTCCTGTTCCATTGTGAAATTGTTCTCTGGTCCAGTACTTAGTCCTGCCAGTTTTCCTGAACCCACTGAAGCTCAGGTAATAAAAACTTGATTGCCCTAGCAAAAAGTTAAAATAAGTTAAAGGCAGGGCTAAGTGCAGAGCCAGAGGAAACAAAATCACAACAACAATCGGAGTCTGCATAGATAGTGTCCATGGAAGGGTTAATCAACAGCAGGTCAGCCTGCATATGACCAGTGGTTGGTGGAAAAAGTAAGAGCAGAGCCTAACCTCTCCTTTTGCCTCTTCATCACGGCTTCTCCCATGTGCCTCTGACAGCAGCCCTCGGGCTTCCTTCACTAGCGCTCAGTCCATAGATTTTCTGAATCGCCTGGCTCCCACTGCTCACCATTTTCACAGCTCAGCCCCACGATTGCCTTGGTCAAATCTGGCGCCTCTGCCGTGACCTTGATTGTTGCTCGCTGCTCATTGGCTGGCTCCCCACCATCTCATGTAACCTTTGCAGCCCCAAGTGAAAGGACAGTGTATTCAGAAATGTAGAGATGGTGCTGGGAGTTTGCAGTGTGGGAGTTACAGGCAGGAAGGTCGGGCTTGAAAGCTTCAGGGAGGGGGTCCTGGCATGTTGGCCCCACGCAATTGCATATGTTGTTTGGTGGCTAAGCACACCACTGTATATTATCAGTCTTTAGTGAGCATCTTTAGTGGGCAGTATAATCCAGTACAGATATAAATGAATTAATACATTCACCCACCATAATGGCCCAGGAGCCATACATCCAAGTACTGCGTGAAGTAAATGTGCCTTTTGTTTGGTCATTGCCAGCGGATTTCTTGTCTCCTTGTTTTCCCTGCAGGACTCGACTTTCTCTGTCCATCCTCAGGCTTCCCCCTGTTGGCGTGTGTGCTCCTCGCAACATTAGCGACGTGTGATACAGTGTATCCTTTCCACCGTTCACAGTACCTCAATTGTGTCTCCTTCCAGGATTAGTTCAGAGACTCTAGGGAATAATACATTTAAAACATATTTATTTGTCATAAAATATATAAATAAAATAAATATTACAAATATTAACTAACGCACGTTTCCCCAACTACAAGTGACGTCATCAGCGTTAACAAAGTCCAAGCTATTTTTATTTTAGTTCCTTCCTGTTTATTGTCTGCCAAATGCTGGCAGTTGACCTTTAGATATTCTCACTTTCTTAACCCCTTGTTGTCCTGTGAAGGAAAAATTTACTAGCAGGTATCTCACTTACAAAGGTTGTGATTTACATTTGACTTGTGTAGGGGAAAAACAAATAAATAGTAACATCGAGAGGGGTCAAAGGGGGGTCCAAGGGATCCCGGGTGGAGTGAAGGATCCCAGGAAATAGGAGAGGGAAGGGGGAGAAACAAAGGGCCTTTTCAGAATGGGCACCCTGGTGCCAAGCTGCGAGCAGACACTAGTGGCTCCTGCTTGCCGGGCTGGGGGGAATGGCCAGATGGAGAGTTTGCACTGTCTCCCCTGGCCTGGGAGGGAGCAAAGAAGGTGGGCAGCACCGCAGGGATGGCCATGGGAGGATTCTTGCAGGAGCGCCACGGCAGTTCTCTTTTTTTGCCAGTGCTTGGGAGGGAGGAGGAGAGAGACGACGTCCGTAGGACAGCCACTGCAGAGAGGCAGGTCAAGCATAAAGGAGGGGGAAAAAGGGGGTAGGTGGTAATGCTTAGAGGGGGGGGGGCATGCATTTTTTTTTAAACATGTCAGAGGCGGGGTAATTTTTGAAAAATCTTTCCTGCCAAAAATGTGAAAGAAAATGCATGGGGTCCTCCAAGCATATGGGCCTGTATTTCCAAAGCTCATGGACCAACCAGCCAGCCCCTGGGCATGACCATTACAAGCCCTTATTCCCTATAGCACAGGTCCCATGCTATGGGCCACAGGGCTCATCCGCACCAGCACGCCCATTGGTGGTGTGGATAATGGAGAATGACATTTAACATTTCAAAGTGCTATGGGCCACAGGGCTCATCCGCACCAGCATGCCCATTGGTGGTGTGGATAATGGGGGGTCCATGGGACCCCTTAACATTTCAAAGTGAAAAAACGCACAAGTTTTTAAAAAATGACTCCGTTGGCATTTGAAAGGGGAGGAACATAAGTTCCTCTCTGTCCAACCTGGCTGCTGGCTGGGGACTATGATGAGTGGCTGGGGAGTGGCTTTTATACTATAAAAAAATTGCAAACAAATATAAAAAAATACACCTTCTGCCTGTCAATGTATAATTGAATGCCGGTAAAAGCAGCATTGAATAAAACGCTGAAAATATACAATTAAAAAGTCAGCCAATTTTTTTTAGATAAAAATAGTATCTAACAAAAATTTTTAAAAAGTCCCCCAAATAAAAAAACAACTGGCAGTTACGCACACCTGGAACAAATTAACAAGAAAAATTCACCTTAAAATGCACTCTCACAGGCAAAAAAATGTAAAGGCTTGTCTTGAACAAAAGTTTACGCCAAACACTTTCGCTGGTATTCGCACAGGCAAACTAAGGGGGTTATTTTAGAAGGGATAGCGCCAGGTAGTGCCTCGTATCGGCAGGAAGCGTCTGGTGAATGCCGGGCGCTGTACGTAAAACCACATTTATGAAAGCGAATCTGGTGAGCGACTCTAACAGAGCCATGTAGCGTCCGATGTATTATTACAGGCGGCTCAGCGTATAGCGCCGGCGCTATAAATATGGTGTGGAGCGCCGAGTGCTGGTCACACTGAGCTAGCGCTAGCTTTCGCTCGCTGCATCGCTGTACTGGTGCTAGAGTTCCCAACATACATCATATTCATCAATGCAGGCCAGGTTACTACAGTGACTGAGGCGCTCTGCTACAGTGCCCAATACCCGCTTACAGCATCTACTAGTGGTCGCTCTAAGTGCCGCTTTACAGACGCTCATCTGCTGATACCTGACGTTAGTAGTGAATCAGCCTCCACGCTTGTAGCGGCTGGGAATTTGCACCATGCAAGTTTGCTTTCACACTAAAACAAGCCCTTACATGGAGGCTTTGAATCAGGCTTATTGTTGCTACAGAAAACTGTTTTCTTTTATAACAAAGTTGCAAATCGATAAAAAAGAAAAAAAATAACAGAAAAGTTCAGCACATTTGGCTTGATGCAGAGCCTCCCCGTTCAGCTATCCCGTGCATTTTCCCGTTGGTTTTGGGCTTTGATCGGGTCAGGAAAGAGTGCTACGTTGATTTTAGTGTGCGTTTATGCGCTCAGGTGTGCGCTCAGCCACCTTTCCGATTGTCGGCTCGCACGAGGCTGTTTCCTGGGAAAACGGACGCCTCGTTCATTGGTCCGTTTTTTTCAGTGATGCAGAGCCTTGATTTCCGTTTGAAAACACCCTAATAAAACGGGGCCGCCGAGCCTTCACTTACGGCAAGTCAGAGCAGCCGTATTTGCACTCGGGCAATAATATGCAGTCCTCTGTTGGAGCACATCAGCGCCGCCAGCTCCGCGGTCTTGTCCTGCTGAGTATGGCAGAAACCAGGCTGCACCGCACGCCTTTGGACATCGATGGCATGAGTATTTGATATTTTTTATGGTTTTTTTGGGGGGATCCTTTTTACAGGGTCTCCATAATTTTTATTTTATTGTTTGTGTGCAGGCATTTGAAGATGGGACATAGGATAAATGTGCAGGCACTGGCTGGCCCTGATTTGGTTTTTGGGAGTCGTTTTTCTGGCTTTCCCTGCCTAGGAATTCCTGCCTACATGAGCGATTCAAATCAGCCGATCTATTTGGTGGCTGGCTACTGGGTATGTGTCTGAAACTTGTATTGGTTGCCCACCCTTTCTGACTGTGTTTGTTCCCGTAACACACTATTTGGTAACTTTTTTCGTAGTATATTTGGAGCCCAATTATTGATCTACAAATTAAATGGGTTAAGTGATTGTACCCTATTGCGTCATGTTCTTGCCCTCTTATGTAAGTAGAATTCCCCAGACTTTTTTAATCAGAGTACAGGTTGGATGTGCATGTAGCCTCATTACAAATGTCCTTTCCTCCCACCCTACCCTGCTCACCTATTTGTCCCTCTTTTCTATTGTTGCAATGCACACCTTTTTTTAATTATTTTTTTTTTTTTGGTTTTAGGGCAGGAGACTCTGCCTATCCTTTGGTCCCCTGGATGAAGACCCCATCCTGCACCGATCTTCACAGGCAGAGGAGCGCTACAATACTGCCCCCAGGAGGACTCGCTCTGTGTTGGAGCGAGGCTTTGTTCTCTTGAAGATGAGGTTCCGTTGTCTTGATGAGACTGGGGGGGGCACTACAATAGACGCCTGCAACGGTCCTAAACCTAATCATGGCTTGTGGGCTACTCCACCACCTTTAGTTTCAGCCCTCCCCACCCCTCCCCACCCCTCCTTTTTCTTGCACCCAAAGTGGCACCGCGCAAACCATACGTGCACAACTAGTGTTTAGTGTTTTTTCAGAGACCACAAATTTTTATTTTTTTTTTCAAACAAATTTTGTTTTGTCATTTTTTTTTTTTGGGCCCAAAAGAAAAATTACACGTGGGCACAGAAAATGTATTCCCCACAAATTAGTGGTATGTTGGGTTGCATGGTGACGAGGAATGATGTTGTGCCTGCAAATTGGCTGCAATGTGGGCCAGGCTTTGATTAATCTCACCCATATGGCTGGTTAGGGCAGAGATATTTCTGTTTAATACCTCTACTCTAGGTTTGTGAGTTGGGTGCACACAGTCTCATTGAATTGCTGTGTTGTCGCAGCAAAGGCAATATTTTCCTGCCTCCATGTTTCCTCCAAAATTTGAAGTTGCCTTCTTTGGGAAATATGGCGTCTAGACTGGGTAGGAGCAGTGGGACGGGTGGTTGGTTCTGGTTCCGAAGGTGGTTGTGGATGTGGTGGCTGTGCCGGGGTTGCCTGCGTTGCTGCCACTGGTGTAGTAGTGGTTAGTGACATATGTGGGGTGTCCTCCTCCAAATCTCGTATATGGTCGATGATGGGTGGGCTTCCTGTGGTCTGTAAAGAAATATAGCATCCTTTTAGTTTATTTCTGTCCACAAAAGCTCGCAAATATCAATGTTAAAAGTACACATCAAGGCCCATTAACTTACCTCATCGCAATCCACAATTTGGGTTTGTGGTGTAGAAGCCTGGTGTGCCCTTGGCCTCGGTGCTAACGCAGGGGTTTGGGGGCCTGGTGTGTCCTGTTGACTTGGTCCTTAGAATGTAGATAGGAAGATTAGGTAAATGGCCAAGTACAGTGTGTTGGGTAGCATAACACTGCCTTCTTGAACTTTTTGTACTAGGTCATGGCAAAATCAGACTCACCTTGGGACCTTACATTCCGGTCTGTGTCTTGTGCCTCTGCCAGTCCCTGGATGCTGGCCGGGTGTATGTATGTATATACATGTTCCTCGGCGGGCGTAAGGATAATTTTAGTGGGTAAGCCACCCCCTGTCTGTTGGCTGGGGAAGATTAAATCACACCTAATAAGTGTTACATCCTTTTAACAATGTGACTAAAAATGCATTTTACTTTTTCCTTTACTTCTGCTCCACCCCCTGTCTGTTGGCTGGGGAAGATTAAATCACACCTAATAAGTGTTACATCCTTTTAACAATGTGACTAAAAATTGTCCTTTACCTCTGCTGACGGCGCATGTCCATTTTTTTTTTGCTGTAGTATTTCAGGTCCCCAAATTTCCTTTTTATTTGTTGAATATCTCTACGGACTGATCCCACACTATTGACCTGCCTGCAAATATTAGTCCAGATCTCCATCTTAGCCTGCTTAGTGGTTGTTTTTGAGGTGCGGCCAAATAGGGCATCATAATGCTCGCAAACTGCATTTGCCACCCCCATGCTTTGAGCATCGCAAAATCGGGCAGTTAGTGAGCCACGCCGTAGTTGTCTGCCACATGGGTGTGTGGTCTCCCCTGCCTCTGAGGAAATTGATGGTTGGGTATCTGGGGAGTCGTGTGTGCTTCTTTGGCTTATGGGGGAGGGGGATGTTGTGTGTGTGCTTCTCTGGCTTAATGTCTGGGTTCCTGTTGAGCTATCAGATGTTGAGCTGCATGTGGAATCTGAGGTACTGGAATTGGGGGAACCAGAGGGTGGAGGTGGAGGGGTGGGTGACCTGGGTGGGGTGGTGGTTTTTGCAATGCGCTTACCCTTGCTTATGTGTTTGGATTTGTGGGTATGCTTGGTGTGTGGAGGTGGAGGATGCTGCATGGTCTGACTAGATGGGGCACCCTTGTGTGTGCATGGTTTTTTTGCAGGTGGTGGTGAATGGGTTAATGTACCCTTGGTCCTGCGTTTTTTTGAATGTGCCTGTTTGTGTGGAGTATCCACCGTTTTAGTGGGGGCATGTTCGGCATGTGTCTGGTGCCTGCTCTTCTGTCTTGTGGAGGATGAGGCATGTGTGCGGCTGCTATGTGCCTCGGCCCTTGGATGGCTCTTTTTGCTCCCTTTAGGTCTGCCCATATTGATATGGTATCCAACACAGAGCTGAGTGCCTTGTGCTTTAAATATGTTTTCCGTGTGGCTGTGGTCAACAGCGGGTGCGCGCCTGCGCGCACGCACGCACGCACCTACGTCTCCGCGGGGGAACGTCAGAGCTATACCTTGCAAACCCAGAAAAGCTGTCGGCCGCAATCTTTACCCCGGAGCAGGACGACATCATCATGGATGTGAGTATGCGCGCGTGCGTTTATGTGCGCGCACACATTCCTTGTAATAAAAAAAAAACAAAGCGCCAGAATAGTCTGAAACAACTTAGTTTTTCACGTTACATACAAGCCCACCTTAGTTTAACACATGTACGCAGCTCAAAACTAGGCTACATGCAGATAGCAGAACTAGGGCAATGTGAGGCAGCAAGAGGTTCAAAAAGTGACTTTAGTTAGGCCAGCAAACTTGTTAATGCTTTTTGTGTACATGAGACAACAACAGTCTCTAATATCTGTGTCTTTGTCATGCAAACAGATTCACAGCAGCAAGCAAGGGAGCAAGAATGGAGACTCCGCCCCTGACGCAATATGCGCCTAAAACATGGTAAGTGGCATTTTTGGGTACCAAAGTAAATGAACCAACAATTCCATTGGCCACAAAATGTAAAAACCAAAAAAAACAACCAAAGACTTTGTCTAAAAAGCCCTTAAAGCGGACCTTCACTCAGAATAAGAGTCTATCTTATATGTTTCCCACACCCTGTACATAAAGTTTGCCCACCTTCAAAATCATCCTACCTGCACCTAGTGCATGTTATGAGGCTTTCAACATTATGGATTATGGAAGCCGCCATCTTATCAGGCAGCCTGCAAACAGGAAGTGCCTTCTAACTGTGCTGCTCTGCATTCTGGGATTGCCGACCTTTTCAAGAGGTCTCTGCTCTGTGTGAGCAAAGCACAGCTATAACCCACCCCCTGTACCTTATCCCACTCTCCTCAGTAAGTGTGATGCTTCTGAGTCAAGATGGCGGCGGCCGTATACTAAATTCCTGAACTGAGTTGCAGCCCAGTGGTGGAAAGAATAATTATTGATTGACTAAAAAATTACTATCTATTATTTTGAGATGCTGCGGAATCTTTGGTTAAGAGTTTGGGCTTTTCAGTAAATAACGCAGAAGGTCCGGTTTAACCCTTTAAGTGCCAGCCTACCTGGAGTTTTTGTCACACTCTGTTGCCAGACCATTTTGCACTATTTTGCGCTCCCCATGTTCAAATGTGATTTTTGAAGGGATTTCCAGGGATTTCCCAGGAAAATGATATATTGTTTTTTTCAGCAGAGTCTGGGCTTTAACATGAAATGTCTTGTTTGTCATTTTTTAGGTGTATTCTCAATATTTTTGGTTAAATATGTGCAAAAAAAAAAAAAAAAAAAAATTTTTACATATTGTAGTTTTTTTTGTAATAAAAAATGTAAGTTTGTCAATGAAATCTTATTGCGTGTGAAATCCCAATTTCTCCCGGTTACAGCGGTACCACATATGTATAGGTAGACACCCTTTCCTGCCCAGGAGACTCCCCCAAACTGAAACAACGCTTTAGGGGATTTTCAGATAAAATACAACTGTGCTACGCAATATGCGCACCTTGCAGTTTTTCCAGAAAAACAACCCTTTACATTTGAAATACCCCCAACAAACTATATATTCTCTGGAAGTACACACCTCAGGCTTTCTAGGCGTACCAGGCTTGTTGATGTGGCCATAGTTTTCTGGAAGTAATCCCTCAATGGATTCTTTGGTTGCAAAGAGTTTCCCTAAAAAAAGGATAAAAAAGCAGAATCAAAGCCACATTTTCCTAAAAAAACTATATACAAACAAGAAAAAACAAGTTTAATCTGGAAACGCAACATCCCCCGAACAGAACAATACCCAACATGCATAGGTTCTGTCAAGGGAAGAGTTGCCAAACACCCCAAAGTAAAGCATGTGCGTAACGGTAATTTTACTTGAAAATTTCAGCTCTGCAGACAAAGTGCGCACCTTGCGATTTTTCAACCAAAACAACCCTTGACATTTGGAATGTCCCCCATAAACCATATATTCCCTGAAAGTACACACGTTAAGCTTTCTAAGGGTACCCAGCTTGTTGTAGTGGGCTCATCTTTCTGGAAGTAATCCCTCAAAGAATTCTTTGTTTGCGCAGGGTTTCCTTAAAAAATTTATAAAAAAGCTGAATAAAAAACACCTTTTCCTAAAATATAAATATGCAAACCAGAAAAAACAAGCTAAGTCTGAAAGCGCAAGGTCCCCCGAACAGAACAATACCCAACATGCATAGGTACTATTAACCCTTTTAATTGCCAGCCTACTTGAGATTTTGTCACCCTCTGTTGACAGGCCATTTTTCCCCATTTTGCTTTGCATGTTTTGCGCCATTTTTGCTGGAACTTTCAGGAAAATTATATATATATTTTTTTGCAGCAGAGTTTAGGCTTTAACATGAAATGTCTTGTTTGTAAATTTTTTTTTTTTTTTTACAATATTATTAAGTAAAAATAATAAATAAATAAATAAAAAATGTTTAAAAAAAATTGACTCCTTTATTTTAAATAAAAAATGTATTTTATTAAGGAAAATCATATTGCATGTGAAAGCCCCATTTCTACCGATTAGAACGGTACCACATATTTATCGGTAGCCCCCTGTTCCTGCCCAGGAGACCCCCCTAACTGAAACAAGTATTTTATAACATTCACAAAAAAAATACAACTACCATCCACACTACAAAGGGTTAAATCGAGAAAAAAAATGACATAGGGTCCCCCCTCCCAGGGGAGGGAGACCCCATTTTTTTTTTGATTTTTAAGGGTTAAAAACCCTTAAAAATCAAAAAAAAAATTGACGTGGGGTCCCCCTTACCCAAAGTAACCAGCCCGGGACCAGCTATGGGGGCTTGTAGGCACAGAGTGGGGGGGCCAGCTTATGTGGCCCCCCCACCCTGCAGCCTACGAGCCCACATAGCCCATGTTGGCCCGGGCTCTTCTGCCCCCCCCCTGGCCTTTGGGGAGGCAGGTAATGGGGGTGCCGGGGGTTAAAGGCAAGCCACCCACTAGCGCAGGTGGCTTGCCATCCCCCCAGCCTTGTGAACTGGTATAGGGGTCATGGACCCCTTACCAGTTCACAAGGGGTTAAATGTAAATAATCACACAGACACAAGCAGAGAAAAAATATTTTATTAATTTTTTTTTTTTTTTTTACACTGTACTCACCTCCCATCCATCCTGGAGCCCTCTGTCCCTCGGCGATCACTGGCTTCTGCTCACTTGCTAGAAGCCTTTTATAGCTGCTGGATGACAGAACACAAAGGGTTAATCAAAAAAAAAAATGACATAGGGTCCCCCCTCCCAGGGGGGGGGACCCCATTTTTTTTTGATTTTTAAGGGTTAAAAACCCTTAAAAATCAAAAAAAAAATTGACGTGGGGTCCCCCTTACCCTCAGTAACCAGCCCGGGACCAGCTATGGGGGCTTGTAGGCACAGAGTGGGGGGGCCAGCTTTTGTGGCCCCCCCCACCCTGCAGCCTACGAGCCCACATAGCCCATGTGAGCCCGGGCTCTTCTGCCCCCCCCTGGCCTTTGGGGAGGCAGGTAATGGGGGTGCCAGGGGTTAATGGCAAGCCACCCGCTAGCGCAGGTGGCTTCCCATCCCCCCAGCCTTGTGAACTGGTATAGGGGTCATGGACCCCTTACCAGTTCACAAGGGGTTAATAGTAAAAAATGACAGACACAGAGAAAAAAAAATCTTTATTTTTCTTTTTTTTACACTATACTCACCTCCGATCCGACGTCCCTCGCCGCTGTATGTCCCGCGCCGCTGTCACTGACAGATGCCGGTGGTGATCGGCGCAGGGCGGGTGACAGGCGAGGGGGCTCCGATCGGAGGGGGTTCGGAGGGGGTATAGGAGGAGCGGGATGACGTCATCCCGCTCCTCCCACAATGGGCGGAGCTAAGCGGCGGCGGCCATCGCCGCCATTACAAGAGGTGAGGACCCGGAAGAGGGTCCTCACCTGAAGACTGCGCAGCCCAGGGGGGGGATCGGACCCCCCCCTGGTGAAGAGGAGACCCGGACAGAAGGCTCGGGCGCGGAGGTGAGTAAATGACAGTTTTTTTTGTTTTTTTTTTTTACAGCGCCGATGTCAGCGCTGGAAACGGGGGGGGCGGCTGGTTTCGGGCCCCCCCCTGAAGACGGAGGACGACGGGGGGGCGATCGGATGCCCCCCGCAGGAAGAGGGGACCCCAAGCTTCACGGGGATACCGGAGGTAAGTGTTTTTTTTTTCTATCTTTTTAACTGTTTGTGGGAAATGCCAGGCACGTAGTTTCTACGTGCTTGCCACTTAACGGTAGGAGAGGCAACCACGTAGAAACTACGTGCTTGGCATTTAAAGGGTTAAAAAGGGCCCCAAAAAAAACACGCACAACCAAACCAAATAAACAATGCTAAACTAATGTTGTTTTTCATTCACAGATACAAGAAAATCACAGGCACAAGACACCAAGGCCTAAAGAATTTTAATTTGGCTTAAAATGAAAATAGTTTATTTGTTAAAACATTTAGATTCAATTATTTGTAAAAAAAACTTTGTTTAAAAAATTCAATTTCAAACGCTGGAATAAAATAAAAAAAAAAAAAAAATGAAAGTTGTGTTTCCTGCAAATGTACAATCACACAACATCATCACACATTTCCATGACACAAAAAGTTTAGATATGGTACAATAAATCCAAAACAATCAGAAAGAATTAAGGTATGCATTAATGGCAAGGAAAAAGGAACACAAAGGAGATTAAGGTATGCATTAATGGCAAGGAAAAAGGAACAACCCAAATTTATTGTTCCCAAAAAAATATGTGTCAAATTGGCAGTTGGTGCCATATGTATATTCCAATGGAGGTTTAGGGATGTGCGCTTGCGTGTAGCCAGATTGGCAACTGAAGAGCCATGGAGATGTAAGTATACTTGCTAAAACCACCAAAATGGAAGGTCAAATACGACGGAAACCAAGCAGGTACGTTCAAAAAGGCAGGAAAAATCAGGGAAAAACGGGCCGCCCGTGTGAACGTGAACGGGAGCCCCGATCAAATTGAAGGCACCCGAGAGAGCAAAAAAAGCTTTCCGAGTAAAGTGAAATTGACGGATCAGTTAGGGAGCCATTCCGACGGAGGCTCTGCATCACATTTGAGCCACGATTCAAACGGAAGCCCCGGACAATCGGAAGGTTTTAAGGTCAGTTCAGAGGAGGCTCTGCATCAGGCCCATTGAGGGCATCCTTTTCCCACACAATAATAACATTTTTTTCCTCACATATTTTTTATTGAATTTTTGTACATATTCATGCATACAACAACAGTACTTGAAAGCAAGTCAAGCATTGACAGTTTTGTAACAAGCATGTAACCATTTAAATGCAAAATATGTATAGCATGTTACAGATAAAATAAAAATGGCTTTACAGGAAAGGTAGAAGAGTAATCATACATTTCAAAAGCTGTTGTTCTTGATGTAAATAAAATAATAATAAATAATAAAAAAAAATTAAATAAATAATTGTATAAAAAAAGAAAGCTCTGCCATGCAAGAACCAGAACATTTATTGAAAATGTTATAAGTAGAGATAAGCAAACTGAACCGGTAGAACCCGGCTTTGAATTTCAGGATAAATTCGGACTGCGGCGAACCTAAACTTCACGTGGTTCGTGGCGAACCTGAGGGGATTTCACTGGCCCCACTCCACAGATCATGGCCAGCCGAGTAGAAGCATATAGACAGGGTCACATGGTCACAGCTTAAGAATTCAGTGTAGCTGGGCCAATCAGGAGGCGCTATTGCCGGAGATAGTCACATGATGTGCCGACTATCCACCATTATCGAGGTAGCTGTTGCAGAGAGAGCATTGCTCTTAGAGCAGGGACAGTTTAGAGACTATTTAGGGCATTTTGAACCACAGCATAGAAGAAAAGAAAGAAAGGGACAGGAATGGAAGGGCACAGTGGGACGCTGGGGGGGGGGGGGGGGTGTTGCAGCTGCCTGCGCTGGGATCTGCTGGTCATTGTAGTCCGAAATCTGAAGACTTCAGTGAAGGTTTTTTTTCTTTTGGCCACATCTGTCTGGCTTAGCTGGCCCTTATCACTGTGTTGGTGAACTTGTGGTACACATTGCAGGAGTGTTTAATACAGTAAAAAATAATAGTTTTTATCTGCCAAGGAATTTTGTGGGGGGGGGGGGGCGGCTCTGTTTTAAGTGTGCATGCACCGTCTCTCTCTATGTTTGGGTCCACGGTGCCCCAAGCTGGGCTGTGCAAGTGTGTCATTTTGGTGTGTGCACTGCTTCGAATATTTTTTTTTAAATACTAAGTATAATGTCTGGGAAAGGAAAGGGTGGGAAAGGAAAGAGTAGAGGAAAAGACATCCCTGCAATTACTTCTGCCACTAAGGATAAGGATGTTGGTGCCAGTACCAATACTGTGGCCTAGTAAAAGTAGCACCAACCATTTGCCCAGGCCCTGCCATAGAAGTGGCAGTATCCATTTGCCCAGGCCCGCTGCTGCCAGTAGTAGCAGCAGAAGCACGGCATGTGGTAGTAGTAGCAGCAGCAGTAATGTATGTGGTAGTAGTAGCAGCATGCATCAGCAAGCCAGAGTTGTCCATTTCCTCCAGTGTGCGTGTTATTTCGGACAATGCATCTATTGTGGACTGGTTGACTTGCTCACGCTCATCTCAGAAGGAGGAAGACTCTGATGCAATTACTTTGAGCCAGGTTTCAGTAGATTCTTCCACCACTACAGCTACACATCACATTAAAAGAAGACTTTCTCTTCTATCATCTGTTTTTCTACCGTCCCCCAGTGGGGCACCAGCTTTTCCCAGGAACCCGCTTGCTGTGGATAGTGATGAGGAGAATACGTTTGACGACAGTCAGTTTTTGGCGTGTGCTGAGGAGGTGGTGGAGGTGGAAGCGGTGTCCGAGACACATAGCTCTGGTAGTGGGAGTGGTGGTAGCCAAGGACATACTGGCAGTTATAAAGGTGGTTGTGGTATGGGGAGGCAAGTAGACTGTGATAAAACATCAGAACAGGGACGTGGCCGGGATCGGGATGAGGAGTATGATGATGTAGTTTTGGACAGTACCTGCGAACCAGGCAACAAGGAAGGGACATCATCCCTTGATGCTGCCTGATGCCACTGATTACCATGCCACTACTACCACCAAGCATGCCTCCGCTGCCAGCATGCCACCCTCTGTTACTGCCAGGCCAACACACATGCAGGTCAACCCTGTGATGCTCAAAATTAGCAAAAAGCCATTGCTTCTTCTTCAACTAGATTGTCAGGATGCCAAACCCGCTGCCACCCCCTTTACAAGTGAGACAATTCTTTGAGAGCTTACCCGCTACTGCCAGACCTACACAACCATCACAGGTTTCCTGTGCCATGGCCTAGTCTTTCTTCAACAGTGTGATCACCAAACTGGGCAAATTTTTCCGTGCTTGTAAAAAGCCAATGCTTCTTCTTCAGCTAAAATTTAAGGCTGCCAATCCTGCTGCTAACCACCATTACAAGTCAGACAATTTTTTGAGGGCTTGCCCACTATTGCCAGGCCTACACAACCACCACAGGTTTCCTGTGCCACGGCCTAGTCTTTCATCAAGAGCTGCTGCCTCTGCTAATGCTGCTACTGCTACTACCACCAACAGCGCCTCCGCTGCCAGCCTGCCACCCTCTGCTACTGCCAGGCTAACACACACACAGATCAACCATGTGATGCCCAAAATGGGCACATTTTTCAGTGCTTGTAAAAAGCCATTGCTTCTTCTTCAGCTAAAATGTAAAGGTGCCAATCCCGCTGCTGTCTGCTCACTGCTGCCAGGCCTACAAAACAGCAGGTCTACCCCCTGTGATGCCCAAAATGGGCACATTTTTCAGTGCTTGTAAAAAGCCATTGCTTCTTCTTCAGCTAAAATGTAAAGGTGCCAATCCCGCTGCTGCCTGCTCACTACTGCCAGGCCTACAAAACCGCAGGTCTACCCCCTGTGATGCCCAAAATGGGTACATTTTTAATGCTGGTAAAAAGCCATTACTTCTTTTCACTTTCTAGGAATGCCAACCCTGTTGCTTCTTCCCATGTTTTAAACTATCAAAGACAGACACAGGCTATTGAAATGCTAAACATGTTTTTATACAGCCTTGGGTGACTTCAACGCTTTATAAAAGACTTTTAGGGCAGTCAGGCATTGTTTTCCATGCGTTTTAGACAACAGTTAGTCCCGAACTAGTTCAGACCAAACTTTTTTGGAAAAGCTTGGACTACTGGCAAACCAAACACTTGAAAAGTTCGCTCAACTATAATGGCTACTTAGGCATTGGCAGCATAAATAAGGATTAAGAATGCCAAAGTTTCCATTATTGTGCCCAAGATGCCCAAGGTGCTGCGCTTAACTGGTATTTTTTTTCATTTGTTTGCAACTCCATGTGTTTGCAACTCTATTAGTTTGCAACTCCATTATGTACTTTTCAGATATTTATCGACTCACTAATTATCTTATTGGCTGGGGCAGAGGCAACAGGTTTAACCCCATCTGCATTCTCTTTAGATGGGGGATCACAGTCTTGTATTTCAGTAGCTAAAGGGCTACTGTCAGTGTTTCTTACTTGGGAAAGTAATTACTGCTGCTTTGTTTAGCCAAAGCTGCCAATGAGCTCACCTGTTACAGTGGGAGGATTCTGGGACTAGTAATCAGTAGTTTTGCTAAAGGCTGTAAAAGCCACTCCTACCTTACCAAGACAGAAAAAAACTGAAAAAACCTTGCCACAGAAAAAGTTGAAGAGTAGAGGTAAATCACAGGTGTGGTGACACAATCCTAACACACATGTTTATTTTCCATCCATTCCATCACCAAAATCCTGACAAAAGGAAGTTTTCCTTTAAAGTGGACCAATCACTGCCAATGCTGGCCCTAGAGAACAAAGACTTCAGGGCCAGCCCACTAGGTGCCCCAATAAGTAACCTCCCCCCCTAGTTCACCCACAAGCCCCCCTTACCTTTCCCTGGTCCCTCACAGCATCTCAGGCATCCCTAAGGCCAACAGGGGAGTGCACACTCTACGAGGGAGCCGGGGATTTGGCCACAAGTATTCCCTATGCCAACATGCCATCCAAAACAATGGCTTTATTCGGTGCAGTGGTATGCACTGCATAAAGTGGTGATTGGACGAGCACCCACGCATGTGCCATGGAGACGCCAGAAAGGTGAGTGAAGTATGCACTCTGGGGGGTGTCACACAGCAGGGCAACATAATTTGGGATGCCCCCGGGGCAAGAACCTAAAGTGTACCAATCACCAGGATCACCAGGATATCACTATCCTGTTGATCCTGGTGTTTGGTACACTTTAAATACAGCTGTAGTGTCAGGTCAGCCGTTAGTAATGCTCTGTCCTGGCCTATGGCTGCTGTTGAAGCTTGCCTCATGGTGGCAGCCAGATGCCAGGTCTCCTTGTGCATGCATGTGCATATATGAATGTCCACCACAGCATGCGTATCTGCAGTCATGTGCCCCCCATGGCCAGTCAATGAGGGAGCCTGCACCTTCATGACGTGCAGCAGTTACAAGCACAAAACCCAGTGGGGAAAATACTATCAGCACCAGTACAGCCTGCAGCACTCTGTAGGATTAAGCCTGCATGTATTTTAGTTGTATGTCAATAGTCTGTATATATTGTTTCTAATTAATTAACAGTGACAATTCTTGTTGCTATTTTAATAATCCTGCTGTTGTAAATACCAAAAATATATATAATTAGGGTTCCCAAATGACATAACTGGCAGTCTGGTGCTGCTCGGTTCATTTCTATATTATAGACTGCTCTCGCTAATTGCATCCATGTTTACATGTCATTCAACACCTTTGGGACATCTTGACACAACTCCTCGTACTTATAAATGTCACAAATAAGCCATTGTTTTTTTATCTGATGCAATATGCATCTTGGACAGCGTTAACCCTCATTTCACACAACAGATTTGCTAAAACGGTATGTTGCTGAGACTAGATAGCCAATGCTTATTACATAACAGTTGCATACAGAGGACACAATGGCGTGTCTTTCTTCAGGTACAAGGTCTAGGGAACAGGTGGATAAAAGCCATGAAGCATGGTTATAGAGCAGCAAATTTCTCATCATGAATGATGTGTGCTGACCAATATAATTATCTCAAATGCTGACTGAGCCACCAAGTCCTTTGCATGATATTTACCCAACTTGAGAAAAGGTATGTGCCAAGTGTATTAAGGGCTTAAATTATGGAGGGGTTTATTTAAAGTGGACCAAAACTCTTTTTTGAGTATCCTGGGTTTTAATCCTTGCCCCCGGGGCACCCCAATAGGGGGAAACCCCCAAGGTCACCTGAACAAATTCACCTCTTCCCGGTCCAACGATGCATGCACATCCGCTTGTCCAATCAGCGCACCACCCTCTAACAGGAATCGTGATCGCGCTGGCCATTCGCAAATGCCTGGTGCGGGAACGAGCCTTGCTAGAGTGATAGCAGGATGCGGCCACGGCACACGCATGCAAAAAAGGGTACGTTTATGGGTGATCTGGGGGTTTCACACAGCGGGGCATTCTGATTTTGGATGCCCCAAGGGAAGGGATCCTATAGATTCCTGGGCTGATCTCTGTGAGTATTGGCCCACTTTCAGAAGTGCTAGTGCCAGGTAGTGCCAGATGAGCATGAGGTGAATGTCAGGTCCCAGGTGTCATAAAGGTGTATTTATGAAATAAAAAATCCATAGTGCCTCTGATTGCGCCAGGTAGTGTCCCGTCTATTAACAGCACTGGCTAGTATATGAATCCCGGGGCTGTGTTCCCTACAGTGCTACATAAGTTCGGCACACACCATGCACTGTGTGGCCTTATCCATGGGGCTGGGTTGGTTATAATTTTTTGGGCCATTTTTTTGGGAGCTGATGCATGTGCCACGGGATCCCTGTTTGTATATGTATGCATTTTTTGCACGTTGGGATGCGCTTGTAATTTGGCCCATGCAAAATGTGTCATGTCATTCACACTTTCCACATCAAAATTGTGCTACAATCCCCCCAAAAATTAAAAATTGGGGATTGCATCATGTGCTTTATGCCTATTAAATATACTTCAATTTCGGCACTCCCAAACGGCGCTAGGGGTTTATAAAAGCGCAGCGCCCAGCACCCAGCCAGGAGCACTCGAGTGCAGAGCACTGGCCATCTTCAGAGATGCTCATCTTGCACCTACAAGATATTACAATAAATAGGGCGTAACATTATGGGATCCAAGGCCATAATAATATACATATACAGCCATTATAGTCATCCAAGCGTTTGATAAAAACATTTAGCATCTTTGAGCTGCACTATGCCACATGGGTAAGCCAGTTTATCACTAGCGCCTCGTAGCGTCACTTGAGCGTCTGTGGAGAGACACTATTACCGGCCACAGGCAGACAGCGCTGTTAGTGTTTGGAGCTGTAGGCTACCCCTGGTGCTGCAGGCTACCTGTAGCTCTGCGTCTTGTTTTTTGCAATGGAGCTAGCGACAGTTAGTGCAAATGTCGAGGGCCAGAAATCATTTGTATTTAAAATGTAAATGAACAGTGCCAGCATGGGCGCTATGAAACCACGATACTCAGACATGGGGATGGCTGCACAGTGACCAAGCGAAAAAACACATGGAATGACATTGGGGACATACAAATGAAAATGCAGTCATGAAAACACAAATTAGCAGCGGGTAACCTAAGTTCAATTATGAACAAAAAAAACATTCAGAACAGGCCAGGGATCCTATGTCACTTGATTGAGCACAAAAAAAAAATAAAAAACGCTAACCAGAAGTCACCAAAAAAAATGTGACTGGTATGGTTAATTGAAGTCAATGGGAGGACGACCCTGAGCATCTAATGTGATGTAGCTCTGTAGGAAACACAGCACCGGTGCTAACA
Organism: Gastrophryne carolinensis; assembly: GCA_027917425.1. Taxonomy (NCBI): domain Eukaryota; kingdom Metazoa; phylum Chordata; class Amphibia; order Anura; family Microhylidae; genus Gastrophryne; species Gastrophryne carolinensis. Next base: position 224,129,138 of record CM051235.1, read on the forward strand.
AAGCACCCAGCGCTCTTGATACATAGAACACTACATGGCACTAGAAGAGGTGCTAAACTTTTTTTTGCATCTTAAATATGACTTGCTGGTGGCGCTCACGAAAAGCACCTGCTGCTACGTGTCACTACGTGGCGTTAGCGTGTCTTAAATAAACCCCTGTGTCTGCTAAGATAGCCAGCAGACACATATTTACTCATTTTTAACAGTTAGGCATAGTCATATGCAGCGTCTCACACCACTAGCTGGAAAACTAGAAATAAAACAGGTGTTTAAATGTGTGGAGTGACATTTGTAAGTGTGTGAATTTTCTGAGTTACAAGTAAATACATTAGATTAAGGCCCTTTTTTAAGAAGGGATAGCGTCAGGTAGCGCCTGGTTAATGAGAGGTAGCGACAGATAGCGACTGGTCAACGCCGAACACGGCACACAATTACACATTTATCAAGCAGAATCTGTTTAGCGACTGGAATAACGCCATGTAGCGTCTGATTCATCATTTTCACAGCCTCAGCGAACAGCGCCAGCGTTCAGCCTTGCACAGCACCAGGTATGACCTCTCGCTACCTGTCGCTCTCCCATACATTTCAATGGACGATCCTTTTCTTCTCTTTAAACAGGGTTTTTTTTTCAAAAAAAATCACAAATAATTCGTTGACCTCTTCTGGCATTGAAAAAGCAGTTTTTTCATAATTTTTTCATTTTTTAAATATTTCCTCAAAAACGACATTACAGGTCTGGCATTAAAGTGTTCATGTTACAATGTTGTTACAATGTAATTCCATATGTTTTCGCTTTGTTACTAGTGGATAGATGCTTGAAAACAGACTTTAAACATCCCGCCTCCTGCGCTCTGGGCTTCAAACAAATATTTTTCAGTGCCAGAGATTTGTGAGGCTGTTTTTTTGCTGAATATGGTGTGAGTCGGTCGCTATGAGCAGTCGCTAACATGCGCTCCCATACAGCGCTGTACTGGTCAAATAGCGACTCCTCACAATGTATTCACCATTACTGAACAGCGACTGAGTCGCTATAAAGTAGCGACCCACGGCCGAGCACAGTGACTACTAGCGGGCGCTCTGAAAATGCCTGCTACCTACCTGCCGCTAATGATGAATCTCCGTTAAAAATGTACAGATTTAAAACATGTACTGTATGTTTTGCTATATAAGGCTCCTAAATGTGTGTAGAAAATGTTAGTGCTTCTTATCGGGCGAATGTAAAAAAAATCCAGTAAACTGTAGATCTAATAATATGCTTTATAAGATTAAGGGCCATATTCATGAAGGGATAGCAGGTAGTGCCTAGTAAATGACCGGTAGCAGCAGGTGAACGCCGGACACGGCACACAATTACACATTTATCAAGCAGATTCTGTTGAGCGACCGGCATAACGCCAAGTAGCGTCCGATTCATCATTATCCCAGCCTCAGCGTACAGCTCCGGCGTTCAGCTCCACATATTACCTCTCGCTACCTGTCGCTCTCCCATACATTTTAATGGACGTTCTTTTATTTCTCTTTAAACAGGGGTTTTTTTATGACATTTTTTTTTATTCTCAAATAATGTGACCTCTCCTGGCCTAGAAAAAGCCATTTTTGAAAATATTTTTTGTTTTTTATATATTTATGCAGAAATGACATTACAGATCTGGCATTAATGTGTTCATGTCACAATGTTATAACAATGTAATTCCTTTTGCTTTGTTACTGGTGGATACATGTTCAAAAACAGCCTTTAAACACACAGCCTCTGGCGGTCTGGGCTACAGCGAAGCATTTTTGAGCGCCGGTGGTGTTTGAGGCTGTTTTTTTTTATAAATATGTTGTGAGTCGGTCGCACTGACCAGTCGCTACCATTCGCTCCCATACAGCGCTGTACTACTCATATAGTGACTCCCCACAAGGTATTCATCAATGCTGCACAACAACTGAGACGCTCTGAACTAGCGAACCACAGCCGAGCACAGCGACTACTAGCGGGCGCTCTGAAATCCGCTGTACAGTCGCTCATCTGTCGCTACCTGCCGCTAGTAATGAATCAGCCTGTAAGCTTCTTATGAAAAGAGTGATCTCACTGTGCCAGCAAAAAGAAGGCAAGCTGTCCGACCTGCGCTCAGAACTCAGCACAGATTAGTAAATATGGAATTGCTTTAGTGTGTGTACATGCTGAGGCAACAATACCTTTAGTGAATACATCTTGCGCATGTTATGCCGCACTGTGCTGACGCAGGCCCAGCATAGGTTTGGTAAATCAGGGTTGTCAGAGATAGGGCAACCACATAATATATCCATTGAAAAAGGCCTAGCTGGCTAACAGATGATGGAATTTCACCATCAACTTCCAGTGGTCTAGTAGCCATAGCTGGTAATGTTATTACATGCAGGGAAGTCTTCCAGGCCAATTTTTAGTTCCTTTATTGTATTCCTCAAGGCTACTTCCACTGGCAGAGAGTCTTTCAGTATAAACTTTCTATGTCAGCATCTGCCCTGGTGTTATAGTTACAGTTCTGGGCATAAATTAATTGTGGGACAGATGTATTGACCCAGAATATATGTATACATAGTTAAATGATACTCCAATCCATTTGAAGCTGTATGCTGTCCTCTTTGGATTGAATTACTTTACATGGCGGGTAGCGGGTCATTAGCGGCAGGTAGCGACAGATGAGCGTCTGTAGCAGGCATTTTCAGAGCGCCCGCTAGTAGTCGCAGTGCTCGGCCGTGGGTCGCTACTTTATAGCGACTCAGTCGCTGTTCAGTAATGTTGAATACATTGTGAGGAGTCGCTATTTGACCAGTACAGCGCTGTATGGGAGCGCATGTTAGCAACTGCTCATAGCGACCGACTCACACCATATTCAGGAAAAAAACAGCCTCACAAATCTCTGGCGCTGAAAAATATTTGTTTGAAGCCCAGAGCGCAGAGGCGGTGTGTTTAAAGTGTGTTTTCAAGCATCTATCAACTAGTAACAAAGCGAAAACATATGGAATTACATTGTAACAACATTGTAACATGAACACTTTAATGCCTGTAATGTCATTTCTGAGGAAATATATAAACCTACTATTTCAATGCCAGAAAAGGTCAAAGAATTATTTGTGATTTTTTTGAAAAAACTCAATTTAAAAAGAAGAAAAGGATCGTCCATTGAAATGTATGGGAGAGCGCCAGGTAGCGAGAGGTCATACCTGGCGCTGTGCAAGGCTGAACGCTGGCGCTGTTCGCTGAGGCTGTGAAAATGATGAATCAGACGCTACATGGCGCTATCCCAGTCGCTAAACAGATTCTGCTTGATAAATGTGTAATTGCGTGTCGTATCCGATGTTCACCAGTCGCTACCTGTTGCTACCTGTCATTAACCAGCCACTACTAGACGCTATCCCTTCTTAAATAAGTGCCCAAGTATATACTGTTGATTAGCACCTTATTTTTTGCTATCATTTAGCCAATTTCTTACCCATGTACACACATTTTTCCCCAGTTCAAGCATTCTCATCTTTCTTACCAGCCTTACCAGTCTTTTTTGTGGCACAGGATTGAATGCTTTAGAAAAGTTAAGATATATAACATCCAATTACAAATGAATAGTTTACAGGTTTTCCTTTGGATTCCCTTTTGTTCCCAGTCAATGCAGTATATGGCATCTCAAGCTGATCACATTTTTACTGGTCATTGATAATATTGTTATCGTTATCACTGTTTTCAAGGTGCCCCCTAATATTTTGTGGATTGTGTTATATTTGAAGGTTTGTAGCAAACCTTGGTCAGTATTTAATTTTTGGTTTTTCCTCTATGTATTTCTACCCATTCAGACTCCACATGTTAATTTCCCTCACATATATCTCTCTACAGTGTGGGCTGTAGACAGGTTGCTACAAATGAACAGACACCCTCTTTGCGGTTTTTAAAGTTTTTTTCTAAACACATAGTAACCCTGTAGGTTTTATTCGCTCAGTGCATCATTCGCCAAATGCATTATTCGTCAAGTGCTTCAAAGATGCCCAAAGGAATTCTATCTTTAGACTTTAAGCTTGCAAGGGCAGGGCACTCATTCCTATTGTCTCCTGTGCTCACAACACTTGGGCCCTTATTTAACAAGGGATAGCGACAGGTAGCGACTGGTGAGCGGCCGGTAATGACGGGCACCGCCACGAGAACGCCGGCTCCCCACCACAATCACACATTTATCAAGCCAATCCTGCTTAGCGACTGAGATAGCGCCATATAGCCACTCATTCATCATTATTCCAGCCTCAGCCCACAGCGCCAGCGTCCGACCTTGAACAGCGACAGGTATGACCTCTCGCTACCTGGCACTCTCCAATGCATTTCAATGGAACAATCTTTAAATATTCATAATTAATTGTTATGATTTTTTTTTTTTTAAATGTGAAAAATTCTGTGACCACGTCTGCCATTTTAGATAATTTTTTTAAGGTAAAAAAAAAAAAAAAAATTGTACAGAATTGATATTACAGGTCTGATATTAATGTATTCATATTACAAAATTATTTTAAAAAATAGTTTTTTTTGGTTTCCAAAAATATGGTTGTTTGGGGGTTAAAAAACTACTTTTAACACATCGCCGCCAGCGCTCTGGGGTTTAAACATGCATTTTACAGCGCAAGAATTTTTTGAGCGTGATTTTTTAATTAATATGGTGGGAGCCAGTCACTCTGACCAGTCGCTATCATGCGCTCCCATACAGTGCGAAACCTGTCAAATAGCGACTCCTCACCCAATATTCAACATTACGGCAAACCGACTGAGTCGCTATCAACTACCGAACAACGGCCAAGCACAGCGACTACTAGCGGGCGCTCTGAAAATGCCGCTACAGTTGCTCAACTGTCACTACCTGCCGCTATTAATGAATCGGCCTCCCCGTTTAACCTCGTGGCATCTGATTTTGTATTCCCTGTACTATATGTTTTACCTTATCTGTAATCATACCTTGTAAAGCGATATGGAAGATGATGGCGCTATATAAATAAACAATAATAATAATATTTGTCAGGATATATACAGGTTACACAGTATGTAGAACAATCTAAAATAATGTAATGTAAGATAATAATACCATTACATAAAAAAAATCAAAATAATCAACAGAACTTTATACTTCTTCTAATCTATTATACACAAGCTTCTGCAAGAATGTCAGATGCATTTAAATTGTAATAAGGGTGTGAAAAAGTCTGCAGTCTGGTCCAGTCACCTCCTGATGATGTTGAGGGCAGGAGCTATGACTTGTTCAGTAATTTTATGACTGTGGGAAAATAGCTGTTTTTGTACCGTGTGGTTCTGCAGGGAAGTGAAGCAAATCGCCTACTGGATCTGAGATGTTTGATGTAAGGGTTCCCTTACATCTTACTGAGAGGCTTTTTTGTGCCCTAGACACTGCCCTGCTGTTTTACAAGTTTATGGCTCAATCATAGTTTTCATCCAGCCATGTCCCTGTTACTCCAACTGTTTCTCTGATCAGTATCAGTACAAGTTCAAGCATTAGTAAGCATGCAGTTCAGATGTTTTTGTTTTTTACCATAAACATTTTTCCTTATCCCAGCTAAATATATTCCTCCGCCCTCTATCCCAGTTTCATTTCTAAACCCAATTTCTCCCTCTGTGCCAATACCCTCACCCCAGTGCTTAGTTTAAACTATCCTCCAATCTTGTAGCTATCCTTTCCCCAAGGACAGGAGCACCTTCTCCATTTAGGTGCAGCCTATCCCTACCAAAGGACCTATAGCCCACTGAAAAGTTGGGCCAGGTCGCCAAGAACCCAACCCCCACCTTTTTTCATATTCTTAAAAAAAAAAAATACATAGTGTAGGAAAATATAGATTCATAGTAAAAATGTGAGCCAGTGAATGATTAGATTAGATATTCCATATGTGGTAGTGATATATTGTGGACCTGTACTGAAGATACAGATTGCATGAAGACCGTGGGTAGTATAGACATCTTTATTATGTTTAGTGATGAGCGGATCCAACCCGCAAAGTTCGAATCTGTACCGAACTTTGCTTGTTTGAACGCTCAGTGATGAACATGAATTTCAAACAGAAATCCGTGTGTGTGCTCGGCGTTCAGGCCGACTGGGATCTGGATGTCCCCTTATCCCTCATTGAGCTCTAAGCACTGGGATGATTGTGTGAACCCTTATAGCAGACATAGTTGTAAAGCCTGTGGTGATTGTGTACCCACAAATACCAAATCTATCTGTAAAGACTGGGGTGAGAGTGTCCCCTTATGTCAAACCTATCTGTATTCACTGGGGTGAGAGTGTTCCCTTATACCAAACCTGCAAAAACTGGGCGAGAGTTCCCCTTATACCAAACCTATCTGTAATGACTAGGGTATATCTGTATTCACTGGGGTGAGAGTGTCCCCTTTAACCAAACCTATCTGTATTCACTGGGGTGAGAGTGTTCCCTTATACCAAACCTGCAAAAACTGGGCGAGAGTTCCCCTTATACCAAACCTATCTGTAATGACTAAGGTGTATCTGTATTCACTGTGGTGAGAGTGTTCCCTTATACCAAACCTATCTGTATTCACTGGGGTGAATATAGCATTGCGCAGTGCACACCTCATTTTTTTCCACAACCTCTTGGTGCGGGGCAAGGATGGCCTGCCAAGAAAAGTTGTGACAGCTGGGAAGGCCAATTAAAGCATTTAAAGTACGTGGGATTTAACTCATCTTTAATACTACTTGTTGAAAGCACTGGGGTTCAACTCCTCTTTAATACCAATGCAGGGCCCTTAAGTGTCACTACTGATAAATACCAATTGTTCAGGGCATGTGTATGTCACTGCCGCTAACAAATAGTAATTCAGTGTCCACTGGATCAGGCCATATCGGGCTTTTTTTGGTTTAATGACAAATAGCCCACTGGTTCAGGCACCTAGCTAGAGAGAGCAGAGGGTGTCAGTAAGGGACAGCTAAAGAGGGACATCTGTCTGTTCTTATTGCACCCTAAGGTCAGTTAGCTTCTGGGGCACATCTGGGCATTTACATCAGCTCACCTCTGGGCACCACTTGCATTCTGCTTACTGGGGCTTAGAAAAAAATGCTCACTTGGCACCATCTACATAATACTTACTGGGCATTAGAAAAACTACTGGCCTGTTGGCACCCATTGCATTCTACTCTCTGGGTGTTGGAAAAAACTAGTTGACACACCTTGCATTAAACCCTTGTGGCTTTGCGCAAACTATGTAATTGTGGGCACACGTTGCATTAGAGCCCTTCCTGACCTTTGTTAAAATTATGTAATGGTGGGCACACCTGGCATTAGACGATTTCTTGGCTTTGCTAAAACTATGTAATTGTGAGCACACCTGGCATTAGACCCTTTCCTGACCTTTGCTAAAATTATGTAATAATGGGCACACCTGGCATTAGACCCTTTCTTGGCTTTGCTAAAACGATGTAACTGTGGGAACACCTAGCATTAGACCCTTTCTCGGCTTTGTTAAAATGATGTAATTGTGGGCACACCTGGCATTAGACCCTTTTTTTGATTTGCCACCATTGCCCCGAAGGCCCAGGAAGGTGGTGTGTAACATGACATGCACTTTTTACAGCAGCTTTGGCATGTCTGGATAATGGTATGAGAAGCTTTGCACCACCAAGTTGAGGACGTGCCTCAACCCACCTCGGTCCAAGGCTGCTACTAGGTCCTGCTCATTGTCACACACCACCTTGCCAGGCTGTAGGTGCAGCTGCAGCAACCACTCCTCTGTCTGCCCCTGGATGGGAGTCCACAGCTCCTAGGTGGTGTATGGTCTTTTGCCCCGAAAGATGATTTTCAGCAGCGGGTGAGGAGTCAAGAGAGAAGGAAGCGGAGTAGGAGGCAACAGGAGGCAACAAGGCATGTCGGGCAATCCTGGCTGGTTGAAGTATATGCGGCAAAGGGCTCCACCCAGTGGGCAGTTAAAGAGATGTAACAACCCTGCCCATGCTTAGAAGTCCGCGTGTCAGTTGTGATGTGGATCTTGCAACATATAGCATTGCGCAGTGCACACCTCATTTTTTTCCACAACCTCTTGGTGCAGGGCAAGGATGGCCTGCCAAGAAAAGATGTGGCCTCCCCTCGCCATAAGGTCTTTAACGCTCTCCAGCTCCAGTGGCCAGAATGGGAACATTTCAAAGGCAAGCAAAAATAAATGTCCCTCATGGAGGCCCACTCATTGGTGGTGAGGTGCTGTTGGTCTGCACTTGACCTGAGGCTGAGCAATTTGGAGCTGGAACTCCACTGTTGAACACATGCAGCCAACAGATGTGCCTCAACCTAGTTCGGCCCAAGGCTGCTACTAGGTTTAGCGCTGTTTAGGCACACCACCTTGCCAGCCTTCAGGTTCATCATCAGTAACCTCTTTGGATGAGGCTGGCTGGAAAGAAGGAAGCATGGCAGAAGGCAAAGTGGAAACATAACAGTAATACTAACCATGTTTTTCTTTTTGCCTTGCAGGTTTCCGGTGATAGACTTCATTAACAATTTATGTTATTGTTATGCAAATCGCTGGGCTCTGATCTCTTCCCACACCGCTCATTTCCCAGCATGCTGCTAAGAAAATGCCCCATTCTAAACCCTGCTGTGAAAGGTCCTACTCAGAAGCCTCCAAAACCATCCCTCGGCTGGCTGCTGCTGGTCCAGCAATTCACTCTGCAAGCCACGTGTGGAGTGGTCAGTGACCTTGGAAAATGGGCCTTCTATACTGTTAATATATTTTTTGTTTGCTTTGCAGGTGCCAGGCCATGGACATGGAGCAAAGAACACATGATTTTATATAACATATGAAAAATATCCTGTTCTATACATGTATCAGCTTTTATATGGCTATATAGAAGGAGGTTTTCGTATCATGCCTGACTCTAATGACTTTCCTCCAGTGGAAAGAAAGCCAGGAGAGGTTGTGGACAGCCTAGTTGAGAAGCAAGTGGAATATGCCAAAGAAGATTGCTAAAAAAGGCCTGGCATGTTAATTCATTAAGTGGAAGCCAAACCTTCAGTGTACTTTATCAAGTTTGACGATGATTTCCAGATTTATGTCTATGATTTGGTGAAGGCCTTCGAGAACTCTGGTGCATGCTTGCACCAGAGAAAAAATGAAATAAAAGAAAAAACGCAGTGAAAAAAATCCTGTTTGCTATACAGGTGTCTGGTGACAAGTCTTCCTTAGAAGCCACTAAACTTAAAATATATACATTTTAGATGCTGGGAAACAGTTGTTTAAGGGTTTGGGCATTTAATTAAATGATGATGATGAAGATACAGTTTAGGGGGGTAAGGTGGAGGATAAAAAAAATGGAGGGATAAAAAAATTAAAACAATATAATAATAACAATAGTAACAATATTTTTCTGTTTGCCTTACAGTTTCCTGGGCATGGACGCAGGAAGTATTCAGTATCCCACCCTCCTGCAAATTAACATTTTTAGAGAGTACAATAAAATACTAGTAATGTTTTGTTTGCTTTGCAGGTTCCTGGTGAACTAGAACTTGAAGCACTGTGTGCCATTTAATCTATCATTTCCTCAACTTGGTCTTGCCTCACCATTCTGGCAGTGGTATTGAAGCCTACAAGAATACACTGCAAACCTTGGCGTGCACCAGATATTTATTTAATTATGTAAGTATTTATTGGAATATGTATATATTGCAGTGCCCCACTCAATCCATCACTCTCATCGCTCCAAGCCTTTAAAAGTGCCCTCAAAACTCACCTAGTCAGACAAGCATATTGTCACGGATTTCTCTGCAGAGAAATTCCCTATTGTAGGATTACCAGCAATTGAGAGCTGTGAGACAGAGGCGGATGGTGTAAACAGTAACAAGTATACATAGCACACAACAACCAGGCTGCTGTACAGATGGTGAACATAGTAGTAAACATACACATGCTGAGGCAGCTGTACAGAAATACAGGTGAACACTACAACATATGTGTGCTAAGGCTGCTGTACAAATATCCAGTTGAACATTGCAACATACATGCACTGGGATCCTAGTTCAAAAGTACAGAAAGACAATGCAATGCTGATCCACCAGCTGCAGGCTTGGATCTGATTATAAAGGAAGTAACAAAGGTGCAGGCTAATTACCAGCACCTCTACAGGAGAGGGCCACCAGTTGGTGAAGCAGCATATGGCAGGGGAAAACTCAGGAAAATGGAGCCTGCCAAAAGCAGTACAGAGCATACTAATGCACGGCATAAAGCGTTGGTTAAAACTAAGGATCAGCATAGGGAGCTGGGGCAGTCACATCCCCAGTTTGACTGCGGAGTGTGCACACTCCAGTCTCCAGCCTATCTGACTGGCATGGGTGCAAAAACACACTTCAGCTGCATGAGTGCCGGGGATGTGGCTGTGACCTGTGCTAAAGACAAGGGACCAGCAGCAAAAGTAAACGATTGTAGGTAGGTCGCTGGGGGGTTCACACATTGTGGTTCCAGACCAGCCGAAGGTATTGATTAGTTCACGTTAAGGCACTTGAACTATATTTATATTATAGTTTCTGTCTAGATGTGGAAAAAATGGTAAGACACCACCTAATCACCTCCCAGCCCGCAGGTTCCATCCCACAGAGTATTGGATAATGCCAAGTAGATTTCCAAGTTAGAAGCAGAAGTGGGGGTAATTCACTGAAATTTGAAAAGGCTCCCAACATCTAAACTATTGCAATATCACTTGTACCACTTGTACACCCTACATAAAAAAATTCCAGCCAATCTTACTTTTCCTTTAAATAAAGGAAGAAGAATCGGGGGTGAAAGTTTTGTGCTTTTATAGGGGAGGACTGCACAACTCTAGTACACCCTGTCACCTAAGATGACCTGTGCTTGCAACTCTTCTGATGTGTGTACATGGTTTTATCCATTATACAATGCTTTGGGCAGATGTTAAACCTCTGCTGCCTGAGGGGAGACCTCCCCCCAAACACATAGCTGCCGGGACAGGAGAGCAGGGTCATTTTTTGTCTTGATGGAGGAACCACAATTTTAAATTCATGAAGTACAGGTTACATTTTAATTTTCAACTTCACGTTTGGACAGCATGCTGCCTTGCTGAATTTTCCATTTTTATGGTTTTGTTGTTTTGGGGCTTAGCAGCAGCCCTCAACGTGCAGAGATGCAAATTCATCTTCAGTATAAAACTTCACTTTCAATTAGGGACAATTGAACTTGGGCCAGTAGAGCTGCATAGAACCATGTTAAAGTGGTTAATTCTACTGTTTCCCAGAGATTGGCTCAGAGGACAAGATAAATTAAACTAGAAGTGAACAGTTCTCTCTTGTAAAAACTCTAGCACCTCTGAATTTTACACTGCCATACTGTGACTTTGGCAGTTAAAAGTTTGAAGTGCCACAACCAGCTTCAGATAATGGGCAGTGTGGACATCAGCACCCCTGATTTTTTTTCATGAGAAAGGGCACAAGGCTCCTCACTTACTTACTTTAAATGGCCATTTTTGGGGGTCCCCAAAGTGGGACAATTTAAACCAGTTTGTCGGTGATGGCCGTGGTAGGGATGTGGTTTAGCTTGTGTCTTAATTAGGTGTCACATGGTCCAAAAAAGTTGTTTGTGATTGAGCCAATGTTCAAAAGTCCATGCATTCCACTACCACCATTCAACCAAAGAATCATAGTTTTAAACCTCCCAGACATCCAGCATTCTGCATTTGGTGGGACTGTCAGCAAAGTGGGACATTTAGGTGTTTCCGGATGGACAGTGGGCCTCAAATTGAACTGTCCCCCTGAAAGTGCTCAACGATCAGGGTCCCTGAGAGGATTATGGGCACTCCATTATCAGCCAATCATAGCTTGTTGGGAAAGAGAATCAAAACCCATTCAGATACGATCCTTACAGATCCTATACATCCACGACATGCCCTATTTCAAAAGTTACCCTTGGGCTGATGCTTCAAATCTTTTAGAATTCAACATAACTTGTACCTTTAGTTCAGTAGGCTACAAAATAAAGTACCAATCTGAAGTCAGAAAGAGATTGTGGCACGAAGTTATTGATATATATATATTATAATATAACCCCATTCTACCCAAGATGTGTGACACTGCTATTTTCCTGCTTCTCTTTTTTTGGTTTAACTTGAACTTGTACCTAGATACCCATGTAACTATGTAAGCGTATGCTTTAGTCTAAGGCTGGTGCCAATTCCACCTCCGCCATGTTACGGTCTGTTTGCCCTTTCATACTTTCCTTTGACCTCATGAAGGACTTCAAACTTGATAGACGTCAGTCACAGTAAGCTGCAACATGTGTGTTCTGTTGACCTCTTTTCATTAAACCTTTTTTCCAAACAGATGAAAGTTTATTTTTCCAACTCAAGATCCAATCAAAGTGATGTTCCTGAGTTTATTCTGTCCAGCATAGCATCTGTCTATGAGGCTCAGCTGCTGTTGTTTATATCATTTACCATAGTGTACTTTGCAACCATCTTGGGCAATGCGGTTATCATATTAGCCACACAGCTTGATGTCAATCTCCAGACGCCAATGTATTTCTTCCTCTCAAACCTGTCTTTTTTGGATATCTGCTATTCCTCAGTGACCGTCCCCAAATTGCTTAGCATTCTCATTGCTGGAAACAGACACATTTCATTTCATGGCTGCATTTTACAGATGTATTTCTTCCATGTGTTGGGGAGCTCGGAGATGTTCCTTCTTGCTGGCATGGCTTATGACCGTTATGTGGCCATCTGCAATCCCTTACGTTATGTCATCCTCATGAGAAAGGCGGTAGGTTTGCCTCTGTGTGTTTGTGCGTGGTTGGGTGGATTCACCCACTCTACGTTTCATACAGCCTTCATTCTTCGACTTTCTTTCTGTGGTCCAAAACAAATTGACAACTTCTTCTGTGACGCCACACCTCTTATTAAATTGTCATGTTCTGATACAAGTATGGATGAAATCATGCTGATCACCACACCAGGGATTTTGGGACCTTCTTGCTTCATGTTAATTCTTGTATCTTACAGTTACATTGTAAAAAGCATCCTTAGAATTCAAACAAACGAAGGGCGCCTTAAGACCTTTTCCACGTGTGCCTCACACTTAGTAGTGGTGACTATTTTCTATGGTACCGGCACCATTGTCTACATCCAGCCCATGTCAGTCTACTCATCTGCTAACAGTTTCATTACCGTCTTCTATGCTGTTGTTACACCTGTGTTAAATCCTATCATATATACTCTAAGGAACAAAGATGTCAAAAGGGCGATGCAGAAACTAGTGTCCCAGCAGAATAGTAAACGCAAAAATCCAAATACAACACATGTCTAATACATAGTGCAATTATTTTGTGTTTTATTTGCCGATAATTGTGGTACCAAAGTTGATAAAATATTACAAATATATTTGTAATATTTATTTGAGATGTGCTGAGATTTTTCACTAGTTTATTGACAACACTTCACATGCAGTCAGCAGATTTGGAACAGGATGTAGCCTGGAGACTAAGGAGCAAGGGCAGCGGGATATAAGGATTTGGATTTCTTGTCTAGTGATGGGCTACAGACCCTAATCTTGACAATTCAGTCTTGTTTGCCCCAACCCAGACACCACAACATGTGAGCTGTATTTTTTTAACAATCTGTGAACTGGTAAGGTAAGTCTTACCTTTCAAATGCTCCCCTGATGAAATCAAGCCCCGCAATCAGCCACAGTCACATTGTCACAGGTGGCTATTTATCAAGGGGAGACTTGTGGACCACATTACTGTGCTCCCCCCATGGGGATTGATTTCCATGGGGCAGTAATTTTAAAGGTAAGATTTTGTGTTTCTTTGGGCGATAAAGTGTGGAAGGGGGCAGCAACTGTGATGCCCCCCTGCACAGAGAACAACACCCATTTCATTTAAAATGGTTGTTTTTCTAGTTTAAGTGGGAAAATGTTGGTTGGTTTGTATATGAAAACATACAAGGACAGAGTCGCAAGCCAGTATGTGGATGAGGCTTAATATAGGGGGGCTAAATAGACCAAAAAACCCTCTAATCAAAGTTAAAGGAAGAGAGATGCTTTCCTAAAACTGAAAGTATTTGCACAGTACCCAACACAAGGAAAAATAGCATTACCCATCAATCCTTGTAGCAGGCAGAGCTATGCAAATCATCTCTTTATGTCTCTGAGCCATTCAAGGCCCTTCCAAACTCTAAGGGTGCAATGCCAAGAATTAGCTTTAAATTTACAAAGCCAAACACATCCAACTAGTGGACACGTGTTTCAGGGTTTTTTTTTTTTTTTTATGGAAAAAATATACTTTATTGATAAATAAATATAAATTTACAGTTACATTCATACTTTGTATCGCGCCGCAGTACATAAAATATACACTACAATGCAAATACATTTCATTCAATTCACAATTCACTTTACGTCGCATTCTTTCAACAGTAGATGGGCGATGCCTGATGATCAGTCCTGAGCAATGGTCCTGACTGTTCATCATTCATGGTTCCACCAAGTTATACATTGCAAAGCAACAGGTGTGAAGGGTGTGGGGGTAAGGGTGGGGAGGATAAGGGGGGGGGGGGACTTCACAGGCCAGAGGCTTTATTTAAGACAAAACACAGAAGGGAGAGGAGGGGGAGGGAAACAAAACAACTGCATTAATCAATCGTCTTCTTCCTCGCCGCCGTCGTCCATCAGGTTATAGTCTCTGAGCAGGCTGAGGATCAGCCTGCAACAGTCCTCGATAGACATCCTCACCCAGTTGTGGACCAGGCGGTTCCTGGCACACCACAGAGCGTCTTTAACACAACACATGAGGCGCCAGGCACGCTGGATCTCCTCATAATTAAATTTGCCGTGGAATAGTCTGTATAATGCGCCGCAGTGAGTCACTGCGTTCCTTGGCCCACAGTTCGTAAGTTCTGGTCCCCCAGTTCTCTCATTCACCTTGAGCAGTACGGTCTGGGTCCCTTCCTCCAGGCTGGTCAAAAGCAAACTGACAGGCTCAGCGGCTCCTTTTATTTAGGCTTCCCCTGCAAGCAACCTCATCACCTGTGCGAGGCCTGGGATCAGGGAACAAACCTGTAGAGGACTGGGGAATGTGAACGGGCTCCTAAAAACCTGGCATGGATCGTGCCTGATACAGCATAGCAGGGGAAATATAGACACCACCTTACCACATATCCCACCCCTCTTCTTCAGACCCGAGGTCTGACCATTTTCACCGACCATACAGTAGACTCTAGACAAAGCATCTGCATTCCCTTGTAACTTCCCTGGCCTATGTTCAACTTTAAATTTAAAGTTTTTCAAGGAGAGAAACCATCTGGTCACCCTTGCATTTCTCTCCTTATTTAGCTTCATCCAGGCCAAAGGAACATGATCTATCATCAGGACAAATTCTCGACCCAACAGGTAATATTTTAGGGCTTCTAATGCCCACTTAATGGCGAGACACTCTCTTTCCACTATCGCATAATTTCTTTCTGCCAGGGTCAGCTTCCTGCTTAGGTACAATACTGGGTGTTCTTCCCCATTCACCTCTTGTGACAGAACTGCACCCAAACCTGAATCAGACGCATCTGTCTGTACCAAAAATTGCTTATAGAAATCCGGGGATACCAGGACAGGCTGTTTACACAGGGCAGATTTTAGGCTTGAAAAGCCTTTTCTGCCTCTGGGGTCCATTCCACCATTACTGACTTACTACCTTTGTTAAGTCAGTTAATGGGGCAGCCATTGATGCGAAATTGGGCACAAACCGACGGTAGTAGCCGGTTATACCAAAAGGAAGGCTCTCACTTGTTTTTTTGTTAGTGGTCTGGGCCAGTTCTGTATTGCCTCCACCTTATTGATCTGGGGTTTAACCAACCCTCTACCAATGACATAGCCCAGGTATTTTGCCTCCTCCAGACCGACTGCACACTTCTCAGGGTTTATGGTTAAGCCAGCATTACTGATAGAGTCTAGGACGGCCTGTACCTAGCAGAGGTGACTCTTCCAATCAGACAAAAAAATGATTACATCGTCCTGGTAAGCAGCGGCATAATTACGATGCAGTCTCAAGATCATGTCTATCAGTCTCTGAAAGGTAGCAGGGGCCTACCCGGGGCATGGGATGCGCATCAAACTTTGAGACCTCATTGAGTTTTCTGAAATCGTTACAGAATCTCCAGGGCTTAGGTATTCGGACAATGGGACTAGACCAGGCACTAGAAGACTCCTCAATGACACCCAACTCTAACATGCGTTTTATATCCGAGGAGATTGCTTCTCTACGTGCTTCAGGTATCCTGTATGGTTTAAGGTTTACCCTAGTGTAGGGTTCAGTTTTAATATGATGCTTTATTAGGTGAGCTCGGCCCGGTAGGTCAGAAAACTTCTCTCTATTTCTCTGCAGAAACTCCCTGACCTCCTGCGTTTGGTGGCCTGACAAGGACTCACCTTTTTTGACTGAGGGAACGGTCTGCACCCCCTCTTTAACTCTAGCCGGAGTAACTACTAAGGCCTCATGATCCTTCCACGGCTTGATCAGATTGACTCACCTTCTCTATGAACTCATAGGGACTCTGCCACTTTGCAAGAAATTTACTTTCAACTGTGGGTCTTAATACCAGGACCCGATCCGCAGGATTAAAGGCCCTCACCCTGGCAGATCTATTGTATATTCTGCTCTGGATCGCCTGAGCCCTTTGCATATGCTCTTTAACTATCAGCATTACCTTTTCGATTCGGTCCTGCATCTGGGCCACATGTTCAATTATACTCATGTATGGGGAGGCCTCAGTCAGAACATAAGAAACAGTTCCTTGGCAATATTTTTGGAGGCCATGTTTCTTAGCGGAACTGCTTCCGGGTAGCATAATCTAGTACCACTAGTATGTATTGGTGTCCTCGGGCAGGCTTCACAATGGGCCCCACCAAATCCATGGCAATTCTCTCGAAGGGAACCTCAATAATGGGAAGTAACACTAAGGGACTCCGGAAAGTGAGATTTGGGCATTTCATTGTCAAGTAGGGCAGGACTCGCAGTACCTTTTTATTTCCTCATACACCCAGGCCAAAAGAACCCTTGGAGAACTCTCTCCTGGGTCTTATTAGTCCCCAAATGCCCTCCAAGCACATGACTATGGGCGATCTCCAGCACCATGCGACGGTATGGCTTAGGTACCAGAAGCTGTTGGCACGATTTCAATCTGGAGACCCGATATACCAGATTCCCATTCATGGCGAAGTGTGGAAATTTCTGGTCAGCTTCTGGTTCCTAAGGCGGTGTGCCTGTGACATTCACTCTTGCAGTACCCAGAGTGGGGTCTCGTAACTGTTCCGACCCCAAATTACCCTGAGCCACTTCAAGGTCTAAGACCCGCTGATCAGGGAGGGAAGTCTTGTCATCCTCACCTGCCAACACTTGTAGGGGAAAACGGTCGTCACTGCATAATTCAGAGGTACCCATGTTTTCAACCGACTCGACGGGGAGGGTTACAAGTTCTTCGCTACCGGCAGAAGTATTACCCCTTTCCCGCAACTCCCAGAACAAGGGAAAATCATGTCCAACTATTGCTTCGTACATCAGATGCTTTACCATGCCTTCATAGTTCAGTGTTCCAGCGGGGGTCTCAAACTTACCCACGGCTACAGGGTAAGCCACGATATAGCCATGGATGCTAATCACGCTAACATTTTTCTTTGGTACATAACCTCCAACCACAAGGTTGGCCCAGACCAAAGTTAGCCGGCTACCTGAGTCCAACAGCGCCTTCACTGAGCAACCATTCACTTTCAACATCACCATATCAGTTCACACAGAGAGGGGCCAGAGTCATTGTATTTGGTGTTCAAGAGTATCAAATGCCAGATACTGAGGACTATTTATCTCCAGCCCAGATAGTCCTTGGCTCTGGCTCATCACTGGTCACAAGTGGTCATGTTATTGTAAAGCAGAACAAAACACAGTGGGAGGCCCCGCTGTGTGAAATCCCCCAGTTTGCCCATAAAAACTCATCTTTCCATGCTCCAATGGCGAATGAGCGGGCTCTTGTGCAATGAGAGACATCTGTTGTAACTACATCATTCGGCAACCAGGTCCACTTAAAGTGGACCAAAACCCAGGATTTTGACTATCCTAGGTTTTGGTCCTTTCCCCGGGGGGCACCCCGATCCCCCTGTTAGAGGGAGGCAGAGGATGCCGCTGCTCTTAGATGCCCCATGGGCCAGGGAAGAGTTGCGTTGCATTAGGCGATCTGGGGGTTGCACACAGCGGGGCACCCCCGATCTGGGTGCCACCGGGGAAAGGACCAAGACCCAGGCTAGTCAAAACTTTTGACTATCCTGGGTTTTGCTCCACTTTAAAGACGCGTCTTTGTGTGAAAGCAAGCTCGCATGGTGTTAATTTCCGAATGCCTGTGTGATTCACAGCCACCTGTGAGATTAGCTCACTGAGTGATGTGCTTGGCGTAAGCTTTTTTTTTGCCTACGAGAGTGCATCTTAAAGTGGACCAAAACCCAGCACGATCGGCCCGGGAATCTATAAGATTCCTGGGCCAATTGATCCCCCCCCCGGGGCATCCAAAATTGGGATGCCCTGCTGTGTGAAAGCCCCCCCCCAGGTCGCCCCATTCAGTTACCTTGCATTCCCGCCATCCCTCTAGCTAGAGGAAAGCGGCGCATGCGGTCGGTCGCCTTAGATGGCGTGACATCAGCAGCTCAGAGCGCGCTGATTGGACGAGCGGCCGTGCATGTGCTGTAGGACCAGGAAAAGGTCAGTTGCGCTCGGCGATCTGGGGGGTTTCAGACAGTGGGGCACTGGTGATCGGGGTGCCCCCAGGGAAAGGACCAAAGCCCAGGATAGTCAAAATCCTGGGTTTTGGTCCACTTTAAGGTGAGTTTTTTCCATGTTTAATTCCTTCCCATTACGGGTAACTGCCTGCAGGTTTATTCTCTTATATTTTTGGGGGGTTTTGGGGCATTTTTTTAATTAGATTTCAGTTTTCAGTGTTTTACTGAATGCATTTTACCGGCATTAATTTTAACATTAAGGGGGTTATTTAAGAAAGGATAGCGCCAGATAGTTCTTAGTGGCAGGTAGCATCTGGTGAACGCTGGACGCTGTACGGGAAACCACATTTAAGAAAGTGAATCTGGTGAGCGCCTCTAACAGCGCCATGTAGCGTACGATTCATTATTACAGGTGGCTCAGTGTATAGCGCTGGCGCTCTGGTTTCCAGAGCGACAGGTCTTACCTTTGCTACCTGTCCCTACCTGGATGTTCGTTCTAATCTCTTGACTGATCCTAATTTAATTTTTTTTATTTTTTTACTCTCAAATACTTTTTTGACATCTCCTGGCCTGAAATAAATTATTTTTGAAAACTTTTTCGATTTTTTATATTTTTATGCAGAATTGTCATTACAGGTCTGGCATTAAAGTATTAATGTCACAATGTTACAACAATGTAATTCCATGTGATTTCGCTTTGTTACTGGTGGATATGTGTTCAAAAACAGACTTTAATCACACGGCGTCTGCTGCTCTATGCTATAGCGACCAGATCCAGAGCACCAACGCTGTGTGTGTCTGTTTTTTTGTTGAATATGGTGTGAGTCACTGAGAGTCGGTCGCAATGAGCTAGCGATGCCTTTCACTCCCTGCAATGCTGTACTGGTGTTAGAACGCCTAACATACATCTCATTTATCAATTCCGGCCAGGCTACTACAGCGACTGAGGCGCTCTGTTACAGCGCCTGATAGCCAATCACAGCGTATACTAGCGGTCGCTCTAAGTGGCTCTATACAGACGCTCATCTGCCGATAGCTGGCGCTGGTAATGAATCAGCCTGCCCGTGTATAGCTCTAGGTTCAAGAGCGCCACGTATAACCTATCGCTCAGTGTCGCTCTCCCATACATTTCAATGGGCTTTCAATGGGAAAATGCAGCAAGCTGAAAAAGTCCCTGTTGGACAAGGTCCACTTTCAGGGCACACGAGCCCACGCTGTTAATACCGACAAGTCCAAGTTTGAGGTGACAGAAGCAAAGTCCTTCAGCTTTAATCCAGTTCTCTCATTCACATTGAGCAGTACGGCCTGGGTTCCTTCCTCCAGGCTGGTCAACAGCAAACTGACAGGCTCAGCGGCTTCTTTTATTTAGGCTTCCCCTGCAATCAGCATTATCACCTGTGCGAGGCCTGGAATCAGGGAACCTGTAGAGGACTGGGGAATGCGAACTGGGTCCTGAAAACCCGGCATGGACCGTGCCTTATACAGCATAGCAGGGGAAAAATAGACACCATTTATTACTTTTCCATACACCTTACCACACCAGTTAAAGCACACTTGGAGTAGTGCTTAGTATGCTGAGTGATAGCACTAGTAAAGACTTCACAGTATCAACCCTGAAGTCTCCTTGTTTCTTTAAGAATGGTTACGAGAGTTGAGCAGTGGACAAGGGTAAAATATGTGACTGATAGAATGGTCTCTGCACCAGGTAAAGTAGCGTAATATGTTAAACTGATTGTGAGTACTGTTAAAGGTTATTAATGTGTAATCTGGCAACTCGTCACCAGGTGGTGCCATAGAGATTCTAAGTAAAAGACTCCTAGCTGGGCAAAGCAGATGTGAACATGCCATGGTGTTGTGAGATTGGCAACCTATTCTAAGGGAACTTTAAATGCAGTTACTTGGGGTTGGGTGTGTCCAGGGAGAGTCTCTACACTGTACTTAAGTGAGAGCCTCAAGGTGGGTACTCTTTGCCACTATAGTCAATTAATGTATTGATTGGGTAGTGGGATAAAAGTGTTCAATAAAAGGGTGCAGGCAAGCAAAATAGTGAGCTTGCAGATCAATTTCATCTGGGGTTCCTCTGCTTTGTTACACTGCAAAGGTGACCTCTCACTGGTACTTATCTACCGGCCAAGCTGGACCTCCTATTCCCACTAGAGGATGTGAGAGCACAACACTAGGTGAGTATCACGTGACAACAGGTGTTGGGCTATGCTCTCCAGGAAATACGTCTAGATTAAACTGCAGCTGAACATGGGCACTGAAGTGAAAAGGCTAAAACCCCCTTTCTGGGTGCATGGGGGGATAGGCCATGGTTGGTTCACATCACCTGTTGTACCTGGACAAGGAGAGCTTGGGGTCAGGAGAGCCTGAAAGTTGCCCACCATCCACCATGGGGTTCAGTCAAAGAAAAACAGTTTAAGTATCGCGGTGATGTGGAGCCTGCAATTTGTATATACCAGGATTCCAGGTCTTCACAAAACATTGGCTTAAAGAGTGTGATCTGAACTGTAACAGCGAATAATTTCCTTACAGGTTCAAAGAAACGTTAACTGTGTGTATTAACCTGGTAGTAGGCCATAGGTGGTCATGGTAACAAGTTTGAATATTCTGGCTGTGGTAAGATCCCCCAGCAATCAGAATAATGTGCATTGAAATGAGACAAAGAAGGTGCAGCGTGACCAGACTTCTGATCAAAGTTGTCTGCTAGCCATTAATAAGCAGGGTCAGATAATGCATGTCTGTCACTACCTCATCACAGGAGGATATATATACATTCTCTCTACCCATAGTCATGTGTAGCAGAGGTCAAAGCTGAGTGTGAGCAAGAAGTCTCCAAAGAGTAAAAGTCTTTGATGTTATGGTCCCAGGGACCCAAACCCACCCAAGGTTAAAATCACTAGGAGGTGAAGGTCCTTAGTGGGTAAACCTACAACAACCCAGAGATGTCATGGGGAGTCTTGTAGGTGCACCATAAGTGTAAAGTGCTTATGTCATGAGCTAGAAGAGTTGGATACCTACAGGCTCCAAGTGCTGAGAAACTGTGTTGTTAATGTCTGTGTTTTGTGTTTATCGGGCTGTGAGTCGGAGCTTAGCTCATGACCACAGACTCTGGCAGGACTACTGGCTGAACATGGGGACCAGTAGAGCCTAACCCCCCTGGTGGAAGACTACTAGTAGAGAGCTGTGAGTGCCGTTCTAGAACTAGTAGTGTAGCCATTAGTGCCATACTAGGATACAGAGTGGCCTGGGTAAAGTGGGCTTAAAGGTGTCCATGCAGTTCCATGGGGTTAGTGTGGAGGAGGGCCAGGGTCCACTCCTCAGAATTAGTCACAGGAGACTAACGGAAGTCGGCACTATCAAGAAAGTCGTACGCAGGAATTGGGATGGATGGTATAGAACCCAAAGGCTTGACTGGCTGGAATAAAGGGGATCCCCCTGTAGGGGAAGAGGCAGATGTGTGAGACTCTGAAGGGCAGATGTGTGAGAGAGACTCTGAAGGACAGACATGTGGGAGAAACTCTTAAGGAGATACCAGTGTTTGCTGGCAGAGCAACAGGCCCTAATGGAGGAATAACTGCAGCTGTGGGAACTTGTGGTAGAATCTGTATTTAGATTTTACTGGATGTAATGCTGGATAAGAGACCAATAAAGAAGTGCTACTTCACCACCTGAGTGTCCTGCGCTGTGTAAGCTGAGGAGTGACATCACCACTGCAGTGAGTAACACCGCACCCCATACGGAGTCCCTCACTAGATCTAAAGAACCCCCGTTTCTTATAGTTCCCCCATTCCCTCCCCTGGAATGGGCCTGTAACAACAAGACTGGGAAGTATGAAAATAGACCAGTTGTCACTTTGTTTTTTGCCACTAGATGGCACTGATGCATAAAATGAAAAGCACAGACGAAGGACGGAATATGATGCAAACAGAAGCCATAATTTAGTGTTGGGCTTTGTATCCACATTGAAGCTAGATTCTTGCCATTTTAGTCAGCTTTGCCCCATCTCTGATACTGGCAATAGTCTCCGGCACTCCTTCCCAGTTCACAGTTAAAAAAAAAAAACAAAAGCAAAATGAGATGTCTTCACTGCAGGTGCTCCAGGTCAGGAGCTCTCTGGGGGGATTCCACAGAGGCTTCACCTCTGTAGTATAAAAAGCTCCCTCCGCATTGGTAGACGGAGGGGAGAATATTTTATTTATTTTGTATTTTTTTTATTATTATGTAATGTCTGTGAACTGGTAAGGGGTCCAACCTCTATATCAGTTCACACAGAGAGGTGCCAGAGTCATTGTATTTGGTGTTCAAGAGTATCAAATGCCGGATACTGAGGACTATTTATCTCCAGCCCAGATAGTCCTTGGCTCTGGCTCATCACTGGTCACAAGTGGTCATGTTATTGTAAAGCAGAACAAAACACAGTGGCCAGCCTGGAATCTGAAAGATTCCAGGAATGGACACTGACTTTTCTTTGGATTTGGGAGGCCCCGCTGTGTGAACCCCCCCAGTTTGCCCATAAAAACTCATCTTTCCATGCTCCAATGGCGAATGAGCGGGCTCTTGTGCAATGAGAGACATCTGTTGTGACTACATCATTCGGCAACCAGGTCCACTTAAAGTGGACCAAAACCCGCTGCTCTTAGATGCCTCGTGGGCCAGGGAAGAGTTGCGTTGCCTTAGGCGATCTGGGGGGTTGCACACAGCGGGGCACCCCCGATCTGGGTGCCCCCGGGGAAAGGACCAAGACCCAGGCTAGTCAAAACTTTTGCTCCACTTTAAAGACGCGTCTTTGTGTGAAAGCAAGCTCGCATGGTGTTAATTCCCGAATGCTTGTGTGATTCACAGTCACCTGTGAGATTAGCTCGCTGAGCGATGAGCTTGGCGTAAGCTTTTGTCTTTTGCCTACGAGAGTGCATCTTAAAGTGGACCGAAACCCAGCGCGATCGGCCCGGGAATCTATAAGATTCCTGGGCCAATTGATTCCCCCCTGGGGCATCCAAAATTGGGATGCCCTGCTGTGTGAAAGCCCCCCCCCCAGGTCGCCCCATTAAGTTACCTTGCATCCCCGCTATCCCTCTAGCTAGAGGAAAGCGGCGCATGCGGTCGGTCGCCTTAGATGGCGTGACATCAGCAGCTCAGAGCGCGCTGATTGGACGAGCGGCCGTGCATGTGCTGTAGGACTAGAAAGAGGTCAGTTGCGCTCGGCGATCTGGGGGGTTTCAGACAGTGGGGCACTGCTGATCGGGGTTCCCCGGGGGAAAGGACCAAAGCCCAGGATAGTCAAAATCCTGGGTTTTGGTCCACTTTAAGGTGAGTTTTTTCCATGTTTAATTCCTTCCCATTACGGGTAACTGTCTGCAGGTTTATTCTCTTATATTTTTGGGGCATTTTTTTATTAGATTTCAGTTTTCAGTGTTTTACTGAATGCATTTTACCGGCATTCATTTTAACATTAAGGGGGTTATTTAAGAAAGGATAGCGCCAGATAGTTCTTAGTGGCAGGTAGCATCTGGTGAACGCTGGACATTGTACGGGAAACCACATTTAAGAAAGCGAATCTTGTGAGTGACTCTAACAGCGCCATGTAGCGTACGATTCATTATTACAGGTGGCTCAGCGTATAGCGCTGGCGCTCTGGTTTCCAGAGCGACAGGTCTTACCTTTCGCTACCTGATCCTACCTGGATGTTCCTTCTAGTCTCTTGACTGATCCTAATTTTTTTTTTCTTTTTTTACTCTCAAATACTTTTTTGACATCTCCTGGCCTGGAATAAATTATTTTTGAAAACTTTTTCGATTTTTTATATTTTTATGCAGAATTGTCATTACAGGTCTGGCATTAAAGTATTAATGTCACAATGTTACAACAATGTAATTCCATGTGTTTTCGCTTTGTTACTGGTGGATATGTGTTCAAAAACAGACTTTAATCACACAGCGTCTGCTGCTCTATGCTATAGCGACCAGATCCAGAGCACCAACGCTGTGTGTGTCTGTTTTTTTGTTGAATATGAGCCTCGATTCAGAGACACATTCGTCCGGACTTCCGTAGCTGTCTGTGAAAGTTTGGGTGGGTGTTTGTCATTTTTTTGCCTTTTTTTTCGTTAATTTTTCATTCGTACGAACGTTCAGGAATGCGCTTTCGATGAACGGAAGCAAATCGGAACATTTCCGTTAGTTCGGATCATTTTCCAAACAAAATCTGATATTTTTCGTTCATTCAGATGACCTACGTTGTTGGGATGGGCTTACGTCTGATTCAGAGAGCTGATTTCCGACGGATCACCACCCTATAAATCCGTTTCATTTCCGATCCACTTACGAGACCTTTGAGGGCTCGGATTGCTATTGTTGAACATGTTTTGCGGCTATGTGGAGGAGTCTGCGCGCCTTTAGCACCAAGGCATTGCATGTATCAGCATGGCCGAGGCCATAAATTGTCTAGCAATGCATACCTGAATCAATACATTTCATGTATGCCTTATAGAAGCATTTTAATGCTGACCTTAATTAGTCCTTAGCATGTAAACATTTATTTTTCCACACATCCATATAATTGCTATATTTTTTTTTACTTATGTCCTTTGTGAATTATATTTGGATTGTTGAACTTGAATCTTAATTTGTTGTAGGAGTTATTGTTTTAGTTGGTTACCTTTGCTTTGTGTAATTATTTTATATTTGGTTGCAGGAACCGCAAGATGTGCCACTCACACAACATACAAGCAGTCTTTGGTCCAGCTATGCGATTCCTCAGTGTTCTTGCAGGGCATCCAGGGTTGTCCCATGATGCTTATATATTGCAGAGCTCCGGCTTATTTCGTCAGTTTGAGTCAGGAGAATTATCTGGTAGATGGCTCCTGGGTAAGTTTGCTCACATTCCATCAATCCATTTTCACTGTAATGCAATGAATATAGTTGATGACTCATGTCTTAACCTATGGCTGTTTTTAGCCCTTGATGACATGTTAAA
The DNA here is from genome assembly GCA_027917425.1 of Gastrophryne carolinensis. Lineage (NCBI taxonomy): Eukaryota > Metazoa > Chordata > Amphibia > Anura > Microhylidae > Gastrophryne > Gastrophryne carolinensis. The sequence goes on from CM051235.1 coordinate 224,154,863, forward strand.
CAATATTGTAGCTTAGAATGTGTATTTTATGTTATTATTTTTAAATTATTTCAGGGGATTCTGGATATCCACTCCTGCCCTTGCTCCTGATGCCCGTTCTTTGCCTGCAGAATGCGGGCCAGGGGTTCTCTAATCGGGCACTATGAAAAACCCAGCCCGTGGTGGCGAGGGCCCTCTGGCTTTTGAAGTCCAGATTTAGGTGTTTGGACCATACGGGGGGGGGGGGGGGGCACTGCAGTATGACCCCAACAAGGTTATACCAATATTTTAATTTAAGTTTTTTAACAGGGACCACACGTGCCAGAGTGGCACAACTGAGTGTCAGGGTCCTTCAGTTGGTGGGCGAGATGCAGGAGCTGCGCAACTCGTTGGGGACCACAGATGAAGAATAATGTTCTGTGGCCTGCCATTGCTATGTATTTTGTTTTTTATAGTTGTAAAAATTAGAAATGTTCTAAATTTTTAACAATTTTATATTTTATGATGGAATCCAAAAAAAAAATGTTACAGTGTCATTTCATTTACAAAATACATTAACACAAAACTAATGGGCCCAGAAATATTTAAAGATGAATATTCACATGACCGAGAAGTGATTTGGGTGAGCTTTAATGGTCCAAAAGGGAAGATGGAGGATAGTGCTAAGTGGTTTAGCTAAACATTGTAGTAGAAGTGAGGGTGGCAAATATGTAGGCAAGCACTTTAATGAGTTAAGTTTGTAGTGCGCAGGCGCAAGATAGTAAGGATTTCCGTCTGGACGAATATTTATTGAAAAAGGGAAACAGAATCGAACGGGAAACGTAAAGGATTTGTGGGAAGATACGATGGGAAAAGGGCAAAAACGAAAGCCTACGTTGTAACATGTGAAAATGAAACGGAAAAGTCTGGATGGAAACTGACATCCTCGTATTCGTAATCTGCCGTACGAACGGACGGAAACTTTACAGAAGGTTTTCAATGCGTGCATAGAATCGCTCGCACGCTCATACGAGAACGGAAACATTTCACAAAAAAAAACAGATCGGCACGAAAACGGAAAGTTTTTTTTGTCTCTCTGAATCGAGCCTATGGTGTGAGTCACTGAGAGTCGGTCACAATGAGCTAGCGATACCTTTCACTCCCTGCAATGCTGTACTGGTGTTAGAAAGCCTAACATATATCTCATTCATCAATTCCGGCCAGGCTACTACAACGACCGAGGCGCTCTGTTACAGCGCCCGATAGCCAATCACAGCGTATACTAGCGGTCGCTCTTAGTGCCTCTGTACAGACGCTCATCTGCCGATAGCTGGCGCTGGTAATCAATCAGCCTGCCGGTGTATAGCACCTGCGCTCTAGGTTCAAGAGCGCCACATATTACCTATCGCTCATTGTAGCTTTCCCATACATTTCAATGGGCTTTCATTTGTTTTTGTTTAAATAGCGTGTTTAGCAATTAATTTTTTTTTTGCTCAAATCATTAGGCTCGATTCAGAGAGAAAAAAAAAAAGACTTTTGTTTTTGTGCCGATCTGTTTTTTTTTTAAATTTTCCGCCTGGTGTGTGTGCTCCTTGCTGCCGCCCCCCCCCCCCCCCCCCCGTGCAATCATCTGCTCTCTGGCTCCCACCCGCCTCCATCTCGCGTGGCTCTAACAGCCAGCCTCTTGATTGGCTCCTTGTCCCCCCCCCCCCCCCCGGATCAGCTGCTTCGCCCGCACCCACCTCTCAGGGTTGGCAGTGCTCCTCGCTACATTCAACCCCCCCGCCCCACTATCATCGGCTCACCGGCACCCGCGCTCGCACCCGCCCCCTCCATCTCGGCCGTCTCTCACAGGCGGCATCTTGATTGGCCTCCTCGCCCTGCTGGCCCCGGCCATTGGTTATGGAGCAGTGCCGGCGCGGGACATGAGAGCGGGCCGCCGGGCTCCACCCACCTGCTGGGTCACGGACGCGTGATTAGGTGCTGAGGAGGAGACCCCAGAAGAAAAGGTAAGAGCGCTTGTATAAAAATAAAAATAAAAAATAGATGTTGATTTTGAAGAGGGTGTGTGTGTGTTTATTATTTTTTTTCAGTTTGGTCACGGGGCTCCCGAGCGCATGCCTATGGGGGCGCCCGTGCCCCATGACCAACAAGTAAATCTGTCCAGCTCGGTGGTTCCGGCACCCTCCAAATCGGGATGCCCTGGGGGGGGGTCAGAGGCCAGCCTCCACAACAACCATACTCACCTCTCCCCGGTCCAATGGTGCATGTGCAGGCTCTCGTCCAATGAGAGCTGTCCACTGTCACTAGGTAATTCGACAGGTGGCTCTCATTAGAATCAATGGGAATCCCAGCCTGTTGAATTTGTTATGTGGTGGCAGTGGGCAGCTTTCATTGGACCTGAGCCCGAGCATGCACCTTTGGAGCCAGGGAAGGTAAGTATTTATTGGACTTTCTGGGGGGTTAGACACAGGGGGGTATCCTGGGACATAGCCAGCGGACAGTCATGAAATATTTTTTTACGCTTTAAAGAGGAATATCAGATTCAGGGCTATCCGAGGTCCACTCCTTGGGGCATCCCAATTCAGGATGCCACACTGTGTAAAACTCCCCAGAAACCCCGTTTCACTCACCTTGTCCCGGAACCCCACCTCCCGGCTCACCTCTAGCTGTGCACACACCTGCGCCTGTCCTTTCTGAATGGGCAACGCGGGCACGCAACAGCTAGGAGGTGAGCAGGGAAGGCAGCCGTTTGTGTAATCAGCTCCCTTCGGCGCTGCTCAGTCGTTGGTGGCGCCGAGTAAAAGCGAGCGCACCGATTGGCTGGCTCGTACTCATCCGATTCTGCGCTGTGGGAGCGACAGGAAGGTGAGTGAATGGACAACCTTGGGGTTACACACAGCAGAGCATCCCAATTTGAGATGCCCCCTTAAGAGAAACAACACCCCAAAATAGGAAAATTGAGTGTGTTGTTCCCCTTTAATGAGAGTGTCTCTGCAGGCCGGGGGGGGGGGGGGGGGTGGCAGCTGGTGAATTGGGGTGTACGTGTGTGCATGGCGGACGCAAAATGCTATACCTTTAGCCACTATACCTTTCTTTTACTTTTTTTACACAATGATTAAGTGGTGGCGGACGCTCCCCACATCAGCTGAGTCCCCCACCACCACCTGTCGGGAAAGTGTCACCTGTCACTTTCAGGCAGAATGGTGAGGGAACCTTGGGGGGGGGGGGCATCCTAGAGCTGCTGGCCTTCCCCAGGGGCATACTGAACTGCGATTCCCTGCAGTGTGAAACCCCCAGATCTCCAGTATTGGCTTACCTTTCTCCAGACCAACAACACATTCAGACTCCAGTCGAGTCAGAGTAGTTATGACATAGGCCATGCCTATGTCATTTGACAAACAGCTCTGATTGCTTACAATGGGGAGCGAATGCTGTCACATCCCCTGCATCTTCGGGCTGTGCAAGTGTGCCCACCCTAGCCAATCAGATAGACAGCAACAGGAGCATGCGTCGCCGAGGTTGCAGGGGATGCGATTGCTTGTGCTCCCCACTGAAGTCTATCAGAGCCGTTTACCAAATTACATAGTCACAGCAAATGGCTCGGATTGGACGAGAGCCCGCACATGCGCCAGTGGACCTGGAAGAGGTGCGTTTATCAAGGCATTTTGGGGGGTTTCACGCAGAGGGGCATCCCAATTTGGTATCTCCCTGAGTCAATCCCATGTTTGCCATAGGATTGCCAGGGAGGAGAGTATACAGCCATTTAGTTGCAGCGGACGGGGCCGCAAACAGCTAAAGGGGGAAAGGGAGCGATGCACGCAGTTAACTCACCTTTGGAGTCTCATAGACTCCAGGGTGGGATATGGTCCTCTTTAAATGCCGATTGGCCAAGAGCCTGCACAAGCACTGTGGGAACAGTAGAAAGGTGAGTTCTGGGGTCATGTGGGGGGTTTCGCACAGCGGGGCATCCCAAATTGGGATACCCTAATTAAACAGACCCAACTCCATGAAAGTGAGAATCCCAGTGGTATGTCCACTTTAAAAATTGGGGGGGGGGGGCATTAACAAAAAGTGCCTAGGGCAGCTCCAATTCTAAATACGGCCCTGAATAAACCACCATAATAATAATAATAATACTAAAAATAATAGGGGTGAGAAGGATCAAGTGCTGAAAGAATTCCTCTCACTCGTGGTGGCAGTCGGTGGGCTCCCGGCATCGCTCACATTCCCCCGACGCAGATGATTTCACTTTTCATTCATAGCTGAACTTCAAAAAGCATGAGAGACATGTTCAGTCCTACACCAACCCCCCAGACATTCCACACATACCCCCAAACCCAGGCTGCTGTGGGATGCCGGCTCATACAAGCAGTCTGTTACATTGTCAGTTACATTTCCGAATTTACAAATTCACAGGAGATCTTTTGCAACTCACATGAGATATTTCCCAACTCTTAGAAGATGTCTCCTAACATGGGCTATTTCCTTAAACCAGTCCACAGGAGATATTTCCCAACTCACAGGGATCTACTATAACTCAAAGGAGACATTTTCTGACTCACAAGAAACATTTCAAACTCACAAAAGATCTTTCCAAAATCATACAAAGTATTTCCTATCTCACTGGACTTATTGCCCAGATACATCCAGCATTCAGTGAGCAAGCAACCATACGAATCGTATGTGGGGGTTATTCAAGAAGGGATAGCGCCAGGTAGTGCCTCGTAGCGGCAGGCAGCGTCTGGTGAACACCGGGCGCTGTGTGCAAAACCACATTTAGGGGCAGTTGTGGCCTAGAGGTAAGGGAGCGGACTTGCAACCGGAGGGTGGCAGGTTCAAATCCTGGAACATGACTGAAGTGCTCTTGAGCAAGGCACCTAACCCCCCAACTGCTCCCCGGGTGCCGTTATTAGGGCAGCCCACCGCTCCGGACATGTGTACACTCACTGCACGGATGGGTTAAATGCGGAATACGAATTCATATGTGTGCCCAAGCATACAATGGCCATCTATGCATTTATTTAATTTTTTAATTTATGAAAGTCTGGTGAGCGACTGTAACAGCGACATGTAGTGTCACATGTATTACAGATGGCTCAGCGTATAGTGCCGGTGCTCACCTTTCACTCACTGTCGCTCTCCCATACATTTTAATAGACGTTCACTTGCTTGTGTTTAAACAGCGTGTTTGACAATTTTTTATTTGTTGCTCCAATCATTGTGTGACCTTTCCTGGCTGCAAACAAACACTTTTAGAAACTTTTTTGACTTTTTATATTTTTATGCAGAATTGTCATTACTGGTCTGGCACTAAAGTGTTAATGTCACAGTGTTATAACAATGTTATTCCATGTGTTTTCGCTTTGTTACAGGTCTATATGTGTTCAAAAACAGACTTTAATCAAACAGCGTTTGGTGCTCTATGCTAGAGCGACCAGATTTAGAGCGCTGACGCTGTGTGTGTCCATTTTTGATAAGTAAGGTGTGGAGCGCCGAGAGTCAGTTGCACTGAGCTGACGCTACCTCTCGCTCCCTGCAGCGCTGTACTGGTGTTAGAGTGCCCAACATACATCACATTCATCAATGCTGGCCAGGTTACTACAGCGACTGAGGCGCTCTGTTCCAGCGCCCGATACTCGCTTACAGCGTCTACTAGAGATCGCTCTAAGCGCCGCTATACAGACGCTCATTTGCCGATACCTGGCATTAGTAATGAATCAGCCTCTGTGTTTGAACAACTTGCATTTATACGCAGAAGACTTGTCAATTTATAGTTCGTTAGAGTGATCACTAATGGTGTTCACTGTACGTCCCTATCTGTGCTTGATTTTTGTTAGCACATGCCGACAGTAAGACAACAAATGAGAATTTTTTTTTCCCCTCAAAGCGATACGATGCTCAAACAAATTCTCATTCATTGCTTGATCGCAGAGACTATTTCAACGAGTCAATCCCAACTCACAGGAGATATTTCCCAACTCCATGGACATACTTCCTAACTGACAGAAGACATTTACTAACTCACAGGAGACATTTTTCTCAACTCACAGTAGATAATGTTTAACTCATGCAACATATTTTCCAACTAACAGAAATATCATTACTCAAAGAGTGTGTGAAAGTTCTTCTGTAAGGAAATTCTCAGCGTTTCACAGCCCTTTAGTAAATAAGGACTTATCTCTCTTTGTTATAATTAATATGATTCGTGTGTGCACAGCACCAGGGATCACGTAGCAGCAGCTATTGACCCCCACAGCTGGAATCTGGTCAGCTGAGCACATCGTATTTCTGACATTTTATATCAAACTCAGAGTGGATCAAATAATGTGCAGAATAATGTTTAAAAAGCTGAATGTTTTGCAGGACCTCACCAATGGCCAACATGTTTTGGGACTTCTTGTTTATGCCCGAATCTATTCTCATCATAGATTTACAGAGCTCCGTCATCTTCCAAAGGACCGGTGACAATGAAAAGAAAGCCAATCAGAAAACCAGACAGAATGGAAGAAACATGATGAGAGCCTTGTCCACAGCATATAAATATATTAGTGATTTTAAAGGCAGTGAAGCATGGTAATCGTGAGCATGGCTGAGCATTGTCCAGTGCTGATGGACTGTTATGTCAGGACACCATTGGTCAACTGGTTGTTTGCCAGGCTCATTAGCACGCAGATGACAAAGGACGAGTGACAAGTGTTACCAAGTGTTAAGGTGTCGCTCCCAGCAATGATCACCCATCTGCTGCAGTGCCAGCAGATGCTGTGGACCATTCATGGTCAGGGAATAAACCAACTGCACAGATTAGGAAACCTTGATAAATCACTATTGTTGAAGCTGATGCATCTTGTATCTAAACATGTATGTTTAGGTGAATGCCGCCAATAGAAAACAGTAGTAACATAGTAACATAGTATGTAAGGCTGAATAAAGACTTTAGTCCATCCAGTTCAGCCTGTTTAATTCCTTCCAGTGGTCTAGTAGCCATAGCTGGAAATGTTATTACATGCCAGGAAGGCATCAAGGCCACTTTTGAAGGTTTTTACTGTATCCATCATTACTACCTCCTCTGGCAGCGAGTTCCATAGTCTCACTGCTCTTACAGAGAAGAATCCCCTCCTATGTCGGTGGAAAAAGCACCTTTCCTCTAACCTTAGTGGATGCCCCAGTGAAAAGGACACTGCGGATGAGGCCTCTCACTCCTGTTTGCCAGGGCAGTAGCTGTAGAGCTGTATAGAGAGCTGTATTGGCGTATTTCATAGTAACATAGTAACATAGTATGTAAGGCTGAATAAAGACTTTAGTCCATCCAGTTCAGCCTGTCTATGTCCTTCCAGTGGTCTAGTAGCCATAGCTGGAGCTAGTCTCACTGCTCTTACAGAGAAGAATCCCCTCCTATGTCGGTGGAGAGAGCACCTTTCCTCTAACCTTAGTGGATGCCCCCGGGTTATGGTTACACTCCGGGGTAGACTGCCCTTCCCTCACCCTTGCCCAAGTGGTAACTCTTTCTTGGATGCAATAATCTTTTTCAATAGTTTAGTAATAATACTTAAATATATATTTATTTTTCTTTTTGTGTGACCTCTCAATTTTACACTCACACTGTTACTTACCGTGCTCTACTTTTTCCATTTCTTTTTCACGCTCCCTCCGTCTCCCTCCTAATTTCCACATTCCCTTATCTTTTTTCAATATTTGTTCCTTCTCTTATTCTTTTCCATGTCCTCATCTATCTCTTTCTTTTTCACATTGCCACACTATATTCTCTCACTCTTTCACTATCTCAAGCATTTCCTTTTTGTTCATCTTTTTATTATTCTCTCGTTCCGTATTTCACTTTTTTCATTTATTTTCCACACCACCTCCATCTAACTGTTCTTTTCCATGCTCCTTATTTCTTTTTTGCACATTGATCCATTCCATTATTTTCTTTTACTCTCTCCTACATCTTTTTTTCTCCTCCTTGCTCCCAAACTTTCCATCCACCATCTCCCTTTTTCACCCTCTCTTTCATCTCCATATTTCCTCCTTCCATCACTTGCATATTGCATCCATTATTTTCTCTCATTGTTTTTCTATCGCCAGCATTTCCTTTTATTCTCTATTTATTTTTGTCTATCCCTGTATTAGGCTTACTTTTTGTGATTCTTCCATTATTCCCTCTTTCCCCATTGCCCCTTATTCATTCATTTTCTACATTTTCCAATCACAGACTTGTTTCCAAATTTCCGTCTCTTTTTCCTTTCTATTTATGCTTTTTTTCTTTTCTCCATTTTCTCATCTCTCTCTCTATTATTTTCTCTTCCGTTTCTCCAGAATTTTCTTTTTTTCTTTTCTTTTTCCTTATTCTTTACCACCACCTCCCTCTCTTTAAATCCTCTCTATATTATCTTCCCTTTCTACATTATTTATTCTCTACAATTCCTTATCTCTCTTTGTACATTGCCTCCATTATTTTCGCTTTTTCTGTCGCAAACATTTTTTTCCCTCCTTTTTCTTCTTCTTGCCTTTCGCTGTCTCAGTTTTCTATGTTTTATGTGTGTCCTTCAACGTTCGCTATTTCCTTCATCACAATCCTTTGTCACATTCACCCTATTTCCCTCTATTTTAACCTTTCTATATCTTCTTCTTTTTTTCCTTCAGTATTTTCTCTCTCTCTTGTGTTCACATTCCCTTTTTTCTCTCTGTTTTTCACATTCCTTGCTTTTCCATATTCCCACTTTCTCATTTCTTTTTTCCACATTTCCTTGCATCTAAATCTTTACCAGTCTTCATTCATTTTCAATGCCCCTGCACTCCCTATATTTCCTTCATTTTCCCTTTATCTGTATCACATATCCAATTTCTTTCTGTTTCTACTCATCTCTTTCCTGTTGAGTGTGACTCTATAGGGTCGATTCAGAACTCATGCATGTACGCATGTATTTTGAAAGTAAACATTTTTTCTCATGCCTTTTTTTCCTCAGTACTTTATTTAGCTGTGCGATTTTTAAAAACATTGCACAGTTAATATGATGCTGAATTGCAAAAAATACAAATGATAAAAAATACGGTGCTGAATCCTCCCTTATGTGTGTGTTTGGGTGTGCCAACCTGTAGCTTGCGCAGGGTGATGATATTGGTGCCCTGATTGGCAGAAGCCATAGGCTGCATGTGGTTACAGACTACTGAATAGACGTTGGCTGTGTGGACGTGGAGATTAGGAGGTATAGAAGGTCCTCTGTAGCATCAGCGCATACTCTCAGCTTAGCTCCTCCATCTCCAGGATGAATGAGACGGTAGCTGAGGAAAGACATTTAGCTCAGTGGGGAACGCGCATTCCTCTTCCCATGTGTCTGCCAACTGTGTGCCGAGTGCATGGACACCATGCCCGTAAGCAGCCCCCAGAGCGCAGGGTGGGGGCAGCCACAGATAACCACACTGCGGGGCTTCAGTCGCCATACTATAACTAGGGCTCTATATATAGACTTTCCCAGCCCGACTGGGAGCTCAGAGAGGTTCTCCAGGGACTCTGTGGCTTTGGGAGAGGCAGGAGCAACATGAGAGTCACCACAGCCGACCACAATGTAATGAGTGCTGCCTGCAACTCAGCTTCTATTATTAGGGACGGACTGTGGCCCAATGCTAAAGCCCAAATCCTGGAAAGATAAATAGAGATTACATTTTTTCCTGATGGGGAAGTCTAGACCCACTTTGAACACCATTGGCACCCCTCAGGTCAAGGCAGTGTCAGACTGGGCTATTTTGAGCCCACAAGTTGAAATGACTCTGGGGAGACATTACACATTTATTTTTAGGACTCATGTATCATAATAGCTTGCTCCAATTCTTATGAGAGAGGATCAGCCATGTTCCACTGCTGTAGAGGCGATATCCAGCACTACCTGCTGCTACTATTATAGAAAAATGGGATAGTACACGGGGATGAATCTACCAAATCTCTGATCATACTGCTTTTCGGTGCTCAATGGCTGTTAGGAACATGTGTGCACCCAGGTTAAAAATACACAGGCTTACACTGGCCTACAGTGGAACAGAGGAATCCTAAACTCAGAGGTCCCCCTTCCTCTAAGATATGGGGTCCACCAGGGAATTACCTAAAATCAAAGATGCCCACAGTTTTACTGTGCCAAGGTCATTATTTTAAGTGCAATAGGCAGTGACCTAGGTTGTAGGTATTATGTGATCCAAGGCGCCCATCACAAAACTTCCCAAAGGGTATCATGAGTTTGGGGAGTTTCCAGTCAAAACCTGGGTCTAAGTAGTACCCAGAGACTGTCCCGAAAAAACTCTCTGACCACACTCATGTTGGCAGTGGGGATGCGAATGTCTGAGGGAAAGCAGTGGCAGGGCCTGGTATGGCAGCTGTGCACAGGTCACCTAGCTCCTAGCTCCCCTCTTCTCAGTCACTGACCTGCACCCTCACCTAATTCCCCCTTCTCAGTCACTGACCCATGACCCTCACCTAACCCCCTCCCAAGACGCTGACCTGCACCTCCACCTAACCCTCCTCCCTAGCTGCTGACCCTCACCTAAGCCGCCCTCCTTTCTGAGCTGCTGAAACTAACCTATGCCCCACTCCCAGCTCTCTCAACTAACCCCTCTCTCTCACCCAAATTTTGGCCAAATTTGTTTTAGCTAGCAGGGCAATGGAAGCCACAGCACACAGTGTGTTGGCCTATAGGAGGAGGTACTTGCCGCAGTGTGCCACAGATTCTGGTTGGAGGTCCACTTTAAATGTGCAGGTTTGGGGGTATTGACACTTTAGGGGGGACTTGCCATGTTATTTGGCGAACCTAGCTTCTCAGTTGGCCAAAGTTTGCTGAGCTCTCCACCTCAACATAAAACATTCTGGAATCCCTCATATCTCACTGGCTGCGGAGGTGAAGAGGCTCTCTGTGTGAGGTTTTTTAGTGAGCCTGGAACATTAATGTTCACCAGCTCAGCAGCCGTTCAGCAGACCTCATGGAGTCCAAAGTTCATTGACCGGGTTGCTGTCATTGCTCACTTTTGTTCATGCAAAAAAGTTTCCTCTAAAACTAATAAGCAGCATATTAAAACCTGACTTATCAGTGAATGAGGAAGAGATTCAGTTTATCCCTGTGTTTTGCCACCAAAACAGATTATTTATTAAGGGGATTTAGCCTTACACCATGTTTAGTCTGTATCTCTTACCTCCTGTTCATTTAAAACCATGTGGATTAAAGCTCAAATCCAGTGCTGTTTGTAACCGGATTTGTGAAGACACATCCTCACTTCTACTTGCTCCCCCACAACTCTTAAGTGCAGGTCTAGTGCCCCCGTAGCTTCTCTGTGCAGGTCCGGTGTTTCCCCATAGCTTCTCCATGCAGGTTTGATGTTTCCCTATAGCTTCTCTGGGCAGATCCAGTATTCCCCCATAGCTTCTCCATGCAGGTCCAACATTCCCCAGCAATTTCTCTGTGCAGATACAGTGTTCCCCGGTAGCTTCTCCATGTAGCACTTTACTTTTACTTACCAATGAGAGAGACTGAGAGAATTCATTGACCAGCAATCGGCAGAAATGGTGGAGTCCATCAGGCTGGCTTCTCGCGCCCTACACCGGACCTGCACAGAGGAGCTGCATAGGAAAACTCGACCTGCACAGAGGAGCTACATCGGAACAGCAGACCTACACAGAGGAGCTGCAGGAGAACACTGGACCTGGACCTGCACAGAGAAGCTGCATGGGAACACTGGACCTGGACCTGCACAGAGGAGCTGCATGGGAACACTGGACCTGCACAGAGGAGCTGCATGGGAACACTGGACCTGCACAGAGGAGCTGCATGGGAACACTGGACCTGCACAGAGGAGCTGCATGGGAACACTGGACCTGCACAGAGGAGCTGCATGGGAACACTGGACCTGCACAGAGGAGCTGCATGGGAACACTGGACCTGCACAGAGGAGCTGCATGGGAACACTGGACCTGCACAGAGGAGCTGCAGGGAAATACTGGACCTATGCAGATGAGCTGCAGGGAAATACTGGACCTGCACAGAGGAGCTGCAGGGAAATACTGGACCTGTGCAGAGGAGCTGCAGGGAAATACTGGACCTGTGCAGAGGAGCTGCAGGGAAATACTGGACCTATGCAGAGGAGCTGCAGGGAAATACTGGACCTATGCAGAGGATCTGCAGGGAAATACTGGGCCTGTGCAGAGGAGCTGCATGGGAAATACTGGACCTGTGCAGAGGAGCTGCATGGGAACACCATATCTGCACGGGGGAGCTGCAGGAAGAACACCGGACCTGCACAGAAGAGCTGCATGGGAACACCTGACCTGCATGAGGGAGCTGCAGAGGAACACTGGACCTGCACAGAGGAGCTGCAGGGGATCCCCACACCTGCACGGGGGAGCTGCAGGGGAACACTGGACCTGCACAGAGGAGCTGCATGGGATCACCAGACCTGCACGGGGGAGCTACAGGGGAACACTGGACCTGTACAGAGGAGCTGCAGGGGATCCCCACACCTGCACGGGGGAGCTGCAGGGGAACACTGGACCTGCACAGAGGAGCTGCATGGGATCACCAGACCTGCACGGGGGAGCTGCAGGGGAACACTGGACCTGCACAGAGGAGCTGCATGGGATCACCAGACCTGCACGGGGGAGCTGCAGGGGAACACTGGACCTGCACTGGGGAAGCTGCAGGGGAACACTGGAACTGCACAGAGGAGCTGCATGGGATCATGAGATCTACATGGGGAAGCTGCAGGGGAACACCAGACCCGCACAGAGGAGCTGCATGGGAACACTGAACCTGCAGCCCTCCAGCCCTTTCTGTGTTTCTTTGCATCTCCCCCCCCCCCCAGTCTTTTATGTGTCTCTTTGCCTCCTCTCTCCAGCCCATTCACTGTCTCTTTGCATCTCCTCTCCTTCCCCTTTTGTGTCTTATTGCATCTGCACTCAAGCTCATTCTGTGCCTCATTGCATTTCCTCCCCTGCTGTTTTCTATAGGGATGATTCAGCACCGTATAATTTTTACTCACTTTTTCTCATGATTTTTTTTCCTTCCGCACAATTCACCACTATTTTAATATCAGATTAAATGCCACACAGACTATGAAATATTTACTTTGCTGATATAAACATATTATACATATAATGGAAAAAAAACATTTTAAAGCAACAGAATAGATGTGGCAAGCACGAGCTTCGCTATAAATCATTGGTACATAGAATCTTAGTATGTATCAAGGGGAACAGTTATAAAATGTTGCCGCTGTATTAAAACAAAACAAAGTTACAATATACCGTATACAAATCTCAGCATTCATCCTATACAGTATACAAACGAAATACCAAAGCTCCCTTGGACAAATCACCTACAAATACCTACAAATCTACGGTATCATGGCGCATACATACTTAAAAGTAGTTACCTACAATATCTGCTGCCCGTGTCAACTAGGGATGCCCAATTTTTCAAAACGTTTGCACGGCTGAAATGCGCTGGAGGAAAAACTCATGAGGAAAAGTGTTTACTCACAAAAGATGTGAGTAAATTAAATATGGTGCCTTACCAACCCTTTTATCTCCTATCTACCCTTCCCGTGTCTCCACATCTCGCTCCATCCCTTTTTAAAGGGCTGATTCAGCACCAGGGGAATGTTTACCCACTTTTTTTGTGACCCATTTTATTTCATTGGTGCAATCCAGCACCATATTTAGCTAAATATGGTGAAAAAAAGAAATTCTCACTGTGCTAAAGCAGACCTATAATCTAATTGCATCCTCTCTCCAGCCCTTTTTGTGCCTTGTGGCATCCCCTCTCCAGCCTATTCAAAGGCCTTGATTCAATACAAAAATTCACATGGTAGTAAAAAACCCACTTTATGTGAAAAATAGCATGAGAATGTCACTGTTGCTGAATCACCAGCTAGGAAAACAATGGTACAATCTCCTTCTTACTCATAGCAAAACCTGCTATTGACTTTCATTGTCTTCCTAGCTGGAAACTCTCCTGCTTTTTTCTCACAAAGTGTTTTTTTTACTACCTTGAGAATTTATTTCAACTTGTTAAGGCTAATTCACTACTAGCGCCAGATATTGCCAGATGAGCGTCTATACAGTGGCGCTTAGAGCGACCGCTAGTAGCTGCTGTAAGTGGGTATCGGTCGCTGTAACAGAGCATCTTGGTCACTGTAGTATCCTGGCCGACATTGATGACTGTGAAGTGTGTTGGGCGCTCTAACATGAGTATAGCGCTGCAGCGAGCGAGAGGTAGTGCCAGCTCAGTGCATCCGGCACTTGGCGCTCCACACCATATTTAACAAAAAACTACACACACACACACAACGTCAGCACTCTAAAGCTGGGCGCTGTACAGTGCCAGACGCTGTGTGATCAAATGTTTTTGAACAAATATACACTCGTAACAAAGCGAAATCACATGGAATTACATTGTTTCAACACTGGGACAATAACACTTTAGTGCCAGACCTGTAAATACAATTCTGCATAAAAATATGAAAAGTCCCAAAAATGTATAAAAGTGTTTGTTTGCAGCCAGGAGAGGTCACACAATGATTTGAGCAAAAAAACAAAATTCAATTGCCAAACACGCTATTTATACATAACTAAGGAAACCCCATTGAAATGTATGGGAGAGCGCTAAAGAGCGACAAGTACTACATGGCGCTCCTGGCGCTTTACACTGAGCCGCCTGTATTAATACATGTGACGCTACATGGCGCTGTTAGAGTCGCTCACCAGATTCGCTTTCATAAATGTGGTTTTGCGTACAGCGCCCAGACGCTGCCTGCCTCTACTAAGCACTACCTGGTACTACCCCTTCTTAAATAACCCCATAACTCTTTTTTTCTTTGCATCTTTTCTCCGTTTATTTTTTGTGTCTCATTGCACCTTCTCTCTAACCCCATTCTGTGGCCTTTCCACCTCCTCTTCAGCTCTGTTTATTTTTGTATACCCTTTCCATTCCTTACTCTGTCACTTTGCATCCCTTCTCCAGTCCTTCTGCTATGTCAATGGGTGCCTCAGCAGCAGGGGCGGACTGGCCATAGGGAGACCCGGGAGAATTCCTGGTGGGGTGCACTGCTTTGTGGCCAGTTGGGTTGTTGCTTGTTACACCCCCAATCAATGCCTGTCTCTCTAATCTGCCGCCAGCTCCCCTGTAACTGGCCCCACTCTAACCTCTAAACCAAGAAACCAAACCCATGTCCATCCTCCAATGCTTTAGCCTCACATGGCTGCCCACCCCTGCCACATGATCTGCACTTAAAATAAAGTTTCAGTAACTTCTGGTTGGCCATATCTATCAGCAGGGATGCTGAAAGCTGGTCATGGGCTGACGGGGCCGGTAAAATCCTGGGCTGATTTTTGACTTCAGTCCGCCTCTGACCAGCAGTGATGTTGTATGGGTGGTGGAGGACCATCATCATCTCAGTGGCTTGCTGGAAGCTGCAGCTGATATCAGTAAAGGTGAGCTGGGGCAGGGTGCAGGGAACATTCAAGGGGGATCACTACTGAATCCTTTGCATAGGGCACACTTTAGGGTGTAGGTTCATGTTAATAATGACTCTTTCTATTGTGCAGGGCATCTCTGTTGCTGTACTATTATTTGGTTTGTCCTGGTGGTAACGATGTCCTTGTACTGTGCCACCAAGATAATGGCAATGGTTCTTAAAAGGCACAGAGCAATGCAACTTTTTTCTCTAGCCAAATTCTTCACAAATGCGTGATATCCCACGGTGCATGCCCTTGATGTATTACACACGTGCCCTTCACCAAATCAATTTTTACTCTTACCAGACTATTGGTAGATAAAGGCTCATCTCACAAATAACATGTCCATGCCAAAATGACTTCAGAAAGCATGCAGCTGATATTTAAAATCAAGTTGTCTTGCACCCAGTTTTAGGTTTCCATGTGAATGAACCTATATGAAACAAGAAAAACAAATCTAGTGCAACTCCGCAAATAAAAAGTGAAAAACATTTAATATTTTAAGATATGCATTTACAAAAGAACTGTATCTTTAAGACTTTAATTAAATCCAAGGCTTGGCCGACCTCCTCAGTATCCCCCACTACGGCCACTTGTGGTGTGGAAACAAGTAAAGCCCACCTTGTCTATCCTCGATTTATGTTACAATAAAGAATGATGTGAAGTCCCCGATGCTTATGCCTTATAAACTGAAAGATTTTGGTGGAAGGTGCCAGTCAGTGCTGTATGAGGATACCACATGGGGTGAATACTTGTTACAGGCCCTCTCCCATGATCTATTCTAGGCACACAATGCCACGTGTGACAGCACGCTGGGTGGGCATCAGACCTCATCTCGGCTGTGCACTCCCCCTGCAATCATGTGGTCACACTTCCAGAGAAACCCACAAGAAGAACTGGTGCCGATGCTTGTGAAACGACCTGCGGGGATCAGAACTCAGCAGCATCCACCATGAGGGGGTCATTCATCACCATGCCCCTTCCCAGTCTTTTTGTTGTCTCTTTGTATCTACTCTTTAAACCTTTCTGTTTGTATCTGCTGCCCCTCCTCAGCCATTTCTGTTTCACTTTAAATCTCATCAACAGCCTGTTCTGTGTCACTTTACATTCCACTCCAGCTTTATGTGCCAATTTGGATTTTCTTTTCAGTTCCCTCTGTGCTACTTTGCAGCCCCAGCCTTTCTGGCCCACTTTGCACCCCCAGCCTTTCTGGCCCACTTTGCAGCCCTAGCCTTCTGGGCCACTTTGCACCCCCAGCCTTTCTGGGCCACTTTGCAGCCCCAGCCTTTCTGGCCCACTTTGCAGCCCCAGCCTTTCTGGCCCACTTTGCACCCCCAGCCTTTCTGGGCCACTTTGCAGCCCTAGCCTTCCTGGGCCACTTTGCACCCCCAGACTTTCTGCCCCACTTTGCACCCCCAACCTTTCTGGCCCACTTTGCACCCCCAGCCTTTCTGGCCCACTTTGCACCTCCAGCCGTTCTGGGGCCACTTTGCACCCCCAGCCTTTCTGGCCCACTTTGCACCACCAGCCTTTCTGGCCCACTTTGTACCCCCAGCCTTTCTGGCCCACTTTGCACCACCAGCCTTTCTGGGCCACTTTGCAGCCCCAGCCTTTTTGGCCCACTTTGCACCCCCAGACTTTCTGGCCCACTTTGCACCCCCAGCCTTTCTGGCCCACTTTGCACCACCAGCCTTTCTGGCCCACTTTGTACCCCCAGCCTTTCTGGCCCACTTTGCACCCCCAGCCTTTCTGGCCCACTTTGCACCCCCAGCCTTTCTGGGCCACTTTGCACCACCAGCCTTTCTGGCCCACTTTGTACCCCCAGCCTTTTTGGCCCACTTTGCACCCCCAGACTTTCTGGCCCACTTTGCACCCCCAGCCTTTCTGGGCCACTTTGCAGCCCCAGCCTTTCTGGGCCACTTTGCAGCCCCAACCTTTCTGGCCCACTTTGCACCCCCAGACTTTCTGGCCCACTTTGCACCCCAGCCTTTCTGGCCCACTTTGCACCCCCAGCCTTTCTGGCCCACTTTGTACCCCCAGCCTTTCTGGCCCACTTTGCACCCCCAGCCTTTCTGGCCCACTTTGCACCCCCGGCCTTTCTGGCCCACTTTGCACCCCAGCCTTTCTGGCCCACTTTGCACCCCCAGACTTTCTGGCCCACTTTGTACCCCCAGCCTTTCTGGCCCACTTTGCACCCCCAGCCTTTCTGGCCCACTTTGCTCCCCCAGCCTTTCTGGCCCACTTTGCACCCCCAGCCTTTCTGGCCCACTTTGCACCCCCAGACTTTCTGGCCCACTTTGCACCCCCAGCCTTTCTGGGCCACTTTGCAGCCCCAGCCTTTCTGGGCCACTTTGCAGCCCCAGCCTTTCTGGCCCACTTTGCACCCCCAGACTTTCTGGCCCACTTTGCACCCCAGCCTTTCTGGCCCACTTTGCACCCCCAGCCTTTCTGGCCCACTTTGCACCCCAGCCTTTCTGGCCCACTTTGCACCCCCAGCCTTTCTGGCCCACTTTGTATCCCCAGCCTTTCTGGCCCACTTTGCACCCCCAGCCTTTCTGGCCCACTTTGCACCCCCAGCCTTTCTGGCCCACTTTGCACCCCCAGCCTTTCTGGCCCACTTTGCACCCCCAGCCTTTCTGGCCCACTTTGCACCCCCAGCCTTTCTGGGCTACTTTGCAACCCCAGCCTTTCTGGCCCACTTTGCAGCCCCAGCCTTTCTGGCCCACTTTGCACCACCAGCCTTTCTGGGCCACTGTGCAGCCCCAGCCTTTCTGGGCCACTGTGCAGCCCCAGCCTTTCTGGCCCACTTTGCACCCCCAGCCTTTCTGGCCCACTTTGCAGCCCCAGCCTTTCTGGCCCACTTTGCACCCCCAGACTTTCTGGCCCACTTTGCACCCCCAGCCTTTCTGGCTCACTTTGTACCCCCAGCCTTTCTGGCCCACTTTGCACCCCCAGCCTTTCTGGCCCACTTTGCACCCCCAGCCTTTCTGGCCCACTTTGCAGCCCCAGCCGTTCTGGGGCCACTTTGCACCCCCAGCCTTTCTGGCCCACTTTGCACCACCAGCCTTTCTGGCCCACTTTGTACCCCCAGCCTTTCTGGCCCACTTTGCACCCCCAGACTTTCTGGCCCACTTTGCACCCCCAGCCTTTCTGGGCCACTTTGCACCACCAGCCTTTCTGGGCCACTTTGCAGCCCCAGCCTTTCTGGCCCACTTTGCACCACCAGCCTTTCTGGCCCACTTTGTACCCCCAGCCTTTCTGGCCCACTTTGCACCCCCAGCCTTTCTGGCCCACTTTGCACCCCCAGCCTTTCTGGGCCACTTTGCACTACCAGCCTTTCTGGCCCACTTTGTACCCCCAGCCTTTTTGGCCCACTTTGCACCCCCAGACTTTCTGGCCCACTTTGCACCCCCAGCCTTTCTGGGCCACTTTGCAGCCCCAGCCTTTCTGGCCCACTTTGCACCCCAGCCTTTCTGGCCCACTTTGCACCCCCAGCCTTTCTGGCCCACTTTGTACCCCCAGCCTTTCTGGCCCACTTTGCACCCCCAGCCTTTCTGGCCCACTTTGCACCCCCAGCCTTTCTGGCCCACTTTGCACCCCCAGACTTTCTGGCCCACTTTGCACCCCCAGACTTTCTGGCCCACTTTGCACCCCCAGCCTTTCTGGGCTACTTTGCAACCCCAGCCTTTCTGGCCCACTTTGCAGCCCCAGCCTTTCTGGCCCACTTTGCACCACCAGCCTTTCTGGGCCACTGTGCAGCCCCAGCCTTTCTGGCCCACTTTGCAGCCCCAGCCTTTCTGGCCCACTTTGCACCCCAGCCTTTCTGGCCCACTTTGCACCCCCAGCCTTTCTGGCCCACTTTGTATCCCCAGCCTTTCTGGCCCACTTTGCACCCCCAGCCTTTCTGGCCCACTTTGCACCCCCAGCCTTTCTGGCCACTTTGCACCCCCAGCCTTTCTGGCCCACTTTGCACCCCCAGCCTTTCTGGCCCACTTTGCACCCCCAGCCTTTCTGGGCTACTTTGCAACCCCAACCTTTCTGGCCCACTTTGCAGCCCCAGCCTTTCTGGCCCACTTTGAACCACCAGCCTTTCTGGGCCACTGTGCAGCCCCAGCCTTTCTGGCCCACTTTGCAGCCCCAGCCTTTCTGGCCCACTTTGCAGCCCCAGCCTTTCTGGCCCACGTTGCACCCCCAGACTTTTTGGCCCACTTTGCACCCCCAGCCTTTCTGGCTCACTTTGTACCCCCAGCCTTTCTGGCCCACTTTGCACCCCCAGCCTTTCTGGCCCACTTTGCACCCCCAGCCTTTCTGGCCCACTTTGCACCCCCAGCCTTCCTGGGGCCACTTTGCACCCCCAGCCTTTCTGGCCCACTTTGCAGCCCCAGCCTTTCTGGGCCACTTTGCAGCCCCAGCCTTTCTGGCCCACTTTGCACCCCCAGCCTTTCTGGCCCACTTTGCAGCCCCAGCCTTTCTGGCCCACTTTGCACCCCCAGCCTTTCTGGGCCACTTTGCAGCCCTAGCCTTTCTGGGCCACTTTGCAGCCCCAGCCTTTCTGGCCCACTTTGCACCCCCAGCCTTTCTGGCCCACTTTGCAGCCCCAGCCTTTCTGGGCCAATTTGCACCCCCAGCCTTCCTGGGGCCACTTCGCAGCCCCAGCCTTTCTGGCCCACTTTGCAGCCCCAGCCTTTCTGGCCCACTTTGCAGCCCCAGCCTTTCTGGGCCAATTTGCACCCCCAGCCTTTCTGGGCCACTTTGCAGCCCCAGCCTTTCTGGGCCAATTTGCACCCCCAGCCTTTCTGGGCCACTTTGCAGCCCCAGCCTTTCTGGGCCAATTTGCACCCCCAGCCTTTCTGGCCCACTTTGCAGCCCCAGCCTTTCTGGGCCAATTTGCACCCCCAGCCTTTCTGGGCCACTTTGCAGCCCTAGCCTTTCTGGGCCACTTTGCAGCCCCAGCCTTTCTGGCCCACTTTGCAGCCCCAGCCTTTCTGGCCCACTTTGCACCCCCAGACTTTCTGGCCCACTTTGCACCCCCAGCCTTTCTGGCTCACTTTGCACCCCCAGCCTTCCTGGGGCCACTTCGCAGCCCCAGCCTTTCTGGCCCACTTTGTACCCCCAGCTATTCTGGCCCACTTTGCACCCCAGCCTTTCTGGCCCACTTTGCACCCCCAGCCTTTCTGGCCCACTTTGCACCCCCAGCCTTCCTGGGGCCACTTCGCAGCCCCAGCCTTTCTGGCCCACTTCGCAGCCCCAGCCTTTCTGGCTCACTTTGTACCCCCAGCTATTCTGGCCCACTTTGCACCCCAGCCTTTCTGGCCCACTTTGCACCCCCAGCCTTTCTGGCCCACTTTGCACCCCCAGCCTTCCTGGGGCCACTTCGCAGCCCCAGCCTTTCTGGCCCACTTTGCAGCCCCAGCCTTTCTGGCCCACTTTGCAGCCCCAGCCTTTCTGACCCACTTTGCACCCCCAGCCTTTCTGGGCCACTTTGCACCCCCAGCCTTTCTGGCCCACTTTGCACCCCCAGCCTTTCTGGGCCACTTTGCAGCCCCAGCCTTTCTGGGCCAATTTGCACCCCCAGCCTTTCTGGGCCACTTTGCAGCCCCAGCCTTTCTGGGCCACTTTGCAGCCCCAGCCTTTCTGGGCCAATTTGCAGCCCCAGCCTTTCTGGGCCACTTTGCAGCCCCAGCCTTTCTGGGCCACTTTGCAGCCCCAGCCTTTCTGGCCCACTTTGCACCCACAGCCTTTCTGGCCCCCTTTGCACCCCCAGCCTTTCTGGCCCACTTTGCAGCCCCAGCCTTTCTGGGCCACTTTGCAGCCCTAGCCTTTCTGGGCCACTTTGCAGCCCCAGCCTTTCTGGCCCACTTTGCACCCCCAGCCTTTCTGGCCCACTTTGCACCCCCAGCCTTTCTGGCCCACTTTGCAGCCCCAGCCTTTCTGGGCCACTTTGCAGCCCTAGCCTTTCTGGGCCACTTTGCAGCCCCAGCCTTTCTGGCCCACTTTGCACCCCCAGCCTTTCTGGCCCACTTTGCACCCCCAGCCTTTCTGGCCCACTTTGCACCCCCAGCCTTTCTGGGCCACTTTGCAGCCCCAGCCTTTCTGGGCCACTTTGCACCCCCAGCCTTTCTGGGCCACTTTGCACCCCCAGCCTTTCTGGGCCACTTTGCAGCCCCAGCCTTTCTGGGCCACTTTGCAGCCCCAGCCTTTCTGGGCCACTTTGCAGCCCCAGCCTTTCTGGGCCACTTTGCAGCCCCAGCCTTTCTGGGCCACTTTGCACCCCCAGCCTTTCTGGGCCACTTTGCAGCCCCAGCCTTTCTGGGCCAATTTGCACCCCCAGCCTTTCTGACCCACTATGCAGCCCCAGCCTTTCTGGCCCACTTTGCACCCCAGCCTTTCTGGCCCACTTTGCACCCCAGCCTTTCTGGCCCACTATGCAGCCCCAGCTCTTTCTGTACCATTCTGCACATTCCAGTCCTTTTTGTGCCATATTTCACATCAGCTTTTTCTGTGTAACTTTGCCCCCCTTTTCTGATTTTCTGTGCCAGTTGATATCTCTACTCCAGACCCTTTCTGTGCTACTTTGCTTCCCCTTTATCAGCTCTTGCTGTGCCCCCCTTTCATTCTCTTTCTAGCTCTTTCTGTGCCCCCCATACTTTTCGGTGCCACTTTGCTTCTCCTCATCAGCTCTTTCTGTGACACTTTACAAAGGCTCCAGATTTTTATGAGGGACATTTCCTTTCCAGCCCCTTCTATGCCACTTTACATCCCCTTATCAGTTCTTTGTCTGCCAGTTTGCATCCCCTTTCTAGCCCTTTCTCTGCCACTGTGCATTGCCTCTGTATAGTTCATTCTGTGCCCCTTTGCATCCCCTATCCAGTCCTTTCTGTGTCACTATGCATCTCCTTTCCAGTCCCTTCTGTGCCACTTTTCATCCCCTATCCAGTCCTTTCTGTGTCACTATGCATCTCCTTTCCAGCCCCTTCTGTGACACTTTGCATCCCCTATCCAGTTCTTTCTGTGTCACTATGCATCTCCTTTCCAGTCCCTTCTGTGCCACTTTTCATCCCCTATCCAGTCCTTTCTGTGTCACTATGCATCTCCTTTCCAGCCCCTTCTGTGCCACTTTGTATCCCCTCATCAGCTCTTTCTCTGCCACTGTGCATTCTCTTCAGCCTTTTTGTGCCCCTTTACATTTCCTCTCAGGTCCTTTCTGTGTCATTGTGCATCCCCTCTGCTGTCCTTTTTGTGCCACTTTTCTTCCTCCCTTCCTGTGTGGATTAGGGTGAAACATAGGGGTGGTCTGGCATCCAGTGTATCACTGGGTGAGAGCAATGATTTGCCCCTTGCAGATGAAAATAATCAGCCCTGGATGGTGAAAGAGTCATTATATAGATCCCTGAAAGTGGGCAAATGGGGATGCGGCTTCAAAAGAGGGACAGCTCCTCTGAATTAAAATCACCTGATAACTGTGAAAAAATAGGGAAGTAGAAGCAATGTCAGAGACACCCTTCCTGCTGCGCAATTCAACTTCCCATCTCAGTAGATTAGTTCTTTCTTACGATGATGGTGCAACTTCCAGCCAAGATAACCATTCGCCCACGCAGCGTCTCCAGCACAGAGCATGCTGCAGATGTGCCGCAAGAGGCTGCGGCTTCCAGAGAAGGTGTAATCCATGTGTCTCAATAAAGGGGCTGTAATATCTTTAGGTGTATTGGGTAGAGGGGTAGATGACTCCCCAACATTTCTAGTCACACACGATTGATATCAGCAAACCACCCAGACCACTCCATGCTATTCATCACAGCAGGGTGCATCCAGGATGCATCCATTCACAGAAAATGGCTTCCCTTTAAAGTACCTTTTAATTGTCATAGCCATACAGATGACACTTTGCTGCACATTTACCATCCATCTTATTATCCTTTCAAACTATCCTATACGCCTTGTATTCATTCAGTTCCTCTTCGGGTGAATCTACGGCAGTACATAGGGTTAATTTTGACTACAGGTCCACTTTAAGAAAGTTGTCCTCAAAGTTTTTCCACTGATCTACTCATTGAGACCACAGTGGAGGGTGAACTGGTACATGGCCTCTAGAAGAATCGCTGTGTGCAAGCATGGCAAGGGGCCCATTCCCTTAGGTGGGTGCCTTTTGATGTTCCAGAAAATTGTGCCCACTGCTCTGGGGGCGTGTATGGGCTCACTTGTGTTAAAGTGGACCAAAACCTGGGATTTTAACCCCCACAGGTTTTGGTCTGCTTCACAGGGGCATACTGATTTGGGATACCCCATGTGTGAAACCCCTTGGGTTCATCCATTACCTCAAAACATCAATCCCACGGCACATGTGTGCTTTTCAGGGGCGTAACTATAGGGGGTGTTACCACACTGGGGCCCAGAA
Organism: Gastrophryne carolinensis; assembly: GCA_027917425.1. NCBI lineage: Eukaryota > Metazoa > Chordata > Amphibia > Anura > Microhylidae > Gastrophryne > Gastrophryne carolinensis. The sequence continues at coordinate 224,178,706 of CM051235.1, forward strand.
GGTTGGGGGCCCATCATTTTTTGCTCCTCCACCTTATTTATCAGATTGGAGGTCACTTGGTATGATTTAGAGAAAGAAAGCTTGAAAAGTCTCGTCTGATTCAACCTTTAGTTGTCCAGTTGCATCCGACTGAGTTACAAGACAAAAATACATTTTACTGTATGAGCCATGGCAGGGCCCCATTAAAAGTTTGCACCAGGGCCCCATCACATTTAGGGGGTTATTAAAGAAGAGATAGCGCCAGGTAGTGCCTCGTAGCGGCAGGCAGCATCTGGTGAATGCTGGGCACTGTAGGCAAAACCACATTTATGAAAGCGAATCTGGTGAGCGACTCTAATAGCGCCATGTAGCGTCACATGTATTATTACAGGCGGCTTAGGCCCTTATTCATCAAGCGATAGCGCCAGGTAGTGTCCGACGAGCGCCAGGTAGCGGCAGCTAACGGCGACTACCGACTCAAGTACGCCCGGCGGCGGTCACAATGACGCATTTATCAAGCAAAATGAGGCTAGCGCCGGCGAGAGCGACGGCTAGCGCGGCATTCATCATGAAGCCGCCTGGACCGAACAGCGCCGCTGCAAATTCCCTCACAGCGCCAGGTATGAGCTGTCGCTCCCTGGCGATGTCCAATGCATTTCAATGGAGCAATCTACAATTAATCATAATTAATTGGTATTATTTTTTTTTAATATTTTTTTAATGTCAAAAAAACGGAGACCACTTCTGCAATGTTAGGATTTATTTTTAAGTCAAAAAAAAAAAAAAAAAAAAAATATGTGCAGAATTGATCAAACAGGTCTGAGATTAATGTATTCATATAACAAAATGATTCTAAAAACATGTATAATGTTACATTCAAAAAATATGGTTGTTTAGGGGTTAAAAACTAGTTAATACAGATCGCCGTCAGCGCTCTGGGGTTTAAACAAGGAATGGACAGCGACAGCACATTCGGAGCGTGATTTTTTGATGAATATGAAGCTAGCCGTTCGCTCTGGCCATTCGTTGTCAGGCACTCACATACAACGCTGGACCTGTGAAACAGCGACCCCCCAGCCCGTATTCAACATTACCGCACACCGACTGAGTCGCTGTCATCAAGCTAATGCCGGCCAAGCACAGCGAATACTGGCTGGCGCTGAAAAAATCACGCTACAGTCGCTCATCTGTCGCTACCTGGCGCTATTGATGAATCGGCCTCCCCGTGTATAGCGCCGATTCTCTAGCTTCCAGAGCGACAGGTATTACCTTTCGCTCAGTGTCGCTCTCCCATACATTTCAATGGCCATTCATTTGCTTGTGTTTAAACAGCATTTTTGACAAGGTTTTTTATATTTTTATGCAGAATTGTCATTACAGGTCTGGCACTAAAGTGTTAATGTCACAGTGTTAAAACAATGTCATTCCATGTGTTTTCACTTTGTTACAGGTGTATAAGTGTTCAAAATCACACAGCGCCTGGCGCTCTATGCTATAGCGTCCAGATTTAGAGTGCCGATGCTGTGTGTGTGTCCTTTTTTGATAAGTATGGTGTGAAGCTCCGAGAGTCAGTCGCACTGAGCTGATGCTACCTTTTGCTCCCTGCAGTGCTATACTGGTTTTAGAGCTCCCAACATACATCACATTCATCAATGCGGGCCAGGTTACTACAGCGACTGAGGCTCTCTGTAACAGCGCCCCATAACCTGCTTACAGTGCCGCTATACAGACTCTCATCTGCCGACACCTGGCATTAGTAATGAATCAGCCTCTTACTTACTCCACTGACCCTCCTCCTCCTCCAATGATAATTCATTTGCCTTTGCCTACAGCTGCGAGCACCCACCCTAGCCATTTAAATATGCCTGGTATGGGGTGTGCACAGGAGATGCAGGTGGGCAGGGGATACTATAGGAGGCCCATGTGTGTGCCATGGGTTTGCTGGTTCAAGATATGTAACTGTTGAACTGGGGATTTTACGAATCAGGGCACCACAAATCAAGATACCCGCTATGGAGGGGCTTTAACACAGCTAGAAAGTATTTTAGACTATAAGGTCACCAGACACTCACCTTGATCTAGGATCCCATAGTACATTCAGTCTGTATCTGATATGCCCGCTGTGCGTGCTCGCAGTCCTTTGCAAACTTGTTGGCAGAATGCATTACAGAGCAGGGATTGCATGGGGTGCACAGCTAGGTTTAGGCGTGCTCTGCTAAGCCACGCACCCCATCGCTTTCCTGTTCCCTCCATCATGTACACTTGTGCCGGCTGTCTATCAAGTGTGCCGCATGCAGTGCGCAGAGTAGAGATGCCAATCTTATTATTTTGTCAATCTCATGGCAGCATCTCTAGCATCCCTCTGGCTCATGTGTGCACCCGCCTCAGGCCTATCAGAATGGCAGGTATGCACAGCCGGTGCAAAGCTGCCACATGGATGCTGGCCTCTCTCCTTACACGTACTATGATGGTTTATGCCGCTAATATTATGTACGTATATAATACATACATGTATATAATGCTGATTGAAGTAGAGCCTGGACATGCGCCATGGGACTGATATAAAGTTAATTGGAGGCAGGGGGTCTCTTGAATAAGGGACAAAACCTGGATAGTGAAAATACCTGATCCTGATTCCTTAAAAGTGGGCCAAAACTCACCAGTGATGCAGAACCAAATGAGCTAATCCCCTGCTGATAGTCTTCTTCCTGGCAATAGAAAAATAAAAAGCCTACCCTGTCATTATAAATCCCCGTTTTTGGCTTTTTATTTCCAAGCTCCTATGTCATTGGGTAGCTGCCCCAGGGTGGGATTTCTTTAGAAATAGCAGCATGTTCAAGTCCCTGGTACTGGGTCATGATGCAATCCAGCAATCGCTGGCCCTGCTATTGTGACCAAAACCCAGGTGAATGAAAAACCTAATTTTAGGTCCACTTTAACTTCCAGCCTGTAGGCTTTTCCTTGAAGTTGCAGATTTACATGAGTGGCATCATGTACATCAAACAGCAAATGACCCAGATTGGAACGAGAGCCAGCGCATGTGCTATTGGACCAGGAAGAGGTGAGTTGTAGTGAGTGAACTGGGGGGTTTCACACAGTGGGGTATTCAGGATGCCCCCGGAGCAGGGAACAAAACCTGGGATAGTCAAAATCCTGCTTTAAGATATTCTGTACAAGGAACTGTCACATGTCTCTGTAATAATAAAAATAATATTTATTTTTATAGCGCCAACGGGGAGGCCGATTCATTAATAGCGCCAGATAGCGACAGATGAGCGCCAGTAGCGTGATTTTCACAGCGCCAGCTAGTATTCGCTGTGCTTGGCCGGGGGTTGCTTGTTGTCAGCGACTCAGTCGGTGTGCGGTAATGTTGACTACGGGGTTAGGGGTCGCTGTTTCACAGGTTCCGCGTTGTATGGGTGCGCCTGACAGCGAATGGCCAGAGCGAACGGCTTGCTGCAGATTCATTAAAAAATCACGCTCAAAAAATTCTCGCGCTGTGAATTCCTTGTTTAAACCCCAGAGCGCTGGCGGCGATGTGTGTAAAGTAGTTTTTAACCCCCAAACAACCTTTTTTTTTATATGTAAAAATTATACAAGTTTTTCTAAACATTTTGTAATATGATTACATTAATATCAGACCTGTAATATCAATTCTGCACATTTTTTTTTTTTTTTTTTTTACTTTAAAAAAAATCCTAACATTGCAGAAGTGGTCACAGAATTTTTTAAATTAAAAAAAAAAAAAAAAACAGTAATAGCAATTAATTATGATTATTTAAAGATTGCTCCATTGAAATGCATTGGACCACGCCAGGGAGCGCCAGGTCATACCTGTCGCTGTGATGGGATTAGCAGCGGCGCAGTTCGTTGCAGTCGGCTACATGATGAATCCCGCGCTAGCTGCCGCTCTCGCCGGCGCTAGCCTCATTTAGCGTGATAAGAGGCCAATTCATTAATAGCGCCAGGTAGCGACAGATGAGCGCCAGTAGCGTGATTTTCACAGCGCCAGCTAGTATTCGCTGTGCTTGGCCGGGGTTTGCTTGTTGTCAGCGACTCAGTCGGTGTGCGGTAATGTTGAATACGGGGTTAGGGGTCGCTGTTTCACAGGTTCCGCGTTGTATGGGTGCGCCTGACAGCGAATGGCCAGAGCGAACGGCTTGCTGCAGATTCATTAAAAAATCACGCTCAAAAAATTCTCGCGCTGTGAATTCCTTGTTTAAACCCCAGAGCGCTGGCGGCGATGTGTGTAAAGTAGTTTTTAACCCCCAAACAACCTTTTTTTTATATGTAAAAATTATACAAGTTTTTCTAAACATTTTGTAATATGAATACATTAATATCAGACCTGTAATATCAATTCTGCACATTTTTTTTTTTTTTTACTTTAAAAAAAAATCCTAACATTGCAGAAGTGGTCACAGAATTTTTTACATAAAAAAAAAAAAAAAACAGTAATAGCAATTAATTATGATTATTTAAAGATTGCTCCATTGAAATGCATTGGACCACGCCAGGGAGCGCCAGGTCATACCTGTCGCTGTGATGGGATTAGCAGCGGCGCAGTTCGTTGCAGTCGGCTACATGATGAATCCCGCGCTAGCTGACGCTCTCGCCGGCGCTAGCCTCATTTAGCGTGATAAGAGGCCGATTCATTAATAGCGCCAGGTAGCGACAGATGAGCGCCAGTAGCGTGATTTTCACAGCGCCAGCTAGTATTCGCTGTGCTTGGCCGGGGTTTGCTTGTTGTCAGCGACTCAGTCGGTGTGCGGTAATGTTGAATACGGGGTTAGGGGTCGCTGTTTCACAGGTTCCGCGTTGTATGGGTGCGCCTGACAGCGAATGGCCAGAGCGAACGGCTTGCTGCAGATTCATTAAAAAATCACGCTCATAAATTTCTCGCGCTGTGAATTCCTTGTTTAAACCCCAGAGCGCTGGCGGCGATGTGTGTAAAGTAGTTTTTAACCCCCAAGCAACCTTTTTTTTTATATGTAAAAATTATACAAGTTTTTCTAAACATTTTGTAATATGAATACATTAATATCAGACCTGTAATATCAATTCTGCACATTTTTTTTTTTTTTTTTTACTTAAAAAAAAATCCTAACATTGCAGAAGTGGTCACAGAATTTTTTACATTAAAAAAAAACAAAAAAAACAGTAATAGCAATTAATTATGATTATTTAAAGATTGCTCCATTGAAATGCATTGGACCACGCCAGGGAGCGCCAGGTCATACCTGTCGCTGTGATGGGATTAGCAGCGGCGCAGTTCGTTGCAGTCGGCTACATGATGAATCCCGCGCTAGCTGACGCTCTCACCGGCGCTAGCCTCATTTAGTGTGATAAATGCGTCATTGTGACCGCCGCCGGGCGTACTTGAGTCGGTAGCCGCCGATAGCTGGCGGTACCTGGCGCTCGTCAGACACTACCTGGCGCTAGCCCGTGATAAATAAGGCCGTAAATGCGTCATTGTGACCGCCGCCGGGCGTACTTGATTCGGTAGCCGCCGATAGCTGGCAGTACCTGGCGCTCGTCAGACACTACCTGGCGCTAGCCCTTGATAAATAAGGCCGATATTCCGCAGTGCTTTACAATAAGAGGTTTATTGTACAAAGCAAATGTAATAAATTGTCACATTGCTCTATTAGAATAATAATATTTATTTATATATAACATATTCTGCAGCGTTTACAATCAGATGTTTATTGTACAAAGCAAATGTAATAAATTGTCACATTGCTGTATTAGAATAATAATATTTATTTATATATAACATATTCTGCAGCGCTTTACAATCAGATGTTTATTGTACAAAGCAAATGTAATAAATTGTCACATTGCTCTATTCGAATAATAATATGTATTTATATATAACATATTCTGCAGCGCTTTACAATCAGAGGTTTATTGTACAAAGCAAATGTAATAAATTGTCACATTGCTGTATTAGAATAATAATATGTATTTATATATAACATATTCTGCAGCGCTTTACAATCAGAGGTTTATTGTACAAAGCAAATGTAATAAATTGTCACAATGCTGTATAAGAATAATAATATTTATTTATATATTACATATTCTATAGCGCTTTACAATCAGAGGGTTCATGTACAAAGCAAATGTAATAAATTGTCACATTGCTGTATTAGAATAATAATAATTATGTATATATAACATATTCTGCAGCGCTTTACAATCAGAGGGTTGATGTACAAACAGTAATAAGTTACATGGCAACAAATGAGTCAGCAATCGAAACAAAAGTTTACAATCCAGTGAAAGTTTTAGGTGCAAATCATGCTCTAACCTTTCCTGTTACTATCACACCTTATTCTCTAATAAAACAGGAAAGCATCCTGGAGATATTTTAAGGCAAGTTTATTAAATCAGGACTAACAATGTGAACTTTGCAGAAGTTACAAAGTACCAGCAGTGAGCAAGCAGGGAGGCTGGACTGTTCCATTCTGTCTATGGGGAGGAGGGTCTATCACAAAGGAGGGGGGGGGTGTTATATGGCTACTGAATGACGTGTAAGGGAGGCCTCCCCCCCTGTTCAGGAGGGGCGGGTAGTACAGTCCAGTGTGGCTCCCCTGGCTGTGCAGGCAGGATTGTCCTGGCAGTGTGACTCTGCTTGGCCGCACAGCTGACATTCCATGGGCAATGCGCCCCCGGGGCTGGCCCCCTGCACAGCATGAGGAAGAACAAAGTCATGGTCCTGGCGACCTGTCTGGGCTCTTTCATCTTGATCATCTTTTATTTCCAGAGCAGCCTCAGCTCAGGTAAGTGGATCCTAACTCACCTTCTCTAACTGGAATTAATACTAGGCTAGATTGCAAGCGATGTGGCTCTCTCTGATTCATTGAAAGATGCTTTTCAGATTAAACTCTGAATGAAAAAACTTTTGTGTAGAATGGATGGAACATGATATAAGCTGACCGACCGAATTGGATGGAACGGTTAGGTTGGATCTCCATAGCCCCAGGCTTGACATTCTGGCAGAAATCTGACAAACCTTTACTGATCAGATGAAGCTGTAAGGGGGGAGGGGGAGCAGATGCTGCTGCCTCATGCAGGGATGAAAGTGCTATAAGTTTTCCTATCAACCCCAATTCTCATTCAATCTGGTCTGCTTTAGAGAGGGCTAAACAAAGGATCTATATAATTGTCATTTGCTCTTTATTTGATCTATTTGCTTGATTTACCGTATTTGAAGTATCCTCACAATTTTTCATTTCATTTGATTTTACCTGATTCGACTGAAAATGACAATGAAACAAAGGATCGGAATGAATCTTTAGATGTTCTGATCAAGTGCTCTCCCAATCTTTTATTTCATTAGATTTTAAACTAAAATGACTGGCAAAGGATCAGTCAAATAGGTAAATCTTCCAGGCAACAAAGGAGCACACGTTGTCTGATGAAGTGCTCTGCTTTTCATTTACATTTGATTTAATCTGCTAGAGAATGGATTTATCAAATGTGTGAAGTATGTGGGAGCAAAGGACCGGATTAAATGTCTGTTGCTCTTCAATCTGTTAGAATGTTCGCCTAATCTTTCATTCCATCAGATGCTAAAGGATCACATGAATTAGGGGCAAAAGTTTATGTAACAAAGGATCAAATTACCCGTTCGAGGTCTGATCGAGTGTTCCAATATTCATTCAATCAAATTTTGATTTGCTAGGGATCCATCAAATACGGCTGTTGTCCATGCAACAAATGATAATAATAATTGTCTTTAGTTGTAGTGAGTGTTATGATTTTAGTTCAATCAGATTTTGATCAGTCTCAGTTTAAAAGGGATCTGACAGCTAAGCACCAAAAGATCAGCATAATTGTCTGTTCATGGTCTGATAACATATTAAGCCTTCCATTCAAGCAGATTGATCTGATTTGCCTGGCTAAGTATCAGCCAAACATTTATGCAACTGATAAATGTTGTTTGATCAAGTGTTCTAATCTGATATGACTGAGGAAGTTCTATTCAATAGAACCTAAGGTCTATCCAACAACCGATCAAAATAATTGTCTGGTCTAATCAAATGTTCTGCTTTTCATTTGATCACATTTTGATTTGAGAATGTCAAATAGGGCTGAGATTTATGCAACAAAGGATCAGATTATTTATCTTTAGCTGTTTGTTTTTTGTTTGGATATGCTTGAGAAAGGATGTCAGTTCTATGCAACAAAGGATCTTATTTAAGTCAAACACTGCTGCTTCATTGAATTAAAGTTGAGGATCATGATAGGGGCCATCGACACAAGTTGATTAATGACCATTTGTCAGTGGTGTTAGTCAATTATTATAGCTGTGTAGATTCCCTAGCTGAAAAACAATGGATTTTAGTAGATACCTTTAAGGTGGACATACTCTAGATTAAATAAATAAGAATGCCACGCAGTTTGGTATAAAAAGAATCTGATTGGTTGGGGATACTTTATTTCAGAATATGTCCATTGAAAGAAAGTTATTTGTTAGAGGTGTCTATGGGTTGAATCAGTCACAATCATCATAGATCATTAACGTGCCCATAGACATATGACAGCCAATGATCTCTATCAAATCTAGCCATGGCAATGACCATTGCTTGAGTACCAGCCCCCCTGTGATACAGGTATAAGATTTAGATGAAAGAGCATGCTGGTGCTTATAGTTCTATGGGGACACAAGCAGGGAAAGTTTACAGTCATTGCCCTATTAGCATTGCTGGTTTCACAGCAACCTCCCCCCTCCTGGTGCTTTCAAAAACCCAATATGTGATATATAGTTGAGGACATAGGGAGTTTGAAAAGGAAGATCATGACCATAGTTGGCTTAAACTGGAGCAACAGCTTTGACCACTTGAAAAAACTCCCCAAAACTGCATGAATGATACTGAATCATTGTCAGCACTTACATTTGCTGTATCCACTTAAAGTTGAAATTCCACCTCACTGATTTTCTCGTGGTCGTGACCATCTTGGAGCACTTGTAGGCTTCCATGCGCGTCCTCCGCCTCCCGCACGTCCCTCTAGCAGGGCGCGCACCCGCGCCGGCCGCGCTGCCTCTCGTTGTCCGTCGGCAGCGATTGGGCGAGCAGGTCACGTGGGAGCGGGGTCAGGTGAGTTTTTCGGGGCTTTCTTACCTTTTCTGGGGGGTTTCACACGATCGGGGTGCCCCGTGGAAGTGGACCAATACCCAGGATAGTCAAAATCCAGGGTGTTGGTCCACTTTAAGAGTTCTAAGAGTCCGGGAAACTGAGTGTGCCAAAATTAATCAAGCCCCAAAAACAGTGATACAATTAAAGCCTCAAAACTGAAGTGTCACAAACTACCAGTGCCCAAATTGCAGCCCCAGAAAACAACCAAAAAGCAACTAACTAATGTTAAAATCTAACAAAACTAAACAGTGCAAGAGTTACCAAAAATGAATAGTGCTGAAATTCAGGCCACATAAGCTTATATTGTGAAAAATGAAGTGCCATAATCAGCAACTAAATTCAAGCCCTAAAACTAACAGTGTTAGAAACTAACAGTGCCAAAATTCAAATACCAATGGCTAACAGTTCTGACAAGCAACAGTATCCTAATCCAAGCAGACATACTGCAACAAACTGTTAGGAGAAACAACAGTACCAAAAACGGGGAGGCCAATTCATTAATAGCGCCAGGTAGCGACAGATGAGTGACAGTAGCGTTATTTTCACAGCGCACGCTAGTATTCGCTGTGCTTGCCCGTTGTTCGGCTGTTGACAGCGACCCCGTCGGTGTGCGGTAATGTTGAATACGGGGTTAGGAGTCGCTGTTTTACAGGTTCCGCGCTGTATGGGAGCGCATGACAGCGAATGGCCATAGCGAACGGCTCCCAGCATATTCATTAACAAATCACGCTCAAAAAATTCTCGCGCTGTGAAATGCTTGTTTAAACCCCAGAGCGCTGGCGGCGATGGGTTAAAAGTAGTTTTTTAACCCCCAAACAACCATATTTTTTGAAAAAAAAAAACATGTTTTTCAAAACATTTTGTAATATGAATACATTAATATCAGACCTGTAATATCAATTCTGCACAATTTTTTTTTTTTTTTACCTTAAAAAAATATATAACATTGCAGAAGTGGTCACGGAATTAAAAAAAAAAAAAAAACATTAATAGCAATTAATTAAGAATATTTAAAGATTGCTCCATTGAAATGCATTGGAGAGCGCCAGGTAGCGAGAGGTCATACCTGTCGCTGTTCAAGGTCGCTCGCTGGCGCTGTGGGGTGAGGCTGGAATAATGATGAATGATTCGCTATCTGGCGCTCTATCAGTCGCTAAGCAGGATCAGCTTGATAAATGTGTGATTGAGGAGGGGAGCCGGCGTTCTCGTGGCGGTGAGCGCCATTACCGTTCGCTCACCATTCGCTACCTGGCGCTATCCCTTGTTAAATAAGGGCCAAAGTCCCAAAATTAACAGTGATAAATTCAAGATGGGAAAAACTAACAATGCTGAAATGAAAGTACCAGAAACAAACAGTGCCAAAATCCAAGTGCCAATGGCTAACAGTGCCATGGCTAACAGTTCTGACAACCAGCAGTACCCAAATCAGTGCTAGAAAACTAACAATGCTAAAATCCAAGCACTAAAAGCTAATAGTACCAGAATGTAACAGTACTGCCAAATTTCAAGTGCCGAAATCTAAGCACCAGAAGGTAGCAGTGTGGAAATCTAAGACCCAGAAGCTAACACTGAAGCCCCAAAGACTAAAAATGTTAAAAACAGTGCCGGATCCAAATGCCAGTAACTAATAACTAACCCAAACCCAAATGCAACAGCTAAAACCTAATTGTGATGTGTACTAACACATGGAAGTTCTGATAAATAACAATATGGAACCTTAAGAAAATAACAGTGTCAACATTCAAGCCCCCAAAATAAAGGGCCAAACCAATAGAGCTATAATCCAACCCAGGAAACAACAGTGCTGAAAGAGAAATGTCTAAAAAGAACAGTACAGTAATTAACAAACAGTAATTAAATTTGAGTCATAAAGACGGGGGGGCTGATTCATCATTAGCGGCAGGTAGCGACAGATGAGCGTCTGTAGCAGGCATTTTCAGAGCGCCCGCTAGTAGTCGCAGTGCTCGGCCGTGGGCCGCGACTTTATAGCGACTCAGTCGCTGTTCAGTAATGTTGAATACATTGTGAGGAGTCGCTATTTGACCAGTACAGCGCTGTATGGGAGCGCATGTTAGCGACTGCGCATAGCGAGCGACTCACACCATATTCAGCAAAAAAACAGCCTCACAAATCCCTGGCGCTAAAAAATACTTGTTTGAAGCCCAGAGCGCAGGAGGCGGTGTGTTTAAAGTGTGTTTTCAAGCATCTATCAACTAGTAACAAAGCGAAAACATATGGAATTACATTGTAACAACATTGTAACATGAACACTTTAATGCCAGACCTGTAATGTCATTTCTGAGGATCTGAGGAAATATATAAAAAATGAAAAAACTGCTTATTCAATGCCTGAAGAGGTCAAATAATTATTTGTTATTTTTTTGAAAAAAAAATAAAAAACAAAAACCCTGTTTAAAGAGAAGAAAAGGATCGTCCATTGAAATGTATGGGAGAGAGACAGGTAGCGAGAGGTCATACCTGGCGCTGTGCAAGGCTGAACGCTATTCAGCTGTTCGCTGAGGCTGTGAAAATGATGAATCAGACGCTACATGGTGCTATCCCAGTCGCTAAACAGATTATGCTTGATAAATGTGTAATTGCGTGCCGTGTCCGGCGTTCACCAGTCGCTATCTGTCGCTACCTGTCATTAACCAGCCACTACCTGACGCTATCCCTTCTTAAATAAGGGCCCAAGTAAATCCATATTTCAAAAGCAAACAATTGTGAATACTATCATTCTCAAATCTAAGAGCTAAAACGAACTGAGCTGCTGAGTGCTGAGAACTAACAGTGCTAAAATAAAAGTGCCAAAATGTAACAATATTTGACCTTAAAGTGGAACTATAGTAAAAATGACCATAGTTTCGCAGTACTGGGTTGCCCCACTGCACAACACCGCTGTTAAAACAAGAAACCTGGCGCCCGGATACTTACCGCTTCTGGGTCTTTCCTATCAGCATCTCGGGTAGCGCTCATAGGCCCGTTCACAGGCCGCACAGTTAGGCTTCTCACTGTGATACTCCCAAGCCCATCAGCACTGGCCACTACGCTGACAAGTTGTGCCGTGGTGGCCGCAGAAGAGGCCTGAAAGCAGTGAGTGTCCGGGCGTCTTGGACTTGCACTGTTAGCAGTTTTGCCACTAGTAGTTTTTAGGGCTTACACCCACTGTTAGTTTTAGGCCCCACTGTGCATCACTGCCGTTTAAACTAGAAATCGAGAAGCCTATCAAGCGCGGCCAGCGGGCAAGCCTATCAGCCCTAGTGGCGATGCTGATAGGCTGCTCCATGGCGGCTGCAGAAGAGGCCCAGCAATGCGCAGCCGGGTAGCCTGGTCGTGCTGCCCCACTGCTGACTAGTACTGCAGAACTATGGTCATTTTTGACTATAGTTCCGCTTTAAGAAAATGACGAAGCCTAACAGTATCAAAAATGTCCTAAATCTTACAGTGCTGAAATGTAAGCCCTAAAAACTACCAGTGCCAAAATTGAAACGCTAAAAGTTAACAGGGTAACACAAGTAACAGTTCCAGGATTGAGCTGCCAACTGCTAACAGTGCCAGAGTCCAAGTGTTGAAATAAGATGTATCAACATTCAGTGTACTGCAACACGCAACTTCTGTGCAGCAGCAGCAGCACAAAATAAAGAGGATATTTCATCCCGTCATGAGCAGTGGTGGCCAGCGAAAGGGGGGGGGGGGGGGGGTGATGTGTAATTTATACTGTGTCTACAGCAGGCCTTTCAGACTGTTAACACTTTACCTGCCTGGAGAGCTGTTATCCTCCAACTCCAGTGTTATCCAACTCATTCGCTGCAGATAACTACAGAGCCCAAAACAAAGTGAATAGAGGAGATGTGAGCACTGACTGCTGACTGGCTGTGAATTCCTGTGCCAGCCATACAGCTAGTCCTAGTATGCCAGCAGGAAGCAGGGTGCTGGCGACGTCGCTGGTGGTCCATGCATAGGATCCACAACTGTGGTAATTAAACACTGTGATTCCAGGAGTATCACACAACAGGTCATTCAAAATCAGTGTACCCCATGGGTAGGATATCTGCTGGCCCTAGTGTCTTTTAGGCTCTAGGCCTGATTTTGGCCCACTTTAAGAAAGATCTCTTTTTAATTGTAAACAAAAAATCGCTCATAAAGGAAATACCATGAGTTGGGAAATGTCTCTTGAGAGTTAGGAGAAATCTCTATTTTTTTAAGAAATATCTTTTGACAGTTAGGAATGATCTGTGAGTTGGTTAATATATCATGTGAGATAGCAAACACGTTCTGTGAGTTAGGAAAATATCCAGTGTAAGCTAGAGAAAATCTAAGTGCTGCGACATATCCCCTGAGAGTTAGGAAATATCTCCTGAGAGTTAGGAAATATCTCATGAGAGTTAGGAAATATCTCCTGAGAGTTAGGAAATATCTCCTGAGAGTTAGGAAATATCTCCTGAGAGTTAGGAAATATCTCCTGAGAGTTAGGAAATATCTCCTGAGAGTTAGGAAATATCTCCTGAGAGTTAGGAAATATCTCCTGAGAGCTAGGAATGACCTATTGTGAAGAAAATACTTTATATGAGTTGTCTCCTGTGTGTTAGGAGACATTTCCTGTTATTTAAGAAATATCTATTGAGGGTTAGGAATGATCTTCTGTGAGATGGATAATATATGTGAGCTGGCAAATGCCTTCTGTGAGTTGGAAAAAATATCCCGTTTGACAAAGATCCCCTGTGAGCTACAAAATATCTCCAGAGAGTTAGAAAATATCTTCTGAGCATTAGGAAATATATCCTTTGAGTTAGGAAATATCTTCTGTGAGTTGTAAAGAGTTGAGAGAAATCTCCTGTGAGTTATGAAATAACTCATGAAAGTTGGGAAATATGCTCTGAGTTAGGATTGAGCTGTGAATATCCCTTGTTTGATATCTCTCTCTGTTAATCTAGGTTAGTGCTGGAAGACTGTTAACTATTTTTTCCATGTATGACCTGAACGCAGAGCGGTAGCCTCACTTCCGTTCCGTGGTGATCTCATAGGAAGTTCAGGTGGAAACCATGGGTGTTACTGGCAGAGTAACATCTTAAAGAAGACAAAAACACTCTGGTTCTGGAATCCAAAAAGGCGGCTCAATTTCTCCTCGGAAGTGTAAAACCTCCCCAAATCGCCATGAACTCACCTGCTTTTTTAATCCCATGGCACATGCATAGCTTGGCCCTGACTTCCCAGCTCTGTGCTTATGCTGTATCCGGCAGACTTTAATAGCGTCCTGCCAGGTGCGGCAGAAAGGATGGTGGGCTTTAGGTAGCATCAATGGATCTGCCACCCAGGGACCAACTATTAATGGTTGATATCAGCATCAACATGCTCCAACTATATTCACTTTCCCTAGACTATTACTAGACTGTCAGAATATCTGTTTTAGAAGTGAATAGGTTCACCTTAATTTTACTCTGGGGTCTCCTACTTAAAGAAGGTACCTTTCCTTTTTAGGGCCTTCCGGGGGGGTTCACACAGCAGGGCTTCATAAATAGGGATGCCCCAGGGTTAAGGAACAAGACTTAGGATAGTGAAAATATTGTGTTTTGGTTCACTTTAACAGAATGATGTAATTGTTGCGTGGCAGAAGACCAGCCTCTTAAAGGGACTGTAGGTAAAGAGCATAAACTGCTGTTTAGCAGCTCACCTCATCATGGTTGTATTCTCTCTTTTCAGAGACACCAAAAACACATCCTGTACCACCCCCCCTCCCCCCAGACATTAATGGGATTTGGGTAATGCGGAATCAGAATATTGCAAACCATTCAGCATCACTGCTGCGGATCACTTGCCTGCATACTGTTTAATACCTTCCTTGCAAACCACAGCCATGCTAAAATTAGTGGGAGAGGTTCATATCAAGCCATGAATAGGTTAATTGTATAGGCAGCCTGGCATATCTCCACCCAGGGTCTCCTTCAAACCGACAAAACAAACATGGTCTCCTCTTTCCCCACAGCATCTGGGCTGATGGGAGGAAGCCTATGTCAGGAATGCAGCAAGAGTGTCGGTGAGACCCCTGGAAGGGGGTCCTATGAAAACACCAAAATATTTCACAGCTGACATCATCACCCTTTCAATGCCCCCCTTCTCCCTATTTCTTTCGTCAGTGGAGGGTTGCCTGGAATCACATAGACTTGTGAAGTCATTGGAAACCCCTGTTATGAATCTGCGCCATGTTCCTAAGTTGCTGGCCGGTCCACCTCGTGTCTATAATGCAAAAGAATGGAAAGAAATAGATGTCTTCAGTGCACAAGTAGGTTTAATTTCTTTCCATTCCTAAACTGCTGCTTTAAGCGGATATAAACTCCCCTGACAACTATGCCATTTCAGGTCTACAAGGATCCTAACCCACCTTTTCTAGCTGCCTTTTAGCACTGGATTTGTGAGATACTCACCTTTAACACATAAGGGTGTGAGACACATCTCCAATTGAAAGAGATGCAACTGCTGCACCCCTGTTTCCTGTCCCACATCAGATTCAGAAACTATACGATACTATACTCTATAGTATAAGGCTCACTGATGGAGTTAGATAGGTGACATTAGTTAAGTGCGACGTGTGAATGGTGGCCGAGAACTCTTCCTAAGGTATAGGTTTGCAGTAACATAGCTTGTTTTCCCTAGAAACCATTTTGGGGCTTATACATATCCCATTTCAGTCATGTTTGTTATAGAACTGAATACAAATATTTCATTCTTTTTAACAATTTAAGTTGCTTTAGATTCATTTTACAGGCTGAATAGATCAAAATATGGGAACATCTGATAGTTTAGCTTTTTAATGTACACATGTGATTCAAATGATTTTTTTCCTCTATTAGGCCCCTTTCCCTACCACCCAAGCAGGGGCGGACTGGGGCTAAAAAACGGCCCGGTACATTTTGGGGCACACCGGCCCTGCTGCACTGTTCCTGGCCCGGTATAGTATCTTAATGTCACATTTTGTTCCATAACACGCACCCAGGGTTTAAAGAACAAAAATAAGAAAGAAAATATTCTGAACCAAATAGTGTGCTTAAATCCCCCCATTACAGACAGTGTGCAGAATCCCCCATTACAGGCAGTGATCGGTATCCCTCATTACATCCAGTAAGTAGCATCCCTCATTACAGTGAGTGAGGGGCATACCACACAGGCGCTTTGCGGCATCTTCCATTAAGGACAATGAGGGGGATCCCTCTTTATAGCCAATGACTGGCATCCCTACATTACAGTTATTGAGGGGCATCCCTCATTAAAGGCAGTGGTAGCATCCCTCAGTACAGCCAATGGGGGCATCCCTCATTACTGCCAGTGGAGCATCCCCCATTACTGCCAGTGGAGAAATCCCTCAATACAGTCATGGGGCATCGTCCATCACTGCCATTGGGGGTATCCCTCAGTACAGCCAGTGGGGGGCATCCCCCATTACTGCTAGTGGGGGCATCCTTCAGTACAGCCAGTGGGGGCATCCCCCATTACTGCCAGTGGGGCACAGTTGAGTTTTTTGTTAGCTAGGAATTATTAACATTAAAGCCACATTTTGATTTCCGTTTCATGATAGTAATAATATTCTAACACAACATAGGAGAAAAAATAGAAATATATTTTACTGTGTAACATCCATATACCGGTAATTGAGTTTTAAAAATTCACATATATACACACAATTGAAAATATTTTTATGTGAGATATATATATATATATATATATATATATATATATATATTTTTTTTTTGGTACAAATAAAGTGGACCGTAAATGTCTTATTGTTGTTAGACTGGCCAGAGTCTTGTATGTCCACATACAGAATTACTACAAACATAGCAAATACAATGATTGTAAATAATAAAGACATACTTTAATTATATATAGAGACAAATTTCAAGCTTCCATTTCCAATGATAAGAAAAGAGATATACTTACACTTACTATTAACAAAGACAGGTATATAGGTCCCTGTGGGATCTAGCCAGCCAGTGAGTGGCATCCCCCACTCCCTCCTCCCCCCGCCACTCACACACCCATGCACTTACCGTTGGTTCCAGATGATCGGAGGGCCGGCCTGCCTGTCCTTGCTGTTCCTGCCGCTGCCTCCCCCGCTCTCATACACACACATTCATGCTTACCGGCACTTTCTGGCTGTTGCGTGCTGGTCGCCGGTGGGCGTGCCCCATATGGCCGGCGTCCAATGAAAACAATGGACACCGCCCATTGACGACCAGCGCGCAACCGCCAGGAAGCGCCGGCCTACCAGGATATTGCCCGGTATGCCCTATGGCCAGTCCGCCCCTGCACCCAAGTGTCTCTCATTGGGAGGGACTGTCCCTCTTTGGACTTCATGTCCCCTTGTCCCTTGTTGTTCTCATTTGTCTCTTTTTGAGGTGTAACATGCAGATCTGCATTAATACATGATTCATTTGCCTATGCAAAGTGTTTATATTGTTGTAGCTGTTACACCCTATCTCCTATCGATCCCTCAATGAGGGAACGTGGCTTAATTTAAAAATTGTCCCTTTTTGCCACCCTGAAAAGTTGGAAGGTATACCTTACATATTGTGCTGTTTCCACCACACTGCTTTGGAAACGCACATGTGCAGCACAGTACACAATGCCAAAGGAGCAGCAGGTGCGGGCACCTAGAGCGGGGGTGGTGGCGACAGCATTAGGAGGCAGTGATGGACAAAGGGAACGTTATTGAAAAGACCGCTGACAGCAGAGGGACCAGGCATCCTCCTTTGGTCCAGCACTTACAATAGCCACCTTCTTGGAGTCCTTTAGCCCTTTGCTCAAGCAAGGACCTGTGACTGGACTTCAAGGGAGGCTACAGAAGGGGTATATCTTACAGTCTATTAGGATATAAGGGAGGATACAGAAGGAGAAGAGCTTACAATCTATTAGGGCAGCGATACTCAACTGGCGGACCGGGGTCCGAATGCGGACCTTGGCACCAGATTTCCGGACCCCTGCCCAGACAGCCCTGCACTCAGTTACTTCTGTGTTGACGTGCTCAGAGCTGCCCCCTTGATCGGCGATGTAGTGCTTAGTCTCCCGGCCAATGTCATGGCTCCCTGAAACCTAGCATTGCAATATGAAGTACTGCACAGGAAGTGGCATTGCAAGGTACACACAAACTTTGTGCATCATTCTCTTTGTCCAATCCTGTCCCGCTGCCCCAGCTCTGCCCCATCTGCCCCTGTCCCACCATCTCCCCCCCCCCCCAGCTCAGTCCCATCCATTCCTAACAGATTTGCTCCATCCATCCCATCACCATCCATTCCTGTCCTCCCAGCTTTATCCATCCAATCCCTGTCCCCTCAGCTCTGCCCCATCCAGCCCAGCAAGGGTAAGCAGCCTTTATTAGTTTTGCCTGGGAAATCTATAGCCCCTCCCCCAGTGTGCTGATTTCTAACTATACACCCCCTACGACAGCCCCATGCCCGGACCTTCACCTCTCACCGGATACCTTTAAATGGACCTTTACAAGAAGTGGTTGAGTACCCCTGTATTAGGGTATAAGGGAGGATACAGAAGGGGAATAGCTTACAACCTATTAGGGTATAAGGGAGGATACAAAAGGAGAAGAGCTTACAATCTATTAGGGTATAAGGGAGGATACAGAAGGAGAAGAGCTTACAATCTATTAGGGTATAAGGGAGGACACAGAAGGAGAAGAGCTTACAATCTATTAGGGTATAAGGGAGGATACAGAAGAAGAAGAGCTTACAATCTATTAGGGTATAAGGGAGGATACAGAAGGAGAAGAGCTTACAATCTATTAGGGTATAAGGGAGGATACAGAAGGAGAAGAGCTTACAATCTATTAGGGTATAAGGGAGGACACAGAAGGAGAAGAGCTTACAATCTATTAGGGTATAAGGGAGGATACAGAAGAAGAAGAGCTTACAATCTATTAGGTTATAAGGAAGGATAAAGAAGAAGAAAAACTTACAATCTATAAGGGTATAAGGGAGGATACAGGAGGAGAAGAGCTTACAATCTATTAGGGTATAAGGGAGGATACAGGAGGAGAAGAGCTTACAATATATTAGGGTATAAGGGAGGATACAGGAGGAGAAGAGCTTACAATCTATTAGGGTATAAGGGAGAATACAGAAGGAGAAGGACTTAAAGTCTACTACGGTATCAGGGGGTAATAAAAAGGGGAAAATCTTTTTATTTATAAGGGAGGATACAGAAGGGGAATCTATTACAATCTATTAGGGTATAAGGGATGCTACAGAAAAGGGGAAGAGCTTACAATCTATTATGGAATAAGGGAGAAATTGGAAGAGGAAGAGCTTGCAATCTATTAGGGTATAAGGGAGGATACAGAAGGAGAAGAGCTTCCAATATATTATGTAATAAGGGAGGACATAGAAGGGGAATCGCTTCCAATCTATTAGGGTATAAGAGAGGATACAGAGGATACAGAGAGCTTACAATCCATTATGGGATAAGGGAGGATATAGAAGTGGAAGAGATGACAATCCATTATGGGATAAGGGAGGATATAGAAGTGGAAGAGATGACAATCTATTTGGGTATAAAGGAGGATACAGCAGAGGAAGAGCTTACAACCTATTAGGGTATAAGGGAGGATACAGAAGAGGAAGATCTTACAATCTATTATGGTAAAAGGGAGGATACAGAAGGAGGAAAAGATTGCAATCTATTAGGGTATAAGGGAGGATACAGAAGAAGGAAGAGCTTACAATCTATTATGGTATAAGGGAGGATACAGAAGGAGAAGAGCTTACAATCTATTAGGGTATAAGGAAGGATACAGAAGGAGAAGAGCTTACAATCTATTAGGGTATAAGGGAGGATACAGAAGGAGAAGAGCTTACAATCTATTAGGGTATAAGGGAGGATACAGAAGGAGGAAGAGCTTACAATCTATTAGGGTATAAGGGAGGATACAACAATGGGAAGAACTTATATTCTTTTATGGAAAATATGAAAAGAGTACAATCTTCTGAGGAAAATGGAAGGGGAATGAAGGAAGAAGAGTTTTTGCCTATGAAGTTACGTCAATGTGCAGGGCCTGAGTGGTCTTTGAGCTCAGGGCACAGCCTGGATTCCAGGTCCAACCATGGAAATGAAATAGCAGCAGAAGTGAGGCCTCTGCATTTTGTCATTTGTGCAGGGATGTCAGTTTGTGATTAGTCATTTGGATTTCATTTGTGGTGGCCGGAATGTTTCAGCGATGCTTAGTTCCTCTTCCTCCTCCCTGGTACAGTGTCTGAGGTTTTCGTAACTATAATGAATACTTCCTGAAGTTAAACACTTTATTATGTAAATGTAAAGTTTCATTCTAGTCATAAAGTGTTCCAGTCTTATACTGAATATGTAACATTAATTTTCTTTCTGTGTCCCTTTATTGGGGATATTTATCCTTATGTTTGTTCAGTGGAAAAGGGAAGTTTATTTAAAAGGAAATTAATGGGTGTCAACAACACCGACTGGTAATGAGCAGCACAAAATATGTGTCGACATTATCAGTGATTCTCAGGGACTTTCTGTTACATGAACTTCCTGGATAGGCAGCATTCTAAATGATGACATCAGTCTATAGTGAATGGATAGTTGCATTCTGTTATGATGTCATCAGTCACTAAGGAATAGATAGGCAGCAAACATTGGTGATGTTACCACTCTCCGAGGATAGATGGCATTCTCAGTAAGGTCATATTATAAGTAAATTAAAGAAATTGCATCATAAGTAATAGCAACCATCACAAGAGAATGGACAGGCTGCATTCTCAGTGATGTCATTGGTTTCTATAGATAGGTGCCATTCTCAGTTTTGTCATTGATCGCAAGGTAGTAGAAAAGATGGCATTCTTGGTGATGAAATGAATTTCTAGCAGCTACACAAGCTAGATTTTCAGTTAGGTCCTGAGTCTCTACTAAATGAATAGCATGTATTTAAAATGATGTCACCATGATATTTTTTTTTGTGATGGAAGGTATGCATGCTTAGTGATGTCACTGGTCTCTAGTGTATAGATAGGTAGCAGCCTTAGTGATGTCATTGCTCTCCAGTGTATAGATAGGAGGCATTCATCAATGTTGATAAGGAAATGGACTGTTCTCCATTCCCACATTTGGGTCTCGGTTTGCTTCCAGTCCCCCATCTCTCTAGAGCAGCGGACCTCGGTGCCAAATTTCTGGACCCCTGACTTGACAGCCCTGCACTTAGTTGCTTCTGTGTTGCCATGCTCAGCGCTGCCCCTTTACAGATTGGCGTTGTAGTTGTTTGTCTCCCTGCCAGTGTCATGACTCCCTGGCACCTAGCATTGCAATATGAAGTACTGCACGGACAGGAAGTGGCATTGCAAGGTATAATCCACCCCCAGCCCACCCCCAATGTGCTGATTTCTAACTATCCATCCCCCCTGACAGCGCCCCATTCGGACCTCCGCCTCTCACCAGATGCCTGTAAATGGACCTTTACAAGAAGTGGTTGAGTACCCCTGCTCTAGAGCCTGGCAGTGGTTAAAGTTGCATGACGTGTGTCACATTTCCATTTCTTAAAAATTTAATGAGCAGGTCTGACACCGGAGGCAGGAGCGCTGTGCGGCCAGACTATAAGGATGTGAGCTTTGTTTCCTCTCCGTCTGCGGATCATCATTTCACTGTTCCATGATCCAGCATACAAGCAAATGTTTGAACACCTCCAGCCCACTAAAAGAAACACTTCTGCTGAAACTCAGCAATCCAAGCGAGGCTCCTGCCGTCCACCAAACAGTGCAGTTCTTAGTGATGTCACCGATTTACAGTAACTAGATTGTCAGCATTTTTACTGATGTTAGTAAATAGACATTCTCAGTGATGTCACCTGTCTATAGTGAATGTACAAACAGAATTATTAGTGATGTCATCAGCCTCTAGTGAACAGATAGGAAGTTTTCTCACTGATGTCACTGATCTATTTTAAATGTATTGAAGGAATAATTAGTGATGTCATCAGAGCGACACAGTTATACATAGAGAGTTAAAATATTGTCACCCGTATATACAAACAAATTCACCAATACTATAACAATATAACCAACACATATATCTACTGTACCATATAGAGTCGCTCCTGTTAGTTAATTTATACGGGAACCACCATTTGTTTAAAAAGATCAAAAGGCATGAACCGTAATATTTTATTTATATAAACTGTTCAAATTATCCTAACCTTAGGATAATTTGAACAGTTTATATAAATAAAATATTAGAGTTTATACAGGAGCGACTCTATATGGTACAGTAGATATATGGTTTTGTCTCTGCTGGATTTATGTATGTTTGTATATTTAGTTCAGCATCAATAGGAAGTCATATATGGTTACTTTCTGACAAGATAGTTTATTAGACTCAATTGTGACATGGTTATATTGTTATAGTATTGGTGAATTTGTTTGTATATACGGGTGACAATATTTTAACTCTCTGTATAACTGTGTCGCTCCTTCCCCCTCCTTTGTAACCTCCACATTTTCGGCCTGAGGGCTCCAATTTTTTCCATCATTGGAGCACCTGTCGCTTGCGGCGGGCGCGCGCCCCGACCGGCGCCGATCCGGCACCTCCTACTGCAGGGGAGTGTGTGCGGCTCGGCGCCGGCTGGGGAGCGCCCGCCGTTTTGCTCTTTGGAAGAGCTGCGCTGCGTGCTGCGGGCGTCTCCCGCCGCCCCCTGGCGTTTACCCTTACGCAGGCCTTTGACCTGCTGGGCGGGGTGCGCGAGCAGGGGCGGCGGCGGCCACGCGCTGACGCAGCGTTGGGGTATAAGGGGGAACGGGAAGGAATGATCAGAACAGCCATTCCGCCCTGGTGAAGTGGTTCCTCCACGCAACGCGGCGGCAGGCTGAGCACATGGGGGACCCCTGGCAACATATGACCTTTTGAAACGGTGATGTAATACCTTCCTTTATTATTAATGTGTTACAATGTATCTTTGGCCAGTGTATCATGATCTGCCTTAGAGCAGGTATTCATTCACATATAGTGTTCACATATGTCCTTTGATATAACTACTTTTTT
This sequence comes from Gastrophryne carolinensis, assembly GCA_027917425.1. Lineage (NCBI taxonomy): Eukaryota > Metazoa > Chordata > Amphibia > Anura > Microhylidae > Gastrophryne > Gastrophryne carolinensis. The sequence goes on from CM051235.1 coordinate 224,201,871, forward strand.
GCACAGTATCTTTTCTTCCTTTTTTTCTCTTTTAGCATATTGCACATAGCACTTTCTTCTTCCTTCTTCTTTTTTCTTCATTGTATCTGTATATATACTAATTACTGGTGGATATAACAATATTCACCAGCACATTACTTTCACTGGCAGTCAGTATGGTGTTTAATTACATCTACATTAATTAACTATTCATTTACAAGATTAGGAAGGTTATATTTCTACATTTTAAAGCCTTTGTGTGGGAAACCCCCTCCCCCCCCCTTCTTTGTCATTGTGTTTATGTATTTTAAATTGTGGATTATTTCGTGTATTTATGTGTATTTGTTTATGAGTCTTTCTAACCTAATAAAATTAGATACTATTTTTTTACATAGACTTCTGAACATATATTTTCTTGGGTAGAGTGCGGACCTTCTGGGGACCTGTGGGGAGATTTTCAGAGCCTGCCCCAAAATTGTGTGTGTTTGCTCCGAGCAAAAAAGGCAAGACTACTGAGGCATACCTACCATAGGAGATAGGTTGTAACAGTTAAAACAATAGAAACACTTTAAATAATGAATCATTTATTGATGTAAATTTGCTTGTTACACCTCAAAGAGGGACAGGGGGACATGGACTCAAAAGAGGGACAGTCCCTCTAAATCAGGGACACCTGGGAGGTATGCTGAGGGGCTGCGATGGGTGGCCCTTTGAAGAAGTGCTGTGAAGTCAGTGAGGCCAAAGCCCGACTCTGACTCAATTTTATCATGCCCTGACTCCATAGATGTCCAGAACACAACGAGAGCTATGTTTTTGCAAGTATTTTTTGGGACATAAAAAATATAGGGGGGGATATAGTGTGTGCGTGGTTAGAAAATATTTTAGGGGTAGATCAGTCTGGCCCCCTTAAAGTGGACCAACACCCACGGGTGATCGGCCCGGGAATCTATAAGATTCCCGGGCCGATCACCTCCCTCCCCGCGGGACATCCGAGATCGGGATGTCCCGCGGGGTGAAACCCCCCCAAACACCCCAAACTCCTTACCTTATCTTCGGCGGCGGCCGGCCGCCGCCGCCTCCCTCGCGCTCCTGTAGGCGTGCGCGTGCCCGCGCCGGCCATCTGCGAATGGCCGGCGGGGGCGCGCGCGCGCCGAAAGTGACGCGAGGGAGGCGGCGGCGGCGGCTGCCGCTTAGACGTTCTTGTACGTCGGCGCTGGGAGCGGGGAGAGGTGAGTTTTTCGGGGGGTTAGGGGGGGTTTCACACAGCGGGGCACCCCGATCGGGGGTGCCCCACCGAAGTGGACCAAGACCCAGGATAGTCAAAATCCTGGGTGTTGGTCCACTTTAAACAGTCATGTCTGCCCATCCTGTGTTTAGCCCTTAGGGCGACGCTGGCATCTGGGGAGGTGAAGGGCTGGTACACCGACTGGTACTTTTCCACCCTGATCTTGGAAATGATGACTGGCAAAGCCGAAAGAGAGCTCAGGTACTGTATAAATGAGAAACTCTGGACTATGTTTATCTTTGCTTCCTGGCTTTGGGCAAACATTAGACCAGAAAAAGATTCTGTTCCACCTCGCAGTTCCGCCTGTCACTTGTCCAAAGCGTTCATGCTAATGACAGTCTGTGCCTCTGAAAATAGTGACACAGGGGTCCCTCTGTTGTCAGGGCTCTCATGGGAAGAAAGAAGAAACCCAAAAAGAACGGAATTTTCTTATTGGGTATTAGCGAAATAAGCAAAATGATACTAACTTACTGGCTCTGTACACATAAATGGGTGTAGCTATAGATATACAGAGTGATGTGATCACCACTACAAAGTGGACACACATCCATCTTATTCGATGAGCATGACTGCCAGGATAGAGTGACAAAAAGGATTTGCCACCAATGGCAATGAAGATTAAAGCAGACCTCCAGTGCTGTCCAGTTTGCTGGCATGCTAACCACTCTGCCAACCACTAATGGTGTGCAAGGCACTGTGCACACCCTCACAGGGAACCCAACAGCAATCACATATGATGTGCAATCAGCATGAGGGAACAGACCTGATGGGGCTTTCTGCATAAGCTGCCGTATCTCGTTAACATGTGAGACATCACAAATTAGCATGCCCTGGGGTAGTCTTTTTTTACTTTAGGTGTGCCTTAATGAACTAAAAAGAGCCAAACTGATTATATAAAAGGGCTGAAAATATAGGTTTGGCCATGCAGTAAAATAAAGAACCAGATAATATCTGGCTAAAATGATTCATAGCAACCTTTCCCAGAGGAGTCTATGAGCATAGGGAGATTTTGTTTTTGGGTGCTTCCCTGGCGCATCCTAATTTGGTGTGTGACATTCATTGGGGGGTTCTCAATGTGGCACATCTCAAATTGGGAATCAGCCAGCCCTGGTTTCTAAAAGGCTGCCAATGGTTTTGCTTCTCTTTAAGGTCCCTGTCCAGGCATAAAAATGCCTCTCAAGTATGAAGATGCCGGCGTTGCTCAAAGGAGCCTTGTTTTAGCCTGGAAATCCCTTTAAAGCTGAAAAAAAAACACCAGTGGCCAGCCTGAAGTCCCGAATCAGGATGCCCCACTGTGTGTATCCTCTCAGGGAGCTGGTAATCACTCACCTTTCACTGCATGCATGGGCTCTTGTCCAATCAGAGCCGCCTGCTGAACTCACATAATTTGCAAGGCGGCTCTAAACACTATCGGGAGTGAGAGCTGCATCCATGCATCCCCGGGCTGTGCGCGCGCTCCCACCCTAGCCATTCAGATAGGCTGGGACGCGGCCGCTCATGCTCCCCATTCACTCTAATTAGAGCTGCTCGCCAGATTACATCACTTCAGCGGACAGCCCCGATTGGATGTGAGTCTGTGCAGACGCCGTTGGACCGGGAAGAGGTGTCTCAATGTGGCGATGGTGGGGGTTTCACACAGTGGGGCAACCCAATGCAGGATCCCCAGGAGACATTTAACAAAACCCGGGAAAGTGAAAATCCCAGGTTTTGTTCCGCTTAAGTAACAAGGGAAAGAGCTCCAATAAGAGATCAGTTGAGCTCCTTAACTTAGTACACTAAACAGCTGCTTTTCATAAGAAAGTTGAGGGAACTAAAACGAATGTATACAATGTAGCACATTCCACATACTGCAGAGAGGGGGAGCAGCCAACCCCACCCCCCCTTTCGTAGGAGCTGATAGTATGGCTCCCCGCAGGGTAATAAATTCCTCAACTCAGCCTCTTTGTCCTAACTTGCCCGACCATCCCGACCTGGAGTCTACGGCAGCTATTCTGTATCCCATCCGTAATATGGAAAGCACTGATCCCGGATATTCACAAGCCCTCTGTTTTATTATTATAGAACTCTCAGCTGACACGATCCGTATTCGGAACCATACACTTCAACAATCTAGCAATGCAATTAAAGGGACAGGAAAGCTAAAGTAAAAAAAAAAACGTACCTATTGCACAGACTCGATCTCTTGTGCTCACAATCGGCTATGCAGAGGTGAATGTGCACATGATGTGCATTCTGGTGGCAGTGATGGTGGCAGTGCCCAAAACAGGGATTGCAGAAGGTGTATGTGCATGGGGGGTGAGTTATCATCAGTTGGGTTACCCACCAGGGCTGCATTTTTATTAAATGGGAGATGGACCAATTTAAAGAGCAAGTCACTTCACCGGGTTTCCCTTTACCCTATTATGCATCTCCGCCTGGCACAAGCAGACAAGAGTAGCACAAGGTACGGTTTCCTTGCTATGGTGGAGACCAGTTTCTCTGCCCAGATTCTTTACAGAGGCGGGTGTAAGTTGATATTAACCCATATTTATCCTATTGTATTTTAAAGTGATCCAACAACTATTTTTTCACACCTGATTGCTGCACGAGGGCATCCCGATTGCAGATATCCCCCATGCATACCCATCCTGCAAGCCCCTGCAGGCCTATTTCGGGCAACGGACCATTACCTTGTCCTTGCTCCTTCAGTAAGACTGGGCTCCTTATTAGCTGATGGCACTCACGTGCCCCAGAGTCCATCCATCTGGACCACATGACCACAGAAAGCCGAACGGGCTCAGTCTTACATTCCATGTCCCATGTAATGTCCAGCAGCCTATCAAGTTTGCATCACTGTGCATGCACCAGCCCAAAGCCCATGTGAACGACTGCCATCCCTGGATTGTGGAAGCACTGAGTATTGGCTGCTCGGGACAGACAGAAAAGGGCAGCAACAAGTCCAGCATGGCATCTCAAATGCCCCTATGGGGAACTCTTTTGGTTTAAAGGGGAACTGATGTAAATCACTTCTGATCGCTGGAAGTTAGCTACATTTATGTCTGTATATAGGGGCGTAGCTAGGGGGATGCAGGGGGGGGCACGTGCCCCGGTTGCAGCAGGTGAGGGGGGCATGACCACAGATGGGGGGCGCCATTTTAAATCTTTGTCCCGGGTGCCCTATATACTTTAGAGCTGGTCATGTGGTTGCAGCCTCATCTGGCCTCTTTCTATAATGTTAGCTTATAGAGGAATACTGTTCACCTTTGTCACCCTTGAATGTCGCCTTTTGCAGCCCAGAGCACAGGGGTGGACTGGACCACTGAAGTATCAGAGAAGGTTGAATCCTGTTGACTGCTGACTACAGTTAAAATAATCTGTTGGGGACGGCGAGTGTTTAGAGCAGGGATGCCATCAGAGGCTGGCGTCTTTTCTGTGGGATTGAGGATCGAGGTGAATATATGGGAAAACCAGGGGATTTCACACAGTGGGCCATGCCAAATCAGTATGCCCCCTGGTAAGGATTACAGGGTTTAGGTCAGATTTAAAGCGGAGCAAAAGCCTCTCGGGGCGGGTTTGGAATCTAAAAGATTCAAGGGCCATCTGCTAGCTTGCTCCTGGGACATCCTCTAACAGAATACCCCGCTGTGTGAAACCCGGGGATCCGTTTTCGGCAGCTCCCACAACGCTGCAATTGGGGGCTGCCAAACTCCCCAGCTTCACTGTAGCTGTGCACGCACCTAGCCCTTTTGAGATCAGCCAATCGGCAATCTCAAAAGGTGCCAGGTGGGGCGTGGCCACGGAGTTGGAAAAACCTGTTTTTCTTTTATAACCGGGCCACAAATGAACTGGCAGCATCACCTAGCTGCTCAGGCAGGGGGCTTACTGAGCAAAGCACCCAGAAATGGGTTTTGCACCACTTTAAGTTTTTCAGTTCCTTCTAATCTGAGAAGAGTTCATGATGGCTTCATCAGCATTTGTCAGTTGCTTATGTATCTTAGGACACTGTTTGCAATCATGTTGGAAGGTTTTGAGAGGCTTTTAAAAGGCATTGGAGATTATCCTTTTGTATACAACCACAGAGCCACTAACAGAGAGGCCGCTCTTCCCCCTCCTCTGCTTTCCTCCAGAAGGCAATATTTCCCCCCTATTACACAGCCCCCTTTGCTCTCGGGAGTGATTTTCCATTCCTCCATGAAATGAGGAGTGCTCATTTCAACTCATCTCTTAACCCCCCCCTTCCCCATATAGACTGACACCTTGTTGGTTGTAACTCCCCTCGGGTTTCAGTCAAGCCAAGCCAGGGGAATGGTTTATACATTACAGTTAGAAATGGATCCATATATAAGCTGTGTGCGTTCCACAAGGATGTGCTCAAGATTTTCCTGGCTTCATCAGAGAGGAAAGTGTTTCAAAGGGACTTTCACTGTCTTGAGTACCTCTGCTGATAACAGCAGAGACATAAAAATAGCGTAAAGGAGCACTATCGAGAAAAATGGCCTAATGACATAAATTCATACAAAAATTCAGACAAATATGCTGGATGGTGGCATCAAGAAATATCCAGCCAGGCTTGTTTTTTTTGTTTGAATGTAAGGAAGAGGAAGTCAGGGGTGACACGTTGTGTCACCCCCAGATACACTGTTATCCCTGATATACTAAATCTGTCACCCCTGGATTTTATTCCTACCATGAGAGAATAAACCACAAGCTTAGTGAGTTTTTTTACATTTGAGTGTATAACAGACCCCTCCTCTCATTAGTCGATGGGTTTATGTAGATTTTCAATATTACACAATTTCATGAAAGTGTTCCTTTAAAAATATAGGCTTGCCCCATTGCAAAATATCCTCCACCTCCAGTATTGGTTAAAGGTCCTTAAATCATAATAATATATTATTTCATAACTTACAGTAGGCATCCCCCAAACCCTTACCTCTTCTAATTTGTTTTGCTGAGTTAAAATTAAAATTTGACCTAAAGTGGACCAACACCCATATTACACCAAATGCATTGGGGCATTCTGAATGCTGATGCACCCTGCACTTACACCAGCACAAGCCTGATTTTTGTACTTGCCCTGCAATCCCCCAGGGAAATCCATCCACGCTATTGGCTGCTGGCAGTCATGGGGTCTCAGCATCCGGAATCACAGAAGAGAAACCAGAAAAGGTGACCGCTAGCAGCAGTTGGGAAATATTTTCTAGGAAATATATCCTGTGAATTGCTAAAAATCCCTTCGAAAAAAGTGGAAATATCCTTTGTGAGTTCTCATGGCAATTAGAAAATATCTCTCAAGAGAAGAAAGTATCCCATATGAAAGGATATATCTCTTGTGAGACAGGGGCCTAACTAGGGGGGAGCAGGGGGAGCACTTGCCCCGGGTGCAGCAGATCAGGGGGGCACCAAAGGGGGGCCAGAGAACAGGTGAAGTTGTGCCATTTCAAATCTTTGCCCCGGGTGAAAGCCTAGCTACTCCTCTGGCCTGTGAGATAGGAAATTATTCTTGTGAGAATAGAAGTAACCCCGTTATAAATATCTTCTGTGAGTTTTTGAAAATATCCTAAAATAGAGGAAATATCTCCATTGAGTTTTTATATGACCTCCCGTGATCCTCTGTTAGATTGGAAATATCTCCTGTGAGTTTGTAAATGACCACATGTGATCCTCTGTTAGATTGGAAATATCTCCTGTGAGTTTGTAAATGACCACATGTGATCCTCTGTTAGATTGGAAATATCTCCTGTGAGTTTGTAAATGACCACATGTGATCCTCTGTTAGATTGGAAATATCTCCTGTGAGTTTGTAAATGACCACATGTGATCCTCTGGTAGATTGGAAATATCTCCTGTGAGTTTGTAAATGACCACATGTGATCCTCTGGTAGATTGGAAATATCTCCTGTGAGTTTGTAAATGACCACATGTGATCCTCTGTTAGACTGGAAATATCTCCTGTGAGTTTGTAAATGACCACATGTGATCCTCTGTTAGATTGGAAATATCTCCTGTGAGTTTGTAAATGACTACATGTGATCCTCTGGTAGATTGGAAATATATCCTGTGAGTTGAGACATTTTTGCTGCTTATTTGAGATATACTGTATCTCCTGTGAGATAAGACATTTCTGCTTTGAGTTTGGAATATCTCTTATTATTTGGAAAACATCCCATGAGACAGGAAATGTATCCTGTGTGTTGGAGAAATGTTTTATATGAGAAAGGAACTATGGTATATCATGTGAGTTGTTAAATATCCCCTGTGAGATTGGAAATATCTCCTGTAAGTTAAGACTTATCTCCTATGAGATAGGAAGTATCCCATGTGAGATAGGAAATACCCCATGTTAGAAAGGAAATACCGGTAACTCCTGATTTTGAAATATTCCTATGAGACAGAAAAAAAGCCATTGTGAGATAAAAATATCTGCTGTAAGTTAGGAAATATCTCATGTGAGAAAGGATATATCTCCTGTAAGTTGTTAAAGATCTTCTGTGAGTGATTTGTATGGTAAATGATGCACAGTGTACCCTGCAGAGGTGACTACTTCGTAAACTCCATGCAAATAATATTCTAGGCCCCAGAGCTTTATGTACTGTAATTCTTACCCTTCCAAAGACTCTCGTATACTTACCCAGGCACCACTGAACCCATGCCACTGAGGATCAGACCTAGAGGGCCACTTTCCTGTGTACATCATGCTGATCTCTATGGGGCTCAGCAGCAGGAAACAAGAGCGCAATTCCCAGAAAGTATCGCCAGTCTTCAGTGGCATGGAATTGGCGAGACCGTGAGTATAAATCCAGTATAAATCCTTGTCAAGCCCAAAAGTATAAATACAGGGTGAAAGAGTATATTTCCCTTTTCTGCAGACTTACGCCCATAAGTTGCTCCTGGATTTCTTTCTGCATACTTTGGTAAATCCAGTTCACTTTAATTTGTTACTGACTTTCATGTGGGTAATAAGTAACCTTTAGAGACATTTTACAAATTAAAGGTTTAATTAGGCTCGGAAGAGAGTGGCTAACGTTTCAAAGAACCTCCATATAACTATAAGTTCCTAAGTGGACCAACACCCAGGATTTTGACTATCCTGGGTCTTGGTCCACTTCGGTGGGGCACCCCCGATCGGGGTGCCCCGCTGTGTGAAACCCCCCCGAACCCCCCGAACTCACCTCTCCCCGCGCCGACGGACAAGCCGCGGACAAGCGGCTCCTCCGCCGCCGCCTCCCGCGCGTCCCTCTTGACGCGCGCGTGCCCGCGCGGCCATTCACAGACGGCCGGCGCGGGGCGCGCGCACGTCTAGAGGGGCGCAAGGGAGTTTGGGGTGTTTGGGGGGGTTTCACCCCGCGGGACATCCCGATCTCCCGATCTCGGGGAGGGAGGTGATCGGCCCGGGAATCTTATAGATTCCCGGGCCGATCACCCGTGGGTGTTGGTCCACTGTTTATTAGGGAATGTTTATGCTGTTTATACGTTTGATGTATATGGTGCTCTATCTTCGTTGCTGTTGATGTATAAAAATGGAGGTGATATACAGAAAAAAAGCTCATTATCTGGGGTCAAGAGGTATGTTATATTTGACCCCACTGAGTTGCATTCTTTAATGTTATCAAAACCATATCTGCACTTCCGCACCACTCAAGTGTCCTGTGTGACTGCCGCTGGCTAGTTCAGTGGGAGGGGGGGGCACTACCCTATTTGTCACTGGTGGCAATTTTACTGTGGAAGGGTAAGTATGTTACCTGATTTGGGGCTTCACTGGTTTCTGTGGAGTTAAAGGGAATCAAAACTGCACACTGCCAGCCCTGGATTCTACAAGGTTGCTGCAAATCTCACCTTCTTCCAGATGCCCTGGCCAATGTAAGCATCGGCGGGCGCACCCCCAGCATTTTTAGGATGTGCACACGCTCCTGCAGTCAACCAGTCAGAAAGGGGGCGCACATGCTGCTGGGGATGTGACTGCGTCCACTCCCAATTGCCTTAAGCAGAACCAACTGCTGAACATTACATATGCATAGCAAATGGCTCTGACTGGCCGAAAGGCCGCACATGTGCTGCAGGACTGGGGAAAGGTGAGTTTGTATAGGTGGTTCACACAGCGGGGTATCCCAAATTGGGACGGACGAGGGGCAAGGAACAAAGTAGAAATAGGTAGAATTTGGGGTTTTTTAAATGGGCATCAAGACATCTTGGGCTTTAAAGCTGACCAAAAATCTCCACTGGAAATCTGGTCTACAGACAATTTAAACTAACCCTCATGCCATCAGTGAGCCATGCATTAGAGAGAACTGCCCATATGGCTGTAGCTACACCTTCTCCAGTAAGAGGCGTGCAGAACTGCAGTGTGCAGCTGTTTCCTGCTTTCTATCATACAGGGCTCTGTTAGGAAAATCTCCTAAATTCTGGGCACAGAGAGGCAATGCCTAAATAAAGGACCTAATCATGTAGCCCCTGGACTGCATGGTGGACGTCACTTGAGTGTGTGTGTGTGTGTGTGTGTCACAATGCGTCAGCCTTGTTGCTATCCTGCAACGTAAGCGCATTGTAAATGCAATGATGTCATTACACCCAAGATCACCTCGTCACTCCACACTGAGCACTCCAAAACTCCTGAGGTAATGAGAAACACATGGTAGCCTGAATTCCTGACTGACCGCTGGAGATTATTTTCCAGACTCCATCTCCCCCTTCCTCCATTCACCGATTAAATCCTGATGGAGGTGACTCTCAGCACAAGGCTCTCACGCAACGCTTCGACATCATCAGCATGGCAGAGAACAAGGGGCTGTTGGGTTCAGGAGAGTTAAACCGGACCTTCAGCATCATTTCATGAAAATCCCAAACCCTTAAAAACTATTCCCCAGTATATAAAATTAATAGATTTTACTTTTTTAGTCGCTTACTTTTTATTCTTTCCTCCACTGGGCTGCAACTCTGTTCTGGACTCTAGAATGCATACTGAGGAGAGGGGGCAAAAGTACAGGGGGTGGGTTATAGCTGTGTTTTGCACAGACAGAGTAGAGCTGGGGTCAGGAAAAGGACAGCAATGAGACTCCAGGTGACGCCATCTTGAATGTTTAAATGCTCAAAAAATGCAGTAGGTGCAGGTAGGATGATTTTTAATGTGGGCAATCTGTATGTACAGGGCGGGGGAAACATATAAGATAGACTCTTATTCAGGGTAAAGGTCCGGTTTAAAAAAGAAAATAATGTTTAATGCTCTGTTTACACCTATTTGCTTTCTCTGCACAGCACAGTCACAAGGCAGGATAAATGCTGCCCGTGATTGTCTATGGAAATGCAAGTGTAATGCAGGCATATTGCAGCATACCTGTTAGCAACACTGTGTAAAGAATGCTTTTATTTCCTTTAAAAACACAACCCAACCACATATAAACGGCAGCTTTTGATACAACACATGAAAGGTCTGTGCTATGCTTAGTGCAGTGGGTATCCACTTTCACTAACGCCGGCCCATAGAATATAGCAACGCAAGCATAACGCCTGCACATGACCTACCCAGCAGCCTGCTGTGTTCACCTGAACGACTTGCAAATAATGGGGAGGCCGATTCATTAACAGCGGCAGGTAACGACAGTTGAGTGACTTTAACGGCATTTTCAGAGCGCCCGCTAGTAGACGCTGTGCTTGGCCGTTGTTCGGTAGTTGATAGCGACTCAGTCGGTTTGCCGTAATATTGAATATTGGGTGAGGAGTCGCTATTTGACAGGTTCCGCGCTGTATGGGAGCGCATGATAGCGGCTGGTCAGAGCGACCGGCTTCCACCATATTCATTAACAAATCACGCTCAAAAAATTCTCGCGCTGTGAAATGCATGTATAAACCCCAGAGCGCTGGCGGCGATGGGTTAAAAGTAGTTTTTTAACCCCCAAACAACCAAAAAAACAAGTTTTTAAAATAATTTTGTAATATGAATACATTAATATCAGACCTGTAATATCAATTCTGTACATTTTTTTTTATTGTTTTTACCTTAAAAAAATTATTTAAAATGGCAGAAGTGGTCACAGAATTTTTCACATTTAAAAAAAAAAAAAATTAATAACAATTAATTATGAATATTTAAAGATTGTTCCATTGATATGCATTGGAGAGCGCCAGGTAGCGAGAGGTCATACCTGTCGCTGTTCAAGGTCGGACGCTGGCGCTGTGGGCTGAGGCTGGAATAATGATGAATGAGTGGCTATCTGGCGCTATCTCAGTCGCTAAGCAGGATTGCCTTGATAAATGTGTGATTGTGGTGGGGAGCCGGCGTTCTCGTGGCGGTGCCCGTCATTACCGGGCGCTCACCAGTCGCTACCTGTCGCTATTCCTTCATAAATAAGGGCCTGTGTGTCCACCAGCCCAGTTGGCTGCCAGCAGTCACGTTAATTGCTGTTGAAGAAAATGTGGAAAAGCCTTGTAGTGCAGCTAGCATTTGCCTGGTATCAAGCTTCCTGGGTGGGGGTGGGGGGTGGCAGTGCAAATCAGGATGCCACCTAGGCTGCTAGGGTGAGAGGACCTCTGGTTCATTTTGTTTGAAGATCCTCTTTAGAACATAGCAGCGTCAGACGGGGAGGCTGATTCATCATTAGCGGCAGGTAGCGACAGATGAGCGTCTGTAGCAGGCTTTTTCTGAGCGCCCGCTAGTAGTCGCAGTGCTCGGCCGTGGGTCGCTACTTTATAGCAACTCAGTCGCTGTTCAGTAATGTTGAATACATTGTGAGGAGTCGCTATTTGACCAGTACAGCGCTGTATGGGAGCGCATGTTAGCGACTGCTCATAGCGACCGACTCACACCATATTCAGCAAAAAAACAGCCTCACAAATCCCTGGCGCTGAAAAATACTTGTTTGAAAAATTAGAAAAATTATGAAAAAACTGATATTTCAATGCCAGAAGAGGTCAAATAATTATTAGATTTTTTTGAAAAACAAACAAAAAAAAAACAGTTTAAAGAGAAGAAAAGGATCGTCCATTGAAATGTATGGGAGAGCGACAGGTAGCGAGAGGTCATACCTGGTGCTGTGCAAGGCTGAACGCTGGCGCTGTTCGCTGAGGCTGTGAAAATGATGAATCAGACGCTACATGGCGCTATCCCAGTCGCTAAACAGATTCTGCTTGATAAATGTGTAATTGCGTGCCGTGTCCGGCGTTCACCAGTCGCTACCTATCGCTACCTGTCATTAACCAGCCACTACCTGACGCTATCCCTTCTTAAATAAGGGCCATAGAGTTTAAAAGACAGTAGAAAGCCTTCCCCAGGGGCCATTCCCATTTGGGATGCCCCAGATTCCCACAGTTGCACTTACTGATTCAGCAGAGCACCCTGTTTTTCCTTGGCATGCCTAAATGCAGACCACGGACCATGGGTAAGCATCGACCACACAGGTGTATTGGTGGACGAGGCCCACTGTCCATGCTAAGCCATCATTATCCCTGCTACTCCGAGGGTGCCCTGAAGGCCTGGAGCCTTGGACTACAAGGTAAACCTTATAGTAACTTGCGGCATAGATTCTTTATATGGCAGCTGCATACTGCTGAATATGATTTGCTATTAAGAGATATGAGAGTACGAGTGGAAAAGGTGTTACTAATGCACATTATTTAACAGGCCTCATTGTATATTTGTTTATGCCATGAGTAAGGACCTGCAGGTCTGAAACACGTAGACATTTCAATTGATACCTATTTTTCATGAGATTGCCAGGTCGGCTGGCAATTGTCTCTAAAAATCCTGAAATGGGATGCCCTGCTGCATGAAACCCCCCAGAACGCCCATACAAACGTACATTTCCCCAGTCCTACTGTGCATGTGTGGGCTCTCATCCGATCAGAGCCATTTGTCGGAGACCTGGTTTCAAACATCAATTCGGGATGCCCTGGGTGAAGGCCAGCGGAGGACCGTGGGTTTTATTCTGCTTTATCAATCAAATATCCCACATATTTTTCAGAATTACTAAAACATTCCAGTCAAATATTTTTCGCTGTTTGAAGTCACACATTCATTAGATAAAAGTAACGGAAAAATCCAGTGTCAAGGATGGTTAGCTAATCCTAGTGTCAGCCTTACCTGGGTATAGACCTGGGCCACAGTCAGGGATGTGTCTTAGCATATGTAAATTGTGCACAAACGCATCACTAGCCTAAAGCCAGAGTCTGGGACTGTCTTTGGTTAATGGAGTTTCCTAGATTTCCCCTTTTGGATGGAAGGAATAAGATCCTCAAGTGGATAAAAGTGTTTTATCAGGCACAGACACTCGAAGTTTTTGTTGAAAGGCCAGACAGCGTTTTATTACAAGTGCTTCTTGTGCAATAAACATTTTGTGTGCCATAGATCACGGCGAGCTAGAATCCACTCCATGGGAATTGGAAGGAACGTCACCCCCCCACTAACACGCTTGTCTGGCTGCTCTCTGCCACACATTGTGTGCTTTTGTAAAAGACGTGCGTAATGGCAACAGGTCTGCGCCAAGCCTTGTATTGAGCCAGATAGGGTACAGTATAAACCACTACCACTTTAAATAGAAATATATATGAGAGCAACCAAAGCATCAATGGCTCTAAAAGACTCCAGCGCTAGCCAATTGCCTCCCCCTGAGGCATTTGGGAAGGGATGCCCTGCTGTGTGACCCCACCCCCCCCCCCCCCCCTCGGTTCGGCGGAATAATTTAACATGACACGGGCACACATAGGTGGAGGGGAGCGGCAGCTTTGTGCCCCTTCAGTCATTTTCATGCCAATCGGTTGAGAGCATGTGCAATGTGATTACCAGAAAGGCCAGTATACACAGTATTTCACACAGCAGGGACATCACATCTGTAAAAGGGTCCCCGGGGGGGGGGACTTAGAAAAGAGACTCAACTATTAATGATGAAGAAATACAATGAATCCAAATAGCTACTTAGGCAAGTAAGTCCTTTTAATTACAAATAAAAAAATGAGTCCATTTTCAGGCAAATAAAAAAAAAAATCTATACTTACCTTTTCTCCCATGCATACCCTCGCTCCTAGTCCTTCGCCGCCCGACACCTTGCACAGTGCCGGTCTCTAGTCTGACTTTTCTTCCTGTCTTGCTCCGACATGACAACATGCATCCAGGCTTTCAGGTGAGCTGCCATGCCCTCTCCATTGCAGTGACAGGAAGAGAAGCCCAACAACAAAGTGGCACTGTGCGTGGTGCCAGGCGGTGAGGGACCTGCATCCAGGCTTTCGGGTGAGCGCTGCAGCCCTGGACTAGGATCAGGAGACTAGGCTGGTCTGCGTGGGAGAAATTGAAAGGAATTGAACCCCTTTGCACCCCCCACTCTATATATATTACTGGTTGGTGGCAGACCTGGCTAAACAAAAAGGGTTGCAGGCACTAAAATGCATAGAGCATCCAGAACAGCCTATACAGCCCTGCATATAGGTGCTGGAGATTCAGCCAGGACATGATCTTACTGTGATATAATCTTCAGAGAGAAATCGATTCAGAAGAGCCTTCAGGCTTATTATCTTAGCACTAAATAGAGCCTCAGAAAGTTGCTTGTGTCTTGAATAACGATTGCTGAAGTCCATCCGCATATAACCCCAACAATTCCTGCAAACACGTAACTAAATGTGACTGGAGCCCTGGTGCAGGCATTACATGAGGCCCTGTTATAGCTTATACAGAAACCCATTTCCTGTCTTTTAACTGAATTGCATACAATTACGCTACTAAAGGCTGAAACAGCAGAAACAAATAGTTCTTGCTTTCCCTACATGATGCCATGAGAGCACAAATCTGATAAATAAGGTGGAGCAGCACTCACTGTCTCTGCAACCCCTTGTAGTTACACCCGTGGATTCCCGTTTCCTGCAGCCTGGAACCCTCTACATGTGACTGCCAGTGGCCAATTGTATTTGCCCCTCCAGCACAACACAATTGGCTGTCTGCGATCATGGTAAGGGAGCAATCAGTGATGTAAGCTATTTGAAGAGGCTTATCTCCATGCAGATGTGGAATAGCAGGCATATTCTATGCTTATGAACTGCATGGTGGCAGGCATCTTACCACAATTTTCTCAGCCCCTGCTTGTGAAAAAACAGTCCCACCATCAAAATTACCTGTTATTTGTAGCCAGAAGTGAAAAGCCATCAGCTGTAATGACTTATCACTGCTCAGAAATATTGTATCAACATTGTAAACAACTCTGTGGTAGCTGAGGCCAGTGACTTATAATGATACCTAGTTACATTCATCCACTTCAGCAGCTGATTATTTAGTGTGTGTGTGTGTGTGTGTGTGTGTGTGTGTGTGTGTGCGCACCATGCCAGACAAGCTTATCCCTTTCCTGAGGTAAATCTCTCTCTGTTTGGTGTGGGCTGCTTATAGCACAATCCCAAGCTACAGACAGCCTGCATTGTGAGGAGAAACAATATCGCACAGGCACACTGCAGCCATGCAGCATCAATGCAGCCAGCTAGAGAAGAATTGTATGTGTAGAAATAGATACATCTCTCTCTGGCTAGTTGGGCTGATTATAAGGAAGCTCCCAGTTCAACTGCAATGTGTCTACATGATAGGAGTTCTCCCCCATTACCTCATTCATGCTTATGTGTAAACAGGGCTCTGAGGTGTAATCTAAGATGGCCACTCCCTGTAAAAAAGCCCTTCTAAAAGCCCAGCTCTTCCACATTTGCATGGGGTTACGACCTCTCAAACAGAATACACCAATGATAATCAACGAGGGCCTGGAGGTCAACTTTAGGTTTAGGCTGCTCAATTTCAGGCTTGCAGGGTATTAGGCCTCACAGTACAGAGCATTTGCGATGCCCCAGTGTTGTGGAATGCTTCAGTCCAATGGTTAGATTTGACAAATGGTCTAGTTTAAGTAGTGGACATATTTAGAACACTTGGCTCATATGTAAACTGATGGCAAAATTGAGAATTTAAATCCTGTCTTTTTATTATTTAATGAGCACAAATATATTTCACTATGAGTCACTATTCAAGTTATATATTTTCTATGAAAGTTTAATAGTTGCTCTTTTAACTGAATATTTATTTTTTTTCTTCCCAAAGCTGAAGAAGAGCATTTCACAGGCAGAATATGGAAGGGGAAGCCCAGGAGGAGCCCGCTGCAGGCTCTGTACGACAGTGAACAGGTGAGTGACCAGAGTGCCATAGCAGATTTATTATTTGTTTTTAAAGTTGTTGTGAAGTTCTTTGATTAGAGGTTACCTCACATCTCCCTACCCCCTGGAATCCTGTAATAAGGAAGCAGAGGGGGGATACCCCTCCCCTTTAGCCACTGCACCCCCTTTAGCCGCTGCACCTTGTGTTCCCTGCTCTAGTGGCAAATAATAAATACAATCTGTTCAGCTCTATTGGGCAGGGTCTCTTTAAATAGAAACGTCTAGATATAAGTATCTGGGCCTCTTCCCCTCTTGAAAGGACCCAAATTTGGGTGCACAGCTGCATACAGCACCTTCGAAAGACCAATACAAAAAAAAGTGCTATTCACCTCTTCTACATTTCAGGGTGGTTCCTTGCCCACATGTGACCACTAGCAGCCTATTGTGGTTCGCCCAACAGGTAGCACTTCATGATACAAACCAGCAAACCCAACAAGCTTCCAAAACTGGACTGCAGTATAACCTGTCTGGTCCACAGCCTAACCGAGTGGGGTTCCTCAGCAAGGAAACCCAAAATTGTAATACCCGTTTGTTTCAAGGTGCAAAGGAAGTCCAGTCTATTTTGAATCAAGATCCATTTTATAGGGTCACTGCAGGAATTGCCTCATAAGACTGTCACTCATTACTCTCAGCAACTGCAGAGAACCTGGCTTCCTTCATGAGAGTGGTCAAGAAGTGAGGGCCAGGTGAGTTTTCTTTTTTAACTGAGGGGAAGCCTGCAACCTTAAAATCAGATTTTAGTTATTCTTTAAAGGGTCACTTTTTCTTCTCCACAGCTGATTTGCCAAGATGCGGATACTCCATGAGATCAGGTCCCATGGCACCCAGGCACACCCTGCCACCTTCTGCTGAGGGAGCACACTGAGGTGCCCCTCTGGAAAAGTAAATTAATCTTGGTGCTCTGTTATCACTGCAATAGATAGGGGGGGATGGACATGTCCACCAGTTTGTTTGCAAATAGTGGTGGAGTGCTTAAAGAGGAACAATGCATCACTGCTCACAGTTTCTAGCTGTTGGTATGCCTGCGCCACATATTCAGAAAGGCCTGGCACAAGTACACCCATAGCTAGAGGTGAGCAGGGGTGCGGGTGTGGAATTGAGGCGTAGCGAGGGCTTTTAGACTCCAGGACCTCTGAAGTTCCTCTTTAAAAACCCTGGGTGCATGAATGCAATGGTACTTGATTTCTAGAAGTATCTCACCACCAGACAACTGCAAAGAAACTGAAGGGAAGTATTGTTTCCTTTATGTTTCTGTGTCTGTCTAGGTGTCTTAGGGGTTTAATTAAGAAATGCTAAGGCCACGTAGTGCCAGATGAATGTCAGGTGAATTTCAGGTCCCAGTGCAAAAGGTGTATTTGTCAAGTCAAAAAGCCAGAGCGCCTGTGATGGTGCCATCTAGTGTCCCATCTATCATCAGCACCGGCGATGGGATGAGTGCTGGCAGTTCCCTACTGTGCCAGATAAGACCAGCCACTCACCCTCCACTGTGTGAATTTATCCCATATATTTAAATGGGCTGGGATGGTTGTAATTATTTAGGCCACTTGTCATTTTTTTAAACATTTTTTGGCTGGTGCATGTGCCACAGGATCCCTGGGCTGTTTGCAATTGTTTTTGGATGTATTTTATGCACTTTTGTATTGCTCTGTAAACTTGTGATTTAAGCTATACAAAACATGTGTGCCGTGCGTTGCGCCGACCTGAGCAGGCATAGCGCTGTCTCGCTCCATGCCACTGAGAAGTGAGACGCAGATAGCGGCACATGCAAGCCACTCATCTGGCGCCCGCTAAATTTATAAATAAATAAGGATGCCAGTCTAAGTGTCACTGTCTAGGCTACTACTGGTGTTACAGTGGTATAATAGAATAGTTTATTTCCGTAGATGAGAAGTCAGTTATGTTTAACTGAATGTTCTGCTATTAAAGTTGGTTGTATTTGATTTTCTTCTGTTTCTCCAGTTTGAGCTTTCATCTATCCAAGCAACGCACCAAAGGCGGAGGGAGCTGCTGGCCAGCTCCTGCAAGACTTACACGCATAAACGCCGTGTCCTTACTGCTGATGACCTCAAGCACCTTATTGTGGATGACATACATGGGCTGCTTTATTGTTATGTGCCTAAAGTGGCTTGCACCAACTGGAAAAGGGTCATGATGGTGCTCACAGGCCAGGGCAAATACAAGGACCCCACTCACATTCCAGCCAATGAGGCTCACATTCCTTCCAACCTCCGCAGCCTCTCAGAATTTAGCACCCCGGAGATCAACTATCGGCTTCGGAACTACCTCAAATTCATCTTTGTAAGGGAGCCATTTGAGAGGTTAGTTTCAGCCTACAGGAACAAGTTTACCCGTACTTACAACACAGCCTTCCACAAGCGATATGGTACCAAAATTATCGAACGTCATCGTAGGGACCCGTCTCTTGAGGCACTTGAAAGGGGAGATGATGTCACTTTCGAAGAGTTTCTCTATTACTTGGTTGATCCACAGACTCAGAGAGAGGAGCCATTTAACGAACATTGGGAGCGTGTCCACTCTTTGTGCCACCCATGCATTGTCCAGTATGATGTGATAGGAAAATATGAGACTTTGGAGGAGGATTCCAACTATCTCCTTCAACTGATCGGTGTGGGGGACTCTATAAAATTTCCTTCATCTTCTAAAACCACACGTACCTCCGATGGCATGACAGCGGAGTTCTTCAAAGGCATCAACCGATTTTACCAACGTCGTCTCTTCAACTTGTATAAGATGGACTTTCTGCTCTTCAACTACAGTATTCCACATTACTTGCAGATCCATTAACCCCACAACAGGAGACTCCAGGGGCCTGGTGCTTCCTTTCACCTGCGGGTCAAAACCCAGGAGCCATGATTTATTAATTTATTTCTGAACTTAAGAGCTGTGAACTTGGTGTATTTAACAAACAGCCACATCATGGCATTATACTGTAGATCTCTCAGTCGCCAGCTTTCTAATGAAAGGGGACCTGTCTGCTTAAGCGGTAGTCGTCTAACACCTTGAAACATGCAAGACGTGGCTGCAGGAATCAGACGTTTTGCTGCGGTAGCCTAAACTGCTTTAGCTGTTATACTGCTGAGAGATGTTGCTTGAAATGAAAGCTAAGCTGCCCAAGGAGGCAGCAGTAGGACTATTTTTCCACAATAAATGAATCGTTTATATATGGTTCTATGGTCTGTTACTTTCATTATTTTACATAAAGATCTTTTATATTGTTGCACCTAGGTCGGTATCTGTAGATTAGTTATAATAACATGCTTTGCCCTTACTGTTCTTTTTTCTTTGTCCCTTTCCATTTTCCATATTTTTTTTATTCTTTTCTTTTTTCAGTCCCTTTCATACATTCCAGTTATGTTCTCTGGTCGTAGAAAAGCTAAAAAAGGCAATACTTTTTGTAGGCTGAGTATTTTTAGGGTTTTATAGAATACCTAATTTCAAAAGCTCACCTTAACGTATACTCCACTCGCCAAAAATGTTAAAGGAATTTCTTCACTTTTCTATCAGTCTAAATGGATTAATAATATAATAGTAATATACATTACTAGTTGAAATGGTTGACCTCAACCTGCTAAGTTCCCGAACACAGACTTCAGCCAGAATTCCCTGTTTGAGTTTGGTGTCCAGCCCTTCAGTCAGAACCTACAGTTGCAGCAGCAGGAAGCTGCTGTGACTTGCCTCTTCCCGATCCTCCTCTGTCAGCAGTGGCAGAGTGGCGGCAGCAGCATCTGAATCTGCCCCTAGCCGGTGCTAAAAAAAGATGTCAGCCGGCTCCCATGAGTGAGGACACTCCTAGCACTGGCACTAGAAGTTTCCTCATGGGAGCCAGGGTCCATCTATTTGTAGCCCCGGCTGTGGCCAGATTTAAACGCTACTGCCTCTCTGCCGCCACCACTGAGAGAGGACGATTGGACAGAGGTAGGTCACAGCAGCGCACTCTGCACCCTAATGGGGTCCAACGGGCACTGGGTTTGGTCCCTGAACCTGAACATTTATTCAAAGTTCGGCTGAACTCGCCAAACCCAAACTTTAGGGGGGTTCGCCCATGCCTAATTACTAGGGGTAAAAGGAACCTCACATGTTCAGGTTTGCCCGGTTCGGGACCAGAACCTAAACCCGAACTAGACCCCGGACACAGAACCCCTTAGAAGTTAATGGGGACCCAAATTTTGGAGAGGTCAGATGGCTGTAAAATTGGCTTATAATATTTGGGGCACCATGCAAAGTCATGCCTGGGGGCCCTAATCAAAGGCATTTAAAAAAAAATGATTTAGGAGGAACAATTGACAATGAGAAGAAGATTTCTTTTTTATGTAGCCTCGGCACTGACAGCATCACCAGTATTACACCAGTATTCCAGTAAGATGCCAGACACTTCCAGTGTTCACTCAGCAGAGCTTTGGGGGACCCACGGTTAGTACATAACACCCAATCTCCGGCGCTGTCTTCACCTATAGACAAGCCCCCATTTGCTGGGACACAAGTGGGCCTCACCGGACACCGTAGACCTGAGGTCTTACAAGAGCAAATGTTATCAATGGAGGGCTGGACCTGCAGGTGGGTGAGCAACAACTGGAGTTCAGGTGAGGTCTGACAAAGAAAGGGTCATTTGCGGAAAGACAGTCCAACAGGTGTCAATGCAGATAACCAGAGGCAAAGTCAGAGGGCAGGCTGAAGGAAGATGGCCGGGTGCTACATTCCCCTCGGCCATGCTTGTTTTCCAGGCTCAGGGGGCTGCGCTGGCGTCTGTGTTTTGGCATCTTCAAAAGTCAAGTAGGCACTGCCCTCAAGGTCCAGGGGTCAGGTGTGTACTTTTATGCACAAATGGGTGGTTAATTGGCCAAGAATTTATTTTAGAGTTTATTTAACAGGCCAGCACAGGTTTTGCAACTATAGGCTACAACATAATGGGCGTCTGCACATCGGACAGTACACTTCCAGGATCCGCTGGGACCTGTCGGGACAGGGGTGAGTCACGCAGATTCCCGACAGAAGAGATGAGAACAACGTGGAACCCACACTGTTCACCTGTGAAGAGCAGGAATCCATCATCATGGTAAGTACCCATGCTATGCCATGCTTCACCTATGCATTTTCAAAAAATACAAGCATTCAGTCGACACACCAAGTCAGCTGATTGAATGTCAAAAAAAGTGTATAATATCAAGAATAGGTTTACATAATAGTAATAGAAGGCTTTGCAGAAATATATTATAACACATGTATTATATGATAGCCTGTAGTGAGCACATATGACCACCAGGGGTCCACCTCTCGCAACTCTGCAGTGAACTAGTAGTAAATATAGTAATTGACACCACAGTTTATCAGTACAGTGTAGCAAAGATGCCCATGTTCTGGTACATGAACAAATACAGGGTATAGAATTGCAAGAATGTCAGTACATCCTACATAACAGTAAGATATGAGTTTTCTGAGGCAGCAAATAGTAAGCAGGTGTTTTCCCAGTGTTTGGAGCACTCAAAACGGCAAAGAGAGGCAACGTGAAAATGTCCAAATAGTTAAAATTGGATAGATCATAAACTTCTTACATGCTGGCAAATGCAGAGACCCCAAACGTTGCGGGCCTATCTGGCCCTTCCTCAGGGGGAAAACGCCTACACATGTTTGACACTTTACAAGCAAGCAAACAGGCAGACAGGGGACAGACTGGCCGGCGTAGCACAGGGATATAAACTAAGGCAGTACTGTTGGCCTCGAGAGCTGGGTCCACCAAGTTGCAGAGATGTATCAGCGAGCCAAATCCGTCCGGCAGAGGGGAGAGATGGGTGCGCCACTTCGCCTAGGTGCATCAGCTACTCCATTCTGCCAGGAATGGCCGCCAGGAAGCTATGAGCGATTTGTGAGAGATGCATAGGCACATGCTGATTGTAACGCCATATCCCAACTTAGTGGTGAATATACACATCCTGGCGAGGTCACTCACCAGCCCAAAGGGTTAGGACAATACATCCATTGGCCTGCTGCACAGGGGGGAGATATGAGAAACAGGAATTTAAAGTGGAAGTGGACCTATTTGCAGACTTACTGACAGGTACAACTTCAAGCCCAACACCCACGTCAAGAGGATGTTGGCATTGGAGGTAGCAGAACATCTCATTGGCCAGTGACTGATATTTTTCACCCATATCCAAATAATGCAGCACTGGTCGGACCTCAAAAGAAGAAAGTGGCCCCAGGTGTGGCGTTTTTCAGCCAGCACTTCCCAGTTAGGTGGATGCTCAATAGAGAAGTTGACCACTCATGCAGAACTGTGTGACAGAATTGGGCTTTTCTTCTAGCTGGGCTGAGAATTAAACCCACCCAGAGAAGAGGGATCGACCAGTGAGGGATTAACTGAGAATTAAACCCACCCAGAGAAGAGGGATCGAACAGTGAGGGAAGCCAGATGCTGCATGTGTATATAAGGCGGAGACCCAACCTGTGCCAACGTCTTTATTCCCCTCTTCAGCCTCACCCCAACCACCAGGGGTATAGCTGGGGGGGGGGGAGGGGTAGGTGGGGCATGTGCCCTTGGTACAGTGGGACAGGGGGGTGCCAAAAAGGGGAAGTGAGCACAGGTGACAGTGCTGGAGCAAGCCCTCAGAAAGATCAAACATGGTCAGCTGGCAAGAAACACATAGAGGGATGCAACCTTATCTATCTTCAGCAGGAGAGCAGAATGGGAGGTAAGTTTAAAAAAAATATATATTTTTTTTTCTCAGTGTGTGTTTGTGTTTTTTTTTTTACATTTAACCTGTTGTGAACTGGTAAGAAGTCCATAAGACCCCTATACCAGTTCACAATGCTTAAGAGCTGGCAAGTCACCAAAGCCTGGGGGGGCAGAAGGGCCCGGGCTTGTAGCCGGCAGGGAGGGGGCCACCAAAGCTGGCCCCTGTGCCCTGTTCTACAAGCCCTGCATCCTGCTAATCCCCGGGCTGGTTATGCTGGGTAGGAGGGACCCCAAGTCATTTTTGTGGATTTTTAACTTTGCACAAAAAATGGGCTCCCCGCCCTCTCCCTATTCGAGGGACCTTGCAATTTCAGATTTAGCTTGTTTTTTTTTGCATATTGATATTTTGGGAAGAAATGTTTTTTACTCTGCTTTTCTATACAGTTTTTAGGGAAACCCTGTGCAACCTAAGAATCCTTCAAGGGATTACTTCCAGAAAGATGAGCCCGCTACAACAAGCTGGGTACACCTAGAAAGCTTAACATGTGTACTTTCAGAGAAAATATGGTTTATGGCGGCATTCCAAATGTGAAGTGTTGTTTTGGTTGAAAAAGTGCAAGGTGCGCACTTTGTCTGCAGAGCTGAAATGTTCAAGTTAAACCGGACCTTCGCCATGATTTATTGAAAAGCCCAAACCCTTAAAAACTATTCCCCAGCATCTAAAATTATTGAATTTTAAGTTTTTAGTCACTTACTTATTATTCTTTCCCCCACCAGGCTTCAACGCTGTTAAGAACTCTAGGATACGGGCGCCACCATCTTGACTCAGAAGCATCACACATACTGAGAAGAGGAGAGCGGGATAAAGTGCAGGGGGGAGGTTATAGCTGTGCTTTGCTCAGACCGAGCAGAGCTAGGGTCAGGAAAAGGTCAGCAGTCCCAGAATGCAGAGCAGCACAGTCAGAAGGCACTTCCTGTTTGCAGGCTGTCTGATGTTCCATGAGTCGCCATCTTGGATGTTTAAAGGCTCATAACATGCAGTAGATTCAGGTAGGATGCTTTTTAATGTGAGCAATATGTATGTACAGGGTGTGGGAAACATATAACATAGACTCTTATTCAGAGTGAAGGACCGCTTTAAATTACCCTTACGCACATGCTTTACTTTGGGGTGTTTGGCAACCCTTCACTTGACAGTACCTATTAATGTTGGGTATCGTACCAAACAAGACATTTCATGTTGAAGCCCAGACCAGTTGAAAAAAACAATATATCCTTTTCCCTCTGAAATCCCTGGAAATTCCTTCAAGAATCACAGTTGAACATGTGTAGCGCAAAATAGTGAAACATGGTCTGGCAACAGAGGGTGACAAAAACTCTAGGTAGGCTGGCACTTAAAGTGGACCAACACCCTGAGGTGATCGGCCCGGGAATCTATAAGATTCCCGGGCCGATCACCTCACACACCGCGGGACATCCGAGATCGGGATGTCCCGCGGGGTGAACCCCCCCTGAACACCCCAAATCCACCTACCTGGTCTTCGGCGGCGGCCGGCCGCCGCCGCCTCCCTCGCGCCCCTCTAGGCGTGCGCGTGCCCCCGCCGGCCGTCTCTGAATGGCCGGCACGGGCGCGCACACGTCAAGAGTGACGCGCGGGAGGCGCCGACGGGCAAGCTGCTTGTACGTTGCTGTCAATCAGCTTGTCCGTCAGCGCCGATTGGACGGCGCGGCCACGTGGGAGCGGGGAGAGGTGAGTTTTGGGGGCTTTCTGGGGGGTTTCACACAGCGGGGCACCCCCGATCGGGGTGCCCCGGGGAAGTGGACCAATACCCAGGATAGTCAAAATCCTGGGTGTTGGTCCACTTTAAAGGGTTAACAGTGACGTCTCCAAAAAAAAAAACATATGCATATCCCTGAATGCCAATCCCCCCGAGATTGAAGGACTGAAAACAGGCACAAATTCAGCTTCCGAGACAAGTTCGCAGGCTATGAAATCATAATTGCTCCGCTTAAACATATGCATATGCATACGATCGCTTATGCATGGCCGTCTTTGCAAATTCCTGGTTTCTGAGTTCATTTCCGCAAAAAAAACGAGTAATCACAGTGAGGTTCTGAATCAAGCTTAAGGTCAGGAACTCCGAGGTCAACAGTGGGGGTTCAGAGGAGGCGAGGTCAACGATCAAATCTGGGTCAAACATGAGTAACACGAGTACCAGAGCCCAGCATTAACACCCAAAGCACAAGCTATCAAAGGCATGAATAAAAGGGCCTGAGGCACATTTATAGGGCAAGGTGCAAGGGGATTGGCTGACCGGTGGACAAGCTGATTAGCCCAACAACCATAGGATAACTCAGTAACCAACCGTAGGGCTCATTGGCCCATTTGAACTAGCTGCCGCTGGCTGCTGTGCCTGCAGCGCCGCTGGAGGGCATGAAGTGCTTGTGTACATGCTCACACGAGTTGAGATCCTGGGGATGCAAGAGTAGAGGGTCCCGCAGTCCCGTTTAAGCCAACACTACTCCTATCTGGCATCTGAGACAGCCGAGGACACCGCTGGAAAAAGGATGAGGTGAGTGATTTCCCATGACAGACACATTACCCGCACCCTCATTTTGGGGCATTGGGGGTACAGAAGAGCCGGGTGCTCATTGATGTGCTCCGAGCCCATACCAGAGAGCATAACGGCTTGTAACATGTAGGGATAGGGGCAAACATTATTTCGTTAGATAAAATTTTTAGCTAATTAAAAATAGCCTGACTTTTTATTTTTTCAATTTTCAATATTTTTACTGAATGTCACTTTTACCGGCATACAATTTTTCTTTAGATAAAACTTTTTATTTTTAAATTTAACTTTTTCGGGTTTTCGGTGTTCAAATTAAAAACACACACACGTTTTTTGAGAAATTACTTTACTAATCTAAAGTAACTTATACTTACCTTTTCGGGGAGATTCCAGAAAGGCCTCTTAATTTAAAAGCTGCTCCCCGGCGGATCATCATGAGTGTGATTTTGATTTTGTGTACACTTTCACAATAAACTGGTAAAGAGGTCCACCGGTAAATGCTTGGGGTTTCCCCCTCTAAGCATCACCAACCCAGCAAACCAAACATGGGGCCTGTAATTACAGGGCTCAAGGGCCAGCCGACCCCTGGCCCTTACCATTACAAGCCCTTATGCCCAGCGTTGGTCCAGCCGACCCCTGGCCCTTACCATTACAAGCCCTTATGCCCAGCGCTGGTCCATCCGACCCCTGGCCCTGACCATTACAAGCCCTTATGCCCAGCGCTGGTCCATCCGACCCCTGGCCCTGACCATTACAAGCCCTTATGCCCAGCGCTGGTCCATGCTATGGGCCATCATGGCTCATCCGCACCACCATGCCCATTGGTGATGTGGCTAATGGAGTATGAACCCATATCTGGAAATTAACACCGCGCTGGAAGCTTAAAATGAACTTTCTTATGATCTCTTAAATATGGACAATTTTTAGTACATCTGCTACAACGTGTCAGAAACCTTTCATTCAAAAAAGTCCCAGAAACAAAATATACATAATAGACACGGAGCAACCAAGGTCCTAAATGGTGTAACCACAAGAAACAGTCTTAAGGAGCAAAATGAAAGAATGTCCCACGGTGCATGAACTTCATAAGAACTGGTAGTGTCACGCGTGCCCGTCACCTCCACACATGTACGCTTACCAGATGGATAAGTATAACAAGCCTTGAATCAATAAATGCCTCTTAGAAGATTCCAGATATTTGATTGCTTCTATGTGCAACTTATCCTCTCATTCCGGACATGATAAACTCCGCTCATATGTTGTAAAAGAACATAAAAGAAATCTAGTGCAACCCCGTAGGAACTTTTCTTAAAAAACTATTTAATAACAGAAATGCACTCACATAATCCTTGAAGTAAAACACGCCAATATGAATACACTGGTTGTGAGGGAGTCCTTTTCTTTCCCTTTTTCCTGTGACCGTTCAAATAGACGTCAAAGTTTAAAATAAGTGAAGTTTAAAAGTGGCCGCCGTCTTCTGTTTCCTCTCCTAACGCGTTTCGTTGCGTGCGCAACTTTTTCAAAGGATGAGCGGCGCGGCTAATGACAGTTCTTTTATAGAGGGCAAAGGACCTCCTTGTTCATGCCCAGAGCCAATGAGAGCTTAGGGCAGTGAATATCATTAAGTCACATGTCTGAATGTGACGCAGCCTCGTCAAAAGAGTGTGGGCGGAATACGTGATAATGTGCCCAGAGCCAATAAAAGCTTGGGGCAGTGAATATCATTAAATCACATGTCTAGATGTGACGCAGCCTCGTCAAAAGGGTGTGGGCGGGATACATGATAATGAACGTGGAGCATACATATTCATTAGTGGAGGCGGGACTTCAAGGATTATGTGAGTGCATTTCTCTTATTAAATAGTTTTTTAAGAAAAGTTCCTACGGGGTTGCACTAGATTTCTTTTATGTTCTTTTACAACATATGAGCGGAGTTTATCATGTCCGGAATGAGAGGATAAGTTGCACATAGAAGCAATCAAGTATCTGGAATCTTCTAAGAGGCATTTATTGATTCAAGGCTTGTTATACTTATCCATCTGGTAAGCGTACATGTGTGGAGGTGACGGGCACGCGTGACACTACCAGTTCTTATGAAGTGCATGCACCGTGGGACATTCTTTCATTTTGCTCCTTAAGACTGTTTCTTGTGGTTACACCATTTAGGACCTTGGTTGCTCCGTGTCTATTATGTATATTATGAACCCATATCACCAATGGGCACAGAAAAAATATTTTATTATTTTTTTTAATACTTCCATCCCAGAGCACTGTGTCCCACGCTGAATACTTTGGCTTATGCTCTCCTGCTGCTGCTGGAAGCCTTTTATACCTGCTGGATGACAGGTAACATGGGGTTAATTGTAACGGGGCTTGTAGAACAGGACCAGCTTTGGTGGCCCCTGTCCTGCCAGCTACAAGCCCCAAAGTCACGGGCTCTTCTGCCCGCCCCCGTTTTGGGGAGGCAGGTAATGGGGGGGCTGATGGTTAATGGCTAGCCACAGGTGATCGTCAGCTTCCCTGCCCCCAAGGTGCGTAAATTTATGTAGCTGGTAGTTAATGACAGGGGAAGCAGCGACGTGAATTTTACGTAGCTGGCATTAGAAGGGTTAACCAATGGCTCAGAGGCCGCACTATTGGTTGCCTTTGTTCCTGCAAGTTACAAGCCTTTATGCCCTTTGCTATGGGTTTGGGGCTCTTCCTCACCCCACCTCCGAGGCCCCAAATGGAGGGAAGGGTCATAACTGTCACTTTGTTTAGCCAAAGCTGCCAATGAGCTCACCTGTTAGAGTGGAATGATTCTGGGAGTTGTAGTAAGAAGGTATACTAAAGAGATTATCCTGGCCACAAGAGTCAGGGGAATATAGGACACTTGGAAACAGCATGCTGATAAGTAAATCAATGGTCTGGAGACAATCCTGACACAAATTTTTATATTCCATTCCAAAAGTGGAAAACAATAAGGCAGAACACCAAAAAACTGCCAAAATGTGAGTGCTCCTTTAATTTTCATAATTTTTATCCATAACCAAGATCCCTAACTCCCCTTATCAGTTTTATGACTCTCTGCTGCACCTTTTTGGAAAAACAGGGCGTCCTTTCTATGAACTGGTGCCCAGAACTGTTGTGAAATACATAGGAATGGCATTTAGTGCATCAAGATGCTAATCTCTTTTGGATGGATTTAATAAACCAGTAAGTCTTTCTTCTTACTAAGGACTTTCTTTAGTAGAAACATTCTTTAGTATAGTGATTCCCAACAAGAGGTCCACATGCTCCAAGTTCTGCAATCTATAGTTTACCCAGGCATGAAGGTGATGATGTTTAGATGAGTCACCGTCTGTTACTGAGGAGGCCTTGCAAAAGGGACACATATCACTGGGAGTTACTGAGAAATATAAAGCAGGCTTAATAAAAAGCCAGATAAAAGATGCAGCTCCTGAAAGCCATCATGGGAAGAGCAGAAAGCAGGCTCATTTAACCCTTTGCCCCTTCGTCCAGTAGCTCGTCTAATGCAAGCGGATCCGAGCACGCTGGTGGCTGCATCCCCGCTACCATTTAACAGGGAGCATGCCTGTGCTGGCCATTAACAAATGCCTGGTGGGGAACTCTCCCTGTTAAAAGGGTAGCAGGCAATGCAACCAGGAATGAAGGTGAGTTTTCGGGTGACCTGGGGGTTTCACACAGCGGGGCACCCCCGATCGGGGTGCTCTGGGGGAGCAAGTATGCCTGCCGTAGGGTCTCATAGACTTCAGGGTGAGTTTTGATCCACTTTAAAGACTTAATTTTGTCACCTATTTACAAACAGGGCAAGCCATCCAACTTTGTAGCTGTTAAACACACATTCACACCTGTCTGGTACCACATTCACAGCAGACGCTGCGGTACAACGAAAATCCAGCAATGGCACCTTTCACACCTCTCTGGTGCAGCAGAGAGGAATAAAATGCTTCCTGTCGGCTATGTCCTGGCTTCAAACGCCCCAGTAAAGTCCGCAAACATGAACACATACGCAAACTCAAGTGCATTTTTTCATGCGGTACTACATGCACTATAGATTTTGATGGGATTCAAAACACAGAGAGGCAAGGCATAAGAACAGAAACAACGCAAATGCAAACAAAAATGCAATAAAAAAAGCAAGACAAGATTGCTATCACAAAACGCGTGCCACAAATGAACCGGACAGATGTAAATGCAGCCAAAGAGAGCCAGGCTCTATTCATTACCCACAATTGCCCACATATTCATTCAAAATGAATTTCTAAAGTGTAACATTTATTTCAGGCCTGAATTTTTAGTACATTTTTACAGAATTTCACATTTTCGGCCCGGTTTTGCTCTTCTGTAGTGGCGTCATTTTGTACAGCAATCTCCACCTTCTTTTTTATTCCCTGTAGAGATTATTCTTCTCCTTTGGGAGAGGCAATCTGTGTTGTGCATCTCTGGAAACATGCCCTCAGGCTTTCTTTCATCTCTTGTGTTCTCTTCTCTGTTAATTTAGAGTGCAAAATATTCCATTAGCATGTTGAAAATAACAGTACTATTCAAATTACTTGGGAAAAATGTATGCAGCATTGAATTTAGATTAGGTGGTTAAACCGGACCAACACCCATTTTTTGTTTTCAACGGGTGCCGCCGACAGCTAATCAAAACAAGCTTGGGGGTGTATCCAGAACACTACGAGCCAGCACCGGGAAAAAGAGTCCCGCGATTGGCAGGGGTCACAGGGGCGGGTCATGCGACCATGGCCCACGTGTGCGCCAGAGGCCAGTCACTGGATTCCTTTCCCAGAGCTAGTGAAGGTGAGGATTATATGTGTTCTAGGGAGTTATGTGCAGGAGGGACTCTAGCATTCTGGGTGCCCCCTAAAGCTTGTTTTGATTAGCTGCCTGTAAGACCAACACCCGTTAAAGAAAAAACAGGTCTTGGTCCAGTTTAAGCATATAAATAATGGGTTTACCAAATGGCGGAGGTAGTATCGTGTAACTCATTAAAATGATCCTCCATCTTCTTGTCTCAGTACTTTATTCTTTTCATTAAGTACTTATCAATTTTGTATCACTAAAAAACTAGACAAGACAAAGTAGAGAAACACAATCATTTTCTAACCACCACCTCCTTACCATTTCTCTTTGTGTCCCCTTTTCTTGTTTCTGCTCATTAGCTTAAACTTTTGCTCCTGTTACTTGTGAGCATTTTTCTTACCCTTTCCGTAAAAGGCCAGTGCTGCTGCAGAAATATACTGGAAAAGTCAGAGAGTGGGTAAACAGGGGGGAGCCGATGGAGAATAAGCTTCCATTGACTGAAGAACAGTCCACGCTGTTGTCCTGTCTGTTCCGTGGTTGAGACACTTTTTACCTGCTGGCAGTCAGTTAAGCTAGAACAAGCTCATTACCCCTCCTGACATTGAAACATGCATAGATGAGTCATCATCTGCTACTGAGGAGGCCCTGCATATGGGACACACTTCCATGGGAGTTACTGAGAAATATAAAGCAGGCTTAATAATAATAATTAATAACAGCTGTAAAGTCATGTTACTGCACCCCCACTGGGGCTGCAGTACTGGACTGGGGCCAAAAATCAGCCCTGGATTTTACCAGCGCCTGGCCTGCCTATGACCAGCCAGTGGTATCTCTGCTGCTTCCTGGCCAGTCAACCAGTGTTCTCCAACACTGAGGCTATATCATTAGGGTAAGGACATGGGCTGGGGTTGCTTGGGTGAGGGGATAGAGTGGTGAAGGGGATGGGGAGCCAGGGAATGGATGGGAGTGTAAGTAAAGGTGGCAGCCCAAACTGCCCCAAAGCAGTGCAACCCACAAGGCATTTGCCCGGGTCTCCCTATGACCAGTCCATCCCTGCCCACAGGATTCCAGCCTATTTTTTTTTCTTTTGGATGTACCAGCCAAATCTTTTAAAAGCACCATGGTCTCCTTACATTTTTTCAGAGCCAGTGTGAACACGAGTCCACTGCCAGCAGCTCAGCTTTGCAGCAGAACTTGACATGCTCCTGCGAGCCTCAGGGCAGTCTTGCAAAGAGACAGGACTGTCTGCAAGGGGATGAATAAGTGACATGTCATATCTTTGGGTGCAGTGATATCGGCCCAGGGGGACAGTTCCTGTATTGATTTCCATAGAAATAAGATAACTGAAGATACAAGAATTTAGACTATCCAGCCAGGGGGAGAGGAACAATCAAGGCTTTGGTCTATATTGACCTTTAGGTCTACATTCATCTTTTAATAAAGTGGGATAGGATTTGTGTCACATAAATTATCTTTTTGCTGTCTGCTAATGCATGGGGAAGCTTCACTTCCTGTTACCAGTATTTTTTTTTAGCAAAAGGGTGTGCTCGGGATTTTCAGATGGTAACCAACACTCAATATGTTATGCCAGTGACAGCACTTTAAAGTGGACCAAAAGCCCAAAGTCCTGCGGGCTTGGGAGGGTAGAAGGGGCCTGGCACGATTAGGATTAGCATTAGAATTTAAAAAAAATCACCTGGCTGCAGTGCTGAGCCCATTCCCATAGCAAAGTGGGGATCTTTGCTGTGGAAGATAATAGATAACTGATTCATTGCACTACAGTGCCAAGCTCTCGGTATGGGGAAGGAGTTTAAGCCAGGGTCATGTGAGAGTCCTTTTTAATTCTACTAGCGTAATCTGGTCAGTCAAGCTGGAAGGAGGCAGAGGTAGGGTCACCTATGGCCTTTAGGGCTGCTTTAATCCCTATTTCTTTCAGGTTTCTAAATAGAGATCAGGTCCACCATTGGTTGAACTTCGATGATTTAGGCAAACCATAACGGAAGAATGGGGGTGAAGTTTCATTCCATAAGAAGGAGATACAGGCCCTTGCAGCAGTCCGGAGATAAATCAGAAGTATGCTTTTATATCTAAATTGGTGTCAAATGAACAAGAAAGGTCATTGGGTTGCCTGACAAATCAAGGCCTGTCAGTTTCTCTTTTACTCAGGTGACCCAGGATCATATTTCCTCCAGAACAGGGCAGGCCTAAAAAGTATAAAGGGGGCCCTGGTTTTTACTGGCAACTGAGGCCTTGTGGGCAAAAAAGGTCCTGGATCACTGGCCTTGAGAGTAAGCAGTTCCCTGTATTGGTGTAGAAAACAAAGGATCTTCAGCAACCACCTATTGAGAAAGCTATGTGAGTCTGTGAACATGATGAACCAGTATACAGTGTATAAAAAACACTACACATCCCTGTTCAAATGGCAAAGCAAAACCATTGCAGAACTTGTTTTACCTTTAGTGTCAACTAAAATCTGCTCAATTCTATAGAAAAACTTTAGGGTGGAAAATTAAAATAAAGCAGTAAAATAATGTTGTTGCATAAATATTACAACCTTAAACTAATACTTTGTTGAATGACCCTTTAAATGTATGGCAGCATTCAGTGTTTTTGGGTCTGCTTCTTTAAGCATGGAACATCTAGACCCTTCTCAGGTCACCCTACAGATATTCAATTGGATTCAGGTCTAGGCACTGACTGAGCCATTCCAAAACTTTTTAATAATCTTCTAATATAATAATCTTCTTTAATAATTCTTTTGTTGATGTGTCAGTAAGCTTTAAGTCGTTGTCAGGCTTCATCTTCAGCTTTTTATGTTTCAATATTTTTTATTAAGTTTTCAACAATACAGATATGCGACATATATAGCTAATTCAGCCATCCCGTGCAGGGGAGGTAGAAAACTTATCAATCTATGTTACACAAGATTGTATTTTGACCATACTTATATCTTCGACAATCTACAAATATATAAGAAAGAGGTAAAGCAAGGAAAGTACAGTATACCTGGTACAACCAATACAATTTGCAACATACCCTGTTCTATTTTTGACTCCCTTCTGGCTCCTGCAACATGCACTACTGCCTACACACCTATTATTTTATGACCTTTATGTGAGGCGAGTTGAGGTGCGCCTGGGCTACCAAACATAGCTACGTTCATAGACAGGAGAAGACTGTTAAAGACATTGGAAACCACAGTGTTCCAAAAAAGGAAAAAGGACCAAGTTCAGAAGATCAAGGTAGAGAAGGAAGAAGTACTAGGAGAGGAAAGAGGGAGAGGAGGCCAGGGAAGGGGGGGAGGAGAGGAATTTGTCGCTCCCGCGCTCCACTTGCCATCACACTTAGCCATTACAACACCCGCAAGGGCTCACCAGGCGAAGTAAACCGTATCAAGGGTTCCCATATCGAAATGAATCTGTCGTGGGAGTCGGTCAGGATACTGGATAGTCTCTCATTTATGAAAAACCCATTCATCCTCGCCGACACCTCCGAGATTGGGGTAAATTCTTTCTTCCATGCCTTAGCTATGGCCTGATTGGCCGCTAGGAACAAGTAGGCAAAAAGTCTGTACTGCTTATTTGTGAGCTCCGGGAGCTTACAGTGCAGGAGAGCAACCCATGGGTCCCTTCTCATGTTGGTTTAGAAGATTCCATTGACCATACTGTACACCTGACTCCACAAGCGAGCCAACATAGGGCAGGTCCACCAAATGTGCATGAAGTCCCCCTCCACAGCCCCTAAAGCATGTATTAGCCTGCCCCGGAAACATCCTACCGAGGCGGCCAGGCACCAGGTACCAGCGAAGCATCACCTTATAGGCCATTTCTACTGTCAGGATATTTATAGAGCATTTTGAGACACTTGACCACATCTTCAGCTTTTTAATAGTGGCCAGAATATTTTAACAGAGGTGTGTAGACTTTCATATCCACTGTCGGCTGTTTTACATTTTGGCCTAGACAAACCCTTTGATCATCTGAAATGTTTGTCTCATGAATCTGCAATGCAAGCTGTAGAATCTAGACATCTATTTTTTATCATAGGATCAGCCTGTGATGTGACAGAGCAGCTGTATCTGGCACATCTGCAGACCAGATATGCTGTATACATATACCATGACCTCTGCAGAATCAGCTTTTAAATGCGGCTGCCGTTTCCGTTCTCTGCTGTCCCCCCCACCCCCGCTCATCCCACCAATGTTAACAACGAAATGCAGATTAGCTAGTTTGTTTCCCAGTCTTTGTGCAACATTTATTATTTAACACCCATTCTGACCTTCTGAAAAAGCAACAAAAATTTAAATTTAATGCAAATTTCTTCTATTATATATCCAAATGAGGCGCAGTATATTTACATGACCACCCAAGGCGCAGAAGTCTCCAAGTGTCCTTCCTGGAGACAGAAACACACAGTAACATCCATTCATTTCTTAACCGATGTGCACAGGCTTCTAAAGGTCTTATTTAAAAGTAAAATGTTTTTACCTATGTTTTTGCTATCTGTTATTTTTTAAACCATTTTTTTTTTAGACCATGCTAATAATTGTACATGTCTGCAGATCATAGTTAGCTGCACTCAGGGCGTGTGGTCGGGGACCCTGAGCAGAAAAACTGGTGGAGGCTCCAGATACAGTATTTCTTTCCTTTCAAATAATAGTCCAGCCAAGTAACTGATTGGTGGTTGTCTGGCACCCACCCACTTACTGGAACGTTAGTTCGAGTCCCTTGTGCGAATGCGTGCGATGGGGTGTAGTCGCTCAGGTGGCCCAGAGGAAAACAGTTCCCTGCATTGAGCTGCCAGTGGCTGTGGTTGGTGGCTTATGGAAGTGAGCGACCAACAAATTACAGCTCTGTGCCCACCCATCCCTGCAGCGTTGCTGGCAGCAGCTTTGCTGCTCTAGACTCTCCATTCTGGCCTGTGGTGGCTTTGGCTGCAGGTTTGCAAAACCCAGACCAAAGACTGAAAAGCATTCTGGACCAGACCATAACCCAAAGGTTGGTGGAGGCCAATTTAGCAGGGCAAGTGGTGGAGGCCCCGGGCATGCACCCCTCACACCCTCCGCATAACCCAGCCCTGGCTGCACTGTATTGCTAAAGCTGCTGAAGGTTGTATGTGGGGGAAGGATCCATAGA
The DNA here is from genome assembly GCA_027917425.1 of Gastrophryne carolinensis. Classification (NCBI taxonomy): domain Eukaryota; kingdom Metazoa; phylum Chordata; class Amphibia; order Anura; family Microhylidae; genus Gastrophryne; species Gastrophryne carolinensis. The sequence goes on from CM051235.1 coordinate 224,237,481, forward strand.
GCAAAAACAATTAGTGGTCCCACTGATGCTCAACTGGGTTCAAGTCTGGGGAATAGGGGGAGGGGTAGCATAGCACTTGATCTTGATCTTAAAACGAATGTCGGACATTTCTATCCAAGCATGTCGCATTGTCTTGCTGGAAGATCCCATCCACCCCAGAGAAGACAATCAGCATGTATTGGTGTACTGGATCTGCAGCACCAGATTAATTATTTAGAGGTAGCTTCCCCATGAATGTGTGTTTCCCTGCTCCCAGCTCGTGACCAGGACTGGCTCCATGTTTATGTGGGCCCTTGGGCAACAGAATGTCTGTGGCCCCCTTGTGGTGTGACATGACACTCCACACATGGCGGTAAAGCTGTAGATATTGCCAAGGCTTTCATCTATTTACTTCATCCCACCCCTGGCTCCTGGCCCTGTGGCACTTGTTTTAGTCCCCACTTAGGAATAATATTTTTGTCGAAATGCAAAATCCGGAAACGTTCAAGTTTTCTGTCTCTCATACTGGCATTTCTGACTTTTTTTTGGCAAGAAAAAAGAAAGAATAGAAAAAAGCAGGAAGGAAAGAAAGAAAGGATGACATAAAAAAATAGAAGGAATGACAGAAGGAAAGAAAGGAAGAACCAGTAGAAAGAATAACGGAAAGAACAGAAGAAATAAAATAAAGAATGACAGAATAGCATAAATGACTAAAAGAAAGCCAGAAAGAAAGAATAGAATGGAAAAAACAAAACAATAGAATAAATGACAGAGCATCAAAAAGAAAGAACAGAAAAAAGGAAAGAACAAACGATAGCATGAACGTCAGGAAGAAAGAATAGAAGAAAAACATTAGTGAAAGAATAGCATGTATGACACTGTTGTTGTAACAGGATAAACAAAGTTATTTGCATGACTCTAGTATGGCCAGTAAGATAATATATTGTCGATTCAGAGCCAATTGAGAGTGGTCAGCCATTCTTTAGGAGAGAAAACTGTCATTTACTTTCATTGTCTACCTTAGGGCTGATTTAGAGCCAGGTGAAAATTTACACCCGGTAGACAAAGAAAGTGAAGGGCAGTTTTCTCTCCTAAAAAAGAAGTGAGTTTTCTCACCAGGCTCTGAATCGACCCCAATGAAAGCCAATAGCAGCTTTATCTTCTGAAAAATGGAGTGAGAATTCTCAACTGGCTTTGAATCAATCCCATCATTTTAGAATGCTGCTCTCTGCCATGAACTTTCACAGCAAAGATAACACCGCCATCTGCTGGTAGCATTTGGTACAGAAAACATTATCATCTAGTGTAGTTACCAAAGCTTACTTTTTGCACCTGATCCTGAATTGAACCCAAAACTCTGGGAACACCTAAATGTCCTACTTTTCTGGGATCGATCCAGAGCCAGGTGAGAAAATTCAGCGAAAACCATTTACTTTCATTGTCTTCCTTGTGGCTTATTCACCACCAGATGAAAATTTACATTGTTATTAAATCAGCTTTATGGTAGACAATGAAAGTGAAAGGCAGCCCTCTCTTCTTAAAAAGGAGTGAGTTTTTTCACCTGGCTCTGAATCAACAACATTATGAAGAAGACTGTCATATTGGCCTCGATTCAATAAAGGTAGAAAAAAATTCTCACGGTAGTAAAAAATTCAATTCATGAGAAAAAAGCCTGAGAATGTCAATGTTACTGAATCACTAGAAAAAAAGACAATGAAAGTCAATGGCAGCTTTTACTATATTGTAGAAAGGAGGAAACAGTTCTCTACTTTTCTTAGGAGTAAAAAAGTGCCATTGACTTTCATTGTCTTTTTATCTAGTGATTCAGTAACAGGGACATTCTCAGGCTTTTTTCTCATGAATTGAATCTTTAACTACCATGAGAATATTTTTCTACCTTTATTGAATCGAGGCCACTGAATGTGGGATGTCTGATCGGTTTCCAACAGCTTTTCGGTAGTGGAATGCATGAATTAACTGAGCATTGGCTTAATCACCAACTAGGTATGAGCGAACTCGCTGAATTTTGGGTTCGACAAGTTTGGTCGACTAGCCGCTAAAGTTCGGTTCGGGTCCCCGGACTCCACCCAAACCCCATTGAAGTCAATGGGGATCTGAATTTGGACAACAAATGTAGCTGTAAAATAGGTTAGGGCAGGCTAGAGGGCTGCAATTGGAGGGGAACACCAGGGCGATTTCCCTGCACAAAATGGGCTAGGGAAACTACTCGAATTAATAATAACAGAAAACAAACACATTATATTATTACTAATTTATAATAATAAATACATAAATAAATAAAAACATTTAAATAATCAATTTTTAACGAGTGTCAGAGGGAAAATCATGGGGTAACACCAGGGAGATTGTCCTGCACAAAATGGACTAAGGAAATAATAACATACAGAAATCAACAACATTAAAGAAATACATACAAAAATAAAAATTTAAAATATAAATGAAATATTTTTTCACAGGTGTCAGACTAAAAAACAAAAAAACAGAGAATATATATTTTATTGACTGGATGGGTAAGGGCTGGGGGGGGGGGGTCCATTTCCAAAGCTAACTGTCATTGCCTTTCCATGGACAGGTGGCTCACATTCTGGGGGACAGCTAGGGACTAAAGAACCTCTGCGAACTGTACTTTTCAGGACACTTTCAGGGACATGCTGCTCAGAGAAAAACGTCTGCTAATTGTCCTTTACAGGCCACTTCCAGGGAAAGGTGGCTATTATACTTAGGGGGAGACAGGTCACCGTGGGCTGTGGTGCTGCTGCTGCTGCTGGGGAGGACTCCTGTTGCTGGAGGGAAAGGAGGTGTTACATCTGTGCCTGCTACACCTTTCTCCAGTGCCAGCAGGTGCCAGGCTTTGCAGCATATTCTTAAAGGCTCCAGTGCCATTGCCAGAATGGTAAGACTAGACCAAGTTGAGGCATCAATAGATTAGATGGCACATAGTGCTTCAAGTTCCATTTTACCAGGAACCTGTAAAGCAAGGAACATTATTAGCATTATTATTGTTTATTTATAGAGCACTATTGTATTCCATGGTACAGTACAGGAACCTGCAAAGCAAACAGAAAACATTGTTAGTATTATTATTATTATTATATATTTTTTCTATCCCTCTCCCCCCTTTTGTTGTCTTCAACCCACTCCACTTCTGCAGAGCCCTTCACCTCACCCCCCTTCAAATCAGCAAGGCCATCTCAGCCACAGGCCACGGAGCAGTCAGTAATGCTCTATGGTGACGCTTCTAGCTGGGATTCCGTGGGCCATCCACCTGCCCCTGCCCCAGTTGCAGACATAGGAGTTCCCAGATGCGCAACAACTTGTGTTGGAGGATGAAGACATGAACAGTGGACCATCACAGGACATCTACGATGAGGATGAAACCCAAGTGTCGACTGCTGAGGCTTTCTGCAATGTGGAGGCTGAGAAGGAGGGTAGTGGGGAGGAGTGGGTAGAAGAATAACTGAGGGATGATTACGAAGTCCTAGACCCAACGTGGACTAAAGGCAATCAAATTTTGGTGGAAGAGGTGGTGGCCACACAGTCCCAGAAGAGGGAGAAGGGTGCAAACCATCAGCGGTCAGCCCCTTGCTACTACTTCCCACCAGGGACTGAGCACGGAAAAAGCTGGCTCAAAGGATCTTACCAGCGTGGAATTTTATCAGTGTACAGAGGACAAGTCTTGGGTTATTTGTACACTGTGCCACCAGTCATTGAAGAGGGATAATTGTGAATAACCTCTGCAAGATGTCCATCACCAGGGACCTGCAAAGCAAACAAATATTGTTAATATTATTATTTTTGTTTATTAAAAGAGTGCTATCATTTGTTGTAGTGCTGTACAAACTAAAAATTACGGGAGGGTGGGACACTGAAAAATCTTCACTATGTCCATGGACAGGAACCTGTAAATCAAACAGAAAAACATGGTTAGTATTATTATTCGTTGCCTTCTGTTGCCTCTTACTCTGCTTCCTCCTCTTCTTCATCCTCGGCAAGTCATTGGATCCAGGAGCAGACACATGGGTGGTTGCTGATGCTGAACCTAGTAGCAGCCTTAGGCCGAGCAGGGTTGAGGCACATCCGTTGACTGGTGCATGTGCTCAGTAGTGGAGTTTCAGCTCCAAAATGCCCGGGTGAGTGCAGACCAACAGCACTTCACCACTAAAGAGTGGGCCTCACTAAGGGACATTTGTGTCGTGCTGCTGTGCTTCTAATATGCATGTTCACCATTTGTGCTTAATTTATTTATTATGTGTGCATTTGAATGTTACCGCCCAGAGCAGGGTGGTGACGATAGTTAACAGATATAAGACATTTCATTATGTGAAGCATATGCCATGATTAAGGGCCGGATGTCGGCCCGAAACGCGTAGATGTTTTTCAAGTGTTTTCTTCTCTGGAATACTGGCCTTTTGGATTTTTTATGCTGTTTTAATACAATAAAGTTTGGATACGAATATTTTCATTGGATTACCTGGCCGGCGACTTTTTCTTTTTTTTTCCGGGAGGATCATTGGAGTGGAGCGCTCCTAGCAGTTGCTGAGGGTCCGTGAATTTATCTGGTATGACTGTGGATTTAAGGTAGAGCTGACCTTTCATATGCTGTAATCTTCTAATATGCTACCAATATGGTTAGAGTTGATGATGCCATCGCCAGCGCTGACATTCTCATCCTTCGCCTGCTAGAAACAAACACTTCAGGACATGATGAAGAATATAATATTGCCTAGGAGGAAACAGAGGAGGAAGAGGAAGGCACATTTACACAGGTGTCAGGCCAGTTCACACGTGGCTTACAGGGTGTGTTGTCAAACCAAGAGCAGCCAACCAAGGGACAGTTTCGGAGGCATCAGAGAAGGACTTCTCACAGCAGGGTGACATCATCGCAGCTCATGGGTGTCACTGGAGCATGGCTGAGGAAATGGGGAGGAGGAGACACCTCCCACTGAAGACAGCTTCTCTTTGACTCAGTGCAGCCTGGCTCACATGAGCCACTACATGCTCCAGTGCCTTTGGACGGAGCGCAGAGTTACCCACATAGTCAACAGTACAAATGCAACCTGTACCGGTACTGGGGGAGTTCTCAGCGGTGGCACAAGGCCAAGGAGGAGGCGGAAGACATGGGTCATTTGCATGCTTTGCCACCAGTCAATTAAGTTAAGGAAATCTCAGAATGACGTCCATCACCAGGAACACCAAAGGCTCCCTCTGATGCTTCTGTTGTCTCAGCCTCTACCACCGCCTTCACAAGGCCACCTGTCTCCCCCCAAAGGGGGGATATGAGACCACCAAGCCTGTCCACACCATCCCAGGGACTTACACATATGAGTAGCATGGAATGATGTGGATTTTTGTGTCTTAAAAGCCCATTAATAGGTCACACCCCTAAACCACACCCCACTATGCCTATAACCCATAAATTTGTTGAAATTTTGCTGTCCCAGGTTGAGGCCCCTGCAAAAATGGTCAGTATACTCCAATGTGGTAAGCGTTCTGCTTACCATGGTAAAGTTCTCTATGCTCTTTGTATGGCAAGCATGCCATGTCATGTGACAACTCTTTACACCTGCATCATAGGAAAAGTTTTTCCTAGCTTGTGGAATAAGACCGCAAAATCCTGATATTCACTTATGGGTTATACTAAACTGACCGAACACATAACCGTTGAAGACCAAATAGGTTCCGTGGGCAAAATGTGAGATGTTCTAGTCTAAAAAGCGAATCTGAATGGTTTCTCATTCGGCTGCCATTTGGGGGGGATCATGGTGGGTATCAGTACGCCTGGTATCAGGCTTATGGGGTTGTGCTGCACCGCCAGACATGCACTATTTTAGGGACAAACAGAGTAAGTCTATGTAGACTTTACTTTCTCTTTAACAACATATTTTCTATGCAGTGCCCATGTGCAATATGATATCTGGACTGCTAACATTTTTTATAAAGCAAACTTAGACCCTCCTTCAAAACTTTGTGGAAGTAAAGGCCTTGGACTACTAAGCTAATTCTACCTACCCCCTCGTACATGGGTATAAGAGATACTCCCTTCTTCTACCAGAGATCTGTCTGACAGGGGACAGGAAACAGGGTTGCCTTGTGGCAAATATTGCCCTGTAATGCCTGGCAATGAATGCTGAATAGCATTCACACATGAATGACAGGGATGCATGCAGCAAATGAAGAGGTGAAGGTGTAGTAGTATCAAAAACCTCGTTTACACATTTGGGTGCTCAAAAAGGGATTTAAAATGGACCAAAACCCACAGTCATTGCTAGATTCCTTCCACAAGGGGCATACAGTATCGGGATACCCCATTGTGTGAAACCCCTCACCTCCTCCCCGGGCCAACGGTGCATGCATGGGCATGGGTTCTTCTGGGTTTTGGTCCAATTGAAGTGGGAATTGTTTAGTAAAATATGTGTTGCTACTCCAACTTTGGGCACTAGATTGCGAGTATAAGACCACAAGTAGAAAAGAGAATTTAAAGCGGACCTTCACCCAAAATAAGAGTTTATTTATCTTATATGTTTCCCACACCATGTACATAGATTGCTCAGATTAAAAATCATCCTGCCTGCATCTACTGCATATTATGTGCCTTTAAATAACCAAGATGCTCATGGAGCATCAGGCAGTCTGAAAAACAGGAAGTGTCTTCTGACTGTGTCACTCTGCAATCTGGGATTGCTGTCCTTTTCCTGACCCCAGCTCTGCTCTGTCTGTGCAAACACAGCTATAACCCATTCCCCCTATACTTTATCCCGCTCTCCTCTCCTCAGTATGTGATGCTTCTTAGTCAAGATGGTGTCGCCCTTATCCTAGAGTCCAGAGCAGAGTTGCAGCCCAGTGGGGAAAGAATAATAAGGAAATGACTAAAAACTTAAAATATATTAATTTTAGATGCTGGAGAATAGTTTTTTAAGGTTTTGGGTGTTTCATTAAGTCATGCTAAAGGTCCGGTTTAATTCAGACTCTTACAATCTCATTGTAGGGGTCCCCTTGTGTGAGTCAGGTGGCAAAAGATCCATTTTGGGAACAGGAAACTGCTAAATGGGGCTTGGGAGCTTTTTGAAGGGAAACCCTCAGGCTACAATGGATTGAGCAGAAGTTTCATAAGGGGAAGCCAGAGGGACAGACAGGGAGATCGTTCATAACCATGCTAAGAGGGAGACTGGTGTGGCCTCCTGCATAAGATGTCTGGTGGGGCTATTACAGAGACAAGAGAAACAGTGAGAAGACTGAGGTGCAGGAGGTTCACACACAGAGGACAGGACCCTGGCGGGAAAGAGCACAGAGGGGTCCTGGCATTGGATGTGACAATGGAGGCACGCCTTAGGAGTAGAGAGGATTCAAAGTGACCAACAGGCCGCGAGGAGGAAGTCGCTGTGCCTGAGACTCTGTTATGGTGTGGCTTCCCCTGTCTTATGCCCCTGCCCTGCAGTGACTGTTGTGTGGTGAAGAACCCCTTATGTTGGAGAATGGTCTGGATTCAGATGCTATAGAGAAGAAGTTCCCTGTGTGTTTTACTTGCTGGCAACCCGATGGCTCTCCTAGTCTGGGATATCCCATAGACAGTCTCCACTACAAGGGGGTGGAGGCTATCCGTATCCCCCTGGATAAAGGCCTACATTTAATTAGGAAATACAATACTGTGTAGGACTTAAAAGGACCAAAAATCGCTGATGTGCTCTATGCGCCCTGGGGATCAGCGGTTTCACTGCGCAGTGTGGCCATTTTACTGGTATGTTTTTAGCAAATCAGAGCCATGACAGGTTTCTGTTGTCCTGCAGTGTACTGATCACACTGTAAAAATAATTTATTTTAAAGTGGACCAACACCCAGGATTTTCACTATCCTGGGTTTTGGTCCACTTCCGCGGGGCCCCACTGCGTGAAACCACCCAGATCGCCCTAAAAAACTCACCTCACCCTGCTCCTACGCGAGCGCTCATCCAATCAGAGCGCTCAGAGCCTCTGTGGTATGTACAGACAACCACAGCGGCTCTGAGCGCGCTGGAGACCGCATCTCGCGCTTCCCTCTAACAGGGAGCGCGCCCGTGCCGGCCATCCACAAACGGCCGGCGCGGGTGCGTGCCCTGCTAGAGAGAAGCTCGAGATGCGGCTGCGGCTCGCACATGCGCCGTTGGAACTGGGATAAGGTGAGGTTTCTGGGCTTCCTGGGGGGTTTCACACAGCGGGGCATCCCGATTTCGGATGCCCCGCGGGGAGGGATATGATCGGCCCTGGAATCTTATAGATTCCCAGGCTGATCCCCCCTGGGTGTTGGTCCACTTTAAAGCAGACCAACACTCTGGCACACTGGCGGGTTTGTCCCATGGAAGATGTTGATTTATCAATTATAATTATTCAGTATCAGTTGCCATTTTCAAAACAGACTGTTACATTCTACTATTTCATTTGTGCATAATGCATAGTGATATCCTGGCATTTGCTGAGCAGGTCAGCTTTCTTGCTGTGTGTTCCTGTGTGTGGCTGCCAGGAGCGCCATCTGCTGCATTAAAGCAGGAAGAGCACAGGGTCACAGAGCGGTCGAGGGCACTACACTATGCTACTGGAATTTACGTAAAACGTAAACGTAAATGGTTTGATATGCATGCACAAGTTCTTCAAAGGACTCCAGCCATCAGAAATGCATGCAGCATGGTAGAGAAAGGACGCTCTGTGCTCCAGGTAGGGTAATTATTATTCTTAGCAGGCGACTACGATGCTAATAGTACTGCCCCAGAAGAGTGCTGCACTATGACTCCAGCAACAGAACTGATGGGATCACGTACAGTTAGAAAAATTAGTGTAACATAAAAACAATACACATCTATTCTCCCCCCCCCCCCCCCCTCCCGGGCTGCCTACTCAAGGTCCAATGCTCATAAACTTCAGATTCCATGCATGAGATCAAAAGCCACTTGACTCCAGCTGCCACCCACCAACCACCCACCTGCACTTTGGTTGTTGTGGTGCAAGAATATCACGCCTATCAGTATTGAATATATTTTTTACTACAACTGCCCTTAAATAAAAAAAAAAAGCTGTCTCTCCTTGTAAGTCAGAAATCTGCCCCACTCTCTGGTTAAAGGTTATTTAGAATTTACAAAGTCACACAGCTCTCTTACAAACCCTGCAACCATAGGGACGTGCTACCTCATTATATATGTGTTAAAGAAACGCTTTTGTGTAAAATTAACCCCCCCCCCCTCGCTAACCACTATTACCAAAATTAATTTAAAAAAATTACTTACCTGGGAGTTTTTAGAAGCTCCATGCTGCTTTATTTGGAGGTGCAGCACTGTGCTGCTCACAGGTCAGCCAGGGTCCAAAATTGGGCTCAGCCATAAAGTCCAGCCTGGCCGTCAGTCCTGATAACAGCCCCACACAGCAACTTGAAGCGGACCAATCACAGGGATTTTGACTATCCTGGTAATTGGTCCCTGTCCCAGGGGCAGCCCAGTTCCCTGCCAATCTGAATGGTTGAGCACAGCTGTAGGGATGCTGCCCGCAATTGCAGCAAGGGAGTGGCAGAAAGGTAAGGTTTGCGAGTGGGAGCATGCTGAATCGGCATGCCCCAGAGGCACCTAGTGGGCCGGCCCTGAAGTCTTTTACACTCCAGGACAGACATGCGTGGTGATTGGTCCACTTTAAGTTTCTTCATGCAGGTCGTCACTCTACTCCATCAGCCATGGAAAGGGGCCTAGAAATGTTGTCTATGGCCCAGTAATTTCTAATGACGACCAGGAGAGAATATTTTTTAAATCCTTATGGTAATAAGTGTTAGTGGGACAGGGATTTTAATTTGACCATATAGGACTTACCTAAACCCATTGTGCTAGGGAGGGTCCTGATCCACAAGCACACTAAACCTCACCTACCCCCTCACGCTATCAATGATGCATTAGAGAAACCTTCTCCTTTCAGAGATCCATGTGATGGGTGGCACCTCCTCCAATAAGAGGCAGGCAATAGTGCACTGTGTGCACACACCCCATACATACAAAGCTCCACCAGGTAAAAGTGAATCTCATCAACTTACCTGGTACCAGGGAGAGTTTAGATCTGATTATGACATGTTCACTTTAAGACAATCCCAGTTTTTCCAAGAACTGAATGTGTTCTTTATTAGTCCTGCAATAGAATCCCCCTCTAGCGGCATGCCATCTTTAAACTTATATCTGTCATTCAGGCTCTCTCTCTCTGTAAACCCTGCTGGTACTGGGGCCCCCCCGCTCAGTGTCCTCCTTGCTCATGTAAAAAAATTAAAGCTGAGGTGATGGAAATTGAAGCTGGTCATACAAGCCGTGAGGATGAGAATGTGGCCTCAGCCAGGCGGCAGCTGCACGTCACCCTGTCAGTCACTAAGCAGTCTCTCTCCATTCTTGCAGGCACTGTGGCCTCGCTACACCAATTAGCTGCACTGCATGAAGCTGCGATAGCAAGGAAAACTTCCAGGTAATTCATATTTGCTAAACTTTATTGGATCTAACCAGTCACATGACTGAGCCTCCTGTCTTCCTATAGTGTTTCCTATGGTGCATGTCCTGATTGATTCAACTCACTTTATATAAGAGGTAAATGTATCCCGAAACTCACTTGAGTAACAAAAGCAACATTGTTAGTTTTGGGGGTTATTTAAAAAATGCTAACGCCAGGTAGTGCCTTGTAGCATCGAGTGAACGCTGGGCGCAGTATGTGAAAACCATATGTATGAAAGTCAATCTGGTGAGTGCATCTAATAGCGTCATGTAGCGCCACATGCTCTAGGTTCAGCAGCGCCATGTAGCACCTGTCGCTCAGTATCGCTCTCCCATACATTTCAATGGTGTTCTCATTTTCTTAAAGTAATGTTCTGGTTTAAATGATTGTGTGGCCTCTCCTGCCCAGCAACCAAACACTTTTATTGTGATTTTTTTTTTTATGCAGAATTGTATGTGTAGGTCTGCCATTTAAGTGTCGGTGTCACAGTGTTAAAACAATGTCATTCTATATGTTTTCGCTCTGATGCTGGTGCATATGTGTTTATGTGTGCTGCCTTCTAGCAGGGCGCACACCCCCGCCGGCCATTCACAAACGGCCGGCGCGCTCCCTGTTAGAAGGAAGCGTGAGGCGCGGCCTCCAGCGCGCTCAGAGCCGCTGTGGTTGTCCGTCGCTTGTCCGTACATATCACAGCGGCTCTGGGCGCTCTGATTGGACGAGCGCTCGCGTAGGAGCCGGGTGAGGTGATCGGGGTGCCCCACGGAAGTGGATCAAAACCCATGATAGTGAAAATCCTGGGTGTTGGTCCACTTTAAATATGGGCTACAGCGCCAGGCTGCTGGAAGCACGGGGTCGCTTATACGACTCCACTAGAATACAATTGCTTTTATCGGACCTCAGCTGCACAACAGCAAGTGTTTAAGAAAGAGTAAACTGGTCTGTTCCTACATACCACATTCTTACTGGAAATAGTACATACCAAATAGAAATGGGTTACTGTATTTACCTGATTAAAATAATACGAACTATGGCTTTTGCTGTAAAATGCAGCTAAGAAAATTAAATATCAGGAGCTGCTGAACTTTTTATATATTAATTTAAATCACTTTTAATGATGGAATAAGTTCCAATCAAATATAAGAGTGTTTACACTTATGCAGCCCCATTTTTTGAGTTATGTTATTTTCATTTTCACCTCCAAATGATTGCAGATTGATTTTCAATGGACTTGTACAGCTAATTAGAAAGTGGGAAAAGCTTTGAAAATATTCTTCTTGCTGTGATTTCAACAAGGGTGTGCAGAAAAGTAGCCATATTTCTCAAGCTTTTCCCCGTGTTTAAATGTTACAGGCATAAACTTCAAGATGTATTTCATTTCACAAAGCAGTATTTGTGACGTGTAAAGAAAACAATACAAGCTTTTCCCAAAAAATTAAAAGTGTGGTGCACATATGTATTCAACCCCCCTGAGTCAATACTTTACAGCTGCAAGTATGTTGGGGTATGTCTCTAGCAACTTTGCATAAATAGAGGCTGAAATGTTTGCCCATTTTTTCTTGTCAAATAGCTCACAGAATGCCACAGATTCCTAATGGGATTTAGGTCTGCACTAACTGTGCCATTCCAACTCATGAATATGCTTAGATTTAAAGTGGAACAAAACCCAGGATCTTGACTATACTGGGTTTTGGTCCTTGCCTCCGGGGGGGGGGGGGGGGGCACTCCGATCGGGGATGACCCACGGTGTGAAACCCCCTAAGTCGCCGGGTCTGACTTACCCATTGCAGGTCCTCTCGCGCTTGTGGGGCCTCTCATCCAATCAACTTGCTCGGATCCACTCCCACCCCTTTGTCTAAGGCGAGCAGATTCAATCTTGTAGATTCCAGGGCTGTCAGATCTTTGGGTTTTGGTTCACTTTAAATCACTTATACATGTGTGCACTTTCTCCCACCGTATCCTGTGCGGGAACTGTGTAAAATGAGATATTTTAAAACATCTCAAAATCTCAGATTATGTGTGAATACCTTTTGTGCATTCTAAGCAAAGGCACTTTCTTTGCCTCAATTTTTGTGTTGTAGCTGGGAAGGGCATGCTATGTTGCAATGTTATGAGTGATGAGCATGCTTTGCTGTGGTCAGAGACAGCTATGCAACTACTGTGGCTTGTTGTGCTTTCTTTCACTAAGAACTCCAAGCAACAGAGTGGCTGTTGGACCATTTATTGCATGGGAAGTTAAAAGAGTCCTGCAACAGCATCTGCAGAGTTGGGTTGACAGTCCATTCCATTGTAGCTTTGGCTGCATGTTTAGGGTAGTTGTCATGAAGGAAGGTCTACACCCCGGTCTTGTGCAGCCTCTAACATGTTTTCCTCCAGGAATGCCCTATATATAGCTCCATCCATCCTCCTATCAACTCTGACCAACTTCCAAGTTCCTGCTAAAGAAAAGCATCCCACACCATGATGTTGCCACCATGTTTCATGATGGGGATGGTGTTTAGGGTGATGTGCAGTGTAGCTTTCCTCCACACATTTGGCATTTAGGCCAAAAACTTAAATTCAGTCTCACTTGACCAGATCCGCTTTTTCCAAATGCTTGCTGTGTCCCCTACATAGCTTGAGGCAAACTGCAGATGGGACTTTATATAGCTTGCTTTCAAAAATGGCTTTCATCTTGCCACTCTTTCATAATGGTCAGGTTTGTGGAGTACGCGATTAATAGTTGTCCTGTAGACAGATACTGCCACTCGGGCTGTGGATCTCTTCAGCTCCTCCTGAGTCACCCTAGGCCTCTTCTCTAATTAGTGCTCTCCATTCCTGGCACTCAGTTTAGGTAGATGGCCATGTCTTGGAAGGTTTACAGTTGTGCCCGACTGCTTTTATTTACAAATGATGAATTGAAGAGTGCTCCGAGAGATGTTCAGATGCTTGCTTTTTTTGTTATAAAAACATGAACATTTGACCCAGGCGGTTCCAGAATCCCTACAATCATACCACTATCCTGACACATATATCTATTTATTACATTGAAAATACAATTCTGTGATTACTCACCTGTAGAATTGGTATTATGAGTATACAGTACGTCCTGCTCCAAATATAATACTTACAAGTGGGTTATACTCCACCAGATGGAGCTGGACTGCAGAGACATCGAAAATAGGCTCCTCCTGGCCCCTCAAATACCCGGGGACCTCCCACAAATCCCCAGCATTGAAAAACAGTTAACAAGAAGCCGGGAGAATTAAACAACCCAAACTATCAACTATAACAATGATAACAATCACCATACAGGAGATCCAAGATAATGCAAAACCAAGGGTGGGTTGGAGCAGGACGTACTGTATACTCATAATACCAATTCTACAGATGAGTAATCACAGAATTGTATTATTCTTAGTATACAGTACGTCCTGCTCCAAATATAATACTTACAAGTGGGATATCCAATAGCAGTGTCCATAAAGTAGGGTGGGATCCCCAAGAAAAATTAGCAGCAGACAGTTTAAACCACTGCCGCCTGCAGAACCTTTCGGCCAAAAGCAGCACCAGCTGAGGCCCTAACATCAACCTTTTAAAACTTTGAAAAGGTATGAACCGAAGACCAAGTAGCAGCCTTGCAAACTTGTTCAACAGAAGCCTGGTGCTGAAAAGCCCAAGAGGAACCAATAGCACGAGTGGAATGAGCAGTAAGGCGGAAGGGATGATTCTTTCCCTTAGCAAAGTAGGCCTGAATCACAGCCTGACGAATGCACTTGCTGATAGCAGACTTGGCAGGAGCCAAACCCTTCCTAGGACCAGAAGACACCACAAAAAGAGCATCAGTTTTCCTGAAAGGTGCAGTAGTCACCAGATAGTACTTCAGACACCTAACCACATCCAAAGAGTGCAAACCCTCTCCTTAGCATTGCTAGGATTAGGGCGCAAAGAAGGAAGAACATTATCCTGATTCAAATGAAAGGCAGACACTACCTTAGGCAGAACGTCAGGTTTGAAACAAAACACCACCTTGTCCTGGTGTCTCTCATAGTAGGGGGGCTGAATGGAAAGCGCCGCCAACTCAGACACATGCCTGACAGAGGTGATAGCCACCAGAAATACAACCTTGAGCGTTAGAATGGCCAAGGCAGCATCCTGCACAGGTTCAAAGGGAGCACCCTGCAAGGCTGACAGAACCAAGTTCAAATGCCAAACAGGCACCATAGGCTTACGTGGAGGGCGCACATGAGTGACCCCCCTGGAAAAAAGTCCTGATCAGAGGGTGCTGAGCAAAGGACTTCTGGAAGAAAATAGCCAGGGCAGAAACCTGACCCTTCAGCGTACTGAGCTGGAGTCCCATCTCTAACCCATACTGCAGGAACTCCAAAATCCTGGGAATAGAGAACACCCGACAGGGAAGAGACTTAGACTCACACCAGTCAATGTAGGCACGCCAAACCCTGTAATAAATGGAAGAGGAAGACTTCTTCCTAGCCTTTATCAAAGTATCCACAACCGAGGAAGACAGACCCTTCTCCATCAAGATGGAGGTTTCAGCAGCCAGGCCGTCAAAGCCAGAGTTTGTAAATTGGGATGGCGTAGTGAGCCCTGAGTGAGAAGATTTGGCACCAAGGGCAGAGCGTACTGAACTACTGCCAGCTGTACCACGTCTGCGAACCACACTCTTCTTGGCCACCTGGGGGCCACCGGAATTGCTGGCACCCCTTCCAGAGCAATCTTGCGCAGAACCCTGCCCAGCAGGGGAATTGGAGGGAAGACATACAGGAACTGAAAGTCCTGCCATGACATTGCTAGAGCATCCGATGTCAAGGCCAGAGGATCCTGGGACAGAGACAAAAGCTGGGGCTTGTGGCAGGACGCAAACAGATCCACATCTGGTTGGCCCCAACGGTGACACAGGGATTGAAACACCCTTCTGCATAGGGACCATTCTCCCTGGCGAGAGGTCCCCCTGCTCAGAGAGTCCGCCAGGCGATTTTCCACCCCCGGGATGTACACAGCTGATATGCAGGAGACATTGGCCTCCGCCCAAGTCAGGATCAGAGACGCTTCCTGGAGGGCCCCCTTGCTCCGGGTCCCTCCCTGATGATTGATGTAGGCAACTGCCGTCTGGTTGTCCGAGCGCACCTGAACAGGCAGGCCCCGAAGAGGAGTAGTCAAGTGAGCCAGAACTAACCTGATCGCCCATAGTTCCAAGACATTGATAGGTGTGTGGGCCTCCTGAGGACCCCACCTCCCCTGGAACCTCAGGGACTTCCAGAAACCCCCCCAACCTGACAGACTGGCATCCGTAGTGACCGTCTCCCAGGGAGGGGTAAGAAAGGATCCTTGAGTCTATCCACCACAAGAGGGACCCGAGGGGAGAGCACACAGAACCCGTCCAGGGACGCTGGGTCCTTGTCCCATACTGACAATAGGTGAAGTTGCAGAGGCCTCAAGTGGAACTGAGCATAAGGGACCGCTTCGAAGCATGCCACCATCAGGCCCATCAGCTGCATCTCCTGCCTGATGGAGGGATGAGGACAAGCTAGGAGGGACTGGGCCTGTGCAATCAGACTGTCCACCTTCTGTTGAGGAAGGAAAATCCTTGCCTGAACTGTATCCAGATTAATTCCTAGGAATGGAGTTACCAATGAAGGGGACAGTGAGGACTTGGGGTGGTTGATCACCCATCCAAATGACTCCAGAGTGGACACCACCAGCTGAGTATCCAACTCTGCCTGATGTAGAGACTGGGAAGTGATGAGAATGTCGTTCAGATAGGGAAGCACGCCGACGCCCTGACATCTGAGCAGAGACATCACGCCAGCCAGCACCTTGGTGAACACCCTGGGAGCTGAAGTGAGACCAAAGGGCAAAGCCACAAACTGGTAGTCTTGATCCATCAGAGCGAACCTGAGGAACCTTTGATGACCTGGAAACACAGGAATATGAAGGTAAGCACTTTGATGTCCACGGAAGTCATGAAATCCCCTCGGCGCAGGGAACTGATGGCAGAGCGCAGAGTTTCCATGCGAAAGCGCCTGCCCCTGACAAATTTGTTGAGGATCTTCAAGTCCAGGATAGGCCTGACTGAACCATCTTTTTTGGGTACTGTGAATAGGTTGGAATAAAAGCCCTTGCCTTTTTCTCTTAAGGGGACCTGGCAGATGACCCCCAGCTCCAGGAGGCCTTGTACTGCTCGCACTAGCTCCTGAGCTGACACAGGGTCCTGAGGAATCCGGGATCTGATGAATCTTGGAGGGGGACAGGCAGCAAACTCTATCTTGTAACCGGAGGACACTACCTCCTGAATCCACTGGTCTGAGACATGAAGCCTCCAGATGTGAGCGAAGTGCTGCAGCCGTCCCCCTACCCAGATGGGTGAGGGCGCCCCATCATGCCTGAGGGGGCTTGGGGGATGATTTTGCTTTGGGACCCCAGGAGGGGCCAGGACATCCACGTCCTCTGCTCCAGAAATCTCCCCGGGTCCCAGGAAAGGAAACCTCCCTCCCCTGTCTGGCACCACGGTAAGGGGAGGAGAAGGAACCCTGACCCCGAAAGGGCCGAGATTGCCGCCTGCGCTGGGGTAACCTGCCTTCCTTAGCAAAAAGGTCCAGGCCGTCCCCAAACAGGCGCAGTCCTTTAAAGGGAAAACCAGGGCCTTCTTGGCAGCGTTGTCAGAAGCCCACTGGCGCAGCCAAACCGAGCGGCGTATAGCCACAAGGGCAGAAGCTCTGGCACACATTCTGATGGTGTCATCCATGGCTGAGAGGACAAAATTTATAAAAACATCACAACTGGAGAGTGCATTGAACACCCCACAAGGCAAATCATCAGGGGCACTATCAAGTATATTTCTGATAAGGGTTCTAGTGGCCACAGCAGTAATGGCAGAGGCACAGACTGGGCGCAGCGACGTCCCCGCACATGCAAAGGCGTGGGATGCCAGCTGGTCAATGCGCCGGTCCTCAGCAGGAAAGGGATACTTCCTATCCCAACTTTTTGGAACCCCGGGAAGTTTACTGGGGCACTCCCATTCCTTGAGCACAAGATTATGGAACTGTGCCTGCTCGGGAAATTCCAAACGCGATTTTGCTGTGTGGAAAAGCTCCCCTCATTGCCTGGGAGCCGCAACAGGGAGAGAGATTGACAGAACCTCAAAAATCTGGGTCAATAATCTGTCAGTGTCATCCGGGGCCCAGGGTTCAGAGCCAGAATCGTCATGACCCCTTGGTCTCTCATCAGATGAGCCTGAGTCAGAAAACAGCTCCCCTTCATCAGACGGGGTATAGCCACAAAGATTCTAAAACTCCTCGGTTTCCATAGGGAAAATAGTGACATTAGGTGTTAAGTGTCGCTTTTAGCAGGGGCCTTACACGCCAAGGTATTAGCAATTAACTTCTCAACATTAGCCAGTCTAGAAGACACATCAGGCTGAGAATCCCCACTTGTATGCAACTCAGTAGGAGTGAGATTTAAGCTTAGGGGGAGTAGGCGAAGTAAAATGAGGTGCAGCCACTGGTAGACCAGATTGTAATGCAAGCACCTGCTCAGCACAGGTTACACAGACCCGCGCCTTGTCAGTGTCAGCATGAGGCTGCCCACACACTACACACAGCCGGTCTTGTCCCGAAGGAACCCCGGTCACATTATCCTGGGATGCCTCCATATTGTGATTACAGCGGCGCTATACGCCGATAGGGAATAACGCTATATAGCAACCCCAATAATCCGCTAGGGAAGTGGAAGTATTAACAAGGCCTACTAGTTATATAACTAATAAAGGGCCGGGAGAAGCCAAAAAGGGTTTGCCCCGCCTGAAAGGCATAAGAAGACAAGACCGTAAGCACACAGTAATAAAAGGAAGAATATAAAGCCGCCCGCAAGGGCACTTACGGACCGCGGTAGGTAGAGGTCCGTCGTGCATGGGCCAACCAAGCAGGTTAAAGATGGCGTCGGTATACCTCGAGGGGCGGGCCGGTATTAGCGATGACGCGGAGCCGCCATAGACGGGCCCCGCCCCCCCCCCCCGAAGAGCGCGAAGCCAGGACGTGACAAGCAGCCAATGATGGCACACTAGCACCTGAGGTAATGCCGCCGCCAAGCGCGGAACAAAGTGTTGACAAAAAGAGCGGGCAGCGGCGGCAATGTTTAAAGACAGTAAAAGGAAGCCAGCGCAGCGGCTGACACAAGTCAGACAGAATAAATATAAAGTGTAAAACACAGAATGCATAGCATACACATTTACACACACACACACACCCCTCTTTTCCCCCGAAGGCTACAAGGAGAATGAGGGAGGACAGCGGCCACTTAAATAGGGCCCACCGATAGGCAGGGGCACTAGTGCGGGAGGGGCATCCCATAGAGGCTCACCATAAACCTGAACCGCCTACCCTTTGGTGGGGGATTGCGGTGGAGCAGCGCTCCTAAGCACCTAACAGCGGTGCTGCCTACCTTCACCCGGCCAGCGCAGCCAAGGCTGGGAGGCATATTACCAGTGGAACGGGTGGGAATAGTCCTACAGGGCCGCAGGCTAATAGACCCCGCTCACCTGCGAGTAGAGAGCCATTTCTTGTCCTTCACAGGCCAGACTGCAGAGAAATTCCTGGGGATTTGTGGGAGGTCCCCGGGTATTTGAGGGGCCGGGAGGAGCCTATTTTCGATGTCTCTGCAGTCCAGCGCCATCTGGAGGAGTATAACCCACTTGTAAGTATTATATTTGGAGCAGGACGTACTGTATTCTAAGAATATAAAAAACACCAATAATGCACAAATTCATGTCACATTGCCCAGAACAGGACCATATCCAGGATTATTTATAGAGTTGTATCTACTCTCTAGATTACATGGTATGTCATTATTCCTTATTGTATATATAGTGTGGTAAGGTGCAAGGGGCCGTTATTGACGGCAGGTATGTAGCACCAATGTACCTGGCATTGGTGCAGTAAAGCCGTATAGCTTGTTTTCCAGCATCAGCTGCTGGTGGCAGTTTGCTGCTGATGATTTAGAATAGCCGAAAGGCTAACCTGGGACGGCTTTACTGGGATGGAGTAGAGCAGGGTGGGACTCCATCCCACTACCCAGGTCCGGGTTTTGCGGGCTGTTTAAATAGCCTGGGGAATCAGCTTTGGCCTGTCCTTTGTCTAGAGCTCACATGGGAGTGAGACTCTGTGAGCCTGGCTGAAATCTCCTGTGGAGGCTGTTTCATGCGGACCTGAGGCCTATTTGGACTGTAAACAGGGCTTTTGCTCAAGGACTAAAAGCTGTTTGCCTGATTGAATCATTTATGCTGCGGTTTCCTGAAAAGGTGATGTAACCTGTATGGACATATGCTTTTGTGGATTTTTTGTGTGAAATAAACACAGACTTTACTTTGAACTGTTTGCCTCCGCCTCTATACTGCTGACACCCGGTCGCCTACCAGAGCTAATCCACCACATTTGGTGTCGGATGCGGGCACAGCAGTGAGGCCGTTGCTAGGAGCAACCGACGAAAACGTTTTTGTTTTGTGCATGTCCTATATTAAACCTGCCAGGCTGCTACCTGGGACTGCAGACAAAATGGAGGCGGTCGTGAAAGCGCTCTTGGAGGCGAATCAGCAGCAGCGGGAGACCAACCAGCTGTTTTTGCAACATATGATGGCGCAGCAAGCTGCAGGTGCGCCCAAAAGTATTCCTGATGCCGGAAAGCTGTCCGCTCGGCGCTCACAAAAATGACCCCTTCAGATGACGTTGAAACTTACTTGGCGGTGTTTGAAAAGGTGGCTGCAAGGGAGAAGTTGCCGCATGACCAGTGGGCTGATGTCATCGCTCCATTTCTGGCGTCTGGACCCCAGCAGGTGTTGTTTGATCTCCCAGAGGACCAAGCCGCTGACTACCCGACTTTGAAGGGTGAGATACTGGCCAGACTGGGGGTGAATGTGTGGGTTCGGGCTCAGCGGGTGCATCAGTGGAGCTACCAGTCGGCAGAGCCCGCCCGACCCCAGTATTATAAACTGCTGCACCTGCTGCAAAAATGGCTGCAGCCGGAGTTGTTAAGCCCCACTGCTATGTTGGACTGCTTGCTGGCGGACATTTTCTGGAGGGATTTACCGCACCCTCTTCAGCACTGGGTTGGCCAGGTATCCCCTGACAACGCACTAGGGATGGTGGACCTAGTGGAGCGATATGAACTTGCAAGAACTTGCAAGGCGGCTCCATAAGGAGGGATTCGGGGAAACCCCGGAGGTCCCCGCCCCAGCTCAGGCGAGTGGCGTCCCCTAAACCCCCTCAGGACCTACCCCCCAAAGTCCCTGCCCAAGTGTTGTGTTGGGGATGTAAGGAGCCGGGACATATCAGAGCCAATTGTCCCCACCAGGGGGAGCCCATGGACGTGAACTTTGGTTACCGCCCTTCCATGTATGCCAGGAGGCTGTGTGCTGCCGGTGTCCCTGAGCTTGTGGGGCAAAGTCACCTCTGTCAGGTGAAAGTGGGAGACACCCTGGCTGTAGCCCTTTTGGACTCGGGGAGTATGGTTACCCTGGCAAGACCCGCCTTAGTACTGCCCGATGAGTACACTGGGCGGAAAACCGGGGTTTTGTGCATTCATGGGGACTTGAGAGACTATGCCACAGCACAAGTGTCTCTCACCACCGTCTCCGGCAGCTGGAAACATGAAGTCGCTGTCGCCGCTAAACTCCCGTATGAACTGATTATTGGGAGAGACTTTCCAGGGTTCAGGTCCCTGTGGGCCAAGTTGGCAGTTCCGGAAACCCGCGAGGCGGGTGTGTCCCCAATAGACTGGCCCTACTCAGGGGAGACCCCGGTGCCCTGGGAACCGGAATCAGGAGGCACCGTGGAAGAGGTGCCCGCCCCTAAAATGGAAGAGGGGGAGTCAACCCCACTAAATGTTATGGTTGGAGATGTGGAAGAGTTGGCAACAGGTCCAGAGTTGGCAGATCTCCATGTCCCCACAATTAACTTTGGTACCGCTCAACACCAGGACCCGACACTGTCTCGGGCCTGGGAGAATGTTCTTGAGGTGGAAGGTGAACCACAACAGCCAGGGGCGGAGTTACAGTTTCCGCGCTTTGTGGTTCACCAGGAAATGTTGTACCGAGTAAACAAGGTACGTGAAGAGGTGGTGGAACAATTGGTGGTACCCAATCCATATCGCAAGTTGGTGTTGGATTTGGCCCACCAACATGTTCTGGGTGGACACCTAGGCCAGCAGAAAACTCTGGACCGCGTTTTACAACGATTCTACTGGCCCAGTGTGTACAAGGAGGTGGAGAGATATTGTGAGTCCTGCCCAACATGTCAGATGACCAGCCCTCAGCCTCATTACCGTGGTCCTTTAGTTCCTCTCCCAGTTATTGAGGTACCCTTTGAGCGGATTGCCATGGATCTAGTGGGTCCAGTGCCAAAATCCGCTAGAGGGCACCAACATATTCTGGTGATCTTGGACTATGCCACGCGGTACCGTGAGGCAGTGCCCCTGCGTCACACCTCTGCCAAGCTCATTGCTAAGGAGCTTATGGAAATGTTTTCCAGAGTAGGTCTGCCTAAAGAGGTCCTGACCGATCAAGGTACCCCGTTTATGTCGAAAGTAAAGAAATAGCTCTGTAAACTGCTACAGGTGAAACAGTTGCGGACATCCGTTTACCACCCGCAAACAGACGGCCTAGTAGAACGGTTTAATCAAACTTTAAAGACCATGTTAAAAAGGGTGGTCGCCAAGGATGGGAAGAATTGGGACTTGCTGCTGCCCTATCTGATGTTCGCAGTGCGAGAGGTGCCCCAGGCCTCTACGGGGTTCTCGCCCTTCGAACTCTTATACGGTCGACATCCACGGGGCCTGTTGGATATAGCCTGGAGGCCTGGGAACAGCAACCCACACCCCACAAAAGTGTGGTAGAGTACGTTACTCACCTACAGGAACGGATAGAGACCGTCTTGCCGCTTGTCAGAGAACACATGGAGGCAGCGCAGCGGGCCTAAAGCAGGATTTATAATCGGCAAGCCAGGGTACGGAACTTTAACCCAGGTGACAGAGTTGTGGTTCTGGTACCCACGGTGGACAGTAAATTTCTAGCTAGGTGGCAGGGTCCCTATGATATCGTTGAAAAAGTTGGGGAAGTGACTTACAAGGTACATCAGCCTGGGCGGAGGAAGCCAGAGCAGGTGTACCATGTAAACCTGCTGAAACTGTGGAAAGACAGGGAGACCCCTGGGGGTGACAGTCCCCGACCAGGTATGGTGGGGGTGGAGCTTCCCATTCCTCGGTCTGTTATTAGAGAAGCAGTAGTCGAGGTGAAAACTGGTGACAACCTCTCCTCTAAACAGACTCAGGAAGCCAGGGAGTTTATTAGCAGAAACACGGACGTGTTTTCAGAACTCCCTGGGCGCACTTCGGTCATCCAACATGATGTTGTCACGGAACCTCAGGTCAAGGTCCGGTTGAGGCCTTACCGGGTACCTGAGTCCCGGCGACAAGCTATCACGGAGGAAGTGCAGCAAATGCTCTGGTTAGACATGATTGAAGAATCAAAGAGTGAGTGGGCCAGCCCCATAGTCTTGATTCCCAAGCCCGATGGTACGTTGCGGTTCTGTAACGATTTCCGCAAACTTAATGAAGTTTCCAAGTTTGATGCCTACCCTATGCCCCGGGTAGATGAACTCATTGAGAAGCTAGGCCAAGCCAGGTACTTTTCGGTTTTGGACCTCACAAAAGGGTACTGGCAGGTGCCCTTGACTGAGGCTGCCAAGGAGAAAACAGCCTTTATTACACCAGAGGGACTGTTCCAATACAAGGTATTACCCTTTGGGTTACACGGCGCTCCCGCTACGTTCCAAAGGTTAATGGATATTGTCCTCAGGCCACATCGTCGGTATGCTTCGGCATATCTGGACGATATAATTATCCATAGCACGGATTGGGAAAGTCACCTACCCAAAGTCCAGGCCGTAGTGGATTCCCTCAGGAAGGCTGGGTTGACGGCAAACCCGAAAAAATGTGCTTTAGGCCTAGAAGAGACAAAATACCTGGGCTATGTGATTGGACGAGGAGTGGTCAAGCCCCAGGTTAACAAACTAGAAGCCATCCGTAACTGGCCACGGCCTAACACCACCCGCCAAGTAAAGTCATTTCTGGGGTTGGTGGGATATTATATGCGGTTCATTCCCAGTTTTGCCACCCTAGCGGCACCATTGACGGACCTGTTAAAGGGACGCAAGTCTGTCATGGTGAAGTGGAATGAACAGGCCGAAAAAGCGTTCTCCGCTTTGAAGTCTGCCCTGTGTGGGTCTCCGGTGTTGGTGACACCCGACTTTAAGAGGGAGTTCATAGTGCAGACCGATGCCTCCGAGGTAGGTCTCGGTGCTGTACTGTCTCAGGAAGTCAACGGGGAGGAGCACCCCGTTGTCTACATGAGTCGAAAATTAACACCCGCGGAGACCCGGTATAGTATAGTGGAGAGGGAGTGTTTGGCCATTAAATGGGCCCTGGAGTCTCTTCGCTACTACTTGCTGGGGAGAAGGTTCCGGCTGATTACGGACCACTCTCCCCTCAAGTGGATGTGCCAGGCTAAGGACAGAAATGCCAGGGTCACCCGATGGTTCTTGTCATTACAAAACTTCAAGTTTACAGTAGAGCTCAGAGCGGGCCGATTATTGGGTAATGCGGATGCCCTGTCCCGAGCACATTGTTTGGCATGTGTCCACCCCCTCAGGGTTGAACAAAGGGGGGGGTATGTGGTAAGGTGCAAGGGGCCGTTATTGACGGCAGGTATGTAGCACCAATGTACCTGGCATTGGTGCAGTAAAGCCGTATAGCTTGTTTTCCAGCATCAGCTGCTGGTGGCAGTTTGCTGCTGATGATTTAGAATAGCCGAAAGGCTAACCTGGGACGGCTTTACTGGGATGGAGTAGAGCAGGGTGGGACTCCATCCCACTACCCAGGTCCGGGTTTTGCGGGCTGTTTAAATAGCCTGGGGAATCAGCTGTGGCCTGTCCTTTGTCTAGAGCTCACATGGGAGTGAGACTCTGTGAGCCTGGCTGAAATCTCCTGTGGAGGCTGTTTCATGCGGACCTGAGGCCTATTTGGACTGTAAACGGGTGATGTAACCTGTATGGACATATGCTTTTGTGGATTTTTTGTGTGAAATAAACACAGACTTTACTTTGAACTGTTTGCCTCCGCCTCTATACTGCTGACACCCGGTCGCCTACCAGAGCTAATCCACCACATTAGTCACAAGATGGGCATGCTTTTGCAGGGCATCAAAATGCTACAAATAAAGTGATGGACAAATATTTAGTAACTCATGAATGTTGCATCCACTCTACAAGGTCCAGGAAATGGGAGAGACAGAACAACTGCAGCTGCATCAGAGGGATATCTCCCTCCCATTGACCTCCCCACAGTCCAGGATTTAAAAAGGCTGTGACAGTGGCAATCCCCCTACAGGGTGTGTCAGAGTATATATCCTTATAAGGCGCATGTAATCTTGTGCATCTACATGGAACAAGCCTGTCATCACACCCAGTGATTATTAACCTGGATAGTAAAAACAAAGGATACATTATTGATATTTAATACCAAATTTGTTTTAGGTTTATTAGTTACAGACAATATCTAAACAGGGTGGATAGATATGTGGCTGGGCGGTCAGACAAATGATGGGTAGGTAGACAGGTTGGTAGATGGGCGGACTAGTGGCTGGGTGGACAGGTAGGTGGACAGGTGGTTGGGTGGATGTGTTGGCAGGCAGGTAGGTGGGTAGGCAGGATGAGCGAACGGGTGGTGGGTGGGCAAGCGGGTGGGTAGGTAGGCGGACAGGTTGTGGATGGGTGGCTCAGCAGGCAGGTAGGTGGACAGATAGGTGGCTGAGCTGTCAGGCAGTTTGGCAGTAGGTGTGCAGATGGGTGGGTGGGTAGGTAAGCAGACAGGCGGGTAGGTGGTTAGCCAGGCAGGCAGGTAGGTGGGGGCTCTGGCAGGAGGAAGTGAAGATGGATTTCCTCCTACAGGCGGTGCCAGCTTCTACTTCGAGTGAGCAATCAGCTTTCCAGTAGCGCCTCTCCCCCAGTGGGTAGGTGGTGGCTCCTATCCTACAGCGAGCAGGCAGTTTGGTGGTGGCGGCTCCACTCCTTGGGCTGTGGTGACTCCTCTCCTCTGGAGTTAAGATGGCTTTCTTCTGACTTTGGGGTCGTGTATTTTCTCCTTCGGCGGCGGAGTCAGGAAGCTTCTGCTGGGAGCGAGAGGGACAAGGCGAGTAGAAGTAAAAAAAAGTTAGAACTCTGCACCCTAGCCCCACGCATGTTCCCCAGTCCACACTAGTAGCCCACCTTTGTCCTCCACATGTCAACAACACTTGGGGGATTCAACTTCCCTCCATGGCTGCACTTCTTGCCACTGGCAGAACACAGCTGCCAGAGAGCATAAAGCGGGTGCATGCCTGAACACAGGTGGGGTAGCACAAGGCGGCCAGACACTGCTGCAGCCATCCAGGTAGGCACTTGATAATGACATGCCAGCAGAGTAAGGTCAGCTCGGCGTGCTGTCAGGTGTTATAGTAGTGATGGTCATGTGAGATATTACTTACACTGCCTAATAATCATGCGCACCTTGATACAGGGTCTTGATCCCCTTAGGCTACACTTTTCCACATTACACAATCACACTTCACCTGATATGCTTTAATCAAATAAGCATTCGAGTTTATACAGCTTGCAGTTATTATATGGTCAAACTCACCTGCCTAATAATTGGGCACACAACAATTATGTGTATATTGCACTTAACCTCCTGTACCATTTGCAAATCCATTTGCAAGATTCTGCAAATTCTCACCTCTACTGCCAGGTGGCCAACAGTCCTAGCCACTAAGGCCAATAGCCATGTGGCCTTCGCTATTACCACTGAGGGCCCCCATTCCTTGCCACTGTTTGCTTTAGGTGGCTTCCTGGCCATCGCAGACTGCTTGGCAGCTACAAATAGACGCTTATTCGGTTGGAGTATTCCTGCTCCAATGCAGTGCAAGGCTGCTCGGCACAGCACTCAGCACCAGTGGCTGCTGTTGGCGATATGGGTAAACTTTGCATGCAGCATTTGAACCACAAAGCAAATGCAGCACAGTCCATAGAAGTTTACAATGCGTATACACCACACTTTGCCTTTTTTGAACAGTCTGTCCCTGGGTTCTTGCTGCCACCTCCAGGTTCATCATCTGCAGACCCCCATCAATGCTGCCAGACAGCTAATGGTCCTACCCGCTGCAGTAGATTAAAATTAGTATTTGCCACTGACACCAGGTGCCTCCTGCCTGCCACTGGCTGCTTGGTGGAGTCCAACAGGATACTGCTTAGCGGGAGTGGCTGACAGGTCCTTGCTGCCACTTCCAGGTCAGCGGCATGTCACAGCCACCAGGCAAACAATGGACCTACCTGCTACAGCCGATTCCATCGTCTTTCATCTTTCGTCATCGTCTTTGCCACTGGCATCAGGTGCTTTCTGCCTGCCAATGGTTGCTCAGCAGTAGCCAACAGGAGAACATTCCTGGGAAGCGAGTAACAGGAAGCGCACTTTGCCTGTGTTGCAGTTCATTCTCTGGCTCCTTGCTCAACTCCTAGACCCGTGTTGCTGCCGCCAGGCAACCAAAGGTCCCTCACACTGCAAGCAATTGTATCCAGGCAACTGCCACCAGGTCCAGAGTTGCCCTTTGTATGTCGTTGTTGGCTGCTTGGCAAACAGATTGCTTATGGGCAGCGGCCGACAGGAATCCACTCATCACAGCAGAGGTTCCTGGTACTGGTGGCAATGGACCACATTCCTAACACAACAAAGGTAGAGTATGGTACACAATAGTGTACTGTACCTCATTACAGCTTGTCCACCACAAAAAGTGCTTTACATTTGTGAAAGGAAGCCATGGCAAGCAACATGTGCGGGGCTCTGAGGTGCCTGCTGTCAGGTGTACATCCATTATGGCCACCCCCATTTCCATGGTCTTCTCTGTGATAACACAGAGGTGCTTGCAGCCATCTTATAGACCACAGCTGCTTGCACCTTATAAGACTGGGGCCACATAATGACTTGTTTAGGGCCACATGTCAAGCATGACAGTGTCATAACTAAATGGGGCCCAGGGGCGAACATTAAAGCGGTCCCTCACCCTGAATAAGAGTCTATCTTATATGTTTCGCACACCCTGTACATACAGATTGCCCACATTAAAAATCAGAGCTATAGCCCGCTCCCTGCACTTTATCCCACTCTGTGTGACGCTTCTGAGTCAAGATGGCGGCGCCCATATCCTAGAGTCCTGAACAGAGTTGCAGCCCAGCGGGGGAAAGAATAATACGTAAGTGACTAAAAACGTAAAATATATTAATTTTAGATGCTGGGGAATCGTTTTTTAAGGGTTTGGGCTCATTAAATCATGCTGAAGGTCTGGTTTAAATGGAGCCATGTCACGGCTCATACAGGGACCTTCTTTCCTGTTGCATACAACTAAAGACTAAATCAGATGAGAGAAATGTTTCTCTTTCTATGACATCATTTCAAGTGAGTGCAAAACTGATAAATAAGGTGAAGAATCAGCAAAGATGAGGACCCGACCTTCTGGGGCCTGGAGCATTCGCACCCCCACATTACCTATAGTTGTGAACCTGACAAGGACAGACAGGCTGTAGAAATATATCACCCTAATAATTATCACTGATTATAGCAACGAATGAGACAGAAAGCCCGCCATGCACAGGGGAAGCCAGG
The DNA here is from genome assembly GCA_027917425.1 of Gastrophryne carolinensis. Taxonomy (NCBI): domain Eukaryota; kingdom Metazoa; phylum Chordata; class Amphibia; order Anura; family Microhylidae; genus Gastrophryne; species Gastrophryne carolinensis. The sequence continues at coordinate 224,265,692 of CM051235.1, forward strand.
CTGAGGAGACTCCTGAGGTGTAACCACGGCAACAGAAGATGCTGAACATGCCGGCATATGCAGCGCAGAGCAGATTCGGGTGTTGAAAGAAAGATTAGTAATATTAGGTTAACCAGCCATCACGAACCTTGGCGCCCAGCCTGGTTATTGCACACTACGCCCCGAGCAGGACAGGCGGAGCCCTCGGCTTTCCTCCTCCCTCTCCTCTCCCATCACCTCAACGAGCCCAACTTGGACGGGGCCCCTGATGTACAGAGGCCCGGGGCCCCACAGCTGCGTCGCTATGGCTAAGTCATGAATGGAGAATTGTGGAGCTTCTCAGCCCGTCCATCCCGGCCTGGGACCGGTAAGCAGCTTGGAGCTCCGGGGATGAAACTGGAGGCGGGAAATGGACCCCAATGTAGAGGTAGCCCTGCGCTATGTGTGTGTGTGTGAGAGAGAGGGGAGCTCCCTCATTATCGCATCTCACCAGCCGCCGCAAGAGGGCGCCAGGCGGATTTCAGTCAAACATCGCCGCCATCTTGTCCTTACTGTGATCCTTCTGCCGTGCTGGAACTCTGCGCTGCTTAGCTGTGTGTCTGTATCATGCCTGTACTTCCGCCATATCTGCTCCTATGTGTCACTCTATCTCCGCCACCCTTCTATTCCACCCTCAGCCGTTTCGTTAGCCCACCTTTCAGGTCTCTACCTATTAAATTTCATACCTGCCAAGTGCCCCTGATTTTTAGGGTATGTCCCTCTTTTGGGTCCATATTCCCCAGCCCATATAATGTTTTAACTGTTCTATCCCTCCATCAATGAGGGGGTGTGGCTTATTCTAGAAATTGTCCCTCTTTCCCATTTTGAAAAGTTGGAGGGTATGATCTATTCCAATATCTAAGATCTATCTCTCATCTATATTTATTCCTCCCAAATTTCTAGGGTGGGAAGGAGGGACAATTGTTAAATTAAGCCATGCCCCCGCAAATCTATCTGCACATCCATCTATCTTTCTATTTTAGCTCTCATGATTTATCTCTATCTATTATCTATTGAATCTTTATCTATCTATCTGTCTCACCTATTATCTATCTATCATCTATCTATCATCTATCTATCTATCTATCTATCTATCTATCTATCTATCTATCTATCTATCTATCTATCCCATTATCTATCTGTCTGTCCTATCTATCTATCTATCTATCTATCTATCTATCTATCTATCTATCTATCTATTATCTATCTATCTCACCTATATTCTATCTATCTATCTATCTCACCTATATTTTATCTATCTATCTATCTATCTATCTATCTATCTATCTATCTATCTATCTATCTATCTATCTCACCTATATTTTATCTATCTATCTATCTATCTATCTATCTATCTATCTATCTATCTATCTATCTATCTATCTATCATCTATCTCACCTATTATCTATCTATCTATCTATCTGTCTGTCTGTCTGTCTATCTATCTATCTCACCTATTATCTGTCTGTCTGTCTGTCTATCTATCTCACCTATTTATCTATCTATCTATCTATCTATCTATCTATCTATCTATCTATCTATCTATCTATCTATCTATCTATCTATTCTATATTTTATCTATCTATCTATCTATCTATCTATCTATCTATCTATCTATCTATCTATCTATCTATCTATCTCACCTATATTTTATCTATCTATCTATCTATCTATCTATCTATCTATCTATCTATCTATCTATCTATCTATCTATCTATCTACCTCACCTATATTCTATCTATCTATCTATCTATCTATCTATCTATCTATCTATCTATCTATCTATCTATCTCACCTATTATCTATCTATCTTTCCCATCCTGTAAAGTTGGAGGGTATGAGTTTGAGCCTTTTGGTGGTGGGAACACTTGCTATAAAGTTTGATGCATGCACCTCAGGACGCTCTAATTCTAATTAGTGCATTATTGCACTAGATTTCTCTTGTGCTTCTCAATTTGTCTGTGGGGATTTTGTATGTATGTATGTGAATATATCTCTTTTGTTTTCATGTTTAATAATCATCTTGTTCTCTCTCATTTTTTCGCATTTAGATATCTCACTCTCTTTTCATATTTGTCTGTTGCACTCATATCTGTTCTCTTTCTAGATCTTTATATCTCCCTATTCTAGACCTATAGTGGATCAAGGGTGTTTTTTCAGCCTAATGAGATCTCCACCTTAGAGCCGAGCTCAGAGGTTCATGTGACTCAGCATATCATACTCAGTGACTAACCCACTGGACGTAGTTATGTGGACATTATTTTAATCTCATGGTAGCATGCTCTCCCAAATGAAGTTGAGAGCTTACCACACTTTAGAGAACTAACCGTTATTACAGAGTACTAACAGTTATTGCATCGTTATGGCTTTAAAGCGGACCTCCAGTCAGAAATGCTGCATAGACATAAAGATTAAAGCTAATATCCAGGCCTAAAAATAAAATGAAATGCTGTACTTACCGTTTGTCCCCTGCAGATGATCACTGATAAAACGGCACCCTGACTCTTATCTAATCGCTAAATAAGAGTCCTGCACTGGCTGGCCCGATTGTCCGGCACATCTGCATTTTCGATAGGTTGCCGCCCCCCACCGTTACGCACAGTGATGCTGACATGCCCTTCTGCATTCATTGCAATGGAAGGGCGTGTCAAGAACAGGCACGCCCTCTCCATTGCAGTAAATGCAGGAGGCATAGTGATGTTACTGTGACTGATTGCAGTGCCGTGTTGAGATTGCACGTGTCTGAGGAATGGGCATAAGAGCGATCATCCGTGGTGAGTTTAGAGTTTTGTATTTTTTGGGGGGCTGGACAATGACTTTAAAGCGGAACAAAACCCAGGATTTTTACTGTCCCGGAAACTCGATTTTGGATGCCCCGCGGCGTGAAACCCCCCAGTTCGCCCAGTAAAGCTCATCTCCTACTAGTCCTAGGACGCATGCGTGGGCTCTCGTCCTATACGAGCCTATGTAATTTGGCAAACAGCTCTGCCCTTCTTCAATGTGGAGCAAGAGCGGACGCGTCTCTGCAGCTTTGGGCTGTGCACACGCTCAGGGACGCGCACACTGCTGGAAGCATGCACACTGCTGGGGCTGCAGCGCTCCCCATTGCAGCAGAATTGATTGGACAAGAGCCCGTGCATGCGCCGTTGGATCAGGTCAAAGGTATGCAGTTATAGAGGAACTGGGGGGGGGGGGTCACACTGCCTTTCTCCGGTGAATCCTAAATTAGAAGAGTCAGCTGCCAGCCTTGGAATCTTAAAGATTCCAGGTCCGGCCGTGCTGGGTTTTGCAAAACTTGGGCCATGTCATCTTGCAAAACTGCTTACCTATGATGGCTCCCTCACTGGTGGCAGCTGCTCTGCTGCCCCAGTGGCCTGCTGGTGATCATCTTCACTATGCAGAGGTGCAGGTACAATGCCTTGGGCCTTTCGGCAGTCACATGGGTAGTGGGAGCTGTGGAGCAGCCCGGATCTGATAAGTGGTTTTACTAGTTTTCATGTTACTTTGTAATGTCTATGCATTAGGGCATCCCAAATCAGTTCAAACAAAAAATAAAAACATTATTAATACTCACCTTTCTGTCATAGTCGGGTTGAATAAAGTCCTGAGCTCGAGTCTCATGGTTTGCAGGCCTGTTCTGTTCAGCTACTACTAGCATTTCTTGTGGCTGCCGGCCACGTCATTCACAGTGACTGCAGCACACCCACTGCATTCACTACAATGAAGGCCTGGCCCACCTCCTCCATTACAGTCAATAAAGGAGGTCACCGTTACTGGCAGTGCAGGGGCTGCCATTGATCACAATGCTTCTTAGGGAGCAGGGACTCAATTTTGGGACATTATATATTTTTTTTAACTGGACAAGGATATAAAGTCTGCAAGGGAAAAGGGGTGTATTCAGTTTTTTTTTTCTATATGCTTCCAGCATTTATCCTGTTCCCAGTTCGGTATGGGGGCAGCACAGGTGTGAGTGTATTTATATTTGCTGAGATCATCTCATGGGCTCCCTGGAACTGGACACCAATAGATGTTTTACTCGCAGGGTGACACACAACATGGTGTCAGCAGAAGCCTTCAGCTGGGGATTCTGATGGCTCACCGTCGTGCAGGGGGTTTATCTGAGCTTGGCGCTGACACGGCCCAACGTAATTAATTGTGTCCAGTCAGTTACAACTGTGCACTTGTGTACAAACCCGGTACGAATATACCTACATATATCACTATCGGGAGGCTGCAGACTGATCTGTACCCCAACCTGATCTACTGCTGTCTAAATTCTACTTACTCCATTAACACAAAACCACTTCAAAACTTATTGTCTAGTCATGAATCTTTTTCACAGATTTAGTAGACTGACAACCTATACGGACCGCACAGGTATAAAATCAAAGCACATATGTGCTTTTGTTGAACTACAACTCCCAGCATGCCCCCAAAGGATAGCAGAGGATTTGAGAATGAGTTCAGCCAAAAGTTAAAATAGGCTTTTGGTCCGGTACGTAGGATTTCTAGGGTGGATCCTGATTTATAATGCCCGACAGTTGGAAGTGAATACACACATTGTTAGGAACTGGCACATAAATTATAGTCTGCTGGTGAGAGCGCGCACAGTGAAGGGAGCAGGGGATGCAACTATGAGGCCGATTCATTAATAGCGCCAGGTAGCGACAGATGAGCGCCAGTAGCGTGATTTTCACAGCGCCAGCTAGTATTCGCTGTGCTTGGCCGGGGTTTGCTTGTTGACAGCGACTCAGTCGGTGTGCGGTGATGTTGAATACGGGCTGGGGGGTCGCTGTTTCACAGGTTCAGCGTTGTATGGGTGCGCCTGACAGCGAATGGCCAGAGCGAACGGCTTGCTGCAGATTCATTAACAAATCACGCTCCGAATTTTTTCGCACTGAGAATTCCTTGTTTAAACCCCAGAGCGCTGGCGGTGATGGATGTAAAATAGTTTTTAACCCCCAAACAACCATATTTTTTGATTGTAAAATTATACAAGTTTTTATAAACATTTTGTAATATGAATACATTAATATCAGACCTGTAATATCAATTCTGCACACATTTTTTTTTTAATTTTTTTTACCTTAAAAAAAAATCCTAACATTGCAGAAGTGGTCACAGAATTTTTGACATTAAAAAAAAAAAAAAAAAACATTAATAGCAATTAATTAGGATTAATTAAAGATTGCTCCATTGAAATGCATTGGACATCGCCAGGGAGCGACAGGTCATACCTGGCGCTGTGATGGGATTAGCAGCGGCGCTGTTCGTTGCAGTCGGCTACATGATGAATCCCGCGCCAGCTGTCGCTCTCGCCAGCGCTAGCCTCATTTAGCTTGATAAATGCGTCATTGTGACCGCCGCCGGGCGTACTTGAGTCGGTAGCCGCCGTTAGCTGGCGGTACCTGGCGGTACCTGGCGCTCGTCAGACACTACCTGGCGCTAGCCCTTGATAAATAAGGCCGCAAGTCCACTTCCTGTGCCAAACTTGTTTATAGCGCTGGAAGCTGTCGAGGGGGGTAGGTGGTTAGGTTATTGAGTCCATGTCCCCCTGTACCTCGTTGTTCTCATTTGTCCCTTTTTGAGATGTAACATGCAGATTTGCATCAATAAATGATTCATTCGCCTATTCAAAGTGTTTATATTGTTCTAATTGTTACAACATTCCTCCTATAAATCCCTCAATGAGGTGGGGGTGGCTTAATTTAAATATTGTCCCTCTTTCCCACCCTGAAAAGTTGGAAGGTATGAAAGCTTCTTTTGACCCTTGTTTCAATTTATAACCCAACCTCAGCCAAAATTGTTGGTTTTGTATTGTGTGGAAGGGAAGTCATTTTAATTCCACCTGGGAGTTGTAGCCTTAAAGTGGACCAAAACCCACCATGATCGGCCCGGGAATCTATAACCTGTGTTGAAAAATAATTTTTCTGTTTTTTTCCTACTTGAGGTTTGAATAAAGGATGCAGAAAGTGATGGCGGTCATCAGAAAGTAACGTAGCTGCCCAAGTGAGGTGGGGGATTAGCATGTGTCTGCTCACAAAGATTTCAAGCTGCTGTGTCTCTGGACAAATCACAAGTTCTAAACCATCATGTGTTTAAAGCGGACCTTCACTCTGAATAAGAGTCTATCTTATATGTTTCCCACACCCTGTACATACAGATTGCTCACATTAAAAATCATCCTACCTGCATCTACTGCATGTTATGAGCCTTTAAACATCCAAGATGGCGGCTTATGGAAGCCGCCATCTTATCAGGCAGCCTGCAAACAGAAAGCGCCTCCTGACTGTGCTGCTCTGCATTCTGGGATTGCTGTCCTGTCCCTGACCCCAGCTCTGCTCTGTCTGAGCAAAGCACAGCTATAACCCACCCCCTTGTACCTTATCCCACTCTCCTCTCCTCAGTAAGTGTGAGGCTTCAGAGTTGCAGCCCAGTGGGGGAAAGAATAATAAGTTAGTGACTAAAAACTTAAAATATATTAATTTTAGATGCTGGGGAACCGTTTTTTAAGAGTTTGGGCTTTTCATTAAATCATGGTGAAGGTCCGGTTTAAATTCGGTGCCTGTCATTTTTTAAACACCTGTCTTTGTGTGAATATATAAAATGACAAGACAGTTCCGGGGCTAGCTAGCGCCCAATGACAAAGAAAGAGGCAGATAAGTATAATGAACTCATATGCGGGTGTATGTGACGTCAGTTACTAAGAGGCGGGGAGGCCGATTCATTAATAGCGCCAGGTAGCGACAGATGAGCGCCAGTAGCGTTATTTTCACAGCGCCCGCTAGTATTCGCTGTGCTTGCCCGTTGTTCGGCTGTTGACAGCGACTCAGTCGGTGTGCGGTAATGTTGAATACGGGGTTAGGAGTCGCTGTTTGACAGGTTCCGCGCTGTATGGGAGCGCATGACAGCGAATGGCCCTAGCGACCGGCTCCCAGCATATTCATTAACAAATCACGCTCAAAAAATTATTGCGCTGTGAAATGCTTGTTTAAACCCCAGAGCGCTGGCGGCGATGGGTTAAAAGTAGTTTTTTAACCCCCAAACAACCATATTTTTGGTTAAAAAAAAACCAAGTTTTTACAAACATTTTGTAATATGAATACATAAATATCAGCCTGTAATATCAATTCTGCACAAATTTTTTTTTTTTTTTTTTTACCTTCAAAAAAATATCTAACATCGCAGAAGTGGTCACAGAATTTGGAGAGCGCCAGGTAGCGAGAGGTCATACCTGTCGCTGTTCAAGGTCGCTCGCTGGCGCTGTGGGGTGAGGCTGGAATTATGATGAATGCTTCGCTATCTGGCGCTCTGTCAGTCGCGAAGCAGAATCGGCTTGATAAATGTGTGATTGCGGAGGGGAGCCGGCGTTCTCGTGGCGGTGAGCGTCATTACCGTTCGCTCACCATTCGCTACCTGGCGCTAGCCCTTGTTAAATAAGGGCCTATGTATTCTGCATATAGAGCACGTATTTGCATCAAAAGCCAATAGAAATAAAGCAAGGTAGTTTACAAACTGCATGGCACATGTGCACTGGTAAGCAACTGAGGCAACACAACAGGGTAACACAATGCCTGATAATACCTACGAAAAAAGTGGCGTTGTGAGAATACATTGCCAGAGAATGATGGCAAAAAATGTAGATGGAAAGACGTAATAATATTACTATTATAACCTCTGACTTCATTATAGTCACTTTGGCATTGGCTCCCCTTTGGACATTATTTTCCTTTCTTGGGACTCGTCTTTTTATTATGTTGCAATAAATGCAAAGTTTTATCTGCACTTATGGAGGCTACACTGTGCTGGACTTTCTCTAATAATGCTTACAAATTGGGATTGCCGTTTCCGACTGGGTACCTACCATATTGGATTGAGGTCAGCTGTAAAATCTTTAGTTTTCTGTTGTTATGTTTGTGTGTCAGAAAAAGACAGGCTGTAGGTTGAAACTTTGGCCCTTATTTAAGAAGGGATAGCGTCACGTAGTGGCTGGTTAATGAGAGGTAGCGACTGGTGAACGCCGGACACGGCACGCAATTCCACATTTATCAAGCAGAATCTGTTTAGTGACTGGGATAGCGCCATGTAGCGTCTGATTCATCATTTTCACAGCCTCAGCGAACAGCGCCAGCGTTCAGCCTTGCACAGCGCCAGGTATGACCTCTCGCTACCTGTCGCTCTCCAATACATTTCAATGGACGAAACTTTTCTTCTCTTTAAACGGGGTTTTTGTTTGGTTTTTTTTTTGCCAAATAATCACAAATACTTATGTGACCTCTTCTGACATTGAAAAAGCTGTTTTTTCACATTTTTATGATTTGTTAAAAATGTCTTCAGAAATGACATTACAGGTCTGCCATTAAAGTGTTGATGTTACAATGTTGCTACAATGTAATTCCATATGTTTTCGCTTTGTTACTAGTGGATAGATGCTGGAAAACAGACTTTAAACACACAACCTCCTGCGCTCTGGGCTTCAAACAAGCATTTTTCAGCGCCAGAGATTAGTAAGGCTGTTTTTTTCTGAATATGGTGTGAGTCGGTCGCTATGAGCAGTCGCTAACAGTTCAAGGTCGCTCGACCTGAGCAGTCCCATACAGCGCTGTACTGGTCAAATAGCGACTCCTCTCAATGTATTCAACATTACTGAACAGCGACTGAGTCGCTATGAAGTAGCGACCCACGGCTGAGCAAAGCGACTACTAGCGGGCGCTCTGAAAATGCCTGCTACAGACGCTCATCTGTCGCTACCTGCCGCTAACGATGAATCAGCCTCTTAGGCTGAGACAGGGCTTGTGATTTGTGTGTCTTAAAGCAGCACAAAACCCTCAGACTGAAGAATTGTGGCTGGCAGGCCAGCCCACTGGTTGCGTCCCCTCTAGCCTTTGAAGCCCTCCTGCCCCCAGCCTAACTGAATGGCTGGGCACAGGAGCGCACCTCAGCTAAAGGCGAAGACAGGGATGCAACAGCACATGGGAGCCCTGGTAAAGGTGAGTTGTGCAGGCCACTGGGGGGGGGGGGGGGGGGTTCATACATTGGGGCATCACGATTTTGGATGCTCCATGAGAAGGCTAGTGGCCGGGCTCCACAGGTTTTGGTCCACTTTAAGAGCACTGCGCTTGAATGCTTTGTGAACATGCTGCCTTCTTTTCCCTTTCCCTGCTGGCTACTCAAACCTGTCACTTTGTGCTGCCTTGCCTTTTTCAAATTTCAAATGGGAATAAAGTGAAGGGGAAGTATTAGTCAAGTTTGTTTCTTTAGCCTATCATATATTAGACTTTTATTTTCACATGTTTTTTGCTAGTTGTTCTTTAAGAAGAAGCCTGAAATTGAATGAAACTACTTACCAGGTGCCACACTTTCAGCCCATGTAACTGTCGGCAGCCTAGGGTGTGGTTTGCCAGGTGGGTGTGCGCATGGCACATTCATATTGGTTCGATAAACTCGGTTTCTGGTGCCCTCAGGGGGGCGTCTTAGTGGCTGCCCACCGATGATAACACTCAGGCACAGGTAAGTAGTTTTGCACACTTTTGGGCTTATTCTTAATGCCTAGATGCCAAATCCTGATTTTACAGTTATGAGCAGGCATCCTGCAATTTCTGTCTGGAGCTTTGCTTGATTTCAGGTTGTCCATTGGAGAATGGTGTTGTAACCATCAGTGTAAACACAGGTTATCTCTATCTCTGCAGTGTGACGAGACCGTGAGCGCAGCCAGGTCACCATGAAGGGTGAGGATACCCGGCAGAGGAGGAAGGAGGGCCAAGCCAGGAATGGGGAGCGCTCCAAGCACAGAGCAAAGAACAAAGGCAAGCACAATGAGAACCGAGCCATCACTCGAGAGGTGCTGGAAGAGGAGCTGCCACTTTTTCCTGAAAAGAGGCCACCGCCAGTGGCACCAGAGAGAAAGCCCCCAATGCATAAACCTGGAGAAGAGTCCGCCTTTACTATCGCCCTCCAGGTCCTGTTCCCGTACCTGCTGGCAGGACTGGGCATGGTCCTGGCCGGAATGGTGCTGGATGTGGTGCAGGTAAGGATTTTACAGCTTCTTATATGCATCTTGGTGAATATTGCCGCTTGGTGGGGCTAAATTGCCCCCCTGGTGTTCGACAAAGCCCAGAGCTTGGCCGTGACCCGGCACTTTTCGTGCTTTAAGAACCCGTTATTTCGTTTTTAATAGTTTTAAAAAATGTTCTCCTTTCCTCACTAAGCCAAGCAGCCTGGAGTACCAGTCATAGGGGCTTGCAACCCAGGGCTCAGAGGCCAAACGGCCGACTCCTGGTCCCCCAAAAAGACATCGGGCTCACGCCAATGGGCACTGGGCACTTCTGTACCCCTGGTGCCCAGGAAATGCTGCGGGTAATCATTCAGGGGTATCTGTGTGCTACACGACAATGCCGGCACACCTAACCTTTAAACTGATAAAGGGTCAGTAGTAGTATTACAAGCGTGAATGAAATAGATCAGCCCCGCCTGCAGTAGTAGTATTAGTAAAGTATTAGTAAATAGAAAAAAGACACCTCACAAAACAGATTTAATAAACTCAACGCCACCCATGTTTTCTTCTCCGTCCCCCCCACCCAGTGGCCTCTGGGCCGGAGTTCCCTCCTGATCTGGGGGTGGGGGTCTTCTGATGCCAGTGGCCGCCCTGCTAGCATCTGCTGTTCAGGATGACAAATACCCCCTCCTGCTACTACCTTGGTAAGGAAAGCCTTTAAAGTGGACCAAAACCCAGGAATTTGACTATCCTGAGTTCTGGTCCTTCCCCCGGGGCACCCTGATCGAGGGTGCCCAGCTACGTGAAGCCCCCCAGATCCCCCACATCAACTGACCTCATCCTAGTCCTACGGCGCGCCCAATCAGCGTGCTCAGAGCCGCTGAGCTATAGACGTCTAAGCCAACGTCTTAGCACAGCGGCTCAGAGCGCGCTGGCGGCCGCATCCCCCGCCTCCCTCTAACAGGGAGCATGCCTGCGCCGGTCATTTGTGAATGCGCCCTGCTAGAGGGATAGCGGGGCATGCGTAGTTGGACCGGGAATTAAGGTAAGTGTAGCAGGCGATCTGGGGGGTTTCACACAGCGGGGCATCCTGATTTTGGATGCCCCAGGGGGAGGGAATGGTCTTATAGATTCCCGTGCCGATCCTGCTAGGTTTCAGTAAAGTAGCGGGGCCTCTGTGGAACTACTGACGTGACTACATCACTTGAGAGGAGGAACATGGAATAGATTTCCTCGGGTATCACCCTCCAGGCCCTTCCAGTGACGTGAGAGTCACACGGGGGACATTCCACAGAGCATTCGCCTTTATACTGTGAAAGCTCACCTCCATGTTGGCCAGCATTTCGTTTGGCAGAATGCCATGCTAAAAGGATGGGGGACCTGTGTCCCTCTTAACTGAAGATGATAGCAGGATGGCTACTGAAGATGAGATGCTGGTGGACCTAAATTATATTTTAAATTAAATTAAGATTTTTTTAGTGGTGTATTTTTTTTACTTCACTACCTGTGAACTGATAAGGGGTCCAAGAGCACAGGACCAGTGCAGAGGGACATAGGGTCTGGCAAGCTGCCAGGACCAGGGGCTTTGTCTCGCATGATTTTTCCATTGACACAAATAAAACAGGTTGGCATCCCTAAAATGAGTAACAAAAGTTTAACAACACACTGCAGAATCATTCAACTCAATACTTGTGCAAACTTTTTAAGAGCACTTCTTGCACATCTTATGCGTTTATGCAAGTTTAGAAAGGGCATAAAATACAAAAAAGTAGGGCTTTGCTGAATCGCTCAACAGTAGAAAATGGTTCATATCTGAACTTTTGGTGTCAGAAAGTCCTGGCCTGGTGCTGACTATGTCAACTATGGTCCCAAATCAATTCATAAATTCTAAGAGGAACAGGCATAATGTAGATGATATTTGGATTGATGGTATTGAAGGCCAAGCTAAAGTGGAAGTTCTCTATGTACAGAGCCGCTCATTGATCTCAATGTGCACAGGCAATGCCTATCCACCTACAGCTGTTCTGTGCTACTTTGCTTGCATGAAACATACCATTTGTCGAGATAGGCATGCAGACCTGTTTCGCTGTATCCAGGACTGCCTCTCTGATCGATTTACGATAGAACAGGCGTACCAGGCCTCAGAACACCCTCAACCCCCCCCACCCCCACCATCAGTCAGTGGATGGTGTGGGTGTGCTTCCAACCCCCCCCCCCCCCCCAGTGACCATCACAATCCCCTCTAACAACCAACACTAATCTCCTCACCTAGCAATCTCTTCCCCAAGCTGCCATTACAAATCCCATCTAGCAGCCTTCACAAATCTCCTCCCCAAACAACCATCACAACATTCTTAGTATACAGTACGTCCTGCTCCAGATATAGTACTTACACTAGGGTTATCCTCCGCCAGATGGCGCTGCACTGCAGAGACTTGCAAAAACAGGCTCCTCCCGGCCCACAAATCCCCAGATTTCTCTGCAGTGCCGACTGCGAAGACATAAAGTATCACTCTCTCGCAGGTGAGCGGGGCTATCATAGCCTGCGGCCCTGTTGGACTATTCCCACCCATCCTCCCTGTGATGTGCCTCCCAGCCTGGGCTGCGCTGGTCGGGTGAAGGTAGGCAACACCATGCGTGCTTATGGAGCCATGCTCCACCGCAGTCCCCCACCAAAGGGTAGGCGGTTCAGGCTGATGGTGAGCCTCTAGGGGATGCCCGTCCCGCATCCCGTGTAGCGTTGGGCCCTGTACAAAGGGTCGCCATCCTCCCTCGTCCCCCCCCCCCCGTAGCTCGGGGGGTAAAAAAAAGGGGGGGGGTGTGGTGGTCTCAGTGTATTGTAATTACACGCTTATGGCCTTAGTTTTGTCCATTGACTTGTATACTTGGTGTCAGAGCCGTATCTACCTCGTCTCTTGCCTTTATTGGCTGTCCTGCGCCGGGCGGCGGTGGCGCCTCAGACGCTGCGGCTTCATTGGCAAATCACTTTTCTATGTGTGTCATACACTTCGCTGACAACATGTATTACTGTCTTAGAGCTTTGCGCTCTTCGGGGGGGGCGGGGACCTGGCTTGGCGCGCTCCGCGTCACGGTCCGCTCTGGCCCGCCCTTCGAGGTTCGGTTGGCGCCATTTTGATGCTAGTCGCGCGCGCGCGCGTGGTTGCGGTCCTCCTCCTCCCTTGGTCTGTAAGTGCCCTCGCGGACGATTTTCATGATCCTTGCTTACTGCGCATGGTTCTGACACCCTTTATTCCCATTATGTCTTTCAGACGGTTGAATCCAGTGGCTTCTCCCGGCCCGGTGTAATTTATAGCGGGCCTTGTAAAATTCTCCTACTTTCCTAGCGGGTCTTTGGGGCATCCAGGGTTGCCTATAGCGTAAATCCCTGCTGGCATATTGTGCCTAAACAATCACCATATGGAGGCATCTCAGAATTATGTGACCGGGGTCCCTCTGGGACAAGACCGGCTGTGTATAGCGTGTGGACAACCCCATGCTGACTGTGGACCCTGTGCCGAGCAAGCACTGGCCCTGCAATCAGGCTTGCCAGTGGCTGCACCTCGTTTCAATTCACCTATTTCCCCAGGCTTAAATCTCACTCCTGCTGAGTCGCATACAAGTGGGGATTTGCAGCCTGCTGTGCCTTCCAGACTGCCTACGGCTGAACAGATTATTGCGAGGTTGTCAGAGCGCATGGGCTCTGGTAAGAAGCGGCACTTGACGCCTCCTGGTACTGTTTTCCCTATGGGAACTGAGGAGTTTACTACTCCACGTGACTATACCCCTTCTGATGAAGGAGAGCTGCTCTCTGACTCAGGCTCATCTGATGAGAGGCCGAGGAGTCATGACGATTCTGGCCCTGAATACTGGGGCCAGTGTGACACTGACGATTTGTTGATTAAGGTCTTTAAGGTTCTGTCTATCTCTCTCCCTGGTGAGGCTCCCAAGCCGAGAGGGGAGCGTTTCCATACAGCGACAGCACGCTTGGAATTTCTAGAGCAGGCTCATTTCCATGCCCTTGTGCTCAAGGAATGGGAATGTCCCAGTAAACTTCCAGGGGTCCTAGGGGACTGGGATAGGAAATACTCTTTTCCCCCTGAGGTGGTTAATTGTTGGTCATCACCCCCCGTGGTGGATGCACCGATCATAGGGGTTCCTAACCCCCCCCTTTATAACAGCCCCTGCTTATAGTATCCTTCGGGATGCTGAGGACCGGCGTATTGATCGGCTGGCCTCCCACGCCTTTTCTTGTGCGGGGACGGCGCTACGCCCGGTATGTGCCGCGGCTATTACTGCAGTGGCCGCTAGAACCCTCTTGAGAAAGATGATTGATCATCACCCTGGGAGGTGTTTAATGCACTCTCCAGTTGTGATGTATTTGTAAAATGTATCCTATTAGCGCTGGATGACACCATTAGAATGTGTGCTAGAACTTCTGCCCTTGTGGTGGCTATACGTCGCTTGGTCTGTCTGCGACAGTGGGGTGCTGACGATGCTGCTAAAAAGACTCTTACTGGGCTTCCCTTTAGAGGGCAAATCCGTCCCGACCCCCTCGGGGCAGGGGCACCCCTCCCCCTCCCTACCATAGTGTTAAACAAGAACTAGGGGTGTCCTTCCTGGGGGCTCGTGCAGAATCCTGCCCCAGGAGCGGCAGACAACGCCCTGGCCCCTCCGGCGGGGCTAAGCCTAAATCTTCCACCAAACCCCCTCAAGCATGATGGGGCGCCCTCGCCTGTCTGGGTGAGGGGATGGCTGCAGCACCTTGCTCTTGTCAGGAGGCATCACGCCTCATTCTGGTGGATTCAGGGGGTAGTGTCCTCTGGATTCAGGATAGAGTTTGCTGCGCGGCCTCCCCCAAGATTGTCAGGGTACTCCTGGTCCCTGCCTCTGTTCAGGTGTTGGTGCAGGCCATGCAAGGCCTGCGGGGTCTGGGGGTCACTTGCAGATTGCCTTTATCAGGCAGAGGCAGGGGCCGCTACTCCAAACCTTTCCACAGTCCCCCGAAAGGATGGGTCAGTTTGGGCCATTCTGGATTCACAAGTTTGTGGCAATTCAACAATTACAGGCAGTTCCTGCTTGGATACTCTGGGTTGGGCCATTAGCGCCTTGCACTCAGGGGGCTTCTTGCCGTCTGTGGAGCTCAAGATGCTTCTGTTCACTTCCCTGTGTCTTCTGGACACCCAGGCTCTTCAGGGTCGTGTTGGAAGTCCAACTCTGCTAATCTGTGGCCTTGTTATTTGGCCTCTCTTCAGCTCCCAGAGTGCGTACCAAAGTACTGACGGGGGTGATATCTCTGATGAGACCAAGGGGCATCCGCGCTGGGACTTGCATGGATGTCCTTTTTCCACTTCCCAGTCTCTACGTGGCTGGCTGTGTTCACTGGGAGTCATTTGTATGGGTTCAATCACCCCATGTCCTCATTGTCCCCTTGATTGGTAACTTCATTCCTAGGATTGAATCTGGATTCTGTTCAGGCGAGAATATTCCTCCTCAGCAATACAGTGGACAATCTGGTTGCATGGGCTCAGTCCCTCATTGCTGTCCCCGTCCCTTCACCAGGCAGGGATGCAGCTGGTGGGCCCGTTGGTGGCTTGCTCAGAAGAGGTCCCTTATGCTCAGTCCCCCTTGGGCCCTTCTGCAACTTCTATTGTTAGTACAGGACAGGGATCCAGCATCCCTGGAGCAGGGTCTGTGTGTCTTCCCCCCTGGTACGGAGGTCCCTCTTGGAGTGGATGACCTCAAGGAACCTGTCTGGGGGCAGTTTCCTTCTTGCCCCTTCCTAGAGACAGTCGCCAATCTATCAGGTTGAAGGGGGGGGTTTCTTCTGAAACTCCCTGCGGTTCTGGGGGAGGTGGGGCCCTTAGAAGGTCCATACACCTCTCGATGTTGAAACAGTGAGCGTTCAAGTTGGTTCTTTCTTGCTTGACTACTCCTCTTCGGGGCCTGCCTGTTCGGGGGCGCTCGGTCTGTCTGACGACAGTGGCCTACATTAATCATCTGGGAGGGACCTGGAGCAAGAGGGTCCTCCATGAAGTGTCTATGATTCTAACCTGGGTGGAGGACAAGGTTCCCTGCATATCAGTGGTATTCGCTCTGGTGGGGGTCCCTCTGCGACAGGATGTGATAATCCCTGTATCACTATAGGGTCCAACCAGTTGTGGATCTGTTTGTGTCCTGTCACTATCACAAGCTCTCGGTCCTTGTTTCCCGGTCCCAGGATCCTCTGCCCGTGGTCAGGATGCCTTAGTAACTTTATGGCTGGACATTCTGCTCTGTATGTCTTTCTCCATTCCCCCTGCTAGGCAGGGTTCTGCGCAGGATTGCTCTGGAAGGGGGACCAGTGACTCCGGTGGTCCCCGGGTGGCCTAGTTGAGTGTGGTTCGCAGACGTGGTACTGAGGGCAGTAGTTCTGTACGTCCTGCTAGGAGTGCCTGCTCTGCTCACTCAGGGCCCCTTTACGTCACCCCAATCTACTGACTCTGGCCTAGACGGCCTGTCTGCTGTAACATCCATCTTGATGGAGACAGGCTTATCTGTCTCGGTGATTGAGACTATGGGAAGACTAGGAGCAAGCTTCTTCTTCTTCTTCTTCCATCTGTTATAGGGTATGGCATACCCATTGTGATTGGTGTGAGTCTAGGTCTCTTCCCTGTCGGGCATTCTCCGTTCCCAGGGTTCTAGAGTTATTAAAGCATGTGTTGGAGTTGGTTCTCCAACTCAGTGCTCTGAAGGGTCAGGTGCTGCCCTGTCCGCCTTCTTTAGAAGTCCTTTGTTCAGCCTTCCTTGGTCAAGACTTCTTTGAGGGGGTACTCATGTGCGTCCCCCATGTAATTCTATGGTCCCTGTTGGGATTTGTATTGATTCTGTCTGCCTTGCGGGGTGTTCCCTTGGGACCTATTCAGGATGCTGTCCGGCTGTTCTTACCCTCAAGGTTGTCCTTCTGGTGGCTGTTACTTCGGTCAGACGTGTGTCTGAGCGGATGACTCTGTCTATCTAGCCCCCCTTCTCTGAGATACACCAGAATAAGGTGGTGTTCCGCTTTAAGCTGGACTTTCTGCCTAAGGTGGTGTCTTATGTTCATTGATTTAAGACATTGTTCTTCCTTCTGTGCCTTATTCCTAGCAACGCTGAGGAAAGAGTTCTGCATTCCTTGAACAGGTGTTGGAAGTTCTTTTCCTTGGTAGTCACTGTGTCCTTTAGGAGAACTGATGCTCCTTGGGCCTACGGCCACTCCACCCTGAATGTGCCCGATCTCGTCTGATCTCGGGGGGTTAGGCGGCCTTGGGCCTGGTCATTACTTGGATGGGATGGTTCCTTCTGGTCCTAGGAAAGGGTTTTTTTGGCTTCTGCCAAGTCTACTGTTAGCGATTGGATTCGTCAGGCTGTTATTCAGGCCTATTCCACTAAGGGGTAGAATCTTCCCTTTCGCTTGACTTCTTATTCTTCTCGTGCCTTTGGTGCCTCTTGGGCTTTTCAGCACCAGGCTTCTGTTGAACTAGTTTGCTAGGCCGCTACTTGGTCTTCTGTTCATACCTTTTCAAAGTTTTACAAGGTTGATGTTAGGGCCTTCAGCTCATGCTGTCTTGGCCGCAAGGTTATGCAGGTGACAGTGGTTTTAACTGTCTACTGTTGCCTTTTTTGTTGGGGATCCCACCCTATTTTATGGACACTGCTATTGGATGTCCCTAGTGTAAGTACTATATCTGGAGCAGGACGTACTATATACTATGAATAATACAATTCTGTGAAATACTCACCTGTAGAATTGATATTATTTGTATACAGTACGTCCTGCTCCACCCCACCCTGGTTTTTGCATTATTCTGGATCCCCTGTATGGTGATTGTTATCATTGTTATAGTTACCAGTTGGTGGTTAAATTCTCCCGGCTTCTTGTTCACTGCTTTTCAATGCTGGGGATTTGTGGGAGGTCCCCGGGTAATTGAGGGGCCGGGAGGAGCCTGTTTTTGCATGTCTCTGCAGTGCAGCGCCATCTGGCGGAGGATAACCCTAGTGTAAGTACTATATCTGGAGCAGGACGTACTGTATACAAATAATATCAATTCTACAGGTGAGTATTTCACAGAATTGTATTTTTCCTCCCTTAGCAACCATCAAAAAAAAACACTTCTAGGTTCAACTTTAGAGTGTGCAAGGGCCCTGCCTGTTCTCCCAACATACTCCAGTACCAATGTGTTTTGTTGCACTTTTGTCACATCCGACTCTGAATTACCTGTGTGTTACTTGTCTTACCCTCCTGTAATCTCCTCTATGTACAGTGACACGAAATATGATGGCACTCTTTAAATTAACAATATTAGCATCCTCCAAGAGTCATAAATCTCTCTCCAACCTCCACTAACCCCTAGCAACCATCACAAATCCCCCCTCACCCCAGCAACCATCACAAATCCCCCCTCACCCCCCCACCCCAGCAACCATTACAAATATATTTTCTTCCTATCCCATTACCTAGCAACAATTACAGCTTTCCCCCATAGCAAGCATCACAAATTTATATCCCCCATCGTCCTTGACCCCCTAAAGCAGTCCAACGCCCATTTTCCAGCAAATGGGTGCTGGGCTGCACTAGCACAGGCTTGGGGGGCACTCAGATTCCTCCCCCATGCGCATAACCTCCCCGCACTACCCCAAGTGTCCCTCTCCTGAACTACGATCCCCTGGTGAGGTGCACTGATAAAAAGACCAATCGCAGGGCCACATTTCAGCAAGAGATTTGAATGCCCCCTAAGCCTGTTCTAGCGAAATGGTCCACATTACACCACCAGTGAGCCCTGCATTATAGAAAAACTCTTTATTTTATAGCAGGGATTCATGGGGCAACGGGAAAGAGCACCCACGTGTCAGCTACACCTCCTTCATTAGGAGACTGCGTCGCAGCAGTATGCAGCTGTTTCCTGTGCCACCACTATATAGATATTTATATGATTATACGATTTGAAGGACATCCCAAATCAGGGTAAACCTGGGATCATCTAAAGCACTGTTTCTCAACCTGCGGTACCCAAGGGGTAAACGCCACAGTGATTTTCAGGGGTGCACCAACACGGTTTGAAGGGTTTGCTGAATTTTTTTTAACAGTAATACATTTTTCCTTCTTGTTTAATAGTGTTACAATGCATGTGGGCTACTTTTTTGGCACTTGGCGGTACTTGATTGGAATTTCTTGTTGCTAGGGGATACTTGCCGTTAAATCGTTGCAAACCACTGATCTAATGTACCCTGGGGTCATCTAAAGTTATTTTCTAATTTAAGTTTGCCTTGACATCCCAGGACCAGTAAACTTCCCCATCCACTCTCTAGTGACCATCACATCTTCCTTCCCCTAATCTTCCACTAACAATCTCTGATTGTGCTAAAGGACCCTTACTCGGGAGCTGGTATTTTTTTTTCTCTGGGATTTAAATGTGACATTTGGCATTATTATTTGTGACAGTCATTAGGTCGTTCTGACCTCAGCCATCAGATAGCAGTGCAGCGGGCAGCCTGTACTTCAGCCAGTGTTCTGGAAACTGCACAAGGGGTCTGATTATATATACTGACCTGGAATTCTAGAAGGGAATCAAAAAAACAACACTGCACTGGAAATTATGGACCTCTGGGCACCTCGCACACATGCTGCATTTCCCATTAACAATGGTTCAACATTTACTATACTCCCCTCACCCAAGAACAGCTCCCAATGTCCTCGCGTCCTGTTCCTGATCATCACGTCAGTCACTGTGCCTGTGCACAACTCCCTCAATTCATTGCAATTCTGGGATGCATGCACGGCACCCCTCGATTGGAGGTTTCTGAGTGGTGGGGATCTGCTGCGGGGAGGGGGGAGGGAAGGTCAGTGCCAGTTTGTTTTTTTATTTGGGTTTACAGTCCCTTTAATGCTAGAATCAGGCTCAGCTCAGGAAGGGACCATGAATCGTCTTCTTTTAAAGCTGAAGTCCGCTTCCACTTTAAAGGGCCAGTGTTGTTCAACCTTTTGATGAGTCCGGACCACTTAATTATTTCGGAACCTGGTTGCATGCACAGAAGTTCGGAATGTTTTCATTTGGAATAGCATAACAAAGATTTTCTACAACAATCAAGATACCCACTGTCTCCACAAACTCCATTCAAAGGTCCTTCCGCCACTTCCCTACATTTATATGTAATAATCTCCAAGCTGATTGGCTTACCTTTCTGAATAATATAATGAGTCCATTATATATAGTCCTCCCCCATCAGCCCCACATCTTAAGGAGAAACAACGGACCTTCTTTGATGTTCCTCCCAGATAATCCCTCCCCTCTCCCGCACTGCTTTTTGGATGTCGGCGTTATCCTAAACGCTGACATCCTGCTGAATTCCTGACCCATTTCTACCCACTCCCCACCTTAGCTGTCCCTGAATGATGGCAGCACACTCACCCCTTTGCTGGGCGCTGTTTGAATCACGCGCTGCTTCTCAAATCTTGCGTGCATCTGCACCAAGTGTCAATTGTAGCCTATGCAATGACACAGCACATGCGCGACATCTAGGGTGGCACAGTGTCTGTCTGAATTCCAAAGGTGTCCAAGATGGCGCTGCCCTACAGAAAGACAGGGAAGGGTAGAGGGTTGCCAAGCGCGAACAGAAAGGTACGTTTTTACTAGTCAAAAGCTAAACCACAGGGGCAGGGGGGACAGACAAGCCACAAGCTGTAACCAATACTCACTGCGCTCCTCCAAGTAAGCGCTGTCACCTCTATTTACCAATGCGCCCCTCCTATATCACTCTCTGTGCAATCGCCCATTCTTACTGTGCCCCTATTTTATTACCTTTACACATTAGTTCTATTTACCCGTCTAACTTCCCCCACAGCAGGTTAGGGGCCTGCGCTGCAGTGAGAATCTCAATTATCCCTGGGTATCCTTCTTCCCTGTTTCTGCAGCGGCATCAATGCTTTCTCCGCTCTGTGAGTTACTTTCCGGCGTGCAGAGCAGAGAAATCAGGGATGGTGCAGAAAAATGTAGGTATTCCCAACCTTTTTTCACCAATTACCACTTTACAATTATATCAAGTACCACTTGCGTGCGCATGTAAGTTGTCAGTCACCTAAAACCATGGTAAAACACACAAAACAGCCATTTAAAGTGCATGACACATAAAATTGGTATGGGTCAGTTTGCAGCCTTGGCAAATGCCACCTGATAGGAGGACCACCAATAACTTTTTAAAGCAGTTTTGTAATTATGGAGCAAATTTGGCTTGGGCAAAGTATAGTTGGCAGCAGATTTGTTTGGGGGTACAGGTCAGCCTGCAGCATTATAAGGTACCATGTGATAGGATTTAGTGTACCACCAGTGGTACTAGTACCCCTGCCTGGGAACCCTTACTATAAGTGATCGCTGCAGGGACAGGGAATAAGGTGGAGGATGCCGACTACATTGATATTGTGGCTGGCACCCCCACCCAAGCATGTCATTTCACTCCTGAATTTTACAGCACCTTTATATTTTAAATAGCTGTAGCAAAGTGTCTTGAGATGAATGGTGAACTAGAAACTGCCAACTCATCTCAGGAATGCTGAGTCGCTAAACTCTGAACATCGCCTGTAGGCACAGAGATGGCGTATAACACTTATTGTAAAGATCAGCAGAATTCAGCTAGGCAATAGCACAGATATTGACGTGTTCATCTGACGATCCTCTAAGGGGTGTGACTCAGTTCCCTCAGCCATCTCATTTGTAATAAACATTAGCCCCCTTCTCCAGCCTCCCTCCCATTCTTCATAGACAAGTTGGGGTACCCCTAGCCCCTTTCACACTCACACAAGACGGTCTGGTGAATAATAGCCGCACCCTCCAGCCCACTACCATTCTTGATAGGCTTAATAAGGTTAGCTCTGCCCATCTATACACCATCAAGCTAGATAAGCAGGCTGGATAAGACTAGCTGTGCCCCTCCACCCCCTCATGCTGAATAAACAGGTTGGAGAACATTAGCTCTGCCCCTCCAGCCCCCTCATGATTGATATACAGGCTGATGAACATGAGTACTGCCCCTCCAACCCCCTTATAATTAATAGATAGGTTAAAAAACATTAGCTCCACCCTCCAGTCCCCCTCATGCTCGATAGACAGGCTCATGAATATGAGTTCTGCCCCTCCAACCCTTTCATGATTAATAGACAGGTTGAAGAACATTAGTCCCACTCTTCCAGCCCCCTCATTCTTGCTTGATGGCTGGCGAATTTTACCTCCCCCCCCCCCCCATTCCATCATACATAAAAGACAAACTGGAGAACAAGACCCCCATCACCTCATATTCTTCATAGGCAAGCTGAAGAACATTAGCCAGGCCCCTTCAGTACCCTACCTAGAAAGGTTGGAGAGGGGTAGCCCCACTCCTCTATTCTCCTTATGCTGGATAGACAGATTGGAGAACATTAGCCGCCTCCTCCGCCTCAATGGCACTTGCAACGGTAGCCATTGAAGCCCAGTCAGGTCCACGGGGCAGGCTTACACATCACTTGTTTGGTTATGATTATCAGCATGCCTGGTATTGGACCTTAGTTGCTTATTTTTTATTTGTTTTCTAAACACTGTCCTTAAAGGGGCCTCTCCATATTCCTGCCTCAGCATTACTACAAACCAGTCTGGCTAGAGGCAGTTTTTCTGGTTTTATTCTAAAGCTCAATAGCCTTTCAACTCTCAACTTTCCCTGAAACAATGTATATATAGCCTGAGGATGTGTATCTGGCATGCCTGAAAGATGTCAGCCAACCCTCATTTGCTGCTAATTCACTCTGAGGGATCCCACTTATCCCACTCACAGGCTAGCATGTGTACTGCCAGTAAATTACAGCAGAGATTATTTATATACTGTAGGGGCCGGCATCCTCTGTGGCCAAGTTTATTTATGGCAAACAGGAGAGAAGTATTAATCTGTAGAAACAACAGAACTGAAAAGATCCCACATTGATAACAAGATACAATGTAAAACCAGATTATGTAAACTTTTTTAATTTAAAGGAGCACTATCGCGAAATTGTGTAATATTAAAAATCCATATAAACAATTTAGCTAATGAGGGGTTGGTCACTTATATACCTGAACTGAATAAAACTCCCACCAAGCCTGTGGTTTTCTTCCCCTGATAGGAATAAAATCCTGGGGTTAAAGGTGTAGTCTATGAGGGGTGACAGAGTCTGTCACCCGAGATGTCCTCTTCCTTTCATTAAAATAAAAAAAACAAGCCTGGCTGGATATTTCTAGATGCCGGGTATAAAAGTTACAACTCCTCCCGCCATCCAGCATATTTATATGGATTTTTATTCTTGGGCCATTTTTACACGATAGTGCTCCTTTAAAGGATGAGGGGAGGTGTATTGCCAAACAGTGCAGCAGCTCAGATGTGGCACTGGTCACAACAGGTAAGTGGTTCAGACAAGGTCAGACATTGCACTGGTCAGCAACAGGGGCAGCAGCTCAGATATGGTCAGACATGACTCCTCTTGTCAGCAACAGGGGTAGCAGCACCGACGTGGCTCTGGTCAGCAACAGGAACAGAATCTTAGATGTGGACAGACATGGCCTAGGCAGGGCAGGGCTGGAACAGCACACTGACAATACAATTGGCTCATTGGTTTCAGCTTTTAAGTAAGCTATCTCCAAACCCACTACTGCCGTGCCGGAGGTGATCCATTGCACAGCAATCGATGAAGAAGTGCTTCCTGTGCCTGTCAATGCTAGGTGGTTGCCAAGCAACAATGTCGCAAGCTTCTACACTGATAGTGGATCAGCAAAGAACAAGGACTTTTAACCAGTGGTACTAGTACAACTCGAGATCCTATCATGGGGTTACTTGACAATACTGAACCCTGTACCTGTACAGAAATGCTCCAACAAGGTTTTAAAAATATGTCTTTATTTTATGTGGGATTCGTGCACTTTAAATGGTTGTTTTGTGTGTTGAATTGCCTAATCAGGCAATCAGTGCAACAGCAGCAGTGCTGGGGGTCCTGTTTAACGGGGGGTTTCACTAAAATATGGCACCTCTCCACCTCATATGGAAGAGTTCATCGCCTAGTGTGTCAAGCTTGCCACCTCATAAGATGAGCTTCCCTGATGGGGGATGCCCTACAGGAGAAGGATGGAACTGTATTCCCCAAACACTCATGGGTAGACCTGTTGGGACTGGATCATGAACCCCAGTGCCCCAGTGATTGTTGTGGAGCTTTAAAGGGGCTCTGTGCAAGGGAGAGATTTCCTAGCAGAGCTCCATCCAACGCAGGGAAAGTAACTGCGCACACGTTCAGCAGCTGCACCTCCTCCAATTGGAGACATGCTTCATTGCAGCACAAAGCTATTTCTTGTCCTCGATTAGAGAGAGTTTCTAGCATGATTTTGGCTCACTAAGAGTCCTCGGGATTCCCTTTGGGCGATTGGTAAGAGGGACCTAAAGGCTGAATACAGTGCTCACTCTGGGCTGTCTGTCCATAAGCACTGGCATGCTGGATGATTCAAACTGCAGCTGCTGAAAGACCCTGGGGGCCCTGCCAGCATAGGGGTTTCTTCAGCATGTTTCTAATAAGGTAAGTCATTGAGGGAGCTGTGCCAAAAAGAAGCCTGTGCATACGGCATAACTTCTATGTTGTTTTACTTTTTAACTAAAATACAAAAAGAGTTGTCCGTCAGTCTGGGCGGCTGTGGTAAATATTTCCTGCACCCAAATTATGGTGCACCAAAATCAAAATATCTGGTCTGTACAAGATTCAATGCTACAGTGCTATGCACCTAGCCATTGCATTGCCAATGGCCACCAAGGTAAAGGGCTACATTGTAGAGCTCCACATGCGCTGCCATACTTCAGGTGTTTGTGGTCTGGGTGGGGGATGTGTTGGGCGCAAAGCGCTGTATGCAGCATAGCACAGTATGTCAATGTCAGTCGGCCCATTGAAAGTGACTTAGTCATGACTTAGTCAACACAGAAAAAACATTTAGGTGTGAATGACTTCCTGTTTAGTGAACCTCCTATCCCCAGTAACCCTTCTCCACTCAGTCGTTGTTGTTGTTGGACTTTAGTCAATTGCAGCAGTGCACAGTACAGCTATCTCCATAATAATCTTCTTATCTGCGTCTTCAGAAACAAAGGTGAATAAGAGGAGATGACAGCTGATAAGCATCAGCCCCGAGATTGGAGGCCTAATGTCACTCTCTGACGTCTGTCTCATCACGCGGGCAGTCATGAGAGTGCAATTCTCCATCTTCCCTCCATCCCTCATTCTCTGTAACTACAACTTATTCTAAGTAGGAGCGAGACAAGCTCTGTCCTGACAGCCGACTGATAGTAAGCGTCAAAGGCGTGGAGCTCTAAGTACATGGCAGGCTTGTGGACCATGTGGTGCAGAGATAGCAACATTTGACTGGAGATATGTCGCTTCACATACCTCTACTATCTGCAGCTAGCACATGGCTTATTGTCACAGCTGCCATTGTACCCTCAGGAGTGAGAGCCTCAGCCTAGATCTGGTCAGTCTTGTTTGCTTAACATCACCTTTTCGGGCCAAGATTTTCGAAGGAAACATTTGAAGAATTCTTAACCCTCTTTAGGGCTTTGCCTACGCCACTTACTTTGTGGTCAGAAAAGCCCTGACATTGGAGGCTCCTCAAGTACCCAGTAGGACAGTTCAGCAGTTAAACTGGAAAATGTTTGTATCCATGTTGTGACCGTGAGAAGGATCCTTCCTAGAAAGCTGTGTCTTTGGTTCTGATTCGTTGTTGGAGATTATGGGTTAAGCGTCATGGTGGTAACTCAGCTGGAGTTGGAATTTTGCTACTATGGAGGGAAGCTGAGAGGATTCAAGTGCAAGCTATCAAGGTCACCCCACGGCTTTGTCCAGGAGACATGTCTTTCTATCACCGGGCAAGTGCTTGTGCCCTTCCTGATGGCTGGGTATGGCATGGTGGCAGCCGGCCTGCTGATGGACATATTCCAAGTATGTATTCCAAACAACACTGCTGACATATCAGTTGATTTGTAGTGTAACTATTGGGAAGATTTGAAACTGACTGAGATAACCAGGTCAGCCATCGGTTTAGGTTGGTTACGGTTACCATTACCTACTTTTTTCTATCAGCTGTCCAGTTTCAGCGCTGTCAGCTCCAGTCTCAGCATTGCACTCCCCACATAGCCTTTAGTGCATTACTGCTGTTGGCTTATTTTTTGGCTTCAGAAGGGGGAATCACATGAGAGTCCACCTCTGATATGTCATTATAAGTGGACACTTACATTTGTTCCGGGGCCATACGGGAGTGTGCAGCTTGGTTGGGATTGCTACAAATAGGCTGACTCAGCATGCATGGCCATGTGGGATAGAGTCTGTGGGCTGGCGCGTAAGTGAGGTTTGTTTTTTTTTATAAAGCCTGGACTATTCATTTAACCCTGCCTCCTTCATAGGACTGTGTGTCTGGGCATGGCGTGTTGCTTTGTAAAAAAACAGAAATGTTTCTGTATCCACCCTCAAATTAGTATGTTAGTGTTCATGAAAATACAAAAAGAGGCAGGGAGAACAGTATTATAGAGTGCTCCAAATCTCCCCAGAATTTGGAGTCCTGACCTCTACTTCAACCCCTTTTCTATTTTTACCATGACGTTCAATTCATGCAAATGTTTAAAGCAGTCTGAAAGTCAAAAATAACTTCATGTCCCTTTTAACAATTGCCCCTATAGTAAATGATCCTAAGAAGGTCAAAATCGGGTATAAAGCCCATTATGATGGGGAACGGAAATTGCTGCACACTTCAGTGAAGCATGCCTCTAATTGGATGAGCTGCAGATTCCACATTTGTGTATAACAATTAAATGCCCCCCGACAATTGCAGCTCTATAGAAAAAAAGTCAGTATCTCTCTAATGCAGGGCACACTGATAGTGTGAGGAGGTAGGTCAGGTTAACTTATTGTCAATGTGAACTAGGACTCACCCTGGTACATAGTTGCAAGGGAGAGTTTAGGCCAGTTTGAAGCCACTGAAAACAATCAATATACAGGGGAATCAAAGCTACAGTAAACTTTAATTTTCATAGAGACTTGTTGGATTAACTCTTGAAAAGGAGAAAGGAGCTGGGCAGTGGCAAAGGTTACTCTGTGAGGTGGGAAAGCCACATGTGGGTGTCAGACTAATTATTTGGTGAAGCCAGTGTGACTTTTAATGTGCATTGCGGTGTGGATTGCAACCTACATTTCGATGAGCTTTTTAGCGAAAAAGTGTTTTTCCAGCCTTTTTTTTCGAAAATGACCTGTACCTGTCATGAGGCATTTTTACAGGTGCAGTGCATACATTTTTCCATGTGACAAATATGTTTTTTAAGTTTGGAAACAACAGCACCTATGGAATATGCAAAAAAATGTAACATTACTTAGCAAAGCCCATAGGGTGCTGTTGTTTAGTTACTAAAATATAATGTACCTCACCTGTAAAAATGCCGCATCACAGGTACAGGTGATTTTTTGGGAAAAAGTAAAACAAACATTTTGTGACTAAACAGTAAAAAGCTCACCAAAATGCTGGTTGCAATCACACCACAATGCACACTGCATATCGCACTGGCTTCACCAAATAATTAGCCTGACACCCATAGAAATGCAAGCTGAAAGATCGCAGGCTTCTGAACAACAGGAACCTTGGGGAAAACACTCTGTGATGTGTGAATTTAAATTGTCAGTCCAGGTAAAATAAAAGAGACAAACATCACTTACCTACTCTGGGCACCCACTAATGATAGAACATCAGTGGTGAAAGCTCAAATGATGTTCACTTTGCTGCCAATCAACAAAGGAGACTGATCCCTTGTGACTGGCAGCAGGTGCACAAACTAAAGCCTGGCAGCTCTGAATCTGGAAAACTGCAGCCTGCAGGATTGGGCAAATAAGTTTTTGTTTTTAATTAGCTGGTACATTGACTTTAAGAACAAGAGAGCTGCCAGAGCCGCGGGGATGTGGTAAAATACATTGGCGGGTGATCCTAGAGTGAATCCAGTAGGTCACTATGAATATTCAGGTTTGTTTCTACCTTTCATTCTCATGTATCTATTTATTGTTTTAAGTGGGTTTAAATGTTTATTTATATGTCATGGTCTTTATGTGTTGAACTGTTAATATAAGAAGTAGGTCACTTATCTTGGTGGTGCTGTTCTATTTTTGGGCAAGTGTGACAGTAGCAGTCAGAATCCCAAATCCTGGGGGTATTTGGATTGCTCTATAGTATTGGTACGAAGGACAAAACAAGGCACAAAGTATCTTGTTTGGGGGTAAGGACACATGTGCAAAATAGTGTCTGAGTGGAGGAAGTAAAGTTACAAAAGAATTCCTCCAACCGTGGAGCATGGTGGCATCTCAAGCATTCTGAGCGTCTCCTCCCGCTGCTATCCCTTGACTGGGCAGCACTATCCTTACCACTTCTGTGTTCCCTGGGAATGGCAACCATTCATTGACTGTGGTCAACCAATCAGATTCGCCAGGTGGGA
Source organism: Gastrophryne carolinensis (assembly GCA_027917425.1). Lineage (NCBI taxonomy): Eukaryota > Metazoa > Chordata > Amphibia > Anura > Microhylidae > Gastrophryne > Gastrophryne carolinensis. Next base: position 224,294,209 of record CM051235.1, read on the forward strand.
GGGGCGCACTATGCCTGCAGGCCTGCCCAGTGAACCCTATTGGTTCACATGTTGTAGCAGACTAAAGTGTCAGTATGGGGCAGCCTCGTCCCCGGCTTGCAGTGGGATGGGACACAGCAGGAATCCAAATCAGGAGTGGCTAAAGTAAATTCTTTTGTGACTCTACTTACACTTAAGTAGGGATCTGGGCAGGTTAGATTTGAACCCCGTTTCTTGAACATGAAAAAGGAATCTAGGTGGCTAGCAGCCCTGACACAAAGTTACTATAGAGCCCAGACATGGGTGACCATGGGAATTATTTTCTTATATGAATCTGTTGATTTTCTTGAAATGTATTTCCTGGCAGTAGCCTTGGTTAAGATGAAAATAAACCCATCTTTGCAATTTTGTGCCAAGGAGGGTCCTGGTACACAGTAACACTAAGTGGAGAAATACATACTGTCTCCTAGCGGAGATCCATCCAATCAACAGGCCTCCTATTAATTCTAGAGTTGTTGTCCACCATAACATAAAGTTTGTCAGATATTACTGGCAGCCATTCTCATGTGGGTGGAGCTTGTCTAATCTCGTTGTCAGACAGTGCAAGATGATGTCATACCAACCCACTATTTATCTCTGCTATTAGAACACAGCTCTCGTCTATTGCCTCATGCAGCAAAGGTGATGGCCTAATACAGGATGGAATCATTAATGGTTGATATTGCCTCACACGCATGTCGTCATGGGATATCACATTTGTAATCATGCGATTGCGACATAGAGCTATGGAAATTGGGATTTGCTCTTCAAATATAGTTGTATGGGTATTTTCTTTTGTTTTTAATGTATACAAAATACAATAATTTAATGAGGAAATGGGTCTGCTTAAAGAAGAGGTGCAGCCACCCAATGCATGTGCAACTTTTTCCTGTCCTCCACCAGGTGGGGCCCCACTAATGGTGTGAGGCGCTAGGCTAGTTTAAAGTCCCTGTGAACCACAAAACCTTCAGTTGCAAATATTGGAATAGAAACTGAACCATGATAGATTCCTGTGGTTATAATCATTGTGGGAATATGGCTGACATCCATGGCTGAGGCTATCTAGGTTCTGTAAGACCTGATGTGCAGTGAATGCTTATATTAGGGTGCAGCTCAGGGGCATAGCTAGGGGGGAGCAAGGGGGCACTTGCCCTGGGTACAGCATGTCAGGGGGGCACCAAAGGGAGGCCTTAGAACAAGTAGGGGGGCGCCATTTAGAATCTTTGCCCCGGGTGCCAGAAAGCCTACCTACTCCTCTAGTGCAACTTACCACCTACCAAACCCATGCTTCTCAGATTTATATTCCCGGGCACTCATTATTATGAGCAGCAGCTAATATCCAGTGTGTGTAGCAGAAAAGCTGCTAGATGGCCTGGAAGTGACTGCTAGGTGGTCATAGTTATCTGGAGCCATCCTGACTGCATTACACCCGACAGCTGCTGGAGGGTGGATGGGGGGGGGGGGGGGTACAGTAAGGTGATGCTAGGTTATCACAGTTATCTGAAGTCATCCTGACTGCATTACACCCCACAGTTGCTGGCATGTGCACGGGGGAGGATCCATAGAGCCAAGAGCCAAATGTCCAGGAGGTCCTACAGATGCTTAATTGGGTTCAAATGATTAGGGGGCAGGGTTATCTTGGTCATACACTTCTAACCAATGTTGGACATTTCTAGCCATGTGAGTGCTTGAATTGTCTTGACAAAAGACTATCAGCATATAAGGGTGTATGTGATTTGCCAGGATGGATTCATACTCATATTGTTTGAGAGTGCCTCCCACATGGACTAGTGGCCCAGAGAATGCCACCATAGCATCCCCCAGACCACACACTGCCACCAACCAGCTTGTGTTCTTCCAGCATTAGTTAACATGGCGATTGTTATCCGCTGTTTCTAACCTGACACACCAATGTCCATCTGTTCCATGAAGCAGAAAACATGACTCGCTGAGAGGGCAAACCTTTGGCAGTCAACGGAGATCCGATTCCGACACTGAAGCCTCATTAGCAGAGGTGCTGCATTTGGCCTGTTGTTTTAGCCAAATGTCTGGTAGCCCTCTGGTTTATTTTGAGCTCCTCCTTTGTAGCATGTCGGTCCACGTTGTGCTCTGCAGTTTTCACGTCGTTTATTTGCAATTATGCTATTTGTCCACTCACGTTACACTTTCACCACATCAGCATGTGGACGGTTCACAAACTGCACAGTTTCAGAAATAATTGTCACCCTTGGACACTTGGCCTGAAAGATATATATATATATATATATATATATATATATATATATATATATATATATTGAGGTAAGGTGCAAGGGGCCGTCATTGACGGAAGGTATGTGGCACCAAGGTGCCTGGCCTTGGTGCAGTAAAACCGTGTGTTTTGTTTCCCAGCATCAGCTGCTAATGGCAGTCTGGGGCTGAAGTTAGTATAGCTATAAGGCTAACCCGGGACGGTTTTACTGGGATGGAGTAGAGCAGGGTGGGACGCCATCCCACTACCCAGGTCCGGGTTTTACAGGCCGCTTAAATAGCCTGGGGAATCAGCTGTGCACTGTCTGTGACTGGAGCTCACTTGTGGAGTGAGACTGTGAGCCTGGCTGAAAATTCCTATGCAGGCGGTTTCATGCGGACCCAAGGTGGATTCGGTTGCAAAGCAGCATCTTTGCCCCAGGACTAAAAACGCTGTTTGCCTGTCTGAGGGCATATGCTTTTATGGATTTTGGTGTGAATAAACACGGACTTTAAGTTTAACTTTTCGCCTCTGAGCCTCTATACTGCAAACATCCTGCTGTCTACCAGAGCTAATCATCACTATATATATATATATATATATATATATATATACACAAACATATATAGACATGTATTATTTGTTCCTCTAATCAGACCTGTGTCTTTCTTTCAGCATTGGGTTGTCTTCAAGACAATCACAGAGGTGTTCATTCTAGTTCCTGCTCTGGTGGGCCTCAAAGGGAACCTGGAGATGACTCTGGCCTCTCGCCTCTCCACTGCGGTAGGTTTTATCATCTTAAAGTGATTAAGCAGCGAAAGAAAAAAAAATAAAAGGATACTTATGTTTTGCCCCCCGCATCTTATTGTTGCTAGTCAGACGATCAGCAACTCACCCAGTCGCTTAATCTGAAACGGCACTGCTGCATACGCTTGCCACACTGTCCAGAGCCAAAACATGGGGTGGGCCAGCCTTGTGCCCCACCATCAGTCACAGGAGCAATGCCACTCCATTTCCATTCATTGCAATAGAGCGGATGTGCTGAAGCCTGACACGCCCTCTCCATTGTAGTGAAGGGAGAGGACATGACCTTGCCCCTGTGAAATATGATGGGTGGGAGTCGGCAAAGCAGTGGCGGTTATTGGATTCAGGCCAACACGCATAGTAGGTGCTGTGGCGCAGGCTTGGATCCAGTGATTATGTGAGTTTCCCCAGAGTTTCCTCTGCAGTGACACTGCGAAGTTAGAAGATGTCTCTCTCTCTCATGTGCAGGTGAGCGGGGCAACTAAACCTGCGGCCCTGCATATCTATTTCCATCCGTTTCTGGACCCTCACTGCCTCCCAGCCTCGGCTGACAGATCGGGTGAAGGTAGAAGAGCGCTAGGGTCAAGTGCTCCAGGAGCGCTGCTCCAAGCTGCAAACCCTGTACCACAAAGGGTAGTCGGCCATAGGCTTTATGGTAAGCCTATGAAAAGGATGCGGAGTTTCTGTCATAGAAACATAGAAACATAGAAGGTTGACGGCAGAAGGAGACCATACGGTCCATCTAGTCTGCCCTTATGTGTATACTGTATGTACTCTTTATCTTAGGATAGATGTGTGCTTATCCCAGGCATGTTTAAATTCAGTGACTGTTGATTTTTCAACTACCTCTGCTGGAAGTTTGTTCCAAGCATCTACTACTCTTTCTGTAAAATAATATTTTCTAACATTGCTCCTGATCTTCCCTCCGACTAGCTTCAGGTTGTGCCCCCTTGTTCTATCATTAAGCTTTTTCTTAAAAACACTTCCCTCCTGAACCTTATTCAATCCTTTCACATATTTAAAGGTCTCAATCATGTCCCCCCTCTCCCTTCTTTCCTCCAGACTGTACAAATTAAGTTCTTTAAGTCTCTCCTGATAAGTTTTAAGTTTAAGTCCTTCCACCATTTTCGTTGCCCGCCTTTGGACACGTTCTATTTGAATAATGTCTTTTTGCAGGTAAGGTCTCCAGAACTGCACACAGTATTCTAGCTGTGGCCTCACCAGGGCTCTATACAGCGGCTTCACAACCTCCCTCTTCCTACTGGTGATGCCTCGAGCTATGCAGCCAAGCATCCTGCTTGCTTTTCCCACTGCCTGGCTACACTGTCCACTCATCTTGCAGCTATCAGTAATCAGTAGCCCTAAATCTCTCTCCTCCGAGGTCCTGGCTAAAACAGTGCTGCCCATACGGTACTCAGAGCAGGGATTCCTTCTACCCAAGTGCATGATTTTACATTTAGAGACATTAAACTCTAGTTTCCACAGTTTTGACCATCTATCCAGTAAAGCGAAATCATTTTCCATGTTGCAGACACCTCCAGGAATATCCACCCTATTACTAACCTTTGTATCATCAGCAAACAGACAAACTTTTCCTACCAAGCCTTCTCCTATGTCACTTACAAATATATTAAAAAGAATGGGGCCCAGGACAGAGCCTTGCAGCACACCACTTGTAACTCGCCTTTGTTCAGATTGCACGCCATTTACAACAACGCTCTGATACCGATCCCTCAGCCAACTGGAAATCCACTGAACTATCCAGGGATTGAGTCCTACCTTCAATAACTTATCTATGAGCTCCTTATGTGGTACAGTGTCCAGGCTTATGTGGTACAGTGTCCAGGCTTCTGATCGGGTGAGTTGCTCGGGGACTGTGTCCCCTTATTTTTACTTTTGGGGTCCCCCCCCCGGCCATGGCTGCTCGCCGCTGCCTACTCGTCTCTCTCTCTCTCCCCCCCCCCCTGACTTCGTTCAGGGGGGCGCTCTCTCTCTCTCCCCCCCCCCCCTGACTTCGTTCAGGGGGGCGGGTGGTGGTGGCGAGCGGTGATATATGTGGTGTTTTGATGTTTTTTGTGTATTTGTGGTGTTTTTAGCGGCCGCGCCGCTTTGTACTGCGTTCCCTGGCTGTGGGTGCTATATCTTGAGGTGATTTTGCTTTGTCATGGCGCCGGCGGGGTCACGTGAGCGCCGTTTTTTGCACTCTTTGGGGGGGGCGGGGCCTGGTGATGACGCGTATCGCGTCGTTCCCCTTGCCCTATTACACTAGTGTGCTTATAGCCCTTAACAGTTTATCGGGTGTCAGGGCGGCTCTGTTCGCGGACGCTACAGCGTTTATTTTTTCTATTCCATCCTGTCATATTTGTTCTGAGATAATTCACAAGGTCTGGTTTTCAGACGTTGCTAACTACTGTTTCTTTCTGATTGGCTATTCACTTCGAGCTTCGCACGCTCCGGGGGGGGGGCGTGGTCTGGTTTGGCGCGTTCCGCATCGCCTTCAGCTCTGGCCTGCCCTTCGAGGTTCGCTTGCCGCCATTTCGTTCTCACGCGCCGCGCGTGGTGAAGACTGTCCTCCCCTCGCTGTTCTGTAAGTGCCCTCATGGGCGACCCTTTCTTCAGGTTTTGCTCCTTCTCGCTTGGCTCTGACTACTCCCACTTCCCCGCGGGTCATTGGGGCATCCAGGGTTGCTTTCTAGCATCAATCCCTACTGGCTTATTGTACCTAATAATCACCATATGGACGCATCTCAGGATATTGGGAACGGGGCTCCTTCGGGACAAGCCCGTCTGTGTGTAGCTTGTGGGGTCTTGCCTAGCAGCGGTGACAATGCACGGGTCTGAGTTCCTTGTGCACAGCAGGCACTTGCCGGTCTTCCCGCCTCTTCTGAGGCTGGGCCTGCTCCTCGCATCACTTCACCTACTCCCCCAAGTCTGAGCCTAACCCCCAATACCAATGGGGATTCTCATACTGATTTGGCCACTAGACTGGCTAGTGTTGAAAACTTGATAGCTGGCTCCTTAGCGCGTAAGGCCACTGCCAAGAGGCGGCATTTGAATCCTGAATCGACTATATTTCCTATAGAGTCTGATGATTTACTGCTTTCTTATGCACATCCCCCCTCAGACGAAGGGGAGCTGTTCTCTGACTCAGGGTCATACGACGACGAGTCCAGGGGACAGGAGGAGTCTGGTTCCGAACATTGGTCCTCGGATGACATTGATAGACTGTTGGCCCAGATCTTTGATGTACTGTCCCTCTCTCCCCCTGCCGCGGCTCCCCGGCAAAGGGGTGATCTGTTTCACACCGCTAGGGTGCGGTTGGAATTTCCTGAACAAACCCATTTTAATAGCCTTGTGCTGAGAGAATGGGAACACCCCAGCAAACTTCATGGGGTTCCTAAAAGTGTGGATAAGAAATATCCATTACCTGCTGACCTGGTCAAGTGCTGGACATCGCCACCCGAGGTCGATGCCCCAATTTTAAGTCTGTCCAACACCTCTATTATGCACTCCCTCGACACTACTACGCTGCGGGATTCTGAGGACCGGCGTGTTGACCAACTGGCATGCCATGCCTTTGCATTTGGGGGAGCGTCGCTTTGCCCGGTTTGCGCCTTAGCCGTTACGGCGGTGGCGCTCAGGACTGTGGTTAGGAATGCTCTAGAAGGTGCGGATGAGTTGCCCTCTGATGCTGCCAATGCTCTGGCCACTTGTAAAAATTTTGTTAACTTTATCCTATCGGCATCGGATGATGCTATTAAGCTGAGCGCTAGATCTTCTGCTCTGGTGGTAGCCATACGCCGTGCGGTCTGGTTGCGCCAATGGACCGCTGATAACGCCGCCAAGAAGGCCCTTACGGGGCTTCCATTTAAGGGACTGCGCCTGTTTGGAGAAAGGTTAGACATTTTCGCCAAGGGTGGCAAGTTGCCCCAGCGCAAGCGTCAGACTCGGCCCTTTCGTGGCCCAAGCTCCCAATCAACCCCCTACCGTGGGGCTAAGCAGGGCAGAGGAGTTTCCTTCACTGGGTCTCGCGCAGATTCCTGGAACAAGAACAGAGGACGCCGTCCCGGTTCCTCCTGGGGGCCCAAGCCCAAAGCCCCTCCCAAGACCCCCCAGGCATGAAGGGGCGCCCTCGCCCGTCAGGGTGGGGGGGGACATCTACAGCACTTCGAGCAGGTTTGGAGACGCCACGTCTCAGACGGTGGATTCAGGAGGTAGTGTCCTCCGGTTACAAGAATTTGCTGTACGGCCCCCTACCAGGTTTGTTGGGTCCCGGATCCCACAGGATCCTGCCTCAGCTCAGGTCTTGTTGCTGGCCGTGCAGGACCTTCTGGATCTAGGGGTCATTTGCAAGGTCCCCTTAAAAGACAGGGGCATGGGGTTCTATTCCAACCTTTTCACAGTGCCCAAGAAGGACGGGTCAGTCAGGCCCATTCTGGACTTAAAAATCCTCAACAAATTTGTCAGAAACAAACATTTTTGTATGGAAACCTTGCGCTCAGCCATCGCTTCGCTGCGCCCGGGGGACTTTATGACGTCCGTGGACATCAAGGATGCTTACCTCCACGTTCCGGTGTTTCCAGGACACCAAAGGTTTCTCAGATTTGCGCTGCTGGATCAGCATTACCAATTCGTGGCCTTGCCATTCGGCCTCACGTCGGCTCCCAGGGTATTCACCAAGGTGCTGGCAGGGGTGATGTCCCTGTTAAGGCTAAGGGGCATACGTGTGTTGCCCTACCTGGACGATATACTCATCACCTCTCGGTCTCTGCGGCAGGCAGAGCTGGACACTTGGTTGGTAGTGTCCACCCTGGAGTCCTTCGGCTGGGTGATCAATTATCCCAAGTCCTCTCTGTCCCCCTCCTCGGTGGCCCCGTTCCTGGGGATGATTCTGGATACAGTTCAGTCAAGGATATTCCTTCCTCAGCAGAAGGTGGAAGCTCTGACAACGCAGGCAAGCTCCCTGTTTTCGAGCCCTCAACCCTCCATCCGGCAGGGAATGCAGTTGGTGGGCTTGATGGTGGCAAGCTTCGAGGCGGTGCCCTTTGCCCAGTTCCATCTGAGAACTCTGCAGCTTCACCTTCTGTCAGTTTGGAACAAGAACCCAGCGTCCTTGGACGAGACCTGGGTGCTCCCCCCCTCGGTCAGACAATCCCTTGCGTGGTGGCTGGACCACAGGAATTTGACAAGGGGCAGATCCTTCCTGGCCCCCTACTGGGAGACGGTCACAGCGGATGCCAGTCTGTCGGGTTGGGGGGGGGGGGGTTCTGGAAATCCCTGCGCTTCCAGGGGAGGTGGGGCGCACAGGAGTCCCATCTACCCATCAATATCTTGGAACTCAGGGCGGTCAGATTGGTGCTGGAACAATTGACCCATCTGACCCACCTGAGGGGTCTGGCGGTTCAGGTACGCTCAGACAACAGAACGGCGGTTGCCTACATCAACCATCAGGGAGGGACCCGGAGCAAGGGGGCTCTCCAGGAAGTATCTCGGATTCTAACATGGGCGGAGGCCAATGTCCAATGCATCTCGGCTGTCTACATTCCGGGGGCGGAGAACCTGCTGACAGATGCTCTGACCAGGGGGTCGTCCCGTCAGGGGGAGTGGTCCCTCTGCAACAGGGTATTTCAGTCCCTGTGTCACCGTTGGGGTGTGCCAGATGTGGATCTGTTTGCATCCCGTCACAATCACAAGCTACCGAGCTTTGTATCCCTGTCTCAAGATCCTCTGGCTCTGGCCACGGATGCCCTGTCCATGTCTTGGAGGGAGTTTATGTATGTATATGTGTTTCCACCAATTCCCCTTCTGGGCAGAGTTCTGTGCAAGATTGCTCTAGAAGGGGTACCCGCGATTCTGGTGGCCCCATTGTGGCCAAGAAGAGTGTGGTTCGCGGATGTGGTTCAAATGGCAGTAGATCAGTACGATCTGCCAAGGTTGCCAGATCTTCTAACTCAGGGGTCTCTACGCCATCCCAATTTACTAACTCTGGCTTTGACGGCTTGGCTGTTGAAACCTCCATCTTGATGGAGAAGGGTTTGTCTGCGTCTGTAGTGGCTACTATGGTGCAAGCCAGGAAGAAGACTTCTTCTGCTATCATAGAGTATGGCGTTCTTACATTGACTGGTGTGAGTCCAGGTCTCTTCCCTGCCGGGAATTCTTAGTCTCTAGGGTGCTGGAGTTTTTACAACATGGTCTAGACTTAGGTCTCAAGCTTAGTACTCTGAAGGGTCAGGTTTCGGCCCTGTCTATCTTCTTTCAGAAGACCTTTGCCCAGCATCCCCTGATCAAGACCTTTCAGGGGGTCACTCATGTGCGTCCCCCTCGAAAACCTATGGTACCTGTTTGGGATTTAAACTTGGTTTTATCGGCTCTGCAGGGTGCTCCCTTTGAGCCTATTCAGGAGGCTGCTCTCGCTGTTCTCACGCTCAAGGTCGTTTTTCTGGTAGCTATCACTTCTGTTAGGCGTGTGTCTGAGTTGGCTGCCTTATCTATTCAGCCCTACTATGAGAGACACCAGGATAAGGTGGTGTTCCGCTTCAAGCCAGACTTTCTGTCTAAAGTGGTTTCATTTGAATCAAGATATTGTACTTCCTTCTTCGTGCCCTAACCCTAGTAACCCCAAGGAAAGGGTTTTGCATTCCTTGGATGTGGTTAGGTGCGTCAAGTATTACCTTGTTATCACTAAGGCTTTCAGGAAGACTGATGCTCTCTTCGTTGTGCCTCACGGGCCTAGGAAGGGTTTGGCTCCTGCCAAGTCTACCATCAGTAAATGGATTCGTCAGGCTGTGGTTCAGGCCTATTCTACTAAGGGGAAGACTCCCCCCTTCCGTCTTACTGCCCATTCTACTCGGGCTGTTGGGGCTTCTTGGGCTTTCCAGCACCAGGCCTCTGTTAAACAAGTTTGCAAGGCCGCTACTTGGTCTTCTGTTCATACCTTTACTAAGTTTTACAAGGTTGATGTTAGGGCCTCAGCTGATGCTGTGTTTGGGCCCAAGGTTTTGCAGGCGGCAGTGGTATAAACTGCTTGCTGTTGCCTTTTCTGTTGGGGATCCCACCCTACCTTACGGACACTGCTATTGGATACAGCAGCAGGACGTGCTGTATGCTTAGAATAATACAATTCTGTGAAATACTCACCTGTAGAATTGGTATTATACGCATACAGCACGTCCTGCTCCAACCCACCCTGGTTTTTACTTTGTTCTGGATCCCCTGTATGGTGATTGTTATCATTGTTATTATAGCCAGTTTCTGGGTGGTTGGTTTCTCTCGGCTTCTCCTTTTCACTGCTTTTCAATGCTGGGGATTTGTGGGAGGTCCCTCGGTATATGTAGGGCCGGTAGGAGCCTGTTTTTGCATGTCTGCAGTGAACAGCGCCCTCAGGCGGAGGATTACCCATGTGTAAGTATTTTAGATGGAGCAGGACGTGCTGTATGCGTATAATACCAATTCTACAGGTGAGTATTTCACAGAATTGTATTTTTACTTATGTCTTTTAGGCGGGATACCCTTGGGTTGTGGTTTCTCCCGGCTCCACTCCTTCCTCCCCCTTATCTCCTCCTTCACTACTTCTGGGGGCATCCTGTGGGAGGGCATCCCGGGTGGCTTTTGTCTTAGCCTTTACCCACCACTGGCCTATTGTGCCTGTATTAATCACCATATGGAGGCTTCTGGGGATAGCTTGCTTGGGGGCCCTTCGGGGCAAGCCCGGCTATGTTCCATGTGTGGGGTATCCCCTGTGAGTAACAGTGTCATGGTGTGTGTGCCGTGCGCCGAAAGTGTCCTTGCGCTCTAAGCTAGTTTGCCTGCTTCGCTTCCCAGCTCTGCGCATCCCTCCGCCTCACCTACTTCCTCGCTCCTGCAATTGGGCCCCAATGAGGGGGACGTTAGCAGGGAGTCACGCTCTGATCTGGCTCTGCGGGTGGCCAACATTAAGAAGCAGCTTGCCAGGTCTGTTCCTAGGAAGGCCTCTGGCAAGAAGCGGCACCTGGATCCCAGATCCTCCCCTCTTCCTGAGATGTATGTGGGGATTGATGATCTTGGAGAATGTCACCCCCTTGAGATGGGAGAGTTTTCCCAGGATTCTGACTCCTCTGGGAACCAGCAGGAGGGTTGCGATAGTGACCCTGATTCTGCGTCCGGAGAGGAATCATGGTACCCTGAGGACACTAATAATATGCTGTCACATATTTTTGAAATTTTGCACATTGCTGCCCCCGAGGTGGCTAAGAGAAAGCAGGGGGAGCTTTTTCGCCCTGGTAAACAGCGTCTAGAGTTCCCTGAGCAGGAACATTTCACCACCTTGGTGCTTAAAGAATGGGAACAGCCTAACAGGCTGTCTGCTGTGCCCAAGGGTCTGGATAAAAGGTATCCCTTTCCTGCTGATCTTGTTAAGAGGTGGTCTTTTCCCCTTGAAGTGGACGCTCCCGTACTAGGCTTGTCCAATACTTGGTTGTGCCTTCCCCTGACACTATCACTTTGAGGGATGGTGAGGACAGCAGGTGCATGGATCAGTTGGCCTGCCATGCTTTTACTTGTGTGGGGGCTGGATTGCGCCCGGCCTTTGCTGCCACCATCACGACTATTGCCCTTAAGAAGCTGCTCAAGCGTCTTCTTGATGGCGCTACGGTCAGCGCTAGCGGTGGGGAGGAACATAGGACTCTCTTGCTTTGTTCTGATTTTGTTACATTTATCCTTACTGCTATGGATGATGTTGTGCGGCTGAGCGGTAGGGCCTCCGCCCTCTTGGTGGCTATGCGCTGCTCTGTCCGGTTGCGCCAATGGGCAGCTGACGTTGCGGCTAAGAAAGCTCTCACTGGTCTCTTTGTGGGGCTGCTGCTTTTTGGAGCGCGTCTTGATGTTTTAGCCAAGGATGGTAGGCTGCCTCAGCGTAGGAGGCAGTCTCGGCCCTTTCAGGGGTCCTCCGCCCCCCTCCCGTCCTTTCGTACTCTCAGAGGAGGTCGTGGCTTCCTCTTCTCTAGTGGCCGCAGAGATTCTTGGGGCCGTGGCAGATCCCATGGTCGTCCCGGTCTTTCCTGGAGTGGTAAACCCAAACCCTCTCCCAAGCCCCCTCAGGCATGAAGGGAGGCTTCACGTCTCAGACCGGTGGATTCAGGAGCTAGTATCCTCCGGTTGCATGATAGAGTTTGTAGCCTGGCTATCTCCAGGATTCATCAGATCCCGGATGTCTTTGAACCCCCTGTCTCCTCAAGGGGTGTTTCTGGTGGTTCCTTGACTGTTAGAGTCAGGAGTCTTTTCATAAGTCTCCCAACAGGAAGGCTCTCTGAGGCCCATTCTGGCCCTGAAGGGCATCAACAAAATTGTCAGATTCCAACATTTTTTATAGACGTTATGCTGCTATCAGTACCCTTCGCCCGGGCGACTTCATGACCACTGTGAACATCAAGGATGCTTATTTTCCTGGGCCATCAGAGATTTCTAAGGTTCACGCTGGAGGATCAGCATTTTCAGTTTGTGTTTCTACCCTTGCCACCTCGGCTGTTCACCAAGGTAGTGGCAGGGGCGATGGCTATGCTAAGGAACCAGGGCATCCGCTTCATTCCTGACCTGGATGTCATCCTGATTGTGGCCAAGTCCCTTCCTCAGGTTGTGCAGGTCACTCAGACGGGGACCTCCACTCTAGAATCTATTGGCTGGATGATCTACCATCCCATGTCTTCTCTGTTCCCGTCCTTGGTGAGGTCTTTTTTGGATATGACCCTTGATATCTCAGGTCAAGTGTTCCTTCCTCAGTAGAAGGTTGAAGGGTCCTCAGATGCAGGCTTGGGCTCTGCTACTGTGTCCTCATCCCTACATCTGTCAGGGGATGCAGTTGGTGGGCCTGATGGTGTCCTGCTTTGGGTAGTCCCCTTTGCTCGTTTCACATGAGACATCTTCAGTCGAACCTCTTGTCAGTTGAATACAAGGTGACGAGTCGCTATTTGACAGGTTCCGCGATGTATGGGTAAAAAATATATATATATATATTAATAACAATTAATTATTAATATTTAAAGATTGTTCCGTTGAAATGCATTGGAGAGCGCCAGGTAGCGAGAGGTCATACCTGTCGCTGTTCAAGGTCGGACGCTGGCGATGTGGGCTGAGGCTGGAATAATGATGAATGAGTCACTATATGGCGCTATCTCAGTCGCTAAGCAGGATCGGCTTGATAAATGTGTGATTGTGGTGGGGAGCCGGCGTTCTCGTGGCGGGGCCCGTCATTACCGGCCGCTCACCAGTCGCTACCTGACGCTATTCCTTCATAGATAAGGGCCTAAGTCTCTTCGCTGTAGGGTGTTTTGCTATTCCCAGGATTCTGGAATTCTTGCAACTTGGTTGGATTTGGACCTTCAACTTAGTACACTCTAAGGCCATGTTTCTGCTCTGGCAATTTTCTTCCAATGTACTTTTGCCAATTACTGGCTGGTTCAGGTTATTTACAGGGTGTTTCTCACGTGCGTACACACCGTAAACCTTTCTACCAGTCTGTGATCTGAATCTGGTGTTGTCTGCTATGCAGGGGCCTCCCTTTGATTCTATCTGGGAGGCTGCCTTGCCCGGTTTGATTCTTAAGGTAGCCTTTTTGGTGGCTATCACTTCTGTAAGGCGAGTTCTCAGCTAGCGGTGCCTTCCATCAAACCTCCTTATTTTGAGTGGCATCAGGATAAGGTGGTGTTTCGGCTTAAGCCAGTTTTCCGACCTAAGGCTGTGTCTGCTTTTTATCTCAGTCAGGACATTGTCTTACCTTCATTGTGTCCCAATCCTACTAATTCCTAGGAGCGGACTCTACATTCTATGGATGTGGTCTGGGCTCTGAAGTTCTATTTGATTGCTACTGAGACTTTTAGGAAGTCTGATGTTCTGTTTGTTCTCACTTTTGAGCTTAGGAAGGGTTTTGCCTCCTGCTGTATCCACTATCAGTAAGTGGATCCGTCAGGAGGTGGTTCAAAGCTGTTCTGCTAAGGGTAAGAATCCCCCCTTTAGGGTGACTGCTCATTCCATTCGGGCTATTGGTGCCTCTTGGGTTTTTCAGCACCTAGCTTCTGTTGAACAAGTTTGTAAGGCCGCTATTCGGTCTTCTGTTCATACTTTTTCTAAGTTCTACAAGTTGATGTTAAGGTCTCAGCGGATGCTGTTTTTGGCCGTAAGGTGCTTCAGGCGGTAGTGACTTGAACTACTGGCTGTTACTCTTTGGGGATCCCACCCTACTTTTGGACACTGCTTTTGGATGTCTCATCTGTTATGAATACCGAAGCGGACCATGCCATGCATTAAAGAAAAAAGCAATTCTGTGAGTACTCACCTGTAGAATTGTTTTTGTTCTTGCATGGCACGGCCCGCTTCGCACCACCCTTGTTATCGTTGTTCTTGGTTGCCTCTTTATGGTTATTGTTCCAAGTTAAATTGGGGTTTTTTACTTTTTCTACATTCTTACCTTTATTTTCTCCTGGCTTCTTGTCTCACTGCTTGTCTACGTTGGGAACTTGTTGGTTAAGCCCGTTTTTATAGGGAGCCGGGAGGTGCCACAGCTTTCTGCAGTGCTACTGCACCACCCTGTGGCGGAATAACCCATCTGTTATGAATACCGAAGCGGGCCGTGCCATGCAAGAACAAAAACAATTCTACAGGTGAGTACTCACAGAATTGCTTTATTCCATATATACAGCACGTCCTGTTCCAGAATATTCCTTACACATGTTTAATACATCCACAAGATGGCGCTGGACTGCAGAAAACAACTTGTGGCTCCTCCCGGCCCCATATAAGTCAGGGACCTCCCACAAATTCCCCAGTTCTTATCTGCAGTCTGGGCTGCGAAGATAGAAGATGGCTCTCTATGTGCGCAGGTGAGCGGGGCTTATCAGCCTGCGGCCCTGCAGGACTATTCCCACCTGTTCCGAACTACACTGCCTCCCAACCTCGGCTGACAGGTTCGGGTGAAGGTAGGTCAGCAACAAGGTAGGTGCTGAGGAGCGCTGCTCCTACCGCAGTCCCTGCTCTGACAGGGTAGGCGGTTTAGGCTTATGGTGAGCTTTTTGGGATGCCCCCCCCCTGCACTATGGGTTTGCCAGGCTCCCTGTGCCGTTTAACCCTTTTCCCCTAGGTGTCCCCCTCCACCCTCCCTCCTCACATTTTTCACTTGGGCTGCTGCTTCTCCCTTGCCTCGTTCTCCCTCGGGGAGATCTCCGGGGGGGGGGGGGGGGAGTGGCAGGTGGTTCAAGTGGGGCCAACTATGTGCTTTATTGGATTGTGTTTCGCCTTGTACGCCGCCGCCGCGCGCTTGTACAGCTCTCCGAGGACGGCGGCAACATTACTTCAGAGGCTGCGGTGCCGCTATTGGCTGGCCGGATCACGTGGGGCGCGATTCGCGCTCTTCGGGGGGGGGGGGGAGCGCGCTCTGTGGCTGACGTTTTCTGCATCACGTCTCCACGGCCCACCCCTTGAGGTCTCTGCGGGCGCCATTTTCCCCTTTCCTGGGCTGCGTTCGCTGCTGGCTCCCTGCGGTCCGTGAGTACCCCTGCGGGTTGTCTTATTTTTTTCAAGTGTATTTATTTATGGAGACGCTTTTTATGTCTTTCAGGCGGGTTAAAACCTCAGCAACTGTGGTTTCTCCCCTCGCTATCTCCCACTTCCCTAGCGGGTCCTTGGGGCATCCCGGGTAGCTCTTTTTGCGTTAACCCTTACTGGCCTGTTGTGCCACTCAAATCACCATATGGAGGCTTCTGGGGATAATGTGCTTGGGGTTCCTTCGGGAAAAGCCCGGCTTTGTGTTGCATGTGGAGTATCCCCTATAAGTGAAGATGTCAGGGTGTGTGTACCCTGCGCCCAGCAGGTGCTCGCGCTGCAGTCTGGGTTGTCTGTTACTGGGCCTGGTGCGGCGTCCCCTCTGGCTTTGCCTACCCCCCCACGCTTACATCTGACCCCCAGTGAGGGGCATACTAGCGGGGAGTCTCAACCTGATTTGGCTGCACGGGGGGCCAGCATTGAGAAACATATTGCTGGGTCTGCCCCGCGTAAGGCTTCTGCTAAGAAGCGGCATTTATCCCCCGCTGTCTCCCTCTTCCCTGTTGAGGCTGAGGAATTTTTTGACATTTCTGGTTATGGTCCCCTTGAGGAGGGGGAGTTATTCTGTGATTCGGAATCATCTAAGGAACAGCCTAAGATTTATGGTGGTACTGGGGCTCCCTTTGGAGAAGACCCATGGTCCTCAGATGACACTGACAGGCTTTTGTCTCTCATTTTTGAAGTGCTTTGTATTTCCCCTCCTGCAGTGGCTCCGCAGAAGCAGGGTGAGCTTTTTCATACGGTCGAACCAAGCTTGGAGTTCCCGGAGCAGACTCACTTTAATAATCTTGTGCTCAAAGAATGGGAACGGCCTAACAAGCTCCCTGGGGTGCCCAGGAGTTGGGATAAGAGGTATCCCTTTCCTGCTGAGGTGATAAAGCGTTGGTCATGTCCTGCTGAGGTGGACGCGCCCGTTCTGGGGCTGTCAAATACATCTGTTATGCATTCTCCTGACACTACTATCCTGAGGGATAGTGAGAACCGGCGCATGGACCAGCTGGCTTGTCATGCTTTTGCCTGGGTGGGGACCGCGCTGCGCCCGGTTTGTGCCTCTGCCATTACAGCTATTGCTATTAAAGGGCTGCTTAAGAGTCTCTTAGATGGGGCATCTGCTGACGCGGGAGGAAAAGAGTATAGATCTCTCCTACTCTGCTATGAATTTGTTGCATATGTTCTGTCTGCCATGGATGATGCCATTAGAATGTGTGGGAGGACTTTTGCCCTTTGGGTGGCTATACGCCGCTCTGTTTGGCTGCGTCAGTGGGTAGCTGATAATGCTGCTAAGAAGGTGCTCACTGGTTTTCCAGGTCATCAGAGATTCCTCAGGTTAGCTTTGGAGGATCAGAACTATCAATTTGTGGCCTTGCCCTTCGGTATCACCTCGGCTCCCAGGGTATTCACCAAGGTGCTGGCGGGCGTAATGGCTCTGCTGAGATCTCAGGGCATTCACATCCTTCCTTACTTGGACGACATTCTCCTCACGTCTCAGCCATTCCAGCAGGCCGAGCTGGATACCCAGCTGGTGGTGTCCACACTGGAGTCCTTCGGCTGAGTGATCAACCATCCCAAGTCTTCCCTGTCCCCGTCATTGGTGAGGTCCTTTCTGGGCATGAATCTGGATACATCTCAGGTCAAGATTCTTCTCCCTCAGCAGAAGGTGGAGAGTCTTCAAGCTCAGGCCAGGCTTCTTCTGTCTTGCCCTCATCCCTCCATCCGGCAGGGGATGCAGCTGGTGGGCCTGATGGTGTCTTGCTTCGAGGCGGTTCCATAAACTCAGTTTCACATGAGACCTCTCCAACTTCACCTCTTGTCAGTATGGGATCGGGATCCTGTGTCCCTGGATCGGGTGTTTGTTCTGTCCCCTCTGGCCAGGCGGTCTATTTTGTGGTGGCTGGATTCAAGGAACCTGTTGATGGGCAGATCCTTTCTGGCCCCTTGCTGGAAGACTGTCACCACAGATGCCAGTCTGACAGGTTGGGGGGCTTCTGGCAATCCTTGAAGTTCAAGGGTCAGTGGGGCCCTCAGGAGGCTCATACCCCTATCAACATTCTGTAACTGAGGGCGATAAGACTGGTTCTCGCCCAGTTGACTTGGGCGGTTCAGATCCGCTCGGACAACCAGGCGGCGGTTGCCTACATCAATCATCAGGGAGAGACCCGGAGCAAGAGGGCCCTCAAGGAAGTGTCCCTGATACTGTCTTGGGCAGAGGAGAATGTTCCCTGCATCTCAGCTGCGTACATCTCGGGGGTGGAAAATCTGGAGGCAGACTCCCTCAGCAGGGGGACTTCTCGACTGGGAGAATGGTCCCTCAGCAGCAGGGTGTTTCGCTCCAGTGTCATCGCTGGGGGCAGCCGGATGTAGATCTGTTTGCGTCCCGTCACAATCACAAGCTTCCAGTCTTTGTCTCTCTGACCCAGGACCCTCTGGCCTTGGCCATGGATGCACTAGCAATGTCTTGGAAGGGCTTTTGGCTCTTTTATGTGTTCCCTCCGTTTCCTCTGCTGGGCAGGGTGCTGTGCAAGATATCCCATTTGTATTTTGTTAACATCTCCTTTCTTCCTATGTTCATTCTCTATCATTTGCAGTTACATTTTTTTCTTTCCTTGTATTTTCCCTTCTACTATTCTCACTTTCCTGTTACACTTTTTCTTCTCTTTTTCTATATCCCATTTTTCATTTCTTTATCCTTTCTCCTTCCTTTCTTTTTCTTATGCCTCCACTTGCCTGTTTGTCTTACATTCTGTCCACTTTGACTCCGCTTGCATCCTCTTTTTTGTAAACTTGTTTTCTTTCTCTTCCCTTTTATCAGTTTATTTTCTTTCCTATTTTCCTTCGCTTCCCATGTTTTTACTTTTCCTTTCTTCCTAGTTCTTCTTTACAGCTCTGTATGTTCTGTTGTAGCTGTTTGTTTTATGGTAAATTCTCTGCCACCTCTGCAGGCCAACACGGGTCAGATGGATGATCCTGGCGAGCGGTGGAAGATGGCAGTCAGCAATCTGGCGTTAATTCAGGTTAGTCATCTTGGTAAAGCAATACGATGAAACTCTGTGATCTCCCAGAGGAATTTGTGTGTTGATGTGTTGCGACTGCAACAGTAATGGTGCTTGTTTTCATTACAGGTTCAGGCCACAGTGGTCGGGCTCTTGGCTGCCTTAGCAGCTGTCATCTTAGGTGCTCTGTCTAAAGGTTACGTGGAGCTGGACCAAGCCGCTGTGCTCTGTGCCAGCAGCGTCACCACCGCATTTGTTGCTGCTCTGTCCTTGGGTAAGAGCTTCTGTCATTTTCCTATTGCATGGCACGGCCTGTTTCAAGAAGTCCTTACGTCTGGGATATTCTGCCACAAGGTGGCACAGTGGACTGCAGAAGATTTGTGGCTCCTCCCGATACTATATAAAAACGGGAATCACCAATAGACCTCCAGTGTTCCTCTGCAGTCATACTGAGAAGATAGAATATGGCTCTCTATGATTCGCAGGTGAGCGGGGCAACCAAGCCTGCGGCCCTGCATGTCTATTTCCACCTGCTTCCGGACCCTCTGTGCCTCCCAGCCTCGGCTGTTGGATCGGGTGAGGGTAGAGGAGCACTTTGGGTCAGGTGCTCGGGAGCATTGCTCCAAGCCGCAGACCCTGTACCACAAAGGGTAGCCAACCATAGGCTTTTATGGTGAGCCTGCTGAGGGATGGAGAAACCTTGCCTTCGCTATGTGAGGGGGTGAGTTGTGCTTGGAGACTTGTGTTGTCTGATCTGTCCCCCCTTGTGTTTTTTCTTCCATTCCTGTGTCCCTGTCGCCCCTCCACTTCCCTGGCCCCGTCGGACTACTCCCGCCGCTGCCTACCCTCTCCTCTTCTCCCCTTCGCCGGGGGGGGGGAGGGGGCGGGGGGTTGGTAGTGGCGGGAGGTATTGGCTTTTGTCCTGCTTGCTGTTTTCGCGGCCGCCGTGGTTGCACTGCGCTCCGCGGCTGGTGGCGCTTTTTCTATTCTAAGTATACAGTACGTCCTGCTCCAGATATAATACTTACACTTGGGTAATCCTCCACCAGATGGTGCTGTGCACTGCAGACATGCAAAAACAGGCTCCTCCCGGCCCTTCATATACCCGGGGACCTCCCACAAATCCCCAGATTTCTCTGCAGTGCTGACTGCGAAGACATGAAGTATCACTCTTTCACAGGTGAGCGGGGCTATTACAGCCTGCGACCCTGTTGAACTATTCCCACCCATCCTCTTGTGATGTGCCTCCCAGCCTGGGCTTTGCTGGTCGGGTGAAGGTAGGCAGCACCATGCGTGCTTATGGAGCCACGCTCCACCGCAGTCCCCCACCAAAGGGTAGGCAATTCAGGCCGACGGTGAGCCTCTAGTGGATTCCCCCCCCCCCCCCCCGCATTATTGCCCCGTGCCCCGTGTAGCGGTGGACCCTGTGTAAAGGGTCGCCATCCTCCCTCGTTTCCCCCCGTAGTTAGGGGGAAAAGAAGGGGGGTATGTGTGTGGCGCTCTCAGTGTACTTTATTGTCACGATTGGCCGTAGTATTGACCTTGACTTGCAACTGGGTGTCAGAGCCGCGCTGCTTGCTCTTTATAGTTTTGTCTGCCGCCGTGCGCGTGTCTTTTCTTTTACTAAAGTTTGCTGCGCCGGGCGGCGGCGGCGTCCAGGTGCTATGGCGTCTCCATTGCAAAGGCTTATACTAAGTTTATCTTGTCCTTTGACTCAGAGCTTTGCACTCTTCGTGGTGGCTGGGGACTTGGCTTAGCGCGCTCCGCGTCACGACCAAAGATTGGGCCCGCTCTTCGAGGTTCGCTGTGCGCCATCTTGATGATCTTCACGCGTGCGCGTGGTGCGGTCCCCCCTCCTCCTTTGGTCTGTATGTGCCCTCGTGGGTGATTCTTTATAAAATTCTTTTCTGCTGCGCATGGCCCTGACACCTCTTATTCCCTTTATGTCTTTCAGACGTCAAAGACTCCGGTGGCTTCTCCCGGTCTGACATAAATTTAGCGGGTATACAAACATTTCTCCCACATTAAACAGCGGGTCTTTGGGGCATCCAGGGTGGCCTATTGCATAAATCCCTGCTGGTATATTTGCTTAGATAATCACCATATGGAGGCATCTCAGAATTATGTGTCTGGGGTCCCTCTGGGACAAGACCGGCTGTGTACAGCGTGTGGACAGCCTCATGCTGATGCTGACAGAGCACGGGTCTGCGGACCCTGTGCTGAACAAGTACTGGCCCTGCAATCAGGGTTGCCAGTGGCTGCACCTCGTTTCAATACACCTGTCTCCCCGTGCTTAAATCTCACTCCTGATGAGTCGCACTCGAGCGAGGATGACCAGCAAGTCGTGCCGCGCAGACTGCCTACGGCTGATCAGATTTTTTCGAGGTTGGCAGAGTGCTTGGGCACTGGTAAAAAGCGGTCCCTGACGCCTCCGGTTTCACCCATTCCTACTGGAACTGAGGAGTTCACTACTTCGCGGGTTTTTGCCCCTTCTGATGAAGGTGAGCTGTTCTCTGACTCAGGCTCCCCTGACGAGAGGCCGAGGAGTCATGATGATACTGGCCCTGGTTCCTGGGGCCTGTGTGACACTGATGAATTACTTATAAAGATATTTGAGGTCTTGTCTATCTCTCTCCCTGGTGAGGCTCCCAAGCCTAGAGGGGAGAGTTTCCATACAGCGACACCGCGTTTGGAATTTCTGGAACCCCCCCCCCCCCTTTATTGCAGCCCCTACTTATTGTACCCTTCGGGATGCTGAGGACCAGCGCATTGATAGACTGGCTTCCCACGCCTTTTCTTGTGCAGGTCTGTGCCGCGGCCATCACTGCAGTGGCCGCTAGGACCCTCATCAGAAAGATGATTGATCATCAACCTGAGGATCTCCCCTGGGAGGTGTTTAATGCACTCTCCAGTTGTGATGTATTTGTAAGGTTTATCCTTTTAGCGCTGGATGACACCATTAAGATGTGTGCAAGAACTTCTGCCCTTGTGGTAGCTATACGTCGCTTGATCTGGCTGCGACAGTGGGGTGTTGACGATGCTACAAAAAAGGCTCTTACGAGGCTTCGCCTATTTGGGGCCCGTCTGGACCTGTTTGGGAAAAAGGGCAAATCACCCCTACGCAGAAGGTAGTCTCGGCCTCCTCGGGGCAGGGGCACCCCTCCCCCCCCTACGTTAGTGTCAAACACGAACCAGGGGTGTCCTTCCAGCTATTTGGTGTAGATTCCTGCCCCAGGAGTGGCAGACAATGACCTGGGCCCTCCGGCCGGACTAAGTCCAAATCTTTCACCAAAACCCCCCAAACATGGTGGGACGCCCTCGCCCGTCTGGGTGAGGGGATGGCCGCAGCACCTTGCTCCTATCAGGAGGCGTCATGCCTCGTTCTGGTGGATTCAGGAGGTAGTTTCCTCTGGATGCAGGGTAGAGTTTGCTGGGCGGTCCCTTCCCGAGATTGTCAGGGTGCTTCTGGTCCCTGTCTCTCTTCAGGTGTTGGTGCAGGCCTTGCACAGCCTGCAAGGTCTGGGGTCATTTGCAGGATGCCCTTAACAGGCAGAGGCAGGGGCCTCTACGCCAGCTTTTCCACATTCCCCCATAAGGATGAGGCAGTCTGGCCCATTCTGGCCTTCCATAGGTTCGGCAATTTTATATTCACAGGCAGTTTCTGCATGGTATCTCTGAGTTGGGCCGCCAGTGCCCTGCGCCCAGTGGGCCTCTTGCCGTCTGTGGAGATCTAAGATGCTTATTTTAATACCCCTGTGTCTTCTGGACACCGAGGCTCTTACAGGTTAATGTTGGAGGGCCAACACTGCTGATTGTGGCCTTGTTATTTGGCCTCTCTTCTGCTCCCAGAGTGCTCGCCAAGGCGCTGACGGGGGTGATGTCTCTGATGAGACCAAGGGGCGTCCGCACAAGGACCTACCTGGTCGTCCTTCTTACTTCCCAATCCCTACGTCAGACCGAGTTGGTTACTCAGCTAGTGGTGTCCTTCGGGAGTCATTTGGATGGGTGTTCAATCACCTCAATTCCTCATTGTCCCCTTATTTGGTATCTCCATTCCTAGGGTTGAATTTGGATTCGGTTCAGGCGAGAACCCTCTTCCCTGGCAATAAAGTGGACAACCTGCTTACATGGGCTCTGTCCCTCATTGCTGTCCCCGTCCTTTCACCAGGCAGGATTGCAGCTGGTGGGCCCGTTGGTGGCTGCTCAGAGGATGTTCCTTATACTCAGTGCCATTGGGCTTTTCTGCAACTTATATTGTTAATACTGGACAGGGTTCCAGCATCCCTGGAGCTGGGTCTGTGTATCTTCCCCCTTGGAACGGTGGTTCCTCTTGAGATGGTTGAACTCAAGGAACCAGTCAGGGGGCACCCCCCTTCTTGCATCTTCCTGTAGATGGATACCAAATCTATCAGGTTGACGGGGGGGGGGGTTCTTCTGAAATCCCCTGTGGTTCCAGGGAGGTGGGGCCTTTAGGGGTCCATACACCTTTCTATTTTTGAAGCGGTGAGCCTTCAGGTTGGCTCTATCTCGCTGGACTACTCCTTTTCAGGACCTGTCTATCTGGGGGCTCTTGGTCTGTCTGACGACAGTGGCCTGTATTGATTATCTGTGTGGGACTCGGACCAGGATGATCCTCCAGGAAGGTATCTGATCCTGATCTGGGTGGAGGACAACGTTCCCTGCATATCAGTGGTATTCGTTCTGGTGGATGTCCTTCTGCGACAGGATGTGTTATGGGATCCATCTAGTGTGGATCTGTTTGGGCCCCGTCACTATCATAGGTTCTCGGAATGTTCTGACTGTTGTCATGAGGCTTAGTAACGTTATGGCTGGACATTCTATTTTGTATGTCTTATCTTCTTTCACCCTGCTAGGTGGGGTTCTGCGTGAGATTGCTCAAGGGGGACCAGTGATACTGGTGGCCCCTGGGTGGCCTAGTGGAGTGTGGTTGCAGACGTGGTACTGTGGACAGCGGACCTGTTCGATCTGTCAGGAGTGCTGATCTGCTCACTCAGGCCCCCCTTTTTATTTCACCCCAATCTACAGGCTCTGGTCTAGATGGCCTGGCGGTTGATTCATCCACCCTGATGGAGATGGGCTTATCTTCTGGGTGACTACGACTATTGGAAGTCTAGGAGCTAGTTTCTTCTTCTTCCGTCTATTGTAGGGTATGGTGTACCCATATTGATTGGTGTGAGTCTAGGTCTCTTCCCTGTTGGGCGTTCTCTGTTCCCAGGGTTCTAGAGTTATTACTGCATGGGTTGGAGTTGGCTCCCCAACTCGGTACTCTGAAGCTTCAGGTTCTGCCCTGTCCGCCTTCCTGTAGAAGTTTTTCGCTCAGTTTTTCCTTGGTTAAGCATTCTTTCGGGGATTGCTCAGGTGCATCCCCCAGGTAATTCTATGTTCCCTGTTGGGATTTGAATTTTATTCTGTTTGCCTTGCGGGATGTTCCCTTTGGACCTATTCCGGTTGCTGTCTGACTGTTCTTACCCTCAAGTTGTCCTTCTAGGGACTGTTACTTCAGTCAGCCGTGTGCGTGAGCGGGCGGCTCTGTTTAGC
The DNA here is from genome assembly GCA_027917425.1 of Gastrophryne carolinensis. Taxonomy (NCBI): domain Eukaryota; kingdom Metazoa; phylum Chordata; class Amphibia; order Anura; family Microhylidae; genus Gastrophryne; species Gastrophryne carolinensis. Next base: position 224,318,377 of record CM051235.1, read on the forward strand.
TAGCCCTCGTTCATTGATATATACACCAGGATGAGGTGGTGTTCCGCTTTACGCCGGACCTTATGCCTAAGGTGGTGTCTTATGATCATGTATTCAAGACTTTTGTCTTTTTTCTGGGTCTTATTCCAAGTAACGCTGAGGAAAGGGGGTCTACATTCCCTCAACAGGTGTTGGAAGTTTTTTCCTGGATTGTCTCTTGTCCCTTAGGAGGATTGATGCCCCTTGGGGTTTGCGGGTGTCTCCATTCATATGTGCCTGTTCTCGTCTGCTTCCAGGGGTTATGCGGCCTTTGCCTTGGTCTTTACTTGGATGGATTGTCCCTTCTGGTCCTAGGAAAAGTTTCAGCTTCTGCCAAGGCTACCGTTAGCATTTGGACTGGTCTGGCTGCTACTCAGGCCTATTCTTTTAAGGGGAAGAATCTTCTTCTCACATTATTTCTGATTCTACTTGTGCTTTGGTATCTTTGGGCCTCTCAGCACCAGGTTTCGGTTGAACAAGTTGCTAGACCGCTACTTGTTCTCTGTTTATACCTTTTCAAAGGTTTTTATGAGGTTGATGTTAGAGCCTTTGCTCATGTCGCTCTGGTGGCTAGGTTGCAGGTGACAGTGCTTTTATCTGTCTGCTGTGCCTTTTTTGTTGGGGATTCCACCCTACTTTATGGACACTGCTATTGGATGTCCCAAGTGTAAGTATTATATCTGGAGCAGGACGTACTGTATACTTAGAATAATACAATTCTCTGAAATACTCACCTGTAGAATTGGTATTATACGTATACAGTACGTCCTGCTCCACCCCACCCTGGTTTTTGCATTGTTCTGGATCCCCTGTATGGTGATTGTTATCCTTGTTGTTATACCAGTTTTTGGTGGTTAATTTCTCCCGGCTTCTTTTTTCACTGCTTTTCAATGCTGGGGATTTGTGGGAGGTCCCCGGGTATATGAAGGACCGGGAGGAGCCTGTTTTTGCATGTCTGCAGTGCACAGCGCCATCTGGCGGAGGATAACCCAAGTGTAAGTATTATATCTGGAGCAGGACGTACTGTATACGTATAATACCAATTCTACAGGTGAGTATTTCACAGAATTGTATTTTTCAATGTATGCGCCCTGTCATGGCGCTGCCGTGGTCACGTGGGCGCATCTTTCGCGCTCTTTGGGGGGGGGGGGGGGGCGGTGCCGGGGGATGGCCTATTGCGCCTGTGTTAATCACCATATGGAGGCTTCTGGGGATAGCGTGCTCGGGGGTCCTTTGGGGCAATCCGGGCTATGTGTCATGTGCGGGGCATTCCTTTTCAGTGGTGGTGGCGCTGTTTGTGTGCCATGCGCCCGGACAATTATTGCGGACCAGGCTGGGATGAGCGCTTCACTTCCTAGTTCTGCGCTCCCCCCGGCATCTCCTACCCCCTCGCACCTGCATTTAGCCCCCAGTGAGGGGGATACTGGCAGGAGGTCACAATCTGATCTAGCACTACGCGTGGCCAGCATTGGCCCGGCTGGGTGGTAGGGCCTCGGCCCTCGTGGTGGCTATGCGCCGCTCTGTTTGGTTGCGCCAGTGGGCAGCTGACACTGCAGCTAAGAAGGCTCTCACTGGGCTCCCCTTCATGGGGCTGCGGCTCTTTGATGAGCGTCTGGATGTTCTAGCCAAGGATGGTAGGCTACCTCAGCATAGAAAGCAGCCTCGGTCCTTTCGGGGGCCCCCCTTCTCCTCCTCCTTTCGTGCTTCTAGGGGAGGTTGTGGCTCCCTCTTCTCGGGTAGCCACAGAGATTATTGGGGCCGTGGCAGGTCCCGTGGCCGCCCCGGTCTCTCTTGGGGTTCCAAGCCCAAACCCCCTTCCAAGGCCCCTCAGGCATGAGGAGGCGCCCTCACCCATCCGGGTGGGAGGGGCGGCTTCGGCTCTCTGCTCACGTCTGGAGGCTTCGTGTCTCAGACCGGTGGATTCAGGAGGTGGTGTCCTCCGGTTACAAGATAGAGTTTGCAGCCTGGCCACCCCCAAGATTCCTCATATCCCGGATGTCTCAAAACCCTCTGTCAGCTCAGGGTTTGCGCCTAGTAATTCAACGCCTGTTGGAGTCAGGAGTCATTTGTCTGGTGCCTTACCAGGTACAGGGTCACGGGTACTACTCCAATCTTTTCACGGTCTCTGAGGTCCATCCTGGACTTAAAGGGTCTCAACAGGTTTGTCAGGTTCAAGCACTTTCGCATGGAGACATTATGTTCGGCTGTCAGTACCCTTCGGCTGGGCGACTTCATGACCACTGTGGACATCAAGGATGCCTATCTTCACGTGCCAATCTTTTCAGGTCATCAGAGATTCCTGAGGTTCGCTTTGGAGGATCAGCATTACCAGTTTGTGGTCTTACTGTTCGGTATCACCTCGGCGCCTCGGGTGTTCACCAAGGTGCTAGCGGGCGTGATGGCCCTGCTGCTGAACCAGGGCATTCGCATCCTTCCTTACCTGGACGACATTCTGATTGCTGCTCAGTCTCTCAGGCCGAGAAGGATACTCAGGTGGTGACCTCCACTCTCGAGTCCTTCGGCTGGGTGATCAAGAATCCCAAGTCTTCACTGTCTCCGTCTTTGGTGAGGTCCTTTCTGGGCATGACTCTGGATACCTCTCAGGTCAAGGTTTTCCTGCCTCAGCAGAAAGTGGAGGGCCTTCAGACGCAGGCACGGGCCCTGCTCTTGTGTCCCCATCCCTCTATCCGGCAGGGGATGCAGTTAGTGGGACTGATGGTGTCCTGCTTCGAGGCGGTCCCCTTTGCTCAGTTTCACATGAGACCTCTTCAGTTGCACCTCTTGTCAGTTTGGAATCAGGACTCTGTGTCCCTGGATCAGGAATTTGCTCTGTCCTCCCTGGCCAGACAGTCCCTCTCGTGGTGGCTGGACTCTTCTAGTGGGAATCTTCTAGTGGGCAGGACCTTTCTTCCTCCGTGCTGGGAGACTGTCACCACAGATGCCAGTCTGACTGATTGGGGGGGGGGGGTTTGGAAGTCTCTGAAGTTCCAGGGTCAGTGGGGCCCCCAGGAGGCCCATGCTCCCATCAATGTCCTGGAACTGCGTGCGATCAGGTTGGTTCTCTTTCAGCTGACCCCACACCTTCGGGGTCGGGCTGTTTAGATCCGCTCGGACAACCAGACAGCGGTTGCCTACATCAGTAATCAGGGAGGGACTCGGAGCAAGCGAGCCCTCAAGGAAGTGTCCCTGATACTGTCTTGGGCCGAGGAGAATGTGCCATGCATCTCGGCAATCTACATTCCGGGGGTAGAGAACCAGGAGGCAGACTCCCTGAGCAGGGGGATGTCTCGGCTGGGGGAATGGTCCCTCAGCGCCAAGGTATTTCGCTCCCTGTGTCACCGCTGGGGTCAGCCGGATGTGGACCTGTTTGCGTCCCGCCACAATTACAAGCTTCCAAGATTTGTCTCCCTGTCACAGGATCCTCTGGCCTTCGCCACGGACACGCTAACAATTCCTTGGACAGAGTTTCGGCTCCTTTATGTGTTTCCTCCCTTTCCTCTGCTGGGCAGGGTGCTACGCAGGATTGCCCAGTAGGGGGTACGAGCCATACTGTTGGCCCCCTGTTGGCCGAGGAGAGTGTGGTTCGCAGACATCGTGCAGTTGGCAGTGGATCAGTACGTCTTGCCCAAGGATCCAGATCTTCTTACTCAGGGACAGCTGCGCCATCCCAATTTACAAACGCTGGCTTTAACAGCTTGGCTGCTGAAACCTCCATCTTGATGGACAAGGGGTTGCCGGCTTCTGTTGTTGATACCATGATTAGGGCTCGTAAAAAATCCTCGTCCTTTATCTACTGGCATGCTTACATTGCCTGGTGTGAGTCCAAGTCGCTTCCTTGACGGGTGTTTTCTGTCCCCAGGATTTTGGAGTTTTTACAACATGGTTTGGATTCGGGCCTTCAACTTAGTACTCTCAAGGGACAGGGGTCGGCTTTGGCAATTTTTTTCCAAAGATATTTTGCCAATCACAGGCTTGTTAAGACCTTCTTTCAGGGAGTTACTCATGTGCGTCCGCCGCGTAAGCCTATGCTGCCTGTTTGGGATTTGAATTTTGTGCTGCCTGCGTTGCAGGCTTTGCCCATTCTTACTCTTAAGGTGGCCTTTTTGGTGGCTATCACTGTCACTATCACGGTCAGCTGAGTTTCGGAACTGGCGGCGCTTTCCATGAAACCTCCTTATTTTGAGCGGCATCAGGATAAGGTAGTGTTTCGGCTTAAACTGGATTTGTGTCTGCTTTCCATCTCAATAAGGACATGAGGCTCGATTCAAAATCCCAAATGTCATTATGTTCGTATTTGCAATCGAAAGTTTTGTTGGGTGTTTGTCATTTTTTCCTTTTTTTGGGGGCATTTTCGACTCGCACAAACGTTCGAACATAGACGTATATGTTCGTTCGTCCATCGAAATTAATTTTGTGTTTTTACGCAACTTCGGGACTTTTTTCCTTCGAAATCGAAAATGTTTCGATCGGTCAAATCATTTACGTCATTGCAATGGGCTGGCGATTAATTCAGAGAGCTGATTGGCAAGTATTCCGACGCCCATATAGTCATTTCCTTGTCGAGCGTCTTACGGCACCTTTTTGACCTCGGGACTAGGCAGCCAAGCGTGATGGAGAGTGACTTTGAAGAGCATCAAGCTCTTCTTCTGTTTGGCATTGATGGGATCTTGAGGTCAGAGCCCAGATTGCACCGGCGGCGACGCATGAACATCAATGGCATGCATGACGTTGAGCTGTTCGAGCTGACCAGGCTTAATCGCGCTTCCCTCCATAAATTGTATAGTGAGCTGCGGCCATGGTTAGCCCGCACCACAAGGAAGGGGCATGCAATTTCAGGTATGACCAAGATGCTTGGCTGCCTGCAATTTTTGGCGAACGGCTCGTTCCAGAGGCTGGGTGCCCTCTCCGTGGGGATCTCACAGCCTACGCTGAGCCGCGCACTATCACATTTTTTGGAAGGCATGGCTACCCTAACCCCCAAATATATTTTTTTCCCAGATGATATGGTAGCCAGAAACGCCATTAAGCTTGGTTTTTATAATATCGCCGACATGCCCAACGTCATTGGTGCCATTGACTGTACCCACGTCGCCCTGGTGCCTCCGACTGCCGACGAGTACATATACAGGTAAGTAATGGTTTTTTTTTGTTTCATTTTAGGTTAACCCTCCTTGTAATGGTCCCTCCTTGTAATGGTCCCTCCTTGTAATGGTCCCTCCTTGTAATGGTCCCACCTTGTAATGGTCCCTCCTTGTAATGTTTCCACCTTGTAATGGTCCCACCTTGTAATGGTCCCTCCTTGTAATGTTTCCACCTTGTAATGGTCCCTCCTTGTTATGGTCCCTCCTTGTAATGGTCCCACCTTGTAATGGTCCCTCCTTGTAATGGTCCCTCCTTGTAATGGTCCCTCCTTGTAATGGTCCCACCTTGTAATGGTCCCTCCTTGTAAAGTTTCCACCTTGTAATGGTCCCACCTTGTAATGGTCCCTCCTTGTAATGTTTCCACCTTGTAATGGTCCCTCCTTGTTATGGTCCCTCCTTGTAATGGTCCCACCTTGTAATGGTCCCACCTTGTAATGGTCCCTCCTTGTAATGTTTCCACCTTGTAATGGTTCCACCTTGTAATGGACCCACCTTGTAATGGTCCCTCCTTGTTATGGTCCCTCCTTGTAATGGTCCCACCTTGTAATGGTCCCTCCTTTTCGAAATGTGTGTGTTCATTTTTCAAAATGCCTTCCTAATGTTTTCTTGTCTTCCTTTTTTTCCAGGAACCGCAAAATGGGCCACTCCTTTAATGTGCAGGCAGTGGTGGGGCCGGACATGCGGTTCCTTAGCGTCCTCGCCGGCTACCCAGGCTCAGCCCATGATGCGTACATCCTTAGACGATCAGGATTGTACCGACGGTTTGAGTCTGGGGAATTTTCCGGTGCATGGCTCCTTGGTAAGTGAACATAAACCACATAATGTAGTTGTGGATGTTTGTTTTTAATAAGCATTTGGCAGTAATGTCTGCAAAACTTACACCTTAAACAAACTTCTGGCCATGTGAAACCACACTTGAATGTTAGTTATTAACCAACCAAGCGTTTCGCCAAGTTTGGCCTGCATTAGCCACATTCTAAATTATCTGTTTGTCTAATTTAATAATCCCTCTTACACCACCCTCGTGTGGAATCGTGCACTTAACTTGAGCATAGTTTAGGACCCATCTTTGCTAAGCTGGTTTGCACTTCCACACGAGAGTAGAGCGGGATAAAGTGCATGTGGCGTGTTTCTGCTGTTTTGGTCTCACACAAAGCATATAAGGGGTCAGCAAAACCTACATCCTAAGCACACTTTGAATCCCAGAGCTGGGATCCATATGTATGATTGTCCCTCATCCTCACTCTTTGTATGTTGTCCTTTTGTAAACCTCTAGGACAGATGTTTAGTTTGGGACTGGGACAGTGGCAAATGTTGCCTCATGTTGATCACACAATTGACAAATAGCCTCCTATTGATGTTGCTGGTGCCTTGATGGTCTTACATGTTTGTTTTCCTAATCTTATGTATAAGGTGATTCAGGATACCCGCTGCTGCCGTGGCTCTTGACGCCAGTACTCCGGCCCCAGGATGCCTCCCAGGATGCCTACAACTGTGCGCACCGCAAGACCAGGGCTGTGGTAGAGAGGGCCTTTGGTCTTTTGAAGACTAGGTTTCGTTGTTTGGATCATACCGGGGGCGCCCTGCAATATGATCCGAAAAAGGTCATAGACATAATAATGGGCTGTGCTGTTCTGCACAATTTTGCAATTTCACAACGGGTCCCCCGGTATGTTGAATTTGCTCCCTCTCCACCCAGCGAAGACCAGGAGGACTCATTTCTGGACACACACAGTAGTGTGTCTGGCCAAAGTGTGCGGACTAATTTGATCGCGAACCATTTTGCTTAATGTAACCTGTATTGGCCTTTGTTTAACATTGTGTTGTTGATTTAGTTTTCTTTCCCTTTGTGTATGTTTCGTTATGTTTGTGGGGTTCAAATAAGTAATGAAGTAATTACTCACCACAGGCCTAATGCTTTCCAACTCTCTTTTTTGGATGTGTGAACTGTGTGAATGTCCAAGTATATATTTCTCTGTGACACCCAAAAAAGAGACAATAAAATTTATGAGCCACAGGTGTCTTTAACTGTTTATTTTATAAAAATAAGAGCTCAAACTTGGAGTTGCTGCTCACTCCAATTTGCAAACAAAATTTATGTAACCACAAAGGATTAATGGTTCGATCAACCATGGCAATAATGAAATCAACAAACAATCCTGGTTGGCCACATTTGCCCCTGCCACAGGTGTAAACCTGGTACAGGTGTAGAAGCTTGAGTGGCACGTTCAGTGAGGATTCCGATATGGCCTTGGCTAGTGGCCTACCTCACCACTCTAAGGAGCTATATGGGCGCAAATCAAAAACACACAACCCAAGGCATACACCAAGGGTATCTTGGTTTGCCTCACCAGACAAGTCAATACAGGGGGGATTAAGAGCAAAGATGTTGTACAGATTCATGTTGTGGAGACATTAATATGGGTGATGGCCATAGTACCCAGGTGGTGGCCCTTGCTGATTGGCCCGAACGTGGGCCTGTGTGGCATTCTGAATCTGCAACTGGTCCAAAATGTTGCGCATGATATTTACCATTTCACCCCTGTAGGCACGGTTGTCATTGTTGGCAGTCTCCATGTGGCTGTTGAGGGTCCGCAATTCGTTCTGCACAGCCTGTAATGTTGTATTTAGGGTCTCGATCCGGCCATGCAGTGCCTCTCGGTTTCGTTGGTTTTGGTGCTGGAAGGTAACCCTCTCGTGGTGCCATGCGTCCAACATTGCCATGCCCCTCCCCTGGTTGCGCCGTAGCGGATTCCGCCTCCCCAATCCCCTGGTTCGGGGTCGTGCCGAGCCTGTTGGTCTGGGCCCCTCAACAGACACAGGCATGCTTTCACTATCCTCAACAGCAGAGACAACACTGGGGACTTGACTGTCAGTCTGTGCATGCTGGCCATCATGTGCAGCCACCATGCTGCCAGATTCCCTCTGCTGCTGCTGAGTTGGTGGGGAAACATTTTGGACCAGTTGCAGATTCTGGGCCAGGGGTAGATCTTCAGAAGGGCACATAAAGGATCCATCCTCCTCCAGCTCCTGGATTTCATCCATGAGTGTGTGGGTCTGTATGGACAGAGACAAATTAGATGTTAGCTTGCCCACTACATATGTCAATCTGTTAGTAGTAACATGCAAAGTAACATGGCTAAACGACATTTGCTCAATAAACTTACAGAATATATCGGTTCCTCCCTCCTAGGCTGCACGGAAGTTGACGGCATGTCCACACTGGCAGTGGATTCCACAGTAGCTGAGCGATGATGGTGGCCTGCATGAGAAGCAAAGACACTATGTAAACACACACCTATGCATTGTTGACGGGTCAAAAGACATATGCCGAATTAGTTAACGGGTCAAAGCTGTCATGGGCACTTCAACAACGGGGCCAAATAAGCTTCTATTTCCATGCCATTATGTTTAAAAATTTTTGGACTACAACTACTTCAACATTGTTCAACTCAACTAAGCCAAACATTCAAGTTCAGCTTGTTCTGTGGCTGACCACATCCCTTATAGGCCATTAAAGCGGACCTTCACTCTGATTAAGAGTCTAGCTTATATGTTTCCCACACCCTGTACATACAGATTGACCACATTACAAATCTTCCTACCTGCATCTACTGCATGTTATGAGCCTTTAAACATCAAAGATGGCGGCTTATGGAATCCGCCATCTTATCAGGCAGCCTGCAAACAGTAAGTGCCTCCTGACTGTGCTGCTCTGCATTCTTGGACTGCTGACCTTTCCCTGACCCCAGCTCTGCTCTGTCTGAGCAAAGCACAGCTATAACCCGCCCCCCTGTACCTTATCCCACTCTCCTCTCCTCAGTAAGTGTGATGCTTCTGAGTCAAGATGGCGGCGCCCGTATCCTAAATTCCCGAACAGAGTTGCAGCCCAGTGGGGGAAAGTATAATAAATTAGTGACTAAACATGTAAAATATATTAATTTTAGATGCTGAGTAATTGTTTTTTAAGAGTTTGGGCTTTTCATTAAATCAGGGTGAAGGTCCGGTTTAATGGGAACCAACAAACTTTTACACTCGGGTTCAATGTACATTCACGTCTTGTATGTGGACCAAAAATCAAAAGTTAAGTGGCCACACACATGCCACACCCTGGCCCAACACAGAAATCACCTACAAGCCACAGCCTAGGTGCCTGGCTTCCCAGATGTGTTACTGGCTAATTGTGCATGCTCACTAATTGTAAAGGTCACATAAATCTTACTCACCTGCAGGACGGGTCGGGGAATCTGTGTCCCTTAGGGCCGCGTGGCCTTCGACGGCGACTGGATGCATCAATCCATAAATCATCTCCTCAGCCGGGGTCAACTTGAGTTTGGAGGGAAAACCTCCTCCAGTTTTCATGCTGCAAAACAGAGTTAGGCTAATTTAGAACCAGGTGGCCAATACAACATCCAGTCTAATCCTAAAGCTAACATTTTTACCTGTCAATCCGCCTTTGATTTTCTTTCTTCCGTGCAGCATATTTGAGGTCCGATATCTTGCGCTGAATCTGTACAACATCCTTTAACTCTTCCCCCGCTGCATTCACTTGTCTGGTTAGGTCTGCCAAGATGTTGGCTCTGCGCTGTTTGGTGGTGTTTTTTGATCTGCGCCCATATAGCTCATCATAAACTAAGGTCAGGCCACTAGCCAAGGCCATAATTTGGGCCTCACCAAAACGCCCACTCAACTGCCCTCTTCGCAATGTGCGCCCTGTTGTTTTGGGTTGTGGGTCCTCCATGGTGTCATCCAAATGGGGTGACATCCTTGGCTGGGTTTGTGGGGTATAATGCAGGGAATGGTGGCTGCCTGGGGATTGGCTAGGACTGGGCAAGGGACTGGGTGTTCTGGCCTGGCTGGCCACAGAAGTCCCAGGTGTTGATGTGGCATAGTAACCTTGCCTTTCCACCTGTGCCGGTGCCAAATGTGGGCGAGCAGGAGAGCTTCGTTCTGAGCCTGAAGTAGTGCTTCCCTTGGAGGTAGTAGGGCGGACCAAGGGTGAGGGCGATCTTGCAGGGCCGGCCCTCTTCTGTTTTTTTTTTTGGCACACTCTTGGGGGGCTGCGGGACCTGGTTCGGCCTCTTTGTGGGCTGCATGGCCTTCTGCGTCGTCTAGGGGGGCTGCGGGACCTGGTTCGGCCTCGAGGGGGGCTGCGGGACCTGGTTCGGCCTCTTTGTGGGCTGCGTGGCCTGCTGCGGTGTCTAGGGGGGCTGCGGGACCTGGTTCGGCCTCGAGGGGGGCTGCGGGACCTGGTTCGGCCTCTTTGTGGGCTGCGTGGCCTGCTGCGGCGTCTAGGGGGGCTGCGGGACCTGGTTCGGCCTCGAGGGGGGCTGCGGGACCTGGTTCGGCCTCTTTGTGGGCTGCGTGGCCTGCTGCGGCGTCTAGGGGGGCTGCGGGACCTGGTTCGGCCTCGAGGGGGGCTGCGTGGCCTGCTGCGGCGTCTAGGGGGGCTGCGGGACCTGGTTCGGCCTCGAGGGGGGCTGCGTGGCCTGCTGCGGCGTCTAGGGGGGCTGCGGGACCTGGTTCGGCCTCGAGGGGGGCTGCGGGACCTACTGCGGACTATTGTGGGTGTTGTAGTGGGGCAGGGTGGGGTGGGTCTTCGGACCCTCTTACCCATTTTTGGCCCAGTAGCCATACTAGCCTTTGTGGCCTGGGTCTTTGGTTTGCCTGGCTGCTCCTTTTTTTGCCCATAGCTGGTAGTTGGCTTGGCCGGCGTTTTGGTACTAGGCCGTAATTTTGCTTTTGGCTGCTGCGACCTGGTTTTGGGCCCTTCGGAAGGCTCTTGCCGTTTGGCTGCCTTCTTCCCCGTTTGCTCCTTTCCAGTTTTGCCAGGAGGTTTTTTGGGTGCCATTTTGATTTTAGAAAATAATCAGCTGTGTGTGCAGGGACCTTTAAGTAAGCAAGCCAGCGTGTGACGTACGTTCGCACGGCCGTGCGGAACCCGCTGAGGCATTGCGTACGTTCGCACGGCCGTGCAGAACGCGCAGGGGCGTTACTTATCTGCTGCCGAGAAAAAGAAGCAAGATGGCACCCACTATCTTCACCCGCCAACAAGAAGAGATCATCATGTTCGTAAGTGTATTTGATGGACTTTTGTTAGATTAGGAAATGCTGCTCTATATGTGAAGGAAGCGCAGGAATAAATGGCTTTGGTTAAAAATGTGATAAACTACATGCACAACCAAAGGCACGCAACACACGTGCCAAACAACATTTAGGCCATATTGTGAAATTACTGAACACTAGAAATGTGTGTGTGTTAATGTAATTACACAAAAAAATGTATTGCTGACACATATTGATAGGTATTTAGAAGTAAAGTCGATGTTTTCTTTATGTTTTGTAGACCATGCTGGAGCGCAGGTACGACTACCTGCCCAACACATTTGAAAAACGCAACATGCAGCATTGGTCGGACCTCAAACGGCTGCACATGCCCCGGGTGCGGAGGTTCTTCGGAATCCATTTTCCAAGTAAGTAGATTGCGATTGCATGCAATATGTAACTAAGACAGAAGGTAGGACTTTACTTAGAATGCCTTTTCTTTTCTAGTGTTGGAAATGGATTACCGAATTCGCCGCACCCGGAGGCGCAGAGGCCGACCAGTGCTGCATGATTCTGCAGCTGGGAGTGAAGGTGGTGGATCTCCAGGGCGACGGGCCGACCCCTCCTCTGTGGCCTCCTCAGACCAGCCCCTGGACCTTACCACAGAGGAGGGGCGGCACAGCGTGGGCAGGGAGTCGTACCCTGCCTCGCATGCGGGATCCTCTGGTATGTCACTCTTCATGTCTACACCAAAAAAGAGAATTGCTAGCTCCTGATATCACCAAACTGAATCCTTTATTCTGTATTTGTAGATGTTTCGGTTGCGGGTGAAGTAGTGGGTCAGGAGGCAGCAGATAGGAGCCCACAAGACCCTGGAGAAGGTGTGTGATGTGACCCAGACTTAGCTCAAAACATTGGAGGACTGCGGAATCAGACATCCAAACTAACCATTTGGCCCATGTTTCTACAGGCACTTCTTCACAGCAGAGCCAGGAACCAGGACCTCAGGGTGTTGTCCCCAACGAGCCATCTCTCGGCCACCAACCAAGTAAGTAGTCATGTCATTCTAGAGATTTCGGTCTAAATTCCCATGAACACAAAAACACATAATGCCCTAGTCAATGCCAATATAAGAGGGACCTGTGGCCACTGAATTAGCTTAATTAGTTGCCCAACTGTCCTGTGGCCACTGAATTAGCTTAATTAGTTGCCCAACTGTCTTGTGGCCACTGAATTAGCTTAATTAGTTGCCCAACTGTCCTGTGGCCACTGAATTAGCTTAATTAGTTGCCCAACTGTCTTGTGGCCACTGAATTAGCTTAATTAGTTGCCCAACTGTCCTGTGGCCACTGAATTAGCTTAATTAGTTGCCCAACTGTCTTGTGGCCACTGAATTAGCTTAATTAGTTGCCCAACTGTCCTGTGGCCACTGAATTAGCTTAATTAGTTGCCCAACTGTCCTGTGGCCACTGAATTAGCTTAATTAGTTGCCCAACTGTCCTGTGGCCACTGAATTAGCTTAATTAGTTGCCCAACTGTCTTGTGGCCACTGAATTAGCTTAATTAGTTGCCCAACTGTCCTGTGGCCACTTCCTAACCTTAATTCCTGTGAGTGATCATATGTGCATTATACTTAATTTGTTTCTTTAAATACATTAAATACACAAGTGATAAACATGTATTGTTCTCCGAATAATTTGAATTTCTGATTTTTTGGCAGGGACCACAAGACAGCGACTTGCTGATATCAATCGGAGGGTCCTTGAGTTGGTGGCCGATCTGCAGGCGATGCGGGACACGTTGGGGACAACAGAAGAGGAAGACTAGTGTCCTGGTTCCTGGCCCTGTTGATTTGTACATTTGTACATAGTTGTCTTTGGACATAATTTTATTTTTGACCCCAAAATTTTAATTGTATATAGTTTTATGGTTTTAAACAAATATTTTATTGTATATAGTTTTAATAATTAAATTAAAAAACAGTGTATATATTTTGAGGAACCAAAAAGCAATGTGTATATAGTTAAACATTTTTTTGTGCCAAAGTGGCCAAAAATAGTTGTATAACAAATGCCAATTGAGCATTAAAAAACCAAAAAAACAAAAAAACATGTTGTCCCATTTATTTGCACACATACATTTTACAAAAACAAGGGGACAATGACATATTTGAAAATCAAGATTGTGATGTCCGTGAAGTGATTTGGGTAAGTTTTAGGGACCTAAAATGGAAGAAGAACCAAGGCGCTAAGTGATTTGGGTAAGTTTTAGGGTGTGAAAAAGGAAGAAGAACCAAGGCGCTAAGTGATTTGGGTAAGTTTTAGGGTGTGAAAATGGAAGAAGAACCAAGGCGCTAAGTGATTTGGGTAAGTTTTAGGGTGTGAAAATGGAAGACGAAACAAGGCGCTAAGTGATTTGGGTAAGTTTTAGGGTGTGAAAATGGAAGAAGAACCAAGGCGCTAAGTGATTTGGGTAAGTTTTAGGGTGTGAAAATGGAAGACGAAACAAGGCGCTAAGTGATTTGGGTAAGTTTGAGGGTGTGAAAATGGAAGAAGAAACAAGGCGCTAAGTGATTTGGGTAAGTTTTAAGGGAGGTCAAGGGAAAAGGCAGAAGAGCGCTAAGTGGTTAGGGTGAGCTTTAAGGGAGCTCCAGGGAAAAGGCAGGAGAGCGTTAAGTGGTTAGGGTGAGTTTAGTGATGGAAGTGAAATTATGTAGGCGAACACTTTAATGAGAGAAGTTTGTAGTGCGCATGCGCAATATCGTAAGAATTTCGTCTGGACAGATACTTTAGGAAAAAATGAAGCAGGATGTAGCGGGAAAATGATAGGATTCGTGTGAGGATACGATGGGAAAAGGGCAAAAACGAAAGGCTACGTTGGTAGTTGGGAAAAATAAATCTGAACATTTTCGATGGAAAATGACATCCTCGTCTGCGTACTCTGGCATACGAGCACACGGACGCGCTACGGAAGGTTTACGAAGCATGCATAGAATCGATCGAACGTTCATGCGAGAGCGGGAAATTTTGAAAATCTTACGACGTCGGCACCAAACCGAAAGTTTGTTTGTGTCTCTCTGAATCGAGCCTATTGTGTTGCCTTCTCTGTGTCCTAACCCTGCTAATTCTAAGGAACGGGTTCTTCATTCTCTGGATGTTGTCAGGGCACTGAACTTTTACTTGGTGGCTACTGAGTCTTTTAGGAAATCTGATGCTCTTTTTGTTCTTCCTTCTGGTCCTAGGAAGGGTTTGCCTCCGGCCAAGTCTACTATTAGTAAGTGGATTCGTCAGGCGTGGTGCAGGCCTATGCTGCTAAGGGGAAGGAACCTCCCTTTAGTTTTACTGCTCATTCCACTCGTGCTATTGGTGCTTCTTGGGCTTTTCAGCACCAAGCTTCTGTTGAACAAGTTTGTAAGCCGCTACTTGGTCTTCTGTTCATACTTTTTCCAAGTTCTACAAGGTTGATGTTAAGGCCTCAGCTGATGCTACTTTTGGTCGCAAGGTACTTCAGGCGGTAGTGATTTGAGCTGCCTGCTGCTACTTTTTGGGGATCCCACCCTACCTTACGGACACTGCTTTTGGATGTCCCAGACGTAAGGACTTCTTGAAACAGGCCGTGCCATGCAATAGGAAAAATACTCACCTGTAGAATTCTTTTTACTATGCATGGCACGGCCTGTTTCACCCCACCCTTGTTATCGTTATTCTTGGTTGCCTCTTTATGGTGATTGTTCCAAGTTAGTTATGGGGTTTGAAAAAGGGAATATAATGATTTAATATTAATATTTGTATTTACATTAACCTCCAATATCTCTATTAGAGATCAATGCTATAAATGTTGCAAATACTAACAATCATATCAGCCCAGCGGCCACTAATCTGATACAACAATGGCCGCTACGGCTCTCCCAACACAACCAGTGAACTGTCCTAAGAAAGAAATATATTAATACCTTAAATACTTTGCACCTACAATCTATTGTGTGAGAAATTATCCACTACACACACAGTAAGATGTATATATTAAAGACGGGTTTAATTAGTAGCACAGTAATTAACCTTACTAACCCAATAAGTTCCTAAAGTTCCCCAGATAACCTTATATTACAGGCAGTCCTTACATTAATGTACAGTAAGCTACGGTACAATATATGTTATAATGGATATAGAGAGATATAATGCAGATACAGATACACAGAGATACTTAAGGTTTCAGGTCCAGGTGTCCATCCATTCATCCCCCCGCCATCCATCGACTGCCGGGCCCCCAGCACAAAGCTTACTAATGTATGAACAATAGAGGGAGTGGCCAGCATTCCCCGCCTCGTGGGAGTGTCTGCCAAGCTCGGCCCCCCCATCAGGACTCTTACGAATTAGATGTATATTTCATAAAGGCTATAACTCTCACAATATGCATGCTATCAACTTTTAACCAAGAAATTCATGATCCCCATAAATTTCTTAGTTAAATGAGCCTAAACACCAAATGTATATCATCCAGGGTCCAATACTATGTGGATTGTCAGGCCCTGGACAATATATGTACGCCATGTTTGAAATCAAATGAAAGGTCTAATAGTTCTGAATGAGAATCTCTCATTAATATCGGCATGAGTGACATATTACAAGAGTTACAATACTTCCCAGAAACAACAGCCAATGCTCAGGTGTCCAATGTATATTGGCCGTCTGGACTTTTCAAGGCAAAACACCCCAGCAGTTTGAGGCAGCTTCCTGGCAGCTAGGTGTGATTAGGTGTCTATTGTTCTTATAGGCATGGCAGGATGTGGGACCACTATTTGAATGTTAATTAGGGACAGCGTCCTGTAACAGGGTTTTTTATATTTTTTTGCCTTTTTTACCTTCATTACCTCCCGGCTTCTTGTATAACTGCTTGTCAACACTGGAGGTCTATTGGTGATTCCTGTTTTTATATTGTACCGGGAGGAGCCACAAATCTTCTGCAGTCCACTGCGCCACCTTGTGGCGGAATATCCCAGACGTAAGGACTTCTTGAAACAGGCCGTGCCATGCATAGTAAAAACAATTCTACAGGTGAGTACTCACAGAATTGTATTTTTCTGTCCTGCCCCACGAAAAACTGTTGAATTAGACTGCAGGTCAGGTTGCAGTACAGATAAATCAAACCCCTGTATTTCAATAAAGATCCCTACACGTTTCGCCACACAAAAAGACGAGCCCTTTATTGTCAAGCTTCAATCGAAATCATACTTTACTTGTGTTTTTCACAAGACTCGGGCAAGAGCAAGTGCGCTGATTGGCTGAGCAGTGCATTCAGCCAATCAGCAAACTCGCTATCACTCGCCTCCCTTTGGTACCACTGATTGCGCTGAAAGCATTTGTTTTTCATTTTATGGTGTGCTGAGTTCTCAAAAATGAATCACTGCAAACATGCCAGAGGCTCTTGAAATCTTTTGGATAACCCCCATCGCCTCTTCTGTTGACAAATGTAATATTATATTAATGATTTATCACCTCTTTTTTTCCCCTGTGTGAAAGCTTTTTTTATTTAATAAAATGGATTTATTATAGTCATTGGTTTTGTGGTGCTCCTGTATTTAGGGGTAGATAAATGGATTTCACCCTCTCCTATAATTACTTTTGTCTCTGTCTATTAGGCATTGTGATGATTGGCGTGATTGTGGCTTCCAGAAAATTTGGGATAAACCCTGACAACGTGGCGACCCCTATTGCTGCCAGTCTGGGTGACCTGATCACACTGTCTCTCCTAGCAGGAATCAGCAGCACCTTGTTCCAGTACAGAGGTAATATATATGTATCAAGCTGATTGCTGGAGCTATGCTGAGGCCTCCTAGAAATGATCATTTCATAGATAAAGTTGTAGAGGATTGCAGGCCATTAATAGCTGGCTGGAGGGCAAAGCCGATGAACCATCTTGGCTGGTCTAGCTCTTGGATATCCAATTTCCTGTCTGTTTTTCCTCCCTCTCTTGTAGATATTCAGTACTTGTCTCCTCTTATCTGCATCGTCTTCATCATCCTGATCCCGCTGTGGGTGGCAATGGCCAAACAGTGCCCATCCATTGCTGAAGTCCTAAAATCCGGGTGGCAGCCGGTCATTGTGGCCATGTCAATAAGCAGGTGAGGCAGCAGACACGTTGGGCGGAGCCTTTACTTTACTAAATGTTACATTATATTATACATTTCTCTCTCTTTTTTTTCTCTTCCAGTATTGGAGGACTTATCTTGGACAAAACAGTAACTGATCCCAAATTTGAGGG
The DNA here is from genome assembly GCA_027917425.1 of Gastrophryne carolinensis. NCBI lineage: Eukaryota > Metazoa > Chordata > Amphibia > Anura > Microhylidae > Gastrophryne > Gastrophryne carolinensis. Next base: position 224,335,843 of record CM051235.1, read on the forward strand.
AATGGCAGTATTTACTCCAGTTATTAATGGTACATATTCATGTCTTGTCTTGGAAATTACAGGTGACATGAACAGTTGTTGACTTGACACCATCTTGTTGGCTTAAAATGCATTAATGTTCCTATTTTGTATGAAAATATGTAAGGCCAGGGTGTGCATGCATGCAGTGAGGAGCTCCACAATTCAGCCCGCTCATAGCATATGGAGCGGTGTTTTTTTGTGCAGGAGGGTTGCAAACGCCCCCCTAAACCACAGGCACTAACTTTGGAGCTAGAAGGTACCCCGGGTGCTGTGTGGAGAAGCATCTGAAAGGAGGCACCATGAATCTGTGCTGACTGTAAAGTACCCCTTTGAGGCTTAAAAGGAGCAGCTTCCCTAGGCACTATATTTAACCCTTAGAGGGAAACTAATATGCTTCCAAGACCAGAGCTACATTGAGCCTAGGAGGACCCTTTCTACATTCTCTCAATCCCTGTGGCTGGATAGAGGATGTATTTACTACTTTTTTCTGTGCATATCCAAGGAGTGAATTGTAGAATCCCCCCCCCCATAAAAACCTGATACAACACCAAATCACCCTGCACTGCACATCACTGATCCTTCTGCGAGTCATAGTCTTAGAATCCTGAAGTTCATTTTTATACTCACCTGACCACAGCCTGTTTGACAACATGGACTCTGGACTCTGTCTAAGCCAATGCTGTATGCCCTGCATTTATTTAAAAAAACTATTGATAAATAAAACTATTAAATGTCATTACAAAGAGGTGCCTTAGAGGTAATCTAATTACTGCGTATAAATGCATACAAAGCCAAAACCAAGAGATGCCTTAGATCTAATTCCAATGGGTCGATTCGGCATTTTGTTTGAGAGAAAACTTTTTTCTCATGATTTTTTCCCTCGGTGCGATTCAGCACCATATTTAGCTGTGCCTTTAATAAAAAAAACAACTATATGGTGCTGAATTGTACCAAGGAAAAAATCACAAGAAAAAGCAGTTTGTCTGATCTAATCACTGTATATACAGTAAATCCATACAAAGCCAAAATAAAGAGATGTTTTAGATAGGATCTAATCACTATGTAAAAATATTGTATGCAAAAGAGTTCTTTAGTGTAAAGTAAAGAGGTACAGTTTGCAATTTCCACTCAGTGAGCATCTCACTGAAAGCTGGTCTAGAGATAAAAAGTCCCCCAGGGCCGGATTAAGTGTGGTGGAGGCCCCTGGGCACAAAATCTGTTGGAGGCCCCAGATACAGTATGTTTTCCTTTAAAATAATAGTCCAGCCAAGTAACTGATCAGTGGTTGTCTGGAACCCGCCTACTTACTGGAACATTAGATCGAGTCCCTTGTGCCACTCTTATGCAGGTGTGTGCTGCTTGGGAGCTCCTGCTTTGCCATTTTGGGTGGGGGGTAGTGTAGTCATCCAGCTGGTCCAGCAGAAAACAGTTACCTGCATTAAGCTGCCAGTGGCTGTGCTTGGTGGCTTATGTGCAGTGAGCAGCCACTGATTGACAGTGAAAAGGGGTGGAGGTCCCAGGGCTTGCGCCCCTTACGCCCCCTTCATAATCTGGCCCTGCCCAGGACCATTTCATTGCCCACGCTTGCTCCATTTCTGAGGGCTTGGAGTTGCAGCTGCTCATGCACATCAGAGTTTGAACCCAATTCACCACTAGGGCTCTTGTGGTTTGCATGCACATGGAAGGGGTGATATCTGATGCCTGATTTTTTGGCATTTCTAGGGGACACGTATGTTTTAAATCTGTCCTACCCTTTCCAGTACAAAATTCCACCCCTTTTCTGACAATCAGTTCTCTCAAGCCCATTTCAAATACACATCCTTTCTGTGTTTACTGGCCCATTACATTTGTTTTTTTCTTTTTTTTTAAATCCACAGGAGTCGCCGGGAACCTGGTAGCAATTCAGGCCAGCCGGATCTCCACGTTCCTCCATTTCTGGAGCATGCCAGGCGTCTTGCCCTATAAAATGAGGCAGCACTGGCCCAATCCTTGCACCACTTTCTTCTCCTCGGGTAAGTCTAGTTTTAGTTACTGAAGGATTGATTATTGTAGGCAAATAAAAAATGACTTACCATACCTAAACCATTCCTACATACATTTACAGTGATTTACTGTACCAAAAAGGTTCACATCTGTTTAAAAAATAGGTTCCAAACAATTTGAAACTTATCATCTACCAGCTAAGAGATATTCCATCTGATCACAAACTGTAGATCTTAGCTTGACGCGTTTCGTCAGTACAAGTCATCAGAGACCCTGAAAAAAAGATATACCTAATGTCCTTCATCATGTATATACTTCAATTTTATCAGCATTTACATTGCTCACAATAGTTGAGATTGTTTTTAGTTTCTTTTAACATCTAGGCCTCATCTCATATCTCATAATAAGAACTGTTTATTGCTTTCAAAATAACTATAGATATAACATAAGGGAGTCGATTCAGAGCCAGGTGAGAAGTCTCACTCCTTTTTTAGGAGATACATTTTTGCATTTTGTCTACCTTCAGAGCCAGGTGAAAATGTACACCTGGTAGACAATGAAAGTCAATGGTAATTTTCTCTCCTGAAAAAAGAAGTGAAAATTCTCACCTGGCTCTGAATCGACCGCGCCGCCCATTTAGAAAGACCTGGCGCAGGTGCACACTCAGCTATAGTGGAGTGAGGATGTGCTTTTGGTGCCGAGATGTGGCAAAGGCTCCGGGAGAAGGTGAGTGGAACAAGGGGTCCGGGGGGGGGGGGTTTCACACTGTGGGGCATTCTAATTCGGGCTGCTCCAAGGAGTGGAACTCGGATGGCCCCAGAATCTATTCTTAGTATACAGTACGTCCTGCTCCAAATATAATACTTACAATCGGGTCATACTCCGCCAGATGGCGCTGGACTGCAGAGACATCGAAAATAGGCTCCTCCCGTCCCCTCAAATACCCGGGGACCTCCCACAAATCCCCAGAATTTCTCTGCAGTCTGGCTGTGAAGGACGAGAAATTGGCTCTTAGCCTGCGGCCCTGTAGGACTATTCCCACCCGTTCCATTAGTTATATGCCTCCCAGCCTTGGCTGCGCTGGTCGGGTGAGGGTAGGCAGCACCGCTGTTAGGTGCTTAGGAGCGATGCTCCACCGCAATCCCCCACCAAAGGGTAGGCGGTTCAGGCTTATGGTGAGCCTCTATGAGATGCCCCTCCCGCACTAGTGCCCCTTGCCCCTGCCTATCGGTGGGCCCCTAATTAAGTGCCCGCCGTCCTCCCTCATCCTCCTTGTAGTCTTCGGGGGAAAAGAGGGGGGGGGGGGTGTATGTGTATAGATATGTATGTTATGCATTCTGTGCTTTACACTCTCTTTTCACGTCTTTTATTCTTGTGTCAGCCGCCGCGCTGACTTGTCTTTACTGCATTTTTAAATTTGCCGCCGCCGCGCGCTGCCTTGGTTCCGCGCTTGGCGATGGCATTACCTCAGGTGCTGCTGCGCCATCATTGGCTTCTTGGCGTTCTGGCTTCGCGCTCTTCGGGGGGGGGGCGGGGCCCGTCGTCGCTTTTGCTGGCCCGCCCCTCGAGGTATACCGACGCCATGTTTCCTGCTTGGTTGGCCTATGCGCGACGGACTCCTACCTACCGCTGTCCGTAAGTGCCCTCGCGGGCGGCTTTATATCCTTCACTTTTGTTATGATGTACTTAAGGTCTTGTCTGCTTATGTCTTTCAGGCGGGACGAACCCTTCTGGCTTCTCCCGGCCCTGTTTTAGTATATTACTTGTAGGCCTTGTAAAAATTATACTCCACTTCCCTAGCTGGTTATTGGGGCATCCAGGGTTGCTACATAGTGTTATTCCCTATCGGCGTATAGCGCCGCTATAATCACCATATGGAGGCATCCCAGGATAATGTGACCGGGGTCCCTTCGGGACAAGACCGGCTGCGTGTAGCGTGTGGGCAGCCTCATGCTGACGCTGACAAGGCGCGGGTCTGTGTACCCTGTGCTGAGCATGTGCTTGCATTGCAATCTGGCCTGCCAGTGGCTTCACCTCGTTTCACTTCGCCTACTCCCCCAAGCTTAAACCTCACTCCTACTGAGTTGCATACTAGTGGGGATTCTCAGCCTTATGTGTCTTCTAGGCTGGCTACTGTTGAAAAGATTATTGCAAAGTCTTTAGCGCGTAAGGCCCCTGCTAAGAAGCGGCACTTGACGCCTAATGTTACTGTTTTCCCTATGGGAACTGAGGAGTTTTGGAATCTGTGTGGCTATACCCCGTCTGATGAAGGGGAGCTCTTTTCTGATTCAGGCTCATCTGATGAGAGACCAAGGGGTCATGACGATTCTGGCTCTGACCCCTGGGCCCCGGATGACACTGACAGATTATTGACCCAGATTTTTGAGGTTCTGTCTATATCTCTCCCTGTTGAGGCTCCCAGGCAAAGAGGGGAGCTTTTCCATACAGCAAAATGACGTTTGGAATTTCCCGAGCAGGCACATTTCCATAACCTTGTGCTCAAGGAATGGGAGCGCCCCAGTAAACTTCCCGGGGTTCCAAAAAGTTGGGATAGGAAGTATCCCTTTCCTGCTGAGGTGGTTAAATGTTGGTCATCCCCCCCCCATCCCGAGGTGGATGCCCCGATCTTAGGGCTATCTAACACCTCTGTCATGCATTCCCCTGATTCTACTACCCTGCGGGATGCTGAAGACCGGCGTATTGAGCAGCTGGCATCCCACGCCTTTGCTGGTGCAGGGACGGCGCTGCGCCCGGTCTTTGCCTCTGCCATTACTGCTGTGGCCACTAGAACCCTTATCAGAAATATGCTTGATAGTGCCCCTGATGATTTGCCTTGTGAGGTGTTTAATGCACTCTCCAGTTGTGATGTTTTTGTAAATTTTGTCCTATCAGCATTGGATGACACTATCAGAATGTGTGCCAGAGCTTCTGCCCTCGTGGTGGCCATACGCCGCTCGGTTTGGCTGCGCCAGTGGGCTGCTAACAACGCTGCCAAGAAGGCCCTCACTGGGTTTCCCTTTAACGGACTGCGCCTGTTTGGGGACCGCCTGGACCTTTTTGCTAAGGGAGGCAGGTTATCCCAGCGCAGGCGGCAATCTCGGCCCTTTCGGGGTCAGGGTTCCTTCTCCTCCCCTTACCGCGGTTCAAGACAGGGAAGGGGGGTTTCTTTCCCTGGGGCCCGGGTAAATTTATGGGGGAGAGGCAGAGGACGTGGACGTCCTGGCTCCTCCTGGGGTCCCAAAGCAAAATCATCCCCCAAGCCCCCTCAGGCATGATGGGGCGCCCTCACCCATCCGGTTGGGGGGGCGGCTGCAGCACTTCGCTCACGTCTGGAGGCTTCATGTCTCAGACCGGTGGATTCAGGAGGTAGTGTCCTCCGGTTACAAGTTGGAGTTTGCTGCCGATCCCCCTTCAAGATTCATCAGATCCCGGATTCCTCAGGACCCTGTGTCAGCTCAGGAGCTAGTGCAAGCAGTGCAAGGCCTCCTGGAGCTGGGGGTCATCTGCCAGGTCCCCTTAAGAGAAAAAGGCAAGGGCTTTTATTCCAACCTATTCACAGTACCCAAAAAGGATGGTTCTGTCAGGCCCATCCTGGACTTGAAGATCCTCAACAAATTTGTCAGGGGCAGGTGCTTTCGCATGGAAACTCTGTGCTCTGCCATCAGTTCCCTGCGCCAAGGGGATTTCATGACTTCTGTGGACAACAAGGACGCTTACCTTCATATTCCTGTGTTCCCAGGTCATCAAAGGTTCCTCAGGTTCGCTCTGATGGATCAACACTACCAGTTTGTGGCCTTGCCCTTCAGCCTCACTTCAGCTCCCAGGGTGTTCACCAAGGTGCTGGCTGGCGTGATGTCTCTTCTCAGATGTCAGGGCATCCTAGTGCTTCCCTATCTGGACGACATCCTCATCACTTCCCAGTCTCTACACCAGGCAGAGTTGGATACTCAGCTGGTGGTGTCCTCACTGTCCCCTTCCTTGGTAACTCCATTCCTGGGAATGAATCTGGATACAGTTCAGGCAAGGATCTTCCTTCCTCAGCAGAAGGTGGACAGTCTGATTGCACAGGCTCAGTCCCTCCTAGCTTGTCCCCATCCCTCCATCAGGCAGGGGATGCAGCTGGTGGGCCTGCTGCTGCCTTTTTTGGGGGGGATCCCACACTACTTTATGGACACTGCTATTGGATGTCCCGATTGTAAGTATTAGATTTGGAGCAGGACGTACTGTATTCTAAGAATAATACAATTCTGTGATTACTCACCTGTAGAATTGGTATTATGAGTATACAGTACGTCCTGCTCCAACCCACCCTTGGTTTTGCATTATCTTGGATCCTCTGTATGGTGATTGTTATTATTGTTATAGTGATAGTTTGGATTGTTTAATGCTCCCGGCTTCTCGTTAACTGCTTTTCAATGCTGGGGATTTGTGGGAGGTCCCTGGGTATTTGAGGGGCCGGGAGGAGCCTATTTTCGATGTCTCTGCAGCCCAGCGCCATCTGGTGGAGTATAACCCGATTGTAAATATTATATTTGGAGCAGGACGTACTGTATACTCATAGTACCAATTCTACAGGTGAGTAATCACAGAATTGTATTTTTAGACTCTAGGACCTCCAAAGTTCCTCTTTAATGCTCTTTTTCTTTCTTTTTTTTTTAAACCATCTCATTTCTTATTCTAAAATAAAGCATGAAATAGTCCTTATTTTTTTGTGCAAAATATATTTATATATAGAACATATATACATGGGGGTAAATAAACTTATGACTGATCACACACTGAATTAAGTTCATTTTAAAAGATGCAAAATGAAGTGGTGGGTTTTAACGACCCCCTGTCCATTCAGTTGTCATCAGGTAAGCAGCAAGCAGTGGTGGTGCACCTGCTCCTTGCCTCCTTACATATTACCAGATGGTCATTCCTCTCCATAAACTGAGCCCTGCTGAACTACAAAGACAGCATTTCTAGTGCTGATCCTAAGATTCTACCACTAACTAGTCCAGTCCTCAGCAGAGGTTTCACCACCCTGGTCTGCGGTGGACTGAGTTTGGATAAAATACATGTTTGTTGTCTACACTATATAGATAGATAGATCTAACTATAACATCTCGTTGTCTCTGTATCTCCAGGTGTGAATTCTAAATCTGCCCGAGTATTATTCCTTCTGGTCGTCCCGGGTCACTTGGTTTTCCTGTACACCATTCATTTGTTACAGGGAGGTCACACCTCACTCACGGCACTGTTTGTCACCTTCTACTTGACTGCTGCCCTCTTACAGGTAAGGCTGAGAAACATGGTACGCTTTAAAGTTTGTGATTGCCACCTAGTGGCCAGCTATAATACAGCCGTGCATGCATGTTGTGTGCCTATAATTGTCTGATGACATAGATTGCTTAGCCATAAATTGGCTTGCCCCCCAGGGCACCCCGATGCGGGATGCCTCACTATGTGAAACCCTAGGTCGGCCACTAAAATTTCCCGGTCCGCATTGCACAGCCTCTCGTCCAATCAGCACACTCGACTACGCTGACCTAAAATCGTCTAAGATTCGGCTCCAGCTGAGTCTAGATGAGTGCCCACATGGCTGCATCCCCACTACCCTCTAACAGGGTGCTAAAGGTATAGCAGGCCACGTCCGCTGCTCGCTCCCCATTTAATGCGCTGGGGAGGTGAGTTTACTTGGCGACCTGGGGGGGTTTTACACAGTGGGGCATCCCAAATCTGGATACCCTGGGAGAGGGAGTAAGCTTGCCCTCTGGAGTCTCAGACTCCGTTTAATTATAAAATAATGTTTCACCACATGTTGCGCTGTCCTCTGTGATACAAACACACTGTGTGCATTGGATTGGAGTGAGCTGGGCTTGATTGGCAGTGTGGAGAGCTCCATGCTAACCTATAACTAAGAGAGGAGGTGTGAACCTGACACGAGCCTCAGGCTTTGATTTGTGGTCAAGATGGAGACAGAGGAAGATGACATTTCACTTCCTTTCTGTGACCAGAGCAAAGAGACAATGTGACACTGACACATCAGGTTAGCTACCAGGCAAATGATTTTAAACTTTGACTAGTCAATCCCTTTAATGCCTGACCTTGGCAGTGGAGTTTTCAGAAGGTCCTTAGATTCTATTTACTTACCCCTGTCTGAGGAATTTTCAAATTTTCAAATTTCACATTTTTTTAATGAGGCTCCACAGCCAATGTTTATTTTAATAAATAATGTATTGGGCGGCGCATAGAGATCCCTCTTTACTGTAGTGAAATAGTAGAGTGGTTCCATAAAGTGGACCAAAACCCACATACTCGTTCCCCTGGGTACCCCGCTGTGTGAAAGCCCCCAGGTCGCCTGAAAACTCACCTTCGTTCCTGGTCCAACGGCGCATGTGCGAACAGTGGTTGCATCCCGCTATCCCCTTAGCAGGGCGCATGCCCGCGCCAGGCATTTGTGAATGCGCCATAGGACTGGGAAGAGGTGAGTTTGTTCTAGTGACCTGGGGGGTTTCACACAATGGGGCACCCCCGATCAGTGGTGTCCCAGGGGCAAGGACCAAAACCCAGGATAGTCAAAATCCTGGGGTTTGGTCCACTTTAAACCCACAAATTGTTTTCTGTAGAGAGACCCTTTTAAGGCAACAAATAATGTAGGATTTCCCATTTATTAGTATCAAGGGTTTCTCCAGAATGGCTCATAGACTCTCCATTGGAACTCCTAAGAGATCCACAGAACTCCTTCTCCACTCCTTGGTACACTTTTTTCTTTTAATAAAAAACCTTTTCAGTGGAATGTTAAATCACATTTTGTGCAAATAAAAAAGATCAACACGGCATTAACCTGCAATGTAGGTAGAAATTATAAGGGCAAATTGGCCCATATAAGAACAAATTGGCCCATAATTTGAATCAAATAGCCCCATGTGTGGCTAGCATTAGCTCATGCATGTATTCGCATATGAATAAACCGTGTGGGCAGCTAACCCTTCCACCCCCTGAAGTTGCATTGCCTATTTCAGGTCGCCATCTTGCTGTACATCGCTGACCTCATCGTACGCTTCATGTGGCGGAGAGGGCTGGACCCGGATAATTTCTCCATACCATACCTCACCGCGCTGGGCGACCTGCTGGGCACCGGCTTCCTGGCCATCTGCTTCCGCCTGGTCTGGCTCCTCACAGGTACAGAGGACGTCCAGCTGGGCGATTAGTCGGACTGCGGTTTCGTTTTTTTTAAAACAATTTTGCCTCCAAATTTGAACTTGAAATGAGCAACAAGAGGATTTTTGTAACACCAAACAAGACTTTGGATGAACAAATATTTATAGGAAAAAGGGAAGACACCGCAGAGGATTTATAAGAAAAAATATTTTTTATTTGTATATAAATCTGATGCTGTTTATTTACAAGATAATAAATTTTACTGAAAGACAAAATCACTTTAATCACTTGATTACTTAGTAAGGATGTGTCATCGATCCCCAGCGCTCCAGCCAGAAAATTAAATCTATCAATAGAACGAGGCGGAATTAAAATGACTGGTGTTCTTTGTGCTGCGTGTTACCCCTTACACTTCCTGTTTATTCCACAGAAAATCTATGAGTGTTATTGACACTGAAAAATGGTGGCCAGCACAAAATACGGCTCTAAACTCCAGAGTATGAAGAAAAAACACATGACTCACCTTTTGCCCCCCCCCCCCCATCAGTCACAGCCCTAGATTGCATCTAATATAGTGGACGTGCCGAAGTCATTGTGACTGACGAGAAAGGGCAACTAGAACAGAAAGGCTGCAAGGGATAAAAGGTGAGTATTATTTTTTTTATTTTTAGCCTGGACTTTAAAGAACAACTCCACTTTTTAAAGCTGATGTTTTCTGGCACATAAGCTGTTTAAAGCCTGATAAACAAAACCTTGTTAAATTAAGATTATTATTTGTCTATAGTAATAAATCAAGGCACCTGAACTTGCTGTATTTTTCTCAAAGACGTTTCCGATTACTATGAAAAATGTCTTTAAGAAAAAAGCTAGTTAAGTTGCTTTGATTGAATACATAGATCTACCATGACCTGGATGAATGAGAATGTTCACTGACTATTATTAATTATATTATTATTATTTCTTTATAAAGCGCAAAATATTAAGCAGCTCTCGTTAAATCTTCCATTTATCAGAGTAAGTAGTCTCACTTATTTAATTGCTCTGCTAATGAGGCGATTGCCAGTAGATGCCTGGGGATTATAGCCCAGGGTTCAAGACAATAATAAGAAAGAAAGAAAGAGTTAAGAGTGGGCAGTAAAGAAATCAGCACTATCACCATGCTAGGGGAGTAGATCAGGGATGTGAGGGAAAGAGGCGCAGGGTGCAGCATAAACCTTACAGGGAGAAGCAGCTTGTTTAAAGGAAACAGAAAAGTCCCCCTCAGACCCCAAATAAGAACCCTTTTATCTTGGTAAAAAAAATACAATTCTGTGATTACTCACCTGTAGAATTGGTATTATACGTATACAGCACGTCCTGTTCCAGAATATTCCTTACACATGGGTAATACATCCACAAGATGGCGCTGGACTGCAGAAAACAGCTTGTGGCTCCTCCCGGCCCTATATAAGTCAGGGACCCCCCACAAATTCCCCAGTATTGACAAGCAGTTAACAAGAAGCCGGGAGAACAATAATAACCAGAATTCAAAAATGAACATATGAACAATCACCATAGAGTGGTAACTAGGAATAATGATAACAAGGGTGGGATGGAACAGGATGTGCTGTATACGTATAATACCAATTCTACAGGTGAGTAATCACAGAATTGTATTATTCTAAGTATACAGCACGTCTTGTTCCAGATTATTCCTTACACATGGGACATCCAAAAGCAGTGTCCGTAAGGTAGGGTGGGATCCCCAAAAGTAACAGCGGGCAGTTTAAACCACTGCCGCCTGCAGAACTTTGCGACCAAAAGCAGTATCAGCTGAGGCCCTAACATCAACCTTGTAAAACTTAGAAAAGGTATGAACAGAAGACCAAGTAGCGGCCTTGCAAACTTGTTCAACAGAAGCTTGGTGCTGAAAAGCCCAAGAGGCACCAATAGCACGAGTAGAATGAGCAGTAAGGCGAAAGGGAGGATTCTTCCCCTTAGCAGAATAGGCCTGTACCACAGCCTGACGGATCCACTTACTGATAGCGGACTTAGCTGCAGTCAGACCCTTCTTAGGTCCAGACGGGAGCACAAAAAGAGCATCAGTCTTCCTAAAGGATCCAGTAGCCACCAAATAGAACTTCAGAGTCCTGACCACATCCAGATAGTGTAACACCCGCTCCTTAGGATTACTAGGATTAGGACACAGAGAAGGCAAAACAATGTCTTGATTGAGATGAAAAGTAGACACAACCTTAGGCAGAAAATCTGGCTTAAAACGAAACGCCACTTTGTCCTGGTGTCTCTCAAAGTAAGGGGGTTTGATGGAAAGCCAACTCAGAAACACGCCTAACAGAAGTGATAGCCACCAAAAAGGCTACCTTAAGAGTCAAAATGGACAAAGGGGCCTCACGCAAAGGCTCAAAGGGAGACCCCTGCAAGGCACATAAAACCAAGTTCAAATTCCAGACTGGTAACATAGGCTTACGTGGAGGACGCACGTGAGTAACCCCCTGGAAGAAAGTCTTAACCAGACGATGGTGAGCAAAGGATCTTTGTAAGAAAATGGCCAAAGCAGAAACATGACATTTCAGGGTACTAGGTTGAAGACCCAAATCCAAACCATGTTGCAGGAATTCCAGAATCCTAGGGATAGAAAACACCCGACAGGGAAGCGACTTAGACTCACACCAGTCAATGTAAGCATGCCAGACCCTATAGTAGATGGATGACGAGGACTTCTTCCTAGCCCTGATCATGGTATTAACAACAGAGGCAGGCAGCCCCTTTTCCATCAAGATGGAGGTTTCAGCAGCCAGGCCATCAAAGGCAGCGTTTGTAAATTGGGATGGCGTAGCTGCCCCTGAGTGAGCAGGTCTGGATCCTTGGGCAGAGCATACTGATCTACTGCCAACAGCACGACGTCTGCGAACCACACTCTTCTTGGCCAACAGGGGGCCACCAGAATGGTTGGAACCCCTTCCTGAGCAATCTTGCGCAGCACCCTGCCCAGCAGAGGAAAGCCCTTCCAAGACATTGCTAGTGCATCCATGGCCAAAGCCAGAGGGTCCTGGGACAGAGAGACAAAGACTGGAAGCTTGTAATTGTGACAGGACGCAAACAGATCCACATCTGGCTGATCCCAGCGGTGGCACAGGGAGCGAAACACCCTGCTGCTGAGGGACCATTCTCCCAGACGAGAAGTCCCCCTGCTGAGGGAGTCTGCCTCCAGATTCTCCACCCCCGGGATGTACACAGCTGATATGCAGGGAACATTCTCCTCCGCCCAAGACAGTATCAGGGACACTTCCCTGAGGGCCCACTTGCTCAGGGTGCCTCCCTGATGATTGATGTAGGCAATCGCCGTCTGGTTGTCCGAGCGGACCTGAACCACCCGACCCCGAAGGTGTGGAGTCAATTGGGCGAGAACCAACCTTATCGCCCTCAATTCCAGAATGTTGATAGGGGTGTGGGCCTCCTGAGGGCCCCACTGACCCTGGAATTTCAGGGATTTCCAGAAGCTTCCCCCCCCAACCTGTCAGACTGGCATCTGTGGTGACTGTCTCCCAGCACGGGGTCAGAAAGGATCTGTCCACCAACAGGTTTCTTGAGTCCAGCCACCACGAGAGAGACCGTCTAGCCAGAGGGGTCAGAACTAACACCTGATCCAGGGACCGAGGGTCCCGATCCCAAACTGACAACAGGTGAAGTTGAAGAGGTCTCATGTGATACTGAGCGTATGGAACTGCCTCGAAGCAAGACACCATCAGGCCCATCAGCTGCATCCCCTGCCAGATGGAGGGATGAGGGCAAGACATAAGGAACCTGGCTTGGGCCTGACGACTCTCCACCTTCTGCTGAGGGAGAAAAATCTTGACCTAAGATGTATCCAGAGTCATGTCCAGAAAGGACCTCACCATTGACGGTGACAGGAAAGACTTGGGGTGGTTGATCACCCAGCCGAAGGACTCCAGTGTGGACACCACCAGCTGAGTATCCAGCTAGATGAGAATGTCGTCCAAGTAAGGAAGGATGCGAATGCCCTGAGATCTCAGCAGAGCCAGTACGCCCGCCAGTACCTTGGTGAATACCCTGGGGGCCGAGGTGATACCGAAAGGCAAGGCCACAAATTGATAGTGCTGATCCTCCAGAGCGAACCTGAGGAATCTCCAATGACCTGGAAAGATTGGTACATTAAGGTAAGCGTCCTTGATGTCTACAGAGGTCATGAAGTCCCCTGGGCGTAGTGAATTGACAGCTGAGCGCATAGTCTCCATGCAAAAATCTTTGAATCTGACAAATTTGTTGAGGCGCTTTAAATCCAGGATAGGTCTGATGGACCCGTCTTTTTTGGGAACAGTGAAAAGATTGGAATAGTAGCCTCTGCCCCTTTTCCTCAAAGGCACCTGGCAGATGACCCCCAACTCCAGAAGGTTTTGGACAGCAAGGCAAAGACCCTGAGCTGACAGGGGTTTTTTTAGCCATCCGGGATTTGATGAATCTTGGGGGCGGCCAGGCTGCAAACTCTATCTTGTAAGCAGAGGACACTACCTCCTGAATACACCGGTCTGAGACGTGAAGCCTCCAGACGTGAGCAAAGAGCCAAAGCCGTCCCCCCACCCGGATGGGTGAGGGTGCCCCTTCATGCCTGAGGGGGCTTGGGTGATGATTTTTGATGATTTGATGTTTTTTCTTGAGACCCCAGGAGAGGCCAGGACGGCCACATCCTCTGCCCCTTTCCCAGTGATCTCCGCGGGCCCCAGTAAAGGAAACTCCTTGGTCAGTTCTGGAACCACGGAAGGATGGGAGAAAGGCACCCATCCCCCGAAAGGACCTGGACAGCCTCCTACGTTGAGGTAACCTACCACCCCTGGCAAACAAATCCAAGCGTTCACCAAAGAGGCACAGACCCTTGAAAGGGAAACCCGTGAGAGCCTTCTTAGCAGCATTATCAGCTACCCACTGACGTAGCCAGACAGAGCGGCGTATAGCCACCAACAGGGCAGAAGTCCTACCACACATTCTAATGGCATCATCCATGGCAGACAGAATGTATGCAACAAATTTATAGCAAAGCAGGAGAGATCTATACTCTTCTCCTCCCGCGTCATCAGAGGCCCCCTCTAAGAGACTCTTAAGCAAACCCTTAATAGCAATAGCTGTAATGGCAGAGGCACAAACCGGGTGTAGCGCGGTCCCCACACAGGCATGGCAAGCCAGTTGGTCCATGCGCCGGTCCTCATCATCCCTCAGGGTAGTAGTGTCAGGAGAATGCATGACAGATGTATTGGACAGCCCCAGAACGGGCGTGTCCACCTCAGGAGGACATGACCAATGCTTAATCACATCAGCAGGAAAGGGATACCTCTTGTCCCATCTCTTGGGTACCCCTGGCAGCTTGCTAGGCCACTCCCATTCTTTGAGCACCAGATTATTAAAGTGTGACTGCTCTGGGAATTCCAAACATGGTTTAACCCTATGAAAAAGCTCACCCTGCTGCTGCGGAGTCACGGCAGGAGGGGAGATACAGAGCACTTCTAAAATATGAGCTAAAAGCCTGTCAGTGTCTGAGGACCATGGATCTTCCCCAAAGGGAGACCCTGTACCACCATAAACCCTAGGCTGCTCCTCAGATGATTCTGAATCAGAGAACAATTCCCCCTCCTCCAGGGAGGAATAACCAGTAGTGTCAAAAATTTCCTCAGCTTCCACAGGAAAGAGGGAAACGGCGGGAGATAAATGCCGCTTCTTAGCAGAAGCCTTACGCGAGGCAGAGCCAGCAATATGTTTCTCAATGCTGGCCACCCGTGCAGCCAAATCAGGCTGAGACTCCCCGCTGGTATGCTCCTCGCAGGGAGTCAGATGTAGGCGTGGGGGGGGGGGGGTAGGCGAAGCCCGAGGGGGCGCAGGCCCAGCAACAGGTAACCTAGACTGCAGTGCAAGTACGTGCTGGGCACAGGATGCACATACCCTGACATCATCACCGATTGGGGACACCCCACATGCAACACATAGCCGGGCTTGTCCCGAATGAACCCCAGGCCCATTATCCCCAGAAGCCTCCATATGGTGATTTGAATGGCACAGTAGGCTAGTAAGGGTTAACGCTAGAGAGCTACCCGGGATTCCCCCAATAAACCGCTAGGGAAGTGGGAGATAATGAGGGGAGAAGGCCGGGAGAAACCACAGGACCGAAGCTTTAACCCGCCTGAAAGACATAACTAAACCATGAGAATAAGGCATAAGAAAAAAACAGAAAAAAATCACCCCACCGGGGATACTCACAGACCGCAAGGAGCCAGCAGCAACAGCAAGAAGACAAAATGGCGTCCACAACCTCGAGAGGCGTGCCATGGTGATATGAGGTAAAATAAAATGCATCATCCACAGAGCCCCAACATATGTCTATGGATAACGGCAAAATTCCCAGGGAGAAACGGCGCCCAGGGATTAAGATGAGGAGTGAGGGTGGAGGGGGAAAATGGGAATAGGGTTTAACTGCACAGGATAAACCTGGCAAAACCCATGAGGCAGTGGGGGCATCCCAAAAGGCTAACCATTAACCTAAACCGCCTACCCTGTTAGAGCAGGGACTGCGGTAGGAGCCTAGCTCCTCAGCACCATAGTGCTTCAATAGCCTACCTTCACCCGAACCTTATCAGCCGAGGCTGGGAGGCAGTAACTGGGATGGAACGGGTGGGAATAGTCCTGCAGAGCGGCAGGAAATAAGCCCCGCTCACCAACACCACAAGAGAGCTATCTTCTATCTTCTCAGCGCAGACTGCAGAAAGAACTGGGGAATTTGTGGGAGGTCCCTGACTTATATAGGGCCGGGAGGAGCCACAAGCTGTTTTCTGCAGTCCAGCGCCATCTTGTGGATTTATTACCCAGGTGTAAGGAATATTCTGGAACAGGACGTGCTGTATACTTAGAATAAGTACATGAAATTAGAAATCAACAGTTTGTTTTTAATTCTAATTCATTCCAAATATGGGCATTCAGCTCATCTCCATGCTGATTGGTTCCTGAGCCTATATAAGGGTGCCTTAGGGGGTGGAGATTTGTTTTGTGATGAGAGAAGGAAGCTGTAGTGACGGGTGGACTGAAGGTCCCCAGATGGAGGATGGAGGTAGTGCTGCCGTGAGTGCACTGCTGTGAGTATCCCTTGAAGATGCCAGGGACCCCCAGCGTGAAGTTGTCAAGTTGCCCTGTTAAAGAGCACCAAGAGACTGTGTTGTATTTGTTCAGCTTTTCTCCGGAAGTCCCGCCTTGTACAGCTGGCTAAAGTCGGGGAGCCTGAGTGAGTAACTTTTTCCCCTTTCACGGGCCGCTGGAAAGTCTCTCCATGGGTCTAGATTCTAGTTCCGAATTCTCTCTCCCCTCCTTATGTGGACCTGCATCTTCCCAGAGGGGCATCCCGTAGAATGTGGTTGTCTCCACTACAAACTCATCACTGGCGCTTGAAGACCCATTTAGTTAACTTCCTAGAATTTCAATTTTACAAACAGGTGGACATAGAACATTGTACAGGAATTTATGATGTGAATAAGGGTAAAAAACACAGCTGGGATAAAAAGTGGGCAAGGAATTCCCCTGTGTTGGAAGCTTCCTTTAATTTAGCCTGACCGTCTAGAGCAAAGAAAAGTCTTTGGCCTAGCTCTTTAGATACAAGGGGTTCTCTGATTGGTTAGAAAGGCTCACATGACAAGGAACCTGGGGTACTTTTAAAGCAGCTGAGTCAGGAAAAGCAGTGATGCTGAAGGAAGGTGATAGTTTGTCATACTCACCTCCCTCCACCTTCACCTGACTCCCACCGCTACCTGACAATTGAGATACACAATTTTTATCCCAGTTTTTCAATTGGCTAAATAACGAGTACAAGTTCCCTTTGAGTTGAGAGTTGTGACATTTCTTCCAGATGTTCGGTAACAATCATTTTAATACTCAACGGTGACGGTTTTTGTCTTCAGATACTCGTTCAGTGCTTCCTCACCTGAAACGAAACAGATAGATTAGATTACATTACATTAGATAAATTTTCTATCATATCATTCATAGGGGCTAATACTTTAAAGACCAACTTAAGGCAGTGTTTAAACTTTGAAGTCCTCTATTGCATGAGAAGCTGGCTCTGTGAGGGCTGAAGACTGCAGGGGGTTAGGTGAGTATGTGTCTTTTGCCAACAGAGAATAGCCGGGGCTGTCACAAGGAGAACATATATTTACCTGCATATCCTGATCCTTTTTATCTTCATAGAATGAACCATTCCTCTTTGTAAGCTGTTGTGTCCCCTATATTCTCTCTACTATGGGCTCCAAGGTCTAATTTTCACAGACCTGGATAAATTATAGAGCCTCAAAATCC
Source organism: Gastrophryne carolinensis (assembly GCA_027917425.1). Lineage (NCBI taxonomy): Eukaryota > Metazoa > Chordata > Amphibia > Anura > Microhylidae > Gastrophryne > Gastrophryne carolinensis. The sequence continues at coordinate 224,353,336 of CM051235.1, forward strand.
CCCCCCCCCCCCCCCCCTATGGTGTAAGACAGGTTTTCTAACAAACGTCAGTGTAAAAATTGCTGAACCCGATTTTAAAGAGGAAGCGCTGTAAAATATGACAGGATTTCCTCTTAATTAGGCAACATTGGCTGTGCCCAGCACTTGTAAGCTTGTGGAACAGGACCAACACTTTCCCGCTCATGACCACGAGCAACCTACTGTGCACCTATAAGCCTGGTGAACCTCATAAGCTAAGGCATATCATTGAAGGATCCCAGAAAAAGGTGATCATCAGCAGCCCCTTCCCCCAGATTATGAATACCAGTGCACAGTGGGGGATCCTAATCCATGATGTGCTGTGGTATAATTAAGAACAAGTCCAGTCATTTTTTGACTAGACTCCCTCTTTGATATTTGTCTACAGTCATCCTTTAAACTCCTTCCCTGTTCAAAACGAAAAGTGTTGCCTGTAGTTGGGCGTTCATCTACATCTACTGTCACACTATTCCTTTATAATTACCCAGGTCTTTTCCAAATCCGGACTGCTTGAACCCTCCAAATGGTGCCGCCACATCCGTCTTGTTGTAGGTGTTGATGAACACTGTGCCAGCCTGGAGCTTCTCGCTGACGTAGAGAGCCTTGCTGATGTCTTTAGTAAATACACCGGATGCCAGGCCAAACTCTGTGTCATTCGCTCGCCTCAGAACGTCATCTATTTCCCTGAAATAGAAGCAGGACCTCCTGTCAAAAACATGAAGTTTAATAAATTCCCCTTAACCTCCCCTCTGATGATCTGTGGAGTGAGCTGTTTGAGAGGCTAACCCCATGCAGATGTGGAATAGTTGTGCTCCTGAATCACACATCTGACAGTCCTGCTTACTTATGATCATGAGGGGAGATCCATGCCAGTAGCAGATCACATGAAACTGAGAGAGATAAATGCCTCAGAAACAGGGGGAAGCATGTCTATCATTCTACACACACACTTTAAGAAACACTAGCGCCACGTAGTGGCAGGTCTTTAGTGCCACCAGCAAGTCATATTTATGATGCTAAACATGTTTAGCACCACACATTCAATGTATCTAGAAGATTTCAGCTGTGAGCATAGCAATGATAAGTCATTTTAGCTGATGGCTTTTTTCTTCTTTCTTACCACTGGCTAAGCTGAGTGCTGATTATGGCAGCAATGTGTGGTCATATGTTTGAAAGCCACAGTAACAACAGCAGAAGTTGGTACCGGTGGGTCTGCCCACCAAAAAATTACAAGCCCTAATGCTCAGAAATGTCCCAGCATGCATGCAACCAGAATTCCATAGGCAAAACGTTAGTGCCCCCCCCCCCCCCCCCATTAGCAGCAGTGACTGTAGTAAGCTTAACTCCATTCACAGCAATCGAGGGGCCCTTCTATTGCAGAGTCAATGTGACTGATGTGGAAGACAGAAAGAACAGAAAACCTGAACTCAGAAACTGATTTGTTTCTGAACACCAGACCACCAGGGGAAGTTGAGAGAGTGAGAAAAAGTCAGTATTTTTTTATATCTTTTGCCTTTACAGTCTCTTTATAGCAGCCCTACACCCCCCATGTCAGTGAATATTTTTTTACCTTAGGCTTGAGGGGGGAAGAGTCCACTGTCCCACTGTTTCTGTAGGTCTCAAGGACCCCTATTACAGTTCAAAGAGTAGGGAGTAGTAATCCACCTGCCTGTCATATGGGTGGGGGAATTGCTACAGCCCATTGACAAATGTCTGGTGTTCTTCCACGGGTGCTAAAGAAACCCGAAGCCTAAGGGCACCGGGCTGATATGCCACCATGGCAGGGGGCAGTTGTGGGACTGCAGAGCTCTGAGGATATCAGTGCCTACATCTGGTGTGCCGGGCTAGTAACCCTCGAGAGGGGGGTGCTAACTACCGGTAACCTTTTGTTTCTTAACATGGATGGATGAATTCAACCCACATTACAAAAATAAAAAAATGCAGATTTTGCCTAATCATTTTTTTACCCAAATGCCAACAGTAACATTAATAGTGACCCATGATGCCCTACCCTTCTGTAAACTTGGATATGATCATCACAGGGCCAAATGACTCCTCTTTAGCAATGTACATGGTGTCCGTTACATCTGTGAATATGGTTGGCTCAAAGAAGAAGCCTGAAAAACAAAGAAATGAACAGCATGATCATACGGTACATTACAGTCCCTTAATTACCCTGTAAACGCTTCCACACCCTGTGACCTCTCATGATGTCACATATATTGCATGAAATACACTTGTAAGTTCAAAAATAACACATCAAATATAGGGATACACTGAGCTTGGAAATTCTCTCCTGCGAAGATTCCCAGAGCAACTGTGAATTAGAAAAATGTTCTCTGTGGCCTAGGAACTATCGGGTTACCCTGTGAATAAGGAGAGGCCTACTGTGAGTTAGGGATTCTTTGCTGTGAGTTGAGAAAGACAACCTGTGTAAGCGGGCCTACCCTCTCCCTTGGGCCTCAGACAGAAGCAGCCACACCTTACCTCTGCCACCTCAGTCTTCTCACTCTCTCTCTCTACGCAACGTAGGGTGGCCCAGTCTGCACTACAGCCACATCTTCTTACTTGCTTCCAACTGCACCATGGCCTCGTCTTTGCAGTAGCCCCAGCAGACATCTTACGCTACTAGGCTACTCCAGTCAACCAGTCTCAGCAGTTTCCTGTTCTCCAAATATATATTATGCCACATGGCTCATTCTAAAGGGCAACACTGATTCTGAGATTGAATAAAATTCTGCTTTTCTAATTTCTAATTGTATACCCCAATCTAGTGACCAAAGTGGGGATAGCAACACATTTTATATTTTACTGGACAATTCCCACATAAATCCCTTTTTGAGCACCCAAATGCATGAGCATGATTTTTGATACTGCCACACATCTATGCTGCAGGGGTGAGAGGACCTAGTCTTTTTTTCTTTAGGTTCTTTTTCAACAAATTTTGTTATGCAACACGCAGCTTTTACCAAATTCTCTGGAAACACAAGCAGACCACATATTCAATTTAGACACCTTGAATTGGAGTTCTGCGCTGCCTCCAATGTGCTCCTGTCAAACATGAATCCTCCAGGAACTGCAGCCAATAACAGTATATCAGGAGCCTAGCGTGGTGGTATCATCCCATATCATAGTACCTGGTCTGGGAAATTGCCGCCCTCCAAGAACCAGTGTAGCGCCTTCCTTCACCCCCGTCTGGCAATATTCAATGAGCTTATTTAAGTGGGCATCATGGTTCTGCGGACCGTGGTCAGTGGACCTGTCTAGAGGGTCCCCGATCTTCATCTTCTTCACCTCTTCCACCTTTAAAAAATAACAACAGTGGATAACCTAGCTGAACTTATACTAAGAGGCATGGCCTAAAAACATAATGGTGCAAAAAGAACAACTGAACCTTAACTTTAAACTTAACAGGGTAATGATTTTTAGATCAAATCTGTACAGAGATCATGGCTGTTAAACTGACATTGAGGACAAAATAACAGGCACAAGCAGGGTCAGACTGGGAGCACTCTGGTGGGCCATGTTACAACCCTGATGCTTGAGTGGTTGGGGCTTGCTGCCCTTTATGGACACGTGAACCTTTCAAGGCAAGCAGACTACAGGACAACTTCTGCCCACTCTCATACCGGCTTGAGCTAACAGTTAGTATCCTTCTAAAGCTCAGCATTGGACTACATATATATGGATTGTGGGTACACATCTATTGTATACAAAGTGATGCAATTATGCTAAAGCTTCCTTGTTGGACAAACCTACTATTCTTAGAGGTTTACTAGTCAGGGGTAATTCTGTGCCCCGAGTATATTTATTTGCTCTCCACCCTTGCTGCAGAAGGAAATGAAGTGAAGAAGTATTTTCTGCATAATGACTAGCAGAGCAGAAATAAGGGGAGATTAACACAATGGTCCACCACACTCCCTCCTGATGAAGGTATAAACACCGAAACGCTGAGGGGTCTTTGGTGTTTCATCCACTAGGTATACTGCTTTACAATTTGTTTTTTGTCTGGTTCATTGCTGGTTTACTTTTTCTTGCTTGTCTATTCAATATTGACAGATGATTGAAATAGACAGTCACTGTGTAAATCTCCGCTAATTCCTGCTCTGCTAATCATTATACAGAAAATGCTTCTTCTTTGATCACTTTTTTGCACAGTGCCTCCCTACGTGTGTACCCTAGTGCCACCTAGTGGTCAATACATATAACACGCTAACTACTAAGTGTATATACTATTTTGTCTCTTTCTCTGTATAGCATCCAGTCACCATTATTAAAATAGCCTCTTTTATTTTAACTGATCCTGGTTTGTGTGTAGTGAATGGACACACTCAGCTATACTTTGAACCCTTTCTACCTTCTTTTGAATTTTCCTCATTCCTTATGGTGTGCAACTGCAATCTTGAGTCTTAAAGTGGACCAACACCCAGGGGGGATCAGATCCCTCCCCGCTGGGCATCCGAAATCGGGATGCCCCGCTGTGTGAAACCCCGCAGGACGCCCAGAAACCTTACCTTTTACCCGTTCCAACGTCGCATGCGCGAGCCGCGGCCACATCTCGCGCTTCTCTCTAGCAGGGCGCGCACCCGCGCTGGCCGTTTGTGAATGGCGCTCCCTGTTAGAGGGAAGCGCGAGATGAGGACTCCGGCCTGCTCAGAGCCGCTGTGGTTGTCCGTTGCTTGTCCGTACATACCACAGCGGCTCTGAGCGCTCGGATTGGACGAGCGCTCGTGTAGGAGCGGGGTGAAGTGAGTTTTTTAGGGCAATCTGGGGGGTTTCACGCAGCGATCGGGGTGCCCCGCGGAAGTGGACCAAAACCCTGGATAGTGAAAATCCTGAGTGTTGGTCCACTTTAACATTTTAATCTTTTAGACACAGCTTTGATTATATGTAAAACAAATGGTCAAACCCCATTGCCATTGGTCAGCTTAAAGCATTAGTCTAGCTAATTACTACTAAGCCTAGGTACAGGACTTACCACTCTGCGCACAAACTGATCATGTATAGACTCCTCTACGAAGAGCCTGCCGGCGGCAATGCAGTTCTCCCCTTTGTTGAAGAAGACGGAGCTCATCCCCTGCAACAAAATATAGCATGGGTCATGCTAAAAATGTGTGTTGGCTCTCTCAGGAGATCCTTTACAGGTAGGGATAGATAGAGCAGGTTACAGAACTATGCAGCTCCTTAAAAGTGCAATATTTAGTAGGTGGTCTAATGAGCTATTAAAAGGTGGGGGGGGGGGCTAAATACTTTTTACATACCAGAATGAGGACTCACCATTCGAACAGCCTTGTCCAGGTCGCAGTCACTGAAGATGATGAGGGGAGATTTACCCCCCAACTCCAGAGACACTTTTTTCACATTACTCAGAGCGCAGCTAGAAGCACAAAGCAACCATTTCTTTTTGTTTTTTTATATAATTTTCACACTTTTATTTAAACCATCATAATTCATTTTTCATGTCATCCTTTATACCAACCCCATCATCCATGTCTTCAACATCATCATCACTGTCACCATCATCCTTTATATCACCATCAGCATCTATATCACCATCATGCTTTATACCATCATAACCATCTATATCACCCTCATCCATTATATCATCAGCAGCATCTATATCACCACCAACCTATATATCATCATCAGCATCTATATAACCATCATCCTTTATATCATTAGCATCTATATCATCATCAACCTTTATATAATCATCATAATCATCAATGTCAATATCACCATCATCCTTTATATCAGCACCATCTATTTCACTATCATCATACATATCACCATTATGATTTATGTCATCAGCATCATCCATATCGCCATCATCAGCATATCATCATATAACATCATCGCCCATATCATTAATATCATCACCATTTATATCAACGTCATCCTTTATATAATCAGCAGAAGCATCTATATCACCATCATTCTTTATACCATCATCACCATCCATATCACCATCATGTTTTATATCATCACCATCTATGATGATCATCATCAATATCACCTTTATATCATCATTATATCTTATTATTATAATTATTATAATAATTATAATTATAATTATTATTATATTATTATACCTTTATATCATCATTAGCATCTATATCACCATTATCCTTTATATCATCATTAGCCTCTATATCACCAGTATCCTTTATGTCATCATTAGCCTCTATATCACCTTCATCCTTTATATCATCATTAGCATTTATCATCATCAACCTTTATATAATCATAATCCATATTTCCATCTTTATTATTACTATCATCATCATCATAATCAGTTTCACTATCATCCTTTATATCATCATCAGCATCCATATCATTAAAGAAGCACTATCGCAAAATTGTGTAATATTAAAAATCCATATAAACACGTCAGCTAAAGAGAGGAGGGGTCACCTATACATCCGAACTGAATAAAACCCCCACCAAGCTTGTGGTTTATTCTCTCACGGTAGGAATAAAATCCAGGGTGACAGGTCCCGTCTATCAAGCTCTGTCACCCCTGATATCCTCTTCCTTGTCTGGCTCGATATTTCTTGCAGCCGGGTGCATAACTGACCCTTCCTCCCGCCATCTAGCATATTTATATAGATTTTTATCATTGGGCCATTACTAACTAGTGCTCCTTTAACATCATCCTCATCAATGTCAGTTTCACCATCATGCTTTATATTAACAGCAGCATCTATCTCACTATCATCTTTTATAACATTATCCATATCACCATTATCCTTTAGAACATCATCATCCGTATCACCACCACCCTTTAGAATATCATTATCCATATCATTAATAATAACATCATTATTTATAACAACAATATCCTTTATATAATCATCAGCATTTATATCACCATCATCCTTTAGATCATCTTCCATAGTATCATCCTTGGAGATATAATACTTTTGCAACAGCTTATAGCTTGTCTTTGAATGTGATTAGTGACTTTTGCTAGATTTACTGCAGTTTACGGCAAATATGACAAATGATGACACTAGATGATGATGTGACCAATGCTCAACTGAAGAGTTTCTATGCATTTTACTGCTTTGTTGTATTTCCTGTACATTGAGCCGAGCTCTATGGCTGGTACTTCCTTCTTTTCCCTCTGTGTTTTAGCCACCATGTAAGGTGAGATTCTCTTACTGCATTCATGTTCCAGTAAAGCAAGTTCCTGGTATACCACTAAGGTCTTTCTGTATTATGACTCCTCTGTACCCAGCACTCACACTCTGCAACAATCCTACATATAATCAATATCATCATCAACCATACTTTTAAATCATTATCATCCATATAATCAATATCATACTTATCGCCATCATCCATTATATCATAATCATCCATATACCATGTTTAGTTACCTTTGCATGATCTGTTTGCCTATGGGGGTTGACCCCGTAAATCCAATTTTCCTCACATCTGGGTGGTCGGTTAGTCTCTGTCCAGTTATTGATCCTAAACAGAAAATATAAATGACATAAAAATTCATATACAGTAAAGAAAAAGAACTACAAAGGAAAATATCAATTAGGCAACTGACCCTCAGCAGAAAAGCACAGCTGAAACAAATGGCACCCGCATAATAGGGGAAATAATAGGACAAAGCTCTGATGATTTGAGATAAGGGGTCAGATCGGGCTGTCCCCCTACACCAGCTCAGAAAGATGTTGTCCTGGGATTGACTTGACTGCCTCTACTTGTTTTTTTTTTACCAGTAATTGAGGATGAGAAAAGTACATACGCAATAACAATTACCAGTAAAAAACAAATGCCGGCACCACCAGGCCAGTGGCCAGTAAATAAAGAAAAATATATATCGGACAGGTGGCAGCCCTAGTCCTGACTTATAACATCATCTGTCTCTAATCTAATTTGCACATACAGAACACTTACCAGAGCCAGGCAGAATATTCACTACCCCTTTGGGGAATCCGGCTTTCACCGTCAGCTCTCCAAACTTCAGTGCGGTTAGAGGTGTCACCTGTACCAATAAAGGGTGACATTTATACAGATGATGATGAAATGCAATGGATGCCCCTGCCATGAGCCAGGGAGCAGCAATAGCTGTTGCCTTTCTAATCCCTTACATCCTTGGTATCCTTTCTTATACTCTAATAGAGTATAAGCTCTTCACCCTTCTTTATTCTCCCTTATACCCTAATAGATTGTAATCAGATACCCTTCTGTATCCTCCCTTATACCCTAATAGATTGTAAGATCTTCTCCTTCTGTATCCTCCCTTATACCCTAATAGATTGTAAGCTCTTTCCATTCTCTATCTTCCCTTATACCCTAATAGATTGTAAGCTCTTATATCTTCTGTATTCTCCCTTATACCCTAATAGATTGTAAGCTCTTTCCATTCTCTATCTTCCCTTATACCCTAATAGATTGTAAGCTCTTATATCTTCTGTATTCTCCCTTATACCCTAATAGATTGTAAGCTCTTTCCATTCTCTATCTTCCCTTATACCCTAATAGATTGTAAGCTCTTATATCGTCTGTATCCTCCCTTATACCTTAATAGATTGTAAGCTCTTTCCATTCTCTATCTTCCCTTATACCCTAATAGATTGTAAGCTCTTCCCCTTCTGTATCCTCCCTTATACCCTAATAGATTGTAAGCTCTTCCCCTTCTGTATCCTCCCTTATACCCTAATAGATTGTAAGCTCTTCCCCTTCTGTATCCTCCCTTATACCCTAATAGATTGTAAGCCCTTATATCTTCTGTATCCTCCCTTATACCCTAATAGATTGTAAGCTCCTCTCCTCTTCTGTAGCCTCTCTTATACCCTAATAGATTATAAGCCCTTGCATTTTCTGTATCCTCCCTTATAATTTAATATATTGTAAGTTCTTCCTCCTTCTGTATCCTCCCTTATACCCCAATACATTGTAAGCTCTTCCCCTTTCTGTATCCTCCCTTATATCCTAATACATTGTACCTGTTTTATTGTTTAAAGTCATATATAATTCTCTTATATTTCTATATATATATTGTGTGATGTGGCACCATTTGTTATCATGCTCCCGCTTATGCGGAGCGCATTATGCAGCGATCTCCGTTTAAATTGGTTGCACTGTTTTCTTTTAATTTGATACCGCGCTCTTGTACACCGCTCTGCATATGGCGGCGACATTTACCTCAGGCGCTACGGCGCAGTCATTGGCTGTTTAGTTCACGTGGGCGCGTCTTTTCGCGCTATTCGGAGGGAGGCAGGCGGACCCTTTTCCGTCACTCCTCCGCGGCCCGCCCCTCGAGGTGTATGGGGGCGCCATCTTGTCTCGGTGGTGCTGCGTAGCTGGCTTCTCTGTTTTTGCGGTCTGTAAGTGCCCTCGCGGGCTATCTTTTCTTAATACTCCTACGTTATATGTATGTCTTACGGGATCCTCTCTTATGTCTTTCAGGTCTATAGAACTAGTGGTTTCTCCCGGCCGTTACAGTTGATAGAGGGAATTTTTTTTTTTTTTTTTTAATACCTTAAATCCTCCCACTTCCCTTGCGGTGCATTGGGGCATCCCGGGTTTGCTCTAGCATTATTCCCAATTGGCCAATTGAGCCACGATAATCACCATATGGAGGCTTCTCAAGACAATAAGTCCGGGGTTCCTTCGGGACAAGGCCGGTTCTGTACTGATTGTGGGATTTCCCCTGTACCTTGTGACTTCAAGGTCTGTCTCTCCTGCGCCCAGCAGACTGTTGCGCGGTTGTCTGGGATGCCCCTTCTGGGGGCTGCGTCCCCTGAGGCCTTGCCTACTCCCCCTCGCTTACATACAGCTCAGGTTGTGGCGCATGCTAGTGGGGATGCTCAATCTGATTTTGCTACTAGATTGGCAGATCTGGAGAGGCGGAGGGGCGGTTCTGAGCCACGCAAAGCCATTGGCAAGACACGGCATTTGATTGATAATGTGTATGTTTGCCCTATGACTTCTGATGCGATGGATGACATTGTTGGGTTTTCCCCTGAGGGGGAATTATTCTCTGAGTCTGAATCTGAGGATCAGAATAGATCCCATGATGATCCCATGACGGGGTCCAAGCATTGGGATGCAGCTGATACTGACAGGCTGCTAGCCCATTTATTTGAAGTGCTTGAAATCTCTCCCCCTGTTGCTCCTCCTCCGCAGCAGGGAGAATTATTTTATGCTGCTAAACCACACTGGGAGTTCCCCGCACAGGCACATTTCAACAATCTCGTTTCCCAGGAATGGGAGAAGCCTAGTAGGCTTCCTGGTGTACCTAAAAGCTGGGATAAGAGGTATCCCTTTCCTCTGGAAACAGCTAAATTATGGTGTTCCCCACCAATACTTGGACTATCTCATACCTCTGTGGTGCACTCACCTGACACTACCACTTTAAAAGATGTGGAAGACCGGCGCATTGATCAGCTGGCCTTTCATGGTTTTGCCTGTGCGGGGACCGCGCTGCGCCCTGTGTGTGCATCTGCTATTACAACTGTAGCGATCAGAAGATTGATCAGAAGTGCCTTAGAGGGCGGTTCTGCGGCTTTGGGCAGAGATGATTAACTGGCTTATGTATTGTGAGGAATGTACTTCATATGTTCTTGCTGCCCTGGAAGATGCCATTAGAATGTGCGGCAGAACCTCTGCCCTGCTGGTTGCTATACGCCATTCTGTTTGGCTGCGCCAATGGATGGCTGATACTGCTGCTAAGAAGGCTCTTACTGGGGCTCCCTTTAAAGGGCTGCGCCTTTTGGGGGAACGTCTGGATATGGGGTTCATTTGCCTTGTTCCTCTGCGGGAAAGGGGCAAAGGCTATTATTCCAATCTTTTCACTGTCCCCAAAAATCCGTCGGGTCTATAGACATCAAGGATGCTTACCTTCATGTGCCAATTTTTGCAGGCCATCAAAAAATTCTCAGGTTCGCAGTGGAAGATCAGCATTACCAGTTTGTGGCTCTGCCATTTGATCTTACCTCTGCTCCCAGGGTGTTCACCAAGGTGCTGGCAGGAGTGATGGCTCTGTTGAGATCTCAGGGCATTCGCATTCTTCCTTACCTGGACGACATTCTTGTAGCTTCTCAGACTTTGCAACAAGCAGAGATGGACGTTCAGACAGTGGTATCCACTCTTGAAACGTTTGGCTGGGTGATCAATCTTCCCAAATCCCTGTCTCCTTCCTGGGTAAAGTCATTTCTGGGCATGACTCTGGATACACCTCAGGTCAAGGTCTTTCTCCCTCAGCCGAAGGTAGAGAGTCTTCAGTCACAAACACAGCTCCTTCTGTCTTGCCCTCATCTGTCCATCAGACAGGCAATGCAGCTGGTGGGTTTGATAGTGTCCAGCTTCGAGGCTGTCCATATGCTCAGTTTCACATGAGACCTCTCCAGGTTCATCTCTTGTCAACATGGGATCGGGACCCAGGGATCAGGTATTTGTACTGTCCCCTCTGGCCAGGCGGTCTCTGTCATGGTGGCTGGATCCAAGGAATCTACTAGTGGGCAGATCTTTTCTGACTCCCTGCTGGGAGGTGGTCACCACGTATGCCAGTCTGACTGGTTGGGGGGGCTTTTGGAAGTCCCTGAAATTCCAGGGGCAGTGGGGTCCTCAGGAGGTCCATGCCCCAATCAACATTCTCGAACTGAGGGCAATAAGGTTAGTGCTTTCCCATCTGACCAAGTGCCTTCGGGGTCTGGCGGTACAGATACGCTCAGACAACCAGACGGCGGTTGCCTACATCAATCATCAGTGAGGAACCAGGAGCAAGAGGGCTCTCAAGGAAGTATCCCTGATTCTGTCATGGGCAGAGGACAATGTTCCCTGCATCTCGGCTGTGTGCATTCCGGGGGTGGAGAATCTGGAAGCAGACTCTCTGAGCAGGGGGGCTTCTCGCAGGGGAGAATGGTCCCTCAGCAACAGGGTGTTTCACTCTCTGTGCCTTCGTTGGGGCCAGCCGGATGTGGACCTGTTTGCGTCCCATCACAATCACAAGCTTCCAGCCTTTGTCTCCCTGTCACAGGATCCCCTGGCCCTGTCAGTGGATGCTCTGGCAATATCTTGGAAAAGCTTTCAGCTCCTTTGTGTTTTTCCTCCATTTCCTCTGCTGGGCAAGGTGCTGCGCAAAATAGCCCAGGAAGGGGTGCCAGCCATTCTGGTGGCCCCATGTTGGCCAAGAAGAATTTAGTTCGCAGAAATCATACAGCTGGCAGTAGATCGTTTCGTCCTGCCCCTGGTGCCAGACCTGCTCACTCAGGGGCAGCTGCGCCACCCCAATTTACAAACGCTGGCTTTGACGGCCTGGCTGCTGAAACCTCCATCTTGATGGACAAAGGGTTGCCGGCCTCTGTAGTTAATACCATGATCAGAGCTAGGAAGAAATCTTCTTCTACCATTTACTACAGGGTTTGGCGTGCTTACATTGACTGGTGTGAGTCTAGGTCACTTCCATGTCGGGTGTTCTCAATTCCCAGGATATTGGAAGTGTTACAACATGACTTGGATCTGTGTTTTCAGCTTAGTACTCTTTTCCAAAGATCTTTTGCTCAGCATCATCTGGTCAAGGCCTTCTTTCAAGGCATTACTCATTTGTGTCCTCCATGCAAGCCCATGTTACCTGTTTGGGATTTGAACTTGGTTTTGTCTCCCATGCAAGGGTCTCCTTTTGAACCTTTGCAGGATGCGGCTTTGTCCACTCTTACTGTCAAGGTGGCCTTTTAGGTGGCTATTACCTCAGTCAGGCGAGTTTCTGAATTGGCGGCGCTTTGCATCAAGCCTCCTTATTTTGAAAGACACCAGGACAAGGTGGTGTTTCGCTTTAAAACTGATTTTCTGCCTAAGGTTGTGTCTGCTTTTCATCTCAATCAGGACATTGTGTTGCCTTCCTTGTGCCCTAACCCGGGTAACCTCAAGGAAAGGGTGTTACACTCTCTTGATGTAGTTAGGGCTGTGAAGTTCTATTTGGTGGCTACTGAATCCTTTAGGAAGACCGATGCTTTCTTTGTGGTTCCGTCAGGTCCTAAGAAGGGCCAGGCTCCTGTTAAATCCACTATCAGCAAGTGGATCCGTCAGGCCGTGATTCAGGCCTATTCTGCTAAGGGAAAGAAACCTCCTTTCCGCCTTACTGCTCATTCCACTCGTGCTATTGGTGCCTCTTGGGCTTTTCAGCACCAGGCTTCTGTTGAACAAGTATGCAAGGCCGCAACTTGGTCTTCTGTTCATACCTTTTCTAAGTTTTACAAGGTTGATGTTAAGGCCTCAGCTGATGCTGCTTTTGGCCGCATAGTTCTGCAGGCGGCAGTGGTTTAGACTGCTTGCTGTTGCTTTTGGGGGATCCTACCCTACCTTACGGACACTGCTATTGGATGTCCCATGTGTAAGGATATCTTTCGGAACGGGACGTGATGTATACTATGAATAATACAGTTCTGTGAAATACTCACCTGTAGAATTGTTATTATGAGTATACATCACGTCCCGTTCCGCCCCACCCTTGTCGTTCTTGTTACCTCTTCATGGTGATTGTTGTTTATATTCTCCCGGCCTTTGTTTACTGGTTTTTAAATACTGGGGTTCTGTGGGAGGTACCTCGGTATATATGGGCCGGGAGGGGCCACTTTTTCTGCTCTGCAGTCACGTGACATCTGAAGATGAATAACCCATGTGTAAGGATATCTTTCAGAACGAGACGTGATGTATACTCATAATAACAATTCTACAGGTGAGTAATCACAGAATTGTATTTTTCTCATGATTGACCTTGGAGCCCAACACTTCTGTATACTGCGCTATCAGTGAGGCCACCTCCTCTCCCTCATTTGCCCAAGAGACAAACACAGATACATCATCAGCGTTGCCAGTGTAGCCAATGACCGTCAAAGAAGGGTCACCAGACACACTCAGAGGAACCCCATATAACCTCCTAATGAAGGGATCAATCGCAAACACATACAGTAGGGGACTCAGAGGGCACAACAGAGCCAGCCTCAAAAGGCCTGCCAACCCAACCATTAACAAGAGGGAAGCTCTCAGCCCCTTCACACAAGGTTTGTAGCCAATTAATTAACCTACACGGCAGGCCATACTTGCCAAGAAGCAGCCACAGATGACCCTATCAAAAGCCTTTGCCTGGTCCAATGCAAACAAGTACTTTTCCCAGCTCGCAGCCCTGCAACTGCTGAGAAGGTGCTTCTACCTTGGATTGAGCAGAGCTGATGACGGGAAAGCAGTCGCTCTACCACTGCTGACACGCACCAGAACAAAATCTTTGCCAGTATCTTTCTATCGACATTGAGAAGGCTGATGGGGCACCAGTTCTCAATCATCGAAGAGTCCTTACCTTTTGACAGAAGGATCACAGCTAAGTGCCTCATGGAGGGAGGGAGCCCTCTACCAGACAGTAGTTAAAGACCTCCACCAAATGTGGTGCCAGGAAGGTTTTAAAGTGGACCAACACCCACCGCTGATCGGCCTGGGAATCTATAAGATTCCCGGGCCGATCGGCTCCCTGCCTGCGGGGTGCCCCGCTGTGTGAAACCCCCCAGGACGCCCGCAAATCCTACCTGTTCCTCGTTCCCGATCGGGGTGCCCCGCGGAAGTGGACCAACACCCAGGATAGTGAAAATCCTGGGTGTTGGTCCGCTTTAAAGCACTTATAAAATTCTACTGTCAGACCATATTACCCGGGCGACTTTGATGACAAGGTGATCAATTGATCTTACCACCGCATTGGCTGTGATCAGCTCTACGAAGCTAGTCAAAGTGTCCAGGAAACTTTCCATCTTTACTTGGTCAAGAACCTTCCTCCCCAAGAGGTCAGCATAAAAGGACCTAATAATCCTGTCTGCAATTCTGGTAGGGATCAAGAAAGTGGTATTTCCCATAATTCTCCTCCAGAACCAGAGAAGCAGGCCGGTCATACTGACAATTCCTGATGAGAAGCTTGACTTCAGATATTGATCTCCACCATTCGAGACAAGGAAGTCCAGTTTCCTCCACAAGCACTGGTAGGCTATGTACTTATCAAGCTGTTTCCTTTTTCCTAGCCCTCTGAAAGGCCCAGCAGTTCTCAATTTGATCAGCTCCCACCACTCAGACCTGCTACTGCAAAAATACTTTAAAGAAACCTGTGCCTGAAAAAATTCCTCTAAGGGATGTTTTACTCTTTCCTCCTCAAGTAGAGATGAATTCATTCACTAGATGCATTCACTAGATGCCCCTTCCCCTTGTGGGTGTATCAGGGCCATTCAGGACCATAGATAGCAAAACGTGATTTGGTAACTCGACCACCTGCAGCTTCGGAGGCTGAGAAACCGAGCCCTCCTTAAAAAAAAATCTATTCTTCTCTGACTTCTATCTCGCTGAAAAGTGAAGCCCCGTGAGGTCCAGGGAGTGCTTAATGTGCACATCCTCCACCGCAATTGTCCATCCTGCCTGGGAAGGCTCTCCTAGGAAGGCCTCAGGCTTCACAGGTCTCAAGTAGTCAGATGTGGCTCAGCTCTCCAGGCACACCCACCTGATTACCCAATTGTAAGCTCTTCCTCTTCTGTATCTTCTCTTATACCTTAATAGACTGTAAGCTCTTCCTCCCTCTGTATCTTCCCTTATGCCCTAATAGACTGTAAGCTATTCCTCTTCTATATTCTCCTTTATGCCCAAATAGATTGTAAGCTCTTCCCACTTGTGTATTCTGCCTTATAACCTAATAGATTGTAAGATTTTCCACCTTTGCATCCCCCTCTATACTCCAATAGATTGTAAGCTCTTCCTCCTCCTGTATCCTTCCTTTATAGGGGGTTGTTAAATTTGCCTTTAATGACATCTAAGTGTCAGCACCCACTTACCTGCGCCCCGTTCCTGTCGCGCTCCCCGTACCGCCGCGCGGCTTCCTGGTCGGCGGCCGCGGCGGGCGGCGGCTCTCCTTCCTTCTGGCGCGCGCGCGCCTGGGTCCTCTCTGGCCGGCGTCCCCGGCTCCGGCGCTCGTGCTCGCGCACACGCGCGAGCACGTTGTGTTTATGCCCTCCGGCGCCGCTGTTCTCAGCGCGGCCGCCGGAGGAGAATTAATTAAAGAGACAGGTGTGGGTGGGGGGAATGTTCCCTTGTCACTGGCCAATCCCATCTGCACGTCACTCCCTCACTACTTCCCTCCAATCAGCTCTCTCTGAATTCTGGGCAGCTAGCCCTATGCGTCCAATCTGTTTAAAGTTCCTGGTTGCACCAATCACTACACTGACTCTCCTTGGCCAATTATGTCTGTTCCCTATTTAACCTCAACCCAGTCAGTCTGTCATTGCCTGTTATAGCGCCTAGACCCTTGTAGCTGTTTATCCTCGTTTTTGATCCTGACTCCAGTTGCCGACCCTTGCTTGTTTGACCATCCTCGATCTCCGTTCCTGTCGCCGACCCTTGCCAGTTTGACCTTCCTTGATCTCCACTCCTGTTGCCGACCCTTGCCAGTTTGACCATCCTTGATCTCCGTTCCTGTTGCCGACCCTTGCTTGTTTGACCATCCTCGATCTCCGTTCCTGTTGCCGACCCTTGCCTGTCTATTGGACTGCCATCCTTACGCTCACATACCGGCTGCCCGATTCCACTTCCAGCCGCGGGCTCTCCAGCACTCTGTACCGTAAGACCTCATCCTTTGAGCCATAAAGTCCTGGGGGCAACCGATCCCGAGCAGGCGTGTTCTGCGTCTCGGCAAGCGGGGGCTCCTATAGGTGAAGCTGGCTGCGGAGATTGGGGGTTGGGGCCCTTACCAAGAGAGCTGGAGTTGTCCAAGTGGTAATTGAGGTTCCGGGAGCGTGACAGTATAACAGGCCCAAAAAAAAATCATTATGGAAGACCTGGTACAGCAAGTGCAGGCGATGGCCACCGCTATCAATCAACTTGCCCAGAGGGTGGCCAACCAAGAAACCCGCCAGACTTCAGCACCCGCTGTATCACCTCATATTCCTGAGCCTAAGGTTCCTTTGCCCGAAAAATTCTTTGGAGACCGGGCCGGCTTCTCAAATTTCAAGAATTCGTGTGAACTTTACTTTAGGCTGCGGCCTTTATCTTCTGGCACAGAAACCCAACGGGTGGGTTTAATTATTTCTTTGTTACAAGGAGATCCCCAGTCATGGGCTTTCAGCTTGCTCCCTGAAGATCCTGCCTTACACTCCGTAACATCTTTTTTTTCTGCTATGGGAGTGTTGTATGCGGATCCAGATCGTCAGTCCACGGCGGAAAACAGGCTTCGGGCCTTGAAGCAGGGTCGGAATTCCGCCGAGGACTACAGCGCTGAGTTCCGGCGCTGGGCAGTAGAATCTACCTGGAATAATCCAGCCCTGTGTAGCCAATACCGTTTGGGGCTGTCCGAAAATATTAAAGATGCCCTGGTCAACTTTCCTACTCCAAAAGATTTGGACCAGCTTATGCAGGTCTCCATCAGGATCGATAGGCGTCTTAGGGAGAGAGCCAGGGAAAGGGTTAGAGCTACTACGCCTTTTAAACCTTCACAAACTCCCAGCCCTTCAACTTCTGGTGGGGTAAACTCCTCCTCTCCCTCTCAAGAGGAGCCAATGCAGGTTGGCAGAGCCCGTCTTTCTCAGGACGAGAAACAACGAAGACGGTCTTTGGGTCTTTGTCTCTACTGTGGGTCCCCGGGGCATTTTGCCAGGTCTTGCCCAAATAAGGGATATCCGGCGGGAAACTTTCTTGCCTAGGTCAGGAAGAGGGTGCTGACCTAGGTGAATTGAAGCATTACCCTCACCATGATAAGATGTTAATCCCTACAGAGCTTTTCTGGGGTCCTTCCAAACAGGCAGTATCTGCGTTTGTAGATAGTGGAGCTGCAGGTAACTTCCTGGATCGGAACATAGTCTCCATCCTGGGAGTTCCACTGGTACCTCTAGAAAAGTCTCTTCAGGTTTTGGCCATCAACGGGAAGGCCATCCTGGGAGGGCCGGTCAGTCACAAGACCCCCCCTCTCAGATTGGTGGCCGGCTCATCTCATACTGAACTTATAGAATTTCTGGTGTTTGATTGTCCGGAAACACCAGTAGTTTTGGGATACCCATGGCTAAAGCTCCATAACCCCGTATTCAATTGGCAATCCGGTGATCTGATTAAGTGGAGTAATTTCTGCAGATCACATTGCTTCTCCACCATCCTTAAGAGTGTGCAGATTTCGCCCCAAGAACTGCCTCTGCCTTATATAGATTGGGCAGATGTCTTTTCTGAGCGGTCCGCTGACAATCTTCCCCCACACAGACCCTATGACTGTCCCATCGACTTACTTCCGGGAACCATTCCTCCTAGGGGCAAAATCTATAATCTGAATCGAGCTGAAGAGCAGGCCATGAAAGAATATATTTCTGAAAATCTGAGTAAAGGCTTTATCCGCCCATCTACTTCACCGGCGGGTGCCGGCTTCTTTTTTGTGGAGAAGAAGGATGGGGGTTTAAGGCCTTGCATAGATTATAGAGCCTTGAATAAGATCACTATTAAAAATCGTTATCCTCTTCCCTTAATAGGTGATTTATTTAATCAGGTAGTGGGGGCTCGAATTTTTTCTAAACTAGATCTAAAGGGGGCCTACAACCTGATCCGTATTCGGCAAGGGGATGAATGGAAAACGGCGTTCAATGTTAAGGATGGCCATTACGAATATCTAGTGATGCCTTTTGGCCTTTGTAATGCTCCTGCAGTCTTTCAAGACTTCGTTAATGACGTGTTTCGTGACTTTTTGGGTAACTTCGTTGTGGTTTACTTGGATGACATCCTCATTTACTCTAAGAACCTCTCCGAACACAGGCAACATGTAAAACTGGTCCTCCAGAAGTTGAGAGAGAATAACTTATACGCTAAAATTTCTAAGTGTATGTTTGAGGTCGCCTCCGTTCCCTTCTTGGGATATATTATTTCTAGTCAGGGGTTGGAGATGGATGGGGGAAAAGTTTCGGCAGTACGGGATTGGGTGCAACCCAAATCCTTAAAAGAATTACAACGCTTTTTAGGGTTTGCCAATTTCTATCGACGCTTTATCAAGGGTTTTTCTAGTATCGTTGCACCTCTCACTAATCTCACCCGCAAAGCCGCGTTCACTGTTAACTGGTCACCATCAGCTATTGAAGCCTTCCGTGTCCTAAAACAGGCTTTTACTTCGGCGCCAGTTTTAGTGCACCCTGACGTCAACAAACCTTTTATTGTTGAGGTTGATGCGTCTGAATTGGGTGTGGGGGCTGTTTTATCGCAATTCTCTGGATCTCCTGAACGTATGCATCCATGTGCCTATTTCTCTCGGAAATTTAATACCGCGGAACAAAATTATGACGTTGGCAATAGGGAACTATTAGCTATTAAACTGGCATTTGATGAATGGCGTCACTGGTTAGAGGGCTCTCTGCATCCTATCACTGTATATACCGATCATAAAAATCTTGAGTATATAGGCTCCGCCAAGAGGTTGAATTCTCGACAGGCCCGTTGGGCATTATTTTTTTCACGTTTCAATTTTATTATTACTTTTAAACCGGGTGTAAGAAATACTAAAGCCGATGCTCTATCGCGTATGTTCGGTGAGTGTAAAGATCGAGGAGATTTTGGGGAACCTATTTTACCTGCAGGTTGTGTGGTCGGGGCCCTACTCCCCGATCTTTCTAATGTTCTTGCGCCGTTCCAAGATGATTCCCCTGTAAATGTACCAGCAGGACGTCAATTTGTGCCACCGCATTTGCGTTCCGACGTTATCCGCGAATTCCACGACGCCAAAACTGCCGGGCATCTGGGAATTCGTAAAACTTTTATTTTAGCTCGACGTCATGTATGGTGGCCTTCTATGAGACGTGATATCACTACCCTTATCGACGCATGTCCTGTTTGTGCACGAAGTAAAGGGGTACACAAGGCCCCTAGTGGGTATCTGATTCCGCTTGAGATCCCTAAAGAACCGTGGTCTCACATCTCGATGGATTTTATTGTTGATTTACCCCTCTCGCATGGGAACACTGTGATTTGGGTAGTCGTTGATAGATTTAGTAAGATGGCTCATTTTATTGCTTTACCCAAGCTACCCTCGGCTCCGGAACTTTCGCGCTTGTTCATCTCGCATATTTTTCGTCTTCATGGTATTCCAGTAAATATTGTTTCCGATCGGGGTGTGCAATTTATATCACAATTTTGGAAAAATTTTTGTTCACGTTTGGGGATTCAGGTTTCTTTGTCCTCCGCGTATCATCCCCAGTCTAATGGGCAGACCGAAAGAACGAATCAGAGCCTAGAACAATATTTAAGATGTTACATCTCTGACACTCAGGAGCAGTGGTCGGAATTTATTGACTTTGCGGAGTTCGCGTATAATAATGCGCCGAGTGATAGTACCAAAATATCCCCGTTCTTCTGTAATTATGGAAAGCATCCTAAGGCTTCTTCTTTTTCTGCAGCACCTTCTGATTTTCCGGTCTTAGAAGAGTGGCTTCAGAAACGGAAAGAGGTTTGGGCATGTGTCAAGAAAAATTTAGAAACTATGCGCGTTAAATATAAAAAGTTTGCTGATCGTCACAGGTCTCAGGAACCTATCCTTCAGTGTGGAGACCTCGTTTGGGTTTCCACTAGGAATATCGCTCTCCGTCAGCCTTCTTATAAATTGGGTCCTAAATTTATTGGTCCTTATCCTATTATCAGAAAACTTAATAATGTTACCTATAAAGTACAGCTTCCTTCTACTATGAAGATCTCCGACTCATTTCATGTTTCTCTGTTGAAGCCTGCTAAAGACTCTTCTCCTGTTGGTCCTCCTCCGGTTTTAGTAGACA
This sequence comes from Gastrophryne carolinensis, assembly GCA_027917425.1. Taxonomy (NCBI): domain Eukaryota; kingdom Metazoa; phylum Chordata; class Amphibia; order Anura; family Microhylidae; genus Gastrophryne; species Gastrophryne carolinensis. The sequence continues at coordinate 224,374,125 of CM051235.1, forward strand.
ATGCACAAGAATATGAAGTAAACAAGATTTTGGATTCTCGTAGAGTGCGTAATACTATACAGTATTTAATTGACTGGGTTGGTTATGGTCCTGAGGAGAGATGCTGGGTTTCTTCTAGGGATGTTCACGCCAGGGCTCTGGTAAAGAAATTTCACCGTGACAATCCGGAAAAACCTGGTGAGGGTCCGGAGGCCCCTCGTGAGGGGGGGGGTAATGTCAGCACCCACTTACCTGCGCCCCGTTCCTGTCGCGCTCCCCGTACCGCCGCGCGGCTTCCTGGTCGGCGGCCGCGGCGGGCGGCGGCTCTCCTTCCTTCTGGCGCGCGCGCGCCTGGGTCCTCTCTGGCCGGCGTCCCCGGCTCCGGCGCTCGTGCTCGCGCACACGCGCGAGCACGTTGTGTTTATGCCCTCCGGCGCCGCTGTTCTCAGCGCGGCCGCCGGAGGAGAATTAATTAAAGAGACAGGTGTGGGTGGGGGGAATGTTCCCTTGTCACTGGCCAATCCCATCTGCACGTCACTCCCTCACTACTTCCCTCCAATCAGCTCTCTCTGAATTCTGGGCAGCTAGCCCTATGCGTCCAATCTGTTTAAAGTTCCTGGTTGCACCAATCACTACACTGACTCTCCTTGGCCAATTATGTCTGTTCCCTATTTAACCTCAACCCAGTCAGTCTGTCATTGCCTGTTATAGCGCCTAGACCCTTGTAGCTGTTTATCCTCGTTTTTGATCCTGACTCCAGTTGCCGACCCTTGCTTGTTTGACCATCCTCGATCTCCGTTCCTGTCGCCGACCCTTGCCAGTTTGACCTTCCTTGATCTCCACTCCTGTTGCCGACCCTTGCCAGTTTGACCATCCTTGATCTCCGTTCCTGTTGCCGACCCTTGCTTGTTTGACCATCCTCGATCTCCGTTCCTGTTGCCGACCCTTGCCTGTCTATTGGACTGCCATCCTTACGCTCACATACCGGCTGCCCGATTCCACTTCCAGCCGCGGGCTCTCCAGCACTCTGTACCGTAAGACCTCATCCTTTGAGCCATAAAGTCCTGGGGGCAACCGATCCCGAGCAGGCGTGTTCTGCGTCTCGGCAAGCGGGGGCTCCTATAGGTGAAGCTGGCTGCGGAGATTGGGGGTTGGGGCCCTTACCAAGAGAGCTGGAGTTGTCCAAGTGGTAATTGAGGTTCCGGGAGCGTGACACTAAGGAAAGTCTTACCTGGGCTGGTTTCACAACCAGGGTGTTACCAGCGGCTAGGCAAGCGGCACTCTTCCATGCCAGCATCATTAGTGGGTAGTTCCATGGGATGACAATGCCGCAGACGCTGTAGGACCAATAGATTAAGAAATCTTTTAGGGTTAGGGAACTTTATTTCCAGAAAAAAAATGTATGTTATAAATGAAACAAAAAAGAAGGCCAAGCCACATATCTTATAATTGTATGTTCTACCCAGGAAGCTGAAATCCCACACTCAATAGTCTGACATCAGGGTTGTAACCATTAATTTAATTAAAATCCTTCAACTAAACAAGGCCTTCTGGTATAGTATATATTTTTGAAAGGGGGCAAGGAGGTACCCGTACAATACCTGTAGGATACCTTCTCTGTCCATCCACTGAACTTTTATTATTACTTATATTCTGCAAACAATCCACTAGATGGCACACTCTGTGCTACTAAAAGCTAACTAAACCTGGGATTTTTACACCCTTGAGTTATGATTAGGTATGATTAGGTATGATTGATCCCCCGATTTGCCCCATACTTACTACATTCCCATGGTGCATGCATGGGCCTCCTCCAATCATGATTAAGTGCTGTGCATATTAATACCCTGCAATGTCTGCTGACTGAATGATTTGCCGGGCACCACCTGCTGGCTGCGCCTTCCGGCTGCACACACCCGCCGCCAACCAGTCAAATATTCCTGGTGCAGATGCGCACAGGTGATGGGACACCAGAGGCATGCACATGCTCAGTAGAAACGAGGTTTGTGGGGCTGCTTTTTATTTTTTTATTTTTTTTCAAATGAGAGCTCCCACGGGAAATTTGCATAAATATAAAAAAATATCAGGGAAAAAGTCAGACCTGCTTTTTGATTCCAAAAGAGGCCATTTCTGCTACATACACTGAAGTCTCTAACTACAATCCGGAACGGCCCTGTGGCGGAAAATGTGGCACTGGTGAAGGCATTAACGTATATTTATGATGGTTCCATGATTTTTGCTTATTTATACTGTTATACTGTCACTGATGCCATGGGGATAGGTCCTCTTTAGTTTACTTTTCTTGTACTGCTTTATTACTTTGGTAACTGATCATTTTTTTAAGTCACTGATTTTTTGTGGGGCTATTTAGTTACTAATCTGATACATTTGCACATGGGATGAATATGGGGGTGACTCAAAGTTACAGTACTTAGCTGGTAGTTTACTTTGGATAAGCACAGAGAATTGAGAGAGATCTTAGGCAGGGTGGACATTTTGGTTACACTGATATTTTTTATGGTGTATATTACCGGTATATCTAGATTTATTTTAAAATATGTTTTTGGAAATTATGGGACTGATTTACCAAGTGTGTCCTAGGCATTTACTGTCATTTTGCTGGTTTGCCGCATTTTCTATGCTAAAAGTGGCCTATTTGCCAACACAGGCCGTGTTTGCCGTATTTAGGCCAACAACGTTTCCGCTGGGCGAATGCTGTAAAACAGCTTTTTAGTGCACCAACCTCTAGCAGCGAACCCATAGCAATCAATGTTATTTTCAGTGAGATTGTGTTGGAGAAACAACTAATAAAATGATTTTCATTATTTTGGTTTTACACCCCTTCAGTAAGGTTTAAGCTAAAACATTCTTCCATGATGTTTTCCTGGCTTGACTCTCCTTAGCCAATCACAGTCAGCTTTGCCAACATCAGGTTATATTCAGATCGGCTGAATGCTGGCAAAAGAGAAGGAGGGGAAGCTGGGGATATTATCATTTAAAGGGAGAGGCAAAAGGTAAATTTAGCCTGCTTTCTACCCCCCCCCCCCCCCCGCCCCCCGCCATGCTGGGACTGCATCTTTCATTCAGTCTACATTCAGCTGTGATTAACATTTTTTGTAAGTCCTAGTGAACTAGTGAACTCTCCCTTCTGCAGGGCTTCCTTGTGCATACACGAGTCAACTGTGTATCAGACTGTAAAGGTCCCTGATAAATGTAATATATTGAGGGACTGAATGATAACAGAAGGGAATAAGTTCAATAGAGCTTATCAGTAAATGCAACGAGCTGGTATAAAATGAATATAAAATGATGCAGCCCCTGACAGCCAGCATGAGGTGAGCAGAAAGCAGACCATGTTAAACCTTTGCTTGGAATACCCTTTGCTTGGAATATCCATTTAACTCAGATATTTCACTGTTTGAACTGCACATGAGTTTCCATTTGTTTCCCCTATGGTCCAGGTTCATGGTTGTGGCATTGCCATAAATATACAGACAATGAAAGGATAACTGTGCCATTCCAGAGCAAGGATTGGAGCACCCACCCGATTGGCTCTCTCTTGGTGAACGTCAGGTTCCGATTGGGCCGGGCTTGGTTTATGGGGATGGTGGAACCCTGTAAGAAACATAACAGAGTGACATCCCTTATTATACAGATTATATGCTAATGCCTATACAGTCACATTCATAACATTCTAATGAGCAGGGAAGTGTCACATGTCTGTGATACTATGGCAGATCCAGCCTCACACAGTCTCAGGTGACCAAATAGAAAGATCTTCCAACTGAAAAGCAATGAGTGTCACCGGACCAAGGTGTGCAAATCTTTCCATGCAAATGAAATCCATGGAATTTCTGGTGAATAATTCCTATTTCTGGTGACCAATGGGGTCTGCTGCAAAGGAAAGCCACCCTAATTTTAACTCCCTTTATCAAATCGTTGGATTTTGGAGCAGACCTCCAGTCACAAATCACTGGAGGACTGCTTACACCCCCACCATCAGAAGATCTTAATTTGGGATGCCTCAACCGTTTAAGTTTGCTCCACAAGCCACTAATACAGCTGGTCTTGGGCGAGCACATTCTGGCAAACACAACTTGCTGCCAGTTGCCAAATAGGATATGCAAGGGGGGCGGGATCCCGATGAGTTATTCTGACAGCTTTTGGGCTTCCTTTTAACTGGTGTGAGAGAACCTCCTGTCATTTTGGATATTTTTCAGAAGAATGAGCAAGGACAAGCAGGCCAGGTGGGATCGGTAGCAGCACAGTCCCCTCCTGCTTATTCATATGTAATGGTATAGAGCCCAAAGCATTAAAAAGTGGTAGGACAAAGCTTAAACTATCTTTACTGGGAACAATTTGTTAGGCCCTGCAGGCTCATGGGTGCCATAGCTGAATGGGTGCTCACTGCAGACCTTAGTAAGATGACATTTGTAGCTCTTACCAATTCACTGTGTGCAGGGAGAGGGGTGCCAGACATTGCTCCTCTAACATGGTTTCCCACATGCCCCACATGTGAACAGGGGTGCACATTTAATGAGGCCATACAGCCATCTCCAGCAGCACTGCAGGGGGGCAATTGCTGGACTTCTCTTGTTTTTCTAATAACTTATTATCTCATTAGTGATTCAGTAGAAATTGGGGGGCATCGCTGTGTGGCTCAGTGGCTGTGGCCCTGGGGGGGTGCCATTCTCTAGTTCGCCTCAGGCAGCAGAGAGGCTATGTTCACACCTGCATGGGAACATAAGTGAAAGTTCATCTGCTTACCTGAATTTTATCGCACCAGCCAGCAAAGTAGCGGAAGGTTTGGATTGACATGCCTACATGGGTCTTCAGAGCCAACGTGTACACCGCCCCCGAGTCTATGGACTCAATGGTGGCTAATTCTTCCTGGTGCTCCTCCATCAGGTCAGCCAGCCTGGAGAGAAACATGGAGCAAGACCATAAACAGAGACAAGGCTTGCCTTTAATTAAAACGTTCATTGTAATACACACTCAGCTACTATGGGGAGCACTAACATTCACTGTAATACACACTCAGCTACTATGGGGAGCACTAACTATCATTGTAATACACACTCAGCTACTATGGGGAGCACTAACATTCATTGTAATACACACTCAGCTACTATGGGGAGCACTAACATTCACTGTAATACACACTCAGCTACTATGGGGAGCACTAACATTCACTGTAATACACACTCAGCTACGATGGGGAGCACTAACTATCATTGTAATACACACTCAGCTACTATGGGGAGCACTAACATTCATTGTAATACACACTCAGCTACTATGGGGAGCACTAACATTCACTGTAATACACACTCAGCTACTATGGGGAGCACTAACATTCACTGTAATACACACTCAGCTACTATGGGGAGCACTAACTATCATTGTAATACACACTCAGCTACTATGGGGAGCACTAACTATCATTGTAATACACACTCAGCTACTATGAGGAGCACTAACATTCATTGTAATACACACTCAGCTACTATGGGGAGCACTAACTATCATTGTAATACACACTCAGCTACTATGGGGAGCACGAACTATCATTGTAATACACACTCAGCTACTATGGGGAGCACTAACATTCACTGTAATACACACTCAGCTACTATGGGGAGCACTATCATTGTAATACACATTCAGCTACTATGGGGAGCACTAACTATCATTGTAATACACACTCAGCTACTATGAGGAGCACTAACATTCATTGTAATACACACTCAGCTACTATGGGGAGCACTAGCATTCACTGTAATACACACTCAGCTACGATGGGGAGCACTAACTATCATTGTAATACACACTCAGCTACTATGGGGAGCACTAACATTCATTGTAATACACACTCAGCTACTATGGGGAGCACTAACATTCACTGTAATACACACTCAGCTACTATGGGGAGCACTAACATTCACTGTAATACACACTCAGCTACTATGGGGAGCACTAACTATCATTGTAATACACACTCAGCTACTATGGGGAGCACTAACTATCATTGTAATACACACTCAGCTACTATGAGGAGCACTAACATTCATTGTAATACACACTCAGCTACTATGGGGAGCACTAACTATCATTGTAATACACACTCAGCTACTATGGGGAGCACGAACTATCATTGTAATACACACTCAGCTACTATGGGGAGCACTAACATTCACTGTAATACACACTCAGCTACTATGGGGAGCACTATCATTGTAATACACATTCAGCTACTATGGGGAGCACTAGCATTCATTGTAATACACACTCAGCTACTATGGGGAGCACTATCATTGTAATACACACTCAGCTACTATGGGGAGCACTATCATTGTAATACACACTCAGCTACTATGGGGAGCACTAACTATCATTGTAATACACACTCAGCTACTATGGGGAGCACTAACATTCATTGTAATACACACTCAGCTACTATGGGGAGCACTAACATTCATTGTAATACACACTCAGCTACTATGGGGAGCACTAATATTCATTGTATCACACACTCAGCTACTATGGGGAGCACTAACATTCATTGTAATACACACTCAGCTACTATGGGGAGCACTATCATTGTAATACACACTCAGCTACTATGGGGAGCACTAGCGTTCATTGTAATACACACTCAGCTACTATGGGGAGCACTAACTATCATTGTAATACACACTCAGCTACTATGGGGAGCACTAACATTCATTGTAATACACACTCAGCTACTATGGGGAGCACTAACATTCATTGTAATACACACTCAGCTACTATGGGGAGCACTAACATTCATTGTAATACACACTCAGCTACTATGGGGAGCACTAACATTCATTGTAATACACACTCAGCTACTATGGGGAGCACTAGTCAAAAGAGCAAATTAAATAAGTGAAAATAATATAAAATTTTATTACTGAAGTAAAAGTGATAATTGAAGGGGGTTTCAAATCTTTTAGAGAAAACCTTATATATAATATGAAAACCCTGGAACAGAAATATTGCACTACTGGACATGACTACCAAATATGGAAGAAAGAGCATGAAGGTTGGAAGTCGCTTTGGTGATAGCAATTGATTTTCATAGGTGTTTAATGATAGTTGTTCTTAAAGAAGGACCTCTAGTTATACTTGACTGGAGTTCATTTCACAGAACAGGGATATCCTCATTTGGATGCTACTTCAGAAGGCCCAAGACCAGGCAGCTCATGCTCAACCTTTCCTCGTTCACTTGATCACTGCTGTTCATGTGACTCACCAGGCTGGCTGGTGTACCCAAGCCCACCAGGTATATATCCAAAAGGTTGCTAGTGGTCACAAGGGGCAGGGGAATATGGAATCAGTGAATATGAACTATCTGGTCTTGAGTTTCCCAGTAAGTGGCTGTGCAGTGCGACATCCAATCAGGTTGCTGCGTTGGTGAGAGCAACTCTAGTCAGCTTTGACTGGTGAGAAGACAAAACTTGTTTGAAGTTGGCCTTTAAGTTGAGGTATTTTTAACAAAGCACACCAAGCCAGATAACCCACCTGTAGAGCAGACGGCCACGATCTCTTGGGTTCATCTTGCCCCACTGACCATTCTCGAAGGCCTCTTTGGCGGCAGCCACAGCTTTATCGATATCGGGTATCTGAGCCAGCGACACCTTGCAGATGGCCTGTAATCATTTTAACATATCAACAGAAGCCCACCATTATAAGGCTGCTTAATAAATATTACAGAGTGTGAGAATGCTCTAATGCAGGGGTGGGCAATTATTTTTTCCATGGGGCCACATGAGAAACTAAAAATATTGTGGAGGGCCGGCCAAAAGGCTGAACTCAATTCAGTCCTCTTGTGACAAGGATCATATGCATTTAGCTGACAACTGGAGGGGAGGGTGATACCGGTTGGTAGGATCCACAGAAAGGGGGGATATTGCCCCACAGATGTCAGCAGTTCACTTTTCCACCACACTGGGCAGAGCAAATGCAGCCCCATTTCCCTTACTCTCCTTCCCCTTAAAGTGGACCAACACCCAGGGGGGATCGGCCCGGGAATCTATAAGAACCCCCCAGGAGGCCCACAATCCTTACCTTACCGGCGATCCAACGGCGCATGCGCGAGACGCGGCCGCGTCTCTCGCTTCCCTCTAGCAGGGCGCGCTCCCGCGCCGGCCGTTTTGTGAATGGCCGGCGCAGGCTCGCTCCCTGTTAGAGGGAAGCGAGAGACGCAGCCAATGACAGCGCTCTGGTATGCGCGTCCAAGCGGCTTTGGACGCGCATACCAGAGCGGCTCTGAGCGCTGTCATTGGCCGGACGAGGTCACGTGGGAGCGGGGAGAGGTGAGTTTTTGCGGCGATTGGGGGGGTTTCACACAGCGGGGCACCCCCGATCGGGGTGCCCCACCTAAGTGGACCAACACCCAGGATAGTCAAAATCCTGGGTGTTGGTCCACTTTAAGCTTAGCAGCAGCCCGAGGATGGCTTCCAGTCAGGGCACTTATGAGTCCCGCCCCTCCAACCAGGCAAGATGGCGCCTGAGCCTACCTCCTTCTCCTCCCCTTGTTGGGCTCTTCTTCACTGTCGGGCACCCGCCCGTCGGCGCCTCCCGCACTGTACACAGGTAAGATCAGATCAGTTAAGCAGCAGCCGATCGGCCGCTCGGCTTGTCGGGTCTGGCGCTGAGTTCCTCACTCAGTGAGGAAGGGAGAATGCGCCAGACCTGACGAGCTGAGTGGCCAATCGGCTGCTGCTTAAGTGAGCGCCTGTGTACAGTGCAGGAGGTGCCGACCCGCTGCGAAGAGGGACAGATGGGCGCCTTGCAGGCAGCACAAGCAGAGGGACGACGAATCACGAACGGAGGGACTCCGCCCGCCAGCTCAGCCCGGGCCGGTCAGAGCCAATCAAAGGGCTGTATACAGCCCCCGGGCCGTACAATGCCCAGGTCTGCTCTAATGGAACAATGGCTGGCATGCCCAGACTTTATTAGATACATTATATAAACTAATCGCTAACAACACAAAACCTAACACTAGTATATAGTCATTATTCTTTCTAAGAGGTCCTTATAGTACTATTTTTTAGATGGCAGTGCGGCCTTAACTGAGCGACATTTTGGTAGGACTTACGCTGCCGTCAGTGGGGTTTATGGTGTCATAGGTTACTCCTTCCTCGGCATCCACAAATTGTCCGTTGATGAACAGCTGGTAAGGCATTCTCACTTTCATGTTGTTAATGTCCTTCTCCACCTGGAAAACATCACAGAATTTCTGTGAGATTTGAACAAACTTGGTGAAAAGCCAAAGAAGAGATTGAATCTGCCTGTTACTGGCTGGGCTGAGGTGGAGAGGTGCCCTGTGCTGGAATTCAGAGCGGTGCCCCCCCCATTCACTCAGGAAGTGGGAAGGGACTGAGGGAAATTATGAGATGAGGGATGGAGGGAAAGTGAAAGAAACGTTTGAGATGTAAAAGAGAAAAATGGAGGGAATGCAAAAAAGAAAAAATAGAGAGAATAGAGAAAAGAGAAAGGAAAGAAGGAATGTGGAAGAGTTAATGTAAAGGGGGTGGGTAAAAAAAGAGTAAAAGGAAATGTAAAAAAGAGAGGGCAATCGAGGGAATGTGAAAAAGAGGCAATTATAAAGGGAATGGAAAAAATAAGAGTGAATGAGATGGGGCATGTGAAGAAAAGAGAATGAAATAGGGAATGTGTAAAATAGAGAAAGAGAAAGTTTTAACTGACTGGATAGAAGAAAGCTTCAGGGGCACCTGGGATGACTTAGGCTTGTGCGGGTGCTTCATCTGCATAACACAATGGACAGCTCTGATTACCAGTCCTCAACAGACACCCTTTTACCCTTTCTCTACCTACACCAAATAAAGGTACCACATACCATTCAAGGCCCCTCTTATTATAATAAAAGGGCCTCCTTTATACAACTCTTTGTCCTACCCATGAGGCCACGTAAACCAATCATACTATTTAGGACCCTTCTATGGTGATCTAATTATACTCTACAAGAGGCCCCTTATATCCACCCTGCAACCCCCAAGTCACACCTTCCAACCCACCTATACTATTTGGTGCCGCATACCACCTGGTCCCATCCTTCCTTTTTGCAGCTTCCATAAACACTCTTTAATTCGTTTAAAAGATGAGGGGATAGCAACTGGTAGTCAAAACAGAGAGGACAAATTAGTCACCTGGGCCCTATGTAGCAACAAAATTGGCCACATACTGGAGTAATGCAAGTACTGACTTGGTTATGTGCTTGGAGCCCAACATAAAAACATTCTTGTCTTCTTTGTTGTTCCACACACTTCCCCTCCTAACATATTTGATCTATGCTGTCTTGGTATCTTTGCCTAGCTGTATATCTATCACTTTCCTACTGTTTTTGAAAATCAGTTAATGAGTCTATTACAGGCCCAAAGACCAGGTCAAAGAGTAAGAGCCATGGCAGATTGGGCCCTCTTCCTAAAGGAGACCCAGAAGCCAGAATACAATGGAAACTTTCCAAATGAACTATTTTAGGCCTCCAAAATACCAATTCCCTAAAGAGTACCACTAGACCGATTACCTAAAGAGTACCACTAAGCCCTTTCTTTTTTTGAAAGCCCGTCAAAGGGCCTATTACAGATCCAAGGATCAGGTCAAAACATGCAGAGCAATAAACTGGGACAGATTGAGCCGTTCAACTACTAATGGGTATCCAGATTCCAAAACAGAATGGACAGTCTCTAAATGAACTACTTTCAGGTCTCGGAAGAGGAGAACTAGATCCCCTGGGCTTATTCACGAACTACTTACTGGCAATATTGGTCAAGTGGAAATACAACTTTTAGAGTACTTATGTACTGTAAGTCCTTGTGCAGAATTGTATATGTACCAGTGACTGTAACACATAAATAGTTGTCCAACAAGGAAATATGGCTCCTAACTTGGAAATCTTATCAACTTCAAAAACGTAATCGCGGGTAGAGGATTTAAATTACAATCAGAATGTCTTTCTTTAGTGTGTAATTGGGAGTTTAAAAAAGGTTTTTAGTGAATACCCTTAGGTCAGAGATCCTGAAACATAGTGAAGCCCGATGAATGAAGATCAGCCCAGAAACAGCCCATGCTGATATATTAGAAGGTTTTTTTCTTTAGGAGGATGTAGCTTACATAATCTATGATCTGTTCCACTTCTGCACCTTCTCCTCTGAGCCGTTTCACCAGCATCTGAATGAACTCCTGAAACTTTGTGGCCATGTAGACATCCTCATTCTGCAGCTCAAGTCCGTTACACTTCAGCTTCACCTCTTCCACCAACCTGATGGACCAAGACACAGAAGCTCATCAAGAGCAAACATTATCATATCTGTATGAAACTGACCAACCCAACCTAACTTTGTGCCCATGCCTAGAAAATATTAGGGCTTATATGGGACCAGTGTTATTTCTTAACATCAGGTTGCAAGTGGAGCATTGGTAAGCAACAACATTGGTCACACATCATACAATGATGTTACTATTGAAAATTAACTGTATGGCGGTCCAGGAAAATGCTACTGGTCGGCTCTGGCCAGGCTGACCAGCCCTTGATTACTCTCAGTTGCCCCAGAGGATGCACCGCATGCCACTGATGGCACAGTGTCCCCTCAGAACAAAGTCCGCTGTCAGTGGCACACACTCATTAGCGTGCATCCGCACAGACAAAGAGGGGTGAGGGCGGGCTCCAATCTTTGTGAGCAGCGCAGGGAAAGCAAGCACCCTGCGTCAGCCCGCAGGGGAGTGCAGCGTCACCCCGAGGGACCCGAGGACGCTCGCCATGGCCACTCGGACCAGGTGAGATTCTTACATGAACCTAGTGATTTGTTAGATCACAATTTAAGTGTCTCAAATAGTCAGCATATATTGGGCAGTAATGGTGCGTGTCATAGTAATGTACAGTAGAAAGTGCTCGTTATCCTTGAATAGGGGGCTTTTTGGTCTTTAAGGCCACAATATTAAGTCAAACATGGGACTCTTCCTAAGTGGTTTGCCCCCTCTATTATGGTGCTCCCGAACCTTCCCCCCCCCACACACACCACCATACAGCCACCCATCCCAGCCCTAGGTCTGAAACACATGTCCACAAATAGCTGGGGGCAGCTGTGGAAATATTAAAGGATATACGCAAGCATTGCATGCCTGGATGGATATTTCTGCACGCTACACTAAGAATTGTGAGCAAATCCTGTAATTCTTGGCCTGTATGTGACATGTAATTACTTTTCTGTTTTAAGATTTGAAGCTCTGCTTGTTGTATAGAGCTATTTCTAAGCTTTTTTGCATTTGACCCATCTTTAACTTGCCTGACTACATCCATAGAGGCTGCTCCAGCCTTGAAGAAATCAGTGGAGTCTTCTATCTCGGACACGTTAGGCAAGATCCTTTTCCATGCAGCCTGAGACAAACACAGGATTGTGACTTTAAGTTATTTAAAGTTTTTGGATGCAACTAAAAAAACCAAGGCAAATAACATTACTACTATAAATACTTCTATACTATAAAAAACAGTCGTCCTGAGGAAGCAACGTGCAGACGCTGCGACGCGCGTTGGCGAATATACCCATGGGGGGAGGCACAGTTGGTCTGTATGTGTGTTATGTTGTTGTATGTTTTTGCTGCTCACCCTGGTCTTGCCTTTGTTCCCATGAAATTTGTATAGTACTTTTTGGCACAGGCACTTTATTAGCTGTATGTGTATATAGATACTGCTTTGCACTATTTAGCGCACTATTTAGCGCATTTATATTTTTACACATTGCATATTGGTATATGAATTTGTTGTAGGATTAGTTGAAGATTCTGTGTAGGGATTTTTTTTCATTTTGTAGGTCTTATCAATTGTGATATTAGGTTATTCATTTATATATAACATTATGAATCATTGTGATGGACCTCTGGCACCCCCCGGTGTCTATTGTGTATATGTGATGTAGTCTTAAATGTAATGTATTTGGTGTTTTTTTAGCTATATGTATTTTCAATAAAATCATATTTTTTCATTAATATTTTGGAAGGTAGTGCTATCTCTCTGGCAATTCTTTGGGGGTAGGTGGGGACCCCCATTAAATAATTCATTGTTGCCTTTGTCTTTTTTGCCAGGGATATTGAGCACACCGTGTCATTTTTAGGTTGATCTTTTTATGGCATGCGGTTTTAGTGCTGTCCATTTTCTTCTTTGGTTTGTCTACTATAAATACTTGACGGGTTATGCACATGCATATTCCCAGAAGAAAACGGTTCAAAAATTTTCCCCAATTTCTCTCCCAAAAGCAGATCTGCTGTGAACATTGAGACAATGGCGGTCCAAGAAAGCGCTACCATGACAAGGTAGCCAACAGACAAGGTTATATGAAGCCAAAAGTCTTATAAACATATAAGCTCCACAGCCAAACCATGGATGCCATCTAACATGCCATCAAGTTCTGTTAGTGTGGCAACAAAGTCTCTATTCACAGAGATATGAATGGAGTACCCAAATTTCTTTTTCAATATCTGTATTATGGAAAATTAGTTTTACAAAGACTTCTATATGGGTCTTGGTATACAATGACAGAGAAAAAAAACATGTAAACGCCGTCATGTAACATACATACTATTATATGTTTACACACTTTGAATTTGAACTTGAACTTGTCCATAGCAAAAAGACAAGGCTAATAAAAGTCTGAAATTAGGAATAGAATCGTAGACTAAAATATACCACAAGATTAGCCAGTTTCTCTCGGATAAACAAATATAAAGAACATACTCAATATTTCCTTCTCAGGCTCTATATATGTTTAAGTACAGTAGAACAGCAGGTGAGTTTGAACTCCTATGTATGTATAAAACTCATCCATTACTGAGGGCATAACGCATTATGACTCTTACCCTTCTAGCACATTCAAACAAAACCCAGAGTAGTGTTGTTCCTTCTAATCGCAATTAAAAAAGACACGCACTGAGTTCGAAGAAGAAGAAAGAAAAACAAATTTGAAGAAAAAGAGAGGTATTAAAGGGAAAGACAAAAAGAAGACTCCTACTTGCCCACCCTTCTAAAGCGCAAGTAGCCAAATTCTGGAAAATGTTTCTGTACAGTCTAACAGGACACCCATTAAATGTTCGTTTACCCATATCCAGTGTCCTTTACCATCATTATTTTGGATTGTTTCCAGTTTTTTGCAATTGTTATTTTGGTAAGCATACATATGTAAAAGATTAAAGATTGAGAATGTTTGAGTAAGTCCTTAATATGGTTGCCCAGTAAGGCTACCCAAGGATTCTTAGCTACTATAGTATTAACCAGCTTAGATATCAGCCTAAATACTTTATTGCAAAAAATGCTGACCTGAGGGCAAGTCTATCAAGTCTGTACTGTAAGTACCGTATATACTCGAGTATAGGTCGACCCGAATATAAGCCGAGGCACCTAATTTTACCACAAAAAACTGGAAAAAAGTTATTGACTCGAGTATAAGCCTAGGGTGTTGGAGGGTAGCGGAGGATGCAGCCGCCAGCGCACTCAGATCCACTAGCCTTAGACGAGCTATTAGACGAAGGGGCAGGAGCGGACCTGAGCGTGCCGACTGAACCAGAGGCATTAGCCCCAGCCTGTGCCTGTCCCAATGGGCAATGCCCCAGCTATTCTACAAAACTGCCAGCCACAGTCATGGTATTAGCCCCAGTCTGTGCCTGTCCCATTGGGAATGCCCCTGTCATTCCAGAATTAAACACTGCCAGTCATGGCATTAGCCCCAGCCTGTGCCCTGTCCCATTGGGAATGCCCCTGTCATTCCAGAATTAAACACTGCCAGTCATGGCATTAGCCCCAGCCTGTGCCCTGTCCCATTGGGAATGCCCCTGTCATTCCAGAATTAAACACTGCCAGTCATGGCATTAGCCCCAGTTTGTGCCCTGTCCCAATGGCCAATGCCCCTGCCATTGTAAAATAAAACAATGTGGTCATGGCCACAGCAATGACCCCCCAGTATAGTGTCACCCCCTCACACAGCCGCTGGCAGCCTGCCCTCCCGATGCCCAGTCATATTGGAATGGCAGCCTGTGACGGGCATGATGCTGCCAATGAGCAGTGCGAGGGAAGCAGCTGCCAATATTACCTGGGCTGGAGCGGGCATGGTCACACGCACACACGGACACTGCAGCCGCCACCCTGTCCTCGTGACTGCAGCACGAGGACCCCCCCCTTACCTGTTGTTGCGCGCTGGCCACCTCCGTTCCCTCTGCCTCCGCCGCCGCCTCCTCCTCCTCCTCCGCCACCGCCGCTCTCACAAACGCGCAGGCACTTCCTGGTTGTTGCGCGCCGGTTGGTGGGCGGGCCCCATGTGGTCGGCGTCCAATAGAAACAATGGATGCCTCCCACCAACCTGCGTGCAACAGCCAGTAAGTGTCAGTGTGTGTGAGAGCACTGACCACTGACTCGAGTATAAGCCGAGGCGGCTTTTTTCAGCCCAAAAAGTGGGCTGAAAAACTCGGCTTATATTCGAGTATATACGGTAGTCCTTTTTAAAACACTGCACAGAGACATTTGGGATATTTTTATTCAACCTATTGGGGACTAAGTACCATCCCAATGATATCTTAAAGCAGACCAACAGTCAAAATGAATTAAATCAGACCAACACAACAAACATTCCCCATATGCATCCCTCTCCAGGGCAATTTAGATTGCTGCACATAAAACATAATTTACCTGTTTTTAACGCTTACTGGGATAAATTTTAAAAACAAGATGGCCACTCATGGGCTTGCAGACCACCTGCAAACAGGAAGTCGTCCTGGGCTTCCTGTTACTGTGCATTTCAGTTATGTCTGTTGGAAGAGGAAGCTACAAAATGGCTGCTACCTTTCTTTTCCAACTGTGCCAGGCTGCTGGTCTGGTGTAAAATTAGCTTCTAATAGAGAAGTGTTTAATTACCCCTGGCTTACCCGAATTTCATTGGAAATGGCTTTTTCTTGCTCAGAAAGCTCTAGGACGGTACTGTCAG
Source organism: Gastrophryne carolinensis (assembly GCA_027917425.1). Lineage (NCBI taxonomy): Eukaryota > Metazoa > Chordata > Amphibia > Anura > Microhylidae > Gastrophryne > Gastrophryne carolinensis. The sequence continues at coordinate 224,390,117 of CM051235.1, forward strand.
AGGATTGAAAGTACTGTGAAGCTGGAATCATCTTCCCATCCTCAAACCGAATGTTCTTCACCATAAGCTGTAATGGAAGGAGTGAAGGGTAACATTTTCATGCCACTTAGTTCACAAAACACACATTGACTCAATCCCTTACTGTTTTTCCATCATTGCCATAAAGCACCAGACCATTTTTGGTCACCAGCGCAGGTTTAGATGCTCCTGGGATCTCTAGGGGTTGTCCTTGAGGAATTGGTCCATTACTGATTGTAGAACCAAAGAACGTTATTTTCTGAAAGTAAAAAGATTGTACTAATCACAGGAGCGCTTTACGGGGCAGATAGAAGTAAATGAGTTAAACTTGTATGGAACTCAATTGTATTTTTGCACCAGGGCTCCACAGTCTTATAGTGTATTTGATTCTCAGTTCAGAGATTGGGGTTCTGCTCCAAACTGAACCACTTAGCTAAACAAAGCCTCATTTCAGCTTTGTTTGAACTAAACATACATTGTACAAAGAGCCTTTACCCATTGTGGTGCCATTGAGCCAATGTTTATCAGAACATTGACTACCCAGAGGAGTCTTTTATGGTGGCATTAGTAGTTTTGACACTCACCATTCCATCGACTTCTGTCCAAGCTCCAGGTACTTTATCATTCCCTCTAATAAAGTTATGAATTGCTGCAGCTGGCTGGTCCCAGTTGATCTGAAGGAGAAAATCAAGATCAGAATCAAAATGACTATATTGGCTAAGAAGATTCCACACTGTAAAATTGCTAGTCCAAAGATACAAACCCAGAAGCAGTCTCCGATCTGCCAGCGACCTCTTTCTGTCCTCAAATCTGATTACCTCCCCCCACACTTGTGTCCTGCAAACTAGTACCATTCTTAATACATGAAACACGAATTAGGCACACACCTTAGCCCATGAGATATACTCTCCACCTCTTAACAAGGAACCTGCAGGAAAATCAATAACCTCATCCATCTATAGGAGATTTCTAAGGCAGGTGAATGCCTCAACCACCAAAATATGTTCTCTGCCAGGGGTGGTGCAGAGGTAACGACTGCTGCCCAAAAGGACAGGGGGCTCCACCATTGTGTCTGCCCCACCATATTTAAAAAATGTGTGCTCTCGTGTCATCAAGTACAGAAAAGAAGCACACATTGTCATCTGTTTCAGTCATTAGTTGTAGGTAGGTAGGTAAAATGAAAAAAAAATCTTTACCTTATTCTTGCTCCCCTTCCGGGAATTCCATGCTGCGACTGGCTGTCCATCGCTCACATGGGAAGTGACATTCCAGATGCCAAATGCAGCCAATTGCAGCACTATCACTGCCCACATGAGGCCGGGCAGCCAATCGCAGTGTGGGAGCAAGGATAGAGTGAAGATTACTGTCATCATGGGGGGTTCATGTGTGTGGGGGGGGGTCCAGCATATCCTATATCGGCGGCCACCAACACCCTCGCCATGGAAGGTGTTAGTTCCCATTGACGATTGATGACAATCCTGGTGTCCAATGACCCCCCCAGATTATGGCTCAAATGGGATATGGAGGAATTTGGCCCATAGAGGTATCATGTATATACACATTGAGAATAGTGTAAAAAATATTTCCCAGCTATTTCAAAATCTCGGATTGTATGTCAATACCTTTTATATTCTAACCAAAGCTGCTTTCTACACTTCAATTTCTTGGGAGTGTCTGAGCCGGGAAAGGAACGTAATGGTGCAGTTTTAGGAGTTATGAGCATGCGCTGCCGTAGACCAAGACAGCCGCGGAACCACTGTGGCTTGCTGTGTGCTCCAAGGGACAGAGTGGCTGGGTGGAGTGGCCCTGGTGGCACCATATCGAACTAGAAAGACACATGCCAGTCACATGACTTACCTTGGCATTTTCCTTCTTCTGTATGGGGTCATATGTGGCTCCTTCATCTGTTTGAACGATCCTTGGGGCAGTTCCTTGCTCTATTAGTCTTACAGCATCCACCTTTGAAAGACATACAGATAGTTTATGATATGGAGATTTCAGAATTTAATATGTAGGCCTCGATTCAATAAGAGCTTAAAGTGGACCAACACCCAGGATTTTGACTATCCTGGGTTTTGGTCCACTTCGGTGGGGCAAAGTATATAAATACTCACCTTTTGGAGCTCTGTAAGACGGGACCAGGAAACAGCTGCATGTCTCCTATTAGAGAAGTGTGGATGTTTCTGTTTTTTGCCCCTGCCATCAAATGGAGCCCTGATATAAATTGATGAGTTTCTCTTTAATTAAGGACTCACTGGTGGAATGAGGGCATGGATTATGTTAGTTTTGTCTCTCTGACACGTAGTTGCGAATGAATGCCCCTTTTCTTATTTTCTGCAGGTTGTCCAGTACTGTGCCCCAGGCATATATTTTCTATCAGCTCCAGTAGTGTCCTGTCCAGGTACATTCTAACTTCCTCCCAATTTATCTCCCTTGGGAACAGTGTAAAATGAGTCATTTCAAAGCCTCTCATGTAAACACTTTATGTATTCTAAGTGAAGCCTTCTCTGTTATTTCTGGGTCTTCACTGAGCTGGGAAGGGTGTGTCATGGCACAGCTTTATGAGTCATGTGCATGCCCCTCTGTGGTCATAGACAGTTGCAGGACCACTGTGGCTTGCCAAACTCACTCATGCTAAGAGCACCAAGGGACAGAGTGGCCGTTAGACCACTTTTTTGTGTAGTCTTGGAGGAATGAAATTGAATGGATGATCTGCAGAGTCTGAACTGCAGAGAATGACTAAGGACCCAAGCTAGTCCTAAACGCATCAGAGGATTCCCCACTGTCTGCTAAGGGTTCTGGTAATTACTTATTTTAGAGGCTATTTTCATATAGAGATGTTTTTAACTGGATTATTAATAAAGGACAATTTTTAAGGAGTGCAGACCCTCTACTTCTCTGGACTAATTGGGCTTGAGACAGCCCGGGCCGAGCACCCAGCAATTTTCCCTGTTCGGTGTGCATTAACCCTTCAATTACTTTCTGATCTGCAGGGAATGAAGGAGAGGCACATGGCATAGGCAGTGGGTAAACTGCTTGCTGCCTTATTATTGCTGTTGGGTTTACAGATACTAGAACCTTAAACCTAATCCTAGCCATTAGCAGAAGCTAGCCCTTAAAGGGAAACCCAGGCAGCCAGGCATTGATCCATGCAGGATAGGATGTTCCTTCCCATCATTTCTGTAGTCAGGCATCTATTACAAGTTCATAAATGGGAAGCTGCCAAATGTGTCTTTTAAACTCAAAGAGAAGCAGCCAGAAACAGGCACTTGTTGTGATGTGAATATTCACTTTAACTGCACTAAGAACGAAGGCCTACTTACACAGGTTTAGCTGTGTATTTACTTTTCCATTTGTATTCCTACAGTAAAAATTAAAGAGATGCATACATCTCCATGGACAGGCTGCTCTGTCAGCTAGAGCTGCCTTTGTGTTGCTTAAAGACCAGTCAAAGCATGGCTCTTTCACTTTTATCTAATGTAGACCTTTAGCCCCATTTATATTTTTTATCAGTAGGAGAAGATAAGAGAGACTATTCCTGCACTAAACTCCAAATACCCTCAGGAAACATGTAAATGAATAATTTTCCCTACAGACCTCAGATCAGACCTTTTGTCCCATCCCCCATGGCTGCAATTCTGACTGGCCTCTGCATCTGTTTGGTTAATGGCTTGATTAGAGCTTTGGAAGCCTCTCTGACTGGTATGGCTCCATCCCATCGTCATGTACCACCAACCGGAATTACTTTTGGATAATGGAGTCGGTAAGTGTATAGCAAGCCCACGAGTCAAGGGTGATTCTACCATGATAATCCTAATGCTGGTCAAACACCGGGCAACCTTCTTAAAGCAATCCAACACCCATTTTATGAAAAATGGGTGTTGATCAAAACTGATAGCAGAATCCCCTGTGACACAGGGTAGGAAGGGCTGAGAAGTATATTACAGATATGTACACTCCCTACTTACAACTGTACTCCCTCTGTGCTTACCATGCCTTTAATCCCTTCAGGGAAGAGGAACCGGTTGTATAAGGTGTTAACAGTGTCATCTGGAAGAATTTCACACTCCCTCTGCAGCAAGATGTCTCCAGTATCCAGACCGTCATCAGCCCAAAATACTGTAAAGCCTCCAATCCTGTCCCCCTGCATCAGAGTCCTGCAAGGAAGAATTTAGTGAAACGTGAAGCCCACCTGAACCATCATGTTAAATACCAACCGAAAACAGGTCAGGTGAGAAACTCATCCAAACTAAACTCCAGCTTAGTGTAGAGCAGGCAAATGTTGGATCCCAATTTAAGTGCTTCTCCTGTCCCAGTTGCATGTTTATCACTCCACTGCCAATATTGCCAGCTCTCCTTGCCTTTTCTGGTTGCCTTTGGCCTTGTGACCTAACATTAGTCTTTTTTTCCCATCTGTCAGCCTTACTTTGTTCTTAAGACATCACTATTTGGGTGGGAACTACTTTTCCAGCATGTTGTGTCCTCACTATCTGAGACTCAGATGAGAGCAGTTGGCTCCTGGGCTTTGCCCTTTATCAAGGTGTTGGCAGCACCACTAAGAAAGCACTTCAGTCCTAATCAGTTCCTTGCGTAGTCTGTATCTTGTTCTTGTTATTTGTGTTCCCGATTGAACTTATAATAGATGACTTGTATCTTGTGGGATTTATAACTTCCACATATGTACAGCTAACTAGACGCATACGAGTGGATGGCCCTGGCTGTGTTTGTGCTAAGGTGTAGTGAGAACTATCCCATAAAAAATATTCTCCCTGCCCTTTGCCTGTCCCTAGCTTATAGTGTTCCATAAAAATACAGTTGCCAATTTCTGTGTATTTGTTTTTTGTGTTTGACTTAACAGATTCTGACCCTGGCACATGAAAAGACCCAGAACATCTTCAAGATTCAATCATACCGTATATGACATGAGGCATACTCATGCTTTACTGGCTGGGCAGAAGATATCTGGGGGCCACATGGCTTTTAAGAAGGACCAAGACATGTATAGAAGAGCTAACGTACTGTATATGATAGGGGACATTTGGGGGCTACAACTCTTGAGAAAATTTTAATTTAGTCCAGAGATACTGACATTATCCTATAAAGCCTGAGAATTATGATAATGAGTAGGAAATGTCTGAGGACTACAGAACTTGAGGAAGGGTCAGTACAGTCGGGAAGAAAAGATACAGTCTATTAGAATAATATTAGATAGGAGATATTTAACCCTTATAGAAGGGTGAAGGCCATCTAGAAGAACTGCTGTAGTACTGTCCTCCAAAGAGTGGGAATGATAATATTGCATAAGAGAAATATCAAGGTTACAAAGTCAAGGAAAGGTCATGGCATCATAGAAGACAAGATATTGCCCCCCCCCCCCCCCCACCCAAGCCTGAGAATTATTATAATGGAAAAGAGAAAATGAAGGCTACATAGTTTGAGGACCTGCCAAGACAGTGTAGACAAGATTATAAATTCTAAAAGCCCTATATAGATTATCTAGGACATCTAGAGTTTGAGACAGTCTAGAACTGATATTGTCACAAATGCTAGAGAGTGTTCATAAATGTTAGTAGATACATGGGGCTACATTGCTTGGCCAGGGGATCAAGGCATACTGTCCTCCAAAGCTTTAGAATGATCATATATTACAGTAGACATACTGTATGGGGAAAACAGAGCTTGAGGAAGAGCCAAAGCAGCTTAGAAGAATGTGGTTTTCAAAAGCTTAATTCAACTTATAGTTGCCATTTGTGGCTGCCATTTTCAAGCTGTTGCAGTTGACTAATTTTCAAAAAACATCTATTGCTGATGTCACCTACCTGATCTCCACACTTACCAGTTTATGGCAGATGCCCCCCGGTGTCTAGGCAGAATGGATGGGTGATAGATTATGGAACGATGTTTTGGGGCATCTATAACTTCCATAGGGATGAACTGGGTGCAGAAGGGGAGGACATTCAGCTCGGCCCCCAGAGATTTGTACTTCTGAAACACTTCTGGGATGACCTGACCCTTCAGTCTCCATCGCTGAAACTTGAATACTGGTACCCCGTCCTTTTCTGCCTCCTCTCCTGTGGACACATAGAATTGCTGCTGTCACAATGCCCCTTTGTATTTTTTTTGATAATCTTTGACCTTAAAGCCCAACTTTTTATAAGAAAGAGTAGGTAGATTCTCTGCTTTTGTTTCTGAGGTTTTGATGGCAACCCCACTGATTTGAACCTGGCCAATGAGGTCACAGATGGAAAGAAAGAATTAAAGTGGACCAATGCCCTAGATGAAAAAACTCTGTTGGCAACCTTGGTCCATGTGCACGTAATATGCATATGGAAATCTCCATTGGCCGCCAGGTGTCATATAAGTCACGTGAACACGGACCACATAAGGTATTTTTCTCTTGATGTTGATGTTGGGGGGCATACCAAACTGAGATGCCCCCCAATGGTTAACTGGAGGCTTTTTAAAGCGGACTTTCAGCCATCTTGCCACACACCTGATAGTCCTGCTTACACATGAAAATTAGGGGGGTGCTGTGCCAGCAACAATTTACACCAAATTGAGAGAGATATATGCCTCAGAAACAAGGAGAAGCTTGACTGTTATTTTTCACACACACACAAACACTGAATAGACAGCTAATGTAGCATAAGAGAACTGTGTGAGGGGAGCTGTTACAATGTATGTCTATGGCGGTGGCATTCAGACAGGGGATACAATGTATACAATGTATTTTGTTCAAAGATGAGTCATTATAGCTAAAGGCTTACTAGTGGCTAGAAATTAGAGATGATTGCACATGAGCTATGAGGAAATTTTGACTGAGGGACTCGGTTTTTCAGAATCAGCTTCCTCATGTGTGTGACAAGATGGGTGCTGTCATGCATGTTTAAGAGTGCAGAATTTGCCTGCTATTCCAAACATCTGCATGGCGTTAATCCCTCTCAATAAGCTTATGTCGCTGAGGGGCTTTTTGGAAGCAATTTACTAAGCTTTGATTTTTTGACTGGATGCCTGCTTTAATTCAAAACTGAACTCCAGCTTACTTTTTAATTTTAGTTATGGTTAAAGTAAGAAAGTCATGAAAGGACAGCTTTGGCCACCCAACCATGTTACCACCTACCTAATGGATCGGCTTTGCCATCTTTATCGGGAATGGTGAAAACTCCGACCACCTGGTGTCCTTCCTTTACAAGTGCCTTGTAAACCTCCTTCCCGAACAGACTCTGGCCAATCACTGCTACTTTCATGGTTCTGGTTAATTGCACAAACTAATACAAAAAAACAAAAAAAAGATTTATGGGAAATTCTGTAACCATAAATTGTAAAGTACAGTACTGCATTCTGTATACTTGTATGGTAGCTTGTATATGTTTGTGTGTATTCACTACTAGAAGAAAAATTAAATTCAATGTTGTACCTTCATCATACCCCCTATACATCCTCTACCACATGGTAAACATTTGAATACGCAATTAGCATTTTCAATCCGTTGGATCTGCTGTGAGTGGATAACAGTTTTCATTTAACAAACATGAATCTATCAAAGTCTGATCTTCACTTCAAGTTTGTGGAAGCGTGTTTTGGCATGAACATAGATTTCAGAGGACCTCAGAAGAAGAGTTGTTGATGTTCATCAGGCAGGAAAAGTTAATCTCTAAAAAGTCTGGGCTCTCCATAATCCACGGTCAATAGGCGTAAGGCCACAAAGGAAACCAAGGTAACCTCTAAGCAACTAAAGGCTTTTCTCGCATTGAGTGAGGGGGATGGAGTTGCTGCATCACTACTATGTATACAATGTACCTAGGGCCTGGGAACCAAGTACCAGCCCGGTTTAAACCTCTCATTACTATATAATATTCAGCAAACAGGCTTTTGAATCCTGTAAGGAAACTAGGGGGTTTGCTGAAAATTATATAGTATATTCTATAGTGATGTGAGGGTTAACATGGACTGTTACTTGGTTCCCAGGTCCTAGGTAAATTGTATAAATAGTAGTGATGGAGGAACCAAGTTTTATGATTCGATACGGTTATTTTATTACAGTTTGCTTTGTGCTGCCTTGTCTGTGTTTTCTTCTTTACTCCTCCCTTCCATGCTCTTTTATTGTCATCACACATTTTTCTTTTTCTCCTCCTCCCAACCTATTGTTATAAAATTTCTGATAGGTGTGTACATTCAAATGCATACATAATACCCATATCTTAAAGAGGACCTTCACCCTGAATAAGAGCATATCTGTTTCCCACACCCTGTACATACAGATTGCTCACATTAAAAATCATCCTACCTGCATCTACTGCATGTTATGAGCCTTTAAACATTCAAGGTGGCGGCTCATGGAGCATCAGGCAGCCTGCAAACAGGAAGTGTCTTCTGACTGTGTCGCTTTGCATTCTGGGATTGCTGTACTTTTCCTGACCCCAGCTCTGCTCTGTCTGTGCAAAGCACAACTATAACCCCACCCCCCTGTACTTTATCCCACTATCCCACGCCGCTGGATCATGGATAAGGTAGGGATTTAGGGGTTTCTGGGGGGTTTCACACAGCGATCGGGGTGCCCCGCAGTCAGGGGTCTGATCGGTCCGGAAATCTTATAGATTCCCGGGCCGATCATGGGAGGGGGTTGGTCCACTTTAAGAAGCAACCAGCCTGCTTCTAATTTACCACTAGCGCCACATAGATCACAGCTCTGTTTGAAGCTGCACTAGTTTATAGTGCTGCTGTAGGTTAAAATCCCATACAGCACAATGGGTAGAACCGTATTGAAGTGTTTCATACTTAAAATTATTACAAATATTTTCGATTTTGATAAAACCCCGACCAGCACTGAAAAAACACAGCACCAATCATTTCAGGGTGGAAAAAATTATGAAATACACCTGGCAGCACCGGAAAGTTGGCGGAACAAAGTGGCGCTGGTATAAGTCGTATAGGTGGTATAGCTGGTCTATAGGTACAGTCGGGTCCAACAGGTTTCTGACACAGGTCAGCCAATACCTAATTATTTAGCATCATGGCGCTGTGACTTCCTAGCAGCACCAAAAAAGACAAAGATGTGGTGCTCCAAAACTGGCGCTATAGCCACCAGAAAGATGGCAAACAGTGCACTTCAAAAATAAGGACCTCAATGTAAATTCCTGAATGACTGTCAACTGTTACCCTAAAACTGTGTGCATAGCATAGCAGAAATGAAGGCAACATGTGGTCACCCCAATATTGATTTAGATTTCTCTTCTGTTCAGTAACTTCATTTTATTAATTACCAATAATAAAAATAAACTATTAACACTTCTATTTTTGCAAACATTCTTAATTGGCAGTGTTTTCCTATATATAGGAAGTAACAATTCCTTACATAAATATTACCAGTAAGAGCTCTCTGTTGTTAGCAGATGTAATAAAGCACATTCAATGCCAGGCAGGTACGGCTTTGCACGTAATAGATTACTAAACTATGGTAGGCGCTGTCCGCTTTACACCAATCAGAAAGCTTCACATACCAGAGCTTGGAGGTGTGCGCCACCTGCTATAAGCGCCTGAAATTACCTCAAGGATTATTGCAGTTCAGTGACCTGAAAAATCTGGCAAACAACACACGCGGCTCGCTCGCTCTCTATACACCTGAAGGAGGTATAAAAACCCAGTTACTGTATGATGGGCAGGAGACTGAGACCTCTGATATGGAGAGATTAGTGAGGTTTAGCTTGTTTACCTATATGACAAACAGTCCTATATGTAGATGCTCTTTTTTTTACGTGGAGCCTGATTTAATACTAGCGCCACGTATCGCCATGTGAGCGTCTGTGTAGCGGCGCTTAGATCGACTAGTAGACTAGGCTAGTAGACGCTGTAAGCGGGTGTCGGGCACTATAACTTAGGCCCTTATTTAAGAAGGGATAGCGTCAGGTAGTGGCTGGCTAATGAGAGGTAGCGACATTTAGCGACTGGTGAATGCCGGACACGGCACGCAATTACACATTTATCAAGCAGAATCTGTTTAGCGACTGGGATAGCGCCATGTAGCGTCTGATTCATCATTTTCACAGCCTCGGCGAACAGCGCCGGCGTTCAGCCTTGCACAGCGCCAGGTATGACCTCTCGCTACCTGGCGCTCTCCCATACATTTCAATGGACGATCCTTTTCTTCTCTTTTTTTTTTTTTTTTCAAAAAAATCACAAATAATTATTTGACCTCTTCTGGCATTGAAATAGCAGTTTTTTCATATTTTTTTCATTTTTTATATATTTCCTCAGAAATGACATTACAGGTCTGGCATTAAAGTGTTCATGTTACAATGTTGTTACAATGTAATTCCATATGTTTTCTCTTTGTTACTAGTTGATAGATGCTTGAAAACACACTTTAAACACACCGCCTCCTGCGCTCTGGGCTTCAAACAACTATTTTTCAGCGCCAGAGATTTGTGAGGCTGTTTTTTTGCTGAATATGGTGTGAGTCGGTCGCTATGAGCAGTCGCTAACATGCGCTCCCATACAGCGCTGTACTGGTGAAATAACGACTCCTCACAATGTATTCAACATTACTGAACAGCGACTGAGTCGCTATAAAGTAGCGACTCACGGCCGAGCACTGCGACTACTAGCGGGTGCTCTGAAAATGCCTGCTACAGACGCTCATCTGTCGCTACCTGCCGCTAATGATGAATCAGCCTCCCCGCTTAGCGGATGGACAAGTGATGCTGTACTATCCTGTCCAGCATTGATGAATGTGATTTCTAGTGGGCTCTGTAGAAGCGCTCTCCCTGATTCACTGCAGAGCCTATGAAGAACGCTAGGTGGTGTTCCAAGGTCATAGCGCATAAGACTACACCCCATCTACCAATAGTACAGCACTACAGCGAGCGATAGTTATCGCCAGCTCAGTGCGACCGGCACTTGGCGCTCAACACCATATTTAAGAAAACACTAGACACACACAGCGTCCGCGCTCCAGAGTGCCAGACGCTGTGTGATTAAAGTCTGTTTCTGAACACATATCCACCAGTAACTAAGGAAAAACACATGGAGTGACATTGTTTTAACACTGTGACAATAAAACTTTAGTGCCAGACCTGCACATACAATTATGCATAAAAATATAATATATATATATATATATATATATATATATATATATATATAAATTGTTTGCAGACCAGGAGAGGTCACACAATGATTTGAGCCAAAAATGTTACATTTTAATTGCCCAACACGCTATTTATACACAACCACATGAGACCTCATTGAAATGTATGGGAGAGCGCTTCTGAGCGACAGGTAATGCATGGCGCTCCTGAGCCTAGAACGCCGGCGCTATACGCTGAGCCGCCTGGAATAATACATGTGATGCTACATCGCACTGTGGTTTTCACATACAACGCCCAGCGTTCACCAGACGCTGCCTGCCGCTATGTGGTGCTACCTGGCGCTAGTGTTTCTTAAATAACCCCATAGTAGAAAAGTAAAAAAAAAAATAAGGCGATAGCTTTTGTAGGCTAACTAGATATATTTTAAGGTGAGTTTTTGAGAATACCTAGTTCTCTTCATCAGACTTGATGTTATACAATGGAACCATAAACAAAACGGGCTGTCAGTCAATCAGCGATTTATGCCATTGATAGTAATGCACAAGATACCCCAGGGGTAGGTAGTCAGCCAGCCCTGGGCTCTTTTAGAATCCAGATCCAGCCAACAAGGAAGTCATAAAGAAAAAAGGGCTCACCTACTTAGCGACAGGCCAACATTGCTGCTGCATTGATTGGGTGACAGTCCCAGTTAGTCCCACCTGGTGGGTAGGACTCCTGGGTCAAACTACAAGTGGGAAAAAACGTACAGATTTTTTTTACATTAAGGGCCTGATTTATTAAAGGAGCACTATCGCGAAATTGTGTAATATTAAAAATCCATTTAAACGTCTTGGCTAATAAGAGGAAGGGTCACTTATACACCCGAACTGAATAAAACTTCCACAGAGCTTGTAGTTTTCTTCTCCTGGTTGGAATAAATCCAGGGGTGACAGGTTTAGTCTATATGGGGTGACAGGACCTGTCACCCCAGATGACCTCTTCCTTCCATCAAAATAACAATAACAAGTCTGGCAGGATATTTCCTGATGCTGGGTGTATAAGTGACACCTCCACTTGCCATCCATTATATTTATATGGATTTTTATTATTGGGCCATTTTTCGTGATAGTGCACCTTTAAGCATTTCTGCCAGACAGTGCCATATCAGTGCAAATTAGAGTAGTAAAAACTACTGGCAGGCTGATTCATCATTAGCGGCAGGTAGCGACAGATGAGCATCTGTAGCAGGCATTTTCAGAGCGCCCGCTAGTAGTGGCAGTGCTCGGCCGTGGGTCGCTACTTTATAGCGACTCAGTCACTGTTCAGTAATGTTGAATACATTGTGAGGAGTCGCTATTTGACCAGTACAGCGCTGTATGGGAGCGCATGTTAGCGACTGGTCAGTGCGACCGACTCACACCATATTCAGCAAAAAAACAGCTTCACAAATCTCTGGCGCTGAAAAATAGTTGTTTGAAGCCCAGAGCGCAGGAGGCGGTGTGTTTAAAGTGTGTTTTCAAGCATCTATCAACTAGTAACAAAGCGAAAACATATGGAATTACATTGTAACAACATTGTAACATGAACACTTTAATGCCAGACCTGTAATGTCATTTCTGAGGAAATATTTTAAAAATTAAAAAATTTTGAAAAAACTGCTTTTTCAATGCCAGAAGAGGTCACAGAATTATTTGTGATTTTTTTGAAAAAAAAAAAAAAACAGTTTAAAGAGAAGAAAAGGATCGTCCATTGAAATGTATGGGAGAGCGTCAGGTAGCGAGAGGTCATACCTGGCGCTGTGCAAGGCTGAACGCCGGCGCTGTTCGCTGAGGCTGTGAAAATGATGAATCAGACGCTACATGGCGCTATCCCAGTCGCCAAACAGATTCTGCTTGATAAATGTGTAATTGCGTGCCGTGTCCGGCGTTCACCAGTCGCTATCAGTCGCTACCTGTCATTAACCAGGCGCTACCTGACGCTATCCCTTCTTAAATAAGGGCCCAAGTGGCAGAATGGGTTGTGGTACAGATAAATCGGGTTACAGAATGGGTTGTGGTGCAGATAAATCGGGTTGCAGTATGAGTTGTGGTACAGATACATTTGGTTGCAGGATGGGTTGTGGTGCAGATAAATCGGGTTGCAGGATGGGTTGTGGTACAGATAAATCGGGGTGCAGAATGGGTTGTGGTACAGATAAATCGGGTTACAGGATGGGTTGTGGTGCAGATAAATCGGGTTGCAGGATGGGTTGTGGTGCAGATAAATGGGGTTGCAGGATGGGTTGTGGTGCAGATAAATGGGGTTGCAGGATGGGTTGTGGTACAGATAAATCGGGTTGCAGAATGGGTTGTGGTACAGATAAATCAGGTTGCAGGATGGGTTGTGGTGCAGATAAATGGGGTTGCAGGATGGGTTGTGGTGCAGATAAATCGGGTTGCAGGATGGGTTGTGGTGCAGATAAATGGGGTTGCAGAATGGGTTGTGGTGCAGATAAATGGGGTTGCAGGATGGGTTGTGGTGCAGATAAATCGGGTTACAGGATGGGTTGTGGTGCAGATAAATGGGGTTGCAGAATGGGTTGTGGTGCAGATAAATGGGGTTGCAGGATGGGTTGTGGTGCAGATAAATCGGGTTGCAGGATGGGTTGTGGTGCAGATAAATCGGGTTGCAGGATGGGTTGTGGTGCAGATAAATCGGGTTGCAGGATGGGCTGGGTACCCCCTGCAGATTTGTGGAGTCTTATCAGACTGGCATGGCAGGATCTCATGTCTGTGGGCACTTTGCAGTCCTGCTGGCTCAGATAACCGTCCTCCTGCAGCGCTGCCTGCAGACAGCTCTCACACAGTCATAAACAGCAATGCTTAGGAAACCAGAGTGTTCATCCCGGACACTTGGGCTATAAATAGAATAAACACCTGCCCCTGCTAGGGGCTGTACCCACCATGACAGGGCAGAAGCCCCCTATAACTTACCTGGGCTCAAGAAGACGGGGTGGCTCTGCGCTGCCCTGGAGCTCCCTGCTGGGAAAGTTTGGGCTGCAGCTGGTTTTACACTTTCCACCCTCAGGAGGGGGAGGGTGAGTGGGTAGAGGAGGAGCCATGGCGTATGGCAGTGATAAAAGTACTCTCACTGCAGGGCCAACCAGGGGTGACCCTGATGATTATTCTTCTTATCTGTACACGAGCTCAACACACACAATGCAGCACTGACATAGTAGCAAAAGTAACAAGCGTAACACAAACATAACACGGCACAAACAAGAGCATCGCCAACTGATTTACATGTAGGAGTCCTAAAGCGGAACTCTAACACATGTCTACTCCAGCTGCTGAATTCCCCCAGCCCCCTATCCGGGACACCCATCCGCTTTTAAAGCGGACCTCCATCTGGTAGGAAACCGCTGCACACATGAATGGCACCTTCTCCAGAAGGAGACAATCACCACAGCAGTGTGTAGCTCTTTCCTGACCTCTGTCCTACAAATCTCCATGTCCAATTTTGGCTTCCTAATATACATGACTGTAGAGACATTCAAAACCTGGAAATCAAAGGATGGCTCTGTGATCCACTGTCCATCTGGTGAGGCACATTGGTAGCTGACAGGAGGACTAAGAGGCCGATTCATTAATAGCGCCAGGTAGCGACAGATGAGCGCCAGTAGCGTTATTTTCACAGCGCACGCTGGTATTCGCTGTGCTTGGCTGTTATTCGGTTGTAGACAGCGACTCAGTCGGTGTGCGGTAATGTTGAATACGGGGTTAGGAGTCGCTGTTTGACAGGTTCCGCGCTGTATGGGAGCGCATGACAGCGAATGGCCATAGCGAACGGCTCCCAGCATATTCATTAACAAATCACGCTCAAAAAATTCTCGCGCTGTGAAATGCTTGTTTAAACCCCAGAGCGCTGGCAGCGATGGGTTAAAAGTAGTTTTTTAACCCCCAACCATATTTTTTGAAAAAAAAAAAAAACATGTTTTTCAAAACATTTTGTAATATGAATACATTAATATCAGACCTGTAATATCAATTCTGCACAAATTTTTTTTTTTTTTAATCTTAAAAAAAATATCTAACATTGCAGAAGTGGTCACAGAATTTTTGACAAAAAAAAAAAAAAAAAAAAAAACATTAATAGCAATTAATTATGAATATTTAGATTGTTCCATTGAAATGCATTGGAGAGCGCCAGGTAGCGAGAGGTCATACCTGTCGCTGTTCAAGGTCGCTCGCTGGCGCTGTGGGGTGAGGCTGGAATAATGATGAATGATTCGCTATCTGGCGCTCTGTCAGTCGCTAAGCAGGATCGGCTTGATAAATGTGTGATTGCGGAGGGGAGCCGGCGTTCTCGTGGCGGTGAGCGTCATTACCGTTCGCTCACCATTCGCTACCTGGCGCTATCCCTTGTTAAATAAGGGCCTAACTAGAGCTACGTGGAAGGGTATGAAGCTTAATTCTTGGGCATAGTCAGAAACTAAAAGAACGACTCTAAGCAAAATGATTCTTCCTTAGTTCTGCTCAGCCATTTCCTACTCTCTATTCTGCATTTTTCATTCCTTAGCCTTGTTTTATAACTTTGGCTTGTGCTCCCCCAAGTGGCCAGAAATAGGCCACAGTTTACAAATCTCTGCTGCAGTGTGGCCTTGACTGACCCCCTAATGGTTTAGAAACTTCTATGCTTAGGCCCTTATTTAACAAGGGATAGCGCCAGGTAGCGAATGGTGAGCGAACGGTAATGACGCTCACCGCCACGAGAACGCCGGCTCCCCTCCGCAATCACACATTTATCAAGCCGATCCTGCTTAGCGACTGACAGAGCGCCAGATAGCGAACCATTCATCATTATTCCAGCCTCACCCCACAGCGCCAGCGAGCGACCTTGAACAGCGACAGGTATGACCTCTCGCTACCTGGCGCTCTCCAATGCATTTCAATAGAGCTAACTTTAAATATTCATAATTAATTGCTATTAATTTTTTTTTTTTTTTTTTTTAATGTCAAAAAATCTGTGACCACTTCTCCAATGTTAGATTTTTTTTTTTAAGCTAGAAAAAAAAAAAAAAAATTGGGGCAGAATTGATATTACAGGTCTGATATTAATGTATTCATATTACAAAATGTTTTGAAAAACATGTTTTTTTTTTTCTAAAAATATGGTTGTTTGGGGGTTAAAAAACTACTTTTAACCCATCGCCGCCAGCGCTCTGGGGTTTAAACAAGCATTTCACAGCGCGAGAATTTTTGAAGCGTGATTTGTTAATGAATATGCTGGGAGCCGTTCGCTATGGCCGTTCGCTGTCATGCGCTCCCATACAGCGCGGAACCTGTCAAACAGCGACTCCTAACCCCGTATTCAACATTACTGCACACCGACTGAGTCGCTATCAACTACAGAACGGCCAAGCACAGCGAATACTAGCGGGCGCTGTGAAAATAACGCTACTGTCGCTCATCTGTCGCTACCTGGCGCTATTAATGAATCGGCCTCCCCGTGTTTTTTTGCCCAATGCTTTGCCCCAGATGTTCTCTTTAATCCTCCCTTCCCTGTTTCATTTGCATATTAATGCTTAATTATTTAACTATAATTGCTTTTATTGTTTTTGTTTTTGGTAAACTTTGGGGCACAATATCCACATTGTTGTTGTTTTGGCCTTAAATTTTGGACATCTTTTTTTTTCAAGTAAAAAAAACTAAAGAAAAAGGGTTCAATCCCTAAAAAGAACTAGCAGCTGACACTTTTATTGTTCAAGAACATGCAGAACGATCCCGGCATGTGTTTTCGAAATGAAATAAGCCTGTTACTCACTGGAATCGGCAGTTTCCTCCACCTATTTGCTGGAGGAAATTCACTCTTCAAATTGCCACATTTGTGCATGCATGGCTGCGCTCTAAACACATCATAAATCAGGCGCCTCGGACAGTTTGGTGCTAGCAGGTGCAAATTGCCATATTGGTGAACGCTAGTCTGCAAATTGGCGCAGAAACAAATGTGAATCCCATTTTGATGACCATGAATCAGGTGGAAGCCTGAGCATGTAATGTGATGGTAATGATTCACATATTTCAGTGGCATCACAATCAGATCACTCTTATCTCAGCCCGGTGCCGCTACCTGATCACATGGACAATGTTTGGAAAACCATTTACCCTAATGACGAAGATAATCATCCAGAGGCCACATAAATATATAGATTTGGATTCACCCAGGAGTTGGGGTATTTTGAAGTTATGCTGCAGGGTTTAAGTGGGTCAGGTTTTAGAATAAGAACAGAGCTGTGGTGCATATGAATAATATGTGGGTCAGGTTATGTCATAGATAAAACATGCGGTGGGCAAAGATCTGGAAGAGTTGAATCAGGGGTTTGTAGCTCATTTTATAGAATAGGGATTGGGTTGTGATGCATATCAATTAGGTTGTGGATCAGGTTGTACCACAGGACAGATTATTTTGGTAGTTGGTCAGGTTGTAGGATAGATAAATGAAGCCTCTGGGCAAAGTTGAATCAGGTTGTGGCTCAGGTTGTCATAGAAGCGACTCAAGCTGCATGTTGGGCTGCAGTACAGATAAATAAAGCTACGGTTTGGAACAACACAGCTAGGGGTCATGGGCACATTGCAGAAAATATCTGCAATGTGTGTCACCTTGTGGTACGAAAGAATCTGGCTGTGAATGAGGTTATGGTACAGAAGAATATGTCTGTGGGTCAGGTTTTGGTAGAGAAGAATCTGGTGGGGGGACAAGTTATGGCACGTATGAATCTGGGTTTAGGTCTGGTTTAGAAGTATCATACCGGGGGTCTGGTTGAGGTAGAGATGTGGGCTAAGCTATGGTACAGATCCATCTGGCCATGAGTCTGGTTAAGTTAGAGAAGAATCTGGCTGTGGGTCTGGTTGAGTTAGAGAAAAATCTGTTTGGGGGTCTAGTTGAGTCTGGTTAAGATTCTGGTTGCCCCCCCCCCCCCCCCCAAAAGCTCAAGGGGCCTCTGGTCCCACCACCATTTTCACCAACAGAGGATAACTAGGGATGGATTAAAAGGGGTGAGCCTGTGACATCCACAGCTTGATATTGTGAGGAGGGTCTCCACCCCTTGTTCCCATTGGGTCCCTTAATAGGGTTAATGGAAGCCTGTCAAGATGCAGCACCATCAGCAGACTCCAGTGAGTCAGGGCCCCATTTAAAAAGCTTCTCCGTACCATGGACACCCTTAATTTGCCCATGTGGGTCTGGTTGAGTTGGGGAAGAATCTGGCTGTTGGTCTGGTTGAGTTAGAGAAGAATCTGTCTATGGGTCTGGTTAAGTTAGTGAAGAATATGGCTGTGGGTCTGGCTGAGTTAGAGAAGAATGTGGTTGTGAGTCTGGCTAAGTTAGAGAAGAATCTGGCTGTGGGTCTGGTTGAGTTAGAGAGGAATCTGGCTATGGGTCTGGCTGAGTTATAGAAGAATCTGGCTATGGGTCTGGTTGCGATAGAGAGGAATCTGGCTGTGGGTCTGGTTGAGTTACCTCTGGGGAGAACCTGTAGCATCCACAACTTGAAATTGTGAGGAGGATCTCCACCCCTTATTCCCAGTGGGTCCCTTAGTTGAGATCAGGCATGCCTGTCAAGATACAGCACCATAAGCAAGCTCCAGTTGGTGGGGGCCCCAATCAAAAAGCTTCTCCATACCATGGGGTGGAATATGGCTGTGGGTCTGGTTGAGTTAGAGAGGAATCTGGCTGTGGGTATGGTTGTGTTAGAGAATAATCTGGCTGTGGGTCTGGTTGAGTTAGAGAGGAATCTGGCTGTGGGTATGGTTGTGTTACAGAAGAATTTGGCTGTGGGTCTGGTTGAGTTAGAGAGGAATCTGGCTGTGGGTTTGGTTGAGGTAGAGAGAAATCTGGCTGTGGGTCTGGTTGAGTTACCTCTGGGGAGAACCTGTAGCATCCACAACTCGAAATTGTGAGGAGGATCTCCACCCCTTATTCCCAGTGGGTCCCTTAGTTGAGATCAGGCATGCCTGTCAAGATACAGCACCATAAGCAAGCTCCAGTTGGTGGGGGCCCCAATCAAAAAGCTTCTCCATACCATGGGGTGGAATATGGCTGTGGGTCTGGTTGAGTTAGAGAGGAATCTGGCTGTGGGTATGGTTGTGTTAGAGAATAATCTGGCTGTGGGTCTGGTTGAGTTAGAGAGGAATCTGGCTGTGGGTATGGTTGTGTTAGAGAAGAATCTGGCTGTGGGTTTGGTTGAGTTAGAGAAGAATTTGGCTGTGGGTCTGGTTGAGTTAGAGAGGAATCTGGCTGTGGGTTTGGTTGAGGTAGAGAGAAATCTGGCTGTGGGTCTGGTTGGGTTAGAAAGGAATCTGTCTGTGAGTCTGGTTGAGCTACCTCTGGAGAGAACCTATGGCATCCATAACTTGAAATTGCAAGGAGGGTTTTCACACCTTGTTCCCAGTGGGTCCTTAGTTGAGATCAAGGAAGTCTGTCAAGATATGGCACCACCAGCAGCTTCCAGTTGGTGGGAGCCCCCATTAAAAAGCTCCATACCATGAACACCCTTAATTTGCCCCTGGCTGTGGGTCTGGTTGAATTAGAGAGGAATCTGGCTAAGGGTCTGGTTGAGTTAGAGAAGAATCTGGCTGTGGGTCTGGTTGAGTTAGAGAGGAATCTTGCTGTGGGTCTGGTTGAGTTTGAAAGGAATCTGGCTGTGGATCTAGTTGAGTTAGAGAGGAATCTTGCTGTGGGTCTGGTTGAATTAGAGAGGAATCTGGCTAAGGGTCTGGTTGAGTTAGAGAAGAATCTGGCTGTGGGTCTGGTTGAGTTAGAGAGGAATCTGGCTGTGGGTCTGGTTGAGTTTGAAAGGAATCTGGCTGTGGGTCTAGTTGAGTTAGAGAGGAATATTGCTGTGGGTCTGGTTGAGTTAGAGAAGAATCTGGCTGTGGGTCAGTTTGTGGTTCATAAGAATCTGACTTTGTGTTTTGGTTGAGTTAAAGATGGGTTTGGTAGCAATTCAAGCTATAATATAGCTAATATACTACTACTACTACTACTACTAATAATAATAATGATAATAATAATAATAAT
Organism: Gastrophryne carolinensis; assembly: GCA_027917425.1. NCBI lineage: Eukaryota > Metazoa > Chordata > Amphibia > Anura > Microhylidae > Gastrophryne > Gastrophryne carolinensis. The sequence goes on from CM051235.1 coordinate 224,410,258, forward strand.
AATAAATATCAGGTTAGGCTATGCAGCAAATGACAGATTACTGAGGACCTGATTCACATCAGAGGGGCCTGCTATGAAATATTTGCACTAAACCCCAAATAGCTCTCAGTGCCACTCTCTCCCCTACTTCCCATGCATTCCAAAATAGGATTTAACCTGATTTAACCCATTAACCTGCTGCCTGGTCATTATAAAAGTCTGAAAATTGTCTGGCCCCAATACAGACAGTTACGCCGGTACTGCCTAATGGGATCCTGGCTATGCCTACAGCAGACTTCCAGCCGAAATGACCACATGGGCCCTCAACCTGACCTTAGGTATCTTGAACTGAACCAAAATCAGCCTATATATACTCGCCATTACAGGTGCGGCCCCACACAACTGCTTGCGGACAGTACGTGAATCAGGCTGCCAGGGTACATGTGGCGAGATTGCTGCAAGAGCGCGGAAGGGGTGAGTAGCAATGCCCAATTTTAGAAATTTTCAAGGACCTCACAGGATTCCTGTAGGCTGCAGAAACCCTGAAAGCCTTTACAGTCATTTTGGATAGAGATCCCACACACATGGCAGTACAGGCATTACTGCTGTAACTTGGGCCCGGAAGACTTTCTAGGCTTTTAAAGAGTTGAAAGGTGCTTATTTCTGTACTTAGGGGGAGGAGAGGTTGAGTGAAGTGGTCCTGAACATTGCTGGGCTCCATGTGATCACATTACCTACCATCTTCTGCCCCACAGACACATCGATTTCTCAGATATCTTACTTACAGGCCGATTCATTAATAGCGCCAGGTAGCGATAGATGAGCGACAGTAGCGTTATTTTCACAGCGCCCGCTAGTATTCGCTGTGCTTGGCCGTTGTTCGGCTGTTGACAGCGACTCAGTTGGTGTGCGGTAATGTTGAATACGGGGTTAGGAGTCGCTGTTTGACAGGTTCTGCGCTGTATGGGAGCGCATGACAGCGAACGGCCATAGCGAACGGCTCCCAGCATATTCATTAACAAATCACGCTCCAAAAATTCTCGCGCTGTGAAATGCTTGTTTAAACCCCAGAGCGCTGGCGGCGATGGGTTAAAAGTAGTTTTTTAACCCCCAAACAACCATATTTTTAGAAAAAAAAAAAAACATGTTTTTCAAAACATTTAGTAATATGAATACATTAATATCAGACCTGTAATATCAATTCTGCACAAATTTTTTTTTATTTTTTTTTTAACTTAAAAAAAAATCTAACATTGCAGAAGTGGTCACAGAATTTTTGACATTAAAAAAAAAAAAAAAAAAAAAAAAATTAATAGCAATTAATTATGAATATTTAAAGATTGCTCCATTGAAATGCATTGGAGAGCGCCAGGTAGCGAGAGGTCATACCTGTCGCTGTTCAAGGTCGCTCGCTGGCGCTGTGGGCTGAGGCTGGAATAATGATGAATGATTCGCTATCTGGCGCTCTGTCAGTCGCTAAGCAGGATCGGCTTGATAAATGTGTGATTGCGGAGGGGAGCCGGCGTACTCGTGGCGGTGAGCGTCATTACCGTTCGCTCACCATTCGCTACCTGCCGCTATCCCTTGTTAAATAAGGGCCTTAGTCATATTTGATTTAATCTGTCATGTGATCATATAGCTTTCCAGATCAGTTAGATCTAGTTGATCCTCCCCCGCCAAAATAAAAGCATTAAAAGTATGGTAAAGTGTGAATCGGATTGGAAAATCATTCTGAACGGTTATGATATGCGTGTGTGCCAATGCACTACACTGAGTGCTGATCAGAATGCCATGGCTGCTCAGAGAATGACAGCGAGCTGGCTGCATCGTGGTTCGGATGATGGCAGGAAATAAACGCTGTAAATGATTTGCTTTATTCGATTGCATTACCTCAGATCACCCTTATCCTTGGCTGGTGCCACTCCCCGATCATATGACCAATGCTGGCAAAGCTGCTTCCCAAATGAAAGCAATTATTAACCGGAGCTATTCTAAAATCTGTCAATCCACAAAAGTTCCAGAAATGGCTGGGGCCTGGGGCTTACATAGGATTTGCAGGGCCCCATAGCAAAAGTCTTGATAGGCCCCTCCAAAAAGGCCAGCGTTAAAGCGGACCAGAGCCAACGAGACCTGACCTTAGAGATAAAAACACTCCATGGCCAGGGGAAAGCCCTTCCTAGGGGGCATCCCGATTGGAAAGGCCCCACTGTGTGAAACCCTGAGTTTCACACATAATCTTATCTCTTTCCTCAATCTCATATTGCATGTGCGGGCCTCCGGTGGCATCCTCTGCATCACTATTGGATGTGCGCACCCTCGCCGGGTATTTTGTGCACAGCCAGAGGGAGCAGCCCAAAGGTCAGTTCATTCAGTATTGTTTGCAATGCTGTTTGAAGGACAGCCTGAGCATGCGCCATGGGAGCACATATGGGAATAAGACTTCAGATGATAATGGGGGTTCACACACACAGAAGCATCCCAAATCAGGTCTGTAGTCTGATAACATTTCTAAAAGGTGTGGGGCCCAGTGAGGTTAGTTTCTTCCCGGGGGAGCTACTATAGTATCTGTTGTTGGCATGCTATCTGCAGGGAGCACCAGGGGACAGAGCTGAAGAACTAAGATGTCAGCACCTGTATCCTGAGTGCTCTATGTACGGAGCGCCAGGGATAAACAATGGCCTGGCATCTTGGTTCATCTCTGCAGATCAGACAGCTCTGGCCTTTGACACTCCCAACAGACACCGAGCCAATAATAGGGTAGCACCAGTCTGGTACTTTTGCCACAAATGCTGCAAGGTGTGGGGTGACTTGTATGGGACCCCCTTCTCCCATGGACCTAAGAGCAGCTGCCTCCCCTGTTTCTGCTGATGAGGGCAATGGTGTGGGGATTGGATGGGCCTTCTTAAAGGGAAAGTGTAGCCCTCACGCACCGGGTGTTTGGTGAGGACAGCAGGGAGCCGGTTCTTTTGGGCCCAGGGTGCTCTACGTGTGTGTGAGTAGGTAGGGGATTAAAGTACAGTTACAGGGGAGGTTAGTACTCACTGTTGATGCTTAAAAGAATGAGCACTAGTCCAGGAGATGAAAGCAGAGTTCCTCTTCCTGCGTTCTTCCTGCAAACAGCAAACATGGCACGGGTACAAGACATCTGTAAGGATCTTACCTGCTCCTCGGCCTCGGTCCCGCGGCACGTCATGGCCCCGTCCTGCTGCTGTTCCTCGCCGCCACTCTGAGGCCGGCATGGCGGCGGCGGGTTGTGGCGGCCTCGCTGCGGGTTGTGCGGCGGGGGCAGGCGGCCCCAGGGAATCACAGGCTGGCGCGGCTGTGCTTCTCCCGGTCGGGAGCGCGCCCAGCCATTCACGTGCTCGCGCGTGCGCGCGAGCACGCTCTGTATATGCCCCCAGGCGGCGCTGCTCCCAGCGCATCCGCCAGGGGGCGAGTTTTTAATCAGTGTAAATTCTGTCCTGGTGGGAGACGGGCCCAGGGACTGGATTACCCGTCTGGCCTGGGCAGGTCCAGTTCCTGGGACCGCTCCCATCCGGTTAGTCGCACCAATCACCACACTTCCCTCTCCTTTCCTTTTCCCCCCTTCCCATAGGCCAGTCTTCCCTTTATTACCCTGCTGCCCCATTGTCCAGTGCCCGTTATAGCCTCTGGTTAATAGGGTGTGCGTTCTAGTCTGCGTTTATTGTTTTCAACTCGGCTTCGTCTCTGACCATCCTTGTCTGCTGCCCGCCCTGGCCTTTTTGCCTGTCCTGACTCCGCTTGTGCCTGATCCCTCTGTTACCGCGTTTTGGTGCTCACCTGGTTTGACCTCGGCTCGTTTTGACTATTCTTCGCTTGATCCCTTGGAAACCGCGCTCTGTGACCACTCGGCTTGACCTCGGCTTGTTTCTGGACCTTTCTGATTGATTCTCCACTTGTATCCTATCTACATCCCGGCATCCATATTCGGGATACCCCGCCGTTCATCCGTCTCCACCTTAAGCCGGTAATCTTTGCGCCAACTAAGTCCTGGGGGTAACCGAGTCTGGAGAGGCATAATCCGCGTCTCCTGCGAGCGGGGACTTGTCTAAAGGCAGAAGAGGCGGTGGAGATTGGGGATTACCTGGCTTAAAGCGGACCTTCACTCTAAATAAGAGTCTATCTTATATGTTTCCCACACCCTGTACATACAGATTGCTCACATTAAAAATCATCCTACCTGCATCTACTGCATTTTATAAGCCTTTAAACATCCAAGATGGCGGCTTATGGAAGCTGCCATTTTTGCAGGCAGCCTGCAAACAGGAAGTGCCTGCAAACAGGAAGTGACTGTGCTGCTCTGCATTCTGGGACTGCTGACCTTTCCCTGACCCCAGCTCTGCTCTGTCTGAGCAAAGCACAGCTATAACCCGCCCCCCTGTACCTTATCCCACTCTCCTCTCCTCAGTAAGTGTGATGCTTCTGAGTCAAGATGGCGGCGCCCGTATCCTAAATTCCCGAACAGAGTTGCAGCCCAGTGGGGGAAAGTATAATAAATTAGTGACTAAACATGTAAAATATATTAATTTTAGATGCTGAGGAATTGTTTTTTAAGAGTTTGGGCTTTTCATTAAATCATGGTGAAGGTCCGGTTTAAGAGAGAAGGGTGTCCGGCGCCTAACAACATCCATCCAGTTACATCTTTCTCGGTTCTGTCCATAGTCACAGGTACAATTAAGAAGGCATTGCTCCCCAAGGAGGATTCTCCCTCCCTTGCTGGCTCTCTCACCTTCTCTCCATCAGAGTCTATATATATACATGTTTGGCCACATGTCCGACACATAATAGGCTGCTTTCTTAACTCTCTAACCAATCACTATCCTCCTGGTTATTACTATGTTTCTACCCAGCATCCTGCTATGACTATTAACCCTTCATAGCTTACCTTCTAGAACAATCTCCATTCAAGTCTATGGCCCGATGATTGTCTATAACCTAATCCCAGCCATCTTGAGTCTAATTAAGGGTACTACAATGTCTATGCACTTTTATGGTTGGAAACCACAAAAGGGGTTAAAGTCTAATTAACTCTATGTATATGGGTTTCTTATTAACTAACTGACATTGTCCTATTTATAACCAGGGCCCTACAAAAGGAATGGGTTGTGGTACAGATAAACAGAGCCAGATTATGAGGGGGCGCAAGGGACATGCACCCTGGGGCATCCACCACTTGCCCTGCAAAGGGGACCTCCACCAATCTTTCAGTTATTGTCTGGTCCAGGAGGCTTTTCAGTATAATGGGCCGCAGAGCCAGCAACAAAGCTATCAGCGGCAGTGGGTGCCCCCCACACGCCTGGGAAAGCCTTTTATTGTTTTTGCAAACTGGCAGCCAAAGCCACCACAGGGCAGGACGGAGTCTAGAGCAGCAAAGCCACCATCAGCAATGCTACAGTGATGGGTGCGTGCAGAGCTGTCACTGCACATAAGCCACCAAGCACAGCCACTGGCAGCTTAATGCAGGGAACTGATTTCTGCTGGACCAGCTGGGTGACTACACTACCCCCCGCCCAGAATTTCCCCGAGCAGCACACACAAGGGTGGCACAAGGGACTCAATCTGACATTCCAGTAAGTAGGCGGGTGCCAGACAACCACCAATCAGATACTTGGCTGGACTATTTTTTTTATAGGAAAAGACATCTGGGGCCTCCACAAGATTTTGCGCCCAGGGGCCTCCACCACACGGCCCTGCAGATAAACTATGACAGATTAAAAGTTTCCATTATTGTGTGCCAAAATGATCTGCTCAATGTGCTGAACTTATCTGTCATTTTTTTCATCTTGGAGTATATAGCAGAGACTTCCTGACTAGGGCACAGACTACAGGTTTATCCCCATGTGCTCTAATTTCAAACTCCTTACATAAGGCGATCACTGTCTTGTGTTCCAGTACCTAAAGCATTACTGGCTTTGTTCACAGCTGGGGGGTAATAACTACTGTGTGATTTATCCAAAGCTGCTGATTAGCTTTCCCCAGTGGGGGGATACTGGGACTTGTAGTCCTCAGTTTTTAGTAAAGGCCATAAAAGCTGCAACTACTTTAGGATCACAGACACAGCATGAAACTTGGAAACTTGGAAACAGCATGTTGATAAGTAAATCACATGTCCGGGAGCACAATCCTAAAACAAATGTTTATTTTACATCCTAAAAACCTGACAAAAAGGGAGTTTTCCTTTAAACAATAAGGAGTGGGGCTGTGATACATAGAAAACAGGCGGTGGTTCAGGCTGTAGGGCAGAGTCATTAAGATGTTGTAGGCCAGGAGGTGGTACAAATTCTGTTGTGGGGAATGTTTTTGTAGATTTGAATCAGTCTGTGGGTCCAGTTAAAGGATAAGGACGGTGCTGTGGTGCAAATAAATGAGGTTGTGGTTCAGGTGACCAGACCTGGGACATCAGGTTGCAGGACAGATGAATCGACATACATTGTAGATTAAAGTGCAAATGGTCAGAGATAGAGATAAACTGGCTGTAGGTTGGGTTAAGGGACAGATGAATCTGGTGGTGAGTCAGGCTATTGTACAGATAGAATGAGCTGCAGGTTGGCATATGCTGTAGATGTATTTGATGAACAGAACTGAAGTTGGGTGAGTAGATCTGGTTAATAAGGTGGTGGGCCATGATCCAGGCTGCATATAAAGATGAATTGGTCCACGCACTGAACACTAGAGGGAGCACACTGCTACTACACTCTAAGCAGAAGGTTCTCAAAATGGCCTAGAGGTCAGTGTGTAGTATGACAGCAAGTGTAATACACTGTAAGTGTAATACAGTGTAAACACTGAATGCTCGAGGTAGAACACTATTACATAACACTAAGTAGAAGGGGATTCTAATGGCCTCTAGAGGTCAGTGTGTTGTATGTCAGCATGATTTATTGAAAAGCCCAAACCCTTAAAAATGATTCCCCAGCATATAAAATTAATATATTTTAAGTTTTTAGTCACTTACTTATTATTCTTTCCCCCACTGGGCTGCAACTCTGTTCAGGACTTTAGGATACGGGTGCCGCCATCTTGACTCAAAAGCTGTGCTTTGCTCAGACAGAGCAGACCTGGGGTCAGGAAAAGGTCAGCAGTCCCAGAATGCAGAGCAGCACAGTCAGAAGGCACTTCCTGTTTGCAGGCTGTCTGATGTCCCATGAGCTGCCATCTTGAATGTTTAAAGGCTCATAAAATGCAGTAGATGCAGGTGGGATGATTTTTAATGTGAGCATTCTGTATGTACAGGGTGTGGGAAACATATAAGATAGACTCTTATTCAGAGTGAAGGACCGCTTTAATACCAAACACTAGAGGGAGCACAGTGCTACAACACACTAAGCAGAAGGTGATCATAATGGCAGTACACTCCCTCTGGAAATCAGTGTGTAGTATGACAGTGAGTGTTATATCACACACTGAACACTAGAGGGAGCACAGTGCTACAACACACTAAGCAGAAGGTGATCATAATGGCAGTACACTCCCTCTGGAAATCAGTGTGTAGTATGACAGTGGGTGTTATATCACACACTGAACACTAGAGGGAGCACAGTGCTACAACACACTAAGCAGAAGGTGATCATAATGACACTGCACCCCCTCTAGTGGGTATTGTGTAGCATAACAATGGGTGTAATACCACACACTCCCACAACAGAACAGAAGGAGCTTATGAAGGCAATGTGCTTCCTCTAGTGGTCAGTGTGTAGCAAAAAAGGGGGTGTAATACCACAAACTGAAATCTAGAGGGTAAGCACTGCTACAACACACTGAGCAACACACTAGGCAGAAAAAGTTTATTACATAACAGTGCACTCCCTCTAGTGGTTAATGTGTAGCATAGGGGATAGCACACTTCCACAGCACACTAAGCAAGAGCTTATTATGTCAGTGTGCAGCGTGGGTGTAATATCACACATTGAACACTAGAGGGGTACACTGCTACAACACTAGTAAAAGAAACTTATGATTGCTCTAATGGTCAGTGGGTGAAATAACACACACTAAACATTAGAGGGAGCACACTCCTACATCACACTTAGCAGAAGGCGCTCATCGAGGTGTAGTGCTCCCTCTAGTGGTCAGTGTACAGTGTGTGTTATCCCACTGAACAATAGAGGTACCGCACTCCAACATCACATTAAGCAAAAGGAGCTCATGATGGTGCAGTGCTCCCTCTGTTGATCAGTGTGCAGCATGACAGCAGGTGAAATACCACACACTGAACAGTAGAGGAAGACAGATGGAGGCCATGATGGCAGTAAACTCTATCTAGCGGTCAGTGTGCAGTGAGACAGTGGGTGTAATAGCCCACATGTAACACTATAGGGAGCAAGCTCCTACAAGATGCCTAAAGATTGGCTAAGGGGAAAAGAGGGAGTAATAAGGTCCTCATGTGCCAAGTTTATTTGTAAAGTGAGTGAACAAGGCAATAATGATACACAACACAAGCATATGAGGTCACCCTTAAAATAGGTCTAGCACCTTCGCCCCATCACCCAAACAATGCTTCATTTCACCCTTATATTTAGATTCCTGCTTCTCTCTGTCTACTAGCGCCACCTGCCTGCCGCAACTTTCACTGCTGCAGGCTTGAAATAAATAGTCAGATAGCCAGAAGTGTGTTGGAAGAAAAAGGGGGGTGGAATCAACACCATTTGCAAAAAGTTCCAAAGTATAAAAAGCACTTTTTCTTTAAAGTGTCCCAAAACCCAGGATTTTGACTATACTAGGATTTGGTCCTTGCCCCTGGGGCACCCTGATCGGGGGTGCCCCACTGTCTGAAACCCCCCAGATCACTGAGCGCAACTCACCTCTTCGCGGTCCTATGCCACATGCTCGTCCAATCAGCATCGTCTAAACCTTCGGCTAAGACCAGCTGCCCCAACGGCGCATGCTTAACTGCTCGTTCAATCAGCCTCATTTGAGCCTTCGTCTAAGACCAGCGTCTGCCGGCCGCATCCCCCGCTTCCCGCGGCTGCCTACAGCATCCCACGCTTCCCTCTAACAGGGAGTGTGTCTACGCCGGCCATTCAGAAATGCCTGGCGCGAGCACGTGCCCTGCTAGAGGGATAACGGGGATGCAGCCGCATCTTGTGCATGCACTGTTGGACCGGGAAGCGAGGTAAGTGAATGGGGCGACCTGGCGGCTTTCACATTCCGATTTTGGATGCCCCAGGGGGAGGGAATTGATCGGCCTGGGAGTCTTAGAGATTCCCGGGCCAATCGCGCTGGGTTTTGGTCCACTTTAAAGTGCTTTTCAATTTCATTGTCTATCTAGGGGTTATTCAGTGCAGTTTTTACTCCAGATTGGATTTTTCGTGCCTGGTGCTGAATCCACTTCAAAGTGAGCACTTTTATAATTTCACTATAGGGATGGTGGTTCTTGTAGTTCTATCACTGGAAAGCATAGGTGATCCTCTCTTTGTGCAATACTAGTCATCTCAGTTTAAAGTGGACCAAAACCCACAGAGATCAGCCCAGGAATCTATAAGATTCAAGGGCTGCCTGATTTCTTCCCCCTGGGATGCCCCTGTGAAGATGAACTCTTTTTATTAGTGCCACTCTAGGCCTTATATACACAAGTCTCCATGCAATGACAACCACACTGACCAATAGCAGCAGGGCACACAATCCCTCAACTCTGCCGGTGACGCAATCAGTAGAACAATAGCAGGCTGTAATACAATCAATCAGGACAATGCCATTGACTGTGACGTAATCAACAATACACAATGGCAGTCAAAATACAATGACATTGCCTGTAACAGTATCAAAATACAATGACATTGTCTGGAACCTAATTAAGAAAAGGCCAGTGAATGACCCGGTGGGCAACTGAATAGTGATGACATCCAAAAGACAGAGCCTCTGTCACAGCCCATGTTTGTTTTTCATGGTAAACTTGTTGATTATTCAGGCTTTATCCCTCTGGGGGGGTTAGATGATTCCTCTGTTGTTTTTTTCCTATTAAGATTGTAAAAAAAAAGATAAAAACGGCCCCTTGTTGCTATATAGAGTGACGGGAGCAGATAAGTTGTGTGCAGGATGCATACAAAGCCCAGTATATCCCTCTGGGGGGGGGGGGGTTAGATGATTCCTCTGTTGTTTTTTTCCTATTAAGATTAAGAGTAAGCCCAATGTGACCCTGCAGTGTGGCTGTGCCATGCAGTTAATTATTCACAGGTCCTGTGATAGCTGCAAGGTCAGCTCTGCTTTATCTACAGCAAATGTTTTCCTAGTTACAATGTTAAAGTTGGCATCACAGGATGCAGCCCCAGGGACAACAATATTTCACCCCAGGGTAGCAACGGGCAACTAGCTGTGATAGTCCTGTTACAATATATCTCACATTGTAAAGCGGAAACATCTAGTGCTGGATCGCAAAGCACTAGGTGTAAAGCAGAACAAAACCTGGGTTTTGCTCCCTGCTCTGGGGGCATCCCGAATTGGGATACTCCATTGTTCTATGGAGCATGTGCAGGCTCTTGTGCAATCACAGGAGTTTGCCGTGCTTATGTAGTGCTTGGCAAACGGCTCTGTTTACATCCAGAGATTTGGTAATAGGGAGCACAGCGGCTGGGGGCGGGAGCGTGCTCACAGCCTAGGGATGTGGGGCCGGATGTTTACATTGGTGAAGGAGTTTGTTAATACCCCAGGGCAATTCTGGTTTTGTTCTGCTTTAAAGAGGAACAGTGGAGGCTAAGTCTAAAAAACTTCAGGGACTTCCGAGTTCCACTCCTTGGGGCATTCCGAATTGGGGTGGCCCGCTCTGTGAACCCCCCCCCATGATCGCCAGTTTCACTCACCTTCTCCCAGAGCCCTTGCAGTGTCTCTGCGCTGTGGCTACATCCCTGCTTACCTCTAGCCGTGCACCTGCCAGGTCTAGAAGGTGAGTGGGGGATGCGGCGCCGCTCAGCTTAGCCTTCAGCGGAGCAGAAGGCAGCCAAGTGAAAGCAAGTACGCTGATTGGCTGAGTATGCCTCTTAGCCAATCAGCGCACTCCTTCTCTCCTGAGTCATGGGAGTGAAGGGAAGGTGAGTGTATAGTGCGACCTGGGGGGATACACACAGTGGGGCATCGCAGTTCTCCGCACAAAGAAATGAAATTCCTGTGTGTTGTTCCTCTTTAAATAAAGTAAGCAGCCTCCTGCGGTAAAAGCCCATTTTGCTCATGCCCCTCACCTGCCCTCTTGCTCAGCGGTGGTCCGAGTTTCGGCTGCCGAGGCCACGTCCACACAACACTTTTGAGATTGCAGACTGGCTTATCTCCAGAGTAAAAAGTATACTGTGGCGCTGTGTCTGTACAATAAAAGTATTGGGAAAAATGGGGGCAAGGCGAGGGGCCACAGAGCCGGGAAAGCCGGCGGGACCCCAGCGCGCCCACAGCAGCTCAAGCGCAGCATGACGCCGGCCGGGGGAGAGGAGGAGGGGTCCGCCCTCCTCACACAGCGCGAGCAGCAGCTCATGGCGGGCCCGACGGAGGAACGAGGGATAGAGGTAGGGGATGCGGCCACCCTCCGCAGCTCACAGGAGGGACTGCTGCTGAGCTCTGCAGGCTCCCCTTACCTTCTTCCCCAGGCGATCCCACCTGTAATGGCGGCGACCTCGTGGCGCCCCCCCCTGCCAGCAATGGAGACACTAGACCACGACAGTGAGGGGGGATCCCCCCCCACCATCCCTACCATCCATCTCCCCCCACCATTCTCCCCCCTGGAGCAGGGATTGCTCACAAAGGGCAGACCCCTGCCGCAGCGGGTGCGGGGTCACACTGGCGCCGATAATAGCGCCCACCACATGGCTGGTCACCCCACAATGGAGCCTGAGGGGGATAAGCACCCGGGCCCCTTCCCTGCTTCCTCGGGCCAATATCATCGCTTGCAAGGCAGCCCACCCCTGTCACTTTCTAATGAGAACTTTTTGCTTTCTGGAGAACCACTTTCGCCGAAGGGCAGCGACTCAACTATTGATTGAAGACGCAGTTGGGGGTGGATCGCAGTTTGACCGAGGGTGCCAAGACGCGGAGCCCCTGGACCCAATAGTGCAGGATGCCAACCTACTTGCTAAATTTAAGGTTTTACTCCAGCAGGAGCTGGCGGCCGCTGTGACCCAACTCTCAACCAGTTTCTTTAATGAAATCAAAGATCTGGGCAACAGGACCAGCACGCTGGAAGACGCTGGAAGATAGGATGGACAATGTGGTCGTGGCCCTAGAGCACAAGGGGTCTGAATCGGCGGCCTTGAAGGAAGATATGGCCTCATTACAGCACAAATTGGAAGACCTAGAGAACAGGTCCAGAAGGGTGAACATCCACATCCGGGGCCTCCCAGAATCAATAGAAGACGTTCCAGCTACCGTTACAGCCCTCCTACAAGAATTGATCCCCTCCATGCCTATCGACCGCCTGGAACTGGATCGCGCCCACAGGGCGTTGGGCCCTAAAAGATCTGATGGTCTGCCCAGGGACATTGTCATCAAGCCGATCTTCTACCGCACGAAGGAAACGATGGTGGCCGCCAGAGAAAAAGGGGACCTGTGCTTCCAGAATCACCGCTACCAGTTTTTTCCGGATGTCGCCCCGAAAACACTACAGAGGAGAAGAGCTATGAAGCCCGGCCTGGAAATTCTCAGGAGTCACAACATATACTGTTGGGGCTTTCCCTTCAAGCTCGCCTTCACCCACGCAGGCCGTCAGCACGCAGCCGTCTCTCAGGAGGAATTGCTGAGTACCCTGCGGGACTTAGGCCTGATCCTCGCTGATTCCCCGACTCGCACAGCCGGAGCGCCCGCCCGGCAGTCTCCCAGAAGACCAAAACTCCAGCCCCTGTGGGAGAAGGTGTGTACCTGCAGGAAGAAAGATCCAGTCGCCGGGCGTCCCTCAGGATCTGGTCCGGCTCTGGGATGAGGACCCCGCCCATCGGAGCAGTAACTTACTTAATTATGAGTGACTCCCCTCTCTTGGGCTTAGTCCTGAAAGTTTATCAAAAGTTTTTTTGATTGTTTTTACTATTCTGAATTTCCGGAGTGGCTGCCGGGCCCGTGTCCGGGTCCTGTCCTCTCCCTCCTGGGGGTTGGACCCCTCGGGGGTGCCTAGTTGCCCCCCCCCCCATTTGGCCTCGGCCTCTCCCCCCTCCCCACCCTTGGACAGCCGGGTTCTTTGGTATGGACCTTCTGTGGTGCCAGCCCGGGGGGGGGCGATGCCATAGCGGCTCCGACGTCCCGGATGGATCAGGTCGGGCTCCTTGGCGATGGCTCGCCCGCGTTGCGGATGGGCCAACTCAGTTGTTAGGGTTGGGCCCTTGCCCTAGTTTTGGTATTCAATGTGGCCTCGGACTCCGCGGGGTCGGGCAGTGGCGCCTGTTGGCGGCTACGCGGGCCCGCCGGTGCCGGCGTTGTCTCCGGGGCTTCAATCTGCACTGCGAGCTATAATTATAAATTGAGCTGTGCTGCTTTATACTGTTTCTTGACTGGACTAGAGTTCCATGTTATCTCCCGCTGTTCTACCAGCTCCCCTCAATAAATACACTGCACAACGTATAAATCTTTGGAATGATTTAATCGGCCACAGCTGAACAAATAAATACAAGACAACACAAAAATTTCCGAACCCCTTAATCGAGTCTGAGTGGTAACCAACCGAACTAAGCCTGCAATATTGACGAGGAGTAAATCCTTGATGCACCTGAATAAGCGGAGGCCATTTTTCTTAAGCTCAGCCGCAATCTCCGTTAGGCTCAGAGCTCAACCGGGCTAACCGCCAGGGTGCAATATGACAACAGCCTGGCTACCCCAAATGTAGCCATCCTCGCCCCCACGCTGGCCATCCTAGCTCGTTTTCCCGGTTGAAAAACAGCCGCATTTCTACGCCTCAGTACTCATCCAACCTGTCCACTCAGACCCGAAAGTGAGGAGACCGCCATAGCTGACCAGCGTTGACTCCCTAACACTGGCCAGCCCGCCAACCACGACCGTCAATTCACTCCGCTCTCCCAACACATTGGCCAACCCTAAACACCCCCCCCCCCGCGGAGCCATGCCCAAACCTACTGTTCAGCCGAAGCCTCCGTGATGTACCCTCCAATGCCCTTAATACATACCCTCGGCCATGCCTGCCAAAATCTTAAATGCCACCCATCCACTTGGGGTAACCCATCTGCTACCCCCCCTACGTAATTAAACAGATTAAGACCTCTCCCCCCTTCGCCATGGCCATGTAACGCCCTACTATGCCTATCCGATAATCTGCCAATTATATCATATGAAGGAGCTCTCTCATCTCCTACCCAGTGGGCAACGTAATCCACAAATATGGGTATTCAATAATCTGACGCTCTTATCCACTTAAGGGCCCCCTGCCACTTCCCCAGAGTGACATTTAATCCACCTATTATTATAATTGATTATTTATATAGCGCCATCATCTTCCGTAGCGCTTTACAAAGTAGATATATGCAAATCCCATAGTCTGCCGCCTCTATCATCCTAAAAGGGGTCCCAGACCCCCCCCCCACCGTGGGCCTCATACTCCAGCAACATAACTACTCGATGCACCGCTGATCCCATTATCTTAAGGGCTCTCGGCCCCTTCCCAGGCCACGTCATTCCCTCATATACATATCTGAAAACTCACCGAACCCCAAGTCCCTCCTATTCAGGCCTCCCGGACCCTTCCAATGGGCCCCATGATCCACCGATATGAATCTGAAAATTCACCAAACATGCCAATACTATCATATTAAGCGCTCTCAACCCCTACCTAGTGGGCCCCGAAATCCCCCAAGCTGATTGACCACAACCCCGTCGATTTAATCATAGGGGTCCTCTCCCTTTCCCAGTGGCCACAACATCCACCAATCTGAGTATTTAATAAACTACCAAACATGCAGTCTTATCGTATTCTGCAATCTTGGCCCCTCCACAGTGGGCCCCATAATTCACCCATATGAATGTCCGAACAATCCCCGCCGCTTCTATCATAATCAAAGTTCTCACCCCTTCTCAGTGGGCCACGTCCTCCACCAATCTAAATATCCGATAATCCGCCGAACACGCCGATCTTAATATAATTCGCACTCCTGGCCCCTCAACAGTGGGCCCCACATAATCCACCAGTATGAATGTTCGAAAACCCCGCCGATTCTATCCTATTAAGGGCTCTTGCCCTTACCCAGTGGGCCCCGCCCTCCACCAATCTGAGTAACCCATAATCCGCCAAACACGCCGATCTTAATATATAATTTGCGCTTATGACCCCTCCACAGTGAGCCCCACATAATCCACCAGTGTGAATGTCCGAAAAACCCAGCCAATTCTATCCTATTAAGGGCTTTCACCCTTACTCAGTGGGCCACGTCCTCCACCAATCTGAGTATCCGATAATCCGCCGAACACGCTGATCTTAACCTATATCGCGCTCTTGGCCCCTCCACAGTGGGCCCTCCATAATCCACCAGTATGAATGTCCGAACCCCCTCCGCCGATTCTATCCTATTCTGAGCTCTCGCCCCTACTCAGTGGGCCACATCCTACACCAATCTGAGTAACCGATAATCCACCGACCACGTTGAGTCTTATCGTATTTCGCGCACTTGGTCCCTCCATAGTGGGCCCCCCCATAATCCACCGATATGAATGTCCGAAAAAACCCTTGCCGATTCTATCCTACTATTGTGATTGCAGCACAATAAATAAATACATTAAAAAAACAGGAATTGCATTGGGGCATTTGAAAGACATGATACAGGTTTTGCATGGCCCAAGTCGCAGTGCAACACAAACGTGTAAAAAGGCATACAAAAACTATTCCAAACAGCCAAGGGATCCCATGGAACATGCACCGCCCTAAAACAATTACATCCATCCCAGCCATTAAAAGCTATGGGATAAGGCCACACAGTGCAGGGTGAGCGTCTGGTCTTATCTGGCGCTGTAGGGCACTCATCCCATCGCCAGTGCTGATGATAGATGGGACACTACCTGGCACTATCACAGGTGCTCTGGATTTATGACTTGATAGCGATATTCTAAAATAAACAGTTCAAACGACATTTAGCCATGTTGAGATTTACGTTAGATAGCCAGGATGAGGGGGAACTGGATCTTTCCCATCACTATTTAGCAGTTATTGGCCGTGATTCACTAAGGGCCTTATTCATGAAGGGATAGCGCCAGGTAGTGCCTGTACAGTGGCAGGTAGCGTCAGGTGAACAGCGGACACGGCACGCAAGAGTAACGCCATGTAGCGTTCGATTCATCATTATCCCAGCCTTAGCGTACAGCGCCGGCGTTCAGACTTGCAAAGCGCCACGTATTACCTCTCGCTACCTGTCGCTCTCCCATACATTGCAATGGGCGTTCTTTTTCTTCTCTTTAAACAGGGGGTTTTCATTATTATTTATTTTTTATTCTCAAATAATGTTGTGACCTCTCCTGGCCTAGAAAAAGCCATTTTTTCATACTTTTTTCATCTTTTATATATTTATGTAGAATTGACATTACAGGTCTGTCATAACAATGTAATTCCATATGTTTTCGCTTTGTTACTGGTGGATACATGTTCAGAAACAGCCTTTAATCACACAGCCTCTGGTGCTCTGGGCTTCAGAGAAGCATTTTTGAGCGCTGGCGGTGTGTGAGGCTGTTTTTTTGATGAATATGTTGTGAGTCGGTCGCACTGACCAGTTGCTACCATTCGCTCCTATACAGTGCTGTACTGCTCATATATCGACTCCCCACAACGTATTCATCAATGCTGCACATCGGCTGAGGCGCTCTGAACTGGCGAACCACGGCCGAGCACAGCGACTACTAGCGGGCGCTCTGTATAGATGCTCAGCTGTCGCTACCTGCCGCTAGTAATGAATCAGCCTGCCCAAGTTGAAAAAGAAAGTTATGTCGTCTCATGTTAGTAAAAAATTCATTTCATGAGGAAAAAGCCAGAGGATGTCACTTTTAGTGAATCACCAGACAGAAAGACGGTGAAAGTCAATGGGATTTTTTACTACAGAGTAAAAAGGTCAATACTTTTCACAGGATTAAAACAGTACCATTTACTTCCATTTTCTTTCTAGCTGGTGATTCAGTAACAGTGACATTCTCAGGCTTTTTCCTCATGAATTACATTTTTTACTACCATGAGACTTTTTTTCAACTCTTAGGCCCTTATTTAAGAAGGGATAGCGTCAGGTAGCGCCTGGTTATTGAGAGGTAGCGACTGATAGCGACTGGTCAACGCTGGACACGGCACGCAATTGCACATTTATCAAGCAGAATCTGTTTAGCAACTGGGATAACGCCATGTAGCGTCTGATTCATCATTTTTACAGCCTCAGCGAACAGCGCCAGCGTTCAGCCTTGCACAGCGCCAGGTATGACCTCTCGCTACCTGATGCTCTCCCATACATTTCAATGGACGAACCTTTTCTTCTCTTTAAATGGGTTTTTTTCCCCAAAAAAATCACAAATAATTCTGTGACCTCTCCTGACAATGAAATAGCAGTTTTTTCATATTGTTTTCATTTTTTAAATATTTCCTCAAAAATGACATTACAGGTCTGGCATTAAAGTGTTCATGTTACAATGTTGTTACAATGTAATTCCATATGTTTTCGCTTTGTTACTAGTTGATAGATGCTTGAAAACACACTTTAAACACACCGCCTCCTGCGCTCTGGGCTTCAAACAAATTTGTTTTCAGCGCCAGAGATTTTTGCAGCTGTTTTTTTGCTGAATATGGTGTGTCGGTCGCTATAAGCAGTCGCTAACATGCGCTCCCATACAGCGCTGTACTGGTCAAATAGCGACTCCTCACAATGTATTCACCATTACTGAACAGCGACTGAGTCGCTATAAAGTAGCGACCCACGGCCGAGCACTGCGACTACTAGCGGGCGCTCTGAAAATGCCTGCTACAGACGCTCATCTGTCGCTACCTGCCGCTAATGATGAATCAGCCTGCCCGTGAATTAAGGCCATTATCTTTCTATTACCTCATGTTTACTTCAAATAGCCAGGATGGTGAAGGCCTAGAACATTCCTGCATCTTTCTCATTGCTTTATAGCAAAATATATTTGGTTTTGTTCAGGCTTGCCATATTTAGCTATTTGTTATTCAGACGGTCTATCTTTTACCTCAGGTTACCTCAGGTTTATCTCAAATGGAGAACTATGGTCAGAGATTTTAAGGGTTTGCTGCAACTGTCATTGGCATTTGCCTCTCCAAATTCAGTCTTGCCCAAAAAATCATTTGGATACTGCCTTTATTCTAAGTATGTCACACACCCCGCTTCAAGAAATTCATAACGTGTGGGTAATACTGACCTGTAGAGGGCGATATGCAGAGATGCCAGGAAAAAAGAGAGCCCCTCCCAGTCCATAAATACCTGGGACCTCCCACTCATTACCCAGTCTTCATCTCTGCAGTCGGCGAGCAAGTCAGAAGATGATGTCTCCTCCTTGCACAGGGGGATTTCAGGTAGCCGGGATGACTCCCGGCCCTTTAGTTATCTATTTCCGCCTGGATCTTTTTTTTCTGTTACCTCATGCCTCCCAGCCTAGGCTGACGGTCCGGGTGAGGGTAGAAAAGCACCCTTGGTGCTTAAGAGCAAATGCTCTCCCGTGAGACCCTATATAAGAGGGTAGGCGGTCATCCGGGACGGTGACCCCGGTTTGGGATGCCCCGTCCATTGGCCTGACACTTTGGGTGGTCCCCCCCTTTGGGTAATGCCCCTCTCTCTAGCGGGATAGCAGAGGGTAGGAGCAGGGCCCCTTATTCGGTGTTAGGTCCAAATTTTGTAATCATTAATTCTTAATAATGTTTTAATGTATTAATTTATTAAATTATCCTCCCAATAGTTATTAACTTATTTATTACTTCATAACAGCGTGTATTTCTCTGTCAAAACGGCGCTGTGGCCGCCATTTTTATGCAGACTTTCTCCCTGAGGTAAAAGGGGCGGGGTCGGGCATCAGGGTCAAAGCCACGGCCCGCTCCCCTCCTTCTGTCTCTTCTGAGAACGGCGCCGCGGCCGCACATGGCTGCGGTGCCGGCCTTTTTGCATTGTCATGGCGGAGGGAAGCTTCTCCCCTCACGCTTTCACTCTTGGGGGCGGGGCCGGGCTTTCCAGCGCTGCGGCCCGCCCCTGTGTCACAGGCACTGCTGAGGTGCTTTTCTCTGTGCCTGTTTCCTCAGAAGGAGCTGGCCACGCCCCCCTTCTCTCCTCAGAGCTGCTCTTTACCTCATGGAGAGAGGAAGCTGTCTTCAGGACCACAGTGAGTGGCCCGGTGGGCCCCCCTTCTGTTCCATCACCTATAATTATATATTTGTATGTCATATATATATATATATATTTTATACTCCGCTTTTCTTATTAGCCTTTTTTATTATGTCTTTCAGATATAACCTACAGTGGTGTTAGGGGGTTTCTCCCGGTCCTAGGGTCCCTGGGTTCTTAATTGGCTTATTGCAAAAAAAGTTCACCTTATGGAGGCATCCCCGGATACTGGGCTCGGGCTCCCCTCGGGGCAATCCCGGAAGTGTATGGGGTGTGGGGCATCCCTTACTGGCGATGATGTATTTCTGTGTATACCATGCGCACAGCAGACTATTACGCGGCAGTCCGGACCCCAGGCGTCTGGTTCAGCGCCGCCGGTCTCTCCTCCCCCCCCTCCCAGTTTGATCCGTGCCCAGTCTGAGTTTGTCATGGGTGGGCAGTTGCAATCGGAGATGTGTGCCCGATTGGCCAATCTTGAAAAATTTTTCCCGAGCACGGTCACCAGAAAGGCTCCGGCTAAGAGAAAACACTTGTCGCCATCTTCACCGGCAGCCGACTTGGATGATCTTGATAATCTGGAGAGGTATATGAAGAATCAGATAATTCAGACGATCAGCAGTTTGTGGGTGCTGATACCGAGCGGGGCTTGGGGAGGTCTTCGGATACTCCTAATGTTCTGGCTCAGATGTTTGAGGTTTTGGCTATTTCTCCTCCTGAGGCGGTTCCACAGCAAAAGGGGGAATTGTTCGAAGAATCCAGGCCGCGCTTGGAATTTCCTAACCAAAAGCATTTTGATGGGATTATTGCTAAGGAATGGGAGAGGCCTGCCTGGCTCCCAGGTGTCCCTCAGGGTTGGGACAAAAAATATCCCTTTCCCTTGGATACGGTTAAGCGTTGGGCGTCCCCTCCCGAGGTGGATGCACAGATTCTGGGTTTATCCAACACTACTGTTTTAAATTCTCCTGATTGCTCCACGCTTAAAGATGGTGAGGATAAACGCATTGACCAAATGGCTTGTCATGGTTATGCCAGTGTTGGGTCAGCTATGAGGCCGGTTTGTGCTTCAGCGCTGCTGGTGGTGGCTACCAGGTCGGTGGTCAGGGACCTGTTGACTTCTTCCGGGTTAGATCCGGATAGTGACGAGTTCCTTGGCCTTAAAAGGTGTGAATTGTTTTTGTCATTTGTACTAGCCGCCTTGGATGACACACTGATGATGTGTGGCAGAACGTCGGCTCTATTGGTGACTATTCGGCGTTCGGTTTGGTTGCACCAGTGGGCAGCTGATTTTGTGTCTAAAAAGTCGCTGACCGCTCTTCCCTTTGTGGGATTACGGCTCTTTGGTGAGAAGTTGGATTCAGTTGCCAAGGGTGGTAAGTTACCTCAACGCAAAAAACAGCAACGTCCCTTTTGGGGGGCGGGTTCCTT
This sequence comes from Gastrophryne carolinensis, assembly GCA_027917425.1. Classification (NCBI taxonomy): domain Eukaryota; kingdom Metazoa; phylum Chordata; class Amphibia; order Anura; family Microhylidae; genus Gastrophryne; species Gastrophryne carolinensis. Next base: position 224,430,942 of record CM051235.1, read on the forward strand.
TGCTCCTTCCTTTCGTGGGGCTAGAGCTGGCAGAGGAATTGTTTTCCCCGCAGCCAGAGGAGATTCCTGGAACAGGGGCAGAGGATGTGCCCGCCCAGGATACAGCTGGGGCTCTAAGCCCAAACCCGCTGCCAAGCCAGCTCAGCAATGAGGGGGCGCCCTCACCCATGTGGGTGGTGGGACGGCTGCAACACTTCTTTCAGGTCTGGGACCGGGAGGTCTCGGACAGATGGATCCGGGAAGTGGTGACTTCCGGCTACAAGCTGAAATTCGAGCTCTGGCCCCCTCCCAGATTCCTCAGGTCTCGGGTGCCTTCGGACCTTCTGGCCACGCAGGAGCTCCAGGCGGCAGTAAAGAGTCTGTTGGATATGGTAGTTATTTGCCCAGTGCCTCAGACAGGGGTCGGGGCTTTTATTCCAATCTGTTCACGGTCCCGAAGAAGGACGGCTCGGTTCGACCCATTCTGGATCTAAAGATCCTCAACAGGTTCGTCCATCCGTGGAAATTTCGCTATCCATTCTCTTCGGCAGGGGGACTTTCTGACGTTCGTAGACATCAAGGACGCCTATCTGCAAGTGCCGATTTTTCCAGCGCACCAGAGATTTCTCAGGTTCGTGGTGGAGGATCGGCATTTTCAGTTTGTGGCACTTCCTTTCGGTTTTACCTCGGCTCCAAGGGTTTTCACCAAGGTGCTGGCCGGGGTAATGGCTCTCCTCAGAGCCCAGGGTATTCGCATTGTCCCTTATCTGGACGACCTTCTCATTATGGCATCTTCCTTCAGCCAAGCGGTATTGGACACCAGAACTGTGGTGTCCACTCTGGAGAGATTCGGGTGGGTGATCAACTACCCCAAGTCCTCCCTTTCTCCGTCCAGGTTAGTGTCTATTCTGGGGAATGTCCCTGGATACTTCCCAGGCCAGGGTGTTTCTTCCTCAGTCCAAGGTTCTCTTGATTCAGGAGCTGGTTCGACTCCTCCTGTCTATCCCTCGTCCGGCCATCAGACTGGGGATGAGGCTAGTGGGATTGATGGTAGCCTCCTTCGAAGCGGTTCCCTTTGCTCAGTTCCACACAAGGACACTCCAGCTCCATCTGTTGGCGGCCTGGGACGGCCTCCAGGATGGAGGAGTTCTGGAAGGATCGTCAGTTTCAGGGACTGTGGGGGCCTCAGGAGGCTCACGAGTCCATCAATGTTCTGGAATTGAGGGCCATCAGGATGGTTCTGTTTCGCTTGACTCATCAGTTGCAAGGATTGCCGGTTCAAGTCCAGTCGGACAATCAGACGGCGGTCGCCTACATCAATCACCAGGGAGGGACTCGCAGCAGGAGTGCCCTCAAGGAAGTGTCTTTGATTCTGGCCTGGGCGGAGACCCACGTCCCGTGCATTTCAGCAGTTTACATTCCAGGAGCGAAGAACACGGAGGCGGACTCTCTGAGCAGGTTCTCAGCTCACCGGGGGGAATGGTCTCTCAGCCCCAAAGTGTTTCGCTTGATTTGTCTCAGGTGGGGGTCCCCGGTGGTGGACCTCTTTGCCTCTCGTCACAATCACAAACTTCCGACATTTGTGTCTCTCTCACGGGATCCACTGGCTCTGGCAGTGGATGCCATGTCTCTGAACTGGAGGGATCTGGGGTTTCTGTATCTGTTCCCTCCGTTTCCCTTGGTGGCCAGAGTGGTGCGCAAGCTGGCCCTGGAGGGTGCGTCAGCAATTCTGGTGGCTCCAAGGTGGCCAAGACAGGTTTGGTTCGCAGATGTGGTAAGGTTAGCAGAGGATCAGTTCGTTCTGCCCCTGCTGCCGGATCTGCTCACCCAGGGTCAACTACGTTATCCCAATTTACCAACGCTGGCTTTGACGGCGTGGCTGCTGAAACCTCCATCTTGAAGGAGGAAGGTCTTTCCGATGCTGTGATTCGAACTCTCATTAGTGCTAGGAAGCGGTCTTCCTCTAATATCTACTATAGGACTTGGAGGTCTTATATTGATTGGTGTGAGATCAGGGCGTTGCCTTGTAGGGAATTTTCCATCTCCAGAATCCTGGAGTTTCTTCAACATGGTCTGGACCTGGGGCTCCAGCTTAGTACTCTGAAGGGGCAGGTTTCTGCCCTGGCAGTGTTCTTTCAAAGGTCATTTGCCCTACATCCTTTGGTTAAGACTTTTTTCCAGGGAGTCACGCACGTGCGACCTCCTAGAAAACCTTTGCTCCCTGTTTGGGATTTGAATTTGGTTCTTTCTGCTCTTCAGGATTCTCTTTTTGAGCCCTTGAGTGATATTGCCTTGTCTTCACTTACGCAGAAGGTGGCCTTTTTGGTAGCCATCACTTCGGTTAGGCGTGTCTCTGAGTTGGCAGCTTTGTCCATTCAAGCCCCGTACTTTGAGGGGCATCAGGACAAGGTGGTTTTTTCGTTTCAAGTCCGATTTCCTTCCTAAGGTTGTTTCTGCCTTTCACCTAAACCAAGACATTGTTCTGCCCTCTCTGTGTCCTAATCCCAGCAATGACAAGGAGAGGGCCCTGCATTCTTTGGATGTGGTTCGTGTTGTGAAGTATTATTTGGAGGTAACGTCTTCCTTTCGTAAGACGGATGCCTTTTTTGTGGTGCCCTCCGGGCCCCGAAAAGGCTTGGCGCCTGCCAAGTCTTCCATTAGTAAATGGATCCGTCAGACCATAGTTGGGGCCTATTCTGCCAAAGGGAAGGTACCCCCTTTTCGTGTTACTGCTCATTCTACTCGTGCGGTTGGGGTGTCCTGGGCTTTTCAGCACCAGGCCTCTGTTGAGCAAGTTTGTAAGGCTGCTACTTGGTCTTCTGTTCACACTTTTTCCAAGTTTTACAAGGTTGATGTTCGGGCCTCAGTGGATGCTATGTTTGGCCGCAAAGTTCTGCAAGCTGCAGTGGTTTAAGTTGTGCCTTGTTTTGGATCCCCGCCCTTTATGGACACTGCTGTTGGATGTCCCACACGTTATGAATTTCTTGAAGCGGGGTGTGTGACATACTTAGAATAATACCATTTTGTGAATACTCACCTGTAAAATGGGTATTATAAGTATGTCACACACCCCGCTTCACCCTGCCCTTTTGTATTCTGGATCCTTTATATGGTGAACTTTGCATTGTTATGCTTTGTGTTGGGCTCTTCCTGGTCCCTTACCTTACTGCTGTTCTTATACTGGGTAATGAGTTGGAGGTCCCAGGTATTTATGGACCAGGAGGGGCTCTCTTTTTTCCTGGCATCTCTGCATATCGCCCTCTTCAGGACGATATTACCCACACGTTATGAATTTCTTGAAGTGGGGTGTGTGACATACTTATAATACCCATTTTACAGGTGAGTATTCACAAAATGGTATTATCTTGCTGCAAATGCTGCATAGCTTTTAGAATCTGACCTGAAATGTGGCAGTTGGTTTAGCTTAATCATAAATAAATGTTGTCAATTACCAAAAAAACTGGTCTGTAGATAAAAACGTAGGCCACCATTTTGCAACATGTTAAAGGTTAAAGAAGTGCAAGAGGCCCATTTTACTGAAGCAAAGAGTTCCCTTATAACAAAATGATGTATTGGAAAATAGGAATCTTTAGTCAGCCCTAATAATGGCGGAGGTCCTATTTAACTCTCATTTTTTCTGGAGGTAAAGAGTAGCAGCCTTTTCACTCGCACGGGGGAGCCAGTGCAGCAGCAGTGAGCTTTTCCTGCCAAATCGCGGTCAGCACTGTAGAGCAGATAGGAGGTGCCGCTGTCTTTGACGGACCCGAAGTACAGACGCGCTATTTTTAAAGTACAACTATCATTAAGCACCTGTGAAAAATAAATGGTGTTACTGTATGTGACAAGCTATAAAAAAAACTATTTCACTAATATACTTTATTTTTAAAAGATCTCCCTGTCTGCAATATTTTCTTACTTAAAGTGGACCTTCACCCTGAATAAAAGCATATCTATGTTTCCTACACCCTGTACATACATTAAAAATCATCCTACCTGCATCTACTGCATGTTATGGGCCTTTAAACGTCCAAGATGGCGGCTCATGGAGCGCCAGGCAGCCTGCAAACAGGAAGTGTCTTCTGACTGTGTCGCTCTGCATTCTGGGATTGCTGTCCTTTCCCTGACCCCAGATCTGCTCTGTCTGTGCAATGCACAGCTATAACCCATCCCTAGCATTTTATCCTGCTCTCCTCTCCTCAGTATGTGATGCTTCTGAGTCAAGATGGCGGCACCCGTATCCTAGAGTCCTGAACAGAGTTGCAGCCCGGTGGGGGAAAGAATAATAAGTAAGTGACTAAAAACTTAAAATATATTAATTTTAGATGCTGGGAATAGTTTTTTTATTTATTTTCATTAAATGATGCTGAAGGTCCGGTTTAAAGTGGATAGCGACCCAATTTTGGGTCCACCACTCAGTGTCTATACCCCTCGGCCCGGGTAGCCGGGTGCTGCTGTTGCCTCGGTGGTGGTTTTCCACTGCCAAAGCCACACCCCCCCATTGGCTCCTTTAAAATTGGTACAGTGACAAGGTGCAACTCTCTAGCCGCAGAGCGCGCGACTGCAGAGAAGCTGAGGGATACTGTGCCGGAGGAGATCCTGGAACGCGCTGGGATCAGGTAAAATCACTGGCCTCCTGGGGAATTTAATACAGCAGGGCATCTGGTATATAATCCCCTGTGGGTAGGCTAGCGGCCAGGATTCCAGGGCCTGGCCATGTGGGTTTCCATCCGCTTTAATGTCATATAGCAGGAAAAAAACCCCAAAAGAATACTTACCTTTTGTCCTGTGTGGCGCTGGGCACTGCATGTCCAGCGCACCAGACCTCACCCAATGTCTTTATCAGTCTCCCACCTCCTGCACCGTCCTGGGCCTAAAACTCTATTCTTTGGCACTTCCATACCACACCACGCCCCACCATTAGTCACATGGGGTGTGGCCATACCCCCTCCATTGACTACGATGGAGAGGGTGTGTGTAGGGCCTCATCCACCACCTCCATTGTAATGAATGGGGAGGGTGTGGCCACACCCCGTTGTTTCATGGTGAGTGCGATTCTGTCCCGCCATCAATCCCCCTCCCCGAGGTCTAAACCTGTATGGTGGCGTTACATAGTTACATAGTTAATACGGTTGAAAAAAGACATATGTCCATCAAGTTCAACCAACGGTATTGGGGTAGGGGAAGTTATATTTTATTTGATTTTTTTACTGATAACCGCTAATAGTAACTGTTAATGTTATTTTCTTCTAAATAAGCATCTAATCCTTTTTTGATGCTGTAACAAGCTTCTGTGGTAGATTTATAGTTCTTATGGTAAAAAATGATTGTTGCATTGATAATGAGATCAGGTGAGATATAGGTTGCCAGACCTGCAGTGACAAGTGGCGCAGGACAAAAGGTAAGTACTATTTTGTTTTTTTTTTTACTGCTGTATGACTTTAAAGTTAGAAAAAAACACTGAGTAAGTAGAAAGCTATGGATGTTAGCAGAAAGAGACAGGATTTAGTAGAATGAGGGGGGGGGCAGCAAAGACACACGTATCACAAGTATAACATGTATCACAAGCCCTGACCCATCTCATATGTTTCATTTTCCAAACACCTTATAATTGTGTGTGGTTTTTGTGCATATATATCCATGTTATGCTTGCTCACACATAGGAATTCTTCCTCTGCATTTAACTCATCCATGCAGGGAGACAAACAGAAGGGTTAAGTGTACACATGCCTGGAGCGGTGGGCCACCCTAACCATGGGGTTAGGGTGGGGGTTGGGGGTTAGATCACTTGCTCAAAAGCACGTCAGTCATTTTCCAGCCGCGAATCGAGCCTGCAACCCTGTGGTCACAAGATCACTTCCCTAACACTAGGCCTCGACTGCCCCTTTTACACCTTGCACACAAGTGACAATTAGGATGGGGCAGGACTAGTGATTTATATGTTTGAATACACAGCACTGTGCATGCAAGCTTTGTGGGGAGACACATGTTGCTCTCCAGGACTCTCCACTCTGTCACTTACAGAATAGAACAGACGAAATTTCTATTTAACGCATCGCTGCCTGGAATATTAAAGCAGACCAAAACCCCCTCTGTATCTGGAAGGGTCCAGGGTCACTAGGAATCTAAACCTCTTACTCCCGCCACCCACAAACCCCAAATTTAGGAGCTCTGTAGGACATGGCACAGGAAATGTACACATATGCAGTGTGCAGCTGTTTCCTGCCCCATAATGGATGCCGCTCCGCTAGGAAAAGTGTCTCTCTAATGCAGGGCTCAATGATGGCGTCAGGTTAGTTTAGTGTCATAGAGGTTAGGCTCTGCTTTGATTTACAAAGAGGTGCAGGGCTGGCACAGGTTGAGGTTGTCATGTGGGTTTAGGTCTGCTTTATTGTCCTTTATTAGAGTACAATAGTAAAAAGGGGCGCAGAGGTGGCATAAGGTGTCAGGAGGGTTTAGCTCTGCTTTAATGTGCTTTATCAGAGTACTACAGTATAAAGGGAGAAGAGCTGACAGCTAGGTTGCAGATCTGGGCCCTGTCGGGGGGGGGGGTATATCTGCTTTTTTAACAGCTCAGTTTTTTTTTTATTTTCAATACATTTTTATTAATAAACAATACTAAAGATAATTACAAACAATAATAAATACCAAGATATAACAAGATGTATCCTTGAAACCATTTAAAACATATGTACATAATGATAGAGCCCCTCATTATAAACTATGAAATACCTGTATTGAATGTTGCAGTCCCCCTTTCCCTTTCCGGCTTCCCTCTGTCGCATCATATGATTTGGGTGACTATTCTTTTCCTTGCACGGGGGAGAGCCCCAATTCCACACCAGCCACCCAGGTATACCTAGCGCAGCTACGTGCCTCCGATGGAGGTGACCGGGGGATAACACAGTGGGGTATCCCAAATCGGGGTGCCCCAGGGATGAAAAGAATCAGCCTTTTAGACTCTAGGAAGGGCAATATTACTTGTTAAGCCAAAGATACGCGTATTCGTAAGTTGAACTTGCGCAATGTCCCCTTTCGACACAAGGGGGCAGCACAATGCTGTGATTTAGCATGATGGTATGCAGATATTTATTTGTTGGATGGAGCTGGGTTTGTATAAACAGTGTTATCAGGTGAGTTAAAGCCCCACTCCAGCCATTTAATAATCTTAGGCCCTTATTTATGAAGGAATAGCGACAGGTAGCGACTGGTGAGCGGCTGGTAATGACGGGCCCCGCCACAAGAACGCCGGCTCCCCACCACAATCACACATTTATTAAGCCAATCCTGCTTAGCGACTGAGATAGCGCCGTATAGCGACTCATTCATCATTATTCCAGCCTCAGCCCACAGCGCCAGCGTCCGACCTTGAACAGCGACAGGTATGACCTCTCGCTACCTGGTGCGCTCCAATGCATTTCAATGGAACAATCGTTAAATATTAATAATTAATTATTAATGTTTTTTTTTTTTTTTTTTTTAAATGTGAAAAATTCTGTGACCACTTCTGCCATTTTAGATAATTTTTTTAAGGAAAAAAAATTAAAAAAAAAAAATTGTACAGAATTGATATTACAGGTCTGATATTAATGTATTCATATTACTAAATTAATTAAAATCCTTTTTTTTTTTGGTTTCCAAAAATATGGTGATTTAGGGGTTAAAAAACTGCTTTTAACACATCGCCACCAGCGCTCTGGGGTTTAAACATGCATTTCACAGCGCTTGAATTTTTTTAGCGTGATTTTTTGATGAATATGGTGGAAGCCGGTCGCTCTGACCAGTCGCTGTCATGCGCACCCATACAGCGCGGAACCTGTCAAATAGCGACTAGTAACCTTGTATTCAACATTACGCCACACCGACTGAGTCGCTGTCAACAACCGAACAACGGGCAAGCACAGCGACTACTAGCGGGCGCTGTGAAAATACCGCTACAGTCGCTACATGTCGCTATATGTCGCTATTAATAAATCAGCCTGCCAGTGTTTTATACGTGTATATGATTATACATATATGATTAGCGTCATATGTGGGCTTACCTGTGTAAAGCATGGGATCTTGGACCCAATGACACCCCTCTGATCTTTGTGGCACCCATCTTTTATATGAAGTTTAGTAACCACAAGGGGGGTCATAGACAGCAAATGTTAGATAAGCAGGGATTAAACGCTGCCTCGCTGGACTGTAATGCAGGATGTCTCTCATTTGGAGTTGTCCCTCTTTTGAACAAAGGTCTCTCTTACCTCCCAGGAATTTTAAAGGGGATCAAGTCCTAGTATTGTCAGCGCTAGTGCCTAAAAGACGCAAGTCATGCTCTCTGTGCCCAGTATACTGCTCCTTCCTCTGCCCTAAGTGTGCCTACTGGCAGACATGCAAGTCAGCCAATCACAGCAAGCGTGCAATGCGAGGATGCCATGCATGGACTGTGTATACGCAGTGGGACCTACAATCAAGGTGAGTATACGGCAGGGCATCCCAAATTGCTTGTCTAATTGGTTGTTTTACTGGTTGATTGGTTGAGTAAGTGAGTGAGTGAATGTCTGATTGATTGAGTTACTGGCTGATTGGCTAATGGCCCCTTTTCACAGAGCGATTACTGAGTCAGAAATCGTTAAAGTGGTGGCAATTTAGCGATAATTGCTTAGTGGAAACAACCACTGCAATAAAGCGATGAATGAGAATTGGTTAGTCGTATTGTTTCAGCTGACCAAAAATTTCTCGTTCATTTATTGTTGAAGTGTGTAAACAGAATTTGCCCTCTAAAAAAAGTGTTGCCCCCTAGTGACCGATTGACCAACAAATCTTCGCCTGAACACAGTCGCTCAGTCGCAGAAGAGTATAGGCGGGCGCTCGCTGAGCAAACAGCCAACTGATCTGTTTGTGTAAACCCAGCATAACTCACTGGCTGATTGGCTGATTGAGTTACTAACTGAGTGGTTGATTCATCAATGGTTGATTGCCTAATTGGCTAAATGCATAAATGACTGGTCGATTAGTTGATTGGCTGATTATCTCAGTAACTGGCTGATTGGTTTAGTGAGTGACTGGCTGAGTGAATGGCTGACTGATTCATTGATTGATTTACTAGCTGACTGATCGAGTGAGTCAGTTGCTGATAGGTTGATCAGTTGATTTGATGATCGATTGATTGACTGGCTCATTGGCTAATTGCCTGACTTGCTGATTATTTGATTGGCTGATTGACTGGATGATTGGTTGAGTGTGTGGTTGGCTGATTGATTGACTCGCTCATTGGTTGTTTGTCTGAATGGCTAATTGCACAATTGATTGTCTGATTGGTTAGGTGACTGGGTTGACTGATTGGTTGACTCGCTCATTGGTTGATTGCCTGAATGGCTAGTTACACAATTGATTGTCTGATTGGTTAGGTGACTGGGTTGGCTCATTGGTTGACTAGCTCATTGGTTGATTGTCTGAATGGCTAGTTACACAATTGATTGTCTGATTGGTTAGGTGACTGGGTTGGCTCATTGGTTGACTAGCTCATTGGTTTATTGTCTGAATGGCTAGTTACACAATTGATTGTCTGATTGGTTAGGTGACTGGGTTGGCTGATTAGTTGACTAGCTCATTGCTTTATTGTCTGCATGGCTAGTTACACAATTGATTGTCTGATTGGTTAGGTGACTGGGTTGGCTGATTGGTTGACTCGCTCATTGGTTGATTGCCTGAATGGCTAGTTACACAATTGATTGTCTGATTGGTTAGGTGACTGGGTTAGCTCATTGGTTGACTAGCTCATTGGTTGATTGTCTGAGTGGCTAATTACACAATTGATTGTCTGATTGGTTAGGTGTCTGGGTTGGCTCATTGGTTGACTATAGCTCATTGCTTTATTGTCTGAATGGCTAATTACACAATTGATTGTTTGATTGGTTAGGTGATTGGGTTGGCTCATTGATTGACTAGCTCATTGGTTGATTGTCTGAGTGGCTAATTACACAATTGATTGTCTGATTGGTTAGGTGTCTGGGTTGGCTCATTGGTTGACTATAGCTCATTGCTTTATTGTCTGAATGGCTAATTACACAATTGATTGTCTGATTGGTTAGGTGTCTGGGTTGGCTCATTGGTTGACTAGCTCATTGCTTTATTGTCTGAATGGCTAATTACACAATTGATTGTTTGATTGGTTAGGTGATTGGGTTGGCTGATTGATTGACTGGCTCACTGGTTGATTGTCTCAATGGCTAATTACACAATCGATTGTCTGATTGGTTAGGTGACCCGGTTGCGTGGTGAGTGGGACGCTGTGTTGCCTGGCCACAGAAGCTTTCTAAGAATTGATGTTTGACTCTCTGGTGAGGCGGCTCACTGCGTTCTGTCCGCTTGTTACCTGTCAATGTCTCCCGCGTCGGGCTCAAGGGCGCTGGGCTGGCTGTTGATCGGTCACAACGGCGATCAGGTATTTTTTTGGTGCCCCGCTGCGGATCGCTGTGTCAGGACACACAGTGACTGCACACTTCTCGGAATTGGACGTCAGCGCCGAGCCTTGCCAACAATATAAAATGCTGCTTCATGTTTATCCGATGGCGGATCCCACTCGCCAGGAACATTAACTCCTAAAGGACCAGAGGAGGCAGAAACTTATACTTCTAACTATTGGCTGTGGAGGACAAAATCTGTCATGAACCAATCACTCACTCAACCAATCATCCAGTAGCTTAGCTAATCACATGGTCACATCATAACAGAAGGAGCTGCTGGCAACGAGGGAGTGCGCACTGCTTAAGATAAAAGTAGAAAGGAGACTGTCATCTCTGTGCTGGATCAGCTGGCTCTGAGTACGGTCCTTTAAACTACAGCAAAAGCCTCTCTATAATACTCAAGCCTCCATTTATAACTCAGAGTGTTTATATATAGCCGCCTCCATGGTTTCTGCTGTCCGCGTGTCCCGCGCAGAGCTGGCCGACCCCCAAGAATGACTCTCTAGAGATAGTAATGCATCCGTCCCATGACAGGGCTGCTCTCCAGCCTGGAGCTGGATCCAGGATCTCAGCAATGTCATGCGCCTCTTTCCAGAGGCCACAAGGGGCGTCAGTATCTCTTACCCACAATACAACATCATTATTATTACTGTTTACTTATAGGGTGCCAGGATATTCCATGACGCTGTACAAGGTAGAAAAGACAGGTTATATAGTTATAATATACATAATATAGTATATACAGTAATACGCCAGGTATTATAAGAGATGACACAGAAATGTAGCAATACATTAGAGAGGGCCCCGTCCTGGACAGTTTACAAGCTAGACATGCTTGGGAAACGTTATATTTAACATGTAAAGGGATGATATAATTGTAAGCTTCTCAGCTGGCCCTCTTGGGTTTTGTTACGCTTTAAAAGTGGTTTCTTCTTCACTCTAAAAATCTCTATCCTTATATATAGTTCTTTTAGTCTAAAGAAAAATATTTTGGTTGATGATTCTTTAACTCTAAAATGCATTATTTTGTTAATATTTGGACAGAGACATAATTTTTCTAATTTTGGTTCTGTACATTACCACAATGTACTTTGAACAAAACAATTCAGATGCAGTTGAAGTTCAGACTTAGCTTAAATTAAAGCAGACCAACAGCCTGGCACAGTTGGAAAAGAAAACTCCCCAAAACTCACTTGCCTCATCTGCAGCCATGTTACTGAAGCACAGTCAGCACTTACATTTGCTCCTGCATCCACGCAAAGCTGAAACACCTCTTCATAGATCTTATAGTGGTAGCGGCCATTTTGGAGCTTATACCGTGTTTCCTGCTTTATAATTCTCTGCCAGGCCTTTACTGCAGTGGTTTTCAGTTGCTGTTTGTGAGCCTTTCTCTCTGAAGTTTAGTCTTTAACAAATGAAATGCAGCTCAATTGGGTTGAGATCAAGTGACTTACTTGGCCTTTCAATATTCCCCTTCTTTGCTATAACACTATTCTGAGAAGCTTTGGCTTTATGTTTTGGGTCATTGTCCATATTTATTATGAAAAGATGACCAATCAGTTTGGCTGGATTTGAGCACACAGTTCGTCTCTGAATACCTCAGAATTCATCTGGCTGCTTCTGTCCTGTGTCACTTCATCAATAAACACTAGTGACCCAATGCCACTGGCAGCCATGCATGCCCAAACCATCACACCGCCTCCGCCATGTTTTACAGATAATGTGCTATGCTTTGGATCATGAGCTGTTCCATGCCTTCGCCATACTTTTTCCTTCCCCTCATTCTGGAAGAGGTTGAGCTTGGTTTCATCTGTCCAAAGAATGTTCTTCCAGATCTGTTTTCCTCTGTATTTATTTTCATGCAGTCTTTTCTTTATGGTAGATTTGGATATTGATACCTACATCCGGGAGAGTGTTGTTCACTTGGCTGTTGAGAAGGAGTTTCTCTTCACCATGGAAATTATTCTGCCATCATCCACCACTGTTGTCTTCTGTGGACGTCCATATCTTTTTGCATTAATGAGTTTACCGGTGCTTTCTTTCCTTCTCAGGATGTTCCAAACTGTAGATTTTGCCTTATTCAGTAAATAGCTAAAAAAACAAAATTTGTGTCAGTGTCCAAATATTTATGGACCTAACTGTATTTTACTTGAGTTAAGGTCCCTGTCCAGGAACACACTAACTTCCTCCCACCTTATCCCCTTTGGGAACAGTGTAAAATATGCCATTTCAAATCATCTCAAAATCCCAGATTATCTGTACCTTTTGTATTCTAAGCTGCCTTTCTTTAGGCTTCAGTTATGAAGTGCATGTCATGGAGCAGCTGGAGATGTGGGGCAGTTATGGCCTAGAGGTAGGGAATCAGGCTTGTGACCGGAAGGTGGCAGGTTCCATTCCCAACCATGGGCTATGACTGTAGTGCCCTTGAGCAACCTCACCTCCAATTGCTCCCTGGGCGCTGAGTTTAGGACAGCCCACCACTCTGGGCATGTGTGCACTTCACTACCCCTTAATTCACTTGTGTATAGTCACTCGCATGGTGTTTATTCACTGGTGTTTCCACTGTGTGTAGCCACTAATATAGTGTGTATTCATGGAGATGTGTTGTGCACGGATGGGTAAATATGGAGAAAGAATTCCACTATTGCACTATTAGAAGACAGCTGCTGTGGGTCCACGGGGGCTTGCCATGCTCACTCACATTGAGAGCACCGAGGAACTGAGTTTTTTTGTGTGGCCCTGGAGGAATTAAATTGAAACTTTGCAGCCCTGCTATGGCTGGGCTGCTTGGCTGCCTTATTATTGTTGTTGGGTTTACAGTCTCATTAATGAGAACCAAAACCCTCTTTGTTTACCCCCCTCCAGACCATAGCAGGGCTATCCCAATTTAGGATACTTTCTATATAAAGCCCACTGCCCCCCCAACATACTCACCTCAATCATCAATGTGTGGGTCTCCAACTGCACCCCCGCTCTCACACCCACTGAGTATATGCCAGCACAAGCATGCAGGGTAGATGGAATGGGGATACTCAATGGTTCTGCAGCATAGAAAGTACTCTTTTCTATACTTAAAGCAGATGAAAACCCAGCAAAACTTGTGAAATGCATTTGGCCATAGTCCCTGCCGTTATTCCCTTCTCAGGGTGTAGAACTAGAAATGGATCATTTCATTTTTCAAATTGTCCTTTGCTGTCCCTCTCTGTAAGATGGCAGGTGATCAGTCATTGCATAGGCGTGGCAATTTTCATTGCCACACTCAACAATGGCAATAAATGGAGGAGGCCGAGCTTTACAACTAAAACAGGTGCCATTATCTGGGATTATAGTGAAGCAGGGGCATTGAAAATTGGCAAAAGGTCCTCTTCATGGGGGGAGCAATTCAGGGGAAGCTAGTTAAAAAAACTGGGTTTTGGTCCACTTTAAAAGGTAAGTCCACTTGCGAATGTATTTTTGAAAGTGCATTTTTTTGTGTGGCAAAATGATCTAGTATTTTTTAATGTTTTCCAATGTGTGTTTCATGGAAGCTGCTATTGGCAACGTACACACTAGTGCAGACCCGGTGTACATTGCCAATAGCAACAGATTGCCGATAGTTGCACAGAACACTGCTGCTGGGGATGTGTAAGGTTGAATGAGCTCCCTCACCTCAGCAGCGGCCATAGCAGCAGTGTTCTGTGTGTACAGGGCTCACTCCTCTCTTCTTTGTGTACAGACTTGGTGTACGTTGCCAATAGCAACCAACTGCAGCTAGTGAAAACTGCTTCCATAAAACACACATTTGCTAACATAGGAAAAAATAAAAAAATACTAGATTAGCTCAGCACCTTGACCACCTCCTTTTGCCACAAAGAATATACACTTTCAAAAATTATATAGAAAGTGGACTTACCCTTCAAGCACCTTGCAGCATCCCGCTCCTTCCACTCCTTCCTGCGCAATCACCTTGGAGGTCCGCGCATGTGCCGGGGGGAGGATTAAGGTAACTATATGGCAATTCTTGGGAGTGCCCCAAAGCAAGGCATCCCAAATCAGGATGTCCCTGGGGTAGGGGGGAGAGAGGATTCACCTGGTCAGGTTTTGGTTCACTTGGAAGCCTCTTTCACTGTAAAGATACATTACTTGAGGAAGTTTGAGTTTTGTTAGAGTTGAGTTCTTTAGATGTTTGTGGTCCTCCATCATATAATTTAAGGCATTTTATCTTTTCAGACAGCAGAACGGCAAGCCTAGTAAACAGGTTTGCTTTGGGGGCTATAACGTTGGGTACGCTCTGGCAGTCTGCATTATATCGTGGAGGACAGCGAGGGTGGCTTCTGGGAATGTGTAAGTAAGGCAGGGATACTGGGTGTTGCTCTCATTCTCACTTTAAATTAAGAAGGGGAAAGGGGTCTCTGTCAACACTCTGGGTCAGTTTGGTGTAGACATGAGTCAGGGTACATTTTGGGTTGCTGACACGCCCTATCCCTCTCCATGAGCCTTTTTCTTAAAAAGATTTCCTAATGAAAAAGCCATTTATAAGATGCAGTTGTGCAAGATTGCAATTCAAAGGAATCCCCAGCGTAGTCAGAAAACGCTCCCGCTGGAGGAGAGATCACTAGTACAAAAGTCACCTATATGAGAGGTTTTTCAGGGTTGCAAATTGTACAATTTAAAGCCTTTAAAATCTGTCCTAAAGTCTAAAATAATAGTCTATACTAAAATTATGCATTGGCCAGCTTCTCCAGCAATGAGCTGACAGCAGAAGAGATCTCCTGCCCTACTCTCCCTTTGCAGCGTTGACTGTATGGAGTAGGTTGGATCTGATGGAGCTACGCCGGACAGCTAATAAAAGAAGAGGGAGACTGTTTGTGCACCTGGAACTGGCCCAGTTATTAAGTAGGGTATAAGCTGTTTTTTTTTATTTTAGGTTTTGGATAGGGTGATCTCTTCTGCTGTCATGCCATCCATGGAACATATATGGAGCATGGGTAATGTAGGTAAAGGCTATTTTTCTTATTTTAGACTTTAGAAATGGCAACCTAACTTACTGTCAGATCATTGCTGGAGCAGCTTCTCTGGGGTTAGGTGAGAACAAGCTGACTGTAGATACAGCAAACTATTCTGATGTCAGATTATCAGCAGAGCAGATGTCCCAGGGTTTGGTGATTATAAGCTGTTTTTTTATTTTAGAAAGATAGGGAGACATCTTCTACTATGAGATCATTGCTTTAGATAGGGAGACTTCATGGCTGATTCAGCACCATGACATTTTTTTTCAAGTTTTTTTTGTGGGAAAAAAATGTATAATGATTTTTTACCTTAGTGCAATTCAGCACCACTTTTAGCTGTGCAAACTCTTTAATAATTACCACCTGAGACAAGCAGTGCTTCTTTTTTTCAATACATGATGTAATGAGGGAACAAATGTGATAAATTAGGTGGAAGAGGCACAATGATGGGGCCTCATACTCCCCAAGTTACCCGGTTCAGTTTTGGGGCATGGCGGTGCCTCTTTAAGGAGTCCCGCAGTGCTGTGACAAATGTGCGTGGTGCCGCTTTAAGGAGTCCGCCGCTGTGGTGTGGGTGAATGTGCAGCCGAGCAGGAAGTTGGAGAGTGCGGTGCCGGGATAGAAGGGCCACGGTGACATGGTACATTGGCAGCACGGCACCCATTGCTGGAGGCAGGTTCTGTGTGCTGGCTGGGGAGCGGCTTTGCAGTGCTGGGGACTGGCGAGGAGAGAGGGGGGTGGTGGCTGGCAATAGAGAGATTTTCTCTCAAGCTTTCATACCTTGTTCCACTGGCATCCAGTCGGGAAACTTTGCCAACTTGTCCATCTGGTCTTTTTTTGGTGGGGGATAGTAGCGCCCATGGGCACAGAAAGTCATGGGGGGCTTGTGTGTGGGGGGCTTATGTGTGTGTGTGGGCGCTTGCATGTCTGTGTGGGGGGGGCTTGCCTGTGTGTGTGGGAGGGAGCTTGTCTGTGTGTGGGGTTGATTGTCCATGTGTGTGTGTGTGTGTGGGGCTTGCCTGTGTGTGTGTGGGGGGGCTTGTCTGTGTGTGTGTGGGGGGACAACTTGCCTATGTGTGTGTAGGGGGGCTTGCCTGCGTGGGGGGGACACTTGCCTATGTGTGTGTGGGGTGCTTGTCTATGTATGTGGCGGGCTTGTCGGTGTGTGGGGGGTTGCCTATGTGTGGGAGGGGCAACTTGCCTATGTGTGTGTGGGGCTTACCGATGTGGGGGGGGGGCTTGCCTGTGAGTGGGGGGCTTGCCTATGTGTGGGGGACAACTTGCCTATGTGTGTGTAGGGGGGCTTCTCTGTGTGTAGGGGGCTTGCCTGTGTGTATGTGTGGGTTTGCCTGTGTGTGAGGGGGGGCTTGCCTGTGTGTGGGGGGCTTGCCTGTGTGTGGGGGGGGGCTTGCCTGTGTGTGTGTGGGGCTTGTCTGTGTGTGGGGGGGGGCTTGCCTGTGTGTGTGGGGTGGCAGCATATCAGCCGGAAAAAGACAGGGATGTGGCCTGGGCATGAATAATGGGATTGCTTGTGAGATAAGTATAGCAGCAATCTCGGGTGGTTTCACACAATGGCGGATACTGGAGGGACTCCCTCACTTCTGCATTGCCTCCCCACCGGCTGTTAGTTTACTATCCTCCCTGGTAGCCAACGGCTAGAGAACACTTCTGTGAGTGGGATCATCTGCCTGGCAACAAGCTTGATGCCAGGTTGAGCATAGGGGGCTTCCGGGGAACCCCAACGGCTGTCAGCAACCATGTTGGGAAGTAGGCCGTTAGTTAGTAAGTGTGTCGAGGGGGGGCACCATGCTGCAGTCACACTCAGGGTGCCTTCCATCCTAAGACCGGCCCTGGCCCTTACCTTCAGTCAGGGAATCATCGCTATGGAGGAGATCAGCTTTATCAGCTTTATCCACAGAATGTTGCAATTCTAAATGATGAGATGTGATCAGATTTTTCCTGTCTGGCAATAAAAAGCAATCAGTTGCTGATTATTTTAGTCGTTAGCGATCAGTAGAGTAACCCCAGTCCCAGTCTGAATTGTGACAAAGTAAATGTTTCCTAATCTGTAAACTGGATCACTGCCATCTGATGCAGTTTTAGTTGCAGCTGTTTTTGGCGTGCTGGAGCTTATAGTTGCCCAAGGCTGGGAATATGCACCGCAGCAGAGCATGCTGAGACTTTCAGTGCAGTGGCAGATAAATGGTTTAGGGTTTTTAGGGAAAAAGGTCATTGCACAGTGCCTGCATTTAGCCCTGATGAAATAATGCTCTCCACGGAATGCAACAAGGGGAACCAGATCAGTCTGGAACAGCAAATCATTGCTTCACCCCCATTTATTTACAGCAGTGGCTCTGAAATTACAAACACACAACGGCCTCCTGTTTCTTATTCTCCAAGGTGAGGGGGGATCAGCAGTGAAACTTACAGAGACAGTGGCACTGTGCCGGAGCAGACTCAGTACTGTACATTGCGATAGATTGTAACTGGAATCCAGATGTATGAATCAGGCTATGGGTCAGGCTGGTGGTCAGTAGCAGTGGTATGGACAGCTGATTAGGATGTAGTCCAAGAAGTGGGGCAGATAAACTGACCGATGGTTTGGGTTTTTTTTTTGCTGCAACAAGTAAGCAAAGGCACTTGTTAGGCTTGTGTTGGGCAGTGTCCAAAACTGTTTTCTGTTTTTAAATGAAAGAAAAAATGTCCGAGATATGTAGGTTTACAGTTTTACCTTTTTTTTGGAAAGTGGGTGGGGCCTCTGTGATGCCACATAATAATCAGCATAATGGGCAGGGACTGTAAGAGCCATGCGCACACTCCAAAACATAAACATATATTTATATAATGTAATTGAAATATATACACTATAAGCACTTTTTTACATAAGACAAATAATATGCCAGTAATATTATATTACATGCATTTATCAACTATTGCCAGTGTTCTTATACAGTGGTTCATATCATGGTGCAGACATAGAGTGCAAACTCTATTGTCTTGTTCCAAAACTGTGCTTGTGACAACCACAAGCACACAGACAGCCACAGGCGATTAAAACACTAAGTAGGTGTGGTGGTGATTGATTAAGTGTTGACTATTCATGTGCTAATTAGTCTCACGCCGATGTTGGCACAAGGCTATGCTGGCTGTGGTGGCTCAGATTCCAGAACAATAGTGTGCTCATTTTTCTGAGCTGAGAAATAGGGACGGAGCTATAGATCACCAGGAGAGCTCTATGATTGGTTGTCTATAGCAAAGGAATTCAGCGGGTGTGCCACTACTCTTTGCCTTGTTTCTACCTTCAGGAGCAGTTGCGTTTTCACAGAAAGGGAGAGGGCATTAGGAGGTGAGCTGCTAAATGATAGGTTAGGTACTTTGCATACAGAGTCCCTTTAACGGGTTAAAGTGGACCAACACCCAGGATTTTGACTATCCTGGGTTTTGGTCCACTTCCCCCGATAAGGGTGCCCCTCTATGTGAAACCCCCCAGATCACCCGATTCAACTCACCTCACCCCGCTCCTAGGCCGCATGCTCGGCTGCTCGTCCAATCAGCGTGCTCGGAGCCACTGAGGTATGCGCGTCAAAGCGACGTCTTATCTAAGCGGCTCCGAGCAGGCGGTCGCACCTCACGCTTCCCTACTAGAGAGAAGTGCGAGATGCAGCCGCGGCCCGTGCATGTGCCGTTGGACCGGGATTCAGGTAAGGTTTGCAGCCATCCTGGGGGGTTTCACACAGCGAGGCATCCCGATTTTGCATGCCTTGCGGGGCCGATCCTGCTGGGTATTGGTCCACTTTAAGGGTGCTGTTTCTAGATAAATGCACACTGACATCCACAATATTTGGCCCGAAACTAGACACACAATTGCTACAAGCACCAGGATACAAAAAGCCAGTTGGATCATGAGCACCATTCAACTGAACTCTACGGTCAAGAAAATAAAACTGTCAATTCCTGACACAGTGACTGACAGATGATATGGGTAATTTTTTAATAATTGCTGTATATTTGTGTTAATTATGGCTTAGTGTTTTTTGGCTCACAGGAGGGTGATTATACTGCCCTGTAGGATGTTTTGATATGTTGTGGGTATTTTATAATTTTATTATTTGGCACATAGGAAGGTTTTGTTATTAATAGATAGTCTAGCACATTGTTTCTAAACCTGCGGTACACGCACCTCAGGGGGTACTTGGCAATGTTCAACAGTACACCAACAGAGTCGCTCTGATAGGTCTGGTATATTATTTTAACAGTAAAACATTATTCTTTCTTGTGTCAGAAAGTGCTACAAGGCTTAGGATCTATTTATTTTGGTAACATTAGTAATTGATCTCCTCCTTGGGGGTACTTGGTAGAGATTGCTTGTCACTAGGGGGTACTCGACATAAAAAGGTTGACAACTACTGGTCTCTGCTTCTATTAAAGTGATAAAACAGGCAAAGCCAAATGTTAGACACTTGTATCGGGCTACATTTGGCACTGTCTGGCAGAGATATCAAGGTCTACAATTGTACCTTATGAATCATTTTCTGAAGAATGTGGGCGTGGCCTTTGGAGCTGGCTTTGGTCCATGTTTGGGCAGCTGTTGGTGCTGGTAGAGAGAGGGCTTCCTAGGAGGAGATTGGGCAAGGAGGAGGGAGGGGTTAGCTGGCCTTGTAAGGTAGTGCATAGAGCTCCATTCAAGCTGTCAATAGAAAGAAGGCGTGGTCTGGACTAACTCCTTGCGCTAGTATTGGTGGGCCACATCGGTGGGGTGGCGCTGGAGGGGCAGATGAGGAAGTGTATTTCCTCACTAATGGCACCAAGGTGAGAGAAGGCACAATGCTGTAGGAATGCTTGGCAATGTAAGCTGCTGTTTATTTTAATTAACCTTTTGCATGAAAAATCTCTTTAATCACTAGGCCATGACCTAGGAACAGATTCATCAGATTGTGTAACTCACTGCAATACAGATGCAGTAGGTTTGGTGGCAGGTTTCTATTATTATATACGACTCATAATGCCCTGTGCAGGGGAGTACATAGCTCTTATGGGGCCCCATAGCAGGGCCCCCACCACAGGTCCCCATCGTCAGCAGCACCTACCCAACAACACCGAGGATGCTCACCAGCCAGGTCTGCAACCAAATTTGGCGTGCGGCAGCGGCGTCTGTCACTTACAGTGCAGAGTCAAGGGCGCACATTCCAGTGGGGAAGAGGCAGCATGGCTAGAGATAAGTATGTGAAGCAGGTACATTCCGCAGGAACGATAGAGGCTTCGTGTGCCAGGCCCTCTTGTTCCATGGGCCTGAGGGCATGCACTGCCCCTATGCTACGTATGCCCCTGGGCCTGTGTATTATAAGTATGTTATGTTTCCCACCCTCTTGTAATTTACCCCCCCACATAAAATTATAGTGCTTTATAAATAAACAATAATATTAAATCTCTTCCCCAGCTTTACCAGCAACTTTTTTTCCAACAAAACCAGATGATAGCCTTAAAGCAGAACAACACCCATGCGCATGGGTGTTGTTCCCTGCTACTATAGTATAGCCTTGGAGGGGGGCATCCCGAATGCTGAAGCCCCCCAGAACATACCTAATCTCACCTTAACCTTGCCGGCGCTCACATGAGCAGCACATTCCAGCGGCTGGCCATTCACATGTGCTCCAGTCGGCCAATCACTGCACTGGATTTCCGGCGGAGGAACAAGATAAAGTAAGACTTACAGGCATTCTGGGGGGATATGTGCAGGGGGGGCTTCAGCATTCTGGATTCCCCCCTCCAGCCTATGTTATAACGGTGGATTCCCAACAGAGGCACAAGAATAAGGGAAGACTTACAGGCATTCTGGGGGGTTATGTGCAGGGGGGGCTTCAGCATTCTGGATGCCCCCCTCCAGCCTATGTTATAACGGTGGATTCCCACCAGAGGCACAAGAATAAGGGAAGACTTACAGGCATTCTGGGGGGTTATGTGTGGGGAGGCTTCAGCATTCTGGATGCCCCCTCCAGCCTATGTTATAGCGGTGGATTCCCAGCAGAGGAACAAGAATAAGGGAAGACTTACAGGCATTCTGGGGGGTTATGTGCAGGGGGGGCTTCAGCATTCTGGATGCCCCCCTCCAGCCTATGTTATAACGGTGGATTCCCGGCAGAGGCACAAGAATAAGGGAAGACTTACAGGCATTCTGGGGGGTTATGTGTGGGGAGGCTTCAGCATTCTGGATGCCCCCTCCAGCCTATGTTATAGCGGTGGATTCCCAGCAGAGGAACAAGAATAAGGGAAGACTTACAGGCATCCTGGGGGGTTATGTGCAGGGGGGGCTTCAGCATTCTGGATGCCCCCTCCAGCCTATCTTATAGAGGTGGGAGCAACACCCGCGCTTTTTGTAAACCCAAATTGGAGTATCCTGCTATGCCCCCCCCCCCCCCCCCCCTGGGCTGCAGTTTAGGATTCAGTAAAGATACACTGGTCTGTGGGTTGTAGAATAGGTGAGTAGAGCGGGGTATAGTACGTGGTAATGTCTAACTGAGATAATTAAGGCTGTGGGCTAAGATGTTGTAGTGGACCAAATCCTTAGATTTTCACTATCCTAGGTTTCAGTCTGTCCCCCCGGGGCACCCCAGTTTGGGATGCCCCGCTGTGTGAAGCCCCACCAGTAAAACTCACTTCTCCTCGTTCCAACGCACGGGGTCTCTTCCAGTTAGTTCATCCAGCTGCGCATATTAATGTGCGGGTGGAGAAGCTGATTGGAATCCCATCTGCACACAACAGTGCGAGAGATGCCGCAGCTAACGGCGCATGTGGTGTGGGCTCATCGGACAGGTAATAATGTAATATTGTCAGACGAATGGGGTGTTTCACACAGCGGGACACTCCAAACTGGGGGATCAGCCGGCCACTTTAAAGCGGAACGAAACCGGGGATTCTAACTATCTAGGCTTTTGTTCTATGCCGCATGGGCATCCTGAATTGGGGTGCCCCGCTGTGTGAAGCCCCCCAGATCACCAGCATTCATTCACCTCTCCTCAGTCATTTGGCAAACGGCTCTGATTGGAGCGCAAGCAGCCGCATTCCCAGCAGCGTGCATGCACCCAACCCACCTGACTCCCAATCAGAGCTGTTTGCCAAATTGTGAACTGACCATTTTTTCAGAAGGGACAAATTTGGGAAGCTTATATTGTGACAGCTTAACAAATTGCTAGGTTAATGTTTGATAGCGACAACATTGTATGATGTGTTACCAGTGGTGTCGCTATTGAAAATTCACCTTGCAATTTGTTAAGCTGTCAAATTTTAACCATCCCAAATTTGTCCTTGAAAAACTGTCAGTTTAGTCATGATGACATAGACAAGGCAAAAGGCTCTGATTGGACGAGAGCCTGTGTATGTTCCACTGCAGTGAGCTTTGTGTTATTAATGATGAAGGCTGCAGGGTGGTTAGTGATTCAGATGTATGACCCTGCTGGCTAAGTTTTAAACACAGCTGGGTTGTGGTACAGAAGAGTTGGGATATGGATGGAATTTTGATAAGGATGAATCAAGCTGCAGGCTGGATTGTCCTACTGTTGTATTGGGCTGAGGGTCAGGGTGTAGTACAGATAAATTGGGATACACTTGAGGTTGTGACAAGGATGATTCAAGCTGCAGGATGGTTTGTGTTACAGATGTATTGGGCTGAGGGTCAGGGTGTAATACAGATAAATTAGGATACACTTGAGGTTGTGACAAGGATGATTCAAGCTGCAGCATGGTTTGTGTTACAGATGTATTGGGCCGAGGGTCAGGGTGTAATACAGATAAATTAGGATGACTTGAGGTTGTGGTAAGTATGATTCAAGCTGCAGGATGGTTTGCATTACAGATGTATTGGGCTGAGGGTCAGGGTTAGGGATGAGCGAATCGATCCGGACGAACCCGAATTCGTTCCGAATTTCGGGAAAAATTTGATTCTGAACGAATCCGAATTTCCCTGCAATTCGATCGATCGAAGTTTTCCTTTAAACTCCATTTATTTCAATTACAGGCATTCTAAAATGGTGGAAGCACATGTCCAGAAAGCGCCGTCCCCTTAAGGAGGGCAGCCCACATGACTGGCCTGCATTCCGTCCGGAGGCAGACCAGCCATGGGGGAAGGGGTCACTGGGGGAAGTGACCTCAAGGGGGAGGGGGAATATAAAAGGGACGTTTGTCCCCCTCCCCTTCCTCTTTGCCCTCCGGCGTGGATGGACGAGCAGTCAGGACTGACGCTCGTCCATCCACTGAGAAGAAGGGACATGGAGCCCCCTTTTGAAGGCCAGGACTGGGTAGGAGTTACCCCCCCCCTCTACCTAATCGCACCCTTGGGATGCGATCTCATTCCTCCCTCACCCCACTCTCGCCTCCCGCCCCGCTCTCACCTCCCTCCCCCGCCCCGCTCTCACCTCCCTCCCCCGCCCCGCTCTCACCTCCTGTTTCCGCCACCTCTCCCCGATGTCCGCGGTGGGGAGGGCGGCGGCGGCGGCACCACCACTCCCTCATGTCTCCAGCGCGGCCCGGGCGCCTCCGCAGGTGAGCCTCTCCTCTGTCGGCGGTGACGTCACCCCCTGCTGGCCAGTATCGGCAGTGCAGCCTGAGCTGCCGCATCTCCCCGCAGTCTCGCCGGGCGGGGAGCTTCAACGGCTCCACAGTTCTTCCCCCACCGGCTCCCAACACCCCCCCCCCCCCATTCTCACACATTGCTCCGACGGAGCAGTAACGGGGGCGCGGGCCACGCCTCCAGCTCTATTAGTGGGCCCTCCAGCGTCTCCTTTGACGCCTGGGGGGGCCCCTTCAAGCAGCACATCAGGGCCCACCCCGGCAGGATGCACCTGGAGGGGGGGCACCTACATCACCCCCCCCCCCAGAGCGGGTTCTCTCCGCTGCCCACTGCGCACACCGCGCTTTGCCCCTCTTCCGTACCTCCCCCCCCCTCATCCTCGCAACACGACCCTGGTGCATGGCCGTTGATTTGGCGCCCCCCCCCCCAACATGGCATCCCCCCCCTCGCGCCCTCACCGGTGCCCCTTACTCCCCTTCCCCCATCGCAGCAGGGCGCTCGCGCTACTGTCGCGTGCACAGACGGCAGGGTCTCGGTTTCCCAGCCAGTACCAGGTACTCCCCCCCCCCCCCTCTTCTTTTTTTTTTTTTTTTTTTGTTTCGCAGCTGGCGGTGTTCATCCAGGACAAGGCTCGGTGGGGAGTTGCGGTCGGAACACCAGGATGGCGCGTCGGGGATGCCCCCGACCAGGCGGGCGGTCGTGTGGTAGCATCAGGAGGCGTTGGTCCGGCATCATCTTCCAGAGTCACAGCGACGACGCCAGGGTCGGCGGCAGCGTCAGGATGTCCAGCAGGAAGTGGGTCACTGGGCCAGTCGGGCACGGTGGCCCAGGAAGTCGATCAGCAATCAGACGGACCAGGCGGCGTGATCGTTCGGCATGGTGAGCCACATTTAATCGCAGATGTTATTTTATGTCGCAAGCTGGGGTGGGGGTTTCCGTGGGTGATGGAGCAGGCTGGGTCGCAGGTTTTTTGGAAGGGGTAACGGATTTGTGGATTAGTTGGGAGTCAGAAGTGAGCTAGGGGGCCGCGGGGGCCAGGTGCAGCGCAAGGCCCGGCATGGTTGTGGGGGGCCTGGGGCCACTGTTACGGCGGTCAGTTCTGGGGGGGGTCATTACACCAAGTGGGGGCTAAGGGAGCAGGACATAGGGAGGGAGATAATGTTGAGGACCCAGGGCAAAAGGGGGGGCGACAGGCCAGCACCAATCTCGGACCGGGCAAAAGGGTCACACCTTCGTGTGTTTTGAGGATACGGTGGGGGGGGCATCTTAAGCAGGAGTACGTGGGAGTCTTCACATTGCTGCCGCTAGAACGTTTTGGGGGTTGAGAGTTGGGATATGGGTAAGGAGTATCAGAGGGAGAAGGACTAGGACAGAAGGCGCTTTTGGGTGATCTCACTAACTTCTAGGAGTTGGCTGCAGGCGTTCTCTGTGCTGGTGAGTGTGATGGGGGAAAAAGAATCCGGAGCACGGTTCACTATTTCGCTATATCATCTGGGGGTTCACCTCGTGTACGTTGGCTCGGCCTGGTTACGGTTTGATGAACAATCCCGGCAACGCATGGCAATAAGTGAGGGCTTGGGCTGGGATCGCAGGGACATTGGGCGCTTGTTGAGGGTAGGAATGCAAGGGGGGGTGTACCCGGGGGGCGTGTGGTTTATCCCCCTTTCCGGCTGGAGCCACTTCAGTGTGGGTCGGGGGGTGGCGGAAAAGGTGGGGAGCCACTTAGTGGGGTTATGCTTTAAGCAGGAACCGGGGGGTTCCGCAGAGATGCAGATGGCCCGCAAAAAGGGGTAACGCCAGTGAGAGGGGCAGAGATGCGCCCCTGGAGGAATAAGTATCCCAATCAGGGGAGGGGGCGTGGTGGTTAGCAGGGGATTTTGGAGCTGGGTTTTCGTGATCCCATGTACGGCTCTTCGGGGGGAAAGCCCTTTAAAGAACTTGAATTCGGCACGGGAAGGGACGGAAGAATTAAGGGAAAAGTCGGGGGCGGGGTGTCTGTTGGGCAGATGGCGGGCCCGTTTAGTGACCCCCCCCCATCCCCCGCTGGAAGATCTGGTGGTGTCCCGGTTGAGTGTGGGGCCCAAGAAGGGGCAGGGCAAATTTCGCCTAATATACTACTTGTCTTTCCCCAGGGGAGTGTGGGTTAATGGTGATATAGTCTAGAAACTATCATCGGTGTCTTACAGGAGAGTCTGCATTTCGGCTGCTACCGGTGCTTCCGAATAGTTGGAACCTCTTGGGGATGTTTTGTTTGAGGGAGGGGATGATGTTGTTAAATTTCGGGTGCATATTAGAGGCCTTTAGTCGTTCCTGGAGTGGGGGTGAAGGAAATAACTGGCGTGGGGCCCATCACCCATTAGTTGGACGATTTCACGAGAAAACGGAGGGGCCGGGGTCAGTTATGAAACTTTAGGGATTGAGAGTGACACGGTAGAGAAGGTCTGCAGGTTGCCGAGGGACAAAGTTAAGGATGGGTTTGAAGGTTTGTAGGGGCCCTGGGGTTAGATATGTATATAGATATGTATATATTTAAAAAAAAAAAAAAAAAGGGTTACGCTGCAGCAGCTTCAGTCAGTTCTCTGGAAGCTGAACTTTGCGTGTTGGGCCTTCCCTATGGGGCGGATGTTCACGAGGAGGTTATCACTGGCAACAGTAGGTGTCAGGGAGCCGCGTCGCTTCATCAGGCTGACGGCGGCCATGAAGGAGGACATCAGGCTGTGGGTCACGTTTCTGGAGTCTTTTAACGGGCTGGAGTATTGGGTGGAGCCGGTAAGGACGAACGGTGAGATCCAGTGGTTCAGGGAGGTGGCAGGTGCGGGTGGTTTTGGGGGGTGGTTTTGGGGGTCGATGGGGTGCGGGCCCCGGGCCAAGGCGGTGGCTAAAATCTGCGCTTATAAGGAAATTGGCCTTTCTTGACCTGTTTCCACAGGTGGGGGTGTTGACACTGTGGGGAGAGGTGCTGAGGAACAAGGCGGATAACAGGTCAGTCGTTCAGCAGTCTCACAGACTTCAGACGCAGCTGGTATTGGGTTGTTTGCAGTATAATGTTTGGTGCAGAGTGGCGCATGTGCCTGGAGTTGAAATCTGGATAACTGATGCTCTTTCTCGTTTACAGGGGTAGCGTTCAGGCAACTGGCATCTGAGGGATGGAGATCAGCGAGTCATGCCAAGCTGGCTGTGGGGGATCATGTGAGGTACCTTTTTGGTTTAATTCAAGGGTTGGTCGCCCCATCCACGTGAGGGTCTTATGTGAAATAATGGCAGCGGTGGTGGGCCTTGGCGGTGGAATTCAGGGGGCCGGCCTCGGAAGGTGATAGACTGTCATGCTGATTGGTATGTGAGTGAGCTGTTAGCGGGAGGTGAGACCCCGGCCTCGGTTGACTGGAAGATGTCAGCCATGGCCGTTTTTGTCTCTGCTAGAGGGTTGGTCAGACTTTTCTAAATAATTTTGGGTGCGGCAGGCATTGTAAGGTTGGAGGAAGGAGCACAGGTTGGTGGATAGCAGGCAGTCGGTCTCCGGGGAATACTTTGGGGGGTGATTGGTGTTTTTTCCCCTGGGTTTGTTCGTCAAGTTTTGAAGTGCAGTTGTTTAAAGGTGGCGTTCTTGTTGGCAGTCTATGGAGCCATGGGGGTGGGGGAGTCGGTGACCCCCAATAAACGGGGGTCAGGGGGAATGTGGCAGAGGATGGGGTCGTGTCTGAGGGATGGGTTTCTCTACGCATTCGGAGGTTGAAAGCTGGTCGAGGTGGTTGTGGGTAAATATTTTTCTGGGAGGGTTGCTGTTGCTCAGGGTTTATGGGGCTCAGACTGAATAGGTGTGGTCTGCTGTTGAGGCAGGGGCTCTCCGAGGAGATAATAAAGAGGTTGGGGAGGTGGGAGTCGGCAATATGATCGGCAATATGATCGGCAATATGATCGGCAATATGATCGGCAATATGCTCGGCAATATGATCGGCAATATGATCGGAGGTATGGTCGGCGGATAGAGTCGAGCGGTCATGGGTGATCGCGATGCATCCCACCCTCCTCCCCCGACCTCCTCCATTGCTTTTTGTTTTAAGATCGGCGCGCTCGGTTATGATCGGCGGTCATTCTTTTATATTTTGCTCTGCGAATGGATTGAGAAGGTGCAGGTTGGATCTGGGAATGCCAGAGGAGCGGGCACGATTGAGGTGGGCTGGTATGAGAGGGCTGCAGTGGTGAACTGCGGGAACACACCTTGGAATGGGCATCGAAGTTGGGTCCACCGGGAGTTTTGGCATCACAAGTGGGTGGTAGCGATTTGGAGAGTGTGCCGATGGGGCATTTAATCAAGTCCATAACCCGGGACTTGGGGTGTTTCCGGAGGTGGTTATGGTGGGGTCAAAAATGGTCACCTGGCATGTGTGGCGGCGCGCTAGAGTCTTCTTGGCCATAGGGAAGGTCGGGTTGAAGGTCAACATGGGTTAGCGTGGTTCATATGGTTGAAGGGCTGGTTGACTGTGTGCCATGTCGATGTTGGGGGAGATTTGGGGCTCTTATCAGTCGCAGGAGGTGCACTTGCATGGCAAGGGGGTCGATCTGTTCACATGTCGTTGAAGGAGCGGATCAACACGGCGGTGGAGGTGTGGCGGGCCAGGCAGCGCTAAGGTGTCAGAGCTGCCTGGCTGTGGCGGGTCTCCTCTCGGGTTTCGGGTCTGAGGTAGCATTTCCATGGGTAGGGTATGCGGCTGTTTTGTGGAAACCGGCCAGGACGAGTTGGTTAAAGTATTTTTGAATGGTTTTGGTTCTGGTAGGGAAGGGGATGTTTTGGTCACTGGCGGTTAGCCCGATTAAGCTCCCTGGCCTAGGAGGTTTTGCGGCCGAGCTTATGTTGGCTTCCGCTTGGTGGGGGTCGGGATGTTAACTTTGTTCCCTCCCCTTCCCTTCATTCTTGGGATCCTAGGCTTCTCAGACCCGGAACAATAGGGGGGGACTCTTTACTGCTTGTAAAAATGTTGTTTATATATGTTTGGGCTGTGGCCGATTAAATTTAATCATTCCAACAACATGGTGGTCTGGACTCGTTATTTGGTGGGTGAGAGGTATGACGCAGGGCATATGGAACGCTAGCCCAGTCAAGAAAGCGCCGTCCCCTTAAGGAGGGCAGCCCACATGACTGGCCTGCGTTCCGTCCGGAGGCAGACCAGCCATGGGGGAAGGGGTCACTGGGGGAAGTGACCTCAAGGGGGAGGGGGAATATAAAAGGGACGTTGTCCCCCTCCCCTTCCTCTTTGCCCTCCGGCGTGGATGGACGAGCAGTCCCACCCGCCCGCCCTGTTTTTGGTTGTGTTTGGCTTTTCGGCCACAGTCTGGGGGAGGGGGGTTGGGGAGTTCTTTGAATATGTGTTAAGGTTGTATGGTTATTTATTAAAAAAAAAAAAAAAAAAGAAGAAAAAAAAAAAAAAAAAAAATTAAATTAATAAATAAATAAATAAATAAAAAAAAAAATAAAAAAAAAATGGAGGTGTTTTGTATTATGTCTGCGGGCACTTGTTGGAGGTGCTGCAGTATTCTGTTATTTATTTCTGTTGAAGTAGGTTGTTATTAATAAAAAAAAAAAAAAAAAAGAAGTTGTCATACTTGTAAATATGTTAATGTATTGTTATTTATATTTGTTATGTTTTGGTTTTCTTTTTCTGTGGACATTTGGATTGTATTTGTCACAGCCATTGGGCGGGTCTCCTCTCGGGTTTCGGGTCTGAGGTAGCATTTCCATGGGTAGGGTATGCGGCTGTTTTGTGGAAACCGGCCAGGACGAGTTGGTTAAAGTATTTTTGAATGGTTTGGTTCTGGTAGGGAAGGGGATGTTTTGGTCACTGGCGGTTAGCCCGATTAAGCTCCCTGGCCTAGGAGGTTTTGCGGCCGAGCTTATGTTGGCTTCCGCTTGGTGGGGGTCGGGATGTTAACTTTGTTCCCTCCCCTTCCCTTCATTCTTGGGATCCTAGGCTTCTCAGACCCGGAACAATAGGGGGGGACTCTTTACTGCTTGTAAAAATGTTGTTTATATATGTTTGGGCTGTGGCCGATTAAATTTAATCATTCCAACAACATGGTGGTCTGGACTCATTATTTGGTGGGTGAGAGGTATGACGCAGGGCATATGGAACGCTAGCCCAGTCAGGACATATCCCCTGGGGCAAGGTTTCATGGGAAAGTCACATGCAGCCTATCAGCAGCCAGGAAGCCCGGTGACGTCACCGTGCTATATAAACGGCGGCCATCTTCCTTGTGCGCAGTTCAGCGTTCTATTGCGGCCAGAGCACAGCTTGTTACACACAGGGACAGAGTTAGATAGAGGTAGGGAGAGTCAGAGAGACCGACAGAGAGGCAGAAAGAGAGGTAGACAGAGCCAGGGAAAGATAGTGAAAGATAGGGAAAAACCGGAACAATCCAGGCAGGGACAGCATTGAAGTGACAGGGAAAATGTTTTTTTATTTATTTTCATTAGCCAGATCATTTTTCAATTCAATTTCAGTTCTTTGTGCTGTAAACCTTCCTTGCCACTGTGCATCCCATGTATGCAGTGGCATATTTAACCCTATCTGTTACACACAATCATTTATCATAACTGGATTAGTTTTAATTTAGTTTTAATCTTTTTTTGTCTGCTTTAAATACACCAGCATCCCAAACCAGCACATGTCACCCTATCTGTTATACTAAATAAGCATTGTTCAGCCTCATTTTAATTAAGCTATTGCATTTTGAATTGTTTTTTGTCTGCTTTAAATACACCAGCCCACATGGGCATCCCAAACCAGCACATGTCACCCTATCTGTTCTACTAAATAAATGTTGTTCAGCCTCATTTTAATTAAGCTATTGCATTTTGAATTGTTTTTTGTCTGCTTTAAATACACCAGCCCACATGGGCATCCCAAACCAGCACATGTCACCCTATCTGTTATACTAAATAAGCGTTGTTCAGCCTCATTTTAATTAAGCTATTGCATTTTGAATTGGTTTCTGTCTGCTTTAAATACACCAGCCCACATGGGCATCCCAAACCAGCACATGTCACCCTATCTGTTATACTAAATAAGCGTTTTTCAGCCTCATTTTAATTAAGCTATTCCATTTTGAATTGTTTTTGTCTGCTTTAAATACACCATCCCACATGGGCATCCCAAACCAGCACGTCACCCTATTTGTTATACTAAATAAGCGTTGTTCATCCTCAGCTTAATCAAGCTATTGCATTTTGAATTGTTTTTTGTCCTGCTGTCAAAAAAACACCAGGCCGCAGGGTATCCCAATCCTGCACGTAGCACCCTATCTGTTGTACTAAATACACTTGTTCATCCTCAGCTTAATCAAGCTATTGCATTTTGAATTGTTTTTTGTCCTGCTGCCAAAACACTAGGCCGCTGGGTATCCCAAACCTGCACGTAGCACCCTATCTGTTATACTAAATACGCTTGTTCATCCTCAGCTTAATCAAGCTATCGCATTTTGAATTGGTTTTTGGTCTGCTGCCAAAACACTAGGCCGCAGTGTATCCCAAACCTGCACGTAACACCCTGTCTGTTATACTAAATACCCTTGTTCATCCTCAGCTTAATCAAACTATTGCATTTTGAATTGTTTTTTGTCCTGCTTTTAAAAACACCAGGCCGCAGGGTATCCCAAACCTGCACGTAGCACCCTATCTGTTATACTAAATATGCTTGTTCATCCTCAGCTTAATCAAGCTATTGCATTTTGAATTGGTTTTTGGTCTGCTGCCAAAACACTAGGCCGCAGGGTATCCCAAACCTGCACGCAGCACCCTATCTGTTATACTAAATACACTTGTTCATCCTCAGCTTAATCAAGCTATTGCATTTTGAATTGTTTTTTGTCCTGCTTTTAAAAAAAACACCAGGCCACAGGGTATCCCAAACCTGCACGTAGCACCCTATCTGTTATACTAAATACGCTTGTTCATCCTCAGCTTAATCAAGCCATCGCATTTTGAATTGGTTTTTGGTCTGCTGCCAAAACACTAGGCCGCAGGGTATCCCAAACCTGCATGTAGCACCCTATCTGTTATACTAAATACTACATTTTTGGGCTCCTGCAGCCAACTCCAGTGTCTCTTTCAAGCTATGTTTGGGCTCCTGCTGCTGCTGCTTGCAACTCCAGGGTGTGATTCATCCAATTTTTGGGCTCCTGCAGCCAACTCCAATGTCTCTTTCACGCAATGTTTGGGCTCCTGCTGCTGCTGCTTGCAACTCCAGGGTGTGATTCATCCAATTTTTGGCCTCCTGCAGCCAACTCCAGTGTCTCTTTAAAGTAATGTTTGTGCTCCTGCTGCTGCTTGCAACTCCAGGGTGTGATTCATCCAATTTTTGGGCTCTTGCAGACAACTCCAGTGTCTCTATCAAGCTATGTTTGGGCTCCTGCTGCTGCTGCTGCTTGCAACTCCAGGGTGTGATTCATCCAATTTTTAGGCTCCTGCAGCCAACTCCAGTGTCTCTTCAAAGTAATGTTTGTGCTCCTGCTGCTGCTTGCAACTCCAGGGTGTGATTCATCCAATTTTTGGCCTCCTGCAGCCCACTCCAGTGTCTCTTTAAAGCAATGTTTTTGCTCCTGCTGCTGCTTGCAACTCCAGGGTGTGATTCATCCAATCTTTGGCCTCCTGCAGCCAACTCCAGTGTCTCTTTAAAGCAATGTTTGGGCTCCTGCAGCTGCTGCTGCTTGCAACTCCAGGGTGTGATTCAGCTAATTTTTGGGCTCCTGCTGCTGCCAGCACCAGGGTGTGTTTTTCAGGCAATATAGGGGCCCCTCAACTCTCTGCATTTGTGCCGCTCTGCGATTCTATTAGCGATGCCACTGATCTGCATGTGATAATTATTTACAGTATTATTTCACTAACCCAGCACGCATCCTATGCGTGTTACAGCAAGGCAGAATGGTTTACAACCCTATTGAGGCTCTAGGAGGCTCAGAAATAGCCATTTTTAATAGCGATTTGTCGCGAATAAATTCGGGTCGAAACGATTTTTGTCGGAAAATTTGGCTAATCAGTCGAATCTAATTTTTCAAAAGTTCGCTCATCTCTAGTCAGGGTGTAGTACAGATGAATTAGGTTACACTCGGGGTTGTGTTAAGGATGATTCAAGCTGCAGGATGGTTTGCGTTACAGATGTATTGGACTGAGGGTCAGGGTGTAGTACAGATGAATTAGGATACAAATGGGGTTGCGCTAAGAATGAATTAAGCTGCAGGTTGGATCGTGGTACAAATGAATGAATGCAGGTGAGGTTGCGGCACAGATGAATGGGGATATGGATCGGATTGTGGTAAGGGTGAGTCAAGCTGTAGGTTGGATTGTGGTTCAGATAAAGTCTACTGTGGATTTAGTAGTGGTTCAAAGAAGGTTGTGGTACAAAAGAACTGGGATACAGGTCTGGTTGGAGCTGTGGTAAGGATGAACGAAACTTCAGGTTGGATTTGAGAAGAAATTAATTGGGCTGTAGCACAGATAAATTGGGTTGAGGGTTGGGTGGTGGTTCAAAGAATGTTGTGGTACAAAATAACTATTACACAGGTCCGGTTAGAGCAGTGGTATGGATTAATGAATCTACAGGTTAGAGATTAATTGGGCTGAAAGTCTGATTATAGCACAAATCAAATGGGTTGTGGGTTGGTTTCTGGTTCTGATGAACTGGGCTGCAAGTCCTTCTCACAATCTCAGCATCGCACCTATATTCAAGTCTGTACCTGAATCGGTTCCAGGCTAGTGAACTCAGGACTGTAACAAGAGGGGTAGTATGACTGCCCAGTACCATTGGTTTTTCAGAAGATCATCAGTAACAGCAGTTTCTCTCCCATGACTGGTACACTTTAAATAATCTTGTTCCATGGAGGCCTCTGAGGGATTGTGCTGACTGACAGCTCATGTGTTTGCTGGAGCCTTTTCCAAGCCAAACAAGGCTGTGAGCGGCCTCCAGTGTCACCAGCTGTCCCTGCTGTTTGCCTTTCCTCTGCTGGCTGCCAGAGCTGCGCTAGAAACATGTTACAAACTGAGGAATCAAAGAGAGCTACCCGGAGAGACCAGCTTGTATGGCAGTTTGGCTAAATCAGGGGCTGGGGCTTTAAGCAGTGAGGCTGTTGGAGCAGAATGACAGTCAGGCAATCTTCAATTTTTAAAGTGCCCACAACAAGTTTCCATTAAAAACCTAGTGAACTTTCAAATGCTTGTAACTTCTGCAATAGACATATTTGGAAATCTGGCTAATCACTTAAGTGTTGCAGAGTGTGAGTGCTGGGTGCAGCGGAGTTGTAATCTGGATAGACATTAGTGGTATAATAGGAACTGGCTTTACTGGAACTTGAAGTAAGAGAATGTCTCCTTACATGGTTCATAACACAGACAGGAAAAACCTCCAGTCTTTCTGAATGGCGTGTCTGAACAGCATTCAGGGGCTTCAGCCAGCTGGCTGCACCTTGTCACAGTGGCCCTTTTGAAAGAGCCAATAGGCTCTCTCAAAAAGTGCATCAGGGCGTGGCTTCGTCGAGTCAACAGCAGCACTAAGCTGCTGGAGCGGGGGGGGGCATACATTGAGCAGTGGACCCATTTTGGGGTTTCCATCTGCTTTAAAACAGACAGCATTAGCTGAGAGCAAAGTGAAGCAGAAGCAGTGTAAACTGCCAAAAGGTGCAGCAGTTTCACACATAAGGTGGAATTTCTTTTCAGTTCTTTAGTTAAATGGATCAGTTCTTAACGAAAGATGAAATTTTAAATGGAGTGAGGTGGAGCAGTTCTTCAGGTGAAGAGAGTCAGCTCGTTAAAGTGGAAGTTCAGCCAATAACAACCCCCCTCCAGCCCTGCAACCCTCTCCTGGCGCTGAGACATTTTGGGGGGGGGGGGGGGGGGGAGTTTACAAAGAAAAAAAAACCCTTACTTTAGCTGTGGTTCACACACAGAAAGAAATGCTGCATCCCTCAGTCCTGTGTGCGCGCCCGTCGCCCAGTCATGCGGAACAAAACCTTTGATTTTGCCTTTCCCAGATTTTGTTCCGTTCCCCGTGGCTATCCAGATTGGGGATGCACCACTGTGTGAAACCCCCCGGTTCACTCCGTTAAGCTCACCTCTCCTCGGTCCAACAGTGCATGCACTGGCACTCGGCAAATGGGAGCGGTTTGCTATGTTTAATCTTTTGGCTAATGGCTCTCATTGACTATAATGGGGATCCCCAGCCTGTGTGAATGGCAGGAGCATGCGCACAACGCCAAGGATGCAGGGGATGCGCAGCACGTGCCCCCGATTGACAACAATGAGAGCCGCCTGCCGAATTATAGCAGATCAGCGGGTGGCTCTCATCGGATGAGAGCCCGTGCAAACGCCGTTAGACCAGGGAAAGGTGAGTGTGTACGGGCACCCTGGAGGGTTTCACACAGTTGGGAATCACTATTTGGGATGCCCCAGGGGTAAGCTACTCTTTTAGTTTCCAGACCAGCCGCTGGAGGGTTTTGTTCCTCATTAAGTGCAGATGTGGTAGGACGGTTCTTCAAGTGAGGTGGAGCCGTTCTCCAAAAGATATAGAACAGTTCCTTACATTGGGTGAAGAAGCTGCCAAGGTGAAGGGTGAATAGTTGCTTAAGTGAGCTGTAGCAGATTTTTAAGTTGGAACGTCCTTCCAAGTTAGATGGAGCAGTTGTTAATGTGAAATCGAGTATTTGCACAAGTAAAGTAGAGATATTCATGTTAAATGGAGCATTCATCAAAGTAAGATGAAATAGCCGCTCAACCGAATACCCAGTGACGTGCATGCTCCCGTCCTATCTGAGTGACTGGGGAGAGAGTGTGTGCACAGCCCAAAGATGCTGCTGGTCAAATGACATAGCAAATGGATCTGATTGGATGAGAGGCCATGCATGCACCATTGGACTGGAAAGAGTTATGGGCGATCTGGTCCAGTTTGGGAACTTTTAGATTTTCAGGGAAGGATGGTCAGTGTTTGATCCATTTTTTAGTTAAGTAAGATGGATTGGCTCTTTAAGTGAGGTGGACTATTTATAGTTCAAGAGAGTTGCCAAAGCAAGGTTGAATAGTTACCCAAATGCGTTTTAAGCAAGATTTAAGTCAGATAAGTTAGATAGAGCAGTTGTCAACATGAAATAGAGGAACAGCAGCAGTTGAAGGTGGAACAGTTTTTCTGTTGAGATAGATCAGTTCTTCAAGTACGATAAAGCAGCTGTCAATTTGAAATAGAACAGTTGTGCAAGTGAGGTGCAACAGTTCTTCGAGTGAAATTGAACAGTTCTTTAAGTGAAGGTTTGGTGGGACAGTTCTTCACATAAGGTGGAGCAGTTTTTCAAATAAAGTAGAACAGTTTTTTGAATTTGAGAAAGAGGATTCACAAATAATGTGGGATAGTTGTTCTAGTGAACTGTAGCAGTTTTTTTTTAACTAGGTGGAACAGTTCTTCAAGTTAGATGGATCAGTTTTCAAAGTGAAATGAAGAAACTCCTAAGTGAAATGAAACAGTCATGAAAGTAAGATCAAAGTAAGATTCAGATGCTGCCCAAGTGAGGTGAACAGACGGATGAGATAGATGACGCAGTTGGGGACAGTTCTTCAAGTGGTGCAAAAAGAGGTCCAGTGCTCCAGGAATTGCATAAAATCCATAAAATGTATTTAAATATAGTTTTAAAGTTCAAAAATAGGCAATAAACACTGTGTCCCCAAACCAGATGTTATGCGTTTCGGGGGGGGGTGGGGGGGGTGGGGGGGTTCCCTCTCAAGTGAAGTGGGGCAGTTCTTCAAGCGAGGTGGAGCAGCTCTTCAAGTTAGTTGAGACAGTTCATTAGGTTAAAAATATGTAAAAAGAGATATGCTCATCAAGTTTAACCAAAAGAAAGCTGTCAGGTGTTTATGCTGTAACAATCTTCTATAGGAGGTTCTTCCACAGATTTATAGTTCTTACATTAATTGAGGTGGAGCAGTTCTTCAAAAAAAGGTGGAGCAATCTTTCAAGTCAGATGGAGCAGCTCTTAAAGTGAGGTGGGACAGCTCTTCAAGGGTGGTGGAGCAATTCTTAAAGTGAAGTAGAGCTGTTCTACTTTGGTGAAGAAGTTGCTAAAGAGAGGAGCAGCTTTTTTTTTTAGTTGGTGGAGCAGTCTGTCTAGTAAGATGAAGCAGTCAGCATTAAAGTAGGGGAGACTCCATCCAAATGAGGTAGAATAGTCCTTCATATGATGGATCAATTCTTAAAATGACGTCATTGACAGGTGGGACAGTTCTTCAAGTATGATGGGAGCAGCTCTTCAAATGAGTTGGATCAATTCTTATTAAGATCAAATTGATGCAGTTGTCAGGTGGGACAACTCTTCAATTGACATGGAATAGTTGCCTATTTAAGATGAAGCAGTTATCCAATGGAAGAGTTGTCCAAATGAGATTAGCAGGTTAAGAAGGAGCTTTTGGCTGTTCTCCACATTTTAGTAAATAACCTCCAAGTTTTTTTATCATGCACCTAGAAAAACCAAAAGGAATTATTATAATCATTCATTTTTTATAGGGCACCATCATCTGTTGTGCCGTTGTACAAGCTAGGAATTACAGGGGGTAAAGCAAGTAGCATACTTAGAATATGCAGGATATTATGAGTCAGATGTCAGACATGCATGGTAAGAATGCAGTTAAATGGAATCTCCTAAAGGGCCTATAACCTGCACTGCTTGTAGGGTAACGACACTCCTATCTGATGTCCATTGGAGACCCAACAGAGCCCCATAGGCAATGCAAGAGCTTCACAGTTTTGGAGGATCTCCCATTCTCTTACCACATTGTGGTGGAGCGCCTTTGCCAGAACATGTTGTGGTTTTTCTCCTGTAACGGGACGTGCCACAGCTCCTTGGCATAGCCATGGTGTTTTGGAACGTGGTTCTAGCAGTGCCAGGGAGAAAGAAATAAATCAGCGGCACACCGCTTAAATTCAATGAAAGAATGTTAATGTTTGACCAAAATGTACCTGGCTGTTGAGGGACTGAGTCCATTTTTTCCAAAGGGCTCCAGCGAGTGCAATGTTCCTTTCCATCTGCACAGTAAATCCTAAGACTGAATCCACGGAACATTCTGTGCTGAAGCAGAAGGCGCACACGTCTTTGCTGGGCTCCCCTGCGCAAGCCAGGAAATCTAGCAGCAGTCAGGCAATAACACCAGAATCTATGATCCTAAAAAACATTCCCCAGATTAATAAGAAATAGGGCCTCCAGGCTTGTCACATTCCAAGGTGCCAATTCTGACTGATTTATTAAGTTAAAGGGTAACAACACCCCGGATTTTCACTCTTTTTCTCATTTAGAGCTCACTCTCATAGCCGCAAAGCTGAATCGAGCACACGTGGCTGGTCACACTCCCCACCTCCGCGTACCTGCCATAGGTACGCTTGATACTGAAAATTAGCTTTCCTGGAATCTTTTATACTTTAGGGGAATTTGTTCCTGTTTAAAGTGGATTTTTATTGAAATAAATGACCAATATTCCAACACCATAACCTCATTTTACCACATGATTGTGGTCCTGCTGCTAATTTAATTGATTAACCCCAGTTTATTAGGTAGAGAGCTCTTGCTCATAGAGGTCCATCATGCAACAAGTTACAAGGATCTACAAAACTGGACAAAATACTTTCTCAATTGCGGCCACACTGGTTCCCTGTTCCCGTAGCGTTCTTGCATTCCCTTTTCCACTTACCCTGTGGAGGTGGGACTACTAAAACGGTGCAGAAGCGATTACTGGATTACTGTTAAGCTATTTTGTCTCATTATAGGGCTTAAAGTGACTCAACAGCCAACATGACTTAACCTGGACCAACACAACGGTGCTCAGATGAAATACTGAAGTGCTTTACTAAGAATGCAACACTGGATTTTGCTGTCAGGATTTACAATAAAGCTTCTTCTTGTTTTAGAATAACCAGTTGTGTGACATTGCCTTCTGTAAAGCCCCATCATTCCAGGGGCTGATGATTACAAACCCCTGCAGGGACCAATTGTTTCTTGTCACTCACCAGGGACACCTGAAATACAATCTGACATAGTGGTGGCAGGATATGAGGCAATAAAGTGTGAGAGTATCAACAACTACAAAGATGTCCAACCCAGACCAACCCAGCTCCTAATCCATCTCCAAACCCGGCGCCCCAGCATGTGGAGGGGACTGCAATAAAATCTGCTAATCCTATGTATGCCAGGATGTTTGCATCACAAATCCCCAAGTTTAATGGGACTGAACTGTCATTGGAGGACTGGAGTGTGGCGCAGGCCTGCAGCCTGGATGATGGCCTTCAGTTGGAAATAGAACTTAAAGCGGACCTTCACTCTGAATAAGAGTCTATCTTATATGTTTCCCACACCCTGTACATACAGATTGCTCACATTAAAAATCTTCCTACCTGCATCTACTGCATGTTATGAGCCTTTAAACATCCAAGATGGCGGCTTATGGAAGCCGCCATCTTATCAGGCAGCCTGCAAACAGGAAGTGCCTCCTGACTGTGCTGCTCTGCATTCTGGGACTGCTTACCTTTACCTGACCCCAGCACTGATCTGTCTCAGCAAAGCACAGCTATAACCCGCCCCCCTGTACCTTATCCCGCTCTCCTCTCCTCAGTAAGTGTGATGCTTCTGAGTCAAGATGGCGGCGCCCGTATCCTAAATTTCTGAACAGAGTTGGAGCCCAGTGGGGGAAAGAATAATAAGTTAGTGACTAAAAACGTAAAATATATTAATTTTAGATGCTGGGGAACCGTTTTTTAAGAGTTTGGGCTTTTCATTAAATCACGCTGAAGGTCCGGTTTAATGCATTTGAGGGCAATGTGAGGAAACCTGTTCTACATTTGGAGCCTTCAGAGAGAGACACAATGGACAAAGTACCGACCATCTTAGAAGAAGTATGTGGTGACACAGCGTCATCCCATGATCTGAAAAAGAGATTCATCCCAAGATCTGGAGAAGAGATTCACAAACCACCTGCAGAACAAGGAGGAGTCTATCCCTGAATTATCTAATGCCCTTCAGGGCATTTTGGTCGCCATGTCTCACTTTGATTGCTAGCACCAGTTTGTGTTGGGACTTTGCAGCTCACACGTGAGACATCTCTTAAGAGGAAAAGTGGAGCTTCATCCAGGGTTTACTTTTCTCCAGCTACAATGGCT
Organism: Gastrophryne carolinensis; assembly: GCA_027917425.1. Lineage (NCBI taxonomy): Eukaryota > Metazoa > Chordata > Amphibia > Anura > Microhylidae > Gastrophryne > Gastrophryne carolinensis. The sequence continues at coordinate 224,471,089 of CM051235.1, forward strand.
GGCTCTGGCAGCTGTAAAGGAGAAGGAGATGTCCAGTTTTACTGTGATGCAGTGGGCAGTGGATGGAACTGAGACTTGCCCCCAGGGTGCAAGGCATGTAAAAAGCACCTGGCACCACAGAGAGCATGGCGTTAAGGCCCTAGAGGGAATGGTAGGCCATTTGTTGTGATCTCCTGATGCAAGCAGGGGGGACGGGCAGCGAGGGACCACCTTGGCCGGGTCCAGATGTGGTTTGCTGAAACTATCGACAGAGGAGGCATTTTGCCAGAGACTGTCCCAATGTACCTTCTGTTCCCTGGGTGGCCGTTGAACTATCCAGCCCCAGAGTGGCAGCCAACGCAGTGGGACAGCACCAAGATCGGCTGGGGGCTGACTTACTTCTCCCTGCTGGTGGGGGAGAGTCCGGAGGTGTAAGTGAGTTTGGGAGGGGAAGAAAGCCCCAGCACTGTTTTATACCGGCTTGCAGGTGACAACTATGGAAGAACCCTTCTTCCAGCTGCATTTTCCTTGGTATCCCTTATAACCCAAGGTCCCCTGGCTTTCCCTGGTCGCCGCTAACAACCCATTCCTGGAAGTGGCTGTTGAGGGGGAGGAGGCCTCAGCTGGAGTAATTCGGGCTCTGTGAAAAGAATCCCTTATAGTCCTGGTTCAGCAGGAGGTGGTGTTGCCCTTAGAGATTGGCTACTGCAGAGCCTCACTGTACTAGTAGAGCCCCACCCCCATGAGTGTGCAATGCATGTAGCCCAAGTTCTGGCTTCTGTGGATGCAGGACAGGTTCCAGTCTGGTTGGTAAAAAGGGATCCTTGGGAGGTGAGAGTGGGGAATGGGACCATCCTGGTAGAAGTAGAGGTCTTTCAGAGGCAAGTGCTGGTCGGAGAGTGCCCAGAGGAAGGAGTGACCCAGAGCCAGCATGGTGGGGTGAAGGGAACCCTGGGAAAACTCGATATTGAGGAAGACTGGATCAGTGATCAACAAAAAAACAAGAATTGTGGTCCCTGATCCAGAAGTTCGAGGGGGTCTTCTCCACTCACAAGCTGGATCTGGGGCATACCACTGAGATCTAGCACAAGAGCAATCCTGGACGCAACCGCCCCCATTTTATATTTGGGCAGGCATCCTCTGCTGGTCAGGACCTCGATATAAAAGCGCACAAGGCATTTTTGCAATCATCTGGCTCAGAAGAGATGCGTTTTAGTCACATCAACTGCCTTGGGGGTGTTGATAGCTGATCAGTGGGTTTTCTGAAAATGTTAGTATTGCAGCTGTTTAGGATGTTTTTGCCGACCTGAATGTCTAGGAAATTCTGGATGTGGATGTTAAATTCGGCCTTGAATTTAATTGTCATATGAAGCATGTTCATATATGCATATGTATGCATATGTATTCCTGTAGTAATGTTTCTGTTCCTGGCCAGGCGGAAAAATGTAATCCACATACCCAAGCCAACAGAGTAGATGTTGGGTCATATGGTAGGACATGTAGTACTGATTTATTTTCTAATGCTGCCATAGATATAGATATATTTGCATAACTGATGAACCCACCGCAGTTGTAAAAAGTGAAATGATATTGAAATCATTTTTCATTAGAACCAACTTCAGGATTAATAGGAACGAAATGTCGCTATTGGAGAACTAAATATTTTGAATAACGCTTTGTTTGACACAATAAATTCCCTCATGATGGGGGATTGATGTATACAGGTTCAATACATCAATGTAGGTAGCTTTAGACATGTCAATGGATTTTAATCGAACTACAAAGTCTTTTGTGTCTTCAAGACATCCAGGGAGGTTCTTAACCAGTGGTTGTAAAAAGCCATTGAGATAGTATATGGCCAGTGTTTGTATTAATGAGCAGGATCCCGATACAATCAGTGGACTGGCCATGTTTTTATGAATTTTTGGAAAGATTTACAGTACCTGAAATCTGGGGGGAGGGGAGTTTTTGTTTTGGGGAAAACAATCCCTTACAGGACAGCTTCTTCTAATGTTTAATCCTTGGTTCTTTTTAATGCATCTGTAGGATCTGTGCTGAGTTTGAGGTATGTATTCCTGGCAGCCAATTGTCTTTCAGCTTTGGTAATGTAAGCTGATCGATCCATGATAACATTCCCCCGCCTTTATTGGCCTTCTTTATAATAATGCTTTTATCAGCCTTAAGGGTTTCAAGGGTCGATCTTTTTCTGCTAGAGAGATTGTCATGCTGGGGCTTTATCACTTTAAGGAAATAATATCTTATAATGTCCTCAATGGGGGCCTGTTTCTTAACCTCTAGGATGTGGTGTGTAATTGGGGGGTGACCTCTTTAAGGATACAGGAATGTTGTTTAATGATTGTGCCGATGGTTTGCATGATTGTATGAAACGTATGTAATGAAATTATGGAGCTTAGCTACTGTTATCAATTCATCAGCTTGTTGTGTGAGAATGAAGCCCAGACTTTTCTCTAATAATCCAGATTCACCAGGAGATAATGTACTTTTGGATATATTTAAAATCTGGCCTCTTTCTGGTGTTGGGGCAACGGCCTCTGTTGACCCAGGCTCTGGTAATTGGTCTTTCAGAGTAGTCCTGGAACATTGTTCCATACCTCTAGTTGGTACTTAATTTCCGTGAGGACACAAAAAGAGTGTTTTCTCTTTCCTTCCATGGTGGAGCTAGTGTCACTTTTGGTACAGGACATAGCATCACTTTAATTTCCCCTGGGTTGCTCATCTTTTCCCTGACTGGGCTAGCGTTCCATATGCCCTGCGTCATACCTCTCACCCTCCAAATAACGAGTCCAGACCACCATGTCATTGGAATGATTACATTTAATCGGCCACAGCCCAAACATATATAAACAACATTTTTACAAGCAGTAAAGAGTCCCCCCTATTGTTCCGGGTCTGAGAAGCCTAGGATCCCAAGAATGAAGGGAAGGGGAGGGAACAAAGTTAACATCCCGACCCCCACCAAGCGGAAGCCAACATAAGCTCGGCCGCAAAACCTCCTAGGCCAGGGAGCTTAATCGGGCTAACCGCCAGTGACCAAAACATCCCCTTCCCTACCAGAACCAAAACCATTCGAAATACTTTAACCAACTCGTCCTGGCCGGTTTCCACAAAACAGCCGCATACCCTACCCATGGAAATGCTACCTCAGACCCGAAACCCGAGAGGAGACCCGCCACAGCCAGGCAGCTCTGACACCTTAGCGCTGCCTGGCCCGCCACACCTCCACCGCCATGTTGATCCGCTCCTTCAATGACATGTGAACAGATCGACCCCCTTGCCATGCAAGTGCACCACCTGCGACCGATAAGAGCCCCAAATCTCCCCCAACATCGACATGGCACACCGTCAACCACCTCTTCAACCTCATGAACCACGCTAACGCCATGTTGACCTTCAACCCAACCTTCCCTATGGCCAACAAGACTCTAGCGCACCGCCACACATGCCGGGTGACCATTTGTGACCCCACCATAACCACCCCCGGAACACCCCAAGTCCCGGGTTATGGACTTGATTAAATGCCTCATCGGCACCCTCTCCAAATCGCTACCACCCACTTGTGATGCCAAAACTCCCGGTGGACCCAACTTCGATGCCCATTCCAAGGTGTGTTCCCGCAGTTCACCACTGCAGCCCTCTCATACCAGCCCACCTCAATCGTGCCCGCTCCTCTGGCATTCCCAGATCCAACCTGCACCTTCTCAATGCCATTCGCAGAGCAAAATATAAAAGAATGACCGCCGATCATGACCGAGCACGCCGATCTTAAAACAAAAAGCAATGGAAGAGGTCGGGGGAGGAGGGTGGGATGTAAGTAGATGTGAAAAAAACGAGCATCGCGATCACCCATGACCGCTCGACTCTATCCGCCGACCATACCGCCGATCATATTGCCGATCATATTGCCGACTCCCACCTCCCCAACCTCTTTATTATCTCCTCAGAGAGCCCCCGCCTCAACAGCAGACCACACCTATTCAGTCTGAACCCCATAAACCCTGAGCAGCAGCAACCTTCCCAGAAAAATATTTACCCACAACCACTTCGACCAGCTTTCAACCTCCGAATGCGTAGAGAACCCCACCCCTCAGACACAACCCCATCCTCTGCCACATTTCCCCTGACCCCCGTTTATTGGGGGTCACCGACTCCCCCACCCAAATAGCTCCATAGACTGCCAACAAGAACGCCACCTTTAAACAACTGCACTGCAAAACCTGACGAACAAACCCAGGGGAAAAACACCAATCACCCCCCGAAGTATTCCCCGGAGACTGACTGTTTGCTATCCGCCAACCTGTGCTCCTTCCTCCAACCTTACAATGCCTGCCGCACCCAAAATGATTTAGTAAAATCTGACCAACCCTCTAGCAGAGACAAAACGGCCATGGCTGACATCTTCTAGTCAACTGAGGCCGGGGTCTCACCTCCCGCTAACAGCTCACTCACATACCAATCAGCAAGACCGGTCTATCACCTTCCGTGGCCGGCACCCTGAATTCCACTGCCAAGGCCCACCACTGCTGCCATGATTTCACATAAGACCCCCACGTGGATGGGGCGACCAACCCTTGAATTAAACCAAAAAGGCATCTCACATGATCCCCAAAAGCCAGCTTGGGCATGACTCGCCGATCTCCATCACCTCAGGTGCCAGTTGCCTGAAACGCTACCCCTGTAAATGAGAAAGAGTATCAGTTATCCCGATTTCAACTCCAGGCACATGCGCCACTCTGCACCAAACATTATACTGCAAACAACCCAATACCAGCTGCCTAAGCAGCATGACGAACGGGGGGCGATGGCGAAGTCTGTGAGACTGCCGAACGACTGACATGTTATCCGACCGAAAACACGCGCCTTGTTCCTCAGCACCTCTCCCCACAGTGTCAACACCCCCACCTGTGGAAACAGGTCAAGAAAGGCCAATTTCCTTATAAGCGCAGATTTTAGCCACCGTCTTGGCCCGGTGACCGCACACCATCGACCCCCAAAATATCCCCCCAAAACCGCCCGCACCTGCCACATGCCTGAACCACTGGATCTCATCGTTCGTCCTCATCGGCTCTACCTAATACTCCAGCCAGTTAAAAGACTCCAGAAACGTGACCCACATCCTGATGTCCTCCTTCATGGCCGCCATCAGCCTGATGAAGCGACGCGTCTCCCTGACACCAACTGTTGCCAGCGATAACCTCCTCGTGAACATCCGCCCCATAGGCAAGGCCCAACACGCAAAGTTCAGCTTCCAGAGAACTGACTGAAGCTGCTGCAGCGTAACCCTTTTTTTTTTTTTTTTTTTAATTATATATATATCTATATACATATATAACCCCAGGGCCCCTACAAACCTTCAACCACATCCTTAACTTTGTCCCTCGGAAACCTGCAGACCTTCTCTACCGTGTCACTCTCGATCCCTAAAGTTTCATAACTGACCCCGGCCCCTCCGTCTTCTCGTGAAATCGTCCAACTAATGGGTGATGGGCCCCACGCCAGCTATCTCCTTCACCACCCACTCCAGGAACGACTAAAGGCCTCAAATATGCACCCGAAATTAAACAACATCATCCCCTCCCTCAAACAAAACATCCCCAAGAGGTTCCAACTATTTGGAAGCACCGGTAGCAGCCGAAATGCAGACTCTATGTCCGTCATGGCCATCAATGCCACAGGGGCCCGCCTCCCTCACCAGGCCATAGCGAAAGCAAACGTCCTGTAAGACACCGATGACAGTTTCCAGACTATATCACCATTCACCCACACTCCCCTGGGGAAAGACAAGTAGTATATTAGGGTGAAATTTGCCCTGCTCCTTCTTGGGCACCACACTCAACAGGGACACCACCAGACCTTCCAGCGGGGGAGGGGGGTCACTAAACGGGCCCGCCATCTGCCCAACAGACACCCCGCCCCTCGACTTTTCCCTTAAAACTTCCGTCCTTTCCTGTGCCGAATTCAGGTTCTTTAAAGAGCTTGCCCCCCGAAGAGCCGTACATGGGATCACGAAAACCCAGCTCCAAAATCCCCTGCCAACCACCACGCCCCCTCCCCTGATTGGGATACTTATTTATCCAGGGGCGCATCTCTGCCCCTCTCACTGGCGTTACCCCTTTTTGCAGGCCATCTGCACCTCTGCGGAACCCCCCGGTCCCTGCTTAAAGCATAACCCCACTAAGTGGCTCCCCAACTTTTCCGCCACCCCCGACCCACACTGAAGTGGCTCCAGCCGGAAAGGGGGATAAACCACTCGCCCACCGGGTACACCCCCCCTTGCATTCCTACCCTCAACAAGCGCCCAGTGTCCCTGTGATCCCAGCCCAAGCCCTCGCTTATTGCCATGCGTTGCCGGGATTGTTCATCAAACCGTAACCAGGCCAAGCCACCGTACACGAGGTGGACCACCCAGATGATATAGCGAAATAGTGAACCGTGCTCCGGATTCTTTTCCCCCATCACACTCGCCAGCACAGAGAACGCCTGCAGCCAAATCCTAAAAGTTAGTGGGATCACCCAAAAGCGCCTTCTGTCCTTGTCCTCCTCCTTCTGATACTCCTTACCCATATCCCAACTCTCAACCCCAAAACGTTCTAGCGGCAGCAGCGTGAAGACTTCCAAGTACTCCCGTGACTCCTGCTTAAGATGCCCCCCCCAACATATCCTCAAAACACACGAAGGTGTGACCCTTTTGCCCGGTCCGAGATTAGTGCTGGCCTGTCGCCCCCCCTTTTTGCCCTGAGTCCTCAACATTATCTCCCTCCCTGCTCCTGCTCCCTTAGCCCCCACTTGGTGTAATGACCCCCCAGAACTGACCGCCGTAACAGTGGCCCCAGGCGCCCACAACAATGCCGGGCCTTGCGCTGCACCTGGCCCCCGCGGCCCCCTAGCTCACTTCTGACTCCCAACTAATCAACAAATCCGTTACCCCTGCCATAAAACCTGCGACCCAGACTGCTCCATCACCCACGGAAACCCCACCCCCAGCTTGCGACATAAAATAACATCTGCGATCAAATGTGGCTCACCATGCCGAACGATCACGCCGCCTGGTCCGCCTGATTGCTGATCGACTTCCTGGGCCACCGTGCCCGACTGGCCCAGTGACCCGCTTCCCGCTGGACATCCTGACGCTGCCGCCGACCCTGGCGGCGTCGCTGTGACTCTGGAAGATGATGCCACCACACGATCGCCCGCCTGGTCGGGGGCATCCCCGACGCGCCATCCTGGTGTTCCGACTGCAACTCCCCTCCGAGCCTTGTCCTGGACGAACACCGCCTGCTGTGAAAAAAAGGGGGGGGGGCGAGTAGCTGGTACTGGCCGGGAAACCGAGACCCTGGCCGTACGTGCACGCGACAGTAGCGCGAGCGCCCTGCTGCGATGGGGGGAGGGGAGGAAGGGGCGGCGACGGGGGCGCGAAGGGGGGGTAGGATGCCATGCTGGGGGGGGCGCCGAGTCAACGGCCATGCACACAGGGTCGTGTTGCGAGGATGGGGGGGGGAGGTGGGGAAGGGGGGCAAAGCGTTGTGTGGCGCAGTGGGCAGCGGAGAGAACCCGCTCTGGGGGGGGTGTGCTGATCAAAAAAAGGGGGGGTGATGTAGGTGCCGCCCCCAGGTGCATCCCGCCGGGGTGGGCCCTGATGTGCTGCTTGAAGGGGCCCTCCAAGCGTCAAAGGAGACGCTGGAGGGCCCACTAATAGAGCTGGAGGCGTGGCACGCGCCCCCAGTTACTGCTCCATCGGAGCAATGTGTGTGAATGGGGGGGGAGGGGCGATGCCCCCCCCTTCACCGGCTTGTACGCGGGGAGGGGGGGTGTTGGGAGCCGGCGGGGGAAGAAGTGTGGAGCCGCCGAAGCTCCCCGCCCGGCGAGACGGCGGGGAGATGCGGCAGCTCAGGCTGCACTGCAGATACTGGCCAGCAGGGGGTGACGTCACCGCCGACAGAAACGGCGGGGAGGAGAGGCGAGAGGAGAGGAGAGAAGAGGCTTACATGCAGAGGCGCCCGGGCCGCGCTGAAGACCTGAGGGAGTGGGGGCGCCGCCACCGCCGCCGCCGCCCTCCCCCACCACAGACATCGAGGAGAGGTGGCAGAAACAGGAGGTGAGAGCGGGGCGGGGGAGGGAGGCGAGAGCGGGGCGGGGGAGGGATGAGATCGCATCCAGAGGGTGCGATTAGGTAGAGGGGGGGGGGACTCCTACCCAGTCCTGGCCTTCAAAAGGGGGCTCCATGTCCCTACTTCTCAGTGGATGGACGAGCGTCAGTCCTGACTGCTCGTCCATCCATGCCGGGGGGCAAAGAGGAAGGGGAGGGGGACAAACGTCCCTTTTATATTCCCCCTCCCCCTTGAGGCCACTTCCCCCAGTGACCACTTCCCCCATGGCTGGTCTGCCTCCGGACGGAACGCAGGCCAGTCATGTGGGCTGCCCTCCTTAAGGGGACGGCGCTTTCTGGTCTGCTGTTGGGGTCTAAAGGAGAGGTGTTTTGATCTGTTCCAGGTGTACACCTGATCGAGTTCGTAGTGTCACATTTAATTTTTTTTTGTTTCACTTTTAAAGTGGTATCCTTTAAGCTAGCCAATGCCTGATTGATCTGTGCAATTTCTTTGGCCACTCAGTTCTCAGTGCAGACGGCTTTTAAGCTCAGGAATTGAGGTTGTAATTTCAAGTATAATTTTCTCAATTTGTTAATGTATACATTTCACTTTTAATAGCATTAAGTCAGTTGAAAACTGATTATGTATTCCAAACCAGCATTTCATGGACTCTCTGTCTGTGAGTAAGGTTGGAGTTAAAGTAGACCAACAGTCAAAAATGATTTAAACCAGACCAACACAAAAGCAGTGCTCATATGCATACCTTCCCAGGGCAATTGAGATTGCTGCACATAAAAATTATTTTACCTTTTCCTAACTCCTGCTGTAGCAAATTTTAGAAACAAAATGTTGGCTCCTACATTTGCAGACCACCTGCAAACAGGAAGTGCTGCTGTGCTTCTTGTTACTGTGCATTGTCAGTTAAATCCAGTTGAATCCAGGCAGCAGCATGGCTGAAATGCTGAGGGAGGAAGCTCCAAAATGTCCGCTACCTTTCGTTTCCAACTCTGCCAGGCTGTTGGTCAGATTTAAGTTAGTTCTAAGACCTCTTGGTATTCTTTGTGTCTTGACGTATTCAGCCAACATTGAGACATTTAAGGAAAACGTAACGTCCTTGCAAATCAAGACCTCCAACAGGGGTATGGTGTCTGATATAGAGTCCTTGGGTGGGAGGAGGTGTAGGATAAAAACCTAGCTTGGGAAAGAATATCCTCCCTCACATTTTCAGAGATCCTGTAGATCACTTTAGGGGTAAGCACTTTGGGGGTTAAACACACATGACGGTGTGGCAGAAATAATGTCTCCAACATTGTCTCCATGGCTACCTGCTTGGCACTGGTGCCTAGCCTAACAGAGGCTTCCTTCCTGTATACACCAATCAGGCTCTAGATAGCTGATATGATGGATGCTGCTGGGCAGACTCCTCCTTCTATACTCCCTCCAGTGACGCAGGCTGACCACACTGATGACATTGCCCATGGGGGCAATCTTGTTTATGGGTACAGACGGCTCCCCATTGTATAAGAACTTAAACCGGACCAACAGCCTGGCCCAGTCAGAAAAGAAAGGTAGCGGCCATTTTGGAGCTTCCTCTCCCAGAATCTCAGCCATGCTGCTGCCTGGATTCAACTGACATAACTGACAATGCACAGTAACAGGAAGCCCAGCAGCACTTCCTGAATTCCTGTTTGCAGGTGGCCTGCAAATGCATGAGAGGCCATTTAGTTTCTAAAATTCACTACAGCAGGAAATAGAAAAAGGTAAATTATTTTTTATGTGCAGCAATCTAAATTCCCCTGGGGAGGGATCCATACGAGCACTGTTTGTTGTGTTGGTCTGGTATAAGTCATTTTTGACTGTTGGCCCACTTTAATTTTGGAGGTGATTGAACATCCTACCTCCCACCCGGCCACAGGAAATGCTCTGGACGCGTTATCACTGCAGTTTTAAGTTTTCCACCAGTAACTTTTACTCATGCTTACAGAGCTAAGTTGGTCTTTTGTATTTATACTCCACAATACAACACGTTATGATTTGTTTTTGACATGGTGATTCCAATCCCGGAAGTGAGCGGGCCTTACCACGATGGAGACCAGCTTCCTAACATTTAAATTTCACTTGATGATATTGTTGTATTGATCTGATGAAGGGCCGTTGCCTGAAAGCTTGTCATTTATTGTCACACACTGATGGAAATAAAACTGGAGGGTGAACAACCCCTAATTGCATCTTTCATCTGGTACGTGTTATATTTGTGATTCACTATTATGCTGCTTGGGGATGTTAAAGGGATGCATCCTGATTTACACAGTGCTTATATGGTTTGCCAAATGCTGCCCTTTCTGTATCCTCTAACACAGCTGATATTTTGGATGTTTTTTTATTCCTGTATGTATAAAAATAGAAGGGCAATTATTTATATTCTTGGTAAAAAAAAAAATACCATCTTCCCCCCTCTACCCCACAGCTATTTTCCTTTCAGGGCTTCTCTCTTGTTGATACGCGGTTGACCACTATGTTGACTCTGTGGTCGCCACAGAGGATTCTGGGAATGAGGCTTAAATGAATAGATGGAGTGTGCCCCGTACACACGTAAAAGTTTAATCTTCTGTGGTGAACTTAAAACACGTTCTTTTCTGGGGCTTTTGCCGCCGCTCTGGAGAATACGAGGACCTGTATCTGAAGCGCCATGAGATGGGTTGTATGTGCTTTTGGACTTCTTTTTCCGATTTGTAGGGCAGAATCATTGAATGGAAGGAGGTTTTGTATATAGCGACAAGAGGGACCACTATCGGGAAGAACAAATAGGAACTGACCTCTCTGTAGGCCAATGGCTAAGTCTTGGGGGTGACACCAGAGACAAGAGATGAATCCAGGGGCATTCTATGTCCTGTGTGATTTGATAGAGGGGGACATTTTTTGCTGAGGCTTATCTTGTTGAGTTGTAGTGATGAGCTTTGGCTTTGAGTCAAATTACATTCAACCCAAAGTGTGTCCCTTATTCTCCATTGCTGTCACCAGTCGTCAGTCCTTGTCGGCATCCTTTGCAGCCATCTTCCTCCCGGTCCTGCTGTTGGGGTCCATCCACTAGGTCTTCTGTCTGCCCCTGCCAATGGTGGATCCTCCTGCTGCAAGCACCAAAGCCTGATCCTCCTGGTGCCCCCCACCACTAAATCCACTGATGTTGGCCATAGGTCAGTGTATCGTAACATATCACAAGCAGTAGGGGCATTGTGATCATTAAACCAACCAAATCTTCTCTTTCACACCTATGAGCCTATCTTGAATTCTATGGGCAGCTGCATTATAGAGTAGTTAAAGGACCATATACCTTCTTTTAGTCCACCATTGATGGTCTCCACTGCTGTGTAAGCCATCCTCCTCTGGGTCTTGCTTCTGAAGTCCTTTCTCTGGGTCCTTCTGCTGCTTCTGCCGATGGTGGGTTCTCTTTCTGTCACCAATACAGGGGTCCACCTACTGCCTCCACTGCTGTGGTCTTCCTGCTGCCCCTGCCAAAGCCCCAGTTCTCCTGGTGCCACCACTGGGGCACAGGAAACATTAGAGGGTATATGGAACTCTACCACAATGGAGGCACAGCCTAGTAAATAATAGTGTACTGCTCTGCACTTCTGCGCTTCCACTGATGGTCCTTAATCACGTTACATTAATCACGTCACAATATAAAGTACAATGTTTATTAAAGCGGACCAACAGTCAAAAATGACTTAAACCAGACCAACACAACAAACAGTGCTCATATGCCTACCTCCCCAGGGCAATTTAGATTGATGTACATAAAAATTCATTTACGGTACCTTTTTCTAATTCCTGCTGTAGTGAATTTTAGAAACAAAATAGTGTCCCGTGCATTTGCAGGTCACCTGCAAACAGGAAGTGCTGCTGGGTTTCCTGTTACTGTGCATTGTCAGTTATGTCAGTTGAATCCAGGCACATGCTGGGAGAGGAAGCTCCAAAATGGCTGCTACCTTTCTTTTTCAACTGTACCAGGCTGTTGGTCTGGTTTAAATATCAAAGGTAACTTTATAATCCACACGCACCTGTCCTGTGTAGGCAAATGGGGGAGGGGCAGGCAACTTATTTTGATACTCTTTATTATTTTTCCATGGTGACATAACTCTTTCAATACAGATTGGCTACGTTATTGGATAAAAAGATCCACTGCAGCTTTGTTTAGTGGTCCTGCTGCCTCCCAGTTTGGGCTAACTGCCCTGCTCATCACTTATTATTGCTTTTGGCCATTACTGGCTTTGCTCTTATTGCTCAGATTGATGTCTCTATACTCAGCACAGGAAACAGAGGTTATGAAGACAACAACGTTAGCATTTCCTGAGCAGAGGAGCCCTTTAATCGCTGTGTCATTTTCCAAAAATGAGCATTACACGCGGCCTCAGAGGGCGCAGTGGAAAGTGAGCTCTTCTGTTTGCGCTGCTTATTGGGATGCAGAGCATGAAGCACACACAGGTCTCTCTCTATGTAAGACAAGGCTGTTCTATGTCATGCGCTTGCCGGCTGCCAAGTCCTCACGCTGGCACATCTGAGCACCGCTGACATCAATATCGGACATGGCCAGAGCCGGGCCAGCATCTCAAAGGCCAGCTTGTTAGTCGCCCTCCTTGATGAACTGAGCTCATTTGAGAAGAAAACAGAATGTTGTGTTGCCGAGTCGTTTGATAAATGAGGTTTGCAGAGCGCGGGGCACATCTCTGCCGAGTGCGGCTGGAGGGGGGTTGCAATTAGCATGAAGATCATACAGAAATATTTGTATACCTGTTCAAAAACAAAGTTGATTTTAAACAGGATGAAACCACTTTAACAAGATTTGTGTTGGTAACAGTGAAGGTAGGCCTCCTGCCAGGGATGTATCATACTGTAGTATCTTGCCATATGTAACCAGGGCTGGCCTTGAGGTGTGCAGATAAAGCATTCACACAGGGCACCAACTTGGGGTGCACTGAGGGGGCACCAGACTTACTGTTCTTCATTGAGTTTAGGATGAAGCAAACCCCTCTTTCTCCATTTTCCACATCCCTTCCTTCTTTCCACATTTCCTTCATCGTCCTCTCTTTTTCACATCCCTTCTTCATTCTTTCATTTTGAAATTCACTACATTGTTCTCTACATGCCCCGATTGTTCTCTCTTTTTCATTCCCTTCATCACTCTCTCTTTTCCAGATTCACTTAATTGCTCTCTCTTTTCCACATTCCCTTCATGGTTCTCTCCTTTCCACATTCCCTACATTGTTCTCTTTTCCACATCCCCTTCTTAGTTCTCTCTTTTCCACATTTCCTTCATCAATCTATCTTTTCCACATTCCCTTCATGGTTCTCTTTTTTTCCACATTTTCTCCATGTTTCATGCTTTTTCACATTCTGTTCTTCATTCTTCGTTTTTTCTTTTCCACATTCTCACCATTATTCTCTCTTTTTCACAATCTTACTATCGTTCTCTCTTTTTCACATTCCCTTCTTCATTTTTCAAATTCCTGCCATTGTTCTGTCTTTTCCAAATTCCCTTCATCACCCTCTCTTTTCCAAATTCCCTTAATCACTCTTTCTTTTCCACATTCCCTTCATGGTTCTCTCTTTTCCACATTCCCTACATCATTCTCTATTATTTCCTTTCCCTTTCATCATTCTCCTTTTTTACATTCCTACATTCTTAGGCCCTTATTTAACAAGGGATAGCGCCAGGTAGCGAATGGTGAGCGAACGGTAATGACGCTCACCGCCACGAGAACGCCGGCTCCCCTCCGCAATCACACATTTATCAAGCCGATCCTGCTTAGCGACTGACAGAGCGCCAGATAGCGAATCATTCATCATTATTCCAGCCTCACCCCCCAGCGCCAGCGAGCGACCTTGAACAACGACAGGTATGACCTCTCGCTACCTGGCGCTCTCCAATGCATTTCAATGGAGCAATCTTTAAATATTCTTAATTAATTGCTATTAATGTTTTTTTTTTTTAAAATGTCAAAAATTCTGTGACCACTTCTGCAATGTTAGATATTTTTTTTAAGGTAAAAAAAAAAAAAAAAAATTTGTGCAGAATTGATATTACAGGTCTGATATTAATGTATTCATATTACAAAATGTTTTGAAAAACATGTTGTTTTTTTTTTTCAAAAAATATGGTTGTTTGGGGGTTAAAAAACTACTTTTAACCCATCGCCGCCAGCGCTCTGGGGTTTAAACAAGCATTTCACAGCGCGAGAATTTTTTGAGCGTGATTTGTTAATGAATATACTGGGAGCCGTTCGCTATGGCCATTCGCTGTCATGCGCTCCCATACAGCGCGGAACCTGTCAAACAGCGACTCCTAACCCCGTATTCAACATTACCGCACACCGACTGAGTCGCTGTCAACAGCCGAACAACGGCCAAGCACAGTGAATACTAGCGGGCGCTGTGAAAATAACGCTACTGGCGCTCATCTGTCGCTACCTGGCGCTTTTAATGAATCAGCCTCCCCGTTTTCTCTTTTCCAAATTCCCTCAATCACTCTCTCCTTTCCACATTCCCTACATTGTACTCTCTTTTTCACATTCCCTTCATCATTCTCTCTTTTTTATTTTCCTCCATACTTTCCACATTCTATTTATCATCCTCCCTTTTTTCACATTCCCTTCACTTTTTCTGCCTCTGCCTTTCTTTTCCAAATTCCCTTTGTATTTCTCTCTTTCCTGTAACCTTCCATGGTGTCATACTATGGGTTAATGCCCCCACCCAGGTACATAGTATCTTTTGATTATACTTAAATGGCATAAGTATTCTAGAGAAGGCTACTCGACTTGCTTTCCTTTTGGGGGAAGGCTGAGCTGGGAAAGCTTTACAAGTCATGTGCAAGCTCTTCTGTGGTCAGAGACAGATGCAGGACCACTGAGGCTTGCCATGCTCACTTGCGCTAAGAGATTCAAGGGACAGAGTATCTGTTAGACTATTCTGGAATTGAACAAGGGGCAAATATTGGAGCCATGCTTTGGCTTTTACCCTGCTCTGCAGGACATGGAGGAGAAGAACATGAGATGAGCTACCTACTGCCCTATTATTGGTATTGCCTAGTCTGTCCCTTTAATGGCACACCCTTAACTCTTATAAGACTGCCTGCCGATGTCTTTACAATAGGGGTGGGTAATTATTTTTTCCATGGGGCCAATTCTGCATAATATTAATTGTATTTCTTTATAAAAAGCAGTACATTATTTTGGATCAGGTAGGATTTTCGGGGATCTGGGGGGGTTTCACACAGCGGGGCACCCCCGATCGGAGTGCCCCGCAGTCAGGGAGCTGATCGGTCCAGGAATCTTATAGATTCCCTGGCCGATCAGGGGAGGGTGTTGGTCCACTTTAAGCTTAGCAGCAGCCTGAGGATGGCTTCCAGTCAGGGCAGTCAGGAGTTCTGCCCCTCCACCCAGGCAAGATGGCGCCTGAGCCTACATCCTTCTCCTCCCCTGGTTGGGCTCTTCTTCACTGTTGGGCGCCCGCCCGTCCCTCTTCGCAGTGGGTCGGCACCTCCGCACTGTACACAGGCGATCACTTAAGCAGCAGCCGATCGGCCGCTGCTTAAGTGATCGCCTGTGTACAGTGCGGGAGGCAGGAGGTGCCGACCTGCTGCGAAGAGGGACGGGCGGGCGCCTCACAGGCAGCACGAGCGGAGGGATGCCGAATCACGAGCGGAAGGAGAGCCAGCCAGCTCAGCCCGGGCCGGTCAGAGCCAATCAAAGGGCCGTATACAGCCCACGGGCCGTACAATGCTCATGTCTGCTCTACAAGGTAACAGTAACCGATATACATCCTTCTAAATGTATGTGACTTTACTTTTGAAAAACAATAAACATTGAAACCTAAAATCTTAAGCCCTCCCTTTCTGTCCTCATCCCTGGAGGACCATGTTAGTAGCACCATACCACTACACACATTTGTTTGCTTTAAAAGAGTTTTCTGTGTCTCTAGGAGGCTGACTTGACTTGGCTGGAAACTGGACTTTAACCAGGAAAGACAGCACGTCACCGCATGCTGCTGTCTCCCCATGACAGTGCTCAAATTGGTGGTGCAGGGGCTGCGCTGACTACTTGAAGGAAGCAGAGGAGGAAGCAGAGAAGGAGGTAGAGGCAACAGGAGGCACCGACTGTGACGATTGCACGGGTTGATCAGACCTATTGATCGTTCATCTAATCAAATCGTACCAATCGTACCCCAGGTGCGTCACCGCAACGTTAGACACCGTTCAATTGGCAACACACGTAGCTATACAAGGCTGCCACCAGAATACGAAAAAAGTGGTGTATTCTCCACTATCTAAGCCATGCACAACAAAGATTGAACAAATCGATCGACCCACAACTACTTCCAGGCGGGGGGGCGATCAAGCATCCTAGGCAAATAATGTATCCAGGCTCATCAGAACTAGCATGAGCTTTTTAGATAATTCAGCTAGTTAGCTAATTCAGAGCATCAGTGACCCTCTGCTGTATTTTCAGAATTTATTTAAAAAAAACTGAAAAACACAAAAACAACAAGAAAAATTGTGGAAGGTGATAAAACAGGATTAACTCTAAAACACTGTAAATAAGATAAATAGCAATACAGATAAATGAGAATACTTAAAGTGGACCAACACCCAGGATTTTCACTATCCTGGGTTTTGGTCCACTTCTGCGGGGCACCCCGATCGCCCCCGCTGCGTGAAACCCCCCAGAACGCCCGATAAAACTCACCTCACCCCGCTCCTATGGCGCATGTGCGGACGCTTGTCCAATCAGCGCGCTCAGAGCCGCTGTGGTATGCGCGTCAAAGCAGCGTCAAACCACAGCGACTCCGAGCACGCTGGTGGCCGTATCTCGCGCTTCCCTCTAACAGGGAGCGTGCCCGTGCTGGCCATTCACAAATGGCTGGCGCGGGCTTGCGTCCTGCTAGAGAGAAGCGCGAGATGTGGCCCACACATGCGCCATTGGACTGGGAGTAAGGTAAGGTTATAGGGCTTCCTGGGGGGTTTCACACAGCGGGGCATCCCGATTTTGGATGCCCCGCAGGGAGGGATCAGATCGGTCTGGGAATCTTATAGATTCCTGGGCCGATCAAGAAGGGTGTTGGTCCACTTTAAGAGTCTGTCTGAGCTGCAGTTTAATCAAATCAATTGCCTCTCAGTTCTCACCCGCTTTCTCGTCTTCTCCTTGGATGTTTAAAGGGAGCGTGTGTCACTCTTGATGGTAAGATTTGAGTCCCTGGCCAATCTTGCCAGCCATGGGAGGGGTGACACAAGCAGGAGATGAACTTTGTTTATTTGGTTTCAACACTGGGGGTTTTATTACCCCAAACCACTCTGTATTTATTACTAGGTGGGAGGGGGGAGGAAGTGAGGAGGAGAGGATACATTTGAGGGTTATCACGATTGACCCGGCATGTATATTTGTGAGGGTGAGATGAAGGTGAAACCAAAGTGGGAGGGGGGACAAGAAATGAGTGGTCTACACCAAGCAGCCAAGGTCCATCTCTGTATATCTCCGTGCATGTAAACCCATTACCAGCTATGGCCACTAGACCACTGGAAGGAGAAAACTAGGCTGAACTGGATCGACTAAAGTCTTTACATACTATGTTACTATATGTTACTATGTTACTATTAGAGATGAGCGAACTTTTGAAAAATTCGATTCGACTGATTCGCCGAATTTTCCGACAAAAATCGTTTCGACCCGAATAAATTCGCGACGAATCGCTATTAAAAACGGCTATTTCTGAGCCTCCTAGAGCCTCAATAGGGTTGTAAACCATTCTGCCTTGCTGTAACACGCACAGGATGCGTGCTGGGTTAGTTAAATAATACTTTGAAGAAATATCACATGCAGATCAGAGGCATCGCTAATAGAATCGCAGAGCGGCACAATTGAATTCAAGAGAGTTGAAGTGGCATCACTATGAGGGGCAGGAGCCCAAACATTGCTTTAAAGAGACACTGGAGTTGGCAGCAGCAGGAGCCCAAAAATTGGATGAATCACACCCTGGAGTTGGCAGCAGCAGGAGCCCAAATATTACTTTAAAGAGACCCTGGGGTTGGCTTCAGGAGCCCAAAAATTGGATGAATCACACCCTGGAGTTGGCAGAAGTTGGCAGTAGCAGCAGCAGGAGCCCAAATATTACTTTAAAGAGACCCTGGGGTTGGCTTCAGGAGCCCAAAAATTGGATGAATCACACCCTGGAGTTGGCAGGAGTTGGCAGCAGCAGCAACAGGAGCCCAAACATTAACTTTAAAGAGACCCTGGGGTTGGCTTCAGGAGCCCAAAAATTGGATGAATCACACCCTGGAGTTGGCAGGAGTTGACAGCAGCAGCAGCAGGAGCCCAAATATTACTTTAAAGAGACCCTGGAGTTGGCTTCAGGAGCCCAAAAATTGGATGAATCACACCCTGGAGTTGGCAGGAGTTGGCAGCAGCAGCAACAGGAGCCCAAACATTACTTTAAAGAGACCCTGGGGTTGGCTTCAGGAGCCCAAAAATTGGATGATTCACACCCTGGAGTTGGCAGCAGCAGCAGGAGCCCAAATATTACTTTAAAGAGACCCTGGGGTTGGCTTCAGGAGCCCAAAAATTGGATGAATCACACCCTGGAGTTGGCAGCAGCAGCAGGAGCCCAAATATTACTTTAAAGAGACACTGGGGTTGGCTTCAGGAGCCCAAAAATTGGATGAATCATACCCTGGAGTTGGCAGAAGTTGGCAGCAGCAGCAGCAGCATCAGGAGCCCAAATATTACTTTAAAGAGACACTGGGGTTGGCTTCAGGAGCCCAAAAATTGGATGAATCACACCCTGGAGTTGGCAGCAGCAGGAGCCCAAATATACACTGGGGTTGGCTTCAGGAGCCCAAAAATTGGATGAATCACACCCTGGAGTTGGCAGCAGCAGCAGCAGGAGCCCTAATATTACTTTAAAGAGACCTTGGGGTTGGCTTCAGGAGCCCAAAAATTGGATGAATCACACCCTGGAGTTGGCAGCAGCAGGAGCCCAAATATACACTGGGGTTGGCTTCAGGAGCCCCAAAATTGGATGAATCACACCCTGGAGTTGGCAGCAGCAGCAGCAGGAGCCCAAATATACACTGGAGTTGGCTTCAGGAGCCCAAAAATTGGATGAATCACACCCTGGAGTTGGCAGCAGCAGGAGCCCAAATATTACTTTAAAGAGACACTGGGGTTGGCTTCAGGAGCCCAAAAATTGGATGAATCACACCCTGGAGTTGGCAGCAGAAGGAGCCCAAATATACACTGGGGTTGGCTTCAGGAGCCCAAAAATTGGATGAATCACACCCTGGAGTTGGCAGCAGCAGCAGCAGGAGCCCAAATATTACTTTAAAGAGACACTGGGGTTGGCTTCAGGAGCCCAAAAATTGGATGATTCACACCCTGGAGTTGGCAGCAGCAGCAGCAGGAGCCCAAATATACACTGGGGTTGGCTTCAGGAGCCCAAAAATTGGATGAATCACACCCTGGAGTTGGCAGCAGCAGGAGCCCAAATATTACTTTAAAGAGACACTGGGGTTGGCTTCAGGAGCCCAAAAATTGGATGAATCACACCCTGGAGTTGGCAGCAGCAGGAGCCCAAATATTACTTTAAAGAGACCCTGGGGTTGGCTTCAGGAGCCCAAAAATTGGATGAATCACACCCTGGAGTTGGCAGGAGTTGACAGCAGCAGCAGGAGCCCAAATATTACTTTAAAGAGACCCTGGGGTTGGCTTCAGGAGCCCAAAAATTGGATGAATCACACCCTGGAGTTGGCAGAAGTTGGCAGCAGGAGCCCAAACATTACTTAAAAGAGACACTGGGTTGGCTTCAGGAGCCCAAAAATTGGATGAATCACACCCTGGAGTTGGCAGAAGTTGGCAGTAGCAGCAGCAGGAGCCCAAATATTACTTTAAAGAGACCCTGGGGTTGGCTTCAGGAGCCCAAAAATTGGATGAATCACACCCTGGAGTTGGCAGGAGTTGACAGCAGCAGCAGCAGCAGGAGCCCAAATATTACTTTAAAGAGACCCTGGGGTTGGCTTCAGGAGCCCAAAAATTGGATGAATCACACCCTGGAGTTGGCAGAAGTTGGCAGTAGCAGCAGCAGGAGCCCAAATATTACTTTAAAGAGACCCTGGGGTTGGCTTCAGGAGCCCAAAAATTGGATGAATCACACCCTGGAGTTGGCAGCAGCAGGAGCCCAAATATACACTGGGGTTGGCTTCAGGAGCCCAAAAATTGGATGAATCACACCCTGGAGTTGGCAGCAGCAGCAGCAGGAGCCCAAATATACACTGGAGTTGGCTTCAGGAGCCCAAAAATTGGATGAATCACACCCTGGAGTTGGCAGCAGCAGCAGCAGGAGCCCAGATATTACTTTAAAGAGACACTGGGGTTGGCTTCAGGAGCCCAAAAATTGGATGAATCACACCCTGGAGTTGGCAGCAGCAGGAGCCCAAATATTACTTTAAAGAGACACTGGGGTTGGCTTCAGGAGCCCAAAAATTGGATGAATCACACCCTGGAGTTGGCAGCAGCAGGAGCCCAAATATACACTGGGGTTGGCTTCAGGAGCCCAAAAATTGGATGAATCACACCCTGGAGTTGGCAGCAGCAGCAGCAGGAGCCCAAATATTACTTTAAAGAGACACTGGGGTTGGCTTCAGGAGCCCAAAAATTGGATGATTCACACCCTGGAGTTGGCAGCAGCAGCAGCAGGAGCCCAAATATACACTGGGGTTGGCTTCAGGAGCCCAAAAATTGGATGAATCACACCCTGGAGTTGGCAGCAGCAGCAGCAGGAGCCCAAATATTACTTTAAAGAGACACTGGGGTTGGCTTCAGGAGCCCAAAAATGGGATGAATCACACCCTGGAGTTGGCAGCAGCAGGAGCCCAAATATTACTTTAAAGAGACCCTGGGGTTGGCTTCAGGAGCCCAAAAATTGGATGAATCACACCCTGGAGTTGGCAGGAGTTGACAGCAGCAGCAGCAGGAGCCCAAATATTACTTTAAAGAGACCCTGGGGTTGGATTCAGGAGCCCAAAAATTGGATGAATCACACCCTGGAGTTGGCAGAAGTTGGCAGCAGCAGCAGGAGCCCAAACATTACTTAAAAGAGACACTGGGGTTGGCTTCAGGAGCCCAAAAATTGGATGAATCACACCCTGGAGTTGGCAGGAGTTGACAGCAGCAGCAGGAGCCCAAATATTACTTTAAAGAGACCCTGGGGTTGGCTTCAGAAGCCCAAAAATTGGATGAATCACACCCTGGAGTTGGCAGCAGCAGCAGCAGGAGCCCAAATATTACTTTAAAGAGACACTGGGGTTGGCTTCAGGAGCCCAAAAATTGGATGAATCACACCCTGGAGTTGGCAGCAGCAGGAGCCCAAATATTACTTTAAAGAGACCCTGGGGTTGGCTTCAGGAGCCCAAAAATTGGATGAATCACACCCTGGAGTTGGCAGGAGTTGACAGCAGCAGCAGCAGGAGCCCAAATATTACTTTAAAGAGACCCTGGGGTTGGCTTCAGGAGCCCAAAAATTGGATGAATCACACCCTGGAGTTGGCAGAAGTTGGCAGCAGCAGCAGGAGCCCAAACATTACTTAAAAGAGACACTGGGGTTGGCTTCAGGAGCCCAAAAATTGGATGAATCACACCCTGGAGTTGGCAGGAGTTGACAGCAGCAGCAGGAGCCCAAATATTACTTTAAAGAGACCCTGGGGTTGGCTTCAGGAGCCCAAAAATTGGATGAATCACACCCTGGAGTTGGCAGAAGTTGGCAGTAGCAGCAGCAGGAGCCCAAATATTACTTTAAAGAGACCCTGGGGTTGGCTTCAGGAGCCCAAAAATTGGATGAATCACACCCTGGAGTTGGCAGGAGTTGACAGCAGCAGCAGCAGGAGCCCAAACATTACTTAAAAGAGACACTGGGGTTGGCTTCAGGAGCCCAAAAATTGGATGAATCACACCCTGGAGTTTGCAGGAGTTGACAGCAGCAGCAGCAGGAGCCCAAATATTACTTTAAAGAGACCCTGGGGTTGGCTTCTGGAGCCCAAAAATTGGATGAATCACACCCTGGAGTTGGCAGCAGCAGCAGCAGGAGCCCAAATATTACTTTAAAGAGACACTGGGGTTGGCTTCAGGAGCCCAAAAATTGGATGAATCACACCCTGGAGTTGGCAGCAGCAGGAGCCCAAATATTACTTTAAAGAGACCCTGGGGTTGGCTTCAGGAGCCCAAAAATTGGATGAATCACACCCTGGAGTTGGCAGGAGTTGACAGCAGCAGCAGCAGGAGCCCAAATATTACTTTAAAGAGACCCTGGGGTTGGCTTCAGGAGCCCAAAAATTGGATGAATCACACCCTGGAGTTGGCAGAAGTTGGCAGCAGCAGCAGGAGCCCAAACATTACTTAAAAGAGACACTGGGGTTGGCTTCAGGAGCCCAAAAATTGGATGAATCACACCCTGGAGTTGGCAGGAGTTGACAGCAGCAGCAGGAGCCCAAATATTACTTTAAAGAGACCCTGGGGTTGGCTTCAGGAGCCCAAAAATTGGATGAATCACACCCTGGAGTTGGCAGAAGTTGGCAGTAGCAGCAGCAGGAGCCCAAATATTACTTTAAAGAGACCCTGGGGTTGGCTTCAGGAGCCCAAAAATTGGATGAATCACACCCTGGAGTTGGCAGGAGTTGACAGCAGCAGCAGCAGGAGCCCAAATATTACTTTAAAGAGACCCTGGGGTTGGCTTCAGGAGCCCAAAAATTGGATGAATCACACCCTGGAGTTGGCAGAAGTTGGCAGTAGCAGCAGCAGGAGCCCAAATATTACTTTAAAGAGACCCTGGGGTTGGCTTCAGGAGCCCAAAAATTGGATGAATCACACCCTGGAGTTGGCAGCAGCAGGAGCCCAAATATACACTGGGGTTGGCTTCAGGAGCCCAAAAATTGGATGAATCACACCCTGGAGTTGGCAGCAGCAGCAGCAGGAGCCCAAATATACACTGGAGTTGGCTTCAGGAGCCCAAAAATTGGATGAATCACACCCTGGAGTTGGCAGCAGCAGCAGCAGGAGCCCAAATATTACTTTAAAGAGACACTGGGGTTGGCTTCAGGAGCCCAAAAATTGGATGAATCACACCCTGGAGTTGGCAGCAGCAGGAGCCCAAATATTACTTTAAAGAGACACTGGGGTTGGCTTCAGGAGCCCAAAAATTGGATGAATCACACCCTGGAGTTGGCAGGAGTTGACAGCAGCAGCAGCAGGAGCCCAAATTTTACTTTAAAGAGACCCTGGGGTTGGCTTCAGGAGCCCAAAAATTGGATGAATCACACCCTGGAGTTGGCAGAAGTTGGCAGTAGCAGCAGCAGGAGCCCAAATATTACTTTAAAGAGACCCTGGGGTTGGCTTCAGGAGCCCAAAAATTGGATGAATCACACCCTGGAGTTGGCAGCAGCAGGAGCCCAAATATACACTGGGGTTGGCTTCAGGAGCCCAAAAATTGGATGAATCACACCCTGGAGTTGGCAGCAGCAGCAGCAGGAGCCCAAATATACACTGGAGTTGGCTTCAGGAGCCCAAAAATTGGATGAATCACACCCTGGAGTTGGCAGCAGCAGCAGCAGGATCCCAAATATTACTTTAAAGAGACACTGGGGTTGGCTTCAGGAGCCCAAAAATTGGATGAATCACACCCTGGAGTTGGCAGCAGCAGGAGCCCAAATATTACTTTAAAGAGACACTGGGCTTGGCTTCAGGAGCCCAAAAATTGGATGAATCACACCCTGGAGTTGGCAGCAGCAGGAGCCCAAATATACACTGGGGTTGGCTTCAGGAGCCCAAAAATTGGATGAATCACACCCTGGAGTTGGCAGCAGCAGCAGCAGGAGCCCAAATATTACTTTAAAGAGACACTGGGGTTGGCTTCAGGAGCCCAAAAATTGGATGATTCACACCCTGGAGTTGGCAGCAGCAGCAGCAGGAGCCCAAATATACACTGGGGTTGGCTTCAGGAGCCCAAAAATTGGATGAATCACACCCTGGAGTTGGCAGCAGCAGCAGCAGGAGCCCAAATATTACTTTAAAGAGACACTGGGGTTGGCTTCAGGAGCCCAAAAATTGGATGAATCACACCCTGGAGTTGGCAGCAGCAGGAGCCCAAATATTACTTTAAAGAGACCCTGGGGTTGGCTTCAGGAGCCCAAAAATTGGATGAATCACACCCTGGAGTTGGCAGGAGTTGACAGCAGCAGCAGCAGGAGCCCAAATATTACTTTAAAGAGACCCTGGGGTTGGCTTCAGGAGCCCAAAAATTGGATGAATCACACCCTGGAGTTGGCAGAAGTTGGCAGCAGCAGCAGGAGCCCAAACATTACTTAAAAGAGACACTGGGGTTGGCTTCAGGAGCCCAAAAATTGGATGAATCACACCCTGGAGTTGGCAGGAGTTGACAGCAGCAGCAGGAGCCCAAATATTACTTTAAAGAGACCCTGGGGTTGGCTTCAGGAGCCCAAAAATTGGATGAATCACACCATGGAGTTGGCAGAAGTTGGCAGTAGCAGCAGCAGGAGCCCAAATATTACTTTAAAGAGACCCTGGGGTTGGCTTCAGGAGCCCAAAAATTGGATGAATCACACCCTGGAGTTGGCAGGAGTTGACAGCAGCAGCAGCAGCAGGAGCCCAAATATTACTTTAAAGAGACCCTGGGGTTGGCTTCAGGAGCCCAAAAATTGGATGAATCACACCCTGGAGTTGGCAGAAGTTGGCAGTAGCAGCAGCAGGAGCCCAAATATTACTTTAAAGAGACCCTGGGGTTGGCTTCAGGAGCCCAAAAATTGGATGAATCACACCCTGGAGTTGGCAGCAGCAGGAGCCCAAATATACACTGGGGTTGGCTTCAGGAGCCCAAAAATTGGATGAATCACACCCTGGAGTTGGCAGCAGCAGGAGCCCAAATATACACTGGAGTTGGCTTCAGGAGCCCAAAAATTGGATGAATCACACCCTGGAGTTGGCAGCAGCAGCAGCAGGAGCCCAAATATTACTTTAAAGAGACACTGGGGTTGGCGTCAGGAGCCCAAAAATTGGATGAATCACACCCTGGAGTTGGCAGAAGTTGGCAGCAGCAGCAGCAGGAGCCCCAACATTACTTTAAAGAGACACTGGGGTTGGCTTCAGGAGCCCAAAAATTGGATGAATCACACCCTGGAGTTGGCAGCAGCAGGAGCCCAAATATTACTTTAAAGAGACACTGGGGTTGGCTTCAGGAGCCCAAAAATTGGATGAATCACACCCTGGAGTTGGCAGAAGTTGGCAGCAGCAGCAGCTCCATCAGCAGCAGCCTCAGTCTTCAGTCGCTAGTGAGTAGCTTTCTACACCCGCATAGTGAGTCTACTCATGAGCAGCAGGAAGACCTGGAGCTGGACCTCAAACAGCAGGTCATGTCATACCTTGACATGACCATGCCAACACACCTTCAAGATCCACTGGATTTGCTGGGAAGCCAAACTTGACTTGTGCCCGCAACTAGCAGAGTTTGCCCTGGAAAAGCTGTACTGGCCGGACAGTAGTTGATTTAGATGGCAACTGGGCTGCTCTATATAACGAAGCAAAATGGCAAATTTACCTCACTATATAAGCTATTGCCCCTCAGATTTACACAGGGGCTGCTCTATATTATGCTGCAAAATGGCAAATTTACCTCACAATATAAGCTATTGCCCCTCAGATTTACACAGGGGCTGCTCTATATTATGCTGCAAAATGGCAAATTAATCTCACAATATAAGCTATTGCCCCTCAGATTTACACAGGGCCTGCTCTATATTATGCTGCAAAATGGCAAATTAACCTCACAATATAAGCTATTGCCCCTCAGATTTACACAGGGCCTGCTCTATATAACGAAGCAAAATGGCAAATTTACCTCACTATATAAGCTATTGCCCCTCAGATTTACACAGGGGCTGCTCTATATTATGCTGCAAAATGGCAAATTAACCTCACAATATAAGCTATTGCAGCTCTATATAAATAAAAATAAATAAATAAAAAAAGGGCCTGTAGAAGCTTATTTAGTATAACAGATAGGGTGACATGTGCTGGTTTGGGATACCCATATGGGCTAGTGTTTTGGCAGCAGTACAAAAACCAATGCAAAATGCAATAGCTTAATAAAGCTGATGCTGATCAACGCTTATTTAGTATAACAGATGGGGTGCAACATGCAGGTTTGGGATGCCCTGCGGCCTGGTGTATTTAAAGCAGACCAAAACCAATTCAAAATGCAATAACTTAATAAAGCTGAGGCTGTAGATGCTTATTTAGTATAAACAGGTAGGGTGCAAGGTGCAGCTTTGGGGTGCCCTGCGGCCTGGTTAAATGAAAGCAGTCAAAAAGGAAGTGCAAACTGAAGTAGCTTAATGAAGCTGATGCTGATCAACGCTTATGTTGTATACCAGATAGGGTGCAAGGTGCAGCTTTGGGGTGCCCTGTGGCCTGGTTTATTAAAAGCAGTCAAAAACAAGTGCAAACTGAAGTAGCCTGATCAACGCTTATGTTGTATAACAGATAGGTTTAAAATAGCATGTGCCCTGGGATGCCCGTGTGGCCTGTTATATTTCAAGCTGAACAAAAAGTAACAATAATCCAAGTATGAGACATCATTTTGACCTTCTTTACAGCGCCATACTTTGAAAAAAAAAATTAATTTCATGCCGATCAATCCAAAGGTCAATGCCCCTAACAAAAATAGTGTTCGGCATAAGTTTTCCTTCTGGAAGGACGTAACCTTTAGTTTACATGGTTGGGGTAGGTTATCTTACAAATTGGGATACCCCAGGCAGCAGTGTCATTGAAAGAGACAGATTGTAATGCAGGCCATACGCAAGCAGAGAAACTCAGGCTGCAACAGGCCTATTTAGTTTACATGGTTGGGGTAGGTTATCTTATAAATTGGGATACCCCACTGTATATGAAACCGAATATAAATGCACACCCAAAAGTGGACAATCAGCCTCCAAGAGGCCTGCTTAGTTTAAATAAGAGAGCTGCTTAGTATGGTAGGTAGGTTATGTTATGTTACAGAATGGGATGCCCCAAGCAGACTTGAGATCAGTATATATGCACACAACAGCAGTGTGTTAGCAGGCTCATACAGGCCAAATTTCTTTAAATAACTGCAGCTTACAGTAAATGCAGAGGCTAATGGTATGTTACAGAATGGGATGCCCCAAAGCTGACTTGAGAACAGTATATATGCACACAGCAGCAGTGTGTAAGCAGGCTCATACAGGCCAAATTTCTTTAAATAACTGTGCAGCTTACAGTAAATGCAGAGGCTAATGGTATGTTACAGAATGGGATGCCCCCAGCAGACTTGAGATCAGTATATATGCACACAGCAGCAGTGTGTTAGCAGGCTCATACAGGCCAAATTTCTTTAAATAACTGTGCAGCTTACAGTAAATGCAGAGGCTAATGGTATGTTACAGAATGGGATGTCCCAAAAACCAGAGAGCACCTGGCAGGCAGCAGTAAGACTATGCACAGCAAAAGTGTCTTTATCATGCCTAATTTCAATTAGAATAGGTGCAAATGGTTAGGTTCTTAAATAGAGGCTGCTGTAGTCACAGAATGGGATGCCCTAAAAACCAGCAGTAAGTACACCTGGCAGGGACAAGTAGTGCTATGCCCAGCAAAAGTGTCTTTATCAGGCCTAATTTCAATTATAATAAGTGCAAATGGTTATATGGTCTTAAACAGAGGCTGCTGTAGTCACAGAATGGGATGCCCCAAAAAAGATCCAGTAGTGCTATGCCCAGCAAAAGTGTCTTTATCAGGGCTAATTTCAATTATAATAAGTGCAAATGGTTATATGGTCTTAAACAGAGGCTGCTGTAGTCACAGAATGGGATGCCCTAAAAACCAGCAGTAAGTACACCTGGCAGGGTCCAGAAGTACTATGGCCAGCAAAAGTGTCTTTATCAGGCTAATTTCAATTATAATAAGAGCAAATGGTTATATGGTCTTAAACAGAGGCTGCTGTAGTCACAGAATGGGATGCCCTGGCAGGGTCCAGAAGTACTATGCCCAGCAAAAGTGTCTTTATCAGGCTAATTTCAAATATAATAAGAGCAAATGGTTATATGGTCTTAAACAGAGGCTGCTGTAGTCACAGAATGGGATGCCCTGGCAGGGTCCAGAAGTACTATGCCCAGCAAAAGTGTCTTTATCAGGCTAATTTCAAATATAATAAGAGCAAATGGTTATATGGTCTTAAACAGAGGCTGCTGTAGTCACAGAATGGGATGCCCTGGCAGGGTCCAGAAGTACTATGCCCAGCAAAAGTGTCTTTATCAGGCTAATTTCAAATATAATAAGAGCAAATGGTTATATGGTCTTAAACAGAGGCTGCTGTAGTCACAGAATGGGATGCCCTGGCAGGGTCCAGAAGTACTATGCCCAGCAAAAGTGTCTTTATCAGGCTAATTTCAAATATAATAAGAGCAAATGGTTATATGGTCTTAAACAGAGGCTGCTGTAGTCACAGAATGGGATGCCCTGGCAGGGTCCAGAAGTACTATGCCCAGCAAAAGTGTCTTTATCAGGCTAATTTCAAATATAATAAGAGCAAATGGTTATATGGTCTTAAACAGAGGCTGTTGTAGTCACAGAATGGGATGCCCTGGCAGGGTCCAGAAGTACTATGCCCAGCAAAAGTGTCTTTATCAGGCTAATTTCAAATATAATAAGAGCAAATGGTTATATGGTCTTAAACAGAGGCTGCTGTAGTCACAGAATGGGATGCCCTGGCAGGGTCCAGAAGTACTATGCCCAGCAAAAGTGTCTTTATCAGGCTAATTTCAAATATAATAAGAGCAAATGGTTATATGGTCTTAAACCGAGGCTGCTGTAGTCACAGAATGGGATGCCCTGGCAGGGTCCAGAAGTACTATGCCCAGCAAAAGTGTCTTTATCAGGCTAATTTCAAATATAATAAGAGCAAATGGTTATATGGTCTTAAACAGAGGCTGCTGTAGTCACAGAATGGGATGCCCTGGCAGGGTCCAGAAGTAATATGCCCAGCAAAAGTGTCTTTATCAGGCTAATTTCAAATATAATAAGAGCAAATGGTTATATGGTCTTAAACAGAGGCTGCTGTAGTCACAGAATGGGATGCCCTGGCAGGGTCCAGAAGTACTATGCCCAGCAAAAGTGTCTTTATCAGGCTAATTTCAAATATAATAAGAGCAAATGGTTATATGGTCTTAAACAGAGGCTGCTGTAGTCACAGAATGGGATGCCCTGGCAGGGTCCAGAAGTACTATGCCCAGCAAAAGTGTCTTTATCAGGCTAATTTCAAATATAATAAGAGCAAATGGTTATATGGTCTTAAACAGAGGCTGCTGTAGTCACAGAATGGGATGCCCTGGCAGGGTCCAGAAGTACTATGCCCAGCAAAAGTGTCTTTATCAGGCCTAATTTCAATTATAATAAGTGCAAATGGTTATATGGTCTTAAACAGAGGCTGCTGTAGTCACAGAATGGGATGCCCTGGCAGGGTCCAGAAGTACTATGCCCAGCAAAAGTGTCTTTATCAGGCTAATTTCAAATATAATAAGAGCAAATGGTTATATAGTCTTAAACAGAGGCTGCTGTAGTCACAGAATGGGATGCCCTGGCAGGGTCCAGAAGTACTATGCCCAGCAAAAGTGTCTTTATCAGGCTAATTTCAAATATAATAAGAGCAAATGGTTATATGGTCTTAAACAGAGGCTGCTGTAGTCACAGAATGGGATGCCCTGGCAGGGTCCAGAAGTACTATGCCCAGCAAAAGTGTCTTTATCAGGCTAATTTCAAATATAATAAGAGCAAATGGTTATATGGTCTTAAACAGAGGCTGCTGTAGTCACAGAATGGGATGCCCTGGCAGGGTCCAGAAGTACTATGCCGAGCAAAAGTGTCTTTATCAGGCTAATTTCAAATATAATAAGAGCAAATGGTTATATGGTCTTAAACAGAGGCTGCTGTAGTCACAGAATGGGATGCCCTGGCAGGGTCCAGAAGTACTATGCCCAGCAAAAGTGTCTTTATCAGGCTAATTTCAAATATAATAAGAGCAAATGGTTATATGGTCTTAAACAGAGGCTGCTGTAGTCACAGAATGGGATGCCCTGGCAGGGTCCAGAAGTACTATGCCCAGCAAAAGTATCTTTATCAGGCCTAATTTCAATTATAATAAGTGCAAATGGTTATATGGTCTTAAACAGAGGCTGCTGTAGTCACAGAATGGGATGCCCTGGCAGGGTCCAGAAGTACTATGCCCAGCAAAAGTGTCTTTATCAGGCTAATTTCAAATATAATAAGAGCAAATGGTTATATGGTCTTAAACAGAGGCTGCTGTAGTCACAGAATGGGATGCCCTGGCAGGGTCCAGAAGTAATATGCCGAGCAAAAGTGTCTTTATCAGGCTAATTTCAAATATAATAAGAGCAAATGGTTATATGGTCTTAAACAGAGGCTGCTGTAGTCACAGAATGGGATGCCCTGGCAGGGTCCAGAAGTACTATGCCCAGCAAAAGTGTCTTTATCAGGCTAATTTCAAATATAATAAGAGCAAATGGTTATATGGTCTTAAACAGAGGCTGCTGTAGTCACAGAATGGGATGCCCTGGCAGGGTCCAGAAGTACTATGCCCAGCAAAAGTGTCTTTATCAGGCTAATTTCAAATATAATAAGAGCAAATGGTTATATGGTCTTAAACAGAGGCTGCTGTAGTCACAGAATGGGATGCCCTGGCAGGGTCCAGAAGTACTATGCCCAGCAAAAGTGTCTTTATCAGGCTAATTTCAAATATAATAAGAGCAAATGGTTATATGGTCTTAAACAGAGGCTGCTGTAGTCACAGAATGGGATGCCCTGGCAGGGTCCAGAAGTACTATGCCCAGCAAAAGTGTCTTTATCAGGCTAATTTCAAATATAATAAGAGCAAATGGTTATATGGTCTTAAACAGAGGCTGCTGTAGTCACAGAATGGGATGCCCTGGCAGGGTCCAGAAGTACTATGCCCAGCAAAAGTGTCTTTATCAGGCCTAATTTCAATTATAATAAGTGCAAATGGTTATATGGTCTTAAACAGAGGCTGCTGTAGTCACAGAATGGGATGCCCTGGCAGGGTCCAGAAGTACTATGCCCAGCAAAAGTGTCTTTATCAGGCTAATTTCAAATATAATAAGAGCAAATGGTTATATAGTCTTAAACAGAGGCTGCTGTAGTCACAGAATGGGATGCCCTGGCAGGGTCCAGAAGTACTATGCCCAGCAAAAGTATCTTTATCAGGCCTAATTTCAATTATAATAAGTGCAAATGGTTATATGGTCTTAAACAGAGGCTGCTGTAGTCACAGAATGGGATGCCCTGGCAGGGTCCAGAAGTACTATGCCCAGCAAAAGTGTCTTTATCAGGCTAATTTCAAATATAATAAGAGCAAATGGTTATATGGTCTTAAACAGAGGCTGCTGTAGTCACAGAATGGGATGCCCTGGCAGGGTCCAGAAGTAATATGCCGAGCAAAAGTGTCTTTATCAGGCTAATTTCAAATATAATAAGAGCAAATGGTTATATGGTCTTAAACAGAGGCTGCTGTAGTCACAGAATGGGATGCCCTGGCAGGGTCCAGAAGTACTATGCCCAGCAAAAGTGTCTTTATCAGGCTAATTTCAAATATAATAAGAGCAAATGGTTATATGGTCTTAAACAGAGGCTGCTGTAGTCACAGAATGGGATGCCCTGGCAGGGTCCAGAAGTACTATGCCCAGCAAAAGTGTCTTTATCAGGCTAATTTCAAATATAATAAGAGCAAATGGTTATATGGTCTTAAACAGAGGCTGCTGTAGTCACAGAATGGGATGCCCTGGCAGGGTCCAGAAGTACTATGCCCAGCAAAAGTGTCTTTATCAGGCTAATTTCAAATATAATAAGAGCAAATGGTTATATGGTCTTAAACAGAGGCTGCTGTAGTCACAGAATGGGATGCCCTGGCAGGGTCCAGAAGTACTATGCCCAGCAAAAGTGTCTTTATCAGGCTAATTTCAAATATAATAAGAGCAAATGGTTATATGGTCTTAAACAGAGGCTGCTGTAGTCACAGAATGGGATGCCTCACAGCAGACTTAAGATCAGTTCAGTATATATGCACAGTTAGTTAGTTAGTATAAGCAGCCTGAAAACGCTAACAAAGCCTGTCAGGCTGGATGAAAAAAAAAAAAAAAACTCCCTGTGACAGGCTGACAGCCTCCGATTTTTCTACCTTTCCCTGTTTTTCGCTGACTTTCTGTCTGTCTCCTGTCTGTCTCCTGCCTGTCTCCAGCCTGTCCCTGCCTGTCTAACTGCGTCACTCCCTCAGCTACACAACGTTCTGTCTCTCACGAATGCAATAGAGAAATGAGGCAGGAAAGCAAGATGGCCGGCCTTAAATACCGCTGTGACGTCACCGGGCTTGCTGGCTGCTGATAGGCTGCATGT
This sequence comes from Gastrophryne carolinensis, assembly GCA_027917425.1. Taxonomy (NCBI): domain Eukaryota; kingdom Metazoa; phylum Chordata; class Amphibia; order Anura; family Microhylidae; genus Gastrophryne; species Gastrophryne carolinensis. The sequence continues at coordinate 224,503,715 of CM051235.1, forward strand.
GACTGTCCCAGCTTGCACTGGCGCGGGGTTGATGTCTGGACATGTCCCGTCCGCCATCTTAGAATGCCTGTAATGTAAATGAATGGATGTTAAAGGAAAACTTCGAGCGATCGAATCGCGGGGAAATTCGGATTCGATCCGAATCGAATTTTTCCTGAAATTCGGATCGAATCCGGGTTCGATCCGACACACACACACACACAAAATTACCTGTTTGGTCACACCAACAATCCTTGGTGGCAGAAGGATATGTGCCAGAGTGATTCCTCCCTCAGTCCCAACTGCCACTGTATTACACCAGTAGGCAGTTAGAGAGATGTAAAATCCCTGACCATGCTTGTCCACGTATCAGTGGTGATGTGGACATTGGAACTAATGGCATTGCCCAGTGCAAATCTTATTTCTTATTTTCCCCACAACCTGTTGGTGCCGGGCAGTGATGGCCAAGCGAGAAAATTAGTGACAGCTGGAAATAGCATATTTTGGAACAGCCACCACCATCAGATCTTTAAAACTAGCTGTCTACACCCAGCGAAATGGGAGCATTTCAAAGGCCAGCGACTTGGAAATGCTTGCATTCAGGGCCAGGGCTCATGGATGAGACAGGCCCAATTTCTATTTTATCTTTAAAGTTTGCAAAATGCTTCCCTGGGATGGAGTGGAAACACTCGCTGATGGTGGTGATGCTGCTGCTGCTGGTCTCACATCCTCCCTTTGGGGGGGAGACAGGTCATTGGGGAGTTGGTGTAAGCGGCCGAAGCAGCAGAGGGAGCCTCAGGGGTTGTCCTGTTTTTTAGGTGTTTCGGCCACTGCAGCTCATGTTTGGATTGCAGATGTCTGATCATACATGTGGTGCTGAGATTATTAAGTGTATTGCCTTGCTTCAGGCAATGTTGGTACAGCATGCAAATAACCTGTGACTTGTCTCTCTGCATTGCTTAAAAAAAAACATGCTGGGGACATCTTCTGAGCCAGCATTGGTATTCTCAGACCCTGGGCATAGTGGGAAGTGACAGCAATGGACTGACCGCTGGCTCCCTCTTCTGCTGGCTGCCTGGGGCAGGGTGACCACCACCTCTGAACTATGATGGTCTTCAGTCCAAGTTGGATCTAGGACTTTGTCATCACCCCTAGGATTGCCTTCCACCCCGTTCTGCAGGCTACCCTCTCTCTCAGCCTCAACAATCTAGAGAGACGTAGGAGCAGGCACTAGGGTTACATCATCATCTCAGGTGTCTGGCGATGGTCTGCTGGCCACCATCTCATTCTCTGACATAAGTTGTTGGGCATCTAGGAACCCTAGGTTTGCAACTGGGGCAGGGGCAGGTGAATAACCCACGGTATGCAGCTAGTGTCACCATAGAGCATTAGTGACTTCAAGATTTGTTGCTGGAATGGCTTTTCTGTTTTGAAGAGTGGTGAGGATGAAGGCTCAAAACTCTTGACAGGCGTGAGGTGGGTGGAAGGCAATCCCATGGAACTGGTACAACTGTGTGCCATATAATCTATAACTGCCTCAACTTGTTCTGGCCTAACCACTTTGGCAGCAGTACTGGGGCCTACAAAAAGACGCTGCAACCCCTGGCGCCTGCTTGCACCAGAAGGTGTAGCAGGCTCAGGTGAGACACGTCCTCGCCCTGCAGCACCAGCTCCCTCACCACCAGGTGCAGCCGCAGCAGAACCACAGCCACATCCCTGTGCCTTATTTGCTGCTTACTGCATTGTTGGACACAGTGTATATGCTGCCTGTCCTAGTAAATACAATGTAGGTGGGCAGAGGTAAATAATTCTATCAAACCCCAGTAAGTAAAATGCAAGGTGTGCCAAGTAACTAGTTTATAAAAGCCCAAAAGGGTTTAATGCATGGTGAGCCAAGTAACTAGTTTATCAAAGCTCAAAAGGGACTAATGCAAGGTGTGCCCACAAGTAACTAGTTTATCAAAGCTAAAAAGAGTGTAATGCAGGGTGTGCCCACATGTAACTAGTTTATCAAAGCTCCAAAAAATATATTGCAAGGCATTCCCCCAAGTAACTAGTTATTCAAATCTAAAAAGGGTTTAATGCAAGATGTGCTAACAAGTAACTGGTTTATCAATGCTCAAAAATGTATAAATGCCACCTGATCTTCCTCACATGCGCCAGTGGGTGCGCACTCTTGGGTGTCCCCGTTTGGGCATGCGTGGTCACATAGGTGACCGGTATGCTGGTCTGCGGATGTCCTCTGACCCTGTGTGCACTTTGCGCATGCGCAGCAGACACTTCCTGGGTACCCAAGGCTCTTCAAAAGGGGGTCTGTGGAGTGGAGTGATGCTCGCCTCTGTTCCTGTGTGACTTCCTGACCCCTGGCTTTAGACACCGACCTCTCTCAGGCTCTCGACCACCTGCTTAGATGATTACCTGTTTTGACAGGTAATCTCTCTGAACTCAGACACTGGAATCCCTGGCTCTGGATTATCTGGCTTCCCTGCATCAACTTCCCTGAAAACTGGATGTTTTGCATATTTCAGCTCACAGGCCACTGGCGACGGTAGTGGGACCCCGACTTTTCTGCGACGCAGACGGCATACACAAGCTTGAAAGGGTATAATGCAAAGTGTGCAAACAAGTAACTAGATTATCAAAGCTCAAAAGTTCCTAATGCAAGATATGCCCTCAAGTATCTGGTTTAATGCTCAAAAGAGTATAATGCAAGGTGTGGCCACAGGTCACTAGTTTATCAAAGCTCAAAAGCGTATAATGCAAATTGTGCCCACAAGTCACTAGTTTATCAAAGCTCAAAAGAGTATAATGCAAGGTTTATCAAAGCACATTTATAAATGCACATTTATCAAAGTTTACCACTAATTTAACTCAACATTTATGGCAGACAGCAAAGGGAAACTCCTCCCTCACAAGGATCTACTCTACTTTACATTCACTGAAAATGCTTGGTTGGATAATCAACTGGGAAGAACAAGAGTTAGAACCAACACAAGTCATCTTGTATCTAGGTGCAATGATTAATACCATCAATGCTACAGCAGCACTTCAAGGGAGAATACCCTAACCCTCAAATATCCATTAACAAGGCAATACCTTCAAGATCATGCTCTAGACTGGGATGAAAGTATCCAATATCTGGTGGTTCAAGAGAAAAACTTGAGAAAATACAATTCATTTCTACCAACAAATGGACAGTAGTAACGTTTGGATGCAAGCCAGCGAGATCACACACAATAGCTGTCAATGGACCTTCAGTGCCCAACGGATAGTATCCAACATTCTGGATATAAGGGCAGCAAGAATGGCATTAAGAAGGCGCTGGCCCCTTAATAGAGGCGCTCACATGACTGGCTGAGCTCCTATCGGGAGCTGGACCAGTCAGCCGGGGGGGATTGTGGGGAGGGAGGAGGGGAGGCACTATAAGAGACCAGGAAGTCCCTCCCTCTCCCTCTTTGACCCATCATCCTCCCGGCACTGGACTGAGCAATCTGCCTGCGCCAAATATTCGCTCATCCTGTGGGCTACGGCATCCAGGGGGGACAGGGTAAGCACACCTCCCCAACTCCTCACACCTGGTTGCCTCCTGGCCCGCATGATGAGTCCTGCTTCCCTGTTTCACTGGGTGGAGCCCGTCCCCCTGTCCCTCATGCATGTTGGGCCCTCATCCCCGGCCCCCTTCAGCGCCGCAGAGGGCCCTCTGATCTCCCTGCCTGCCCCCCCCTCTCCTCCCCTTCTTCGCTGGGGCTGCCCGACACGCCGAGGAGACTGGCCGGCTTCTCCGCCGGCTGTCGGTGCGGCGCGGTGCAGGAGCCCCCCTCCCCCTGTCCGAGGCTGTGCACGCAGCCGCCCATTGCGCCTTGTGTGTGGACGGCCAGGATACCCCTTTCCCCCACCTTGCCTTCCTCATGCTGTCCTCGGGGCGGGCGGGTACCTTGCGTGGCGCCGCTGTGGCTGGGCGGCTCTCCCCGTCAGCTGTCGGCGCGGTGCGGGAGCCCCCCTCCACCCCTCTCCTTTCCTCTCCTCCCATCCGAGGCTGTGCACGCGGCCGCCCACCACGCCATGGTGTGTGGGCGGCCAGGATCCCCCCCCCTTCCTCCCCACCTTCCCTTCCTCACTCTGTCCTTGGGGCGGGCGTGGGCCTCACATTGCGCTGAGGTGGCTGGGCGGCTCTCCCCGTCGGCTGCCAGTGTGGCGGGGGGGCCCCCTTCTCCACCCCCCTCCTGCTGATCGGACCTCGCCGGCGGCTGGCCGCTGCATCATGGTGGGGCCCCGACTCTGGCACTGGGACCCATTGGGAGAGGGGGTCAGAGCTTAACAGAGGGTGGGTGGATCTGGGTTAGGGGTCACACACATCTGTCCCCAGTGTGGGTGCCCCTGTGCGGCCCCACCGGGGGCCACATGGAGTTCGTGGCAGCGGCTTACTAGGCCAGGATTAGATCAGCTAGCAGTTAGGTGGCGGTATCAGGCGCGGCAGTATCGGGACATCGCTCCAGCAGCACGGGATCACGATCGTCCGGGTGGTGGGTCGATACGCCCGCGCACCTTCAAGGTATGCCCAGCAGGTCATCGTATGTTTGCTCATCTAATCTGGTGTAGGATTTAAGCGTTCAGGGGGAGTTTTGAAGCAGGCTGGAGGAGTTATTGGACCAGGGTTGTAGAGGGTATGGTAGGCCGAGTCAATGGCAGGGGTCTGGCGATCATTGGGTCCTAGGGAGGGGGATTGGATGATTGGCAAGTCGGCAGTAGGTATTAGGTTGACAAATGGCTTGGCAATGGGTTAAAAGGGCAATATGAAGGGGGGTCGTGAGAGGGGGCAATCATGGGAACGGCAGGAGTGGGCACGGAAAAGGGAAGAGGTGAGGCCTTGTCAGGGGACGTTAGCGGAGGGCGAGTCACATTCCTCAATGACAGGCTACTTGCAGTTTTTGCCTTACTAGGCTGTGTGCCAGGATGAAGGGGTTTCGTAAGGACCTTCAGGTTGGGCAGGCACAAATGGGGGGTGGTACAAAGCATTGAGGGGATTGAGGTTGGAGCATAGGTCTGGATAATCCCCACTAGATCTGGGACTGGTAACAATTGGGGCGCGTGGTGGTGTGAAGTAAATTGACAAGTTCTGCGTCAGGAGGCAGCTTGGTACTTGAAGGCAAGCAGACAGTACACTGCTGGATGAGCAAACGCAAGCCCCGCTGCTGTAGGGCAAGAGCCCTTAATAGGATAGAACCAGCGAGGTTCTCGGACATTCATACTGGTGGATTATGTAGGGCCCACTGTGATGGGGCCAGGAGCGCGGATTATGATAAGCTCGCGTGTTCAGCTGATTATCGGTTACTCAGATTTTTGGAGGACGTGGTCCACTGAGTAAGGGCGAAAGCCCTTAATAGGATAGAATCGGCGGGGTTCTCGGACATTCATACTGGTGGATTATGTGGGGCCCACTGTGGAGGGGCCAGGAGCGTGAATTATGATAAGCTTGGTGTGTTCGGCGGATTATCGGTTACTCAGATTGGTGGAGGACGTGGCCCACTGAGTAAGGGTGAGAGCCCTTAATAGGTTAGAATCGGCGGGGTTATCGGACATTCATACTGGTGAATTATGTAGGGCCCACTGTGGAGGGGCCAGGAGCGCGAATTATGATAAGCTCGGCGTGTTCGGCGGATTATCGGTTACTCAGATTGGTGGAGGACGTGGCCCACTGAGTAAGGGCAAGAGCCCTTAATAGGTTAGAATCGGCGGGGTTATCGGACATTCATACTGGTGAATTATGTAGGGCCCACTGTGGAGGGGCCAGGAGCGCGGAATTATGATAAACTCAGTGTGTTCGGCGGATTATCGGTTACTCAGATTGGTGGAGGACGTGGCCCACTGAGTAAGGGCAACAGCCCTTAATAGGATAGACTCTGCAGATTTTTTCGGACATTCATACTGGTGGATTAAGGGGTCCACTAGGGACGGGCTAAGAGCAAAATAAAATAAGATCGGCCTGTTCAGCGGATTATCGGATATTCGGATTGGCGGAGGACGTGGCCCACTGAGAGAGGGTGAGAGCTCTTAATATGATAGAAGTGGCGGGGTTTGTTCGGACATTCATATGGGTAAATTATGGGGCCCACTGTGGAGGGGCCAAGATCAGGGAATACGATAAGACTCGGCGTGTTTGGGGGATTATTAAATACTCGAATTGGCGGAGGTCCGGGTCACTGGGAAAAGGCGAGAGCCCTTAATATGATTAAATCGGCGGGCTTGTGGACAACCAGGTTGGAGGATTACGGGGCCCACTAGGTAGGGGCTGCGAGCGCTTAATATAATAGTATTGGCATGTTTGGCAAATTATCAGATATTCATATAGGTGGATTATGGGGCCCATTGGAAACAGTCCAGAAGGCCCAAATGAGAGGGAATTGGGGTGTTCGGTGGGTTATCAGATACGTATATGGGGGAATGATGTGGTCTGGGAAGGGGCCGAGAGCCCTTAAGATAATGGGATATGTGGAGCATCGAGTACTTGTCTTACGGGAGTATGAGGCCCCTGGGGGGGGGGGGTCTGGGACCCCTTTTAAGATGATAGAAGCGGCAGACTATTGGATTTGCATATCGGTGGATTAAGTGACACTCTGGGGAAGAGGCAGGGGGGTCCTTAAGTGGATAAAAGCGGCAGATTATTGAATACCCATATTTGTGGATTATGTTGCCCACTGGGTAGGGAGGGAGCTCCTTAATATGATAAAATTGGCAGATTATCGGATAGGCATAGTAGGGCATTACATGCCCATGGCGAAGAGAGGAGAGCTCTTAATCTGTTAAATTACGTAGGGGGGGCTGCAGATGGGCGGGCTGGCCAGTGTTAAGGAGTCAACTCGCTGGCCAGCTATGGCTTTCTCCTCACTTTCGGGTCTGAGTGGACAGGTTAAGATGAGTACTGAGGCGTAGAAATGCGGCTGTTTTTGACCGGGAAAAACGAGCCGGGATGGCCAGCGTGGGGGCGAGGATGGCTACAGTTTGGGGTAGCCAGGCTGTTGTCATCTTGCACCCTGGCGGTTAGCCCGGTTGAGCTTTGAGCCTAACGGAGATTGCGGCTGAGCTTGAGAAAAATGGCTTCCGCTTATTCAGGTGCATCAAGGATTTCCTCCTCGTCAATCACGCAGGCTTAGTTTGCTTGGTTGCCACTCAGACTCGGTTAAGGGGTTCAGAGATTTTGTGTTGTCTTGTATTTATTTGTTCAGCTGTGGCCAATTAAATCTTTCCAAAGATATATATGTTGTGCAGTGTTTTATTGAAGGGAGTTGGGAGAACAGCGGGAGATAACATGGAGCTCTAGTCCAGTCATGAACATTACAATTAAAACTAGAGGCATATCCTGTAACACTGCAGGCAGACAACAAGGTGGCATGTGGATGCATAGGAAGGTAGGGGAGAAAAATGAGCACATCACTGAGGAGATGTAAGAACTGGGAGATTCAGCATGTCCTAATATCTAATATCACTCTTAGTCCAGGCAGGGAGAATGTAACAGCAGATCATCTTTCTAATCATTTCTTACAGTGGCAAAAGACCTCATCAGGAGTGATACTGTTCCCATTAGTAGTCCAGATCAAGGAGGAAAGCCTACCATGCTCCGTCCTATCCCAGAACTATATACGCAGGAGACATACCTTTATCCTTGTCCTCAAAATCTGAACCTATCTGCATGGCTGCTAGAAGGGTGAGGCTAGCTAGTGTAGGCTGTTAATAAAAAATAATCACAACTTAACAGAAAGCGAGGAAAACCTCCACCAATTATAGATATAGAGATATGGCAGAAATGTATTACCGTATTTATTTGGAAGGAACGGAAGTGGACAAACAAACATACGGGTCAAAGACATATCACAATTTCTCTAAAACTGGAATTTCTCCAAAGGCATATGAACAAAAGGAATCCAATCTCTATCTAGCAGCTCACTCCACCAGAGCGATGGCAACCTCAGGGGCATCATACACAGTTTTAGAAGAGAAAACTGCCATTCACTTTCATTGTCTACCAGGTGTAAATTTTCAGGGAGATGTGGCAGCACGTGCTCCCCATTGACAAAAATGAGAGCCGTTTGCTAAACCACATAGTCAAGGCAGACGACTCTCATAGGACGAAAGCTAGCACATGCGCCATTGGAGCGGGGAAGGTGAGTGTTTACGGGTGGCCTGGGGGGTTTTACAAAGTGGGGCATCCTCATTCAGAATGCCCAGAGGGTAAGCCAGCACCGGCTAGGCCAGGGGGACTTTGTTACATTTAAGGGCAGGGCATTAACCCATTGTATGCTGCCATGGAGGGGCACCAGGAAAAGAAAATCTTGTAGCGAAGTATTGATTTTCCTGTTTTCTACGTTCCCTCCATCTTTCTCTCTTTTCCAGATCACCATCTTTTTTCCACATCCTCCAGCCTCCCTCTTTTTCTTCTTTTTCTTCCTTCTCTCTCTTTTGGCACTCCTTCATCCCCAGATTTCACATTATCTCAATCTCTCTTTCACTTAACAAGTTCGATACTGTGGCAAGTCCTGAGAAAAGCAGTTACCGGCTAAGGATTGTGTGCAATAGTTGGTTTGCTCCAAGAAGAGGGTGGTAAGAAGTCCCCCTCCCAGCCATTAGAGGTACTCATTTTTGGACACAGATTTATTATAAGAACTTATAATAAAGTCATTATTAGAGATGAGCGAACTTTTGAAAAATTCGATTCGACTGATTCGCCGAATTTTCCGTCAAAAATCGTTTCGACCCGAATTTATTCGCGACGAATCGCTATTAAAAACGGCTACTTCTGAGCCTCCTAGAGCCTCAATAGGGTTGTAAACCATTCTGCCTTGCTGTAACACGCATAGGATGCGTGCTGGGTTAGTTAAATAATACTTTAAATAAATATCACATGCAGATCAGAGGCATCGCTAATAGACTCGCAGATCGGCACAATTGCAGAGAGTTGAAGTGGCATCACTATGAGGGGCAGGAGCCCAAACATTGCTTTAAAGAGACACTGGAGTTGGCAGCAGCAGGAGCCCAAAAATTGGATGAATCACACCCTGGAGTTGCAAGCAGCAGCAGGAGCCCAAACATTGGCTGAAAGAGACACTGGAGTTGGCAGAAGCAGGAGCCCAAAAATTGACTGACACACCCTGGAGTTTCAAGCAGCAGCAGCAGCAGGAGCCCAAACATAGCTTGAAAGAGACACTGGAGTTGTCTGCAGGAGCCCAAAGATTGGATGAATCACACCCTGGAGTTGCAAGCAGCAGCAGCAGCAGGAGCCCAAAAATTACTTTAAAGAGACACTGGATTTGGCAGCAGGAGCCCAAAACTGGATGAATCACACCCTGGAGTTGGCAGCAGCAGCAGCAGGAGCCCAAACATTACTTTAAAGAGACACTGGGGTTGGCTTCAGGAGCCCAAAAATTGGATGAATCACACCCTAGAGTTGGCAGCAGCAGGAGCCCAAACATTACTTTAAAGAGACACTGGGGTTGGCTTCAGGAGCCCAAAAATTGGATGAATCACACCCTGGAGTTGCCAGCAGCAGCAGCAGGAGCCCAAACATTACTTTAAAGAGACACTGGAGTTGGCTTCAGGAGCCCAAAAATTGGATGAATCACACCCTGGAGTTTGCAGCAGCAGCAGCAGGAGCCCAAACATTACTTTAAAGAGACACTGGGGTTGGCTTCAGGAGCCCAAAAATTGGATGAATCACACCCTGGAGTTGGCAGCAGCAGCAGCAGCAGCAGGAGCCCAAACATTACTTTAAAGAGACACTGGAGTTGGCTTCAGGAGCCCAAAAATTGGATGAATCACACCCTGGAGTTGGCAGCAGCAGGAGCCCAAACATTACTTTAAAGAGACACTGGGGTTGGCTTCAGGAGCCCAAAAATTGGATGAATCACACCCTGGAGTTGCAAGCAGCAGCAGGAGGCCAAACATTGGCTGAAAGGCACACCCTGAAGTTGGCATCAGCAGGAGGCCAAAAATTGGTTGGAAGGCACACCCTGAAGTTGGCATCAATTTACCTAAAGACATAAATGTTTTGCACCATTTGGAAAGTGTTAAACGTGGCACCATGCTGAATCTAGTCGCATGCATCAGGCATTGGTGGGTGGAAATCCTGGCTGATCCATCCCTGTTTCATTTTGACAAAGGTGAGTCTCTCCACATTTTTAGTTGACAGACGAGTTCTCCTCGCCCTAACTATGGCCCCCGGCGCACTAAACACCCGCTCAGATGGCACGCTACTTGCCGGGCAGGACAGCTTTTCCAGGGCAAACTCTGCTAGTTGCGGCCACAAATCAAGTTTGGCTGCCCAGAAGTCCAGCGGATCCTCTAGGTGTGTTGGCATGGTCATGTCAAGGTATGACATGACCTGCTGGTTGAGGTCCTGCTCCAGGTCTTCCTGCTGCTCATGAGTAGCCTCACTATGCGGGTGTAGAAAGCTACTCATTAGCGACTGAAGACTGAGGCTGCTGCTGATGGAGCTGCTGCTGCTGCTCCTGCCAACCCCCCCAGCAGCCATGGCAGTGGAAGGTGAGCGCAGAGGTCCCCTCGAGTCAGACCTGCGAGAGTATGGACCATGGCGCAGATAGGCATCGGCCAACTGACTACATAGAATGTCTTTGTAGTAGTTCAGTTTGTCCTCCCTCTCGGCGGGTTTAAAAAATGCCCCCATTTTGTGCCGGAAGCGAGGGTCCAATAAGGTGGAGAGCCAGAAGTCATCCCGCTGACAAATAGAAAAAACAATTCTGGGGTCACTACGCAAGCACGTGAGCATGCTTCCTGCCATTTGCGCAAGTGACTCGGAGGGACTACCTGTCTCCATCTCCACTGCATACTGCCACGGTGTGTCCGGGTCCTCTGTCTCGCCTTCCTCAAAACCCTCTAGCTCCTCTGGCTGCTCTTCCTCTCCTGTCCGCTGACTAGATAAACCAGCCATTTCGCCAAGCCTAAACTGTGCTTCACTGTGCCCCTCCTCCTGCTCTTCCTCCTTCTCCTCCTCCAGTTCAGCTCCAACGGGGTTCATGTGGCCGTAAGATGTAGACGCCATGTCTCCAGTGCCCTGACCAGCCATGGTTTCCAACATTAGCATATACACAAGCAGAACTTGACGGGCTTGTGGCACGGTATTCCGATTCCACTAGTCCTTTTTCCAACGACCACATCTCTTTGAAACGCCAATACGAAGCAGCCAGCAAAAAACTGGTACAGTATCAGTTGCATTCATTAACTTTAGTAGAATATTTAAAAGTCAAGCGCATACCTAGAGGTTTACGCTTGGCCATACGCCCCACATTTTGTAGAGAAGACCCCAAATTTTGCACAAATTGGTACAAGATATTGAACAAGTGCAGTCTTGATTTAATTGCACTGACTATAGAGGGCATACAGGGCCAACTAAGTACAATAGAAAATTCCATTGGGACATTGAAGACTCAACTAGAACAAAATATCCCTAATACTGATTTTAAAACTTATCTGGAAGAGGTGAAAATTAAGTTGGACACCTATAATACTGAGACCCTTAATTTCAAACTTAATAAGTACAGACGGGACGCAACAGATTACAGGGAAGACAGAGTGTACACTTGGAGGGACTTTAGGAGAGATAGGACACGCAACCCAGATAATAAAATATCATCATCAGATAGTGACGAAAGCACAAGTAGTGGAGAGAATAGGTCACAACGTTTTTTAGGGAAAACGAGGGGACCCAAAGGACGAGGAAGAAGACCAGGAGGGGTCAGAGATATACACGAACGACAAATCCAAACCCGCAGCCAGACTCAAACAACAACTTAGTCATTAACCTATCAAAGAGAACATTAACAGAGGACGAACTCAGGGTATTAAATCTAGGACTTGGATTTACCCCTACATATAGAGGGAATCCAATAGAAAACAACATTGATCTTTATCGTTTTTTTCGTACCATTAGGTTAAAGGCCTTCTTCCATTTGGACTCCTCTGAAATGAATACAAAAACAAAATCTATCTCTCTTCCCCCATCTATCGATGTCTCAGGATGTAAATTGAAAAGTAAGTGGGCACCACCGACCATATTTCCGACTGTTGAGGCATTTATCAAGCTAGTTGAACGGGAGGTGACATGCATACATCAAAATATGACACATAAAGACAGAGGTAGACAAAATCTTACTAAACGGGAACGGGCAGCTTTACAATCACTAGCCCGTGAACAAGAAATAGTCATCAAACCCGCTGACAAGGGGGGAGCAACAGTCATAATGGATAGGGAATTCTACCATCGAATTATAATGAATCAATTATCAGATACTACCATATATAGACAACTTCCTGAGAATCCACTTACGGCTATTAAACAGACATTAGATCGATTATTGAAAAAAGCCTTAGATGATGGGATCATAGATAAGAAGTTATATGCATTTATGACTGTAGAACACCCTGTAACACCAGTACTTTATGTTTTACCTAAAGTACATAAAGACCCTGTTAATCCCCCCGGACGACCGATTGTAGCCGGAACGGAATCGATATTCCAAAATGTGGCCACCTTCTTGGATCGGGTGTTACAGCCCAAGGTAATCACGACAAGATCTTATTTATTGGATACGGGTGATTTTTTGAACCATATCACTAATTTAGGACCACTCCCTGATCAGACCATTTTATGCAGCATGGATGTGTGCTCACTTTATACATCGATCCCGCACGATTTAGGCATAACAGCGGTGGAAGAGGCCCTTAATGCACTTGGAACAACCCCAGAATTTAATGAATTGTGTATTGAATTACTAACTATGGTGTTAACTAAGAACTATTTCCTTTATGGAGATAAGTACTACCTACAGCTCCAGGGCACGGCCATGGGGTCAAATGTGGCACCCTCCTACGCAAATCTTTTTATGGACCGCTTTGAGCGGACTTTTGTCTACAATGACCCATTTTTTCAATCCCATGTAAACCTTTGGCTAAGATTTATTGATGATATCTTCTTCTTGTGGCAGGGCACTGAAAAGGACTTACTTACCTTCACTGACGGCCTAAATCACAGACTACCCACGATTAGTTTCACCCTGGAACATAGCAGGACCCAGGTACATTTTCTGGATGTTATGATATACATTGACAACAACACATTGACAACCGATTTATATCGGAAGCCGACGGACCGCACGACTTTTCTTCACCGGACTAGCTTTCATAGTGAGTCTCTAAAGAAAAGCCTGCCTTACAGTCAATTTATACGCTTGAGACGCATCATTGCAGATGATGATATCTTTTTTGAGAGATCACAAGAACTAATAAAAGAGTTTATGACACGAGGATATACATATATGGAACTAGTGAAGGCTAGGGATAAGGCTAGAACAAAAGATAGATCACAATTGTTACAACACCATCCACGGGAAAATCCACGCCGGATTCCGGCCATCTTGTCCTTTTCGTCCCTTTCACCAAAGATTGAAAGAGTCATAAAAAAACATTGGCATGTTTTAGGGAGTGATCCTAAACTTGGGCAGATCTTTACAGAGTCCCCTATGTTCATACGTAAGAGGCCAAGAAACTTGAGGGAGAATATAATTAGAGCAGATACATATATACCAACACAAAAAACTCAAGTTCAAAACACATGGATGTCACCATCCCCAGCGATTCAGGGAATGTTTCGCTGCGGTGGATGTGCACAATGTAATTCTGTAATAAAGGGCAACACATTTAATCATCCACAGTCAGGTAAAAAAATACAATATAAAACAGTTTTTTAATTGCAATTCTACATATGTAGTATACATCTTGAAATGCCCATGTGGTAAACTATACGTGGGTAAGACAAAAAGGGCCCTCAAAACCCGGATCAGTGAACACCGGAGTGCAATAAGAAGGGGAGATATTGAATCCTCGGTAGCTCGACACTTTTTAGAAATGGGACATCAAGTATCCCAACTTCGGTTTATGGCCATAGACCAACAAGTAGCAGCAAGACGGGGTGGAGATAGAGATAAAGCTTTGCTACGCCGAGAATTGGATTGGATTTTTACTTTAGATACTATGGCCCCTAAGGGACTAAATGAAGAACTAGACTACACACCCTTTATATAGGATTTACTTTTTTGGCTTTAGTATGTAATAAAATTCTGCTTATCCGCCCTATTCCAGGCTATGCCAGAATCCCTGTTGGGAACAATAGGGAACTTAATATCCTGGGCATGAAAATCTATTTATATGAATTGTATACAAAGGAGGAGGGCTATGTCAAGAGGGTATCCCACTAAGAACTCTTATGTGGGCTTAGAAGGCGGCACTCCACTTAGATAAGAAGTATTTCAACTATGTCCTCTAACTATCAGAATTGAAAACCCATTGGTTATTATAAAGACAGTATAGGACATCAGCAGCCGCTGGGGCTGCGTGCCATATGGTGATGGGTAGACGACTAAATATGTGTGGCTTTTACAGCATAATATATGAATAAATCTGTCTAATGAATCTACAGAAGTGAGAATGAACTAATTAAGTATAGAATTAGGTATTGCTATTAGAAATATAGAGTGTGGAAATTGGATACATAAATCATCTAATCAGATCGCTCATATAGTTTGTTTTTAATATAATTTTAATTTGTTTGTATTGATTTATTGCAGATATGCGAGATACAAGCGCAATTAGCCATCCCTCCAATAGAAGTCTCCTCCACAAGATTCCGCCTAAAATGCACCAATTGCTGTACTTTAATGTCTTCCAAATGACGTCATAATCAGACAAGATTTATGTTTGGCGATGTCCGATGTGCGGCGCCCCGAGCGCCCGTTGACGCGGCGCGCATGTGCGGATGCGAGCGCTCTCTCTGCCAACCAGTATACTACTGAGTTGGCGGGGGAGACCTCGCTTCCGCCCTCCAGCGCTGACGTCTCGGGTCGGGACGTCTCCACCGGATGTGACGTCGTGAGCGGCTACAGGAAACGCCACTCACGCCGGGCACACACTGGCCGGCCAGGGGGGAGGCTAGGGTAATAAAAGCGCGCGCTTTCCTTCCTTTGATTATCGCTACCCTGACGAAACGACCTGCGGTCGTGAAACGTTGGTAAATTAACTCGTTTGAGCGATCATGTATTATACACTCATGTCATAACTGTGATGTTATTATAAGTCTGCTGTGGTATAGTCGCATATTTGTCTTTGTATGTATAGGATCTTCTGAGCTCTATCATATTTTGATAGTCACACAGTGGGACTATATCCCATGCAAACCTATCAGGGGATGTTTTGAATGTTTTCATATGGATATACAGTGCATTGGCTAAACTCTGTGTTAATCTCACACACAGTATATATTGTGCAAGACTTATTGAAGCAGATATACTTGGCACTGTAATTATACTCATATGAATGCATATCATCATCCAGATCTGAAGCACTTGCTATATATTAACCCATTGTGTGATTAAACCAGGACTGTGGCAATACTGAAATATATAGGTCATATATGAAGTTTTTTCATTTAAACATTATATGCAGATTACCTACTATGTTTATACATGGATATACAGATGCCTAGTGATTTATATAGGATGCTGTATTGTAACACAGTTACCTGGATGTATCATAATTGCAATTTATATGCACATTGATGAAGTATTCTCTCCAGGGATAGGAGATACCTTACATACTTGATCCCCTTTTTTTTTTGTGTGATTCTTTTTTGTGGTGTATATAGATGTATATAAATTAATTGTTTGTATATTCTTATTTTTCAAATATAAACTTTGCAAATCATTATTAAGTGGTGTGCGCCTGCCTATCTTGTATATAGTTTTTGGCAACATGTGCTGTAGTACATGAAGCAGTGGAATCACGTCGTTCATCCCGTAATCCTGCCGACTGACAAATAAAGTGGCTTCCTCAAAGGGCCTGAGCAAACGGCAGGTGTCACGTATGAGGTGCCACTGGTTGACATTGAAGTTACACAGGGGAGTCCCCCTATCCGCTTGGATCATCAGGAAATCCGTGATGGCTTTTCTCTGTTCATATAATCGGTCCAACATGTGAAGGGTAGAATTCCAACGGGTAGAAACATCGCAAATCAGACTATGTTGGGGGATACCGTTCTGACGCTGTAGCTCAAGAAGGGTGTGTTTGGCGGTGTATGAGTGGCTGAAGTGCATGCAAAGTTTCCTTGAAGTTGTTAGGATGTCTTGCATATGGGGGGAACACTTCAGAAACCGCTTGACAACCAGATTGAAGACGTGAGCCATGCAGGGGGCATGGGTCAGCCTTCCTTGGCGCAGCGCAGACAAAATGTTCTTCCCATTGTCGGTAACCATGATTCCCATTTTAAGTTTTCTTGGAGTAAGCCATGTTTGGATTTCCTGATGAATACATTTAAGCAGTTCCTCCCCTGTGTGACTCCGTTCGCCAAGACAAACCATGTGAAGCACTGCGTGACACCTCCGTGCCCTGCACACATGGTAGACTGGAGGGGCACTGAGACTTGAGCCTACAGTGGAGGGTGAGGAGATGGCGGAGGATGAGGAGGCCGAGTCGCACAGTGTCACAGGCCCAACGGGCAGGGAACGCGGAGGCCGAAGCGGCGTGACCTGTCCAAGTTGCTGCTGCAAAGGGACCACATTCACCCAGTGGGCCGTAAACGACATGTACTGTCCCTGACCGTAGTTACAGCTCCAGGCGTCGGCGCTGCCATGCACTTTGCTACACACCGACAGGCTCAAGGACTGGCCCACCTTCTGTTCAACAAAAGTGTGCAGCGCTGGTACTGCCTTCTTGGCAAAGAAATGACGGCTTGGGACTCTCCACCTCGGCTCGGCACAAGCCATCAGTTCTCTGAAAGGTGCAGAGTCCACCACCTGAAAAGGGAGCGACTGCAGCACCAGCAACTTGGACAGGAGCACATTCAGCTTCTGCGCCGTAGGATGAGTGGGCCCATACTGCTGTCTCTTGGACATGGCTTCGCTGATGGATTGCTGGTGGGATGCATGACTTGGAGGAGGAGGAGGAGGAGCAGGAGCGACAGAGGATGGGTATGACGCACAGCTGCCTTCGGCTGAGGTGCTGGAGCCTTGGCTGGCAGAAATTGGGAGCGGCGTGCCACTCAGTGAGGAAGCAGTCTGGCCCACCTCTCCGGAGCCTAGGTTCTCCCAGGCCGCTTTATGGTGACGCTGCATATGTTGACGCAGGGCCGTGGTGCCAACATTTGGGCCCTGGCCACGCTTCACCTTCTGCCTACATATCTTGCCTGTGGCCATGTTACCCTCCTGCGGATGCTTCAGGAAAAACTGCCACACTGCCGAGTAGCTATTTTTCCCACCAACAGGCCTCACTGATTCGCTGCTATTGTCGCCAACTCCAGGAACCCCTGCCCCACTACCTCCCGATAAGGTAGCCTGCCGCGCAGCAGGTGCTCTACCCCAGCCCCGACCCCGTTTGGCTCCAGGCTTTATAATTGTGCCCCCATGCTGCCTGCCAACCATGCTGCTAACACCTTGCTGCCTGAGCTGCTGACTCCGGGGCAACCTGCGCCCCTCTTCTCCTGATGATGACGATGAAGCCCCTTCATCACCTGGCTCCCAAGTGCGATCGGCTTCATCGTCATCATCATTATCACCGAGTTGTGGCTGTACGTCACTGATGTTCGTGGATTCGTCAACAGTGTCTGGCACAGGAGCTGGAACGCTCGCAGCACCCACGACACTGTCCACATCACTATTTGTCTGCCTAGCTAAAGAAGCCACCTCCATTTCTTGGCTGGGCAGTAGCTGCTGACTGTCCTCTATCTGATCGTCCTCCTCACTAAAGAGTGGAGCTGAACCCAAAGCATAGGATACGTCGCTGGGGGAGGGAACGGCGTAGGACAGAGGCAATGGGAGGACAGGGACTGCTCTCGGGGCATGCCAACTCAGGGTTGTGTCAGAGGAACCTACCAACCCTAGACTGGGGGTCTCAGACGTAAGTTGGGATGATGTTGTTGATGAGCGCGTTAACCAATCTACCACGGCAGATGCGTTACTGGTGGAGACACGACCGCTAGCAGATACTGGCAGACCAGGTCTCTCACCGTGACTCCTGCTGCCACTCGCCCCTAGTCTGCTGTGACCTCTGCCTGCTGAATCTTGGCCTCTGCCACTCCTCTTTGAACATCCTGGCACTTGTCTGCCTGACATTTTTATGTATTTCCTTATTTAGTATAAACAGATAGGGTTCAATGTGCAGTTTTGTGGTGCCCTGCGGCCTGGTTTATTAAAAGCAGTCAAAAACAAATGGGATGCCCCCACAGCAGACCTGAGATCAGTATATATGCACAGCAACAGTGGATAAGCAGGCTCAATCAGGCCAAATTACTTTAAATAACTGTGCAGCTTAGAGTAAATACAGAGGCTAATGGGATGTTACAGAATGGGATGCCCCACAGCAGACTTGAGATCAGTATATATGCACAGCAACAGTGTCTAAGCAGGCTCAAACAGGCCAAATTACTTTAAATAAGTGTGCAGCTTAGAGTAAATACAGAGGCTAATGGGATGTTACAGAATGGGATGCCCCACAGCAGACTTGAGATCAGTATATATGCACAGCAACAGTGTCTAAGCAGGCTCAAACAGGCCAAATTACTTTAAATAAGTGTGCAGCTTACAGTAAATACAGAGGCTAATGTGATGTTACAGAATGGGATGCCCCACAGCAGACTTGAGATCTATATATATGCACAGCAACAGTGTCTAAGCAGGCTCCAACAGGCCAAATTACTTTAAATAACTGTGCAGCTTAGAGTAAATACAGAGGCTAATGTGATGTTACAGAATGGGATGCCCCACAGCAGACTTGAGATCAGTATATATGCACAGCAACAGTGTCTAAGCAGGCTCAAACAGGCCAAAAAACTTTAAATAAGTGTGCTCTTAGAGTAAATACAGAGGCTAATGGGATGTTACAGAATGGGATGCCCCACAGCAGACTTGAGATCAGTTTATATGCACAGCAACAGTGTCTAAGCAGGCTCAAATAGGCCAAATTACTTTAAATAAGTGTGCAGCTTAGAGTAAATACAGAGGCTAATTGGGATGTTACAGAATGGGATGCCCCACAGCAGACTTGAGATCAGTATATATGCACAGCAACAGTGGATAAGCAGGCTCAAACAGGCCAAATTACTTTAAATAAGTGTGCAGCTTAGAGTAAATACAGAGGCTTATGGGATGTTACAGAATGGGATGCCCCACAGCAGACTTGAGATCAGTATATATGCACAGCAACAGTGTCTAAGCAGGCTCAAACAGGCCAAATTACTTTAAATAAGTGTGCAGCTTACAGTAAATACAGAGGCTAATGTGATGTTACAGAATGGGATGCTCCACAGCAGACTTGAGATCAGTATATATGCACAGCAACAGTGTCTAAGCAGGCTCAAACAGGCCAAATTACTTTAAATAAGTTTGCTGCTTAGAGTAAATACAGAGGCTAATGGGATGTTACAGAATGGGTTGCCCCACAGCAGACTTGAGATCAGTATATATGCACAGCAACAGTGTCTAAGCAGGCTCAAACAGGCCAAATTACTTTAAATAAGTGTGCAGCTTACAGTAAATACAGAGGCTAATGCGATGTTACAGAATGGGATGCCCCACAGCAGACTTGAGATCAGTATATATGCACAGCAACAGTGTCTAAGCAGGCTCAAACAGGCCAAATTACTTTAAATAAGTGTGCAGCTTACAGTAAATACAGAGGCTAATGTGATGTTACAGAATGGGATGCCCCACAGCAGACTTGAGATCAGTATATATGCACAGCAACAGTGTCTAAGCAGGCTCAAACAGGCCAAATTACTTTAAATAAGTGTGCAGCTTACAGTAAATATAGAGGCTAATGTGATGTTACAGAATGGGATGCCCCACAGCAGACTTGAGATCAGTATGTATGCACAGCAACAGTGTCTAAGCAGGCTCAAACATGCCAAATTACTTTAAATAAGTTTGCTGCTTAGAGTAAATACAGAGGCTAATGGGATGTTACAGAATGGGATGCCCCACAGCAGACTTGAGATCAGTATATATGCACAGCAACAGTGTCTAAGCAGGCTCAAACAGGCCAAATTACTTTAAATAAGTTTGCTGCTTAGAGTAAATACAGAGGCTAATGGGATGTTACAGAATGGGATGCCCCACAGCAGACTTGAGATCAGTATATATGCACAGCAACAGTGTCTAAGCAGGCTCAAACAGGCCAAATTACTTTAAATAAATTTGCTGCTTAGAGTAAATACAGAGGCTAATGGGATGTTACAGAATGGGATGCCCCACAGCAGACTTGAGATCAGTATATATGCACAGCAACAGTGTCTAAGCAGGCTCAAACAGGCCAAATTACTTTAAATAAGTGTGCAGCTTACAGTAAATATAGAGGCTAATGTGATGTTACAGAATGGGATGCCCCACAGCAGACTTGAGATCAGTATGTATGCACAGCAACAGTGTCTAAGCAGGCTCAAACAGGCCAAATTACTTTAAATAAGTTTGCTGCTTAGAGTAAATACAGAGGCTAATGGGATGTTACAGAATGGGATGCCCCACAGCAGACTTGAGATCAGTATATATGCACAGCAACAGTGTCTAAGCAGGCTCAAACAGGCCAAATTACTTTAAATAAGTTTGCTGCTTAGAGTAAATACAGAGGCTAATGTGATGTTACAGAATGGGATGCCCCACAGCAGACTTGAGATCAGTATATATGCACAGCAACAGTGTCTAAGCAGGCTCAAACAGGCCAAATTACTTCAAATAAGTTTGCTGCTTAGAGTAAATACAGAGGCCAATGTGATGTTACAGAATGGGATGCCCCACAGCAGACTTGAGATCAGTATATATGCACAGCAACAGTGTCTAAGCAGGCTCAAACAGGCCAAATTACTTTAAATAAATTTGCTGCTTAGAGTAAATACAGAGGCTAATGGGATGTTACAGAATGGGATGCCCCACAGCAGACTTGAGATCAGTATATATGCACAGCAACAGTGTCTAAGCAGGCTCAAACAGGCCAAATTACTTTAAATAACTGTGCACCTTAGAGTAAATACAGAGGCTAATGAGATTTTACAAAATGGTAATGTTCCCACAGCAGACTTGAGATCAGTTCAGTATATATGCACAACATCAAAAGTGTATAAGCAGCCTGAAACTTGAGATCAGTATATATGCACAGCAACAGTGTCTAAGCAGGCTCAAACAGGCCAAATTACTTCAAATAAGTTTGCTGCTTAGAGTAAATACAGAGGCCAATGTGATGTTACAGAATGGGATGCCCCACAGCAGACTTGAGATCAGTATATATGCACAGCAACAGTGTCTAAGCAGGCTCAAACAGGCCAAATTACTTTAAATAAGTTTGCTGCTTAGAGTAAATACAGAGGCTAATGGGATGTTACAGAATGGGATGCCCCACAGCAGACTTGAGATCAGTATATATGCACAGCAACAGTGTCTAAGCAGGCTCAAACAGGCCAAATTACTTTAAATAACTGTGCACCTTAGAGTAAATACAGAGGCTAATGAGATTTTACAAAATGGTAATGTTCCCACAGCAGACTTGAGATCAGTTCAGTATATATGCACAACATCAAAAGTGTATAAGCAGCCTGAAACTTGAGATCAGTATATATGCACAGCAACAGTGTCTAAGCAGGCTCAAACAGGCCAAATTACTTCAAATAAGTTTGCTGCTTAGAGTAAATACAGAGGCCAATGTGATGTTACAGAATGGGATGCCCCACAGCAGACTTGAGATCAGTATATATGCACAGCAACAGTGTCTAAGCAGGCTCAAACAGGCCAAATTACTTTAAATAAGTTTGCTGCTTAGAGTAAATACAGAGGCTAATGGGATGTTACAGAATGGGATGCCCCACAGCAGACTTGAAATCAGTATATATGCACAGCAACAGTGTCTAAGCAGGCTCAAACAGGCCAAATTACTTTAAATAACTGTGCACCTTAGAGTAAATACAGAGGCTAATGAGATTTTACAAAATGGTAATGTTCCCACAGCAGACTTGAGATCAGTTCAGTATATATGCACAACATCAAAAGTGTATAAGCAGCCTGAAACCGCTAAAAAAGCCAGTCAGCCAGCCAGTAACACTCAGGCTGGATGAAAAAAAAAAAATCTCCCTGTGACTGCCTCCAATTTTTCCAAACTTTCCCTGCTTCTCGCTGACTTCCTGCCTGTCTCCTGCCTGTCTCCTGCCTGTCCCTGTCTGTCCCTGGCTCTCTAACTGTCTCTCCCTGACTACAGCAGCGTCCTGTCTCTCACGAATGCAATAGAGAAATGAGGAAAAGCAAGATGGCCGCCGCCTTAAATAGCGCTGTGACGTCACCGGGCTTGCTGGCTGCTGATAGGCTGCATGTGACTGCCCCAGCATGCACTGGAGCGGGGTAGATGTCTGGACATGTCCCGTCCGCCATCTTAGAATGCCTGTAATGTAAATGAATGGATGTTAAAGGAAAACTTCGAGCGATCGAAGCACGGGGAAATTCGGATTCGATCCGAATCGAATTTTTCATGGGTTCGTCCGGATCGATTCGCTCATCCCTAGTCATTATCAGTATTAATAATACATTGTTAAAGAGAGGAAAATGTGTCATGTTTCTTCATGTGTGACCTGTGTTTTTCAAGCTTTCAGAAGACAATTCATGTTTGGCTTGGAATACAGAGATACATAGCCCAACAGCCCATTCACATAGATTTTTGTTCAGACTTCACACTATTTGCTGTATTGCACTGTGATGCGCTATATTTTACCTGTGCTGCCATATGCTTTTAGGATTAGACTAAAGCAAAGCAAAACTAGCACAAGCAAAGCAAGCTATACTGCTGCACTGCGCTGGGTTCCAAATCTGGAAAACAGCAATATTGCTCTTAGGCTAAAACCAAATATGTTTAGTCCATGCAAATCTACAATCCATGCAAATCTGCAATACCCCTGTATTGAGCTGGTTTTCAAATTTCCCAAGAAATATCTTGAGAACTGGTCTTTGACTAAAACCAAGCATGATTTGCTAAATGAAGTCATGGGAATCTGCTGGCATTGAGTTCATTTCTAAATCTGTGTGAAGTGCTATGTTAAGAACTAGTCTTAAACTAAAACCAAGTACAATTAGCCCAAGAAATGAAAATGAAACTGCTGCCGGTAAGCTAGTTTCCAAATCTTTGTGATGAGCCATGTTAAGAACTAGTGTTAGACTAAAACCAAACATGATTACCCAAAGAAAGGAAAACAAAACTGCTGGCATTGAGCTAGTTTCCAAATCTGTGTGTGACGAACCGTGTTAAGAACTAGTCTCAGACCAAAACCATGTTAAAAGCTAGTCTTAGACTAAAACCAAGCATGATTAGCCCAAGAAAGGAAAATTAAACTGCTGGCAGTTTCCACATTTTCAAAAAGAGCCATGCTGAGAAGTGGTCTTTAACTAATACCAATTATGATCATGCCAAAAAAGCAAGGCATTGAGCAGGCTTTCACTTCTCAGAAAAGCCATGTTGAGACGTAGTTTTGGACTAAAATCAAGCATGATTATTTAACTAAATCTAAACATGATTAGTCCAAGGAGCGTAAGGGAAATGGCTGGCATTGAATTAGTTTCCAAATCTTTAAGAAAAGCCAAATTGAGAACTAGTCTTAGACTAAAGCCAAGTATGAATGGCCAAATGATAGCAAATGAAACATTGCATGGCACTGAACTAGTTCCTAAATCTTCAAGAATAGCAATATTGAAAATTGGTTCAAGGCAAAGCATGATTCGTTCAAACAAGGCAGTGATATTGCTGCATTGAGCTGGCTTCCAAATTTCCAAAGAAAGCCACAATAAGATCTGTTTTGAAACTAAAACCAAGCATAAATGGCACATGAACGGCAAAGAAAACTGCTCATATTAAACTAGATTTCAAATCTTCAAGAACATCATCATGTTGAGAAATGGTCTTAGACTAAGACCAAGCATGATTAGTCAAATGAAAGCATATGAAACTGCTGCACTTGAGTTGGTTTCCCAGTCTTCAAAGAGAAGAATGAAGAAAACTGGTCTTCAGCTACAACCAAGCATGATTAGCCCAAAAAAGGCAATAATCCTGTGTTGAGCTGCCTTCTGAACCTCCAAGAAAAACCATGTTGAGAATTGGTCTGGAGAACTCTTAGACTAAAACCAGATATGAATATCCCAAGTAAAGCAAGTGATTCAGCTGGCATTGCATTCGTTTCCTGAGTTTTCTTCAAAATACTTCTTATCCTACTCTTCAAAATTATCCAAACTGATAACTGGTCCTAGACCAAAGCCAAGAATGATTTGTTCAAAAAAGTTGTGTTACTGCTGCATTGAGCTGGCTTCCAAATTTTGACATGCCACATTAAGAATTGGTTTTGTAACATGACAAACATGATTAACCCAAGTAAGGCAAAAGAAACCACTGCCATCCAATAAGAGTCCTGTTGAGAACTAGTCTTACATTAAGACCAAACATGATTAGCCCAATAGAAACATATGATGATGCTGTATTGCACTGGATTCCAACCCTTCACAAAGAACCATATTGATTACTGGACTACAGCCAATCATGATTAGTCCAAGTCAGGAGCGGGCTGGCCATAGGGCAAACCGGGACTTTTCCCGGTGGGCCGCGCCTACCCCACACTGTGTCATTTGTCAGCACACGCTGCGAGGAAGAGAGTTGGGCCGTCCAGCCCATATGGCAAAAAGCACCGGCCGCTTTAAAGCCTCTTTGTTACTTTGGGGGATGTTAATAAAGACCCCCCCCTGTGTATGATGTGTGGGGGTGCTGGTGCACTGTCCCCCCCCCCCCAGAGGGCGAGCAGTCAGCTGATCTGTGATCACTTTCATGCTGCCAGACTCTGTGTCCCCTCTGAGGCCCAGGTAGATGACATCACTTGAGCTGTCACGTGACACCAGGTTGTTTCAGAGCGCGGAGGACAGAACAGAAGCTGGCAGCATGTGAGTGTAATGACTTTTTTTTCCAGAGGGGTGTCTGGATGATTTTCATTTTACAACCCAGTTAGGAAGATGTTAGCAAGTTTAAGTGGCCAGAGTTCTATTTCCCTCCCTGTCCCCTCAACGCAGCATGCATATGGAGTGAGGGTGGATTGTAGAGGAATCAGGTTTCTCACTATCTTGGGTTTTGTTACTCACTGAGGCAGTGAGGCATATGAGGCAGACCCCATTCATTTAGCCTGTCCTCTACTCAAGCACAACTTTAAAGAGTAATGTCAGCCAGCCCTAGTGTCTGTTTCTGATTTGGGATGCCCCACCACATGAAACCCCGGGATCTCCTGTAATTATCTGAACTGCAGTCTCATGGCACATACACATGCTCTTCTGCCAGTGCACTGCTGATGTATCTTCATTCATGGTTCCTAAGCCACGCTGCGTAGAAAACATGAATGAAGGTACAGCCATGTTGATTGGTGGAGAGCCTGCACATGTGCCATGTGACCGTTGGTCGGGTAAGAAACTGGGGGTGTCACACAACAGGGCATTTCAAATCGGGATGCCCCCCACTGGAGAGGAACATACACCAGGACTGGTTGAAGTTACTGTACTGTGCCTCAAATCATTTATGACTGAAAGTCCTCTTTATTTACTGGATCTGGAGGTCTGCTGACACTCTGCATAATGATGTTTGGGTCTACGGGGGGAATCTATATTTGCTCTGTATATTCATGTCTGGGATGGGGTGTGCTGGTTTTGGGGGGACCATTTCTCTGCATATTATTTTGGGATCTACAGAGAGTTCTAATACAAGGCTCATACAATAATCTTTTAACTCAATTGGATGCATAGACAGCTAGACTGAAACAACAGAGACAAATGATGCTTGCTTTCTCTAAATTATGCCAAATGAGCACAAATATGAGAAATAAGGGGGGTGAGCAACAATGACGGGCCCCCTCTGACTTTCTGGACCCTGGTCTGGTCGCACCCCCTCAAGTTATGCCCCTGGGTGCTATATTCCTGTGACAAATGCATGTGCTGCAGTTCAGCAGAAGAGCACAGCTTAGCAACACATGGTAGGTTGCAGCTTATTTTGACTCTTAGTAGTTCCTGGCATAGTAGTGTGTGTGTGTGTGTGTGTCTCAGATAACATGTCTGACAAAATGCATGGTGCTGGGCGTCACTTCATCAGGCTCCACTGGGCCGGTAATGTCCCGCGCCGACTTTTGGCCCCAGTCTGCCTCTGCTCAAAACCTATTATGGGGGGTTCTGTTCCTTAGCCTCTGAGGTGGGGGGTTTCTGCAAACTGTCATTTATGAGGGGTGGCATGGATACCGGGCCGGACACAGTGTAGAAGGGCCGGTGTGACCAGAAAAGTCCCGGGCCGTTTTTTAACCCCAGTCCACCCCTGGTCCAAGTGATACTACTGCATTGAACTGCATGGGTGAAGATTGGAAACTGCTGCTAACAAAGAACATTAAAGCGGAAGTCTAGTAACTCAGTAACTGATCTTGGGCTGTTCAGGCACCTCATGTGATGGCTGGTGGCCAATGGAGTTTTATCCCTGGTGGCATGTGTAAAACAGGAGCAGGCACCAAATGTGGATACCACTGATGGACTGTGAAAGGGTGAATATTTTTCTTATTGTTTTATAAAATCTGGATGCCCCAGGGGTGGGCAATTAAAGGGGCCTTCCGGCATTTATGATTAAAGTCTGCATTCATAGCTAGGTAGGGCAGAAAGTACGAATCTTGCCCATTTCCAAAATGAATACATTGTTACAAGGTAACTCTACAGTAGGTGTCACTGGAGCTTAAAGTAGACTATTAATCGTGGAGATGCCATGCAGGTGCACGGGGGTTGCAGTCAGCGCAGGTCATCAGCGCTTCTCTGTATAAAGAGCATTTTCTTTTTTTTAGGAATTAAAAAATTTTCCTCTGGAAAAATCTGCACTCTGTTTAGAGGACACAACAAGCTGTGAACATGCTCTTTATCGCCTCGATCTGCCTCGGGTTCGACTAATTAAACCTGGCTGCGATGCTTTTGTAAGCGCTGCCAAAGCAAACAGCTTGAGGAGGACCAGCAAAGAGCCTCTTATGGGTCATCCATCTGGAAGGGGGGGGGGGGAGTGCTGCATTCTGGGGGCACAATGTTGCCTCACTGAGACCGGAGAACAGAGCGGCTAGTCAGGAATTACCCCGGAGAGGGAGGCATGAATTGGCATTGTAACATTTCGTCATTTCGTAATCAGATGTAATGGCTGTGGCTTGATGGAGGGACCCGATTAGCTTAATTCTGACACAGTAATTTTCCTACGGCACGCATGTCAATATTATTATTTAATAATGATATAATGGCGACTCTTTAACCCATGTTAAAGATCTGCCCATCATGGAAATGGAATGTATATTTATTTAAATTTCATTTCCTCAGTTATAAAGTACTGGCACAAGTTCTACCGAATCTATAGAAGCATTGAAACTGTCCCTGTAGCTCACAATCAAATGGACCTAGATCACCAATACATGGAACATGCCACAGACCCCCTGGTCTGCCTCTTTATACCTTCCGCTATTTCCAGTTCTTACATATTAGTAACGCCCTCCTTCTGTAATTCAGCACCCCTTCCATGATGTTCTAACTTTAATTCAGCATTTCTAATGTACTTACATTACTTAAAGTTGATGGAAATCCAATTTTGGGTTCACCGCTCAGTGTTTGGGCCCCCCCCCACCCAAGCCTGAGCAGCCAGACACTGCTGTTGCCTCGGAGGTGGCCCAGTTTTCAAATAAAACTGCCGAAGCCATGCCCCC
The DNA here is from genome assembly GCA_027917425.1 of Gastrophryne carolinensis. NCBI lineage: Eukaryota > Metazoa > Chordata > Amphibia > Anura > Microhylidae > Gastrophryne > Gastrophryne carolinensis. The sequence goes on from CM051235.1 coordinate 224,531,502, forward strand.
ACCAATTTTGAGAGAGCCGATTAGCTCTCACAAAATTGCCGCCAGGCCCTTAGATTCCAGGGCCCGGCAGCGTATTTCCATCCACTTTAATGCACCCACGTTAATCACTGTTATGATGCATCCATTTCTAATTCAGCATCTTTTATATGATATATTCCTTTAAATCAGTACACTTTTCATTCAGCATCACTCATCAAAAGTGCCACACTTAATTTGGCATCACTTCTATGATAAACTCCTCCCATTCATTGTCACTTCTATGATACCCCCTTTAATCGAGCAATACTTCTATTATTAATCCCTCTTATCCAGCATCTTAATCCCCCTCATTCAGCATCACTTCTATAATGCACCCCTCTCATTCAGCATCACTTCTATAATGCACCCCTCTCATTCAGCATCACTTCTATAATGCATCCCTCTCATTCAGCATCACTTCTATAATGCATCCCTCTCATTCAGCATCACTTCTATAATGCACCCCTCTCATTCAGCATCACTTCTATAATGCACCCCTCTCATTCAGCATCACTTCTATAATGCACCCCTCTCATTCAGCATCACTTCTATAATGCACCCCTCTCATTCAGCATCACATCTATAATGCACCCCTCTCATTCAGCATCACTTCTATAATGCACCCCTCTCATTCAGCATCACTTCTATAATGCACCCCTCTCATTCAGCATCACTTCTATAACGCACCCCTCTCATTCAGCATCACTGCTATAATGCACCCCTCTCATTCAGCATCACTTCTATAATGCACCCCTCTCATTCAGCATCACTTCTATAATGCATCCCTCTCATTCAGCATCACTTCTATAATGCACCCCTCTCATTCAGCATCACTTCTATAATGCATCCCTCTCATTCAGCATCACTTCTATAATGCACCCCTCTCATTCAGCATCACTTCTATAATGCATCCCTCTCATTCAGCATCACTTCTATAATTCATCCCTCTCATTCAGCATCACTTCTATAATTCATCCCTCTCATTCAGCATCACTTCTATAATGCACCCCTCTCATTCAGCATCACTTCTATAATACACCCCTCTCATTCAGCATCACTTCTATAATGCATCCCTCTCATTCAGCATCACTTCTATAATGCACCCCTCTCATTCAGCATCACTTCTATAATGCACCCCTCTCATTCAGCATCACTTCTATAATGCATCCCTCTCATTCAGCATCACTTCTATAATGCACCCCTCTCATTCAGCATCACTTCTATAATGCACCCCTCTCATTCAGCATCACTTCTATAATGCACCCCTCTCATTCAGCATCACTTCTATAATGCACCCCTCTCATTCAGCATCACTTCTATAATGCATCCCTCTCATTCAGCATCACTTCTATAATGCACCCCTCTCATTCAGCATCACTTCTATAATGCACCCCTCTCATTCAGCATCACTTCTATAATGCATCCCTCTCATTCAGCATCACTTCTATAATACACCCCTCTCATTCAGCATCACTTCTATAATGCATCCCTCTCATTCAGCATCACTTCTATAATGCATCCCTCTCATTCAGCATCACTTCTATAATGCACCCCTCTCATTCAGCATCACTTCTATAATGCACCCCTCTCATTCAGCATCACTTCTATAATGCACCCCTCTCATTCAGCATCACATCTATAATGCACCCCTCTCATTCAGCATCACTTCTATAATGCACCCCTCTCATTCAGCATCACTTCTATAATGCACCCCTCTCATTCAGCATCACTTCTATAACGCACCCCTCTCATTCAGCATCACTGCTATAATGCACCCCTCTCATTCAGCATCACTTCTATAATGCATCCCTCTCATTCAGCATCACTTCTATAATGCACCCCTCTCATTCAGCATCACTTCTATAATGCATCCCTCTCATTCAGCATCACTTCTATAATGCACCCCTCTCATTCAGCATCACTTCTATAATGCATCCCTCTCATTCAGCATCACTTCTATAATTCATCCCTCTCATTCAGCATCACTTCTATAATTCATCCCTCTCATTCAGCATCACTTCTATAATGCACCCCTCTCATTCAGCATCACTTCTATAATACACCCCTCTCATTCAGCATCACTTCTATAATGCATCCCTCTCATTCAGCATCACTTCTATAATGCACCCCTCTCATTCAGCATCACTTCTATAATGCACCCCTCTCATTCAGCATCACTTCTATAATGCATCCCTCTCATTCAGCATCACTTCTATAATGCACCCCTCTCATTCAGCATCACTTCTATAATGCACCCCTCTCATTCAGCATCACTTCTATAATGCACCCCTCTCATTCAGCATCACTTCTATAATGCACCCCTCTCATTCAGCATCACTTCTATAATGCATCCCTCTCATTCAGCATCACTTCTATAATGCACCCCTCTCATTCAGCATCACTTCTATAATGCACCCCTCTCATTCAGCATCACTTCTATAATGCATCCCTCTCATTCAGCATCACTTCTATAATACACCCCTCTCATTCAGCATCACTTCTATAATGCATCCCTCTCATTCAGCATCACTTCTATAATGCATCCCTCTCATTCAGCATCACTTCTTTAATGCATCCCTCTCATTCAGCATCACTTCTATAATGCACCCCTCTCATTCCGCATCACTTCTATAATGCACCCCTCTCATTCAGCATCACTTCTATAATGCACCCCTCTCATTCAGCATCACTTCTATAATGCATCCCCCTCATTCAGCATCACTTCTATAATGCACCCCTCTCATTCAGCATCACTTCTATAATGCACCCCTCTCATTCAGCATCACTTCTATAATGCACCCCTCTCATTCAGCATCACTTCTATAATGCACCCCTCTCATTCAGCATCACTTCTATAATGCACCCCTCTCATTCAGCATCACTTCTATAATGCACCCCTCTCATTCAGCATCACTTCTATAATGCACCCCTCTCATTCAGCATCACTTCTATAATGCACCCCTCTCATTCAGCATCACTTCTATAATGCACCCCTCTCATTCAGCATCACTTCTATATTGCACCCTTTCATTCAGCATCACTTCTATAATGCATCCCTCTCATTCAGCATCACTTCTATAATGCACCCCTCTCATTCAGCATCACTTCTATAATGCATCCCTCTCATTCAGCATCACTTCTATAATGCATCCCTCTCATTCAGCATCACTTCTATAATGCACCCCTCTCATTCAGCATCACTTCTATAATGCACCCCTCTCATTCAGCATCACTTCTTTAATGCACTCCTCTCATTCAGCATCACTTCTATAATGCACCCCTCTCATTCAGCATCACTTCTTTAATGCATCCCTCTCATTCAGCATCACTTCTATAATGCATCCCCCTCATTCAGCATCACTTCTATAATGCACCCCTCTCATTCAGCATCACTGCTATAATGCACCCCTCTCATTCAGCATCACTTCTATAATGCACCCCTCTCATTCAGCATCACTTCTATAATGCACCCCTCTCATTCAGCATCACTTCTATAATGCACCCCTCTCATTCAGCATCACTTCTATAATGCACCCCTCTAATTCAGCATCACTTCTATAATGCACCCCTCTCATTCAGCATCACTTCTTTTATGCACCCCTCTCATTCAGCATCACTTCTTTAATGCACCCCTCTCATTCAGCATTACTTCTATAATGCACCCCTCTCATTCAGCATCACTTCTATAATGCACCCCTCTCATTCAGCATCACTTCTATAATGCACCCCTCTCATTCAGCATCACTTCTATAATGCACCCCTCTCATTCAGCATCACTTCTATAATGCACCCCTCTCATTCAGCATCACTTCTATAATGCACCCCTCTCATTCAGCATCACTTCTATAATGCACCCCTCTCATTCAGCATCACTTCTATAATGCACCCCTCTCATTCAGCATCACTTCTATAACGCACCCCTCTCATTCAGCATCACTGCTATAATGCACCCCTCTCATTCAGCATCACTTCTATAATGCATCCCTCTCATTCAGCATCACTGCTATAATGCACCCCTCTCATTCAGCATCACTTCTATAATGCACCCCTCTCATTCAGCATCACTTCTATAATGCATCCCTCTCATTCAGCATCACTTCTATAATGCATCCCTCTCATTCAGCATCACTTCTATAATGCACCCCTCTCATTCAGCATCACTTCTATAACGCACCCCTCTCATTCAGCATCACTGCTATAATGCACCCTCTCATTCAGCATTACTTCTATAATGCATCCCTCTCATTCAGCATCACTTCTATAATGCACCCCTCTCATTCAGCATCACTTCTATAATACACCCCTCTCATTCAGCATCACTTCTATAATGCACTCCTCTCATTCAGCATCACTTCTTTAGTGCACCCCTCTCATTCAGCATCACTTCTATAATGCACCCCTCTCATTCAGCATCACTTCTATAATGCACCCCTCTCATTCAGCATCACTTCTATAATGCACCCCTCTCATTCAGCATCACTTCTATAATGCACCCCTCTCATTCAGCATCACTTCTATAATGCACCCCTCTCATTCAGCATCACTTCTGTAATGCATCCCTCTCATTCAGCATCACTTCTATAATGCACCCCTCTCATTCAGCATCACTTCTATAATGCACCCCTCTCATTCAGCATCACTTCTATAATGCACCCCTCTCATTCAGCATTACTTCTATAATGCATCCCTCTCATTCAGCATCACTTCTATAATTCATCCCTCTCATTCAGCATCACTTCTATAATTCATCCCTCTCATTCAGCATCACTTCTATAATGCACCCCTCTCATTCAGCATCACTTCTTTAGTGCACCCCTCTCATTCAGCATCACTTCTATAATGCACCCCTCTCATTCAGCATCACTTCTATAATGCACCCCTCTCATTCAGCATCACTTCTATAATGCACCCCTCTCATTCAGCATCACTTCTATAATGCATCCCTCTCATTCAGCATCACTTCTATAATGCACCCCTACCATTCAGCATCACTTCTATAATACACCCCTCTCATTCAGCATCACTTCTATAATGCACCCCTCTCATTCAGCATCACTTCTATAATGCATCCCTCTCATTCAGCATCACTTCTATAATGCACCCCTACCATTCAGCATCACTTCTATAATACACCCCTCTCATTCAGCATCACTTCTATAATGCACCCCTCTCATTCAGCATCACTTCTATAATGCACCCCTCTCATTCAGCATCACTTCTATAATACACCCCTCTCATTCAGCATCACTTCTATAATGCATCCCTCTCATTCAGCATCAATTCTATAATGCACCCCTACCATTCAGCATCACTTCTATAATACACCCCTCTCATTCAGCATCACTTCTATAATGCACCCCTCTCATTCAGCATCACTTCTATAATGCACCCCTCTCATTCAGCATCACTTCTATAATGCACCCCTCTCATTCAGCATCACTTCTATAATACACCCCTCTCATTCAGCATCACTTCTATAATGCACCCCTCTCATTCAGCATCACTTCTATAATGCACCCCTCTCATTCAGCATCACTTCTATAATGCACCCCTCTCATTCAGCATCACTTCTATAATGCACCCCTCTCATTCAGCATCACTTCTATAATACACCCCTCTCATTCAGCATCACTTCTATAATGCACCCCTCTCATTCAGCATCACTTCTGTAATGCACCCCTCTCATTCAGCATCACTTCTATAATGCACCCCTCTCATTCAGCATCACTTCTATAATACACCCCTCTCATTCAGCATCACTTCTATAATGCACCCCTACCATTCAGCATCACTTCTATAATACACCCCTCTCATTCAGCATCACTTCTATAATGCACCCCTCTCATTCAGCATCACTTCTATAATGCACCCCTCTCATTCAGCATCACTTCTATAATACACCCCTCTCATTCAGCATCACTTCTATAATGCATCCCTCTCATTCAGCATCACTTCTATAATGCACCCCTACCATTCAGCATCACTTCTATAATACACCCCTCTCATTCAGCATCACTTCTATAATGCACCCCTCTCATTCAGCATCACTTCTATAATGCACCCCTCTCATTCAGCATCACTTCTATAATGCACCCCTCTCATTCAGCATCACTTCTATAATACACCCCTCTCATTCAGCATCACTTCTATAATGCACCCCTCTCATTCAGCATCACTTCTATAATGCACCCCTCTCATTCAGCATCACTTCTATAATGCACCCCTCTCATTCAGCATCACTTCTATAATGCACCCCTCTCATTCAGCATCACTTCTATAATGCACCCCTCTCATTCAGCATCACTTCTATAATGCACCCCTCTCATTCAGCATCACTTCTATAATGCACCCCTCTCATTCAGCATCACTTCTATAATACACCCCTCTCATTCAGCATCACTTCTATAATGCACCCCTCTCATTCAGCATCACTTCTATAATGCACCCCTCTCATTCAGCATCACTTCTATAATGCACCCCTCTCATTCAGCATCACTTCTATAATGCATCCCTCTCATTCAGCATCACTTCTATAATGCACCCCTCTCATTCAGCATCACTTCTATAATGCATCCCTCTCATTCAGCATCACTTCTTTAATGCATCCCTCTCATTCAGCATCACTTCTATAATGCAACCCTCTCATTCAGCATCACTTCTATAATGCACCCCTCTCATTCAGCATCACTTCTATAATGCACCCCTCTCATTCAGCATTACTTCTATAATGCATCCCTCTCATTCAGCATTACTTCTATAATGCACCCCTCTCATTCAGCATTACTTCTATAATGCACCCCTCTCATTCAGCATCACTTCTATAATGCACCCCTCTCATTCAGCATCACTTCTTTAATGCACCCCTCTCATTCAGCATCACTTCTATAATGCACCCCTCTCATTCAGCATCACTTCTATAATGCACCCCTTTCATTCAGCATCACTTCTATAATGCACCCCTCTCATTCAGCATTACTTCTATAATGCACCCCTCTCATTCAGCATCACTGCTATAATGCATCCCTCTCATTCAGCATCACTTCTATAATACACCCTTCTCATTCAGCATCACTTCTATAATGCAACCCTCTCATTCAGCATCACTTCTATAATGCAACCCTCTCATTCAGCATCACTTCTATAATGCAACCCTCTCATTCAGCATCACTTCTATAATGCACCCTCTCATTCAGCATCACTTCTTTAATGCACCCCTCTCATTCAGCATTAATTCTATAATGCACCCCTCTCATTCAGCATTACTTCTATAATGCACCCCTCTCATTCAGCATCACTTCTTTAATGCACCCTTCTCATTCAGCATCACTTCTATAATGCATCCCTCTCATTCAGCATCACTTCTATAATGCATCCCTCTCATTCAGCATCACTTCTATAATGCATCCCTCTCATTCAGCATCACTTCTTTAATGCACCCCTCTCATTCAGCATTACTTCTATAATGCACCCCTCTCATTCAGCATTACTTCTATAATGCACCCCTCTCATTCAGCATCACTTCTTTAATGCACCCTTCTCATTCAGCATCACTTCTATAATGCATCCCTCTCATTCAGCATCACTTCTATAATGCATCCCTCTCATTCAGCATCACTTCTATAATGCATCCCTCTCATTCAGCATCACTTCTTTAATGCACCCCTCTCATTCAGCATTACTTCTATAATGCACCCCTCTCATTCAGCATCACTTCTTTAATGCACCCTTCTCATTCAGCATCACTTCTATAATGCATCCCTCTCATTCAGCATCACTTCTATAATGCATCCCTCTCATTCAGCATCACTTCTATAATGCATCCCTCTCATTCAGCATCACTTCTTTAATGCACCCCTCTCATTCAGCATTACTTCTATAATGCACCCCTCTCATTCAGCATTACTTCTATAATGCACCCCCCTCATTCAGCATCACTTCTATAATGCACCCCTCTCATTCAGCATCACTTCTATAATACACCCCTCTCATTCAGCATCACTTCTATAACGCACCCCTCTCATTCAGCATCACTTCTATAATGCATCCCTCTCATTCAGCAACACTTCTATAATGCACCCCTCTCATTCAGCATCACTTCTATAATGCACCCCTCTCATTCAGCATCACTTCTTTAATGTACCCCTCTCATTCAGCATCACTTCTATAATACACCCCTCTCATTCAGCATCATTTCTATAATGCACCCTTCTCATTCAGCATCACTTCTATAATGCACCCCTATCATTCAGCATCACTTCTATAATGCACCCCTCTCATTCAGCATCACTTCTATAATGCATCCCTCTCATTCAGCATCACTTCTATAATGCACCCCTCTCATTCAGCATTACTTCTATAATGCACCCCTCTCGTTCAGCATCACTTCTATAATGCACCCCTCTCATTCAGCATTACTTCTATAATGCACCCCTCTCGTTCAGCATCACTTCTATAATGCACCCCTCTCATTCAGCATCACTTCTATAATGCACCCCTCTCATTCAGCATCACTTCTATAATGCACCCCTCTCATTCAGCATCACTTCTATAATGCACCCCTATCATTCAGCATCACTTCTATAATGCACCCCTCTCATTCAGCATCACTTCTATAATGCACCCCTCTCATTCAGCATCACTTCTATAATGCACCCCTATCATTCAGCATCACTTCTATAATGCCTCCCTCTCATTCAGCATCACTTCTTTAATGCACCCCTACCATTCAGCATCACTTCTATAATGCACCCATTCATTCAGCATTACTTCTATGATGCAAAACGGGTGGAGGAAACTGCTGATTACTATGAGTAACAGGCTTATTTCATTCCGAAAAACACATGCCGGCAGCGTCCGTCATGTTTTTGATCAATGAAAGAGTCAGCAAAAATTAAGGTCAAAACAACAAAAATTTGGATATTGGGCCCCAAAGTTTAGCAAAAACAAAAAACCCAAAACATTGGAGTTAAATTATTAATCATTAATATGCAAACAAACAAGGCAGAACATCTGAGACAAAACATTGGGCAAAAAATGTTAAGGATTAACTGGAATCAGAACATCCCCCCCCAAAAAATAAACCACAAAGAATGGAGAACATAGGTTCTGGTGCATAGAGCTTTGCAGAAAACACAAAAGCTGGCCAGATTAAATTGCTAGGGAAAAACACCAAAGGAAAGGAGAGAAACATGGGGGACCATCGGGAGCAGTTAAGTGCTTAGCTAGACAAATGCGCATGCAGCAGTGGCATTTGCTCTTCAAAACAGCAGATGTATCCTGTGGAACTTTGGGGTGTGTGGGACCCCTATCTGTTTGCGCCTTGTGGAAGACACACATTGCGCTCCCGTGCAATTCACACGTGCATCCAGCATGTGCAAGTAGCCATGAATCATACGCTTAGACGCATGGTAAGTGGTTTACCTTTCTCAGACCTGTTGTATCCTGTTATGTTTTGCTCTGAACTCTTTTGTCCTTTTGACACCTGGTGTGTCTTGCTCTGCCCTGTTGTGTCCTGCCGAGACCTTTTAAGCATTGCTATGACCTGTTGTGTCAGCTGGGACCTTCTTTGCCTTGCTCTGCTAAGAACCCCTGTGTCTAGCTCTGAACTGTTCGATCTTGCTTAGACCAGCTTTGCCTTGCTTTGAGCAAATACCAAATGATCTACAGCTCAATGCCACCCATATATATAGATATATATACATATATATATTGCATATCAATATGGTAGGGACTTTAGATTGTAAGCTCCTTTGGGCACTGGGCCTGATCTGGAAGATCTCATCTTTTCTGGGCAGCGCACTATTAATACGAAGAAGACACCACTTTAGCCTCAGCTCAGCCATCTCCCGAGAGCGATTTCAAATTCAGCCAGCTCGAGCTATAGTAGGACAACACAGCTGCCATTGTGCGGTGGGTAATTCAAGATCCACGCTGTAAAATCTGATTATCCGGCACAATGCGCTCCGGCCCCTGGGAAGCGATCTAACAATAGGGATTTGGCCGGGGGATCTGGAAGTTGTTGCTGAGGGTTGAGAAATCTGAGAGGCCCTGGCAGCCCTTGTATTGCCGCGTCTGGCCCCGTACCCGGCTTAGCTCACTCTCTGCCGCTTGCCATGGAAGACACATGTTCCTCATTTCTCCCATTATTTATGAAAGCTCCCTCTCCTCTTGCAGAAACCCCACCAGGTTTGGCACATGGAGTGTTACTTTACCTCCGAGCTCCAAATCTGCTGATTCAGGCTTGCTGTGCACACGCCTTGCAAGAGTGATGGCGCTGGCCTCCCAGCTTCAGATATCAGCATGGCCCCCATCTGCGGAAAGCTGTGGTGGTTGTGTATTTCCATTAACATGCTGTAGCCTGTATTCTGTGCCCTCCCTGCACATCCCTAGGACAGGGGACAGTTGCCTCCCGTTAAAGCGAACCTAAGCTTTCCATATAACTGTCCCCGAATCCCAAATTTAGTAGATACTCTTCTTCTCCCTATGGAGCTCTGTATTATGGGGGACAGGAAACGGGTGCACTTTGCAGTGATGCATGTCCTCTATCGGAGGTATAGCTTTTCGGTACTGAGAAAGAGCCATCAAAAAGGGGGAGGTTCAGCAAGGTTTATCAGGGGATACGGGGAGGCCGATTCATTAATAGCGCCAGGGAGCGACAGGTCATACCTGGCGCTGTGATGGGATTAGTAGCGGCGCTGTTCGTTGCAGTCGGCTACATGATGAATCCCGCGCTAGCTGACGCTCTCGCCGGCGCTAGCCTCATTTAGTGTGATAAATGCGTCATTGTGACCGCCGCCGGGCGTACTTGAGTCGGTAGCCGCCGTTAGCTGTCGGTACCTGGCGCTCGTCAGACACTACCTGGCGCTAGCCCTTGATAAATAAGGGCCAAAGTGCTGTTGGGCATCAGACAGTACAGGGCAAGCAGAAAGCAGCAAATTTAACCCTTTGGAATGTCCTTTTAAGTATCATATGCTCAACCTGTGGCCCTTGGCGCCATCCGATGTGGCCCCTGACCTTATTTTAGGAAGGTCAGAGAGATAAATAGATTTGGTGAGTAAAGGTAAATAGCCGCTCAGTAAGAATCATGGGTTGCATGGAGAGTGATATGGGATGGGCCCATTGCCATATAGAGGTGGCAGTGGCGGCTTGGATCTGTTTTTTTTTAAATGTTTCCACTCTTGTATGAGTGTACGAGTCTATACATGCATTGCAATCCTTCTGTAAAGTTTCCGTCCGTTCGTACGGCAGATTACGAATACGAGTATTTTCCATCATTTTCCAGCGTGACTTTTCCGTTTCATTCTCACATGTTACAACGTAGGCTTTCGCTTTTGCCCTTTTCCCATCGTATCCTCCCACAAATCCTTTACGTTTCCCGTTAGATTCTGTTTCCCTTTTTCAATAAATATTCGTCCAGACGGAAATCCTTACGATCTTGCGCCTGCGCACTACAAACTTAACTCATTAAAGTGCTCGCCTACATATTTGCCACCCTCACTTCTACTACAATGTTTAGCTAAATCACTTAGCACTATCCTCCATCTTCCCTTTTGGACCCTTAAAGCTCACCCAAACCACTTAGCACTATCCTCCATATTCCCTTTTGGACCCTTAAAGCTCACCCAAATGACTTAGCACTATCCTCCATCTTCCCTTTTGGGACCCTTAAAGCTCACCCAAATCACTTCTCGGTCATGTGAATATTCATCTTTAAATATTTCTGGGCCCATTAGTTTTGTGTTAATATATTTTGTAAATGAAATGACACTGTAACATTTTTTTTTATTCCATTATAAAATATAACATTTTTAAACATTTTGAAAATTTCAAATTTTTACAACTATAAAAAACATAACATTATTCTTCATCTGTGGTCCCCAACGAGTTGCGCAGCTCCTGCATCTCGCCCACCAACTGAAGGACCCTGACACTCAGTTGTGCCACTCTGGCACGTGTGGTCCCTGTTAAAAAACGTAAATTTAAATATTGGTATAACCTTGTTGGAGTCATACTGCAGTGCCCCCCCCCCCCCCGTATGGTCCAAATACCTAAATCTGGACTTCAGAAGCCAGAGTTCCCTCGCCACCACGGCCCAGGTTTTGCATAGTGCCTGATTAGAGAACCCCTGGCCCGCATTCTGCAGGCAAAGAACAGGCATCAGGAGCAAGGGCAGGAGTGGATATCCAGAATCCCCTGAAAGAATTTAAAAATACTAACATAAAATACACATTCTAAGCTACAATATTGTTTAACATGTCATCAAGGGCTAAAAACAGCCATAGGTTAAGACATGAGTCATCAACTATATTCATTGCCATACAGTGAAAATGGATTGATGGAATGTGAGCAAACTTACCCAGGAGCCATCCACCAGATAATTCTCCTGACTCAAACTGACGAAATAAGCCAGAGCTCTGCAATATATAAGCATCATTGGACGACCCTGGATGCCCTGCAAGAACACTGAGGAATCGTATAGCTGGACCAAACACTGCTTGTATGTTGTGCGAGTAGCACATCTTGCGGTTCCTGCAACCAAATATAAAATAATTGCACAAAGCAAAGGTAACCGACTAAAACAAGAACTCCTACAACAAATTAAGATTCAAGTTCAACAATCCAAATATAATTCACAAAGGACAAATGGGAAAATAAAGGTTTACATGCTAAGGACTAATTAAGGTCAGCATTAAAATGCTTCTATAAGGCATACATGAAATGTATTGATTTAGGTATGCATTGCTATACAATTTATGGCCTCGGCCATGCGGATACATGCAATGCCTTGGTGCTAAAGGCGCGCAGACTCCTCCACATAGCCGCAAAACATGTTCAACAATAGCAATCCGAGCCCTCAAAGGTCCCGTAAGTGGATCGGAAATGAAACGGATTTATAGGGTGGTGGTCCGTCGGAAATCAGCTCTCTGAATCAGACGCAAGACCATCCCAACAACGTAAGTTATCTGAACGAACGAAAAATATCAGATTTTGTTTGGAAAATGATCCGAACTAACGGAAATGATCCGATTTGCTTTCGTTCATCGAAAGCGCATATACGCATTTTCCCGAACGTTCGTACGAATGAAAAATGAACGAAAAAAAGCAAAAAAATGACAAACACCCACTAAAACTTTTACAGACAGCTACGGAAGTGCAGACGAATTTGTATCTGAATCGAGCCTATTGAGTGTGCAAAACCACCCCTGGGTAAAATCTCTGGCACCATAAAAAGAGTTTGTTCTATATTTAATTGTATGCTTGTATGTTTAGCATTGGTAGGCATTGGGATGGGGTGAGTATTGGGAATACAGTTACGATTTGGAACTGATGGGGGGTGAGCCATATATATGGGCCTCCATATATTTGGAGAAGTCAGGCAATCAGCACGTGTATTGGTAGCATGTGAGGATTGTTAGATATAAATGTGGTAATGACATATCTTCCAACTTTTTAGGGTGGGAAAGAGGGACATTTGTTAAAAATGAACTGCGCCACCTCATTGAGGGATGGATAGGAGATAGGATGTAACAGTAACATCAGTATCAATATACATCAGTATAAACACTTTGAATAGGCAAATTAATCATTTATTGATGCAGATCTGCATGTTACACCTCAAAGAGGGACATATGAGATCAATGAGGGACATGGACTCAAATGAGGGACAGTCCCAACAAATGAGGGACAATTGAGAGGTATGGGTAATGGGGGGGGGGGTTGAAGGACCTTTGAGTAAAACAAATCTATGGCGCGTGTGCATAAATTCTTTGTTATGTTATTTAAAATGAAAAATTTGATATTCTGAACCTATTTTCTCTGGCCTGCGACCATGTTTCAAGACACCTATATGACCTGTGCTCTTCAAAATCTTGATTACCCCTGCTTTAAACTGGACTTTCAACATCATTTAATTAAAAGCCCAAACCCTTAAAAACCTAATCCCCAGCATCTAAAATTAATATATTTTAAGTTTTTATTTGCTGCAACTCTGTTCAGGGTTCTAGGAAACGGGCACCGCCATCTTGCCTCAGAAGCATCATATACTGAGGAGAGGAAGGGGGTGGGCAAGTGCAGGGGGTGGACTATAGCTGTGCTTCGCACAGACAGAGCAGAGCTGGGCAATGTGGGCAATCTGTATGTAGGGGGTGAGGGAAACATACAAAATATTCAGGGTTAAGGTCTGCTTTAATTTATTTGTTCAGAATTCATATTCCAATTCATATGCTTTATGTTCTATATAAGTCGCACTATTGCTTATATAGTGACAAGAAAAAGCCAGATGTTACAATTTTACTACAGGAAATGTATTACTAATTATTGGCCATTTATTAAGGAGTGGGAGTCGGTGCAGGAGTCGGGAGCTGATAAAACTGAGGAGTGGGAGTCGGGCTTTGGCTTTCACAGCCCTGGAAGTCATTGCAGGCTGCTGTCATTGGAAGAAAGCCCATGCATGCGCCATTGGAGCCTGAACAGGTGAGTTTTTATGGGCAAATGGGGGTTTCACACAAATTACGATGTCCTGGTGGCACGGAACAAAACTCGGGAAGGTCAAATTCTCTGGTTGTGTTTCACTTTAACACACAAAAACTGCAGTAAAAATATTTTGTTCTAGTTTTTCCTAAAAAAATCACCTGCACCTACAATGGGATATTTTACAAGTGAGTTACATCACTTTAAAGTGGTTCAAAACTCAGCTCTATCGGACAGATCGATTCCCTCCCCAGGGGTATCTAAAATCAGGATGCCTCACTGTGTGACACCCCCCAGGTTGCCCCATTCACTTACCTTGATTCCTGGTTCAACGGCGCATGTGCAGGCCGTGGCCGCATCCCCGCTATCCCTCTAGCGGGGGTATGCAGCCGCCAGCGCGCCCGATCGGGGTGCTCCGGGGGGAAGGACCAAAACCCAAGATTTTGACTATCCACTTTAATAAGGTAAGAATGATTGTTTGACAGTATGGAGAAAACAGCACCCTATGGGGTATGCAGAAAAAAGATGACACATTCTTTAGCATGCCCCACAGGAGTATTTTTAGAGTGAACTAATTCCCTTTCAGACATCTGTATATTATGCTAAAGTCCCCTATTTGATAACATAATGTATAATTAGCGTGAAGGAAGAATGCCTTTTTAAATAGTATGAAGGCATTTAAAGATCTGTATGAATGGATTTAAACATCTGTTTATAATACTAGAAGTCCCTTGAAAGAAGAATATCCCTAGAACCAGATGTCACATTTAGTAAATAAGTTATCTTTAAGGTGAATAAACCCTTAATGGGATACAGAAGGCAAAGGCAATTATTAGACCATTTTCTGCCTATGTATGGCACTGTCCTAAACAGTTTTCTATTTTTAAACTGAAGAAGAAAGGGCCCAGATATCAAGGTTTACAGTTTCACCTTATGATTTACCATTTGAAATATTTGGATGGGGCTCTGTGATGTCACATAATAATCAGCACATCGGGCAGGGTCTATGTGGGGCTTTAGACCACCAACTTAGCCCTATGATTTGTGGTCTATGGCAAAGAAGTTCAAAGGGCGTGCCACTACTCTTTGCCTTGTTTCTACTTTCAGGAGTAGCTGTGTTCTGACAGGAAGGGAGAGGGCAGCCATGTTGAGATGAGCTGCTGAATGACAGTTTTTGCACTTAGAGACCCTCTAAACATATATTGTAAAATAAAAGAAACATCTCAAACATCTTAGAGAATGGTGGATGCCCTGGGATCTAAAAGGCTCCAGGGAAGCCGATGTTCTCATCCCTGGGGCATCCCTGCTATACCTTTAGCTGAGAATAGTACCCACACCAAGTATTTATGAACCAAATTATCAGTAAAATGAAGTCCAAAATTACTCAGAACTACTTACGAGGCCCACACCTCCACAGCAGTCATGCACCCCACACAACATTGCTGGAATATTCTGTATAATCAGATTTGCCTCAATTACTTTCTTGGACCAAAACTCAGGATTTTAACTATCCTGGGTTTTGGTCCTTTCCCCCGGGGCACCCCGATCAGGGGTATCCAGATTCGTGTGTAAAACCCACCCAGGTTGCCCGAAAACTCACCTTCGGTCCAAAGACGCATGCGCGAGCAGTGGCTGCATCCCCGCTATTCCTTTAGCAGGTATTTGTGAATGGGCGGTGCGGGCACGCTCTCTGGGTAGCGGGGGATGTGGCCACTAGCACGCTCAGATCCACTCACATTAAACAAGCTCTTGAACAAAGGGGCGGGAGCAGACCAGAGTGCGCTGACTGCATAAGAGGCTGCGCATGCGCCGTAGGGCCGAGGAAGGGTGAGTGAGATTGGGCGACCTGTGGGGGTTCACACAGTGGGGCGTCCCCAATCGGGGGGCAAAGACCAAAACCCAGGATAGTCAAAATCCTTTAAAGGGGACCAAAACCCATTTTTTTCTTAGTCTGCTTTACTTGTGGATCCCAATTTGTATGAAGCCCCATGGATCAGCGGTCACTCTGCAATCTATTCTGAATGCAAACAAGGTCAGATAGGCCTGGAGCAGGAGCATGCGGATGCCAAGCTGACACATGCCCTGCGGCCAGATTAGTAGGTGTACTGAGTGAACTGGAGGAGGGGTTCACAGAGTGGGGTATGCTAAATCTTAATATTGAGTAAAGAGCCCTTTTCTAAAACAAAAAGTGTTTACATAGCGAATTAAGACCAAGGTATCCCTCATTATGCTTGGTTAGTAGGCCATGTAAAACATCTTTTTTTGTCTCTATGCTATCCCAAGTGCTCAAAAAGATGCCACTGAACATGCAACGCTTGGGTATAGCTTCTAACATACACAAAGCCATCACTTTCTACTTGTGGATACATGTTGTGGCCTTGTGGCCCTTATCAGCACAAACCTTTTTTAGTCTATGCTTTCCCAAATGCTAAGAAACCCACTGGCGTGCAATGCTTAGTGTGACAATTGCACGTGTTGATCAGACCTCTTGATCGTTCATCTGAGCAAACCGGCCAGTCGTACTCCACGTGTGTCACCGCAACGTTAGACTTCAATTGGCAACACGCGTGGCTATAAAATGCTGCCACCAGAACACAAACAGAGTTCATCTATATCTAAGCCACACACAACACAATCAGATCGAACAAATCGATCGACCCACAACCACTTCCAGGCAGGGGGCGATCGAGTGTCCTAGACAAGTAATGTAGTCAGGCTCATCACAACTAGTGAGAGCTTTTTAGATCCTTAATTCAGAGCATCGGTGACTCTCTGCTGTATTTTCAGAATTTATTTAAACAAAAAACAGAAAACCACAAAACAAGAAAAGAGGTGCAAGGTTATAAAACAGGATTAACTATAAACACGGATCAAATAAATAGATAGCAATTACAAATAAAAAAGGAAAATATACTTAAGAGTCTGTCTGGGCTGTGGTTCAATCAAATCAATTGTCTCTCAGTCCTCACACGTCTCCCAAAGACCCACGGTTCCTGGTCTCCTCCTTAGATGTTAAAAGGGAGCATGTGTCACCCTTGATGGTAAGATTCAAGTGTCTCTGGCCATTCTTGCCAGCCATGCTTATAGGCCTTAGAGAGGGGGTCTCCCTACCCCTCCTACCAGGGGGCTGTTGTTGGTATCACAACCTGTCTCAGAATATACCAGTCTAATTTCTACTATATGATAATGATTGAACACATTCCAAGGGAGGGGGTGACACAAGCAGCAGAGGAACTTTGGGACTTTGTGATCTGTTGATGTGATTTGTTTATTTGGTTTCCACGCTGGGGGTTTTATTACCCCAAAACCACTCTGCAGTTATTACTAGGTGGAGGGAAGTGAGTAGGAGAGGACACATTTGAGTGGTTATCACCATTGACCAAGCATGTATAGCTGTGAGGGTGAGATGAAGGTGAAACTCAAGTGGGAGGGGGACAATAAATGAGGGGTTTACACCAAGCAGGCAGGTCAGCCAAGGTCTGTATATATATATATATATATATATATATATATATATATATATATATATATATTATACACATCTCTCTCTCTCTCTCTCTATATATATATATATATATATATATATATATATATATATATATACATATACACATACAGACACATTAATTACTGGTTTGGTCACACTTAGCCCAAGCTAAGAGATTTGAATCTCCTACCAACACCCGACGATGACACAACTCTGAGTGTGCACATTGTATAACTCATTTGTTGTCATTTATGCATCCTGAGAGGTGGTTTTATAAATGCCACCTAGGAATTATTATTAATAATAATAATAATAATAATAATAGTTAATTTACAGAGCACCATCATCTTACATGGTGCTGTACAAGGTAAGCAGGTAAAGCCTGCCGTTATTGTGATTTTATATCCGTAGAAAGGCAATTGGACACTGCAGAAATAGCTTGGTGCTTACAGACAGGGCTGCTCCAGGGGAGGCAGAGTTTATAAAACAGGTTCCAAAGTTGCTGATTAAGGGCCCACCCGGGCCTGAAACGCGTAACGCTCCACATTACATATGGTTCAGGCTATGGATACCCTATTTCATTGATTGATGCTTATTTTAAAGAGTCTTCAATAAAGCTAAAGTTTTATGGATACGCTGGACAAACCTTCTGTTTCTATATCTACAAATTTTGGTGGAGGACTTTCAGGATCTCCCCTGTCCGTGCAGACAAGAGGTTGGTGAGCTGGCTAAACTGCTACCTTTTAACCAAAGTTGCTGTCCACCTTACAGCCAGAAATATCAAGCCTTTGTTGATTTTTTCAAACCTTTTTTTTTTCACCAGCGTACTGAGATCAACAAAAGAGGATCAAACACATTGAAATGAAAGGCGGGCTCCGCTGTTGACACGGCAGCCTTTAAGCTGATCTTGTTGTTGGGTGGAATGACCTCATGGCAAAACCTTCACAGGACAACACTCGTCTTTCAACAAATAAATTCCTGTCACTCACATGCGCATGTTGGCGTTACTCGTGAGATCTCTCGCACCTGCCGTCTGTTTACTGAAAGCTGCATCTGTAACCTGCCTTAAAGCCCAACTCCAAGCTAAACTTTTATCTTAGTTCTGGTGATCTGCAATCAGAGATGTACATGACTGGGCTAGCGTTCCATATGCCCTGCGTCATACCTCACCTACCAAATAACGAGTCCAGACCACCATGTCGTTGGAATGATTACATTTAATCGGCCACAGCCCAAACATATATATAAACAACATTTTACAAGCAGTAAAGAGTCCCCCTATTGTTCCGGGTCTGAGAAGCCTAGGATCCCAAGAATGACGGGAAGGGGAGGGAACAAAATTAACATCCCGACCCCCACCAAGCGGAAGCCAACATAAACTTGGCCGCAAAACCTCCTAGGCCAGGGAGCTTAATCGGGCTAACCGCCAGTGACCAAAAACATCCCCTTCCCTACCAGAACCCCAACATCCGAAATTGTTTTACCAACTCGTCCAGGCCGGTTTCCACAGAAACAGCCGCATACCCTACCCGTGGAAATGCTACCTCAGACCCGAAACCCGAGAGGAGACCCGCCAAAGCCAAGCAGCGCTGAGACCTTAGCGCTGCTTGGCCCGCCACAACTCCACCGCCATATCGATCCGCTCCTTCAATGACATGTTAAACAAGTCGTTCCCCATGTCATTCAAGTGAACCCCATCGGATCGATAGAACCCCCTCATCCCCTCTACCTCGATGTGGCGCACTCTCAAACTCCCGTTCAGTCTCACAAACCTCGCTATCGCCTTGTTGACCTTAACCCGAACCTTCTCGATGGCCGCCAAGTCTCTAGCGTGTCGCCAGGCAAAACGAGGGACAATTTGAGACCACACCAATACCACTCCTGGAAATACACCCAGAAAAAACAACAAGTCCCGCGTTATGGACTTGATCAGGTGCCGCATCGGCACCTTCCCCACATCATTCCCCCCAGCGTGAATGACCAAAACCCCCGGTGGCCCCTTCCTTGCCGCCACACGCATTGGGTGCTCTCGCATGTCCTCCCAGCACATGCCTCTCACACCGGCCCAGCTCAACCGAGCCCGATCTTCCGGAATCCACAGCTGCATGCCATTCCTCCGAACCACCGCTCGCCGAGCCGACCAGTAAACATATGAATGCCCGACGATCACGACTGAGCACGCCGATTCTAAAACAAAATTAAGGAAAAGAAGGGGAGGGAGGGAGGTGGGAAGATGTTATCAACCGATCCACACAATCACCTGTACAACCGATCAATCCTGTCCGGCCAAATGTACCGCCGAAACCGCTCTGACTCCCACCTCCCTAACTTCTTTATTATGTCATCCGGCAGCCCCAGCCTAGCCGCCTCTGTTGCGGCCCCAATGCGAAACGAGTGAGTACCGTACTCGCTGCTTGCCAGCCCCATCTCCTCCAGACATCTCCTAAAAACTGCCAAAAACTGGAACCGCGATAGGAAGGAACCATCCTCGTGCATGAGCAGCGGACCGTCCCTCCTCGGCCTTACCCCCAGGAACTCCTCGACGGCAGAAGCCGGGCATGAATCACAGTGCAGCAATCTCCCTAAAAAGATACTGACCCCCCGCCCCTTTTGATCCGTCTTAGACCGTCTTATGGGTACCCTCACCCCTTCTGCAGACGTCACTGTGTCATCCAAACCCAATCCCCCGGGTACCCGCTTGTTAGGACTCACCAACTCCCCCACCCTCAAAGCACCAAAAAACGCCAGGGAGAATGCCACCCTAAACAAACGCACCTCAAAACCTGACGTACAAACCCGGGGCAAAACACTAAAAATCCCCCCCAACAAACCCCACGAGACAGGCCGTCTGTTATCAGCCATCTTGTGCTCCTTCCGCCAACCCTTCAGTGCCTGGCGCACCCAAAAAGCTTTAGTCATATCCGCCCCACCCCTCAAGTCGGCACAAGAACGCCAAAGCCGACAATTTCTTGTCAACCAAAGCCGGGGTCGCGCCTCCCGCCAACAAATCACTTACATACCAGATCAACAACCCTTGCCTATCGTCCTCCGTTCCAGGCACCCCGAACTCCTCCACCAAGTCCCACCACTGCTGCCACATCTTCACATACGACCCCCACGTAGACGGTGCAACCAGCCAACCGGGGCATGACTCGCCGGCTTCCCTCGCCTCGGGTGCCAATTTTCTGAAGCGCTCCCACTGCAAACGAGAAAGAGCATAAGCTATCCCGTTCTCCACCCCAGCCACATGCGCCGCCCTACACCACACGTTGTACCGCAAACATCCCAACACCAGCTGCCTGAGCAGCACCACGACCGGTAATGAAGACGAAGTCTGCGTGTTAACTGCCGCAACCACCAACATATTGTCTGACCGAAAACAAACCGCCTTGTTCCTCAGCACCTCCCCCCACAGGGTCACCGCCACCACCAGTGGGAATAATTCCAAAAAAGCCAAATTCCTCACCAGGGCCGATTCCATCCACCGTCCTGGCCAGGGACCCGCACACCATCTCCCCTCCAAGTAGGCCCCGAAACCGACCGAGCCCGCCGCATCTGTGAAGAGCTCAAGCTCATCATTTGCCCTCACCGGTTCCAGCCAGTAGGCCAGCCCGTCAAAGGACTCCAGGAAAGTGATCCACATCCTGATACCCTCCTTCATTGCCGCTGTCAACCGGATGAAGTGATGCGGCTCTCGAACCCCCGCCGTCGCCAGTGATAGACGTCTGGTAAACACCCGACCCATAGGCAAAACTCGGCATGCGAAGTTCAACTTTCCGAGCACCGACTGCAGCTGCACTAACGTGACCTTCTTCACCCCCAGGGCCCCCACCAAACCCCCAACCAAATCCTCAATTTTATCCCTCGGCAACCTACATACCCTTTTCCCAGTGTCGATCTCGATCCCCAGGAATGTTATCACGGTTGCCGGGCCCTCCGTTTTGTCGTGAGCAACCGGCACCCCAAAACCCCCAAACACATTTAACATGGTTGCCAACAACAATTCGCATACTCTGGTGCCCCCCGGCCCTACGCACAAAAAATCGTCCAAGTAGTGGGTGACGGACCCCACGCCTGCTCTCTCCTTCACCACCCACTCCAAGAACGAACTAAAAGCTTCAAAGTAGGCGCACGAAATTGAACACCCCATCGGGAGACACCGATCCATGTAATACCCCCCCTCGAAAAAACACCCCAAAAGATACAAGCTATCCGGATGCACTGGCAGCAACCGAAACACAGATTGGATATCGGTTTTTGCCATCAATGCCCCGGGGCCTGCCTCCCTTACCATAGCCAGAGCGAAGTCAAATGACGTATACGACACCGATGACAGCTCTCTGTCTATACCATCATTCACCGACCCACCCCTCGGAAAAGACAGGTGGTGTATGAGACGAAATTTGCCTGGCTCCTTCTTGGGCACAACCCCCAACGGGGACACCACCAGATCCTCCAGAGGGGGGTCATCGAATGGGCCAACCATCCGCCCCAAAGAAACCTCCTTCTCCAACTTTTCCCTAATCACCTCAGGTCGCTCCCGAGCCAATTTCAGATTCTTAAGCCAGCGCACCCTAGGAGGCACTGCACATGGAATCCGAAAACCCAACTCGAAACCCTCATCCAGTAATCGAGCCGCCCCCTGATCATGGTACTTATTTAACCAGGGGCGCATCTCTGCCACCCTCACCGGGGATACCCCTTTTTCCAGGACCCTCGTTCCCTCTGCGGCCCCCCCCCCGACCCTTCTTAAAACATCTCCCAGCGGAGTGGCTCCCGCCGCAGCTTGAACATTCGTGCCGGAATTTGCACGTGGGCCCCCATTTGCAGAAGGAGTCATTGAAGGCCCAACACAAACCACGTCTGGCCAAATCCGGCCCTCCCGACCCCATTGAAGTGGCGGCCCCTTGAAAGGGAGAGGATATCCCCCCCCGGTAGCTGGGTATATCCCCCCCCCTCGCATTCATCACCCTCAACCACAGCCCTATATCCCTATGATCCCACCCCAACCCCTCACTAATCGACATCCGTTGCCGGAACTGCTCGTCGTACCGAAGCCAGGCCAAACACCCATACACTCGGTGGGCCTCCCAAATGGCGTCCAAATAGCAAAAAAGCGACGAGCAGTGTTCCAGGTTCTTTTTCCCAATAACGCTCGCAAGTATAGCAAACGCCTGCAGCCAATTACCGAAAGTCCTCGGGATCAACCGAAAGCGCCTCCTATCCTCCTCCTCTTCCTTCCGGTACTCCTTCCCCTTTTCCCACCCCTCAATCGCGAAACGCTCCAAGGGCAGTAACGTAAATATGTCCACGTACTCCCTACGCCATATTTTGTCCTTCACCTCCTGTTTTAAGTGCCCTCCAAGTGGACCCTCGAAACACACGTAGGTGTGTTCCTTGGCCGAATCCGAAATCGGTAGGGACCTATCCCCCCCCCCCTAATTCGCCCAAACCCGGATCATCTGAATTCCCCCCACCCCTGCTATCTACCTGCGCTGCCCCTTGCTGCAAAGCCCCCCCCCCCGGCGCCACTCAACACCCCCGGCACCCCTGGCGCCCACACCGCCGCCGGACCCTGCGGCACCCCCTTAGACCCCCCACGCTCCCCTGACTCCCACCTGGCTAACAACTCCCTTAGCCCGGCCATAAAACCTGCCACCCCTGCGCCATCCGCGCCTGACACCCCGCTCCTAGCTTGCGATAAAGACATAAAATCGGCGATAATTTGTGGCTCACCCTGCCGAGCGATCAGGCCGCTTGGTCCTCCCGCGCGTTGATCCAAACCCTGGGTCGCTGGGCCTGACTGGCCCAGCGACCCGCTTCCCACTGGACGTCCCGCCGCCACCGCCTCTCATGGTGCCGCCGCCACGCTGCCGGAAGATGATGGCTGCCTGCTGACGCTCGCCGCCACGGGCCGGCCACTTGCCCGGCTGCCGCCGTCTTCCAACCACCATCCTGGTGCCTCGACCGCTGCGCCGCCCGACACCGCGTCCTGGTCGACCACCGCCTGCGGAGAAAAAAGGAGAGGCGAGCAGCTGGTACTTGCCGGGAAACCAAGTCCCCGGCCGCATGCGCGTGCGTCCGCGGTGCCTGGACCTAAATGCGCATGGGCAGGGGAAGACGCCATGCGCACCAGCTCGCCAGGCTGGGGGGCCGCAAGGTCGAAGGGCTAGGCGCTAAGGGACGCAGGGACGCGCCAGGCTGGGGGAGGCGTGAGGGGGGCATCCCGCGGTGTCGGGGGGAAGGGCTGCAATGGGGGCGCCGCTGGCGGCAAGAAGGGACCATGATGGAAGGATGATGGCCCTCCCGCCAGGGGGCATGCGCTATGGGAGAAGGGGGGGTTGGCGCGGGGGGCGAAGAATGTATGAGTGGCGGGGGGGTGCGTGTGGTGTGCTGCTTGGGGGCCCCACTACTAGATCCGGGGGGGAGGATGCCTCCCCCTCCAGGACCGCCCTCCGCTCCGGCTGGAGCGGAGCCTTGACCCCCATGGAGGGACCCAGCAGTGGAGTTGGAAGAAGAGAGGGGGGAGGCGCCCCTCCTCCAGGCTATACGTGGGGAGGGGGGAGACCCACGTGGGCGAGCCCGGCCGCTCGCTCCGAGCGCACCGGGCCCGCCTGGTCCTTCCCCCGCTGACGTGGGGGGGAGGGTGAGGACACAACCGCCACTCCCCGCCCGCGGAGACGGCGGGGAGCAGCAGCATTCTTGTGGCCCGAGCTTCTATGCCCGGGCCGCACTGAGCCACATTGAAGAGGGGGCGGAGCCAGCAGCCCTGCCGCGTCAGCCTCCCCCTGCGAGGCGAGGCAGGAGGAGGCAGGTCTCTTGCGGCCCAAGCTTCGGCGTCGGGGTCGGGCAGGAGGTGGCGGCGAGGCGGACCGGGGGGTATTAAGCTCCTCACCCAGTCCTCGCCTCGCCGCCCTGCCTGCCTGCGCAACTCCGCAAAAAGGGCCTCCATACTACCTAATTGGCTGGACGAGCGTCGGTCAGACTGCTCGTCCATCCAGCTGGGGGTCAAAGAGGAAGGGGAGGGGGACAAACATCCCTTTTATACTCCCCCTCCCCCTTGAGGTCACTGCCCTACTTAAGGGGACGGCGCTTTCTGGCGTTACTTCACTGCTATGAATTGGGCCAGGGCTGAACTAATAAAACCCTTCTTTAAATGTGACCTTGAGCATAATATAATGAAAAGCACAAACCCTTATATTCCCCAGCATCTAAAATTAATATATTTTAAGTTTTTAGTCACTTACTTATTATTCCACCGCTGGGTTTCAACTCTGTTCAGGACTCTAGGATACAGGCGCCGCCATCTTGCCTTAGAAGCATCACATACTGAGTAGAGGAGAGGGGGGGAGAGTGCAGGGGGCAAGTTATGGCTGTGCTCTGCACAGGCAGAGCAAAGCTAGGGTCAGGAAAAGGACAGCAATCCCAGAGTGCAGAGCAGCACAGTCAGAAGACAGTCTGAGACTCCATGTGCTGCCATCTTGGATGTTTAAAGGCTCAGAAAATGCAGTAGATGTAGGTAGGGTGATTTTTAATGTGGGCAGTCTGAATGTAGAGGGTGGAGGAAACATACAAGATAGGCTCTTATTCAGAGTGAAGGACTGGATCTTTGTCAATATAGCATATAGAGGCTTCAACGTAGGATGTTTCCAACAACCTATTTAGATGTGGGGATCCACAGTATATCAAAAAATTACATGAAAAATGCTCTGAAAGAGCAATTTCAATTCAAAGTCCCTGCAAATTAGCTGTCTGAAATTCTTCCACCATTTGTGTGCGATTTTTCATTTGGTAGCAAGACCTTCATAAAAACTCTGAGAAAGGGGCTCTGAATGAAGCCTATTGTGTCAAGCCCGGGGACACCCGTCTTCTTGGTGAGTTCACAACCCCCAATCTCTGCAGCTAGCTTCACTTTTAGCCAGGCCCCCGTTTGCCGGGACGCTTTAAACACCTCACCGGACACGGTTGCCCCCAGGACTCAAAGGTTGTAAACTCATAGAGGTGAAGATGGATGAACCGAAGGTAAGTCTGGGCGTTATCGGTTAAGCGGAGGTCATACACAGGTGATGGCAGCTCCATGATAGCAGGTCCAAAGGAGAAACATGCCAAGGGTCAAAAGTCACGGCAAGGCTCCAAATGAGAATTCAGAGAGCAAGCGGTACCAGGAATGAGACGGGTTCGTAGTTGGGATCCAGGCAGAGGTCGCTTCAGGCGTTGGTCACAGAGCAGTCATGCAAGCAAGGTCAGTAACAGATAAACAAACAGGAGTATCAGGAATATAGCATCCAGCTACACGCTATCATGGGCAGTGAGATAGTGAGGGGGGAAAACCTTTATAGGATGGGAACCGATGGGATTGGACCAGGGGGAAAAGAGCTTATTGGTGACTAACAACATTTGGGCTGATTGCCTAGATAACCATTAGGGCGTTTCACCCACAGTATTCTTCGGGCTCATTGGCCCCTTTAAACTAACCTCCAGTGGTTGCGCTGAGGGCAGTGCCGCCTGAGGGCAGTGGGCACAAGCAGAGGAGCGAGCGATGCGGTGGGGTGCGGAGGAGGCGGAAGTGCTGAGAGTTGGTAAGCCACCTGCCCAACATACCAAGGGATGCCTTGCTGATACTTCCTGCCTGATTTCCCATACCGTCACCAGCCATGGGGGTTCAGAAGAGCCCGGGGCCTATCAGCACTGGACATGTGCCAAAAGACATAGGGGCTGATATATCACCAGGGACGGGGTCGGGCCTTTAAAGGAATTAAAGGGGGCTTCTGTTTACCCTCTAAAGTTAAACATGAGACTCTTTTGGCTCTTTTTTGTTTTTTATAAGCTCAACCTGTCAATATTGTAAAGGGGTACAAACATGTTGCCCCTCCTCACTGGTCCTGGCATGAAAAACATTTCCTGAAAAGAGCAGTCAGCCTGGGCTGGAAAACTATTTTACGATCCATGCTAGAAACTTTTTACAACTCAAGAAAAAGCAGCTGGAATGAAGGGGAGGTAAGCGCTGAAGCCCTTACTGTCTAATGAATATTAAAGAGCATCTGTAATCCCTCCATGTCCGCTGTGTCCTGCTGCGTCGCTGGGTCCTTGGCAGCTGAAAGGTAAATACACACACACAAAAAAAATAACATCGGAGGGGGATGAACTTGTTCAAAAGTATCATCATGGAATGTTCTTCCAGCATCCCATCACATGACATTCCTGAGAAAACTTTTTTTTAAAGGAATAATTTCCAGCTGGATGTAACAAGTTAAATCACTGCTCAACATTTCTATTATCTTACAATGCATTTACCATTAATAGTTCTTCGGTTATACACTATGTTTTAAATACAAGTTTAGTACTTTTGCTATTTTTATTTGATATTTTTACTAGTTTTAGTTTAATTTGTTATATTTTTAAATTCTATTCATTTTAATATTACTTGCATTTTTTTTTCTGTATTTAATTGACATTTATAATTATTCCTATATATATATATATATATATATATATATATATATATATATAATCTTTTTAACATTGTCTTTTATTATTTTTTTATTTGCTTTATATACCGTATTTTTCGCCCTATAAGACGCACCTGCCCATAAGACACCTAGGATTTGGGGGAGGAAAATAAGAAAAAAAATATTTTAAACCAAAAACACACCATTACAGACGGTAATTACAGTGCGGTATTCCCCTATCCCATTCCCATAGGCCGTGTGGGATGCCCCCATTGCAAAGACAGTGTAGCATGCCCCCATCCCATTCCCTGTATACCCAGTGTGGCATTCTCCCCCCTCCCATTCCCAATATAGGCAGTGTGGCATTCTCCCCCCTCCCATTCCCCGTATACCCAGTGTGGCATCCCCCTCCCATTCCCATATAGGCAGTGTGGCATTCTCCCCCCTCCCATTCCCCGTATACCCAGTGTGGCATCCCCCTCCCATTCCCATATAGGCAGTGTGGCATTCTCCCCCCTCCCATTCCCCGTATACCAAGTGTGGCATTTCCCCTCCCATTCCCATATAGGCAGTGTGGCATCCTCCCCCCTCCCATTCCCCGTATACCCAGTGTGGCATCCCCCCTCCCATTCCCATATGGGCAGTGTGGCATTCCCCCCTCCTATTCCCCATATAGGCAATGTGCCCCCCATTCCCATTGGCAGTGTGGCATCCCCTCCCCCCATTTCCATAGCAGAGACAGCGCCTGCCGCTCCTCCATCTGCTGCCTCTTCCTGGGCACACGCGAGCACCCAGGTCAGGGCAGCAGGTGGGCGTGGCCTGCACCGAGTTGTGAAGGCCACGCCCACCCGCTGCCCTGACTTGGGTGTTCGTCTGTGCCCAGGAAGAGGCAGCAGATGGAGAAGCGGCAGGCGCTGTCTCTGGCCCCGCCACTGCTATTGCTGCCTGAAAAGACAGCGATCGCAGCGGCGGAGCCGGGACACAGTCTGCCGCTCCTCTGTCCTTCCCTGGGCTCTCGCAGAGTGACAGGCATGCGGGAGCGCCGGGAACGGGTGATTTTTTTTTAATTTAATTTTTTTTTTTTTTTCATTCGCCCGATAAGGCGCACGGACATTTCCCCCCCACTTTTGGGGAAAAATAAGTGCGTCTTATAGGCCGAAAAATACGGTATATATATATATGTATATATATATATATATATATATATATATATATATATATATATATATAAAATAACAAGCCTGGCAGGATATTTCATGATGTCGGATGTATAAGTGACCCTCCTCCCGCCATCCAGCCTATTTACATGGATTTTTATTATTCGGCCATTTTTTTGCGATAGTAAGTAGGAAATGGCTCCAAAAGGAAATAAAAACAATGTGTCTTGTGTTTGTGTTTTCTTTATGTTAAATAGCAGTTTTAGGTGACTGGTCTACTACTCAGGTGGTACTTGACATAAATCCATAATAGACAGTGATATTTGACTGAAACAAGGTTGGGAATCCCTGTGCTAGACAGAAAGAAAAGGGGTTAATTATACACCAGGATGCTCCCCACACGCTGGTTTAAGAGAAAGGTATTAAAATGGAGCAGGTCACCGCCTTAAAACTGGAATACACTAAAAAACCTGGATGTTATTCTTACCAGGAGATGAAATACACAAGCTTGGTGGGATTTTTCAAATGGGGGTGTATAAGTAACTCCTCTCACTTTCTGCCATGTGTGTATAATTTTTTTTATATTAGATGATTTTGTGATACTTACATTACATTAGTTTATACGTATCCTAAGTATATAAAACACTGAAAGATAATTGGGTTTTGGCATCATTCTGATGCTTCCTGAAGAGCATTTGCTAGTACTAATGATTCTACTGATATTTCGGAGTTGCCCTTTAAAGCGGCTTCCCAGGCGTCCTGTATGTTTGCTCTGTGCAAGATTCTTAGAATAAAATGTTCTTTACGAGGGAATGAGGAATGCCAGGCATGCCTACAAAATAGCCTCGATCTGTCCCTCTCCCACCACCCTGCGGCCTCGGTGCTGGCTCCGTGGCTGCCATGGTGAAGGATGGCGGATGGTCTCTGTGGTTTGGAGGCGCATACATTGGGGGTCACAGTGTCCGCTTTCCGGCGCCTTTAAAAACTTTTAAGTACGACTCTGGCTTTTAAGTAGGGGACAGAAATAGCCACCGGAGCTGAAAATACACAGACAGGCTCAGTCCCATAATATCTCCTGCCATGAGAGAAGAGACCCTCACCCGGAGGAGATTAGCGGCTCCTCTCTGTTGCTAAATGGGGTATAAAGGTGCACTGTGCAAGGACTGCTTAAAACTCCACCAAAAACATTTTGCCTCCAAATTGTTCACTCTGATTAAACCCATATGTAATTTAAGGCCTGATTTATCAAGCAATTCTGCCAGACAATGCCATTTCAGTGCAATTTAGAGTAGAGAAAAATATAATTCATACATTTTTCAGCATGTTGCTATACCTCTAATGTTTTAGTAAATGTGCTTCTTGTAGTGCAGCAAAATGCGCAAGTGTAAAAAAAATTATTTTATTATATTTTTTACTACTCTAATTTGCACCAATGTGCCACTGTCTGGCAGAAGTGTTTGATAAATCAGGACCTTTAATGGAGTAGCAATTCTATCCAGGTTATGATAACAATCTAAATATATTAGGGGCTATGTGTAAACACCTTTCCCCTCCTATTCGGCCTGTCCATTGTTAGAGGTAAGTTCACATGTTATAGGATTCCAATTTCCAGAGGAGACATTGATAATCGGGGGAAGCATAATTTCTGCATAACCGCAAAAAGTAGTTTTGTTTTCTTCAACTAGGGTACCACCTATATATATTATATATATATATATATATATATATATATATATATATATATATTCCAATATATGTATGTGATTATCTAGGAGTGGAAAATATTAAAAAAAGATGGAAAGAAAGAAACACGAATGGGTGGGGAATGGGAGAAGGAAAATGAAGGAATGCTAAGCAATGAGAAGGAAAGGGAAGGGGGTATAACAGGATCAGGAAGTAAAGAAAAAGTTGGAGAATAAACAGAAGGCAAAAAAAAGAAAGGAATATCATATAATATAAGAATATAAAAGGGAAGAAAACAAGGAAAACAAAGAAAGGCCAAGCCCAAATAAAGAAACAAAGAACAAAATAAAAACTAGTAGAGAAAAAGAGTGATTAAAGAGAAATAGGAAGATGGCAAATTACAAGAGAAACAGGAGGAGAGGAGAAGATAATGAGGCTAGTAGGGAGAGAAAGAGTTATATAAACAGAAGTAAAACAACAGAAAAAAAACAAGAGAACCAAAAACAAGAGAAAATGGCAAGTAAATACAAGGGGGAATCTGAAATATGATATGAAAAGAAGACAAAAAAGAGGATAAAAGTACAAGAAGAGAAAGGCTAAGTAAATAGAGAGAAAAAAGGACAGGGGATCACAATTGAAGCAATAGGAAGGCAAGAAGGAAATATAAGGAATGTAGAAGTGAATGAGGAAAACAGGGGATCAATGAGAAGCAGAAGGGAATAAAGGAAAAAGAACAACATAAAAGGGGAAACAAAAGCAAAAAGACTGAAAGGAAGGTCTGAATAGCGGAGCTTAGAGCTACCTCTAGTAGACACCCTCTAGCAGAGCGCTAGACGCTGTGTGATCAAAGTCTGTTTCTGAACATATATACACCAGTCCAGCACCAAAGCGAAAACACATGGAATGACATTGTTTTACCACTGTGACAATGACACTTTAGTGCCAGACCTGTACATACAATTCTGCATTAAAATATTAAAAAATATTTTATAAAAGTGTTTGTTTATAGCCAGGAGAGGTCACACAATGATTTCACCAAAAAGCTTTTATTGCCCAAAACGCTATTTAAACACCAACAAATGAAACCCCGTTGAAATGTATGGCAGAGTGACACTGAAAAAAAGGTAATACGTGGCGCCCTTGAACCTAGAGCGCTGTCGCTAAATGCTGAGCCGCCTCTAGTAATACATGTGACGTTACATGGCGCTGTTAGAGGCACTCACCAGATTCGCTTTCTTAAATGTAGTTTCTCGTACAGCGCCCAGAGTTCACCAGACGCTACATGCCACTACGTAGCAGTTCTTAAATAACCCCCATAGGAAGGAAAAGATAGTGGGGCATAACTAGAGGGATGAGAGGATGAAAATAGGAGAAGAAAAACAGAAAGGAATGTGTCAAGATGAAAAGGAAGAACCAGGAAAAAGGACAAAAGTGAAAAAACTAGTGAGGAAAAGAATTGGAAGGATGGAAGATAAAAAGGCTGCAGGAGGGAGGAAAGGGAAAAAAAAGAAAAAAGAAATGAAAGGACATTTTGCATTTTGGACTCCATTTGTGATGCTGCTCATCTGGAATGCAGCAAGCAGGATCTTTTGGCTACATTGCATTGTATAAAAATGGAGAGGCATGAAAAAGGCCATAGAGGATACATAGTAGCATTTACCTTGTCTTCTACATTCCAATACAATACAGACCACATAGGAGTCTGGAAAGGTGTAACATAGCCTCAATCACAGGACCTAAAATGGACTAAAACCTGGGATTCTTACTGTCTGGGGTTTTGATCCTTTGATCCTTGTCACAGGGGCATCACTCCCGCTGTGTGGACCCCCCCCCCCAGGGCACAAAAAAAACACGTTACCCTGGTCCCAAGCTGTATGAGCAGGCTCTTGTCCTAACATATGCATATGAATAATCAGCATATGGCCCTGATTACACACAGAGCCTGCATAGGGGTGCGGGATGGCTATCTGAATGGCTGGGTGTGGGAGCAGGCCTCAACTACAGGGGTGATACAGACGCGGCAGGCAAGCATGGCATGGGAGTCCCGGAAAAGGTTATTAAATGCAGGTGATATAGGGGGCTCACACAGCATGGCATTCAGATTCGGGGGGTGAAATGGTCTGCCCTGAAAGCATTTAGACACCAGGGCCACCATGCTTGATGGTTGGTCCAATGTAAACCAGTGAGTGGGTGATGGGCATGGGGGTGAGGTTTAGGAGTGTGGTTAATTTATGCATTTTTGAGGTACAAATATCCCTAGCATTCTAAGTTACTAGTGTGTGTTTGTAGGTGTAGCCCTGTCCCCTAGTCACATGATCCAGGGATTATTAGTTCATAAAAGATGTTGGTGCCAATTCATAACTTTCACTACCACCGCTCAGCATCCCAAGACATCCAGCGTTCTGCATTTGATGGGGCAGTTTTCTCCATAATATCAGCAAAGTGGGACATTTAGGTCTCCCCAGAGTTTTGTGGGGGAAGGTGGGACTGTCCCCCTGAAAGTGGGACATCTGATCAGTTGATCATTATGATATCACCAAGGACCAACAGAAAGTGCAAGCTACCATCCAGCATTCTCTAGCACTCGTGTCCTGAGAACGGCAAAGCTTCAGCTGTCATATGAGATAATGATGTCACTAAGCACCTAAAAATAGCAGATAACACTGGAAGCAGTAACCTGACACAGCTAACCTTCCATCCATGAGCGCTGCCCAGCTGCAACATCTCCCCCACCAAGAATATCCTGCAATCCAATCTATAACCAAATACACCCGCCACTAGCTCCCATATGTAGAGCACAATAAGGGGCTCACCAGATGATCATCTATTTATTAATTTATCCATACCTTATATATCTCATTTCTATCTATTTATCTATCCAGCTAATTATCTATCCCATTTTTATCTATTTTTCAATTCAATTCAAACAGGCTTTATCGGCAGGTCCCAAAAAAAATATTTAGCATTTAGCATTACCAAAACAAAAGAGAATAACAAATGGGTGGGGGTGATGTGGAAAATAAAGGGGGTGGGTGTTGGGCTACAGGGGCAGGATTGGGGCTATAATCCAGTGGTGGTGGGAGACATATAGGGGGCAGTAAGGGGTTGAGGGGATTAAGGGGCAGTATAGTTGTTTGAAATCCATAGATTCTAATTGCCCTTTTAGTTGGTGGCAGACCTATAGGGGGCATTATAGGGGTGGAGTATAGGGTTATAACAGTCCATGGTGTTTCATGTTCCTCTCAGTTGGTGGCAGGTGGAGACATATTGGGTGGATATTTGCAGGATGTAGAGTTTCCTCTCATCATTTATGGAGATGAAATCTGTCTCATATCTATCTATCTATCTATCTATCTATCTATCTATCTATCTATCATCTATCACATATCTATCCATCCCATATCAATCTAACCTATAACAATCTATTTATTTACTCAATGTCTTCCTATCTATCTATCTATCTATCTATCTATCTATCTATATCATTTTTATCTATCCATCCCATATCAATCTATACCATAACAATCTATCTATTTATTTACTCAATGTCTATCTATCTATCTATCTATCTATCTATCTATCTATCTATCTCATATCTATCCATCCCATATCTATCCATCCATATCAATCTATTTATTTACTCAATGTCTATCTATCTATCTATCTATCTATCTATCTATCTATCTATCTATCTATCCCATTTTTATCTATCCATCCCATATCAATCTATCCCATAACAATCTATCTATTTATTTACTCCATTTCTATCTATCTATCTATCTATCTATCTATCTATCTATCTATCTATCTGTCTCACAGGTATAAGATAGATAGATAGATAGATAGATAGATAGGTAGCAAATACATAGATAGATAGTTATGGGATAGATCAATATGGGTATAGATATGTGATAGATAAAAACGGGATAGATAGATGATAGATAGATAGATAGATAGATAGATAATAAATAAAAATTGGATGGATAGATAGATAGATAGATAGATAGAAAGAGAGACAGAGAGATAGATAGATAGATAGATAGATAGATAGATAGATAGATAGATAGATAGATATGCAATACATCTATATCTATCTATCTATCTATCTATCTATCTATCTATCTATCTATCTATCTAATTCAATTCAAAAGAGCTTTATTGGCAGGTCCAAAAAAACACAAATGGGGGGGGGGGGGGGTTATAGGGGCAGGATTGGGTGTACAATGGTCCAGTGAGGGTGGGAGTTGGAGAGGTATAGAGGCAGTAAGGGTATCTATCTATCTATCTATCTATCTATCATCTATCCCATTTTTATCTATCACCTATCTATCTATCTATCTATCTATCTATCTATCTATCTCATATCAATCTATCCCATAACTATCTATCTATGTATTTGTTCCATATCTATCTATCTATCTATCTATCTATCTATCTATCTATCTATCTATCTCACCTATCATCTATCTATCTATCTATCTATCTATCTATCCATCTATCTATCTATCATCTATCATCTATCCCATATGTATGATTGTATATATCTTTCTAACTATATATCATTACATTGATAACCCATGAATGTATACATTGTATATGGAGGTTGGAGCCATTTCCCTGGCAATGGCAGCCATGTTTTATTTCCGAGAACACGGTTGAGGTGAGACTTCTCATGTCATATGTTTATTTCAGTGTCTGTCTGTGTGGCGCATAGATGGCAGCTTGACGCGGCGCTCTACGTCTCTCAAGTGGTGCAGGAGAAAAAGTGGCTTTCTGTCAGCTTTCCTGGGAACAGCGGAATGGAAAGACAAGCATCAGCAGCTGGAATTTCCAGGAACATAGAACATGACTTAATCGGCCGCCAGCAGCTCGGCCAGTTATGAAACTCAAAACAATAACACATCAACACATGAGGGCAGTAATCAGGATTTCCACCAACAGGGATCTGTTTAATACTGAGCCCCTTATCAAGTATCTACTTTCTCTATGTAGATGCCACTTTCACCCAAATTATCAATTAATATCAAGTCCTAGATAACACAGAATTGTATATGATTCCTCCAGACATGTTAATAAATTACACCTGTCAAGACAGTTTACTGTTAAACTGTTTTTCTATATTGAGCCTTAAGCTATTGCATTCCCCCCCCCCCCCCCCCCCCAACCCCCACTCTGTGAACCACTTTGGCTTCGGGACCGTTTAAATAAAAACATTGTTTGTATGCATTCTAATCGAACATATATTGCAAATGAATGGCCAGCATTAGGGTATAGCTAAGGATACTGCAGAGAAAAACTTACATCAGCTGGAGTATAAGGGAGGAGACAGAATAAGTAAGATCTTAAAATCTTTAAGGGTATAAGGGAGGATACAGAAGGGGGAAGAGCTTACAATCTATTAGGGTATAAGGGAGGATACAGAAGGAGAAGAGCTTACAATCTAATAGGGTACAAGGGAGGATACAGAAGGAGAAGAGCTTATAATCTATTAGGGTATAAGGGAGGATACAGAAGGAGAGGAGCTTACACTACTCCTTGCCATACCTTTAACAGGGCTCGCAGCAGGCATTTTTAATTGGCCGCATCCGCTCGATTGGGCGGGAGCGGATCCGAGAGCTCTGATTGGAAAGGAGGCCGCATATGTGCCGTAGGACCGGGGAGAGGTCAGTTCGTTTGGGCGACCTGTAGGGTTCCATACAGCAGGGATATCCCCGTCATGAGGGACAAGCTTTTCAACCTTTTTTTTTATCCCAAGTATGTTTTTCCCTCTACTATATCCTCCCTAATACTGTTAATTGTAAGCTATTCCTCTTCTGTCTCCCCCAGTTACACCCTAATAGATTGTAAGATCCTCCTGTTTCTGTATCTGCATTTTTATCCCAATAGATTGTAAACTCCTAGACTTTTCTAATCTCCTTTATACCCTAATAGATTGTAATCTCCCTCCTTGTTTATCCTCCCTTTATACCCTTATAGATTGTAAGCTCATCTCATTCTGTATCCTTCCTTATACCCTAATAGATTGTAACTTTTTTTTATTAAGTAAAATCAAGCAATCATATACAATATATACAATATATACAAAGTTACAATAATAAATAAATAAAATAAATCCCACCTGTCCCTCTCAAGCACCCGGATCTTCCCCACCTCATGCAGGATGTCATGCACCACCACCGGGACAGGGAGGACTTTCTTCCTAATGCAGAGCTGGCACCGTGCATTCCACGTGAAATAGCGAATCACTAGACTAACTATATATAAAGTGCCCAAACAAAAATCCCCTCTGTTCTTGAATGCCCCGTACACCCACTCAGCATAGGAAAGCTGGGAGAAGAAGGGGGCACCGAGGGCCAACCCCACCTGTTTACACACATCTACATTAAAGGGACACCGGAGCAGGAAGTGATCCATAGTCTCCACCTCATCCTGACACTCCTCACGGAGACAAATTATCTTTGGCAGGCTGTGACTCTTCCGGATCCCCCTAAGGTAGAGTTTTCCTTGGAAAGAGAACCAGGCTATATCCCGGTATTTCAAAGGAATTCTTGAGGAGTTAATAAGCCTCAAACCCTCCCTCATGATGGAGCATGGGCAATCCCTGAGGGACAATGGCTCATGAAAAGCCAGACCCAGGACCCGACTCACCAGAAGCTTCCTCAGAGTAGATCTCATGTCCTCTGCTGTCAATTGCCATTGCCGAAGTATTTTCAAGCACGGGGCAACATAGGCCGGGAGCTGACCCTGAGGAACTCGAGGGCTTTTCACCCGGCCACCATTCTCCCAGTCTCGCAGGAAGGGCTTAAACCAGGACTGGACAATACCCACCCAGCCAGGCGGGCTCTCTGCCAACATGCTTCCAAAATTATGTTTCAGAAACAAGAGAGAGAAAAACACTACTGGGTTGACCATCCCTAGGCCACCCTCCCGCCTGGATAAGTAAGTGACATTTCTTTTCACCAGGTTCATGCGGTTTCCCCATAACATCTGGAAAAACACGCTGTAGACCCTGGTGTAGAGAGATACTGGCAAAACACAGACGAAGCTGACGTATAAAAAGATGGGGATCAGGTAGGTCTTGATAAGGTCAACCCTTTCCCTGAGAGACATTTTCCAGCTCTTCCAGACTGCAACCTTGGCATTGGCAATTTCCAGCCTGCGCTCCCAGTTTTTTTGGCCATAATCACCAGGACCGAAATTAATGCCAAGGATCTTAATTTCCTGCTGGGGCATTGGGAAGGCGTCCGGAAGTTCGAAGCCCTCACCCTCCTCACCCATCCAGAAAACTTCACTCTTCTCATGATTAACCTTGGAGCCCGACGCCTCTGTATACTGTGCTATTAGAGAGGCCACCTCCTCTGCCTCATTTGTCCCAGAGACAATCACATATACATCATCAGCATAGGCAATGACCTTCAAAGGAGGCTCACCAGGCACACCCAGAGGAACCCCACATAACATGCTGCTCTCGACCCTCCTTATAAAGGGATCGATTGCAAACACATACAGTAGGGGACTCAGAGGGCATCCCTGTCGCACACCAGAGCCAACTTTGAAAGGCCTTCCAACCCAACCATTAACAAGAGGGAAGCTCTCAGCCCCTTCATACAGGGTTTGTAGCCAATTAATGAACCACCCTGGCAGGCCATACTTACCAAGAAGCAGCCATAGGTACTCATGATTAACCCTATCAAAAGCCTTTGCCTGATCTAACGCCAACAAGTACTTTCCCCAGCCTGCTGCCCTGCATCGCTCCAAGGCTTCCCGGACAGCTAAAATCGCTGAGAAGGTGCTTCTACCTTGGATCGAGCAGTGCTGATGACAGGAAAGCAGTTTCTCCGCTACCGACGACAAGTGCCAGAACAAAATCTTTGCCAGTATCTTTCTATGGACATTGAGAAGGCTGATGGGGCGCCAGTTCTCAATCATCGAAGAGTCTTTTCCTTTTGACAGAAGGATCACAGCCGAGCGCCTCATGGAGGGAGGGAGGAAACCCTCTGCCAGACAGCAATTAAAGACCTCCACCAAATGTGGTGCCAGGATGGTCTTAAAACATTTATAAAATTCAGCTGTCAGACCATCTGACCCGGGCGACTTTTTGATGGCAAGGTGATCAATTGCACTTACCACCTCATCGGCAGTGACCGGCTCTGTCAAGCTAGTGCTAGGTCACCATTTTCCAATCCTGGAGTAGAGTCCAGGAAACTTTCCATCCTTGCCCGGTCAAGAACCTTTCTGCCCAGGAGGTCAGCATCAAAGGACCTAATAATCTCCAGGATCCCAGATTTAGATCTTACCAGGGAACCTGTGCTATCCTTCAGACCAAGGACAGTCTTGAGAGCTGCAGCCTGTCTGCAATTCTGATAGGGATCAGGCGAGTGGTATTTCCCATAATCCCTTTCCAGAACCAGAGAAGCATGCCGGTCATACTGACACTTCCTGAGGAGAAGCATGACTTCAGAAATTGCCCCTTGATCTCCACCATTCGAGACAAGGATGTCAAGTTTCCTCCGCAAGCGCTGGTAGGCAATGTATTTATTAAGCTGTTTTCTTTTTCCTAGGCCCCTGAAAAGTCCAGAAATTCTCATTTTGGTCAGCTCCCACCAGACCTGCTGCTGCAAAAATCCTTAATGGAAACCGGTGCCTGAAAAAAATCCTCAAAAGATTGTCTTACCCCCTCCTCCTCAAGGAGAGCCGAATTCATCCTCCAGTTGCTCCTTCCTCTAGGGGGTGTGTCAGAGGCATTCAAGACCATCGATAGTAAAAGGTGATCGGAGAACTCGACTGCCTTCAGCCGCGGAGGCTGAGAAGCCGAGCCCTCCTTCAAAAAAAACCTGTCTATTCTACTCTGACTACTACCTCTCTGAAAAGTGAAGCCCGTGAGGTCCGGGGAGTGCTTAATGTTCACATATTCAAGACCTGCCTCTCTAACCATGCTATTCAAAAAGAGACTATCGCAGCCCAGCTTGCCTTTGAAGCCTCTCCTGTCCATGGGCCTAGTCACGGTGTTAAAATCACCTCCAAAGACTACTGGCCGGGCTGTAAAAAGGAAAGGCTTGTTCTTTGTAAGGAGGCATTTCCTGTCCCACTTAGTTTGGTGTCCATAGATATTTATTAGGCGCAGGTCCTGCCCCCTTACAATAACATCCAAGACCATGCACCTCCCGATCTCCACCTCAATGACTCGCCGGCAAGTTACCATGCCGGTTTTAAAATGCACCGCCACTCCGCTGTAAGGCTCGGCCGCAAGAGACCAAAAAGAGGGTCCGTGCCTCCACTCCCACTTCACAGCGTGAATGTCGGCCAGACTGGACAATCTGGTCTCCTGCAAAAACAAAATGTCAGCATCAAACTGGCTGGGAAAAAATAAGGCCATAAAACGAGCGCTTACTGATTTAATGCTGGCAACATTAATGGTTGCCACCTTTATCGGAGGGGGAACTGCCATCAGAGTCATTCGGGAGAATGTCTCTTAGCCTTCCCTCCGGCCTCACTATCAGATCCCTCACGCTTACTGGAGGAGGCTTGTGTTTCCTCCTCCATATCTGAGGCCTCAGAATCAAAAGAAGAAATCTCTATTGATTCCTCAGAAAGTACCTCAAACCGGTTGAAGAGCTGCACCCCATGGCTCTTCCCCGGTACTGGCACTCCATTGTCCTTTTTTCTTTTCTTTTTGGTAGTAAACCTGAGAGCAACCTAATCCTGATCCTCGGGGGAGAGTCCAGACCACGCTGTCTTGGGATCTGAACTCCCACCCTGCTCAGAAGGGGGTGCAGGATCAGGATCACCTAGCCCCAGCCTGCGAGGTTTTACAGCAGGGGCCACAATTACTGGGACCCCCTTGGTACTTGCAGTGCCAGCCCCCCCGGGTCGCCTCAGCTATTAAATTACTTGATCTTACATTGGTGGTTGCTGACTTGGGGGCAGACTGGGGATTCACCTTAGGGACCCCTGCAGATGGTACAGGAGCGGGCGCAGGGGCCTCAGGAACCCCCAGCTGAGTGGGGGGAGGAACCGTAGATGGGACAGCATGGGAATGTTCCTCCCTATCCAGCCGCAGCATTTCCTGCACCACTTCCCTGTGCAGGTTGTGCCAGGCCTCAGGACACTGATTATAAGGGTGGCCGAGCTGGTTACATAGATTACATCGGATTGTATGGCAGTCCTTAGCCAAGTGTCCCAAGCCCTGGCACAACGAGCACCTAAGAAGCGAGCAGGAGGAGCTGAAGTGACCCTTGGCCCCACATTTATGGCAAACCTTGGGCTGACCAGGATAAAAGATGGTCAGCTGGTCACGGCCAATATAGGCAGAAGATGGCAAGTGGGTGACCTGGTTGCCATTCCTGCGGAGCCTCAGGGTCACTGACCAGCCCCCAGTCCAGATATCCCGATCGTCTAGGATTTTCTTCAGTGGAGTGAGAACATCACCATAACGCTTCAGCCAGACAGTAAAATCAGAGGGGGGAATGGACTCATTTCTAACCAGTATGCTGCCATTTTTCACAAGCTGCTGTCTGGAGACCTGGATGGGAGTTAACCCCTTCCAGACAGGATCTTGCTTCAGCAGCTCGCACCGCTCCCAAAATAAGTCCATCCCTTCTGGTCTGACGAAGCTCAAGTCATGTTCTGCACTCCCCGCTGGACTGATTAGGGCAAAAATGTCTGTGGCTGCGAATCCCATACCCAGTATGAGATCCATCACCGCCCGCTGGGTGATAACTGGCCCCTCCCCCTCCCACCTAAGCTGGACCAGGTTGCGCCTATTGAAGCCGCTGGCAGGGGCGTTGGCCTCACTGGGCACAGAAATCCTCTCACCAGCAGCTTCTCCACCACGCCTGGCAACCTGGGCATAGGACACAGGGGACTGCACTGAAGCACCAACAGCATTATTGGCCCTACTCCCTGTGCCACCTCGCTGGATGAAATACAGGGCAGGGCGGACAGCAGGGGTCTTCTTATTGTCCACCTGAGGTGCAGGTGAGGGGACAGTCACAACATCAGCAGCAGTCACAGCATCAGTCACAGCAGAAAGTCCAACAATAGAATTAACCCCTGTGGACTCAACCCCAGACACAGCAGCAGTAACAGGAGCAACAACATCAGTAACAGCACCCAAACCAGCTGAAGCAGAAACAATAGAAGCCCTGCCAGCAAGACCCAAACCTGCGGGTGAGTCACCCATGGCCCCAGGCCCACCAAGTTCGGCGCACCCAGGAACCCGGATGGGTGCCAGGATGGTACTTACGGCTGGCGCCACCTCACCCTTTTCAGGGCAAGGAGCGCCACAGTCTTCTATACCCCCTGACACAGCGCCTATGGCGCACTCCGCAGGTTGGCTGGACAGATGGACGTTGTCCTTAGCTGGCATGGGCTCCTCAGGCTGGCGGCTGTCCTCTGGAAGATCTGCTCCAGTAGGGGCTTCCTGGATGCCCAGCGACGTCACGTACTCATGATGTGTTGCCTCAGCAAGAGAGTCTTCCAATGCTGGTTCCGGGGCTCCCGGCTCTGCTACTGCTGCAACTTTGGGTGGAGGTACAGCTGGAGAATCCTCCACCATCGGGGTCTCATCCACATGGTCGGCCTCTTCCTCCTTCACAGTGGGGCCTGAGCGCTGCATGGACTTAAATCGCTCCTCGTTTTTATATTTTTCTTTAAAGGCCCCACTGCTTGCTTTAAGGGACGAAACAAGCTTTTCCTGCTGCCGACATGCTGATTCAAGCTCAGCTAAATCTGCTTTACTTGACCGCCGATCCAGTCCCCGCGCCTTGCTGGTGTCCATTTTCTTTTTCTTTAATGAGATTTTCATCTTGCACAGCTTCTCCTCCTCCTTCGCCACACTGCACAAGTTACTGCATACACGGCTGCAAAAAGCTGACAAACTCTCACCGGGCTGGGGCACCGTGGTGTTAGTAGCGCCGCTGGTGGAAGCAGTCCCAGGATCCGGAGGTTTAATATTCCTTCGGGGGTACCGGCGCGACTCACCCATCCATGCTGCCTGGGGAGGCACTCCCAGGAAAGCCCCAGGCTTCACAGGCCTCTGGTAATTAGGAGCAGTTGTGTGTTCTGGCTCTCACAGTGTGTGACCAC
Organism: Gastrophryne carolinensis; assembly: GCA_027917425.1. Classification (NCBI taxonomy): domain Eukaryota; kingdom Metazoa; phylum Chordata; class Amphibia; order Anura; family Microhylidae; genus Gastrophryne; species Gastrophryne carolinensis. The sequence continues at coordinate 224,573,852 of CM051235.1, forward strand.
ACCCACCTAATTACCCTAATAGATTGTAAGCTCTTCTTCCTGCTTTATCCTCCCTTAGACCCTAATAGATTGTAAGCTCTTCATCTTTTATATCTTCCCTTATAGTCTAATAGATTGTAAGTTTTTCTCCTTCTGTATCCTCCCTTATACCCTAATAGATTGTAAGCTCTTCATCTTCTGTATCCTCCCTTATTCCCTAATAGATTGTAAGCTCATCCTCCTTCTGTATCCTCCCTTATACCCTAATAGATTGTAAGCTCTTTCCCTTCTGTATCCTCCCTTATAGCCTAATAGATTGTAAGCTCATTCCATTCTGTATCCTCCCTTATACCCTAATAGGTTGTAAGCTCATTCCATTCTGTATCCTCCCTTATACCCTAATAGATTGTAAGCTCATTCCATTCTGTATCCTCCCTTATACCCTAATAGATTGTAAGCTCATTCCATTCTGTATCCTCCCTTATACCCTAATAGATTGTAAGCGCTTCATCTTCTGTATCCTCCCTTATTCCCTAATAGATTGTAAGCTCTTTCCCTTCTGTATCCTTCCTTATAGCCTAATAGATTGTAAGCTCATTCCATTCTGTATCCTCCCTTATACCCTAATAGGTTGTAAGCTCATTCCATTCTGTATCCTCCCTTATACCCTAATAGATTGTAAGCTCATTCCATTCTGTATCCTCCCTAATACCCTAATAGATTGTAAGCTCATTCCATTCTGTATCCTCCCTTATACCCTAATAGATTGTAAGCGCTTCATCTTCTGTATCCTCCCTTATTCCCTAATAGATTGTAAGCTCTTTCCCTTCTGTATCCTCCCTTATAGCCTAATAGATTGTAAGCTCTTCAACTTCTGTATCCTCCCTTATTCCCTAATAGATTGTAAGCTCATCCTCCTTCTGTATCCTCCCTTATACCCTAATAGATTGTAAGCTCTTATCCTTCTGTATCCTCCCTTATACCCTAATAGATTGTAAGCTCATCCTCCTTCTGTATCATCCCTTATACCTTAATAGATTGTAAGCTCTTCCCCTTTTGTATCCTCTCGTATACCCTAATAGATTGTAAGATCTTTCCATTCTGTATCCTCCCTTTTACCCTAATAGATTGTAAGCTCTTTCCCTTCTGTATCCTCCCTTATAGCCTAATAGATTGTAAGCTCATCCTCCTTCTGTATCCTCCCTTATACCCTAATAGATTGTAACTTTTTTTATTAAGTAAAATCAAGCAATCATATACAATATATACAAAGTTACAATAATAAATAAATAAAATAAAAAATAACTAAACAAAAAGAAACAGGCCTAACAATTCGGCATATAATATCCATTATTCTATATACAATCCTATCTACAACCTAACACTACACTATACACAATTCAGCAGGAAGACTAAGAGACGCCATCACCTGTGCACGCAGCCGTTCTTCAAAAATCTGCCTTTGTTATAAAAAATCTATGGGTGATAAGAGACAGAAAAGCCCACCCAGAGGGAAGTCATGAGGACTAAGGAGGCCTGATGTTCCTCCACGCCTTCATCCAGGCCCCCCGTTCCCACCTGTCCCTCTCAAGCACCCTGATCTTGCCCACCTCATGCAGGATGTCATGCACCACCACCGGGACAGGGAGGACTTTCTTCCTAATGCAGAGCTGGCACTGTGCATTCCACGTGAAATAGCGAATCACTAGACTAACTATATATAAAGTGTCCAAACAAAAATCCCCTCTGTTCTTGAATGCCCCGTACACCCACTCAGCATAGGAAAGCTGGGAGAAGAAGGGGGCACCGAGGGCCAACCCCACCTGTTTACACACATCTACATTAAAGAGACACCGGAGCCGGAAGTGGTCCATAGTCTCCACCTCATCCTGACACTCCTCACGGAGACAAATTATCTCTGGCAGGCTGCGACTCTTCCGGATCCCTCTAAGGTAGAGTTTTCCTTGGAAGGAGAGCCAGGCTATATCCCGGTATTTCAAAGGAATTCTTGAGGAGTTAACAAGCCTCAAACCCTCCCTCATGATGGAGCCTGGGCAATCCCTGAGGGACAATGGCTCATGAAAAGCCAGACCCAGGACCCGACTCACCAGAAGCTTCCTCAGAGTAGATCTCATGTCCTCTGCCGTCAATTGCCATTGCCGAAGTATTTTCAAGCACCGGGCAACATAGGCCGGGAGCTGAGCCTGAGGAACTCGAGGGCTTTTCACCCGGCCACCATTCTCCCAGTCTCGCAGGAAGGGCTTAAACCAGGACTGGAAAATACCCACCCAGCCAGGCGGGCTCTCTGCCAACATGCTTCCAAAATTATGTTTCAGAAACAAGAGAGAGAAAAACACTACTGGGTTGACCATCCCTAGGCCACCCTCCCGCCTGGATAGGCAAGTGACATTTCTTTTCACCAGGTTCATGCGGTTTCCCCATAACATCTGGAAAAACACGCTGTAGACCCTGGTGTAGAGAGATACTGGCAAAACACAGACAAAGCTGACGTATAAAAAGATGGGGATCAGGTAGGTCTTGATAAGGTCAACCCTTTCCCTGAGAGACATTTTCCAGCTCTTCCAGACTGCAACCTTGGCATTGGCAATTTCCAGCCTGCTCTCCCAGTTTTTTTGGCCATAATCACCAGGACCGAAATTAATGCCAAGGATCTTAATTTCCTGCTGGGGCATTGGGAAGGCGTCCGGAAGTTCGAAGCCCTCACCCTCCTCACCCATCCAGAAAACTTCACTCTTCTCATGATTGACCTTGGAGCCCGACGCCTCTGTATACTGTGCTATTAGAGAGGCCACCTCCTCTGCCTCATTTGTCCCAGAGACAATCACAGATACATCATCAGCATAGGCAATGACCTTCAGAGGAGGCTCACCAGGCACACCCAGAGGAACCCCACATAACATGCTGCTCTCGACCCTCCTTATAAAGGGATCGATTGCAAACACATACAGTAAGGGACTCAGAGGGCATCCCTGTCGCACACCAGAGCCAACTTTGAAAGGCCTTCCAACCCAACCATTAACAAGAGGGAATCTCTCAGCCCCTTCATACAGGGTTTGTAGCCAATTAATGAACCGCCCTGGCAGGCCGTACTTACCAAGAAGCAGCCATAGGTACTCATGATTGACCCTATCAAAAGCCTTTGCCTGATCTAACGCCAACAAGTACTTTCCCCAGCCTGCAGCCCTGCATCGCTCCAAGGCCTCCCGGACAGCTAAAACCGCAGAGAAGGTGCTTCTACCTTGGATGGAGCAGTGCTGATGACGGGAAAGCAGTTGCTCCGCTACTGACGACAAGCGCCAGAACAAAATCTTTGCCAGTATCTTTCTATCGACATTGAGAAGGCTGATGGGGCGCCAGTTCTCAATCATCGAAGAGTCCTTTCCTTTTGACAGAAGGATCACAGCCGAGCGCCTCATGGAGGGAGGGAGGGAACCCTCTGCCAGACAGCAATTAAAGACCTCCACCAAATGTGGTGCCAGGATGGTCTTAAAACATTTATAAAATTCAGCTGTCAGACCATCTGACCCGGGCGACTTTTTGATGGCAAGGTGATCAATCGCACTTACCATCGGCAGCGACCGGCTCTGTCAAGCTAGTGATAGAACGGTCACCATTTTCCAATCCTGGAGTAGAATCCAGGAAACTTTCCATCTTTGCCCGGTCAAGAACCTTTCTGCCCAGGAGGTCAGCATAAAAGTACCTAATAATCTCCAGGATCCCAGATTTAGATCTTACCAGGGAACCTGTGCTATCCTTCAGACCAAGGACAGTCTTGAGAGCTGCAGCCTGTCTGCAATTCTGATAGGGATCGGGTGAGTGGTATTTCCCATAATCCCTTTCCAGAACCAGAGAAGCATGCCAGTCATACTGACACTTCCTGAGGAGAAGCTTGACTTCAGAGATTGCCCCTTGATCTCCACCATTCGAGACAAGGATGTCAAGTTTCCTCCGCAAGCGCTGGTAGGCAATGTATTTATCAAGCTGTTTTCTTTTTCCTAGGCCCCTGAAAAGCCCAGCAATTCTCATTTTGGTCAGCTCCCACCACTCAGACCTGCTGCTGCAAAAATCCTTAATGGAAACCTGTGCCTGAAAAAAAACCTCAAAAGATTGTCTTACCCCCTCCTCCTCAAGGAGAGCCGAATTCATCCTCCAGATGCCCCTTCCTCTAGGGGGTGTGTCAGAGGCATTCAAGACCATCGATAGCAAAAGGTGATCGGAGAACTCGACCGCCTGCAGCCGCGGAGGCTGAGAAGCCGAGCCCTCCTTCAAAAAAAACCTGTCTATTCTACTCTGACTGCTACCTCGCTGAAAAGTGAAGCCCGTGAGGTCTGGGGAGTGCTTAATGTGCACATCTTCCAGACCTGCCTCTCTAACCATGCTATTCAAAAAGAGACTATCGCAGCCCAGCTTGCCTTTGAAGCCTCTCCTGTCCATGGGCCTAGTCACGGTGTTAAAATCACCTCCAAAGACTACTGGCCGGGCTGTAAAAAGGAACGGCTTGATCTTTGTAAGTGGGCATTTCCTGTCCCACTTAGTTTGGGGTCCATAGATATTTATTAGGCGCAGGTCCTGCCCCCTTACAATGACGTCCAAGACCATGCACCTCCCGATCTCCACCTCAATGACTCGCCGACAAGTTACCATGTCGCAAAAGAAAGGGGGGCCCCACCCTCCCCCAAAAATAGAGAACCGGGTCACCAATGAGTGGCACTACTCATGAATATGAAAAAATGTAAAAAAGTTTATTCTCATCAAAATTTATATAAAACATAACACATCAAACAAAACATATACACACTAGACATGACAAAACAATCTAAAAAACACCAGAGGGCACTGGGGGTCTGCCAATAATGAAAAGATATATAAAAACCACCCTGACACCATACCTGAGTCATAAACCTGACCTAAATCCATTGTGTAACAATGAGCAAAAGCATTGTGCAACAGTGCTAAGTGTAAACAATTCTATACAAACTAAATCAATATCAAAAAACAGGAGGACAAACCAGGGTGTGCAGAGGGAATAAACAAATATCAAAGAATACAGCAAAGTATAAAGTGTAATAATCACTGTGCATAGGGACAGACCACCAGAGTACCCCTGTACGGATAACCTGCCGACGCGTGTCGTAGTGACGCTGCACTACTTCCTCAGGGCAAGCAGGAAGAGGGTACCCCATCCCAACCCCTAAATACAGACCAATCACTCCACCCACCAGTGGAAAGCACCAATGTGCAAACCCAATATTCCAGGCCTTACCTCCATCCCCCATCCCCCGCCACCGCGTCATCCTGAATGGCCGGCAACAGACTGCATCAGCTGTGCAATGATATGTAGATAGTGTATAACAAAAGGTGGCCAGGGCCCGCACGAGCGCACTCCGGCCGGAAGTGCGCGGCGCCAGTCCCGCCCCCATTGCCAAGCAACAAGGAGCACAGTCTGAACTAAACATACCGGCCAAAACAGGAGGAAACCTACATATCTATCCACCCGATGCCTAAGCAAAGGCAACCGCATGACAGTTGGCCAATTTCTGTGAGAAAGTGCCCGCAAACGGGAGGCCGAGGCGCCCGTCCATCACCGTCCCCATATTGGTGACGTCACCGGCGCCCGGGCCGTCCGTCGTCGTCCCTCATCCAGCAGTACCCTAGCTAGCAAGATGAATGCTAACCACCTAGTAACGGGGCGGAGTTGGTGGGACAGGAGCGCAGGTTGAGGGAGGAGGAAGGCACCAGTATATATATACATAGTGCGCTAGAAAGCACAACACAGAAAGGCGCATATACAATAATGGTGATATAATCACCAGGGGATCGGTCAGTAGATAGAGGGGAAAGAACAGGGGATTGGGGCCCCCCCTCCTGGTTATCCAAGGCAATATTAAAAAAGAAGAACTACATGTATATACATAACCATACTATTTAGATTTCCTTATTGAGACAATATATAAACATAACCAGTAATTTACACATAAATCAATATAAACAATCAGATCCAACATCAAAATATAATTTTATACTGGTAACCAGGGAAGGGTGAAAGAGCGGGGCAGGGGGGGGGGGAAAGGGAGGGGGGGGGGGGGAAGAGGGGAGAGGTGATAAAGGGAATTAGGGGTGCCATCTAAGAGAGGAGCAATCAATCCACATACAATGTATGATCAATACTGGAGGCACTTTGTTCCAAACGCTGGGGGCTGGCTCAGCCCATACAAGTGTTCAGTACATACTGTTCCAAGAGGCACACCAAGATAGAAAACCTCCAAAAAGCTTTTTCATATATCAAGTCCATCAGTATTTCCTCAGGGATCCGAATGCAAGGGCCAAGAGAGGGTCGGATACTCCCGATCCAAGATGATTCAATTAGGGTCGGTCATCCAACACTCAGAGACTCCCTCCATCCATCGGAACCAGGTAAAGGTAAGTAAGGAGACCAGGCCACAAGAATAAGTGTTAAGGGAACACTACAAGCCTAAGCAGGCAGAGGGGGACCAGGGCAGAAGGAGAGATATTCCTGCTAATATATAGGAGAGGGATCCAGATCCACATGCTTGACTCCAAATCTTCTTGGGACAAAGATCTTAGATGGCATCAACATCCGCTGTGGCGTGTTATCCATCCACTTGCATGTGCATACCGTGCAGCTATCCCCTCTATAAAAATATACAAAAATATACAAAAAATATATATGTGTGAATAACATCGTGAAAAGAACAAAAATAATAATCTAATCAAACCCCTATATACCACCCAAGTGGATACCAAACCACTATACGTCCAGCCAAATCAGCGGATACACAAAAAAATAATAATAATAATATAATTATAAAAATTATAAAAATTACAAAACACAAAAAAAATAAAAATAAGCAAAAAACAAAAAGTGTCAAATACAAAGAAAACATGACACCACCAATCACCCAGTGTGACCGGTGCCCAAATCCCACTCCCATACTAATATACAACCAGTGTACCCCAACCAAAATAACCAACCCCCTCTAGCAAGGTGAATGCAGTCCGCCAACAGCACACATCAACCATATTAGGACCCCAAGAAGGGCAAGAAGGATACATCCTCATTAAGGCCCACCGGATGTTGGGCATTAAGGAGATGGATCCATCTAAGTTCACATTGGAGTAATTTCCGTTTGAGATCGCCTCCCCTGGGGCCCAGTACAACCCTTTCTATGCCCATAACCTTCAACACTCTATAATCCGAATTATGGGCCTGCCAAAAGTGTCTAGCTACAGGAGTGATAACTTTACCTTGCTCCACATGTTTGGCTGACAAGCGTATGCTTGAAATGTGTGCCTGTAGTCTAGCCTTCAAGCTGTTTTTAGTCTCTCCGACATATACCTTCGGGCAGGGGCAAAAGAGGGCATAGATCACCCCTGTACTACGACAGTTAATGAACTGTTTGATCTTAAAGGTTTTACCTGTGGTAACATTACGTACCCTCGGTCGGTTTTAAAAAGCACCGCCACTCCGCTGTAAGGCTCGGCCGCAAGAGACCAAAAAGAGGGTCCGTGCCTCCACTCCCGCTTCACAGCATGAAGGTCGGCCAGACTGGCCAATCTGGTCTCCTGCAAAAACAAAATGTCAGCATCAAACTGGCTGAGAAAAAATAAGGCCATAAAATGAGCGCTTACTGATTTAATGCTGGCAACATTAATGGTTGCCACCTTTATCGGAGGGGGAACTGCCATCAGAGTCATTCGGGAGAAAGTCTCTTAGCCTTCCCTCCGGCCTCACTATCAGATCCCTCACGCTTACTGGAGGAGACTGGTGTTTCCTCCTCCATATCTGAGGCCTCAGAATCAAAGGAAGAAATCTCTATTGAGTCCTCAGAAAGTACCTCAAACCGGTTGAAGAGCTGCACCCCATGACTCTTCCCCGGTTCTGGCACTCCATTGTCCTTTTTTCTTTTCTTTTTGGTAGCAAACCTGAGAGCAAGGTAATCCTGATCCTCGGGGGAGAGTCCAGACCACGCTGTCTTGGGATCTGAACTCCCACCCTGCTCAGAAGGGGGTGCAGGATCAGGATCACCTAGCCCCAGCCTGCGAGGTTTTACAGCAGGGGCCACAATTACTGGGACCCCCTTGGTACTTGCAGTGCCAGCCCCCCGGGCCGCCTCAGCTATTATATTGCTCGATCTTACATTGGTGGTTGCTGACATGGGGGCAGACTGGGGTTTCACCTTAGGGACCCCTGCAGATGGTACAGGAGCGGGCGCAGGGGCCTCAGGAACCCCCAGCTGAGTGGGGGGAGGGACTGTAGACGGGACAGCATGGGAATGTTCCTCCCTATCCAGCCGCAGCATTTCCTGCACCACTTCCCTGTCCAGGTTGTGCCAGGCCTCAGGACACTGACTATAAGGGTGGCCGAGCTGGTTACATAGATTACAGCGGATGGTATTGCAGTCCTTAGCCAAGTGTCCCAAGCCCTGGCACAACGAGCACCTAAGAAGCGAGCAGGAGGAGCTGAAGTGACCCTTGGCCCCACATTTATGGCAAACCTTGGGCTGACCAGGATAAAAGATGGTCAGCCGGTCACGGCCAATATAGGCCGAGGATGGCAAGTGGGTGACCTGGTTGCCATTCCTGCGGAGCCTCAGGGTCACTGACCAGCCCCCAGTCCAGATATCCCGATCGTCTAGGATCTTCTTCAGGGGAGTGAGAACATCACCATAACGCTTCAGCCAGACAGTCAAATCAGAAGGGGGAATGGACTCATTTCTAACCAGTATGGTAACATTTTTCACGAGCTGCTGTCTGGAGACCTGGATGGGAGATAACCCCTTCCAGGCAGGGTCTTGCTTCAGCAGCTCGTACTGCTCCCAAAATAAATCCATCCCTTCTGGTCTGACGAAACTCAAGTCATGTTCTGCGCTCCCCACTGGACTGATCAGGGCAAAAATGTCTGCGGCTGCAAATCCCATGCCAAGGATGAGATCCACCACCACCCGCCGGGTGATAACTGGCCCCTCCCCCTCCCACCTAAGCTGGACCAGGTTGCGCCTATTGAATCCGCTGGCAGGGGCGTTGGCCTCACTGGGCACAGATGCCCTTTCACCAGCAGCTTCTCCACCACGCCTGGCAACCTGGGCATAGGACACAGGGGACTGCACTGCAGCACCAACAGCATTATTGGCCCCACTCCCTGTGGCACCTCGCTGGATAAAATACAGGGCAGGGCGGACAGCAGGGGCCCCAGCATTAGGTGGCACAGTCTTCTTATTGTCCACCTGAGGTGCAGGTGAGGGGACAGTCACAACATCAGCAGCAGTCATAGCATCAGTCACAGCAGAAAGTCCAACAATAGAATTAACCCCTGTGGACTCAACCCCAGACACAGCAGCAGTAACAGGAGCAACAACATCAGTAACAGCACCCAAAGCAGCTGAAGCAGAAACAATAGAAGCCCTGCCAGCAAGACCCAAACCTGCGGGTGAGTCACCCATGGCCCCAGGCCCACCAAGTTTGGCGCACCCAGGAACCCGGATGGGTGCCAGGATGGTACTTACGGCTGGCGCCACCTCACCCTTTTCAGAGCAAGGAGCGCCACAGTCTTCTATACCCCCTGACACAGCGCCTATGGCGCACTCCGCAGGCTGGCTGGACAGATGGACGTCGTCCTTAGCTGGCATGGGCTCCTCAGGCTGGCGGCTGTCCTCTTGCAGATCTGCTCCAGTAGGGGCTTCCTGGATGCCCAGCGATGTCACGCACTCCTGATGTGTTGCCTCAGCAAGAAAGTCTTCCAATGCTGGTTCCGGGGCTCCCGGCTCTGCTACTGCTGCAACTTTGGGTGGAGGTACAGCTGGAGAATCCTCCACCATCGGGGTCTCATCCACATGGTCGGCCTCTTCCTCCTTCACAGTGGGGCCTGAGCGCTGCATGGACTTAAATCGCTCCTCATTTTTATACTTTTCTTTAAAGGCCCCACTGCTTGCTTTAAGGGACGAAACAAGCTTTTCCTGCTGCCGGCATGCTGATTCAAGCTCAGCTAAGTCTGCTTTACTTGCCCGCCGATCCAGTCCCCGCGCCTTGCTGGTGTCCATTTTCTTTTTCTTTAATGAGATTTTCATCTTACACAGCTTCTCCTCCTCCTTCGCCACCATGCACAAATTACTGCATACACGGCTGCGAAAAGCTGACAAACTCTCACCGGGCTGGGGCACCGTGGTGTTACTAGCGCCGCTAGTGGAAGCAGTCCCGGGATCCGGAGGTTTAATATTCCTTCGGGGGTACCAGCGCGACTCACCCCCGGAATCATCCATGCTGCCTGGGGAGGCACTCCCAGGAAAGCCCCAGGCTTCACAGGCTCTGGTAATTAGGAGCAGTTGTGTGTTCTGGCTCTCACAGTGTGTGACCACACCCACCTAATTACCCTAATAGATTGTAAGCTCTTCCCCTTCTGTATCCTTCCTTATACCCTAATAGATTGTAAGCGCTTATCCTTCTGTATCCTCCCTTATACCCTAATAGATTGTAAGCTCTTATATATCTGTATCCTCCCTAATAGATTGTAAGCTCTTCCCCTTCTGTACCCTCCCTTATACCCTAATAGATTGTAAGCTCTTCCCCTTCTGTATCCCTTTTTTACCCCTAATAAATTGTAAGCTCTCCCTCCTGTATCCATTCTCCATTAGATTGCATTCTTGGTGGGTGGTGTATGAATTGCTCCAGAGCAGCAAACATGGAATGGGCCCTGTAATTTACATACAGGTGTACCCCTGACCGGAAGTTATAGAATGTATTATGTTATATAATCAGTTGCCAGAGCTGTGTCTCAAGTCAGTTTTGTTGGAAAATCCCCTGGATTTGTGTGTTTGTAACAGTTAGAGTATACAACGATTTACAGTTACTATTTACTGCTCCTGTCATTAGAGATACAGGAGAAAACACAGAGAATTAACTCTTTCACTGTCAGACCGTGCAAAAGGTAACAATTAGGCCCCTCCGGTTATAAAGTTTCCCTGGTAGAAGCGTGATGCACCAAGTCATGTTAGTAAATAGGCTTTTCTGTCCTGTAAAGAGGTAGTTGTGTGGCTGTGCAGGGGCCCCACTGCCCCATGATGGAGGCACCCTCTAAGAGGGGCTTCATTTGACTTGACTGGATAATGTGCAGCTTGTATCAATGGTTGCCGGGGCTTTCCTCTGTGGAATTTGAGAGCCGCGCTCAACTCACAATGGACGGTATTAACAGCCCTCACTGCCTCTCCCTGACTCCATTACTGCGAACAGAGGCTGCACCGTCCATGACACGAGCTCTGTGCAGGCTCAGTGCGTTGAATAATGTATTTGTAGTGAGCCAACCACATTTCACCAAAGAGATCTTTCCACAGGTCCCGTAGGCCATGATCCCAGCCACAGGCTTCATAATGATTGCATGGCATACATTTAGGCAAAATCACTTGAGATCCAACGGGGTCACCTCTTAGAATCAGATTATCTTTTTCAATTATGGTGGTTTAAGAAGATATCTTCTGAACTGAGTGGATGAGGGATGTGTTATTGGTTTAGGGGCGGAAGAAGTATAGTATGGTATTCCTTTTGGGTAATATATTAAAACAGAGCAACAGTCTGAAATGACTGCTCAACCACTTAACCCAGAAGTAAGGGGGCATTCTGGTTGGTTATGCCCCATCTGCATATAAACTAACCTTTAGCAAGATAATGGTGCTGGTGTTCCTGCTATAGTTAAAAACAAAGAGGTCAGTTGCACTCTCTGAGATACATTTACCCTCTACATATCAATCTCGGAGGCTGAGGGACTGATACACATACATATTCATTTTGAGAGCCTTGGGGACATCCATGCATAACTCTGTGTATTCCATTTTTCCAGACACATGGGGAAATCCAAACCTATGCTACATATTACATTTTTGGAGGGCTAAGGGGAATTTTCTTGGCAGCTATTTTTGGGTGTATCGGGATTGATACACTGCATAATAATTTGGGGATGCTAAAGGGTGATGGGGTAATGGCACTCCCCAGGAGCTCGGATAAGGACTCGGGATCCAGGCTAGTGAAAATATTTTTTTTCTTGTAACCCCTGACCCTGCCTCATTGCTACAATGTACTTTCACTTTAAGGGCTGGAGGGCAGGGGTCATATGTGTTTTAGAACATTCATGAACACCAAATGTGGCCCTGGCTGAAAGAGGGGGTTTCCTGGTGTGTTCATCATTACTTTGGGTGACTTCTACAGTGCTTGTCTCAGCACAGAACTCCCCAAGCACTTTCAACATGCCCAAAAAGCCCTAGACCACTGTTATATATTGGTTGAAGCTATAAAGTTCCTATAGAGCAGTAACATCAGTGTGCTTCTCAGATTACTGTCTAGTACATATCATGCTCCTGTATAGGGGTCTAAAATAGTCCAAACCATTGGTCAAGATAGCCACAGGCTGAACTAAGGAGGCCATTGATCCATTACAGGCATGCTTTGACTGCATGGATTGGAAAGTGTTCAGCCTGTTTAGTGCCATCACACATCTCATTATGCAAAGAGATGATTATTTCATCTTAAGCAGCTCAGCAATCTCTAGTTCAGCAGCAAGATTAGGAAGATCTGCAACCTAAAAGTGAAGGCTCACAGAGAAGGTACTATTCCCCTTTACAAGGAACAGATAAACCTGCGCAAGGGATCAAGAGGCCGATTCATTAATAGCGCCAGGTAGCGACAGATGAGCGCCAGTAGCGTGATTTTCACAGCGCCAGCTAGTATTCGCTGTGCTTGGCCGGGGTTTGCTTGTTGACAGCGACTCAGTCGGTGTGCGGTAATGTTGAATACGGGGTTAGGGGTCGATGTTTCACAGGTTCTGCGTTGTATGGGTGCGCCTGACAGCGAATGGCCAGAGCGAACGGCTTACTGCAGATTCATTAACAAATCACGCTCAAAAATTTCTCGCGCTGTGAATTCCTTGTTTAAACCCCAGAGCGCTGGCGGCGATGTGTGTAAAGTAGTTTTTAACCCCCAAACAGCCATTTTTTTAAAATGTAAAAATTATACAAGTTTTTCTAAACATTTTGTAATATGAATACATTAATATCAGACCTGTAATCTCAATTCTGCACATATTTATTTTTTTTTTCTTTTTTTGCTTAAAAAAAATATCTAACATTGCCGTAGTGGTCACAGAATTTTTGACAGTTAAAAAAAAAAAAAAACATAAACTCAATTAATTATGAATATTTAAAGATTGCTCCGTTGAAATGCATTGGAGTGCGCCAGGGAGCGACAGGTCATACCTGGCGCTGTGATGGGATTAGTAGCGGCGCTGTTCGTTGCAGTCGGCTACATGATGAATCCCGCGCTAGCTGACGCTCTCGCCGGCGCTAGCCCCATTTAGCGTGATAAATGCGTCATTGTGACCGCCGCCGGGCGTACTTGATTCGGTAGCCGCCGTTAGCTGGCGGTACCTGGCGCTCGTCAGACACTACCTGGCGCTAGCCCTTGATAAATAAGGCCGTATGTCAGCCAAGATAGATTATGACTACAAACTTGAAAAGGGAACATCAGAACTGTTTGGCAGAGCCTCTGCTCTACTACCAGCTGCAAGAGCCCCCCCTAATGCCACCGTCCCCAGTTTACACCTAGCAGAAAGACATACAGATTGGCTGGGTGGGAGTGCGCATGCTGCTGGAGTCAGAGGTGTAACAAGGCTTTCTGGCACCCGGCACCTGGCACTCATGGGCCTCAATGGGTCATGGGCCACAATGAATAGGTTCAGAATTCCTGCTTTTTCATTTTGAATAGCATAACAAAGATTTCCTATAATAAGGATAACCACTGTCTCCATAAAGTCCATTAGAGTGATTTTTTACACTAGTGTTTCCCACCACACCACCGCCATACATCCCAAGTTTCCCTCTTTGGAGGGACTGTCCCTCTTTTGAATCCATGTCCCCTTATCTCTTATTGTTCTCATTTGTCCCTCTTTGAGAGTACACACAGATCTGCATCAATAAATGATTAATTCTTCTATTTAAAGTGTTTATATTGTTATAACTGTTACAGCCCATCTCCTATACATCCCTCAATGAGGGGGTGTGGCTAAATTTAACAATTGTCCCTCTTTCCTGCCTTGAAAAGTTGGGAGGTAGGCCACCCCATTACCACATTTATATCTAAGAATCCCCACATGCTAGCAATGCACATTAGAAAAATGATGTACCTAGTCTGTGAAAATTCCCCATCACATGTGCAGATGATATTTTGGGAAAATGTTAACAGTTTTATTTCACTTTTTTTAAGCCGAGATGCAGGTTGCAATTCACACCAAAATTTTCAGAGTTAAAGTGGAAGTCCAGGAGGGTGGGATGGGGGTTATCCCAAGACTGGACCTCCTCTTTAAATTTACTTTATTGAATAATATTTATCAAATAATTAGCAGGACCCCCATTGGTCCAATCCTATGCTGTACCAAATGTCGGATACTGGGGTCTATCTGGCCGAATGGCTTATGAACCAGATAGACCCTGCTCTGGCTCATAACTATTTATGTTCTGCAAGTTCTGGTAGTTCCTGATCTGACAGCCTTTATCAGGCAGGTCCGGGTTTTCATGATCAGACATTTTTTCGGTCATTGTTTAGCTAGCAATAGTTGTTCCAGACAGAGGAGCAGCATGACAGCCAGACAACTATTTATGATGAGGAAGGTAAGACACTATTTTGTTAGTGTAGGTTCTATTTAAATGTAACTGTTTTAGTCTGGCTGGATCATGCCTCTCTCCTAGTCCCACAGCCATAAATGGAAAGCACACAGAAGCAAGTGGCACCTCTGCTGCAGTAGAGCCCACAAGCTGGCTGTCACCTGGCGTATTGATCAGGCAGCAGGATATTGAACACTGCCTGCCAGGTTGTGAAGTGGCTCCGGATGGCATCCAGGCAATGTTCCCTCGCTTGTGCTCCACCCTGACACTTGGTACCTGGCCCGGCTCTCCGCCCGACTCTCGCCTCAGGGTGATTTTTCACTCTGTAAAAACATTTCAGCGCTTCCCTTTTGCAGCGTCTGTCTGTCTGTCCGGCCTGGACGCTCCTTTCCAAAGTCGGAACAATTTTGTACTCCATTTACATGAATGCCAGCCAGCCGCACGTTTATTTTTCTGAAGAGTGACGGACCCTGTTTTTCTGCCGTGTCGCCGAAGGATTTGTCACCTTCAGTATAGGATCGGAGAGGCCGGTGTGTGTGTGTAATCTGGGCAGGAGCCACATTTCCCTTCAGCATGTTTGAGGATCTCGGAAACCTTTCACTCATTGTGCTGTCATGACCAAAGAAGGGCTGGCAACTTAAGGACTGATTTACCAAATGTGGTGAGCTCCCCACCTTTTGCTGGCCTTAATATCGAAAGTATGTTGAGCTCTCCCCATCCACAAACAAAACAGCAATATATCTTATATACCGTACATTAAATAGTCATTCAGTAGCCCCTATGAGAAAAACTTTTCTTCAGCAGCCCAAAGAACCTTCCAGTTTCGCTTATTGTGACCAACACACACCCATCATAAGGGTGTTGCAGCTTCCATTCTTCCATCTTGCAGAAACCCTGGCACTGGACGGGTTGCTGATGGGATGCCTGTCCCTTAAACCAAATTATAGGGCACAAGGGACGCGAATCTCTGGGCCGCCAAGAGAAGGCCTCTACCACAATGTGGTCATGGGGAGGCCAAGACAGGTAAGATGCCGGTGGCGGCATGCCTGCATCAGTAAACCATAAGCTTCAGACTTGCAGTAAATGTAGGAAAGGACTCCTGCTTACCGCCCTGGGAGCTGTTGCCACTGTAAATCAGCAAGATCAGCCCAGAAGGCAATGTCGGGACCAGGATTAGTGGCAAGGCCTTTTTCTAGCATGCAGTGCAGGCAAAGAGTGTACAGGGGCAAGGTACTGTAGCTTGTCCCCTCCACCGTGCTTCTTTGAGGGAGTACAGGAAAAAAGATTACAGGGTCTCATCAGCCAAAGAGAGAAGGCTCACTGCAGCGGTGACAAGGATTGGAGCCAAGGACGATAGCTATGCCCAACAGAAAATGAGAAGAAGAGGTATGGTGGCTAGGTCACTAGGATTCCCAAGATCATTACAGCCTGAGTGACAGACAGCAGGTTGCCCTTTTCCAGTTTGCACTGGACTATTAGTTTTAAAGGGTCTCCACCATATTTTCTGTCCAGGGGTCTTCATCAGATTCTCTGCCCAGGGAACTCCACCAGATTTTTCTGCCCAGGGGCCTCCATCAGATTTCTGACCAGGTAGATTTCAGGGTTACACCTTAAAATAAAGCCCATTCCTTAACCCAAAACTATTGGCTATCCCTGTGATCAGGGTTAGAAGGGAACATATTTTTGTGTTGGAAGGAAGAGAAATATCTTGAGAAAAAGAAGGCACCCTGTTCCAATCTTTAAAGAGGAGGGCCACCTGAGTTTCACTCCTTGCAGCATCCCGGATTGGGATGCTCTGCTGTGTGAAAATCCCCGAATCCCCCATTCCAATCACCTTCTCCTGGAGCCCTCGCTGTGTCTCGCAAAGCAGCCACATCATTGCTCACTTCGCTAGCTGCCAGGCCTTTCTGAATAGGAGGTGTAGGTACTCCACAGCTAGAAGTTTAGCAGGGGATGCAGCTGCCAGCGCACCCGGCTCCTTTCGGCTCTGCTCGGCCGCTTAGCCGTTAAGGCGGGTTAGCCGCTGATAGAGCCATAGGTAGCTAAGTGAAATCGAGCATGCTGACTGAGCAGGCTGAGCGCCAATCAGCACACTTGTTTCCGGCCTGGGGGGATGCACAGCGGGGCAATCCAAACGGGATGCCCACTCCCTACACACTGGAATGTGAAATTTGTGAAATCTGCGTGTTGTTCCTCTTTAAGCCAAGTAAGCAAAAGCAAGACAAACTGTAAAATGTCTTTTGGGCCTTCCCCTGGGCATGGAGGGATTAAACAAACAGCCCCTAATGAATCCGATGAACATGCAGCATTGTTTCATTGCAGTCAACAGCCGCAGTGTTGGTTCCCCATCACTGGATCCTCTGTACGCTCCTAATGATCCCCGGATCCCCTGGGAGCGGCCGCCTCTGTGCGTTTCATTATTCCCCCGATATAAAAATACACATCGATACATCGCAATTCTCTGACCAAACTGACCGGCAGCCACAATACCAAAATAAAACCTGTGCTTCTGAGAACACCTCGCTGATCCTTTCCTAGAACTCGCAAGTGCTTGTTGAGGCCACGACAGGTGAGCGTCATAGGTGGGCTAACAGCATCGAGAAACATTATCAAGAAAGTCTAATTTAGGAAAATAAAAAAATATAAAATAAGATATATACATTTATATATATACTGCTTTATGAGCTCTCTGTTTCTCTCAATATATATATATATATATATATATATATATATATATATATACACATTGTCCAGGGGTAACACCCGGACAATTGCCTCGCACAAAAAAAGGGTAAGGAAAGTGCTTAAAATAATCTCAATAACCCCTGTGTGATTGCCGTGCACAAAATGGGGTAGGGAAAATATTCTAAATAAAATAAGAAAACAAAAAAAAATTAGAAATACATATATATATATATACAAACAAACAAGCAGTAGCGGAGGAGGTAGCAAACACTTTAACCACTTACTCAGGTGCTGGCACAGCCAAGTCCTAAGAAATTTACGGCTGGTTCATATTAAGGGAAATAAGCATGTCCAAGTTGGCTATGGATAGGCAAATCCTCCTGTCGGTGATGACACTCCCCTGTGGTGCTGAATATACTTTCTGATAGGACACTTGCCGCAGGGCTGACCAGCAACTCCAAGGCATAGAGGGTAAGCTCTGGTCACTTGTCCCAATTTAGTGACCGAGAAATTGAATGGGGAGGACCCATCGCTTAGTACCAGGAGACGCATGGACATGTAGTCATCCACCATGCGAGTCAAAGTCTGCCCCCTGGTACTACGGGCCGTATCCGATGGTGGATGTCAACTATGCTGACCCTAACTCCAGCCATTGTCCCTAAATAAATGTCCTGACAAAGACAATTTAGTTTTTAACAACCTATCTATCCTTCACTCTAGCCACTGGCCCTAAATAAATGTCCTGAGAAGGACAATTTAGTTTTTAACAACCTATCTATCCTTCACTCTAATCAAGAAGGTAATACCGCGCTGCTGAAGGAAACAGAAGGTACAGCTCAACGTGTGGTCTGCAGGATCCCTATCCCTACAGTAAAATATTAAACATCAAAAATGGAAAAAGACACAGAGCTATTAAAAGTCCACAGTGCTGAAGGAAAATCCACACGTGTTCTCCACAAACTGGATAATCCGTCACCAATCACCCAAGCCTCTTACCAGATGGCCAGTATACATAGGCAGAAGTGTAATCACTTGGTTATATCCTGGTCTCCCATGGATTTATTCCAAATCATCAATAGTGACTCCAAGAAATCAAGCTTTAAGCATAGGCTTATAGGAAAAATCATCAGCATCCTATTCCAAAGCTGTGCCCATAGCAGGGACTCCGCATCAATGGTTTAATAGTAGTTCAGAATAAAAAGCCATAAAAGAAAAAAAATAAAAACAAATCTAGTGCAGAATGTCTAAAAATATAGAGCTACTTTAATAGATAAAAATGCACTCACAAAACATTCAATAAAATAAGGCAAACATTTAATACAGCTCCAAGAAAATGCCAGTAGCAGTTCTCACCACACAGACACCTGGGGACAGCATGTACTCGAATAGTGGTGATAAAGTAGCCGATTCTTCCAACGCGTTTCACCCTCATGGGGCTTTAACTAGGATAGTCGGCTCAGAAAACCCACCTGTATTTATAGCACTGAGGTAGATTGTGTGGGCGGCCGGTTCCGGCTGCATATAAGAATCCCGGAAGTAGTTATGACTCCAGGCGCGCTCCAGTATTTGGAGCGCATTGTAAGCTCCCAAGCTAGCACCCGGAAGTGATAATATTCAGTAACCCAGAAGCATACCAGCTCTCCCATCTTAGGAGCGCACAAAGGACACGCCAATAAAAACCGGACATAGATAGTGACCCATAACCCGGAAGTGACATACAGCGCCCTCCAAAATATGGAGCGCACATGAATAGGAAGCAAATCTTATATTACGTCTGCACACATGACACGGGAGTCGGACATAGATAGTGATCCATATCCTTCACTCTAGCCACTGGCCCTAAATAAATGTCCTGACAAGGACAATTTAGTTTTTAACAACTTATCTATCCTTCACCCCAGCCACTGGCCCTAAATAAATGTCCTGACAAGGACAATTTATGTTTTCAGTGAAGCCCTATCTGTCCCTCAGCAACGGCCAGCAACTTCTCCCTATCTAATGCAGAGCACCAGTGAGATCAGCAGGACGCGTACCCCACATGGCCAGTCGCAGCCATGCTATTCAACCACTTTAAGTGAACCAAAACCCTAGTGAGTGAAAAACCTGGGTTTTAGTCTTTTTAGGCTTTAAACTACCCCCATACACAAATACACAAATACTATCCAGTGTATCATGGAGCTTTTGAACATAAAAGATTCTGACACCTGTGATTTTTTACTTCTCTGTTGATCTTTATATCTTTATATCTCTGTTGATATTACATAGCGTCCCAACCCACTGTTATCTTATCTCCAGTGGGTTTCCTTTCATTTGCCCTCCTCTGTGGGATCTCCATGCCAAGGAAAGCTTTCACTCTGTGACCCTGCTAAAGTCATCTCCGGGGGAGGAGACACCTGAAGGGACAAATCTAAGCTGATGCTGCAACAATACGGGAGTCATCTGTTTTCTGTGTCCCCATTCATCTCGGCACTGTGTCACACGCAGCAGTCACATGGCATGCAAGACACAACAGGCTGTATTCCTAGGCAGCCGCAGCACCATGTATTTTAGAGGCAGCGGCCACATTTTCTCATCCATGCTGCTCCATATTTACACACAGCCCTACTAGTTTGCCCCTGACAGTGCCTCTGAGGCTGGTGCCCCATGCAGCGGCAACCCTTGACCGGACCTAGAGACGGCCCTCGTTCTGCCACAGTTTCATCAGACTCGGCGCTCCTGGTTGTGCCTTGCCCTAAAAGCTACATTTTAAGAGGTGGGCAGGATGGCGGGACATGCCTGACCAATCCATGACTGTCCCTCCCAAATCGGGACAGTTGTGAGGTATGCAAATGACGTAGCCACAACAGATGGCTCTCATTGAACGAGAGTCCACACATGCACTATTGGAGCGTGGCAAGGTGAGTTTTTATGGGCGAACTGGGGGGATGCCGGGGGCACAGAACAAAACTCAGGAAAGTCTAATTCCCCCACTTTAAGGGTTACCTGTGAAGCTTAGGGCACAGAACCCAGACCACTTCAGAGCCTATTCTGTGTAATCAAGCCTGCAGATGGTCAGATCCAAATATATATATATATATAAAGTGGATGGAAAAGTGGTGGATGGTGTCTATACTTCCCTTGTCTTTTTCAGCCAGGCACGATCCATGCCGGGATAACAAAGCTCCTCTACAGGTTTTTCCCCTACTCCCAGGTCTTTCCAGGTGATTAGATTAATTGATGGAAGGAAGCCTAATAAAAGGAGCTGCTGAGGCTTCCAGTGTGGAGAAGGAGAGACTGGGATAAGGAGCCCGTGCCTTGCTGCTCCCAAAAACCTACAGGTCTGAACTGCATCCAAAGGACTTTATGTGTTATGTTTTTTTTGAACCTGTGGATTAGCAGCCTGGGCTTGTATGCCCTGAAGGTGGGCCTGTGATATCGAGGACTTGCAATACTCTGTAACTATCAGACAATGGACATTGCTAAAGCTGGCGAGGAAACCGCTGACTGTACTGCATTGTACACTGCATTATACTCTGAATTAAAGATATTTTTGGACTTTGTCTTCAATAAACTGTTTACTATTTCCACTAAGAACTGTTTCCAGAGTCATTGCCGTTAGCACCCCAGATCCTGACAATATCCCCTCAATTCAAAGAGCAAAAGTTAATTGATTTCGGATCGAGAATCGTAAGTTTGGGTGGGTGTTAGTCATTTTTTCCTGTTTTTTTGGCCATTTCCGACTCGCACGAGCCTACGTACGAATGCGTATATGCTCTTACGATCATCGCAAGTTCGTTCCTAAATTTTAGGATCAAAACGTAAAACTTAGGATCAAATCCTAAAACTTAGGATCAAAACGTAAAACTTAGGATAATCGAATGGGTTTAGGTGTGATTCAGAGAACAGTTTTCAAACCTCTAAATACGTTTTAAAAGAAAGCCACTGCCGACACCTTTTAGCAGTCGTATTGCTGTTCTTGAACAGGTTTTTTGGTTATGTGGAGGAGTCTGTGCGTCTTGAGCTCCAATGAACTGCATGTATCAGCATGGCCGAGGCCATAAATTGTATGGCAATGCATACCTGATTCATGTATGCCTTATAAAAGCATTTTAATGTGGACCTTAATTAGTCCTTTGCATGTAAACCTTTATTTTGCAATCTATTTGCGTTAATTAAAGAAACTTATGTCCTTTGGTATTTATTTTTAAATTGATGTACTAGAATAATATTTTTAGATTGCATTTATTGGTGTAGTTGTTTACCTTTGCTTTGTTTAATTATTTAAGCACATCTTTGGTCAGATGCATCACACTTACTGAGGAGAGGAGAGCGGGATAAAGTGCAGGATGTGGGTTACTGCTGTATTTTGCACAGACACAGCAGAGTTGGGGGCACGGAAAGGTCAGAAATCAAAGAATGCAGAGCAACACAGTCACAAGGCCCTTTCTGTTTGCAGGCTGCCCGATAATACCTGAGCCGCCATCTTGGCTGTTTCTAGACTCATAACATGCAGAAGTTGCTGGGTGTTTTTTTATATTTGAGAGCAATCTGTATGTAGAGGGTGTGGGTAACCACTAGTGATGAGCGAGTAGTATTCGACCGAGCCGGTATTCGATCGAATACTACGCTGTTCGTCATACTCGATTTCGATCGAGTACAGCGGCGATGGCGCACTCACAATTCGTTTCCCCTCCCACCTTCCCTGGCGCGTTTTTTACACCAATCACCATGCAGGGGGGGTGGGACAGGTCCTGGGAGGACGCTGGCATCGCGAAAACGGCGTCTACACGCATTGGCTGGAAAAACCATGTGACCTCGAATATACAAAACTCAGCACTTCCTCTTCGTCAGCATTAGCAGCTTGAACTTAGTGAGGGACAGACGCTCACAGCAGGGAAAGACAGGCTGTCGCTGGCAGGGCCCCAGAAGCTCGGAATATCGCTTTTACCACCATCTATACCAGCTACCAGAAGACAAGAGAGTCATTAAGAGCCCTTATTAGGGCTACTACGCTGAACGGTATATGGCTCATATGTAGGCAGGCAGGGCCCCAGAAGCTCAGAATATAGCTTTTACCACCATATATACCAGCTACCAGAAGACAAGAGAGTCCTTAAGAGCCCTTATTAGGGCTACTACTCTGAACAGTATATAGCTCATATCCTATGTAGTCAGGCAGGGCCCCAGAAGCTCAGAATATAGCTTTTACCACCATATATACCAGCTACCAGAAGACAAGAGAGTCCTTAAGAGCCCTTATTAGGGCTACTACGCTGAACAGTATATAGCTCATATCCTATGTAGTCAGGCAGGGTCCCAGAAGCTCAGAATATAGCTTTTACCACCATATATACCAGCTACCAGAAGACAAGAGAGTCCTTAAGAGCCCTTATTAGGGCTACTACGCTGAACAGTATATAGCTCATATTCTATGTAGTCAGGCAGGGCCCCAGAAGCTCAGAATATAGCTTTTACCACCATATATACCAGCTACCAGAAGACAAGAGAGTCCTTAAGAGCCCTTATTAGGGCTACTACACTGAACAGTATATAGCTCATATCCTATGTAGTCAGGCAGGGCCCCAGAAGCTCAGAATATAGCTTTTACCACCATATATACCAGCTACCAGAAGACAAGAGAGTCCTTAAGAGCCCTTATTAGGGCTACTACGCTGAACAGTATATAGCTCATATTCTATGTATTCAGGCAGGGCCCCAGAAGCTCAGAATAATACCATTTTGTGAATACTCACCTTGTAAAATGGGTATTGTAAGTATGTCACACACCCCGCTTCAAGAATCCATAACATGTGGGTAATATCGTCCTGAAGAGGCGTTCCTGCAGAGATGATAGTAAAAGAAAGCCCCTCCCTGATCCATAAATACCTGGGACCTCCCACTCATCACCCAGTATACAGAAGCAGTAAGGTAAGGGACCAGGAAGAGGCAAATATAAAACACAACCACGCAAAGTTCACAAAATAGAGGATCCTGAATACAGAAAGGGCGGGTGAAGCGGGGTGTGTGACATACTTACAATACCCATTTTACAAGGTGAGTATTCACAAAATGGTATTATTCTAAGTATGTCACACACCCCGCTTCAAGAATCCATAACATGTGGGACATCCAATAGCAGTGTCCAAAAACAAGGGCGGGGATCCAAAACTAGGCAACAATGCACAACATTAAACCACTACAGCTTGCAAAACTTTGCGGCCAAAAACAGCATCCGCGGACGCCCAAACATCAACCTTGTAAAACTTGGAAAAAGTGTGAACAGAAGACCAAGTAGCGGCCTTACAAACTTGCTCAACAGAAGCCTGGTGCTGAAAAGCCCAGGACGCACCAACTGCACGAGTAGAATGAGCAGTAACACGAAAAGGGGGACTCCTCCCCTTGGCAGAATAGGCCCCAATGATGGCCTGACGAATCCATTTACTAATGGAAGATTTGGCAGGAGCCAAACCTTTCCTAGGCCCGGAGGGCACCACAAAAAAGGCGTCCGTCTTGCGAAAGGAAGACGTAACCTCCAGATAATATTCCACAACACGAACTACATCCAAGGAATGCAACGCCCTTTCCTTGTCGTTGCTAGGATTAGGACATAGAGAAGGCAGAACAATGTCCTGATTCAGATGAAAAGCCGAGACCACCTTAGGAAGAAAATCCGGCTTGAAACGAAAGACAACCTTGCCCTGATGCTTCTCAAAGTATGGAGCTTTAATGGATAAAGCTGCCAACTCAGAAACACGCCTAGCCGAAGTGATAGCCACCAAAAAGGCCACCTTTTGAGTAAGTGAAGACAAGGCAACCTCATTCAAGGGCTCAAACGGAGGACCCTGAAGAGCAGAAAGAACCAGGTTCAAATCCCAAACTGGAACCAAGGGCTTCCTAGGCGGACGCACATGCGTAACTCCTTGGAAAAAGGTCCTGACTAAAGGATGAAGTGCAAAGGACCTTTGGAAGAACACCGCCAGGGCAGAGACCTGCCCCTTCAAAGTACTAATTTGGAGCCCCAGATCTAAACCGTGTTGAAGAAACTCCAGAATTCTAGGAATGGAGAACTCTCGACAAGAGAAGGACCTACCTTCACACCAATCAATATAGGACCTCCAGGTCCTGTAGTAAACAGAAGAGGAAGACCGCTTCCTGGCGCTGATAAGAGTCTGAATCACCGCGTCAGAAAGACCTTCTTCCCTCAAGATGGCGGTTTCAGCAGCCACGCCGTCAAAGCCAGCGATGGTAAATTGGGATAGCGTAGCCGACCCTGGGTGAGCAGATCCGGCAGCAGAGGCAGGGCGAACTGATCTTCTGCCAGCCTTACAAGATCTGCGAACCAAACGCGCCTTGGCCACCTTGGGGCCACCAGAATCGCCGACGCGCCTTCCAAGGCCAGTTTGCGCACCACTCTGGCTAGCATTGGGAACGGAGGGAACAGGTAAAGGAACCCCAGATCCCTCCAGTTCAGAGACATGGCATCCACTGCCAGAGCCAGAGGATCCTGCGAGAGAGACACAAAGACAGGAAGCTTGTGATTGTGACGAGAGGCAAAGAGGTCCACCGCTGGGACCCCCCACCTGAGACATATCGAACGAAACACCTTGGGACTGAGAGACCACTCCCCCTGACGAGAGGAGGCCCTGCTCAGCAAGTCCGCCTCCGTGTTTTCCACCCCCGGAATGTAGACTGCTGAGATACACGGGACGTGGGTCTCGGCCCAGTCCAGAATCAAAGACACTTCCCTGAGGGCACTCCTGCTGCGAGTCCCTCCTTGGTGATTGATGTAAGCAACCGCCGTCCTGTTGTCCGACCGGACCTGAACTGGCAGTCCTCTCAACTGATGAGTCAAACGAAACAGAACCAACCTGATGGCTCTCAACTCCAGAATATTGATGGGCTCGTGAGCCTCCTGCGGACTCCACAGACCCTGAAAATGGAGGTCCTTCCAAACACCCCCCCAACCTGACAGACTGGCATCCGTGGTCACCGTTTCCCAACGTGGAGCCAGGAAGGATCTGCCTTTCGACAGATTGACAGACCCCAGCCACCATTGTAGGGAACGACGAACTCGTCAACCGGAAGGACCGGTCCAATGACGACTGCGACCTGTCCCAAACCGTCATCAGATGAAGCTGAAGCGCCCTCGTATGGAACTGCGCAAAGGGAACTGCCTCGAATGAGGCCACCATTAGCCCCACCAGCCTCATCCCTAGCCGGATGGTCGGATGAGGGGCCAACAAGAGAAGCTGAACTAACTCCTGAATCAAAAGAATCTTGGCCTGGGGCAGAAACACCCTGGCCTGCGAGGTGTCCAGAGACATCCCCAGAAAGGTCACAACTCTGGACGGACAAAGAGAAGACTTGGGGTGGTTGATCACCCAACCGAACCTCTCCAGAGTGGACACCACCACTCCTGTGTCCAACTCCGCTTGGTTGAAAGAAGAGGCCATGATCAGTAGATCGTCCAGATAGGGCACAATGCGGATACCCTGAACTCTGAGCAGTGCCATCACCCCCGCTAGCACCTTGGTGAAAACCCGAGGGGCTGAGATGAGACCGAAAGGAAGTGCCACAAACTGAAAATGCCGATCCTCCACCACAAACCTGAGAAACCTCTGATGTGCTGGAAAAACCGGAACGTGTAGATAAGCATCCTTGATGTCTATGGACGTCAGAAAGTCTCCCTGACGAAGAGAGTGAATGGCCGAGCGCAGCATTTCCATGCGGAATTTGCGCGGCCGAATAAACCTGTTGAGAAACTTCAGATCCAAGATAGGACGGACCGACCCGTCCTTCTTGGGAACCGTGAACAAATTGGAATAGAAGCCCCTGCCCTGCTCCGAGGGGGGCACTGGGCAAATGACCGCCATGTCCAGAAGATTCTTTACTGCCACCAGGAGCCCCTGCGCCACCAGAGGCTCCGAAGGCATCCGAGACCTGAAGAACCTGGAGGGGGGGCGGAGCTCGAACTCTAGCTTGTAACCGGAAGACACCACTTCCCGGATCCATCTGTCCGAGACTTCTTGATCCCAGATCTGGGAGAAGTGTCTCAGCCGTCCCCCCACCCGCAAGGGTGAGGGCGCCCCCTCATTGCTGAGCTGGCTTAATAGCCGGCTTGGGCTTAGAACCCCAATTGTATCCAGAACGGGCACGTCCCCTGCCCCTGCTCCCGGAATCTCCTCTGGAAGAGTGGAATGCAGATCCTCTGCCAGATCTGGCCCCACGAAAGGAAGTTGTAAAGGCAGGCGCCCCCCGAAAGGG
This sequence comes from Gastrophryne carolinensis, assembly GCA_027917425.1. Classification (NCBI taxonomy): domain Eukaryota; kingdom Metazoa; phylum Chordata; class Amphibia; order Anura; family Microhylidae; genus Gastrophryne; species Gastrophryne carolinensis. The sequence continues at coordinate 224,600,440 of CM051235.1, forward strand.
ACGGCGCTGCTTCTTACGTTGAGGCAACCTGCCACCCTTGGTGACGGAGTCCAAAGTTTCTCCAAAGAGCCTCAATCCAACAAAGGGTAAAGCCGTCAGAGACTTTTTAGACAAAAAATCGGCCGCCCACTGGCGCAGCCACACCGACCGCCGAATAGTCACCAACAAAGCCGACGTCCTACCACACATCATCAAAGTGTCATCCAAGGCTGTTAATACAAAGGATAAAAACAACTCACACCGTTTGAGACTAAGGAACTCGGCACTACCAGGGCGAAGCCCGGAAGAGGTCAACAAGTCCCTGACCACAGACCTGGCAGCCAACACCATAAGCTCTGAGGCGCACACAGGCCGTATGGCTGACCCAACGCTAGTAAAGCCATGACAAGCCATTTGATCAATACGTTTATCCTCCCCATCCTTAAGGGTGGAACAATCCGGCCTATTTAAAACCGAGGAATTAGACAATCCCAAAACCGGAGCATCGACCTCGGGTGGGGAAGCCCAGCGCTTAACCGCCTCCGAAGGGAAAGGATATTTCTTATCCCACCCTTGAGGAATACCAGGGAGCCTAGCCGGCCTGTCCCATTCCTTGTCAATGATTTTGTCAAAGTGCCGTTGCGTAGGAAACTCCAAGCGCGGCCTGGACTCTTCAAACAACTCACCCTCCTGTTGTGACGCCACCTCGGGGGGGGAGATATTCAGAACCTCCAACATCAGCGCCAGGGCGTGAGAAGAATCCGAGGATCTCCCAGACTCACTAAACTCCGCATCAGCGCCAGCAGACTGCTCATCGTCCGAAACCTCTGAACCCTCAGAAACTTCACCTTCCTCTAGCCCAGAATAATCAGACCAATCCAGATTATTAAACTCATCCAGATCATCAACCGGCGTAGCCGGAGACAAATGCTTCCTCTTAGCCGGAGCCTTACGGGCGACCGAACTGGAAACAATTCTCTCAAGGTTGGCCAATCTGGCGCACATCTCAGATTGCAGATCCCTGCCCATGACAACATCACACGGAGCGCGTGTCAGGATGGGAGGTTGAGATGACTCGGCCGGCGGTGCTGACCCAGACGCCTGGGATCCGGACTGCCGCGTAATAGTTTGCTGTGCACAAGGTATACAAAGCAGTACATCGTCCCCAGTAATGGATGCACCACACAACATGCATTTTTTGGGATGCCCCGAAGGGGTCCCTGCCCCAGTATCCGGGGATGCCTCCATAAGGTGAACTTTTATTAGTCGCAATGACCCAGGGAATTATGCCAATAAGCAACCCGGGATGCCCCTTTAATGTCCCGAGTGGGAGGATTTAAAACTAAGTGAACCCAGGGATCTAGGACCGGGAGAAACCCCCTAAATACTAGTGAAGATCCTCCTGTAAAAGCCTCCGCCTAAAAGACAGAAAAGAAAAACCCCATAAATGCCAAAATAGGACACACAAGGGAGAAAGGAATAATAAATAAGGCCCAAGGGCCACTCACAGATCCTCAAGGAACAGGAGCAATGGAGCTCGCAGCACACGAGGAGAGACGCAGGACGACAAAGGGGCGTGGTCAGCGCGAACCGCGCGAATAGCAATGACCGCCCCCTTCTTCCTTCTGAACGGAGCCTAAAGCTCCGCATCGGCGCCTCCTGCAAGCAACCTCACAGAAGCAGAGGGGGGCGGAGCCGCGGCGACGCGCCGAAAGCCCGGCCCCGCCCCCCCTCCGACGGAGATGCGAGGGGAGAAGCTCCCTCGCATAACTATTCAGAGACCGGCGCCGCCGCATGCCGCGGTGCGACCGCAGCAACCAGCGGAGCACCCGCCCTGCCCGGCGGGGAGACAGCCTGCGGGGGGCCGGCCGCGGCAGTGCGCCACGGCCCGGCCCCGCCCCCCCCAAATGTGCGTGAGGGGAAAGCTCCCCTGACAAAAGAAAGTACCGGAGCCCCGGCCGTAATGGCGGCCGCGGCGCTGAAACAGAAACACACACAACATATAATGCATTGAACACACACACATGTAATAAAGAGTACAGGATAAAATACTAGCCCTGGGAAGAGACCCCCCCAACCCCCACTGAGTTACCAAGGAAGACTAGAGGGACCCCCCAGGGGCAAGTACCAAGGGACGGGGCATCCCAAACCGGGATCACCAACCCGGCGTCACCGCCTACCCTCTTATTTAGGGTCTCACGGGGGTGCCAGTATACCTTCGCTCGGGCCCGCAGCCAAGACTGTGGAGGCATGTATCTTAAGGGCTAATCAGGGAAAAAGAAAGTCCGAGCGGGAATAATAAAAAAACAGGCCGGGAGTTACCCCGGCTACCTGAAATCCCCCTGTGCAAGGAGGAGACATCATCTTCTGACTTGCTCGCCTTCTGCAGAGATGGAAAACTGGGTGATGAGTGGGAGGTCCCAGGTTTTTATGGATCAGGGAGGGGCTTTCTTTTACTATCATCTCTGCAGGAACGCCTCTTCAGGACGATATTACCCACATGTTATGGATTCTTGAAGCGGGGTGTGTGACATACTTAGAATATAGCTTTTACCACCATATATACCAGCTACCAGAAGACAAGAGAGTCCTTAAGAGCCCTTATTAGGGCTACTACGCTGAACAGTATATAGCTCATATCCTATGTAGTCAGGCAGGGCCCCAGAAGCTCAGAATATAGCTTTTACCACCATATATACCAGCTACCAGAAGACAAGAGAGTCCTTAAGAGCCCTTATTAGGGCTACTACGCTGAACAGTATATAGCTCATATTCTATGTAGTCAGGCAGGGCCCCAGAAGCTCAGAATATAGCTTTTACCACCATATATACCAGCTACCAGAAGACAAGAGAGTCCTTAAGAGCCCTTATTAGGGCTACTACGCTGAACAGTATATAGCTCATATCCTATGTAGGCAGGCAGGGCCCCAGAAGCTCAGAATATAGCTTTTACCACCATATATACCAGCTACCAGAAGACAAGAGAGTCCTTAAGAGCCCTTATTAGGGCTACTACGCTGAACAGTATATAGCTCATATCCTATGTAGTCAGGCAGGGCCCCAGAAGCTCAGAATATAGCTTTTACCACCATATATACCAGCTACCAGAAGACAAGAGAGTCCTTAAGAGCCCTTATTAGGGCTACTACGCTGAACAGTATATAGCTCATATCCTATGTAGGCAGGCAGGGCCCCAGAAGCTCAGAATATAGCTTTTACCACCATATATACCAGCTACCAGAAGACAAGAGAGTCCTTAAGAGCCCTTATTAGGGCTACTACGCTGAACAGTATATAGCTCATATTCTATGTAGTCAGGCAGGGCCCCAGAAGCTCAGAATATAGCTTTTACCACCATATATAGCAGCTACCAGAAGACAAGAGAGTCCTTAAGAGCCCTTATTAGGGCTACTACGCTGAACAGTATATAGCTCATATCCTATGTAGGCAGGCAGGGCCCCAGAAGCTCAGAATATAGCTTTTACCACCATATATACCAGCTACCAGAAGACAAGAGAGTCCTTAAGAGCCCTTATTAGGGCTACTACGCTGAACAGTATATAGCTCATATTCTATGTAGTCAGGCAGGGCCCCAGAAGCTCAGAATATAGCTTTTACCACCATATATACCAGCTACCAGAAGACAAGAGAGTCCTTACGAGCCCTTATTAGGGCTACTACGCTGAACAGTATATAGCTCATATTCTATGTAGTCAGGCAGGGCCCCAGAAGCTCAGAATATAGCTTTTACCACCATATATACCAGCTACCAGAAGACAAGAGAGTCCTTAAGAGCCCTTATTAGGGCTACTACGCTGAACAGTATATAGCTCATATCCTATGTAGTCAGGCAGGGCCCCAGAAGCTCAGAATATAGCTTTTACCACCATATATACCAGCTACCAGAAGACAAGAGAGTCCTTAAGAGCCCTTATTAGGGCTACTACGCTGAACAGTATATAGCTCATATTCTATGTAGTCAGGCAGGGCCCCAGAAGCTCAGAATATAGCTTTTACCACCATATATACCAGCTACCAGAAGACAAGAGAGTCCTTAAGAGCCCTTATTAGGGCTACTACGCTGAACAGTATATAGCTCATATCCTATGTAGGCAGGCAGGGCCCCAGAAGCTCAGAATATAGCTTTTACCACCATATATACCAGCTACCAGAAGACAAGAGAGTCCTTAAGAGCCCTTATTAGGGCTACTACGCTGAACAGTATATAGCTCATATTCTATGTAGTCAGGCAGGGCCCCAGAAGCTCAGAATATAGCTTTTACCACCATATATACCAGCTACCAGAAGACAAGAGAGTCCTTACGAGCCCTTATTAGGGCTACTACGCTGAACAGTATATAGCTCATATTCTATGTAGTCAGGCAGGGCCCCAGAAGCTCAGAATATAGCTTTTACCACCATATATACCAGCTACCAGAAGACAAGAGAGTCCTTAAGAGCCCTTATTAGGGCTACTACGCTGAACAGTATATAGCTCATATCCTATGTAGGCAGGCAGGGCCCCAGAAGCTCAGAATATAGCTTTTACCACCATATATACCAGCTACCAGAAGACAAGAGAGTCCTTAAGAGCCCTTATTAGGGCTACTACGCTGAACAGTATATAGCTCATTCTAGCTATATACACACTGCACACAACGGCTGCTTTAGTGAGGGGTAGCTGCTGCTGCTGGAATAGGGACAGAAAGACTTCAGTGGTGTATTACCACCTATATACAAAACTATATACACTCTGCTCAAAACGGCTGCTTTAGTGAGGGGTAGCTGCTGATGCTGGAATAGGGACAGAAAGACTTCAGTGGTGTATTACCACCTATATACAAAACTATATACACTCTGCTCAAAACGGCTGCTTTAGTGAGGGGTAGCTGCTGATGCTGGAATAGGGACAGAAAGACTTCAGTGGTGTATTAGCACCTATATACAAAACTATATTTTGCACTACTGTTTTGTGTCCTCTGTGCCAACAAAACCTTGTTATATACCCGGTGCGTATAGGCACCATTTCACCTTCTGGCAGTATACGGCTGTATAGCCAGGTGTTTTTCTTAAAAATATTTTTATATTTGGCACTACTGTTTTGTGTCCTCTTTACCAACAAAACCTTGTTATATACCCGGTGCGTATAGGCACCATTTCACCTTCTGGCAGTATACGGCTGTATAGCCAGGTGTTTTTCTTAAAAATATTTTTATATTTGGCACTACTGTTTTGTGTCCTCTTTACCAACAAAACCTTGTTATATACCCGGTGCGTATAGGCACAATTTCACCTTCTGGCAGTATACGGCTGTATAGCCAGGTGTTCTTCTTAAAAATATATTTATATTTGGCACTACTGTTTTGTGTCCTCTGTGCCAACAAAACACTGTTTTATACACGGTGCGTATAGGCACCATTTCACCTTCTGGCAGTATACGGCTGTATAGCCAGGTGTTCTTCTTAAAAATATATTTATATTTGGCACTACTGTTTTGTGTCCTCTGTGCCAACAAAACACTGTTTTATACACGGTGCGTATAGGCACCATTTCACCTTCTGGCAGTATACGGCTGTATAGCCAGGTGTTCTTCTTAAAAATATTTTTATATTTGGCATAACGCGTGGCCAAAAAAGTAAAACGTCTGAAATGCGGAGGGCTAGCGCAAAGGGACGTGGACGAGGACGGGGGCGCGGAAATGCTGGTGGGGGCACAAACCGCGTTGAAGCCAGTGGGGATACAATGCGTGCTGGTGAGGGGCAGCCAGCATTACGCTCATCCAGCTTCCCTGCCTTTATGGGACAGTTATGCGGGGGGCGGGGTACACCTCTGTTAAGGCCTGAGCAGCGTGAACAGGTGGTGCAATGGATGGCTGATAACGCTTCCAGTCACTTGTCCACCACCCAGTCATCCACACAGTCTCACTCTGACCCTCCTTCCTCCCAACCTGGCCAACAGAGTCAGCCCACCCTTGACCCCTCCCAGGACCTCTTTTCGGGTCCTTTTCCAGATGTGCTGCAAGAATCCCAGGAGCTAGCAGAGGAATTTGTTTGTAGTGATGCCCAAACACTTGAGTATCCGCCATCTGCTAGTGATGTGGACCCGGAACCAGCATCTGCTATCATGAGCGATGATGATGAGACGCAGTTGCCATCAAGGGAGGCTGTTGGAATGTCCAGTGGGCAGGAGGAGGAGCAGAGAGAGGAAGTGGAAGAGGAGGTGGTGGACGACGAAATGACCGACCCCACTTGGACAGGGGTGATGTCCAGCGGGGAAAGCAGTGGAGATGCGGTCTGCGCATCACCGAATAAGGCAGCAAGAGGCAGAGGACAGTCCAGAGGCAGAGGACAGTCCAGACAGAGAAGGCAGGCCACAGCCAGCAGGGCCGAAGCTCTTCCCGGCAGCAGGCAGTCGCGCGAAGCTCCCCCATCGAGGCCTCGTACTTCTGTGGTGTGGAGATTTTTTAATGTTTGCGCGGATGACAAACTGAGCGCGGTTTGCGCAATCTGCCACTCAAAACTGAGTAGGGGCTCTGAGAAGAGCAATCTGACCACCTCAGGCATGCGCCGTCACTTGGAATTCAAGCACTGGGCTGAGTGGGAGAGAGCAAACGCAATACAACCTGCGCCCCGTCTTGCTGCCACTGCCTCTTCCCCTTTGTTGTGTGCTGCCACTGCGGTCCAGACCTCCAGCCAGGACACCTCCACATCTGCCTCTGCCTCGGCTACTTTGGGGCCTTCTCCTTCAGCCCCCCCTTCCCCCGCATCTTCGTCTGCACCTTCCATCTCCTCGTCCCATCAACTGTCCATCTCGCAGGCGTTCAACCGCAGGCGGAAGTACGCCTCCAGTCACCCCCAAGCCCAAGCCTTAACCTGCCTCATCTCCAAACTGCTGGCCCTGGAGATGTTGCCGTTTAGGCTTGTGGAGACGCAGGCCTTCCGCGACCTGATGGCGGCTGCCGCACCTCGCTATTCCGTCCCTAGCCGCCACTATTTTTCCCGGTGTGGCGTCCCCGCCCTGCACCAGCACGTGTCGCGTAACATCAGGCGGGCCCTGAGGTACGCAGTCAGCGCAAAGGTCCACTTGACCACCGACTCGTGGACAAGCGCTTGCGGCCAAGGACGCTACATCTCTTTGACGGCACACTGGGTGAATGTTGTGGAAGCGGGGACGGGGTCGCAAACAGGGACGGCCTACATACCACCCCCGCCCAAGATTGCCAGCACGGGTTCTGATAGACCCCCCTCCTCTTCCTCCTCCTCCTCCTCCTCCTCCTCTGCCTTAACATCGCCCTCAGCCCCTAGCTGGAAGCGTTGCAGCACTGGCGCGGGGAGACGTCAGCAGGCGGTGCTTAAGCTCATCAGCTTGGGCGACAGGAAGCACAGCGCCGCAGAGGTGAGGCACGCCATATTGCAGCAGACAGAGATGTGGCTGTCGCCGCTGCAGCTAGGACCAGGCATGGTCGTGTGCGATAATGGCCGTAACCTGGTGGCGGCTCTGGAGCTTGCAGAACTCAATCACGTACCATGCCTGGCCCACGTTTTTAATTTGGTAGTACAAAAGTTTCTAAAGACTTACCCCAACCTGGCAGAGCTACTGGTCAAAGTGCGGCGCTTGTGCGCTCACTTTCGGAAGTCAACTGTAGCTGCTGCTAGCTTAAAAAAAATCCAGCAACGCCTCCATTTGCCTCAACATCGGCTGTTGTGCGACCTGCCCACTCGCTGGAATTCCACCTATTGCATGTTGGCCAGGGTGTGTGAGCAGCAGAAAGCATTGATGGAGTACCAGATGATGCATCCACGCGTGCCTCCAACTCAGCTCCCTCAGTTTGCCAACCACGAGTGGCCATGGATGGCAGACATATGCGATGTATTGCGTATCTTTGAGGAGTCCACTAAGAAGGTCAGCAGCGAGGACGCTATAGTGAGCGTAACCATCCCGCTCCTATGCGTCCTTAAAGAATCGCTCATCGCAATAAGGGAGAACGCATTGCACACAGAGGAGACGGGGGTAGGAGGAGACGCAACGCAGGTAGACAGTCAGACCACACTTTTGTCTGCTGCTCGGTGGCAGTTGCAGGAGGAGGAGGATGAGGAGGAGGAGGACAACGTGGAGGTGGCTGTGGAAGAGGATGCTGGCGGCGAGGGTAGCAGTCAGGCTGTGTGCGTCCCATTGGTTCAGCGCGGATGGGGCGGAGAGGAGGAGGAAGAGGAGGAAATGGAAAATGATCCTTCTGGTGGGGGCAGTGACGTCATGCCTACTCAGAGTCTGGCACACATGGCTGACTTCATGCTGGGCTGCTTTTCCCGGGACATACGTGTTGTCCGGATATTGGAGAACAAACTATACTGGGTCTTCGCACTCCTGGACCCCCGGTATAAAGATAACTTCTCCTCTTTTATTCCGGTAGAGGAGAGGACGAATCGATTACTGGAATACCAGAGGGAACTCTTGCAGAACATGATGCAGATTTTCCCACCCGGCAGAGAGGAGAGTGTCTCCCAGAGTCTGACAACATCGATCAGGCCCACAGCCACCAGGGGAACACTCTCCAAGGTGTGGGACACGTTCATGTCACCCCCTCGTGCAACTTCCATCACTGCGGGGCCCGCTATCAGCAGGAGGGACAAGTATCGGCGGATGTTGCGGGACTACCTGGCAGACCACACCCCTGTCCTCCCCGATCCCTCGGCGACCTACACTTACTGGGTCTCCAAGTTGGACACGTGGCTGGAACTGTCCCTGTACGCCTTGGAGGTGCTTGCCTGCCCTGCCGCCAGCGTGCTATCAGAAAGGGTGTTCAGCGCAGCCGGGGGCATTATAACCGATAAGCGCAGCCGCCTGTCAACCGACAGTGCCGACAGGCTGACGCTAATCAAAATGAACAGCAAGTGGATTGACCCGGACTTTGCTTGTACAACAGTGGAAAGCAGCCAAGAGTGAAGTGCCATCTGTATGAAGTGCCATTTCCTCCTCCTCCTCCTCCTCCTCCTCCTTAACCGCCGTAGAATTGCTGTATTAATAAAAAAAAATTATGGCTCACCTCTTGGGCTTAATACAATTTTTAAAAGGTCTCAGCTCTTGGGCCTCCACACAATTTTTAAAAGGTCTCAGCTCTTGGGCCTCCACACAATTTTTAAGAGGTCTCAGCTCGTGGGACTCCACACAATTTTTAAGAGGTCTCAGCTCGCGGGACTCCACACAATTTTTGAGAGGTCTCAGCTCGTGGGACTCCACACAATTTTTAAGAGGTCTCAGCTCGCGGGACTCCACACAATTTTTGAGAGGTCTCAGCTCGTGGGACTCCACACAATTTTTAAGAGGTCTCAGCTCTTGGGCCTCCACACAATTTTTAAGAGGTCTCAGCTCTTGGGCCTCCACACAATTTTTAAGAGGTCTCAGCTCTTGGGCCTCCACACAATTTTTAAGAGGTCTCAGCTCGTGGGACTCCACACAATGTTTGAGAGGTCTCAGCTCTTGGGCCTCCACACAATTTTTAAGAGGTCTCAGCTCGTGGGACTCCACACAATGTTTGAGAGGTCTCAGCTCTTGGGCCTCCACACAATTTTTAAAAGGTCTCAGCTCTTGGGCCTCCACACAATTTTTAAAAGGTCTCAGCTCTTGGGACTCCACACAATGTTTGAGAGGTCTCAGCTCTTGGGCCTCCACACAATTTTTAAAAGGTCTCAGCTCTTGGGCCTCCACACAATTTTTAAAAGGTCTCAGCTCTTGGGCCTCCACACAATTTTTAAGAGGTCTCAGCTCTTGGGCCTCCCCTACTGCTGGGGTGACACACTGTAACAAACCTCCTCCTGTAAGCTTCCCTGACTGCTGGGGTGACACACTGTAACAAACCTCCTCCTGTAAGCTTCCCTGACTGCTGGGGTGACACACTGTAACAAACCTCCTCCTGTAAGCTTCCCTTACTGCTGGGGTAACACACTGTAACAAACCTCCTCCTGTAAGCTTCCCTGACTGCTGGGGTGACACACTGTAACAAACCTCCTCCTGTAAGCTTCCCTTACTGCTGGGGTGCCACACTGTAACAAACCTCCTCCTGTAAGCTTCCCTGACTGCTGGGGTGACACACTGTAACAAACCTCCTCCTGTAAGCTTCCCTGACTGCTGGGGTGACACACTGTAACAAACCTCCTCCTGTAAGCTTCCCTTACTGCTGGGGTGACACACTGTAACAAACCTCCTCCTGTAAGCTTCCCTGACTGCAGGGGTGACACACTGTAACAAACCTCCTCCTGTAAGCTTCCCTTACTGCTGGGGTAACACACTGTAACAAACCTCCTCCTGTAAGCTTCCCTGACTGCTGGGGTGACACACTGTAACAAACCTCCTCCTGTAAGCTTCCCTTACTGCTGGGGTGCCACACTGTAACAAACCTCCTCCTGTAAGCTTCCCTGACTGCTGGGGTGACACACTGTAACAAACCTCCTCCTGTAAGCTTCCCTTACTGCTGGGGTGACACACTGTAACAAACCTCCTCCTTTAAGCTTCCCTTACTGCTGGGGTGACACAATGACACAAGAGGACATGTCTGACCACATCTCACACACACACACACACACACACAATGACAATTAGGGGTGGGGTCTATTTATTTTCCCCCTTGCCTATGTCATCTGTGGTTGTCATTAGGCAACGTGATTTTAAGGGGTGCAGAATTTTGTTCTTCTTTTTTGTACAGTTTGGCTTGGGGTCCATGGCAATGTAGAGGAAAGAAGGTTTCCTTGTCTTGTCTCACTTTACGTAGAAGTTATATTGTGTTTGGAGTGTATTGTTGAGTGGCTGTGATAGTGGCGTAATAGTGCGACTTGGGCGCGTTATATGCACCCAGACATGCTTCCCCTGCTGTCCCAGTTGCATTCCAGCAGTGTTGGCATCATTTTCTGATGTTTCAGGGTGGACTTGGTGACCTCCAAGTGGTCGAATTGAGATTTCCAAGTGTCGAGCATTTTTTTCCCATAGACTATAATGGGATTCGATATTCGGTCGAGTAGTCGAGTAACGCGGTCTATTCGAATCGAAATTCGAAATTTCGAATATTTCACTACTCGCTCATCTCTAGTAACCACACACAAAATTTTAAGTTGTACCATTTGAAGCCAAAATATTAAAATTAAATCCACAAGTAAAAAATGCAAGTTAACTAAAAATTAAACAAAGTAAGATTTACTTATGCAAATGCATTCATTAATGGTTGGTTACTACAAAATGAATGAAATAAAGAAAAATAAGACCAAATATTTAGAATGCACTTTAATGAGGTAAGTTTGTAGTGCGCAGCCGCAAGATCAGAAGGATTTACGTCCAGACGAAAAAGGAAAAAGGGCAAAACCAATGTTGCAACCTGAGAAATGAAACGGAAAATTCAGGATGGAAACTGACATAGGTCTGATTCCCGAACTGCCATACGAACGGACGTAAATTTTAGGATAGAAACGTATTTGCTTATAGAATCACTCGCAAGTTCATACGAACGCACGAGCGGACGGGAAAAATAGGATGATCGGCACCAAAATCCAAGCTGTTACATGTTTCTTTGAATCGACCCTTATATATACATTTGCCTGGACAAACCTGGGATTTCTCTATCCCAGGTTTTGATCCTTGTCTCCGGGTCATCCTGATTTGAGATGCCCTGCGCCAGTTGCCTGTAATACATACCTGACCAACAATCCTATAACACAGACTCTGCTCTGTTCTAATCAACATATATGGTCTTGCATATAAAGGGCAGCTAAAAAATCTTAAAGTAGATCAAAATCGGGCATTTTCACTATCCCAGGTTTTGGTCCGTCCCATTGGGGCACTCTGGTTTGGGGTGTTTTTTTTTTTTTAATTTCCAATATAAAGCCACTACAGGCAACAGGCAACAGTTTTTTTCCAGGCAGACAGAATCACATGGATCTTCAGGGCAGTCCAGCAAACTTGAATGGCCACCAGCAGTCACATAGGGTGGTGAACAGGTGACGCAGAAGTAGGTGCCACTGCCCAGTACTAGACTGGCAGTAGGGGTATGCACAGCATGGCATGCCCCCCTTGCTGTATAGCTAAGTGGACCAACAGTCATTTTTGATTGTTGGTCCTCTTAAAATGAACTTTGCATCCTTAGCATGAAAGCACTTACAAAGCTCTGGACACAGGAACAAAGGACATGGAAAGATATTCTAGTGCATTTCAGACCTTATTCCTATTTCATAGGTTTTGTGAATAAGGACTAAGCTCTGAAATGCCACAGATGACCTTTATAGTAGATCTAAACCCTCATTGGCACAGGGTGTCAGCAAAGTTATTTGTATGTGGGCACTCTAACCCACACCCTCCCATTGCTTGTAGCCCCCTTATTTAAAAAGGTACAAATCAGAGATTTTCAATATCCTGGGTTTGCGGCATTGCTCCTGGGGCAACCCGAGTTGTTATGCCACGCTATGTGAACCCCCAAATCGTCTGTATAAATGTACCTTTCCTTGGTCACATGGTGCAGGCACAAGCTGTCATCCAATCAGTGCAGTATGTTGTGCATATTAATGTCTAGCATATGGCTCTTTTCAGACACAGAGTACAGCAATAGTGAGCGGGAGCAGGGTAAGGCCAGTGGCCAGTCTAGAAGACTCCAGGGCCGGCTGCCCAGGCTTTTGTTCCACTTTTAAGAAGTACTTTCTCGACAGAGCTCAGGCCAATAGAGGACCTAGAAACAGCGGCACACTGCACTGCTGCATGACCCTTATTGGTAGAGGTTTGGCAGCCTCAAATGTGTGCAGCTATTTACAGCGATAGAAGGGAGTAGGCTAACATACCAATAAACAAGGCTAATAGTGGGCCATACCTCTCAACTTTTGAAAGCCGTAAAGAGGGACACGAGAAGGCATTTTTTAACATTTAAACCCCGGCCCTGGCCACGCCCTTAAAGGGAAATACCACCTAAGAATTAAATAAATAGTATTAATACAGGCAAGGCCTCCACAAACACATTAGAGCCTGGGGCTGTAGTTAGAGGGGCCTCCCACTATTTCATTCAGTGAGAGGCATCCCTCCATTTCAGTCAGTGAGGGGCAGCTCTCCATTTCAGTCAGTGAGGGGAATCTCTCATTACAGCCAGTGAGGGGCATCCATCCATTTCAGCCAGTGAGGGGTATCCCGCCATTCCAGCCAGTGAATGCATCCCTCCAATACAACCAGTGAGGGGCATCCCTCATTACAGACAGTAAAGGAATCTCTTATTACAGCCAGTGAGGGGCATCCCCCATTACAGCCAGTGAGGGCATCCCTCATTAAACCAGTAAGTGCATCCATTATTAAACCAGTGAGGGGCATCCATCCATTCCAGGCAGGGAGGGGCATCCTGCCATTCCAGTAAGTGAGGGGCAGCCCTCCAATACAACCAGTGAGGGGCATCCATCCATTCCAGGCAGGGAGGGGCATCCTGCCATTCCAGTAAGTGAGGGGCAGCCCTCCAATACAACCAGTGAGGGGCATCCCTCCAATACAACCAGAGAGGGATCCATCATTTCAGCCAATAAGGGGGATCCCTCCATTCCAGCCAGTGAGGGGCATCCCCCAATACAACCAGTGAAGGGCATTTCTCCAATACAACCAGTGAGGGGCATCCCTCATTCCAGCCAGCGAGGGGCATCCCTCCATTCCAGCCAGTGAGGGGCATCCCTCTAATAGAACCAATGAGGGACATGCCTCATTACAGCCAGTTAGGGGCATCCCTTCATAACAGCCAGTGAGGGGCATCCCTTCATAACAGCCAGTGAGGGGCATCCCTTCATAACAGCCAGTGAGGGGCATCCCTCCAATACAACCAGTGAGGGGCATCCCTTATTACAGCCAGTTAGGGGCATCCCTCATTACAGCCAGTGAAGGGCATCCCTCATTAAAGCCAGTGAGGGGCATCCCTCATCACAGCCAGTTAGGGGCATCCCTCATTACAGCTAGTGAGGGGCATCCCTTATTACAGCCAGTGAGGGGCATCCCTCATTACAGCCAGTGAGGGGCATCCCTCATTACAGCCAGTGAGGGGCATCCCTCATTACAGCTATCGAGGGGCATCTTGCATTGCAGCCAGTTAGGGACATTCAGTTAAGAGGCAACAAACAGACAGACAGACAGACAGACAGACACATACGCACACACAGACACACTCACACACAGAGACATAATCACCGCAATGCAGGCAATCTCCCATTCCTGCGCAATCTCCAGAGATCTCCAGTGAGGCCAGACTACTTCCTGAAGCCACCGATGGCTCAGCGGCACAGACATGCTTCTTCCTGGAGTCCCGCCCACCCACTGAACCATTAATGAGCTTAAAAGCTTAAAAAAACAGCCAGCCTCTCAACTGATCGGCCGACGCAGCCTCTTAGACGCCCAGTGCCACCGGCCCCAAATGGATGGCGGGCTTCTGGGAGGCCCCGGCAACCTTCCGGCTTGCTGTAATGCGCGACGGCAGAGAGCGGCGATGGTGCGGGGCATGTGCAAGCACCATGGGACGCGGCACCAAGTGACCAAAATCGGGATTGTCCTGGGGAAATCTGGACGGTTGGGGGTATGAGTTTGGCATAATCTTTCTGTGCATGGGCCCTGAAAATAAGCTGCTGATACTTGCATCTAACTCTGGGGTGGGTCCCTAAGTCAGTTCGACTGGTGGGCTCCAGACACCCCAGTCCTATAATGAAGTAAGATCATTCTGAGGGGAGTTTCTATGCAGCAGGCGCTGGAAGACTTGTGAAGGTAGAATGCATGTATGCAGCAAAATAATGGAAAACCCTGCAAGTTATAAGTTATAAGTTATAGAACTGATGTCCACCAAGAATGACCATAAGCATAAAGTCAAAGCTTTTCACAGTAATTAATGGTGGGGATAATCCATTCATCTCTCCTGTGAAAGGGTCATCCTTTCACCTCGGGGGCAATGTGGCTGGCTCTGCAGTGACCTGATGTAATCCAAATACGTATAGTAGATATGTCACTGTCAGCAAGAACTCAAACACAGGCTGATTTTTCCAGAACGCGAATGGTGCAATTTATTTACAGTTACACACACAATTAATAGTAGAATCACAAGTCATGGTTCCAACTTCAACAAATAACGTCACGGTATCACTTTATCAACGTTCTCCGGACTGCTGTCCACCCCACATTAATCCAAGCACTACCTCTCCTATCAGGCCGAGTATAGTAGCACAATAAACCAGGGGTCAAGGACAGCTTCTCCACTTCTAGGCCACCCCATCACCTTTTGTGACCTAATCCACAACATGGGTCCACTATGACTTTGGCGTGCAAGGGTTTCAGAATGCCTGAACAGGACGTAGTTGGGAGAGCTAGAGAGCCCCATATGTTCCGTAGCTGTGGAGCCACCAGGAACTGGGAGTTTGCAAGGCCTGCGAGAGTTGCCTAAACTCCAGTAAGGTGCGACTGCCCCTGTTGGAGCCCCTCAAGCCGCATGGAAGTGTGGAACCCGGTTGGGAGTGTTGCCCCGGGTCATTTTGCTGTCTGTAGCGAAAATGGAACGGAACCAAATTAGCTAAAGCCCTAAGATGGAGAAGGTATCCCTTAGTGAATCTTATCCTGTGCAATCCCCTGCCTTAAAGAGTTGATCAGGAGGCCTAGACCAAGTGGCGTGGTCCAGGCCCACATAGCTCCCATCGTTACCCTAAACAAAGATTTAAGTGACCATTAACTGTGTGTGAAAGCTATTGGACTGTGCTGAGAATTTAAGTCTGCTTTCATGGATGTGATATGAGCTTTTGTCTTGCCAACGAGTGAATAAAGAAGAACTAACTGGTTAAGGAAACGTGCAAGTTTAGCGGCTGACCATGAGAGTATCTTGACATAATTCCGTTGGTTTACTATAGCTGTGACACATGCTTTTTGATTACAGGTTCTGAGTACCGTGACATAGGCCTATTGGATTATCAGAACTGTGCTTGTGATGTGGATTACAGTTTAAAGCTGACCTCTATTACCACTGCAGTAAGTCACTACCTGTGAGAACTCACCAGATTGCTCGACCCTGATGCAGCCCCTGCATCCCGCGCAGTCCGGGGCCAATACATGGGGTCGGCATTGTGACCCACTGTTACAGGGCGCTGTCCCTAATTAACATTCAAATAGTGGTCCCACAGCGCTGCTATGCCCTCTCTATTCATTGCAATGGAGGTAGTGGACCGAGATCTGACATGCCCCCAGCCCGCCTCAGAAGGTTAAGGCCCCTGATGGCATAGGAAGCGAGGGCTATGGTGCGGGCTCAAATCCAGAGTTGCTGATCTCCAGGCTAGCAGTGATCATTATTTATTTTGCCTGTTTAATTGATTTAAGTGTAGAAAGGTCAGTTCAGATGTCCTCCTTAAACCGGACCTTCACCCTGAATAAGAGCCTATCTTATATTGTCCCCCACCCTGTACATCCAGATTGCTCACATTAAAAATCATCCTACCTGCTTCTACTGCATGTTATGAGCCTTTAAACATCCAAGATGGTGGCTTATAGAGGTGCAGGCTGCCTGCAAAAAGGAAGTGAATTCTGACTGTGCCGCTCTGTATTCTGGGATTGCTGACCTTTTCTTGACCCCAGCTCTGCTCAGCTATATCCCCACTCCCCTGCACTTTTGACCCCCTCCTCTCCTCAGTATGTGATACTACTGAGCCAAAATGGCGGCGCCCGTATCCTAGAGTCCTGAACAGAGTTGCAGGCCAGTGAGGGAAAGAAAAAAAAGTAAATGACTAAAAACGTTAAATATATTAATTTTAGATGCAGGGGAATAGTTTTTTAAGGGTTTGGGCTTTTCATTAAATGATGGTGAAGATCCACTTTAAGAGCTGTGCCTCAACAGCATGAATGTCACGCCGCACTCCTACATTTTCTGGAGGGCACTACAATACAGCAACAGCACCAGTTACTAGACATATCCAGGAAGCCAGTCACTGTATAACCAACCTGCTGCAATTTCTGCTGACCAACAATCTGGGCCTGTTAATAATAACCCTCGCCTCAGGGTCCTTGCATACTCCTATCCCACATGAGGACTCCTGTTTTAAGACTCCCATCCACTGAAAGGCTGATGAATGCCAAAAGGTGAGTATTTTGCCCAATTTTATGTATTCCTAAAGTGGCAGACAGACATCCCAAATCAGAATGCCTATGGGGGTTGAGCTCTAAGGATCATTTTGACATTAAAAACATTAAAAAGTTTTTCTTGAAAGACCTACGCCCTTTTAAGAGAGTCGGTCCTAGGATAGGTGTAGGCCCAAACCTAACATAATCATTCCCACAACCAGTTTTTGATGTTCAGGCTTCACTTTAAGTGCTTGCACCTCATTTGTTGTTTCGGGTAGCGGTCTGTGAGTATCAAACCACACCCAAGCCCCTAAAATAAATATGCAATAAACGGAGGGGGTATGACAGCGCTCCTATGACAGGTGGCCCAATGCGCCATCAATAGCAACCCCATGTTCAGACCCCGAACTATGTGGGAAGCGCTGGCTACAGGATGGGCACAGATCCATAGATCAGGTGAGTTGTTGCAGAGGGGGTACAAATGGTAAGTACCCTTTTGTTTCTTTTTGTCTGGCTGCTGCTCACTTTAATCAAGAGTCGCAGGTGAGCATAAACTTATTAACGACAAACAAAAGTCACATGGCCATGGCATGGAGCCAGGGAAATCTGGTACAGGTCCTGCAGTCCGGCTACAGACTGCGCTTAACCCCTTGCGCCATGTCTGCCCTACACACACACACTGGTTGGTGAGCATGCATAAGAGGGCAATAAAGATTTTTTTTTTAGTAGTAATTGCGCACTCCTCAGCACTCCATTGCAGGTAGCTGCCCTAGGCACAGACCTAGGGGTGACTAATAGGAAATATGGCTCTGCCCACCACACTCACACTTCCAGGCTGGACCTCTGCCCAACAGGAGAGCAGAAACCAGAGCACATAAACTATAGCTACATTTTCAACTTCACAGCCACATTTTATGCGACTAATTTAAATAACCACACCTATTGCCACCCAGCAACACCCACCTCTCAGCCCACTGCTCTTTTTAAAATATATACATTTATATACAGGTGATGTTTGTGACCAAGGATTCTTCTTTGTCTTTATAACGGTGATCTTGGTCTTTCGATGGCTGTAAGGGGAAAGAATTGGAAAGAAAAGAGTGCCAGTGATATTTTCTAAATATTTTCTAAAATTTTCTAAAGTGGACCAAAACCCATGGATTGATTCCCTCCCCCCAGGGAATCCAGTTTCGGGATGCTCCGCTGTGTGAAACCCCCAGGTCGCACCTTCTACCCCAATCAACCGGTGCATGCGCAAGCAGTGGCCGCTCCCTGCTATAACCTTAGCAGGGCGTGCATCCGCGGCAGCTAATTGTCCAGCGCGGACACGCTCCCTGTAAGAGGGTCCGCTCAGCTAGACTCAGCTACACTCATCTGGTGCCAAGTCTTAGACAAATTGAAGTCAGCAGATCCAAATGCACTGACTGGACAAGAGGCCGTGCATACGCCATAGGACCAGGAAAAGGTGAGTTGGACTGGGCAACCTGGGGGGTTTCATAAAGCGGAGCATCCCAGATCGGGGTGCCCCTGGGGCAAGGACCTTGTAAAAAGAGAGAAGTATTTGGAGATATCTTATAACAGGAAGGTATCAAGAGGAGTTTTCTTATAACCAGAATGAAGGGGTGGGATTCCCATTAATAACAGAATAAAGGGGTTGAGTTAAACTTTAAACTAGAAGGAAAGGGTGGAGTTAGGCCTTAAAGTGAACCAAAAACCAGAATTTTGTCTATCCCAGGTTTCGTTTCTTACCCCTGGGGCCCACTCCAACTCCCCTTTCCCCCGGTCCAATCAACAGGCTCGACTGCGCTGCTGCAAGCTAGTCTAGGCTCATCTCAGGAGAATAGCAGAGATGCGTCCGCTTCTCGCGCATGCTCTGTTGGTCCCGGGAGGTAAGTATACCCGGTGAACTGGGGGGTTTTAAACAGGGGCCATCCCGATTCTGGATGCCCCATGGTGAAGAAACCTAGTGGCCCTGAAGGAGTTATTGAACCCCAAAGTGTTGCTATTGTTCCTGAAGAGGAGAAGTTCCCCCATAATTTCCTGCCTAAGTTGCTCATTAGAGTTAGTGCTCATCTCAAAGTGGGGTGGACGGCCCACCAAAGCACTGTGATTAACTCTGAACTATGATACTGAGATGAGTTGATATTGTGACTTTGCTTTCTAGAAGTTGCAGACCTGACCTGTGAATGTGCCAACTGTGAGTTATACTGTCAAGTTAATAAAGTTGAACTGCCTTGTTTAAGCTGCAATTGGGCTGAGTTTGGATGTGACAGTGATGTTGGATTACAATTACTGCTAACCATTACTGCTGCTGCTTAGCCCCTATTATTTGGATTACACGTGTACTGTTAGTGGCATTGGCACTTTTGGTGTCAGCCAATAGGCTTTGACTCATGAGTGCAGTCTTTTTCTGACATATCCCGTTGGGTATATACAGTGTACTACATTTGCCCTCTCGCTCATTCTTTTACATTTCAGTAACTTATTATAAAGAGATCTTCCATCTCAGATCTGGAGGTGACATTTCCAGGAAACACATGACATCCACAGTTTAGCAGAGGTTTAAACTTTAACTATATTAATCCGGATTAAATGGTATTCTGCTTTTGGCATAACAGCCAAAATAAATACAATTTCTCTGCCTCTGCCATAGTGGCCCACTGCTGCCTCCACCATAATAAGCATTTTATTAATAGGTCTCCACAGCTGCAACAGCTTGCCAGTTGATGCAATTGAAGGCGTCATCCATCCTCCATGGAAATCTGTCTAATGGTGGATGTAGGTCTGCTGGGAGCCTCCACCAGCTACTTAGAGAGTTAAACTTTCCTCTTCCTGGTCAGTGCCTACACAGAAACCCCTCGATTCAAAGAGCAAAAGTTAATTGATTTCGGATCGAGAATCGTAAGTTTGGGTGGGTGTTAGTCATTTTTTCCTGTTTTTTTGGCCATTTCCGACTCGCACGAGCCTACGTACGAATTCGTATATGCTCTTACGATCATCGCAAGTTCGTTCCTAAATTTTAGGATCAAAACGTAAAACTTAGGATCAAATCCTAAAACTTAGGATCAAAACGTAAAACTTAGGATAATCAAATGTGTTTAGGTGTGATTCAGAGAACAGTTTTCAAACCTCTAAATACGTTTTAAAAGAAAGCCACTGCCGACACCTTTTAGCAGTCGTATTGCTGTTCTTGAACAGGTTTTTTGGCTATGTGGAGGAGTCTGCGCGTCTTGAGCTCCAATGAACTGCATGTATCAGCATGGCCGAGGCCATAAATTGTATGGCAATGCATACCTGATTCATGTATGCCTTATAAAAGCATTTTAATGTGGACCTTAATTAGTCCTTTGCATGTAAACCTTTATTTTGCAATATATTTGCGTTAATTAAAGAAACTTATGTCCTTTGGTATTTATTTTTAAATTGATGTACTAGAATAATATTTTTAGATTGCATTTATTGGTGTAGTTGTTTACCTTTGCTTTGTTTAATTATTTAAGCACATCTTTGGTCAGATGCATCACACTTACTGAGGAGAGGAGAGCGGGATAAAGTGCAGGATGTGGGTTACTGCTGTATTTTGCACAGACACAGCAGAGCTGGGGGCACGGAAAGGTCAGAAATCAAAGAATGCAGAGCAACACAGTCACAAGGCCCTTTCTGTTTGCAGGCTGCCCAATAATACCTGAGCCGCCATCTTGGCTGTTTCTAGACTCATAACATGCAGAAGTTGCTGGGTGTTTTTTTATATTTGAGAGCAATCTGTATGTAGAGGGTGTGGGTAACCACACACAAAATTTAAAGTTGTACCATTTGAAGCCAAAATATTAAAATTAAATCCACAAGTAAAAAATGCAAGTTAACTAAAAATTAAACAAAGTAAGATTTACTTATGCAAATGCATTCATTAATGGTTGGTTACTACAAAATGAATGAAATAAAGAAAAATAAAAGACCAAATATTTAGAATGCACTTTAATGAGGTAAGTTTGTAGTGCGCAGCCGCAAGATCAGAAGGATTTACGTCCAGACAAAAAAGGAAAAAGGGCAAAACCAATGTTGCAACCTGAGAAATGAAACGGAAAATTCAGGATGGAAACTGACATAGGTCTGATTCCCGAACTGCCATACGAACGGACGTAAATTTTAGGATAGAAACGTATTTGCTTATAGAATCACTCGCAAGTTCATACGAACGCACGAGCGGACGGGAAAAATAGGATGATCGGCACCCAAATCCAAGCTGTTACATGTTTCTTTGAATCGACCCTAATGTGTTCCTAGTCAGTGTCCACTCCAAGCGTGTTCCTGGTCTGTTTCCATTTCCAAGTGCATTACTGCTCAGTGCCACACAGGGTGTGTTACTGGTCACTGCCACACAGAGTATGTTACTGGTCAGTGCCACACAGGGTGTGTTACTGGTCACTGCCACACAGAGTATGTTACTGGTCAGTGCCACACAGGGTGTGTTACTGGTCAGTGTTCGCACAGTGTGTTCCTGGTCAGTGCCTGTACAAAGTATGTAACTGGTCAGTACCTGCACAGAGTATGTTCCTGGTCAGTGCCCACACAGTGTGTTCCTGGTCAGTGCTTGTACAGAGTATGTAACTGGTCAGCGCCTGCACAGAGTGTGTTACTGGTCACTGCCACACAGAGTGTGTTACTGGTCACTGCCACACAGAGTGTGTTTCTGGTCACTGCCACACAGAGTGTGTTTCTGGTCAGTGTCTGCTCCGAGTGTGTTTCTGGTCAGTGCCTGCTCCGAGTGTGTTTCTGGTCACTGCCTGCTCCAAGTGTATTTCTGGTCAGTGCCTGCTCCGAGTGTGTTTCTGGTCAGTGCCCACTCCGAGTGTGTTTCTGGTCAGTGCCCACTCCGAGTGTGTTTCTGGTCAGTGCCTGCTCCGAGTGTGTTTCTGGTCAGTGTCTGCTCCGAGTGTGTTTCTGGTCAGTGCCTGCTCCGAGTGTGTTTCTGGTCAGTGCCTGCTCCGAGTGTATTTCTGGTCGGTGTCTGCTCCGAGTGTTTTTCTGGTCAGTGCCTGCTCCAAGTGTGTTTCTGGTCAGTGTCTGCTCCGAGTGTTTTTCTGGTCAGTGCCTGCTCCGAGTGTGTTCTTGGTCACTGCCTGCTCCCAGTGTATTTCTGGTCAGTGCTTGCTCCGAGTGTGTTTCTGGTCAGTGCCTGCTCCGAGTGTATTTCTCGTCACTGCCTGCTCCGAGTGTGTTTCTGGTCAGTGTCTGCCCCGAGTGTTTTTCTGGTCAGTGCCTGCTCCGAATGTGTTCTTGGTCACTGCCTGCTCCGAGTGTATTTCTGGTCAGTGCTTGCTCCGAGTGTGTTTCTGGTCAGTGTCTGCTCCGAGTGTGTTTCTGGTCAGTGCCTGCTCCGAGTGTGTTTCTGGTCAGTGTCTGCTCCGAGCGTTTTTCTGGTCAGTGCCTGCTCCGAGTGTGTTTCTGGTCAGTGCTTGCTCAGAGTGTGTTTCTGGTCAGTGCCTGCTCCGAGTGTGTTTCTGGTCAGTGTCTGCTCCGAGTGTGCTTCTGGTCAGTGTCTTCTCCGAGTGTTTCTGGTCAGTGTCTGCTCCGAGCATTTTTCTGGTCAGTGCCTGCTCCGAGTGTGTTTCTGGTCAGTGCCTGCTCCGAGTGTATTTCTGGTCAGTGCCTGCTCCGAGTGTGTTTCTGGTCAGTGTCTGCTCCGAGTGTTTTTCTGGTCAGTGCCTGCTCCGAGTGTGTTCTTGGTCACTGCCTGCTCCGAGTGTATTTCTGCTCAGTGCTTGCTCCGAGTGTGTTTCTGGTCACTGCCTGCTCCGAGTGTATTTCTGGTCAGTGTCTGCTCCGAGTGTTTTTCTGGTCAGTGCCTGCTCCGAGTGTGTTTCTGGTCAGTGTCTGCTCCGAGTGTTTTTCTGGTCAGTGCCTGCTCCGAGTGTGTTTCTTGGTCACTGCCTGCTCCGAGTGTGTTTCTGGTCAGTGCTTGCTCCGAGTGTGTTTCTGGTCAGTGCCTGCTCCGAGTGTGTTTCTGGTCAGTGCCTGCTCCGAGTGTGTTTCTGGTCAGTGTCTGCCCCGAGTGTTTTTCTGGTCAGTGCCTGCTCCGAATGTGTTCTTGGTCACTGCCTGCTCCGAGTGTATTTCTGGTCAGTGCTTGCTCCGAGTGTGTTTCTGGTCAGTGTCTGCTCCGAGTGTGTTTCTGGTCAGTGCCTGCTCCGAGTGTGTTTCTGGTCATTGCCTGCTCCGAGTGTGTTCCTGGTCACTGCCTGCTCCGAGTGTGTTTCTGGTCACTGCCTGCTCCGAGTGTGTTTCTGGTCAGTGCCTGCTCAGAGTGTGTTCCTGGTCAGTGCCTGCTCCGAGTGTGTTTCTGGTCAGTGCCTGCTCAGAGCATTTTTCTGGTCACTGCCTGCTCCGAGTGTGTTTCTGGACAGTGCTTGCTCCGAGTCTGTTTCTGGACAGGGCCTGCTCCGAGTGTGTTTCTAGTCATTGCCTTCTCCGAGTGTGTTTCTGGTCAGTGCCTGCTCCGAGTCTGTTTCTGGTCAGTGCCGGCTCCGAGTGTGTTTCTGGTCAGTGCCTTCTCCGAGTTTGTTTCTGGTCAGTGCTTGCTCCGAGTCTGTTTCTGGTCAGTGCCTGCTCCGAGTATATTTCTGGTCAGTGCCTGCTCCGAGTGTATTTCTGGTCAGTGCCTGCTCCGAGTGTGTTTCTGGTCAGTGTCTGCTCCGAGTGTGTTTCTGGTCAGTGCCTGCTCCGAGTGTGTTCTTGGTCACTGCCTGCTCCCAGTGTATTTCTGGTCAGTGCTTGCTCCGAGTGTGTTTCTGGTCAGTGCCTGCTCCGAGTGTATTTCTCGTCACTGCCTGCTCCGAGTGTGTTTCTGGTCAGTGTCTGCCCCGAGTGTTTTTCTGGTCAGTGCCTGCTCCGAATGTGTTCTTGGTCACTGCCTGCTCCGAGTGTATTTCTGGTCAGTGCTTGCTCCGAGTGTGTTTCTGGTCAGTGTCTGCTCCGAGTGTGTTTCTGGTCAGTGCCTGCTCCGAGTGTGTTTCTGGTCAGTGTCTGCTCCGAGCGTTTTTCTGGTCAGTGCCTGCTCCGAGTGTGTTTCTGGTCAGTGCTTGCTCAGAGTGTGTTTCTGGTCAGTGCCTGCTCCGAGTGTGTTTCTGGTCAGTGTCTGCTCCGAGTGTGTTTCTGGTCAGTGTCTTCTCCGAGTGTGTTTCTGGTCAGTGTCTGCTCCGAGCATTTTTCTGGTCAGTGCCTGCTCCGAGTGTGTTTCTGGTCAGTGCCTGCTCCGAGTGTATTTCTGGTCAGTGCCTGCTCCGAGTGTGTTTCTGGTCAGTGTCTGCTCCGAGTGTTTTTCTGGTCAGTGCCTGCTCCGAGTGTGTTCTTGGTCACTGCCTGCTCCGAGTGTATTTCTGCTCAGTGCTTGCTCCGAGTGTGTTTCTGGTCACTGCCTGCTCCGAGTGTATTTCTGGTCAGTGTCTGCTCCGAGTGTTTTTCTGGTCAGTGCCTGCTCCGAGTGTGTTTCTGGTCAGTGTCTGCTCCGAGTGTTTTTCTGGTCAGTGCCTGCTCCGAGTGTGTTTCTTGGTCACTGCCTGCTCCGAGTGTGTTTCTGGTCAGTGCTTGCTCCGAGTGTGTTTCTGGTCAGTGCCTGCTCCGAGTGTGTTTCTGGTCAGTGCCTGCTCCGAGTGTGTTTCTGGTCAGTGTCTGCCCCGAGTGTTTTTCTGGTCAGTGCCTGCTCCGAATGTGTTCTTGGTCACTGCCTGCTCCGAGTGTATTTCTGGTCAGTGCTTGCTCCGAGTGTGTTTCTGGTCAGTGTCTGCTCCGAGTGTGTTTCTGGTCAGTGCCTGCTCCGAGTGTGTTTCTGGTCAGTGTCTGCTCCGAGCGTTTTTCTGGTCAGTGCCTGCTCCGAGTGTGTTTCTGGTCAGTGCTTGCTCAGAGTGTGTTTCTGGTCAGTGCCTGCTCCGAGTGTGTTTCTGGTCAGTGTCTGCTCCGAGTGTGTTTCTGGTCAGTGTCTTCTCCGAGTGTGTTTCTGGTCAGTGTCTGCTCCGAGCATTTTTCTGGTCAGTGCCTGCTCCGAGTGTGTTTCTGGTCAGTGCCTGCTCCGAGTGTATTTCTGGTCAGTGCCTGCTCCGAGTGTGTTTCTGGTCAGTGTCTGCTCCGAGTGTTTTTCTGGTCAGTGCCTGCTCCGAGTGTGTCCTTGGTCACTGCCTGCTCCGAGTGTATTTCTGCTCAGTGCTTGCTCCGAGTGTGTTTCTGGTCACTGCCTGCTCCGAGTGTATTTCTGGTCAGTGTCTGCTCCGAGTGTTTTTCTGGTCAGTGCCTGCTCCGAGTGTGTTTCTGGTCAGTGTCTGCTCCGAGTGTTTTTCTGGTCAGTGCCTGCTCCGAGTGTGTTTCTTGGTCACTGCCTGCTCCGAGTGTGTTTCTGGTCAGTGCTTGCTCCGAGTGTGTTTCTGGTCAGTGCCTGCTCCGAGTGTGTTTCTGGTCAGTGCCTGCTCCGAGTGTGTTTCTGGTCAGTGTCTGCTCCGAGTGTGTTTCTGGTCAGTGCCTGCTCCGAGTGTGTTCCTGGTCACTGCCTGCTCCGAGTGTATTTCTGGTCAGTGCTTGCTCCGAGTGTGTTTCTGGTCAGTGTCTGCTCCGAGTGTGTTTCTGGTCAGTGCCTGCTCAGAGTGTGTTCCTGGTCAGTGCCTGCTCCGAGTGTGTTTCTGGTCAGTGCCTGCTCCGAGTGTGTTTCTGGTCAGTGCCTGCTCCGAGTGTGTTTCTGGTCATTGCCTGCTCCGAGTGTGTTCCTGGTCACTGCCTGCTCCGAGTGTGTTCCTGGTCACTGCCTGCTCCGAGTGTGTTTCTGGTCAGTGCCTGCTCTGAGTGTGTTTCTGGTCAGTGCCTGCTCAGAGTGTGTTCCTGGTCAGTGCCTGCTCCGAGTGTGTTTCTGGTCAGTGCCTGCTCAGAGCGTTTTTCTGGTCACTGCCTGCTCCGAGTGTGTTTCTGGACAGTGCTTGCTCCGAGTCTGTTTCTGGACAGGGCCTGCTCCGAGTGTGTTTCTAGTCATTGCCTTCTCCGAGTGTGTTTCTGGTCAGTGCCTGCTCCGAGTCTGTTTCTGGTCAGTGCCGGCTCCGAGTGTGTTTCTGGTCAGTGCCTTCTCCGAGTTTGTTTCTGGTCAGTGCTTGCTCCGAGTCTGTTTCTGGTCAGTGCCTGCTCCGAGTATATTTCTGGTCAGTGCCTACTCCGAGTGTATTTCTGGTCAGTGCCTGCTCCGAGTGTGTTTCTGGTCAGTGTCTGCTCCGAGTGTGTTTCTGGTCAGTGCCTGCTCCGAGTGTGTTCTTGGTCACTGCCTGCTCCGAGTGTATTTCTGGTCAGTGCTTGCTTCGAGTGTGTTTCTGGTCACTGCCTGCTCCGAGTGTATTTCTGGTCAGTGCCTGCTCCGAGTGTGTTTCTGGTCAGTGTCTGCTCCGAGTGTTTTTTTGGTCAGTGCCTGCTCCGAGTGTGTTCTTGGTCACTGCCTGCTCCGAGTGTATTTCTGGTCAGTGCTTGCTCAGAGTGTGTTTCTGGTCAGTGCCTGCTCAGAGTGTGTTTCTGGTCAGTGTCTGCTCCGAGTGTGTTTCTGGTCAGTGTCTTCTCCAAGCGTTTTTCTGGTCAGTGCCTGCTCCGAGTGTGTTTCTGGTCAGTGCCTGCTCCGAGTGTGTTTCTGCTCAGTGCCTGCTCCGAGTGTGTTTCTGGTCAGTGTCCTCTCCGAGTGTGTTTCTGGTCAGTGTCTGCTCCCAGTGTGTTTCTGGTCAGTGTCTGCTCCGAGCGTTTTTCTGGTCAGTGTCTGCTCCGAGTGTGTTTCTGGTCAGTGCCTGCTCAGTGTGTGTTTCTGGTCAGTGCCTGCTCCGAGTGTATTTCTGGTCAGTGCCTGCTCCGAGTGTATTTCTGGTCAGTGCCTGCTCCGAGTGTGTTTCTGGTCAGTGTCTGCTCCGAGTGTTTTTCTGGTCAGTGCCTGCTCCGAGTGTGTTCTTGGTCACTGCCTGCTCTGAGTGTATTTCTGGTCAGTGCTTGCTCCGAGTGTGTTTCTGGTCACTGCCTGCTCCGAGTGTATTTCTGGTCAGTGCCTGCTCCGAGTGTGTTTCTGGTCAGTGTCTGCTCCGAGTGTTTTTCTGGTCAGTGCCTGCTCCGAGTGTGTTCTTGGTCACTGCCTGCTCCGAGTGTAATTCTGGTCAGTGCTTGCTCCAAGTGTGTTTCTGGTCACTGCCTGCTCTGAGTGTATTTTTGGTCAGTGCCTGCTCCGAGTGTGTTTCTGGTCAGTGTCTGCTCCGAGTGTGTTCTTGGTCACTGCCTGCTCCGAGTGTAATTCTGGTCAGTGCTTGCTCAGAGTGTGCTTCTGGTCATTGCCTGCTCCGAGTGTATTTCTGGTCAGTGCCTGCTCCGAGTGTGTTTCTGGTCAGTGTCTGCTCCGAGTGTGTTTCTGGTCAGTGCCTGCTCCAAATGTGTTTCTGGTCAGTGTCTGCTCCGAGTGTGTTTCTGGTCAGTGCCTGCTCCGAGTGTGTTCCTGGTCACTGCCTGCTCCGAGTGTATTTCTGTTCACTGCTTGCTCCAAGTGTGTTTCTGGTCAGTGTCTGCTCCGAGTGTGTTTCTGGTCACTGCCTGCTCCGAGTGTGTTCCTGGTCACTGCCTGCTCCGAGTGTGTTTCTGGTCAGTGCCTGCTCTGAGTGTGTTTCTGGTCAGTGCCTGCTCAGAGTGTGTTCCTGGTCAGTGCCTGCTCCGAGTGTGTTTCTGGTCAGTGCCTGCTCCGAGTGTGTTTCTGGTCAGTGCCTGCTCCGAGTGTGTTTCTGGTCAGTGCCTGCTCCGAGTGTGTTTCTGGTCATTGCCTGCTCCGAGTGTGTTTCTGGTCACTGCCTGCTCCGAGTGTGTTCCTGGTCACTGCCTGCTCCGAGTGTGTTTCTGGTCATTGCCTGCTCCGAGTGTGTTTCTGGTCACTGCCTGCTCCGAGTGTGTTCCTGGTCACTGCCTGCTCCGAGTGTGTTTCTGGTCAGTGCCTGCTCTGAGTGTGTTTCTGGTCAGTGCCTGCTCAGAGTGTTTTCCTGGTCAGTGCCTGCTCCGAGTGTGTTTCTGGTCAGTGCCTGCTCAGAGTGTATTTCTGGTCAGTGCTTGCTCCGAGTGTGTTTCTGGTCACTGCCTGCTCCGAGTGTATTTCTGGTCAGTGCCTGCTCCGAGTGTGTTTCTGGTCAGTGTCTGCTCCGAGTGTTTTTCTGGTCAGTGCCTGCTCCGAGTGTGTTCTTGGTCACTGCCTGCTCCGAGTGTAATTCTGGTCAGTGCTTGCTCCAAGTGTGTTTCTGGTCACTGCCTGCTCTGAGTGTATTTCTGGTCAGTGCCTGCTCCGAGTGTGTTTCTGGTCAGTGTCTGCTCCGAGTGTGTTCTTGGTCACTGCCTGCTCCGAGTGTAATTCTGGTCAGTGCTTGCTCAGAGTGTGCTTCTGGTCATTGCCTGCTCCGAGTGTATTTCTGGTCAGTGCCTGCTCCGAGTGTGTTTCTGGTCAGTGTCTGCTCCGAGTGTGTTTCTGGTCAGTGCCTGCTCCGAGTGTGTTTCTGGTCAGTGTCTGCTCCGAGTGTGTTTCTGGTCAGTGCCTGCTCCGAGTGTGTTCCTGGTCACTGCCTGCTCCGAGTGTATTTCTGTTCACTGCTTGCTCCAAGTGTGTTTCTGGTTAGTGTCTGCTCCGAGTGTGTTTCTGGTCACTGCCTGCTCCGAGTGTGTTCCTGGTCACTGCCTGCTCCGAGTGTGTTTCTGGTCAGTGCCTGCTCTGAGTGTGTTTCTGGTCAGTGCCTGCTCAGAGTGTGTTCCAGGTCAGTGCCTGCTCCGAGTGTGTTTCTGGTCAGTGCCTGCTCCGAGTGTGTTTCTGGTCAGTGCCTGCTCCGAGTGTGTTTCTGGTCAGTGCCTGCTCCGAGTGTGTTTCTGGTCATTGCCTGCTCCGAGTGTGTTTCTGGTCACTGCCTGCTCCGAGTGTGTTCCTGGTCACTGCCTGCTCCGAGTGTGTTCCTGGTCATTGCCTGCTCCGAGTGTGTTTCTGGTCACTGCCTGCTCCGAGTGTGTTCCTGGTCACTGCCTGCTCCGAGTGTGTTTCTGGTCAGTGCCTGCTCCGAGTGTGTTTCTGGTCAGTGCCTGCTCAGAGTGTTTTCCTGGTCAGTGCCTGCTCCGAGTGTGTTTCTGGTCAGTGCCTGCTCAGAGCGTTTTTCTGGTCACTGCCTGCTCCGAGTGTGTTTCTGGACAGTGCTTGCTCCGAGTCTGTTTCTGGACAGGGCCTGCTCCGAGTGTGTTTCTAGTCATTGCCTTCTCCGAGTGTGTTTCTGGTCAGTGCCTGCTCCGAGTCTGTTTCTGGTCAGTGCCGGCTCCGAGTGTGTTTCTGGTCAGTGCCTTCTCCGAGTTTGTTTCTGGTCAGTGCTTGCTCCGAGTCTGTTTCTGGTCAGTGCCTGCTCCGAGTATATTTCTGGTCAGTGCCTGCTCCGAGTGTATTTCTGGTCAGTGCCTGCTCCGAGTGTGTTTCTGGTCAGTGTCTGCTCCGAGTGTGTTTCTGGTCAGTGCCTGCTCCGAGTGTGTTCTTGGTCACTGCCTGCTCCGAGTGTATTTCTGGTCAGTGCTTGCTTCGAGTGTGTTTCTGGTCACTGCCTGCTCCGAGTGTATTTCTGGTCATTGCCTGCTCCGAGTGTGTTTCTGGTCAGTGTCTGCTCCGAGTGTTTTTTTGGTCAGTGCCTGCTCCGAGTGTGTTCTTGGTCACTGCCTGCTCCGAGTGTATTTCTGGTCAGTGCTTGCTCAGAGTGTGTTTCTGGTCAGTGCCTGCTCAGAGTGTGTTTCTGGTCAGTGTCTGCTCCGAGTGTGTTTCTGGTCAGTGTCTTCTCCGAGCGTTTTTCTGGTCAGTGCCTGCTCCGAGTGTGTTTCTGGTCAGTGCCTGCTCCGAGTGTGTTTCTGCTCAGTGCCTGCTCCGAGTGTGTTTCTGGTCAGTGTCCTCTCCGAGTGTGTTTCTGGTCAGTGTCTGCTCCCAGTGTGTTTCTGGTCAGTGTCTGCTCCGAGCGTTTTTCTGGTCAGTGCCTGCTCCGAGTGTGTTTCTGGTCAGTGCCTGCTCAGTGTGTGTTTGTGGTCAGTGCCTGCTCCGAGTGTATTTCTGGTCAGTGCCTGCTCCGAGTGTGTTTCTGGTCAGTGTCTGCTCCGAGTGTTTTTCTGGTCAGTGCCTGCTCCGAGTGTGTTCTTGGTCACTGCCTGCTCCGAGTGTATTTCTGGTCAGTGCTTGCTCCGAGTGTGTTTCTGGTCACTGCCTGCTCCGAGTGTATTTCTGGTCAGTGCCTGCTCCGAGTGTGTTTCTGGTCAGTGTCTGCTCCGAGTGTTTTTCTGGTCAGTGCCTGCTCCGAGTGTGTTCTTGGTCACTGCCTGCTCTGAGTGTAATTCTGGTCAGTGCTTGCTCCAAGTGTGTTTCTGGTCACTGCCTGCTCCGAGTGTATTTCTGGTCAGTGCCTGCTCCGAGTGTGTTTCTGGTCAGTGTCTGCTCCGAGTGTTTTTCTGGTCAGTGCCTGCTCCGAGTGTGTTCTTGGTCACTGCCTGCTCCGAGTGTAATTCTGGTCAGTGCTTGCTCAGACTGTGCTTCTGGTCATTGCCTGCTCCGAGTGTATTTCTGGTCAGTGCCTGCTCCGAGTGTGTTTCTGGTCAGTGTCTGCTCCGAGTGTGTTTCTGGTCAGTGTCTGCTCCGAGTGTGTTTCTGGTCAGTGCCTGCTCCGAGTGTGTTTCTGGTCAGTGTCTGCTCCGAGTGTGTTTCTGGTCAGTGCCTGCTCCGAGTGTGTTCCTGGTCACTGCCTGCTCCGAGTGTATTTCTGGTCACTGCTTGCTCCAAGTGTGTTTCTGGTCAGTGTCTGCTCCGAGTGTGTTTCTGGTCACTGCCTGCTCCGAGTGTGTTCCTGGTCACTGCCTGCTCCGAGTGTGTTTCTGGTCAGTGCCTGCTCCCAGTGTGTTTCTGGTCAGTGCCTGCTCAGAGTGTGTTCCTGGTCAGTGCCTGCTCCGAGTGTGTTCCTGGTCAGTGCCTGCTCCGAGTGTGTTTCTGGTCAGTGCCTGCTCCGAGTGTGTTTCTGGTCATTGCCTGCTCCGAGTGTGTTTCTGGTCACTGCCTGCTCCGAGTGTGTTTCTGGTCACTGCCTGCTCCGAGTGTGTTCCTGGTCACTGCCTGCTCCGAGTGTGTTTCTGGTCATTGCCTGCTCCGAGTGTGTTTCTGGTCAGTGCCTGCTCCGAGTGTGTTTCTGGTCACTGCCTGCTCCGAGTGTGTTTCTGGTCAGTGCCTGCTCTGAGTGTGTTTCTGGTCAGTGCCTGCTCAGAGTGTGTTCCTGGTCAGTGCCTGCTCCGAGTGTGTTTCTGGTCAGTGCCTGCTCAGAGCGTTTTTCTGGTCACTGCCTGCTCCGAGTTTGTTTCTGGACAGTGCTTGCTCCGAGTCTGTTTCTGGACAGGGCCTGCTCCGAGTGTGTTTCTAGTCATTGCCTTCTCCGAGTGTGTTTCTGGTCAGTGCCTGCTCCGAGTCTGTTTCTGGTCAGTGCCGGCTCCGAGTGTGTTTCTGGTCAGTGCCTTCTTCGAGTTTGTTTCTGGTCAGTGCTTGCTCCGAGTCTGTTTCTGGTCAGTGCCTGCTCCGAGTATATTTCTGGTCAGTGCCTGCTCCGAGTGTATTTCTGGTCAGTGCCTGCTCCGAGTGTGTTTCTGGTCAGTGTCTGCTCCGAGTGTGTTTCTGGTCAGTGCCTGCTCTGAGTGTGTTTCTGGTCAGTGCCTGCTCAGAGTGTGTTCCTGGTCAGTGCCTGCTCAGAGTGTGTTCCTGGTCAGTGCCTGCTCCGAGTGTGTTTCTGGTCAGTGCCTGCTCAGAGCGTTTTTCTGGTCACTGCCTGCTCCGAGTGTGTTTCTGGACAGTGCTTGCTCCGAGTCTGTTTCTGGACAGGGCCTGCTCCGAGTGTGTTTCTAGACATTGCCTTCTCCGAGTGTGTTTCTGGTCAGTGCCTGCTCCGAGTCTGTTTCTGGTCAGTGCCGGCTCCGAGTGTGTTTCTGGTCAGTGCCTTCTCCGAGTTTGTTTCTGGTCAGTGCTTGCTCCGAGTCTGTTTCTGGTCAGTGCCTGCTCCGAGTATATTTCTGGTCAGTGCCTGCTCCGAGTGTATTTCTGGTCAGTGCCTGCTCCGAGTGTGTTTCTGGTCAGTTTCTGCTCCGAGTGTGTTTCTGGTCAGTGCCTGCTCCGAGTGTGTTCTTGGTCACTGCCTGCTCCGAGTGTATTTCTGGTCAGTGCTTGCTTCGAGTGTGTTTCTGGTCACTGCCTGCTCCGAGTGTATTTCTGGTCAGTGCCTGCTCCGAGTGTGTTCTTGGTCACTGCCTGCT
Organism: Gastrophryne carolinensis; assembly: GCA_027917425.1. Classification (NCBI taxonomy): domain Eukaryota; kingdom Metazoa; phylum Chordata; class Amphibia; order Anura; family Microhylidae; genus Gastrophryne; species Gastrophryne carolinensis. The sequence goes on from CM051235.1 coordinate 224,632,816, forward strand.
CCGAGTGTATTTCTGGTCAGTGCTTGCTCAGAGTGTGTTTCTGGTCAGTGTCTGCTCCGAGTGTGTTTCTGGTCAGTGTCTTCTCCGAGCGTTTTTCTGGTCAGTGCCTGCTCAGAGTGTGTTTCTGGTCAGTGCCTGCTCCGAGTGTGTTTCTGCTCAGTGCCTGCTCCGAGTATGTTTCTGGTCAGTGTCCTCTCCGAGTGTGTTTCTGGTCAGTGTCTGCTCCCAGTGTGTTTCTGGTCAGTGTCTGCTCCGAGCGTTTTTCTGGTCAGTGCCTGCTCCGAGTGTGTTTCTGGTCAGTGCCTGCTCAGAGTGTGTTTCTGGTCAGTGCCTGCTCCGAGTGTATTTCTGGTCAGTGCCTGCTCCGAGTGTGTTTCTGGTCAGTGTCTGCTCCGAGTGTTTTTCTGGTCAGTGCCTGCTCCGAGTGTGTTCTTGGTCACTGCCTGCTCCGAGTGTATTTCTGGTCAGTGCTTGCTCCGAGTGTGTTTCTGGTCACTGCCTGCTCCGAGTGTATTTCTGGTCAGTGCCTGCTCCGAGTGTGTTTCTGGTCAGTGTCTGCTCCGAGTGTTTTTCTGGTCAGTGCCTGCTCCGAGTGTGTTCTTGGTCACTGCCTGCTCCGAGTGTAATTCTGGTCAGTGCTTGCTCCAAGTGTGTTTCTGGTCACTGCCTGCTCCGAGTGTATTTCTGGTCAGTGCCTGCTCCAAGTGTGTTTCTGGTCAGTGTCTGCTCCGAGTGTTTTTCTGGTCAGTGCCTGCTCCGAGTGTGTTCTTGGTCACTGCCTGCTCCGAGTGTAATTCTGGTCAGTGCTTGCTCAGAGTGTGCTTCTGGTCACTGCCTGCTCCGAGTGTATTTCTGGTCAGTGCCTGCTCCGAGTGTGTTTCTGGTCAGTGTCTACTCCGAGTGTGTTTCTGGTCAGTGCCTGCTCCGAGTGTGTTCCTGGTCACTGCCTGCTCCGAGTGTATTTCTGGTCACTGCTTGCTCCAAGTGTGTTTCTGGTCAGTGTCTGCTCCGAGTGTGTTTCTGGTCACTGCCTGCTCCGAGTGTGTTTCTGGTCACTGCCTGCTCCGAGTGTGTTTCTGGTCAGTGCCTGCTCTGAGTGTGTTTCTGGTCAGTGCCTGCTCCGAGTGTGTTTCTGGTCAGTGCCTGCTCCGAGTGTGTTTCTGGTCAGTGCCTGCTCCGAGTGTGTTTCTGGTCAGTGCCTGCTCCGAGTGTGTTTCTGGTCATTGCCTGCTCCGAGTGTGTTTCTGGTCACTGCCTGCTCCGAGTGTGTTCCTGGTCACTGCCTGCTCCGAGTGTGTTTCTGGTCAGTGCCTGCTCTGAGTGTGTTTCTGGTCAGTGCCTGCTCAGAGTGTGTTCCTGGTCAGTGCCTCCTCCGAGTGTGTTTCTGGTCAGTGCCTGCTCAGAGTGTATTTCTGGTCACTGCCTGCTCCGAGTGTGTTTCTGGTCAGTGCCTGCTCCGAGTATATTTCTGGTCAGTGCCTGCTCCGGGTGTATTTCTGGCCAGTGCCTGCTCCGAGTGTGTTTCTGGTCAGTGCCTGCTCCGAGTGTGTTTCTGGTCAGTGCCTGCTCCGAGTGTGTTTCTGGTCATTGCCTGCTCAGAGTGTGTTTCTGGTCAGTGTCTGCTCCGAGTGTGTTTCTGGACAGTGCTTGCTCTGAGTCTGTTTCTGGACAGTGCCTGCTCCGAGTGTGTTTCTAGTCATTGCCTGCTCCGAGTGTGTTTCTGGTCAGTGCCTGCTCAGAGTGTGTTTCTGGTCAGTGCCTGCTCAGAGTGTGTTTCTGGTCAGTGCCTGCTCAGAGTGTGTTTCTGGTCAGTGCTTGCTCCGAGTCTGTTTCTGGACAGTGCCTGCTCAGAGTGTGTTTCTGGTCAGTGTCTGCTCCGAGTGTGTTTCTGGACAGTGCTTGCTCTGAGTCTGTTTCTGGACAGTGCCTGCTCCGAGTGTGTTTCTAGTCATTGCCTGCTCCGAGTGTGTTTCTGGTCAGTGCCTGCTCAGAGTGTGTTTCTGGTCAGTGTCTGCTCCGAGTGTGTTTCTGAAAAGTGCTTGCTCTGAGTCTGTTTCTGGACAGTGCCTGCTCCGAGTGTGTTTCTAGTCATTGCCTGCTCCGAGTGTGTTTCTGGTCAGTGCCTGCTCCGAGTGTGTTTCTGGTCAGTGCCTGCTCAGAGTGTGTTTCTGGTCAGTGTCTGCTCCGAGTGTGTTTCTGGACAGTGCTTGCTCTGAGTCTGTTTCTGGACAGTGCCTGCTCCGAGTGTGTTTCTAGTCATTGCCTGCTCCGAGTGTGTTTCTGGTCAGTGCCTGCTCCGAGTGTGCTTCTGGTCAGTGCCTGCTCAGAGTGTGTTTCTGGTCAGTGTCTGCTCCGAGTGTGTTTCTGGACAGTGCTTGCTCTGAGTCTGTTTCTGGACAGTGCCTGCTCCGAGTGTGTTTCTAGTCATTGCCTGCTCCGAGTGTGTTTCTGGTCAGTGCCTGCTCAGAGTGTGTTTCTGGTCAGTGCCTGCTCAGAGTGTGTTTCTGGTCAGTGCCTGCTCAGAGTGTGTTTCTGGTCAGTGCTTGCTCCGAGTCTGTTTCTGGACAGTGCCTGCTCAGAGTGTGTTTCTGGTCAGTGTCTGCTCCGAGTGTGTTTCTGGACAGTGCTTGCTCTGAGTCTGTTTCTGGACAGTCCCTGCTCCGAGTGTGTTTCTAGTCATTGCCTGCTCCGAGTGTGTTTCTGGTCAGTGCCTGCTCAGAGTGTGTTTCTGGTCAGTGTCTGCTCCGAGTGTGTTTCTGAAAAGTGCTTGCTCTGAGTCTGTTTCTGGACAGTGCCTGCTCCGAGTGTGTTTCTAGTCATTGCCTGCTCCGAGTGTGTTTCTGGTCAGTGCCTGCTCCGAGTGTGTTTCTGGTCAGTGCCTGCTCAGAGTGTGTTTCTGGTCAGTGCCTGCTCAGAGTGTGTTTCTGGTCAGTGCCTGCTCCAAGTGTGTTTCTGGTCAGAGCCTGCTCCGAGTGTGTTTCTGGTCAGTGCCTTCTCAGAATATATTTCTGGTCAGTGCCTGCTCCGAGTGTATTTCTGGTCAGTGCCTGCTCCAAGTCTGTTTCTGGTCAGTGCCGGCTCCGAGTGTGTTTCTGGTCAGTACCTGCTCCGAGTGTGTTTCTGGTCAGTGCTTGCTCCGAGTGTGTTTCTGGACAGTGCCTGCTCCGAGTGTGTTTCTAGTCATTGCCTGCTCCGAGTATGTTTCTGGTCAGTGCCTGCTCCGAGTGTGTTTCTGGTCAGTGCTTGCTCCAAGTGTGTTTCTGGACAGTGCCTGCTCCGAGTGTGTTTCTAGTCATTGCCTGCTCCGAGTGTGTTTCTGGTCAGTGCCTGCTCCGAGTATGTTTCTGGTCAGTGCCTTCTCAAAATATTTTCTGGTCAATGTCTGCTCCGAGTGTGCTTCTGGTCAGTGCCTGCTCAGAGTGTGTTTCTGGTCAGTGCCTGCTCAGAGTGTGTTTCTGGTCAGTGCCTGCTCCAAGTGTGTTTCTGGTCAGTGCCTGCTCAGAGTGTGTTTCTGGTCAGTGCCTGCTCAGAGTGTGTTTCTGGTCAGTGCCTGCTCCGAGTGTGTTTCTAGTCATTGCCTGCTCCGAGTGTGTTTCTGGTCAGTGCCTGCTCAGAGTGTGTTTCTGGTCAGTGCCTGCTCAGAGTGTGTTTCTGGTCAGTGCCTGCTCAGAGTGTGTTTCTGGTCAGTGCTTGCTCCAAGTGTGTTTCTGGACAGTGCCTGCTCCGAGTGTGTTTCTAGTCAGTGTCTGCTCCGAGTGTGTTTCTGGACAGTGCTTGCTCTGAGTCTGTTTCTGGACAGTGCCTGCTCCGAGTGTGTTTCTAGTCATTGCCTGCTCCGAGTGTGTTTCTGGTCAGTGCCTGCTCAGAGTGTGTTTCTGGTCAGTGTCTGCTCCGAGTGTGTTTCTGAAAAGTGCTTGCTCTGAGTCTGTTTCTGGACAGTGCCTGCTCCGAGTGTGTTTCTAGTCATTGCCTGCTCCGAGTGTGTTTCTGGTCAGTGCCTGCTCCGAGTGTGTTTCTGGTCAGTGCCTGCTCAGAGTGTGTTTCTGGTCAGTGCCTGCTCAGAGTGTGTTTCTGGTCAGTGCCTGCTCCAAGTGTGTTTCTGGTCAGAGCCTGCTCCGAGTGTGTTTCTGGTCAGTGCCTTCTCAGAATATATTTCTGGTCAGTGCCTGCTCCGAGTGTATTTCTGGTCAGTGCCTGCTCCAAGTCTGTTTCTGGTCAGTGCCGGCTCCGAGTGTGTTTCTGGTCAGTACCTGCTCCGAGTGTGTTTCTGGACAGTGCCTGCTCCGAGTGTGTTTCTAGTCATTGCCTGCTCCGAGTATGTTTCTGGTCAGTGCCTGCTCCGAGTGTGTTTCTGGTCAGTGCTTGCTCCAAGTGTGTTTCTGGACAGTGCCTGCTCCGAGTGTGTTTCTAGTCATTGCCTGCTCCGAGTGTGTTTCTGGTCAGTGCCTGCTCCGAGTATGTTTCTGGTCAGTGCCTTCTCAAAATATATTTCTGGTCAATGTCTGCTCCGAGTGTGCTTCTGGTCCGTGCCTGCTCCGAGTTTGCTTCTAGTCAGTGCCTTCTCCGAGTGTGTTTCTGGTCAGTGCCTTCTTAGAATATATTTCTATATTTCTGGTCAATATCTGCTCCGAGTGTGCTTCTGGTCAGTGCCTGCTCCGAGTTTGCTTCTAGTCAGTGCCTGCTCCGAGTGTGTTTCTGGTCAGTGCCTGCTCCGAGTGTATTTCTGGTCACTGCCTGCTCCGAGTGTGTTTCTGGTCAGTGCTTGCTCCGAGTGTGTTTCTGGTCATTGCCTGCTCCGAGTGTGTTTCTGGTCAGTGCCTGCTCCGAGTCTGTTTCTGGTCAGTGCCGGCTCCGAGTGTGTTTCTGGTCAGTGCCTGCTCCGAGTGTGTTTCTGGTCAGTGCCTGCTCCGAGTGTGTTTCTGGTCAGTGCTTGCTCCGAGTCTGTTTCTGGACAGTGCCTGCTCTGAGTCTGTTTCTGGACAGTGCCTGCTCCGAGTGTGTTTCTAGTCATTGCCTGCTCCGAGTGTATTTCTGGTCCGTGCCTGCTCCGAGTATATTTCTGGTCAGTTCCTGCTCCGAGTGTGTTTCTGGTCAGTGCCTGCTCCGAGTGTGTTTCTGGTCAGTGCCTGCTCCGAGTGTGTTTCTGGTCAGTGCCTGCTCCGAAAGTATTTCTGGCCACTGCCTGCTCCGAGTGTGTTTCTGGTTAGTGCCTGCTCCGAGTTTGTATCTGGGCAGTGCCTGCTCCGAGTGTGTTTCTAGTCAGTGCCTTCTCAGAATATATTTCTGGTCAATGTCTGCTCCGAGTGGGCTTCTGGTCAGTGCCTGCTCCGAGTTTGCTTCTAGTCAGTGCCTGCTCCGAGTGTGTTTCTGGTCACTGCCTGCTCCGAGTGTATTTCTGGTCAGTGCTTGCTCCGAGTGTGTTTCTGGTCAGTGCCTGCTCCGAGTGTGTTTCTGGTCATTGCCTGCTCCGAGTGAATTTCTGGTCAGTGCCTGCTCTGAGTGAATTTCTGGTCAGTGTCTGCTCCGAGTGTATTTCTGGTCACTGCCTGCTCCGAGTGTATTTCAGGTCAGTGCTTGCTCCGAGTGTGTTTCTGGTCAGTGCCTGCTCCGAGTGTGTTTCTGGTCATTGCCTGCTCCGAGTGAATTTCTGGTCAGTGCCTGCTCAGAGTGTGTTTCTGGCCAGTGTCTGCTCCGAGTGTGTTTCTGGTCAGTGCCTGCTCCGAGTGTGTTTCTGGTCATTGCCTGCTCCGAGTGAATTTCTGGTCAGTGCCTGCTCAGAGTGTGTTTCTGGACAGTGCCTGCTCCAAGTGTGTTTCTGGTCAGTGCCTGCTCAGAGTGTGTTTCTAGTCATTGCCTGCTCCAAGTGTGTTTCTGGTCAGTGCCTGCTCAGAGTGTGTTTCTGGTCAGTGCCTGCTCAGAGTGTGTCTCTAGTCATTGCCTGCTCCGAGTGTGTTTCTGGTCAGTGCCTGCTCCAAGTGTGTTTCTGGTCAGTGCCTGCTCCGAGTGTGTTTCTGGTCAGTGCCTGCTCCGAGTGTGTTTCTGGTCAGTGCCTGCTCCGAGTGTGTTTCTGGTCAGTGCCTGCTCCAAGTGTGTTTCTGGTCAGTGCCTGCTCCGAGTGTGTTTCTGGTCAGTGCCTGCTCCGAGTGTGTTTCTGGTCAGTGCCTTCTCAGAATATATTTCCGGTCAGTGCCTGCTCCGAGTGTATTTCTGGTCAGTGCCTGCTCCGAGTGTGTTTCTGGTCAGTGCCAGCTCCGAGTGTGTTTCTGGTCAGTGCCTGCTCCGAGTGTGTTTCTGGTCAGTGCTTGCTCCGAGTGTGTTTCTGGTCAGTGCCTGCTCCGAGTGTGTTTCTGGTCATTGCCTGCTCCGAGTGAATTTCTGGTCAGTGCCTGCTCTGAGTGAATTTCTGGTCAGTGTCTGCTCCGAGTGTATTTCTGGTCACTGCCTGCTCCGAGTGTATTTCTGGTCAGTGCTTGCTCCGAGTGTGTTTCTGGTCAGTGCCTGCTCCGAGTGTGTTTCTGGTCATTGCTTGCTCCGAGTGAATTTCTGGTCAGTGCCTGCTCAGAGTGTCTTTCTGGCCAGTGTCTGCTCCGAGTGTGTTTCTGGTCAGTGCCTGCTCCGAGTGTGTTTCTGGTCATTGCCTGCTCCGAGTGAATTTCTGGTCAGTGCCTGCTCAGAGTGTGTTTCTGGACAGTGCCTGCTCCGAGTGTGTTTCTAGTCATTGCCTGCTCCAAGTGTGTTTCTGGTCAGTGCCTGCTCAGAGTGTGTTTCTGGTCAGTGCCTGCTCAGAGTGTGTCTCTAGTCATTGCCTGCTCCGAGTGTGTTTCTGGTCAGTGCCTGCTCCAAGTGTGTTTCTGGTCAGTGCCTGCTCCGAGTGTGTTTCTGGTCAGTGCCTGCTCCGAGTGTGTTTCTGGTCAGTGCCTGCTCCGAGTGTGTTTCTGGTCAGTGCCTGCTCCGAGTGTGTTTCTGGTCAGTGCCTGCTCCAAGTGTGTTTCTGGTCAGTGCCTGCTCCGAGTGTGTTTCTGGTCAGTGCCTTCTCAGAATATATTTCCGGTCAGTGCCTGCTCCGAGTGTATTTCTGGTCAGTGCCTGCTCCGAGTCTGTTTCTGGTCAGTGCCGGCTCCGAGTGTGTTTCTGGTCAGTGCCTGCTCCGAGTGTGTTTCTGGTCAGTGCTTGCTCCGAGTGTGTTTCTGGACAGTGCCTGCTCCGAGTGTGTTTCTAGTCATTGCCTGCTCCGAGTATGTTTCTGGTCAGTGCCTGCTCCGAGTGTATTTCTGGTCAGTGCCTGCTCCGAGTGTGTTTCTGGTCAGTTCCTGCTTCGAGTGTGTTTCTGGTCAGTTCCTGCTTCGAGTGTGTTTCTGGTCAGTTCCTGCTTCGAGTGTGTTTCTGGTCAGTGCCTGCTCCGAGTGTGTTTCTGGTCAGTGCCTTCTCAGAATAAATTTCTGGTCAGTGCCTGCACCGAGTGTGCTTCTGGTCAGTGCCTGCTCCGAGTTTGCTTCTAGTCAGTGCCTGCTCCGAGTTTGCTTCTAGTCAGTACCTGCTCCGAGTGTGTTTCTGGTCAGTGCCTTCTCAGAATATATTTCTGGTCAATATCTGCTCCAAGTGTGCTTCTGGTCAGTGCCTGCTCCGAGTTTGCTTCTAGTCAGTGCCTGCTCCGAGTGTGTTTCTGGTCAGTGCCTGCTCCGAGTGTGTTTCTTGGTCAGTGCTTGCTCCGAGTGTGTTTCTGGTCAGTGCCTGCTCCGAGTGTGTTTCTGGTCAGTGCTTGCTCCGAGTGTGTTTCTGGTCAGTGCCTGCTCCGAGTGTGTTTCTGGTCATTGCCTGCTCCGAGTGTGTTTCTGGTCAGTGCCTGCTCCGAGTGTGTTTCTGGTCAGTGCCTGCTCCAAGTGTGTTTCTGGTCAGTGCCTGCTCCGAGTGTGTTTCTGGTCAGTGCCTGCTCCGAGTGTGTTTCTGGTCAGTGCCTGCTCCAAGTGTGTTTCTGGTCAGTGCCTGCTCCGAGTGTGCTGCTGGTCAGTGCCTGCTCCGAGTGTGTTTCTGGTCAGTGCCTGCTCCAAGTGTGTTTCTGGTCAGTGCCTGCTCCGAGTGTGTTTCTGGTCAGTGCCTTCTCAGAATATATTTCCGGTCAGTGCCTGCTCCGAGTGTATTTCTGGTCAGTGCCTGCTCCGAGTCTGTTTCTGGTCAGTGCCGGCTCCGAGTGTGTTTCTGGTCAGTGCCTGCTCCGAGTGTGTTTCTGGTCAGTGCTTGCTCCGAGTGTGTTTCTGGACAGTGCCTGCTCCGAGTGTGTTTCTAGTCATTGCCTGCTCCGAGTATGTTTCTGGTCAGTGCCTGCTCCGAGTGTATTTCTGGTCAGTGCCTGCTCCGAGTGTGTTTCTAGTCATTGCCTGCTCCGAGTATGTTTCTGGTCAGTGCCTGTTCTGAGTGTGTTTCTGGTCAGTGCCTGTTCTGAGTGTGTTTCTGGTCAGTGCCTGTTCTGAGTGTGTTTCTGGTCAGTGCCTGTTTTGAGTGTGTTTCTGGTCAGTGCCTGCTCCGAGTGTGTTTCTGGTCAGTGCCTGTTTTGAGTGTGTTTCTGGTCAGTGCCTGCTCCGAGTGTGTTTCTGGTCAGTGCCTGTTCTGAGTGTGTTTCTGGTCAGTGCCTGTTCTGAGTGTGTTTCTGGTCAGTGCCTGTTTTGAGTGTGTTTCTGGTCAGTGCCTGCTCCGAGTGTGTTTCTGGTCAGTGCCTGCTCCGAGTGTGTTTCTGGTCAGTGCCTGCTCCGAGTGTGTTTCTGGTCAGTGCCTGCTCAGATTGTGTTTCTGGTCAGTGCCTGTTCTGAGTGTGTTTCTGGTCAGTGCCTTTTTTGAGTGTGTTTCTGGTCAGTGCCTGCTCCGAGTGTATTTCTGGTCAGTGCCTGCTCCGAGTGTGTTTCTGGTCAGTGCCTGCTCAGATTGTGTTTCTGGTCAGTGCCTGCTCCGAGTGTATTTCTGGTCAGTGCTTGCTCCGAGTGTGTTTCTGGTCAGTGCCTGCTCAGATTGTGTTTCTGGTCAGTGCCTGCTCCGAGTGTGTTTCTGGTCAGTGCCTGCTCCGAGTGTATTTCTGGTCAGTGCCTGCTCCGATTGTGTTTCCTAGTCTTTTCCTGCGTGACTGGTGTTTCCTGGTCAGTTCCTGGTCCAAGGTTTGGGTGCAGTCATTTTCTAAGAATACTTGAATGGCTCCTGTCTCCGTACTCACCGCGATTTCTCCGGAATCCCTCCCCTTGTGTTCGCCAACATTCAACCAGTGCCATATTCACAGCTTCATAAATGGAGAGAAGGTGGCCAGGCTGCAGGCAGAGAAGTGATCTGGATTCATTGGACTTTTATGAATAGAGCCTTGTAGTTTAGATTGTTTTGTTGGGTCTGGCAGCTATGCTCAAGTGTTACCATCGCGTTAACAAAATGATGAAGTGTGACTATGACATCATCATTCCAGGAAGCAACACGGCTCTCCTGACCGGGGGAACCATCTGGGATGCAGAGATGCCGGAGCACTAATACACACAAATGGGACAATGGAGGATTCACTGTCGGAGGAAGATATGGATCAGCCAATATGAAGCACCTAAAGACAATGCCTGACCCTGCCGGCCAACTGATGCCCAGGAATGGCGTATGAATCCAACTGACACTAACATTCATAGAGTAAAGAGACAGTTTATCTATAACTACAGGAGCCTATTTTATCTGTACTGCAATGTAATTTGTGCTGCATCCTGACTCACATCCCAATCCATCTATTCTGCAAATAAACCCACTGCCTACTGAATCTCTGCTGCAACCTGACCAATGGTTTGATCTATCTCTACTGAAAATAAACCCACCGCCTAATGAATCTCTGCTGCAACCTGTTCCATGGTTTGATCAATCTCTACTACAAATAAACCCACTGCCTAATGAATCTCTGCTGTAGCATGACCCACAGTCTGATCCAACTCTACTGCAAATAAATCCACAGCCTAATGAATCTCTGCTGTAACATGACCCACAGTCTGATCCAACTCTACTGCAAATAAATCCACAGCCTAATGAATCTCTGCTCCAACCTGACCAACAGGTCTATCTATCTCTTCTGCAAATAAACCCACAGCCTAATGAATATCTGCTGCAACCTGACCCATGGTTTGATCCGTCTCTACTGCAAATAAACCCCCATCCTAATAAATCAGTGCTGCAACCTGACCCACAGCCCTATCCAACTCTTCTGAAAATAAACCCACAGCTTAAGGAATCTCTGCTGCAACCTGACCCACAGCCTGATCCATTCCTACTGCAAATAAACCTACCATCTAATGAATCTGTGCTTCTACGTAACCCACATCCCAATCCATCTCCTGATTAATTTCTACTACAAAGAAGCCCACAGCCTATTTTTTGTGTTGCAACCTGACCCACAGACTGATTCATGGCTGGACCACGGACAAGGTTATCTTCTGTGTAAGTCCCCCACGTCCCGTCCTTCCTCAGCACCAGGGTCTAATGTATCTGTGCTGCAACCAGACACACAGCCTGATTTACTTCTACTGCAAAGAAATCCACATCCTTATTCATCTCTACTACAAACCAATCCACAGCCTGATGTAACTGTGCTGCAACCTGACCCACAGCCTGATTAAATCCACCAACAATAGGTGCCTCAGTGGAACCCCCATCACACCGTGATGAGCCTGTGCTGCACCACTATCTGCAGTGTGATGTTACTGCAGCACATCCTGACCCACAGCCCATTTCATCATGCCATGTAACGCAGATACCCGCTGTGACTAAAGCACCAGTCCATGCTTTGGGATGTGTGGGAAGCAGACAGATTAGTTGGAATTTCCCAAAGTCAACTTTCTAAATATAACTGCGAGTCGTCTGTCTGGAGCGGCAGCGATGAAATTCAGTGGACAGCATAGAATGTGAAAATGCAAACCTGTCCGGCGTCCTTGGACGGTGCTGGACTTTGTATAGTGTTGCTTCTTATCAGTCACTTGACTGGCTCGGCACACAGCGGCCACTGAAATGCCATTCATATGGGAGCCGCATGCCCCTCTAATCCCCGGCATTAACACCGGGAATCTGCACCCACGTCACTCTGGATCGCACACAGTGGCCGGAGAGAGGCAAGCTACTTACTAGATAGGACCACAAAGACATGGAAGTCCCCTGAAGATTCAAAGCAGACCAGTCAATAAATCCCCAATATACCCCATAGGAAATAATAGTAATACGGATATAAGCCGGACCTCCAGTCAATAAATCCCCCATATAACCCATAAGGAGTAATACGGATATAAGCCGGACCTCCAGTCAATAAATCCCCCATATAACCCATAAGAAGTAATACAGATATAAACCGGACCTCCAGTCAATAAATCCCCCATATAACCCATAAGAAGTAATACAGATATAAACCGGACCTCCAGTCAATAAATCTCCCATATAACCCATAAGAAGTAATACGGATATAAGCCGGATCTCCAATCAATAAATCACCCATGTAACCCATAAGAAGTAATACGGATATAAGCCGGACCTCCAGTCAATAAATCCCCCATATAACCCATAAGAAGTAATACAGATATAAACCGGACCTCCAGTCAATAAATCCCCCATATAACCCATAAGAAGTAATACGGATATAAGCCGGACCTCCAGTCAATAAATCCCCCATATAACCCATAAGAAGTAATACAGATATAAACTGGACCTCCACTCAAAAAATTCGCCATATACCCCATAAGAAGTAATATGGATATAAACCGGACCTCCAGTCAATAAATCCCCCACATAACCCATAAGAAGTAATACGGATATAAGCCGGACCTCCAGCCTCCAGTCAATAAATCCCCCATATAACCCATAAGAAGTAATATGGATATAAACTGGACCCCCAGTCAATAAATCCCCCATATACTCCATAAGAAGTAATACGGATATAAACCGGACCTCCAATCAATAAATCCCCCATAAGAAGTAATACAGATATAAACCAGATCTCCAGTCAATAAATCACCCATATAACCAGGGCCGGATTATGAGGGGGGCGCAAGGGGCTAGAGCCCCGGGGCCTCCACCACTTGCCCTACAAAGGGGGCCGCCACCAACCTTTGGGTTATGGTCTGGTACAGGAGGCTTTTGAGTCTTTAGTATGATTGGCCGCAGGGCAACAAAGCTATCAGCGGAACAGGGGGTGCGTCTGGGCAAGCCATTTTTTTGTTTTTGCAATCCTTCAGCCAAAGCCACCACAGGGTGGGACTGAGAGTCTAGAGCAGCAAAGCCTCCGCCAGCAACGATACAGTGATTGGTGCGTGCACAGCTGTCAATCAAAGGTCGCTCAATGCACATAAGCCACCAAGCACAGCTGCTGGCACCTCAATGCAGGGAACTGTTTTCTGCTGGACCAGCTGGGTGACTACACTACCCCCCACCCAGAATGGCAAAGCAGGAGTTCCCGAGCAGCACGCACCCACACAAGGGTGGCACAAGGGACTCGATCTGACGTTCCAGTAGGTAGGCAGATGCCAAACAACCACCAATCAGTTACTTGGCTGGACTATTTAAAGAAAAAAGTACTGTATCTGGGGCCTCCACCAGATTTTGTACCCAGGGGCCTCCACCACACCGGCCCATCCCCCATAAGAAGTAATAGATATAAACTGGACCTCTAGTCAATAAATCACCCATATAACCCATAAGAAGTAATATGGATATAAACCGGACCTCCAGTCAATAAATCCCCTATAAGAAGTAATACAGAGATAAACTGGATCTCCAGTCAATAAATCACCCATATAACCAAAAAGAAGTAATACGGATATAAGCCGGATCTCCAGTCAATAAATCCCACATATAACCCATAAGAAGTAATACGGATATAAACCGGACCTCCAGTCAATAAATCCCCTATAAGAAGTAATACAGAGATAAACTGGACCTCCAGTCAATAAATCACCCATATAACCAATAAGAAGTAATACGGATATAAACCGGATCTCCAATCAATAAATCACCCATGTAACCCATAAGAAGTAATACGGATATAAACCGGATCTCCAATCAATAAATCCCCCATATAACCCATAAGAAGTAATACGGATATAAACCGGACCTCCAGTCAATAAATCCCCCATAACAAGTAATACAGATATAAACTGGACCTCTAGTCAATAAATCACCCATATAACCCATAAGAAGCAATATGGATATAAACCGGATCTCCAATCAATAAATCCCCCATATAACCCATAAGAAGTAATACAGATATAAACCGGACCTCCAGTCAATAAATCCCCCATAACATGTAATACAGATATAAACCGGACCTCCAGTCAATAAATCCCCCACATAGCCCATAAGAAGTAATACGGATATAAACCGGACCTCCAGTCAATAAATCCCCCATATAACATATAAGAAGTAATATGGATATAAACCGGACCTCCAGTCAATAAATCCCCCATATAACCCATAAGAAGTAATACGGATATAAACCGGACCTCCAGTCAATGTATACCCCATGTGACTATTGCACAGGTTGATCAGGCCTATTGATCGTTCATCTGATCAAACCGACCAATTGTACCCGACATGTGTTGCCGCAATTGTTCAATTGGCAACACGCGTGGCTATAAACTGCTGCCACCAGAACACACACAGTGTTGACCTCTATATAAGCCACACACAACACAATCAGATCGAACGGATTGATTGACCCACAACCCCTTCCAGGCGGGGGCGATCGAGTGTCCTAGGCAAGTAAGGTAACCAGGCTCTTCAGAAATAGTGTGGGCTTTTTAGATCCTTAATTCAGAGCATCAGTGACCCTCTGCTGTATTTTTAGAATTTATTTAAACAAACAGAAAAACACAAAAGCAACAAGAAAAAACGATACAAGGTGATAAAAACAGAATTAACTATAAAACACGGTAAATACAATTAATAACAAGAGATATAAAAAAAATGGCAAAATACTTAGGTGTCTGTCTGGTCTGCGGTCCGATCAAATCTGTCTCAGTCCACACACGCTTTCTGGTGTCCTCCTTAGATGTTAAAAGGGAGCGTGTGTCACTCTTGATGGTAAGATTAGACTCTCCCTCTGCCCATTCTGAAGCTCACATTATTCCCTCTAACCAAGGATCAGTTTCTGACCCCTCCTATGGGTGGAGCGATTGGAGTCACCCACTGTCTGTTTGGTGCATCTGGGATTCTCCATCTTTGAGTACCTGAAAGTTGGTCCATATGACATCCCCCATTTGTCCTGGGATTCCACAGGGAGGGGGGACACAAGCAGGCGAGGAACTTTGGGACTTTGTTATCTGTTGTTTATTTGGTTTCCACACTGGGGGTTTTATTACCCCTAACCACTCCGTATTTATTAGTAGTTGGGAGGGGGGACAAGAAATTAGTGGTTTACACCAAGCTGGCAGCTAAAGTCTATCTATATATATATATATATATATATATATATATATATATATATATATTTATTTATACACCAACCTACACACATAGAGAAATATATTACAGCTAGGATGTTCTGTCACACCCCATATAACTCATAAGTGGACCTCCATCAATAAATCCCCCATATAACCCAGAAGAACCCATATAGATTTAAGGTGGACTTCTGGTCAATTAATATCCCAAATAACTCACAGGAAAGCATGAGGATTTAAAATGGACCTCCAGTCAATAAGTACCCTATATAATAAATAAGAAACCCTAGGGATATTTATTTTAACCGCCAGTGAACCCCTGAGAACTTTAAGTCAATAAACACCCCAAATATCTACAGGAATCCATGAGGATTTAAAGTGGAACTCCAGTCAATTAATGCCTTGTATAATGTACAACTCACAGGAAATCCTGAGAATTTAAAGTAGACCTCCAATTAATAAATACAAATAAAAAATACTAGATATTAGCAAACCAAATAATTCAAACAGGAGTTTGCGGCGAACTTTGGGAAATATTCAGTTTGGCACAGTCCCAGGTTTCCCACAAGTTTGTTCAAACGAACCCTCAGTTTTCATGGGCTGCTTTACGTGCATTTGGGCAACAGGAAGCGACAATGGCAGTAACAAGAAGCAGAGAAAGTGGGGGTCACAGATGATGTGATGCAGCCGGCCAATCCACTGTTAGCCACACTTCTTTGATGTCACACATGCCCCTCTAGTATAAAATGTTGTGCAGGGGGAAACCATTGCTGCTTCCTGATTGCTGACTAGCTCCTCATCAGCGACATGGCTAGAGATATGGAATGCTGCAATTTGATTGCTGGTGGACAGAGATAGGTAGTGTAGAGTGGGGATGATCCAAATCCGTTTTTTCAACAAATTGCCTCCTTTCAGCACTACACTGAAGGGGGACAATTGGGGATATTCTCTGCTGTGTGCTGTGAGTACAGCCTGAGTATATATGGTTTTTTTTATGTTGGGGGACACATACCTACCTATCTCACACACTCTTAGGTGGGCCTCAATAGTACTACTGGTTCTAGGGGGCTCCGGTAGTAATTATCTTTAATACTAGAATTCTTTTAAGCCAAACCCTCAAGCTTAGGGTCTGGGTATTGCACAGTTCTTTTTCACCAACCTACCTCTCATTAACACTACTGCTGTCTCTTATGGGGCTCAGTAATAGTTGTTTTGAATTTAGGAAAGGTTATTAAGGTGAACCCTTAACTTTATACCTCTGGGTTTGGTCAGCTCTTACCTACCTACCAGTCTTTGGTGGGCCTCAATACTACTACTGGTTCTGGGGGCACAGAAAAAGTTACACTTACATGGTCATGTATGCCTAAATATTGATAGTGGTTCTAAAGGATCTAGTAAAACTTCTGGAAGAAAATAAAAGAAAAAGAACCCTGAATATCTCTTCTTATTGTTTTAGATGGTTTGTCACCTATCGCTCACTGTTCTTTGAGCCAGAACTGCTGCTACTGATGCACAAGCCAGTATGTGGAGAGACCCACGTTAGGCTTAATATAGGGGGCTAAAGACACCAAAATACCCTCTACTGAAAGGTAAAGGAAAAGAGGAGCTTTCTTAGAATGGAAAGTATTTACACAGTGCCCAACATAAGGACAGATAGCATTACCCATCAATCCTTGCAGCAGGTGGAGCTATGCAAACCATCTATTCATGTCTCTGAGCAATCCAAGGCCCTTAGAAACGCTAAGGGTGCAATGCCAAGGATTAGCTTTAAATTTACACAGCCAAACATATCCAACTAGTGGACACGAGTTTCGAGCTTTAGGCTCTCATCAGCACTAGGGTGGATGTTTCTGGCTGTATGGGGAGTGAGACTTGGTGAGTACTACTGTTATTGGGATTAAGTAATAACACTGACATTTATTTCACAAAGGGTTCAAAAGAACCTTCTGAGTATCCCAATTTCTAGCTTCAGGGTTGCCACCCGTGTCTCACTGCTTTTTGGGCCTGGAATAATACTCAAGTCTATGAATACAGCCATTTTTTAACAACCATTTAAAGGGAACTCTCTGTGTGTTTTTGTTAGGAGTGTCATTAACTGTTTTTAAGTGTCCCTTTAGTGTAAATTACACTCCAGTGTAATACAGTCAGTTCTTTTACACAATTTTCTTTTCTGATCCATTAGGGCCTATGAAAGCCAATGGAGGAGGGTAACAACAGAAGGGTGCTCTGTGATCCCAGGGAGCCTAATGCATCCATTTTGAGGATGGAAGCAGCATCAATTACCCTAATGGGATATTGTAATGGGTAGTAGGGATGGGGTGGTGAAATCTGGTGTTTTTGAAGCCTGATTCATCTTAATGAATGTCAGGATCTTCACATGAGCAGTAATGGCTTAGAGGTAAGAAAGTAGTGGCCTATAGGTAAGGAGGCGATCCTGTGACCAGAAGGTAGCAGGCTTGATACCCGTCTGGGACAGAACTGATGTACTCTTGAGCAAGGCACCTGACCAAAGCCCCAACTGCTCCCCAGGCACCATTTGTGTAACTGCACTGATGGGTTATATGTGGAGGAAAAATTCCTATGTGTGCATACATACAGATGGCTCTTGGAAAAACTGGCACACTTGAGAGTAACAATGTTTTCCAAAATTCTCCTTGTACTGGCTGTTTGCTGCTGCTGCTTTAGGGTGCACATTCCCTGGCAGTGCGTTCCTGCAAGCTAAGCTGCTGACTCGATGGTATACCCCTCCCATGTTATGCTTGAGATCACCAATGGGTGCCATTACAATGGATTGGTAGCACACTGCTGTCATGCTGGGTTCCCGCTTCCAACCTTGTCCCTAGATGATGATGGTGCCATGTCATGACCCACCTGCTGCGTGTGGTAGGCAACATCATCATCTATGCAGGTTTCACTGCCACTCTCTCTCTCCACTGGCACAGTGTTCTCTTGCCTCCACCTGAATGAGCTGTATGAAGCCGGAACATGATTGTGCTCTGGCCAAAAAATATAAAAAATAAACAAAAATAAAGAAAAAAGAAGACGAGGTTTCATGGCCTAGTAATACAAAAGCGATCCTGTGACCCGAAGGTTGCAGGTAGCTCCATCTGAATGTGCCCCTCGCTGGCTCTCACCTGCGGGAATTCTCATTTTCTCGGATGATTCAGGGACACAAGTGAAATCATCCCACCTGTGCGAGAAGCATACGAGAAACCCTGGAGAGAAGACTCGCCAATAGGCTCGATTCAGATCCCTGTACTGAAAACTCAGATGGGTGTGGGATGGAACTCACCAGCGGGAAATCTCATTTTCTCAGATCATTCAGGGACACAAGCAAGATCATCCCACAAGTGCAAGAAGCATACGAGAAACCCTGGAGAGAGGATTCACCTACATATGAGATTTTACAATTCATATTACAGTTTAGTGAATGTCAGCAAGTTGTAAAGATTTTAATCGATAAAAACCATGCCGCTATAGCCTGACCCTGGCCTGGTAGTTTACCAGCACCTATTCCCCATTCGGTATGGGTCTCTTCAAGGGGTGCTGTGGGCAACCCTGGAAGAACCCCATGACCATAACGATGGGCACTGGGCTCTTCTGCACTCCTGGTGTCCAAAATTGGGATGTGAGTTATTGGCAGGGTTACCGGCATTTACTGGAAGCTGACAGGTGACATGCTAGAACCCTACCCAGTTAACTGGTCTAGGGGTCCCCTGGACCCCCTACCAGTCCACCCGCTGCAAAAGCACACATTAGACAAATACATTTTAATACTCTAAACTACTACTCAAGTCTGCTGGGTCATCTTTGTCCCGTACGAGTCTCCGATGCATCTTTGGAGCTCTTCTCTGCCCCTCCGGCATCCTCTTTGGTGTCTACCTTTGAACTGGCATGGGGTCCCATGGATCCCTAAACCAGTTAAATTTTAATTACCCGCACCACCAATGGGCATAGTGGTGCAGATGAGCCTGACGGCCCATATCCTGGGCCGGTGCTGTGCATTGGACCTGAGCTATAGGGCACAGGGGCTGGTAATGATTGGGGCCAGGGTCCGGGAGTTCGGTCTTTGAGCCCTGAAATTACCAGCCTCTATGCTTGGCTTTGATCAACAAATAAATGTATGTCAGGTAGCGGGACTGGCATCTTTTACCTGGAGAGATTTGCTGCAAAGTGAAAAACCTGGTCTCACCAAAAAGCCCACCAAAAAACACACTCTTAAAAACTTTTGAATTTTCATGAGTTCCCGCAAAAAAGATTCTCTCCCAAAAAATAATGGTCAAAAAAATGGTCTGCTGAATTATGAGAGTAGGCAAACGTGTCAAGATTGGGTTTTTTTTGCAAAAAAATGGCAGAGATTGTAATCTTTGCCGGCTCTGAATTAAGGCCATAAGGGTTGATTCAGAGCCCCTTTCTCACAATTTTTTTGGCGTGAAAATTTACTCGTCCATTTTTCTACCTCGTCTGATTCAGCGGAGCCTTTTTTCCGTGGGATTTTTTGTATAAAAAGGTTTTCATTTTTCTGTGATTTTTCATTTGGTAGCAAGACCTCCAAAAAAACGTTGAGAAAGGGGCTCTGAATCAACCCTATAGTCTATGGACTGATGTCTTATCCTGTAAGTAGTTAATCCAACCGGGGATCCCACACGTCCCCAAGAAAAAGCCAACCCCACAAAATCAGCGGCACCACTATTTATCAAAACAATCTATACAAGCTTTATTAATACATGTATTTTACAATACAGAATTTTGGACAGTTTAAAATCACATTAAAAAACAAGTTAGATACAGAGTGGGGGGAAGGGGACACCAGATGGCAAAAGATACAGCTGAATTTTCTAATCCAAATGATCACATATATTATCTGACAGTCCCACAGGCTGGAAATACGGTGCACAACTAATAACCCAACAATGCAATATACAGTGAATATTATCCTCTAGCTTCCCTAATGTGCATTGGATTAATAACCCAAATCCATATCTCCTAACCTAACCTAACTTATCATAAACCTAATAAAGTGCAATGTGCCATATAATAAATAAGCTATACATTAATGAACATTAAGGAACAGTCGGGTGGAAAACAATACAGACATACACCATATAGCATAGAAATCTCACGTATCAAGGTAGAGCCGCAGCAGTGTCACCCCCCCCGCACCTCACCGCCGACGCGTTCCGTGATGTCACCGCGTCACTTCTTCAGGGCGAGTGAGGCTCCCCAGTGGTGGACACCCCCTTTTATACTCACCACCCCCCTCGCTCCTGCGCACCACCAGTGTATTTCCAGCCTGTGGGACTGTCAGATTCTATATGTGATTATTTGGATTACAAAATTCAGCTGCATCTTTTGCCATCTGGTGTCTCCTTCCCCCCCCCCCCTCTGTATCTAACTTGTTATATGTTTTTTAATGTGATTTTAAACTGTCCAAAATTCTGTATTGTAAATACATGTATTAATTAAGCTTGTATAGATTGTTTTGATAAATAGTGGTGCCGCTGATTTTGTGGGGTTGGCTTTTTCTTGGGGACGTGTGGGATCCCCGGTTGGATTAACTGTATTTACATGCCACCCCCCAGTGTAGCACACTTATAACTTGTGCAGGATAGTTGGTTCTGTCTCTTGCTTTGTTTTTTGTCAGTTTATCCTGTAAGTAATTCTCTCACAGCAGTTGAGTGCAGGTATGAATTGTCATTCTAACAGACAGCCACTAAGGGGGGCACCTACTAACATTTCAGTGAAATACGATCTGGAATAATAAGACCCAGAGGACAAAACACCTAATCCGAAAAGCATGTCAAAAATTACCCCCAGGTCAGCTTTTCAAGAGCAAAAAACATAATGAAGATCAATTGTTTTTGCTTCATACAGCCAGTACTCACTGTTGCAGTGGGAACATTCTGTATCAAAAACAATGATACACATAAATGTATGATATATATTTGTAATACACTACTAACAATTACTGCTCTAAATTAATAAAACCTACATTTTTATTCTAATTATTATTATTTTACCATTGCAAATAAGTAGTGTTCCATTTTTACTATATTATTTCATGTTACTCAAAATCAAATTATGGACATTTTATTATTATTCGATATTTTATGCTTAATATTATTTTATAGTATCACACATACATCTGTGAATGTTCTCTTTCATCCAAGTCATGGTTAGTGAGGAGCCGTTCGCTATTCTGCTCTGGGGGAGTTCTGCTGAATAGTTTGCAATACTCTGGTTCTGCAAGACCCAAATATGAATCCTATTAAAGTCTATCCCCTCGATTCAAAGAGCCAAAGTTAATTGATTTCGTATAGAGAATCGTAAGTTTGGGTGGGTGTTTGTCATTTTTTCTTGTTTTTTTGCCCATTTCGTATTCGCACGATCGTTCGCGCATAGACGTATATGAACATACGCATTTCGTACGAGAATCGTATAATTTGCGTTAGTTCGTGTGTTTTTCCCGTCCAAATCGTATTATTTGCGTCCGATCCTATTTTTTACGTCCTTCACATGGGCTTGCGCCCAATTCAGAGAGGTGATTGCTAATTGTTTGGAAGCCCATTAAAGAGCTGCTTTACGAAATGTTTGCCGGCAGCTATTTGGCCTCGGGAGTAGGATGGAGCGGAGCGAGTTTGTGGCACATCAAGGGCTTATGCTTTTTGGCATTGAGTTGATCGAGATGTCTGAGAGCAGATTGCCCCTGCGTCGTCGCATGAACATCGATAGCATGAATGATGTTGAGCTGTTCGAGCTGACCAGGCTTAATCGCGCTTCCCTCCATAAATTATATAGTGAGCTGCGGCCATGGTTAGCCCGCACCACAAGGAAGGGGCATGCAATTTCAGGTATGACCAAGATGCTTGGCTGCCTGCAATTTTTGGCGAACGGCTCGTTCCAGAGGCTGGGTGCCCTCTCCGTGGGGATGTCACAGCCTACGCTGAGCCGCGCACTGTCTAAATTTTTGGAAGGCATGGCTGCCATAACTCAAAAATATATTTATTTTCCTGATGATATGGCAGCCAGAAACGCCATTAAGCTTGGGTTTTATAATGTGGCCGACATGCCCAACGTTATTGGTGCAATTGACTGCACACATGTGGCACTCGTACCTAGGGCAGCCGACGAGTATATATATAGGTATTGAGATTGGTTATTATGTTGCCCAACGTGTCATGTAACCTGTTTTCCTTTGCGGCAGCATATTTGTTTATCCCTCATTTGTGTAGCTGCTTTATCTCGGCTTTTCATTAGTCTTTCCCAATAGAGTGCAGACATGTTTTGTGGTTAATTTATTATTTTGGGTCAAATATCAATTACCCTTTTTGTATGTTTTTGCCTTAAGGAATCGTAAAATGGGACACTCCCTTAATGTCCAGGCCGTGGTTGGTCCGGATATGCGGTTTATGAGTGTCCTTGCCGGCTACCCCGGATCGTCCCACGACTCCTATATCCTCAGGCGATCTGGGTTGTTTCGGAGATTTGAGGCAGGTGAATTTTCGGGGGCATGGCTGCTTGGTAAGTGTGTCCTATTTGTGTGTTATTAAATGTGGCATTAATCTTGTATTTGTTGATATGTTTGTTTTTGAATTCTTTACATAAGCGTCCAACTGCCTTTTTCTTGGCTCATATATTAGGAACTTCCCAAAAAAATGCTTGCCTCGCTTTGGCCTTCAGAATGTTTTCCCTTTAGTTAGGATGTCTGGAAGTTCCTTGTGCCTAAATATATTGGTTTGGAGTTTATACCCAAGGATCTTTGACCTTTGGCTCCTTTTGTACTATTGGTCTTTAAATGTCAAAGTGGACTTAAACTGCATACATTGTAGTTTCCAGATAAATGTGGATAGGCCCTCAGCAGCATCCTAATTGTAACATGTCTGAAAACTACAAATATATGTAAAATCCAAATACCCTTGGCCGTGCAGATGTTTGTTAATTAATTGGTATATAGAAGTGCCATTTTTATTTAGTTTATACCTTAGTGGAATTGTTTGGGGCCCTAATGTGCCCTGTTTTTTTTTTGGCACACTTTACCTTACATCATTATGATATCTGTGAAATTTTTGGTGTTGGTTGTGTTGCCTTTTTAATTTTGATTACATTTAATTCTCTGTTTAAGGTGATTCCGGGTACCCACTTCTACCCTGGCTCATGACGCCTGTGCTGCGGCCCCAGGATGCCTCTCAGGAAGCGTATAACCGTGCGCATCGCAAGACCCGGGCTGTTGTGGAGAGGGCCTTTGGTCTGCTGAAGACACGTTTTCGTTGCCTTGACCATACTGGGGGGGCCCTGCAATATGATCCCAAGAAAGTGATCGACATTATAATGGCATGTGCTGTTTTGCACAATTTTGCCATCATGGAACGTGTCCCACGTTATGTGGACAGCCTGCCCTCTTCAGCCGTCGAGGATGAAGTCGAGAATTTTGTGGGGCCCCCCAGTGAGTCTGGCCAATCTGTTCGAGCCAACCTGATCAGCCAGCATTTTACTTAACTTTTTTCCCTGTCTCACCATTCTGTGTGTCTGTGTTATCCTTTTTGTTACATATGTTGTTTTGCCGTAATGTGGCATTACCTCTAAGTAAAACATTTAGACCTTAATTGTTGCCTAATGTATTTCATGTAGTTTCCTTAGCTTTAGCTTTGCATTGTTACACCTCTTCAAACCCAAATTATCTGGTTTAGCCCAAGCTGTTTAAAATGTCTTCCCACTAAAAACGCCACAAGTATTGTAAGTGAAGTTTTTTTTTTACTTTGAAAAGGAAAAATTATAGTGCTTAACAGAAAACATTCCACATACATCTGTGGTTACAAATGGATAACATTACCAAAAAAACATCGAGCACATCTACACCTGGAAGGGAGTGGCACAACCAAACAAGGACACCCAGTCCAAAGGCCAGCCTAGTCCAGTCATTAATATTGCCTGTGCCCAGGGATATTTGGGCATGGCCATAATGTCACACAAACATGTCTGCAAACAGGAGGAGCACCAACCAAATACATATTTAAAGCCATAAGTGGCCAGATACACTCCACATAGACCTATGGCATTGGCTAGTGGCCTTAAGCATTACTCTAAGGAGCTATATGGGAGCAAATACAAAACACAACCTGCCTGAGCAACACAAAATGGATTGTTTGAAACCTCAAAGGACAAGTAAATACAGTGGGGGTTAAGAGAAAAGATGTCCCACACACCCATGGCTTAATAGGGTGGCTGCCCATAATACCCAGGTGGAGGTCCAGGTGGAGGTCCATGTGAATGGGACCTAGCCTGGGCCATGGCAGCATTGTGAATTTGAAACTGCTCCACAATGTTTCTCTGCATATTGGTCATCTCAGCCATGGCTGACTGGATGCCATTACTTGCATTGGCCACGTTGCTGTTGAGGGTACGCAACTCCGCGAGGATGCCCTGTAGACTGGTATGGATGTTGACCATGTCGGCATGCCTTTGCTCACGCTCTGTAACGAGCTGGGCGTCATAAGAGTCCCTTTGTTGGGTCCATAATTGAAGCAGGGCACTCTGCCTCCCCTGGGAAATTGTGGGGCGGCGTAATGGAGTCCGCCGCACAATTACCCTGGCTCTTGGGCGTGCCCTGCCGCGTGGTGTCGTACCCTCAACAGCAACCGGCCTGCTTTGCAAATCCTCAGCAGCAGAGTGAACACTGGGGACTGTAGTGTCAGTCTCCCCATGTGCATGCACAATGGATGGAGATTCACTCTGCTGCTGAGGATTGGCCAGAGAAACATTATGGAGCAGTTCCAAATTGGGACCCAGGGGGAGGTCATCCGACGTGCCCTGCACGGAGACATCATCATCTTCCTCCATGTCCTGGATCTCTTCCATGAGTGTGCGGGTCTGTAGGGACATATAAAAAAAAAAGTGTAAGTTGGCGTCCAAATTTGGGATTCCAACAGTTTAACACATTCTTAAGCACTTGGTAGTATTTATGCTACTAAATTAACTTACCGGAAATCTCTGATCTGGGCTCCTATGCTGTACGGACCTGGTAGGCATAACCAAACTGGGGGGTGAGTTTACCCTTGCTGAGGGATCATGCTGGGCTGAAGAAGAGAAAAACAAACCACGTAAACACACACATAACCTTTTTTTGGATAGGTAATCAAATATAGCTCTATTTGTAATATTATTCAACTCTAGAGCAATGGTGACCTTTGTTCAAACACACGCAAGTTTACATAGGTGCAATGGCTCTCAAAAACTGCTAACTGACCTCAGTTCTAAGTCAGGAAGTGTACCCAGTCAGCATACAACTTTCAACGCACATTTTGTGATTTAGCCTACCATTCGCTAGGTCCGTGGTACTCAAACAATTGTTGGAAAGGCCCATTTCAAGGTATGTGGTGAGAGGTGAATGTCTGGGCATGGTGCTGACGCAGGGGGTGTCTAGTTAAAAATAAATACACTGGTGGAGGGGCTGGAGATTTCAAAGTGCCAACTAATAAAGGCTGCTTGCCCTTGCTGGGCTGGATGGGCCAGAGCTGAGGGGACAGGGATTGGATGGCTAAAGGGGGGAGTTAACGTATTGATGGTGATGGGATGGATGGAGCAAATCTGTTACAAATGTATGGGGCTTATGTGGGGGGGGGGGGGCATGGGGGGACTGTGGCAGATGGGCCAGAGCAGGGGCAGCGGGACACGATTGTGCCAAGAGAAATTTTTACAAAGTTACTGTGTACCTTGCCATGCCACTTCCTGTGCAGTACTTCATATTGCAATGCTATGTTTCAGGGAGCCATCACATTGGGCAGGAGACCAACCACTACATCGCCGATCAAGGGGGCAGCTCTGAGCACGTCAACACAGAAGTAACTGAGTGCAGGGCTGTCTGGGCAGGGGTCCTTGAATGTGGTGCCAAGGTCCGCATTGGGACCCCGGGCCGCCAGTTGAGTCTCGCTGCTCTAGGTCAGATATGTTTGTGGGTGGCTAATTAAATTGTTAACTCAAACACAACTCACACAACCAAAAGGCAACCCATACATAATGATGTGTGTTTTGTGATTGATTCCAAATATATCACTTATCTTGAGAAACTTCATGACTTTAACAATCCAATTGGACATTTGATCTTTGCCATAATGGCTGTGGGCCTAAATGTGTGATTCCCAGGGACCAAAAGAGGACACAAACAGCCACAGTAGTGCGAGGCCAAGCAAGGCAAACCATAGGGGCATCCCGTTATCTTGTTACTAGTGAACTGTAGATTATTTAGCAAACAGGCAAATATGCAGATTTAAGAGTACTCACCGTGGGTACGGGTCGGTGAGTCTGTGTCCCTTAGACCAGCATGTCCACCGACCGCGACCGGATGGAGAAGTCCAAGCACAATCTCCTCAGCAGGGGTAAACTCCAATTTAGATGGAAAGCCACCTCCAGTTTTCATGCTGAAAAGAGAAAATCGTTTGGTACTCAGAAAAGGTGCATACAGTACATCCAAAACATTATATTTAGCGAAAACATTTATTTACCTGTAATTATGCCTTTTAATTTCTTTTTGCCGTACAGCATACTTCAGATCAGAGATTTTCTTCTGAATTTGGGACACATCTTTCCTCTCTTCCCCCGCTGCATTTACTTGTCGGAGGATGGTTTCAAACAATTCCATCTTGCGCTGCTTGGTGGTGTGTTTGGATTTGCTCCCATATAGCTCGTCATAGTATAATGTAAGGCCACTAGCCAATGCCATATTTTGGTCATGGGAGAATCTCCCACTCAACTGGCCGCGGCGCAATGTGCGGCCAGATGGTTGGCTTGGCTGCTCCTCCATGTGTGCAGACACATGTGGTGACATTATGGCCTGGGGCTGGGTAGGGGAATGGCCGGATTGGTGGCTTCCCAATGACTGGACTGGACTGGCCAAGGGACTGGGTGTTCTTGCGTGGCTGGCCACCGAACTTCCAGGTGTAGATGTGGTCATGGTTGCAATTCGGGGCCCTCTTGGGGGGCTAGGTTCCCGGCTGGTGCCAGGTCGGGGGCTCTGTTCCCGGCTGGTGCCAGGTCGGGGGCTTCTGGCCCTGGATGGGGTTCTTCGGGCCCTGTAGGGGCTTCTGGCCCTGGATGGGGTTCTTCGGGCCCTGTAGGGGCTTCTGGCCCTGGATGGGGTTCTTCGGGCCCTGTAGGGGCTTCTGGCCCTGGATGGGGTTCTTCGGGCCCTGTAGGGGCTTCTGGCCCTGGATTGGGTTCGGCGGGCCCTGTAGGGGCTTCTGGCCCGGGATGGGGTTCGGCGGGCCCTGTAGGGGCTTCTGGCCCTGGATTGGGTTCTGCGGCCTCTGGCTGGGCTTCGTGCCCTGGATTGGGTTCTGCGGCCTCTGGCTGGGCTTCGTGCCCTGGATGGGGTTCGGGCCCTGGATTGGGTTCTGCGGCCTCTGGCTGGGCTTCGTGCCCTGGATTGGGTTCTGCGGCCTCTGGCTGGGCTTCGTGCCCTGGATGGGGTTCGGGCCCTGGATTGGGTTCTGCGGCCTCTGGCTGGGCTTCGTGCCCTGGATTGGGTTCTGCGGCCTCTGGCTGGGCTTCGTGCCCTGGATTGGGTTCTGCGGCCTCTGGCTGGGCTTCGGGCCCTGGATGGGGTTCGGGCCCTGGATTGGGTTCGGCGGCCTCTGGCTGGGCTTCGTGCCCTGGCTGGGCTTCGGGCCCTGGATTGGGTTCTGCGGCCTCTGGCTGGGCTTCGTGCCCTGGATGGGGTTCGGCGGCCTCTGGCTGGGCTTCGGGCCCTGGATGGGCTTCGTGCCCTGGATGGGGTTCGGGCCCTGGATGGGCTTCGGGCCCTGCTGCGGGGCATGGGTTGCCGAACTGCCCTACTTGAAGGCATGGCCGGTGTGGGCTCCCTTGTGCTGCCTCTTCTGGGGGCAGAGGTGGTGGGTGCTGCAGTTGCCAGCTTTTTGGCTGCAGGGGCACGGGGCTTGGGGCCCCTTTTTTTGGTACCTGAGGGTCCAGGGTCCCTTGGTGGGGCCGAGGTGGGAGTCTTGCCTCTCAGTTTTCTCCGACCTTGCTGGGACCTTGTTGTTGGGCCCTCCGCGGTCTTGCTTTGCTGGGGTCGCTTGCTCATAGGCTTTTTAGGTGCCATCGTACACAAATGCTCAAAGAGAATGAGCTTTGGGTGCAGGGACCTTTAAATAATGAGCCCAGCGTGTGACGCCTATGCGCACGACTACGCGCTCGTACGAACGTACGTTCGAGCGGAACCAGGAAACCGCTGGGGTTTCACTTATCTGCTGCCTTGAAGAAGCATAAAGATGGCGCCCACTATCTTCACCCGTCAACAGGAAGAGATCCTCATGCTGGTAAGTGGCTGCCTGTGCATTTTAATCTAATAGTCAATGATGGCCTAAATGTAAATGATGCGTTTGGAACTAGTTTGGGGTCTCTTAATGTTTAATCACTGGCTCCTCACACTTCATCCTCAAGGGCCGAGCCTGGCCACGTTTTCAACTGTCTATGCTGATGTCCTAATTCGGCCAATTGCTCCGGCTTAGCAACAGTTAATTAACCTGTGGAGTAGCGGGGCGAGCTGGCAAATCTGGCCTGTCTCGGACCTTGATGCGGATGTTTGAGGAACACTGTTTTCCTAAGCCATCAAAACACAACGGGAAGCCACACACGTGGTCCAAAAGCCTAAGCATTAGGCTACATCTTGGATGTTTAAACCATCCTAACATGCCATAGATGCAGGTGGGCTGATTCTTGATGTTGGCTATTATCTGTATGTACATGGTGTGTGATACATATAACATAAGACCAGACTGTCATTCACAGTCAACGTCCTCTTTAAGGCACTCCCCAAAAATGGCTGCCACTCGAAATGTGTGTGTTAATGACATTAAATTCTCAACTTGTGATGCAACACATATGGGTCTGTGTGTAAAAGTAAAAGCTCTGTGTCCATTATGTTTTTCAGATCATGCTTCAGCGCCGGTATGACTTCGCGCCCAATGTGTGCGAGAAAAGGGACATCGCCCGGGAGATCATCGCGGAAATCCACCGTGTGACCAGCACCACCTTCACTCACACCCAGATAATGCAGCATTGGTCGGACCTGAAACGTCTGCACATGCCCCGGGTGCGGAGGTTTTTTGGAATCCATTTCCCAAGTAAGTACAAAGCAATTGCATGGTATATGTTCCAAATGTATAAGTTATGCCTTTATTTATAATGACTTTTCTTTGGTAGTGTTGGAAATGGATTTCAGAATTCGCCGCACCCGGAGACGTACAGGCCGACCAGTGCTGCATGACTCTGCATCTGTGAGTGAAGGTGGTGGATCTCCCGGGCGACGGACCTACCCCTCCTCTGTGGCCTCCTCAGACCAGCCCCTGGACCTTACCACAGAGGAGGGGCCAAGCCGCGTGGGCGTGGAGTCATACCTGGCCACGCATGGGGAAGGCTCTGGTATGTCACTCTTCATGTATAGGCACAAAGATATACATGGCAGGCCAAAAACTAAGTTATCCTTTATTATGTATTTGTAGAAGCTTCTGGAGCGGGTGAGATAGTGGAGGAGGAGGCAGCAGAGATGCTTGAAGTCGATCCTGGCGAAGGTGAGTGATGTCAGCCAGACTGGGAGCCAGATATGTTGGGAATAGTGACTCTCTACAAGTACTAAGCAAATGTCACATGTTTCTCCAGGGACTTCTTCACAGCAGAGCCAGGACCAAGGGCAGCCTGTTGGCCCCAACCAGCCATCTGTCGGCCACCAACTCCGTAAGTCTCCATGCCATTATTCATATTAATGTTTGGTTAGCTAATAACACACACATAACTAAAGGCGTAGCCAATGTGTAGTTCACACTTTCAGGTGGGCACTTCGTTAGCTTAAAGAGGACCCTAACTAGTATTAAGAACCAAAGAATTAGCCATCACACTGTACCTACAGATTAGAACCATGGAAAAACACCCTTCAGCCATCTAATGCATGTTATTAGACTGAACAAAACCAATATTGGGGAATATGGAATGCGCAATATTTACAGGCAGCATGGGATACAGATTGAAAAAAGGAAGGTGCTGCCATGCATTGTGTGAGTGATGACCTTTCCCTCAACCCAGCTATGCTCTGGATTCCCAACGCAACACTGTAACCTACTCCCCTGTACTTTATCCAACTCTCCACTCCTCATTAAGTGTTATGCTTCAGAGTCCAGATGGCGGCGCTGTAATCCCCAAAAAACCCTAAATAACTTTGAGGTGGTGCAGAATCATTTGTGAATAGTTATTGGTTTTCATTAAATAATGTGGAAGGTCCGGTTTAAGGAGTTTAAACACTTACCTGTGGGAAATGCATTAACTGTATCCCTTTGAAGAATGACATATGTCATGCATTTACATGTATTTGATTAACCCTAAATCTATTTCCAGCATACAAACCGGTCTGGGACTCCTATTTATGTTTCTTTCTCTATTGGTTACAGGGATGATCCCCCAAACCTTGGCGGGCAAAAAAAAAAGAATGAAGGAGTTGGTGGCCGAGCTGCTGGCCATACAGGCGACGTTGGGGCCAACAGATGAAGAAGAGGATGATGAATAGTGCCCTTGGTCCTGGCTCCTTTGTTTTACTTGTTTTTAAATATGTGAACATTTTAAAAAGCCTTTTATGTATTTTTAAAAAAAACAAAAATTATGTTTGTTTAAAACAAAACAAAAAATGTTTTTTACTGTTGAAAAAAAAAAAACATTTCTATGTTTTTTACTGTTGAAAAAAAAAAAACATTTCTATGTGTTTTACTGTTTAAAAAAAAAAAAAAACTTATATGTGTTTTACTGTTTAAAAAAAAAAAAAAACTTATATGTGTTTTACCGAGACAAAATTAAAAAAAAAAAAAATTAAACAAAACAACCCAAAAAAAAAAAAGAGGTTTTAAAAATTATTTACAACCAAACCAAGCTAATAATGTAAATAAATTAGATTTTAAGCCTTCCTAAATGTGTCTTTTCTAATATGCACACACCCAAAAAATTACACAAACCAGAAACAACACGCTTAGAAACATATAGACATATGTACATTATGTGATTTTCTTACGTTTTAGGGACCGAGAAAGGAAGTTGGATGCAGGCGCTAAGAGGTTTAGGTAAGTTTGAGGCACCGAGAAATGAAGTTGGATGCAGCCGCTAAAGGGTTTAGGTAAGTTTGAGGGACCGAGAAATGAAGTTGGATGCAAGCGCTAAGAGGTTTAGGTAAGTTTGAGGGACCGAGAAATGAAGTTGGATGCAGCCGCTAAAGGGTTTAGGTAAGTTTGAGGGACCGAGAAATGAAGTTGGATGCAAGCGCTAAGAGGTTTAGGTAAGTTTGAGGGACCGAGAAATGAAGTTGGATGCAGCCGCTAAAGGGTTTAGGTAAGTTTGAGGGACCGAGAAATGAAGTTGGATGCAAGCGCTACGGGGTTTAGGTAAGTTTGAGGGACCGAGAAATGAAGTTGGATGCAAGCGCTAAGAGGTTTAGGTAAGTTTGAGGGACCGAGAAATGAAGTTGGATGCAGCCGCTAAAGGGTTTAGGTAAGTTTGAGGGACCGAGAAATGAAGTTGGATGCAGCCGCTAAAGGGTTTAGGTAAGTTTGAGGGACCGAGAAATGAAGTTGGATGCAGCCGCTAAAGGGTTTAGGTAAGTTTGAGGGACCGAGAAATGAAGTTGGATGCAGCCGCTAAAGGGTTTAGGTAAGTTTGAGGGACCGAGAAATGAAGTTGGATGCAAGCGCTAAGAGGTTTAGGTAAGTTTGAGGGACCGAGAAATGAAGTTGGATGCAAGCGCTAAGAGGTTTAGGTAAGTTTGAGGGACCGAGAAATGAAGTTGGATGCAAGCGCTACGGGGTTTAGGTAAGTTTGAGGGACCGAGAAATGAAGTTGGATGCAAGCGCTAAGAGGTTTAGGTAAGTTTGAGGGACCGAGAAATGAAGTTGGATGCAGCCGCTAAAGGGTTTAGGTAAGTTTGAGGGACCGAGAAATGAAGTTGGATGCAGCCGCTAAAGGGTTTAGGTAAGTTTGAGGGACCGAGAAATGAAGTTGGATGCAAGCGCTACGGGGTTTAGGTAAGTTTGAGGGACCGAGAAATGAAGTTGGATGCAGCCGCTAAAGGGTTTAGGTAAGTTTGAGGGACCGAGAAATGAAGTTGGATGCAGCCGCTAAGGGGTTTAGGTAAGTTTGAGGGACCGAGAAATGAAGTTGGATGCAAGCGCTAAGGGGTTTAGGTAAGTTTCTGGTTGTAAACATACGAACGCACGAATCTAAGAGGCCAAAAACCAATGAAAACCAGAGGCAAACGCAAGTAATTGGAAGAGGTTGACGATGGAAGCAGCCGAAAAAACAGGCTGCCGCCGCAACAGGTGAGCACATGAACGTGATTTTTACGATTGCCAACTGACTGAGGCAAGTTCGGGAGATATCATACGAACGGACGTATCTTTTAGGATAGAAACGTATTTGCTTATTGAATCACTCGCAAGTTCATACGAACGCACGAGCGGACGAGAAAAATAGGATGATCGTGAGCCAAATCCAAGCTGTTACATGTTTCTTTGAATCAACCCATATGGGTGAAAATAGTTATTATTATTATTATGTTATTATTATTGTTATCACATACTATTAAACTGTAACAGACAGTTAACATTCAATTATACTACTAAGTATTATTATTATCATATAATTAATACATACTATTATACATTTACATATACTTAAAGCGGAACAAAACTCAGGAATTTGACTATCCTGAGTTTTGCTCTGTGTCTTGGGGGGCATCCCAAATTGAACTCCTGTACAAACTCACCTCTCCAAGGTCGTATGGCACATGCGCGGGCTCTCGTCCAATCACAGATGTTTGCTGTGCATATGTAATGCTCGGCAAACGTTTCTGTTTATATGCATAGCTTCGGCAATCTGAAGATGTGGTGGATGCAGCCACTGGATGTGGACATTGCCGAGGGCGCCAGAAATCAGGTGAGTTCTGCGGCACCTCTTGGTGGTTTTAAACAGTGGGGCATCACAATCTGGGATGCCTCTGGGGAAGGTCAGTCATCTTTTAGATTGCAGGGCCGGCCACCCTGGGTTTAGTCTCTGTCCAGGATGCACTGAAAAGAAATATATACTTACCTCTTCTCTCTGCACCTGCAATGTTTAGCTGTAACAATTACCTGATACTGAGTTCATGTCCCTTGGTGTCCATGCACATTTCTGATGTGTACTGTGCATATTAGTGTATGAGACAGTGCCTGACATAGTTAGAGGGGTGCATCTGCCTCCTCATTCTCCTGGTGGTCTGCAGTGCGCCCCTACAGCAAGCCTTTCTTAATGGCTGGCCGTGGGAGCGTACCTTCGCCTTGAAATGCTAGCTATGCAGCTGCGGAGCGTGAATACATTGCAAGCTCCAAGAAAGGGGGCATTTGTGAGCAATCCCAAATTGGGGCCTTTTAGACTTCAGGGGGCAGGAGTCTCATTGTTGCTGGGGATGTGGACACTTGTGCTCCTGTTTGCCACAAGCAGAGCTGTTTTCCAAGTATTACATATGCACAGCAAATGACTCTGATTGGATCAGAGCCCGCATATGAGCCGTAGGAAAACCCGCGTTGCGTGACGTCACAGGCGTCACTGTCCTGAGGAAGTGACGCCTGTGACGTCACACAACGCGCAGACGCAGGGGCAGTGGGCTGGCAGTCGTATCTGTATGTAAGTTATTCTCTTTCACAGGTGGATAGTTATTTCTTGGCTTTCCCTGGCTTGTCTTCACTAAGATAATGATTTATGTATGTCTATTATAGGTTATAGGTTAGTAGGTGTCTAGGTATGTTTAGCACTTAGTGGTGCTCAAGATATGTAAGTTGATATTTTTTGTCTATTATATTGCACTATAGCACTTTGATATATACCAGCCGGGGTGTTTGTTATAAGGTTTATTAAATTGAGGCAATTAGTGTTAGGAGCTGCCAGCCTTTTTTCCCCTTTGTTAAAGCTCTCGCCCTTCCTTCATGTACAATGTCTGTGTTAATGTTTTCCTTAGTGTATGTAATCATGATTTTATTGTGATTAATAAATATTGATAATTTTTGTTATATCACTAGTAGTGGTGTCATATTTTGTAGTGGGGTTTTTTGAAGGTGTGGGACCTTCAATTTATTGTATGTAGTTACTATACCCCTATGTGCACACTACAAACTATTTGAAGTTACAGGTCGGTGCAGTTTCACCTTTTCTCTTAGTAATGTTGTATGTATGTATGTTGTCTGTATGACGCACCCCTGCACCGAGGCGCACAACTGCCGACGCACCCTGGCGGACCCTGGAACTTTGCGTCCATACACCCATGTAGCCTATAGGTTGAGTGCGCCGTTGATGGTCTGTTAAATAAACCAAATTGTTTTCAGAACAATTTCCCACCCAATTAGGTATAAAAGAGCATAGCCTAAGATTTGCTTGCCACTGCTGACTTAGGAGCTCACTATGCCACACCATAGGCACCCCAGAGCCAGGCATGACCGAGGAACCGGCAGCACCCGGGCCAGGTACTGCAGCCCCAGGCCCAGGATCCACAGTTCGTCCCGTATGCACTCCCCTGCTGATGCCCACACTGAGCGGGTCACCCGTAGCAGTTTAAGGCATCAGCCACGGTAGTCAGAAAACCAGGACTCGGCAAAGCCCACCACGGACCAACCAATGGTCAGGACATCAGAGCACTATGCAGACCCCAGAACAAGGAGCCCCATATGAAGCCAACTGAGGAACCAAATGCTTAGCAGCATTACCACAACCAGGCCTGCTCTTTTCCTGGCCAGTAGCCTGGAATTCATCTTTTCTGAGCATGGAGGGGGCATACATAGGCCACTCACCGTGGGTGCAAACTAACAAGGGCAAGTTGAGTGGCCGATTTAATGATGCTGGAGGATCTGCTGGATGGTGTTGACAAAAATTATGATCGACTGGCTGGGTCCCAGTCCTACTTTACCCCCAAAGTGTTGCAAGAGCAGTTATGGTTAGAGATTGCCTGCAACGCAACAGGGGCGGGGCCAGAACCCAAGGATGGTGTCCAGGCCAGGAAAAAGTGGGACAACCTGAAGGTTCGATAAACAGAGAGCAGCTTGTACAGGAATTATTGGGCAATTTACTAAAGCCACCCTTTCCTTTGTTTGAATCCAGCTTGCAAACTAGTAGCGGACTACCAAAAATTCTACAATTTACCCATGCTGAGGAGCGTTTGCTCCACCCCAACACCTACCAGGGGGTGTCGAGCACCATGGACAATGATACCCACCAATGGTAAGGCTTGTTAGCAAATTGTAGCTTGGCACAGGGGGGTGTAGGACAACCAAACACGTCACCCACCAACCTTAGTTACCACATGCACACCCATTTTTGAGGGCTTGTCTGCACACACCAAGAGTATTAAGCAACCTTTATATGTAATCCCTAACATGGGTGTGAGCAGATCAAAATTTTGGGACCCACAGTGATGTGGGCCCAGTGTGTAGCCCCTGTAGGAATTTTGAAGGGCCACATATACTCTTAAGAGGAAACTACCAGTGCATTTACCTTGACTTTGTGGCAACACCCCAGCCAGCAGGATCTCGCCTGCAAGACCCGCCACCTGCAGCCCATGGGCAGGACAGAGGAGGAGGGTGAACCCAGGGTAATGTTTGGGGCCCTGGAGGCTGTTGATCTTTCTCCACACATACGGCACCTCTCATAGATTAAATTAATGAGCTGGAGGAAGGGCACTCTAAACATCTGGATGAGACCCCCAAATAACAACTAGACACCTCCAGCAGCTGCTGGCACCATGGACATTGGCCATCAACACTCCTCCCTGCAGCTACAGCTTCATTCTGTCAGCAGCAGCCCACCACCTCCACAGAGAACCTAGGAGAAAGACAGCCACAGACGTCACCTGTCTTTGGTAAGGCGGTGCCAAATCATGGAGGCAAACTGGCGGGTCAACAGCACCACTTTTCGGAAACCTGACAATAGATATTTTAAAGCTGTTCAACGGACTGCCAGTTGCCAGACCTGGCTACAGTGGTTGTGGAGCAGCAGCGCCACCACCAGCAGATGAAGATGCTGGTTGGGGCTCTGGTGGAGGCCAACCAGGTCGCCCTTCAAAGTCTGGAGAGGTCTGAGGCACAGCAAGCTGAAAACACCCATGGTCAGGCAACATCACCCTAACTTCCCATGCTGCACTTTAGTTTTAGTTATGACGGACAGGCACATTTTTAGTGATCAATTTTCTGTTGACCTGCATCCATAGCTGTACCATAGCCCAACAACTCGTCCCATTTAACATGTAATTTGTTTGGATGTTATTTAATCACACCCAAACAAGGCAAGGGATATAAATAATTATTCACAGATTATACAAGTGGACAAAACGTAACATTCAAGAAAAAGATGAGTCCACCAAATGCTGTTGAATGCTTTGGCCGCATGGCTATAGGTGCCAGCATACAGATGCCCAGGATTCTCTGGAGCAGGGGTTGTCTCTTCCAAATATGCTGCCAACCTCTCGCTCAAGGCAAAATTATGCAGGCTGATGCACGGCATAATAATTTGCACAACCTTCTCAGGCTTGTATTGAAAGGCGCCCCCTGTGTGGTTCAGATAGTGAAATCTGCCCTTCAACAGCCCAAAGGCATGTTCAACTACAGCCCGTGTGTGGCTGTGGGGAACATTATAAGCCTGCTGGCCAGGTGTCTGGGGCCTCAAAGTGGACCAACACCCACGGTGATCGGCCCGGGAATCTATAAGATTCCAGGGCCGATCACCTCCCTCCCCGCGGGACATCCGAGATCGGGATGTCCTGCGGGGTGAAACCCCCCCAAACACCCCAAACCCCTTACCTTATCTCGCGGCCCTCTAGGCGTGCGCGCGCCCGCGCTGGCCATCTGCGAATGGCCGGCACGGGCGCGCGCGCGTCAAGAGGGACGCACGGGAGGCGGCGGCGGAGGAGTCGCTTGTCCGCGGCTTGTCCGTCGGCGCTGGGAGCGGGGAGAGGTGAGTTTTTCGGGGGGTTTGGGGGGGTTTCACACAGCGGGGCACCCCGATCGGGGGTGCCCCACCGAAGTGGACCAAGACCCAGGATAGTCAAAATCCTGGGTGTTGGTCCACTTTAAGATGGGCGTCAGGAGCCAGAGCAGCAACGGAAAACCAGAATCACCTAAAAGACAAATGAAAATAAATTATTAAAAGGCAACACAACATCAAAACAGCCTAGACCAAATATTAAGTATTACAAAAGGGCCAAACAAGCAAACGGTAAGGCAGGATGCTTGGACTAAGCATTTGTAAGAGCACAGTCATAGTGATGAAGGGCAGGGAGAGCAATTGGCTAACACAATAAACTTGGACCAATTACAAAAGGGGAAATGAAAAACACATTGCAAATGCAACATAAAAAATAAACATGCAGATCCACTCCAGCAGTAAACAGACTTACCCACGAGCCAACCTCCAGTTAGCTAGCCACTCTCAAATGAGTGTATAAACTGGAACTTCTCTAGATAAATGCGAATCGGGGAAGCCGGCCAAAAAAAAGCGAAGATCCAGCCCCTGGACACATAAGACGTTAAGAGAGTAAGCCATCTTGCAGTTGCTGAAAAGAAATCACACAAAAAAAGGGTTACTAGACTGGCAACAACAAATGAACAGCAAAAATAAAGGAAAAAAGGGCCAAACAGGACACAGGGAAGCTGGGGGGGAGGGGAAGCTAGGCTAGGCTCAAGAGAGGAGAGTGGGCTACAAGGAGGAGCAATGTGGACCTAAACATACTGAAACATATACTCCTGAGCGTACAATATATGGCATATTCACAATGTTGAAAAACCCAAGCTCACTGCATTCCAGGCTGCCATGCTGTCAGAGAAAGATATGTATTTCTCCTGCAAGACAGCCATGCCATCGAGAAAATTATTAAAAGTGCGACTCAGCGAAAGCTGGGACATGCCAACTGACAGTGCCCCTAGCCTCTGGAAGTAGCCATTCACTAAAAAGTGGAGGCAGCCATCCAATTGCATGCCCCTTTCTCGTGACTGGGCCAACGAGTCTTCTCAAGAGAAAGGGGATTCAGTCGGGTCAATTCGAACACCCGCTGATCAGTCATCTGATCGATATCCAGGCGACTGCTGGTATGTCTAAGCTCTAGAAGGTACGTGGTTAACAGCCCACACTGCTGCAGATGCTCATACTCTTCATGAAACTCTTCAAGGGGCTCCATCGTAGGTGCGGAGGATGTAGGCTGTATTATCACTAGCAACAATAGACTGTTCAAGTATTCCCGCTAGCAAAAAGAGGGCGTAAGTTTGAACCGGAAATCTATGCCTTTATAGGTTCGTAAACTCACAAATCAGGGCTCAGAATCATGTGCAAACACAGGCAAAGCATGTAAAATTACAGATGCACGGATGCCTTCAGCCGTAATCATACAACGAACACGCGGTTTGGCGTACAGATACCGTAATTTTCCCACAAAAACCAAGTACGATCCTTTGACGTCATTCCCACTGGCAGGAATGCATGCTAGAGAGGCCCTAAATCAGGACGATTGTTTGCCTTTTACTTTACTGATGTTTTTGTTGGATAAACCTATCATATATATATAGGCAATTGATAGGCACTGTGTTGCTCTGTCACGTACATATACCTGCTGTAATGTGTGTTGTAGGCATCCAGTATGTAAAGTCACAGAAGGAGGGTATATCCCAACCAGGACATCTAAATGTATGAGTTCAAGAATTTTTGTCATGCTATTGCTCCTAGCAACCAGGCTTTGCCTGCATCCTCCACCAACTGTCAGAAGCAGCATTGCTACTGGCAATAACAAACTGTGGAAACAAATTCACTGCATTTCAGCATACAAAAAGTGCAGCATCAACATAAATCTTTCCCATCAAGGGTTAAACACAAAATGTTTTTTCTAACCAATACAGTCCACAGTTTAGCAAGTCCACTCTTAAGAGGTATGCAGCATAGAGCCTGGCTCTGCCTCATCACATGGCTTCCCCAGACTGCTTGGACCTGCAGCATTTTCTAGCTCAGTGATGGGCTGATCTCAGAGTGACAGGCCATCCCTCATAGACTAAACCTGTCACCCCTGGATTTTATTCCTACCATGAGAATAAAACCACAAGCTTGGTGGGAGTTTTATTCAGTTTGGGTGACCCCTCCTCTCATTATCCAAGGTATTTATATGGGTCTTTAATATTACACAATTTCACGATAGTGCTCCTTTAACATCCTGGGTGAGATATACACTCCTTCCTTGACTTTACCTACTGTATGCCTACTGTGTTTCCTGGAAGGTCTGCTTCCTGAATCTGAAGTGTAGCTTCCTCTGTCCCTGCTTGATGTACCAAGCTGTCAGTTGCAGACAGTGGATCGTGCCGCCCTAGTCACTGGCAAAACAGTCCAAAGGAGTATGGGACTCTTGTCTGGAAGTGGAAATCCTCCACATGCAGTGCTATTCTAATCTGAATTGCTGTGCAAATTCATTTTCTGATCATTTAAATGAAAATCTTTTGATTTAGGTTTTGATGGTTAAAAAATTTAATTGATCGTTCAACAATTTTACAATATATATGGCGCACTCATTCTGCCATCGGGT
Organism: Gastrophryne carolinensis; assembly: GCA_027917425.1. Taxonomy (NCBI): domain Eukaryota; kingdom Metazoa; phylum Chordata; class Amphibia; order Anura; family Microhylidae; genus Gastrophryne; species Gastrophryne carolinensis. The sequence continues at coordinate 224,671,840 of CM051235.1, forward strand.
GTCATGCGTGTCCTCCGAGAGGTGCTGTCCAATTCCACTGGCTGTATGAGCAGGTTGTGCCACATTCTTCTCAGGAGATACAAGGATGGAGGGGGAGCTGAAAAACGCCCAAGAAACCTTTCACCAAGATCAGACCTGTCTCATCGGCTATTACTTACGAAGAGACAATTGTGCTAATTACAGTCCTTTTAAAAAGAGGGACAGGACAGCACTGTAGACCTGTGACATAAACCAGCTTAATTCTTTCACTTTGGAGCATCCTGTAACTGATCACGTTAAAGTGGACCAACACCCAGGATTTTGACTATCCTTGGTCTCGGTCCACTTCGGTGGGGCACCCCCGAACGGGGTGCCCCGCTGTGTGAAACCCCCCCGATCACCCGAAAAACTCACCTCTCCCCGCTCCCAGCGCCGATGGACAAGCGATTTGACAGCCGCGGACAAGCGGCTCCTCCGCCGCCGCCTCCCGCACTCTTGACGCGCGCGCGCCCGCGCCGGCCATTCACAGACGGCGGGCGTGCGCACGTCTAGAGGGGCGCAAGGTAAGGGGATTTGGGGTGTTTGGGGGGGTTTCACCCCGTGGGACATCCCGATCTCGGATGTCCCGCGGGGAGGGAGGTGATCGGCCCGGGAATCTTATAGATTCCCGGGGCGATCACGGGAGGGTGATGGTCCACTTTAAAGCAGATAGTGTTATGGGAAAATTAGGTTTAATGGTTCCCTTACTTGTCCCTTACAAGTTATATCAGGACACTGACATGGGACACTAGGAAATGTCTCTTAACAGTTATAGCAGCTTTTGACATCCACTTGCAAACCCTCAAAAGTTACAGTGAGATGCTGACACTTTATACTGAGACAAATCCTTCACCCAGTAACTGGGTGCTGACTTGTTATACTAAGCACAACCTTTAACTGTTTATAAACTCACAGGTACAGGGACTTGCCCCTCAGAGGTCATAACAGGACACTAACATGGTATACTAGAACAATACTCTCTTAGGTTACAAGTGGACAATGCCGCGATATCAGGGCACACCCCACACTGGCTATACCAGGATGCTGACATGTTATCCTAAGACACACACATTTAAAGTGTACACCACAATGCCTATACAATATTACAGTTTGCTGACACAACACCTTTCCAAGTTACAACAGGATGATATGATTTTACTATTACAAGTAAAACGTGTACTGAAACGTAATACTAGGGCACGCTACTCACAGGTTTATACAAGTTGCTGACATGTTATAATAAGACACACCCGCTAATGGTTATAAAAGGAAACTAACATGTTATAACAGGACACACTCTCAGATTATATAACAGGCTATTAGAGCAGAACGCACCTCACAGTTTATAACAGAACACTGACGTGTTATATCAGGACACGTCCCTTACAGGTTATAACAGGACCATGACAAGTTAAACTAGGACTTTCAGTCATTGATATGTCATACTAGGACTCACTCCCTCGTGGGCAGGGTGCTGACATATTTTATCAGGACACACTGAAGAAGCTGGCATGCTATACTAGGACCCACTCATCACATGTTAAAACATAACATTAAGGCGATAATGTTGAATTCTGCCCTCACAGGTTTTAACAAAGCGATGGAATTTAAAGGCATATAACAAGGTGCTAACATGTTATACTAAGACACATCTTTTAAAGTTTATAACAAGAATCTGACATGTTCTACCAGTTCATACCCTTTAAGTACAATAACACATCATACTAGGACACTTCACTGAAAGAATAAAACCTGTTTCCCTCACATGTTATAACATGACACTGACATGTTATACTGGGACAATGCTCTCACAGGTTTTAACAGGATGTTCACTGGTTATAACATGACAGTGAAGTTTTACTGGGACACTTCCCTCACAGGCTATAACAGGATGTTCACTGGTTATAACATGACATTGACACGTTATACTGGGACTACTCCCTCACAGGCTATAACAGAATGTTCGCAGGTTATAACATGACACTGACGTTATATCAGGACACTTCCCTCACAGGCTATAACATGACACTGACATGTTATACTGGGACACTTCCCTCATAGGCTATAACAGAATGTTCGCAGGTTATAACATGACACTGACGTTATATCGGGACACTTCCCTCACAGGCTATAACAGGATGTTCACTGGTTATAACATGACACTGACATGTTATACTGGTACACTTCCCTCACAGGTTATAGCAGGATGTTCACAGGTTATAACATGACACTGACACGTTATACTGGGACACTTCCCTTACAGGCCATAATAGGATGTTCACAGGTTATAACATGAAACTGACAATTTATACCAGGACATTTTCTTCCCTGGGTGATAGAGGACACTGACACAATACACCAGGACTTTTACCTAACAGGCTACAACAGGACGATGGCTTGCTAATCCAGAACATTTCCTTTAAATTAAGCAAACAGCCACTGACTCAGACACCCCTTACATGTTTTATAAGGATGCTGACATGTTATACCAAGGCACACTCTTTGAAGGTTGTAACAGCAAGTTGACATATTACACCTGTACACAAACATTACATGATTTATCTGTACTCTGATGAATGATACGCTTGTAACAGGACACTTCCCTTAAAGTGGAACAAAGCCCACCAGTGGCTGCCCTGGAATCTAAATGAAATCTTGAATTGGGGTGTCCCCATTGTGTGAAACTCCCTAGGGCACTCCCTAGAGCACTTACTTAAACACTTACCTTTCCTTGGTCCAACGACGCATGTGCGTGCTCCCATCTGGTTTGAGCCATCTGTGGTCATTTGACAAATGGCTTTCATTATTTTTAATTGGGAGCAAGTGCTGCCACATCCCCTTCATCCCCGGCATCGTACACGCTCTTCCACCCCAGCCATTCAGATCAAAGTGTGCACACCGCTGGTGATGCGGGGAATGCTGCAGCACTCACACCCCATTGAAGTCTATGACAGCTATTTGCCTAATGAAATAAACACAGCAAACGGCTCTGATTGGCTGTTCACATACGCCATAGGAACTAGGAAGGGGTGAGTTGTTCTGGGCTATCTCTGGGTTTTCAAAGAGGATACAAGAAGGTTATAACATGACACAAACAGATTATACCAGGACATTTCCCTCACTGCTTATAACAGGACACTGACGCATTATACCAAGATATAACAAGATGCTGACACTTTATACAAGGAAACTTTGCTAACAGGTTATAACAGGATGCTTGCACATTAGTATAAGTTAAAGCATTTGAATATATTTATAGCAGGTGAGCCCCTCTTTATTAACATCTGCCATGTTGCTCTACTTTAGTCATGCCGCAATATATGCACGCATAACACCTGGGCGATGTTATATTTTGTGTTTGGTGAAGGTGAGCCTTATTAGTGATGTTGTGGTCACTCTAAGCTCTGACACTTGACATACGCAGGCAGGTCAGACTCTGTAAAGTTTGGTCAGGGGGTTCTGACTGAGCTGCCGGACCTGTTACACTGCCCGGTAAGGTCGTGCGTAAAGCTGATGTCAGTGCTTCAGGGTACTCTGTAAACACCTTTTATTATTATTATTTATTAATATGGCACCATCTTCTCCTGTAGCATTGTACAAAGTAGTAATTACAGATAGTATATTGACTACACAAGCAAGGTGCTATAAGGTTCACAGGTAAGGCTATGCAAACAAGATACAACAAGAGAGGGAACCCAGCCTTATAAGCTTACAGTCTAAAAGACTATGGCATATGTCAGTGCCATTTAAAGAAAACTACAGACAAAACCTTTTTGTTTTTTGAGTAGTGAAGGGTTACAGGCCATTGAATGTTCTTGAATGAGAGCATCTCTCACTTCCTGTTTGGTCAGTTTTAGAATGAGGGCCACATCGGCGACTCACCACTAGGATGGGCCAAACTAACACTAAGCTGGGGCCCAAGGGGAAGAGAGGCCTAGCCATGCCCTATACTGGTCCTGTACAGGAGTTCTTCGACCTTTTATTAGTTAAAGTAGACTTCTAGCCAAGAAATTCTAATGGTCGCTTATAACAGGGGATCCTTGAATAAAGATCCTTAGTAAACTAAAATTGGGCATGGATCTCTTCATGATGGGGAACAGGAAATGTTGGGTTCTCTAATGAAGCGTTGCAACTATTGGAGGACTGCCTCTCTCAATAGCTCTGAAACCCAAGTTAAAAGTACAAAGCAAGCACAAAATTGAGCAAAACATTTATCCTTTCCAGGGGTAGCTGCATCTTGTTGTTTCTCCCACCATACGCTTGTGTTCCCCACTCCATTGGCAACCAATACAGTTTGTCGGGCAAACCCCTTCAGTGATCTCTGTTGACTCACATGGGACAAGCTGCTAAGGAGCACAAGCCCAGTAAGTCATTGCCTTGACATTTACTTTAAACTATTGGGGCATTCCAAAAAAGGGGGGGGGGGGCAAGTCATTTTGGTGCTTTCCATGCACTTGTTTTGTGCATTTTAATGCAATGTAACCCATATTTACCACTCAAGTGATCCTTAAGATCCTTACAAAATATAAGGTGGTATTAGATAAAGAAAAGTTGGGAGCCCCTGCTATAAAGAATGGAGGCACTTTTGCATTTAAGTTGGAGGAGCCCAACAAATTCTGAAAAAAAACCCTCACTGGCATCTCAGCCCCCATATTGAGTACTGGTCCGTACATCAGCGCCATAACCCTGTACTGCTCTGTCCAATAGAGGATCCGCACTGCAGAGCCATGTTCCACCTATTGAAGGCTGCTGCAAATGTGTGCAATAATATCCTGATTCCCTGTTGGAAGAAGGTGAGTAAATGCTGGCTCAGCAGTTCTCTCTTCTCTGCATTTCCCCCTTCTCACTTTCTTTTTTGCACATTCCTTTATATTTCTGCTTTGCTTTCTATAGCTCCAGCATTCTCTTTTCTCATGTTTCCTTTATCATTCTTGCCCTTATTGCTTTTTCTGTTTACTGTTTCTCTGTTTTCTGTTATATACTATATATATTGAATTCCTCCACCTTTCACATTAATTCTATTACCCCCAACCCACTCATCTCTATTTCACATTTCCACACTTATTTCTCTCATTTCCACACTCTACGGCTTTCTCTTTCTTTCCTCCTTTCTTCCTTTCTTTCTTCCTTCCTTCTTTTTCTCTTTCTTTATTCCTTTGTTCTTTCTTTTTCATTCTTCTTTATTCCTTTCCTTCTTTATTTCTTTCCTTTTTACTTTCCTCTTTTTTCTTTCATTTTTTCTTTTTCTTCCTTCTTTCCTTTCTTTCTTTCTTTCTTTCTTTCTTTCTTTCTTTCTTCCTTCCTTACTCCCACTTTCCTGTTTTCCCTTCATTTACCCATTGCCCAGTTCATCTTCCCTAAATCTCTCTCTTTACATTGTTCCCATTTCCATATATCTTCATTTCTCTACAACTTCCCCACTTTTAATCTTACAGCATTCCCTCTATTTCCCTTTAAGTATGAGTGGTGTATGTGTGTGCTTGAGTTCTCCATCCTGATATCAGGGAGACATTACCCTCAAGCCAGCTCTGGTAACAGGAATGAGGAATGAGCCGGGGGGTAGGGGACTGAGAGTCCCTGCAGACCAGTCTTTTAGGTCTACTTTATGTGTCTTTGAAATATTTGTTGTGTTCATTTTGCTGTTTATGGCTATTACAACCTCTTCTCCTATGTATAGTGACCAAATCAAAAAAGTCACAGGCCTTTCTGAGGAAACAAATATTTGGTGGGGACATTACCATTCAGTTTGTATGACACCTGTAGGTTTTCTGGACTTGCTGTATTTGTCTGGTAGATATTTAGCTCGCCATCTTAAGTTGGACTTGGCCAATGTACCATATGAAGCTGTGGATTAAACAGGCCCACCAGCTTCCCATAACCAGTATATTAAAGCCGACTGAGCCACAGACATCGGCGGTGGGGCCTGTTGTGTAAACTGCAAGCTGCTCACAAAGCAGATGAGTCCAAAACTGGGAATTCAGTTTGCTTTCAGGAGGCTTCGCATCCAGTTTATGTGTCTGGACAGGGTGCCAGCTGTATAGTTCAGTCTTTGCAAGCGCCAGCACCAGTGAAGCAACAGCATTAGGCAACCTCCAGCCCTGATGGCCTTGGAGCTGGCTTTCCAGAGGGCTGTAATACTTTGATTTTTTGATCCTGATATTCAGCTCCTCATGCAGAGTGGAGATGACTTGCAAGTCTGCAAAAAATACACAAAGTCAATGGTTAGGTAACACTATGGGGTGAGGCTGTGAGAGTCTAAAATGTTGCAAATGATTTGCTCTAAAGTAACCATGTTTAAAGAGAACGTGTGCACTATGTGTTTGCCTTGTCTTAAAATGAGAAATCTCACCAACAAGCAGGGGCTGACTGGCCATAGGGCATACCGGGCAAAATCCTGGTAGGCCAGCACCTGGGAAGGCCACGGCCGGTTAGCGATGGGGAGGACAGGTGGTGGCTGGTGAGCAGCAGATGTGTGGGGCGGAGGATCGGGTAGTGGCTGGCCGGTAAGCGCGCATTTCAGGGCATGTGGTAGAGGCTGTGTAGTGTGGCAGTACCGCTACTACTACCACTGCAGTGCAGCTTTTACTGCACTGCGCCCCAGGGTTCTGTTAAAGTTTTTCCCCTGTCAAAGTTTGGTACCTTCCCATTGGCTGATGAATCTCTCTGCTCAGCCAATCACTGTGGGGAGGCTCCATGACTCAGTAGCTCCACCTCCTACCCCCGGAGTTTTGGGCAGCATGGCTGCCAGGCAAGCAAACTAAGAGGTAATGATCTTTTAAAATGTTTTACTACTTAAGCACATGTTTTTGTCTGGGGGCATGACTAAGAGCAACATAGCCTGAAATGTTTCACACTACGGTCACAGCCAGGGGACTTTTGTATGGTTGTCTTTTCCTGTTGTCAGTCACTATGGGCTGATTTTAACTTTTGGGTCACAAGCTACAGCTTGAAGGGAAAAAGAAGTGGTTCACTTTCCTGCCATTTTCTGAATTAAACGGCTTGCCAGTCTTACTTTTGACCAGAGGGTGACTTTAAAAATAATTTTTATACCAAAAACCATTCTCATTCAATGCAAAATTGTGTGGCAAATGAATTCCATGTCTGGGGAAATGATTGTCAGTCTAGGGGCTGTTATATTTCATTTATGGGGGTAATTAAAATGTTTTAGAAGACGTGGAGTTGAAATGTTTTTTTTTTTTTTGTGCATCACTACTCCCTGCTTTCACACAAGCTGAACTGACACTTTGGACTATTTTCTCTGTGCCCCATAATAAAGGCAACCAATATGAAGGGCCCCACCGCTAGTCCTGTTGGTGGGGCTCAGAAAAGGTGCCCAGCAGGACAGCGATAGGGGTGCAGCAATAATTAGGGCAGAGCTGGGGGTATTCCAAGAATTATGGCAGAGATGGGGGTGCAGCATGGAGCAGGTTAGATTTAGGGTGCAGCATGGAGCAGGGCAGAGATGGGATGCAGCATGGAGCAGGTTAGAAATAGGGTGCAGCATGGAGCAGGGCAGAGATGGGATGCAGCATGGAGCAGGGCAGAGATGGGGGTGCAGCATGGAGCAGGGCAGAGATGGGGGTGCAGCATGGAGCAGGGCAGAGATGGGATGCAGCATGGAGCAGGGCAGAGATGGGGGTGCAGCATGGAGCAGGGCAGAGATGGGGGTGCAGCATGGAGCAGGTTAGAAATAGGGTGCAGCATGGAGCAGGGCAGAGGTGGGATGCAGCATGGAGCAGGGCAGAGATGGGGGTGCAGCATGGAGCAGGGCAGAAATTAGGGTGCAGCATGGAGCAGGGCAGAGATGGGATGCAGCATGGAGCAGGGCAGAGATGGGGGTGCAGCATGGAGCAGGGCAGAGATGGAGGTGCAGCATGGAGCAGGGCAGAGATGAGGGTGCAGCATGGAGCAGGGCAGAAATGAGGGTGCAGCATGGAGCAGGGCAGAGATGGGATGCAGCATGGAGCAGGTTAGAAATAGGGTGCAGCATGGAGCAGGGCAGAAATGAGGGTGCAGCATGGAGCAGGGCAGAGATGGGATGCAGCATGGAGCAGGTTAGAAATAGGGTGCAGCATGGAGCAGGGCAGAGATGAGGGTGCAGCATGGAGCAGGGCAGAGATGGAGGTGCACCATGGAGCAGGGCAGAGATGGGGGGTGCAGCATGGAGCAGGGGCAGAGATGGAGGTGCAGCATGGAGCAGGGGCAGAGATGGGGGGGCAGCATGGAGCAGGGCAGAGATGGAGGTGCATCATGGAGCAGGGCAGAGATGGGGGTGCAGCATGGAGCAGGGCAGAGATGAGGGTGCAGCATGGAGCAGGGCAGAGATGGGATGCAGCATGGAGCAGGTTAGAAAAAGGGTGCAGCATGGAGCAGGGCAGAGATGAGGGTGCAGCATGGAGCAGGGCAGAGATGAGGGTGCAGCATGGAGCAGGGCAGAGATGGGGTGCAGCATGGAGCAGGGCAGAGATGGAGGTGCAGCATGGAGCAGGGCAGAGATGGGATGCAGCATGGAGCAGGGCAGAGATGAGGGTGCAGCATGGAGCAGAGCAGAGATGGGGGTGCAGCATGGAGCAGAGCAGAGATGGGGTGCAGCATGGAGCAGGGCAGAGATGGGATGCAGCATGGAGCAGGGCAGAGATGGGGGTGCAGCATGGAGCAGGGCAGAGATGGGGGTGCAGCATGGAGCAGGGCAGAAATAGGGTGCAGCATGGAGCAGGGCAGAGATGAGGGTGCAGCATGGAGCAGGGCAGAGATGGGATGCAGCATGGAGCAGGTTAGAAATTGGGTGCAGCATGGAGCAGGGCAGAGATGAGGGTGCAGCATGGAGCAGGTTAGAAATTGGGTGCAGCATGGAGCAGGGCAGAGATGAGGGTGCAGCATGGAGCAGGTTAGAAATTGGGTGCAGCATGGAGCAGGGCAGAGATGAGGGTGCAGCATGGAGCAGGGCAGAGATGGGGGTGCAGCATGGAGCAGGGCAGAGATTGGATGCAGCATGGAGCAGGGCAGAGATGGGGGTGCAGCATGGAGCAGGGCAGAGATGGGGGTGCAGCATGGAGCAGGTTAGAAATAGGGTGCAGCATGGAGCAGGGCAGAGATGGGGGTGCAGCATGGAGCAGGTTAGAAATAGGGTGCAGCATGGAGCAGGGCAGAGATGAGGGTGCAGCATGGAGCAGGGCAGAGATGAGGGTGCAGCATGGAGCAGGGCAGAGATGGGATGCAGCATGGAGCAGGGCAGAGACGGGGGCAGCATGGAGCGGGGCAGAGATGGGATGCAGCATGGAACAGGGCAGAGATGAGGATGCAGCATGGAGCAGGGCAGAGATGGAGGTGCAGCATGGAGCAGGGCAGAGATGGGATGCAGCATGGAGCAGGTTAGAAATAGGGTGCAGCATGGAGCAGGGCAGAAATGAGGGTGCAGCATGGAGCAGGGCAGAGATGGGATGCAGCATGGAGCAGGTTAGAAAAAGGTGCAGCATGGAGCAGGGCAGAGATGAGGGTGCAGCATGGAGCAGGGCAGAGATGGGGTGCAGCATGGAGCAGGGCAGAGATGGAGGTGCAGCATGGAGCAGGGCAGAGATGAGGGTGCAGCATGGAGCAGGGCAGAGATGGGGGTGCAGCATGGAGCAGAGCAGAGATGGGGTGCAGCATGGAGCAGGGCAGAGATGGGGGTGCAGCATGGAGCAGGGCAGAGATGGGGGTGCAGCATGGAGCAGGGCAGAGATGAGGGTGCAGCATGGAGCAGGGCAGAGATGGAGGTGCAGCATGGAGCAGGGCAGAGATGAGGGTGCAGCATGGAGCAGGGCAGGGATGGGGTGCAGCATGGAGCAGGGCAGAGATGAAGGTGCAGCATGGAGCGGGGCAGAGACGGGGGCAGCATGGAGCAGGGCAGAGATTGGATGCAGCATGGAACAGGGCAGAGATGGGGGTGCAGCATGGAGCAGGGCAGAGATGGGGGTGCAGCATGAAGCAGGGCAGAGATGAGGATGCAGCATGGAGCAGGGCAGAGATGGGATGCAGCATGGAGCAGGGAAGAGATGGGGGTGCAGCATGAAGCAGGGCAGAGATGGGGGTGCAGCATGGAGCAGGGAAGAGATGGGGGTGCAGCATGGAACAGGGCAGAGATGAGGATGCAGCATGGAACAGGGCAGAGATGGGGGTGCAGCATGGAGCAGGGCAGAGATGGGGGTGCAGCATGAAGCAGGGCAGAGATGGGATGCAGCATGGAACAGGGCAGAGATGAGGATGCAGCATGGAGCAGGGCAGAGATGGGGTGCAGCATGGAGCAGGGCAGAGATGGGGGTGCAGCATGAAGCAGGGCAGAGATGGGATGCAGCATGGAACAGGGCAGAGATGAGGATGCAGCATGGAGCAGGGCAGAGATGAGGGTGCAGCATGGAGCAGGGCAGGGATGGGGTGCAGCATGGAGCAGGAGAGATGGGGTGCAGCATGGAGCAGGGCAGAGATGGGGGTGCAGCATGAAGCAGGGCAGAGATGAGGATGCAGCATGGAGCAGGGCAGAGATGGGATGCAGCATGGAGCAGGGCAGAGATGGGATGCAGCATGGAGCAGGGAAGAGATGGGGGTGCAGCATGGAACAGGGCAGAGATGAGGATGCAGCATGGAGCAGAGCAGAGATGGGATGCAGCATGGAACAGGGCAGAGATGGGGGTGCAGCATGGAGCAGGGCAGAGATGGGATGCAGCATGGAGCAGGGCAGAGATGGGATGTAGCATGGAGCAGGGCAGAGATGGGATGCAGCATGGAGCAGGGCAGGGATGAGGGTGCAGCATGGAGCAGGGCAGAGATGGGGGTGCAGCATGAAGCAGGGCAGAGATGAGGATGCAGCATGGAGCAGGGCAGAGATGGGATGCAGCATGGAACAGGGCAGAGATGAGGATGCAGCATGGAGCAGAGCAGAGATGGGATGCAGCATGGAACAGGGCAGAGATGGGGGTGCAGCATGGAGCAGGGCAGAGATGGGATGTAGCATGGAGCAGGGCAGAGACGGGGGTGCAGCATGGAGCAGGGCAGAGATGAGGGTGCAGCATGGAGCAGGGCAGAGATGGGGGTGCAGCATGGAGCAGGGCAGAGATGGGGGTGCAGCATGAAGCAGGGCAGAGATGAGGATGCAGCATGGAGCAGGGCAGAGATGAGGGTGCAGCATGGAGCAGGGCAGAGATGGGATGCAGCATGGAGCAGGGCAGAGATGGGATGTAGCATGGAGCAGGGCAGAGATGGGGTGCAGCATGGAGCAGGGCAGAGATGGGGTGCAGCATGGAGCAGGGGCAGAGATGGGGTGCAGCATGGAGCAGGGGCAGAGATGAGGGTGCAGCATGGAGCAGGGCAGAGATGGGGTGCAGCATGGAGCAGGGCAGAGATGGGGTGCAGCATGGAGCAGGGGCAGAGATGAGGGTGCAGCATGGAGCAGGGCAGAGATGGGGTGCAGCATGGAGCAGGGCAGAGATGGAGGTGCAGCATGGAGCAGGGCAGAGATGGAGGTGCAGCATGGAGCAGGGCAGAGATGGGATGTAGCATGGAGCAGGGCAGAGATGGGGTGCAGCATGGAGCAGGGCAGAGATGGGGTGCAGCATGGAGCAGGGCAGAGATGGAGGTGCAGCATGGAGCAGGGCAGAGATGAGGGTGCAGCATGGAGCAGGGCAGAGATGGGGGTGCAGCATGGAGCAGGTTAGAAATAGGGTGCAGCATGGAGCAGGGCAGATATGAGGGTGCAGCATGGAGCAGGGCAGAGATGGGGTGCAGCATGGAGCAGAGCAGAGATGGGGTGCAGCATGGAGCAGGGCAGAGATGGAATGCAGCATGGAGCAGGTTAGAAATTGGGTGCAGCATGGAGCAGGGCAGAGATGAGGGTGCAGCATGGAGCAGGGCAGAGATTGGATGCAGCATGGAGCAGGTTAGAAATTGGGTGCAGCATGGAGCAGGGCAGAGATGGGGGTGCAGCATGGAGCAGGGCAGAGATTGGATGCAGCATGGAGCAGGTTAGAAATTGGGTGCAGCATGGAGCAGGGCAGAGAAGGGGGTGCAGCATGGAGCAGGGCAGAGATGGGGGTGCAGCATGGAGCAGGGCAGAGATGGGATGCAGCATGGAGCAGGGCAGAGATGGGGGTGCAGCATGGAGCAGGGCAGAGATGAGGGTGCAGCATGGAGCAGGGCAGAGATGGGGGTGCAGCATGGAGCAGGGCAGAGAAGGGGGTGCAGCATGGAGCAGGGCAGAGATGGGGGTGCAGCATGGAGCAGGGCAGAGATGGGATGCAGCATGGAGCAGGGCAGAGATGGGGGTGCAGCATGGAGCAGGGCAGAGATGAGGGTGCAGCATGGAGCAGGGCAGAGATGGGGGTGCAGCATGGAGCAGGGCAGAGATGGGATGCAGCATGGAGCAGGGCAGAGATGGGGGTGCAGCATGGAGCAGGGCAGAGAAGGGAGTGCAGCATGGAGCAGGGCAGAGATGGAGGTGCAGCATGGAGCAGGGCAGAGATGAGGGTGCAGCATGGAGCAGGGCAGAGATGGGGGTGCAGCATGGAGCAGGGCAGAGATGGGGGTGCAGCATGGAGCAGGGCAGAGATGGGGGTGCAGCATGGAGCAGGGCAGAGATGGGATGCAGCATGGAGCAGGGCAGAGAAGGGAGTGCAGCATGGAGCAGGGCAGAGATGGGATGCAGCATGGAACAGGGCAGAGATGGGGGTGCAGCATGGAGCAGGGCAGAGATGGGGTGCAGCATGGAGCAGGGCAGAGAAGGGAGTGCAGCATGGAGCAGGGCAGAGATGGGATGCAGCATGGAACAGGGCAGAGATGGGGATGCAGCATGGAGCAGGGCAGAGATGGGATGCAGCATGGAGCAGGGCAGAGAAGGGAGTGCAGCATGGAGCAGGGCAGAGATGGGATGCAGCATGGAACAGGGCAGAGATGGGGGTGCAGCATGGAGCAGGGCAGAGATGGGGTGCAGCATGGAGCAGGGCAGAGATGGGGGTGCAGCATGGAGCAGGGCAGAGACGGGGGCAGCATGGAGCAGGGCAGAGATGGGGGTGCAGCATGGAGCAGGGCAGAGATGGGGGTGCAGCATGGAGAAGGGCAGAGACGGGGGCAGCATGGAGCAGGGCAGAGATGGGGGTGCAGCATGGAGCAGGGCAGAGATGGGGGTGCAGCATGGAGCAGGGCAGAGATGGGGGTGCAGCATGGAGCAGGGCAGAGATGAAGGTGCAGCATGGAGCAGGGCAGAGATGAGGGTGCAGCATGGAGCAGGGCAGAGATGGGGGTGCAGCATGGAGCAGGGCAGAGATGGGATGCAGCATGGAGCAGGGCAGAGATGGGGGTGCAGCATGGAGCAGGGCAGAGAAGGGAGTGCAGCATGGAGCAGGGCAGAGATGGGATGCAGCATGGAGCAGGGCAGAGATGAGGGTGCAGCATGGAGCAGGGCAGAGATGAGGGTGCAGCATGGAGCAGGGCAGAGATGGGATGCAGCATGGAGCAGGTTAGAAATTGGGTGCAGCATGGAGCAGGGCAGAGAAGGGGGTGCAGCATGGAGCAGGGCAGAGATGGGGGTGCAGCATGGAGCAGGGCAGAGATTGGATGCAGCATGGAGCAGGTTAGAAATTGGGTGCAGCATGGAGCAGGGCAGAGAAGGGGGTGCAGCATGGAGCAGGGCAGAGATGGGGGTGCAGCATGGAGCAGGGCAGAGATGGGATGCAGCATGGAGCAGGGCAGAGAAGGGAGTGCAGCATGGAGCAGGGCAGAGATGGGATGCAGCATGGAGCAGGGCAGAGATGGGGGTGCAGCATGGAGCAGGGCAGAGATGAGGGTGCAGCATGGAGCAGGTTAGAAATTGGGTGCAGCATGGAGCAGGGCAGAGAAGGGGGTGCAGCATGGAGCAGGGCAGAGATGGGGGTGCAGCATGGAGCAGGGCAGAGATGGGATGCAGCATGGAGCAGGGCAGAGAAGGGAGTGCAGCATGGAGCAGGGCAGAGATGGGATGCAGCATGGAGCAGGGCAGAGATGGGGGTGCAGCATGGAGCAGGGCAGAGATGGGGGTGCAGCATGGAGCAGGGCAGAGATGGGGGTGCAGCATGGAGCAGGGCAGAGATGGGGGTGCAGCATGGAGCAGGGCAGAGATGGGATGCAGCATGGAGCAGGGCAGAGAAGGGAGTGCAGCATGGAGCAGGGCAGAGATGGGATGCAGCATGGAACAGGGCAGAGATGGGGGTGCAGCATGGAGCAGGGCAGAGATGGGGTGCAGCATGGAGCAGGGCAGAGAAGGGAGTGCAGCATGGAGCAGGGCAGAGATGGGATGCAGCATGGAACAGGGCAGAGATGGGGGTGCAGCATGGAGCAGGGCAGAGATGGGGTGCAGCATGGAGCAGGGCAGAGATGAGGGTGCAGCATGGAGCAGGGCAGAGAAGGGAGTGCAGCATGGAGCAGGGCAGAGATGGGGGTGCAGCATGGAGCAGGGCAGAGATTGGATGCAGCATGGAGCAGGGCAGAGATGGGATGCAGCATGGAACAGGGCAGAGATGGGGGTGCAGCATGGAGCAGGGCAGAGACGGGGGCAGCATGGAGCAGGGCAGAGATGGGGGTGCAGCATGGAGCAGGGCAGAGATGGGGGTGCAGCATGGAGCAGGGCAGAGACGGGGGCAGCATGGAGCAGGGCAGAGATGGGGGTGCAGCATGGAGCAGGGCAGAGATGGGGGTGCAGCATGGAGCAGGGCAGAGACGGGGGCAGCATGGAGCAGGGCAGAGATGGGGGTGCAGCATGGAGCAGGGCAGAGATGGGGGTGCAGCATGGAGCAGGGCAGAGACGGGGGCAGCATGGAGCAGGGCAGAGATGGGGGTGCAGCATGGAGCAGGGCAGAGATGGGGGTGCAGCATGGAGCAGGGCAGAGACGGGGGCAGCATGGAGCAGGGCAGAGATGGGGGTGCAGCATGGAGCAGGGCAGAGATGAAGGTGCAGCATGGAGCAGGGCAGAGATGAAGGTGCAGCATGGAGCAGGGCAGAGATGAGGGTGCAGCATGGAGCAGGGCAGAGATGGGGGTGCAGCATGGAGCAGGGCAGAGATGGGATGCAGCATGGAGCAGGGCAGAGATGGGGGTGCAGCATGGAGCAGGGCAGAGATGGGATGCAGCATGGAGCAGGGCAGAGATGGGGGTGCAGCATGGAGCAGGGCAGAGATGGGATGCAGCATGGAGCAGGTTAGAAATTGGGTGCAGCATGGAGCAGGGCAGAAAAGGGGGTGCAGCATGGAGCAGGGCAGAGATGGGGGTGCAGCATGGAGCAGGGCAGAGATGGGGGTGCAGCATGGAGCAGGGCAGAGAAGGGAGTGCAGCATGGAGCAGGGCAGAGATGGGATGCAGCATGGAGCAGGGCAGAGATGGGGGTGCAGCATGGAGCAGGGCAGAGATGAGGGTGCAGCATGGAGCAGGGCAGAGATGAGGGTGCAGCATGGAGCAGGGCAGAGATGAGGGTGCAGCATGGAGCAGGGCAGAGATGGGATGCAGCATGGAGCAGGTTAGAAATTGGGTGCAGCATGGAGCAGGGCAGAGATGGGGGTGCAGCATGGAGCAGGGCAGAGATTGGATGCAGCATGGAGCAGGTTAGAAATTGGGTGCAGCATGGAGCAGGGCAGAAAAGGGGGTGCAGCATGGAGCAGGGCAGAGATGGGGGTGCAGCATGGAGCAGGGCAGAGATGGGGGTGCAGCATGGAGCAGGGCAGAGAAGGGAGTGCAGCATGGAGCAGGGCAGAGATGGGATGCAGCATGGAACAGGGCAGAGATGGGGGTGCAGCATGGAGCAGGGCAGAGATGGGGGTGCAGCATGGAGCAGGGCAGAGATGGGATGCAGCATGGAGCAGGGCAGAGATGGGGGTGCAGCATGGAGCAGGGCAGAGATGAGGGTGCAGCATGGAGCAGGGCAGAGATGGGGGTGCAGCATGGAGCAGGGCAGAGAAGGGAGTGCAGCATGGAGCAGGGCAGAGATGGGATGCAGCATGGAGCAGGGCAGAGATGGGGGTGCAGCATGGAGCAGGGCAGAGATGGGGGTGCAGCATGGAGCAGGGCAGAGATGGGGGTGCAGCATGGAGCAGGGCAGAGAAGGGAGTGCAGCATGGAGCAGGGCAGAGATGGGATGCAGCATGGAACAGGGCAGAGATGGGGGTGCAGCATGGAGCAGGGCAGAGATGGGGTGCAGCATGGAGCAGGGCAGAGAAGGGAGTGCAGCATGGAGCAGGGCAGAGATGGGATGCAGCATGGAGCAGGGCAGAGATGGGGGTGCAGCATGGAGCAGGGCAGAGATGAGGGTGCAGCATGGAGCAGGGCAGAGAAGGGAGTGCAGCATGGAGCAGGGCAGAGATGGGATGCAGCATGGAACAGGGCAGAGATGGGGGTGCAGCATGGAGCAGGGCAGAGATGGGGTGCAGCATGGAGCAGGGCAGAGATGAGGGTGCAGCATGGAGCAGGGCAGAGAAGGGAGTGCAGCATGGAGCAGGGCAGAGATGGGATGCAGCATGGAACAGGGCAGAGATGGGGGTGCAGCATGGAGCAGGGCAGAGATGGGGTGCAGCATGGAGCAGGGCAGAGATGGGGGTGCAGCATGGAGCAGGGCAGAGACGGGGGCAGCATGGAGCAGGGCAGAGATGGGGGTGCAGCATGTAGCAGGGCAGAGATGGGGGTGCAGCATGGAGCAGGGCAGAGACGGGGGCAGCATGGAGCAGGGCAGAGATGGGGGTGCAGCATGGAGCAGGGCAGAGATGAGGGTGCAGCATGGAGCAGGGCAGAGATGGGGGTGCAGCATGGAGCAGGGCAGAGATGGGGGTGCAGCATGGAGCAGGGCAGAGATGGGGGTGCAGCATGGAGCAGGGCAGAGATGAAGGTGCAGCATGGAGCAGGGCAGAGATGAAGGTGCAGCATGGAGCAGGGCAGAGATGGGATGCAGCATGGAGCAGGGCAGAGATGGGGGTGCAGCATGGAGCAGGGCAGAGATGGGGGTGCAGCATGGAGCAGGGCAGAGATGAAGGTGCAGCATGGAGCAGGGCAGAGATGAAGGTGCAGCATGGAGCAGGGCAGAGATGAAGGTGCAGCATGGAGCAGGGCAGAGATGGGATGCAGCATGGAGCAGGGCAGAGATGGGGGTGCAGCATGGAGCAGGGCAGAGAAGGGAGTGCAGCATGGAGCAGGGCAGAGATGGGATGCAGCATGGAGCAGGGCAGAGATGGGGGTGCAGCATGGAGCAGGGCAGAGATGAGGGTGCAGCATGGAGCAGGGCAGAGATGAGGGTGCAGCATGGAGCAGGGCAGAGATGAGGGTGCAGCATGGAGCAGGGCAGAGATGGGATGCAGCATGGAGCAGGTTAGAAATTGGGTGCAGCATGGAGCAGGGCAGAGATGGGGGTGCAGCATGGAGCAGGGCAGAGATTGGATGCAGCATGGAGCAGGTTAGAAATTGGGTGCAGCATGGAGCAGGGCAGAGAAGGGGGTGCAGCATGGAGCAGGGCAGAGATGGGGGTGCAGCATGGAGCAGGGCAGAGATGGGGGTGCAGCATGGAGCAGGGCAGAGAAGGGGGTGCAGCATGGAGCAGGGCAGAGATGGGGGTGCAGCATGGAGCAGGGCAGAGATGGGGGTGCAGCATGGAGCAGGGCAGAGATGAGGGTGCAGCATGGAGCAGGGCAGAGATGGGATGCAGCATGGAGCAGGGCAGAGATGGGGGTGCAGCATGGAGCAGGGCAGAGATGAGGGTGCAGCATGGAGCAGGGCAGAGATGGGGGTGCAACATGGAGCAGGGCAGAGATGGGGGTGCAGCATGGAGCAGGGCAGAGAAGGGAGTGCAGCATGGAGCAGGGCAGAGATGGGATGCAGCATGGAGCAGGGCAGAGATGGGGGTGCAGCATGGAGCAGGGCAGAGATGGGGGTGCAGCATGGAGCAGGGCAGAGATGGGGGTGCAGCATGGAGCAGGGCAGAGATGGGATGCAGCATGGAGCAGGGCAGAGATGGGGGTGCAGCATGGAGCAGGGCAGAGATGGGGGTGCAGCATGGAGCAGGGCAGAGATGGGGGTGCAGCATGGAGCAGGGCAGAGATGGGGGTGCAGCATGGAGCAGGGCAGAGAAGGGAGTGCAGCATGGAGCAGGGCAGAGATGGGATGCAGCATGGAGCAGGGCAGAGATGGGGGTGCAGCATGGAGCAGGGCAGAGAAGGGAGTGCAGCATGGAGCAGGGCAGAGATGGGATGCAGCATGGAGCAGGGCAGAGATGGGGGTGCAGCATGGAGCAGGGCAGAGAAGGGAGTGCAGCATGGAGCAGGGCAGAGATGGGATGCAGCATGGAGCAGGGCAGAGATGGGGGTGCAGCATGGAGCAGGGCAGAGATGGGGGTGCAGCATGGAGCAGGGCAGAGAAGGGAGTGCAGCATGGAGCAGGGCAGAGATGGGATGCAGCATGGAGCAGGGCAGAGATGGGGGTGCAGCATGGAGCAGGGCAGAGATGGGGGTGCAGCATGGAGCAGGGCAGAGATGGGGGTGCAGCATGGAGCAGGGCAGAGAAGGGAGTGCAGCATGGAGCAGGGCAGAGATGAGGGTGCAGCATGGAGCAGGGCAGAGATGAGGGTGCGGCATGGAGCAGGGCAGAGATGGGGGTGCAGCATGGAACAGGGCAGAGATGAGGGTGCAGCATGGAGCAGGGCAGAGATGAGGGTGCGGCATGGTGCAGTGCAGAGATGAGGGTGCAGCATGGAGCAGGGCAGAGATGGGGGTGCAGCATGGAGCAGGGCAGAGATGGGGGTGCAGCATGGAGCAGGGCAGAGATGAGGGTGCAGCATGGAGCAGGGCAGAGATGGGGGTGCAGCATGGAGCAGGGCAGAGAAGGGAGTGCAGCATGGAGCAGGGCAGAGATGGGATGCAGCATGGAACAGGGCAGAGACGGGGGCAGCATGGAGCAGGGCAGAGATGAGGGGTGCAGCATGGAGCAGGGCAGAGATGGGGGTGCAGCATGGAGCAGGGCAGAGATGGGATGCAGCATGGAACAGGGCAGAGATGGGGGTGCAGCATGGAGCAGGGCAGAGATGGGGTGCAGCATGGAGCAGGGCAGAGATGGGGGTGCAGCATGGAACAGGGCAGAGATGGGGGTGCAGCATGGAGCAGGGCAGAGATGGGATGCAGCATGGAACAGGGCAGAGATGGGGGTGCAGCATGGAGCAGGGCAGAGATGGGGTGCAGCATGGAGCAGGGCAGAGATGGGGGTGCAGCATGGAGCAGGGCAGAGACGGGGGCAGCATGGAGCAGGGCAGAGATGGGGGTGCAGCATGGAGCAGGGCAGAGACGGGGGCAGCATGGAGCAGGGCAGAGATGGGATGCAGCATGGAGCAGGGCAGAGATGGGGGTGCAGCATGGAGCAGGGCAGAGATGGGGGTGCAGCATGGAGCAGGGCAGAGATGGGGGTGCAGCATGGAGCAGGGCAGAGATGAAGGTGCAGCATGGAGCAGGGCAGAGATGAAGGTGCAGCATGGAGCAGGGCAGAGATGAGGGTGCAGCATGGAGCAGGGCAGAGATGGGGGTGCAGCATGGAGCAGGGCAGAGATGGGATGCAGCATGGAGCAGGGCAGAGATGAGGGTGCAGCATGGAGCAGGGTAGAGATGGGGGTGCAGCATGGAGCAGGGCAGAGAAGGGAGTGCAGCATGGAGCAGGGCACAGATGGGATGCAGCATGGAGCAGGGCAGAGATGGGGGTGCAGCATGGAGCAGGGCAGAGATGAGGGTGCAGCATGGAGCAGGGCAGAGATGGGGGTGCAGCATGGAGCAGGGCAGAGATGGGGGTGCAGCATGGAGCAGGGCAGAGATGGGGGTGCAGCATGGAGCAGGGCAGAGATGAAGGTGCAGCATGGAGCAGGGCAGAGATGAAGGTGCAGCATGGAGCAGGGCAGAGATGAGGGTGCAGCATGGAGCAGGGCAGAGATGGGATGCAGCATGGAGCAGGGCAGAGATGGGGGTGCAGCATGGAGCAGGGCAGAGATGGGATGCAGCATGAAGCAGGGCAGAGATGGGGGTGCAGCATGGAGCAGGGCAGAGAAGGGAGTGCAGCATGGAGCAGGGCAGAGATGGGATGCAGCATGGAGCAGGGCAGAGATGGGGGTGCAGCATGGAGCAGGGCAGAGATGAGGGTGCAGCATGGAGCAGGGCAGAGATGGGGGTGCAGTATGGAGCAGGGCAGAGATGGGATGCAGCATGGAACAGGGCAGAGATGGGGGTGCAGCATGGAGCAGGGCAGAGATGGGGTGCAGCATGGAGCAGGGCAGAGATGGGGGTGCAGCATGGAGCAGGGCAGAGACGGGGGCAGCATGGAGCAGGGCAGAGATGGGGGTGCAGCATGGAGCAGGGCAGAGATGGGGGTGCAGCATGGAGCAGGGCAGAGATGGGATGCAGCATGGAGCAGGGCAGAGATGAAGGTGCAGCATGGAGCAGGGCAGAGATGAAGGTGCAGCATGGAGCAGGGCAGAGATGAGGGTGCAGCATGGAGCAGGGCAGAGATGGGGGTGCAGCATGGAGCAGGGCAGAGATGGGGTGCAGCATGGAGCAGGGCAGAGATGAAGGTGCAGCATGGAGCAGGGCAGAGATGAAGGTGCAGCATGGAGCAGGGCAGAGATGAAGGTGCAGCATGGAGCAGGGCAGAGATGAGGGTGCAGCATGGAGCAGGGCAGAGATGGGGGTGCAGCATGGAGCAGGGCAGAGATGGGGTGCAGCATGGAGCAGGGATGGGATGCAGCATGGAGCAGGGCAGAGATGGGGTGCAGCATGGAGCAGGGCAGAGAAGGGAGTGCAGCATGGAGCAGGGCAGAAATGAGGATGCAGCATGGAGCAGGGCAGAGACGGGGTGCAGCATGGAGCAGGGCAGAGATGGGGGTGCAGCATGGAGCAGGGCAGAGATGGGGGTGCAGCATGGAGCAGGGCAAAGATGGGATGCAGCATGGAGCAGGGCAGAGATGAGGATGCAGCATGGAGTAGGGCAGAGACGGGGTGCAGCATGGAGCAGGGCAGAGATGGGGGTGCAGCATGGAGCAGGGGCAGAGATGAGGGTGCAGCATGGAGCAGGGCAGAGATGAGGGTGCAGCATGGAGCTGGGCAGGGATGGGGTGCAGCATGGAGCAGGGCAGGGATGGGGTGCAGCATGGAGCAGGGCAGGGATGGGGTGCAGCATGGAGCAGGGGCAGAGATGAGGGTGCAGCATGGAGCAGGGCATATATGGGGGTGCAGCATGGAGCAGGGCAGGGATGGGGTGCAGCATGGAGCAGGGCATAGATGAGGGTGCAGCATGGAGCAGGGCAGGGATGGGGTGCAGCATGGAGCAGGGCATAAATTGGGGTGCAGCATGGAGCAGGGCAGAGATGAGGGTGCAGCATGGAGCAGGGCATATATGGGGGTGCAGCATGGAGCAGGGCAGAGATGAGGGTGCAGCATGGAGCAGAGCAGAGATGAGGGTGCAGCATGGAGCAGGGCAGGGATGGGGTGCAGCATGGAGCAGGGCAGAGATGGGGGTGCAGCATGGAGCAGGGCAGAGATGGGGGTGCAGCATGGAGCAGGGCAGAGATGAGGGTGCAGCATGGAGCAGGGCAGAGATGAGGGTGCAGCATGGAGCAGGGCAGAGATGGAGGTGCAGCATGGAGCAGGGCAGAGATGAGGGTGCAGCATGGAGCAGGGCAGAGATGAGGGTGCAGCATGGAGCAGGGCAGAGATGAGGGTGCAGCATGGAGCAGGGCAGAGATGAGGGTGCAGCATGGAGCAGGGCAGAGATGAGGGTGCAGCATGGAGCAGGGCAGAGATGAGGGTGCAGCATGGAGCAGGACAACGGTGGGGGTGCAGCATGGAGCAGGGCAGAGATGGGGGTGCAGCATGGAGCAGGGCAGAGATGGGGTGCAGCATGGAGCAGGGCAGAGACGGGGGTGCAGCATGGAGCAGGGCAGAGATGGGGGTGCAGCATGGAGCAGGACAACGGTGGGGGTGCAGCATGGAGCAGGGCAGAGATGGGGGTGCAGCATGGCGCAGGGCAGAGATGGGGTGCAGCATGGAGCAGGGCAGAGACGGGGGTGCAGCATGGAGCAGGGCAGAGATGGGGGTGCAGCATGGAGCAGGGCAGAGACGGGGGTGCAGCATGGAGCAGGGCAGAGATGGGGGTTGTAAGTGCATTTTCTGGTGGAGCAGTAATGGCAAAGAAGAGCAGGGGTTCCAGTAGAAGCAGTGAAGACTGGGCAGCAAAGACAGGGGGACCTAGCAACTGCAGCTGAGGTGTCATTGAATGGTATGTGCAACACTGCAAGGTTGGTTGAGGATTTAATTCCGCCTTACTATAGTGTATGTATATGTATATATATGATGTGACATTAAGATACCATACTGGGTGAGGAACGGTACAGCAGGGCCCGTGTGCCCCAAAAAGCCGTTTTTTAACCCCAGTCCGCCCCTGCCAACAAGTAAACTGATTTAGTTATGTATATATTTATATATAAAGTATTTACATGGCTCATACAGACCAAGAACAAGAGGCTAATTATTCTTAATCACTAAAACGGGATATCTGGTTGTCCTTGGTCTGTATCTGCCATGTAATCACTTTCTGTTTCCATAGAGCACTCTTTACCTTGTATGCCAGGCCTCTTTTAGCCACTAGAATAGGCCTAACAAAGGGGTTCTCCCTAAAGAAGCTTGTGTGTATGTACCAGTATGTGTGTGTATGTATGGGGGTTTTTCATCAAGGGATAGCGGCAGGTAGAGCCTTGTAGCGTCAGGCAGCGTCTGGTGAACGCTGGGCGCTGTACGCAATACCACATTTATTAAGGAGATTCTGGTGAGCGCCTCTAACAGCGCCATGTAGCATACGAGTCATCATTACAGGCGGCTCAGTGTATAGCGCTGGCGCTCTAGCTACCAGAGCGCCAGGTATTACCTATTGCTACCTGTCGCTCTCCCATACATTTCAATGGATGTTCCTTCTCTTCTGTTTAAACAGGGTTTTTTGTTTTTAAAAAAAAATTTTTCTCTCAAATAATTCTGTCACCTCTCCTGGTCTAGAAAGAGTCATTTTTTAAAACATTTTAGATTTTTTATATTTTTATGCAGAATTGTTATTACAGGTCTGGCATGAAAGTATGTCAAAATGTTAAAACAATGTCATTCCATGTGTTTTCGCTTTGTTACTGGTGGATATGTGTTCAAAATCAGACTTTAATCACACAGCGTCTGCCGCTCTATGCTATAGCGACCAGATACAGAGCGCCAACGCTGTGTGTGTGTTTTTTTGTTGAATATGGTGTGAGTCGCTGAGAGTCGGTCACGCTGAGCTGGCGCTACTTATCACTCCCTGCAACGCTGTACTGGAGTTAGAGCGCCCAATATATATCTCATTCATCAATGCTGGCCAGGTTACTACAGCAACTGAGGCACTCTGTTAAAGAGCCCGATAGCTGTTCACAGCGTCTACTAGCGGTCGCTCTAAGCGCTGCTATACAGACACTCATCTGCCGATACCTGGCGCTAGTAATGAATCAGCCTCCCCGTATGTATATGTGTGTGCATGTATATATATATATATATATATATATATATATATATATATATAGACACACACGCATGCACACAAACACACACACACACAGCATCGGACTGGCCAACCAGAGCAAAAGAGGATCCACACTGACTCACTGACTGAGAGGTGGGTATAGAAGATCAAAAGTTAACACACAATAACATTGTTAATTATTAGAGATGAGCGAGTAGTGAAATATTCGAAATTTCGAATTTCGATTCGAATAGACCGCGTTACTCGACTACTCGACCGAATATCGAATCCCATTATAGTCTATGGGAAAAAAATGCTCGACACTTGGAAATCTCAATTCGACCACTTGGAGGTCACCAAGTCCACCCTGAAACATCAGAAAATGATGCCAACACTGCTGGAATGCAACTGGGACAGCAGGGGAAGCATGTCTGGGTGCATATAACGCGCCCAAGTCGTACTATTACGCCACTATCACAGCCTCTCAACAATACACTCCAAACACAATATAACTTCTACGTAAAGTGAGACAAGACAAGGAAACCTTCTTTCCTCTACATTGCCATGGACCCCAAGCCAAACTGTACAAAAAAGAAGACCAAAATTCTGCACCCCAGCAGTCAGGGAAGCTTACAGGAGGAGGTTTGTTACAGTGTGTCACCCCAGCAGTAAGGGAAGCTTAGAGCTGAGACCTCTTAAAAATTGTGTGGAGGCCCAAGATCTGAGACCTCTTAAGAATTGTGTGGAGGCCCAAGAGCTGAGACCTTTTAAAAATTGTGTGGAGGCCCAAGAGCTGAGACCTTTTAAAAATTGTGTGGAGGCCCAAGAGCTGAGACCTTTTAAAAATTGTGTGGAGGCCCAAGAGCTGAGACCTCTCAAACATTGTGTGGAGTCCCACGAGCTGAGACCTCTTAAAAATTGTGTGGAGGCCCAAGAGCTGAGACCTCTCAAACATTGTGTGGAGTCCCACGAGCTGAGACCTCTTAAAAATTGTGTGGAGGCCCAAGAGCTGAGACCTTTTAAAAATTGTGTGGAGGCCCAAGAGCTGAGACCTCTCAAACATTGTGTGGAGTCCCAAGAGCTGAGACCTTTTAAAAATTGTGTGGAGGCCCAAGAGCTGAGACCTTTTAAAAATTGTGTGGAGGCCCAAGAGCTGAGACCTTTTAAAAATTGTGTGGAGGCCCAAGAGCTGAGACCTTTTAAAAATTGTGTGGAGGCCCAAGAGCTGAGACCTTTTAAAAATTGTGTGGAGGCCCAAGAGCTGAGACCTCTCAAACATTGTGTGGAGGCCCAAGAGCTGAGACCTTTTAAAAATTGTGTGGAGGCCCAAGAGCTGAGACCTTTTAAAAATTGTGTGGAGGCCCAAGAGCTGAAACCTCTCAAACATTGTGTGGAGGCCCAAGAGCTGAGCACTTATTAGTGCTGCAGCTACGGCTGCTTTAGTGAGGGGTAGCTGCTGCTGCTGGAATAGGGACAGAAAGACTTCAGTGGTGTATTACCACCTATATACAAAACTATATACACTCTGATCAAAACGGCTGCTTTAGTGAGGGGTAGCTGCTGATGCTGGAATAGGGACAGAAAGACTTCAGTGGTGTATTAGCACCTATATACAAAACTATATTTTGCACTACTGTTTTGTGTCCTCTGTGCCAACAAAACACTGTTTTATACACGGTGCGTATAGGCACCATTTCACCTTCTGGCAGTATACGGCTGTATAGCCAGGTGTTTTTCTTAAAAATATTTTTTATATTTGGCACTACTGTTTTGTGTCCTCTTTACCAACAAAACCTTGTTATATACCCGGTGCGTATAGGCACCATTTCACCTTCTGGCAGTATACGGCTGTATAGCCAGGTGTTCTTCTTAAAAATATTTTTATATTTGGCATAACGCGTGGCCAAAAAAGTAAAACGTCTGAAATGCGGAGGGCTAGCGCAAAGGGACGTGGACGAGGACGGGGGCGCGGAAATGCTGGTGGGGGCACAAACCGCGTTGAAGCCAGTGGGGATACAATGCGTGCTGATGAGGGGCAGCCAGCATTACGCTCACCCAGCTTCCCTGCCTTTATGGGACAGTTATGTGGGGGGCGGGGTACACCTCTGTTAAAGCCTGAGCAGCGTGAACAGGTGGTGCAATGGATGGCCGATAACGCTTCCAGTCACTTGTCCACCACCCAGTCATCCACACAGTCTCACTCTGACCCTCCTTCCTCCCAACCTGGCCAACAGAGTCAGCCCACCCTTGACCCCTCCCAGGACCTCTTTTCGGGTCCTTTTCCAGATGTGCTGCAAGAATCCCAGGAGCTAGCAGAGGAATTTGTTTGTAGTGATGCCCAAACACTTGAGTATCCGCCATCTGCTAGTGATGTGGACCCGGAACCAGCATCTGCTATCATGAGCGATGATGATGATGAGACGCAGTTGCCATCAAGGGAGGCTGTTGGAATGTCCAGTGGGCAGGAGGAGGAGCAGAGAGAGGAAGTGGAAGAGGAGGTGGTGGACGACGAAATGACCGACCCCACTTGGACAGGGGTGATGTCCAGCGGGGAAAGCAGTGGAGATGCGGTCTGCGCATCACCGAATAAGGCAGCAAGAGGCAGAGGACAGTCCAGAGGCAGAGGACAGTCCAGACAGAGAAGGCAGGCCACAGCCAGCAGGGCCGAAGCTCTTCCCGGCAGCAGGCAGTCGCGCGAAGCTCCCCCATCGAGGCCTCGTACTTCTGTGGTGTGGAGATTTTTTAATGTTTGCGCGGATGACAAACTGAGCGTGGTTTGCGCAATCTGCCACTCAAAACTGAGTAGGGGCTCTGAGAAGAGCAATCTGACCACCTCAGGCATGCGCCGTCACTTGGAATTCAAGCACTGGGCTGAGTGGGAGAGAGCAAACGCAATACAACCTGCGCCCCGTCTTGCTGCCACTGCCTCTTCCCCTTTGTTGTGTGCTGCCACTGCGGTCCAGACCTCCAGCCAGGACACCTCCACATCTGCCTCTGCCTCGGCTACTTTGGGGCCTTCTCCTTCAGCCCCCCCTTCCCCCGCATCTTCGTCTGCACCTTCCATCTCCTCGTCCCATCAACTGTCCATCTCGCAGGCGTTCAACCGCAGGCGGAAGTACGCCTCCAGTCACCCCCAAGCCCAAGCCTTAACCTGCCTCATCTCCAAACTGCTGGCCCTGGAGATGTTGCCGTTTTGGCTTGTGGAGACGCAGGCCTTCCGCGACCTGATGGCGGCTGCCGCACCTCGCTATTCCGTCCCTAGCCGCCACTATTTTTCCCGGTGTGGCGTCCCCGCCCTGCACCAGCACGTGTCGCGTAACATCAGGCGGACCCTGAGGTACGCAGTCAGCGCAAAGGTCCACTTGACCACCGACTCGTGGACAAGCGCTTGCGGCCAAGGACGCTACATCTCTTTGACGGCACACTGGGTGAATGTTGTGGAAGCGGGGACGGGGTCGCAAACAGGGACGGCCTACATACCACCCCCGCCCAAGATTGCCAGCACAGGTTCTGATAGACCCCCCTCCTCTTCCTCCTCCTCCTCCTCCTCCTCCTCCCCTGCCTTAACATCACCCTCAGCCCCTAGCTGGAAGCGTTGCAGCACTGGCACGGGGAGACGTCAGCAGGCGGTGCTTAAGCTCATCAGCTTGGGCGACAGGAAGCACAGCGCCGCAGAGGTGAGGCACGCCATATTGCAGCAGACAGAGATGTGGCTGTCGCCGCTGCAGCTAGGACCAGGCATGGTCGTGTGCGATAACGGCCGTAACCTGGTGGCGGCTCTGGAGCTTGCAGAACTCAATCACGTACCATGCCTGGCCCACGTTTTTAATTTGGTAGTACAAAAGTTTCTAAAGACTTACCCCAACCTGGCAGAGCTACTGGTCAAAGTGCGGCGCTTGTGCGCTCACTTTCGGAAGTCAACTGTAGCTGCTGCTAGCTTAAAAAAAAATCCAGCAACGCCTCCATTTGCCTCAACATCGGCTGTTGTGCGACCTGCCCACTCGCTGGAATTCCACCTATTGCATGTTGGCCAGGGTGTGTGAGCAGCAGAAAGCATTGATGGAGTACCAGATGATGCATCCACGCGTGCCTCCAACTCAGCTCCCTCAGTTTGCCAACCACGAGTGGCCATGGATGGCAGACATATGCGATGTATTGCGTATCTTTGAGGAGTCCACTAAGAAGGTCAGCAGCGAGGACGCTATAGTGAGCGTAACCATCCCGCTCCTAGGCGTCCTTAAAGAATCGCTCATCGCAATAAGGGAGAACGCATTGCACACAGAGGAGATGGGGGTAGGAGGAGACGCAACGCAGGTAGACAGTCAGACCACACTTTTGTCTGCTGCTCGGTGGCAGTTGCAGGAGGAGGATGAGGAGGAGGAGGACAACGTGGAGGTGGCTGTGGAAGAGGATGCTGGCGGCGAGGGTAGCAGTCAGGCTGTGTGCGTCCCATTGGTTCAGCGCGGATGGGGCGGAGAGGAGGAGGAAGAGGAGGAAATGGAAAATGATCCTTCTGGTGGGGGCAGTGAGGTCATGCCTACTCAGAGTCTGGCACACATGGCTGACTTCATGCTGGGCTGCTTTTCCCGGGACATACGTGTTGTCCGGATATTGGAGAACAAACTATACTGGGTCTTCGCACTCCTGGACCCCCGGTATAAAGATAACTTCTCCTCTTTTATTCCGGTAGAGGAGAGGACGAATCGATTACTGGAATACCAGAGGGAACTCTTGCAGAACATGATGCAGATTTTCCCACCCAGCATCGCTGGCGGCAGAGAGGAGAGTGTCTCCCAGAGTCTGACAACATCGATCAGGCCCACAGCCACCAGGGGAACACTCTCCAAGGTGTGGGACACGTTCATGTCACCCCCTCGTGCAACTTCCATCACTGCGGGGCCCGCTATCAGCAGGAGGGACAAGTATCGGCGGATGTTGCGGGACTACCTGGCAGACCACACCCCTGTCCTCCCCGATCCCTCGGCGACCTACACTTACTGGGTCTCCAAGTTGGACACGTGGCTGGAACTGTCCCTGTACGCCTTGAAGGTGCTTGCCTGCCCTGCCGCCAGCGTGCTATCAGAAAGGGTGTGTTCAGCGCAGCCGGGGGCATTATAACCGATAAGCGCAGCCTCCTGTCAACCGACAGTGCCGACAGGCTGACGCTAATCAAAATGAACAGCAAGTGGATTGACCCGGACTTTGCTTGTACAACAGTGGAAAGCAGCCAAGAGTGAAGTGCCATCTGTATGAAGTGCCATTTCCTCCTCCTCCTCCTCCTCCTCCTCCTTAACCGCCGTAGAATTGCTGTATTAATGAAAAAAATTATGGCTCACCTCTTAGGCTTAATACAATCAATTTTTAAGAGGTCTCAACTCTTGGGCCTCCACACAATTTTTAAAAGGTCTCAGCTCTTGGGCCTCCACACAATTTTTAAGAGGTCTCAGCTCTTGGGCCTCCACACAATAAGGGCTCTCAATGACTCTCTTGTCTTCTGGTAGCTGGTATATATGGTGGTAAATGCGATATTCTGAGCTTCTGGGGCCCTGCCTGCCTACATAAGAGCTATATACTGTTCAGCATAGTAGCCCTAATAAGGGCTCTTAATGACTCTCTTGTCTTCTGGTAGCTGGTATATATGGTGGTAAAAGCTATATTCTGAGCTTCTGGGGCCCTGCCTGCCTACATAGGATATGAGCTATATACTGTTCAGCGTAGTAGCCCTAATAAGGGCTCTTAAGGACTCTCTTGTCTTCTGGTAGCTGGTATATATGGTGGTAAAAGCTATATTCTGAGCTTCTGGGGCCCTGCCTGCCTACATAGGATATGAGCTATATACTGTTCAACATAGCAGCACTAATAAGGGATTAAGGACTCTCTTGTCTTCTGGTAGCTGGTATATATGGTGGTAAAAGCTATATTCTGAGCTTCTGGGGCCCTGCCTGCCTACATAGGATATGAGCTATATACTGTTCAACATAGCAGCACTAATAAGGGATTAAGGACTCTCTTGTCTTCTGGTAGCTGGTATATATGGTGGTAAAAGCTATATTCTGAGCTTCTGGGGCCCTGCCTGCCTACATAGGATATGAGCTATATACTGTTCAGCGTAGTAGCCCTAATAAGGGCTCTTAAGGACTCTCTTGTCTTCTGGTAGCTGGTATATATGGTGGTAAAAGCTATATTCTGAGCTTCTGGGGCCCTGCCTGCCTACATAGGATATGAGCTATATACTGTTCAACATAGCAGCACTAATAAGGGATTAAGGACTCTCTTGTCTTCTGGTAGCTGGTATATATGGTGGTAAAAGCTATATTCTGAGCTTCTGGGGCCCTGCCTGACTACATAGAATATGAGCTATATACTGTTCAGCGTAGTAGCCCTAATAAGGGCTCTTAAGGACTCTCTTGTCTTCTGGTAGCTGGTATATATGGTGGTAAAAGCTATATTCTGAGCTTCTGGGGCCCTGCCTGCCTACATAGGATATGAGCTATATACTGTTCAACATAGCAGCACTAATAAGGGATTAAGGACTCTCTTGTCTTCTGGTAGCTGGTATATATGGTGGTAAAAGCTATATTCTGAGCTTCTGGGGCCCTGCCTGACTACATAGGATATGAGCTATATACTGTTCAACATAGCAGCACTAATAAGGGATTAAGGACTCTCTTGTCTTCTGGTAGCTGGTATATATGGTGGTAAAAGCTATATTCTGAGCTTCTGGGGCCCTGCCTGACTACATAGAATATGAGCTATATACTGTTCAGCGTAGTAGCCCTAATAAGGGCTCTTAAGGACTCTCTTGTCTTCTGGTAGCTGGTATATATGGTGGTAAAAGCTATATTCTGAGCTTCTGGGGCCCTGCCTGCCTACATAGGATATGAGCTATATACTGTTCAGCGTAGTAGCCCTAATAAGGGCTCTTAAGGACTCTCTTGTCTTCTGGTAGCTGGTATATATGGTGGTAAAAGCTATATTCTGAGCTTCTGGGGCCCTGCCTGCCTACATAGGATATGAGCTATATACTGTTCAACATAGCAGCACTAATGAGGGATTAAGGACTCTCTTGTCTTCTGGTAGCTGGTATATATGGTGGTAAAAGCTATATTCTGAGCTTCTGGGGCCCTGCCTGCCTACATAGGATATGAGCTATATACTGTTCAACATAGCAGCACTAATAAGGGATTAAGGACTCTCTTGTCTTCTGGTAGCTGGTATATATGGTGGTAAAAGCTATATTCTGAGCTTCTGGGGCCCTGCCTGCCTACATAGGATATGAGCTATATACTGTTCAGCGTAGTAGCCCTAATAAGGGCTCTTAAGGACTCTCTTGTCTTCTGGTAGCTGGTATATATGGTGGTAAAAGCTATATTCTGAGCTTCTGGGGCCATGCCTGCCTACATAGGATATGAGCTATATACTGTTCAACATAGCAGCACTAATAAGGGATTAAGGACTCTCTTGTCTTCTGGTAGCTGGTATATATGGTGGTAAAAGCTATATTCTGAGCTTCTGGGGCCCTGCCTGACTACATAGGATATGAGCTATATACTGTTCAACATAGCAGCACTAATAAGGGATTAAGGACTCTCTTGTCTTCTGGTAGCTGGTATATATGGTGGTAAAAGCTATATTCTGAGCTTCTGGGGCCCTGCCTGACTACATAGAATATGAGCTATATACTGTTCAGCGTAGTAGCCCTAATAAGGGCTCTTAAGGACTCTCTTGTCTTCTGGTAGCTGGTATATATGGTGGTAAAAGCTATATTCTGAGCTTCTGGGGCCCTGCCTGCCTACATAGGATATGAGCTATATACTGGTCTGCGTAGTAGCCCTAATAAGGGCTCTTAAGGACTCTCTTGTCTTCTGGTAGCTGGTATATATGGTGGTAAAAGCTATATTCTGAGCTTCTGGGGCCCTGCCTGCCTACATAGGATATGAGCTATATACTGTTCAACATAGCAGCACTAATAAGGGATTAAGGACTCTCTTGTCTTCTGGTAGCTGGTATATATGGTGGTAAAAGCTATATTCTGAGCTTCTGGGGCCCTGCCTGCCTACATAGGATATGAGCTATATACTGTTCAACATAGCAGCACTAATAAGGGATTAAGGACTCTCTTGTCTTCTGGTAGCTGGTATATATGGTGGTAAAAGCTATATTCTGAGCTTCTGGGGCCCTGCCTGCCTACATAGGATATGAGCTATATACTGTTCAGCGTAGTAGCCCTAATAAGGGCTCTTAAGGACTCTCTTGTCTTCTGGTAGCTGGTATATATGGTGGTAAAAGCCAGTGGCGTTGCTAGGGCTGGTGTCACCCGGGGCGGTAGGAAATGGTGTCACCCCCCCCCCCAATGGTGTCACCCCCCCCCCCCCAATGGTGTCAACCCCCCCCCAAAGAAAACAAACAAAAAAAAAAGCATTTTTGCCGGCATGGTGGGAGCGGGCCGGCCGGTTCCGCGCTGACAGCGGAACCGGCCGGCCCGCTCTGCTGTCAGCGGAACCGGCCGGCCCGCTCCCACCATGCCGGCATTTTTAAAAAAAGCAAACACTTACCTACAGGTCCGGAGCGTGGAGGCCGGCGCCGCTCTCAGCTGTCATCTGAGGGCGCGTCATCAGAGGCGCCCTCTGATGACGCGCCCTCAGATGACAGCTGAGAGCGGCGCCGGCCTCCACGCTCCGGACCTGCAGGTAAGTGTCTCTATACCGAGGGGTGACCGGCCGAGAGGTGTCACCCTCTAGGTCTGGTGTCACCCGGGGCGGTCCGCCCCCCCCGCCCCCGGGTCGCTACGCCACTGGTAAAAGCTATATTCTGAGCTTCTGGGGCCCTGCCTGACTACATAGAATATGAGCTATATACTGTTCAGCGTAGTAGCCCTAATAAGGGCTCTTAAGGACTCTCTTGTCTTCTGGTAGCTGGTATATATGGTGGTAAAAGCTATATTCTGAGCTTCTGGGGCCCTGCCTGACTACATAGAATATGAGCTATATACTGTTCAGCGTAGTAGCCCTAATAAGGGCTCTTAAGGACTCTCTTGTCTTCTGGTAGCTGGTATATATGGTGGTAAAAGCTATATTCTGAGCTTCTGGGGCCCTGCCTGCCTACATAGGATATGAGCTATATACTGTTCAGCGTAGTAGCCCTAATAAGGGCTCTTAAGGACTCTCTTGTCTTCTGGTAGCTGGTATATATGGTGGTAAAAGCTATATTCTGAGCTTCTGGGGCCCTGCCTGACTACATAGAATATGAGCTATATACTGTTCAGCGTAGTAGCCCTAATAAGGGCTCTTAAGGACTCTCTTGTCTTCTGGTAGCTGGTATATATGGTGGTAAAAGCTATATTCTGAGCTTCTGGGGCCCTGCCTGACTACATAGAATATGAGCTATATACTGTTCAGCGTAGTAGCCCTAATAAGGGCTCTTAAGGACTCTCTTGTCTTCTGGTAGCTGGTATATATGGTGGTAAAAGCTATATTCTGAGCTTCTGGGGCCCTGCCTGACTACATAGAATATGAGCTATATACTGTTCAGCGTAGTAGCCCTAATAAGGGCTCTTAAGGACTCTCTTGTCTTCTGGTAGCTGGTATATATGGTGGTAAAAGCTATATTCTGAGCTTCTGGGGCCCTGCCTGCCTACATAGGATATGAGCTATATACTGTTCAGCGTAGTAGCCCTAATAAGGGCTCTTAAGGACTCTCTTGTCTTCTGGTAGCTGGTATATATGGTGGTAAAAGCTATATTCTGAGCTTCTGGGGCCCTGCCTGACTACATAGAATATGAGCTATATACTGTTCAGCGTAGTAGCCCTAATAAGGGCTCTTAAGGACTCTCTTGTCTTCTGGTAGCTGGTATATATGGTGGTAAAAGCTATATTCTGAGCTTCTGGGGCCCTGCCTGACTACATAGAATATGAGCTATATACTGTTCAGCGTAGTAGCCCTAATAAGGGCTCTTAAGGACTCTCTTGTCTTCTGGTAGCTGGTATATATGGTGGTAAAAGCTATATTCTGAGCTTCTGGGGCCCTGCCTGCCTACATAGGATATGAGCTATATACTGTTCAGCGTAGTAGCCCTAATAAGGGCTCTTAAGGACTCTCTTGTCTTCTGGTAGCTGGTATATATGGTGGTAAAAGCTATATTCTGAGCTTCTGGGGCCCTGCCTGACTACATAGAATATGAGCTATATACTGTTCAGCGTAGTAGCCCTAATAAGGGCTCTTAAGGACTCTCTTGTCTTCTGGTAGCTGGTATATATGGTGGTAAAAGCTATATTCTGAGCTTCTGGGGCCCTGCCTGCCTACATATGAGCCATATACCGTTCAGCGTAGTAGCCCTAATAAGGGCTCTTAATGACTCTCTTGTCTTCTGGTAGCTGGTATAGATGGTGGTAAAAGCGATATTCCGAGCTTCTGGGGCCCTGCCAGCGACAGCCTGTCTTTCCCTGCTGTGAGCGTCTGTCCCTTAGCAGTTCAAGCTGCTAATGCTGACGAAGAGGAAGTGCTGAGTTTTGTATATTCGAGGTCACATGGTTTTTCCAGCCAATGCGTGTAGACGCCGTTTTCGCGATGCCAGCGTCCTCCCAGGACCTGTCCCACCCCCCCTGCATGGTGATTGGTGTAAAAAACGCGCCAGGGAAGGTGGGAGGGGAAACGAATTGTGAGTGCACCATCGCCGCTGTACTCGATCGAAATCGAGTATGACGAACAGCGTAGTATTCGATCGAATACCGGCTCGGTCGAATACTACTCGCTCATCACTATTAATTATATAGAAGGTTACTTTATTTATTTCATTAATAATTATCACAATTTTATTGTTCAATGACACGATTAAAGGATTGTCCAACCTAAAACCTCTTGCTGAGTTTTACTGAAGTGGGTCTGGGTAGTGGAGCTCTGGACAAAAGGCAAGTATAGCAGTTTTTTTTCTCTGGCCGGACTATTGCATTATTTCTGTATAGCAGTAGTGTGTGCCCTAAGAATGTTTTCCACTGAGGGGAATTGGGGTGCCCCGGGGGGGGGGGGGGAAGCAAGTACTACATGAAATGGCTGGCATATGCAGCAGGACAGCTGACAGTAGTCAAGTGTGTGCTGCGGGAGCGTCAAGACCTGTGCCTGGAAGGAAGTCCTCTGGGCTTTCCCAGTTCAGTAATATAGTAGGAGATTGTTAAAGATTTGTCAACTGAGAGGCGTCTGTGATGTAAATATATTCAGCCTGTCGCCAGACCAGCTGGCAAATGATACTTGTCCAGTCTAAAAAAATAAAGCTTTATGCTCACCTTTTTTCCCTACAGAAGATTGCTCCTAGGGTGGCGCTAATTGCCTTACCTGAACACCAGATCAAGTCCTGTTCCACCCAGCAGGCACATCTACACTCTCAAATGGGCTCCAGCATTAGAGGGGGACCATAGGTGTTAGTATGACTGATGGCTAGGAGTTGTGCCCCATCAAAAATGTAGATGTGATGATAAGCCCAGTTTAGGAACGATCATTTATGGGATACAAGAGTAGTAGTAGCATTTTTCATGTTAGCCTGGACAATAACTTTAAGAGCCCCAACTGCCGTAGATTTCTAAAGCTGTGTTTACACCAGGTGAATGTGATAAAATGCAGAGGGCAAGGCTTTTCTGATTTCTGCAAAAAACACAATCGCTCTTCTGAAAGGGCACATATGCGTAGCATTACCAGGGAGCTTTATTTCAAAGTGCTAACGCCCTGCTATCAACTTGGTGTGAGCAAACCCTATGAGCACCAACTGGCATAGATGTCTGAGAGCCCCAACTGGAATAAATGTCTGAGAGCCCCAACTGGAATAAATGTCTGAGAGCCCCAACTGGAATAAATGTCTGAGAGCCCCAACTGGCATAGATGTCTGAGAGCCCCAACTGGAATAAATGTCTGAGAGCCTCAACTGGAATAAATGTCTGAGAGCCCCAACTGGAATAAATGTCTGAGAGCCCCAACTGCCATAGACGTCTAAGAGCCCCAACTACCATAGACGTCTGAGAGCCCAAACTACCATAGAAGTATGAGAGTCCAAACTGGCATAGAAGTCTGAGAGCCCCAACTGGAATAAATGTCTGAGAGCCCCAACTGCCATAGACGTCTGAGAGCCCCAACTACCATAGAAGCCTGAGAGCCCCAACTACCATAATCGTCTGAGAGCCCAAACTACCATAGAAGACTGACAGCCCCAACTGGCATAGATGTCTGAGAGCCCAAATTGCCATAGATGACTGAGAGCCCCAACTGGCATAGGTTGCTGAGATTCCCTTCTGATGGCTCGGAGCCCAACCTGGCATAGTTGTCTGAGATCACAACCTGGCACAGATGTCTGAGAGCCCCAGTTGGCATTGAAGTCTAAGAGCACCAATTGGCATAGGTGTCTGAGAGGCCTAACTGAAAAAGATGTCTGAGAGCACCAACTGGCATAGATGTCTGAGAGCCCCAACAGAAATAGATGTCTGAGAGCACCAACTGGCATAGATGTCTAAGAGCCCCAACTGGCATAGATGTCTGAGAGCCCCAACTGAAATAGATGTCTGAGAGCACCAACTGGCATAGATGTCTGAGAGCCCCACGTGGCATAGATATCTGAGAGCCTCAGCTGGAACAGGTGTCTGAGAGCCCCAACTGTCATAGATGTCTGAGAGTCCCAACTTGAATAGATGGCTGAGGACCCCAAATGACATAGATGTCTGCGAGCTCCGATTGGCATAGTTGTCTGAAAGCCTCAACTTGCATAGATGTCTGAAGGCCTCAACTGACATATATGTTTGTGAGCCCCAACTGCCATAGAAGTCTGGGAGCACAAACTGACATAGGTGTCTGAGAACCCCAACTGCCATATACTGTATAGTTACAAAGTTACATAGTTAATATGGTTGAAAAAAAAATCCAAAATATCCATCAAGTTCAACCAAGGTTGTTGGGGTAGGGGAAGGTTTTTTTTATTTTATTTTTTGTTTTTTACTGACAACAGCTAATAGTAACTGTTAGTGTTATTTTCTTCTAAATAAGCATACAATCCTTTTTTGATGCTCCTTTGGTTGATGCTGTAACAAGCTTCTGTGGGAGGCTATTCCACAGATTTATAGTTCTTATGATAAAAAAGATTGTCGCCTCTGGAGAATGAATTTCTTTTTTACCAGTCGAAGGGAGTGACCCCTTGTCTTTAGGGAGAGAGGCTCTATCCTGTGATTCCATGCCTCTTTAAATGCATGATAATATCTTGGTGGCCTTGGAAGCAGCTGCTTGGCATTGCATGCTGTTGTTTAGCCAGTGATCTACCAGTACCCCCAGATCCTTCTCAACAAGTGTTTCTCCCAGTTTCTTCCCCCCGAGGATATATGTGGCCATCAGGTTGTTATACCCCAAGTCCATGACTTTACATTTCTCCACATTGAACTTCATTTGTCAAGTGGATGCCCAGACACTCAAAGTGTCCAAGTCAGTCTGAAGCTTGTGAACATCTTCAATAGACTGCACTGTGCTACATATCTTTGTGTCATCTGCAAAAATAGAGACAGTGCATTTCATTCCATCTTCTATGCAGTTTATAAACAAGTTGAATAAAAGTGGGCCCAGCACTGAACCCTGGGGTACACCGCTTACAACTGGTAACCATTCAGAGTAGGTATCATTAACAACAATTCTCTGCACACGATCCTTCATCCAGTTTTCAATCCCGTTACAAACTGTATTTTCTAATCTTGAAAATCTCAATTTCCCCAATAAGCGTCTATGGGGGACAGCGTCAAATGCTTTTGCAAAATCTAGAAAAACTATATCTACAGCCGCCCCTCTGTCCAGGCTTCTACTCACCTCCTCATAGAAGCCAATAAGGTTAGTCTGGCAGCTTCTGCCCTTAATTAAACCGTGTTGGTTGTCACTTATAATATTATGGATAGTTATATATTTGTGTATATAACTTAATAGCCCCTCAAGTAGTTTTCCCACAATGGATGTTAAGCTAACAGGTCTGTAATTGCCCGGAGAAGACCTAGAGCCCTTTTTAAAACATTTGCACATGTGCCTTGTGCCAATCTATTGGCACTATACCAGTGAGTCTGGTCCTGCAGTGTAATTCACATTTAAATGATCCCGTTTTTCTTGGATGGTATCCATGTTTAGCTTGTTAAGTATTATACTTGGGCTATTGCTATCAGTGGCATCTCCTGTGTTGGCTCTTTGCTCCTCTCTTGTGTACACAGAGCTAAGGAATCCATTTAATAGCTCCGGCTTCTCTTCATCCCCAGTGACCATTTCCCTATTATCATTAATTTGGGCACCTAACTGTTCTGATTCAGTTTTCTTTGAATTTATATATTTAAAAAAATGTTTAGAGTTTGTTTTGCTTTCTTTAGCCACATCTCTTTCATTTTGTGCTTTCACCAACCTTATTTCTTTCTTACATACTTCATTTACTAATTTAGACTTTCCAAGGGTTACAGCTGAAAGTTCAGCCTTGTAATGCTTAAATGCCCTTTTCTTGTTCTTTATTGCCCTTTTAACCACAGGTGTCAGCCATGAGGGGTTTAATTTTAGCCGCTTATATTTGTTACCCATAGAAATAAATTTTGCAACATTGGTACTTACAATTGATTTATAGCACTCCCATTTGGCATCTGTATCCTTATTCCTGAACAGATGCTTCCAGTCTATATCCTGGAGTGCGGCTTGAGCCTGGGGAAGTTGACCTTCCAAAAATTCTGTGTTTTTGCCCTCGCAGACAGAAAAATCTTTCTTACAGTTTATGTTAAATACAATTATATTTTGGTCACTGTTACCAAGATTTCCATGGACTGTTACTGTCCCTATCAGGTCATCATTATTTGATATTACCAAATCTAAAAGAGCATCACCCCTAGTAGGTGCCTCCATGAACTGATTCATATAGTTTTCTTGTAGCAAGCTGAGGAATGCTCTCCCCCTTGTAGCAGAAGCAGAACCATGTCTCCGGTCAATTCATGGGCCTCATCACCACCACTGTACCAGCCTGTGAAGCCCGCTCTGTTTATGCAGCTGACCCTATATTTCCTCATTTATGTTTGGGGGCCTATAGATTACACCAAATTGATTTTTAACATTGTTTACACCGCCCCGCACTTCCACCCACAAGGATTCTACATCTTCACAATCCTCACAAGAGGGCCCCAACTGGCAAATGCTTCTGAAAGACCCAAGCATATACTTCTGAGAACTTCTAGCTGCAGACTACAGATGATAGCTACCGGTACCAGGAGGCATTTCCAGTGGGTCTAACGCTTCAACTTAAACTGGACCAACAGCCTGGCACAGTTGGAAAAGAAAGGTAGCGGCCATTTTGGAGCTTCCTGTCCCAGCTGACATAACTGAAATGCACAGTAAGAGGAAGCCCAGCAGCACTTCCTGTTTGCAGGTGGCCTGCAAGCCCATAAGTGGCCATCTTGTTTTTAAAATGTATCCCAGCAGGCGTTAGAAACAGGTAAATGATTTTTTATGTGCAGCAATCTAAATTGACTGGGGAGAGATGCATATGAGCACTGTTTGTTGTGTTGGCCTGATTTAATTCACTTTTGACTGTTGGTCTGCTTTAACACATCTTACCTATAGAGACTTCAAAGCCTTTCAACCGACATAAAGCCTCCAAGGAATCGAAATCAACCCCACAGACAGGGTATTTTTGCATGGGATGTCACTACACAGGTCTGTTCTGGAATAGCAGTGCTCAGAATTGAAGAATAAAAGATAATTCTACTCCATAAAAGAGGTTTGATCATAATAAAATGTAACTTAGGGGTTTATTCATCAAGGGATAGCGGCAGGTAGTGCCTTGTAAGCGGTGGGCAGCATCTGGTGAATGGCGGGCGCTGTACGCAATGCCACATTTATCAAAGCGATTTCGGTGAGCGACTCTAACAGCGTCATGTAGCGTCTGATTCATCATCACAGACGGCTCAGCTTATACCGCCGCCGCATTGTATTGCATCATGTATTAATACATATATCAGACATTATTTACATGGATACCATTGCATATTATGCTCCCTGGTCTTTCTTATTCACTTTTCATTCTCACAGAATCTTTTTAGTGGGCAGACATGTTTCGCCTGTTTATTCGGCTTTCTCCACGCCCTTATTTTGGAAAAAGGGGAGCAATGAAATATGAATTAATTAATTTTTCTATTGTACATGATTATTAATTTCATAGATTAAATAAATAAAATATATATACCTCAAAGAAAATCCATAAGTGCATGGTTTGTTTATGTCGATAGTGATTAGTGCATACATTATTCACTAGCCTTAGATTTCCCCCAGAGAAATGTGGCTCAAACACCGTTTATGTATAAGGTCATCAAATGCTGGCCCTTTAAGACAATTCATGTACTATTCAGTCCAATGTAGTATACAAATATTGTGTTTATTAATAATTTCCAAAGATACGTCTGCAATGCATCTTATTTAGTAAATGTACCTGTTCATAGCTTTGTGAAAGCTTCCAATGGGCAGCTAATAATGGATCAGTTTGAAAAGTAATCCTGGGGTGAGCGCTGGAAGGAATTAGCAAAGTTGTAACAAAGTAATTTTGGTTGCCATCCAAGGGCTAATATAGTGTGTGTAGGGGGGAGTTTTAAAAAGACGCCACAACTGCAGAGGAAGCGTGGCTCACGCACTTAAAGGTACAGTCTTGCTATTATGCCATTTAACCCTACACACCAGCTGCAGATTCATGCAGCACTGGTCGGCCTGTGCGCCTCCGGGTGCGGCGGATTTGGTAATCCATTTCCAACACAAGAAAAGAAAAGCAATTATAAATAAATGCCTACCTTCTGCATGAGTTACATCTGTCATGCAATAGCTATGTACTTACTAGGGAAATGGATTCCGAAAAAGCGCCGCGACGGGACATGTGCGGCCGTTTCAGGTCCGACCAATGCTGCATGATCTGCGTGTGGGTGAAGGTGGTGTACGTCTGATGTTGGATATGGGCAATGATCTCCAGGGCGACGGTGCGCTTCTCAAAAGAGTTGGGCAGGAGTTTGGGCTTCGCAAAACACAAAATAAAGCTAGGTTTTAGTTAAAACTGCATACAAATATCTGTCAACAATCGATCATTTGACTAAATGACATTAACAGACACATTTGTAGCCTAATACAATCCTTTAAGCTGGCCTCGGTGTTGGTTTTCACATGTGGGCCCTCACTTCGGTTTGGCACAGAGTTTTAGACACTTTTTAAACAATCCGTTTCTTCATGCTCTTCCTTAAGGGCTAGGCATGCATTTAGATGGCAAATCCAAGGCATTAAAAGACACTTACAAGCATAATGATCTCTTCTTGTTGGCGGGTGAAGATTGTGGGTGCCATCTTGCCTCTTGCTGCAGCAGATAAATAATGCCCCTGCGGTTTCCGGGTTCCGCATGGCCGGACGAACGGCCGTACGCACGTCCGTACGCACGCGTACGCGTAGCGTGAGACCCCGCCAATCTTATTTAAAGGGTCCTGGACATACAGCTCATTCTCTTTCAGAGTCCATGAGCATTGGCACCTAAAAAAGCACCACAAAAAGCAGGAAAGGAGGCCACCAGCAAACAGGCAGCCAAACGGCAGGAGCCTGCTGAAGGGCCCAAGACTGGGTCCCAGATGACCAAAGCAAAGTTGCGGCCAACCCAGCACAACTACCCAAAAAAAGGAGGCAGCTGGAAAAAGCAAGCCACAGGCCAAAAAGCCAACCTCAACGGAGGGCAAAAAAGGGACCAAGAGGGTGCGAAGCCCCAGCCCCCCAAGGTCACCATCACCTCACCCACGTGGCTACCATGGCAAGACAACCAAAAGGAGACACCGTGAAAGAAGCCCCACCAGTTCAACCTCCCCATCAACAACATCCGCACGGGGCCACAAGGCTCATGCCAAGAGGGCAAGGCACAGGGCCAGAAGTCCGAGTTCGCCCTCCCCACCCGCACGGGTGTCAAAATCATCGGACAGGAGGGAAAGGCACAGGGCCAGAAGTCCAAGTTCGCCCTCCCCACCCGCACGGGTGTCCAAATCAGCGGGCAAGAGGGCAAGGCACAGGCCCCGAAGCCCAAGCTCTGGGTCACCCCTGGACCGGCCATCTACCTCCAAGGGGCATGGGTATTCTAAGGGCCCAAAGAGGCACCGGGCCCCAAGCACGACTTCATCCACAACACCCTCTCCTGCTCGGCCACATTTGGCACCGGCACAGGTGGAAAGGCACTCTCCATATGCCACAGCTACGCCTGCTAGTTCATTGGCCACCCAGCCAAGAACCCCAAGTCCATATCCAAGTCCAGTTCAATCAGAAGCCAGCCACCTGTCCTACATTTCTCCCCAACACAGCCAGGCCAGAATGTCCCCCGATTTGCCGCCAACCACTGATGAGCCAGAACTAGCAACAGGGCGCACATTGCACCGAGGCCACTTGAGTGGCAGGTTTGGTGAGGCCCAAACTCTGGCATTGGCTAGTGGCCTCACCTTGTATTATGATGAGCTATATGGGCACAGATCCAAAGCTACAAGCAAGCAGCGGAAAGCGGAGATTTTGGAGCAGCTCACCAGACAGGTCAATGCAGCGGGGGAAGAGCTCAAAGATGTGGAGCAGATACAAAGGAAAATATCGGACCTAAAGTATGCAGCACGGAAGAAAGAAAATTAACGGCGTAATTACAGGTACATATATACTTTGTGGATTTGGCTTCGTCTTGTATTGCAAACATTTAGCTAAATGTGTGAAACTCTCTTTTTCAGCTTACAAACTGGCGGCGGATTCCCCACCAAACTGCAATTTACCCGAGCTGAGGAGATGCTGGGCCTGCTACATCCTGTGGCCTTAGAGGGACACTCGGCCCGACAGGACACGGACATCCCTACTATTCCTGACGGTTAGTAATGTTAGTGTGTATGTGAAATGTGATCAACGTGTAAAATTAGGCACAAACCCATATATTAACACATGCCCCTAGGGTGTGCCTTGTAGTGGAGGTAACAATTTAAACAGGCTGTGTTATGTGTGGCGACTCATCATTTGCTTTTTTCCTTGGCCATACATTATTTGGGAGCGACTTGAGGAATACTATTGAGATTAGCAAAGGACTGCCTGTTATGTATTTAAAGTCAATTACATACAACACTTCCATCTTTATCTGTAGCCAATTTGGGTTTGAGCTGTGCTTTGCTCAGAAAGACTTGATCTGGGGTGCT
Organism: Gastrophryne carolinensis; assembly: GCA_027917425.1. NCBI lineage: Eukaryota > Metazoa > Chordata > Amphibia > Anura > Microhylidae > Gastrophryne > Gastrophryne carolinensis. The sequence goes on from CM051235.1 coordinate 224,714,598, forward strand.
TGAAAGTTTGACCTAGAAAGAATGTGGGCTTTTAGGGATGTGTGAGGCCTCAGAACAGCCAGTACATGCATGTTTATTTTGGTTAAGGAGACCAATGTGTATGTAGTTGTTGACTAATACATCTAACAGATAATGACATTCATAGTCAAGTTACACTTGGTCTGTTGGGGGAGTTGCCATTCATGCATGGGCTTGTTTTAGTGAACCATATGTGTTAATACACATCAGCAATGCCTAGTTGTGTGTTAACATGCCTTCTTTTCCCCAATGCAGCCCAGCATCATCCCTCAGCTAGTGGGGAATCCTCTGCCAGTTTTACCATGCCGTCTACTTCCATGCTGCCTCGGACCCAGGATCAGATATATACGGTAAGTGTCTCCCCTGGGACAGAATCAGCAACTGTCCCAACATGTTTCTACACCAAATCCTCAGCAGCAGAGTGAAGCTGGCTGCATGCTGCCAGCCCATCGTGGGCAGCATGCAGAGACTGAGCCGACAGTCCCCAGTGTTAGCTCTGCTGCTGAGGATTTGCCAAGCAGACCTGTGGCTGTTGGTGGACCTAGAGGCACATCATCTGCACACCCCCAAACCCGGGAAATTGGGAGGTGTAGTCGACTACGTTGCCCACTTGCCCAGGGGAGGGGCGCGTCGATGATGGAGTCAGCATGGCACCATGAGAGGCGGCTATTTCGCCTACAAAATCAAGGAAACCACGAGCATCTTCATGGGCAATTAGAAACATTAAACAACACTTTAAACTCCATGCTGACTGAATTTAGGTCCAACAACAGCCACATGGCCACCTTATCCAATTATTACAGTGCCATGCTTGAGGAAGTTCGAAATAGTAACAGCCACATGGCCACCTTAACTAACAATCTCAGTGCCATGATTGCTGAATTTCGAACTTCCAATAGAAACATGTTGGAACAGTTGCAGATTCTGAATGTCACCCAGGCCCAGGTGAGGGCCCACCTCCAAGGGCCCTACCCTGGGCTTTATGGGCATCCCCCATATTAATGTGTATTTGGCCTGTATATGCTCCACATCTTTGCTCTACATCCCCACTGTATTGACCTGTCTGGTGAGCCCTACCAATATACCCTTTTCGTATGGCTTTGCTTGTTTGCTTTGGATTTGCGCCCATATAGCTCATTAGAGTGCTGAGGTAGCCCACTAGCCAATGCCAGAGGTGAAGCCTCAATGAACCTGCCACTCAAGCTGTTGCACTGCATGCTTGTGGCGAATTACATTGGTTCTGGCTCCTCCTGTTTGTAGGCATGATTGGGGGACATTCTGGGCTGGCAAACTATTACCTTGATCCCTGGCTGAGATTGAACTGGACTTGGATTGGGACTGGGGGTTCTTGTTTGGGTGGCCCACTGAGTAACAGGTGTAGATGTGGCATAGGTTTGGCTGCTTTACACCTGTGCCTGTGGCAAATGTGGCCAAGCAGGAGAGGGTGTGTCTGTGGGCCTATTTGTTTGCTGCACAATGTGGACATGGCAATGCTTGTCACCTATGTTTTTGTAATTTTCATTTGTCAGAAACTTTGCACAGGAGTGCCTTACTTTAAAACTCCTGCCTCTGGGCAATTGCTATGTGGCCTAAATTGCCTAAACTTTCATTTGTGTTTTGCCCATGTATTTTATGCAACTATGGGAGTGACCATCAACTCCAATGTTTGCTTTGGAAATAAACTACCTAAAATTGTAATTAACCAATTAACCTGTTGTGGACTAAGTTTATGCCTTTATGTTTTTGGGGAATAAAGATGACTTAAAGTAGGCAACAAATTTGAAACATCCAAAAAAAAATTCTAAAATCATGTGTGAGATTCTTTGTAATTATTTCTTTACTGTTTGTAAAAGTAACAAACAAACATATAAACACAAAGGTCCAAAAACACAATTAACAAAAAATCAAGGGACAAAACAAACAAAGGAAACACAAATTAAGCAAAATGTGTCTCAATTAAATTAGACCGCACTGCTTGGGCAGACGCACTCGGTGGGCCACGATAGTCCTCGTCTGGGTCATCGGTGGGTGGAGAGGGGGGCCAAATCCACATACCGGGGGACACGCTGCAATATAGCAAAATTATGCAACACAGCACAGGCCATTATAATATCTATGACCTTTTTGGGGTCATACTGAAGTGCTTCCCCCGGTATGGTCCAAGCATCGGAAGCGGGTCTTCAACAGGCCAAACGCCCTCTCCACCACAGCCCTGGTCTTCCTGTGCGCCCTATTATATGCCTCCTCGGCTGCATTCTGGGGCCGGATGATGGGCGTCAACAGCCACGGAAGGAGTGGATAGCCGGAATCACCTGACAAAATGTATTATAAAAAACATAAATTACACATTCAGAAATAAATGGAATCCCCAAAACGGGCCATCAACATTACTAAGAGCCTAGGTGACATTTGCTACACAGCATGAGAATACATAGTCATCCCCACTGTATTGACCTGTCTGGTGAGCCCTACCAATATACCCTTTTGGTATGGCTTTGCTTGTTTGCTTTGGATTTGCGCCCATATAGCTCATTAGAGTGCTGAGGTAGCCCACTAGCCAATGCCGGAGGTGAAGCCTCAATGAACCTGCCACTCAAGCTGTTGCACTGCATGCTTGTGGCGAATTACATTGGTTCTGGCTCCTCCTGTTTGTAGGCATGATTGGGGGACATTCTGGGCTGGCAAACTATTACCTTGATCCCTGGCTGAGATTGAACTGGACTTGGATTGGGACTGGGGGTTCTTGTTTGGGTGGCCCACTGAGTAACAGGTGTAGATGTGGCATAGGTTTGGCTGCTTTACACCTGTGCCTGTGGCAAATGTGGCCAAGCAGGAGAGGGTGTGTCTGTGGGCCTATTTGTTTGCTGCACAATGTGGACATGGCAATGCTTGTCACCTATGTTTTTGTAATTTTCATTTGTCAGAAACTTTGCACAGGAGTGCCTTACTTTAAAACTCCTGCCTCTGGGCAATTGCTATGTGGCCTAAATTGCCTAAACTTTCATTTGTGTTTTGCCCATGTATTTTATGCAACTATGGGAGTGACCATCAACTCCAATGTTTGCTTTGGAAATAAACTACCTAAAATTGTAATTAACCAATTAACCTGTTGTGGACTAAGTTTATGCCTTTATGTTTTTGGGGAATAAAGATGACTTAAAGTAGGCAACAAATTTGAAACATCCAAAAAAAAATTCTAAAATCATGTGTGAGATTCTTTGTAATTATTTCTTTACTGTTTGTAAAAGTAACAAACAAACATATAAACACAAAGGTCCAAAAACACAATTAACAAAAAATCAAGGGACAAAACAAACAAAGGAAACACAAATTAAGCAAAATGTGTCTCAATTAAATTAGACCGCACTGCTTGGGCAGACGCACTCGGTGGGCCACGATAGTCCTCGTCTGGGTCATCGGTGGGTGGAGAGGGGGGCCAAATCCACATACCGGGGGACACGCTGCAATATAGCAAAATTATGCAACACAGCACAGGCCATTATAATATCTATGACCTTTTTGGGGTCATACTGAAGTGCTCCCCCGGTATGGTCCAAGCATCGGAAGCAGGTCTTCAACAGGCCAAACGCCCTCTCCACCACAGCCCTGGTCTTCCTGTGCGCCCTATTATATGCCTCCTCGGCTGCATTCTGGGGCCGGATGATGGGCGTCAACAGCCACGGAAGGAGTGGATAGCCGGAATCACCTGACAAAATGTATTATAAAAAACATAAATTACACATTCAGAAATAAATGGAATCCCCAAAACGGGCCATCAACATTACTAAGAGCCTAGGTGACATTTGCTACACAGCATGAGAATACATAGTGCACAGGCCAAAAAAAATTAAAAAACATCAAATAGATGTGGGAACAAATTAAACATCCAAGATGGCGGGTGAGGGCCATTCAGCCAGACTGCTAACAGGTATTGGTTTCGGACTGTGCTGCTCAGCATTCTTGGATGTCTTAACTTTTCTGGACCCTGCATCTGCTTGGTATGAGTCCAAAACAGCTCTAACCCGCCCCCTGCACTTTATCCCGCTCTCCTCTACTCAGTAAGTGTAATGCATCTAATCAAAGATGGCGCAGACCCTATTATAAATTCAAGGACATAATTTAAGCAGAGCGTGTGGGAGACTCATTCTTACTTTAATCTAAATTCCATTTCTGCAGTTTGCTAATGCAGGACTAACATTTGGCAAGGCTTTGTTGCTTGAAAAATCTAATGGTTAAGGTCGTGTTTCACATGTAAACAAGGTGTTCAAATAGGCATAGTTTCATACATGGGACACAAATTAAATTCACAGCCATACATATAAAAAAAAGGACGTTATTGACGTCAACTTACCAAGGAGCCATCCACTGGAAAATTCCCCAGACTCAAACCGACCGTACAATCCAGATCTGCGAAGAATGTAGGCATCATGGGATGAGCCTGGGAACCCGACGAGCAGACTTAGAGGCCGATTCATTAATAGCGGCAGGTAGCGACAGTTGAGCGACTGTAGCAGTATTTTCACAGCGCCCGCTAGTAGTCGCTGTGCTTGGCCGTTGTTCGGTTGTTAAAGTGGACCAACACCGAGAGGTGATCGGCCCGGAAATCTATAAGATTCCCGGGCCGATCACCTCCCACCCCGCGGGACATCCGAGATCGGGATGTCCCGCGGGGTGAAACCCCCCAAAAAAACCCCAAACACCTTACCTGATCTTCCTCCCTCGCGCCCCTGTAGGCGTGCTCGCGCCCGCGCCGGCCGTCTGCGAATGGCCGGCGGGGGCGCGCGCGCACGCCGAAAGTGACGCGAGGGAGGCGGCGGCGGCGGCAGCCGCTTGGACGTTCCTGATCCCCGCCTGGACGTTGGCGGGGATTGGACCGTCCAGTCACGTGGGAGCGGGGACAGGTAAGATTTTGGGGCTTTCTGGGGGGTTTCACACAGCGGGGCACCCCCGATCGGGGTGCCCCGCCGAAGTGGACCAAAACCCAGGATAGTCAAAATCCTGGGTGTTGGTCCACTTTAATAGCGACTCAGTCGGTGTGCAGTAATGTTGAATACGGGGTTAGGAGTCGCTATTTGACAGGTTCCGCAATGTATGGGTGCGCATGATAGGGACTGGTCAGAGCGACCGGCTCCCACCATATTCATCAAAAAATCACGCTCCAAAAATTCAAGCGCTGTGAAATGCATGTTTAAACCCCAGAGCGCCGGCGGCGATGTGTTAAAAGTAGTTTTTTAACCCCCAAACCACCATATTTTTGGAAACCAAAAAAAAAAAATTTAAGAATTTAGTAATATGAATACAATAATATCAGACCTGTAATATCAATTCTGCACAATTTTTTTTTTTTTTTTTTACCTTAAAAAAATTATCTAACATGGCAAAAGTGGTCACAGAATTTTTCACATTGAAAAAAAAAAAAAAACATTAATAACAATTAATTATGAATATTTAAAGATTGTTCCATTGAAATGCATTGGAGAGTGCCAGGTAGCGAGAGGTCATACCTGTCGCTGTTCAAGGTCAGACGCTGGCGCTGTGGGCTGAGGCTTGAATAATGATGAATGAGTGGCTATCTGGCGCTATCTCAGTCGCTAAGCAGGATCGGTTTGATAAATGTGTGATTGTGGTGGGGAGCCGGCGTTCTCGTGGCGGTGCCCGTCATTACCGGTCGCTCACCAGTCGCTACCTGTCGCTATTCCTTCATAAATAAGGGCCTAAGGAACCGCATGTCCGGAGCCACCACTGCTTGGACATTCATTGAGTGGCCCATTTTGCAGTTCCTGGGATAAAAAAAAACAACAAAAACATTATAAAGGGAAGGAAAACTAGGGAAACACTAACTAATCACACCCTAAGCAAATGCTGTGGCCCAATTAAAATAGCAATAAACAAGTACATAAGTATTTTGTTTAGCCAAAAAGAATATGTATGTTTGAAAAAGGAAAGATTAACTTTCCAGTGTCTATTTCAGGTACACATTAAAATGTTTCTTTGGTGAACACATGTGACATTTATATGCAACTAAATACGGTCCATGGTTCCACAGGGACTCTTTACAAGGGGATAAATTACGAGGAGGGATAAATTGCAAGGAGGGATCACTTACAAGGAGGGAATAATTACAAGTAGGAAATAATTACAAGGAGGGATTATGTAAAAGGAGAGATAACTTACAAGGAGGGATAAATTACACAGAGGGATTATTTAAAATAAGGGAAGTATTTTAAAGGATGGATAACTTACAAGGAGGGATTAATTACAAGGAGGGAATAATTCTAAGAAGGGACATTTTACAAGGAGGGGCTTTTTGATTTTTTGGGGACAAAAAAAAAAAGGAATACCTGCCTGTAGATATACACGTCGACTGCCGGGCATGTCGGCGATGTTATAAAATGCCAGCTTAATCGCGTTTCTGGCTACCATGTCGTCAGGAAAACAAATATATTTGCGAGTAATGGTAGCCATGCCTTCCAAAAACTTGGATAGCGCCAAGCATCTTGGTCATACCTGAAATTGCTTGCCCCTTCCTTGTGGTGCGGGCTAACCATGGCCGCAGCTCACTATACAATTTATGGAGGGAAGGGGGCATTAAGTCTGGTGAGCTTGAACAGCTCAACGTCATGCATTCCATGCGTCGCCGGTGCAGTCTGGCCTCTGACCTCCGGACGATCTCAATGCCAAGGAGCTGCAGATCCTCATGCTCCTCAAATACACTAGAGTCATCCATAGCTGCTAGTCTCGAGGTCAAAATGGTCCCGTAAGAGGATCGCAAAGGAAACGGTTTTATAGGGTGGTGGTCCGTCGGCAATCAGCTCTCTGAATGAGACGCAAGCCCATAGCAATAACGTAAGTTATCTGAACGAACGAAAAATATCAGCTTTGGTTTGGAAAATGACCCGAACTAACGCAAATGATCCGATTTGCTTTCGTTCATCGAACGTTCGTACGAATGAAAAATGAACGAAAAAGAGCAAAAAAATGTCTAACACACAAACACTTTCACAGACAGCTACGGAAGTGCAGACGAATGTGCCTCTGAATCGAGCCTATAGTGAGAAATCAGCCAAGAATACTTCCAACTCCTTCTGGGGTCACCTTTTTAAAATATTAGCAAGGGGTCCAGGTCTAAGAAGGTTGTGTTTAGTACAATATAATTCACTGCAATATCTAGAATAATAAAAAAGGATTTGCCATTGTTGTCACTTGATGCCCAGCTTGAGGAGGTGGGGTCCCAGGGAGTGAGTATTGTGAGCAGAAGAGATGAGCCTGCGCCACCTGTTTTCTTCCAAACCCACCACATAAAATTAGTTCGTTCTATGGGTCCTGACCCTTGTGGTGCAGCTTGTTGCCATAGATAGCTTCGTTGACAAGGGACAAAACATTGGGTCTTTTGTAAAAAAACACACGTACAAGATTAATTGATTAATTGCAGCTCTTCCAAAGTAGTCTACTTGATTTCTTGCTCTAAATGTAAAGTGCAATATGTGGGTTGCACTAAACAGCAGCTCAAGCGAAGGTTTAATGAGCATTTATATGGCAGCAGCAAGCTCCAATTAATGAATTTATCTAATGTGTCTAAGCCCTTTAACATTGTTCATGGCCCTTTTCATGTTCTTAGCGCTAATACAGAGTTAAGAACACACATGTTATTATTATTAAGTCATTGGTATATGTTTGTTGTTTCAGTTATTTATTTTTGACTATTTTTAACATACTTTATATTGATGCCTATTGTGATTTCATTCTATCTGAATGTTGGCCAGATTTGTTTTTAGACATTTAGCCAAATTTCAGTTTATTTGTTAGCATGTTTATAGTCAGTGAAAACATAACAATTAGCCTTAAAGTGAACCTTCACCCTGAATAAAAGCCTATCTTGTATGTTTCTCCCACCCCCTAGATACAGATAGCCCACATTAAAAATCATCCTACCTGCGCCTTTTTTATTTTAACCTTTAAACATCCAAGATGGCAGCCTCTGGACTCTCAGGCTGCCTGCAGACAGGAAGTTTCTTCTGACTGTGCCACTCTGCATTCTGGGATTGCTGACCCCAGCTCTGCTCTGTCTGTGCAAAGCACAGCTTTAACCCCACCCCCTGTGCTTTTCACCACTCTCCTCAGTAAGTGATGCTTCTGAGGCAAGATGGTGGCGCCCGTATCCCAAAGTCCTAAACAGAGTTGAAGCCCAGTGGGGGAAAGTAAGCGAATGAAAAAACGTACAATAGTTAGATGCTGGGGAATAGTTTTTAAGGGTTTGGGCGTTTTAATAAATGATGCTGAAGGTTCGGTTTAAATGTAATATGTGTTTAGTTTGTTATCCATAACTTGATTATAAGGCAAGAAGGTTGCATTCTAGGCCTGTTCAGGCAAAAATGTATAAGAGTTCATATATTTTGTTGCCTCTGATTTATATGACTACCTATGCTTATATAGTTCTGCTTTGCATTGCCCCCCATCTTGGCAGTAGAATCTAAGCGCACCCCCCTGTTCTCTTCTCCTCCCTGTTTAGGAGGAGGCTTGGACGGGAGGCACAATTTTGCAGTATGATGTGCTACAGTTCTTCTGGTCTTTGAAACACGTGGTCACCCTTGTCTTACACTTACGGCGTATGCAGTAACCCATAACTGGCTGCTTTTGCATTCTAGGCTGGGCATGCATCTCTGCTGAACTACTGAGAGCACGGCAGTGGCGTGGTGCATAAGGGAGGAACAGTAAGCTTTGAACCAATGGGTACATTTTACTTATTATTTATATAGGGGTAACAATTTGACAATCCAACTATGACTAAGGACCTGATAGATATCTGAAACGCGTAGGATCATCTGTTTGTTTTGCACCATGCAAGCCTTTTGATGTTTTTAAATCACTTTTATCATTTTGTATATTTTTAAGGAAGATGCCAGCATTTCTGTGCCTTATTGGAGTACTTCTCTGGTGCACAATAGTCAGAAGATACTTTTCACGTTAACAGATTTCCTTTCCTGCAAGAGAATCATTTTTACTATATTTCATTTTTGTATTTGTATTTTAAGTTTGAGTCTTAACAGGGGCAAAAATAAAAATGTTCTAATTAAAAAAAGAGTTTTCTCAGTCAGCCATTGTGATGCTGTCTGAGTGCAGAGAGGCTAGAAAATATCTTATTAATGTCGCTCAATAGCTTGCCACTTTATGGGAAATAAAGGTCACACATACAACTCACAAATCATTGATTATCTAGTGTGTATACACAATATTAAAGAGTGGTTTGTCATAAGGGTTGTGACGTATAAATGTTGATCAATAGTAGATCTCGAGTGGCCATAAAGGACATATGTATAGCATACAGAGCACTGGTTATCTGGTGTGCATATACCCTGGTACTGAGTGGTTAATAATATGGAAAGCATTTAAATGTTGCGTAATAGAAACCTAATTGACCATAAAGCTGATGCAGAATAGATTACACAGGTTATATGGTGTTTATATTGTTACAAAATGGTTAAGAGTTACTTTTTAATAATGATGTCAATGAAATACTTGCAGAAGAAAAGACGAGAAAGATAAGAGGGAAGCCATTATAGTAGAATGTGAGGGGCATGAATGGTGAATATCTCAGAGAACGCATGAACATGGCTCATTATTCTGTGTGTAGGGTGTTTAACTGAAAGCGGAAATCCTCTTTATCACAAGTCATGGTCGGGTTTGAACTCTCAAAAGACTGGAGATTCAGCAATCAGCCCAGCATTTGCCAGATTATTGGTTGGGTATATTTGCCAGATTGTATTTTGTAACAAGTTTGCAGCAGGTCAAGGATAACGCCCAGTGATTATCCTGGCGAGGGTTACTGTCCTGGAGGACAGGTCATTAATAACTGCCACACTCCTCAGCCAACAGGCAGCCCCACAGCTCGGGGCCAGTACGATGGCGGCCGCCAGACAGTCAGCTGAGATGATGCGATGCAGATGGGGCTGCTGTCATTATAATTTATTCATATTATGAAATGATCTCTATTTATTTTCTCTTTCAACACCTCTTAAGTCCTTTAGTGGGATTTGGGTCATGGACCAAGGCAGTCTCTGCTGAAACTCTATTAAAAAGTAGAGGAGATCAGATGCAAGACAAAGCTATGGCTGCATGTGGATTGTCACAATAGGATCGATTCATAGTCGTGTGCCTGTAAACCCCAAACCAAACGCTAATGATTCCACATGCGCCTAGGCGACTGATTCATGGTTTGTGTGCATGCAAAATTCCTCTTCTAATGCCTTCCACGCGAAATTCTGCTGTTTTGAAGCGCAAATTGCCCTGCCCCATGCATTTCTGGCTGGCTAAGCCCTTAACTGGTCCCGATGGCCCCCCCATATTTCTCCCCTTTCTATACTGTTTCGATATTGCGATTTTGTGTCTCCAGCATCTGTGTTTTAGGAGAATCTCTATTCTCCAAATCAGATTGTATTCCCCGTCAGGTGACTTGGGTGACAGGAATACATTCAGAAATGTAGAATAGAGTTTCGCCTAGACACAGAAGCTGGAGAGACAAAATCGCAATATCAAAACAGTAAAGAAAGGGGAAAAAATTGTAGGTGTCGTAGATGTATAGGTGCTTATTTCTCCTTATTTTTAGGTGTCATGTTTTATTGTGGATATCCTGATTCCAGGTCACCTCCAGTGTTGTTTTTCCAAATTATTTGTCTCAAATGCTCTTTTTCCCTCTCCCTCCCGACCCTGTTGGTTTTGCATATTAGTGCTTAATAATTGTGCTACTGTTTTTTTTTTCTTTTTCTATTTTAAATTGTGCGGCCCACCTCTTTGGTGTTTTTATCATTACACATTTTGCAATGTGTACGTTGGACAACTTTTAACCATTTTTCTTTATCTCCAAAAACCAAAAAAAGCGTCAAAATCAGGAAAAAAAAACTTGACACTTTCATTGCTAAAAAACATGCTTGTATTAGGAATTAAATAAGCCTGTTAGTCAGTGAAGTCGGCAGCTTACTCCAGCTTTTTGATAGAGGAAAAACACTCTCGAAATTGACACATTTGTGCCTGCTTTTTGCCCCTCTAAGCAACCCATAAATCAGTTGCCAGTTTGCGCTTGCGGAAAATAACAGACGCAAGTTTCTGCTTTGGCACACATTTCCACTTTGAAAAATGCACTATAAATTTTAACAACCATGAATCTACTTTGTACAGCGCTACGGAAGTTGATGGCGCTATATAAATAAACAATAATAATCAGGAGGAGGCCTGAGCATGATTTGTTGTTCAAAAAAAATGTGCGCAAATGCACAGGCGCACTACCGTGAATCATGCCTAATGTATCCTCTCTTTCAGCATAAAATGATATAACATGGTAAGAAAAAAGCAGAGGATTGCCGATGTAGCTCAGGTAATAGAGGGTTGGTGTGGGTGAGTGTTTATCCTCTACTTGATGAGCCAAGCAAATATATTCCTCCAATAGGTTGCAGCTCTTCTTAAGGTGTACTGCGAATCAAAATAGACCCCCCCAGAACATCCCATAAAGAGCCTGAAATTGTGCAAAATACTCCTCCCACAGCAAACTTTTATTGTTCACTGACGGCCATATGGCAATGCCCAAGTATTGCAGAAGTACAGACACCTCAAGTTATTTTGTCTGATCATAGGCTTGTGTTCAGCTTTAAACAGACAAGTATTTAAAATTAGGGTGTCCAGGGGGTGAGAATATGAAGCCATTCATAAGGCTAACAAAATACAGGCTACTCACCTTTACCAACTCAGCAGCAAATAACTCTAGTTCTGTCCCTTTGGAGAGAATCAAAACTCGCACAGGATGCTTGGCTGCCCCGGGGGCATCCTTCTTTGGGATGTCCCTCAGGCCGAAACCCCTAAGTTTGCACTTTACCCAGGGCTCTACTGGCCAGCTGCCAGCTATTTAAAGCAATCCGCTGCCAGCATCACTGCATGCACTCACTTGAGTGGGGGTTATCCATTTGGGGGGGGGGGTGTTACCCATTAAGAAGATTGTGTCCAGTCACAGCCTTTCTCTTAGTGTCCCGGAATTGAGTCAGCAGCTCTATTCTCCTCGTGATAACAAGGAGAGGTACTGCACTGTGAATAGAGATATTTCCCCACTCAGGGGGGTTGATTCAGAGCGGCCCGAGTTTGCAATCTCAATCAGGTTTTTACGACAAAAACACATTCACGCCCATTTTCCTCCCTCGCTAGTCTGTAAAACTTTTGTCTGTGAGAATTTTCTTTTTTTGTGTGATTTTTCTTTCGGCTGCGACAGTTCCAGGGTGATTCAGGGGGTGTTTTTGGAGGGGAAAATTAGTTGAGAACACTTTTTTCTTGCTGGCAGTTCATGTTGCCAAAAATACCCCTAGGCCCCTCCCCTCCTGTGACATTATTAGTGACATAGGGGAGATTCTATGGAGGCCCCGCCTCTTAGTATAAAAGGCATCTTGTGAAGCTATGATATTTTTTATATATTTTGTTCCCAAAGAAATTGTAAAAAATCTTATACAATCACTGTATATAGGATGATCCCTTTTGTTTGACTCTTAATTAATATGCAGCATGGTGGGAAACCCCCTTTGTTCTTTGAAGACTGGTTTTCTGTAGCTTCAGTTTCAGGTGTGCATTTGTATGCAAATTATGCTGGCTACCTGTGATAGATTCATCTGGGCTAGAGTATCACCTTGGGCCAATCAGAGATCACCAGCGGATTTCAAATGGAACAAAGGGTCCACCTGATAAAAACAGTAGACTGGAGAGAGAGTAGAGAGATTCTTTTGAAGGGCAGCTGCAGAAAGGATGTGCTGGCAGGACTGACTAGATGACAGACAAATGGACGATGATGAGATTGCCTTGGGGTAGAGGGACCTGCATTGTGAAGCCAAATACAGCAGCCATCTTGTTTGGAGATTGGACGTGGCCTGTTAATATCTGCTTGGAACCAATTAAAACAGATGAGTAATCTGTTTTAATATATATAAGCTTTTGCCTTGTTAGGCTTTCTATGTTTTAACACCGATTGGAGTATTTATTTTTATTTTTTGCAAGGTATAAAAAAAACTCTAAAGTGCATCATTTTCCCTTGGAGATTACTGGCAAATGAACTGTTTAGACAAACGAGGCGTAATTTTAGAGATATACATGTATTTGAGCTCTTAAGTTTCCTTATATATTTGAGGGCTGCAAATATACTCAAATTTTAGATAAATTACGCCCCAAGCAAGGCCCCCACATACTCGCTGGGTAGCAAAAATGGAAAAAGGAGGGACCCAAGTCCTCCCTTAATCCAGGTGGCGGTGGGAGGCGTCACTCCTGACCCCCCCCCCCACCACCGTCACAAGAAGATGGCGAACGGGGCAAAGGAGAGCCCCAAAGAGCAGCAGAGACTGCCGGGGGACCCTGGCGTAGGAGGAAGAGGATGTTGCTCAATGCTGGAATGAATAAAAGAAGATGGGACTGGTGAGAAGTTAAAGTAGACCTTCACCCTGAATAAGAGCTTGACTAAAAACTTAAACTATATTAGTTATGGATGCTAGAGAATATTTTTATAAATGTTTGGGCTTTTCATTAAATTATGCTGAAGGTTCGGTTTAAAGGATGTCTATTGTGAAACTGTGTAATATTAAAAAATCCATATAAACACATCGGCCAATGAGAGGAGGGGTCACTTATACACCCGAACTGAATGAAACTTCTGCCAAGCTTGTAGGTAGCCTTAAGTGTATCAGGGGTGACAGAGCCTGTCCCTGTCCTTTCAGTAACACAAAGAAATAAGCCCGGCTGCATATTTCTTGCTTCCAGGTTTATCCAGCATATTTGTATGGATTTTTATCGCAATAGTGCTCCTTGACATTGAGATTATTAAACTTTATTGTGTGTTGTTTTTTTTTTTTTACAATTGGGGTAAATTGGTAGAGCCTCGAACCCATACCAAAGAGAATAAGGGCTAGTAATTTGCAGGGCAGGGGGTGCACAGGGCTGCTTCTGTGCCCTGGGTTACAAGCCCTTATGCCTGGTGCCCGGGCTGGCTGCATTTTGGATGGGCCCAAATTAAAAAATATATAACATTTATAAGTAAAATAAACAAAAATGCAAGCCCAGCTGTCAGTTTCATTGATTAATTTAAAAGTCACCTGTCAGTTTCATTGATTAAATTAAAGCCACCTGTCAGTTTCAATGATTAAATTAAAGCCACCTGTCAAGCGGTGGGTTGCCAGAAAATCTCGCACGGGGAGCTGCATGCTGTGTTTCCCTGCGAGATTTTCGGCAACGGCTCTGAATCAACCCCTTAGTCTTTAAAGAGATATTCCAGACAAATGATTTAATTAGGCTGCTTTCTGCTTGCACCATGCTGGCTGTCAGGGGCTGAATCTTTCCATAACCAGCACTTTGCATTCCCTGACAAACCCTATTGAACTTGTTGAGTCATCATACATAGTCTCAGGGACTTTCACAGTCTCACAGCAGCAGATCATGTTTGGGGAGTTCACTTGGGCATATCAAGAAATCTAAAGCAGCAGCTGAATGAAAGATGCCACAGCCAGCATGGGAGAACAGAAAGCAAGCTACATTAATATTTTGCCTGGAATGTCCCTCTGAAGCTCACCTGTGGCCCATATTAAAATGGACCAACAGCATGGCACAGTTGGAAAAGAAAGGTAGCGGCCATTTTGGAGCTTCCTCTCCCAGCATTTCAGCCATGCTGCTGCCTGGATTCAACTGTCAAGCCCAGCAGCACTTCCTGCCCTGGGGAGGGATGCATATGTGCACTGTTTGTTGTGTTGGTCTGGTTTAAGTCATTATGACTGTTGGTCCGCTTTAAATATATATATATACTGTACTCACCGAACTTCTGAGTGTAGTGGCTTTACTAAAAAAACACATCTTCATGAATAAATTAGAACTGTATGGTGATCTGAAATGATACAGTAGTTGTTGCGGCAGCCAGCAAAAGAGCCTGCTCCCGAATGACAGAGGGAAGGAGCATACGCTGGGCAAGGCAAAGGAAGCACATGTTACAGAAAATCGAAGGATCAGCTGACCTAGGGTAAGGTGAGTATATGTCTTTTATATGACTGTATATGGGCTTTAGGGAGTTAAAGTTCTGTAGTGAAAAAGACATCCAGCCTATGAGGAGGTTTGTGCGGAGGGTATTATCAGTTGTAGTTGTTGGTCGTTGTGTATATTTGCATTGCGTCCATGTTTTGGGCACCTTTGGGATATTTGTTGCACATTTGCAATAACAATCTGAGCAGGTGATCGTGTTGATCGCATAGCGGAGCAGGACAGCACGGGACAGTGTGATAAGAGCGGTTGTGCAAGCTCAAAATTAGGAGCAGCGTGTTTTTTGCACACACCATCAGGTGACCGGCTTGTTTTTTATTTTCCTGAATTGGGTGCCAGTGTGCAAAAAATTTCCACTTCCAGGCAACATTCTGTCTTGATGGCTCTGCCAGTGTTAAAGGGACACTACCCTCCAAAAAAACAGGAACTGGCTCCAAAGTCAGGGGACCAATCATGCCTAAGGGGTTATTCATTAAAATGTGACACTTCTCGCACATCCTTTACAACCTTTAGCGAATACCCTGTTAGTGTCTCGCAAATCCTTTACAACCTTTAGTGAATACCCTGTTAGTGTCCCGCAAATCCTTTACAACCTTTAGTGAATACTCTGTTAGTGTCTCGCAAATCCTTTACAACCTTTAGTGAATACCCTGTTAGTGTCCCGCAAATCCTTTACAAACTTTAGTGAATACCCTGATAGTGTCTCACAAATCCTTTACAACCTTTAGTGAATACCCTGTTAGTGTCCTGCCAAATCCTTTACAACCTTTAGTGAATACCCTGTTAGTGTCTCACAAATCCTTTACAACCTTTAGTGAATACCCTGTTAGTGTCCCGCAAATCCTTTACAACCTTTAGTGAATACCCTGTTAGTGTCTCACAAATCCTTTACAACCTTTAGTGAATACCCTGTTAGTGTCCTGCCAAATCCTTTACAACCTTTAGTGAATATCCTGTTAGTGTCTCACAAATCCTTTACAACCTGTAGCGAATACCCTGTTAGTGTCCCGCAAATCCTTTACAACCTTTAGTGAATACCCTGTTAGTGTCTCGCAAATCCTTTACAACCTTTAGTGAATACCCTGTTAGTGTCCCGCAAATCCTTTACAACCTTTAGTGAATACCCTGTTAGTGTCCCGCAAATCCTTTACAACCTTTAGTGAATACCCTGTTAGTGTCCCGCAAATCCTTTACAACCTTTAGCGAATACCCTGTTAGTGTCCCGCAAATCCTTTACAACCTTTAGCGAATACCCTGTTAGTGTCTCGCAAATCCTTTACAACCTTTAGTGAATACCCTGTTAGTGTCCTGCAAATCCTTTACAACCTTTAGTGAATACCCTGTTAGTGCCCCGCAAATCCTTTACAACCTTTAGTGAATACCCTGTTAGTGTCCCGCAAATCCTTTACAACCTTTAGTGAATACCCTGTTAGTGTCCCGCAAATCCTTTACAACCTTTAGTGAATACCCTGTTAGTGTCCCGCAAATCCTTTACAACCTTTAGTGAATACCCTCCACTTCTTAGAATCAGCCTTTGATCGCTTGTCAGATTGGATCCAACCAAGTTCCATGGATCACATAGAACAATCGCACCCCACACAAGCCAATCCATCCCATTGTTCAACATTAGATGCCACCATATATTAGGTCGCCCTTAATAACTTACCACCCAACATACCCACTGTGCATGTGCGGGCTCTGGCCCAATCAGCACTGTGCACCATATATAATAATACACAGCACAGAGAGCTCCAGCTTAGGGAGTATGCATGGTCTCTCTGCAGACTGAGGCACGCTCCTGCCCCCGCCTATCTGACTGGCTGTGTTCAGTAGCCTGCCTCAGCTACAGAGCAAACATGGTGTTGGAGCCCTGAAAAGGTGAGTGGTTTTTCAGGCAATCTGGGGCATTCTGAATCGGCATGCCTCAGGGGGACCGAAATAGACCCCCTGGAGTCTTTTAGACTTTTAGACTCCAGGGCCAATTTCTATGGTGGTTGATCCACTTAAAGGGAAAGTCCACTTTTGATGGCATTTTTGAGTGTATTTTTTGTGTCAAAAGTACCGCTCCTCATATAGTCGAAACGTTGAGGGTCCGAGTATCTTTCCACCTGGTGCTACAGCCTGCTAGCCTGCTTCTTGCCTACTACATTGTAAGCCTCCATATACTTACCTTTTCCGCATATGGCATCTAATAGGATGAATTGAGGGTTGTCCATCACTACCTCTATCGACAATTCTTCCATTACTGAGCACTACAGCCATCTCTTTCAGAAACTCTGATTAACCCATTGAGGTACTCTGCATGTACTTTGGTCTCCCTCTATGCTGGCAATAGTACCTGCGATTTTCTACAACAAGCAGTCCACTCTTTTCCCTGTACTGTGTTATTTCTGTATGTATTACTTGTACATATAATGTGTATATACACTATGAAATTGTTATTTTTCACTTAATTGTGTAACTACCTTCACCAGCATTAGTAACCTGGCCTGCATTGGTGAATGTGATGTATGTTGGGCGCTCTAAAACCAGTACAGTGAGCGAGAGGTAACGCCAGCTCAGTGCGACCGACTCTCGGTGCTCCACACCATACTTATCAAAAAAGGAGACACACACAGTGCTCTAAATCTGGTCGCTATTGCATAGAGCGGCAGATGCTGTGTGATTAAAGTCTGTTTTTGAACACATATCCACCAGTAACAAAGCAAAAACACATGGAATGACATTGTTTTAGCACTGTGACATTAACACTTTAGTGCCAGACCTGTAATGACAATTCTGCATAAAAATTTAAAAAGTCAAAAAAGTTTGTAAAAATGTTTGTTTGCAGCCAGGAGAGTTCACACAATGATTTGAGCAAAAGATCAAAAATGTCAAACTGTTTAAATATAAGCAAATGAACGGCCATTGAAATGTATGGGAGAGCGACAGTGATCGAAAGGTAATACCTGGCACTCTGGAAGCCAGAGCACCGGCGCTATATGCTGAGCGCTACATGGCACTATTAGAGTCGCTCACCAGATTCGCTTTCATAAATGTGGTTTTGCCTACAGCGCCCGGTGTACAGCAGATGCTGCCTGCCGCCATGAGGCACTACCTGGTGCTATCCCTTCTTAAATAACCCACTATGTGTCTGTGATGTGTGTGTCTGGAACGAAACCCAGGGCGGCTTTGCCCAAATTGGGATGCCCTGCTGTGTGAAACCCCCAGATCACCAGTATCTGCTCATCCTTGATAGTAAGGGAGGGACGCAGTAGTGTATACTGTAGGCCAGTGGTGTACTGAGGCCAAAAATCAGCCCTGGATTTTACCAGCCCTTGGCCAACCTTGCTGGAGCCCCTCAACCATGATGCCGGGGATAAGCATTGGGGGTTGGGGTTCCCTCGCTTGTGGGTACAGTGGAGCTGGGTACAGAGTGATTAGAGGGAAAGTAAGGGGGCAGAGATTAAATGAAAGCATTAAAAGCAGCAGCATTGTCCTGGGTCTCCCTATGGCCAGTCCGCCCCTGCTGTAGGCAGTGTACTGTATATAACAGTTGTAGTGTAACCCCCAGGAGCACAGCTTATATAATGTGTACATTACACAACCATGCATACAACAACCTAAAAGAATTATATAATGAGAAGGGAGAAACATTTACAACATTCTATGTAACGTACAGAGCATACTGTACTTTCTTTTGTGTTCTCTTTTATATGTTTCCTTCTATTCTCTGTTCAAGCGTTTTGTTTCCTCTAGTACACAATACAGGTTTGCTCTTTGCACATGCATGGTTCTTATTTATGAGGAATTCCGTTACTTGCTGTATGCTGCAAGATTTTCAGTTACTCATTTATTTTTCTCTCTCTTTTCTGCCCTTCATGTTGGAACATTCTATGAGCTTCTCCAGCGGCTGTCAGAGAAACACGAGGAACTAGAATTGGCTGAATGTTGCTGCTATATCAGGGGCCCTTGAGACGAGGAACATGCGAAAGGCGTCATGCTCAGCTTTGCTAGAAGCAAAATTATTTTATTTACATTAAAGATAAAGCTTCAACATACAAAATGATCTGAAACCTTTCAATTTATGAGCAGGGGGCTGTACAATCAGTTAAAAGGTGTTTTAATAAAAGGCCCGGCCACAACCGCTGATCAAATTACAGCAGTAGGTGGAGGTTATGCCCTCTTATTGCACAGCTGTGCAAGTATTAAAGGGGCCACAGCACTCAAACCAGTTAGCTTGCTGACCAGCCTACAATCTGTCTCTAAACTAGGTTAAAAACAGGGGGCTCGGTCACACACATCTGCAGAAGTATGCTTAAGCTGCACCACCAGCGCCAAGGTGCCCCTGTGGGGTGCAGACCAGCGCCAAGGTGCCCCTGTGGGGTGCAGTCCTAACTCTAGTACTAATTCTAGTCTCTAAGAGCCCCATTTGGGACATACAATGCAATAGATAAATTGGGAGCAGGCTTACCTGAGGTTGCCCTAAACCTCAAGTGCAAGCCATGGGGTGGAAGGGTCAAAGACCTTGCAATACAGCCTAGACCCCACACTCCATGTGCTTGCACAAATTCAAAAGAAACAAAAAGGGGGTGGCAGCCGCTCAGACCATTTTATAACTAACCAGGGAGGTGCACATTAGCAGGGCAATTAGAATACAAAAGTCTTAAAGGGGCCACAGCACTCAAACCAGTTAGCTTGCTGACCAACCTACAATCTGTCTCTAAACTAGGTTAAAAACAGGGGGCTCGGTCACACACATCTGCAGAAGTATGCTTAAGCTGCACCACCAGCGCCAAGGTGCCCCTGTGGGATGCAGACCAGCGCCAAGGTGCCCCTGTGAGGTGCAGTCCTAACTCTAGTACTAATTCTAGTCTCTAAGAGCCCCATTTGGGACATACAATGCAATAGATAAATTGAGAGCAGGCTTACCTGAGGTTGCCCTAAATTTCAAGTGCAAGCCATGGGGTGGAAGGGTCAAAGACCTTGCAATACAGCCTAGACCCCACACACCATGTGCTTGCACAAATTCAAAAGAAACAAAAGGGGGGTGGCAGCCGCTCAGACCATTTTATAACTAACCAGGGAGGTGCACATTAGCAGGGCAATTAGAATACAAAAGTCTTAAAGGGGCCACAGCACTCAAACCAGTTAGCTATGCAAGTAGACCTCCAATCAAAAAACAAAAAGTGAGGGTCTAATAACAGCCTTGTCTCTGGGTTATCTTGGTTTGGGAAGCCCTGCTCCTTAACCATAGCTTGGCAGCTCAAAATCATGCTTTAAAACTCACCACTTGGTATTCCTGGGCTATAACAGTTACAGCCCACACATTTGTGGGGTTGGCACTTTTGTGCCACATGTGTATGGTTGCCACCTAGTCGGGTCAGCACTTACCGATCAGGAGCCACCCCAGCAAAGTGAATGCTTATATTCATTCTTCTGGAGGCCAGCCACAGTTTGGCTTAAACAGGTAAATGTAACTCATCTGCTGCTCCAGGTTCCTTTCCTCTGTAATTTTCAAGTAAACAGAGACTGGTTAAAATCACCTATACTCTAAATTACCTATGTATTCAAATTAAACCTAGCAGTGAGCACATTATCAACTCCAACCACCTCATTGTCATGATGCCGAGCAGCCAGCATTATCTATAATTACTGTATGTATACTTTTAGCCATAGGTCCACTTTCAGTAAAGTAAAAGGGAGGTAAAGTATCCTGCAAAAAGCGGTGTATCTTTTTCCCCTTCAAGCCCTAATGTGGAGCACAGCCATGGAGGCCAGTAGGGCTGCAAAAAGAATCGGCAAACACCAAGAGGGTTTGGATGATCATGTCATCTTATTGTCATGTCTGGACTTTGGAGTTGTCATTAAAATGGGTGCTAATCCTTGGGATATAAACCCATAATAAGTGTAAGGCAGGGTTTTTTTCTATAGGCAGGGTAGATTTTCCATTTAAGTCCCTACTGCAATTACCATAAGGATTGGGCATATGGAGTTCCAAGAGAATCACCTAAGATGAATTTGCATTGGAATGGCATGTCAAGAAACTTAAATAGACACTTAAATGGGGAGTTTGTGTCACGGTGGATGATCTGACCCTATTCCAGCGGGTGCATCTGTACATAATTGCACCTCTTGGATTTCCCTGCTCGGCATGTGCAAAGGCAGCCTTTAAATGGAGGCCTATGGCACCTGCAGATCATCCTGAAGGATGCTCGTCTCCTGTTCTATGTGGGGAGTTCTGCACATGCATGATATGCCCTTCCTGGGTGCCTAAGTCCCTTTAAAGGGGGCCTGCAGCACTAGGAAGTTGTCTGCAGATTTTCTTGGAGTGACCCTTGCCTATGTTCCTGTGTGACTTGCTCTTTTGACTTTCAGCTCTGAATTCTGGAACTTAGATTACGAGCCCCATTCTGGCTCTGATCCCCTAGCTTTGGACACTGACCTCTCTCTGGCTCTCGCCCCTTTGCTTGGATGACTACCTGTTTTGGCTCTCTGAACTTCGGCGCTGGATTATGGCTTTCCCTGGCTCTAGAGTCTCTGGCTTCCCTGCATCAGCTTCCCTGAAAGCAGCATTGTGATGTCAAAACATTGGACAAGACGATCAAAGGGGGGGTTGGGGTGTCAACAATCAACTTGTATGGGGCACAGAAAAGAATGATAGCAAATCTGGTAAACACTTGTGTAAGCACATTGTCAGTGCCAAACCTATAAAACTCCTAACCTCCAAAGAGACAAAGAGGGACACCTAAACACTGTCTAAAAGGAAGACAGTTGAGGAGTAAAGAGAGAAAGAAGGGTCTGGGTCCCAAATAGGGACAGTCTCTCTAAATGTTTTTGTAATTATTGCATAGGCTTCCTTTTGGTGTAACAAGGTTCTATCAATATAAACACCAAAATTCACTGTCTTCCTCAGGGGCACATATAGGTTCAATGATGTGCAATGTTGGAGATATAACAGACTTAGCTTAGTATGTGATCTGCATCTATATTGTCAGATTAATGCAGTTTACCTTTATGACGGTAAATGGCGCTGTTACATATAACTAGTATAGTCTCTGTTGTATATTCTCTGCTGCATGTTGTGTTTCCTGTACATTAAGGTGATCTCTATGATTTCTTCTTCCTGTCTATGTTATCCATCATGTAAGGTGACTTCATGCTCCAGTCAGTTCATGTTACACCACAAATGTCTATCTGCACCCAGCACTCACACTCTGCAATAGGTAATGGGCCCAGTGACCGAACTAAGCCCCAGAGATCGGATAAAGCCAGCGAGGCTGGTGCAGAGATCGAAATGAAGCTTCAACAGAGACATCTCCTGTATACAAGTAATACTGTACTTATATTTAAAAGAGAGAATGGCCAGCAGCTCAGAGCTTAAACTCTCAGTGACCAAGCTGAACAATGACAATTATCAACTATGGAAGTTTAAAGTGAAAATGCTATTATCCAGAGATGACTTGTGGAAGTTTATCGCTACAGAGAGGCCACAGGACAATAATCAGGACTGGGACAGGAAAAACAGACAGGCATGAGCCACCAGTAGCTTACTAGTAGATGAGGATCAGCTTATTCACATACACAGTAAGAATACAGCATAAGACATGCTGGATGTACTGAAAAGACTGCATGAGACATCCAGTTTAAACAGCAAGGTGTTTCTGCTGAGGAAACTTTGGATGATCATTTGCATTACCTCAACACAGTGAAGGAAAAGGTGAGACTATGCACCCATAAACAAAGCAATGACTGCATACACATATGGCACAGACGTTTAGGTCACAGACACCCAGAATGCATACAAGAACTACAAAACAGGAATATGACTAAGGGTCTAACAGTAAACTCCTGTCCAGTTACTGTCAACTGTGTGAATGTTGAATCCAAAGCTACAAAAGCAAAACTTCCTAAAGTCAGTCAGAATACAGCTTCCTGACTACTTGACCTAATTTACAGTGATGTATGTGGTCCCCTAAACAGACCTATACCTGGAGGCAACATAGTGACTTTCATAGATGACTATTCAAGTGACACAGTCACTCACTTAATGCAAAACAAAAGCAAAGTTCTTGACAAATTACAGGTCTATTTGTAAAGTAGCAAGTTTCAGAGGAAACTTCTCATACTTCAGATTGATAATGGAGGTGAAATCACAGGACACAAAGTACAAGAGTACAGAAAGAACTCTGACTGAAATGATCAGACTCTGGACTACCACAAAAATACTGGGGTGAGGCAGCAATGACAGCCATTTTGTTGAATACAGTGTACAAAGAAAGACACTTGAGGCTTACAAAGAAGATGGGTTTAACAGACTAAGCCTCAACTGTTAAGAAGAGGTGTTGGAGATACAAGAGACTTCACTTACTATGTGATCTGCATCTTTATTTAAAGTGGACCAACACCCTCCCATGATCGGCCCGGGAATCTATAAGATTCCCGGACCGATCAGACCCCTGACTGCGTGAAACCCCCCAGAAACCCCTAAATCCCTACCTTATCCATGATCCAGCGGCGCCCGCCGCCGCCTCCCGCACGTCCCTCTCGCAGGACGCGCACCCGCGCCGGCCGTTTGTGAATGGCCGGCGCGGGTGCGCGCCCTGAAAGAGTGACGCGCGGGATGCGGCGGCGGGCGCGCTCTTTTGTCCATCGCTTCCTCCCGCTTGTCCGTCGGATTGGCAGCGGCAGTCACGTGGGAGTGAGGAGAGGTGAGTTTTTCGGGGTTTCTGGGGGGTCTCACACAGCGGGGCACCCCCGATCACCCCCGAAGTGGACCAAAACCCAGGATAGTCAAAATCCTGGGTGTTGGTCCACTTTAAGTTTACATTTATGACAGTAAATGGCATTGTTACATATAACTATGTGTAGAGCTTGGGATGGGCTCAGCAGTGGGGCCAGGCCCGGGAATGTGGAACCAGCTTATCATTTGCCTCATCTGCTTTAGCAATGGAAATCTTTGTGATCGGCGCTGACAGCAGGAGCAGCAGGGAAGAAAAGGAGCAGGGGTACAAGGTGGAAGCTGGTTGTATGGAGCCATCGTGGCATGATTGGCCATCGAGGCCAATAATGCCTGCCACTGCTGCTGCCCTAGAAAACAGGATCTGTGGAGTCGGAGGTCTCCCGGCACCAGAATATGCTTCCCTATTGACTAGAGGAGTGGTTACCTCAGGTTGTGGAGTCAGCTTGCACATCCTAAAACAGCCAGGAGGCTTCTTTCTTTCAGATTATTCCAGCCATGCTGCTGTCTGGACTTTCCCCTGGTTATGATCATCTTGGAGCCCCCGGGAGGCGTCTTCCTTTCCCAGCATCTCAGCCATGCTGCTGCCATGACTTAACCGACATAACTCACAATCCGACAGGAAACCCAGAAGCACTTCCTCTTTGCAGGCTACTGGCAGATCAGTTTTTAGTTTTAGTGAATACTACAGGTTTGGTATTTTATGTATTAAACAGGACCTTCAGCATCATTTAATGAAAAACCCAATCCCTTAAAAAACTATTCCCCAACATCTAAAATTAATATATGTTCAGTTATAAGTCACTTGTGGATATGGGGACTGCCATCTTGCCTCAGAAGCACCACATACTGAGGAGAGGAGAAGGGGCAAAAGAGCAGGGAGCGGGTTATAGCTGTGCTTTGCACAGACAGAGCAGTGTCAGGAATAGGACAGCAATCCCAGGATGCAGAGCAGCACAGTCAGAAGACACTTCCGGTTTGCAGGCAGCCTGAGACTCCAAGGGCCACCATATGGGATGTTTAATGGCTCAGATAATGTGGTAGATGCAGGTAGGATGATTTTTAATGTGGGCAATCTGTATGTACAGGGTGGGAGAAACATATAAGATAGACTCTTATTCGGGGTGAAGGTCTGGTTTAAATATTCATCGAAGCTGCTTTGAGCTATTACTAAATGGAAAGACTAAAAAAGGCGAAAATAAAAAAACATTATTTTCTCCCTTTTCTTTTTAGTATGGCTGAATAAAACATACCGAATCGGCATGCCCCCCAAGGCAGGGAACAAGACTCGAGTTACACAGCACATGTGAGTTACCAGCAGTCTTCTGGTTTTAGGTCGAATTTAGGGTACGGGTCTGGTATCAGTCAGTATGCAGACCCAAACAAGTTCTAATCCTCCTCTCTCCAATTACTTCTCGGATAACAGATTTGTACTTTATGAGTTTTTTAAATTTAGCTTTCTACCTCTTTACTGCCTTTGAGGAAGCCACAAGTAATACAGTCAAAGGTTAACAGATAGTCGCCAACTTTTTAAACCAATGGCCAATTGAAGTCTTTTTTTCTGTATCAGGCCTAAAAGCATATGTATCATTTGTCAGCTGATCTGAGGACATTCCCCTAGAGCAGGGCAAACATGTTACATTGAGATACACTGGGTGCTAAATAATCATTACAGTGTATCACAAACTAACAGCCAATCAGTTGGAGGAGGAGGTGGAGTATATATTGTGAAACTATATTCAGCAAGTGTTAGTTGTACTTTAATTTTTCTCTTTGGCTTTAAACTTGCTGGCTGGCATTTAAAAAGAGGGATAGGACATATTAACTTAGCGGTTAATTAAGTACTTGGTAAACTGAGGAGTAGCCGGATATCCATTCCCCCTCAGCACGCCAGCTGCCTGTCGGCAGGTTTTTTATTAAAGCGAGTTATTTTCTAAAAAAGACAGAGAGATGAGGACATTTGGGGATGGATAGGAAAGGTGATGCTAGACCTTGCAGCTTATAAAGCTCCAGAGATATGCACCATCAACATGAAAAGTGGCCTGATAATAGGAAGCAAATGATCTGGTTTCTCCAGCAAGTCATGTGTGTCATAGGCTATAAATGTTTTTTAAATTGCAACACAAAAAGCAGCTAGTGTTTGTTTAATCCAAAACAATCCCCATTTATTAATGTAATCAGCACATTTAATGCACACAAATGTATTAAAAACTAACATAGACGCATTAAAGAGGACCAACACCCTCTGCGGCAGGGGTCTTGGTGGCCGCCGGATTGTTAGACCATTGTGTCGGGCTACGTTTGACGCTGTCCCAAACTGTTTTCTGTCTTTAAACTGAAGAAGAAATTGTCAAGATATCAAGGTTTACAGTTTCACCTTATGATTTATCTTTTGAAAAGTTTTGCTGGATCATGGAGTTCCATCATACCATAACTAGTTATTCAGTTGAGGATAAGAGGGGAAGGTTTTAAAAGTGTTAAAGTGGACCAAAACCTTTTGGTCCTTGTTACCAGGACACCACGAATTAGAATGCCCCACTGTGTGAAACCCCCCAGGTGCCCATGCACTCTTTCCCCAGTCCTACCGCGCATGTGTGGAGCATGCTTGGTTCCAGTCATCCAGCATTCTCCTGGCACAAATGGTGGCTCCTGTAGGGGGAAATTGCCATGTTAGAAGCTGTGATATTAATAGTAGTATTGTTGTTGTTATTATTATTATTATTTTATATTCTTATTTCTTTTTTTTTTTATGTGCTAATTGTATAGCATACATGTACAGAGTACATACAGTAGAACCATTCACATACATTCATGTCCCCAGTCCTCCAGGAATATAGGACGAAACCCTCCCTGGGGAGGAAGTGAAGGCACAAATTACTTTACTTTTTCCACCTCTGCAGCATGAGGGCATCTTGATTTGGGTTGTCCTGCTACATGTTCCCTTATTGCAAGCATGGGTACCTCCGTCCTCACCCTTCCTTGTATCATCAGCTTGTCAATCATTCAGTGACTCCCAGCTGGAGGGGCACACTTCTGAACCAGATTGGTCACCAGTAGTAATGGGCTTCAGATCCTGGCTGAAGCTAAATCCAACCCAGATCTTGACAGTTCAGTACAGTTTGCCCCATCTCCGATACCTGCAATAACTGAGTCAGATTATCTGTCATGCAACCTGCCAGTGCTGGCATGTGGCATGATGACCATCACTATGCATTGAACTGGTATAGGGGTTTTAAGTGGAGGAAAATTCCTGTGAATACCCCTCCATGTCCCTCTCCTCCAGTGATGTCATAAGCTAGGGGGATGCTAAGGAAGGAGGAAGGGCGGCTACAAAAGTGGTTCCCCACCAGCAGCAGGCCAGCACCCATCAAACTAGGAGGGAGCCCCCAACCCGGCAGACCTGCAGAGAGTACACCCCTGGCCAAAAAATGCAGTAATCGTGTGTTCTTTTTTTTATTTTAAAACTGGAATTTCTTTTTTTACTGTTTGTGAACTGGCAAGGGGTCCAAAGGATGGAAATAACAGTTCACATGTAGGTGGCCGGAGCTATGGTAATTTCTAAAACATGGAACACCATTCTAACGCTTTGGACAATTTTGCCACCTAACCTAGTGAAGTTTTTGTCATCAAAAACCCAGTGACTAGGGATATTGTACTGTATTTTTTAATAGTATGTTAAGGTCTAATGTGTTTAATATTGGTCCTATTTTTATACATCACCTCCATTACACAGGTTATTACTTTGTTTAAGAAACCTCCCGACTTCTCATTTAAACATTGGGGCCGATTCAGAGCCAGGTGAAAATTTACATCCAGTAGACAATGAAAGTCAATGGCTGTTTCTCTGCTAAAAAAAGGAGTGAGAATTCTCACCTGGCTCTGAATCGACCCTATTGTTTACACCAGGATCTGAAAAGTTGGCTCGTGAGATATTTCTAACTTTTGCTCCGTCAGAATGAGCAGACCAATAAAACAGCCAAAGAAAAACAAGTTAGTGAAAAAGAAAAACTGAATGGAATTCACAAAACAAGTTACTCTTCAGAGCAGCCCGGGATAAGAAGGGCAGGATAAACAGCTAAGGGTCATTGTAATGATTAACCTTAAAGGTCTGACGCCATGAGCCTCTCGGCAGATTCACCTGTTTGTTTGGATGAACTGTGACTAGAATGATTTTAACAGCTAGAAAACAGAAGAACTGAACAACAAGGGTACTGGTGCCTCTATTCTCTAGGTCAGAGGCATCCACTGATGACCCAGGTCTAAAGCTTGACCGAAACTATACCACAATCATTAAACATTTCCTGTGCATTTTAATCAATGTGTTCCATATGCAATTGACACCATAAAAAAACTCCATGTCTCCCTATATATGTGGTAGGTTCATCAAGACAGGCTGTAGGAAACCAGAAACTCTGAGGCCCAATTAAATATTTTTATTGCCTAATTCAAATGACTGAAGTTGCAAGCTTTCAAACCTATTAAGTGTTTTCTGCTTGAAGAAAATAGAATTGCTCAACTCATGGGCAAAAGGCAAGTAATGTAGTCTTGCCCCTCTAAAAGTAATTAGTTTAGGCTTATACCACACATGAGCAATGGCAAGTGGTCTACACTTGTCCCACTCATGGTCAATGGCAAGAGATATAGGCTTGTCCAGCTTATGGACAATGTCAAGTGATGTAGACTTGTCCCACTCATGGGCAACAGCAAGCAGCGTAGACTTGTCCTGTTTAGGGGCAACAACAAGCAGTGTAGACTTCTCCTGCTCTTGGGTAAAAGCCTATTCTGATTGCGTGCTCTGACTTCGAACTCCGCTAACTATCCGATTTGTCCTTGGCCCCAGCTCATCCTGACTACCCACTTTCACTTTGACCCCGGCTTCATGCGACTACTCTCTGCTCTGAGCAATCCATGTCTGGTGACGGTTATGGGCCCCTGGTTGTGCCTGCAGCCCAACCTGACACCCCTTGAGGGAGACCCCAGTGAAGGACGAGCCTGCCAGTAGGCTCCCTACTCCAGAACCTGTTTGCAGTGGAAGTACCATGTTCCAGTACTAGCCTGTTCCTGAGGCATACCTTGTTTGTTTATCACTGCTCACCTGTTCCTATCACATACTGTATACCAGTACTCACCTGCTCCTGCTGGTTTCTGTGTCCTGCTGCTCATCAGGTGTGGTAGCACCCTCATCTGTGGTAGCACACTCGAAAGGACCTTACTGCTGGTGATGGTCAAAAAAGACTCAGGTATATGACACAGTTAAATAAATGTTTTTGTTTAAAAGCTGCTATTGACAGATTTGCAGGTAAAACGTGCCTGAAGGGTGAATTCATAGAAACATAGAAGGTTGACGGCAGAATTCTGTAGATGAAATTCAAGTGGTGCAGCCTGTTTTTCTATTATTGCTGCATAAATGTAAGTAAGGTGTTGGAGTTTCCCGCCCCCTCAGGGGGAGTAGTAAAGATGCTCTTAATCTCATGTGCAAAAACCTCAGTTGTTTGAATAGTGACGTAAATTTGGCTCAGGTGTTACTAGACTTTACCTGAGGATATACACCAGAGCTCCAATCCTGAATGACGCAGTAACAGGGGTGGACTGGATACCACATTCAGCCAAGATGATTTTACTGGCCACAGCCAGACCATGACTAGCTCATAAGTTGCTGAGCTCTACCCTCTATGTGCATCCTAGACAGCCAATGAATATGCTCCGCGGCTGAGGCTATAACATTTCAGGGGCAGATCATTGTCAGGGGTTGATCTGGCCACTTTTTAAGTGATGATACAGATGCTTTAGTATTATTATTGTTGTTGTTTATATTGCGCCATCATCTTGCGTAGTGCTGTCAAGGTATAATTACAGACAAGGTAAAACATACTGTACAGGAACCAATATGAACTAGATGCTTTAAGCCAAGTGTTGTGAGTACAGAAGAAAATTGGAAAGAGGGCCCTCTCTTTGCGAGTTTCTAGTCTAAAGGATGGGGTTGGAGACGAAAGGGAGGGATCACAAGTGGTATAGCTTGAGTTTGGCGGCATGTGCCCAGTGAAGGTTATAGGAGTATTGTAGGTACTGCTGCAGCAGGGGTGGGTACGTGCCTACAGCCATTATACTGAGGCTCTAGCATTGCAGGAACACACAACTGAGGTGTCTTTATTTGGGGGTAAAATTGGGCCAGGAACAGGAATCAGCTGGGGGGAAACCAAAGAGGTGGGGTTTAAGAAATGGAATGAATGAACTTCTGCAGTGTTTGGTGACTACAACCAGTCCAGTCAACAGTGTGGCCCACAAGGAATACCCCCCTTTGCACCCTCTGGCCAATCCACCCCTGTCTAGTAGTGAACCCAACATGCTATATGATCTCCTTAAGGAAGCTTCAAATGGAGTGGAATGCAATAAAGTTGGGACATTGAACATGATTTTAACAGAATGTAATGTTCTTATTAAAGTATTATCTGTTACCAATTGTAAAGAAACTCCATGTCTAAGGCTCTGTTTACACCTCTGCATTTTCTCTGTGTTGCTGTGCTCCGGGGTCTAGGTGGACATAGGATGGAACCCCGTGGCCCTAGTAGGATGCAAATTATTATACTGTGTCATCATGCTGCCTTATATGTTGTATGCCTTTTTTTTCTCTTTTGTTTTTCCTTTTCTTCTACTGGTCTGTTTAACAACAAAATTCAATAAAGATATATTGGAACAAAAGTGCAGCATACGTTTTGACATAATGCACCTCTGGCATACTTACAAAACACCTGCTCTTAACTCAATGGTTAGGTGTGAGCCTGGAGCATTCTCAAACCAAAACAAACTCACGTACACCAACTTTATTTTTTTTCAGTTTATTGTCAAAGTAAATGTAGAAGAAAAATACAGTATTATTTTATATATATACTTTATATTTTTATATATATATTTGTATATATATATATACATGGCATCAAAGATATATATTTGACTTTGAATTAATTTACATACATTTTTGATACATTAATAATGGTATTTTCAAGAGGACGGCTTCTATGTCTATGTACAGTATTTACATACATTCAGGAGGAGTAAACTTCTTGTTCAGAGGCAGGCGGAAGCAGAATGATCATGGTAGGGTTCTTTAACTTCCAAAGACCCAATAAAGGTGTTTGATACACAATGAATGAAGCAGCACTAATATATAAATAATAGCATATTAGAGGGAGAATGGGTTTGGCTAATAAGCTCCCAAGTTTCTGATCTTTGAGCAGTTTACGATATCCAAAAGAAAGCTGCTATTTTGTGATGACCAAACTGTATATTGATCCAGATGGGCAAAATGATGCCTTAAAGTGGACCTACACCCAGAAGGGAAAGTCTGTTCCTACGTAATGGCTCCTTTCTTGCCATCCATCAGTGCTGAGCTATTAACCCCAACAGGGACCAGAACAGTACTGCAGCCAGAACTTTGTATTGACCCTGTGTGTATTGCAGATTCTGGTCCCCTGATGCAGTAGGACCCACAGGTCTGGAGATGGCGAAGAATTGGTTAGGGTCACAGAGGATCCACACCTTCCTGGATAGTCCCCCCTCTCACAAACTTCATTGCAACAGCTAGACCTGCCTTTGATACAAGACTGTCTCATAGATACACAATGAAAAGGAATGCTCAGTTTATTAACCCCTTTGAAGCCAAAAGACCTATATATTAAAAAAGCAGCACTAACCCTAAAACGTCCAAAAATTTAAGACAGCTTACAGAACATAAAGGGTTTTTTTATCAATTGATTTAAATTGTCCATCACCATTGAAGACGGGATTGTCTATATTCTAAAATTAACAGCAACAAAAGAAATAACAGCATTATTAGCCTCCAACGGAACAAAAGAAACATTTTCCAGACACGGGCATCAGTACGGCAAGAGTGGAGATTTGCTGTTTGACTGTAGCGAAGCACTACAGGGGTATAAAGGCACCATTTAGAAACAAGTCCCTAATTCAGTAAACTTTCTGTAAAATGTCTCCTGAAAATAAGGAAAGTATTCACACTTTGCTTTAAAATAAGGCATGAGATAATATAAGGTTTGATTCCAAGAACAACAGCCATTTCTAAGTGCTTAAAAGTGCTCATTTGTTGGTTATTAACACTTAAAACTTTCTTTTACTTTTACTTTCTGGACAAGTAAAAAGATCCAGTGACTGTAAAACTTGAGGTTTTAAAGATTCACTTTTAAAGTAAATGATATATAGGATTTACCCCTTTGCTCTAGTAAAAGTATTTCTATGTAAATTATACCTCTAACTTCCTTCATTACTGAATCACATTAAGGGCCTTAGTTTGAAAAGCCAAACTTGATCAATTGTATATATTCAAAGGGGATATTTAAAATGTATTGCTTATTCATTTGCAAGGATTAGAAAACACTCCCAACCTCATTGCAAAAATGTCTGAAGACCAAATCAAATTCATGGAATTAAAAAAGAAATATACATTCTTTCATTCCGGATTGAGGGTAGAGAGATTTTTTTTTGATCTGCAGCATTTTTCACAAGCACGTAAATACATTTTCAGATGGTTTCCAACACGTAGTAAATACTGATCAAGCAAGGTAGAGAAGATCTTCCCTGCACTGCTCCACTTTATTGAATATTCCCCTAATATTCATGATGAGGCCACCAAATGCAAAGCATAATGTGGCTCTAACCCTGCCCCATTATATTCTAAACCTAAAAAAATTTTGGGCTGGAGTAGGGCTTTCACCAGGTCAGCCTTAACGCCGACCCCTGGCCATGCCAGCTAAGGCACTGAACAGGGTGCCCCTGAAGAAGAAAAAACTCAGCAAGTGTTATTTTTGTGATTATCGTTATTATCATATAGAATCTGATTATATATACCTAATGGCCACAGTGTATAATGGAGGGCAGTTTATGCACACAAAGAGAAATTTGGAGCATCCAGTAAAGCAGAAAGTAACATCTTATTAAAAGAAACAGAAAAGTTAATCTTATTACTCATAGAATGTTTTTTTGAGGGGTGTTGCTATGGATAACATAACCCACTGACAACATCACTTCCTTTACTTTCAGCAAATGAGGCCTATTTGTGTTTACAGTATTCACTGTGACACTTTGGAGGCCCTCAGACATCTTTGCTTCTCAAGGTAATAAATACTGATACGGTTTGTTCTGGAAGGAAGCTCCACATTCAGCTTCGGATAAATAATGAACAGAATATTCGGTCGCAAACAGCCGCGAGCAATGGCAGCGTGATAATTATATTTATATTTACATTCTTGCTTCAACAAAAGATGAGGGGAGAAGCCAAACATGATGTCAGGCTTCGGCCTAACATACTTTCAGCTGCGCTTAGACACATAATAAATTGTGAGGCTGCCTACAGCACCGGCTGCTAATACGCAGCCAAAATCGGCAAGTACGATACTAATATGACTCTTTGTACATTA
This sequence comes from Gastrophryne carolinensis, assembly GCA_027917425.1. Classification (NCBI taxonomy): domain Eukaryota; kingdom Metazoa; phylum Chordata; class Amphibia; order Anura; family Microhylidae; genus Gastrophryne; species Gastrophryne carolinensis. Next base: position 224,747,802 of record CM051235.1, read on the forward strand.
ACAATTATGAAGAATGCTAAAGGGGAGCTCATATTATTATTACCCAAAACATCCTGCAGCTATACAAAAGATGTAACATGGAGGTTACAAAATAGCTTAATTGTGCATGAAAATAAAGGGTTCTTCAGACAATTAATGGAAAATATCCCCTTCCAGTCAGGACGAAAACCTCTGTTTAGCCTACATAGACAGCCCAGGCACCACCCATCAATCCATAAGATATGCTAAATGTTTCTAGGATTAAGTTGGATCATGTGTGGCAGGGATGAAAGAGTCTTTTTTGGACTGAAACATGATTTGGCTGACAGGTCTTATGAATTGCAAGGGGAGACATATGGCTAATAAGGTGTATAGTTAAATATTGGAGTCTTGGAGCTAAATGTGATGAGAAAATGGTTACTGTGTAAGAAACACTGGGTCCCAAAATATTGTCTACATCAGGAACGGTCACATTTTGTTACACCTATGCCCTTTTGTGAGGAATTTGGGGATTATTCAGGATGTATCTACTCAGCTTATCTCTTAGGATTGTAGGAGCATTTAGTAAGTTGAGGGGACTCTTGGGTTTGTAGGATTATTCATTAAGCTGAGAGGTCTTCTATGGTTTGTTGGAGTACTCATTAAACTGAGGAGTCTCTAACAGATTGTAGGAGTATTCATTAGGCTCAGGGATCTCTTATGGATAGTTGGAGTATTTCTTACGTTCCGGGGTCTCTAATGGATTTTTTATTATTATTATTTATTAAGTTGTGGAGTATTCATTAAGCTAAGGGGTCTCTTAAGCATTGTTGGAGTAGTCATTAAGCTGAGGGGTCTGTCATAGATTGTGGGAGTACTCATTAGGTTGAGGGGTTACTTATGCATTGAGACAATATCCCTTAGGCTGAGAGGTATAATATAGATAGAGATGGTATTTATAAAGATAAAGGCTCTTTTTGTTAGAAATAATAATTTGGCCTAGGCTGATGGTGTCAAGGCCTTTGAACTAGGAGCGGAGAGGTGCCTTCTCAGCAGTAACCTGTTCTTTGCGACCACCTGTGTAACTATACCACTTTTTGGCCTGCAGCTGCCCATGTGGGTAGAGCAACCCTCATAGCCAAGAAGAGGAACTCTCGATGACTGCTGGGTGCCTCTATAAAATCTGAGTAGGGCAAGGTTGTACAACAGGCCCAGATACAGCATATCTGGTGCTGATTTTTATCCAGACCTGTTACTACAGTCTATGGCAATATAGACAAGCCTCCTAAAGTGGAATCACATGTTGTTTTGTATATACTGAATGCACCAGTGGCATAAAACTATCTCTCCTGGAATTCTTTTTCCACCCAAATGCCATAGACTTCAGAAAGCCTGCTAATAGTTTCAGTCCTCCTCAGTGGTTTCATTAGCTCTTGTTTGGAACACAGAAATTTGGAAGAGGATTGTAAACAACAATGCTCAACCAGAACTTTGTATTGGCTCTGATAGATAAAGCATACCTCCACATCTGGGCCTGCAGTCCTGGAAAGATGCTGCAGCAGGAGGAGGTGTTCTGTACAGATTGATATCAGTTGTAGAGATTGAGTTTTTTGAGGTTCCAGACGTTCTTTCAAAATAAACCAAGCTCCTGTTTATAGTTCATTGTTGTAGGTGTTGGACCACCCCTTTCTGACTGACCATCTCAAGACTACAGGCCCAGCTGAGTTAGTGTTTTGTTGGGGAGAACAGGATTTTCTGCATGCAACTTAGGCCTCTATAGGCTGGCCTAAAAAATGGCTAGGCAACCCAAATATTAAGTACACATTAGGAGATATATGCACATGCTGCTTATTCAGAGGGTCAGAATTAGTCACAGGTTCCATTTCTGTTAGTTCTGCAAATTTGAAGCTAATGACTGACCATGACTGACCACTGCAAAGATAGGAAATTCCATAGGGGACTCTAAGAAAATAAACCTATAAAGGAATCTATAATGGAATTGTAGTAAAAAGTCCCCCCTCCCCATCACCATTCGCTGCTCAAAGGTTTCACACACAGAATTCTCAAGTTCATTCACAGCCATATTAAATAAACGACTAACGTCCAGTCAGAGCTGACGGTCTTTGTCTCCACACTCAATACGTTTTGACAAGAAGATGGACAAAGTGCTTCACGGGCTTTACACTAAAGTGACGGAGCTCAGTTTGGTAAGCGAGTGGCGCGGCTGCTCCTTGGGAATCGGTGCACCTTGACGTGTTTGGACAGGTGGTCACTGCGTGCAAACTTCTTTTCACACACTGCACACTGGTAAGGCTTCACCCCAGAGTGGGAACGCCGGTGTCGGGATAGCTCATCAGACCGTGAAAACCTATAACAAAAATAAAAAATATTTAATTAAACAATACCAAGGCTAATACAAAACAAGAACGATAAATATTTCATAAAACTGTAGAATTGTTAATACAAAAATAATATTAGCTATTGTTATGGAACTAAAGGGGTAACAAAATGTAACCGAGCCCAGTGAGGACATGTAAAGTGGCTCAGTAACAACTCATAAAGTGACTTTATTCTGTTGTTTTTACTGAATTGGATGCAATTAGAGGACGGGAATAGTGCAGAGAAATGTGTTTCCTTTCTGTGATAATTAGGCACCAATCTGAGATGAAGGATCAACAATGCTATAGTCTCTACCTCTGTAGTTTACACCCTTGTCTACTTCATAGTTAGTGAGTAATGACATATAAAGGGAAGGTTTTTCAGTCACAGCTCTGCTCTTAGCAAACCATGGCCAGACGTGTTGAAGTAAAGAGAATACACTTTAGGTTTTTACACTTGAACCTTTTGATGCTGCCTGTGCTTATTGTCCATTTGTCATCTAATGGCTATGGCATGTTTGATACATACTGTTTTTATAAAGTGATTGAAGTCCCAAAAGGCTGTTTTCTCCAAGGTAATAGAGATTTGGGATGCCCATCAGTTATATGCCCTCTAAAAATGATTGGGCATATCAATTATCCTTCCCTGTTCCTGAGTTCTTAGCTGCCACAACCCCAAGGTCCCCTTTACGCTGATTTTTCCTATTCCTAAGCCGTGGGTAGAATCAACTGATACCGACATCCTAATGAAATTCTTGTCCCCCTATATATCAATGTCTACCTTCCATTCATCCCACATCTGTAATCATTTTATTGACTGAATTCTATATATTTTGGTGGCTTAAATCTGGATCCGCTTTAATCATACATAACAGCCAAATCCCTTCTATTGGCTGAGCCTCTGATTGCTTACAACCACGCAAATTATAACGAAAATTAAATAAATAGTTAACGGATTAGAAGCCTGCAAGCCAGATGTGTGTAGAGTCAGAGCTGCTGCCTGCACAGACCTTCAGGTTAATACAGAGAGTATGTGGCTCTTTATATGACTTTGCTGACAGCATATTCAATAAGCAGTGTCACTGGAGGATCACAAGTATCAAGCATTTTTTTATACTAAAGTAGGGAGATTGGTCTTTTTGGGTCATTCAAACTAATGTCATCATGATATACATATAACAGTAAATCAAGGCAACTGGGCGCGTGTGTTGCTCTTAAAGACGTCTCGCTAGTCATTGGATTCATTCATTTTTTTCTTTTATACAGGGAAGTCACTGGGAAGGCTCAAAGTGGCAGTTGGGGGCTTCATGCAACAATATAATTCCTATTGGAATTAATGGGATGCCAAGTTATGCAACTTTGCTAGGGGGTGGGGCCTCATTTAAATAAAAAAAAAAGAAAAGCAAAAATAATAACTGCACTCAAAGTTATAAGTGCAGTTTCTTTAACGGATCAAATCTGGTGACGATCTGCTTGGTGAACGTTCCGGCCAATGACAGTCACATGTGGGGCAAAAGAAGTGTGAGAGCAGAACACACTGGGTCAGTATTCTGCCTAGACCTAAAGTTTTTTTTTTTACTTTGCCTGGTTTTGCCTGAGTTGGTGATCGATCTCCTGCAGCTGTAGTATCAGAAGCTAGGTTCTTCACCTTCTAGTCTGGAGGTGGGCATGTGCCATGCACAAGACAAGACTGGGGCACCCATTGTTCTCTATGGGGCTTCAACCGAGCTCATACAGAATCAGAGGAGCCTTCTGCCCCCTATGGCAGCCCTCATCTAAGGTCTGTTGAGAAAGCTCAGAAAAGAAATAGGATTTGGATTTGGGGGTATCTCCATTTCACCAAAATACAGAAAGTATCCAAACTTAAATTGATTATATACATTATATTATATATTATATACATGTCTGGCTCATTACTACTCATTATGTAAACTCAGACTTAGCCTATGCTTGGCCTGGGCAATGGTACATACCATCTACATCTGTAGTAGGAAGGTTATTATTTAATTAGATATTACAAGAAAGATGCAATCACCTTACACCATCTCCCAAAATCCTACCCTAGCCAGTCGCCCCAAGCCCAAAACATTGCTTCGAGGTTCTAGGGATGTTTTTTATCGGGACACAGAAGTTCTTTTATTGTAGAAACATCGTAAAATCGCCTGCAGAGCTGCCATTATGCTAACTGTCTGTAATGTTCCTGATAACGAGTCAAACCACCAGCTAATTACAAAACCGAGGAGAGACGGAAGAAACTGAAGGCAATCATGACCCATAGATGAATAAGAATAAGAATATCAGTTTTAGATGCAAGAAATAATGGGAAGAAGGATCGGTAAAGGGTTATGCTCATAACACATGTGCAGTTCTGCACCCTAATTACGGCATACAGCTTAGCTCGGCAAGGAAATTCTTTGGATCTGTTGCCAGTTCATCTGGAGCTTGTGGGGCAGATCATTGATCATATTTAAAGCCCTTTGGAAGTGCATCTTGATAGAGTATTAATAAAAGGATCCTTTGAGCCCCTTACCAAGTCACTGGGGATATTTTTGTCTGTAGATTTTAAAAATAATCCATAGATACTCACCATAGCATCCCAGCAGATGATCATTTACTGTTGCATGGATAAGGAGATCCAGCCTCCACCTGTTGTTGCAGCAGAGGTATTGTGCCGATGTGGCGCCAGTATCTAACACATGCCACCAGCGATTGCCTTGGCTCCCTCTTTTTGCTGTTACAAAAGGGGGTAGATAGGAAGACCCATGTCTAGGCTGTTAGCAGACCATCACCAGACTGTACCCCAGGTTGCACCCAAACACTGGGACTGAACATTCTCAAGCAGTAAACCTGAGCGGATTAGCTACAGGGAAACCTAGATTATTATACTTATTTTAGGGCCTTCTTTCGGGGTGTTTAGATGAAGTGGCTGCAAAGGTTACCGTCATTCTAGGGGGCACAGATAAGGAAACAAAATTTCCTTATTTTAAGGGTGTTTTTGTTAAAGGACTGGCGTCGTTTGGACTGCCTATATGCAGAAGGAAAGGGGGTGCCACCTGCTCAGCTCAGAGAAGAATGGGGGATTTATTAGAGGGCTTTTTTGCATGTTTTGAGCATTTTTAATGGTAATTTATATGTAATATTTGAAGATTGTGAGCACGGTATTGTCTCTATTTGTACATCCTGCAATCTTGCCAGAGTCCCTTATAATATTAAGCTGGCCCTGAATACAGATACCCTTATATACAAGTCCTGATAAGCCCATGCTCCCTAGTCCCTACCTATGAGTTAAGAAGGGGCACTTTTCCATGGCTTATGTCATAGGTTCTAGCTTCTTGGCTGCTGGGGAAAAAGACCCAGCTACTGCATTGATCTGCTGCAGCTCGCACGGTTAGAATTGTTTTACTCACTCTGAATGATACTTAGTTGATGGGTAGGAACAGGGGGCTGAGAGCTGCTTAGAGGCTGAAGATTCTCTTTAAGGGTTTTTGGGTTTCATTTCCAGTTCACTCCAGATGTGGGTGCAGTGAGGGCAACAGAAGCACAGCTTCATTTCTCATGTTCAGGAACAGAAAAGGGAGTCATGAATAGGCAACAGTGTGAATTTTGGTTATGTAGCAGCTAATTTAATGGGCCAAAGAGCAGCTGAGTCCCACATGGTAGGAGCCAAATGCCATCAGAAGATTTCCATGTATAATGAATTTAGAAGCATCAATTGCCTGGCTATATCCACCATGACTTACAATGCACCACATGGGGAACAAAAAGGGCAGATGTCACTTTTCACAAGACTTATTACCTAGGTAGGATGAAATTAGCTGTCCCCATGATTCTGAAGGAAAATATCCCTGCCAGGAGGGGGGGAAGGGATCTGTACAGTAGAATGTGCAGGCAGTCTCTACACTAAGCCCTGATTGCAGGTTACTTAAGTTACACATCACGCGGTTCCTATATTTGGTAGCTATGAAGTGTGTTATGTTATGCATGAATACCAGCTACACAGAGCAGATTTTGAATTTAAAGGGGACCTGTTACAGCTCACATAGCTGAATGATTATGGAAGCCTAGAACAACCCATTTACTCCAACCCATTAACTTCAATTCTCCACCCTTACCCACTACCTCCTCTACCCTAACCCATTAACCTTCCAAACCATCTGCCCAAACCCAGTAACCCTCCAACCACCTATCCAATCCAGTAAACTTCTAACAATTCTAGCCTAACCCCTTCAACACCTGTATCCCAACCCTCTACACTCTACCCAAAATTGCTAACCCTTCTAACCTCTACTTTGATACCTTTAAACCCTCACCCTGACCGCACCAAACTTTACGTTTTTTGAATAGTGTTAATATCATCCAGTTTTTACTATTAAACACAAAAACCAAACCCACCTCTCACCCCTTAACCCTAACCCTTTAATTCTTCAACCTCTCCAGGGCCCCAACCCCTGTATCCTAACCCTCTAACCCCTCCAACCCTTCAGCCCTAACCCTCTAATCCTTTTACCCTAACCCTCTAGTCCCTGTTTTCTAATGCTCTTATCCCTTCCAACCCTCTAACCTCTCCAACTTCTGTACTCTGTCCTCTCTAACCTCTTAATCCTTAATAAGCCTTATTCCACTAACCCTTCAAACCCTTCTACCATAACCCTCTAACCCCTTCAACCCTTCTAAACAAATCCTTTAACCTTTCAAACGCTTATAATCTTACCCTCTAACCCCCCACAACCCTTCCCCCCTTAAATATGCCTTAAGGATAAGGATGCACCCAATAGCCTGATTAAATGATCATCTCTAAAGGAATAGCTAACCACTGCCGACTTCTCACGCTGTTCTAAATCCAGTGAGAACTAAGCTACTGGTTTTGGATAATGATATAATTATGTGACAGAAAAAGTAACACTGGATACCACTGCCTGAGTTTTAGGGTTCAGAGAAGGTTCATTAATATCAATAAAGGACTGCACTATATGGCTGATAAAAAGAGCTAATACCAATTTAAACAGGCTCATTTACTCTGCTGGCCAGTTACTACTTGACATCAGCTCCCTGTCAGTGTAGAGTTAATGTCAGTTATGAGGCAAAGGAACATTCTGTTCACCCCACACAAACACAAGAGGTCACATGTTAAAACAGGTTGCGAGGAAGCATGAGAAATCAGATCTAATCTAAACCTGTTAATACAGCAACAGGGAGAGTTTACTGCAGGTTACAAACTCGAGTTATCCTCTCCAACACACCCAGAGCAAATATCTCTTCAGTATGCGTGTTATCGGCCAAAACTCCAAACAGCATTAACAGCTCCGCTCCCACACCTAAACCCTCACAACTGGAGAAATTATTATTAATGAGTGTGCATTCATGTTCTAATACTCATAGGGCTGGTTTCCCTCAGGCCTCAGCAGTATGTTTATGGTGAGTGTTAGCACTGTAGCTGGGAAAGTAGCAGTTAGACCCTGTGTATATTTTGTTTTAGGAATAGAACATTATCAATATCTTTCTCATGTACATACCTGCTTCATAGGTAACCCCTGGTCCTTACAGGACTCATTTGATGTATCAAATGTATCTCTTTTAACCCCTTGCGGGATCTTTACTAACTCAAGATCTCAAAAAAGAAATAGCGGTACTCTTGCCCAAATGCAATTTAAAGCAATGAGAGGTGTAGACAATTGCGACCACAAACTAGAGCAAAAAGATGTAATCCTCTGAACACTCGCAAATTCTCATTAGAAACTAGCTAACACCTCAAAAACAGGGCTCCGGGAACAGGGTAAAAACTTACTGAAGGCCCCTTACTCTACTAGCATGGGAGGCATCCCAATTTGGAATGCTTCACTGCTTATCACTGCCCACCCGGGTCCCTGCAGCCAGCACTACCCTTTTCAGTATTCTTTGTTGCCATACTACTGGCTGCTGCTAGTCATATGGGAATAGACTCATTTGTTGAATGGCAGCAGGGGGGCATTATATGATGCTTGAGAGTCTCCTGTCCTGATTGGAATTCAGTGCTGAAAGCTGGGCACTGGAAGAGAAGTTTGCTGTCAGCACCAGAGCGCTGAAACCATAGGGCAGCGGGCCGCAGGACCAGGTAAACTACCTTTGTTTTTCTCTGCAGTCTGGACTGTCCATTGGAAGCAGAGCAAACCCTATGCAACTCAGATCTAGAGCACGTTATAGCAATACGTGGTACAGAAGGCTTAAGTATAGCTTTAAACCTGCACTGAAGTAGGTGAGAAACATGACTGATGGTTTAGGGCAGGGGTTCCCAATCAATGTTATGCTACATGCTATAAGGTGGTACACAGCAAGACTACAGATCTTGATCCTAACCCGATCTGTGCATTTTAATTGTGCATTTAACATGCTTTTATATGTCCGACAAACCCATATATACCACCTTGTGGCACCTAGATAATAAGTAGATATTATTAGAAAATGTAAAGTGGTACTTGAAGGGTAGGAACCCTTGGTTTAGAGTATATGTATAGAACATTTAGATATATATATAATATGTATAAAATGCAGATCAAGAATGATACTGACCTCCACCCACATCCGGGCCAGGTACAAGCAAAAGGCTTTTCCCCAGTATGCCTACGTAGGTGGGCTTTGAGGTGGCTGCTCTTGGTATACATTTTGCTACACCCAGGGAAAGTGCATTTGTGCATTTTTATAAGTTCTGTTGTTGCATGTTTTTGGAATTTTTGTCCAGCCATATGCCCGGATTGTCCTTGAACTTCACCACCAGGACCCAAGGGTTTAGCAGCAATGGGCACTGGGGCAATGCGGACAAACTTTGAATTCATGTTCGAGGACTGGACCAGTTGTGGGACCAGTGCAAAAGTCTGGCCTTGGATGTTGACCAAAAGTTGTGCCACTTTAATGTTTTCAGGAAACTGTGATTGTGCGGTCTGACTGGTATTCGACTCTTGTTTGATCTCTATGGGCTGAATCTGTAGTATAACTGGTATTCCACCTTCCACAGCAAGGTTGCCGGAACTCTCCGCTTGTGACGAACTGTTCGACTCCTCTTTTGTATCCTCTTTATTATGACCGGTAGCCACCACAGGGGCCTGTCTGAGCTGATCAGAAAACAAATGACCACAGTTCCTCAGCTCTTTTACTTCATGTTGAGTTTCAGCTTTAAAATCAGTGTTCATCTTTTCCTCAAGAAACTCCTGAATTTCATCCAAGGTAGGATGAAATAAGGGTGTCTCCTCCAAATCCATCCCAAATTCTGGAACTTTGAAGAACTCCTCTTTGACCATTGTTGGCTGCTTCCTTTTGTCCCAGCAAGGCAATGACGCATTACTCAATGAGGTCTGAGACAGAAGATAGTCTATGATGCTGTCCTGGCTCTCAGCACTACACGTGCTGCCATAACTAGAACTTAGGACCTGAGAGTCTGGACTGGAACATGAACGAAAACTAGAAGAGTCACTATCATCCTCTGACGTGGGGGAAGGCAACATGTGGTAGGTTCTTCCGCCCATCAGCATCTCGGCAGGGAAACCAACAGTAGATGGAGTGGTTGAGAAGCATTCATCTCTAAGAAGCAAATGATCCACCATTCCTGGAAGAGCTTCAGAGAAGATCCCAGCAGCATAAGCAAACGAAAAAAACAAATATAATGGATCTGCAAGGAAAAAAAGATGAGATATAAACAAGGTTAATACCAATTACAATAAATCAATTAGTCAAAATGATGTTTTATGAAGAGCAGTCTAGACTTTCATGTGAAGTACCAAAGCCACAACCTAAAGCTAAATGAGAATAATGAAGAATAATTAAAACTATCGTTAGTTAGCAAGGAACTCCAAGCTTTTTGTAACCCAGCAGAGCCACTCCGCCCTCCCCTTGTGCTAAGTCCAATTTGGGGCATTAAACTTACAAAACAACTCACCTGATAACCGACTCAGAATGGTCTAAAGTGACAGGTGTACTTGAGTGACCAGTACAGTCACACTGCTGCACAGGACTGAGTGACAAACCTGTTACTCTGTGTTTTCTCTCCAAGATGGCTGTACCTATGACCTGAGATGCTGCGGGAATGATGTTTCTCTCCAAGATGGCTGCACCTACGACCTGAGATGCTGGGGGAACAGTGTTGGATTCCGCTTTGGGCTTCCGCTTTGACTTTGCTCTAGGTCAGGCATGTCTAACCTGTAGCTGGGGAGCCACATGTGGATCATGAACTGCACCGACCTACTGGTCTCAGCAGGTTCCAGCACCATACTCAGCCTTCCCTTTAACCTTTTTGGTGGTGAAGATATGGGACACGTATTTTATGGGGAGGGGGGTCTGTGTGAACTTTTTGTTTGAGGACTGAGGGGGGCTCCATGCTCACTGAAATGCCAAATTTTATCAAGCACTTCACTGCATTGGCATTTGGAACCCTTTTCATTGGCTTTCTGTTAAAGCCAAAAAAGTTCCATTGTTGACTAGAGACTCTTATACTATGGCTATCATCAGTACACAAAACAATGATAAATTACCCTAATGTCATCCATATTATTGTATTCCTTATGAATGACTTGATTTGGGGTAGGATCTGTCTTTTTAATCAAATAAGGATTATGGCAGGTCTGTAAGCGCCTTCATGCTAAAATATCTATATAAAATAGATAACAATAAAATGCAAATTTCATGACTACACATGGTATCTTGACTTCCATATAGGTATGGGGTCTCCTGTACTGTACTGAAGCCAGGCACAATGATTTATCTATTTATAGACAGGTTTAAATGTAGCAGTAGTGAGGTATCCTCAGACGAACACTCAGTCTTTATCTTTTTCTCATCAAACTATTTTACTGTATATCTATTTGCTCTTGCCCTTTAAGAGATGCCTAGAAGCCTTTGCTCTATGTATAAGCCAATGGAGCCCAGATTACATGCTGTATTATTCCTCATGTGGCCCCCAAAATGGTAAATGTAAGGTGGAATGTCTTGTTAATGAGATGTTTAAATGCACTGACATACAGCGATTGCTGAAATTGGCCCCTGGCTCGGTGCACAGGGGAGCGGGACACAAGGGCCCTTTCTCAAAAATATACAAATATATAACAAGGCAAACAGTCATCCCCCCATCATATGAGTGCTATGACTGTGCATGTATGAAAACCCCAGTCATGTTGCCTCCAGCAGAGGCCTCTGTTCCCCATGTTAGACTGCCGCTTTGTAACATGAATAGTCAATAGAGGATTATATACAGTCTTAACCCACTCCTGCCAGGGTGCGGCCAGCCTGCGCCAACTTTTCTGAGCAATCTGCGTCCAAATGTTACTTTATATCACCACCATTGCTCTGTACGAAGTACATCCAGTACTAAAAGAACATGAAGCTCAGCTCACAGTGGGGACATGGGTGTCACCTGAGAAAAAAAGAATATTTATCCAGTTCAGTGGTGCACAATACCCCTTTATCCTGCCTGGCCACAAGTCATCAAAATGATGTTTCCCCATTGTGGCTTATTTTTATCCAACACTTTAAAAAGTTGTAGGTGTGAATCCAAATTTAAGTGACCCCCAAACCTAAATCCAATTTCCATACCCACCAATCCCTCTTAAAGCTGACCTGAGACTGAAATCCAGCAGAGCCAGACTTCTGTGCTCTCACACTCTTTGTAACCCCTGGCAGCCAAGGCAGACAGACTTGAAACCCCCATTAGTCTCTGATAGTCAAGTGTGGAGCCAGAGTGACCGCTGTCTGGTCACTTCATTTGGAGATTAATTTTTACAGTTAGCATAATGGTGCATACTAAGTCAGTATGCCGCAGGGACCAGGGGTTAGCAGGGCCTCTGGTATCTCCTGGTCCACCAGGACACTAAAGTGACCTCACCTACCCCTTCAAAGCAACAGTGAGACCTGCATTAGAGAGATAGTCACCTGAAAGGTCCATCCTATGGGTTATCAGAAACAGCTACACACGTGCAGCAGTGACATCTCCTCAATTGGATAAGCTGCACCTCAGTGGGCAGCCGTTATGTGTTTTTGTGTTTGTTTTACACAGAGCTTCAGGTGAGGTGAGTGTCTCCAAAATTTGGGGCTGATAGACAGCGGGAGTTCACAATAAGAAGCCACACACTTCATTTAGAATATTTAGATCATTTATTATATTTGGGAGTCTGTGGCATAACAATATGCAGACCTGCCTAATTTATGCTGAATCTGCTAAGAAGATACTTTTTCCAGTGGGCGGTATCTAACGCTATCCATCACTTTTCATAAGAGATCCCGATTGGCTGCCAGGCAGTCACGGCATGCTGGTATTGTCATGGCTTCTGATTAATATGTAACTCTTCAAAGTCACTGATAACACTTTCTCTGCAGCTGAAGAACAAACAGCCAAAGGCACATAGGGGAGCAGCTCACTTCTTGTTTGTCAGGTTGGAGGAGTCAACTGGTTAGAGAAGCAACAGCTTCGCATTCAGCGAGGAGCACAGCAATGGCATTTTACTGTAGGCTGGTCGGAAATCTACCCCACACACACACACACACACACACACACACACACACACAGACACACACACACACACACACACACACACACACAGACACACACACACACACACACACACACACACACACACACACACCATTCTGCTGATTCTTTTACATTATACATCTTCAAGATAATTTACTAATGCTTGTGTAGAGCACATGGCTCCCATCTGTCCTTCTTACTAGACACAGATTCCTCTTCTCCTTTTCGTTCTAGAAGTTATTAAAATGTTTCTATTTCCTCATTTCGATGTGCTGCATTGCTTCAATTAATTTCTAGAAATGTTCCCAGCAGAGACCCTAAACCTGGCACTGTTAGTGCCCCATTTTATGCAAAATTCCTTCCAGAGGACTTGCTGAGGGGAACAATACGTTTGAGCACTTTGAGATTTAGCCCCATTTGGGATGAGGAACTTAGGAACACAGAGCATTTCTGTCTCTGATTAGTAAATTGATACTTTGGTATATTTAGTGTAACCGTGGGCTTTCCAGCAGTGTCGTAGTGGCTGCAAGAGGGCCAGAGTATCCTCTAGTGGGCTCCAGGCACTGACCTAGGGTCACCATCGGGGCAGTACAGAAGGTCTCACTGAGATTTACCATACCATTTACCATACCAATTAGAGTTGCCCAGCTATATGAAACCCCCAGATCACCCTCACAACTGACCTTTCCGCTGGTCCCATGGCTCTCTTCCAATCAGTGTTTTATGCTGTGCATTATTAGTGCTGTTTTGCCAAGAGCTACAGCTCAGTATCCCTGTGGTCGGTGGCGCACTCCCAGACCCAGCCTATCTGCGCACATATGGGAGCGCCGGAATACATAGTATATGAGCATGGGCATATGTGGGGGTTCACACAATGGGGCATCCCAAACTCCAGAATGTGCTTTTCAATCTACTTTACAGAGGATATAAAGTATTACATTTTACTGATTATTTAGGAGAGAGCAGCCTTGCAATATTTCTATATAGCTGAAGCGTGTGCCCCAAGAATGATTTTCTCTGGTGGTCCGAATAATGATTTCCTTTGGTGGGCCTGTGAATGGTTTCTTCTGGTGGGGCCCAAGAATGATTTCCTCTTATAGTCCCAATAATGATTTTCTATGGTGGGCCCAAGAATGATTTCCTGTGATGCGTCCTTTCATGGGCCCAACATACTGCATCTCGAAACTGGCTTTAAAGTTATGGTTAAGGACAATGATTTTATCATTTTTAAGTTAGTATTAATGTAGGTTAGTATTAATGTAGACCTACACCTGCATTTTCAGGTTAGTTTCATGTGGGGGAAGTATTGATTAGAGCCATTTGTTTTGTTCTGTAGAGACGGATGGCCAGTGGTGGCCAATATATTTAATCAGAAAATCACAAAAGAGTGGTACAGAAGGCATGCAGCTGCCACTGGGGAGGGGTATTTTTACCCATTTATAGCTTGCTTTTTACTCTACACAAGATTACAATGTGTGGGGGCTCCTTAAAGTAGGACAGTTTAAACCAGTTTGTAGTTCATGGGCGTGGCAGAGGTGTGGTTTAAGGTGTGGCTCAATTACGGGTCATATGATCTTGGAATATTTGTTCCATAAAAAGAGATTGAGCCATTGCCCAGAAGTCCATACACTACACTCAGAGCAGTTGTAAACCACAGACATTCAGCATTCTGCATTTGGTGGCAAAGGCTTCCCCATGTCAGCAACATGGGACATTTAGGTGTCCCCAGAGTTTTTGGAGGGGCAGTGGGCCTCAAAGTGGAACTGTCCCACAGAAAGTTTATACAGAATGTCCCAGTTGTATTTGCAGAGTCAAAAATGGCTGGAGGTTCACTTTCTAGCCCAAATTGTTAGGCTAAGGTTAGAACCACGGTAACATTTTTTGTGGTGTGACCATGCTTCATTAAAAGATTTTCCTGTTTCTAGTAAGTAACATCAGAATATCCATATGAAGACACAGAGAGCAGAAATAGCAATAAAAAGATACCCAGCGTTCCCCAAACATTTAAAAGAATGTCACAGTCGTGCAATAGGTATGTGTTACCTCAAAGCCGGCAATTACTTATGACCAGATATGGCTAAATATTTTTAGCCATAAAATACAGCGAGCTGTATTCCTCAATGCATTGTGGGACAGGAATGGTGCTGCCGGGCTGGCATCAGCTGGTACAGTTCACAGTATTTGTTTTGCAATATTGCTAATCAGCAGATAAGAGATAAGGTCTAAGAACAAGGCTGAAAAACAGGAATAACCAATACCCGTCCGTCCGTCCGCACGCGCAGGCAAGATTTCCTTTAAATCATCCCAAATGCCTTTTTCACATTCGCATTCTGAAAGCAATTAACATTTTTCTATTTTGGCAGAATCCACCAACAGGAGACAGGAAAACACTTTCATCTGAAATTCCAAAGCTCATCCAAATGAAGAGTGTGTAGAGAGCAGCTGCATCATGGGGGCCTATCAGAGCCGCTGGTGACCTGTGCAACGTGGAGCTCCAGCCTGTATCTGAGGACTACTCCTATCATGGCCTTGCCTATGTTTCTTCATTGAGGGTTCTCTGTACCAAAACCAGTAACAAAGTGGAGGATTTCAGATGCACTTAAAGCAGACCAAAAAACAAAATTATGAACCAAAGTTAGGCTATCAGGCCTAGAGTCTTTTAGACTCCAGGGCTGGTCAGCGTGGGTTTTAAAGGTAGATTGTGACCACCATTTTTATCATTAAGGTGGACGTATACAAAGCAGCAAGGAAAAGACAAACACGAAAAGTAGGGTGCAGCTTTTTCTCTGCACGAGCAAGCATCAATGTGCCCCACACAGTCTGATGCAAGAGGGGGTGGAGATAGGTCTACCTCCCATCATGAATAAATAAAATCCAGGGGCTGGGCTACAGCAAAGATGCTGAATCTCAACAACAACTTTATTCTGAAGCACATAAGGATGAATCCTCTACATGGCAGGATAAGCAAACAAATATTTGGTTTTACACTTATGGCCCATTTCCACAGAACAATTTGCGAACAAGAAATCGCTAAAGCAAATGCAATCACATGATAACTGATCCGTGAAAATGTCTGCTTTCATTCAACAAAAATTCGTTCATCAGTTGAGAGTCTTAACCTTTTTTGGCTGACGTAAAATTTCTGGTTGATCGCGTTACCATTGGCAAGTAGAAACGGAAATAAGCCACAAATAGGAAATAGCACATAGTAAGAGTGATGGTGAACGATCACTCTAAATTTGCTGACAAATACTCCATACGCCCATACGCAAGCCGTCCACTTGCACACAAGTCATAAACTCTTTTGCTTGCTCAACAAATGGTTAATTAGGAAGTAAAGTCAAGTCACCACTTCCTCATTAACTTGTATCACAGCTAATGGCTGCCAATTATGTGACTGCAGGCAACCATTTGTTAATGATTGGTCACCGGCAGCTATACAATGAACGAAGAAGTGGTAAGCATTGGCTGACATAGCAGGGATCCAAAGTTTGCCCTCTTTTCAATTTCATTCCTCTGGGACCATGGAAAAATGTCCCATTGCTGCGTAACCTCATGCCCCTTCCAGCTCACCCACGACTCCTAAATTAAGAGATGAAAGCGGCTTTGTTTAGAATATATAGGGTATTTAAATATAATTAGAGATTTGGAGATGCTTTGAAATGGCTCATTTTATACTGTTCCCAAGAATAAGGCTAAGAGGAAGATCTCCTGTCTGGACAAGCAATTTAAGCTTAGAGCAGGAGAGGTCTACCTTTTATTTAAAGTGGACCAACACCCACAGCTGATTGGCCCGGGAATCTATAAGATTCCCTGCCTGCGGGGCACCCCGATCGGGGGGTGCCCCGCTGTGTGAAACCCTCCAGGACGCCCGCAAATCCTACCTGTTCCTCGTTCCAACGGCGCATGCGCGGGCCGCTGACGCCTCTCGCGCATCCCTCTAGCAGGGCGCACACCCGCGCCGGCCATTCCCAAACGCTCCCTGTAAGAGGGACGCGCGAGAGGCGGCGGCGGGCGCTCTCACCTTGTCCGTCGACGGACCTCGCTTGTCCGTCGGCGGTGATTGGTGGAGCGAGTCACGTGGGAGCGTGGTCAGGTGAGTTTTTGGGGCTTTCTGGGGGGTTTCACACAGTGGGGCACGCCCGATCGGGGTGCCCCGCGGAAGTGGACCAACACCCAGGATAGTGAAAATCCTGGGTGTTGGTCCACTTTAAACTGCTGTCTTCAGTTTTCCTGTGCTGCTTTTGCATCCCCCACATGACCATGGCTGCAATCATTGGGAATAAGCAGGCACACAGCCAGCAAATCTGATTGGTCCCCAGGGATTATGTTGGCTGGTGGCAATGGTTGTGGCAACGGGGGATTGTGGAAAGGTGAGTATTAAAGCCTGAGCCAGTTTCCTCAATGCCTGCTGGGTTACTTTCCTATTGAGGTCATCAGGATACAGCTACATATGCCCCGAGGCATTTACATTCCATGGCTGTTAGTCTGGAATGTTTCAGGCGATACGTCTTCACCTTCAAACCTGTTTCTAACCTGGATCACCTTCTGCCGGCCATGCTGGCCCACGTCCTCTAAGCAGCCATCACCATGGCCCATAGTGAGGGCCAATTCTGATGTTTTTGAAGATTTTCTGGGGTCTGGTTCCAATTTTTGACACATCACTGGGTGCTGGCACCATGCTGCTGCAGATGTGGGCCTGGGAGTAGAAGAGGCGCATCTGTCCAAACTTTGAGAAGCTGTGCGCACCACATGCTCTATTCCAGCAGAGCGCTAAACTGTTTCCCCATGAAGCTGGCTATCTTAGAGGACAAATATTTTAACTATAATCTTTCATTCAGGATTGTTCAATCCAGCACTGACATCTCACATGCTGCCATTCACCAGCGATCATAAACACAGGATCGAATCGACTCACTCCGAAAGGGAAAGAGAGAATGCCGGAGGATCTTAATGATGGCACCGTATCTTCTGAACGTACCTAGGTTACAGGTTTCCCAGCCTGGAGTGATCCAGATGCAGCCAGTGTGCAGAGTTTCCAGCCATCCCGTTTCTATTCCCTAACAGCCAACTTGTACTCCATCGTCCATGACAAAGTCACAGCTAGGCTGGCTTCTGGCCCCCTGTTGCCACACAGAGATGATGAAACCCATTGGTTGCTGCTGGTAATATGTGCCACACAGAAGAAGCACAATTTGGGGCATTTCAAAAGGGATTCAGGTGGGCCATCATGCTAATTTTGGGGGAGTGCTTCAGTGCTGAGTGCCCACCCCAGGTTTCCACAGAGAAGGCCCACTTTAGGTCACTGGTAGTCCAGTAGAAATGTTCTATTTATATTTAGCTGCCGAAACCTGGACTATACTTGTCAAAGACAGGGCCCCGCTTGGCAAGTGGTCCCTATATATCTGCGGTTTGTAACAATGATAGATCTGATCACACACATAGGCCTTGATTCAATAAAGGTAGAAAAAAATTCTCATGGTAGTAAAAGATTCAATTCATGAGAAATAAGCCTGAGAATGTCACTGTTGTTGAATCACCAGTTAAGAAAACAATGAAAGTCAATGACACTTTTTTACTCTTGAGAAAAGTAGAGAACTGTTTATTCCTTTCTACACTGTAGTAAAAGCTGCCATTGACTTTCATTGTCTTTTTTTCTAGTGATTCAGTAACTTTAAGTGACATTCTCAGGCTTTTTTCTCATGAATTGAATTTTTTACTACCATGAGAATTTTTTTCTACCTTTATTGAATCGAGGCCATACTCTGCAACAATAGTCACCTACACACATGCTGCTAGGAACGCCCACACCACTGATAGGTGCCTAGCAGGTGTTGGAAGCTCTCTTTTGTAGTCACATAGAGCCAATAACTAGGCTGCAGCTGGAAATACCAGTGGTGTAGGAGGAAGGTGAGTACCATGCCAATACTGTGTGATACTTTTTTCTCCTAGTTGTCAGTTTACCTCCTCCCAGGCATTTTCAGTAATCCTTGGGAATAATACCCTGGTTGGAGAATGTGTCCACAAACAATGAAAGAGCATTAGCACATTCCTTAAAGGAAGTAAATTGCAGCACCACTCATACTTATAACATTTCTTCACTGAGGTGACACCATGTCCCTGAAAGGGTTACAGAACAGCAGCATCATGGTTAAAGCAGCTCAGCCTTGTTTGTGAATGGCTCATTGTGTAGCCTGTTATTGAGCTCCTCTCCTGCTGCTGCTGCTCTCTACTCCCCTTACCCCGGCCTCTGCTGCTCCTGCTCAACATGACCGAAAGTAACCCTTTTTGCCAGATGGGCACCTTATTAGTATGGTGTCTTGGGGGTTAAAACCCTCTTTATGGTAAATAGGACAAAACTTGCGCAGTGTGACTGCCAATAACTTTTCATACAACATAGACTTGCAGCACTTGAGTACAGGAAGAAAGATCCACAGATGGATTGCCAAGAGCTGGCATCCGTCATACAATGTCTATACACATGCTCCAATGTGATTGTACAATCCATGATCCCAAAGCAAGCTATCACTCCCATAATTCTGATTACAATTTAATCATGGCCATCTGTCATTATACCGATCAACTACTTGATCATATATATATATATATATATATATATATATATATATATATATCCATCTCATATATATCTACCCTCTATATGTCTATTTATTTATCCCATATCTTTCTATTTGTCTATCTATCTTTGTATCTATCTTCAATCTGACTTTCCCATATCTATCTATCTATCTATCTATCTATCTATCTATCTATCTATCTAATATCTATCTATATGTCTATGTATCTATCTATTCAAAATAAATATATTCAATATCTATCTATCTTTCTTGTATCTATCTATCTATCTATCTATCTATCTATCTATCTATCTATCTATCTTTCTATTCCATATTTACATATGTATCTATCTATCTTACACTCTATTTATCTAGGTCCTTACATATAATGGTTGCAGGAGGAGGAGGGAGACTGCACCAGGACCCAGAAGGTCAAGGGGTCCCCTCATTGTTGCTTCTCCACCATCAGATTTGTGCTCACTTGAAATCATAACATGAAAAAATAAGCACCATTTTAATGGATGTTCCAGTCTTTAGTTGTCTAGTTTCATCCAATCGAGTTAAAATAACAGTAAAAATGTCACTGTATGAACCAAGACAGGGCACCATTTAATGTTTATACCAGGGCGCCGTCACATTTAGCTATCTATCTATCTATCTATCTATCTATCTATCTATCGCTATCTAACCCATTTCTGTCTATCTATCTATCTATCTATCTATCTATCTCATATCTATCTATCCATCCATCCATCCGTCCATCTATCTATTCCATATCTATCTATCTATCTATCTATCTGTCAGTCATTCTACCTATCGCTTATCTATCAATTTATCTATCTAATTACCCATTCCATATCCATCTTTGTATTTATCTATCTATCACATACCTGTCTATTCATTTTTGGAAACAACCATATCAGTAAATCAATCTCTTCAAATGTGTTTGTGTTCTCTTATTGTATTCATTGTGATAAATGTATCATGAATTTTATCTATCTATCTATCTATCTATCTATCTATCTATCTATCTATCTATCCACGATCCTCTATCTATTTATATATCCCGTATCTATCAATCTATCTATGTAGATGTAAAAAGTATAAGCAGGGACCTTATTTATGACAATATGTAGCACACACAGCTGCAGGCTCTCACATATCCGGTGACAGTATAGAATGTTATGCTGCCCCCTATCTATCTATAGGCTGCACAGATTATGGTAAACAACTTTCTACCTTACAGCTAAACTATACACGTGTCCTACAGCCTACAAGGCACTAACCTATGCAACTGACAGCAGCACAACCAACCTAACATCAGAGTACAACCTGCCACCACTGTCTGCTGTATAAGGACTTAAACACGGGGTAACACATGTAGCTATTGTGTTACTTTTATTCTATTTGTGCTTACTGTTTCTCTCTCCCCCCCCCCTCTCTCTCTCTCTCTCTTTCTCTCTCTCTCTCTATATATATATATATATATATATATATATTAAAATTGACGGGACACAAGGGAAAACAATTAAGGGAAAACAGTCAGCAATTACATAGATATATTGTACAGTTACATTCGATGGACACACTTAGAAAGTGTTAGAAGGTACTAACATATATGATTCCTACATAGAAATTTATTGCACAACTCATGACTTAGGCAATCCACAGTAGCGTGTGTGCATACATACATGGATCATCTATTGGTGTGTATGTGTGTGTGTGTGTGTGTCTTTAGGTATTATATATTGGTGTTGTGTCTGTATACATTCATGCATTATATATATATATATATATATATATATATATATATATATATGTATATATATGCATTATATATATATATATATATATATATATATATATCTGTGTGTGTGTGTGTGTGTGTGTGTGTGTGTGTGTGTGTGTGTGTGTGTTTGTGTGTGTGTGTGTATTATATATGGGTGTGTGGCTGTATGTATTATATATGGGTGTGCCTCTGCATATATGATAGAAAAGAGTATGCATATATATATATATATATATATATATATATTATATATGTGTATGTATGTTTATGCATTGTATGTATGTGTGTATGTATGCCTGTAATTATTTTATTTGTGTGTGTATTATATATGTGTATACGTGTGCCTGTATTTTATATGTGTGTGCCAATATATATTATATACATGTGTATGCACATGTCTGTATGTATTATGTTTGTGGTGTGTGAGAAATAATCCATAATAATCCATAAGTACTTTAGATCAAACTTCAGCAGGACGCCACCACCATGAGGGCAGGGAAGCATTTATATGATAAAATACCCCTATACAAGTACACCATTATGTATATGTAGATTTACTTAGTAGTTGTTGTTCTATAGGACCAAGTGTAAGAAAATAGTCCATAAAGGTAGTTTATTCTATGTTACAACATCTGGGAAAACAAAATGGTTAATTAGAGATATCATGGAACTACAAATCCCAGCATCACATCTCTTTCCACATTCTCTTTGATGCAGAACACAATTGTCCCCCTCCCCTCCCAGAGATGAATGTGTAAACAGCAGAAGGTCACCATATGCTAGAGAGAAAACTGCATAGGGTCCCTTAAAACCCCCCAATCCTGCTCCCTACCTGCTTCTATGGGAATCCAGCAGATCCCAGGAAATGCAGGGAAAGCTGTGAACTTGTCCCTTGACTTGTCCTTGATGGTGGGTGACAGCAGCAGGAGCGCCTCTCACATTCACTCTCACTGTCCGCCTGCAGGAATAGTACTAGAGCCCATCACATGACAGTGTGTGGATCAGGGTAGGCTTGTGGAAGGCTCGACTGCAACTCGGAAGCTCATTGGCTTCTGGGCTGGCGGGAGGCGTGACTTTGACTTTTGTCGTCAATGGGAGTTTACCCCCCCCTTCATTTAGCCTTGCTTTGTAGCCAAGAAATGCACAAGAATGTTTCCTTACTGCATGCCCCAGGCATGTGACCAGAGATCATCTTCACCGCCACCACTCGCTCGCCACACAAATCGACTGCATATCTGAAAGAAGAAACACAAAGGCACACATTGCCTGGAGACCGATCGAACTGGAGCTTCAGCAATGTGTCAGTTTGATGTGCCCTAGGAGAATCGACTGAATATTCAATGCTGCACAGTGAAAGAAGTAACTTTGCAAATAGTCTTCATTATTTATTTTGCTCAGTTATTTGTGTGAGGGCAGATGAAGTTGCCTTTTGCTGTTGGGGATGGAGAAGGCGATCTCTGATCAAAAGTCTCATTCTTTATTAAACAAATAAACAAGGTAGCAATACCATAAAGTGGACCAAAAATCGTAGGCGCCCCTGCAACCTATAAGACTCCAGGCCTGCCTGATTCTCTCTCCCAGGGATGCCCTGCCATGCAGTGCCGGACTGGGGCCAAAAATCAGCCCTGGATTTTACTAGCCCCTGGCCGGCGAATCCCTGCTGTAGTCCCCCCAACCATGATGCCGGGGCTATAGCATTGGGGGCTGGGGTTCCTTGGCTTGTGGGTACAGTGGGGCTGAGTACAGGGGACTGAGATGGAGACTAAGGGGGCAGGGATTGAATGTGGGTGTCGTAAGCAGCAGCCCAACTGGCCCCAAAGCAGTGCAGCCCACCGGGCATTGTCCCAGGTCTCCCTATGGCCAGTCCACCCCTGCTGCCATGTGAAACCCCCTGAGCCTCCAATAAAACCTACCTGACCCCCGATCCAACAGCACATGCATGGGTTGCACCCACACTACTGTGTACCTTTAGACAGGTGCACGCCAGGCATTTGTGAATGGCCAGCATGGGCATGCCGGCTGTTAGAAGCTAGTGGGGATGCAATCGTGCTCTGCTCCATTTGGCTCTATTCGGCTCCATTCTTCCCTTAGCCGATTCTTAGCCAAAATTGACGAATGGAGTTAATGCAAAGACTGGCTGTGCACCAACGCATGTGCTGAAGCAGGAAAAGGTGAGTTTTTCTGGGCGACCTGAGGGGTTTCACTCAGTGGGGCATTCCAAATCAGGATGGCTGGTGGACGAGGACCAAAACTTGGGATAGTAAAAGTTCCTGTCTTTGGTCCACTTTAATGGATAGCTGTATGCAAAAATGACAATCCTGCATTAAAAAACAAACTCACCAACCCTCCTATGTAGAGTGATATTAAATGAATTCCTGGCACTTCCATGGCATCATACTATGAGTTCATTGTCTGCACATTAACCCCCAATAAGATATTAATCCCCAAAAAATCATGTAAAGCAAAATCTGCGCTTACCTAGAAGAGACGCTTTCCTAATGCCACGGTCCCTTTTGCTGAGGCAGATTCAGAGGGTGCAATACAGTGATGGCCAACTTGCGAGGAAGAGACACTGGGCAGAGGGAACTCTGCTGACTGCTTAGGTGAGGGTGCCGGGTGCCATCTTGCTTGTGGCATTTAACTTGCAGCATCTTTAGTGCTGCAGACGCCTCCTTTGTTTGGGGCGGACGGCACACCTGTCCACATTTAGCCCATGAGCACTATAAAAGGGGGAAGGAAACTAATGGTTTTGCCTCCACCATTACTCTTGTGTGCTGCAGACTTAGTATGTGTGGAAATTCCACACAAAATAGTCCTTTGCTTACACCATACTTAATACAAAATGGAGCATCAGGCGGTGGCAAGCAATGAAGTGGGGCATGGAAGGTATATGTTATCGGATTTGCCACATGGCTATCTTTTTCTATATATTAATGTGTATATCTAACTTGTTTAGCGCCACTAGAGGTAAACAGCATAAGGCGCCCAAACAACAGTTGCAGGGGCATAGGACGTCAAAGAAGTCTAAGAAGATCCAGATCAAGGAGAACTTAAAGGTTCAGGTCAAAGTCCAGGTCACGCCACAGCCATCATCACAGGGAGCATTACAGATCCTATACAGCAGAGTGTTACATGTGCTATAATGAATCCATGCCATGGAGAAAGGTCTGAACTGGACAAGAAAACTCCCCACCTCTGGGGAAAAATAGAGCTTGGTTTATTTTTATTTTGGGTATAAAGCAAAAACTAGGTGCCGTTATAAGGTTAGGCCACTTGAGAATCAGAAATGAATATTCTCAGTATTAAAGATAGGCTGTTAGTAGCAAAAAAGTTGTATTTAGCATTGTTTACCATGAGTCATAGGGCTCTGATAGGCTGATGATAGCAACAATGTTGACTAGGGGAGGGGCTGAGGGTGAGTAAAAAGGAAGATCAGACAGCGAGTGTTGTTGTTGACTGCATAGACCAGTGAAGGGAAACCAGGAAAAGGAAGGCCTGCACGTGAGAGAAATAATCCAGGGATGTACCACCGAAAGGTCCAGGAAGAGAGCTTGAGGAAGCAAACAGTGCAGTGTCTTTCCTGAAAGCCCTTTTTGAGAATAGACTACATTCAGGGTGGCTCCAAAATTTTCCTGCTCTGCACCTCCTTTGCCTCCTGGGATCGCTGGCAACCAAGGCCTACATGCCCCCGAGAGTGGTTACACTCTAAAGACTTGGCTTCAAAGATGGTAGGTCCTTGCAAATTTATCTTCAATTAGGCAAATGATCAAGAAGGATATGGAAGCCAGAACTCAAAGCCAGAAGCCCGGAATGGAATCGCCTATACTGGAATGTGTTCTAAGAAGTCTAAGCCTGCGGATGATTCTTCAGATGAGTAAGAATAGCAGGGTCACTCACACTGAAAGCGCCAATGGACGGGTTGCTGTAGGATCACTGGAGGAATAAAATTGAAAAAAGGCAAATTTTGGAGTCCTGCTATGGCTTCTACCCTGTACTGCAAGAAATGGAGGGGAGGCACTTGGGACAGGCATCAGGTGAGCTGCTTGCTGACTAATTATTGCCTTTGAGTCCCTTTAAAATTAGTGGCAGCTCTGCAAGACGTTCCGTTGTCTTCAGATTTTATAGAAGAGGCCACAATAGATTTTTTAAGGGGTTCTGCAAGGGTTATGTTTTGTTTGGTGACAGCTAGAAGATGCTTATGGCTAAAACCATGGTCTGCAGGCCACGTGTCAAAATTGTCCTGGGTGAAGGTCCAGGGACCAGGAAGAAAGGAACAAGCAGCGGTCATAAGTGGCCCAGAAACAGAAAGGCAGAGGATGGTACATCAGACTATTCCTGGTCCCAAAGAAGTCAGGGGCAGTGGCGTTGCTAGGGCTGGTGTCACCCGGGGCGGTAGGAAATGGTGTCACCCCCCCCCCCAATGGTGTCACCCCCCCCCCCCAATGGTGTCAACCCCACCCCCCCCAATGGTGTCAAACCCCCCCCCCCAAAGAAAACAAACAAAAAAAAAAAGCATTTTTGCCGGCATGGTGGGAGCGGGCCGGCCGGTTCCGCGCTGACAGCGGAACCGGCCGGCCCGCTCTGCTGTCAGCGGAACCGGCCGGCCCGCTCCCACCATGCCGGCATTTTTAAAAAAAGCAAACACTTACCTGCAGGTCCGGAGCGTGGAGGCCAGCGCCGCTCTCAGCTGTCATCTGAGGGCGCGTCATCAGAGGCGCCCTCTGATGACGCGCCCTCAGATGACAGCTGAGAGCGGCGCCGGCCTCCACGCTCCGGACCTGCAGGTAAGTGTCTCTATACCGAGGGGTGACCGGCCGAGAGGTGTCACCCTCTAGGTCTGGTGTCACCCGGGGCGGTCCGCCCCCCCCGCCCCCGGGTCGCTACGCCACTGGTCAGGGGATATCCAGCAAAGAATACCTGGAAAATCAAAGCCAAGTATACAGAATGACAAAAGTTATTACTCGCACATCATAGGAGGTATATTACAAATAAAGAATATTTATTTTGCCTAGAGCTACCCTTTAGGTTACACAGATCTGAAACCAGAAATGTAGCATTTAACTGACTTGCTGACACAGCAACAAACAGAACTGCCAGAGGCACAAATAATACCATTTTGTGAATACTCACCTGTAAAATGGGTATTATAAGTATGTCACACACCCCGCTTCAAGATATTCATTACATGTGGGTAATACTGACCTGTAGATGGCGATCTTGCAGAGATGTCAATAAAAAAGTAAGACCCTCCCGGCCCATAAATACCTGGGACCTCCCACTCATTCCCCAGTATAAAGATAGCAGTAAGGTAAAGGGACCAGGAAAGCCAATTAAAACTGACAAAGGTTCACCATATAAAGGATCCAGAATACAAAAGGGCAGGGTGAAGCGGGGTGTGTGACATACTTATAATACCCATTTTACAGGTGAGTATTCACAAAATGGTATTATTCTAAGTATGTCACACACCCCGCTTCAAGACTTTCATTACGTGTGGGACATCCAATAGCAGTGTCCATAAAGGGCGGGGATCCAAAAAACAAGGCAACAAGGCACAAACTTAAACCACTGCAGCTTGCAGAACTTTGCGGCCAAAAACAGCATCCGCTGAGGCCCGCACATCAACCTTGTAAAACTTGGAAAAAGTGCTAACCGAAGTAGCAGCCTTACAAACCTGTCCAACAGAGGCCTGGTGCTGGAAGGCCCAGGACGCCCCAACAGTAACCAGTAACACGAAAAGGAGGAATCTTCCCCTTAGCAGAATAGGCCCCAACAATGGCCTGGCGAATCCATTTACTAATGGAAGACTTGACGGGAGCCAAACCTTTCCTAGGCCCAGAGGGCACCACAAAAGGGGCGTCAGTCCTACGAAAAGGAGAAGTAGCCACCAAATAGTACTTCACACAGCGAACCACATCCAAAAAATGCAAAACCCTCTCCTTGTCATTGCTAGGCTTAGGACACAAGGAGGGTAGAACAATGTCCTGATTAAGATGAAAAGCAGAGACCACCTTAGAAAGGAAATCTGGCTTGAAGCGGAAAACAACCTTGTCCTGATGCCTCTCAAAGTGGGGCCTTAATGGACAAGGCTGCCAACTCCGAAACACGCCGAACAGAAGTGATGGCAACCAGAAAAACAACCTTCTGAGTAAGCGTAGAAAGTGCAATATCCTGCAAAGGTTCAAAAGGAGGACCCTGCAAGGTAGAACCAAATTCAAATCCCAAACTGGGAGCAAAGGCTTCCTAGGAAGCCGCACATGCGTAACCCCCTGGAAAAAGGTCTTAACCAGCGGATGAAGAGCAAAAGACTTTTGAAAGAAAACCGCCAGGGCAGAAACATGCCCTTTCAGCGTACTAAGCTGCAAACCTAGGTCCAGACCATGTTGCAGAAATTCCAAGACCCTAGGGATAGAAAATGCCCTGCAAGGCAAGGCCCTGACCTCACACCAATCAATATAAGACCTCCAAATCCTATAGTAGATGGCAGAGGAAGACTTCTTTCTAGCCCTAACCAGAGTCTGAATGACAGCATCAGAAAGACCTTCCTCCTTCAAGATGGAGGTTTCAGCAGCCAGGCCGTCAAAGCCAGCGTTGGTAAATTGGGGTAGAGCAGTGGACCCTGAGTGAGTAGATCCGGCAGAAGGGGCAGAACTAACTGATCCTCTGCCATCCTTACCACGTCTGCGAACCAAACCTGTCTTGGCCACCTTGGAGCCACCAGGATTGCTGACACGCCCTCTAGGGCCAGCTTGCGCACCACTTTGCCCACCATGGGAAACGGAGGGAACAGGTATACAAACCCCAGATCCCTCCAGTTCAGAGACATGGCATCCGCTGCCAGAGCCAGCGGATCCTGCGACAGAGACACAAATGCCGGAAGCTTGTGATTGTGACGAGAGTCCCCCACCAGTGGCAAAGCGACTGAAACACCTTGGTGCTGAGTGACCATTCCCCCCGGCGACATGACCCCCTGCTCAGGGAGTCCGCCTCCGTGTTCTCCACTCCCGGAATGTACACTGCCGAGATGCATGGGACATTGCCCTCTGCCCAATCCAGGATCAAAGACACTTCCCTGAGGGCACGCCTGCTGCGAGTCCCTCCCCGGTGATTGATGTAGGCGACCGCCGTCTGATTGTCCAACCGAACTTGAACCGGTAGTCCCCATAACTGATGGGTCAAGTGAGCCAGAACCAACCTGATGGCTCTCAACTCCAGAACACTGATGGGATCGTGAGCCTCCTGAGGCCCCCACAGTCCCTGAAACTGAAGATCCTTCCAAAATCCCCCCCAACCTGACAGGCTGGCATCCGTGGTGACCGTCTCCCAACGAGGGGTCAGAAAAGACCTGCCCCTCGTCAGATTGCTTGGTTTCAGCCACCACCGAAGGGAACGCCGCACCCGGGGAGACATCAGAAAGGACTGATCCAATGACAGCGGAGACCCGTCCCAGGCCGCCAAGAGATGGAGCTGGAGCGTCCTTGTGTGAAACTGGGCAAAGGGAACCGCCTCGAACGATGCCACCATCAATCCCACAAGTCGCATCCCTAGCCGGATGGACGGGCGGGGGATGGATAGGAGACGCTGAGTCAATTCCTGAAGCAGAAGAACCTTGGCTCGGGGGAGAAACACCCTGGCCTGAGAAGTATCCAGAGACATTCCCAGAAACTCCACCACCCTGGAGGGAGTGAGACAGGACTTGGGATAGTTGATCACCCAACCGAAACTCTCCAGAGTGGACACCACGGTCCTGGTGTCCAGCTGCGCCTGACTGAGGGAAGACGCCATGATGAGAAGATCATCCAGATGAGGCACGATGCGGATACCCCTGGCTCTGAGGATGGCCATCACTCCTGCCAACACCTTGGTAAAAACCCTTGGAGCCGAGGTAAGGCCAAACGGAAGAGCCACAAACTGAAAATGTCGATTTTCCACGACAAACCTGAGAAATCTTTGGTGTGTCGGAAATATTGGAATATGCAGGTAAGCATCCTTGATGTCTATGGACGTCATGAAGTCCCCCTGACGAAGTGAGTGGATGGCTGAGCGCAGAGTTTCCATACGGAACTTCCGGGGATGAACGAACCTGTTGAGCAACTTCAGATCCAGAATGGGACGAACGGATCCGTCCTTCTTGGGCACTGTGAACAAATTGGAATAGAAGCCCAGGCCCCGGTCTGAGGGAGGCACCGGACAGATGACAGCCATGTCCAAGAGACTTGCTACTGCCACCCGAAGCCCCTGGGTAGCCAGAGGATCTGACGGCACCCGAGAACTGAAGAATCTGGGAGGGGGCCGGAACTCGAACTCCAGCTTGTAACCGGAGGACACCACTTCCTGAATCCACCTGTCCGATACCTCTTGGACCCAGACCCGGGAGAAGAGTTGCAGCCGTCCCCCCACCCGCCAGGGTGAGGGCGCCCCCTCATTGCTGAGCCGGCTTGGCAGCGGCTCTAGTCTTGGAGCCCCAACTGTGTACTGGACGGGCCCGACCCCTGCCCCTGGACCAGGAATCACCTCTGGACGAGGGGAAAGCCGGACCCCTGCCAACTCTAGCCCCACGAAAGGACTGAGAGAAGGAAGCCCCCCCCGAAAGGGGCGACGCTGCTTCTTACGCTGAGGTAACTTACCTCCCTTTGCCACGGAATCCAATCTCTCTCCAAAGAGCCGCAACCCCACAAAGGGAAGGGCCGTAAGCGACTTTTTGGACACAAAATGAGCCGCCCACTGGCGTAACCAAACCGACCGCCGGATAGCCACAAGCAAGGCCGAAGCTCTGCTACACATCACCAATGTGTCGTCCAAGGCGGACAGCACAAAGGACAAAAATAACTCACAGCGCTTAAGGTCGGCAAACTCCTCATTAGCCGGGTCGAGACCGGAAGAGGTCATCAGTCCTCTAACAACCGACCTGGCAGCTACCAATAAAAGCGCTGAAGCACAAACAGGCCGCAAGGTCGACCCAACACTGGCAAAACCATGACAAGCCATCTGGTCAATGCGTTTATCCTCACCATCCTTGAGAGTAGTGCACTCCGGAGAATGCAGGATTGAGGAGCTGGACAACCCCAAAACAGGAGCATCCACTTTGGGGGGGGGGATGACCAGTGCTTCACCGCGTCCGCCGGAAAGGGATATTTTTTGTCCCAACCCGGAGGGACACCCGGAAGCCTAGTCGGCCTCTCCCATTCCTTGAAAATGATACCATCAAAATGCTTTTGATAAGTAAAATTCCAAGCGCGGCTTGGTCACCTCAAAGAACTCCCCCTTCAGCGGTGGAGCCGCCTCGGGGGGAGAAATAGCCAGGACCTCAAACATATGAGCCAAGACCCTAGAGGTATCCAAGGAATCCCCCTGGCCCTGCTCAGTATCAGCACCCACAAACTGCTGGTCATCGGAGCCCTCAGACTCCTCATACAGCTCCCCTTCCTCACGCAGGGAACAGTCAGACAAATCCAGGGAGTCAAACTCCTCCATATCAAAGGCCTGCGCAGCCGAATACAAATGTTTTCTCTTTGTCGTGGCCTTTTTAGCAATGGCACTGGAAAACAATTTTTCAAGATTGGCCAATCTGGCACACACCTCAGATTGAGACTCCCCGCTAATGACCACATCACATGGGGTACGTGTCAAGCGAGGGGGAGACGGAGAGGAGACTGGCGGAGCAGAACCAGACGCCTGAGATCCAGACTGCTGCGTAATGGACCATTGTGCACAGGGTACACAAAGAAATACATCATCCCCCAAAAGGGATACCCCACACCCCAAACACAGCCTGGATTGCCCCGAGGGAGGTACAAGCCCAGTATCCGGGGAAGCCTCCATATGGTGATTTTTAATATATATATATGTACAGTGCCCCGAGGGAATTACGCAGTAATGCAACCCGGGATGCCTTTAAGTCCCGAGTGGGAGGAATTTACAGACACCTAAATTTAACCAGGGACCCTAGGACCGGGAGAACCCCCCTTTAATATAAACGATGGTCCACCTGGAACACACCAACAAACACACAATCAGACCTACATAGCAATTGCCCAAAGGGTTAATAACAGCAGCGTTGCCAAGCAACCCCAAGGAGGGGCATAATCAATAAGGAAAAACTAATTGGGCCCAAGGCCACTCACCCAACCGTCACCACCTCCGGAGTCCCTGGCAGTAGGAAGGAAAAGGCACGTAGGCAGAGGAAGAGGGAGGGCGGGCCGGTGCGGGTCCCCTCCCCCGTTGCTCCCGGCCAGAAGCCGGGACCTGAAACGCGGCGCCCGCAGCATGGGGGCGGACCGTAGGCGCGCGCGCGAGTGCCCGGCCCCGCCCAGAGGGGAAGAAGCTCCTCTTGGGCACCTGAGAGCCGCCATGACAAACGCCGGCGGCCGGCGCTGCGGGACCGCCGGTCTGAGTCAGGGTGGATTTGATTTAAATCTAACTGATTTAAATCACGATTTAAATCACGATTTAAATCACTAGTCAGTAAGGCTTGATTTAAATCAGTGATTTAAATCAAAGTTTCTACCTAAATTAGTTCTTGCTATTTTAACATGCAAGTAGATGAAGATTTTTAGAATCACTTTTTATATTACTTTTTTCTCCCCAGTTTAATGGGTTAATCATATTTGGACACCACTGTTCTGTTGTACTTAGGAAGGAGAAAAATAATCCTGACCTTAATAACAATTTAAATAGATTTATTCAACTGAAACAATAAGAACATTACAGCATAAGTTATTTGCTTAAACAAACATCCATGTTTTGTTAACTAATTTGGCTAAACAAAATATATATATATTTTAAGAAACTTAGACTGTCAGCCCAGCCGACACATGAAAAACTTAAATACTACTGTCCCTGCTGTCCTCTGTAGCTCACTAGTCATAGGTTTGTAGAACAATAGGATTAAGGTCTTTTTCTCAACTCTGTTCATGTTGTAACATTTTTGCTGTGAAGAAGAGGCTGGGACCTCTGCGGAGTCAAATTCAGTTTTGAGAACTGCGTAAGTAAAGCGAGCGTCTGTGATAATATAGGAGAGAAACTGCCCACTAATCCTACAGAAACCTCTGGAAGAGCATGGCATTGTGAATGTTACACATATACAGCCTTTATTCTACTGAGTTAAACAACTCAGCTTTATCTCATGATGGAAGAACCTTTGGATGGTAAAATATTTTCCTCAAAAAGCAGTTTATTGAAAAAAAATCCGATTTAAATCAAAAAAATCCGATTTAAATAAAAAAAATCCGATTTTTTTGATTTTTTTTAAAAAAACATTGATTTTTATCCACCCTGGTCTGAGTAAAGCCATGCACAGTAAAGCACCACACACACACACACACACACACACACACACACATTATAAATAATAAAGATGATCCATAAGGGACCCGCCCCCCTCTAAGGGTATCCGGGAGAGGGGGAATCCATGTTAGGGTGGGAGCCAGGGGACGGGGCATCCCAAACCGTGGTCACCAACCCGGTTAGCCGCCTACCCCTTGTTGTGGGGTCTCACGGCTCCTGAGCACCTAGGGTGCCATCTACCATTGGCCGGACCAGCAGCCTAGGCTGGGAGGCAAGTAATATAAATAAAAGAATCCGGGCAGGAATAGAACAATAGCGGGCCGGGAGTCATCCTGGCTACCTGCAAGGAGGAGACATCCATCTTCTGACTTGCTCGCCTCTGCAGAGATGAAAGACTGGGGAATGAGTGGGAGGTCCCAGGTATTTATGGGCTGGGAGGGTCTTACTTTTTTTATTGACATCTCTGCCATCTACAGGTCAGTATACCCACATGTAATGAATGTCTTGAAGCGGGGTGTGTGACATACTTAGGCCCTTATTTATGAAGGAATAGCGACAGGTAGCGACTGGTGAGCGGCCGGAAATGACGGGCCCCGCCACGAGAACTGATGATTCAGTTAGACACAGTTCAATATTAGGCGTCAACCCTATTAGTTATAATAACTGCCATTATGTGGCAGTTTACCTTGGAACTGAATGAATTGGCATATGGCTGCCATTAGAGATCATACTGCTTCCTATTCATGTTTTTATGAATCTTGGTCAAAGGCTTTAGTAACATTACAGAAACATTAGCTTCAGTTTCGGGGCACTGTGCTGGGTATAAGATCACTTTATCGCTGGGAGGTTCATCAGGTTTTGAATGTTTGCAATAAACATGGATTTTTTGGAATTCTATTTATTGCCAACAAATGCCCTTTTACATTAGACATATGCAATTCATCTGAAATGTTTGGACCCAAACTGATTTCTATCTGAATCATTTAGCTCACCCCTAATAGTGGGCAAAGAGATTATGGCTCAAGAGGTGAAGCCGTCATGATCGGGCCCTCCTGACCTCATAGTACATAGAGGGCATCCCATCTCTGCAGACTCACTTTTCTTGGAATTCTCTGCATAGCATCGCAGGATTAGTAGAAATGGAGAGATCAATGAGTATTGTCCAAGCATGCAGGCAGACAACTGCGATCAGCAAAACGCTATCTCTTTAGTAATCAGGATCGGCACGCTGAGCAAACACACAAGTGCAGAGCATCCCGTGCCAGCCCTACGAATCACCACTGACCCCGGCGAGTTACACATTTGCCAGACTGCTGCTTTATGCAAGAGAGCAAGACCCGCAATTACAAAACTGTCTGTGATATCAGCAAACAGCGAGGAGCCATCTCAGCCATTACTCAGCAGCAAAGAGATAATGATGAATAAGGACAAACTAAAAAAAAAATCATGTAGAACAATTATCTATACCAGGGGCAGGGCCGTATTTGGTGGTCATGGTGCCCTAGGCCCTTTAAGTGCTTGCACCCCCTTTTTTTAAGTTAGGTCACGTTCCATAAAAAAAGTAGGTAGGGGGAAAGGGTGCAGTGGGCTAGAGGGCACAAAGGTGGAATGCAGAGAAGCAGGCAAGCATGTTCGTTCTTTTGCTGCGTTCTGTGGAGGGGAGATGCTCTGGCCTGTGTTCAACCCATTGCACCCCACGTGCGTCCTTCTTTGGCCAGGGAGGGTTCTTGTTAGAAGGTATTAATGTTCTGGCAATGCCCCCCTTCCAGGTTGCCACCCTAGGCACGTGCCTAGGGTTGCCTAATGGTAAATACAGCCCTGACCGCTCAACCGTTTGATGGGGGGGGGTTGCTCTTAAAGGATTTGGAACCACATTGAATAAGTTCCGATTTTTTTGATTTTTTATAGCATATTGAGAGACTTGCTACAACCATCAGGATATCCACTGTCTCCACTAACTCCACTTGTATGTCCTTCTACCACTCTCCCACATTCATATGTAACAATCCCCACATGCTGGCAATATAGTGATTGGCCTACCTCTCTGAACACATGGGTCCTTTATTTATAGTCCTCCCCAATCAGTTCCACATCTCAACCATGTTCCCAATACTCAACCCATCTAAGCTCCTATCAATGCTAAGCATACAATTCCTATAGGAAAACTGTTTTACCGTGCCAGACATGTCACCCAGGGCTGGTATTGTACTGTCAATGTCACCGTGTTCCTCCAAGCCACCACTGTCACCTCTATTTGCCAATGTGTCCCTTCTATATCAGTGTCCATGCAACCTCCCAAGATTACCGTACCCCTTTTTTTTAACAAACTTTACACATCAGTTCTTGTTACCCCTCCCATTTTCCCCACAGCAGGTCAGGGGCCACATTAGATGGCTCTGAGGCCCGCATGTGATCAGTACTTATCTATACTGTATATTATTAGGTTGTATATACGGTAGTTAGAATTGGAGCAAGACAATAATGGGCCCAGAATATATACTGATGAATTTGATGCAAAAAACATGCAGGCATATATTTTGTTAGCAGGAAATGGCTGAAAAGGATCCATTCACATATTTCTTCACCATGGTTCTACTACTTCCCACTTAATTCCTTTATTTGCTCCATGTGTATTCTGTTTGCTTAATATGTATGACTTCATTAATTTCTTTCCTCATTTCCATTCCTTAATTTCTCTACTTGTGCTTACTGCTTGCTTTTCTTCTACATTCTCTATGTTTTCTGTGTTTTCCTTTCTTTTACCTTTCATTATCCATTCCTTGTTCATCAATCCCTTTCCTTCCTGTGTCATTACTTTCTTCTCCCTTCTTTTACTTTCTCTCATTGTTTATTTTCTCTTTCCACTTTTAGTTATTCGCTATTATTTCATTCTTCTGTATCTCTTTTTCCACAAATGATTCTCCATTCAACTTCACCTTGTCCTTGATTGTTCCTTGTTCCTATCCCTGTTTCTTATTTTCATTGGATAAAATCAGTTTATACACACCAGCAAAGTAACTCATAATCCACAGTGTCCATAATCTGATGATCAAAAAAGAAGGGAGGGGATGCAGGCTCTATTGTCTTGTTCCAAAGCCACGATTGTGCCGCCTAATCACAACCACAGGCACATGGGCAGCCACGGCCAATTCAAATGCTACACACTAGACTGTAACTGATTGACATTACTGCAATGTTAATGATCTTGTGTTTACTGTGCAACCAAAAACCATTGAAACAATAAATAACCTCTTGAGGCCTAAGAAGGGCTCTATCTTCTCTTCTTGGCCTGTCACTGATTCAGAGACCAAGAACCCCCACAAAAATTCAAATGCTAATTAAGTGTGGGGGTGTGAAGTACTAATTAGGCATGGCTATTCATTTGCTAATTAGGGCCACATCTGAGAGTGGAAGGCTGCATAATACTAGTGTGCTCATTCTTGGTGAGCTGACAAAAGGGGTGGAGCTATAGACCACCAATCACAATCTATGATTGGTGGTCTATTGTAAAGGAATTTAGGGGGTGTGCCACTACTCTTTACCCTGTTTCTACTGCCAGGAGCAGCTGTGTGCTAACAGGAAAAGAGAGGGCAGCCGTTAGGATCTGATATGCTGAATGATCGTTTAAGTACTTTGCCTACAGAGTCCCTTCGATCTCTTTTTTATTGCTATATTCCTCCTTTATTCCTGCTCCCTTTCCTCTTTTATTCATTTTTAATTTCTTCCTTAGTTAATCATTTCCTTCCTCTTTTGAATGCTATGATTATTGACTAGTCCTACATTAACCCCTGTTGTCATTCTATCATTCTTATTCTGTTCTTCTCTTCTTTATTTCCTTCATATTTGTTTTGTCTCTCTCTTCCTGCCATCATTTCATTCTTCCTTTTTTAATTGTTCCTTTCCTTCCTCCCTTTTAAAATTCATCCCTCCTGCTGTCCATCTATTTAACATTAAATTCCCTTATATCTTTTTTTTCTTTCTTTTTTCTTTCTTCCTTTATGTTGGGTTATACTCTTGCTTTGCACCTTTTTTCCTTCTCTCCTTCCTTCTTCCCACTTACTCTTTCCATTCCTATTACTTTTTTATTAAACCATTTATTCAT
Organism: Gastrophryne carolinensis; assembly: GCA_027917425.1. Lineage (NCBI taxonomy): Eukaryota > Metazoa > Chordata > Amphibia > Anura > Microhylidae > Gastrophryne > Gastrophryne carolinensis. The sequence goes on from CM051235.1 coordinate 224,784,382, forward strand.
TCCCTCTCTTTCACCTTCTTTCTTTATTAGTTTTCCTTTCCTGTTCCATTATTTCTTTCTCTTTCTTTCTTTCCATATTTAGCTATATGAGTTTTCTGTCTTCTTTTCCTTCTTGATTCCATTTACCAAATCAATTCATATTCTTCTATATTCATTCATTATTTCCCTCTCTTTCGATCACTTTCTTCATTAATTTCCTTTTTTCCAGTCTTTTCTTTCATCCCTTCTTTCTTTCCTTGGCTTAGTTTCTTTTCTGTGTTTAAAGCTACAGTTAGAACATTGCGCAGCATTATTGTCTTGTTTTGGAGCTGGAAGGACGCGGTGCGCCGGCTGCTTAGAGACCAGTGATGTTTATTGCAACTCTTAGGAATGTAGAACGTGACTCTCTCATTCGCTGCTATTGTGCAACTTACTCACAAAAGCCACTGAATGGGTCAAAGTGACCCACGCAACCTTCCGGAAACATAGTCAAGAACAATCTAGTTAATACATGAACATCCCCCCCCCCCCCCCCCCCCGACCTGGTGATGTTTCTGTAGCACACCATTATGGAAGAGCTGATGATTCCCATTAGGAAAACTGTGGCCTGATTTTAGCCACTAGGGGGAGCACTAACTGAGATAAGCCAAAAAGACTATTAGGTTTGATGGCCCTTGGGCTGAATGAGCCAAAATATTTAGGTCTCTGGGGCACCCCTAAATCCAATGCCATGAAATGAAATTCAGAATGTGTTTTGTGGTCCCTAGAAAGCAAAAAAGTTCCATAGGAACACCTTCAGAAATATAGCTGATATATATATATATATATTATATATGCTTTAAAGTGGACCAAAATCCACAGAGATCGGCCCGGGAATCTATAAGTTTCCCGGGCCCATTGATTCCCTCCCCCCAGGGCATCCTAAATGCCCCACTGTGTGAAACCCCCCAGATTACACATAAACTCACTTCTTTTCTGGTCCAACGGAGCATGTGCTAGTCACGGCACAGGTATTAGTGAATAGGCTGCGCGGGCAGGCTCCCTGTTAGAGGGTAGCAGGGAATGCAGCATGCTCAGGACTGCTCATATTAGACGAGCTCCTGGACAGAGGCACTCGAGCGAGTTTGTACGGGCGACCTAAACACAGCGGGGCACCCCCGATCAGGGTGCCACGGAGGCAAGGACCAAAACCCAGGATAGTCAAAATCCTGTGTTTTGTTCCACTTTAAAGGAGCACTATCACAAAATTGTGTAATATTAAAAACATATAAACATGTTGGCTAATGAGAGGAGGGATCACTTTTACACCCGAACGGGGAGGCCGATTCATTAATAGCGCCAGGTAGTGACAGATGAGCGCCAGTAGCGTGATTTTCACAGCGCCAGCTAGTATTCGCTGTGTTTGGCCGGGGTTTGCTTGTTGACAGCGACTCAGTCGGTGTGCGGTAATGTTGAATACGGGCTGGGGGGTCGCTGTTTCACAGGTTCAGCGTTGTATGGGTGCGCCTGACAACGAATGGCCAGAGCAAACGGCTTGCTGCAGATTCTTTAACAAATCACGCTCCGAATTTTTTCGCGCTGTGAATTCCTTGTTTAAACCCCAGAGCGCTGGCGGCGATGGATTTAAAATAGTTTTTAACCCCCAAACAACCATATTTTTTGATTGTAAAATTATACAAGTTTTTTATAAACATTTTGTAATATGAATACATTAATATCAGACCTGTAATATCAATTCTGCACAAAAACTTTTTTTTTTTTTTTTTTTTTTTACCTTAAAAAAAATCCTAACATTGCAGAAGTGGTCACAGAATTTTTGACATTAAAAAAAAAAAAAAACCCATTAATAGCAATTACTATGATTAATTAAAGATTGCTCCATTGAAATGCATTGGACATCGCCAGGGAGCGACAGGTCAGACCTGGCGCTGTGATGGGATTAGCAGCGGCGCTGTTCGTTGCAGTCGGCTTCATGATGAATCCCGCGCTAGCTGTCGCTCTCGCCGGCGCTAGCCTCATTTAGCTTGATAAATGCGTCATTGTGGCCGACGCCGGGCGTACTTGAGTCGGTAGCCGCCGTTAGCTGGCGGGACCTGGCGCTCGTCAGACACTACCTGGCGCTATCGCTTGATGAATAAGGGCATAAATAAAACTCCTGCCAAGCTTGTGGTTTTCCTCTCCTTGTAGGAATAAAATCCAGGGGTGACAGGTTTAGTCTATCACCCCGGATATCCTTTTCTTTTCATTAAAAGGAAGATATTTCTTGATGCCGGATGTATTAGTGACCCCTCCCTCCGCCATCCAGCAAATTAACATGCATTTTTATCATTATGTCATTTTTTGCTCCTTTATGGACAGGCCCAGATATAAGGCCCAAGGCATCTTTTTTTCAATTAACACCTCCTGCCTGGGGCATCCCACTGTGTGTATGTCCCTAGATCCCCCATAAACTCACCTTTCCAATTACTGGCACACATGCTATTTAGTATTTCTAAATGAAGAACATGCTGCTGGCCACACTCCCAGGCTTTTCTGAATGGCTGGTGTGTGTATGCACAGATAGAGGTGAGTGGTGATGGGACTGAGGGGCGCTCTGGACTCGGTGGAATGGTGAGTTTTTGGACGATCTTGGGAGTTTCACACACCAGGGCATCCCAAATCAGATTGCCCCACAAAGACTTCTAGTCTTATAGACTCTAGGCTGGTGGTTGTACTGTATAACTCTTGCTATTTTTTGCCTCTTCCCTTTCTTTCTATCTTCCAATCTATCTCACTAGATTGCAAGCTCTTGTGCAGACTCTATGTATCTCTCTTGTTATTTTATCAAGTGCCTGTTTCCTCTCTGATCGGCCGTGAGTAGCTATTACAGAGTGCCTCAGTTGCTGAAGTAACATTGCCGGCATTGATGGATTTGATGTGTGAGTCGCGACTGTCAGTGTAAGCAACTCAAACCATATTCATCAAAAAAACAGGCTCACACAGCACCGGTGCTCAAAATTGGGTCGCTGTAGCCCAGAGCGCCAGAAGCTGTGTGATTAAAGTTCGTTTTATAACACATATGCACTAGTAACAAAGCGAAAACATATGAAATTATATTGTTATTACATTGTGATATTAACACTTTAATATCAGACCTGTAATGACAATTCTGCATAAAAATAAAAAAAAATGACTTTTAATAGGCCAGGAGAGGTCACACAATAATTTGATAAATAAAAAAAAAATTAAAAGAAAACCCTGTTTAAAGAGAAGAAAGGTAACGCACATTAAAATGTATGGGAGAGCGCCAGGTAGCGACAGGTAATACCAGGTGCTCTGGAAGCCAGAGCGCCGGCGCTATACGCTGAGCTGTCTGTGATGATGAATCGGACGCTACATTGCGCTGTTAGTGTCTCTCACCGGAATCGCTTTGATAAATGTGGTATTGCGTACAGCGCCTGGCGTTCACTGTTCGCTACCTGTCGCTACGAGGCTCTACCTGCCGCTATCCCTTGATGAATAAACCCCTATGTATCTCTCTTGTTATTTTTCCAAGTTCCTATTCCCTCTCTTTCTATCTTCCAATCTATCTCACTAGATTGCAAGCTCTTGTGCAGACTCTATGTATCTCTCTTGTTATTTTTCCAAGTTCCTATTCCCTTTCTTTCTATCTTCCAATCTATCTCACTAGATTGCAAGCTCTTGTGCAGACTCTATGTATCTCTCTTGTTATTTTTCCAAGTTCCTATTCCCTTTCTTTCTATCTTCCAATCTATCTCACTAGATTGCAAGCTCTTGTGCAGACTCTATGTATCTCTCTTGTTATTTTTCCAAGTTCCTATTCCCTTTCTTTCTATCTTCCAATCTATCTCACTAGATTGCAAGCTCTTGTACAGACGGGGAGGCCGATTCATCAATAGCGCCAGGTAGCGACAGATGAGCGACTGTAGCGTGATTTTTTTCAGCGCCAGCCAGTATTCGCTGTGCTTGGCCGGCATTAGCTTGATGACAGCGACTCAGTCGGTGTGCGGTAATGTTGAATACGGGCTGGGGGGTCGCTGTTTCACAGGTCCAGCGTTGTATGTGAGCGCCTGACAACGAATGGCCAGAGCGAACGGCTAGCTTCATATTCATCAACAAATCACGCTCCGAATGTGCTGTCGCTGTCCATTCCTTGTTTAAACCCCAGAGCGCTGGCGGCGATCTGTATTAACTAGTTTTTAACCCCTAAACAACCATATTTTTTGAATGTAACATTATACATGTTTTTAGAATCATTTTGTTATATGAATACATTAATCTCAGACCTGTTAGATCAATTCTGCACATATTTTTTTTTTTTTTTTTTTTTTACTTAAAAATAAATCCTAACATTGCAGAAGTGTTCTCCGATTTTTTGACATTAAAAAAATAAAAAAAAAAATGATTACCAATTAATCATGAATTATTATAGATTGCTCCATTGAAATGCATTGGACATCGCCAGGGAGCGATAGCTCATACCTGGCGCTGTGAGGGAATTTGCAGCGGCGCTGTTCGGTCCAGGCGGCTTCATGATGAATGCCGCGCTAGCCGTCGCTCTCGCCGGCGCTAGCCTCATTTTGCTTGATAAATGCGTCATTGTGACCGCCGCCGGGCGTACTTGAGTCGGTAGTCGCCGTTAGCTGCCGCTACCTGGCGCTCGTCGGACACTACCTGGCGCTATCGCTTGATGAATAAGGGCCTATATGTATCTCTCTTGTTATTTTTCCAAGTTCCTATTCCCTTTCTTTCTATCTTCCAATCTATCTCACTAGATTGCAAGCTCTTGTGCAGATTCTATGTATCTCTCTTGTTATTTTTCCAAGTTCCTATTCCCTTTCTTTCTATCTTCCAATCTATTTCACTAGATTGCAAGCTCTTGTGCAGACTCTATGTATCTCTCTTGTTACTTTCCAAGTTCCTATTCCCTTTCTTTCTATCTTCCAATCTATCTCATTAGATTGCAAGCTCTTGTGCTGACTCTATGTATCTCTTTTGTTATTTTTCAATGAGTCTAGCTCACTAGATTGCAAGGTGTCTATCTTTCTCTCTATATAGCTTGCTACCTTGATTGCAAGCTATTTTACAGGCACTATGTATATCTCTCTGTTTTTTCAAGGCTCTATCTCCCCCTTTGTTGCTCACTAAACTGCAAGCTCTATTTCCCTTGCTATATCTTTGTAAATCTCTACATATCTCCTATTCTCTGCACTCTAGAGAGACAGTTAAGAGTACAATCTCCCATGTAGGCAGCCATTAACAGCAGAAGCTCCCTCTGTGAAACAGAATAGTGTCCTAATGGCAAACCATGAAGAAATCTGGGTATATACGGTATATATATATATTATTAGCACTGTGAGAAAAAACTCCCTTCCATGCAAAATTATCCTCGCATATGAAAATTTCTCTCACACAGAAATCTCTTCCCCGATTCAGGGGACACATGTCAATTGTGTGAGAGAACGCGTGAGAGAAAACCATGCAAGCTCTGTCAGAGTATTTCCAGCCTCACATCATTTTTCATATGATTTTCGTATCAGCGGGAGTAGTGCTCATCGGTATGGGCCTGGTGTTGTTCAGGGGGTGACCCAAGCACCCCTGAAAACGCAAGAGACCCATACCAAATGGGCATAAGGGGTTGGTAAACCATCAGGTGCCAGCTGATCGGCCTCGGAGCCTTGGGTTATTAGCCCCTATGCCATGTGCCCAAGTAATTTTTTTGTAACTTTAACAAATGAAATAAAAGAAAGCGCTCCCATGTGTTGTTTTAATTGAAAACAGCTATGCCAGCATTTGCAGCCATGCATGCCAGTTGGTGAAGTGGACATTTGGCCTTGATACACTAAGAGTTAAAAAAAATTCTCATGGTAGTAAAAAATTCAATTCATAAGAAAAAAGTATGAGAATTTTACTTTTAGTGAATCACCAGATAAGACGACAATGGAAGTCAATTGCACTTTTTTACTCCTGAGAAGTATTGATCGTTTTACTCCTTTTTACTCTGTAGTAAAAAGTGCCATTGACTTTCACTGCCTTCCTATCTGGTGATTCACTAAAAGTGAAATTCTCAGGTTTTTTTCCTCATGAAATTAATTTTTTAACTACTATGAGAACTTTTTATAACTCTTAGTGAATCGAGGCCTTACTCCTGCTCTGGGCAGGGATAAAAAGTCTGCACAGAAAATTCTCTGATTAAGGCATCCAATTAGATGCCTTCCCAAATCAAAGATGGTGGGGTGTGATGTCCTGGCATGATCTGGAAGCTTTTATTAGAAAGGATTATTAGAAAGGACTGTTTCCCGCTGAATGGCAGCGCTATTCTGGTCTGGATGAACAAACACATTATGCTGAATTCAGATGAAATGTACCTCAGACCCAAACTGAAGCTCATCTGTAATTATGAGGAAAATCACAGCTAAGGAAACAAAATGACAGCACAGAATGGTAAGTTTAGAACTAACCATGAATAATTTTGCCTGCAGTTGTCCTTTAAGCCTTTCATGTATCCTGTGACTGCTCGGCAATACATAAACCTGGAGTCGGGTGAAGAGCTTACATCAGAAAGCTGCCATTACTGTGAGCCGAAAGGTCACTTGACCTCAACCTGATGCAAAGTGAAGAGCAGCTGATGCAAAACTGAGGGCTGGTTACTGAGCGCCCGGGCAAGAGACGCCTCCATAATAACACCGCTACCTGTACACATATTCACACTATACACTGCTCAGCCTGCGGTACAATGGTGTCCCCAAAGTGTATTCCTCCTAAAATTCAGGTTGATTCCACAAAACTCGGATTCCTTGAGAAGGCCGACATGGCACCTCCTGAACAAGGTCTGTTGTTAGAGAGCCGCCGGGAATGATGAAAAGGGACCAGTCACGGTTGTGTTACATGAATGTGCTATTTCATAACCGAGACGCCGTAATACAAACATCCATTATCGCAACCCAAATTTCACAATGCTCCGCTACATGGCAACAGCTGTGCACTGTCCTTCCTAATTACTGCTAAGCAATGTGCTTAAAGTGGACCAAAACCCAGGATTTTGACTACCCTGGGTTTTGGTGCTTGCCCCTGGGGCCCCCCGATCGGAGGTGCCCCACTGTGTGAAACCCCCCAGGTCACCCGAACAAACTCAGCTCTTCCCAGTCCTACGACGCTTGCGAGGCCTCTTGTCCCAGCAGCAAACGCACTGGCGGCCGCATCCCCCACTAACCTCTAACAGGGAGCGTGCCCGTGCCGGCCACTCACAAATGCCTGGCACTCCTCCTGCTAAAGGGATAGTGGGGATGCAGCCTCAGCTCACGCAACCCCCCGGTCTGGGGGGTTTCACACAGCGGGGCATACCGATTCTGGTTGCCCCAGGGGGAGGGAATCCAGCGGCCCTGGAATCTTATAGATTTTCGGGCCGATGGGGCGTGGGTTTTGGTCTTCTTTAAAGTGGACCCAAAGTATACAAAGACTTTTGATCCACCTAAAATGGTCCCGAGGGGGCATCTCAATTTTAAATATCCTGCAGTAGCCACCGCTACCTAAGTTAAAGGTCTATGTACTTGTTTTGGGTTTCCATGGCAAGTAAAGTATTGACCATCACATAAGTCTGTAACTACAGCAGGTGAGTACACAAGCTTTAATTTTTTTAGACTTGGTCCACTTTAATACTTTAATAACCCTCCCTTGCAAAGCTGTGGCAGCGAGGGTCCTGGTCCACAGTGAACACTCAACTAACCTCATCTCCCTCCTCACACCATCATGAGCCCTACATTATAAAGATATGCAACTTTTCCTAGCAGCGCTCCATTTCATAGGGGGCAGGAAACTTACCTTACTTACCTCCTGACACCATCAGTGGGCACTGTATTATAGAGATACCTGTTCCTAATGGAGCTCCATTTCATTGGAGACAAGAGACTAACCTCATCTACCTCCTAACACCATCAGCATAGATGCCAACCTCAAAGACTGGTTTTCGGGGTGATGGGTGTGGTTTAGGGACGTGGCTTATTTGCCGGATTTTGAGGAACAAATGTTTATCACCACCATGACCATTTGCAGGTATATAAGAGTTTTAAATACAAATTTAATTTAAATATTAAATTCAGAGCCAGGTGAGAATTCTCACTTTTTAGGAGAGAAAACTGCCACTGACTTTATTATTCATGATTCATTATCTACTGTGTAAATTTTCACCCGACTGTGAATCAGCCCCAAGGTAGACAATGAAAGTCAATGGCCATTTTCTCTCCTAAAAAAAGGAGTGAGAATTCTCACCCTGCTCTGAATCAATCCCATAATGCTTATGTTGTAATGATCGTACCTAACTGGCAATTCCAATACACATGTGTGGTCCTTTCAAATACACCCAGTGTGGGTACGCAGCTGCGAGGATGCTTCCCGCTCCCCATATAGAACTCTGATTGGAGGAGAGCCCACACATGTGCCGTGGGATCACTGGAGAGGTAAGCTAAGCAGGCATTCCAGAGGGTATTACACAACAGGAAGCTCCAGGACAAGGTACAAAACCTGGAAAAGTGAAAAGATTTTGTTCCCCAGGATGGTCCCTTTTAACAATTGCCCCTTCATATTCCAATTTGTGGTGCCTCTGCTGGTAAGGATCTCTAGAATGGCAAAACTGGCATTAAGCCCTATATGACTGAGACATGCTCTGCTGCTGCATGTCTCTTATTGGAGAAGTTGTGGATTCTACATGTGCCTGTAGCTATTTCCTGTCCCCTATCAAAGCTTTGCTAGATAAATGTGAATATCTCTATAATGATTGGCTCACCGATGATATGGGTGGGAGGGGTTAGCTTAGTATTCCTGTGTACAAGGACCCTCTCCAGCATGGAGGAGCAAGGGAGGGATTAGGTCCCTTTGAAGATGCTTTTCCACTTCTGATGCATTTTCCTGCTTATCCCAGACCAGGAGTGCCATTTGCAGCACGAGACAAACCCTCTTACCTGCCGCTGCTCCCGCAATGCCATCAGTGTACCTGGCACTCAGCATCTTGGTGAGCTCCCCTTAACTCATGCTTTCTAGCTGGATGTGTATGGTGGGGAAGGGGGGGGGGGGTACAGGACCTTTGCGAGGTGCCTATAAGGAATAATGGGATCTCAATTCTGGCTCCTAATCACTTCTCCTAGGGCCAGATGCTGGAGCTGTGAGGCGATTACGAGACGTTGAGTACAGAGGTTTCATTTCATGCCACAAATGCCACTCCTCTTATGGTGTTTATGTGAAAATGCTTTAAAGTGGACCAACACCCAGGATTTTGACTATCCTGGGTTTTGGTCCACTTCAGGGGGGCCCCGCTGTGTAAAACCCCCCAGAAACCCCCCAAAACTCACCTCACCACGCTCCCACGTAGTCACGGACAAGCGGGTGACAGCTGCGGACAAGACAGCGCGTCCGCTGCCGCCTCCCGCGCGCCCCTTTGACAGTGCGCGCCCCCGCGCCGGCCATTCAAAAAACGGCCGGCGCGGGCGCGCGGGAGGCGGCGTCGGCCGCTGCCGCCGCCGATCAGGTGAGTTTTTTGGGGCTTTTGGGGGGGGTCCATCACCGCGGGACATCCCGATCTCGGATGTCCCGGGGTGAGGGAGGTGATCGGCCCGGGAATCTTATAGATTCCCGGGCCGATCACCCCTGGGTGTTGGTCCAGGACCACCTGCCTGCCTACCCCCAGAGCATCTGAAATCAGGATGTCCTGCTATGTGAAGCTGTGTGAAGCTGTCTTCGTGCTGGACGCATCCCCGGCTTCTCTGTAGCTGAGATGCACTCCCATGCCCAGCTATTCAGATGAGATGCTGAGGGCAGTAATGCTCCCTGGTCTACAGGGAAACCAGGGATGTGGCCAGCAGGCAGGTCACATCAGCCATCAAACCAGGCCAGCCATTAAACAGGGCCGCTGCCAACTTGCTCGCATTGCTGAAGGTACTCAGGCTAGGGAGGGAGTGTAATTTTGGGTTTTATGGCTTTGACTAGGTTCCTGGACATGTGGACTTTCGCTTTTAGAATATAACTGGATCCCTGATGCTTTAGGGCTTCAAGACTTTATTGGGAGCATCACATTGTGTCTAGCATACACCTTGTACTTTATACTCATGATAGTCCTTTTACTGTAAGGCTGTGCCATTATACAATCACATTTATTTCAAGTGCCACCCACCTATGCCACTGTATGTCTTATATGTAAGTGTTTATGTCTTGCTTGTAGTTCTCTGTATGGAACATTTCCCGTGACCTTACTGGAGACAAAAGCGTTGCAAGACAGACGTCAGCTGACTCACTGTATTATTTACATACCTCACCCAACTATAGTAAGGCGAGAGGCATCCAGGCCTGAAAGTTACAGAGAAAGTCGCCGTCAGTGAGTTCCTGGTTACACTTTCTGCTGTGTCTCTACTCAACCAATAAAGGGACAGACACAATGGGAGTCATGCAGGGGTGTAATTATAGGGGGTCGCCATCATTGTTGCACCTCCACCTTATGTATCAGATGTGTGCTACTTCCAACTACTATTGGAAAAATGATGTACTCTACCTGTAAAATGCCCCATTGCAGATTCAGGTGATTTTGTGGGGAAAAAATAAATGTATTGCAATTTTCGTATGTTAGTTAAAAAAACTCACTGAGATGCAGGTTGCAATTCACACCCAAATATGCACCCAAAATAAAAATTGCTCCACTAAATAATTAGCATGCCCCTGACTGTATCAGAACATCCCAGTCTATAGTTTGTCATTCAAAGCAGTGTTGCTGGAATTTTCTTATGGAAACTTTCTTATGTTCAGATGCAGTTCGGACATTTTTTGGGGGGGGAATGCACCCAAACCCCAATCATGTCTATCGCAGGAAATTCTTGTGCTCTGGTTTCTATAAGGCAACCAAAGCATCTAAATTACATGATAAAAACACCCCAAACATCCTATTATGTTTATTTACAAAAAAATCAGGGGTCCCTAGATTGATAGCAGAATCCCCTCTCAAATATATACCTGTAATGCCCCATTTAAAAAAATATGTATTTTAGAGTGAAAGAAAAATCCTCCTTTTAAAGTGGCAAAGTAGAGTCGGGCAGGATTGCTGGTCCCCTCCCCCCACCACTCCCTCCACCTCCTCCTCCAGGTTCATCACATTGCTGTGTGCACAGAGCCCGCCCATTATGCTGATTATTATGCAGCATCACAGATCCAAATGCCGCTCCATTTTTTTCAGACGAGAAATCATAAGGTGAAATTGTAAACCTCGATATCTCGGCCATTTCTTCTTCAATTTAAAGTGGACCAAAACCCACTCCAATCGGCCCGGGAATCTATAAGATTTCCAGGTCGATCGATTCCCTCCCCCAGGGCATCCAAAATCGGGATGCCCTGCTGTGTCAAACCACCCAGGTCACCGCATACACTTACCTTGCTTTACGGTCCAAAGGTGCATGCGTGAGCCGCGGCCGCATCCCCACTATCCCTCTAGCAGGATGTGTGCCTGCGCCAGGCATTTGTGAATGAGCAGAGTGGACACGTTCCCTGTTAGAGGAAAGCGGGGATGTGGCCGCCAGCGCACTCGGAGACACTCGTTTTAGATGAAGGCTTAGACAACGTGGCGTCAGCGTCTCCAAGGGCCGAGAAGAGGTGAGTTGGTTTTGGTGATCTGGGGGATATCACACAGTGGGGCACCTCCGATCGGGGTGCCAGGTGAAAGGACCAAAACCCAGGATAGCCAAAATCCAAAATAAATAAAGTTTGGTCCACTTTAAAAACAGAAAACAATTTAGGACAATGCCAAATGTAGCCCAATGCAATGGTGTAACAATTACCTTTGCCTGCTGTATCACTTTAGGTATGAAGAGCTTCTGTGAGTGCATATATAGTCTACAACACTGTTTCTCAACCCGTGGTACATATACCCTAGGGGGTACTTGGTAGTGTGCTGAGGCAAATCTTCAGGTTCTATCTGAATGGTCTGGAATATTATTTTACAAATTAAACCTAATCCCTTTTTGCTTTAAAAGTTCCATGAGGCCTATGGCCCACTTATTTTGGTACGATTTATAATTGACCCATAGGAATAAAAGCAATAGGCTGGTTCTCTTGAAGAAAGATGTACAGTGTGACAACAGAGACCAAAGGGGTAATTAACTATACATGTTAGGAATTGTGTGGAAAGTATCTCTGGTCTATAGGAAAACTGACTAATAGACTGGTCCTCTTGAACATCTGGGACATGTATGAAAAGAAAGACCAGCTTCTGTTTGAGGAGCTTCCTGGAAAGCATCTCTGATCTATAGCTCTTCTTTCCCACCGTCCAAGCAATCACTGCCTCCCACGTTATCCCTCATTGGGAACAGAATAAAATGAGCCATTTCAAAGCATCAACTTATTTGTAAATACATTTTGTATTCTTAGTGAAGCAGCTTTCTTCACTTAAATTCCTGGAGCGTGGATGAGCTGGGAATGGTGTGTCATGGCGCAGCTTTATGAGTCTCAAACATGCTCTGCTGTGGACAGCTTTGGGATCACTCTGGTTGGCCAGACTCACTCATGCTAAGAGCTCCAAGGGACAGAGTAGCTGATAGACCACTCTTTTGTGGTCCTGGAGGACTGAAATGAAAAGAAGGGTAAACCTTGAAGCCCCGCTCCAACTTAGCAGCCCTGCTGCTGTATTGATGTTGGGTTTACAGTCTCATTTAATGTGGAGAGCTTCTTGGGCAGCATCTCTAGTCTATAGCAATAAAGACAAGACACTTGGCTTTTTAGCAGATTCATGGCAACAGAGACCTACTGGGTTATTTATTGCAGGTATAAGAAGTTTGCAGAGCTTTCATGGTCCATAGAAATAATGCCATGAGAAAGATGAATATAATTCCTGGGAGATAGATGACAAGAGAGACATTTGGGGGTTGGTTTCTGTAGGTGTGGAGAGCCTTGATGCACTAACCCTTCATCCCTCTTGATCCTCTGGTAATCTAACAACCTTCCTCATTTTACGCACCAAATAATCGTGAGGCTTGTTTACAATCTGGGGTACCTTCATGTTTTATTGCTCCATCTGCTGTTGTTGCATGTTGCAAGCCTGCCACTGTTTCCTATTATCACTTCAAAAGTTCCGCAGCCGCTACAGGAAACCATTAGTAACATGGAGCTTTGGCTGCCCCGATCTGTTTACACAGTGACAGGAACCATTTATTCCCCTAATCACTCTACCAACACTCTATATCCAATCCATTCCCCGATATTGGAAATATCTTCCTGTTACTAGATGAAGTATATTTATTCTGCCCTAACCACTTACGTTCTGGCACTAATTAGCGATATTGAATGTCAGAGGCAAAATATTTGGAATCATAGCAAGACCACTTACTCTAAAAGCAGTGCAGATCCAGCATTGGCCGGTTTACTACTTGAAGGGCTTTTCCAGGCAGAAAAAGAAGAGAATCAATGAAGTTAATTAGTAGAAATATTTAGCTACAGTACGGAGGTTGTAAATCTCCAGCGTTGCTTTGAAGGAAATTTCATGTGCTTGAAATGAAGAGGCTTAACTAATGGCATTGAAATTATTATCTCCAATCCTGGTCATTAATGACACCATGTTTACTAGACTTGAGCAGCAGGACATCTACTAATGCTGTTATCTCTATCAAAGACCAGCAGAGAAACCATTCTGTCTAGACGTGGCCAGCAGTGATACAATGTTCTTCAGAAACGGCAGCAGTAAAGCAGCCATGTGAGCAGTGAAGTCATAATCCTCATCCAAGTCCAACAGTAAAACCGCTTTCATGCCATGGCCAGCAGTGAAACCATTCTCTGCAGGTAACGCCTGACTGTTAATCCCTGCTTTTCAGCAATGGACTCCAGCGTTACAAGTATTAAAGCCATATTTCCAATCAAGACCAACAGTAAACCATTCTCTCTAGTCATTTCCTGCAGTGAAGCCATGTTCCCTAGCAATGACCAGTAGTGAACCTTGCTCTCCATCCATGACCATGCTTCTTGGCTATAGCCAGCAGTAAAGCTATGCTCCCCAACCATATGAGCACTGAAGCCAATGCCAGCTCCAGGTCTGGTGGGGCCCTTGGGCAAGAGAGTCTTAATGGGCCCCCAAAGTAGTGAGTGAGTCACATGATGTCACCTTTCTGCTCATCTCCTGCTGCTGATCGCCCTCCAGTCCTTGCCAGCTGTCACCTGGTTCTCGCCACTTTCTGAGCTTCCATCAATTGCCCTCCATTTCATGCCACCTCCTCCATTGTTGCTGATCATCCCCTGTTGCTGAGGCCAGCCATGAGCAGGTCTGCACACAGCAACCAGAATTTGGTGGTTGGATCCACAGTTAAATTATTCTATAGCCAAGAGGGAACCTGAGTGGGCCCATGAAGATGCCAGGGGCCCTGGCAATTGCCCAGGTTTGCCCTGTGCTGGCGCTGGCCCTGACTGAAGCCTTAATCTTCATCCAAGATCAGCAGTAAAAACATTCTCTTTAGCAATGGGCAGCAGTGAAACCATGTTTTACAGAAGTGGCGACAGCTGAAATCATTCTCTTCATTCACAGCCAGCAGTGAAGCCATGTTCGACAGCAATGACTAGCTGTAAACCATGCTCTACAGCCAAGGCCAGCATTAAAGCCATAATCTCCATTCCATCGGAGGACACATGCTCCTCTGCCATAACCAGCAATGAAGCTATGCTCCTCGGTCATGTGAATACTGGAAACATAATCTTCAAGACCACCAGTGAAACCATTCCCTTCAGTGAAGCCATGTTCCCCAGCCATGGCCAGTATTCAAGCCATTCTCTCCAGTCATGTCCAGCAGTAAAGCCATGCTTTTAAGCAACGGTCAGCAGTAAAGCTTTGATCCGCAGCTATACAGATATACTAAAGTTATCATCTCTAACCAAGACCAATAGCAAAATTATGCTTTATATCAGTGGCCAGAGCAATGCTTTGCAGCCATTTTGATTTCTCCATTAATGTCTAGCCATGAAGCCAATCAATGGTAAGCAGTGAAGCCATGTTCACCAGCAATGATCAGCAGTAAACCATGTTTTCCAGCTATGGTCAGCAGTAAAGCCATTCTCTCCATACATGACCAGCAATGAAACCATGCTCTTCAGCTGTAGCCAGCAATAAAGCTATGCTCCCTGGTTACATGAGCACTGCAGCCATATTCACCATCCAAGACCAAAACCACAATCTCCTGAGCAGTGAAACCATGCTTTTAAGGCACATGCAGTAGTAAAGCCAATCTCTTGATCCATGGCCAGTGAAACCATGCTCCTCAGCTAAAGCCAGCAGTAAGATATTCTCCTTGGATGTATGAGCATTGAAGCCATAATCTCTACCCAAGGACAGCAGTGGAACCCTTTTCTCTAGCCTTAGCTAGCAGTGAAACCATGTTCTTCAGAAGAATCATGCTCTTCAGCCATGGGTAGGAGCAAATATGACTTGACAAATAAGAAGGGAAACGGACCACCAATGGTGTATTTAGGTTGTGGAATTCAGCCAAGGTATAGAACCCTTATTTTGTGCCGATAGGTATCAGATAAGATGTAAATCTTAACCTCGCCTGTCCCTTTAAAACAAACTGGAAGTGTTCAGCAAACGGCTGTTTTTACATAAATATTGCTCAGCGGGATCCTTCTTTACCTGTTTTGTTTTTCCCAAACTCTGCAGCATGGTCACAGCGTATGGCAGGCGGCCTCCTGCACCGCGTAATTAGGATCAGATGTTCCATAGCAATAACACTGAACTCCCCCACCAGACCTTCACAACTTGTGCTTAGAGAGATGACATCATCCATGGATGGGATATCGGGTTTATTGGATTTAAAGTGAGCTGGGTTGTAAGATCACGGAATCCCAGTGGACCCGCAGATCAGAACAAACTGCAATTAATTAACTAACTGGTCACCCACTGCGAAGAGTGATAGAAAACATCCTGCAGCAGCCCATGGACGGATATTCTGCTTCCACAAAATACTGACAGGCCTGGTGGCATCTTAGACTCCCGTACAATCATACAAAATTTTCAGGAAAAACAGACAGATGAGATGTGGACCACAATATGGCCAAAGAAACCAAAAGCTAATGGCAGCCCTCATTTTCTTATTCAACAGCTGTGTATTATCATATCCTTAGTGGACCAAAACCCAGTCTACACCGAATCTATAAGATTCCTGGGCTGATCATTTCCCCCTCCCCCAGGGCATCCTAAATCGAGATGCCCCCCAGGTCGCCCCATACACTCACCTTGCTTCCCGGTCCAATGGTGCATGCGCAAGCTGCGGCCACATCCCCGCTATCCCTGTAGCAGAGCGCGTGCCCGCGCCAGGCATTTGTGAATGGCCTGCGTGGGCACGCTCCCTGTTGGGGGTAGTGGGGGATGCAGCTGTGCATGCGTCATAGGACCGGAAAGAGGTGATTTTCCTTGGGGCGATTGGGGGGGGGGGGGTTCACACAGCGGGGTGTCCCAGGGGCAAGGATCAAAGACCAGGATAGTCAAAATCGTGGGTTTGGGGCAACCTATACTCAATTTTAGTCCCCTGTTGCTCCTTCTTGCAGTTGCACCATCTTCATACTTACCGAGGAAGAACAAGCAATTCTATCATCCAGAGTCAGACAGACATGGTGGTTATGTGAGGCCATCAGTGCCGGAATACGGAATCTCTGGATCCCCACCCTCGGTAAGTATGAAGATGTCTGCGCTGGACAGAGGAGCTGTAGGGGAACACCAGACCTGCACAAAGGATCTTCAGGGGACAAAGGGTGAGTATAGGCTTTTTTTACCTGGATATTGAATTTAAAGTAGTATTGTATTTAATAACTCCATAAAATATTGAATTTCTAGTGGGTGGATCTGGGCCACACAGCAGTAGAGCGCTGTAAGCTGTGGTCTGATTTTGGCAACTAGGGGGAGCACTAGCCAAGATTATCAGGGAAAACAAAATTACATTTTAGCTGTGCTTACTACCACAGAATGGAAAGCGCGAGGGGAATTTTTGGGACTAAGGGATAGTAACTGTGCCCTCAACACCGCATGCATGCCTTCTATTGGATGCTTGAGACTACTGCACCTGTGGACAGCTTTTCCTAGGTCAGCCAACTAATGGTGCATGGAAATGGTAAGTACAGGCAGAAGCCATCAGAGCAGTAGAGGCAGGACTCGCGGGGCATAACTTTAGGGGGTGCGACGGCACTGTGGCCCAGGAGGTCAGGCAGTTATTGTTGCTCCTCCGCCCTATTTATCAGGTTTGTGCTGCATTGGCATCATTTAGAAGAAGAACAATTTGTTTCTGCTGTTTCAGTTTAGCTGCATACAATCGAGTTGAAAGACAGAAAAAAGTTTACTGTATAATAGGGCCCCCTTTAATGTTTGCACCAGGGCCCCGTCATATTTAGTTATGCTACTGAGGACTCATGTATGGGGCCCTGGTATAAAGAGAGTCCTGGCCAACAGCCTGAGGACAGTGATGGGTGGGGTGACCAGCACAGACATTATATAAGGTTGTGGCCTAGGCAGGTCTGTCTACAAAAGAGTTGAACACAGACCTTTTCTATATAGGGGGTAGGAGGCAGACTGGCCATAATGGGACCCAGGAGAATTCCCAGTGGACTTATTTGGGGCTGGCTGGCCTGTAGCTTCTAACACCTCCATCCAATTCCTGCCCACTTGGTCTATCCACCCCCAGCCCTATTGTATCCTTCCCCATCTAAGACACCCCCATCTAAGACTACCGCCCCAGCATTATGTCTTTGGGGCCCATACCCACCCCTGCCACCTTTAATATTAAAGCTTCAGCACCATCAGCTTGGCCATATCCACCTCTGCCCATGATCTGCCCCTGCAGTGTTATATCCTAAGCCTTAACACCCATTGACCAGCTGGGAAGCACATCGGGATGTTCCCAGTCTGCCCGGGGTGTGGATTGGGGCCCAGCCCCGGGGCGTAGCTAAGGGAGGACAGTGGGGGGAAAGGTGCTACGGGAGCAGCAGGTCAGGGGGCACCAAAGGGTGGCCTGTGTACAGGTGGGGGGTGCCGTCTTTGCCCCCGGGTGCCTAGCTATGCCTCTGGCCCAGCCAGGTCTATCTGTGTAGGTTTAAAGGGACATTCCAGGCAAAGGGTTCAAGAATCCTGCTTTCTGCCCTCCCCATGCTGGCTGTTAGGGGCTGCACCTCCTTTATTTTTCTCAATAACGCCCAGTAAACACTGTCTGCTCTGCAGGGCCTCCTCGGCAGCAGATGATGACTTATACATACAGTATGTGTTTTAATGTCAGGGTCCCTTCAGAAGTCAATTCCTTTCGGGGACCCGGAAAAATGTGTCAGCAGAAGCAGAAGGGAGCAAGATCTATAGGTTTTATCAGGGAATACAAATTGCTGGTGGATGAAAGATGAAGCCCCCGACTGTCAGCATGGGGCAAGCTGAAAGCAGCCTAATTTAACCTATTGCCTGGAATGTCCCTTTAAGCAGAGATAATTGTCTGTGTTATTGTTTTGTTAACATGTTAAATGTCAAGTTCGCTATTGCTACACCTGTATCTCTCTGCTGCTGGGAGCTCATGGGACGGGGTCGTGGCTTAGAGGGACCCTCCTTGGAGAAGTGGTGTAAGTAGGAGGTTAGGCCACTGTACCAATTCCTGTGGTAGGGAATGTTGGCACTTGTAGTTCTACACAAGCTGGAAAGCCTTTTACTGTTCTGTGCTTCAGATCCCCAGTTGGTTCCATCTGTGCAGCAGCTTCCACATCAGCACTTACATTGTCTGCGGTTACGCAACCCGACGCGCTCAAGGACGCGTTACTATAAAGAGGCCCAGCCGCAGAACGTGCCCCCTGCGCCCTCTTGTGGTGGCTTCATATGTGGGTTTGACTGTGTGTTTTTTCTATTTAATTATTTACTTTGTGTATCTACAATATATTCTGCAGCATTTAATGAGTAAACAGAAGCAAGGACGTAAGGCCAAAGTTTTTCTTTCCCCATTAGCAGTGTCAGACTAGGCCCAGCCTGAGAAGCGATTCTACAGGTACAAGCTTGTATTTAGGGCTCATGTACAGACACTGTAGACTGTGCACACTTGGGATGCCATAAATAAGCCATATATAGTACACAGCTCTCTCTCTTTATCTCTATAGACAGGCTCATATTTCCCTTTAGGAAACCCTAGGCCTATGCCTTGCAGGGTCGCTGGCATGACTGCTATAGAGAAAGGAAGATACAGGGGCGGAAGGTTCCGGGAGCGGCTGGACAGGTAAGTAAGGACATGATCATTGATAAAGATGCAGCAGTTTGCATGCTCATCAGTGATACATATACAGCCTTATTTAGCTCGAATTTCAGCAGGCGCCAGATGAGCGGCTCGCACGATCTGCGCCCACACTTGTCAGCGGCATGGAGCGAGGCAGTGCTATGCCTACGCTCCCTCCCAGCCGGCAGGTCAGCGCAGCGCACGGCTTATCAAAGCTGATGAGGCTGCGACCCCCAGCGACTGCGACTGAGAACGTAGAGATTGAGGGCCTTATTCATGAAGGGATAGCGCCAGGTAGTGCCTGTACAGCGGCAGGTGAACGCCGGAGACGACACGCAATTACACATTTATGACGCCGAATCTGGTGAGCGACTAGAACAACGCCATGTAGCTTTCTATTCATCATTATCCCAGACTCGGCGTACTGCGCCGGCGTTCAGCCTTGCAGAGCGCCACATCTTACCTGTCGCTACCTGGCGCTCTCCCATACATTTCTATTGACAATCCTTAAATCCCTTTCCTGATCCCAGATTTTTTTTCTCCTAAAAAAAAAAAAAATCTTTTGACAGGTATTCTGGGCAAGAAAATGACTTTTTGTAGTAATAATATCTTTATGCAGAATTGTCCTTACAGGTCTGGTATTAAAGTGTTCATGTTATAATGGTATAACAATGTAATTCCATATGTTTTCGCTTTGTTACTAGTGGATACATGTTCAAAAACAGACTTTAATCACACAGCCTCTGGCGCTATGGGCTACAACATGATTGTTGAGGGCCGGCAATGTTTGTGGCTGTTTTGTTATGAATGTGGTGTGAGTCAGTCGCACTGAGCTGGCGTTACGGTTCGCTCACATACAGCGTAGAATAGCAACTCACATATCATATTCATCAAAGCTCTGAAACAATGATCCATGGCCGAGCACAGCGGCTACTAACGGGCGCTCAGAAATTCGCTTTACAGACGCTCATCTGTCGCTACCTGGCGTTAGTAATGAATCAGCCTGCCAGCTGCTCCTGTGATAAAAACTCACAGCGCTGTCGCTTTACAGACGCTCATCTGTCGCTACCTGGCGTTAGTAATGAATCAGCCTGCCAGCTGCTCCTGTGATAAAAACTCACAGCGCTGTCGCTTTACAGACACTCATCTGTCGCTACCTGGCGTTAGTAATGAATCAGCCTGCCAGCTGCTCCTGTGATAAAAACTCACAGCGCTGTCGCTTTACAGACGCTCATCTGTCGCTACCTGGCGTTAGTAATGAATCAGCCTGCCAGCTGCTCCTGTGATAAAAACTCACAGCGCTGTCGCTTTACAGACGCTCATCTGTCGCTACCTGGCGTTAGTAATGAATCAGCCTGCCAGCTGCTCCTGTGATAAAATCTCACAGCGCTGTCGCTTTACAGACGCTCATCTGTCACGACCTGGCGTTAGTAATGAATCAGCCTGCCAGCTGCTCCTGTGATAAAATCTCACAGCGCTGTCACTTTACAGACGCTCATCTGTCGCGACCTGGCGTTAGTAATGAATCAGCCTGCCAGCTGCTCCTGTGATAAAAACTCACAGCGCTGTCGCTTTACAGACGCTCATCTGTCGCGACCTGGCGTTAGTAATGAATCAGCCTGCCAGCTGCTCCTGTGATAAAAACTCACAGCGCTGTCGCTTTACAGACGCTCATCTGTCGCTACCTGGCGTTAGTAATGAATCAGCCTGCCAGCTGCTCCTGTGATAAAAACTCACAGCGCTGTCGCTTTACAGACGCTCATCTGTCGCTACCTGGCGTTAGTAATGAATCAGCCTGCCAGCTGCTCCTGTGATAAAAACTCACAGCGCTGTCGCTTTACAGACGCTCATCTGTCGCTACCTGGCGTTAGTAATGAATCAGCCTGCCAGCTGCTCCTGTGATAAAAACTCACAGCGCTGTCGCTTTACAGACGCTCATCTGTCGCTACCTGGCGTTAGTAATGAATCAGCCTGCCAGCTGCTCCTGTGATAAAATCTCACAGCGCTGTCGCTTTACAGACGCTCATCTGTCACGACCTGGCGTTAGTAATGAATCAGCCTGCTAGCTGCTCCTGTGATAAAATCTCACAGCGCTGTCGCTTTACAGACGCTCATCTGTCACGACCTGGCGTTAGTAATGAATCAGCCTGCCAGCTGCTCCTGTGATAAAAACTCACAGCGCTGTCGCTTTACAGACGCTCATCTGTCGCTACCTGGCGTTAGTAATGAATCAGCCTGCCAGCTGCTCCTGTGATAAAAACTCACAGCGCTGTCGCTTTACAGACGCTCATCTGTCGCTACCTGGCGTTAGTAATGAATCAGCCTGCCAGCTGCTCCTGTGATAAAAACTCACAGCGCTGTCGCTTTACAGACGCTCATCTGTCGCTACCTGGCGTTAGTAATGAATCAGCCTGCCAGCTGCTCCTGTGATAAAAACTCACAGCGCTGTCGCTTTACAGACGCTCATCTGTCGCTACCTGGCGTTAGTAATGAATCAGCCTGCCAGCTGCTCCTGTGATAAAATCTCACAGCGCTGTCGCTTTACAGACGCTCATCTGTCACGACCTGGCGTTAGTAATGAATCAGCCTGCTAGCTGCTCCTGTGATAAAATCTCACAGCGCTGTCGCTTTACAGACGCTCATCTGTCACGACCTGGCGTTAGTAATGAATCAGCCTGCCAGCTGCTCCTGTGATAAAAACTCACAGCGCTGTCGCTTTACAGACGCTCATCTGTCGCGACCTGGCGTTAGTAATGAATCAGCCTGCCAGCTGCTCCTGTGATAAAAACTCACAGCGCTGTCGCTTTACAGACGCTCATCTGTCGCTACCTGGCGTTAGTAATGAATCAGCCTGCCAGCTGCTCCTGTGATAAAAACTCACAGCGCTGTCGCTTTACAGACGCTCATCTGTCGCTACCTGGCGTTAGTAATGAATCAGCCTGCCAGCTGCTCCTGTGATAAAAACTCACAGCGCTGTCGCTTTACAGACGCTCATCTGTCGCTACCTGGCGTTAGTAATGAATCAGCCTGCCAGCTGCTCCTGTGATAAAAACTCACAGCGCTGTCGCTTTACAGACGCTCATCTGTCACGACCTGGCGTTAGTAATGAATCAGCCTGCTAGCTGCTCCTGTGATAAAAACTCACAGCGCTGTCGCTTTACAGACGCTCATCTGTCGCTACCTGGCGTTAGTAATGAATCAGCCTGCCAGCTGCTCCTGTGATAAAAACTCACAGCGCTGTCGCTTTACAGACGCTCATCTGTCGCTACCTGGCGTTAGTAATGAATCAGCCTGCCAGCTGCTCCTGTGATAAAATCTCACAGCGCTGTCGCTTTACAGACGCTCATCTGTCACTACCTGGCGTTAGTAATGAATCAGCCTGCCAGCTGCTCCTGTGATAAAATCTCACAGCGCTGTCGCTTTACAGACGCTCATCTGTCGCTACCTGGCGTTAGTAATGAATCAGCCTGCCAGCTGCTCCTGTGATAAAAACTCACAGCGCTGTCGCTTTACAGACGCTCATCTGTCACGAGATGGTGTTAGTAATGAATCAGCCTGCCAGCTGCTCCTGTGATAAAAACTCACAGCGCTGTCGCTTTACAGACGCTCATCTGTCGCTACCTGGCGTTAGTAATGAATCAGCCTGCCAGCTGCTCCTGTGATAAAAACTCACAGCGCTGTCGCTTTACAGACGCTCATCTGTCACGACCTGGCGTTAGTAATGAATCAGCCTGCCAGCTGCTCCTGTGATAAAAACTCACAGCGCTGTCGCTTTACAGACGCTCATCTGTCGCTACCTGGCGTTAGTAATGAATCAGCCTGCCAGCTGCTCCTGTGATAAAAACTCACAGCGCTGTCGCTTTACAGACGCTCATCTGTCGCTACCTGGCGTTAGTAATGAATCAGCCTGCCAGCTGCTCCTGTGATAAAAACTCACAGCGCTGTCGCTTTACAGACGCTCATCTGTCGCTACCTGGCGTTAGTAATGAATCAGCCTGCCAGCTGCTCCTGTGATAAAATCTCACAGCGCTGTCGCTTTACAGACGCTCATCTGTCGCTACCTGGCGTTAGTAATGAATCAGCCTGCCAGCTGCTCCTGTGATAAAAACTTACAGCGCTGTCAGAAGGGGATTCCAGCTGCGCTGTACCGGGAATTGCATTGGGGACACACGGAAGACAGGACATATGTTTGTATGGCCCAAATCACAAGTTTACAGTGCAACACAAAAGTGCATAAAATACATCCAAAAACAACTGAAAACAGCCCGTGGCACATGCACCAGCCCAAAAAAGAAAAAATGTAAAAATAATTATAACCATTCCAGGTGATTGAAATGCACGGGATAGGTCTGGTCTTATCTGGCGCTGTAGGGAACACAGTAGCGCCAGTGCTGATGATAGATGGGACACTACCTGGCACCATCACAGGCGCTCTGCATTTATGACTTGATAAATACACCTTTTGCACTGGGACCTGACATTCATCTGGCGCTATGTGGCACTAGTTTTTTTCATGTAACAGCCCTTCATTTTTTATTAATTTTTTGCTCTCGCACTTTTGGCCTGCTTTAAAGTGGACCAACACCCAGGGGGGATCAGCCCGGGAATCTATAAGATCCCTCCCCGCGGGGCATCCGAAATCGGGATGTCCCACTGTGTGAAACCCCCCAGGACGCCCAGAAACCTCACCTTATCCCCGTTCCAACGGCGCATGCCCGGGCTGCGTCTCGCTCTTCCCTCTAGCAGGGCGCGCTCCCTGTTAGAGGGAAGAGCGAGACGCGGCCTCCAGCGGTGTGGTTGGACGCCGCTTGTACGTGCATACCACAGCGGCTCTGAGCGCTCTGATTGGACGAGCGCCGGCGTAGGAGCAGGGTGAGGTGAGTGTTTCCGGGCGTTCTGGGGGGTTTCACACAGCGGGGCACCCCCCCCCCCCCCCCCGAAGTGGACCAAAACCCAGGATAGTGAAAATCCTGAGTGTTGGTCCACTTTAAGGGGGCACTACACCAAAGTTTTATGTTAACCCCCTTCCCCCAGCGCTGAGGCAGGAGACAGTAATATGAGGATATGTGAAAAAGAGAAAGATCAAGGGAATGTGAAAAATAAATAGAGAAGCAGGGAATTTAAAAAAGAGAAATATGGGAAGGGGAAAACAGAAACATGGAGGAAAGGTGAAAAGAGAATGATGAGGGGAAGGTGAAAAAAGAACAAAAGAAGGAATGTGGAAACGAGAAAAATGAATAGAACATGGAAATGAGAAAATAAAGGAGGGAAGATGAGGGGAATGTAAGAAACAAAGAAGGGAATGTGAAAAAGAGAAATATGGAGGGAATGTAAAAAAAAAAAAAAGATCAAAGGAGGGAATGTGAAAAAGAGAAAAGATGAAGGAAATATGGAAAAGAGATAATGGCAGAGGGAATGTTAAAAAGAGAGGATAGAGAAAATGTGAAAAGGAAGGAAGGAAATGTAAAAAAGAGATAAACAAGAAGGGAATGTGAAAAGTAGAAAGATCAAGGTAATGTGCAAAATAAATAAGGAGGGAATTAGAAAAGAAAAAAAAGATAGGGAGAATGTGAAAAACATAAAGATAAGGGGGGATATGAAAAAGAGAAAGATGAGAGGAATGTGAAAAAGAAAAGGAGGGAATATGGAAAAGAAAGAAAGAGGGAATGGGAAAAGTAGAGAAGGAGAATGGGATTTGAAGATTAGTTTAAGAAAGAGGGAATGGGAAAAAGAAAGAAGGAGCAATGGAACGTAAAAATGCAAAGATGGAGGGATTGTGAAAAAGATAAAGAAGAAAGGAAAGTGAAAAACAGAAAGATCAAGAAATGTAAAAAAAAACACAGATAAAGAAGGATGACATTTGAAGAAGAAAAAAATAAAAACATTTAAAAAATAAAAAAATAAAGAAGAGAAAATAGGGGGAACGTGAAAATGAGAAAGATTGGAGAATGTATAAAGAGAAAGATGGAGGAAATTTGAAAAAGGGAAAGATGAGGGAAATGTGAAAACGAAAGAACAACGTGAACAAATGTGAAGAAAAAATAAAGAATGGTGGATTGTGAGAAAGAAAAGAAGAAGCGAATGTGACAAAGAAATAAAGCAGAAGGGAATGTGAAAAAGAGATAGATCAAAGAAACGTGAATAACAGATCAAGAAGAAGGAAATGTGAAGAATAGAAGAATATAGGGAACGTGAAAAACATAAAGATGGAGGCAATGTGACAAAGAAAAAGATGGAGAGAATGTGATAAAGAGAATTATGGAAGGAATGTGAAAAAAAGAAAGATGCATGGCACATGAAAATGAGAGAAAGATGAAGGGAATGTGAAAAAAGCAAGATGGAGGGAATGTGAAAAAAGCAAGATGGAGGGAATGTGAAAAAAGCAGGATGGAGGGAATGTGAAAAAAGCAAGATGGAGGGAATGTGAAAAAAGCAAGATGGAGGGAATGTGAAAAAAGCAAGATGGAGGGAATGTGAAAAAAGCAAGATGAAGGGAATGTGAAAAAAGCAAGATGGAGGGAATGTGAAAAAGCAAGATGAAGGGAATGTGAAAAAAGCAAGATGAAGGGAATGTGAAAAAAGCAAGATGGAGGGAATGTGAAAAAGCAAGATGAAGGGAATGTGAAAAAAGCAGGATGAAGGGAATGTGAAAAAAGCAGGATGAAGGGAATGTGAAAAAAGCAGGATGGAGGGAATGTGAAAAAAGCAGGATGGAGGGAATGTGAAAAAAGCAAGATGGAGGGAATGTGAAAAAAGCAAGATGAAGGGAATGTGAAAAAAGCAAGATGGAGGGAATGTGAAAAAGCAAGATGAAGGGAATGTGAAAAAAGCAGGATGGAGGGAATGTGAAAAAGCAAGATGAAAGGAATGTGAAAAAAGCAAGATGGAGGGAATGTGAAAAAGCAAGATGAAGGGAATGTGAAAAAAGCAAGATGAAGGGAATGTGAAAAAAGCAAGATGGAGGGAATGTGAAAAAGCAAGATGAAGGGAATGTGAAAAAAGCAGGATGAAGGGAATGTGAAAAAAGCAGGATGGAGGGAATGTGAAAAAAGCAAGATGGAGGGAATGTGAAAAAAGCAGGATGGAGGGAATGTGAAAAAAGCAGGATGGAGGGAAAGTGAAAAAAGCAAGATGGAGGGAATGTGAAAAAAGCAGGATGGAGGGAATGTGAAAAAAGCAAGATGGAGGGAATGTGAAAAAAGCAAGATGAAGGGAATGTGAAAAAAGCAAGATGGAGGGAATGTGAAAAAGCAAGATGAAGGGAATGTGAAAAAAGCAGGATGGAGGGAATGTGAAAAAAGCAAGATGGAGGGAATGTGAAAAAAGCAAGATGGAGGGAATGTGAAAAAAGCAGGATGGAGGGAAAGTGAAAAAAGCAAGATGGAGGGAATGTGAAAAAAGCAGGATGGAGGGAAAGTGAAAAAAGCAAGATGGAGGGAAAGTGAAAAAAGCAGGATGGAGGGAATGTGAAAAAAGCAGGATGGAGGGAAAGTGAAAAAAGCAAGATGGAGGGAATGTGAAAAAAGCAGGATGGAGGGAAAGTGAAAAAAGCAAGATGGAGGGAATGTGAAAAAAGCAAGATGAAGGGAATGTGAAAAAAGCAAGATGGAGGGAATGTGAAAAAGCAAGATGAAGGGAATGTGAAAAAAGCAGGATGGAGGGAATGTGAAAAAAACAGGATGGAGGGAATGTGAAAAAAGCAAGATGGAGGGAATGTGAAAAAAGCAAGATGAAGGGAATGTGAAAAAAGCAAGATGAAGGGAATGTGAAAAAGAGAAGGATGGAGGGAATGTGAAAAAGAGAAGGATAGGTGGAATGTTAAAAATGATGTAGGGAATGTGAAAAAAGTAGAGACGGCTAGAATGTGAAAAAATGTGTAAAATACCATAATATGTAAAGGATGGAGGGAATGTAAAAAACAGAGAAAGGGCGGATGACTTTAAACTAAAGGCGCGTCTGTGATCCTTAGTTCTAATAACATTTGCCCCCTGCTGGCCATTGTGTAGCAGAACAGGAGGGAATGCGGGAGGATGAGTGGCTCGCAGGACTTGTTGCTATGGAGATGGGACTCGGTCTCCCTGGAGAAGTAAACAGTGAGGGCTTCGCTGCACGTGCTGCGCTCTATGGAGCTCCATCAATATTTCATCCAGGAGAGGATGTGAGCTGCTGAATACAAGGTGAGTGCATTCTATATGCGGGGTATCTGGGGGTTATTATTTCCTGGGCTGCAGAGGGGGAGCCAGGCTGTGTGTGTACTGTGTACGTATTGTTTTTTATTGTGTATTGTGTTGTGTATTGTGTTGCCTCGGTGTGGCTGTAAAATGAGAAGCCCTGGTAGCCCTGCTCGTCTACAGAGCCCATCACTGACATCCTCCCAAATCCGCTCTTCAGCAGTAGTCAGTGGGCATTTATTGTGCACACTAAGTCATAAATAAAAAAAACAACAACAACAATAGTGTACCTACAGGGATCCCACCATTGCTACTCAGCCGCTATGGAGTTCATTCATGAAGCTCTAGCGCCAGGCAGCGACTGGTGAACGCTGGGCGCTGTACACAAAACCACATTTATGAAAGCAAATCTGGTGAGCGACTCTAACAGCGCCATGTAGCGTCCGATTCATCATCACAGGCAGCTCAGCGTATAGTGCCAGTGCTCTGGCTTTACCTGTCGCTCTCCCATACATTTCAATGGACGTTCCTTCTCTTCTGTTTAAACAGGGTTTTATTATTATTATTATTATTATTATTTTTTATCTCAAATAATTGTGTCACTTCTCCTGGCCTAGAAAGAGTCATTTTTGAAAACTTTTTTGAATTTTTTAGTTTTTTTAATGCAGAATTGTCATTACAGGTCTGGCGTTAAAGTGTTAATGTCACAATGTTACAACAATGTCATTCCATGTGTTTTCGCTTTGTTACTGGTGGATATGTGTTCAAAAACAGACTTTAATCACACAGCGTCTGGCGTTCTATGCTATAGCGACCAGATTTAGAGTGCCGACGCTGTGTGTGCCGACCCAGTATGGTGTGAGTCAGTCACACTGAGCTGGCGCTACCTCTCGCTCCCTGCAGCGCTGTACTGGTGTAAGAGCGCCCAACATACATCACATTCATCAATGCGGGCCAGGTTACTACAGCGACTGAGACGCTCTGTTACAGCGCCCGATACCTGCTTACAGTGTCTACTAGCGCCGCTATACAGACGCTCATCTGCCGATACCTGGCGCTAGTTGTGAATCAGCCTCCACATTTCTTTGATGTGTGCTTCTCCAGAAAGGAGAAGCTATTTGTACCCACTGTTTTAGTGTTTAGTTGTTGTCTCATTGTAGCCAATTCATCCCGGGACTGAATGTGGGGAAAAGGTTAGTATGAGCTCCACCAGGACCCCATTTAATGTCTGCACCAGGGCCTGGCTTGTATTTGGGCACACCCCTGATTACTTACCATCCCATGTAGACCTGGGAGCTGAGCCAGTCTGGGGGTGGCGATATAAGGTCTGGTGCTCAGCATGCACCCTGGCTGATTGGCTGCAGGGGGGCGCATCACATGTATGACATATTCTATCAGTGATATAAGGTCTGGTGCTCAGCATGCTCCCTGGCCAGGCTCCCTAGCTGATTGGCTGCAGGGGGGCGCATCACATGTATGACATATTCTATCAGTGGGGGAACACTCAGACATGCGCTGGCTACTTTTTGGGTGCTCCCTCTGTAACCAGACTTAACTGAAGGGATCAAACCCCGGGGTTAGCAGGTAAAATCATGTTTTTTCTGGTTGTGGAATGCCCCTTGCCCAGGCAAAAACAAAGGGAATCCTTGTCTTATCTCCCCTGCAACAGCTGCTGCTTTGAAACCTTAGTTGATGTGCACAGGGATTCCTTTACAACACATCAACCATTAGCAAGCAAATCTGTGGATGAGCCCCCCCCATACCCTCTACTTTCACCACAGTGACTGGAGGGCACCAATTCATTAAAGCTTCTTCACCCAGCATCTCAGCCATGCTGCTGCCTGGATTCAACTGACATAACTACCAGTGCACAGTAACAGGAAGTCCAGCAGCACTTCCTGTATGCAGGCAGCCTGCACATCCATGAACCACCATTTTGTTTCTAAAATTTACCACAGGACTTATAAAAGGGTAAATGAATTTGTATGTGCAGCAATCTAAATTGCCCTGGCGATGGATACCCATGAGCACTGTCTGGTTTAAGTCATTTTTGACTGTATGTCCACTTTACTGGACCAGAAGAGCCTGCCAGACACTGCTTCTATTGTACCAGAAGGCAGGGGTAGGTCTTAAAGCACCAGGTGGTGAGGAAGCTGCAGGGCCGGGGGGTGGGGGGGGCACTAAAGGTTAGTATGTTTTTAATGTGCCCAGATAGGGCTTACTACTTCCTGCCAGGGAGGGACCTCAACAAAGCAAACCCACTGCCTTGCACCACTGGTAAGGTGGGCAATGAATTACCTTACAGGGAACATGCGTGAGGCAGAGCCTCCACCAATAGGGGATGTGTACTGTCTTCAGATGCTCCATGGGAAATTGGTAGATATCACTTTATTTTTGTTTTTTTCCAAGGGTAGCAGGGGACAGGTTAGTTTGCTTTGTAGCTGGACCCTCCCTGGCACAAAGTTCCTCCTGCAGAGGACCAAAACCCTTGTACACCAACCCTGAAGTCTAAAAGACTCAAGGACTGTCTGCTGGGATGCCCCTGCTATGCAAAACTTACCTTTCCAGAGGTCCCATGCGACACATGCGAAGCCCACAAATTAGTAAAGCTGGTTGTGGCACACTGCTAAGAGAAAAAATGACATCTATTGTGTCATTAATAGCATATAAGAGATTGCTAGAGTCAGGGTTCAAAATCACCTCCAGAATACCTCTGCCAAATAGGTATAAAAATATACTAACAAATTGCAATGTGGGAGGTAATGAACACCAAGACAAGACTATGTAATGCAATTCATGATTTAATGCTCGAATTCATAGTGCAATACAACAGTGAAAGATTATATACAGTGAAAAACAATCAGGTTCTATTGGGAAAGGCTAGCCGTATACACATCAAGCATGAACAGGGAAATACAAGTACAGGAATTATGATACAAGTATGCAAAGCAAAAATTGAGAGCAAGTTAATCAGAAAAAAAGTATATACAAATCTACAGTGTATTTCCCTTTAAGACATGAAATAAGCAAAACATGATCAAGTAAGGATTGCAATAGGAATACAGAGTGCTTACAGGCTGACCGCAGGTCGCAAGGACACCTCAACGTTTCGGTCCTGGATAGACCTTTATCAAGAGGCAAGCGGTCCCACATGCGAAGCCCACAGCCACATTTCCGGCATCTCACGGCTGAGGCGCGATCCGACATGAAGCCATTCAGGTAGACCAGACCACAGGGAAACCAAGGGATGAGACCAGCCTCTAAGCCGGAGCTCTGTTCCAATACCCAGCATTAATATGCACATCATACAGCGCTAATTGGATGAGACCCCGCACATGCATCCAACCACCGGAAAGGTACATTTTGCAGGCGTTCCAGGGGGTTTCCCATAATCAGGATTAAACAGACCAAAACCTGAGATGGTGACAATCCCGGGTTATGGTCAGCCTTCAAGGATAATAAAAACATAAAATCACATAAGGGTCGATTCATGGTCGTGTGCCAAAAAAACCCAAATCAAGCACAAATGATTCCGCATGCACCTAGGCGCCTGATTCATAATTTCGTGCGCACACATGGCGCACGTGGGAATCGCACCAAATGGCATGCTCTCATGGCGAGCGCAAAATTCCTCTTCAAGCTCCTTCCGTCTGGAATTCTGCTGTTTTGAAGCACAAATGGCTCTGCCCCATGCACATGTGGCCGGGTAAGCCCTTAACTGTTCCCAATAGACCCCCATGTTTCTCCCCTTTCTTTACCGTTTCTCAATTGCGATTTTGTCTCTCCAGCGTCTGTTTTAGGTGAATCGCTATTCTCCATTTCAGAGTGTATTTCCTGTCAGGTGACTCAGGTGACAGGGAATACACTCTGGAATGGAGAATAGTGATTCACCTAAAACAAATTTAGACGACCATGAATCAGGAGGAAACCCAAGAGCGACTTGACACAGACGCACGACCATGAATCACGCCTATACTTACCTTTTGTCCCCCACAGCTGATCTATCCTAGTCCAGCTAGTATATAAACCCCTCGTCACAATCACAGCCCACTTTTCATTTCAGTGAATGGAGTGGGTCTGTCCAGTCATGCTATCTCTATTTGTCACATACATCACCTAAAAGTATGGCAAGCAGTAAAATGGGAGGCATTTGCCCACTGTGCCAGGCTTAGCAATTGGCCAGTACAGGTAAAGTAGATTGCATGGGCCCCACAAAACAACCTGCCGAGAGTAACAAAATGTTTAAGGCATCTTTCCAGTGACAGTCTATCAAAGTTCAACACCATGACTTGCAGGAGATCTGTGAGGGGGTAAGAGGAGGTAGCACAGGCTACCAAGGGAGCATCAATGGGTGCAGAGGAGGGGTTGAAGCCTGCTTGGGGCCCACACCAAAGACAGATTGCAACAAAAGTTCAGTGTGAAGCATGGAGGTTTCGCTGAGGGCAGCAGATATGGAGTTGCACAATCATATTTAAAATGGCAATTAATGTGGAGATATGGTTTTTGCTGGCAAAACAACCCATTGCTGGACCTCCACTTAAAGTGGACCAACACCCAGGATTTTCACTATCCTGGGTTCCGATCGGGGGTGCCCCTCTGCGTTAAATCCCCCCCGATAAAACTCACCCCGCTTCTACGGCGCATGCGCGGCCGCTCATCCAATCAGCACGCTCGGAGCTGCTGTGGTATGCGCGTCAAAGCAGCTTCAAACCACAGCGGCTCAGAGCACACTGGCGCCCATATATCACGCTTCCCTCTAACAGGGAAAGCGCTAGAGAGAAGCGCAAGATGCGCATGCGCCGTTGGACCGGGAGTAAGGTAAGGTTAGAGGGCGTCCTGGGGGGTTTCACACAGCCCGATCCTGAATGCCCCGCAGGGAGGGATCGGATATTATATCTTATAGATTCCCGGGCCGATCAAGGAGGGTGTTGGTCCACTTTAAGCAATCCAGAAACGTTGTGTTGGACATCCTGTACTGTCAGTGCCTGGGGCCCATCCTGGATCCTCTGGTGGGCCATTCCAACACTGGATGGATTCTGTAGGCATGTGAAAGAGCATGCCCTTGCAGGAAAGGCCTACATGTAGACTATGACTAACACCCAAGGGCTCACTGATTATGTCTCCTAGGCCAAAAGCTGACACCCCCCTTTAGTCATAATCTGCACTTCACTAATAGGATGCAAAGCAGCATAAAGGAGGTCACTTCAAACATTGCTTTGGGGCCTTGTCATTCCTAGTGATGGCTGTTGGCTCTCATGAGTGAGGACACTTCTATTGCCAGCACTGCCAGCTGGCAGTAGAAATTCCCTCATCAATGGGAGACAGCGGCCATCTCTCCGTAGCCCCGGCTAGGGTCGATTTCAAAAGCTGCCGCTGCTGACCAGGTGGAGGTTTGTGGCGCCAAGGTAAGTTATAGCAGCGTTTCCTGCTGCACAATCTGCCCCCACCACCACCACAGCTACCCCCCGAAATTTGGGTCCCCATTGATTTCCCACAACCTTGCCAGACCTAAACTTTGGGGGGTTCGCTCATCCCTACTTATGACCATTATTATCACTGGCCTAGTTTTCAGTATATATTGTATCTTGTTTTAGCCCGGAGCTGACCCTTCCATAATCAACAATGTCAGCTCTAACCCTAGAACGCTCCATTGTGTCCCGAGAAAGCACAGCATCCGGATCCAGTAAGTCATGTTTTTTTTTCCTAACTATATTTTTATATATGTATTTTTTTTTATTTTAATTGGTAATTCAAAACAGTCTTCTCTTTTTCCTGTTACTTCTATTACCTGTAATATTACTCTTCAACCACCCTCTGTGTCTGGGGTCGTACATCTGGGTGTATGTTACACTCCCATCACATCCTCCCATTCCCAGGATTGTGCTTAGTTGTTGTACTTCAGGAGCGGGTGAAGGGTGCGTATAGGGAAAATAAGAAGAAATACATACAAAATGTAAATGTGACCAGGAGTTCAAGGAAGGAAGACACAAGAGATCCAGCGTGGCCATTGTCTGATAGTGGTGGTGCTGGATATCTCATCGAAGGGTGAGTATCACTGCTCAAGGAAAGGGCAATCACCCTGAAACACATCACTGGGTGTTAAGATATAGATCTATGGGCCCCAGTGGGTTGATTGTGGGGTGATCGCACTCGAAAAGCCCTGTGGGCGTGCACACTCTCACTGCCAGGACTGCTTCCGAGATAATAGATTTGTAGCCTATATTCACTACTATTTTGGATACTAATAAGTAGGGCAGATGTGCATCCCCATAAGAAGAAATCCTTTGTCTTTTTCCAACAGGAGGTGCCCGGACCACATCCCGCCACTCTGCCCAAAGGTCCATATTGAGTTCCGCCAAATCCAGCACCGAGACAAAGCCAGTTTCTGGTAATGGGTCTTTTCAGTGTTATACGGTAGATTGACCATCTAGCTATTAACCGACTACAACTGCCCTTACTCTGTCCCCACAGCTCAGGTGAAAAAGAAGAAGACTGAGCCAAACCCCTTCAAAATCCCCAAAGATGCCAACTTCTTCCACATCCGAGATCAAGAGAGGGAGAGGAAGCAAATGGTCTGTGCCCTGTAGATGCCAATGTGTACCTATAGAAATGTTTAGAGCTATTATCACTGATTAATATCCCCAGAAATGTACATATAGCCACATTACAACAGGTGCTATTTATATTATTATTATTGATAAAATAGATTGCTAAAGGAGCACTATCGAAATTGTGTAATATTAAAAATCCATATAAACACTTTAGCTAATGAGGGGAAGGTCCCTTATACACCCGAACTGAATAAAACTCCCGCCAAGCCTGTGGTTTCCTTCCCCTGGTAGGAAAAAAATCCAGAGGTTAAAGGTGTAGTCTATGAGGGGTGACAGAGTCTGTCACCCGAGATGTCCTCTTCCTTTCATTAAAATAAAAAAAACAAGCCTGGCTGGATATTTCTCGATACCAGGTGTATAAGTGACCGCTCCTCCCTCCATCCAGCATATTTATATGGATTTTTATTCTTGGGCCATTTTTTCGCGATAGTGCTCTAAAACATTAATGTTATAACTCGTTTTATTCCCTTTTTATTCCTATTCGCAGAAAGGAAGTTTATGTTTGCACCTTTTGTCCCCAGCCCAGTGCCCCAAAACTGCCTGTGCTTATATTTTTTATTTAAGCCTTTGCAAAATGTTAAAAAAACAGGATGCGGTATGAAGTTTGAATGGTGGGCGTATGGCTCACTGGCCGTGCAGTAGTGCCCCCTAGTGCTCTGCAGTGATAATTCATTCAGTTACACAGTCCATCACTGAGGGTCAGCCTTATCAGCTATAATAACTGCAATATATCTAAATATAATAATAAAATATCACTGAGGCTGCATCCAGTTTGGCTTTTTATGAATGCAAGTCAAAGGCTTTAGTAAAAAAAAACACAAGCTGGTTGGGGCACTGGGCTGGGGATAGAAGGTGATGACATAAACTTCCTTTCTGGATATAGGATCACTTTAAGAGACTGTTCAGGCAAAAAAAATAAAAAGCTGCTCAGCAGCTGGACAAGTCCTTGCCACCAACCGCCATCACAGAGAATGGAGCACACACTGGTGGATGAGACTCTGACCAGTGTCACACTGACGGGAGTGCTACATTCACTGTAGCAGAGTGGGCGTGCCACACATTATCCTGGTTTGCTACCACTGAATATGGAGGCAGGGGCTCACAAACAAGTTTCAGAATCCGAACTTCAAAACTAGTACGTTTTAGAGCAACCGGGCCCAGAGGAAAGTGATGTGGACAGACAGAAGATGAGTTTTTTTGGGTGCTCAGTTCTAAAGTCTAATGTTAAGTTCACCATACTTTAAGTGCACTGGTAAATGGGTCTTTTCAGATGAAAACTTTAAAGCCCAACCTCAAATAAAAACATTTTTCTGAAAAAATAGTAAATGATTAAAGTTATAGTAAAGGCAATCCCAATTGTCGTCCACTTGTCTCTGGCTACACGTTACACTGTCCCAAACTTCAATCGGTTTTCAAAAAGACCTTGTAGTACCCAAGTTATTTGTAAAAGTATTAGAGCATTGGATATGACGAAAAAAAAGAGAAACAGTGGGTGTGGCAACAGCGATGTGATGTAAGCACACTGTGTGCTTTACATATATCATAGTAACAAATAAGTGCATTGTTGTGCCTCTAGTTATTACTGCCAGCACATAGTGTGATCAGAAAAAAGGAGTGAGAGATGTTGCAGGCTAAAAGCGTCTCCAGTCTGCCAGAACATAGTGTGACCATAGAGGAGGAAGGAGGATGTCTGGGGAGGGAGTGGGGAGTGTTTCCGTTCTTGGTCCACTGAAGGACCAAGATTGATGGACCAGGTCAGCAGGGTGGAGACTGAAAGCTGAATGAGTAACTGATTTCCTCACTAAGTAGACAGACATAGCAGGATGGACAGCGCTGGAGGGACCCAATGTAAGGTAAGCTACTGACATTTATTTTGTAACTTGCCAGTCACTTTAAAGTGGACCAACACCCAGGATTTTGACTATCCTGGGTTTTGGTCCACTTCGGCGGGGCACCCCGATCGGGGGTGCCCCGCTGTGTGAAACCCCCCAGAAACCCCAAAAAACTCACCTCTCCCCGCTCCCACGTGACTGCCCGGTCCAATCCCCGCCAACGTCCAGGCGGGGAACAGGAACGTCCAAGCGGCTTCTGCCGCCGCCGCCTCCCTCGCGTCACTTTCGGCGCGCGTGCGCCCGTGCCGGCCATTCACAGACGGCGGGCGCGGGGGCGTGCACGCCTAGAGGGGCGCGAGGGAGGCGGCGGCGGCGGAAGATAAGGTAGGTGATTTGGGGTGTTTGGGGGGGTTTCACCCCGCGGGACATCCCGATCTCGGATGTCCCGCGGGGTGGGAGGTGATCGGCCCGGGAATCTTATAGATTTCCGGGCCGATCACCTCTCAGTGTTGGTCCACTTTAACAAACAAAACAACATTTTACCTCCGATCAGACTGAGATAGAGCAAACGGAATGTATTGTCATTGTATTTTTTTTGTTGTATGGACAAATATTAGGGATGTGATGGCAATTATATTGTGCAAAAAAATATAAAGTTGAAAATATGTGTTTGTGCCTTAAAGCGGAACAAAACCCTAGTGGTACAACACTGGAATCTAAAAGATTCTAGGGCCTGCTGCCTGCGAAACCGTGAAAACTCGATGTAAACAACAGCGCCCGCATCCCAGCATCTTTGGGCTATGTGTACATTCCCTGCACCCAGCCATTTAGATCGGCAGGTGTGGGAGCGCATGCGCTGCAGGGGTTGCACACACTCACTCTCCTTTTGCTGAAGCCTTGCATGTAAACAGAACCATTTACCGAGCATTACATATGATTGGACGAGAGTCTGCTCATGTGCTGTAAGACTGGGGAAAGGTATGGGCGTTCTCGGGGGTTTCACACAGTCAGGATATGGAACAAAACCTGGGATAGTCAAAATCCTGGGTTTTGTTCCGCTTTAAATGTATACACCAAACATTGGTAATGTGAACAGTTAGGTGACAGATAAGTGAATAGAGGAAGTTGGTTAGGCAGTAGGACGAAAAAAAGTAAACTTTATATGATACAGCAATGAATAAATTAACATGTTCATGTGTCTACACTTGATCAGGAAAGGGAGAAGAACAAAAATCTGAAAGTCCACCAGAAGGCCACCTACACCACCAAAATGAATGCAAAGATGGCCAGGCTGCGTAAAGAGATTGAAGCTGAAGAGATGGAGGAGATGGCAGCCAATACAAACAAAGCAGTGGCTGTGCCAGACAATCCTTCCTGGAAACTGGCAGTGACCACAGGTGAGAAGAAGGTGGAGAGTGGGGGGACCATCAAGGCCAAACAGAGAACCAGCTCATTGGAATTCCTCCATATTTTACATTACTATTAGGAGCACAAGCAGGACAGTTTCTAGGCAAAATAGCGCCCAGTGCGGGAAAAATTAATCCCTTCCTTGTCCGTCCCACAGCCCGATGGCCTCTAGATTCCCTCCCCTGGGGCATCCCGATTTTGGATGCCCGGAGACTCACCTTCTTCCTCGGTCCAACGACGAATGTGTGAGTAGAGGGCGCATACCCGCTATCCATTTAGCAGGGTGTGTGTCTGCTCCAGGCATTTGTGAATGGGCAGTGCAGGCACGCTCCCTGTTAGAGGGTAGCAGGGGAGGCAGCCGCCAGCGCACTCGGGTCCACTCGCCTTAGATGAAGGGGCGGGAGCAGATCCAAGCACGCTGATTGGATGAGAGGCACATGCGCTGTAGGACCGGGGAGAGGTGAGTTCATTCGGGAGACCTGGTGGAGGGTTTCACACAGCGGGGCATTCCTGATCAGGGTGCCCCGGGGGCAAGGACCAAACCCAGAATAGTCAAAATCCTGGGTTCTGGTCTACTTTAACCTTACTTTTGAGTAAGAGGGCTTAATGGTCTCTTTAGTCCCCCAATATTAAAGTGATCACACAATACATAAAAAAAAATTATATATTAAAAATTATTATATGAATTTTAAAAAAGGTTACTCACCTTTTGTCCCCTGCAGCTGAAGGGTCCTAGTATGGTGATTAGCAGCACTTCCAATTGTTGAATCACTTCTCATGCTGCCCCGGGCCCGAAGTCCATTCTCCTACGTTTCCGTGGCCGGCTCGCCCCCCCCCCCCCCCCCATCAGTCAAAGAAGCACAGCCAGGCTTTCTCTATTCACTAAGATGGAGGAGATGCGTCAGGCCTAAGCACACGTGACTGATGGCAGGTCATTAATCCCCTTTTCGGGTTGTTGATTGCCAGATTAGGACGGATCAGCTGCGGGGGACAAAAGATGAGTAGATTTTTGTTTTTTTGATTGGGTAGTCAATTACTTTAAGCCTAACATGGGTTTCTCCACCCAGTGGTTTGAGACTGTTTTGTCATTCACCAAGTCTCACCCCCCATACAGCCAACTAATTTCAGCCTTGTGCTGACGAGGGCTACAAGCCTCCACAAATGCATTGTGTTTGGCGATGTAAGTTTGAAACTAATCCTTGGCAATGCATAGTGTCTAAGTGCCTTGGATGGCGCTTAGAGATAAAGAGATGATTTGCATAGCTCCGGCTACTACAAGGTGTGATGGGTAAATTCTTTGCGTTGGGCTTTTCTGTTTGTTTAGCTAGGCTTAACACGAGTCTCTCCATATTGAGCTATGCTGCAGTAATACCAGACATTACAGCAAAATACTTATTTATACGTATTTATGTTATTTGTTTTTTCTAGATAAACAAGTTCAGCGGGAAGGTCTTCATGAATACATCAACAGGAAGAAGGAAATGTTCCTCCTACAGGTATGGATCCTTTAACTTTGGAATGAGTGACCACATTAATGTTTTCACTGATTCCCAACTACATAAAGTTATAGAGCTTGAGCAACCACCATCTATGATGGCACTCCAATTCAAAGTCATTTTAGCTTAATCCAGTAGAAAGTGAATCGCGTGATACCATTTAAAGGCAGAATAAGTATATTAAAGGTAAGCTTTCTAGAATGTTTAGTTCACTTCATCAGATCATATCTGTCTAAAAAAATTAAGTATTTTGGAAAAAACATCTTGTCTGACGAAGATCACAAAGTATTCTCGAAAAAATATCATGTTTGACCAAGTATTATTGAAAGGTTACCTTACGAATAGAACTACTGTATTTTTCGCACTATAAGACGCACATAGGATTTGGAGAAGAAAAATAAGAAAAAAATATTGTGAACCAAATCTTGTGCTAAAATACCTCCTTGCCAATCACCCTATTACAGACAGTGTGCAGAATCCCCCCCATCACCCCAATAATACACCCCACATTACAGGCAGTGAGGGGCATCCCACATTAAACGGCAGTGTGCTTGGCATCCCAATTACATGCAGTTTGCAGGAATCCCAAATACAGGCAGTGTGCAGGAATCCCAAATATAGGCAGTGTGAGTCATCCCAGATACAGACAGTGTGAGGTATCTCAAATAAAGGCAGTGTGCGGGCATCCCAATTACAGGCAATGTGCAGCCTTCCCAATTTTAGGCCGTGTGCATGGCATTCCATTTAAAGGTAGTGTGAGGCATCCCAAACACCGGCAGTGTGCAGCATGCCCAAAAAACAAAAAAAAAAGGACATTCACCTGATAAGATGCACTGACGCACTGACATTTCCCCCCGCTTTTGGGGACAAATAAATCCATATTATAGGGTGAAAATATGGTAAGCATTTTTGAAAGCCTTCCTTAAACAAAAGCTTTTAAAAGCTATCACCTTATTTCGTCACTTTCTACTGTTTTCAATGGCTAATATGGTACAACACGTTTCAGCTTCGAATCAATAGAAACTTATGGGTGATTTTTTGCTTGCTAGTACTCCCTGACAGTGAAACGAGATGAGATCCAGAAGCTAGAGGCAATGGCTGCCGCAGAGGAGATGAAGCTGGAGAAAGCTGAGCATTTTCTGGAGGAGGATGCTGTAAGATTTGACGAGTTCCTGAAACAAAATGACAGGAACTCTGTGGAAGCTTTAAAACAGTGAGTCTTCACATATAGGAGGGCTTTGCAGTGTTATAAAGTACTCTCTAATGTGAGGTCATTGTATAAGGTGCTCCTGACCACCACGCCATTGGTTCAAATGAAGATTGTTGCTGTTTAGATTTTAGGATTTGGTTAAAATGTACCTGAATTTTGTCAGTTTGGTTTAACTGGCTAAATCTGAACTGATCCCAGGATCTGTCATCTAGAAATACCCAGTCTTTTTATATTATCAGTATTCCTGTTATAAATCATTAACATTTTTAATATAAATATATATAATTTTATTAAGCGATTAAATAAAAAATACAATTAACTGGTCATCATAACCTTGTAAATAATCATTAAAGAGGAACAACACACCCGATTTTCACTTTTCGGGGGGGGTTGTTCCTCTCAGTGGGGGCATCCCGAGTTGGGATTCCCCGCCGTGTGTATGCCCCTATGTCAGTCACCTTCCTGTGACTCCCACTTTGCAGGACGGAGCATGCTGATTGGCTGAGCAGCCTGTTCAACCAATCTGCACACTCCCTTCGGCACCGCTAATGGCTAAGCCTTCGGGACGGCTAAGCACCCGCTGCATCCCCTGCTCACCTCCTGCTCACCTCCTAGCCCGCTGCCCATTCAGAAAGCCCGGGCGCGGGTGCGCGGCTAGAGGTGAGCCGGGATGCGGCCACAGCACATAGACGCAGCAAGGGCTCCGGGACAAGGTGAGCGAAACAGGGCTTGTGGGGGATTTAACACAGTGGGGCATCCCAATGCAGGATGCCCCAAGGAGTGGATTCAGATGGCCCTGAAATCTTTTAGGCTCTCCTCTTTAAACACAGCCTTTATAAACAAGTACAAGCTAAGATGAGCAAAACAATGGGAAAACGAGTTACAACGATTCAGTCTTAACACGACTGACATGCAAACAAAATGGCATTGCAGTTAGTGATCAACTGATAGACCATATCTAATAAAATCCTGCTTGTATGTTACATATGTAGGACAGAAGCTTGATAACCCTTCTGTTGTTTGAAAAACATCACGGCTTGTTCTTGTTCTTTACCACCTACCAAGAGCCTCTGCAAACTGCAAACTATCAGTCTGTCTTTTTTGCCCCTCTACTCAGAGCTGACAAGGAAACCAAGCTGAAAATGGAGCAGGTTGCACAGATCAAGAGTCTGACTGCCCAGATGATGAATATCAAAAGGTATGAGGAATCAATGTATGACAACAAAGCTGGTGCCGTTGATACTTTCATAGGGGGAATGGCAGACATGGCACTTGAACTGCTGCTGTTAAATTGGTTCTAACTGTTCAAAGGTGACCCCCTTTTTATTATCCATGCCCACCTTACCTTAGATACGTCTCTGCACTGGATGTTCTGGAGGCAAGATGGAGGTTAGCTTATCATATCAAGTGAAAGATGTAAGCAGGCTTGCACTCTGTTCCCAGCTCTGTATTGACTATGCGCCACCATTTTAGAAAACAAAGAATAAGCTCATGCGGCAGAGTCCTAGATATCATATAGATAAGTGGTTCTCAACCTTTTTACACCCCTAGCGACAGGAAGTTCTAACCAATTATAAATAGTACCAAAATAAGTAGGCCTAGTAACACTTTTAAAGAGATGTTAAAGAACACCAGCCAGACATCGCCTATTGGTGCACCCTAAACACCACAGTGTATCCTCTTGGGTATGTGTACCGCCAATGATATAGGGGTAGATTCAGGGCCAGGTGAGAAACCCCACTCCTTTTTAGGACTGCCATTCACTTTCATACCTTGGGGCTGATTCAACAACCGGATGTAAATTTTCACCTGGTGTTGAATCAGCCCCAAGGTAGACAATGAAAGTGAATGGCAGTTTTCTCTCCTAAAAAGGAGTGAGTTTTATCACCTGGCTCTGAATCAACCCTATAGATTAGTGATGCACAACCTGTGGCCCGGGGGCCTGCACTGCCTTCAGTTGTGGCCCCCAGCCCCCCTAGGGAGTTGGAGAGGCAACCTTACTATGCCTGTAATGCAATCAGCCGGCCTTTAGAGGGCAATGCATCACTAAAAGTAGAAAGTGAGGCACTGATCAATGTCTCTGTAGAGATGAGCGACCCACATGTCACCTACTGGTGAGTTGTTTTCTGTGTCTGGAGATGCTTATGTAGACTCTTCCTATCTCTGCCCAGCCTACCTTCTCTTACCTCACCTTACCTGTACTCACTTCACCTCTGTGTATCTCTGCCTACTTCTACTCACCTCTTCTCCACTTGTCCCACCTTGCCTCTGCTCACCTCACCTTTGTCCATTACTTCTCACCTCACCTCTGCACCCTTCAGTTTACCTCTTCCCACCATAACTCTGCTAGCCTCCAATCTGCCCACCCCAGCTCTTTCAAACACTACTCGTCCCATCTCAACTCTGCCAATCTCCACTCCAATCCCCTCACCTCTGCCTACCTCTACTCACCTCTGCTCGTCTCATCTCATCCTGCCCCACCTCTTCTCCTCTCAAATCCTCCTCTCACCTAATCCTGTCTCACCTCTTCTTACCTTTGTATATATATAAAAGCATATGTAATGCTTCAAAGTTAAAGCTTGCCTGCAGTAAATTGCTTATTCTAAGTATGTCACACACCCCGCTTCAAGAATCCATAACATGTGGGTAATATCGTCCTGAAGAGGCGTTCCTGCAGAGATGATAGCAAAAGAAAGCCCCTCCCCGATCCATAAATACCTGGGACCTCCCACTCATCACCCAGTTTTCCATCTCTGCAGAAGGCGAGCAAGTCAGAAGATGATGTCTCCTCCTTGCACAGGGGGATTTCAGGTAGCCGGGGTAACTCCCGGCCTGTTTTTTTATTATTTCCGCTCGGACTTTCTTTTTCCCCGATTAGCCCTTAAGATACATGCCTCCACAGTCTTGGCTGCGGGCCCGAGCGAAGGTATACTGGCACCTCTGGTGCCTAGGAGCAGAGCTCCCCCGTGAGACCCTAAATAAGAGGGTAGGTGGTGACGCCGGGTTGGTGATCCCGGTTTGGGATGCCCCGTCCCTTGGTACTTGCCCCTGGGGGGTCCCTCTAGTCTTCCTTTGGTAACTCAGTGGGGGTTGGGGGGGGTCTCTTCCCAGGGCTAGTATTTTATCCTGTACTCTTTATTACTTATTGTGTGTGTGTTCAATGCATTATATGTTTGTGTGTGTTTTCTGTTTCAGCGCCGCGGCCGCCATTACGGCCGGGGCGCCGGTACTTTCTTTTGTGAGGGGAGCTTTCCCCTCACGCACTTTTGGGGGGGGGGCGGGGCCGGGCCGTGGCGCACTGCCGCGGCCGGCCCCCCGCAGGCTGTCTCCCCGCCGGGCAGGGCGGGTGCTCCGCTGGTTGCTGCGGTCGCACCCGCCTGCAGTGTGATTTAGACCGGCGCCGCGGCATGCGGCGGCGCCGGTCTCTGAATAGTTTATGCGAGGGAGCTTCTCCCCTCGCATCTCCGTCGGAGGGGGGGTGGGGCCGGGCTTTCGGCGCGTCGCCGCGGCTCCGCCCCCCTCTGCTTCTGTGAGGTTGCTTGCAGGAGGCGCCGATGCGGAGCTTTAGGCTCCGTTCAGAAGGAAGAAGGGGGCGGTAATT
Source organism: Gastrophryne carolinensis (assembly GCA_027917425.1). Classification (NCBI taxonomy): domain Eukaryota; kingdom Metazoa; phylum Chordata; class Amphibia; order Anura; family Microhylidae; genus Gastrophryne; species Gastrophryne carolinensis. Next base: position 224,827,918 of record CM051235.1, read on the forward strand.
GCTATTCGCGCGGTTCGCGCTGACCACGCCCCTTTGTCGTCCTGCGTCTCTCCTCGTGTGCTGCGAGCTCCATTGCTCCTGCTCCTTAAGGATCTGTGAGTGGCCCTTGGGCCTTATTTATTATTCCTTTTCTCCCTTGTGTGTCCTATTTTGGCATTTATGGGGTTTTCTTTTCTGTCTTTTAGGCGGAGGCTTTTACAGGAGGATCTTCATTAGTATTTAGGGGGTTTCTCCCGGTCCTAGATCCCTGGGTTCACTTAGTTATAAATCCTCCCACTCGGGACATTAAAGGGGCATCCCGGGTTGCTTATTGGCGTAATTCCCTGGGTCATTGCGACTAATAAAAGTTCACCTTATGGAGGCATCCCCGGATACTGGGGCAGGGACCCCTTCGGGGCATCCCAAAAAATGCATGTTGTGTGGTGCATCCATTACTGGGGACGATGTACTGCTTTGTATACCTTGTGCACAGCAAACTATTGTGCGGCAGTCCGGATCCCAGGCGTCTGGGTCAGCACCGCCGGCCGAGTCATCTCAACCTCCCATCCTGACACGCGCTCCGTGTGATGTTGTCATGGGCAGGGATCTGCAATCTGAGATGTGCGCCAGATTGGCCAACCTTGAGAAAATTGTTTCCAGTTCGGTCGCCCGTAAGGCTCCGGCTAAGAGGAAGCATTTGTCTCCGGCTACGCCGGTTGATGATCTGGATGAGTTTAATAATCTGGATTGGTCTGATTATTCTGGGCTAGAGGAAGGTGAAGTTTCTGAGGGTTCAGAGGTTTCGGACGATGAGCAGTCTTCTGGCGCTGATGCGGAGTTTAGTGAGTTTGGGAGATCCTCGGATTCTTCTCACGCCCTGGCGCTGATGTTGGAGGTTCTGAATATCCCCCCCCCCCGAGGTGGCGTCACAACACGAGGGTGAGTTGTTTGAGGAGTCCAGGCCGCGCTTGGAGTTTCCTACGCAACGGCACTTTGACAAAATCATTGACAAGGAATGGGACAGGCCGGCTAGGCTCCCTGGTATTCCTCAAGGGTGGGATAAGAAATATCCTTTCCCTTCGGAGGCGGTTAAGCGCTGGGCTTCCCCACCCAAGGTCGATGCTCCGGTTTTGGGATTGTCTAATTCCTCGGTTTTAAATAGGCCGGATTGTTCCACCGTTAAGGATGGGGAGGATAAACGTATTGATCAAATGGCTTGTCATGGCTTTACTAGCGTTGGGTCAGCCATACGGCCTGTGTGCGCCTCAGAGCTTATGGTGTTGGCTGCCAGGTCTGTGGTCAGGGACTTGTTGACCTCTTCCGGGCTTCGCCCTGGTAGTGCCGAGTTCCTTAGTCTCAAACGGTGTGAGTTGTTTTTATCCTTTGTATTAACAGCCTTGGATGACACTTTGATGATGTGTGGTAGGACGTCGGCTTTGTTGGTGACTATTCGGCGGTCGGTGTGGCTGCGCCAGTGGGCGGCCGATTTTATGTCTAAAAAGTCTCTGACGGCTTTACCCTTTGTTGGATTGAGGCTCTTTGGAGAAACTTTGGACTCCGTCACCAAGGGTGGTAGGTTGCCTCAACGTAAGAAGCAGCGCCGTTCCTTTCGGGGGGCGCCTGCCTTTACAACTTCCTTTCGTGGGGCCAGATCTGGCAGAGGATCTGCATTCCACTCTTCCAGAGGAGATTCCGGGAGCAGGGGCAGGGGACGTGCCCGTTCTGGATACAATTGGGGTTCTAAGCCCAAGCCGGCTATTAAGCCAGCTCAGCAATGAGGGGGCGCCCTCACCCTTGCGGGTGGGGGGACGGCTGAGACACTTCTCCCAGATCTGGGATCAAGAAGTCTCGGACAGATGGATCCGGGAAGTGGTGTCTTCCGGTTACAAGCTAGAGTTCGAGCTCCGCCCCCCCTCCAGGTTCTTCAGGTCTCGGATGCCTTCGGAGCCTCTGGTGGCGCAGGGGCTCCTGGTGGCAGTAAAGAATCTTCTGGACATGGCTGTCATTTGCCCAGTGCCCCCCTCGGAGCAGGGCAGGGGCTTCTATTCCAATCTGTTCACGGTTCCCAAGAAGGACGGGTCGGTCCGTCCTATCTTGGATCTGAAGTTTCTCAACAGGTTTATTCGGCCGCGCAAATTCCGCATGGAAACGCTGCGCTCGGCCATTCACTCTCTTCGTCAGGGAGACTTTCTGACGTCCATAGACATCAAGGATGCTTATCTACACGTTCCGGTTTTTCCAGCACACCAGAGGTTTCTCAGGTTTGTGGTGGAGGATCGGCATTTTCAGTTTGTGGCACTTCCTTTCGGTCTCACCTCAGCCCCTCGGGTTTTCACCAAGGTGCTAGCGGGGGTGATGGCACTGCTCAGAGTTCAGGGTATCCGCATTGTGCCCTATCTGGACGATCTACTGATCATGGCCTCTTCATTCAACCAAGCGGAGTTGGACACCGGAGTGGTGGTGTCCACTCTGGAGAGGTTCGGTTGGGTGATCAACCACCCCAAGTCTTCTCTTTGTCCGTCCAGAGTTGTGACCTTTCTGGGGATGTCTCTGGACACCTCGCAGGCCAGGGTGTTTCTGCCCCAGGCCAAGATTCTTTTGATTCAGGAGTTAGTTCAGCTTCTCTTGTTGGCCCCTCATCCGACCATCCGGCTAGGGATGAGGCTGGTGGGGCTAATGGTGGCCTCATTCGAGGCAGTTCCCTTTGCGCAGTTCCATACGAGGGCGCTTCAGCTTCATCTGCTGACGGTTTGGGACAGGTCGCAGTCGTCATTGGACCGGTCCTTCCGGTTGACTCCCCGAGTTCGTGGTTCCCTACAATGGTGGCTGGGGTCTGTCAATCTGTCGAAAGGCAGATCCTTCCTGGCTCCACGTTGGGAAACGGTGACCACGGATGCCAGTCTGTCAGGTTGGGGGGGTGTTTGGAAGGACCTCCATTTTCAGGGTCTGTGGAGTCCGCAGGAGGCTCACGAGCCCATCAATATTCTGGAGTTGAGAGCCATCCGGTTGGTTCTGTTTCGCTTGACTCATCAGTTGAGAGGCCTGCCAGTTCAGGTCCGGTCGGACAACAGGACGGCGGTTGCTTACATCAATCACCAAGGAGGGACTCGCAGCAGGAGTGCCCTCAGGGAAGTGTCTTTGATTCTGGACTGGGCCGAGACCCACGTCCCGTGTATCTCAGCAGTCTACATTCCGGGGGTGGAAAACACGGAGGCGGACTTGCTGAGCAGGGCCTCCTCTCGTCAGGGGGAGTGGTCTCTCAGTCCCAAGGTGTTTCGTTCGATATGTCTGAGGTGGGGGGTCCCAGCGGTGGACCTCTTTGCCTCTCGTCACAATCACAAGCTTCCAGTCTTTGTGTCTCTCTCGCAGGATCCTCTGGCTCTGGCAGTGGATGCCATGTCTCTGAACTGGAGGGATCTGGGGTTCCTTTACCTGTTCCCTCCGTTCCCAATGCTAGCCAGAGTGGTGCGCAAACTGGCCTTGGAAGGCGCGTCGGCGATTCTGGTGGCCCCAAGGTGGCCAGGGCGCGTTTGGTTCGCAGATCTTGTAAGGCTGGCAGAAGATCTGTTCGCCCTGCCTCTGCTGCCGGACCTGCTCACCCAGGGTCGGCTACGCTATCCCAATTTACCATCGCTGGCTTTGACGGCGTGGCTGCTGAAACCGCCATCTTGAGGGAAGAAGGTCTTTCTGACGCGGTGATTCAGACTCTTATCAGCGCCAGGAAGCGGTCTTCCTCTTCTGTTTACTACAGGACCTGGAGGTCCTATATTGATTGGTGTGAAGGTAGGTCCTTCTCTTGTCGAGAGTTCTCCATTCCTAGAATTCTGGAGTTTCTTCAACATGGTTTAGATCTGGGGCTCCAAATTAGTACCTTGAAGGGGTAGGTCTCTGCCCTGGCGGTGTTCTTCCAAAGGTCCTTTGCACTTCATCCTTTAGTCAGGACCTTTTTCCAAGGAGTTACGCATGTGCGTCCGCCTAGGAAGCCCTTGGTTCCAGTTTGGGATTTGAACCTGGTTCTTTCTGCTCTTCAGGGACCTCCGTTTGAGCCCTTGAATGAGGTTGCCTTGTCTTCGCTTACTCAAAAGGTGGCCTTTTTGGTGGCTATCACTTCGGTTAGGCGTGTTTCTGAGTTGGCAGCTTTATCCATTAAAGCTCCATACTTTGAGAAGCATCAGGGCAAGGTTGTCTTTCGTTTCAAGCCGGATTTTCTTCCTAAGGTGGTCTCGGCTTTTCATCTGAATCAGGACATTGTTCTGCCTTCTCTATGCCCTAATCCTAGCAACGACAAGGAAAGGGCGTTGCATTCCTTGGATGTAGTTCGTGTTGTGGAATATTATCTGGAGGTTACGTCTTCCTTTCGCAAGACGGACGCCTTTTTTGTGGTGCCCTCCGGGCCTAGGAAAGGTTTGGCTCCTGCTAAATCTTCCATTAGTAAATGGATTCGTCAGGCCATCATTGGGGCCTATTCTGCCAAGGGGAGGAGTCCCCCTTTTCGTGTTACTGCTCATTCTACTCGTGCAGTTGGTGCGTCCTGGGCTTTTCAGCACCAGGCTTCTGTTGAGCAAGTTTGTAAGGCCGCTACTTGGTCTTCTGTTCACACTTTTTCCAAGTTTTACAAGGTTGATGTTTGGGCGTCCGCGGATGCTGTCTTTGGCCGCAAAGTTTTGCAAGCTGTAGTGGTTTGAAGTTGTGCATTGTTGCCTAGTTTTGGATCCCCGCCCTTGTTTTTGGACACTGCTATTGGATGTCCCACATGTTATGGATTCTTGAAGCGGGGTGTGTGACATACTTAGAATAATACCATTTTGTGAATACTCACCTTGTAAAATGGGTATTATAAGTATGTCACACACCCCGCTTCACCCGCCCTTTCTGTATTCAGGATCCTCTATTTTGTGAACTTTGCGTGGTTGTGTTTTATATTTGCCTCTTCCTGGTCCCTTACCTTACTGCTTCTGTATACTGGGTGATGAGTGGGAGGTCCCAGGTATTTATGGATCAGGGAGGGGCTTTCTTTTACTATCATCTCTGCAGGAACGCCTCTTCAGGACGATATTACCCACATGTTATGGATTCTTGAAGCGGGGTGTGTGACATACTTATAATACCCATTTTACAAGGTGAGTATTCACAAAATGGTATTTTTCACTGCTTACGCTATTGCGGCCCCTTAAAGTTAACCAATAAGACAATGCGGCCCCTGGCCCAAATTTTGTCTACCCCTGCTATAGATTAGCCAGAAATAACATTTCTCATAAAAAGCTCATAAATCAAGCTCCCCTTATGGCCCATTCCACGAGTTGCATTATTCTTGTGGGCCCTTCTCTTGGCTGACCACCCTTGGTCTTCAAAAAGGCAATTCATTTTACCAGCAATTGTTTGGACTGATCCTCTTGATGGCCCATTCTATTGTCTCAACTTCTACTAATGCCCTTACTACTTCTACTAATGCCCTTCTTTGGTTGAGCTTTCTCTTACGGGTAATTAGTATTGTCCATTACCTTGGCCATGCTCTTTGTACAGATCATGTACTTGTATAAGCTCCCCCTATGAGTCATGTTCAAGCCCTTTTTAGGTACAGTCAGTTGTTGGTAGACCAGCTTCTGGCAATAAGAGGGTAAGTCATATGTGTTCTCTTTCACTTCTGCAGTGACATTTCGAAGTGCGAAGAGACCTTACGAGAGTATCTGATGTACAAGGAATTCCTCTTCCGCCTCTCCCCTAAGGAGTGGAAAGAAGAAATACTGAAAAAGAAGATAGAGAAAAAAAAATCTCTCCCTCCACCTTCTAGAGAGAAAGAAAAGCGAGGCTCCGAGGCCAAAGTGTCTATCTCACCTATCCCAGGGAGGAGTAAGTGCCTTCAAATGTCCATATCTAGAACTGGAGTATGGCTGATTTAGACATGAGGCAAAGTGTAACTGGACCTTCACAAGGGTCATTCAATAAATTTAAAAATTCACACATAATTTTTTTTCATTTTCTATTACAACAAGCTTATTTTCATTTGAGTAGTGAAGCCCATCAAACATGGATCAAAATCTACAGTGAGATTAACAGTTTGGTAATGGCTCATTTGTTAGGATTGGAGTAAGTAATAGGCAAACAGAGGGCTTTCACCCAGCCCTAGAGTCTTTTAGATTGATTCACACACCCATGATTTATAGTAATGCGTACTACCATGCTGGGACCTTATTCTAAGTATGTCACACACCCCGCTTCAGATAGTCATTACACTTGCGTTATACCGACCTGTAGAGGGCGATCTTGCAGAGATGTCATGAAAAAAAGAGGACCCCTCCCGGTCCATAAATACCTGGGACCTCCCACTCATTCCCCAGTCTTTCATCTCTGCAGACGGCGAGCAAGTCAGAAGATGGATGTCTCCTCCTTGCAGGTAGCCGGGGTAACTCCCGGCCCCCCTCTTTCGGTCTATTTCTGCCTGGACCTACTGTTACCCCCCTTTTTAGTAAAGAGCCTCCCAGCCTAGGCTGCGGGTCCTGGCAAAGGTAGACGGCACCTTAAGGTGCCTTAGGAGCTATGCTCCACCGTGAGACCCCATACTAAGGGGTAGGCGGTATTCCGGGTTGGTGATCCTGGTTGGGATGCCCTGTCCTTGCCCTTACACCCTTGGGGTGTTAACTCCCCCTTCCCCGGTCACCCATCGTTCCCTACTGCTAGGGGGGGGGGGGGCGCTTATCCCCCTTTTAGTTTAGTCCCTCTTTTGAGTGCATGATTGTGTGCTATGTTCTGTGTGTGTGTGGTGCGCGTGATTTAAGCTTCCATGGCGGCGGTTTGCGGCGGCGCCGGCCATTACTGTCAGTCTTCGGGGGAGCTTCTTCCCCTCCGGTGTGGTTTCGGGGGGGGCGGGGCCGGACGCGAGGCGCAATCCTGCGGCCCGCCCCCTCCCTCCCCCCGTGCTGCTGGTGCCGCTGCGGAGCCCAGTCACTGGCCGGGAGCCGCCTGTTGTCAGCAGAGAGGGGCGGGGTCGGGCGCAGCGAGCGATCTGCGCCAGCCCGCCGCTCTTCATCCTGGCTGCCTTGTCCCTCCGCCTCGTGCAGGACGCCATTCAGTAAGCGCCCAGTGGGCTCCAGTCTTCATTGCTTGTGCAGCTGCTTGTCAGCGCAATATTGATTTATACATTCCTACTTATATGTATGTGTGCCTTGGCCCTTCTGTTATGTGCCCTGCATTGTGTGACATATGTGTGACAGTCCCCTTTTCTATTCCAGGCGGACCCTTGTTGGATCTTAAAGGGTCCTCCCGGTCCAGGGTCCCTGGTTAATTTAAGAACTCCCTATAAATCCTCCCACTCGGGACACAGAAGGGGCATCCCGGGTCGCTTATATTGCGTGATTCCCTTGGGTATTGCGACTACCGATAAAATCACCATATGGAGGCTTCCCAGGATACCGGGCTCGGGCTCCCCTCGGGGCAACCCCGGCAGTGTTTGGGGTGTGGGGTATCCCTTACAGGGGATGATGTATTCCTTTGCATACCATGTGCACAGCAGACTATTACGCGGCAGTCCGGATCCCATGCGTCTGGTTCTGCACCGCCGGTCCCTTCTCCTACTCCTCCCCGCCTGATCCGTACCCCGTGTGATGTTGTCACGAGTGGGGAGTCGCAATCTGAAGTGTGTGCCAGATTGTCCAATCTTGAAAAATTATTTTCTAGCGCTGTTGCCAGAAAGGCCCCGGCTAAGAGAAAGCACTTGTCCCCAGCCACGCAGGCTTCTGATTTTGAGGAGTTTGATTCACTGGACTGGTCTGATTACCCCCCGCTAGAGGAAGGGGAGCTATTTGAGGAGCCGGATGGTTCTGACGATCAGCAGTTTGTTGGCACCGATGCCGAGCGGGGTCAGGGGGATTCTTTGGATACCCCTAAGGTCCTGGCTCATATGTTTGAGGTTTTGGCAATCTCTCCTCCTGAAGTGACCCTTCCGCAGAAGGGGGAGTTCTTTGAAGAGGCTAAGCCGCGCTTAGAATTCCCTAATCAAAGGCATTTCGATGGCATTATTCTTAAGGAATGGGAGAGGCCTACTCGGCTTCCGGGTGTCCCTCCGGGTTGGGATAAGAAATATCCCTTTCCGGTGGATGCGGTGAAGCGCTGGTCGTTCCCCCCCCCCCCCCCCCCCCGACTAGCACCTCTGTTTTGCATTCTCCTGACTGTTCTACTCTCAAGGACGGTGAGGACAAACGCATTGACCAGATGGCTTGTCACGATTTTGCCAGTGTCGGGTCGGCCTTGCGGCCCGTTTGTGCTTCGGCGCTTTTAATAAGGGCTTCTAGGTCGGTTGTCAGGGACCTGTTGTCTACCTCCAGGCTTGACCCGGCTAGTAATGAGTTCACCGCCCTTAAGCGGTGTGAATTGTTTTTGTCATTTGTGCTAGCCGCCCTGGATGACACCATGGTGATGTGTAGTAGAACTTCGGCCTTGCTGGTGGCTATTCGGCGGTCGGTTTGGTTGCGCCAGTGGGCGGCTGATTTTGTGTCCAAAAAGTCACTTACAGCTCTTCCCTTTCTGGGCTTGCAGCTCTTTGGAGAAAAATTGGATTCGGTCGCAAAAGGAGGTAGGTTACCTCAGCGAAAGAAGCAACGTCGCCCCTTTCGGGGGGCGGCTTCCTTTACCCTTTCCTTACCCCTTCCTTTACCCCAGAGCTGGACGGGGATTGGCTGTCTTCTCCTCCAGTGGTGATTCCTGGAACAGGGGAAGAGGAAGTACCCATCCAGGTCACAGCTGGGGCTCCAAGCCCAAAGCCGTTGCCAAGCCGGCTCAGCAATGAGGGGGCGCCCTCACCCTCGCGGGTGGAGGGACGGCTGCGACTCTTCTCCCAGGTCTGGGACCAGGAGGTCTCGGAAAGATGGATTCGGGAAGTGGTGTCTTCCGGTTACAAGCTGGAGTTAGAGATCCGGCCTTATCCCAGATTCTTCAGGTCTCAGGTGCCCTTGGATCCTCTGGCCGCGCAGGGGCTCCGGGAGGCAGTAAAAGATCTCCTGGACATGGCTGTCATCTGCCCGGTGCCTCCCTCGGACCGGGGCCTGGGATACTATTCCAATCTGTTCACGGTGCCCAAAAAGGATGGCTCCGTTCATCCCATCCTGGATCTGAAGTTTCTCAACAGGTTTATCCGTCCCAGGAAGTTCCGCATGGAAACTCTGCTCTCAGCCATAAATTTGCTTCGTCAGGAGGACTTCATGACATCCATAGACATCAAGGATGCTTATCTGCATGTTCCAATCTTCCCGGCACATCAGAGATTTCTCAGGTTCGTGGTGGAAGATCGGCATTTTCAGTTTGTGGCTCTTCCGTTTGGCCTTACCTCGGCTCCAAGGGTTTTCACCAAGGTGCTGGCGGGGGTGATGGCCCTTCTCAGAGCCCAGGGTATCCCCATCGTGCCTTATCTGGACGATCTTCTCATTATGGCATCCTCTCTCAGCCAGGCGGAGCTAGATATCAGGACTGTGGTAGCCACTCTGGAGAGATTCGGCTGGGTGATCAACTATCCCAAGTCCTTCCTCTCTCCGTCCAGGGTGGTGTCGTTCCTGGGAATGTCTCTGGATACTTCTCAGTCCAGGGTGTTCCTCCCCCGGCCCAAGGTTCTTTTGATTCAGGAATTGACTCAGCTTCTTCTATCCATCCCTCGTCCGTCCATCCGGCTGGGGATGAGACTGGTGGGATTGATGGTGGCTTCGTTCGAGGCGGTTCCCTTTGCCCAGTTTCACACGAGGACGCTCCAGCTCCATCTCTTGGTGGCCTGGGACAGGTCTCCTCTGTCATTGGATCAGTCTTTTTTGATGTCCCCCCGGGTTCGGCATTCCCTTCGGTGGTGGCTGGAACCAAGCAATCTGATGAGGGGCAGATCCTTTCTGACCCCTTGTTGGGAGACGGTCACCACGGATGCCAGCCTGTCAGGTTGGGGGGGGGGTTGGAAGGATCTTCAGTTTCAGGGACTGTGGGGGCCTCAGGAGGCTCATGATCCCATCAATGTTCTGGAGCTGAGAGCCATCAGGTTGGTTCTGGGTCGCTTGACTCATCAGTTACAGGGTTTGCTGGTTCAAGTTCGGTCGGACAATCGGACGGCGGTCGCCTACATCAATCACCAGGGAGGGACTCGCAGCAGGCGTGCCCTCAAGGAAGTGTCCTTGATCCTGGCTTGGGCAGAGAGCAATGTCCCATGCATGTCGGCGGTGTACATTCCGGGAGTGGAGAACACGGAGGCGGACTCCCTGAGCAGGTGCTCATCTCGCCGGGGGGAATGGTCTCTCAGCCCCAAGGTGTTTCGGTCGCTTTGCCACCGGTGGGGGACTCCGGAGGGGGACCTCTTTGCCTCTCGTCACAATCACAAGCTTCCAGCATTTGTGTCTCTCTCGCAGGATCCGCTGGCTCTGGCAATGGATGCCATGTCTCTGAATTGGAGGGATCTGGGGTTTCTGTACCTGTTCTCTCCGTTTCCCATGATGGGCAAAGTGGTGCGCAAGCTGGCCCTAGAGGGCGCGTCAGCAATCCTGGTGGCTTCAAGATGGCCAAGACAGGTCTGGTTCGCAGACGTGGTAAGGTTGGCAGCGGATCAGTTAGATCTGCCCCTTCTGCTCACTCAGGGTCAACTACTCTACCCCAATTTACCAACGCTGGCTTTGACGGCGTGGCTGCTGAAACCTCCATCTTGAAGGAGGAAGGTCTTTCTGATGCTGTTATTCAGACTCTGGTTAGGGCTAGAAAGAAGTCTTCCTCTGCCATCTACTATAGGATTTATATTGGTTGGTGTGAGGTCCGGGCCTTGCCTTGCAGGGTGTTTTCTATCCCTAGGGTTCTGGAATTTCTACAACATGGTCTGGACCTGGGTTTGCGGCTTAGTACGTTGAAAGGGCACGTTTCTGCCCTGGCGGTTTTCTTTCAAAGGTCTTTTGCTCTTCATCCTCTGGTTAAGACCTTTTTCCAGGGGGTAACGCATGTGCGGCCTCCTAGGAAGCCTTTGCTCCCAGTTTGGGATTTGAATTTGGTTCTTTCTGCTTTTCAGGGTCCTCCTTTTGAACCTTTGCAGGATATTGCTCTTTCTACACTTACTCAGAAGGTTGCGTTTTTGGTTGCCATCACTTCCGTTCGGCGTGTATCAGAGTTGGCTGCTTTGTCCATTAAGGCCCCGTACTTTGAGAAGCATCAGGACAAGGTTGTTTTCCGCTTCAAGCCAGATTTCCTTCCTAAGGTGGTTTCTGCCTTTCACCTTAATCAGGACATTGTTCTACCCTCCTTGTATCCTAAGCCCAGCAATGACAAGGAGAGGGTTTTGCATTCTCTGGATGTGGTTCGCTGTGTGAAGTACTATTTGGTGGCTACTTCTTCTTTTCGTAGGACTGACGCCCTTTTTGTGGTGCCCTCCGGGCCTAGGAAAGGTTTGGCTCCCGCCAAGTCTTCCATTAGTAAATGGATTCGCCAGGCCATTGTTGGGGCCTATTCTGCCAAGGGGAAGGTTCCCCCTTTTACTGCTCATTCTACTCGTGCCGTTGGGGTGTCCTGGGCCTTCCAGCATTAGGCCTCTGTTGAGCAAGTTTGTAAGGCTGCTACTTGGTCTTCCATTCACACTTTTTCCAAGTTTTACAAGGTTGATATGCGGGCCTCTGCGGATGCTGTTTTTGGCCGCAAAGTTCTGCAAGCTGCAGTGGTTTAAGTTTGTGCATTATTGCCTTGTTTTGGATCCCCGCCCTTTATGGACACTGCTATTGGATGTCCCAAGTGTAATGACTATCTGAAACGGGGTGTGTGACATACTTAGAATAATACCATTTTGTGATTACTCACCTGTAAAATGGGTATTGTAAGTATGTCACACACCCCACTCCCTTTGGTATTCTGGATCCTTTTTATGGTGAACCTTTTTACAGTTACTGGTTGTTTTGGCTCTTCCTGGGCCCTTTTCTGCTGTCTTAATACTGGGTAATGAGTGGGAGGCCCCAGGTATTTATGGACTGGGAGGGGTCCCCTTTTTTTCATGACATCTCTGCAAGATCGCCCTCTACAGGTCAGTATAACCCAAGTGTAATGACTATCTGAAGCGGGGTGTGTGACATACTTACAATACCCATTTTACAGGTGAGTAATCACAAAATGGTATTTTTATGTTTCTTCTAGAATTGGAGAGCCGATCCTCTGGACAAGTAAGCCAGAGCCGTGATTCCGCCAGAGATCTCCGTCAGCCATCCAGGCAGAATGTGAAAACAGGGAGCAGCAAAAAACTGTGAGTACTTTTCTTTGAACTCTTTTGTGTGCTTAGCTGAAGAAGCTCTGCAACGTCAGTGTACAGTTAGTTATTCATTATACACTGACATATCAATCTGACATCCACACCCCCAGCGGCTTGCGCACGCTCCCACTCCAGCCATTCATATATGCTGGGACAGGAGCATGCACGCCTCCGGTGATGCTCCAGTGTGCACTCAAACAAAGGGTTCTGATTGAACAAGAGCCCACGCATGTGCCATTGAACTGTGGAGAGGTGAGTTTTACAGGGTTAACTGGGGGGTTTCACACAGCGGAGCTTTCCGATTTGGGATGCCCAGGGGACATGAAACAAATCCCTGGAAAGTCAAATTCACATGTTTTGTTTTGTTAACGGTCGCTCTGAATGGTCATAATCTAAAGCTAATTTAAATTTATGTTTTTAGTAGCAGTGCATCTTACCAGGTAGAAGATAAAAATGTCTCTGAAAACCCACTGTCCTCCGATGATGATGAGGTAGGTACTCCAGCCATTTTTTTGTGTAAATTTGGATAGAGTAACGATGTGTCCAAACCACTTTTGTGGGGAGTGTGACCATGGTTGTGTCACTTCCTGCCTGTGACAATTATTTAAATTGTAAGCTTGCAAAGGCAGAGCTCTTTTTTTCCTAATGTCTCCTGTTCTCACAACATATGATCTAGTGTGTAATGCTCCCTGTACAGTATGTTTTACCTTGTCTGTAATTATACAATGTACAGTGCTACAGAAGATGATGGCGCAAAATAAATGAATAATAATAATAATGGATGTCATAGGGACTAGAAGGATGTCACTGGCATATAAAGACAGTCAGCACCCTTCGGATTCAGGGCTAGCCAGGGATTACCTGTTATTTAAACCAAACAGGAATTGTGTCTGGAACTACCCAGTGAGCACCCTCCAAATTTGGGGGGTGGGGGGAAAGACTCACCTGCCATAGTGGAAGTGGAGCTATACAGCACTAAGTTCCTGCCACAGGATGCAGGTAAGTGTTTTTTTATAAACCATTTACTTTCCCCAGAGTTGCTGGGGGAGGTTATGTCTTCATTAATTAAAAAATATGAAAAAAACAACATGGCCAGGTACGTCGATAAGCATCTGTTAAAGGTTTTGCAGTCATGAAACCTAAGTGACCTCTCCTGTCCTTTTAACCTTTAGGAGCCCACTCTGTACTTCACTGACCCCCAGCAGCTCCTGGATATCTTCTCTGAGTTGGAGGAGCAAAACCTTTCACTTATTCAGAACTCACAGGAGACAGAGGAGGCCCTCGAGGAGATCAAACATACCATCACCACCACAGAGGAGAAGATGTAAGAAAACCTACTGAGTAATGGCTGATTGTGGCTGTAGAGGCTACAAGACCAACCATTGGCTGTAGGGAATATACTCACCATATCCTTCACCTTTCTGTCTACCTGTAGCTTAGGCAGCTGCTCCGGGATCAGGCAATATGCGTAACATTAGGAAGCTACTCTCTACGTTTACTTTTTGCATCACCTTTTTTAAAAGGAAAGAGGGATCAATGTTATTTGGTCAAAACAAGGGCTTTAGGAAACCCTAGGCATGTGTCTAAGGTGCAAGATTGCAAGGAGGTGGCAGCACAGCTACTAGAGTTCATTTATTTCTAATCTTGGGGTGTCGTATCTACAAGCGGCAGTCACTAATGCATAGCATTCATATGAGAAGCAGTAGCATCCGCAAACAGCAGTAATGAACATGTAGTATCCACAATGGCAGCCATCATTGTGTAGCATCTATGAGCAGCAGTCACTTTTGTGTAGTGTCCACGACCAGTTGTCATGACCAAAGGGACAGGCGTGGCCTAGAGGTTAGGAAGTGTATAACATGATATGTGAAGAGGAGTACTAAGTATCCCGAAGGCTCACCTAAGGTTAAAATCATGTCTGACGAAGAGTACTAATGATCCTCGAAAGCTCACATAAAGGTAACATCATGCCCGATGTAGAGTAAGTATCTTCGAAAGCTTGCCCAAAAATATATTCATTTAGCCTTCAAAAGGTTTCACCCTATTTCTTCAATTTACATGTAGCGTCCACAAACAGCAGTGATGACCATGTAGCGTCCATGAGCACTATGTTAATCATTTTTGCTGCCATGCCAAACCTCACCAGCATTGCCGTAACCTTCTACTTTGGGCATGTTGCGTTCTCTTTCTTGGTTTTCACCACTGTGATTCTAGGATCTAGAACCTTGTTTTATTTCTAAGACCCTGGTGGAATAGTTAATCACAAGAACAGGTTAAACAGATACAGTGGATTTCCTGGTGGTTTGCTTTATTTAGATATGCCTAAAAACATGAAAGCCTTTATTTTGAAGCTCAAATTGATTTTCTTTTAGGGAAAGTGAGACACAACAACTGAAGGATCAAATTGTGCAACTGAAAGCTTCTATAGCTCAAGAAGAAGAGAGGGCTGCTGACCTGGAGCTCAAGTCCCGCGTGTTCTCCTTTGGACAATACAAATCTGAGGATCAGGTAAAACCTGGGAAAAAAACAGACCTCCGAGTGGGTCATGTGCAGTAGTAACCCATAGCAACCAGGTTCAGTATTCAGATTTGTAGCAACCTACTTTACATTCTAGTTCAAAGCAATACACAGTATTTTTCGCCCTAGATGCACCTGTCCATAAGGATTTGGAGGAAGAAAATAGGGAAAAAAATTCTGAACCAAATGTTGTGCTCACCCCCCCCCCCCCCCCCCCAAAAAAAACAAATAATATGCAAGGTGCAGAATCCCCCCTTCCATTCCCCATAGGCAGTGTGGCATTTCCCCATCCCATTCCCATAGGCAGTGTTCCACTCCCTCTTCCATTCCCATAGGCAGTGTGGAATCCCCCCTTCTGTTCTCATAGGCAGTGTGGCTTTCCCCCCTCCTATTTCCCATAGGCAGTGTGGCATTCCCCCCTCCCATTCCCATAGACAGTGTGGCATTCCCACTCCCAATTCCCATAGGCAGTGTGGCATTCCCCCCTCCCATTCCCATAGGCAGTGTGGCCTTCCCCCCCCATTCCAATAGGCAGTGTGGCATTCCCCCCTCCCAATCCCATAGGCAGTGTGGCATTCCCCCTCCCATTCCCATAGGCAGTGTGGCCTTCCCCCTCCCATTCCTATAGGCAGTGTGGCATTCCCCCTCCCATTCCCATAGGCAGTGTGGCCTTCCCCCCTCCCATTCCTATAGGCAGTGTGGCATTTCTCCCTCCCATTCCCATAGGCAGTGTGGCATTCCCCCCTCCCATTCCCATAGGCAGTGTGGCCTTCCCCCCTCCCATTCCTATAGGCAGTGTGGCATTCCCCCCTCCCAATCCCATAGGCAAAGTGGCATTCACCTCTCCAATTTCCCATAGGCAGTGTGGCACCCCCTCTCATTTCCATAGGCAGTGTGGAACTCCCCCACCCCCCATAGGCAGTGTGGCATCCCACCTCCCATTCCCCATAGGCAGTATGGCATCCCCCCCTTCCATTCCCATAGGCAAAATGAAAAAAAAGTTAACTTACATATACATTGCTCCCACTCTGCTGGCCGGGCCACTGTACCTGCCCGGTCCCCCCCCCCCCCCCCCCCCCATCCACTATTCTTGCTGTCGCCACTGCTTCTTCTCCAGCGGCGCAAGTAAACACACAGGCTCTGTGCAGCGCATGGGCATGGCCTGCACCAAGCGTCGGCCACGCCTGCCGGCTGCAGAGTCGGGTGTTTGCTCTGTGTGCTTGCTGCCGCAGAAGAAGCAGCAGTGGCGGCGGGAACAGCGTGGATCGTGGACGGTGGGTACATCAGGCAGGGATCAATTAACCTGCCTGCCCACCTGCCGCTCCTCCATCTTCTGGCCTCCCGTGGCTGTGGCGCCCCGGCCAGCAGCACGGGAGATATATATATATATGTTTACTATTATTTTATTTTTTTTACATTTGCCCCATAAAACGCACTCACATTTCCCCAATCCCCCCACATTTGGGGAAAAATAAGTGTGCCTTATAGGGTGAAGAATATGGTAGATGTGCCTATAATCCGAGATCCTGAATGTTGAATTTCTCCTTCCTACTACGAAAGTCCATTTGTCAGGTCATCCAAGCCTCCAAAATCATTTTTGGAAGGAATAGCAAATTCATGTTATTAAGGTCCATTGTGAGTCCTGAGTCACTGCCACATTTCACAGAAGCCTTGTTGCATCTGGTGATATGATGTGTCACATTAGTCCTTGCAAATGCACATTAGAAATTCAGATGTTTTTTCGTATTTATTTAGATGTACATCTGACAATACTTGTTACTTTGCAGGATAAGATGTTGACCTCTCTGAGTTCCAAAGTGGAGGAGGTCTACAGAGCTTGCATCGGGGAAAACCGAGCCAACCTTAATGCTCTGCAGATGTTAATGGTGATCGAGCACCAGCTGGAGGAACTGCTGGACAACATCGAGGTCATTCCAAAAGATAGAATCGAGATAGCGGAGAAAGCCAAAGAAAAAGAACGACGACTAAGGTCTCAGACAGTTTCTTACCTAAATCTTAAATTTAGGTAGCATGAAGGCAAAATGCAGAAGTTATGTCAAATATTGTAATTACCCGGGAGATGCAATCGTTCAGCAGCCACAAACAACAAAAGATCACTCAACCTCACAGATGATCCGTAAAGGATCCAGTGCCGTGGGACTCCCCTTCCCTTAGATCCCCCCTTCTTCAGGGGGGGGGGGCAGAGAACGCCTGTTCCTTGCCACCAGCCCGGCAGCTTCTGTCTTGCCAGTGACCACAGGGAGGGATCTTTTATACGGCGAGTGAGGAGACATCATCTCACTTAAATGACCGCTTCTGAAAATTCCTGCAAAAATCACAGTTAACATATATAGCGCTAAATGGTAAAAATATCGCCTGACAAGTGACAAGAGCTCTAGGTAGGCTGGCAGCGAAAAGGTTAAAAGGACACGTGTGGTCAAAAATAATATTATCTCACCTAATCCCATTCAGACATCTTCTTTGAACCTTTTTTCTTGCCTTTAATTGAATCTTCCTAATCCAGAGCACTTGACCCAGCAACTGCTTCCAGCTAGACCACTGCCCAAGCTGATAGGAAAAGTGCTAGTGTGACCAAACCCATTCAACTGCTTGCTGAGTAACTGGGAATGATTGAATGTGATGAGCTAACAAAACTTTGCAACCCAGCTCTAAAGCTTAAAAAGACTCCAGGGCCAGATTACTGCTTTCTCCTAGGGTATCCCAGTTTTTAATGCCCAGCTGTGTTAAAGTATGCTGGCTGTCCAGTGAGCTTATTTCACCAGCAATCTCACAGCCCATGTGCAGGCCACCAGAGGCCTCCCCGGCATCCCTCTAGCAGCCAAAGAAGAGCGGCCAACATATAGCATTCAGGTTTCTTAGTCTCTCATTCATATGCATCGCTAGGAAACCTGATTAGGTGGCGGCCCGTGGGATGGCTGGCAAGGTACGCATATTTGGGAACCAGATGAGTTTCAGACAGTGGGACATCCCAAATCAGCATGTCCAAGGGAGGAGGAATAAAACCAAGGATAGTGAAGGGTTTGTTCTTAAGATATATAGATTATAAGTAAGTATTTATAAGTAGAAGATTTGGCTGAAAAAGGAGTAGGAGACAATGTACTTCATCTTGTTTCTCTTCCCTCAGACTGAGAGAGGAGAAGATTAAACAGCAGAAGGCACATCAGGAGGAAAGGCTGAGGCGAGCATTGGAGAGAGCACAAGCTGATCCCAAGAAAACGGTAAATAACCATTAAAGCGAGGAAATGTTGCAGAGGATTGGCAAGCTCGCATTGGGGCTGAAAAAATTGCCCAATGAATATCCCTACAGAACTGGACTTGTTTAACAATTGTTCCCAGATTGCTAGCTTCTAGTTTGGAGACTTTGCTTTTCCCACTGGTAATCCAAGCCTCCTAAACCATATATTTCAAACGCTTCTGAGCTGTAAATATCTATGCTATCATTGGCTTTAGAGAAGTACTGCCTGTCTGTCCTCTGATCTACAAAGTTCCCATAGCCAGGGTGAGATCTGCACCACTTCTAAGTATGTTCCACAAAGACCAATGTTATCTCATTGGACGAGAGCCCGCACATGGGCCGTTGGATTGGGGTAATGTGAGTGTTTACGATAGCCCCAGGGGGTTTCACATAGTGGGCCATTTGCAAAGCCCCAGGGGGAATGCCAGTGGCCGGTCATAAAACCTTTTAAGATTCCAAGGCCAACCCAGGTGGGTTTTCTTCTGCTTTAAGGGCACATCTTTCCTACACTTTTTTTTTATTGCGGCCCCTGGAACAGTAACACAATAACACATGTTCCTTAGATCAAAAAAAGGTGAACCCCTTTCTGAGATATAGTTTTATATTTTATGTTAATATATTTCCTTTAAGTTACGTGGTTTTAAGTTACGTGGTTTGCCATCCCTTAGACTGCTTAAACTGTGAGCTTTCGGTGTGTACAGTAACTGATCTACTCCCTGTAAAGTATACTGCTTGCTTTCATCCAATCTTTACCGATTGCAAGCTTATGAATCCAAGGAGGAAGTTAGTTTGGTCTGGAAGCCAGGTTTCATATCTAGCTAACTTCAGAGTTCTTTTTAAAAAATGAGAGCGTCCAAACAGATAGGTGTGGGAATGATGGGATATCCCAAACATGTTCATGGTCACAAAGGAACAAGACCACGTGTTTCTCAAAAAACACTATGGCTAGTTGCGACAGACTGTTACATGTTAACCTTTCTTTTCCAGACTGGCAGAAAGCTCATGACTCGTTCTGATCCTCCTGCGCTAAAGCTGAAAACAGACAAGGACCAGGATAAGATTGACAAGGAGAAAGAAGAGGCCATGTTGTTCTTTAGTTAGCAACTAATCAAGTGTTAGCCATGTGGTGGAATTACTTACAGGAAAGGGTGGGGATGATCTACCAAGACAAAGCGTAAGGCAAGGAAACTAGAGGACTGCATCTGTGAATGGCAAAAAAGAAAGAAGATATATAAGTAGCCTTCCCTGTTACATAGACTGTTCCCTATTCCATAAGAACATGACAACAGAGCCTAAGGCTTCTATCTAACAAAGCAAAACCAGGCACTACTAAATGGGAGTTCCCTAGCTCAGAGGATTTTCTTTCTGCCCAAAAGACTCATCATCTTTCGACCCCAATTCCATCTACTGGAGTAAACAAAATTGTCTGCAGTCCACAGTCGGCCTTTCTTCTTTGAGTCCCCCTCACATGTACTTCCTTTCTCCTGTTCTCTCGACTTCCTCTTTCTTCTTCCTGTCTCTTTCCTTTCCTAAGAAAAAGAGGTTTCCAGAAGGCACACGAAGACCCTAATCTTTGCCAGTGGCCTCATGCCAAGGATACGATTAGAGATGCACCAGGCACACCAGGGTTGCCTTAATTATGTTTTAAGTTTTAGGCTTTTCCTCATGGAATTACTTTTGTTGTACCATTTATTGTGGATTTACTTTATTTTGACTGTAGAGTATCTGCTTCAAATTAAGAATTTAAATTTAAACAAGTAGAATCAATGTTTCTACACAAAGGACATGTTCTTCAGAGAAAGGATACTTTTGGAGCCATGCAGGACTCCATCAGGGGATGATAATGTTTATGATAATAAGGTTCGATAATTGAACATTATTTTTAAATAAACTCAATACTGAAGAGTGCCTGTGGTTGTCTTCTTGCATAGTATTAACTATCCAAAGCATCGGGGTAACAAAGAAAGAAAGATATATAAGAAAGAGGTGTGCAATTTTAGTTCAGTTAATGAGTTTGTTCCAGATCTTTTTCTTCTACTCAGTAAGACATAAGAATTAGACCACTCTCACTTTTACATCTTTAGGTACACATTAATTCAAAATTCAAGCACATTTTTAGCCCCAAACAAGACATCTTCAGCAATGTTTCCATCTGTAGAACAACTTCATGAGAGACAATAATGTTTCAACACAGAGAGCACCTTCATTGGGTAATGTAATGGTTTGAAGCCATGACATGCCCCTTAATCCGGGATAGTGATAAAAGATGCTCTTGGTAATGCACTTTAATTTTAAAGAACCTAGGCACAACGGCGAAGGAGAAGAGAATAGCAGCCGTTTAAATCATTTTATATGTAACCATTTGCTTCCATATTTACTTAGGCACACAGCCTCATGGTGAATACTGAAAATTCGCAAAAACCTTTTGGCATGCAGATCTATGTCCATTTTTATTACTAAGCTGATTTTGGAGACAGTATCTAAAAGATATCTCATACTATACCGTTCTTTAAACCGATGCTCCAGGCTAAGTGTAAACAAAAACATTCATTACCTGCTATGCAGAGGACACATCCTGGTCTTCTGCTGGATAAAGCTGTTGCATCTAAAATTTAAAGAGGACCAACCACCCTAGTTGCCAGTTCTAGAGTCCAAAAGACTCCAGGGCCAGACGATTTACTGTCCTTGTCTGAAACCCCAGCCCACACTTTCTCGTGAGTTCCATGCCGCATTTGCCCGCCGCAGACCACAGGGAGGCCGGGGATGTGGCTGCTCCATATGCTGGAGCTCTGTCTGAAACAGGGCGGTATTTCATGCATTAGTATGCACAGCCTATGACGCTGATTGAACAAGAGCCAGAGCAAGCAACATGGGAACATCAGTAAGGTAAGTGTGAGGGGCAATCCCCAGTTCCACACAGCTGGGCATCTCAAATCAGGATGCCCCAGGGGTCGGGATTACTTTCTGCAGCTTAGCACCTGGTTTTATCTAAACATGGCCACCTTTGAGCTGGTTTTCTAAAGCAAGATAGATACACAGACATACAAACACAAAACCTCCTTCCTACATTCGGAGACCTTCATGGATCCATCCCAGCTTTTCTCACACAGACAGGACATTTCAGCCAAGCTGCAACACAAGACACATGAAATCACCCCAACTATTCTGTTCTGGCAGAAATGATAACTTTTCAGAAGGGAAGAGGTTTACAGTACTGGGATTTTGTGGTCAGCCATAACGTTTAAAGGATCTCAGTCCCGTTGCTTCTAGTAATTCCTTTTGAGCTCTCTCAAGCCAAAACATATGCCCACTTTGCTGTAACGAATAAATTGCGAATAACTGAAACCACCAAATATGGTCAAGAGAAGAATGACAAAGCAAGCCCTTCCCATGTAGCAAAAATGTATGAAATGGGGAATGCGTGGATGCAGTAGGGGCTTGCATCAGCATGCGCTACCCATAGTTTTGCTGCAATGCCAGGCTAGCTGGAGAGTGTGGTAGGAGAACCATCCAGTGCTGTGGGACGGCCCACCCATACACCAGAAGAAAAAGAGAACTGACTACAAGACAGCGGAGATTCACCGGAAATGTGTGGGGTTTCCTTCCTGGCGATGATGGGGTCAGAGTGCAGGCAATCACAAATGAGGCATGAGTCGGAGAGAAGCCGTCGGGGCCCCTGCCATAGTGGAGAGCCCAGAGTGGGATACACGAGAACTGCCACCATGCCAAGTAGCATGAGGGGCAGAGCTGAGAGAGCAGGGAGAGCCCACAGTGATCTCCCTATGCAAGCAGCAGCAGCCAGCCTCTCTGCAGGGGAGAGCAGGAGGATCCCCAGGGCACAGCTTTTAGGACAGCGATGGGAGTGCCACTTCAGATATGGGAGCTGACAAAGGAAGAAGAATGGGGGAGATTATGTTGCCTTGCCCCCCTCCCCAACATCCTAAAGAGCCTGAATCCGCTAACCCTAAACTTGAATGCTGGGAAAGCAAAGGGGGTCAGCACTCAAAGATCAATGGATCCCCTAGAGCTAACTAGCACAAGGAAAATCCCCCACATCTCCCATATCAACTCGACTCACCGCGGTCCTACGGCGATGCGCGGCCGCTTGTCCAATCAGCGCACTCGGAGCCGCTGAGCTATGCACATCTGAGCGACATCTTAGCTCAGCGGCTTCGAGCGCGATGGCCGCCGCATCTTGCGCTTCCCTCTAACAGGGAGCGCGCCTGCGCCGGCCATCCACAAATGGCCGACGCGGGCACGTGCCATGCTAGAGGGATAGCGGGGATGCGGCTGCGGCCCGCACATGCGCCGTTGGACCAGGATTAAGGATTAAGATAAGTGTACAGATGCTAATTTGCCTTCCTGTAGAGATTAGGTCTGGTGCATGTTTATGGCTAGAAAGCCTTAATGCTACGTGGAGAAATAAAGGGTGACATTTGCTAAGAACAGAGAATCTTAAAGGGGGAAGCCGGGCATCAGCAACAAAAATAATATATATTAATATTTGCTCTCTTCCTCACAGTGTTCTTTTGAGCAGAGTGTATTCTCAATCAATTTTTGTAGTTTTTTTTTGTAATAAAAAAATACAATTTTATCAGGTGACGGCATAACCGTAGTGTTGGCTAACCCTGGCACAGGGGAATCCACATCGGGGGGACGGGACCAGAGGCAGACCAGCTCCTCAGGGAAGGGATACCGCCTGTCCAGGCCCTTAGGCACCGATGGCAATTTATTAGGTCTTTCCCATTCCTTAAAAACCATATTGGAAAAGTGGGCCTGCTCAGGGAAGACACGCCTCTGTCTCTCAGGCCGGAATAAATCACCCTGCTTCCGCTTAGCCGCTTTAGGAGGGACAATATGCAAACACTGAGGACAGCAACTTCTCCGTATCATCAGGGAGCCACATATCCTCGTCCAAGGAAGACCCGGGGTCGCTGTCATAGCCAACCAACTGCTTCCCTGAGGAAACGGAGTCCTTAACCAACTCTCCCTCCTCCATGGAGTCCCGACCTCCAAAAAAGATCATCATCAGCAAAAAACGCTTCTTACTCGTGGCCTTCCCAGTAGCCGTGCGAGATAACTGTCTCTCCAGGTTGGCCACCCGGTGTGCCAAACCGGCTTGGGACCCCCTGCTGGCTTCCCCCTCGCTGAGGGCTGAATGCAGTAGTGGGGCGTTGGCGAGGGCGTAGGCAAAAGAGGGCTAGAGGCAGGGACGCCGCCCTATCATGCTCCAAAAGTACGCTCCTGGCGCAAGTGACACAAACCGTGCTGAGTCCGCCCAGAGGGCTGGTACCGCACTTGGGGCAAAGCTTCACCCGCCCAGATGGGGCCCCTAGCTCACCATCCCCAGAAGCCTCCATTATGGTGATTATAGTAAAAATATACAGGTTACAAGGCACTAACGCCCCAAACCTAAGCGATTCCCAATTTAGTCCCTCTCTTTTGTGATGCCTCTTAAAGGGAGAGGGTGTGGAGAGAGAGGGGGGGTGGTAGGAGACCAGGAGGGACCACAACCCTCAGCTGGCAAAGGGGACACAAGCAGAAGGAGCCATGAGCAATCCCACAGCACATGCATCATAGAAATATAATAGAAAGGAGAAGGACTCACGGAACCGACCAGCTGTAGTAGGAGGGGGTCCGGATGGCAAGGCAACAGAAGCAGCAGGCAGTACAATGGCGATCAGCACATTGGGGGCCCTGATGGCTCAGCACCAGCAGGTAGAAAATTGCGCCGGAGGGCAGCCATATGTGAACCTTGAGGGGCGGGCCGCGCAGCCGTGACGCAAAATGCGTCATCGCGCGGCCCTGCCCCCCGCTGCGGGCGCGAACAAGAGCGCCCTCCACTTAAAATGGCACCGAGGACGAGCAGGAAGGGAGGGCGGCCCACGGAGGGCCCCCTCCCCCCCACGCGGAGCGCAGCGCGCCCCGCACAACACAGCTGAAGCTGCGGCCTCAGAAGAAACAGGCCCCGGTGATGCGCCGCTCCCGCCCCCCCCTCACAGCGCTGTCTAGATGGAGGGGAGAGGAGAAGGAGGCGAGGGAGGTAAAAACCAGCACACCTGTCAGCAGATCAGAGAACAGTCAAACAAGCACAACATATTAATATTAAAGCTTGTGGGCTCAGATAAGGGCATAACCCTGGGCATTAGGTGGTTCCTCCCCCCCCCCCAATAGGCTCACCATCGTCTATGGCCGGCTACCCTTTATGGAGGGTCTGCGGCCCAGAGCCTAGCTCTGTCAACGCCTGACCCCGGCGTTCTCCCTACCTTCACCTGTCCTGTCAGCCGAGGCTGGGAGGCATAAGTGGGTCCACGGGAACAGTGGAAATAGGGGTGCAGCGGCCGACAGGCTTAAAATGCCCCGCTCAGCTGCCGTATCCAGAGAGAGTATCCAAGACGATCCTAGCAGCAGTACTGCAAGATGAACTCTGGGGAATTCTACTGAGACAGCGCATTTTATAGGGGGCCGGGAGGAGTTACAGCTCTGGATCTTGCAGTAACTGCGCTACCTGGTGGCGGACTACCCAACTGTCATCACTTCTGGGACAACCTGGACTGGATATAGTGAAAATGTAGGTTTTTTAATAAAATCTTATTGCATGTAAAAGCCCCATTTCTCCTGGTTACAACAGTACCACGTATGTATTGGTAGACACCCTTTCATGCCCCAGGAGACTTCCTCCAAACTGAAACAGCGCTTTAGGAGATTTTTTGATAAAATACAACTGCTATGCACACCTTGCAGCTTTTCATGGAAAAACATTCATTTACATTTATTCTCTGGAAGTACACACCACAGGTTTTCTAGGCACACCAGGCTTGTTGATGTGGGCACAGTTTTCTGGAAGTAATCCATCAATTAATTTATTTGGTTGCCTAGGGTTTCTCCTAAAAAGAATTAAAAAGTATAATCAAAGCCACATTTTCCTAGAAAAAAATAATATGCAAACAAGAAAAAAATAAGGTAAATCTGAAAAGGCAAGGTCCCCCGAATAGAACAATACCCAAAATGCATAGGCTTTGCATTGCTGAAATTTCCAGGAAAATTATATATATATTTTTTTGTGGCAGAGTTTAGGCTTTAACATGAAATGCCTTGTAATTTGTAATTATTCCACTGTTTTTTTTAATATTTTTTGAGTAAAAGAACTAAGAATAAAACATTTATTTTATTAAAGAAAACCATATTGCAGGTGAAAGCCCCATTTCTCCCTTTTCAAATTCTTAAAAGAGCACTTTATAACATTTACAAATAAAATACAACTACCATCCACACTATAAAGGGTTAAATTAAAAAAAATTGGTGTGGGGTCCCCCTTACTGGGGGGGGGAGATCATTTTTTGGAATTATAAAGAGTAAAAACCCTTAAAAATCCAGAAAAAGATGGTGTGAATTCCCTTCTACCCAGCATAACCAGCCCAAAGACCAGCTATGGGGGCTTGTAGAACAGGGCTTGCTACAAGCCTGCACAGCCTAAATGGCCCCGGGCTTTCATGAGGCAGCTAATGGGGAGCCGGGGGTTAATGGCAAGTCACCCACTAGCTGCAGGTGACTTGCCAGCCCCCTAAGCCTTGTAAACTGGTATAGGAGTCTCATGGATCCCTTACTAGTTCACAAAGTGTTAACTGTAAAAAACACACACAGAAAGAAAATGACTCACCTCCAATCCTGTGTCGCGCAGCGATCATGTCCCATTAGCTGCCATGGGTGATCACTGGAGGGAGGCTGGGGACCACAGCCTCCTACCCCCTCCAACCTCCCTGGCATCTGACAGCTCGGTCTCGGGAGCAGGATGACGTCATCCGCCCCACCCACAAAAGCAGAGGCTGGGAAGGGGGCCTTCGCCATGGAAGAGCCCGGGCTCCCTCCTACCCCTCCTTTTCTTCATCTCTCTCTTCTTTTAACTTTACCTGTAAAGAAGGATTAGGGCAACTGAGCCTTGTTAAGCTTTCAGAGATGTTATTATGTATGATATGAGAAAGTTAGTGGATAACACCATTTTTGGACTCCTTTGTATATAAAAAAATCATGGCCAGAAATTTTTCAAAATGTTTTGCTATACATATGTTTGTTCCCTTTGTGTCTATTGGAACTAAACCAAAAAAGGGAGGAAAAAAAGCAAATTGGACATAATGTCACACCAAACTCCAAAAATGGGCTGGACAAAATTATTGGCACCCGTAACATAATATTTGGTTGCAAAACATGATTGAAATCAGTTGCTTCTTATACCTCTCAGCTGGAATGTTTGACCACTCTTCCTTTGCAAACTGCTCCAGGTCTCTCTTTTTGGAAGTGAGCCTTTTCCCCAACAGCAATTTTAAGATCTCTTCACAGGTGTTGAATGGGATTTAGATCTGGACTCGATGATGGCCACTTCAGAACTCTCCAGCGCTTGGTTGCTTTCCATTTCTGGGTGCTTTTTGACGTATGCTTGGAGTCATTGTGCTGCTGGAAGACCCAAGATCTTGAACGCAAACCCAGCTTTCTGATCCTGGGCTGTACAGTGCAACCAAAATTCGTTGGTAATCCTCAGATTTCATTAATCCTTGCACACATTCAATGCACCCCAGAGGCAGCAAAACTACCCCAAAACATCATTGAAACTCTATAATAAATCATTGTAGGTACTTTGTTGTTTTCTTCGTATGCCTCATTCTGTTTTCAGAAAACAGTAGAATGATGTGCGTTACCAAAAAGCTTGATCCCATCTGGCCATAAGACGTTTTCCAAGAAGGATTTTGGCTTACTCAAGTGCATTTCAGCAATATGTAGTCTTTTTTATGTCTCTGTGTCAGCAAAGGGGTCCTCCTGGGTCTTTGAATATCTATGGAACTTGTTTGGGGCTCCTTATCCACCATCCAGACTATCCTGCGCTGACACCTTCCATCAATTTTTCTCTTCCATCCATGGCCAGGGAGATTAGCTACAGGGCCATGGGTTGCAAACTTCTTAATAATGTTGCGCACTGTGGACAAAGGCAAATCTAGATCTCCGGAGATGGACTTGTAACCTTGAGATTGTTGATATTTTTTCACAATTTTGGTTCTCAAGTCCTCGGACAGTTCTCTTCTCCTCTTTCTGTCAGCCATGCTTAGTGTGGCACACACAGACACACTATGCAAAGACTAAGTGAACTTCTCTCCTTTTTATCTGCTCTCAGGTGTGATTTTTATATTGCTCGCACTTGTTATTTGCCCCAGGTGAAAGGGAAAGGGTGCCAATAATTTTGTCCAACCCATTTTCGGAGTTTGAGGTTTAAGGTTTTTTTTCCCCGTTTATATAACACCGGGCTGAATGTCATGCACCTATTCATTTCCTCAGCCCCAGCGAGTACCTGGGACTGACATTGAGGACCCCCCCCAAGATTGTCTTAGGATGATGCAGAATATGGTCTGCTTTGTCATGTCTTTTTTGTCTCTCTCTCTTTTTGTTCCACTCCCAAGCTTCTTCTCTATATCTTTCTATTTGGTTGCTGGCTGTAATAAGCACTATTAACATAGAACTCAGGTTGAAATATAGTCAGTGGTTTTAATTAAAGCTTATCGAGAAATGCCCAAGACATGAGTAGGAATGATACTATATATAGATTAATTTCACATAACTACCAAGGGATTAATTCTGCTGCCAAACAAAGCAAAGCTGTTTATATAGATCTATAAAAGAAATATTGCTGCTACAAGAAACACATTTTAAAAAGGGAATGACTCCAAAGTTTCTTAATAGCAACTTCCCTCTTTCTCCCTTCGTCCTTACGTACGGCCACTTGAGAGAAGGCTCCTCCCCCTAGACAGCAAACACAGTTTAAAAGCCTCACTCTTTCCTCCCAACCCTCAGTATTTTGTGTTTCCTGGCTGGGACTACGAACTTCGACCAGTTTATTTATTTTTTTTACATTTTTTTTTAATTCCCGGTTTCTGGGGTGCGGTTCACCAACCCCCATCTTTACTTCCACAGGATAGTCTTCCTGCGGCAAAGGGGTCAGCTGAAGGGGTCCGCTTAACTGCCATCTGTTTTGATGCTGATCCTCAGACCTGAGTTTTGAAGATTCAGGTAAGCTTAGAGACCCTATGGACAGATGCACAGACACAATCCAAACCCCGGCATCGGATTGTGTTGCCAGAAATCTTGCTGGCTGCAGAACCTGAAGGGATACATAGAAAACGATACACCAAAACAAGCCCTTTTGGAGACCCTCATGTGCATGTTTAGGGCCCATCTTCTTCCTAGAGAACGTTTACGCCTAGACAATTAGAGCCACGGCCAGGGCCTCAGCCCTAGTTAATTCTGCCAGCTATTTGGTTAAAAACCTGGCAACCTTGCCTCCAAAGCCAAACTGTGCAGAATTCCCTTTGAGGGGAATCTCATGTAGATTATGGCAATACTCACCCAGTCCTCAGAA
This sequence comes from Gastrophryne carolinensis, assembly GCA_027917425.1. NCBI lineage: Eukaryota > Metazoa > Chordata > Amphibia > Anura > Microhylidae > Gastrophryne > Gastrophryne carolinensis. The sequence goes on from CM051235.1 coordinate 224,856,310, forward strand.
AGAACAAAAACGTTTCCCATTAGACCTAGTAAAGTAAGGAGAAAAACACCATTCAGTTTAAAAAAAAAAATCCCTTTCAACAGAGACAGGTGAAACCCAAGAAGCATTGGGGACAACATAAAGGGGGACGCAAGCCAAGTTTGGTCTGTAATCCCCCAACATCTTCCCAAAAACCTTGATCCTGATGCAAAACCTAAGTTGGGGGAAGGTTAACCTTTTTCGAATCCTTTTGTGTTGAGAGTGGTGTCTAAGGGGTACCAACTGGAACTCTGTTCCAGACCTCCACTGAAGTTTCAGATCACAAGTTTGCCACAAGACCACAGAAGGATGGTGGCTTTGCCCCAAGTTATCCAGGAGTTACTTTGCTATGGATAACTATGTCCGCGAATCAACACCGAGGGGCCACCAGGATGGACGAAACCCCCTTCCTGGACAATCTTGCGCAGCACGCGACCCAGGAGAGGGAAGGAGAAAAAACGTAGAGGAGACGGAGCTCCGTCCAAGGAAATGTCAACGCGTCCGTGGCTTAGACAAGGATCTCTCGACAGAGAGACGAACTTGGAAGATTGTGACGGAACGCAACAGGCCAAACCTGGCTGACCCCAGTGGCGACACAGAACAAGGAGGAGAAGGTAGCTGAGAGACCATTCCCCCAGACGAGAAGTCCCCCTGCTCAGGGAGTCTGCCTCCTGGTTCTCCACCCCGGGCATTTAAACCGCCGAGATGCAGGGAACAATCACCTCCACCCAAGTCAGAATCCGGGTCACCTCCTCGAGGGCTCTCTGGCTCCGAGACCCGCCCTGATGATTAAATGTAGGTGACAGCTGTCAGATTGTCCGAGCGAACCAGGGTAGCACAACCCCCTAAACGGGCAGTCAATTAATAAGCACCAACAGAATTGCTCTCAGTTCCAGGAAAAAGATGGGTAAGTGACCCTCATATGGCCCCCACTGACCCTGGAACTTCAGCGTGTGCCAACAACCTATCCCAGCCGGTCAGACTGAAGTCTGTGGTAACTATCTCCCATCAGGGAGGCAGAAAACCTTGCCCACCAACAGATTTCTGGAATCCAACCACCACAAGAGGAACTGTCTGACCATGGGGGACAGGGAAAGAACCTGATCCAGGGACTCCTGCTTCCAGTCCCAACCGGTCAACGGAGTCAATTGAAGAGACCTAATGTGGAACTGGGCGAAGGACACTGTCTCGAGGCAGGACACCATGAGACCCCCCCAGCATCATCCCCAGAAGCATCGAGGGCCACTGAAGCCAGTAGAGGCTGCACCTGCGACTGGAGGCCCTCCACCTTCTGCTGGGGCAGGAATACCTGGACCAGAGAAGAGTCCAACAACATGCCCGGGAAGAACCTCACCATAGCGGGAGTGATCGAAGACTAAAGGTAACCAGATAAGGAAGAAACGAATGCCCTGGATACTCAGGGTAGTCATGGTGCCCGCCAGCACCTTGGTGAAAATACAGGCTGAAGCTATCCCAAACGGCAGAGCCACAAAACTGGTAATGCTGATCCTCCAGTACAAAACTCAGGAACTTCTGATGCCCCTTAAAATCAGGATGTGCAGATAAGCATCCTTGATATTCACCGTGGTCATGAAGTCGCTGGCCCGAAGAGAGCTCACCGCGGACCTAAATGTCTCCATGCAGAAATGACTGACTCTGACAAACCTGTTAAGACCCCACAGATCCAAAATAGATCTCAGCGTACCGTCCTTCTTGGGCACCGAGAACAGGAGTAAAAACCCTCAACCCCATTCGTTGGCGAGGCACGAGACAAATCACACCTGAAAACCGAAGGCGTCGAACGGCCATTCCTATGAGTTCTGGGAACTCATGGGAACTAGTGAACGACAAGTGCAACAAGCAGGGCCGAAAACCTGGCGCCAAGCCGGATTCTATTGTCCATGGCCGAGACTACAAGCAATAAAATACACACAGGCTAGAGGTCATTATACTCACCCCCCCCCCGCCTGCGAGGCCTGGCAATAAACAAGGCGTCTCACCCTCTTCCCGATGGCAAGAGACAAGGCTGCGGCACCACAGGGTGAAGCAAGCCCGGCAAGGTGAATGAGACAAGCCAGCGATCCATGCGCCTGTCAGCAGGAACGCGCCAAGAAAAACAGTACAGGGTGACGGCATAACTGCGGCGTTGAGAAGAACAACCCCACACAGGAGAAACAGGTCGGGGAGGCGGAAACAGAGACGGACAGACTCCACCAGGGAGATACCGCCTATCCTGCTCAGATGGTAAATATTAGACCCTTCCCAATCCATAGACCATGGAGAACAGGTCCGCTCAGAGAAGCAACCTCAGTCTCTCAATCACCCGTGCCCTCTTTGCCGCTTAAGAGGGACCATAAGCAAGACTCCCACCGAAGGGTAAGCTAGTAAAGCCAGGGCCCATCCTCCCGAAGAGGAGCCATGGTCGCCGCCATAGCCGGCCGAATGATCCCAATGGGAAGAATCCTGAGGCCGTAGCCGTATCCCATGGAGCCCAAACCACCAACAGGAGCATAGATCAGCGACAACCCGAGTAGCCAGGCTCGAGCGCCGCCTCTTACACGTGGATTTCCCAGGGCCGTGCGGGATATCAGCAAGCCCAGTGAGGACTCTCAAGCCCAGCTACCCGGCATGTCAAAGCGGGTCGGGAGCCCAGCTGGCTGCCCTTTGCAAAGGGCAGAAGCCAGGTGGGGGTGCTGACGAGCCCGCAAGCAAAAGGGGTCAGGGACAGATGCGCCCGCCCCAAACATACTCCACATACGTACCCAGCGCAAGGGAACCAATCGGGGGGGGGGCGGTACCGCAAATGGGGCAGAGCCTCACCCACCAGGTAGGGTCCAGAGCTCACTATCCCCAGAAGCCTCTATATGGTGATTAGCAGACGGTTCAGCAGGTTGCAGGGCACTAACGGCCCAAATCGCTGACCCCTCCCGTATAGTCCCTCTTCTGGTGATCCCTCCTACCAAAAGGAGGGAATGGGGAGAGGGAGAAGGAGAGGGGGGGTGGCAAGCCCGGGAGGAACCACAACACAAGCAACAAAAAACAGGCATCCCACAGCACATAAGTCAGAAAATCATAAGGAAGCAAAACTCACGATGGTGGAGAAACCCGGAGGAGTCCCAGTAGCGAGGGAACAACGGAAAAGGCCGGCCAGTCCTTAGGTCCCGGGCGGCCGGGCGCCCGGAACGACCCTATTCCATGGAACCCTGGAAGAGACCGACGCGGCGCGTGCTCATTCCTCCCCCGCGAGTATTGTCCATGGCTGGCACAGCAAGGGGGGCCACGAAGGACCTCCCCCGCTACATCCTCAGCAGCCATAGACGGCGCTGCGAACAGCTAAACAGCTCTCCAGGAGGTGAACCTCAGTCTCTCAATCACCCGTGCCCTCTTTGCCGCTTAAGAGGGACCATAAGCAAGACTCCCACCGAAGGGTAAGCTAGTAAAGCCAGGGCCCATCCTCCCGAAGAGGAGCCATGGTCGCCGCCATAGCCGGCCGAATGATCCCAATGGGAAGAATCCTGAGGCCGTAGCCGTATCCCATGGAGCCCAAACCACCAACAGGAGCATAGATCAGCGACAACCCGAGTAGCCAGGCTCGAGCGCCGCCTCTTACACGTGGATTTCCCAGGGCTGTGCGGGATATCAGCAAGCCCAGTGAGGACTCTCAAGCCCAGCTACCCGGCATGTCAAAGCGGGTCGGGAACCCAGCTGGCTGCCCTTTGCAAAGGGCAGAAGCCAGGTGGGGGTGCTGACGAGGCCGCAAGCAAAAGGGGTCAGGGACAGATGCGCCCGCCCCAAACATACTCCACATACGTACCCAGCGCAAGGGAACCAATGGGGGGGGGGCGGTACCGCAAATGGGGCAGAGCCTCACCCACCAGGTAGGGTCCAGAGCTCACTATCCCCAGAAGCCTCTATATGGTGATTAGCAGACGGTTCAGCAGGTTGCAGGGCACTAACGGCCCAAACCGCTGACCCCTCCCGTATAGTCCCTCTTCTGGTGATCCCTCCTACCAAAAGGAGGGAATGGGGAGAGGGAGAAGGAGAGGGGGGGTGGCAAGCCCGGGAGGAACCACAACACAAGCAACAAAAAACAGGCATCCCACAGCACATAAGTCAGAAAATCATAAGGAAGCAAAACTCACGATGGTGGAGAAACCCGGAGGAGTCCCAGTAGCGAGGGAACAACGGAAAAGGCCGGCCAGTCCTTAGGTCATGGCGGCCGGGCGCCCGGAACGACCCTATTCCATGGAACCCTGGAAGAGACCGACGCGGCGCGTGCTCATTCCTCCCCCGCGAGTATTGTCCATGGCTGGCACAGTAAGGGGGGCCACGAAGGACCTCCCCCGCTACATCCTCAGCAGCCATAGACGGCGCTGCGAACAGCTAAGCAGCTCTCCAGGAGGGGCGTCACCGCACGGCTCCGCCCCCCCCCCCCAATGGCGAGAAGGCAGCGCCGCCTCCATCATCCTCATGACTCCTATCAGAAGCCGTGGGCGCACGGCGGAGCAGCGGTGTGTCCTCCAGGCAGTCTCTGAGCTGAATAATGGCGGTATTTATCTTTTTGTACAGATCTTGTGTTATGTTTACCTGCATGTTCTAAGGCAGTTTGCAAGCTCCTGCTCTCGTGTCCACACTTGAGTTTGGGTATTTGAGTATAGATTGATGTAGCACTGTGCACTTTATTAAGAGACTTAGGAGTTTGAATTTTATGGGATACTTTTGAGGATTGTTTAAGCACTGTGCACTTTATTAGGAGATTCAGGAATTTTAATCTCATGGGATATCTTTGAGGATGGTTCAGTAGTTTACACTGACATTTATTATTTTTTCTTAGGGGCACATTAATTGGTATTTATTCACTATATTTAGTGTTATTAATATTTTTAGTATAATTTTTTTTTAGCACACGAGTTTGTGTATATATATATATATATATATATATATATATATATATATATATATATATATTCTGCCGCCGTTGTCAGCTGTATTATTTGATTTGCACACTAGTGTTGACTATCCCCTCAGCAGCCCCCTCAGCAGCCCGAGTCAAAGCACGGCGTGGGTGCTGGAGAGTGAGGGAGAAGGACAAGGAGGGAAGGAGGGATATAAGTTACACAGAAAACACGCACAAATAAAGCTTGTGGGACAAAACGCAAAAGAGTGGTTCCTCAGCCCCCAATAGGCTCACCATGTGCCATGGCCGGGTACCCTTTAAGGCCCAGAGCCTAGCTCTGTGATGCCTGACCCTCGGCGTTCTCCCTACCTGCACCTGTCCCGTACAGCCGAGGCTGGGAGGCAACGTGGGTCCACGGAGACAGTGGGAATAGGGCTGCAGCGGCCGTCAGGCTTGGGATGCCCCGCTCAGCTGCGAAACTTCAGAGAGAGCATCCATATATGTCTTCGCAGTAATACTGCAAGTGAACACTGGGGATTCTATTGAGACATCTGCCTTATACAGGGGGCCGGGAGGAGTCACTGCTTTTTGTCTTGCAGTAACACTGCGCCACCTTGTGGCCAGATAACCCAACTGTCAAGAATGAAGCGACCCGAGCAGGATACCAAGAAAATATCTTTAGCACCAAACAAAGGTTGGTTGCCCAGTTTGGCCGGCTAATCCAGCTTCAATCATGAGGATACTGGGCCTTATGACGTCGGTAATCCCAGCTGTGACATGGGCACAGCTGCACTTCAGACCCCTCCAGTCCTTCCTATTGTGGACCTGGGATCATGATCCAGAGTCTTTAGACTACTGGATAATAATTCTAGAGCCTGTGGTTGAACCCATGGATCTTGCAAGAAGGCAGGCCTTGGAGACAGACCTGCCCAATAACAACAGATGCCAATGCCTGGGGCCCCCACCTAGATGCCCTACAGATTCAGGGCCACTGGTCAAAAGATGTTCAGACAAGATCCTCAAATTTCAGAGAACTAAAAGCAGTAGAACAAGCCATCTTCCATTACTGTTATCTACTGACCGAAAGTGTTGTTCAGGTGCAATCAGACAATACCAAGCAGGAGCATATGTAAATCGACAGGGGGGAACCAGATCTGCAGCTCTTCAGGAGCTTCTCCCCCTTCAACACCAGTTGCAATCCCTAGCAGCAGTACATCTGATAGGATCCCTAAATGTGGTGGCAGACTACCTGGGCTGAACAAAAATGTCACAGTCAGAATGGCTGCTAGATCAGGAGGTATTTTGTCAAAGAGCCCAGAGGTAGGGAGTTCCCCAGATAGATCTCTTTGCGACAGCCCAGAATACAAAGTTCAGAACCTTCTCTCTTTGTCGGGGAGGGGGCTCTAGGGGTGGACACCCCCCAAGACGAGTAAACATCTCGCAAGGCTATTAACATCTTCTAACCTGCTTGACATTTGGAGAAAGGGCAATACTACATCTCTTTGAGACAGCCCAGAATACAAAGGGCAGAATCTTCTCTCTTTGTCGGGGAGACAGGGCTCTAGCGGTGGACACCCCCCAAGACGAGTAAACATCAAACAAGGCTATTGACATTTTTTAACCAGGCAGGGATGCCCCCTATCACCAGGACTCTTCCCATTGGCTGTGGAACTCCTAGCAGAGAAACGTAGATCACTTGAAGGGTTCAAAAGAGTTGTGTGCGGCAAGGTGTGCCCTGTTCGTAGACAACTTGCTCCTGTTTGTGACCAACCCCAAGGCCTCTTTAATAGTTGTCATGTCTGTTCTGGAGCCATTTTTGATGGTCTGGGGGGCTTAAGTTCTCCAATGGGAAACCAAAGCAATTGATTACTTGGGAATTAAACTTACCTCAGATATTGGTAAAGTTACAATGTGAACTATCCTCCTTTATTTAAAAAACGTTAAGAAGATTTACAACGGGGTGTGAAGTGGTAGGGCATGCATGGCCTATATTTTGGCTCTGCCCAATAATTAAAAACTTCTGGAATAAAGTAATACAAAAGGATTGTCAATGTGATCAATAGGTGGCCGCATTGGGAATAAAAGAGGTAGGAAGGCACAAGCTAGAAAATAAACTGATAAATATGATATTGGTGGCAGCAAAGACCACTCTTGCATCACTATAAAAAGAACAAAATATTCCTTTTGGACGTCTAAATCAGAAAATAAATTGGCTCATGGTCAATGACAAATTAACAAGTATACCATTAAAGTGGACCAACACCGAGAGGTGATCGGCCCGGAAATCTATAAGATTCCCGGGCCGATCACCTCCCACCCCACGGGACATCCGAGATCGGGATGTCCCGCGGGGTGAAACCCCCCCAAACACCCCAAATCACCTACCTTATCTTCCGCCGCCTCCCTCGCGCCCCTCTAGGCGTGCGCACCCCCGCGCCGGCCGTCTGTGAATGGCCGGCACGGGCGCGCGCGTGCCGAAAGTGACGCGAGGGAGGCGGCGGCGGCGGCGGAAGCCGCTTGGACGTTCCTGTTCCCCGCCTGGACGTTGGCGGGGATTGGACCGGGCAGTCACGTGGGAGTGGGGAGAGGTGAGTTTATTGGGGTTTCACACAGCAGGGCACCCCCAATCGGGGTGCCCCGCCAAAGTGGACCAAAACCCAGGATAGTCAAAATCCTGGGTGTTGGTCCACTTTAAATGAACAACTCTGTTTCAACAAAACATGGGAACCCTATGTGGAGTACACAAAAAGGGAGGAAATGGATCTGAGAGGGGGCTTAGAGTATACTTTTTTAATCCCTTTTCCCTTTGTTTTGTTTCTTGTTCTTAGATAAATGTAATATGTTTGCCAGACAGAGACTGCCATTTGGAAGGGAAATATTGCTTTATATAAATAAGATTGTTTAAAGCGAGTTCAGGAGCTTTTGCGAGTTCCAGTTGTATTTTCAAGTGAGGTTGTATTATAAGTGAGGGGACTTTTTATTAAGGGACTTTATTTTGGGACTTCAAGTGTTCTTATTGCCTATGTGCTAAAATAAGAAGGTAAAAGCCAAAGTTGCTGCAACTGTGAGCACTAAAATTGTTTTTACTGTTGTATTGTAACTAGGATAATGGCTAGCAATATTGGAGGTCTACTTCAGTGCACAGTTTGTCATATGTATACACTTCATAAGCAGCAGTTCCTGGGTGAATACCGCTGTGGTAAATGTGAGCAATTGCAAACATGGAAGCTCGGGTTAGAGATCTGGAGGAGCAAAATGCAAGACTGAGGAGGATTGACAATATGGAAAAGAGTTTTCTGCTCACTGAGCAGGTAGTAAATGGGGTAGATACAGAGGGTGGAGAAATGGGTCAGGAGGAGCAGATAAGTAGCTGGGTAAATGTAGATAGAGGTGCACAGACAAGGAAGGCCATTCCTGTGTCTGCGCACCCTAGCAAAATTGCCAAGTTGGGTAATGATGCAAGAGTGTCAGTCTCAGAAATGGCAGCCCTAGCGGATACTGTTCTCCCTAACAGCCGGGAGAACAGCCCAGCTAGTGAGCGGGTGGTTGGGACTGCAGGTAGGACTAGACAGTTAGTGGTCATAGGGGATTCTATTATCAGGCTGATAGAACAATTAGTCACCAAGACCGCCTCAACCGAATGGTTTGCTGTCTCCCTGGTTCCAGGGTTTGGCATGTGGTGGAAAGGGTGGACAAATTACTGGAAGGGAATGGGAATGACCCAGCTGTCGTGGTCCATGTGGGGACCAATGACAGAATTAATGGAAAATGGAGGATCCTTAAGAATACATTTAAGGAATTAGGCACCAAGTTGAAGGGAAGGACCTCCAAGGTTGTATTCTCTGGAATACTGCCAGTTACATGCGCTATACATGAAAGACAGCGGGAGCTTAGAGAGTTAAACGCATGGCTCAAGTCCTGGTGCAGGGCAGAGGGATTTGGGTTCCTAGAGCACTGGGCTGACTTTTCATTGGGGTACAAACTGTATTCCACAGATAATTTGCACCTGAATGGAAGGTGGGCTGCTGTGCTGGGTAAGAGGATACTAGAGGGGGTGGAGAGTTATTTAAACTAGAGATGAGGGGGGAGGGCAAGAGTGAAAACAAAAGTGAAGACAGGTTATTTAGGGCACAGTACATGATGGTGGGTGGAAAATTAGAAGGGGGGAGGACTGCTATGATGGATAAGGAGATCCATGTGTTGCAAACCAGCAGTAAAAAATTAGACGGATGCATTACTGCAGGAACTAATACTATACCCCAATGTGTCAAACTAGATAGGAACATAAAGTGTATGTTCACAAATGCCATAAGTCTGGCAAGTAAAGTGGGGGAGCTTGAGGCTCTGGTGCTGGCAGAGAATATTGATGTTGTTGGTGTGGCTGAGACATGGCTGGATTCCACACATGACTGGACTGTCAATCTACAAGGTTTTGCTCTTTTTCGGAAAGACAGAGCAAAAAGTAAAGGGGGTGGAGTGTGTCTTTATGTAAAGAAAGAACTCAAAGCATATATTAATGAGGGGATACTAGCAGAAGATTGTGAGGATGTAGAATCCTTGTGGGTAGAAGTGAGGGGCGATGTAAACAATGCTAAAAATACAATTCTGTGATTACTCACCTGTAGAATTGATATTATGAGTATACAGTACGTCCTGCTCCAGATAAGAATCATTACACTTGGGTATTACTCCGCCAGATGGTGCTGGATTGCAGAGACCGCGAAATACCCGGGACCTCCCACAAATCCCCAGCATTGAAAAGCAGTTAACGAGAAGCCGGGAGAAAGATAACAGAATCAACCAGTAACTATAACAATGATAACAATCACCAAACAGGGGATCCTAGGATAATGCAAAACCAAGGGTGGGGTGGAGCAGGGCGTACTGTATACTCATAATATCAATTCTACAGGTGAGTAATCACAGAATTGTATTATTCTTAGTATACAGTACGTCCTGCTCCAGATAAGAATCATTACACTTGGGACATCCAATAGCAGTGTCCATAAAGTAGCGTGGGATCCCCAAAGGTAACAACAGACAGGTCAGACCACTGCCGCCTGCAGAACCTTGCGGCAAAAAGCAGCATCAGCTGAGGCCCCAACATCAACCTTGATGAAAAAGTATGAACAGAAGACCAGGTAGCGGCCTTGCAAACTTGTTCAACAGAAGCCTGGTGCTGAAAAGCCCAAGAGGCACCAATAGCACGAGTGGAATGAGCAGTAAGGTGGAAGGGAGGATTCTTCCCCTTCGCAGAATAGTCCTGAATCACAGCCTGACGAATCCATTTGCTAATAGTAGATTTGGCAGGAGCCAAATCCTTCCTAGGATCAGAAGGAACCACAAAAAGAGCACCAGTTTTTCTGAAAGGTGCAGTAGCCACCAGATAGTACTTCAGGCACCTAACCACATCCAAGGATTGCAAAACCCTCTCCTTAGCGTTACCAGGATTAGGGCACAAGGAAGGAATAACAATGTCCTGATTCAGATGAAAGGCAGACACGACCTTAGGCAGAAAGTCTGGCTTGAAGCGAAAAACCACCTTGTCCTGGTGTCTCTCAAAGTAGGGGGGCTGGATGGAAAGCGCCGCCAACTCAGAAACATGCCTAACAGAAGTTTTAGCCACCAAAAAGACATGGGAGTAAGAATGGCCAGGGCACCATCCTGCACAGGTTCAAAGGGAGCACCCTGCAAGGAAGACCAAGTTCAAATCCCAAGCAGGCAACATAGGCTTACGTGGGGGACGCACATGAGTAACCCTCTGGAAAAAAGTCCTGATCAGAGAATGCTGGGCAAAGGACCTCTGTAAGAAAAAGCCAGGGCAGAGACATGACCCTTCAGAGTACTGAGTTGGAGCCCCAGCTCCAGCCCATGCTGCAGGAATTCCAGGATCCTGGGAATAGAGAACACACGACAGGGAAGAGACCTAGACTCACACCAGTCAATGTAGGCACGCCAAACCCTATAGTAAATGGAAGAAGAAGACTTCTTTCTAGCCTTTTGTGACAGACTCTCTGCCTTTTGGATTTCACCACTATTTAATTGCCCACCGGGTCATTCATTGGATGCCCACTGTTCCTTTTTCTATACGGCCCCTGGGACCCTACTTGGGCATATTGGATTTTAAAGGCACTGTTTCTGCCCCTTGGACTTTACATAGGTTCATTACTTTCATTTTCTTAAGCATGTTCCAGACAATGTCATTGTGTTGTTGATTGTGTTACAGACTGCCATTGTGTTGTTGATTGTGTTACCGGCAGAGTTGAGGGATTGTGTGGCCTGCTCCCATTGTGTGTTTGTCATGCAGTTCTCCATCTGGTCCACGGGGGAGGTCCCCTTGCATGGAGACTTGCATATAAGGCCCAGGGTGGCACTAATAAAAGAAGTTCATCTTCACCCTCAATACTGAGTTCCGTCTCTTATTGGGGGAAACGCTATATCGCAATTCACTAGCCCTTGTAAGAGCTGTTCCTGTTTTCCTCACGGATGACTCTGGAATTCCTGCAGCACCTCTCACCATTGGGAAAAGGACGTCTCTGGCGGGGAAGCCCTCCGGCGATAAAGGTTATCGCTACACCTTTACCATGGTATCAACAACAGAGGCAGACAGCCCCTTCTCCATCAAGATGGAGGTTTCAGCAGCCAGGCCGTCAAAGCCAGAGTTTGTAAATTGGGATGGCATAAGTGACCCTGAGTGAGCAGGTCTGGCACCCTGGGCAGAGTGTACTGATCTACTGCCAGCTGCACCACGTCTGCAAACCACACTCTTCTTGGCCACCTGGGGGCCACCAGGATTGCTGGCACCCCCTCCTGAGCTATTTTTCGCAGAACCCTGCCCAATAGAGGGAATGGGGGAAAGACATACAGGAGCTGAAAGTCCCACCATGACATTGCTAGCGCATCCGTGGCCAAGGCCAGAGGATCCTGGGACAGGGAGACAAAGTCCGGGAGCTTGTGATTGTGACGGGACGCAAACAGATCCACATCTGGTTGGCCCCAACGGTGACACAGAGACTGAAACACCCTGCCGCAGAGGGACTATTCTCCCAGGCGGGAGGTCCCCCTGCTCAGAGAGTCTGCCTGCAGATTCTCCACCCCCGGAATGTACACAGCTGATATGCAGGGAACATTGTCCTCCGCCCAGGCCAGAATCAGAGACACTTCCTTGAGAGCCCCCTTGCTCCGGGTCCCTCTCTGATGATTGATGTAGGCAACCGCCGTCCAGTTGTCCGAGCGTACCTGAACAGGCCGGCCCCGAAGGTGTAGGGTCAAGTGAGCCAGAACCAACCTGATCGCCCTCAGTTCCAGAATGTTGATAGGTGTGTGGGCCTTTCCCTCCATAGGGAACAGAGTGACATCAGGCAACAAGTGCCGCTTCTTAGCAGAGGCCTTACGCGCCAAGGTATTAGCCAGCAACTTCTCAACACTAGCCAATCTGGAAGACACATCAGGTTGAGAATCCCCACTGGTATGCAACTCAATAGGAGTCAAATTTAAGCTTGGGGGAGTAGGTGAAGCCATACGTGGCACAGACCCAGCTACTGGTAAACCAGGCTGCAGCGCAAGCACCTGCTGGGCACAAGGTATACAGACCCGCACATTGTCAGCACTAGTAGGGGACACCCCACAAGCTACACACAGCCGGGCTTGTCCCGAAGGAACCCCGAGCACATTATCCTGAGACGCCTCCATATGGTGATTATGGCGGCACAATAAGCCGATAGGGATTCATGCTATAAAAGCAACCCGGGATGCCCCAATAGCCCGCTAGGGAAGTGAGAGAAATTTACACACTAGGCCTCACAAGTTTAATACTAAATAGGGGGAGAAGAGCCGGGAGAAACCAATAGAGTTCGACCCGTCTGAAAGACAAATGAAGAGAACCCAATAAGTGACTAGTATAAAGACATAGGATAAATAAAGCCGCCCACGAGGACACTCACGGACCACGGTAAGTAGATGCCAGTCACGCAGCAGCCGAATCCAGAAAAAATGGCACCGGGTATACCTTGAGGGGCGGGCCGTGGAGACCGTTACGCGGAACGCGCCAACCGCAGCCCCCCCCCCCCCCCGAAAAGAGCGCGAAGCAGCACATGTGACAAGCAGCCAATGACCGCGCAACAGCGCCTCCGGTAATGCCGCCGCCAACCGCGGAGCACAAAGGAGTGGCATTTTCAAAACGCAACCAGTGCAACCAAGTCAGCGCTGAGACTGACACCGAAAGAAGCACACAATACAGTGAAAACACCAAGGCATATAGACACACACAACCCCCCCCCCCCCCCCCGAGACTACAAGGGAGGGCAGCGGCCACTTTACAGAGGGCCCACCGATAGATAGGGGCAAGGGGCAATAGGGGCATCCCATAGAGGCTCACCATAAGCCTATACCACCTACCCTTTGGTGGGGGATTGCGGTGGAGTAGCGCTCCTAAGCACCTGACAGCGGTTCTGCCTACCATCACCCGGACCAGCGCAGCCAAGGCTGGGAGGCACATTGATAATGGAACGGGTGGGAATAGTCCTACAGGGCCGCAGGCCATCAGCCCCGCTCACCTGCGAGAAGAGAGAGGGTCAACTGCATAAACAGAGCGGGCATCACAGGCTGGTACAGTGGTGGTGATGGGGGACTTCAACTATCCAGGAATCGACTACAAGATAATTATATGAATCAGTTCGCAGAGGCAACTACTACGGGTGATGCTATTCTAGATCTTGTAATATCAAATAATGATGACCTGCTAGGGACATTAACAGTCCATGAAAATCTTGGTAACAGTGACCACAATATAATTGTATTTAACAAACTGTAAGAAAGATTTTCTGCCTGGGAAGGCAAAAACATTAAATTTTAGAAAGGCCAATTTCCCCAGGCTCAGAGCTGCACTCAAGGACATTGACTGGGAGCATCTGTTTAGGAATAAGGATACAGATGCCAAATGGGAGTGCTTTAAATCAATTGTGAGTAGCAACAATACAAAATGTATTCCTACAGGTAACAAATATAAGCGGCTAAAATTAAACCCCTCATGGCTGACACCTGCGGTTAAAAGGGCAATAAAGAACAAAAAAGGGCATTTAAACATTACAAGGCTGAACTCTCAGCTGTAACACTTGAGAAGTATAAACTTGTAAATAAAATGTGTAAGAAAGAAATAAGGTTGTCAAAAGCACAAAATGAAAGAGATATGGCCAAAGAAAAGCAAAACAAACCCTAAACGATTTTTTGAATATATTAATTCGAAGAAAACTAAATCAGAACAGGTAGGTGCCCTAATTAATGATAACAGGGAAATGGTCACTGGGGATGAAGATAAGGCGGAGCTGTTAAATGGATTCTTTAGCTCTGTGTACACAAGAGAAGAGCAAGGAGCCAACACAGGAGATGCCACTGATAGCAATAGCCCAAGTATAATAATTAACAAGCTAAACGTGGATATCATCCAAGAAAAACGAAATAATTTAAATGTGAATTAGACTGGAGGACCAGATTGACTTCACCCAAGTCTTCTCAAAGAACTCAGTTCCGTTATCTCGTCACCTCTGTTGTTGATCTTTAAAGACTCACTAGCAACTGGTATAGTGGCAGGGGACTGGCGCAAGGCAAATGTGGTGCCCATTTTTAAAAAGGGCTCTAGGTCTTCTCTGGGCAATTACAGACCTGTTAGCTTAACATCCATTGTGGGGAAATTGCTTGAGGGACTATTAAGGGACAACAACATACACGAATATGTAACTATCCATAATATTATAAGTGACAACCAACATGGTTTTACTAAGGACAGAAGCTGCCAGACTAACCCGATTGGCTTCTATGAGGAGGTGAGTAGAAGCTTGGACAGAGGGGCGGCTATGGATATAATTTTTCTGGATTTTGCAAAAGCATTTGACACTGTCCCCCATAGATGCTTATTGGGGAAATTGAGATCTTCAGGATTAGAAAACGCAGTTTGTAACTGGATTGAAAACTGGCTGAAGGATCGTGTGCAGAGAGTTGTGGTTAATGATACCTACTCTGAATGGTTACCAGTTGTAAGCGGTGTACCCCAGGGTTCAGTGCTGCGCCCACTATTATTCAACTTGTTTTTAAATTACATAGAAGATGAAATTAAAAGCACCGTCTCTATTTTTGCAGATGACACAAAGATATGTAGCACAGTGCAGTCTATTGAAGATGTTCACAAGCTTCAGGCTGACTTGGACACATTGAGGGTCTGGGCATCCACTTGGCAAATGAAGTTCAATGTGGAAAAATGCAAAGTCATGCACTTGGGGTCTAATAACCTGAAGGCCACATATGTCCTCGGGGGAGTAAAACTGGGAGAGTCACTTGTTGAGAAGGATCTGGAGGTACTGGTAGATCAGACTAAATAACAGCATGCAATGCCAAGCAGCTGCTTCCAAGGCCACCGAGATACTATCGTGCATTAAAAGAGGCATGGAATCACGGGATAGAGATGTAATTTTGCCTCATTACAAGGCACTGGTGCGCCCTCACCTGGAATATGCCGTCCAGTTCTGGGCGCCCATTCATAGAAAGGACGCTCTGACTCTGGAAAGGGTGCAGAGGAGAGACACCAAACTAATAAAGGGAATGAAAGATCTTCGTTATGAGGAAAGATTATGAGAATTAAATCTGTTTAGTCTTGAGAGGAGGCGATTGAGGGGGGACATGATTAACTTGTATAAATATATAAATGGACCATACAAAAAATATGGGGGGACACTATTTCATGTAAAATCCTCTCTAAGGACAAGGGGGCACTGCCTTCGATTGGAAAAAAAGAAATTTAGTCTCCGGAGGCGACAATCGTTTTTTACCATAAGAACTATCAATCTATGGAATAGCCTCCCAGAGAAGCTTGTTACAGCATCAACCGCTGACAGCTTCAAAAAAGGATTAGATGCTTATTTAGAAGAAAATAACATTAACAGTTACTATTAGCGGTTATCAGTAAAAAAAAAAAAATAAATAAATACAAAAAATAAAATAAATAGCTTCCCCTATAAAATAAAAAATAACTTCCCCTACCCCAACACCCTTGGTTGAACTTGATGGACATATGTCTTTTTTCAACCGTATTAACTATGTAACTATGTATGTAATATGTATTGGTACAATAAGATACGTGCAAGAATAGATTGCTTTTATTGTTAAGGATTAGTACAAGTTAACAAATTGGAAAAAGGATCTGAATTGTTTTTATTTGTGTTTTATATATTTAATAAATTATTATAAGAAAAAAAAACAATCAAATGCCCTATTCAATTTTAGGGGGAATAAAACTTTAGGGTGTTGGGTGCTGTAGAGGCCACTGATTGTATACAGATACACAACCCCCACAGAGTCTGTCTGCTCCTCTGTTTAGAAGGACTGGGACACCATGATTTTGGACAATTGCAGTGTTTAACTTGGGAATTGATTGGCTAAAACTTACATCAATATGTCTGACTAGGTCACAATGCTGTCATGCATACTCAGCCAGTGAACCCCATTGTTCAGGGGCACTTTAGGCTGCAGCCAGAGCAAGGCGGTATGTGAATCCTGACATGAATATTGGGTTCCACAGGGGGCATTTCTGTGTCAAGCATGGCAGAGGCCTGGGGGGAGGGAGGAGCATCCATTGTGGGTATGTAAGTGAGCAATACGTGTAACATCAGAATTAAAGTGCCAGAAAACCATTGAAGGGTAGCCAACTTGGTTTTTAGCTATTTTTTTTCTTTCATTTAAGCGTACAACCTTACTGAATGGTTGTATCACTGTCATATGTAAAAAAAAAAAAAAAAAAAAAAAAAAAAAAAAAGGCACTTTTCCTCACCACCATTACTACTAGCCACAAAGTAGGACCTGTGTCTAACATTGAAAACCACTGTGCACCTCTGATTAGCAGGGAGACAACCTTTAGGGTCTGTGACACCACAAATGATGCTAACATACAAAGACATTAGACACAATTACAGCAAAAAGGTTTAATACTTAATCATTCACCAGGAATCAAAGATTCGCCCTAGTAAGTGGAGAAAAAAAAAACTATACACAATAGGGGAACTCTGCGGGCTACGTAAATACAGTATATAAATATTCTTTGTACAACTTTGTACAAAAGAGGCAACACAATTCTACAACATACACAAATAAAAGTCAGATAATTTAAAGGTAGCGAGCACCCGATGCTCAGCCAGGCAGAAGCGTCCATGGTTACTCATAGGGGAAAAGAAGGTGAAATGTGCGTCCAATCGGCGGCTGATGGCTCGTGTTCCAGAGGTAGGTATGACGTCACTGGAGAGCCTCCTCCCACAGGGGAACAGCAAATACTTTTACAAGCAAAAACTTTCATAACGGAAGCCAATTCCTAGACCAACAGACATGGACTACAAGTGCCAGCATGCCCAGCCCTCTGTGTAATTATACTAGGAGTTTTGGAGAGCCAGGTTACTGTGACTCCTGCAGTGCTGGGGTGGCAGAAGGTGTGGCCCACTGAATGATCATGGAACTACAACCACCAGCATATGCTGCAATCTGTATAGAGTGTTTTAGAGAGCCAGGGAAATGGAGGCTACTGTGAATCCTGCAATACTGTGGAGGCACAAGTTGTGGCCTTCCCCAGCACATGTCTACTGAACTACAACCACCAGCATTGCTCTGTCACCTGTATAATTCTATTGGCTGTGAATCTTGCAATGCTGAGGTGGCAGAGGGTGTAGTCTTCCCCAGCATGTCTCTTTAATGGTCATGCGACTACAACCACCACCATGCCCAGCCTATTGGGCGTTTTAGATATCCAGGTATGTAGGCGTTGCTTTGGATCATGCAATGCTGAGAAGGCTGGGAGTACAGCCCCATGCTGTCCAGGTTACCTGCACTGTTAGGGAACTACAAGAAGCAGCATGCCCTTTCATCCAAATCCTTCCTGTTGCCCTCTAATATGTATTAAGAACACATATCAATGTATAACACTTAGATGTCTGTATGACGGTTTCTTCTAATGAGATATCAATATTGAGGGAATGGGGTGAATTTCCCCAAGTATGAGGGGCTGGAGTCACACATCCCTTTCAAATGCATACAGGTACCCCCTGCCATTTCTTAACACAATTCTACTGGGGTTCACTAGACTAGGATCAGTCTAGGTTTGCAGCTAAATCACAATTAGATAAGATTATTATTTTGGCAACTTTTTAATGGAGTTCCTCTACCCTGTAATGTTTTCTGTTTTTCAATTATAGGTCAGCCATACCTTAAAGGACAGCATAGTTTTATTTTTATGGAAAATGGTACATTGTGGTTCTGCCAGTAAGTACTGCAGTGCCACCTCAGGATGAGCATCTGCTTTCTCCTAGACTGGAGGGAGGGAAGCATCCTAAAGCTGGCCACAGGTCCACTTTAAGTTGATGTCCAACATTCCATTTTCCTTTCATTCCTGTCATATTTCCAGGGGTTGCTGCAAGACTGTCAACAAAGTCTGACTTAACAATTGGCATAATTTAAACATCTCATAATAGTTGCCCTGCCTCAAACAGAAGCTTCTAAATCCCCTGCACGTTGGAACAAATAAATATTTGGAATATTCCACACAGATAAATCTGTTTAGTTGATTCAGCAGCCAGTGGTCACAGCTGCCCAGGAAGAGCAAGTACAGGTCATTGTGCAAAAGAGACACTGAGAAGGTGAAGGCAAGGCACCGGCCTTTGGTCCAGAGGAACGGAAGAGAATGCTGCCGCAATGACTACGCTTCTCGGTCATGACAGCCGACTCAGTGTAACACTATTCTTTTCGATAGAGGAGGATTGGGGGGGGCTTCATTCAAGATCCTGTAGGTTTATTGTGCTTCCTGTAAACTGAGAATTGTCAGAGGCAGCATCGTCTTCTGCAGAGGCATGAGGCTCCTGGAGGAACACAAGGAGAAAAGAAGCATGACCATTTGAAAGCACACCGATGTGACAAGCTCACATCCCTGCCTTCAAAAATAATAAACCAGACCCTTCACCCTGAATAAGAGCATATATTATATGTTTCCCACACCCTGTACATACAGATTGCTCACATTAAAAATCATCCTACCTGCATCTACTGCATTTTCTAAGCCTTTAAAGTGGACCAGAACCCACCCTGGAATCTACGAGAATCTGGATGCCCGCTAAGTAAAAACCCCCAAGGTCACTCAGTGAACACACCTTCGCCTCGATCCATTGGCGCATGTGAGACTCGCTCCCTGTTAGGAGGGCACCGGGGATGCAGCCACCACCGCACTTTGGTCCGCTCGTCAGAACTTTGCTAGATCTTAGGTGATCCTTAAACGAGTGGGCAAGAGTGGATTCCAGCTCATCGATTGGATAAATAGGCCATGCATGAGACGTAGGACCATGGAGATGCGATTTTGGGCGATACGGGGGTTTTGACACAGCAGGGCATCCCTGATCAGAGTGCCCTGGGGCCAAGGACCAAAAGCCAGGATAGTGAAAATCCTGGGTTTTGGTCCACTTTGAACATACAAGATGGCAGCAAACAACGTGTCTTCTCATTGAGCCACTCTGCATTCTGGGATTGGTGTTCTTTTCCTGACCCCAGCTATAACCCACCCACCTGCACTTTTGCCCTCTCTCCCCTCCTCAGTATGTGATGCTTCTGAAGCAAGATGGCGGCGCCTGTATCCAAGAGTCCTGAACAATTTTAGATGCCAGGGAATAGTTTTTATAATGGTTTGGGCTTTTCATTAAATGAAGCTGAAGGTCCAAGTTTAAAGTGGAACAATCACCGCCTATGTAGATTCTGGAGTCTACTCCAAGGCCAGACCACTAACTGCTGATTCAGGATGCACAGTGTAAACCCCCGCTCCCTATGATAACACCCATGTTTTATGCCGTGCATTAGTATGAACCATTCCTTAGTATGCGCCTCGTGCACTGTGGGAGTTGTGGAAGAGAGAGTTGAGTGGTTGATTGGACGGGTGTTGGGACGCAGCAGGGCGTCCCAAAATCATGATGCCCCAGGGACAAGGCTCAATTATCAGGATAGTGAAAATCATGGTCCACTTTAAGGGTCATGAGCACGACTCTTGAAATGTGTATCAGTCTAGTGGTAGAGACTTGATAAGCGTTTTTTATGGCACAACATGTCATGGGAAGGTTTACTGTTATCAGGGAACAGGTGCCTCTTCTCCCATATGTTACACACCAAAGTAGCTACAAAAAGCTCAACTGCCCTAAAGACTAATTATTTGAAACCAGAGTTACTCTGTACCCGATTCTCACATATTACTAGGAAGCTCATGCAAACAATAAGATAACTTGTATGATTCACTAGATTCAAAACATATCTTGATTTTACACACACCCTTCATGAACCAGAGCATGTCTTAAAGCAATCCCACATTGTGGGTTCACATTAATGTGGCAACACCCCCCTCCTCAGCCTCCACAAATTCCCAAAACAGAACCCTGGAACCCACTGTGCTTTATTGACAGGTTCGCATTTGTACACCGGCAGCCAAATTGTTGTCCCCTGGAGGGGCACAGAGATTGGCTGTCGGCAGGCACGTTGGTTTGGGACCAGCGCCTCAATGGGACCAGTCCCGGAACAGTAGCGGTCAAACACCACCCTGTAGGGGGTGTGTGTTGACTGTCTCTCCAACAGCTGACAAAACCTTATTCAATAGAGCTCACTTGTCTGAAAAGAGCATCAAGTTCCTCACCCCACACCTTTCTAGGACCCCCAACAGGGTGCACTTTAAATTGCTGTGATGCAGCTGCTACATATTAGAATGTCCTATTGCTTAGTAGCAGCAGTAGAAGCAGGGAAGACAGACATTCATTAGAACAGGTACATCATAAGCAGCTAAGCATAAGCTAGATTAACTTGTGCCTGTACCAAAAATAGAAACTGTAAAATAAGAAAACAAGTCAATACCTGCAGGATGTGTACCGGTAGATCAACTGTAAGCTGTGTGTGGGTGGCTGGAGACTGGGCTCTCAACTGGAAAGGCAATTCACCATCCCCTGGTGGATCATCCTAGTAGGGACACAGGCACAGTTAGTCTATTACAGGTCAAATATACATTTGCTAGCTCTTCTAGTAAGGCGATAAACATTTTCTCTGCTGTTTCATTCTCTGCTGCTGCTGAGTAGACACAACTGACTGGCTATATCCCTGATAAACTGTCACAATTTTTTAATCACACAGGGTATCCGCTGGTGCAGCAGGAGAATGTTATCAGCTGAGAGGCAGAGATATATATGTCTTGATGAAAACATATTCAGCCCCTTGCTAGAAGAGCTGGAAAATGATACATGCACAATAACAGTGTGTCAACGTTTTTCCCCCTTGATCTGAAATGAAAGAAAGTTGCAATAAACTCCAGCATTTTGAAGCTGAACTATGGTCAAAAATGAGCATAGTTCTTCTGTACAGCAGCGGGGCAGAGCGACCTGGGCTGCCCCGCTGCACGTCCTCATTAAACAAAAACCAGGTGCCCGGAGTGGTGCCGATAGGCTCAGCCACACTGAATGGCTGTTCATGGTCACGTGGGAGCGTCCTAGAGGCCGACAGGCTGCGCGGCAGCAGAAGTGGAGACTATCGGGTCGTCTGGTTTCTTGTTTTAATAGCGGCGATGCTCAGCAGAGCAGCCGGGTACAAGAACAGTGAAACTATGGTCATTTTTGACCACAGTTCCGCTTTTAAGCAGTCCCACACCAGTTTTCTAACTAATGTCTTTGGGACAGCATTGTGGCAGGATCAGCGGGGCATTCAGATCGATGGAGCCCCCCCAAGACCTTGAAACCCGTATCTTAACTTCAGCCAAGATACAGTCCTCCAGTAAAGACAACTGCCACTGGCCAATCAGAGTACCGTATTCCAGCCAAGAATTGAGGTTAAAGTAAGGATTTTGGTGTGGTGTGGGTGTGTTGGGGCACCATCAATCTGGATGCCCTCTCCGAGCTGGTTCCAATGCCACCCCACACCTGTTAGAACACTGGTGTGGGACAGCTTTAAGGCTGTCAAGCTGACAATTACTCCCACTTGGTGGTATAAAAAAAATATTGGGAAGCATACCCCCCATAATCCATCTCCTATCCAAGGAGGATCGGAAGCTTATACACCCTGGTCCAACATCTCCTTTAAAAAGGTTACTGCTCTAAAAAGCCCATAAGCTACATTGAGATTTGACCTAGGATATAAGACTAGTCCATGCATTCCAAAACTACAGCAAGTAAAGATTTTTCTCAGCTATCTACTTTAACATAAATGTCTAAATGCAGAATGTGCCTTCCAGCAATTATAGTCACACACAACATGCATTCAACACACTTTGAGGGGACTTTCCTCGACCAAACTGGAACAGTAGCGAGAAGAAAGAACGGCTGGGATGAAGCCTGAGCAATAATGGGGTGCAGAGACACCTGCCAGGCATCACTGAGCCTGATACTTGTTGCCATTACCATTAGGGGCAAATATACTGACCATATTTACAATGTGGATTACATATACACAGAAGTGCAGCCTCACCTGAAGCAGCTGGATCTGTACATATTGTGTCCCTGTGGCAGGATCCCTCAACGTCAGCCCGCTGTTCGACACAACACTGTTAAACCTGTTGCCAGACGGAGACACGGCAGAATTTGGTTTTGTACTTTTATTTTTCTTCTGAGTGGGTGAGGTTCCTAAAAAAGAGCATTTTAAAAATCAGAACCAACCTGACAGTCCCTGGCATGCTTTTCTCACTCCCAATTGAACCCATATCATTTATTGGTGACACGTTTCTGGGTTGCCTTTGGTGGAATTTGTCCATTAGCATGGGCCATAAATGAGGATAGGTTTTGGCCGTTATACAGGAAATAAGGTGGCCACTTTCATTTTTTTGTAACAAAGCAAACAAAAAGTACTTGTGCCTCTCACTCGATAAAATCTCCTATGATGGCCGCAAGCAGGGAAGTTTGAAGACAATTTGATTATTTTTTTTTTGTTAGGTTTATTAAGCACCGTATTTTTCTCATCATGATTTTTGCCTTTGCCTCTAAAAAAATACAGCGGTGAATCAACCCGGTGAGATCTGGAACTCTCATGGACTGGTTTGATCTCCTAACATCTGGTTTGGCTATCCAGATTACATTTTTAATGACATTACAATGTTTTGGCAAACCTAAATGATGTTTGGACTATCCAATTGGTAGGTGAACAAAAGCAATACTTAGGAGAAACTGGAGGAGTGATAAATTCTAGGTGACATTTGTGAAATTCATCGGCCAAACAGAAGCAGTATACCTAATTACAGCACACTCCTGACCGTTTTGACGCCATATTCATTTAGCTTTTAATTTGCTTTCCACTTACCTGAGCTGCTGGTGTCCCCCTTCTTTTTACTCTTGACCAGCTGAATGGCCCTGTAATCCGTCCTTGCTGATCCTCCGCTCTCCTGCAGACATACAGTGTGACAAAAGGTGGTCATTAGAACAAGTTGTTAAATGAAACCTCTCACCCACAGCCAACATTTGTCTGCAGCAGCCTTTAACATTTTGTCTAACCCCCCCCCCCCCCCCCAGTTCCCCAGAAAAAAAAAACTAACAGATGCAGTAATTAGGGGGCTCTTGTCTCCTCTTCTACAATGGCTACTGGTCTGCCCGAAAGATCTCCCTATCCCATACAATACATGGAAAGCAAAGCTGTTAAATACTTAAAGTCGGCAGTCTGGTCATACAACAAACATTTCCTGCTTCCAAGCTGCCAATCCAAGCGCGAATGCCTGCTTAGCTTAGTCACCCAATCGGTGCAGCAGCTGTGCTGCCACTGGGCAGCAATTGGTTGACTAACAACCACCTGAAGGGACTGTCACAGCAAAAACAATACATCCTCACCAATATTTGCACAAAGCAGATCAGCCCTATTCTGGTATTTTAAAATTTACCATAATCGGGCTTAGTCCTGGGAGTGGGTGGCTGGGTCTTCAAACCAAAAAGCTGCTTTAAAAGGACTTGTCCAGGCCAAGTGTAAATCAAAGCATTCCTCTTCCTTCCATCCCTGCAGCTGACCCCATCCTTTTTGTCTGCTGCATAATTTAGCACATTTTAAATAGACTTTTTTTATCCCCCAATGGCAGTGAAAACAAAAGATCAGTGTCCATTCGGGATCAAGGGATAGGTGTGCTCATTACTATGCACCAGGTTGGCTGTTCCAATCATGTTCACTGGAAAACAGACAAGGGAAGTATCGTATGCCTGGAAAACTGGACCTGCAGGCCCGAACTTGCACAGCTGGGCTTCCCCACCTGGCATCTATTGCTTTATGCTGCCAATATTTGATAAAGTATTAGAGGAACTAAATTCTTCCTCTTTAAAGCAGACCTCCGCCTAAAGAAATGCGTAGGTCCTAGGCACATCAGTACAATTCGCAAAAAACAAAACCTTACCAATGCCGAATTACCAGCCACCAAGTTGAAATCCATTTCTTTCTGTGCGCTATATCCGGCTGTGTGATTTGGAAATACGAACTGCGTTACTACTTTACTGCCTTCCTGCTGGTTCACAACCTCTGAACCATGTAGGAGATCCCCTTCCACCTTGGTCTGTGTAATTAATTCTGGCATGGAACCGCTTGTCCCCAGGCTAACAGAAGGAGTCAGGCTACCTGCATCTATGGTCAGGTTGTTGGTGGAGGTCAGTGGATTTATGTCCTGGCTAGAACTTCTCATTGATAAAGAAGCCAGCGAACCCAGAGCCTCTGCATTGACAGTCTGCACATCATCCAAGTTCAAGTTGCCCTGCTGGAGGATGGAGGCTGCAGCGCCGAGCAGAAGGGAGCTGTCTAAACTGCTATGGTTCTCATTGTTGGAAACAAGCACCAAGGGGTCAACTGGATGCATCAAAGAGTTACTGTTGGCCGAAAGAGCTCCCCCGAGGGTGGATCTCACAGAAGACACATCGATGGTCAGTATTCCAGAGTTAACCAAGGTAAGATCAGCTGAGATTCCAGAGCCGTTGGACACATTGGCGAATAAAGATGAAATGTCCAGATTACTAAGATCGCTCTGCCCTGAGCTTGTGAGCTCATTACTGGGGGTGAGGGAACTGGAGGCTTCTAAATCTGCAAAACACAACACACAAAGTAAGTAACCAAAGTTTCCTGAAAAAAAAAAACAAAGCAATGCAACTGCAATTTCAGGATGCACTCCAACTGCATGTAGGGTCAGATTACTACTAATGCCGGTTCCTGCCAGGTTCTCCAGTTTCAGCCTATGCATTCATCTAGTGAGTGAATATGTTAAGTTTTTAAGCTGACAACTAAATAAACTGAAGCTTATTTTACCTTTTGTCCCCCCCCAGCTGATCGGTGCTAGTCTGGTGCACAGCAACTCACCTGATCACTGGATTCGAACCTGCGCCATCCAGAGCGCACACGTAGAGCCAGGATTGTTGTTGTGCCGGGCTCACAACTGCTGCCACACCCTCTTGGTTCATTACAATGGAAGGGTTGTCCTGAGGCCCGACTTGCCCCCTCCATTGCAGTGAATAAAGAAGGTGTGTGGCTGTGCCCTGTGACCAATGGAAGGGGGCAGAAGCTGGCATGGAAGCGGTAGTAAATGGAGTTGGAGGCCCAGGAACATGCGGGCCCAGATCCAGCGATCAAAGTTGCTGTTCGCTGGGCTAGCTCCATCAGCAGCAGACAAAAGGCAGGTACCATTTTTTTATTTGCTGTTGAAGGACCTTAAGAGAACCTATCATGAATGAGCATCTGTAATAAACTGAATGTAAGCGACTCAATTGGAGTGCAGCTTAAGTGTAAAAATCAGACAGGTGCGAAAGTAGGAGCTAAACTGGTAGGTCTCTAGGTACCAGGATGTAAAGAGTGAAATGCTACCCTGCAGATCTGCAGCAGCCAAAGGCTGTGTCACTGCAGTGGTGGTCAACTCCAACTGGAAAAGGAGGTGGCGGACGCCATCAGAGCGCGTGCAGCTCCCAAGCTCCAGTGGGAAATGGGTATTTCCTCAACGCGGAGCAGGGACAGGAGGAATAGCACCACAGACTGAGGATCTATCCAGAGCAACATCTAGATCATGAAGCTTACCATGGTTGTGCTGCTTAACCATATGAGATTTCAGGCTCTGTTTGGATGTAAAGATCTTTGTGCAGTTGGCAACTAAACACCGAGTTTTTGATGCTTCTATATCTTGAAGGTGCTTTTTGGAATGAATGTACAAACTACTACGTGCAGAAAACTTGGCTCCACAGCCTGTGAGAGAAAGAAAAAAAAAAATCAGAGCCTTCAATTATAATCAACAAAAATCTCTACTCCACCAGAAAATGAATTTGGATTTGTGGCAGTGTCTAAAACTATTTTATATAAGGCTATTTTAACATCAACCTCTTGCATGGCACCAGCAAAATGTATGTGCACAGCTGATCATATCACAACTGGTGCTAAAAGCCACTCTGTGGTCTGAGCAAAAAAGACCAAACACCCCCCCCTCTCAATCAATTCTGTGTAAACCACTCTAAAGATATAAATTGCAGTGTATGACCTATACAAGGTCTTAAATATGAGTGGAAGCATTACACCTAGAAATGCTGTAAGAGGTTTACCAGGTTTTTACCACCGTTTGTGTGGAAAGGTTGTTCAAAAGGGAGGTGGGTAGTTTCCAGATAGATAGCGCTAAAGATAAATATTGGCTAGTTTTAATTAAAGGGCCAGCGCATGAAATTGAAAATAAAACTGCACTTATCTTCCCACCTACAGGCTCAATTGTTTGTAGTGCTGTAGGCTGTCATACTAGTTTCGTAGAACACACGCCCACCCGTCCCGACAGCCAAATGAGCGCACACCGCTGATAAGTGGTGGACGCTCACACAGGCAACTCATTTTGCTTTTTACTGAGGAGGAACTAGAGCATATAAAAACAAAAAAAAAAAATAAAAAAAAAATAGGACTTGGCTTACCCTCTACAGGGCACTCAAAGGGTTTAGTGCCCAGATGAGTGATTTCATGGCCCTTTAAATGCTCGGCTCTGGTGAAGGACTTTCCGCAGCCTTCCACAGGACACGGGTAGCGCCGATCATCTTCATGTTTTCTTGCATGCAAAAACAACAAATTCACAGGCAAGAATTATAAGCCAAATGCTCAAACACATGCCAACAACATACAAATCTCTCAGGCATTGAACGTCTCTAGCCCCTCTTTGTGTCTCTTGCTTTCCTATGGATACAACTTATCTCCTACCATTAATTCCATCTCTGTCACAATGAACCATCCAAAATGCACAATTACAGATGTGGGCATTGAAGTTAGTCCTCCAGCTTATTGCTTTTACCCACTTTCCCCAACATACCCTAGATCATACTTACCTGCTGCCACTCCAGTAGCATCTCCACACCAACCCTGAACTTCCAGAGGCTTTGGTCTCTATGAATTTGTACTGAAGGCTGAGGCATATATACAGAATAATACGGGCTACTTTACACACACCCACCTGAAGGCCAGAAGCTGTAACTGCTGGGAGATTAGAGATCCCAGGCCCTGAAGAATGTGATAGATGCTGCAGGTAAGCATGGGAACCTTGTGCCAAAAGGGCAGTTCTGGTCTGATTTCTGAACACACATTACCATACTACAGGGTATCTGTGAAGGTTCATGAAGTCATGATATATATGGAGTAATGAATTAAAGCAGCCCAAAACCCACTGAACTTGTGAAATACAGTTGTACAATGTCCCTGCCTATACTCCTTAGGGTGTAGAACTAAAAATGGATATTTTTGCTTTTCGAATATCATTTTTTTGGAACATGGCATAGGTGTGGCAAAGACATCAATACCACACAGGAGGAGGAGCTTTACAGCTAAAACAGATAGTATTATCTGGTATCAGAGTGAAGCAGGAGCAGTGAACGTTGGCAAAAAGGTACTCTTCATGGGGGAACAATTCAGGGGATGCTAGTTAAAAATGTGTGTTTTTTGGTCCCCTTTAAGGCAATTGGACTAAGGAAAAGGAAATTGGTCACCTCAGAGGAGCTCTTAAAACCTGTGGATACCTAGACTGGGGTGTCTGAAAAGCGTAGGAGTATCTTTAACAAACATCACTTTAAATCTGGAAAAGCTCGTGTAATGTTTGGTTCACCTAAACACAAGAAGAGCATCGCTGTATATGAAGTGCAGTACAGTGAGCAGTGCCCGAAGAGCACTGGGGATGGCACTGCATAGAAAGGCCGACTGCTCTAGCTAGGCTGCGCACCTATATCTGAAGGACCACAAGCCATTCCATTGAGGAAAGTTAAACCAGACCAACAGCCTGGCACAGTTGGAAAAGAAAGGTAGCAGCCAATTTGGAGCTTCCTCTCCCAACTGACATAAATGACAATGCACAGTAACAGGAAGCCCAGCATGACTTCCTGTTTGCAGGTGGCCTGCAAGCCCATGAGCATGCATCTTGTCATGATCTTGTCTAAATTGTTCTAGAGAGGGATGCATATGAACAATGTTTGTTGTGCTGGTCTGATTAAATTCATTTTTGACTGTTGGTCTGCTTTAAGTTTGCTTTTTGCATACTGAACCAAACTGCTTAAAATGTGTGGAATAAACAGTTTTTGTTAAAATGAACTAGCTAAACTTGAATAGAGGCAGAAGGGGCAAGGCCTACTACTGCGTAGCTACACACATCTAGTAAAGCTAGTCATGCTAATACAAACAATACCTCACCTTCCTACTGTTTATGGTAGACACTAACACCAGCAATGTTTACAAGACAGCCCTGCAGAATAGGTACCTTTTATGCCTTAAAAGCTTAGACATGCTTGTGAAGGAGGCGCTGCAGCTTTCAGAGTCACAAATAAAAGGTCTCTCACCTATGACAAAAGGCATAAGGAGAACACAATTATTCCATGTACAAGACAAACCATATAACATACAGAACAAGAAAGGCCAACTGTATACAAATCCGAAGAAAAAACGTAGCTTCTATAGAAGTGCAAAATGTGCACAACCATTCTTTGATTATAAATGGTTTCTTTCGCAGCAATTTCTGCTCGTCCACAAAAGAATAAAAACAGTTGACACCGAAGATATTTTCTCTACCATGGCAACAGTTTAGAAGCAGAAACCACTGTTGGTGAATTTCCATAACAGGGTTGCAAATTAGGCCACTCAAATTGGGCTGCCTTGTTGTTGGGAGTGTTAGAGGACCTATAGTCTATTTTGACTATATGTGCTCTTTAAGTGGTAATAATAATCCCAAGGGTTAGATGACTTACTGTGCCCAATCCGTTAAAGCAGAAGCCCCGCATGTAAATCCCCCTTCTCCGAAAACTAGACACAATTTGACAATTAAATAAATAACTGCTTGCTGTTCCTGGTGTGGGCAGGTGAGCTGGATAGAAACACACTTCCCTTATTATGCTAAAGAGGGTGTGGATCTGCTTTCATGTTTTAGCAGCTCATGGTGTCACCAACCTGTGTGGCTACGGAGGTGTATCTTCAGCCGGCAGGCCTTATCGTACTGCTTGTTGCAGCCAGGAAAGGAGCAGACAAACTGTTCTTGTTCCCGTACGTGGGCTCTATGATGGGAGAACAGAGCCGTCACTGTAATAAATGACTTGCTGCAGCCTGTAAGAAATAAAACACTGAGCTGTAATTTATGTCAAGGGCAAGGTCTTTGCCTAAACCATAAGCAGCCACAAAGGAGCAACAACTACTTGGTATCCAGGCTCCTGATGCTGGGACATAAACCATAGAGAAATAAAGAGAGGAAAGGCTGCTCACCCTATGAAACATGGTTGTGTTAGACGGATGTCCTTCCAACTCCAAACAAGCATGCACAATGTAGATGGTCTAACCTCTTTTACAAAATGTCAAAGGTTTTTAGGATCCATTAAAAAGCTTCAAAAGCAGGCAGCACAACAGCTTTAAAATCACGTTTCGAACGTGGTCTGCTTTAAAGATCCTACTAAACATTGACTTTTCATAGAAGAGTGCAGACCACCGACATTGATGGGGCATATACCAATGTATTCATACTTGCAATGGATAAATGAAAAACAGAATACACGTTTATGTTTCATTGCCCCATGTTTGCCATTTCCACAGGTACATATGTGGTAAGCAATGCCAAAATGAAGACACTGCTGCATTTAACTATAGGAATGCATTAAAGGGAATCTCCACTTGTGGACTTTCCCCAGTAGATCAGATCCACTGACCCGGAACAAGACTCCTACAGCACCCATCACGGTGTACACAAGAGGTGTGTCTGGGCCCAGCACATCCGATGAGACTGGTAGCGAACTCAGCTTGTACATCTCCACTTACAAACTGAAGGTAACCAGCAGGCCCAGAGGACGACTATAGATGCTAGGGGAGCAAGCAGGCCAAGGATTTAACCCTGATCTGAGGTCTGATGGGAAAAGCATGGGATGAGCATCTATGCAACACTAGAGCTAAGGCTGCAGATTAACCTCAGCAATATAACCCAAAAGCAGCATTTCAGGCCTTCTCAGGCTCCCATCACACAATTACACTGCAGGGAATCCTAAATCATGATTCAACTAAGGTGTGGTATAGACTATAGGTCTGCATTAAGTGGAAGCCCAAAACCAGTTAAACTACTTATGTCCAGTAGCATTAACTGCTCTGCTGCGCCACGAGGAAGTGCATGCAGGTCCAGATAGCCCTATTACCCTCCGATAGCCACATTTGCATGAGAGTGATGCAGGAGCACGAAACAGTAATTTTGCAGGCATCTTCTTATAGTGGAATAAAACATGGAATTTTGACAATTCCGGGTTTTGTTCCATGTCCCAGTACAACTGCCCATGTGCAGGCTCTGGTCCAATCTGAGCTGTTTGCTGTCACAATGTAATTCGGCAAACGGCTTTGGTAGGCTTCAATGGGGAGCGCAAGTGGCCACATCCCCAGCCCGAAGATGCAGCCGCTATTGCTCCCCATTGTAAACAATCAGAGCTGTTTGCCGAATCACATAGGCACAGCAAATGGCACTTTGACAAGAGCCTGCGCATGCGCCCTTAGACCTGGGGGGGTTCACACAATGGGGCATCCCTTTTAGATTCCAGGGCCTAACACCCTGGGTTTTGTTCCACTTTATTGTTCTCACAGCAGAGCATCCCCCAAATCGGGATGTCCCAGGGGTGCAGATGTAAGTAGTCCATTTACCCATGGTGGGGGGATCAGGTCCTAGCCGACCATCCCAAATAGACCAGGTTGCTAAAATGGCTCCTGGTGTAAACTAAGGGTGTATGTTTTCCCCCTGTTTCTAAGGGTCAGAAGGGGTTGCTTGAAGTGGACCAAAACCCATGATTTTAATTATCCTGGGTTTCAGACCTTGCCCCCGGCCACTCCCCCCGTTGTGTCAAACCCCCCCTTCCCTTGGTCCTATGAAGCATCCATGGCCTCTCAGCATGCACGTCAAAATCAGCTAAGGACGGAGTCTAGTTGAGAGGAGGCGAGTGCGGCCGTATCACCGCTACCCTCTAACAGAGTGCATGCCAGCATCGGCCATTTACAAATGCCTGGAGCACCCTGCTGAAGGTATAGCCGACACCGGCCACAGCTCGCACATACTACGCTGGACTCCATAGCCGCTTTTGGTTCACTTTAAAGCAGATCTAAACCCTCTGGCAACTCCATGTTAGTTTCACAACAATCTCTAGGGTTTCATACATCAGGCATCTGAAACCAGGATACCCCACAAGCTTCAGAAAGCCTGAAAACAGGTTTAAAGTCCCAACAGATCTTAGACCAGGAGGCTGGCTATTCATCAGACCTAAAGTGTT
The DNA here is from genome assembly GCA_027917425.1 of Gastrophryne carolinensis. Lineage (NCBI taxonomy): Eukaryota > Metazoa > Chordata > Amphibia > Anura > Microhylidae > Gastrophryne > Gastrophryne carolinensis. Next base: position 224,887,987 of record CM051235.1, read on the forward strand.
ATATGATCTGAGCCTACATCAGACAGGATTGATGGTGGGTCAGGATCGCAACTCACCATCAATCACAGGTGCACTGCCAAGCCCTCCTCATTCACTGCAATAGTGGCAGTGGGTTGAGGCCTGACACACCTCCTATACTGTAGTGAATAGAGGAAGCGTGGTCACATTTCTGTGACTGATGGCAGGGGCATTGCCCAGAACAGAAGTGGCGATAAATGAAGTTTGAGGCTCGGGATCACAGAGGCTCAGATCCAGCGATCAGGTGATTCCAGCATTGCAGATAATTCTTTCGAGGCAACACAGACACATCTGAATGCAACCTGGAAGCAGTAGATACTTACAGCCTTTTTGGGGGCAAACCAGATTGGTTGCCACCAGCAAAAGAAAGTACTAAAGCCACTAAAAGGGGCATCCCAAATTGGAAGGCCTGGATGAGGCAGTTTGTGGGCCTAAAGAAAATAATTCCCAGGAGCTTATAAGCATCCTCTGGGTGATTACGCACCCGCAAACTCGCACTTGTAGGGCCTCTCGGGCTCGTAGTGGGTGCGTCGGTGGGCGGCCAGTTTGGTGGGGGTGGGAAATGCCTCTCCACAGGCCTCGCAGCGGAACAGGTTCTCTTGCTCGTGGGCCTTGAGGTGCGCCTTGAGGTTGTAGATGGTGGTGAAGCTCTTGGTGCAGCCGGGCACCTCGCAGGGGTAGGGGCGCCGCTTGTCATGGGACTGCAGGTGGCGGCGCAGCTTGTACAGGGTGGTGAAGGACCAGGCACAGTCATCCACATGACACTTGAAGGGCCGCTGTTCCTCAGCATGGCTCAGCAGGTGCAGCTTGAGCTGTTGCTTGCGGTTGAAGGCTTTGGAGCATCCGGGCTCCGGGCAGTGGAACACCAGCAGCACCCCCTTGCGGGCCAGGTCCAGTGCCTCGCCCAGGTTCACCTGCAGCTCTCCAAGGTCCTCCACCAGGAAGCCGGCCACCTGCTCGTCCTTCAGCACCATGTCCACATCCTCCAGCGAGGCCGGGAACCCGCCCGAGGCCGCCCCTTCACTGCTGCCTTCCGCAGCCCAGCTCTGCTGAGGGGTGGCCGGCGCGCTGCTACTCCCAGTCCGGGGCTGCGGCCTAGTCCCGCCTCCCTCACAGTTCTCCAGGCTCAGCAGGCCGTTCTCCAGCCTCACAGTCACGTAGCCAGGCAGCCCCATCTCCTGCGGCCGGCTGACCACCATGTACACCGGCCGCACCTCCTCGTCACCTTCTCCCGAGCCGCCATCTTGCTGCTGCCCCGCCGTCGGCCCCTGGATTTCCATCTTGGTATCCCTGTAGCATCAAGTGCGAGCGCGGAGGGAGACGGAATGTCGCACGACGACCGCAGTATCCTCTCAAAACTCTTGCTGCGTAACCCTCCGCCAGCTCAGGAGTTACCTGGCAACAGAGCCCGGGACTATTTCCCACCTTCAACTTCGCTCTCACAAGGCTCTAGCGATGGTCTTGGCAACTCAAACGAACTTATTAATATTAATCTGCGACACTGTTTTATTATTAAACAGTTATTACATTATTTTGTTTAATACGCTATTTATTTACTTTTAAATGTTTTTTTTTTTTCAATACAATTTGTTTTATTATTTAAATCTATTAAAATAGAGCCAATGATTGAAAATTGGTAAGCAGTCCTGTTGCCCTACAAGGAATTTATTTTTTTCAAGATTAGATAAAGCAAGGTAGGAGTAAGATGACCCAACCAAGGAGACGCCAAAAGTCCCAACCAACTAAGCATCAGATATCCCAGGTATCATACGTCCCAACTAAGCATCAGATGTCCCAGGCATCATACGTCCCAACTAAGCATCAGATGTCCCAGGCATCATACGTCCCAACTAAGCATCAGATGTCCCAGGCATCATACGTCCCAACTAAGCATCAGATGTCCCAGGCATCATACGTCCCAACTAAGCATCAGATGTCCCAGGCATCATACGTCCCAACTAAGCATCAGATGTCCCAGGCATCATACGTCCCAACTAAGCATCAGATGTCCCAGGCATCATACGTCCCAACTAAGCATCAGATGTCCCAGGCATCATACGTCCCAACTAAGCGTCAGATGTCCCAGGCATCATACGTCCCAACTAAGCGTCAGATGTCCCAGACATCATACGTCCCAACTAAGCGTCAGATGTCCCAGACATCATACGTCCCAACTAAGCGTCAGATGTCCCAGACATCATACGTCCCAACTAAGCGTCAGATGTCCCAGGCATCATACGTCCCAACTAAGCATCAGATGTCCCAGGCATCATACGTCCCAACTAAGCATCAGATGTCCCAGGCATCATACGTCCCAACTAAGCATCAGATGTCCCAGGCATCATACGTCCCAACTAAGCATCAGATGTCCCAGGCATCATACATCCCAACTAAGCATCAGATCTCCCAGGCATCATACGTCCCAACTAAATGTCAGATGTCGCAGACTTTGTACGTTCCAGATAAGCTTTGGATGTCCCAGGCATCATACGTCCCAACTAAGCATCAGATGTCCCAGGCATCATACATCACAACTAAGCGTCAGATGTCCCAGGCATCATACGCCCCAACTAAATGTCAGATGTCGCAGACTTTGGACGTTCCAGATAAGCTTCGGATGTCCCAGGCATCATACGTCCCAACTAAGCGTCAGATGTCCAGGCATCATACATCCCAACTAAGCGTCAGATGTCCCAGACATCATACATCCCAACTAAACATAAGATGTCCTAAACAGACAGATGACTCAGCCAGGAAGGCATCATATGTCCCAACTGAGCGTCAGATGTCCCAACCAGGATGGGGTCAGATGTCCTAACTAAGGGGAGTCAGGCGCCACAACCAGCCTGGTATCAGATTTGCTAAATAGGCGTCAAGATGTCCTAGCCAGTGGAGCATCAGATTTCCTAACCAGGGGGGGGCGTCAGATGTTCCACATGGGTGTCAGATGTCTAAAGCAACGGGTGTCAGGTGTCCCAACCAGCAGGGTGCCAGATATCTCAATGAGCCAGGGTTCAGATATTCCAAACAGGCATCATTTGTCCCAGCCAGGGGGGAGGAGGCATCAGAACGCAAATTCCATTATATGTGCCAACCATGAAGGTGTCAGAAGTGCCAACGAGGGGTGAGTCAGATATGCCATCCATGAGAGCATCAGTTGTCCTAACCAGATATGCCAACCATGTGGGTTTCAGATTTCCCAACCAGGGGAGCATCAAATATCCCAAGCAGAGGGGCATCAGATATCCAGACCAACGAATCATCATATGTCCCAAACCAGCAGGGAGTCAGATGTCCCAAACAGCAGGACATCAAATATCCCAAATTGGGGTCCCAACCAAGGAGGAGTCTTATGTGTCAACCAGAGGTACGTCAGATCTCCCAACTAATGTACTTACTAGCTTCACCCCCTCACTAGAAGGAGTAAGATGAAAGTTGTCCTTTAAAGCAGAACAAACCTTTTTTGTGCCCCCCATGTCCCCAACCCATACTTCTACCACTGAAGCCATGCCCTCTGGCACTTTTGAGATCGCCAGTTGGCTGATCTCAAGAGTGTTGGGTTACATTCGTCAGTGGGCTGGCTGTATCCCTAGCTTTCTGAGTACTGACACCCCTCCCCCACCAGCCATCTGAATGAGGCCATCGGTGAAAAGTGTCACAGGCAAAGTTGAGTTTACTGGTGACCCCAGGGGTTTCCCACAGCAGGGCATCCCAATTACAGGTTCCACAGGGGCAGACTAGAGGCTGGCCTTGGAGTCTTTAAGATTTCAGGGACACTCTGCAAAGGTTTTGTGTCACTTTATTAGCAACAGAGCTCATCACTGTAAACATTGACCACTGCTGCCTTATCTTAAACATTTTCTCAGTTTGTCCTAATAGTTATTGGAAACCTAAAAAAAAATCCAGTAAATCTTAAACCGGACCTTCGCCCTGAATAAGAGTCTATCTTGTATGTTTCTGCCATCCTGTACATACAGATTGCTCACGTTAAAAATCATCCTCTACACCTAGTGCATATTCTGAGCCTTTAAACATCCAAGATGGCAGCTTATGGAGCATCAGGCAGCCTGCAGACTGATCTGTATTCTGGGATTGCTGTCCTTTTCCTGACCCCAGCCCTGCTCTGTCTGTGAATAGCAGAGATATAACCCACCTCCCTGTACTTCCACCCCTCTCCTTTCATCAGTGTGTGTGATGCTTCTGAGGCAAGATGGTGGCGCCCATATCCTAGAGTCCTGAACAGAGTTGCAGCCCAGTGGAGGAAAGAATAAAAAGTAAGCAACAAAAAATGTAAAATATATTCATTTTAGTTGCTGGGAAATAGTTTTTTAAGGGTTTGGGCTTTTCATTAAATGAGGCTGAAGATCCGGTTTAAGCACACAGGCTTGATCCCTGGTAGTCCTAAGGGCTGCAGCAGACTTTAAGCAATCACCCCCAAAGCTGCCCACACACCCCCACCAGGCACACATATGCTCTGCAGCAGAATTTATTTCAGTGCTCCCTGGCGTGCCCCCTGTGAAAGTTGTGAATTTTACTCATCATTACACATCATTGGCTGGGAAGCACAATATCAACACTGAAACTGATGTGTAAACCGGACCATCTCCGCTTGCAGGACTTCAGGGAATCAAATCTGCACATGGGGAACAAAGTTTTCTTACTGGAAATGTAATTTGCTTTTGCCTTTATTGCTGAAAAATGCATGAAGCGCATTACCTGTCTTAAAAATAGTTTATGCCTCCCCCACGCACCATTATTAGTTTGTATAAATAAGGGAGAGTGGCTGAGCACTGTGATGCAAGTACGCTGTGTGCTTAGCATCAGCACAAATTATCAGTGCATTTATCTAGACCGTGCTATTGCAGTGCCTTAGTAATGCAGATTAGGGCCCCCCCCAAGGCTACCAGCTGGCACACCAGCCATAGGGGCTGGATCCCCACGCCTCAGAGACTGAGTGGTGGCATCCAGCCTAGAGCTTGATTAGAGGGATAGAAGGAGAAGAACTTCCTCAGCTTGTTGTTTTCGGAGGCAAAAAGATCCACCTCTGGAGTTCCCCTCAGGATACAAATCTGATCGAATACCTCCTGGTTCAGTGACCATTCTACTTCTGATAGCGGAGAGCGACTCAAAAAATCTGCCACCTGATGTTGGCAACCTTTCAGGTGGATGGCTGATGGAATAAAAGACTTAGTTCTGCCCAGATCAGAATTCTTTTCGCTACTTGTTGCAGGAAGGATGGATGACCTTGTCCCTCCCTGACAATTCAGATATGCCATTGTCTGTTCTGATTTGTACTTGATGACCCGTCAGGTGGGGAGATGCCTCCTTCACAGTTATCAATTCTCTGAGATTCAATGAGGATAGGCTCAGACTTATGGACCATTCCCTTGAGCGGTCAAGGATCCGCAATGGGCACCACAACACCATGAAGAGACATCCATGTCCTTAGGGTCCGACCAGGATAGGCCACTGACAAACCTGTGCTTGCCTTGCCACCAACTCAGAGATTCCTTCACTAAATCCTGAGACCTGTCTCAAGACCCACAAAGCTTGACGAACCGAAATCGACCGTCTGGAACAGCTTCCTGAAGCATCATTATCTTCAACTGAGGCAGAAAAATTTTTCTGAGGGATCGTATTAATCTCGAACCTCATGACCTGTGACGGGACTGGACTTCTGGTAATTCAGGATCCAACCCAATCATAGCAAAAAATCCCTTGTCAGAGAGGAGGTTGTGTAGATATGTTATGATCCCAAATCCTTTCTGCCTTAGTGCAGCTAGAGGTTGCGCCAGAAAATTCTCTGAGCCGACACCCAACCCTAAGGGTAGGCATACAAATTGGGAGTTTTTGGTCCCTTAACTTTACTGCAAATCCCCAAAAGGCTTAAGCTGCTGAAGGCAATAATTGAGATTCCTGGCAATGCAAGTAGAGGCTAGAATCAGTTTGAGAGTACAAGATTCAGCCTGCGATGCTTTCTTCAAGAGAGAATTTATCTTCTTGTCTAAAGGATCTTTGAAGATACCAAAGTCCTCAAAGGCTTAATCCACCACACTAGAGACCTTAGAAAAAAAGGGCACTTATCCCTAATGTGAGTCTTCCTCAATGAACTGATAATGTTTAGGAGCCCCTGGTCTATAAACCTTAACTGGATCCTTCCGCTCATTAAGGATAGCCTCCCTGAGTTATGAATGGGGAAAGTCATAGGGGAATCAGGAACAAAATTGAGATAGAACCCATCATGTTTAGACTTAGGGGTTTACCGCCTATCCTTGATACCTATAAGAAAGAGGAACCATATGCAGGAGAGATGGTAAATCCTCTGGAGTAAAAAGGAATTTCACTGATAAACTGAATCAGAACGAGGGCCCTCGTCAGAGCTCTCACCAGCTCAGAAAGGGGGGTATCATCCTATCCATCATGCTGGGCTCCTTAATCACAACCTTATCGGTAAAGGGCCTGCTAAGACGCTTCCTATAGGGATCTAGTAGCTTGATTTCACACATCGGGCATCTCCTAATTATATCCTTAGACTTGGAGCCAGTTTTAGTCTTGGACACTTCCTCAGAGGGCTTGGTCTAAAATACAAGAGGAGTAGGCCGTAAGGATCCTATATAACCCTCCAAACACAATTCAAAGTAGCCCTTAAAAGTGCAAGAGCATGGCCAAAAAAATACCATTTTGTGAATACTCACCTGTAAAATGGGTATTATAAGTATGCCACACACCCCGCTTCAAAACATTCATTACATGTGGGTATACGGACCTGTAGAGAGGATAACAAAAAAAAAAAGGAAGGTACCTACCGACCCATAAATACCTGGGACCTCCCACTCATTCCCCAGTATAAAGATAGAAGTAAGATCAAGGGACCAGGAAAGCCAAATAAAACTAACAAAGGTTCACCATATAAAGGATCCAGAATACAAAAGGGCAGTGTGAAGCGGGGTGTGTGACATACTTATAATACCCATTTTACAGGTGAGTATTCACAAAATGGTATTATTCTAAGTATGTCACACACCCCGCTTCAAGACATTCATTACATGTGGGACATCCAATAGCAGTGTCCATAAAGGGTGGGGATCCAAAAAACAAGGCAACAAGGCACAAACTTAAACCACTGCAGCTTGCAAAACTTTGCGGCCCAAAACAGCATCTGCTGAGGCCGAACATCAACCTTGTAAAACTTGGAAAAAGTGTGAACCGCAGACCAAGTAGCAGCCTTACAAACCTGCTCAACAGAGGCCTGGTGCTGGAAAGCCCAGGACGCCCCAACAGCACGAGTAGAATGAGCAATAACACGAAAAGGGGGAATCTTCCCCTTAGCAGAATAGGCTCCAACAATGGCCTGGCGAATCCATTTACTAATGGAAGACTTGGCAGGAGCCAAACCTTTCCTAGGCCCAGAGGGAACCACAAAAAGGGCGTCAGTCCTAGGGAAAGGGGAAGTAGCCACCAAATAGTACTTCACACAGCGAAACACATCCAAAGAATGCAAAACCCTCTCCTTGTCATTGCTAGACTTAGGACACAAGGAGTGTAGAACAATGTCCTGATTAAGATGAAAAGCAGAGACCACCTTAGGAAGGAAATCTGGCTTGAAGCAGAAAAATACCATTTTGTGAATACTCCCCTGTAAAATGGGTATTGTAACTATGTCACACACCCCGCTTCAAGAAATTCATAACGTGTGGGTAATACTGACCTGTAGAGGGCGATATGCAGAGATGCCAGGAAAAAAGAGCCCCTCCCGGTCCATAAATACCTGGGACCTCCCACTCATTACCCAGTATAAGAACAGCAGTAAGGTAAGGGACCAGGAAGAGCCCAACACAAAGCATAACCACGCAAAGTTCACCATATAAAGGATCCAGAATACAAAAGGGCAGTGTGAAGCGGGGTGTGTGACATACTTACAATACCCATTTTACAGGGGAGTATTCACAAAATGGTATTATTCTAAGTATGTCACACACCCTGCTTCAAGAAATTCATAACGTGTGGGACATCCAACAGCAGTGAGGGCGGGGATCCAAAACAAGGCACAACTTAAACCACTGCAGCTTTCAGAACTTTGCGGCCAAACACAGCATCCGCTGAGGCCCGAACATCAACCTTGTAAAACTTGGAAAAAGTGTGAACAGAAGACCAAGTAGCAGCCTTACAAACTTGCTCAACAGAGGCCTGGTGCTGAAAAGCCCAGGACGCCCCAACCGCACGAGTAGAATGAGCAGTAACACGAAAAGGGGGTACCTTCCCTTTGGCAGAATAGGCCCCAACTATGGTCTGACGGATCCATTTACTAATGGAAGACTTGGCAGGCGCCAAGCCTTTTCGGGGCCCGGAGGGCACCACAAAAAAGGCATCCGTCTTACGAAAGGAAGACGTTACCTCCAAATAATACTTCACAATACGAACCACATCCAAAGAATGCAGGGCCCTCTCCTTGTCATTGCTGGGATTAGGACACAGAGAGGGTAGAACAATGTCTTGGTTTAGGTGAAAGGCAGAAACAACCTTAGGAAGAAAATCGGACTTGAAACAAAAAACCACCTTGTCCTGATGCCCCTCAAAGTTCGGGGCTTGAAAGGACAAAGCCGCCAACTCAGAGATACGCCTAACTGAAGTGATGGCTACCAAAAAGGCCACCTTCTGCATAAATGAAGACAAGGCAATATCATTCAAGGGCTCAAAAGGAGAAAGAGCAGAAAGAACCAAATTCAAATCCCAAACAGGGAGCAAAGGTTTTCTAGGAGGCCGCACGTGCGTGACTCCCTGGAAAAAAGTCTTAACCAAAGGATGTAAGGCAAATGACCTTTGAAAGAACACCGCCAGGGCAGAAACCTGCCCCTTCAGAGTACTAAGCTGGAGCCCCAGGTCCAGACTATGTTGAAGAAACTCCAGGATTCTGGAGATGGAAAATTCCCTACAAGGCAACGCCCTGATCTCACACCAATCAATATAAGACCTCCAAGTCCTATAGTAGATATTAGAGGAAAACCGCTTCCTAGCACTAATGAGAGTTCGAATCACAGCATCGGAAAGACCTTCCTCCTTCAAGATGGAGGTTTCAGCAGCCACGCTGTCAAAGCCAGCGTTGGTAAATTGGGATAACGTAGTTGACCCTGGGTGAGCAGATCCAGCAGCAGGGGCAGAACAAACTGATCCTCTGCTAACCTTACCACATCTGCGAACCAAACCTGTCTTGGCCACCTTGGAGCCACCAGAATTGCTGACGCACCCTCCAGGGCCAGCTTGCGCACCACTCTGTCCACCAAGGGAAACGGAGGGAACAGATACAGAAACCCCAGATCCCTCCAGTTCAGAGACATGGCATCCACTGCCAGAGCCAGTGGATCCCGTGAGAGAGACACAAATGTCGGAAGTTTGTGACGAGAGGCAAAGAGGTCCACCACCGGGGACCCCCACCTGAGACAAATCAAGCAAAACACTTTGGGGCTGAGAGACCATTCCCCCCGGCGAGCTGAGAACCTGCTCAGAGAGTCCGCCTCCGTGTTCTCCGCTCCCGGAATGTAAACTGCTGAAATGCATGGGACGTGGGTCTCCGCCCAGGCCAGAATGAAAGACACTTCCTTGAGGGCACTCCTGCTGCGAGTCCCTCCCTGGTGATTGATGTAGGCGACCGCCGTCCGATTGTCCGACCGGACTTGAACCGGCAATCCTTGCAACTGATGAGTCAAGCGAAGCAGAACCATCCTGATGGCCCTCAATTCCAGAACATTGATGGACTCGTGAGCCTCCTGAGGCCCCCACAGTCCCTGAAACTGACGATCCTTCCAGAACCCCCCCCCATCCTGATAGACTGGCATCCGTGGTGACCGTCTCCCAACAAGGGGCCAGAAAGGATCTGCCCCTCGACAGATTGATTGGATCCAGCCACCACTGAAGGGAGCACCGAACTCGGGGGGTCATCAGGAAGGACTGATCCAACGACAGTGGCGACCCGTCCCAGGCCGCCAACAGATGGAGCTGGAGTGTCCTTGTGTGGAACTGAGCAAAGGGAACCGCTTCGAAGGAGGCTACCATCAATCCCACCAGCCTCATCCCCAGTCTGATGGCCGGACGAGGGATAAACAGGAGGAGTCGAACCAACTCCTGAATCAAGAGAACCTTGGACTGAGGAAGAAACACCCTGGCCTGGGAAGTATCCAGGGACATTCCCAGAAAAGACACTAACCTGGACGGAGAAAGGGAGGACTTGGGGTAGTTGATCACCCACCCGAATCTCTCCAGAGTGGACACCACAGTTCTGGTGTCCAATACCGCTTGGCTGAAGGAAGATGCCATAATGAGAAGGTCGTCCAGATAAGGGACAATGCGATTACCCTGGGCTCTGAGGAGAGCCATCACCCCGGCCAGCACCTTGGGGAAAACCCTTGGAGCCGAGGTAAGACCGAAAGGAAGTGCCACAAACTGAAAATGCCGATCCTCCACCACGAACCTGAGAAGTCTCTGGTGCGCTGGAAAAATCGGCACGTGCAGATAGGCGTCCTTGATGTCTACAGACGTCAGAAAGTCCCCCTGCCGAAGAGAATGGATAGCTGAACGCAGCGTTTCCATGCGAAATTTCCGTGGACGGACGGACGGACGAACCTGTTGAGGATCTTTAGATCCAGAATGGGTCGAACCGAGCCGTCCTTCTTGGGCACCGTGAACAGATTGGAATAAAAGCCCCGACCCCTGTCTGAGGGGGGCACTGGGAAAATAACTGCCATATCCAACAGACTCTTTACTGCCGCCTGGAGCTCCTGCGCGGCCAGAAGGTCCGAAGGCACCCGAGACCTGAGGAATCTGGGAGGGGGCCGGAGCTTGAACTCCAGCTTGTAGCCGGAAGTCACCACTTTACCGGATCCATCTGTCCGAGACCTCCCGGTCCCAGACCTGGGACAAGTGTTGCAGCCGTCCCCCCACCCACATGGGTGAGGGCGCCCCTCATTGCTGAGCTGGCTTGGCAGCGGGTTTGGGCTTAGAGCCCCAGCTGTATCCTGGGCGGGCACGTCCTCTACCGCTGTTCCAGGAATCTCCTCTGGCTGCGGGGAAAACAATTCCTCTGCCAGCTCTAGCCCCACGAAAGGAAGGAGCAAAGGAACCCGCCCCCCAAAAAAGGGACAACGCTGTTTTTTGCGTTGAGGTAACTTACCACCCTTGGCAACTGAATCCAACTTCTCACCAAAGAGCCGTAATCCCACAAAGGGAAGAGCGGTCAGCGACTTTTTAGACACAAAATCAGCCGCCCACTGGCGCAACCAAACCGAACGCAGAATAGTCACCAATAGAGCCGACGTTCTGCCACACATCAGTGTGTCATCCAAGGCGGCTAGTACAAATGACAAAAACAATTCACACCTTTTAAGGCCAAGGAACTCGTCACTATCCGGATCTAACCCGGAAGAAGTCAACAGGTCCCTGACCACCGGCCTGGTAGCCACCACCAGCAGCGCTGAAGCACAAACCGGCCTCATGGCTGACCAAACACTGGCAAAACCATGACAAGCCATTTGGTCAATGCGTTTATCCTCACCATCTTTAAGCGTGGAGCAATCAGGAGAATTTAAAACAGTAGTGTTGGATAAACCCAGAATCTGTGCATCCACCTCGGGAGGGGACGCCCAACGCTTAACCGTATCCAAGGGAAAGGGATATTTTTTGTCCCAACCTTGAGGGACACCTGGGAGCCAGGCAGGCCTCTCCCATTCCTTAGCAATAATCCCATCAAAATGCTTTTGGTTAGGAAATTCCAAGCGCGGCCTGGATTCTTCGAAAAATTCCCCCTTTTGCTGTGGAACCGCCTCAGGAGGAGAAATAGCCAAAACCTCAAACATCTGAGCCAGAACATTAGGAGTATCCGAAGACCTCCCCAATCCCTGCTCAGTATCAGCACCCACAAACTGCTGATCGTCTGAATTATCTGATTCTTCATATACCTCCCTTTCCTCAAGTTGGGAGTAATCAGACCAGTCCAGATTATCAAGATCATCCAAGTCGGCCGCCGGTGAAGACGGCGACAAGTGCTTTCTCTTAGCCGGAGCCTTTCTGGTGACCGTGCTGGAGAATAATTTTTCAAGATTGGCCAGTCGGGCACACATCTCCGATTGCAACTGCCCGCCCATGACAACATCAGACTGGGCACGGATCAAACTGGGAGGGGGGGGGGGGCGGGGAGAGACCGGCGGCGCTGAACCAGACGCCTGGGGTCCGGACTGCCGCGTAATAGTCTGCTGTGCACATGGTATACACAGAAATACATCATCGCCAGTAAGGGATGCCCCACACCCCATACACTTCCGGGATTGCCCCAAGGGGAGCCCGAGCCCGGTATCCGGGGACGCCTCCATAAGGTGAACTTATAGTTGGTTGCAATGACCGAGGGAATTACGCATATAAGCAACCCGGGATGCCCCTTTAATGTCCCAAGTGGGAGGATTTGCAATAAGCCAATTAAGAACCCAGGGACCCTAGGACCGGGAGAAACCCCCTAACACCACTGTAGGTTATATCTGAAAGACATAATAAAAAAGGCTAATAAGAAAAGCGGCCCCGCCCCCAAGAGTGAAAGCGTGAGGGGAGAAGCTCCCCTCCGCCATGACAATGCAAAAAGGCCGGCACCGCAGCCATGTGCGGCCACGGCGCCAGTCTCAGAAGAGAGAAGGAGGAGAGCGGGCCGTGGCTTTGACCCTGACGCCCGGCGCCGCCCCTTTTACCTCAGGGAGAAAGGCTGCATAAAAATGGCGGCCACAGCGCCGTTTTGACAGAGAAATACACGCTGTTATGAAGTAATAAAATAAGTTAATGTTTTAATGTATTAATTTATTAAATTATCCTCCCAATAGTTAAGAATTAATGATTACAAAATTTGGACCTAGCACCGAATAAGGGGCCCTGCTCCTACCCTCCGCTATCCCGCTAGAAAGAGAGGGGCATTACCCAAAGGGGGGGGACCACCCAAAGTGTAAGGCCAAGGGACGGGGCATCCCAAACCGGGGTCACCATCCCGGATGACCGCCTACCCTCTTATACAGGGTCTCAAGGGAGAGCATTTGCTCTTAAGCACCAAGGGTGCTTTTCTACCCTCACCCGGACCGTCAGCCTAGGCTGGGAGGCATGAGCTAACAGAAAAAAAAAAAAAGATCCAGGCGGAAATAGATAACTAAAGGGCCGGAAGTCATCCCGGCTACCTGAAATCCCCCTGTGCAAGGAGAAGACCACATCTTCTGACTTGCTCGCCGACTGCAGAGGTGAAGACTGGGTAATGAGTGGGAGGTCCCAGGTATTTATGGACCGGGAGGGGCTCTTTTTTCCTGGCATCTCTGCATATCGCCCTCTACAGGTCAGTATTACCCACACGTTATGAATTTCTTGAAGCGGGGTGTGTGACATACTTAGAATACAACCTTGTCCCGATGCCTCTCAAAGTAAGGAGCCTTAATGGACAAGGCTGCCAACTCCGATACACGTCGAACGGAAGTGATGGCAACCAGAAAAACAACCTTCTGAGTAAGAGTAGAAAGAGCAATATCCTGCAAAGGTTCAAAAGGAGGACCCTGCAAGGCAGAAAGAACCAAATTCAAATCCCAAACTGGGAGCAAAGGCTTCCTAGGAAGCCGCACATGCGTAACCCCCTGGAAAAAGGTCTTAACCAGAGGATGAAGAGTAAGACTTTTGAAAGAAAAACCGCCAGGGCAGAAACCTGCCCCTTCAGCGTACTAAGCTGCAAACCTTGGTCCAGACCATGTTGCAGAAATTCCAAGACCCTAGGGATAGAAAATGCCCTGCAAGGCAAGGCCCTGACCTTACACCAATCAATATAGGACCTCCAAGTCCTATAATAGATGGCAGAGGAAGACTGCTTTCTAGCCCTAGCCAGAGTCTGAATGACAGCATCAGAAAGACCTTCCTCCCTCAAGATGGAGGTTTCAGCTATCACGCCGTCAAAGCCAGCGTTGGTAAATTGGGGTAGAACAGTGGACCCTGAGTGAGCAGTTCCGGCAGAAGGGGCCGGTCTAACTGATCCTCTGACAACCTTACCACGTCTGCGAACCAAACCTGTCTTGGCCACCTTGGAGCCACCAGGATTGCTGACGCGCCCTCTAGGGCCAGCTTGCGCACCACTCTGCCCACCATGGGAGACGGAGGGAACAGGTACAGAAACCCCAGATCCCTCCAGTTCAGAGACATGGCGTCCACTGCCAGAGCCAGCGGATCCCGCGAGAGAGACACAAATGCCGGAAGCTTGTGACGAGAGGCAAAGAGGTCCACCTCCGGAGTCCCTCACCGGTGGCAAAGCGACCGAAACACCTTGTGGCTGAGCGACCATCCCCCAGCGAGATGACCCCCTGCTCAGGGAGTCCTCCTCCGTGTTCTCCACTCCCAGAATGTACACCGCCGAGATGCATGGGACATTGCTCTCTGCCCAAGCAAGGATCAAGGACACTTCCCTGAGGGCACTCCTGCTGCGAGTCCCTCCCTGGTGATTGTTGTAGGCGACCGCCGTCCAATTGTCCGACCGAACTTGAACCGGTAGGCCCCGTAACTGATGAGTCAAGTGAGCCAGAACCAACCTGATGGCTCTCAGCTCCAGAACATTGATGGGATCGTGAGCCTCTTGAGGCCCCCCACAGCCCCTGAAACTGAAGATCCTTCCAAAATCCCTCCCAACCTGACAGGCTGGCATTCATGGTGACCGTCTCCCAACGAGGGGTCAGAAAGGACCTGCCCCTCGTCAGATTGCTCGGTTTCAGCCACAACGCCGCACCCGGGGGGGACATCAGAAAGGACTGATCCAATGACAGCGGGGACCCGTCCCAGGCCGCCAAGGGATGGAGCTGGAGCGCCCTTGTGTGAAACTGGGCAAAGGGAACCGCCTCGAACAACGCCACCATCAACCCCACCAGTCGCATCCCTAGCCGGATGGACAGACGAGGGATGGATCGGAGACGCTGAGTCAATTCCTGAATCAGAAGAACCTTGGCTCGGGGGAGAAACACCCTGGCCTGAGACGTATCCAGAGACATTCCCAGGAACTCCACCACCCTGGAGGGAGTGAGGCAGGACTTGGGATAGTTGATCACCCAACCGAAACTCTCCAGAGTAGACACCACGTTCCCGGTATCCAGCTGCGCCTGACTGAGGGAAGACGCCATGATGAGAAGATCGTCCAGGTAGGGCACGATGCGGATACCCTTGGCTGTGAGGATGGCCATCACTCCTGCCAACACCTTGGTAAAAACCCTTGGAGCCGAGGTAAGGCCAAACGGAAGAGCCACAAACTGAAAATGTCGATTGTCCACGACAAACCTGAGGAATCTCTGGTGTGCCAGAAATATTGGAATATGCAGGTAAGCATCCTTGATGTCTATGGACGTCATGAAGTCCCCCTGACGAAGTGAATGGATGGCAGAGCGCAGAGTTTCCATACGGAACTTCCGGGGACGGACGGACGAACCTGTTGAGCAACTTCAGATCCAGAATGGGACGAACGGAACCATCCTTCTTGGGCACCGTGAACAAATTAGAATAGAAGCCCAGGCCCCGGTCTGAGGGAGGCACCGGACAGATGACTGCCACGTCCAAGAGGCTTGCTACTGCCGCCCGAAGCCCCTGGGCGGCCAGAGGATCTGACGGCACCCGAGACCTGAAGAATCTGGGAGGGGGCCAGAACTCGAACTCCAGCTTGTAACCTGAAGACACCACTTCCTGAATCCACCTGTCCGAGACCTCTTGGACCCAGACCTGGGAGAAGAGTTGCAGCCGTCCCCCCACCCGCCAGGGTGAGGGGGCGCCCCCTCATTGCTGAACCGGCTTGGCAGCGGCTCTAGGCTTGGAGCCCCAACTGTGTCCTGGACGGGCCCGACCCCTATCCTAGGCCAGGAATCACCTCTGGACGAAGGGAAGGCCGAACCACTGCCAACTCTAGCACCACGAAAGGACTGAGAGAAGGAAGCCGCCCCCCGAAAGGGGCGACACTGCTTCTTACGCTAAGGTAACTTACCTCCCTTTGCCACCGAATCCAATTTTTCTCCAAAGAGCCACAACCCCACAAAGGGAAGGGCCGAGAGCAACTTTTTGGACACAAAATCAGCCGCCCACTGGCGTAACCAAACCGACCGGCGGATAGCCACAAGCAGGGCCGCAGCTCTGCTACACATCACCAATGTGTCATCCAGGGCGGACAGCACAATGGACAAAAATAACTCACAGCGCTTAAGGTCGGTAAACTCCTCACTAGCTGGGTCAAGTCCGGAAGAAGTCAACAATCCTCTGACAACCGACCTGGCAGCTACCAATACAAGCATGGAAGCACAAACCGGCCGCAAGGCCGATCCAACACTGGCAAAACCATGACAAGCCATCTGGTCAATGCGTTTATCCTCACCATCGAGAGTAGTGCACTCCGGAGAATGGAGGACTGAGGAACTGGACAACCCCAAAACAGGAGCACCCACCTCGGGGGGGGAGACGACCAGTGCTTCACCGCGTCCGCCGGAAAGGGATATTTCTTGTCCCAACCCAGTGGGACACCCGGAAGCCGCGTCAGCCTCTCCCATTCCTTGAGAATGATACCATCAAAATGCTTTTGATAAGGAAATTCCAAGCGCGGCTTGGTCACTTCAAAGAACTCCCCCTTCAGCAGAGGAGCCGCCTCGGGGGGTGAAATAGCCAGGACCTCAAACATATGAGCCAGGACCTAGGAGGTATCCAAAGAATCCCCCTGGCCCTGCTCGGTATCAGCGCCCACAAACTGCTGATCAGAGTCATCAGACTCCTCATACAACTCCCCTTCCTCACGCGGGGAACAATCAGACCAATCCAGGGAGTCAAAATCCTCCCTATCAAAGGCCTGCGCAGCCGTATACAAATGTTTTCTCTTTGCCGTGGCCTTTTTTGCAACGGCACTGGAAAACAATTTCTCAAGATTGGCCAATCTGGCACACACCTCAGATTGCGACTCCCCGCCAATGACCACATCACACGTACGTGTCAAGCGAGGGGGAGACGGAGGAGACTGGCGGAGCAGAACCGGACGCCTGAGATCCGGTCTGCCGCGTAATAGACCGCTGCGCACAGGGTACACATAGAAATACATCATCCCCAAAAGGGATACCCCACACCCCAAACACAGCCTGGATTGCCCCAAGGGGGGCACAAGCCCAGTATCCAGGGAAGCCTCCATATGGTGATTTGGTGATTTTTTATATAATATATAACACATACACAATGCTCTTTTGGGAATTACGCAATAATGCAACCCGGGATGCCCCTTAAAGTCCAGAGTGGGAGGATTTTAAGCCAGCTAAAATGTAACCAGGGACCCTGGACCGGGAGAACCCCCCTTTAATATGATCTATGGTCCACCTGGAACACAAAAAAACAAGCACACGCTCAGACCATGCTAGAATGTATAAACGGTTAAAAACAGATGAATCTGATGGCCATCAGGCCACTCACCCGACCTTCAATACTGCACGCCAAGTGAAGACGTGCAGTGTGCAGTAGGAGGAGGGAGGGCGGGCCGGTGCAGTTCGCGCCCGGCCCATCCCGTCTCTCCCGGCCAGAAGACGGGACATGAAAATGCGCCCGCAGCACAGGGGCGGGCCGTAGGCACATGCGAGCACCCGCCCAGAGGAGAAACCCTCATGGACTCACCGCCGCCATTGCAGCACACAAATAAATGAGGGACCCGGCCCCCACCCCCCCTCTCTCTAAGGGTATCCAGGAGAGGGGGAATCCATGCCAGGGCATCCCAAACCGGGATCACCAACCCAGATAGCCGCCTACCCCTTGTTATGGGGTCTCACGGCTCCTAAGCACCAGGGGTGCCAACTACCTTTACCCGGACCAGCAGCCTAGGCTGGGAGGCAAGTAATTTAAATAAGGGGATCCGGGCGGGAATAGAAGGCCGGGAGTCATCCTGGCTACCTGCAAGGAGGAGACATCTTCTGACTTGCCGGCCACTGCAGAGATGAAAGACTGGAATGAGTGGGAGGTCCCAGGTATTTATGGGCCGGGAGGTTCCTTCCTTTTTGTTATCTCTGCAAGATCTACATCTTCCATCCTTTCCCATCTACAGGTCAGTATACCCACATGTAATGAATGTCTTGAAGCAGAGTGTGTGACATACTTAGAATAAAAAGACTTACCAGAGCTGCGCCCCTTCTTCCCAATGAAAGGTTGGAAGGATGTGATCTGCAGCAAAGTCTCCCATAGTAGATGACAGAGGAGCAGGCACTTGCAAGGATTTCCCCACCAGAACCGCCATTCTGAAGTCTGGTGTGGGGTGGAGGTGCCCCTTAATAAGCAAGGAGTTCCCTAATTGCTGAGACTTTCAACCCTCTAAAGTAAAATGGGAGGAAGGCCAGAAAGACACTTAAAATTAGCAGCGTACTTCCCCCTTAAAGCCAGGAACACGTGCATTAGCTGGATCCCTCAGCAGCTCCCAGCAATGACATCGAGCACCAACAGGTGGAATCGCCCCCAGCAACAGATCACTCCCATCCGGCTGAAAAAGCAGTAGAGGCGCATACATACCGCAGCCTGGCCTCTGGCAAGCTCCACAGACCCACACCAGCAAGTGGAAAACACAATGCAGTCCGCCCAGTTGTACATCCTGCCTGAACCTCACAAACCCTTGGTCTGGGGCTAGCACTGACCCCCCCCCCTTCTGCAGGCTACAAGTCGGGGATAGGGGAATCTGGCCTATCCCATGGTAAGCTGCCTCCTGAGCCAGGGAATAGGTCAACCCCATCAGACCCACAGCAACCCAGTCCTAAACCTGGTGGTTTGTTCTATAAAGAACTGGTGTCTGGATGAGCTAAAGCTTTCGTGTATTCAGATGGTCATGTGTTCCAACCTGGGGCAAAGCCTTAATATCTTAGTGGTATGGTGCCCCAACAATGTTGAGAAAAACTATTTTATTGTTCCATTAACCATTTTTCCAGCGCTAGGCATTGTCCTACTGTCTAGGTCCCTGGGGGGGTCCATTAGTTCTTTTGCCGTCACAAGCAATCAAAACTCCAATTCTGCCTGGATTTGGAAGGAACTACAAGGACTTTGAATTCAGCCAAGCTTTGATTGCTCCCCTCATAAAGGGAGAGGTATTTATATACCAGGATGTGGCTTCCCAGGGAATTTGACAACTTTTTGGCCATCATGGTAAAGTGATATTGTATAGCAGAACCACCATTACAGTTCCTATCATCCATAACAGCCAATAAGAAAATGGGTACTCCCTATAGGGGGCATCCCAATTGCCAAAGGCCCTCACATGCTGTAATACCTAGTAAGGCAAAAATCATTTCAGATCTCTTCCATCTAAGAAATTGAGCACCATGATGGGAGTGTATTTTGAGAAGTGAGGGGCATTGGATTTGCTGTGGCAAAAAGCTCTGGTATTGACAGCACTTCAGGATGCCTCAAACAGGGAGACCACTGCCTGTAAAGTCTTATAGGCTCAAAGGGGGTGGTTGCTCCTCTTCTCCTAAAGAGACCAAAACCCAGGATTTTGAATATCCTGTGTTTTGGTCCTTTCCCCAGTGGACCCTGCTGTGTGAACCCGATTGCCACAGCCAACTCACCTTCTCAGTCTCAAGGCACATCTAAGAGCAGCAGCTCTGACGGCCACATCCCTCTAACAATGCGCATGCCAGGCATTTGTGAATGATCGCGTGGGCACTCCCCGTTAGAGGCCGCAGCTCTTAGACACTCTGAGACCAGGATAAGTTGCTGTGGCGATCTGTGAGGGCTTCACACAGCGGTGCACACCTGATCGGGGCCCTATGGAAGCAAGTAGGTCTAGGAATAATAGAACTCATCCTAAATCTACTGTTAAACCAGGACAACAACTTCTCCTTTGTGCAAAACACAAATATAGCTGTGACAGCCTGCGTCATTGCATAGCCACACATAGGAGCAAGAACTTGTCTACAGCATGTCCCATGCCACACTCTAAAGACAAACCACTTAGAGAGATTTTACTGTACATTATGGCATGTGAACATATGTGGATAAACTACAATGATGCAGCTGCTAAATTCCTAATACCATAGTTCCCATCTGGCTCAACTTGGCCAGGGAACCATCTAGTTTGACCTCTGCGTTTGTGATCCTGTTTACCAAGCACTTTCACATGTAATAGGCAACAAAGCTAGTCACTTAAGAGTTTAAGTCTGATATACTGACATGCGCAGAGCATGGTCAGTTCATACTTTTTCTGTAAAAAATAAGGCAAAATGTGCCAGGCCAAGCTCAAGGCAAAATGCACATAGATCCTGGCAATGAGCCTTCTGTCATGGGAAAAGCCAGGCTCTTGAGGGCTATGGTAGTGGATGATAATCTTGTCACCCAGTTGACAGATGCTGTAAAAGGGTGACAAGACGTCATGTTCACAAAAACATGCAGTGCCAAGCTCATGGAATGAGAGCTGGCAAACTGGGACAATGGAAATATTTTCCCCAACTATGCCAAGTACAAAGGGAGGTGGAAAGCATCAGCATTTACAGCCCTATCAAATCAAAGTGGATTGGCTGACCAAACATACATAAATTTTACATGTTTTCTACTAGAAAGATGCATTGATGAATCAGCTTCCACTGAAGTCAAACCACCATTGATTCTGATGACCCAATATTCCCAAACCAGGATGAAAAACTGGTAAACCACAAGAAAAGTGAGTTTAAGTGTTTTATTTAGCTGCAACCTTCTGCACCTTGGGAATCAAATATTTTTTTCAGATGTAGCATTATCACCCTGTAAAATAAATAAAAAGTTAGGGAACTGCAGGGAAAATGCTTTGAAATAAAAACTGGTCTCAGTCCCATATCCGCAAGTCTCATCCAGCAAGTCCACAGATTTAAAGGCTCATCACAGACCAGCAACATTCTATTTGAAGTTGATTACTCACCTCATTCCCAACTCAAAGGGCATTCAGCTTCATAAACAGCTACACATCCTGGAATCACCTGCAGAACAAAAGCAATTAAGATCTCTAGTAAGGCATTAAAAACTCAAAATCTGGCAGCATAACTGGTTTCAGTCCCATATCCGCAAGTCTCATCCAGCAAGTCCACAGATTTAAGAGCTCATCACAAACCAGCTATATTCTACATAGTCACAATTACTCACCTCACTTTGCCGACTTTAAGGCTTAAGCCTGTTGGAACAAAAAGTGTTCGTGACAACGCACCAATTCTAAGAAGAAGAAATCAGGTTGTTTAGAAAGTCGAATCAGTGGAGACCAGCATATGCAAAAGATGGTTAAAGTGGATCAAAACCTGGGATTTGTCATGCTGGGGTGCCCTGCTGTGCAAAACCATCACCTGATCAGCATTAACCTTCACTAATGCCAAGTTAAGGAGATGGAAACCCATTTGTGGGCCCTCCACTCAGCACTGGCAAACCAGCCAGGATTGGGGGTTTCACAGAGCAGGACATCAGGTGTAGGATGTCCCGTGGCAGCTTAGAAGCTGGGTTTGGAACCTTTTAGCTTCCAGGGCATGGCTGTGTGGTTTGATCTGCTTTAAAGGGGTTAGGGGTGCTTAAATACTGAAGGTAATGAAAAATTAAAGAAAACTTGGACAGGGCTTAATACATATGGCATTAGGTTATAGACTATAGAATCTTGGGCTGGTTAAGAATCTGGAAGGCATTAAGACTGCAAATCAGAATGGAAAATCGTCAGTTGTCGCATCAGACGGCACTTCCTATATTCCAGTCTCATCATATTACAGTCTTGCAGGATTAGTGCAGTTTTTACACAAACTATAGTAACTTACATCAAGGTATCCACAAAATTGGTCCTGCAAGAGACAAAGGGCCATTAATATTTTGAAAAGGCAAAGCCATTTCATAGTACATAGTTAGTGATGCAATCAGCAAACAGCTTCTCAACAAGAAATTTCTGACGGTAATTCCAGCTAAAGTGTTGAGTTTCATCATTTACATCACTGGTAGGACAAGCCCAAACCTGGCACAGTTTGACAGTCTACTCTAGCACCCCATTGTCAGCTGGCACATTAGGGGCCCCATTACCATACAAGACTTTAGCCATCTTCTACCCTAAGGAATGCCAATCTGATGCCCCTCAGATTAAGTACCCATAGGAACCTTGAAATAGGAAGAATGTTCTTCAGCCCACAATGCCCAAGCAACCAATGTTAATTACCAACTATTGGTCAGCCAGCACCTTGCTGCTCTTACAGGAAGTCCATCCCAAACTGTGGAATGGGTAAGGGTATCATGCAAACCTAAGCAGACTTTAGGACTACTTTAAAGCCCAGACACCTAGGCCAGATCATAGCACCGATAGGAAAGACTACTCTAGTCAAGTAAACGAAACCAAAAGTGCCCCTAGAGCCAAGCCTAAGGCCAGGTAATTCCCTACCCCTTGGATATCCAGATTTGCTATAACCCCAGACCACCAGGTAATCTTAACTTGCAATCCAATGGGGGCATGCATGGCAACCTCCACCTGGCATAGGTACATACAGCCAGAAGGAAGCAGCAGCAAGGAATGGCTTTCACATCTGTTCAGTTAAAGAGGAACATCAGTCCTTTTCTGATCCTCTAACAGATCTAAGACTTGTATGAAAATTACTTTTGAAGAGAGGCTGGCTAAGCCTGTAGCTGTCACATGTCTGAGGGGCAGCACAGTGCATGTCAGATTGCAAGATGGTGCTGCCCAAAGGACAGAGTAGATAAGGGATGCCAATGGCAATGCCACTGGAGAGGCAAGTTAAAATTAAATGTTTTGTAAACCGGAGTGGCAGGGGAGTTGACTCCCCATGACCTCTAGTGTTCCTCCCAAAATCCAATAGCCATAAAGACATTTGATAATACATGGTCACTTTGGCATGACTATGATATTTACCAACACAGTCTGCTATTTTTCATATGACATACAGGTATATCCAGTAACTTCAGCCAAAGTCCATGCCCTGTGGAGTAAGGAAGAAGACTAGTTAAAGGTCAGATGGGGAAAACAAAATGTGAGAGGGTTGAGTGACAGCTTATGGAACCAGTTAGAAACCCTAGCTGTCAAAGCCCCTCAGTTTCTGTTGCATGCTGTTGGAGATGCTGCTGCTACAGTGCAAGCTGCAGCCCTCGGTTAACATGCCAATAAAACAAATCTTAAACATTTTTATGAGCATCCCCTGAATTGCTCCCCATGAGGAGTACCTTTTACCAATCAACGCTCCTGCTTCACTCTAATCCCAGATAATGCCACATGTTCTAGCACTAAAGCTCTGCCTCCATTCATTGCCTTTGTTGAGTGTAGCAATGTTGTCATTACCACACCTATGCACAGACTGATCACCTTCCATCTTACAGGGAGGGACAGCAAATAAGTGCTCCAGGACAAAAAGCAAAAATATCCATTTCTAGTTCCATTTCTTGTGTTTTGGTCTGCTTTAAGCCATTCCAAGCCTAAACCCCAGTTCCCCAGTAATTTAGTACTTATCTTACCATAGCTTTAAGCTGCATGGCTGATCCAAATTAAGTAGCCACAACCAATTTAAAACAATGTACACCATCCATATTAAGTATGCCCATTTGACAGGTCTGAAAAGTACCAACATTCAGTGTTGTAAAACCTCACCATCCTGCATGCTGTGGTGGGCAAAAATGGACTGCATCAACCAAGTCGTATGGCACCAATGTTGCCATAGCCGGAAAGCCATTGAATGATGCTTTAACATGTAGGAAAGTCTTTTGGACTGTAGAAGGGGCATTAGCCATGACTGCAAGTGCAGAGCCAGGATACAGCACAAAGTGCCCTCAGTGAACGAAATTCACAGTAAGTGGATGGTTGTGCCAGACATTGCCTGGCAGAGTTGGCTTGGGGCATAAGTACTAAATATGTGGCTGATGCAAGGCAATACAGTTTACTATACTAAACTGTTAATGAATGGTTGAAACACAGTAACCATTAAAGTAGTAACAAGTAAGGACCTTCATTTACCTTCATGTTCACAGAATTTAGCAGTTTTGAACCAGCTAGGAAAACCATCCTTCAAGTACAGCTCTGTCTGGTTGAGGTTACGCTGCACTTCAGTTTACCTTTAATAGAAACATGAAAGTCAGTTCTGACAGCAGAAAGTCAATCCATTACCCAATGCTTATCCCTTATATTGCTGCATAGATCAAGTCTAAAAGTCAGGCTATGGAATTTATAGCTATCTAAATTGTAGATGCAGCCAGCAAATTAAATGTAACTTCCCCAAAATGTTGCTGAATAAGCATAAAATGCCTAAACCGCGACCGTCAAGGAAGTGCTTCTCTAGGCTCACTACTATCCACAACAGCAGGTAATACACTGCCATGGCTTGGATTAGAGCCCCTCTAAGTTTTCCAAGCAGGCCTTCTCTATACTGGTTCACAACATTGCCCATAGGCATAAAGTGAAACAAAAATCAAGTGCCTAAGATCCCAGGGCTGGCAGCTGGCCTTATTACTGTAGCATCACAGATAGTGATGCCCTGCTGTGTGAAACCCTGGGTCCCAGAAACTCTCCTCCCTGGCCCGCTAGCCAATGTAAATATTCAGATAGCCATAAGGGGACAGGAGAGTTTGTAGGGAAATCTGGGGTTTCACACAGCCAGGAACAAAACACAATAGTCAATATACTGGTTTTGTCCACTTTAAAGTGGACCAACACCCAGGATTTTCACTATCCTGGGTGTTGGTCCACTTCCGTGGGGCACCGCGCTGTGTGAAACCAACCAGAAAGCCTCAAAAAACTCCTCACCCCGCTCCTAAGGCACATGCGCGAGCGCTCCTCCAATCAGCGCAGATGGACAAGCTGAGCGCGCCCGCCGCCTCCCATTCACATACGGCCGGCGCGCCTGGCGCCATATGAACAGGGAGAAGGTAAGGTTTGTGGGAGTCCTGGGGGTTTCACACAGCGGGGTGCCCTGCAGGGAGGGAGCTGATTGGCCCGGTAATCTTATAGATTCCCAGGCCGACCAGCGGTAGGTGTTGGTCCACTTTAAAAGGAAACAAGTCCAGCTGACCGTCAGCAGAATACCATCACTCAACTGGCATAATTTCACCAATTTCAGACAGAAGTCATCAGCCAAGACATCTCACCATATAGAGGCTAGAACACAGCCCCATAGAATAAATAAGTGCAGCATAACTCACCTTCATTGTCAGGTACACAATGGTCCAGTTCAGGTACAGAATCTTCAAGGCCTGCAAGAAACAGGAAGTTTAACAGACCATACATAGTCAACATTAAGGATCAGACCTACACAAAAGTGACAACATTCAGGTCCTAGTGCTTAGGCTATCTTAACAGCCGAGCACACCACTACACAGGGCATCTGAAAGCAGGATGTCTGTGCAAATCTGCTGGGTTTGTGCCATTTTAAAGCAGATTGAAACCCATGCCCCACCCTCAGATGGCCACTATACTGCAAACCACAATCTGGCAGCACATGCTGCATGACCAGCATCTGATGGCTGAGGCAGCCCATGCATTTAGACAGGCTGTGCAACACACTGCTGGTAGGCCAAGGATGTAGCCTCTCCCCTTCTCTATCCCAGAGCATTCTAAATAGCTGTATGCCAAGCATGAATATAGCATACCACAATGATTGCTCAAAACCCTGCTCAAAAACCAGCACATGCCCCATTAGACCACTGGGAACCCATTATTACAGCCAGTATTTCACATAGCAAGACACCCCAAATCAAGATCCCCAGAGAAGGGCACAAAGACTGCCAATCTCACAGGCTTTAGTTTAATCTAAAGCAGAACAAAACTCGGGATTTTGACTATCCCAGGTTTCATCCTCTCAACACATTGGCATCCCAATTTAAAGTGTCTCACCAAAACCCAGTACTACAGCACAAATAGCCATGTGCCATGTATATTTAGTGCTTGGTAAATAGCTTGTTTATGACAATTGATGGCAAGCAACCAAATAGCCAGGAACAGGGCACCAATATTTACATCGGCAAGAAGCCCAGACACAACAGGGCATCCCAATCCAGGTCCCCATCCTGCCCCAGATAGATAATTGCGCCATTACAAAGGGTAAATAGGGAAAAAAGGAAAGAGGGATGTATTTCCGGTCAATGTTGCGGGTCCCGGCACCGCACCGCCAGGCCAGCGACCGTCGCGGAAAACACTTTGCTATTGGCCTCTGTTTGACCGCACTAGTTACACAGCCACTAGCACAGCTTCGATCAGGGCCTGGACGCACAGGGGGTTAAAATCACTCACCTGAACACCCGCCTGGGAGGAGGGCGCCAACTAGCAGCACAAGGCCTCGGAATATGGCGAGGCGCTGCATTAAAGCCATGTGCTTCCCCTAACGCCGCCATAGTGAAAGAGAACGCAGACACCGCCCGCTTTTTCTTTTCTACTAGTGTGCTCCGCCTTCCCCGCCGCTGATTGGTAGCGAGACTGTGGGCGGGGCGGCATAGTGCATTTTGGGAGTTGTAGTATTGCTATGGCCGGTCATCATGACAAAAGATGTCTACCAAAAAGAGACCTAACTACAGCGGCCATCTTTTTTATGGGAACAGGGTGATTTACACGGCGCTCCGTTAGCTTGTTATGAGCCCTGTCTCATTTGCTGTAATGCCATTCATGTAAGAATGCAATAAAGCAGTTTCTTCTGGGCATAATTTTTGTGCTTGCCCGTGTGCCGTGCAGTTACGCTCCCCTCCCTGTGTCGTTCCACCTACCTTTGGCCAAAGTATGAAAGTTTCTCATATGAAAATAATAGTCAACAGTTGTTCATAGAAACTAGAATAGCCTGTAGATGCCTTTTAAAAAGTTTTGAAAAACATGTAATTGTTCTGTAAAATATACGAAAATTGTCCTTATGTGGCCCATAAAATCTAGAATGAAAATTACATACCTTCCAACTTTTCAGGGTGGAAAAGAGGGACAATCATTAAATAAGGTCACACCCCCTCATTGGGTGATGGATAGGAGATAAGTTGCAACGGTTACATCAATATAAACACTTTGAATAGGCAAATGAATCATTTATTGATGCAGATCTGCATGTTACACCTCAAAGAGGGACAACTGAGATCAACAAGGGACAGCGGGACATGGACTCAAAAGAGGGACAGTCCCTCCAAATCAGGGACACTTGGGAGGTATGAAATTACATACCTACCAACTTTTCGGGGTGGGAAAGAGGGACATTTGTTAATTTAGGCCACGCCCCCTCATTGAGGGATGGATAGGAGATAGGTTGGAACAGGTACAACAATAGAAACACTTTGAATAAGCAAATGAATCAATTATTGCTTCAGATCTGCAAGTTACACCTCAAAGATGGACAAATGAGAACAACGAGGGACAGGGGAACATGGACTCAAAAGAGGGACAGTCCCTCCAAATCAGGGACACTTGGGAGGTATGCTGCATGTTACACCTCAAAGTGGGAGAAACGAGAACAACGGGGTATATAGACTCAAAAGAGGGACAGTCCCTTCAAATCAATCACCACTAAAATCAGGGAATAAAAATTGTGTATGGATGTCCTTTCAAATGTGTACGAATCTTGTCCCCAGATGTCTTCTAGAATAAAAAAAATGGCATTTATGATTGACTTGCTCTGATTTGGGATGCCCCACTGTGTGAACCCCCCAAGATTGCCCATAAAAATGTACCTCTCTCCGGGTCCTACTGCACATGCTAGCATGCATCACCCAATTAGCGCCATATGCCATGCATATTAATAAATGGCAAGACAGGTGCTGGTAGTGGGTGACTATTATTAGGGGAACAGACAGGGCAATCTGTCACAAAGACCGGGATTGCCGAACAGTGTATTGCCTTCCTGGGGCAAGAGTACGGCATGTAGCGGAGCGGGCTGACAGATTGTTGGGAGGGGCTGGCGTGAACTCAGCGGTCATGGTGCATATTGGCACAAATGACATAGGAAGAAGTAGGTGGAAGGTCCTTAAAAATGATTTCAGGGACTTAGGCCGTAAGCTTAAAGTGGACCAACACCCAGGATTTTGACTATCCTGGGTCTTGGTCCACTTCGGTGGGGCACCCCCGATCGGGGTGCCCCGCTGTGTGAAACCCCCCCGAACCCCCCGAACAACTCACCTCTCCCCGCTCCCAGCGCCGACGGACAAGCCGCGGACAAGCGGCTCCTCCGCCTCCCGCGCGTCCCTCTTGACGCGCGCGTGCCCGCGCCGGCCATTCACAGACGGTCGGCGCGGGCGCGCGCACATCTAGAGGTGCCGAAGATAAGGTAAGGAGTTTGGGGGGGTTTCACCCCGCGGGACATCCCGATCTCGGATGTCCTGCGGGGAGGGAGGTGATCGGCCCGGGAATCTTATAGATTCCCGGGCCGATCACCCGTGGGTGTTGGTCCACTTTAAGGCCAGGACCTCAACTGTAGTATTCTCAGAAATACTACCAGTACCAAGAGCCACACCAGAGAGGCAGCGGGAGATTAGAGATGTAAACAGGTACTCGAAAAATTGGAGTAAAATGGAGGGGTTTGGGTTCTTAGAGAACTGGGCCGACTTCACAGTGGGCTACAGGTTCTTTGGCAGGGGTGGGTTGCACCTCAATGGGGAGGGTGCATCTGTTCTGGGGAGAGGATGGCTAAAAGGTTGGAGGCGTGTTTAAACTAAGCACTGGGGGGGAGGGTAAAAGCATTTACAAAGGAGAAGGTAGGAAAGAAAGTGACAGTGGAGGGGTGGAGGGGTTAGCACATCTAGGAGGAAAAAGGGCAATATACAAAGTTATCAAAATTATCATAAGCATTTGAAATGCATGCTTACAAATGCTAGAAGCTTGACTAATAAAATGGATGAACTAGAACTGATAATAACAGAAGAGCAGTATGACATAGTGGGGGTAACAGAGACCTGGCTGGATGAAAGCTATGACTGGGCAGTACATTTACAGGGCTACTGTGTGTTTAGGAGGGACTGTAACAAACGCAAAGGGGGTGGAGTCTGCTTAATTGTAAAATCCTCTCTACAACCTACTCTGCGGGAGGATATATGTGAGGGGAATGACCATGTGGAGTCTGTATGGGTAGAAATACATGGAGGGAGAAACAAAAATAAAATACTGATGGGTGTTTGCTACAAACCTCCAGATATATCCGAATCCATAGAAAATATGATGCTAAGGCAAATAGATATAGCCGCTAAACTAAATGAGTTAGTGATTATGGGGGACTTTAACTACCCAGATATAGACTGGGACGCTGAAACGTGTTTCGCATAAAAGTAATAGTTTTTTAATCTAAAACAAAAGATGGCTAACTTTCCCAACAAGAACAAGCTCCAAAAAGGGAGAAAGTCATATTGGATCTAATACTAACCAATGTACCAGACAAAGTAATAAAGGTACAGGTTGGAGGACACCTTGGAAGCAGTGATCATAATATCATTAATTTCCACTTAGCAGTCACTAGGGTGCCTTATCAAGGAGCCACAAAGACGCGGGACTTCAAAAAGGCAAAGTTTGACCAACTTAGAGATGCCCTGAACTGCATTGACTGGGAAGAATTTGACATGCCGAGTGAAATGCAGGGGAATAACCGAAACCCTTCATTAAATGTCACTGGTCTAACCAAGGAAGAAGTCCAGCACCGTCTCAAGCAGATAAAAATCGATAAATCACCAAAGACATACATCCTCGTGTTTTAAGGGAGTTATGTACAGTAATAGACAAGCCATTATTTCTAATATTTGTGGACTTAATAACTACAGGGTCTGTTCCGAGGGATTGGTGCTTGGCAAATGTGGTGCCAATATTCAAAAAGGGATCTAGGGGGGAACCTGGGAACTACAGACCGGTAAGCTTAACATCTGTGGTGGGCAAGCTGGTTTCTTAAGGGATACTATCCTGGAGCACCTTGGGGAAAATGACCTTATTACGCCATATCAGCATGGATTTATGAGGAATCGCTCCTGCCAGACAAACCTAATCAACTTTTATGAGGAGGTAAATTCAAGATTGGATCAGGGGGAGTCATTGGATATCATATATCCTGACTTTTCTAAAGCATTTGATACTGTTCCACATAAAAGGCTGGTACAAAAGATGAGAATGCTGCGACTGGGGGAAAACGTGTGCAGATGGGTGAGAAATTGGCTTAATGATTGGAAGCAGAGGGTGGTTATAAATGGTACACACTCAGATTGGGTCACTGTTACTAGTGGAGTACCACAAGGGTCAGTTCTGAGACCAATTCTCTTCAATATATATGTAAATGACATTGGGTACGGATTAAACAGTAAAGTCTCAATCTTTGCAAATGATACTAAGCTGTGTAAAGTAATTAAAACAAAAGAGGACAGCAGGCAGCTACAAACAGATTTAGATAAATTGCAGTTAAAGGAGCAGTATCGCAAATTTTTCTTGATGACTTATATTTAAATGGTACTTTGAATGTAGGTAAGTGTTGGAGTAAGAATTACAAATGTAGAAAAAAATGATGTGTGTGTTGAGCAGCTGGAGACTAATAGCTCATGTTTATGTCTTCTGAGTGTGGGGACCGACACTCTGGCCTGTTCCATGCTGAGGAGAGGGGTGAAACAATGTATCAGTTCCATGCTGAGGAGAGGGGGAGAACAATGTATCAAAGTCTCAGCTGTTCAGTGCTGGCAGCTGTCCAGCATCAGATAACAACATTGCAACATTGCCTGGCCAGAACTTATATATCTAAAACAGAGAGAAAAGCTCTAGAAGTCATTTAGCTGATTTTGACAGTTTTCCCTTCATGTTGGCTCTGCTGCAGAATCTTTCAGTTTACCATTTTCTCTTTCATATTTTCATATTCTTATTTTTCATTTTTCCATATGATCTTTCTTTCAGCTTTGTGTGTTTTGAGCAAAACCCAACCCAGGATTTTCACTATCTGGAGTTTTGTTTTGTGCCCCTAGGGGCATCCCGACTTGGAATGCCCTGATATGTGAAATCCCCAAGTTCGCCTGTGAAAACGTACCTTTCCCTGTCCCGCAGCGCATGCACGGGCTCTCATCCAATCAGCTCTGTTTGCACGCAGATGGGGAGCCTGAGCAGTAACCTTCCTGGCCGCCCGGCCTGTCTAAATGACTATCTGCGTGAGCGCGCCAGAAAAATGGGGGGATCTGTGGTTATCCAGGGGTCATTTCCCACAGTGGGGCATCCTGATTTAGAATGCCCAAGGGGCAAGGTCAATGGCCGGGTCTTATAGACTTCAGGGTCGGCCACTCAAGGTTTTGTTCCACTTTAATACCTTTAGATTTTCCTGCACAGTTATTCAAAGAAGAATTTCAGTTATTTTCAGTCAGTTTAGTTTATTTTGTATAGATTTTACACATTTGAGTCACCTGGTCTCATAACAAAAGCAGCACTTCACACACACACAGCCGTTACCACTGATTACAGTGTCAGCCTCTGAGGTAAAGTGTTGCTAGGAGACCAGTGGGCTAAATGAAGCAGCTCACTAAATACAACTCAGCAGATCCCCCTATTCAGCAAATGGACTGAGCCATTGTAATTATACAATTTAAAAGAGAGGCATATATTTTTTTCTTTTTCTATCGCCAGATTATTTATACACATGTTAGAAGCTATTGTGTGGCTATTTAATTATTTATCTTTTTTAATGCAAATTTCACGATACTGCTCCTTTAAATAGCAAATGAAGTTTAACACAGATAAATGTAAGGTTATGCACATGGGAAGGAGAAATCTGTGTCATGATTACACACTAAATAAAGCAACACTTGGTAAAACAACAACAAGGACCTAGGGGTTTTAGTTAACAATAAGCTCAACTGTAGTAATCAATGCCAGGCAGCTGCTGCCAAAGCAAATAGGATCATGGAGTGCATCAGGAGGGGCATAGGTGCTCATGACCAGAGCATCATTTTACCCCTGTACAAGTCACTAGTCAGACCCGGTATGGAATACTGTGTACAGTTCTGGGCACCTGTGCTTAAGAAGGACATATCAGAACTGGAGCACGTTCAAAGAAGGGCAACACATTTAATAAAAGGAGTGCGGGGACTAGAGTACCCTCAAAGATTGTCAAAGTTAGGTTTATTTAGTTTAGAAAAAAGACGCTTGAGGGGTGATCTAATAACTATGTATAAATATATTCGAGGTCAATACAAAGATCTGTCCCTATAACTTTAACTATGTAACTATAACCCAAGGGCATCCACTAAGGTTAGAGGAAAGGTGCTTTTTCCACCGACAATAGGAGGGGGTTCTTCTCTGTAAGAGCAGTGAGACTATGGAACTCGCTGCCAGAGGAGGTAGTAATGATGGATACAGTAAACACGTTCAAAAGTGGCCTTGATGCCACTTCCAGCTATGGCTACTAGACCACTGGAAGGACATAAACAGGCTGAACTGGTTGGACTAAAGTCTTTATTCAGCCTTACATACTATGTTACTATGTAATACGCCAATACAGCTCTCTATACAGCTCTACAGCTACAGCCCTGGCAAACAGGAGTGAGAGGCTTCATCCGCAGTGCCCTTTTCACTGGGGCGCGCGACCGTCCCCAGCCTATGTGAATGGCTGGTCGTGGGAGCACACCTTCCGTTGATGCTGGCCACCTATTTACTCTCACGATCTATTGATGCTGGCCACCTCTTTACTCTCCATGTTCCATTGATGCTGGCCACCACTTTACCCTCCATGTTCCATTGATGCTGGCCACCTCTTTACACCCCATGTTTCATTGTTGCTGGTCACCTCTTTACCCTCCATGTTCCATTGATGATGGCCACCTCTTTATGGGGTATAAAGAAGGTGACCTTCCATTGATGCTGGCCACCTCTTTACCCCCATGTTCTATTGATGTTGGTCACCCCTTTAGACCCCACCTTCCATTGATGCTGGCCAC
Source organism: Gastrophryne carolinensis (assembly GCA_027917425.1). Taxonomy (NCBI): domain Eukaryota; kingdom Metazoa; phylum Chordata; class Amphibia; order Anura; family Microhylidae; genus Gastrophryne; species Gastrophryne carolinensis. The sequence goes on from CM051235.1 coordinate 224,920,867, forward strand.
CTCTTTATACCTCACGTTCCATTGATGCTGGCCCCCTCTTTTCCTCCAAGTTCCATTGATGCTGGGCACCTCTTTACCCCCACGTTCCATTGATGCTGGTCACCTCTTTAGACCCCCACCTTCCATTGCTGCTGGCCACCTCTTTAGACCCCACCTTCCATGGATGCTGGCCACCTCTTTAGACCCCACTTTCCATTGATGCTGGCCACCTCTTTAGACCCCACCTTCCATTGATGCTGGCCACCTTTTTACCCCCCATGTTCAATTGATGCTGCCCACCTCTTTACCCCCCATGTTCCATTGATGCTGGTCACCTCTTTAGACCCAACTTTCCATTGATGTTGGCCATCTCTTTATCCCAATGTTCCATTGATGCTGGCTACCTCCTCTTTACCCGCCATGTTCCACTGATGCTGGCCACCTCTTTACCTTCACGTTCCATAGATGTTGGCCACCTCTTTACATTCCATTGATACTGGTGACCTCTTTACCCCCCACATTCCATTGATACTGGTCACCTCTTTACCCCCCCACACATTCTATTGATGCTGGCCACCTTCCTAACTCCCCCTCCACACATATTCTGGTGGCCCTTTGGGTTTGCATGGGCTGGTTCACGCACCAGTTGGGTTTATGGGGCTGGTTCACGCATGAGCAGGGCATGGCTTGTGTAATCCACAAAAGGGGTAGATAGTATCAATCACCAATAACGTAAACTGTAATCCAGCTCTTGCACTTTTTTATCTTGTCTGCACAGCACAGTTAATATCACAGTAGAGTGTCACAGTTCCAAATCAATAGTCAATAGGGAAATCGTCCACACCACAATGATCTGAGCACTCCCCTCTTTACGGTAGTATAGCGCAGAGACCACTTCACTTTCAGGGGCCAACAGTCTCAAACAGGGTTCACTATAAGCGCACTTCAGTGGACACCACAGTGGGCCTTGGGTCTCAATATTTTCCTTATGACCACGTTACCAACTTGGACACTTCGGATGGGGGCTGCCACACCTTATTAGAGTCCAGGCACTACTTCAGCCTCATGCTGCCTCATCCATCTATCCAAGCCAGGACCCCCTTGGTTTTCCTTCCTAGCAGGGCCCTCTCCTGCTCAGAGAAGACCCTAGCTCTTGTCCTGCTAGGGTATTAATTTATAGATTGGATACAAGTGTGGGACACCCGAACCTCTTCCCAGTAACTAAATCCCTTAAATTTTCCTTGACAGGCACCAGTTTTCCTCCAGCCTTTCCAATGCCAGAAGAGAGGACCTCAGTAGACCCCGTTAACCCTGCGCTACCCCTCCTAATCCCCTACTTGTGACTGTCCCTCCCAGGGCCACCACTAAGGAAATTTGCCCCCCCCCCCCAGCTTACTCCTACACAAATATATAAAATACACATTTTTGGAGAGTAAATTTACAAAAAAAAAATTTAAAAATTGCCCATTTTGCCCGAATTAGGATGCCTCACTGTGTGAAACCCCCCAGGACATCCCTAAAAAAACTCACCTTTCCCATTTCCAGCGGCGCACGTGTGGGCTCTCATTGTTTAAAATGGGCGGTCACATCCCCTGCTTTGTGCGCATGCCCCCATCCATGTGCCATTACAGGGCCCTGGTGTGAACATGAAATGGGGTCCTTTCAAGACTCATACAGTAACATCTTTTTCTGACTTTTAACTTTTTAATTGGATGCAGATAGTCAACTAAAGACTGAAACAGCAGAGACAAATGGAGCTTCCTTTCTCTAAATTAAGCCAAGTGACCACATATTTGATATAATATGATAAGGTGGGGGTAACCGTCACAGCAATAATGATGGGGCCCCCCCTGACCTCCTGAGCCCTGGTCATACCCCATCAAGTTACAGGCAGCAAGAAAAAGAACCTTACCTAATCCTGCAGTCTGCTGCACCCAGACATGCTCTAGCTTCCAATCACCACCCCAGCAGCACTTGAATGAGGTAATGGGTGAGGTCGGGGGTCTAGCAAATGTCACACGTGACCCTGGGGGACTGGAAGAGAGGCCGTGCAGCAGCCAATCCAGGTGACCGGAGGGTGTTAACAGCGGGCTGCGGACATAGCCAGTATTACACAGCCGCGTTAAAGAAGGCCTCGATTCGCCCCCTAGCAGAGCCACCCCCTTTGCCTGCCTAATAAATCCCCTTTTTAACCAAGTTAACTGTGGGTGTAATTTGTTTTGGTTACACTTGCTCATAGAGAGTGCGGCTCTATCACAGGCATACATACCTTCCAACTTTCCAAGGTGGGAAAGAGAGACAATGTTTAAATTAAGCCCCCAATTGAGGGATGGATGGGAGATAGGTTGTAACAGTTACAACAATACAAACACTTTGAATAGGCCAATTTTTTGATGCAGATCTGCATGTTACACATCAAAGAGAGGCAAATAAGAACAACGAGGGACAGAGGGACATGGACTCAAAAGAGGGACAGTCCCTCCAAATGAGGCACAGTTGGGAGGTATGCATAGTATTTGCTATATGACTTCAGTCTTAGTGCATATATTCAGCCACTAGCACTATAAGTTATGCCAAGCAGATGGCACTAGTGAACAGACAAAAGAGGGGCTTTTTCAGGACAGGGTGAATGGGATGGAAACTAGGGTGTCACACTGGTGTTAAAGTGGACCAACACCCCGGGCCGATCACCTCCCTCACCGCGGGGCATCCGAGATCCCGCGGGGTGAAACCCCCCCCAAAAAACCTTACCTTATCGGTGACGGATCAGCCGCCGCCGCCTCCCGCGTGACCCTCTAGCAGTGTGCGCGCCCGCGCCGGCCGTTTGTGAATGGCCGGCGCGGGTGCGCGTCCTGTAAGAGGGACGCGCGGGAGGTGGCGGCGGCGGCGGAGGTGGGTCTTTTGGGGGGGTTTCACACAGCGGGGGCATCCTGATCTCGGATGCCCCGCTGAAGTGGACCAGCACCCAGGATGGTGAAAATCCTGGGTGTTGGTCCACTTCAAGTCAAACCAACAGACTGGAACAGTTGGAAAAAAGCTCCCTTAAAATCACTTGCCCCATCTGCATGCCTGATGCTGAAGCATTGTCAGCACTTACATTTGCTCCTGCATCCACTCAAAGCTCAAACGCAGCCTCACAGATTTTCCAGTGGTAGCCGCCATTCCGGAGCTTCCTTTCCCAGCATCTCATTCTGCTACCTGGATTCAACTGGCAAAAAACCCAGCAGCATTTTCTGTTTTCAGACGGCCTGCAGATACATGAGCTGCCATTATGATTCTAAACTTTACCACAGCAGGAGTTAGAAAAAGGTAAATACATTTTTATGTGCAGCAATCTAAATTGCCCTGGGGAGCAGGGCCGCCATTGGGGGGCTCTGCTAGGGGCGAATCAGGGTGGACGCAACTGCAATACACCACCCACTAGCCACGGCTATGCTTTGTCCCTCTTTAAGGTGTAACATGCTGCATCGCCAAGCCAGCAGCATCACTGGAGATACTCAGGAGTGGGGGGGGGGGGGGGGTTGATCCACTTTAAAGCAGGCTAAATCCCACTTCACCTTGCCCTCGAAATCAGTGGTTCTCAACCTTTTAACGCCAAGTACCCCCTAGCAACCGGAAGTTACAATCAAGGCCCCCCAAGCGGGAAATCATTTATAGATATTACTAAAATAAGTAGGCCATAGGCACCACAGCACTTTTAAAGAAAGACTGAAACATGTCTTGCTTTTGAAATAATATACCAGACCGATTAGGCACCCCCTGTTGGTGCACCCCTGAAAATCTCTGAGTACCCCCTGGGGTAAGCGTAGCGCAGGTCGAGATTCAGTGCTCTAAATAACCCCTGTGTTCCGATTTCATCTGATACCAGCCCACAGTGCATATGCAGGCCCCAGTGGCATCCCTGCTTAGCACATGCACTGCCACAGGCACACTTGAATAGTTGCTTGCAGGGATGTGCAGGCCGAGGAAGCAAACATATTGCTGGGTGCTGCGGCAATGATGAGCTGCTCACACAAGCGTAAATATAGGGTGAAAGTTTTATACAGCATGACATCTTGGTCCACTTATAAGTGCATATTTTATGAATTTAGGAGATTTACACCTTGGTGCATGATGCTCTGTATAACGACACAGATAGTGGCTGCACACATCCTATAAGAGGAGGTACGGCTTTCACACATGTGCCACACATGCGTGCTACTGTTTCTTGACTCCTGTTGGAGCTGTGAAGGAAAAAGGACTTACAGATGGTGTAAGGGGAGTAGGAAAGGTTAGTGCCCCTGTTTATCTGGACTGACAGAGAGTTGTCTGCACACACATTACAAAAAGTAAAATTTATTGTGCAAGTAGTTCCATCTCGAAACACCAGGGGGCAGCACTGCTCTGTAGCATGATCAGAGCCCTGGTCCTGGACAGGCTGTACTCTCATGGGAAAGGGAGGATTGCTGGAGCTTTGCAAGGTTTAGTCACCAGATAAGATTTCATTAAATTGTTTTTAAAGGGAAAATCCAGACAAAGGAAAAAGAGGAACATCGGAGGCCCTAAAGATCCAATTGGGATTTCCCACTCTGTGAAATCCCCCAATACTCCTGAGCCACTCACCTGTTCCCGGAGGCCTCCCTGCATCTCGGTACTGCAGCCACCTCCCCACCTCTTGCTGAGGTACGGCGCGTGGTGAGTGAGAATGCGACCAGTGGCGCTTGGATCACTTGGCTTCATTCAGCTTTGCTAGCCACTGTGCAGCTATCCGAGCTGAATGGAACTGAGCTAAACCAAGTGCAGCGATTGGCTGAGCTGCAGTAACTCTTCTCCTGTGTGAATTGGATTTTGGGGAACAGGTAAGGTGTTTTATTTTGTCTTGGTCTTGGAAGCGCTTTAAATTAGCCTGTTTTCTGAACACTGCATGCTGAATGTTAGGGGCCCTGTCTTTCATTCACCAGCATTTTGCATTTCTTGATAAGCCCCATTGAGCTTTCTCCCTTCTGCTGACTCATCACACACAGTCCCTTCTCATGGACCATCACATTCTCAGAGCAGCACAGGGATGGCTCAAGCAGCATGATGGAAGCCAGCAAAAAAGGAGAGTTTACTGGGATTTATGAGTATAGAAACATACAGGGTGGATGGCAGAAGGAGACCATAAGCTCCATCTAGTCTGCCCTTATGTGTATACTGTATGTACTCTTTATCTTGGATAGATGTGTGCTTATCCCAGGCATGTTTAAATTCAGTGACTGTTGATTTACCTCTGCTGGAAGTTTGTTCCAAGCATCTACTACTCTTTCTGTAAGATAATATTTTCTAACATTGCTCCTGATCTTCCCCCCGACTAGCTTCAGGTTGTGCCCCCTTGTTCTATCATTAAGTTTCTTTTTAAAAACACTTCCCTCCTGAACCATATTCAATCCTTCTACCATTTTTGTTGCCCACCTTTGGACACATTCTAAAGTATATTTAAAGCAAGGCTGAGCAAGGTCCCTGGCCTGCAACTCTGTTCAGCACTCTAGGATACGGACACAGGTGGCAAAAGTGCAGGGGGGTGGGGTTATAGCTGTGTTTTGCACAGACAGAGCCGAGCTGGGGTCAGGATAAGGTCAGCAATCCCATAATGCAGAGCAGCACAGTCAGAAGACACTTCCTGTCTGCAGGCAGCCTGAGACTCCATGGGCTGCCATCTTGGATGTTTAAAGGCTCAGAAAATGCAGTAGATGCAGGTAGGATGACAGAAATGCAGGCACAAGCATGAGTAAAAGGCTAGATTGCCAACACGTTCCCACCTTTTCTACTTCTTTCCCTCTCAAGTTTTCTCTTTTCCCTTTCATCCTCATGATTCTTTACCATTTTATTCTTCTACCATATTTACCCCGTTTCCTTTCCCCCCACATCGCCTTTCACCTTTTTTCTTCTTCCATTCCTTCCTTCTCTCTGATCTTCCCTTTAATTAGCTTCAGGCACAACCAGGGGTGTACATAGAGGATAGTGGGATAAGGTACAGGGGGGCGGGTTATAGCTGTGCTTTGCTCAGACAGAGCAGAGCTAGGGTCAGGAAAAGGTCAGCAATCCCAGAATGCAGAGCAGCACAGTCAGGAGGCACTTCCTGTTTGCAGGCTGCCTGATAAGATGGCGGCTTCCATAAGCCGCCATCTTGGATGTTTAAAGGCTCATAACATGCAGTAGATGCAGGTAGGATGATTTTTAATGTGGCCAATCTGTATGTACAGGGTGTGGGAAACATATAAGATAGACTCTTATTCAGAGTGAAGGTCCGCTTTAACTCAGCAGAGGGTGGGGAAATGGCAGCTTCAAAAATATGGATTTTAAAGTAGACCTTCAGGCTTCCCAGGGTTAGTTCACAGGGACACTAAACTAACCTCACCTACCCCCTCACCCCATCAGTGGGCTCTGCATTAGAGACTATTTTATTCAATGGGAGACCAGAAGTAGCTGTGCACACATGTGGCAGTAGCACCTGCTCCAACAGGATACATACCTGTACCTTACCAGCAGGGCTGTTTGTAGGGGAGGACGATCACCCTGCACGGCAAGGCTGTATCCCAGCCATCCTGTCTTCTACAGAAGGTTCAGGGCCACTGTTAGTGGTGCAAGCCATCAGACAGGCCCTCATCCCCCCTATATTGAGCTCAGCCATGGGGAGGGGGCATTGCCTAAAAAAGAGGCACAGCATGGCACATACCTGTATGGCGCAACAGCAGCACCATAGAGTGGGTGACATGGGGGCAGATTTTTTTCCTTAGCACTGGAAGCACTGGAATTAGACCTAGACCCAAAAGGGAAGCTTTTTATTTTATTCACGAGTTATTGATTCAAAATACCACACATGGGGCTTATAAAACTGGATTTGTTAAGATGAAATTATCAAAACATGAGCATGTAGGAGATCTTTATGAAAGAGAGAGAGCTCACATTTGGAGAGCGTCCCTAATGAGGGAACACCCTCCACCATAAATCACACTGATAATCATGATAGATCCACAAAGCTTGAATAACATGTTCGATTAGTCCTAGACTCTGAAACCAACATGAAGAAGATGGGAGTTGCTGTGAAGATCTGACTGATACAGGACACATGAGTTCCACAATGTGATCAGAGCTGAGCTAGAGCTTTCTCCAGGATGCCCATGTCCTTTACTGGGTATGGAAGAGTTACTCTTAATTGCCTGTTCTCTTCCATAGTCTGAACGATGGTGTCATATGCATTCCTATTACCGGACCAACAGCGCCTTGCCACCTACCAAATAGAAAAAAAAAGGTTTGATGAAGGTCCTTAAACACAGCAAATCCAAGTCCTCTCACTTATCACTACAGATATAACTTGACCTGGATAACCCCGAACCTTCAAAAATGTGTATGCAGGAATTTGTTAGGAGCATCAGGCATTAAAGTGGACCAACAGTCAAAAATGACTTAAACCAGACCAACACAACAAACAGTGCTCATTTGCATCACTCCCCAGGGCAATTTAGATTGCTGCACATAAAAACTAATTTACCCTTTTCTAACTCCTGCTGTGGTAAATTTTCAAAACAAGATGGCAGTCAATGCATTTGCAGGCCACCTGCAAACAGGAAGTGCTGTTAGTTATGTCAGTTGGAAGAGGATGCTCCAAAATGGCCGCTGCCTTTATTTTCCAACTGTACCGGCTGTTGGTCCGGTTTAATGTTTGGTGATGGGCCAACATTCCCCAGGACTGCTGCAGAGCCCAGGTACCCAGGTACAACTTTTACTATTTGAAGGGCCAGACAAAAGATGTCAGCTGGGATACTCAAATCTGTCGGCTGTACAGAGGCCATGCCAGCAGTTCAAGGATGCAAGTAATACCATGCTCTCTTTGACAAAGTAAGAATACCGGGTGACTGGGGGGTTTCACATAGCGGGGTATCCCAAATTGGGATGCCCCTGGGAGAGGGAATCAGGCAGCCCTGGAGTCTCATATGTTCCAGGGCTGCTTTTGGCCCTTAGTATATATTATAGTATATTATAGTGTGACATGTATAGAAGGTAGAGCTCCTATTAATAGCAATTCCCCTTTAAGGCTTAATTCCCACATATCTTTTGCACTAAGCACAGGTGTTTTCTGCTATGCAAGATGTGCACTATATCAAAATGTGTGCTGCAGTTTTTATGCATTGCCTTTTGGAAAACACAGGTACTCTGTGTTATACCTTCATTACCGATGTTTCACAACGCAGTGCATATACAGATGTTGCTGTAAGGTGATTCCATTGTAAAAGCACGGTTGTGTTGCTGCTTTTACATTTTAAAGAGGACTGTTTTACATTGTAACTTTGAGGTGCACGGCTGCTGCTACAATGTAACAGGGGCAACGTCCTGCGGAGTTAAAGTGGAAAAAAAAAACAGGATTTTGACTATCCCAGGTTTTGTTCCTTGTCCCAAGGGCATTCAGCTGTGTGAAACCTCCCAGATCGCCCACAGAAATGTACCTTTAATGCACAGTAATATGGTTCCGTTTAGACAAGAGCTCAACAATCATTCACATCCCCAGTGCCCTATAGATTAGGGTGCCTATCTGAATGGATGGGTCGGGGTGCACGACCCAGCCCAGAGATGCTAGGGATGCAAATGGCATTGTTTACCTCACAGAGGGAACTGCCAGACACTAAAAGTTTGATGTGTAAGCCCACTAGCAAAACTCGACTGGGGATAAGCACTGGCTCACTTGACTTTAGTTTCGGTTCAACAGAGCAGGACGCGGCCCCCTTGTTGCATTGCAGCCATGCACCTCCACAGTAACAATGTAACAAAGGGTGTTGGCCAGCTCTTTACAATGTAACAGCAGAACTTTGTCCCCCTCTATACATTGTACAGAACGATATCAGCATTTTCTCTTTAAGATGAGCGCTGCTGCCTATGTACATGAACTGCCCCATTAAGAGTAATGAGCAAGGTTTTCCCCTGCATTAGGGTTTTGGACTTTTTGATATATATGGTCACAAGTATGCCCCGAGCAGTGGACTTCCCTAGCAACAGTTGGGGTGTTAGGTGCCTTGCTCAAGAGCAATACTTATTTTTAATGTAAACCTACCCCATTGGACACATCCCAGCTCAGCATCATTCTTGCATTGTGTTCGGCCTCAGGGGATCCATCCAGCACCAGACCAAAACCTCCATTTATGACCTCTCCCCTGAAAAGAATAATGTCAAGTGCTATGGTTGATAAAACATTGTTTATCACACTTTATACCAGCATTTTTTTTTTCCAAAAGCAGACCTAAACCCTACCTTGCAAAAGTGGGTCCAGATCCACAGGGACACAAAACTCCATCCATCGGTGCACAGGAAACACCTGTGGCAACAGCAGACCCTCTAAGACATGCTACACTGTAGTGTGCAGCCATTTCCTGTCCCTTTTGGATGGAGCTAGGAAAGGATGAGCCCCTCTCTAATGCAGGGCTCACTGATGGCATTAGATGGCAGTTACAGCTCCTCCAATAGGAGACATGCTTAAAGGGATATTAAACGCAAGCGCAATTGTTACACCATTGCATCGGGCTACATTTGGCACTGTCCTAAAAACGTTTTTTACATTTTTAAATTGAAGAAGAAATGGCCAAAATATTGAGGTTTACAGATTCACGTTATAATTTTTCTTCTGAAGAAAGTGGGCTTGGCCCTTGGCTCTGTGATGCTGAATAATAATCAGCATAATGGACGGAGTCTGTAAGATTCCCAGAACTAGCTTCAGACAACCTGGCTGTGCTTCTCCCCTCTCCCCCTGTTGGGCGCATTCCCACAGCGCATGCACGCACCCCCAGCACCCCAAACGGGGTAGGTGGGCAGGCTGGTTGGTGACCTGGTAGGTAGGTGGGCAGGCTGGTGGGTGACCTGATAGGTAGGTGGGCAGACTGGTGAGTGACCTGGTAGGTAGGTGGGCAGGCTGGTTGGTGACCTGGTAGGTAGGTGGGCAGGCTGGTTGGTGACCTGGTAGGTAGGTGGGCAGGCTGGTTGGTGACCTGGTAGGTAGGTGGGCAGACTGGTGGGTGACCTGATAGGTAGGTGGGCAGACTGGTGGGTGACCTGATAGGTAGGTGGGCAGACTGGTGGGTGACCTGATAGGTAGGTGGGCAGACTGGTGGGTGACCTGGTGGGTAGGCTGGTGGGATGGAAACAGGAGAGAGCGAAGTGGCAGAAGCTTGGGGCAAACTGTGGTCTACCTGCAAAGCAGCTCCAGCAGCTGCCATCCAGGGCTCATGTGGAGCCGGCAGACATTTCATATAGTGGGGCTCATCTCCCACAGCTTCTCAGTACTGGGGGTTGGGGATGCCCGCACCTCCCAGGGAAGGCTGTCAGCACTGGGAGACAGCACTGTTAGGAGGAGGCGTGGGAGGGAGGGGTTAGCTGGGCTTGATGGCAGAGAGCCATTCAAGTCGGGGGGGGGGGGGTATTTCCATTATGGAACCTGAAAGTTGATTGCGCATAGGTAGGGTGTGGCCGGAGCCCCAAGTGAGGTAGGGGGATTTTTTTTGCCTTTACAAATCACTTTAACTGCAGTGTGCAGCCGTTTCCTGGTCATACAGAGCCCCATGCCCAATATGGATCTTTCAAGGAGTGCCCCATGTATGGTTGTTAAAAGGGGTCTAAAATAATTTTAGACTTAGCAGCTTAAGCGAATCACTTACCAGCCCACTCCTCCTCCGTTATGTAGGGCTACCCATGTGGCTCCACGGAAGGCGTCACCCACAAAATTTTGAACAGCCATATCTGTTGGATAAGACCAAAAGACTCATTCAAATCAATCTATTTAGTTTGGATGTGTGTGTGTGGGGGGGGGGGGGGGGGTGGAGGATTATCTATTCTTCTATTCTATTATTTCCAGATCAAGCTTCCACCAATTTTTGGTCTTGCAGGGACCTTCACCCCCCCAGGTCGCCCCATTCACTTACCTTGCTTCCCGGTCCAACGGCACATGCCCGGGCCGCATCCCCCGCTTCCATCTAACAAGGAGTGTGCCTGCACCGGCCATTCACAAATGCACCCTGCTAGAGGGATAGCTGAGATGTGGCCCGGGCATGTGCCGTTGGACCGGGAAACAAGGTAAGTGAATGGGGCGACCTGGGGGGTTTCACACAGCGGGACATCCTGATTTTGGGTGCCCTGGGGGGAGGGAATCGATCGAGCTGGGTTTTGGTCCACTTTAATAAGGTTTAGTTAGTTCGGAGTACTCAAAGGGTTAAATTGATTTATTTTATCAATTAAAAAATGTAAATAAATACATTCCAGGTGTTTTGCCGTACCATGACCTGGATAACCCTCACATTTGATAAACTAAATAATAATAATCATCATTTCATATTTCCAGCTCACCATCAGGGGTTGTAAATACCTGCACAGAATGCGGAGCCATCATATACATTGGAGGTTTCCCTGTAGGGGCTGTCTGTGCCACTCACATCATGGTGATCCCGACTGATAACCACTGGTGCCTAAAAAAGTCATTGGGACACAATGCTGGTACAATGATTTAAATAAGCCTCATCCTATATTTATTTTCTGGCTCTAAACATAAACTGGTCATACATTTGGCAATGGCACAATGAATGATGTACTAGGAGGCCCTACCGTAATGTCTACAGTATTTAAATCAGATTCAATATTTAAATCAGAATCTCACCCTCTTTCTCAGTCCAACGGCGCATGCGCTAGCAGCGGACGCATCTCCACTATCCCTTTAGCAGGGCGCGTGCCCGGCTCCAGGCATTTGAGAATGGCCGGCATAGGCACACTCCCTGTTAGAGGGTAGCAGGGGATGCGACCGGCAGCGGGCTCTGATCCGCTCGCCTTAGACTAAGGGACGGGAGTAGATCCGAGCACGCCTTAGACGAAGGCTTAGTTGATGGGAGGAGCGGATCAGAGTACGCCGATTGGATGAGAGGCCGCACATGCGCCGCAGGACCGGGTGAGGCAAGTTCACGGGCGACCTGGGGGGTTTCCCACAGTGGGGCATCCAGGTGCCCCAGGGGCAAGGACCAAAACCCTTTAAACTAAGCAATTGTGCAATGTAACTTGTAAAAAAATAAATATAATAATAAATTATAACACACATTATATATATTATTATATATATATATATATATATATATATATATATATATATATATATATATATATATATATATATATATATACATATACACACACATATAAAGCCCCTTGGGATCATGCATTGTTTTTTTACATAAAAAAAAATCTAAGCCAATAGGAGGAGGTGGAGGTGAGAATTATTAAGTGAGGGGGGAGGGTAACCCCTTCCCTACTCTTAGCAGCATAAGAACTACAGAACTGACAAAGTTTGGGGCATTTTATATACTTAGGTGTAAGGTTAGGCTATTAGGCTGCTGAATTGGAGAAGCTCTCCAGCTGAGGTGGGACTTTTCATTTCAGGTAAGGAAGCTCATTCTCCTCTTACTGTCACTCTTCCAGAGGCGATGGCATTATTTATGGCAACAGCAATAGCGATTCTTCCTTTCTGATCGGAATACAAAATTCTTGCTTGAGAGCCAACAACCTGAGGGACAGAAAAAACAGACAACCGTGATAATCCAAAGGGCTGGGTTACCATGAGCTCCTTCTGCTTAGTGTGTTGTAAGAGTGTTCTCTAGTGTTCAGTGTGTGGTATTACACCCATTGCGATTCTGCACACTGACCACTAGAAGCAGCCACCACAGGCAATGCTGCAGGGGGTGGCAATCAATGGACCTGTTCTTTTTTTGTTCTTAGAATCTCATTAGCTGTTTAGCACAGATCAGGGGTGCTTCTGCCATGTTTTTACAGCTAATCATTGGTAGACTAGATGCTGCGGCCTGGCATCAGTGCTGCTCCCATCATAGGAAGGAGCCAGGCAGAGTGGCACACTGGTCTATTGAAGGATGGAGCGGCTTTCTATAGTTTGTCTCAGGCAGAAGAGAGGATAGTTTCACCCTGTATATGGAATTACATATGCTTTTATGCTACACACTACACACACAGCCACCATGAGCTCATTCTGCTTAGTATGCGTAGGGGTGTTCTCCCCCTAGTGTTCAGTGTGTGGTATTACACATGCTGCCATGCGGCACTCTGACCATTAGAGCCCACCATGAGATCCCTCTGCTTAGTATGCTGTAGAAATGGGCTCTCCTCAGTGATCAATGTCCAGAATTGATCAGTTCCCCCCCATTTTTCATCTCAGTAGTGGCTCCTCTGTTGATACTTAGATGCAGAATAATAATTACCATTTGATGTTTCCCAGCTTCCCGGATCCAACGAATGTTATCGCCGTACTGCTTCCTCACTGGATCACGGACTGTGAAAAGACAATCACTTCACAATGAGGGTCACAGAAAGCACCCCTCCCATTTTATAAAATTAAATTCTTTCTCTTGTGGGCTATAGTAATCAGGAAGTAATAGCTTTGCCTCCTGTCTGTGGTCACCAAGCCAGAATAAGCTAGCTAGAAAACACTAGAAAAAAAATGGAAACATAGAGATGTAAATGGGCTAAAAAGTGTTACAGAAAAGGAGAGGAAATGCAGATAAATGAAGGGCTGGAGAGGAGATTCAGAGACATGGAAGGGACTGGAGAGAAGATGCAAGGACAGACTGAAAGGGCTGGAGAAGCGATACAAAAAGACACAGAAAAGGCTGGAGAGGGGGTGCAAAAAAAAAAGACATGGAAAAGGCTGGAGAGGGGATGCAAAGGTGCAAAGAATGGGCTAAAAAGGGATGCAAAGATACACAAAAATGTCTGAAGAGGAGATGCAAAGAGACATAGAAAGGACTGAAAAGGGATGCAAAGGCCTGGAGAAGGTGTTCAAAGAAAGAGGCTGAAGAAGCATTATATGGAGACACAAAAAGTACTGGATAGATTCTGCAAGGAGACAAAGTGCCAGTGAGGGCCCACAAAGGCACTTAGAGAAGACTGGGAAGGACTGAAAACAGGCACAGAAAGGAGAGGGGATGCAGAGACCTTCAGAAAAAGGAAGAGCCAGATAGGGGGTCTGAGTTAGGCCACATGGACTGTCCATTGATCAATACTCTTTGGGACCGAAAGCTACCTGTCCTTCCTGGAGCAGAAAGGGGTGACATTTTTCAGGTTACATTCCCAACACAATATATTTATTATGTAGCCATTTCCTCTAACAATTGCTCGGTAATAGGGAGATCCCCCCTCCATGCATTGTATATGGTACCTCCTTGTGTGATGATGTCCTCCAGCACGGTGGCTGCAATGTCATCGGTGGTGGCGAGGTCAGACGGGTCAGCAGATGTGCACACCCAGCGGAATGGTCCAAAACCCAATGAAAAGATGTCTCTGATGAAACAAAAACTGCTACTTAAGGAGCACTATTGCGAAACAATTGCCCAATGATAAAATCCATATAAATATGTTGTATAGCCGGAGGAGGGATCAATTAAACTCCCGGCCATCCAACCAGGCTTGTATCTTTTGTTTAACACCCTAACTGTTTTGGATGCATTTTGCATTTTTAATTAAAGGAGTTTTGGGGTTTCTTGTAGCAGACTGCTGACTCTTACTGCTCCTTTAACCTGTGTACCAGGACCCCACACTCTGCACTGTGCATCTGGAACGTGGATGCTTGGGAAGTTTTTTCTATTTTACTAGAACAGTTAGAGGCTTAATGGAAGGAAAAGGAAATCATGGGGGGGGGGGGGGGCAGGCTCTGCCCCTGATACACTCAAATCTGTCACCCCCAGATTTTATTCCTAATAGGCAGGGCCAGATTATAGGCATGGTACAAGGAGGCACGCCCCCTGGGCCTCCACCATTTGCCCAGCAACAGATGCTCCAACAACTTTGGGGCTACTGGAACTTTGCTGTGCTGCCCTTATAGGAGGTATATACCTGAGGTTCTCCCCTTTCTAGCGACACCTCCAGTGGGTTTAAGCCCCTCTAGGTCTGGAGACCCAGCACTCAAAATTCGTACCACCTTCCAGCACCCATGAGGTATTTGAGGTACCGCCTCTTGGTCCAGTTGGCCCCAATCCACATGCCCTTGCAGAGGTGTATACCCCTTCGCTCCTTTCCAATGACACATCCAGTGGGTTGTTAGCCCCCTAGGTCCGGAGATATGGTGCTTGGACATGTACTATCCTGGACGAGATGAATTGATTCCCAGGATGATTTGGAACCTCAGTTCTTTGGATCCAGGAGGGCTAGAAACCCACTGGAGGTGTCGTTGGAAAGAGGAGGACTTCAGTTATGCACTTCTGCAAGGGCATGTGGATCCAATCGGTGGTACTTCAAAGTCCCGGTACTGTTGCTCACCTGAACCAGTTGATAGGGCTTGTTCTGCAGCTGAAGCTCAACTACCATCCCTGTAAGTTTGGGCTTTCTTGCCCTCATGGTCCTGTGGAACCAGAGCTCAGAACCAGGGCTGATGTTTTTCATAGTACTCTGTGGAACTTGCAATGCTGTCCCATTTGTATGCAGATGACAGGGTTGTATGACAAGATTTCAAGATTACAGTCTTTGGTTTGTTCTCTTCAGTCAAGTTGTGAAGCTATCCCAGACAGTAAATCAGCTTTGTATACAGCCACCACTCCCACAAAGACTTGCACAATAGAAGAGCAGAGTGCAAAACTGTTGGCTCTGGAAGATTGCACACTATAATACAGAAACATGCAAAGTATGGACTAAGCCAATATAACCCCTCTGCTGTGCTATCTGAGCAAGATGTACTGTAGATGTATCTGTTGATGTAAGAAATGACCAGTTTGTGCAGGATTTGGAAAGCTCAAATGAAGTGGACTTAAATAAGGGACTAAATAAAATGAGTACAAAAGGGCAGCAAGGTGTAGTTACCAAACCAACCAATATGAGAAGGCATATTCTGGTTGGTGTTTCAACAATTAGAGGAGTGGACTTTGGGCAGAATAAAGATGAGCTCAATGAGGTGAGGTGTCTCCCAGGTGCCACCGTTAATAGGGATAAGAGACGAATTCTAAATATTGTCGAGGCTGCAAGCCTCATTGTGCTAAATCTTGGCACAAATGATGTATCCCAAAAAGATTTGTTTACTGTACAATGGGACTTCCAAAATTTTAGTCAGGAACTTTGCAAAGTAACAGGTTCTATCACATTTTCTGAAATTTAGCCAGTTTCTAATCAGGAAAAAAGCCACTCAACATCGCCAAGTGGTTACGTCAGTGGTGTGAAGACCAAGGCTTTGGATGTATTATTCATGATGTTAGAAGGTGGACACACAGTTGTACAAGAGGGATGGTTTGCGTTCTTCACAGAAAAGCCAAGGAGAAACTTGGAGTGGAAAATTTTTTGATAGAAATTTAAACTAGATGAAGGGGACAGAGATTTAACCTGTAAGGATGATTTCTGTCCCCAACCATTTAGGATAAAGCAGGGCGTTGGCACTTCAGGTAGCCAGGTCAGTGGTAGGATGGAGGTGGAAAAGATCAAGAACAAAATAAAATGCAATACCAACATCCACATGATGTGTACCAATGCTCACAGCTTAGACAACACGCTCTGTGAGTTAATGGCCATATCCAGAGATGAGACTTGGTTCAAGGATCACAATGACTGGGAGATAGCCATACCCGGTTACACATTGTACAGAAAAGACAGATTGGATAGAAAGGGCGGTGGAGTAGCCATTTATGTCAAGACCCTTCAATCAACAATAATTCAGCACAAACACATAATGAACCAGAAACTCTCTGGGTTACCATGCAGACTAAGGAGGGAGCTGTGGCCAGAATTAGTGTGATATATAGGCCCCCTGGACAATCTGAGGATTTAGATAACCTGTTAATAGATGAAATCAGTGGAATGGCAGAGAAGGCAGGCATTGTAATTACAGGTGACTTCAACATGCTTGATGTGGACTGAAATATCCCAAGTACATTGACATGCAAGAGCAGGAATATATTAGAGGCCCTTAATGGAGCATCTCTAAAACAACTTGTGAAGTCACCAACTAGAGGAGATAACATTCTGGACTCAGTTCTGACCAGTGGAGACCTGGTGTCTGAGGTCAGGGTTGTAGAAAATCTGGGGTTCAGTGACCATCAATGCTTATGGTTCAGGATAAAAACATATATTGTGCAATCCCACGCCAGAACCAAAGTGCTAGACTTTAGAAACCAAACTTTAAGGAGATGGCGGAGTATGTAGAAAGGGAATTAGGTGAGTGGAGCAGAGTAGCACAAGTGAGTGCCCAGTGGTCACTATTAAAAATGGCCATCTTAAAGGCAACTAAGAAATACATGAAACTAGCAAGAATAAAAGGAAGAAAAAAACTCTGGTTTACTGGGGAAGTCAGCACTATCGTAAAAGAAAAGAAGTCTGCCTATAAGAAGTATAAAGAAAGTGGAAGTGTAGATGCAGAGGAGTAGCTAGGTTTCTGGCACCTGGGGCAAAGATTCAAAATGGTGCCTCTGACCTGCTGCACCCGGGGCAAGTGCCCCCCTGCTCCCCCCTAGCTACGCCCCCTGTGTAAATTACAGAGAGGCATATAAAATTAAAACAGAGGGAAACAAAACTGATTATAAATGCTGCTAAAGGGCAAAAGGAGGAAGAAATGGCCAAATCTGTGACAAGGGGAGATAAAACCTTTTTCAGATATATTGGTGACAGAAAGAAGAAAAACATTGCAGTCTCAAAAAATAAAATAAGGAAAATAATTATATTGCCGGAGATAAGGCTGTGGCTGACCATCTGAACAGCTACTTTTGTTCTGTATTTTCATATAGTTGCTTTCAAAACCATAACAGGTATGGCCATAGCATAGCATCCAGCTGGGAGGGCTAATGTCTTAGCCTAACTGGCACGTCTAAAGGTAAGTAAGGCAATGGGTCCAGATGGAATCCACCCAATGTCATGCCAATCCATAAGAAAGGGAGTAAAGAAGAAGCCAGTGGTTATAGTCCAGTTAGTTTAACATCTAAGGTAGTCAAACTAACTCTTAAAAAAAAAAAAAAAGAATTTCCCATCTAAAAGTTAAAAACCTGTTGGACCCCAAACAGCACAGCTTTACTGAAGGCAGATCATGTCAGACCAATCTTATTGATTTGACACTGTACCACATAAAGAGGTCATAGATACGTTATTGAAGTTAGGACTCATTCTCTGGATAGTTAATTGGATTTTCAGCTGGCTGAAGGATCAGAGTACTGTTGTTAATGGCATGTAATCTGAACAAAGTTGAGTTGTAAGTGGTGTGTCACAAGGCTCTGTCCTGGGCCCCATTCTTTTTATTATGTTTGTAAGTGACATAGGAGAAGGCTTGGCAGGAAAAGTTTGCCTGTTTGCTGAACCTTGAAGGATAACTGGAGACTATACGGTCCATCTAGTCTGCCCTTATGTGTATACTGTATGTTCTCTTTATCTTAGGATAGATGTGTGCTTATCCCAGGCATGTTTAAATCCACTTACTGTTGATTTTTCTGCTGGAAGTTTGTTCCAGGCATCTACTACTAACATTGCTCATGATCTTCCCTCTGACTAGCTTCAGGTTGTGCCCTCTTGTTCTATCATTAAGTTTCTTCTGTTTCCTTTGTAAAGGTTTGTAAAGTTAATCGTGGATATTCCTGGAGGTGTCTGCAACATGGAAAATGATTTAGCTTTACTGAATAGATGGTCAAAACTGTGGAAACTGAAGTTTAATGTCTCTAAATGCAAAATCATGGACTTGGGTAGAAGGAATCCCTGCTCCGAGTACCGTATGGGCAGTACTGTGTTAGCCAGGACCCCAGAGGAGAGAGATTTAGGGGTACTGATTACTGATAGCTGCAAGATGAGTGGACAGTGTAGCCAGGCAGTGGGAAAAGCAAGTAGGATGCTCGGCTGCATAGCTCGAGGCATCACCAATAGGAAGAGGGAGGGTGTGATGCCGCTGTATAGGGCCCTGGGGAGGCGACATCTAGAATACTGTGTGTAGTTCTGGAGAACGGGTCCAGAGGCGGGCAACAAAAATGGTAGAAGGACTTAAACTTAAAAACTTATAAAGGAGAGACTTAAAGCACTTAATTTGTACAGTCTAGAGGAAAGAAAGGAGAGAGGGGACATGATTGAGACCTTTAAATATGTGAAAAGGATTGAATAGGGTTCAGGAGGGGAGTTTTTTTAAGAAGAAACTTAATAATAGCACAAGAGGGCACAACCTGAAGTCGGGGGGAAGATCAGGAGCAATGTTAGAAAATATTATTTTACAGAAAGAGTAGTAGATGCCTGAAACTTCCAGCAGAAAAATCAAGAGTAAGTGAATTTAAACATGCCGGGGATAATCACACATCTATCCTAAGATAAAGAGTACATACAGTATATACATAAGGGCAGACTAGATGGACCATCTCCCGTTATCCTTCAAGGTTTCTATGACCTTGCTGGGCGAAATGCATGGATTCCCAGGGTGACCCACTTTGGAGCCCTGGTTCTCCGGGCTTAGGGGGCTAGCAACCAACTGGAAGCACTGAGGACAGCGCAGAGAAGTGGTGAGGACTGAAACCGACGGGGACAAGTGGTGGACAGTGCTGAGGACTGCACATAACAGCATTCTCCAGCCCAGGAACAGCAGTGATGTCAGTTAGGTATGTTGACTGTTAGATAAGAAAAGGTGACTTGCATTAATGTTCACATCCTCACTTGCTGACCAGCCCACCTATTTACCGACGTACTGACCCACTTACCTGCCTACTGATCCACCCACCTTCATACCTATCTGTTGAAGAAACTGTGCAACAGCTTACAGCTTGACTACATTTATGACAGTAGAGGGCGCCATTACCAATGCTTATTTTAAGTTTCTATTGTACATTCTCTGCTGTATTGTATTTTCTGTACATTGAGTGGTGATCTCAATGACTGCTACTACTTTTTCGTGTGTGTTTTGTGCACCATGTAAGGTGACATTCTCTTATTGCATCAGGGGCCTCCACCAGATTCTTGTCCCCACCACACTTAATCCAGCCCTGCTAATCCAGCCCTGCTACCAAAACCAGAAGCTTGGTGGGAGTTTATTTCAGTATGGGTGACCGTACACAATTTTGTAATACACCTTCTTTAAAGTGATTGGCATGTCAAAATATATCAGTAGCTTACCTTTCATTGTGTAGTGATTCCTCCTCCGACTATCTCATTAGTAAGTAAATCACTTCCTCATTCAGCTTTCAATCCCCACCCTGCTGACCTGTCTATCAATCAACCTTCAGTGGACTGAGAACGGAGACTCCCTCTCCAGATGTCCTGATTGGCTGCCTCTTTCTGCAGCTATGAAACCCCATTCTCCTCTCCACACAGTGTGCTTTCATCACACGGAGTGTGGCATTAGGAGCTGCTCTGCTATTTCTGAAGACAACAAAGGTAAGTACTAGCATAAGGGCATAAGATTTGGCCACTATAGTTTTAGTGTTGTAGGCAGGCTCGGATTGGCTTACAGGGGAACAAGGGAATCCCCCCAATAGTCTGTTGAGCACTTGGGATGACACCGTCAACACTCGCTGCAGGTGCCATTGTTGTCACCCTATCCCTGTAACAGCCACAGGCTCACTGCTACATTGTTTGGGTGAAGAAAGTGTCTCCCATAATTCTTTGTAGCACCAAGGCTTTGGCAACCCATCTAGTGGGTCAAAAGACTCTTGGAGGGGCCTGAAGCCAGTGGGGTGGAGAATGCCTGCAGCCGGTTGAATAGAGCAAAAAAGTTTTTTGTTTTTTTTTTACCAGAGATGGCCTTTAAAATGTTCTAAAACCTACGGGAACCCCCAACTCTAAAATTGGCCCAAACACTAGGCTCACCATAGCAGCCTGGTAGCTATGACTAGGACCGAGTAGATACATTATCGATATAGTTAGTTATATCTTCTAGAGGAGTAAGTGCAGCCACAGATGAGCCGCCCAACAGATGAGCAGCTGCACACTGGGCAGGTCCTCAAGGACCAGGCTCCTTGTCAAATATTACTGAAACATTCCATTCACAGGCTTACCCCATAATATGCTGAACGTAGGAGGGGTATCTGAACTCGGAGGAGCCTCCCCCTTTCTTTAGCACATCAGCACCTGTTCAGAATAAAAATCATAAATAAAAACAAAAACACGGTATACAGCTAACTTTTAAGTCTGGAATTTCATTTCAGGCAATATATTTTCTTCTGCCTAACCCAACAGGTTTTAGTAAACAGAAAACTTGGAGGGGGGTCATTACCCCAGAAGGGGATTCAGGTGATGATTTGTCCTTACTGCAACTATGGTGCTTACCCATGACCATGGCCATGACCCAGGCTCTGATTATAGGAGGGGCAAACCAGAAAGTGGGGCCTCCACCACTTTCTACCCAGGGGCCCCGTCACATTCGGTCCTGTTATTACTTGATTTAATTGGCTTCCAATTCAGAGTGTTCCAAACATCTCTAGCTATCCAGCTTGTGACATTTTGACTCTACTTGACCTTGACCACAATTCTTTATTACTTGTTCTTGACCTTCCTCTGGATCTTGACACTGATCTTCTTTTGCTTGCCTTTTATGCTTGGCCTGACCTGGATTCTGATCCTCCACTGTCTGCCCCAAACCTCCACCCACTTGGTTCCTTGCCTCAAAAAACAGGCCACTTTAGAGTTAGTAGGCGGAGCTATGCAAAATATCTCTTTTCATCTATGACGCTATCACAAGTGCTCAGAAAGTATCCACTGAACTAAAGGAAGTATAGCCTATAAAATGTACACTACCACGTACAAGATGGTCAATGTATGAGATTGTACTTACCTCAGGGGCGTAGCTAGGGGGGAGCAGGAGGGGCACGTGCCCCAGGTGCAGCAGCTCAGGGGGGTGCCAAAGGGGGTGCCATTTTGAAACTTTGCCCCGAATGCCAGAAAGCCTAGCTATGTCTCTGTTTACCTGACTGGTATAACAAATACCCAGTGCCTGATATAGAAACACCTGCTGTACAATCTGTCCCCACCACCAGGGCTCTGTAAAAGTCCAAGTGGCCAAAGCAAAAAGAGCACGACAATCCTTTATCACTTAAAAACAAGTTTTGGTTAGTTTAGGGCTTTGAGGATCATTTAGGCCAGCAGGTAGGTTCTCTATGTATGTGACAACATCTATTGCACTGCATCTTTGGTAAAAGTTTGGGGATTAGTTTACTTTAGCTGTGTAGTCCCATCACCTGCACGCTGTGCCTCCAATAAGAAGGCATTTCCATAGTCCCAGAAGAACATTCCCTTTTCCGACAGCTTGTTGATGGCTGCAATCTGCCGACGTAAGCTGCAAACAACACAATTTAATGTTATAAGTAGAGTTCATGGAATGCCAATTTCTAAGAAGATGACCAACCACCACCAGGGCTGGGCTGACCATTTTTCCTAGCTGACAGGACTATATAGGCTTATCTAGAACTATAAAGATATTCTCTGGACTTCAAAGTGGACCAAAACCCACCCTGGAGTCTATTACACTCCAGGACAGGCTTACTCCCTCCAGTGGGGGCATCTTGAACTGGGATGTCCCGCTCTATGCCCCCCCCCCCCCCCCCCGGAGTCACCTTCTCCTATTATTCTTACATATCTAATATTCTTACCTTTTCCTCGAGCCCATGGCACATGCACGACAGGTCCTGGCATCAGCTTCCGCTCTCGGCTGTGTGCGGCCACACCCACCACAACTGAATGGCTGTGCTGGGCCATGCACAGCCGAAGGGAGCCGAGTGATGCACTGCACCGCTTGGGATCCCAGGCTCAGTGGGGTACCATGGGATCCCAGGCTCAGTGGGGTACCATGGGATCCCAGGCTCAGTGGGGTACCATGGGATCCCAGGCTCAGTGGGGTACCATGGGATCCCAGGCTCAGTGGGGTACCATGGGATCCCAGGCTCAGTGGGGTACCATGGGATCCCAGGCTCAGTGGGGTACCATGGGATCCCAGGCTCAGTGGAGTACCATGGGATCCCAGGTTCAGTGGGGTACCATGGGATCCCAGGCTCAGTTGGGTACTATGAGATTCCAAGCGCAGTTGCGTACCATGAGATCCCAAGCACAGTGGTGTAACAAAGCCCCCTGTTCACAGCAAGCCCTGAATTCTCCATTCTGCCATTTTTGAGGTCCTTAGCATAACCTTTAATTTAGGCAGGGATATGATGATGGACTGGATTTACTGACAAACCTATGGCCGCATACAGATCTTAGGTGTTAATTGGCCTCATTGCTAGCTTAAATTAGAACCCAGGCTCATTTGCTGGGAAGGAGTCCATACAGCGATATGAGGAGCTGGACTGACTATTTTGCTAAGTTCTCATGAGCCTATAGACAGCCCCAACCTGAATGGTATTTGTGCTCCCTACCAGCTCACTTGGAGTCCCAAGCTCTGAGATGGGGCCCATGCAAGCTCTGCGATTCCCCAACCCGCTATTGTGATGTAACTGCCCAAAAAGGTTAATTTATTTTGGGCAGTCCTATAAAGACAGGCTGCGATTCCATAACCAAGGGTTAAGATTACAGGTTACAACCTAATTAACTAATTGTGGGCCACAAATAGACTATACCTCAATGCAGGATATATATATATATATATATATATATATATATATATATATATATATATATATATATCACTATATTTGTAACTGCTGTCATTCAAGGAGCTTCTCCTCACCTCTCGTGTACAAGCTGACAGAAACCATTGGGGTCAGCGCAGAGCTTTTGGTTGGCTTCCTGGAAGGAGAGCTGCACAGGGTAATATCCACCACTGAACGGGTTGTGGCATGAGGTCTGGTCAGATCCAAGGTCTACTAACAGCTCACCAGTCTTCTCATACTCTTCCACCAGCCTCTCCCTGTAAGACCAGAAGCAATTCTTTACAGTGAGCAATAAACCAATCACTCATCAGTAGTGTTAAGGCTCAGATGTGCTGTAAGTGTATCTGTAAGGCTTTGATGCTATAAAAAACAAAAAGGCATTAAACCTTTTTACACCTGGCTTGGGGAAGTCAGGGCAGATATTTTATGTGCATTTATTGCACTTATCAAATCTCATTGGTGCACAAATGAATGTGTATTATGTGTGTGTGATTCAGCGTTGTTTTGACACATTTTTTGTGTTTAAACATATGTTTTATGTCTGTTTAGAGTTATTGTTTTGTTTAATTCAGCCCTTGGACGAGTGGCTGCTCATTCACCATAGGATCGGAATGAGGCGAGTTCGTTCAGGCAACCTGGGGGCAAGTAACAAAACCCAGGATAGTCAAAATCCTGGTTTTTGGTCCACTTTAAAGGGGGATTCTCGTACTCCAAAAATCCATTTGATTAAAAAGAAATAATTTTAGAACAATGTTTCCAAAATGTTTGCATCATGCAACTGGGGGCACTTGGAATTTTTAGTTGCTTTCCTGAAACCCCAAAACACATCTCACCCCCCCCCCATAGACTGTAATAATGTGGCCCAGGTAAAAACTGGGGTTACCTAATCTCTCATAGAAAACCTTGTGTATACTGGGATACTCTAGTAACTCTTGACAGTGCACGGGGACAGAAACTGCTGCACCGCGTGGGAGTGTGTTTGGACATTGAAAGGGGGTGACTACCCTGAAGTGGAGGTGCCCAAGGCAACTCGAGAGGGAGTCTCCGGGGGGCTTGACGTGGGGACAGGGCCCAAAGACCCAACCAGGAACCGGGAGCGGTGCGCGAGGGGTTAACTGTGTACGGAACTGCCGGCTGGGCCAAGATCTCGTGAGAGTCAGAGCGAGACGCCCAGGCAGCAGGAACAGCCTAGAAAGAGCGCAAAGTTGCTGTAACAGATTGCCAGCCCACCTTCCTGTGTGTGATTTGCCGTCTAAAACCGCCCTCACCCAGCAGCGTCATCATTGCCTTGTGTTTGAAAGTAAAAACGCACATGTTCAAAGAGACTTTGCAAGTTCCCAAGCAAAGCGCGGTTCCCCAGCGTAGCAACACTTAACTTGACACTCAGCACAGCGCAGCACGTGTAGTAAAGCCAGCGTCACTGCCTACTCACCCAAACGCAGCTTGATACAGAGACTTTGAATAAAGTATTAAGACATTTGTAACATTTCAGCTAGCAGCGTCTAGCCGCAGCAAGCGCCCCAGCGTCTTAAAGAGACAGTACACGGCTATTGCATCTTTTAAATGTGTGAAATGTAAATTGTATTACTTGACAAAGGAAATAGAAATGTATGTGCCACAACAGTTAGAAGCTATCAGTGCCTCCCTACTGCCATTAATCCATGCAGAACTGATTTCAGTGGTGAAGTTTGTTAAAAGTACCCAGTGAAAGACTTTCCCATGCACGCACCCACCGACATCTGACCGCAGCCAATAATGCCGTGTTAAATGGAGGTGGAGGAAGGTGAGGAAGGAGGAGGTTACCATGGCCTTTTTGCAGAAATTAGCCCAGTTTATTGCAACCTTAGGGGCTGGGATAGAAGAGATAGGTCCTGAGCCAGCAGAGGAAAGACCCTCCCCACGGAAGGTGTTGCAACAGGTACAAGAGCAGATCCAAGCCTTACAACAGACTATGATGGAGTCAGCTACTTTTTTGGGTTCTAGTCATTCTTCTGTCAAGTCAAAGCTGGAAACGGCAGTAAAGAGAACCAGTCCTAGGAGAGAGATCACCATTAGAAAATAATTCAGAGTCAATGGCCAGATTGGAGAGCGAGAGCAAAGGGAGAGACTGTCTTATACTAATCTGATCCACCAGATAGACTTGGTGGGAGTTCAGAAGAGGTACAAAGAGGAAGAAATCATTGAAACTGTGGTGAAAGCCATCAGTCCAGGGCTGCACCTCAGAAACATGCTGGAGATGAAGAACAATCTTACCTTGTCTCAGCTGAAAACTATCTTAAAAAGGGACATTACAAAGAAGAAAGCACTTCTGATCTTTACCACAAATTGATCAATATTTCACAGGACATCAAAGAATCACCTCAAAACTTCTTGTTCAGAGCTATTGTGCTTAAAGAGAGACTGTCGTTTGCCTCCAGAGAAGACGACGTTGAAGTAAGATTTGATCCAGGTTTAAACCAGAAAAAGTTTCTCAGATCCGTCTGGACAGGCCTCTTAAGTGAAAACATCAAGTTCCAGCTTAAGCAGTATCTGGAGCAGCTGCACATCACAGATGAAGAGCTGATAGAGAAAATAAATGATGCTGCCAGTCTTGAATTAGAGCGAGAACAGAAGTTAAGGAAGAACTCCACCAGCAGAACAATCAAGCCGACTGCACCCAAGGAAGGAAGAGTGGGTGTGCAGCATGAGGAAGCCGAGGAAGCTGATCCTTTACCTTTACCTAAATCCGCACCAGAAACCACCACTTAAAGAGACAGTAACATCAGACCAGTGGGAAACGTTAGTGAGTGATCTGCGAGCAGAGTTGGCTGAAGTGAAAAGAGCACTCAGAGTAGAACCACAACAAAGCTTCAGGAGAACATGCCGAAGTTTTCAACGTAGGTCCCCTCCTGGAAATAGACCACCCATTGCATGTGAAGACTGTTTGTACTCCAATCAAGGTAGAAGTTGCTGCCACTGCGTAAAATGCGGTGAAGAAGGACACTTTGCCAAAGATTGTAGAACACCTCGCTGCAAACAGCTAAAAAGACAGAGATTTGCGAGTGAAGGACAACCAGTTGTCTCAACCCCAAAGCAGTCCCAACTAATCCACAAGTGTGTGACCGTCTTCAAAGACTACAAGCCAGAGAAAACTACTCTGTGAGCAGTATTGGAAGCGCCAGGTCATCAGTCTACACTCTGTCAGAAGGAAGTACCTTTGAAGACCAGTCTAAGTTGATTGATTTTGTTGGAGGAAAGTGCATGATGCATTGTAAACTAGATGGACTGTCTTGTAAAGCTTTGTGGGACATCGGAGCACAAGTCAGTATCCTGAATGAAGCCTGGAGGCGGTGCCACTTACCTCACACCAGACTCAGGTCCGTCAATGATCTGGTAGGGTCTGGCCCACTCAGTGGTAGAGCTGCAAACCAAACAGTGATACCCTTCCTGGGATGGGTTGAAGTGACATTCCAACTGCACGCCAAGAACAGTAGACCTTGTGAACTGCTAGTACCATTCCTGATCACCGGTGACCAACGGGTGGCGGAAGAGCCAATCATTGGTTACAACTTGATTACAGAAGTGATCCATAGAACAAAGACTTTTACTCCTTTAGTAGACTCAGTGTCCACATCCTTTTCTTTACCAAACAGAGCAGCGGAGAGAGTTGTGCAACGATTAAAGAAAACCGAGACCACAGTAGCAGTCAGAGAAGTCAAGGTAGGCCTGCGTCCAACTACCGTTCCTGCCCATACCGCAGTAGGAGTGTGGTAGTGTGGTGGTGTCAGAGTCGGACCAAGATCAAGACCACAACAGATGCTGTTTGTGCCAACAGATCCTGTTCAGCTGCCAGAAGGAATCATCACAGGTGATACTGTGGTAACTGTTCCTTATAGTGGTTTTGCAAAAGTGTTAGTGATGAATTCCACAAAACATGACGTGACACTTGACCCTAAAACTTCTTTGGGACACCTAGAAGCTGTCAAAACTGTATACCCAGCTGATGTGAGACCAGTCCAATCGTCTCCCGATAGTACCAGCTCATCTCCCAGAGTGAACAACTGTCAACCTGAGAGAAGACCATCATCATCAAGAGAACGATGGGATCCCCCAGTGTCCTTAGAACATCTGCGACCAGAAGAACAAAGGATGGTGAGACTGATGCTGAGAGAAGAGTGTCATGCCTTCGTTAAAGATGACCATGATGTTGGTTGCATTCCTTCACTGAAAATGAAGATTAACTTGAAAGACACTACTCCAGTGACCAAGGGTTACCGGTCAGTGCCAAAACCCCTGCACAAAGAAGTGAAAGAGTACCTGCAAGATCTCATCAATAGAGGAGGGGTCCAGAAGTCCAAGTCATCCTACTCATCTCCTATTGTTTGTGTCCAAAAGAAAGATGGAACTCTAAGACTTTGCTGTGATTACAGAGAGTTGAATCAAAGAACCATGCCAGATCGTCATCCTTTACCCAAGATTCAAGACATGCTTGACCAGTTGTCAGAAAGTACTTGGTTTTCTGTCCTAAACCAGGGCAAGGCGTACCATCAAGGTTTCAGTGAAGAATCCAGTAGGCCATTAACAGCTTTCATCACTTCTTGGGGATTGTATGAATGGATCCGCATTCCCTTTGGACTCAGCAATGCTCCTGCAGAATTCCAGAGGAGCATGGAAACGTGTTTGGAGGGTCTGAGAAATGACATCTGCCAACCTTACTTGGATGATAACCTCATCCATAGTCGTTTGCCGACCATGTGAGAACCATCTTACAGCATTACCAGCAACATGGCGTGAAATTGACTCCAAAGAAGTGTGAGCTATTCAAGAAACAAGTCAGATACCTTGAAAAGATTGTGTCTAGAGAAGGTTACACTATGGATCCAAGGGAGATTGCTCCAGTGATGGCGTTGAAGAACAAATCTCCATCTACTGTGGGAGAGCTGAGGAAGATCCTAGGTTTCCTATCCTACTACCAAACTTACATCCAGAACTTTTCCAAGATTGCATCTCCATTATATGCTCTCTTGGCAGGAACCACAAGTGCTGTGATGCCAGAGGAAAAGAAGAGGAATCGGAGCAGAACTAAACCCAAAGGAAGATTTTCTGCTTCCGCCCAACAACCTATCAACTGGACTTTTGGTCACCAGGAAGTACTGAAATAACTAGTTGACTGTTTGATCCATCCACCAGTCATGGCATATACAGACTTCAATAGTCCATTCATCTTACATTGTGATGCATCTCAAGTGGGACTTGGAGCAGTCCTATATCAACGTCAAAACAGCCAGTTGAGAGTTATTGGCTACGGGTCAAGAACATTGACACCAGCTGAGAAGAACTACCATTTACATTCTGGGAAGTTAGAGTTCCTAGCTATGAAATGGGCTATCTGTCAAAGATTCAGAGACTAACTGTACTACAGTCCAGAGTTTGTGGTCTATACAGACAACAATCCATTGACCTACGTCCTTACCACTGCAAAACTCAATGCAACTGGTCAGAGATGGGTTGCTGAACTTGCTGACTTTAACTTCAGTATCAAGTATTGCCCAGGAAAATCCAACACTGATGCAGATGTATTGTCAAGAATGCCTTTAGAACCAGATGGCTTCATGCAACAATGTTCTGAAGACGTGGGAATGGAAGACATTGTAACTACCATCCAAGCAATTCAAGTCCAAAGTGAAGAATACATGCCCAATTGGTGTCCTTTTACAGTGGAAGAAACTGTGAAGGATCTAGAACAGAACTCTACGGTTCCTATTCGCCAGCTTCCAAAAGAAACAATCAGGAAAGCTCAGAGAGAAGACACAGTCATTGGTAGAGGTCGCCACTAAATCAATCAAGATAGATTTCCAAGCAAGAGAGAGAAGGGATCTGAAGTACCTGCTACAAATACCTTACTGAAAGATTGATCTAAGTTATTTCTGACTTCAGAAGGAATTCTACATCGCAAGAGAGGACCAAGCTCACAACTTGTGTTGCCAAAGGTGTACCATCGCTTGGTGTTAAAAGAACTACATGAAGAGATGGGACACTTAGGAATTGAGAGAACCGTGAACTTAATCCGTGAACGTCTCTTTTGGCCATACATGCAAGGAGACATTGAACGCTATGTGTCAAGAGAATGCGGTTGCTTGAAAGCCAAACGTCCTTACAGACCAACAAGAGCACCCATGGGAAACATCACAACAACTTACCCGTTTGAGATGGTGTCCATAGACTTTCTGCACCTTGACAAGTGTAAAGGAGGTTATGAATATATCCTCGAGTCAGATTTGCTCAAGCTTATCCAACTACCAACAAGTCTGGAAAAACAGCAGCAGAGAAGATCTTTAATGATTTCTCTATGAAGTTTGGATTTCCTACCAAGCTCCATCATGATCAAGGAAGAGAGTTTGAAAACCAACTATTTGCCAAACTAGGAAAATACTGTAGAATCCAGAAATCCCATACAACTCCTTACCATCCAGAAGGTAATGGACAAGTAGAACGTTTCAACTGTACCTTACTGTCAATGCTAAAGACTTGATCTCTGAAGAGAAGAGAGATTGGAAGAACTCCTTACCAAAGTTGGTGCATGCCTACAACTGTATCAAGAGTGACGCAACAGGTTACTCCCCATTCTATCTTTTATTTGGAAGATCACCAAGATTACCAATTGATATCATATTTGATACTCCAGTTTCAGACACTTACAGAAGTTATCCTGAATATGTTCATGCCTGGAAAGAACGTATGACTGAGGCCTACAACATCGCTTCAGAAGTTGTCACTGAAGGACAGCACAAAAATAAACAACACTATGATAGAAAATGTCATGGAGCAGAATTGACACCTGGAAGTCGTGTTCTCGTTAGGAACCTACATGAGAGAGATGCACCTGGAAAACTCAGATCATATTGGGAAAATATATGTAGTTGTTAAAAGAAAGAGTGAAGATAGCCCAGTTTATGAAGTTAAACCAGAAACCGGAAACAACAAAACAAGAATCCTACACCGAAACTTGTTACTACCTGTGACTACCTACCACCAGATAAAACCTCCACCTGCAGTAAGAACTCAACCCAGAGCTTCAAGAAGAAAACTATAACTTGAAGAACCACCTGTTCTAACAAACAACTCTCATAGTTCAGATGATAAAGATGCTACCTATGTTGTGAGAATGCCAACAAGAAGAGGTCGTTATAGCCGAACTAGGAGCCAATTAGATCCTAAAGCTACAGAGTTTGTACCCCAAACATACAGAAACCAACGTTCAAGATGTGTAATTCAACAAAGTCCTGAAGTAATTCCAGAGTTAACAGTGGAAGAACTAAAAGGAGATCCTGAACCAGCTGATCCAACCATGGACTCAGAACTTGTTGATCCAGTAACAGCTGAACCAGAACCAGAAGCTGAACCTGAACTAATTCAAGAAGTTGAGCCTGAGGTTACAGAAAATGAGGAACTTGATACATCAGAAATATTACCAAGTAGAAACACCTCTAGTAGGGAACGAAGAAGACCTATGACCATAACCTATGATACATTAGGTACACCAAGTGCCGTAACCCAGAACTGTGAATCTGAAACTTGTTTCATTTCCCATACACTAGGAAACCCAACCTGTGTGGTACATACCAACCACCTGTTTTTCAGAAGACTTTTGAATCTTTAAACCCTTTTTCTCATACTTTTTGATGGACTAAGGACATTCAAATGTTCTATCACTTAGAATAGTCTTAGTTAGTTTCAAGTCTCAAGAAACTGTTTAAAGGACTCATGCATTATTAACCAATTGCATTCTCTTACAGGAAATCTTCGAGAATGTAGTTAGCATTTATAGGATAGGATGTTAATATTCTTACTGTTATTACCAATCGTTTAACAATGTTTACAATTGTTCATGTGTTAGGCAACCACTTCCCTTTCACCTAAGAGACAGGTGCAAAAACACTTACCTACTCTAGTAGAAAACTGGGAAACAAACTAAACCAGTTTAACTGGGACCTCTGAGGGTATACCGGTAACCACTCAGTCGGTTATAGTTCAAATGGGATAACAGCCCATACCAGACATAACTTTGGTCAACCAACCAACCTGTCTTAACCAGTTAACCCACTGATGTCGGGGACAACATTATTTTCAGGGAGGGGGGGGGGGGGGAGAGTGTGGCCCAGGTAAAAACTGGGGTTACCTAATTTCTCCTAATAGAAAACCCTGTGTCAAACAGCCTAGCTACATAATACATAACAGCACTTACGGAGTTAACCACTGGAGGCTGCTGTGGGAAAGTGACACATTCTAGAAGGATCAGTCTTGTCAGTGTCTGAGAGCAGTTGTCACTTGTACTGAGATGAGATAACATGGATTGCTGAGAGAGAGAGAGCCATGGAGGTAGCCATGCAGAGGACTCTGTAGTGAGCAGTACAGAATGGAGCTTGTTAACCCTTTTGGAGGAAGGAGAGCTACTACACACAGGAGAAAGAGCTACAGTTGCTGAGCAAAACAGAGAGCTACAGAGAGAGACATCCGTGTGGGCCTAGGAAGAGCAGAGAGGAGTGCACTGAGGACCAAACATACAAAGGTACCAGTAGCATAGTCCCAAGCCCCTAGAGTGACCCCGGGAACCTGTGAGCCTGTTTGCTATTTATGCTGAAGTACTTTGCTTATTTTGCTGTTGCTAAGTGGAAGTGTGGTTGCTTCACTAAAGTTTGGAAAGACATTTGCAGTGTGTGGTGACTCCACCTGGCCATATCCCAATCATCCCTCAAGATTCCAAGAACTCGCGACAGCTCGCCCCGCATTTCAGCCGGCCCTGGTGTGGCGTGTGGGTTACAATAGGATTTAGATCTTAGTGATACGGACCCAAATTATTGGGCATAACTGCACGCTTACAGAACAAATGCTGCCTCTGAGTGCTCACTGGCCGACATTTCCCAACATATTTGGGAGGGGAGGACAAGTAACAGTTTTGTGCCACTATAAAGGATTGCTCCACAGGCATGAACAGAATCATGAGATCACTGGAAAAACCTTGTGTTTGTCTTGGTGGTCAATCCCCAACATCTCCGCCGAATCTCATGATCAGTAATAAAGCATTTCATCAGTTCTGGCAATACGGAAGAAGCCGAACGCCAATAAATACTTGGCCAGGGAAATATGAGTCACCGGCCGACCGCAGAGTCCAACACTATTTAATGTCATCTCATGTGATAACCATCAATGAGACACTGGACCCCATAATGGATCACAGATTGCTGCCTGGCACCCAGTTCCATCCCATCTAATCTTCCGATAATAATAATAATAGCAGAAAACAGAGCCAGCTTCATTTGTTTCTTTCCCCAACACGTTACAGAGCAGATCACTTGCCAAAGGTCCACAACATTCCCGTGATATCCCAGGCTCAGAGTTTCTTTATCCTTTCTTGCTTTCCTGGAAAGACACAAATTATTAATCTTCATTATATTTTTTTATAATTTCTTTTCACACTTGTTGCAAACTGCACCAATTGTGACAAATTATATATAATCGGGATGTCCCGCAGTGTGAAACCCCCCAGGTCGCCCCAGAAACTCACCTTCTCTCCTGGCCCAACTGCTCATGCACGAGCAGCAGCTGTATCCTTGCTATCCCTCTTGCAGGGTGCCAGCCGCGCCAGGCATTTGTAAATGGCCCTCTCCCTGTTAGAGGGTAGCGGGGGATGCGGCCGCCAGTGCGCTCAGATCCGTTTGCCTTGGACCAGTGCACTGATTGGACAAGGGGACCGTGCATGTGCCACAGGACAGGAGGGAGGCGAGTTTATTTCGGGCGGCCTGGGCTGTTTCACATAGCAGGGAATCCTGGTTCGGGGTGCCCTGTGGTCAAGAACCAAAGGTCCACTTTAAATAGATAAAACTAAATTAAGAAAACAAACAAAACTAAGCTACGTCATTTAAAAACAAAGGCTCTTGATTTGTCTTATATATCGAATAAATCAAATCGATTGTTTAGTATTTTTGCTTTCTTCTTGGCTATCAATTTCTAAGCCTGAATGTTGGTATGGTAAGAGTGGTGATGATGTGGTAATTCACTTCATCCACTCATCTCTTTTCCCCCATATTTATGCACTTCCCATCTTAAAGCAGACCTTCATCCTGAATAAGAGCATATCTTATATGTTTCCCACACCATGTACATACTGATTGCTCACATTAAAAATCATCCTACCTGCACCTAGTGCATATTATGAGCCTTTAAACATCCAAGATGGCGGCTCATGAAGCATCAGGCAGCCTGCAAACAGGAAGTGTCTTCTGACTGTGCCGCTCTGCATTCTGGGATTGATGTCCTTTCCCTGACCCCAGCTCTGCTCTGTCTGTGCAAAGCACAGCTGTAACCTGTCCCCTGTATTTTATCCTGCTCTGCTCTCCTCAGTTTGTGCCATGCTTCTGAGTCAAGATGGCGGCGCCCATATCCTAGAGTCCTGAACAGAGTTGCAGCCCGGTGGGGGAAAGAATAATAAGTAAGTGACTAAAAACTTAAAATATAATAATTTTAGGTGCTGTGTAATAGTTTTTTTAAGGGTTTGGGCTTTTCAATAAATCATGGTGAAGGTCCGGTTTAAGTATTGACCTAATTGCTTAATTAGTTTTAATAATTTTACTAAACAATGCAATTAAAACTATATATACTCACATTTAAAATGATAGCGATTTATATCTTATCTGGCTCGATTAAGACTGCTGCCCCAACCCCAACAGCATTTCTAGGGTAGTCCCTTTTCTGTGATCTCTCTTCTTCATTGTGCGCTTCTCCACCCCTCTCCAGCCAGGCCAGGGTGTGTGTCCCTTCCTCCAATTAGTGAGGGAGCCTATTGCCTTGTGAGGGAGGGAAGAAGCACTCACTGCACCTGTGGCCCACAATAGTCATTTAATGACTGAAGAACACTTTACTATCCTAGGTGCAGACATGACAACTGGACTATATGAAGATGAAACCAGGGGGAAAAAATGAGGTGGAGATGCTGCGCATAGAATGGTTTGATTTTTACCTAATCCGGCATATACAATCATCCAGCGATCTCATAATCTCCATCAGCCATCCCTGCTTGTGCCGCTTCACCAGAGCATTTTCATCTACCTAACAGACACACAAGTGGTCATAAAATGAAGATAGATAATGGATTAGAAAAATCACTTTTGGGTGTAGGTCTGCTTCATAGTGGATGAAATAAACCTGCTAACAGCCATACTCGGGTCATAGGGATGCCCTGGGAGTGCAGATGTTAGGGGACTATAGTCTATTTTAAATATAGAGCTGCAATAAAGCTACCTAATTATGCCTAAAGATCAGGCAACATTACTTACCCATCTGCACTCCAGCATTGGCATACGCAGACCTGCTCATCCACTTCTTTGTCAGCGACCAACCTGGTTTGTCAGAACAGGCCCATCTGGCAAACCCCATTGGTAGCATTGGCTTATTTCCCACATTTTGAGCTCCAAAAGCAACATTAGTTAGCAGAGCGGCTGAAATTGGGATGCCCTGGGGGTGTTAGCAAAGTCTAATTAGCCTAGAAGTTCACTTTAGGCTCATCTTTGTCAAAATACATATTTAAAAATGTATGACATATTACCTCGGCAATCACTGCGACACAGCCAACAATAGCAGCTGCCTTTGCCTGAGCACCGCTCATTCCTCCAAGACCAGAAGTGACGAACACCTTCCCAGCCAAGTCCTCCAAGCCGAGGTAACGGCGTCCAGCATTAAGTACAGTCAGCTGTTAGGAACACAAGCAATATGAACCCTACATCCAAAACTCGAAGCAAGCTACAGCCTGAAATGTGAAGTAGGGTTAGCTCTACTGTAAAGCCCAACCCCAGCTACATTTGTTTAATGATGGGAAGAGTTTTAATACTGTCATGTTCTTTCTTTTATTTAGGACTCCATTGAGGAGCCCTAGCTTTACATTCTTATTGGGACAAGAACCTGCATCCTCAGGTGTCATCAGGACTAAGGAGAACCTGCATCCTCAGGTGTCATCAGGACTAAGGAGAACCTGCATCCTCAGGCGTCATCAGGACTAAGGAGAACCTGCATCCTCAGGTGTCATCAGGACTAAGGAGAACCTGCATCCTCAGGCGTCATCAGGACTAAGGAGAACCTGCATCCTCAGGTGTCATCAGGACTAAGGAGAACCTGCATCCTCAGGTGTCATCAGGACTAAGGAGAACCTGCATCCTCAGGCGTCATCAGGACTAAGGAGAACCTGCATCCTCAGGTGTCATCAGGACTAAGGAGAACCTGCATCCTCAGGCATCATCAGGACTAAGGAGAACCTGCATCCTCAGGTGTCATCAGGACTAAGGAGAACCTGCATCCTCAGGCGTCATCAGGACTAAGGAGAACCTGCATCCTCAGGTGTCATCAGGACTAAGGAGAACCTGCATCCTCAGGCGTCATCAGGACTAAGGAGAACCTGCATCCTCAGGCGTCATCAGGACTAAGGAGAACCTGCATCCTCAGGCGTCATCAGGACTAAGGAGAACCTGCATCCTCAGGTGTCATCAGGACTAAGGAGAACCTGCATCCTCAGGTGTCATCAGGACTAAGGAGAACCTGCATCCTCAGGTGTCATCAGGACTAAGGAGAACCTGCATCCTCAGGCGTCATCAGGACTAAGGAGAACCTGCATCCTCAGGCGTCATCAGGACTAAGGAGAATCTGCATCCTCAGGTGTCATCAGGACTAAGGAGAACCTGCATCCTCAGGTGTCATCAGGACTAAGGAGTGATGGCTGGCACAACATTTGGGGCTACTGTTCCAGGAACACTTTCACTGGACAGAAGTTATGTTTTCTAGTATTTCACCTTCTAAGACTGTATTTACATACAAGTAATTGGGGCTAAAATGACACCTTATAGACAGATAAATGAAGCATTATAGTGATTCTTCATTTTGGCAGGAGTTGGAGTTCATGTTTAAAGGTAAAATGTTTTTTCTTTATTGTATCAATAATTTTGTATTATTATTGTATTTTAATTCATTCTTTGGGGGTTACCTGGCACTTTCTAGTGCTTCAAATGTAATGTATAAATAGTTTAAAATAATTACAAAATTTCCATATGGCAATGTATCTACCATCATGCAATACATTCACGTCATGACAGAATATCAGGATTTGTGCCTTTATCATTCCTGTACATTCACTTGTATTTTAATAAAAAAACATTTTAAAGAAAAGTCAACAAGTTATTTTGGTTGGAAATAAAGACTCACTCACAAGTTTAACCTAACTTTTTCCACTTTTAGATTAAAGTGGACCTTCACCCTGAATAAGTCTTATATGCTTCCCCCACCCTGTACATACAGATTGCTCACATTAAAAATCATCCTACCTGCATCTACTGCATGTTATGAGCCTTTAAACATCCAAGATGGTGGCTCATGGGGCTTCAGGCAGCCTGCAAACAGGAAGTGCCTTCTAACTGTACTGCTCTGCATTCTGGGATTGCTGTCCTTTCCCTGACCCCAGCTCTGCTCTATCTGAGCAAAGCACAGCTATAACCCCAGCCCCTGTACTTTATACCACTCTCCTCTCCTCTCCTCAGTATGTGTGATACTTCTGAGTCAAGATGGCGCCGCCCGTATCCTAGAGTCCAGAGTTGTAGCCCAGTGGGGTAAAGAATAAATACGTGACTAAAAACATAAAATATATTAATGTTAGATGCTGAGGAATAGTTTAAAGGTTTGGGATTTTCATTAAATTATGCTGAAGGTCCGGTTTATGGCTCTATTTACACCTCTCCATTGTGTTAAGAGCAAGCAAGCAATATTGCAGAGGGGCAGTATATTAAAAACAAACACTGCACTTTTAATGCATTAGAAATGCATTTGCGTTGCGTTTTTTAAAAAGAAAAACATAAGTAAATAGTAAAGTCTATGGAGGTACACTGTGTTATATGTGTGTTGCCATAGACTTCTATTGTGTTGGGCTATTACACAACGCGTTGCGCAACGCAGCGCAGATATGTGAACTATCCCATCTAGAATAACGTACAATGTTTCCTCTGCGTTGCAACGCAGCACAACAACACAGAGAGAGCGCAAAGGTGTAAACAGAGCCTAACTCATTTTAAGATTGTGTTCATCATTTTACTTTAACTATAGGCCTTTAATTATATTACTTACCACAGTGCCGTGCACTATGCCCTGGGGTCCAATGTAGCAATAGCTGCCCGCTGTCATTTGTCCATACCTGTCAAGAAGAGCACATTAAAGAGGTTCTCTAGGAATATCTTAATTTTGTGAACAGGATGGAGATATAATTTCCAATGGAGTTAGACTCTGGTGGAGTAGGGGAGAAGCTACTGCTAATATAAATTTAGGTTCCTTGGTAAAGATCGCAATGCCTTTTTAAAGAACAGGCTTTTAGCAGTTTACTCTTTCCTGAAACTACTGTCAGGCTACACAGGCCATGCCAAGCATGACCTCATAGTCATTTTCCCCCTTCACCTCTGTGCTGGGCCCAACACAAACACCAACTTGTACACATTATTCACCAACCTTGGTGCAAAATCAATAGCAACTTAAAGACACCCTTTGAGGCTAACAGATATATTCTGCAACACCTTATGACCGGTGAGCAACCTTCTGGAATCGGCCATTTTTGCCCAATTGACCTTTCCTGTAGAGCCCCTTCTTTGTTTACATTTCCATGTATCAACCCATGCTCCTCTGTGGCCACTGATTCAACAACCTCGGCCGGTTGCATTATCTTGAGCTTATCATCTGCTGCATACTTACATTGGTTAGATACTCCATCCTCCATGTAGGTTTCTGTTGTGCCAGTATTCCCATACCTTGTGCTAGGAGGAAAGACACAGCCACATGTATTTCTACCATTTGGGGCTCTGGTGACCACCTGGTGTCTGTAGACTCTGCACCTTAGGTGAACATATTGTCATATGCCACAGCTGTAAGGGTTGTGAAAACTCCCCAGGGATCATAAAAAATAGACAACACACGGTGTGCATCTCAGCATCCTCCATGTGAAGTTCAGATGAGTGAGGTCAGGTTGTGATCAGTTCTAGGGAATCATTCAGAAGCAATTTGGATTTATTGATCATTCCAATCACAGTGTAAGAATATTCTAAACTGAAACAGATGATTAACAGTAATGAAAGCGCATTGTGTACATACATTGTCACCCCTAATGCAAACATCCGGTCATAGTCGCTCCTGGAGGAATAGTTCGGAATTACCTAATTAGAAATAAAACACAAAAAATTAAGCATGTTTCAATAGACAGTCACTAAAACCAAATAAAATCTCACCATTCCATTTGTGATGACCAATCGAGGAGCTTGGGGACGACTAGGAAAAAGGCCAAGAGGATGTCCGCTGTACATTACCAGTGTCTGATCTTCTGTCATCTCGGAAAGGTAATGCATCACAAGCCAGAACTGTGAACAAAAAAAATTGAAAAAAAAAGGACAGAGAAGCAAATTTTAGAAAAGTTTGAAAAGCTTTATGCACAAGTAGGAAAGGTTAACTTTGAAAAAAAACCCAGTTGCCTGCACTTGAATTCTCAAAAGTCATCTATACTTGTCGTCCCTTGATGTCATGTCTCTATGCACAAGACCCTTTATGTGCAAGAGGGGCAATGGGGTGCCTTTGATTCAGCCACCAACTATATATCAGGTCTATGCATGGGACCTTCCTTAAAGTGATGCTGCTGGAAAAGGTAATTGTTACACCATTGCGTCAGGCTGCTTTTGGCACTGTCCTAAACTATTTTCCGTTTTTAAATTGAAGCAGAAATGGCCGAGATATCATTACAGGTTCAGCTAATGACATTCTCTTTTTCATCCTGTCCCCCAATCAGCTCAGCAGAGCGGGGCAGGGTTGCTGGTCCCTCCCTCCCCCCACCCCTCCTTCCATCTCCTCCTCCACTTCCAGATTCATCACATTGCTGAATGTTATGCAGCATCACAGATCCAAAGGCCACGCCCACTTTTTTCAACAAAAAAATCATGAGCTTAACCTTTAAACCTTTATATCTCTGCTATATCTTCTTCAATTTAAAAAAAAAAGAGAAAACAGTTTAGGACAGTGCCAAATGTAGCCTGACGCAATGGTGTAACAATTAACTTTGCCTGCAGTAGCAGCCTTCAAGTTTCCTTGTGAATGGAGGTGCTTCAAGGACGTGACCTTTCTGTGGAAGAGAACCAGGGCATTCCTTACTAGGAGTCTACAAGTTTGCCTGTGATTGAATTTGTGGCTTTTTTTTTTTTAATAGTTTCATCTTCAGCCACCAGCTATCTAGCCTATGAGTGGACCTGCCTGAAGAGATGCCTACAAGTTGCTCTGTGATTTAGTTTCTTCAAGGCTGTGGCCTTTCTGTGTAACAGTTCTTATAGCCAAGGTGATCATGCTGTGTAAATGCCTAGGGCATTCTTAAAGGATGCCTTCACCTGGGGGTCCTCCATCAACAAGGACCTTATTACTGGTCTTCAATTGAGGTTCTGAAAGGTTGTGAACTTTCTATTGACGAGTTCTCGTACCAATGGGCAACCAATGCTCATAATTGGTCACCAACTATGTAACTTCCAGCAGCTAAAATTTGCACAAGGTTTCCAAATGGAGACCCTAAAAGTATGATGTGCATGTGCCTGGGGCACCTCTTGACAGGTCGCCCACACAACCTTAACCATGGTAAATATGCGCCTTCTCAACAGATACCTACACCTGGGCACTTTCTCAATGGGTGAATATGTTTTGGGCCGCCAAAGACCATGGCCTGTCTAGGCACAAGTCTCCAAAGTCATATTGTGCCTGACCTTGGAGCTTGCTTCCAGTAACCCTTGTAGGTGAAAATCCTGTTCCACTATCATACATAGACATTTGGACTTGGGAAACACAGAGAAATCTCAACACAGCACATGCAGTCTCCATAAGTAGGATGCAGCTGATCAAAACAGTCAAGAGAAACAGTAACCGACAGCAATCAGAATTGCACAAGTTGGAGACCAGAATCTTTCTAGGTCATAAGAGGATAAGAACTTGTGGAGCAGTCACAAGACATACCTGAGCCCAGTTGCTGAACACTTGCCCGTTGCCTCCATAGGTCACCATCTCCTGGGGAAACTGTAAGAAGAAAAGGTTACAGTATTGTATCATCATGAGATGAAGCCTCTGATGAAAGCTCAGCCTCCCTGGTCACATATCAGCCCAGAGCAAGTCAGACCAATACATGGAATGGCTTACCTGAGCAACAGCCGGGTCCAGGTTGTTCATGATCATGTGCATCACGGCTGCAGCTTTCTTCGTTTTACATGGGTAATCAGAGATGGGGTATGCCCTAAGGACATGGCAATACAATGTTATAAATACATGAAAAGGATACCATCAAGGTCAGAAACTGTGAGCTCACACCAGTAGGAGATTCCAGCTGCTGCAATTTCTGGTCTATGTTATTGGTTTATTCATTTTATATTAAGAACTATTATATTAAGTCCATTCAAACCCAGAGAAGAGGGCTCTAACCGCTCCCCATTTATGAATAGTCCCGGGCATGGCATCCTTTAAGCTTAAAAAGTTTTGTCCTGACCAGGCTAGTGTGAGAGTGGAGTCTCTCTTTAGTTACTGTTTTCAGCTGGACATCTGGTTTCTTCTGGTCTCCCTGTTATCAGAAAAAGAGGCATCATAAAGTCTAGTCTTGGTTAACATTTATGACACCCTCAAGGCTGTCAACAAATAGACATAGGTGTTTTCCCCTTGTTACACCCTGCCCTCAAATACCAAAAAGGTTTCCCAGCACGGGGGAAACAGGATTCCTTCTATAGGAATTATTATATTATTATGAAGAAGGGCCATAATACAGAACTAGAATGTCAATAATCCTGATTCCAATGACACCAAACAATCATCTGCAATTAATAGTTCCCAGCTGGTGAAACATTTATTATCAGCCCATGGTTTAAAGTACAATGGGTATGTTTTATATCAAGAGGTGGGTATCGGTCTACATGGATGTAGGACTGCTTTACAGTAGATTTACACTCGAAACTAACTAGGTGCTTGCCTCTCTGGATAATAAACCAATACCACTTTAAATAGTAAATTATGTAATTTTATTAAAGTGGACAAGAACCCCCCCCCCCCAAATGCTTAATAGATTGGTCTGGACTTGATCCACTTTTGAAGATTAAACAATACACTGAATCTAATTAAACTTTTTTTTTTTTTAGTTTAAATACATAAAAAAAACAATAAAAATAAACACAAGGGAACTACAAGGGATCCATTGACCTCGGTTGAGGAACCAGGTGTAAACCCCCTTGTTATCATGCATCATTGGTGGTGGGGTGATCTTCAGGAATCAGTTTCTATGAAATTTCTATTTCACTTGTGATTTCTGTTCGATGGAGAAAACACCTTGTCCGCTCTTATGGTTGTAATAGCATCAGGTTCCCCTATAAATAAATGGAAGTCAACCTATTCAATGGCCAGAATTAAAGCAGGCCAAAACCTGGGGTTTTCAGCCCTCCCAAATATCAGTTCATTTTAGAAGTGCATACCAATTTGGGAAGCCCGGTGGGGGAAACCCCTGGTTGGCCATAAACTCACCTTTATTCTGTGATCCCATGGCACATGCACGGCAATGAATGAGCTACATTACTCCTGCTGCATTATCAGATATTGCTGGCGCAGGCGCGTGCAGTTGATGAAAGGGTGCATGTGATTTAGTGCCGCCAGATCAAGACAAGTATTAGTCATACCAGAGCCTTCCCCAGACAGGAGCATCAGAAATGTTATTGTTGTTTCAATTAAAATACCTTAACCAAGTTGCTCAACTGAAAAGCATTACTGC
Organism: Gastrophryne carolinensis; assembly: GCA_027917425.1. Taxonomy (NCBI): domain Eukaryota; kingdom Metazoa; phylum Chordata; class Amphibia; order Anura; family Microhylidae; genus Gastrophryne; species Gastrophryne carolinensis. The sequence continues at coordinate 224,963,224 of CM051235.1, forward strand.
TCTGACAGTACTCCTTCAACAGTTCTCTAAAGTGCCAGGTGCTCCAGCAACACTGCAGCCACAGCTCTATCATGCTGAATGATGAACCCCACAATGCCTGCAAGGGGCAATACCTCATGTGGATGTAGGGGCAGAAGCGGTACATGTAGATGTGGCCGAAGTTCCTGAGCTCTTCCACAAATTCCGAGGCCAAGATCTTGTGGTGCTCATAGGGGAAATATCGCAAGGCATTCTCCAGTGCCAGCTAAAGGGGTAAAAAACAAAACTATTCATTAATAACGACATAATGTGTCAAGGAGAACCTCACATAATTATACCTTGTCCTTCTTGCTTCTATCTCTGTGAATAACACCAGACTGGCACAAGGATGTTATGGTTAGCGCTTTCATTGTGTGATGAGAGGGAGAAGCTCTCAGAACTTTAGGATTTCAGGCCATGTGAGATGAATGTGGAGAGATTTTACACCGGCCAATACTCCAGACTAGGAAACCAGTGGAACCCTCTGCTGCAGTGGTTAGTGAAATAGCCATTGGGTGCTATGGGGCAGATAAAATGCTCTGAAGGGTGGAATAGCCTGGAATAGGTTACCCTGCATGAAACGGAACCGCTCATATCTTGAGAACATCAAGAGACATCATCTTCAGCCCCCTCCCCCAGTAGATTTCGCCCTGAAGGGGACATGTTTACAGACCAGCTGTTACACCAGAGCGGACAATTATTAACCAAAAGAGTGCAAGAGTAAACTTGTGTTTTCATCCAACAAAACAAATATATCTGCTCTCACAGATGCATAGTGATGACCATAGGACCCTAGGGCATGTGGTGTTTCCTATGAGTGCAACAGCCAGTGACTGAACCTTCTCTGTGCCAAGGAGAGTTCTACGTACACTAAACTAAACTCATCTACCCGCATGCCCTGCATTGGACGCATACTAACCCTAGACAGGTGCCATGAAAGTCTCACCTCATCTAACAGAAGACATACTTCCCTGCAGTGTGCAGGTGTTTCCTATGCTCCAGGTAGGCCAGTGGCAGTCTCCCAGTAGGTGGCCCTACCATTACTGGTGCATCCTATTATAGGAGCTCTAGTGGGAAGTAAAGATGGCAAAGAACTGTTACTCGATAACATAATTTGTTAACTCTAGAAAGGATCCAGCGAGGGAAAAAAGTCCTTTTTTTTGAGTTTCAGCTGCAGTGCAATAAAAATGAAGCCGATTCAAGTCAGGTATATAACAGCGTACTGCAGTGTATTAGCAGCAGAGAGGGACTTTAACTATTCGCTCACTCAGTTTTTTTTTTCATAAGCGCAAATGAAGCACAGCACATTGCGTGACAATGGCCTTGAGTTGAAAAAAAAAAATCATGGTAGTAAAAAATTTAATTCATGAAAAAGCCTGAGAATGTCACTGTTACTGAATCACCAGATAGGAAGACAATGAAAGTCAATAGCACTTTTTTACTCCTGAGAAAAGTATGGAAATTTTACCTGTAGTAAAAAGTACCTTTGACTTTCATTCTGTCTGGTGATTCAGTAACTGTGACATTCTCAGGCTTTTTTTCTCATGAAATTAATTTTTTACCACCATGAGAAATTTTTCAACTCTTGATGAATCAAGGCCAATGTCTCTCTGGTACACAGTGTCAGACTGGAGTACTTGAGACCTGCCAAAAGAATTCATTCTTGGGGCCTACCAGAAAAAATATCCTTAGGGCCCACCCTACATATTGTTATAATTTAAATTATGATGTTTATTGACCAAATAGCAAATTTAATTTGCTCAATAAAATAAACCTAGAGAACACTCCAGGCAAGCCAGAGCAGCTGTTTATTCCTTGGATCTCTTGTACTTGTATCTCATACAGCAACAATGTCTGAGCCCCGTAGTTTAAACTGAGTGTCTAGTCCCAAGGCAACCAGGCTTACCTAAAAATTTAGACCATATAGGAAACACTGAGGGGGTTATTCATCAAGGGGTTGCGGCAGGTAGTGCCTCATAGCGACAGGTAGCGAACAGTGAACGCCGGGTGCTGTATGCAATACCACATTTATCAAAGCGATTCCGGTGAGCGACTCTAACAGCGTCATGTAGCGTACGATTCATCTTCACAGACGGCTCAGCATATACCACCGGCGCGCTGCCTTCCAGGGCGCCTGGTATTACCTGCCGCTACCTGTCGCTCTCCCATACATTTCAATGGATGTTACCTTTCTAAACTTTAAACAGGGTTTTCTTTTTTTTTTTTAAACAAATTATTGTGTGACCTCTCCTGGCCTGTTAAATGTCATTTTTGAAAACTTTTTGGATTTTTTATATTTTTATGCAGAATTGTCATTACAGGTCTGGCATTAAAGTGTTAATGTCACAATGTAATAATGTAATTCCATATGTTTTCGCTTTGTTACTAGTGGATATGTGTTCCAAATGGCCTTTAATCACACAGCGTCTGGCGCTCTGGGCTACAGTGAGCCAATTATGAGCTCCAGCACTGTGTGAGGCTGTTTTTTTGATGAATATGGTTTGAGTCGCTCACACTGACCAGTCGCTACCGTTCGCTCGCATATATGCTGTACTGGTGTTATAGCGACTCACACATCGAATTTATCAATGCAATGTTACTACAGTGACTGAGGCGCTCTGTAATAGCGACTCACGGCCGATCAGAGCGACCACTAGCGGTCGCTCTTAGTGCCGCTGTACAGACGCTCATCTGCCGATACCTGCCACTAGTCATGAACCAGCCTCTTAGATTAGGGTCCCAGCCATCATATTATGACGGGGCAAACACAATATAGGCTGGGCTCCCCTATAACCTATATGTGATGGTTGGGGCCTTAGTTTGAACTGGACCTCTGCCTTTAAGGCATTTGGGCAATAAAGGAAACCTTAAAGAAAAGATAACTTCCTATATTGCCTGAATGCCTTTGGGACTGAGGTCCAGTTCACAGAGAGCTGTATAGAGACTGGGCCCATCTATAATTTGTATGTGATGGCTTGGCCTAGAATGGAGGGTGAGCCTGTCATTGGAAATGGGTTTGCCGGAAAGTTGAGTATACAACCGATCTGGGGGGGGGGGGGGGATGCCCCAGAGACCAGGGGAAAAAAACTGGAAAGGTGATACTCCTAGGATTTGTTCCTCATTTAAGAAAAAGAAAATTATAAACAAAAAAATTTTGGGGGTGGTAAGACTAGACAGATGAACAAAACACAAATGCAATAGAAATGCATGCAAAATGCAGCATTTAAAAATCTGCAAGATACAATGCAAAAAGCATCCCCAAAACCCCAACAATTCTGCAAGGTATAGATTTGAATGGGTCCTTATGTAGCCTTTTGGTCTAAGGTTCAAAGGTTGCATCTTGATTTTGGATTTCCAGCAGTGTGTTGATCTAGTAAAGCCCAAGTGACACTGGTTTTTCTTCCGGGTTCCCATGGCAGTTCCATACAGCATCCCATACAGCTTGGTGTTGCTGAGCAGGGTCATCCTGATGATGATGCGGCTATGTTGTGCCATCTGCTGTATGCCACAGAACCACTGCACCAGAAAGAAAGGTCAGTGGATCTCCCGATCTCGGGCCTTAGATTGTCGCACCGCAGGGCATCCCAAATCAAGATGCTCCCCTGAAACCTTATACCAGCGGAAAAAAAATGGAGCCATCAGGGGGCCACTGGGATGATGAAGGAGTTCACCTTAGATGTGAAGCCTGTTTTTTTAGGGACAAGCTTCACTTTTAGCTATAGGTTTCAGTGATCACAACAAAAAAAAAAAGGGAATATTATTTGTTTCTAATCATTTCACCTTTAAATCCTAAAACTGGAAAAACAAATCTGTCCAGAGCTAAAATGACAGTTAAGTTATCAGTCTTGCCCACCTACCTTCTCGTCATGGGCAGAAAGCTGAGGTGTGCGGACGGGCGCATGGGGCACCCCATTATCTCTACCCCTATTGGGGGGCAGTGGGTGAAGGGGCAGCCCGGCACACAGCTCCTGTAGGCTGATCATCATGAAGTCCAGGCACAGACAGGTCAGCTGAACACACATACAGCTCTGACCCTGGGTGACTATCAGGTGGGAGAGACACACCCACTGCTTACCTGCCACACTATTGGCCAGCTGAGCCTCCCAAATTAATATGTTACCTGACCTGACACTGCACAGACCAGAAAACACTCAGCAGAGCATATCACATTACAGAGTTATTCATAAAAATGTGTAGAGCCTCTCCACCTCTGCTGACTGTTAAGGGGCAGAAGTGCTTCAACATAGTACACTATATAATGCACCTTGTTGGGGTTTAAAGTGGACCAACACCCACGGGTGATCGGCCCGGGAATCTATAAGATTCCCGGGCTGATCACCTCCCTCCCCGCGGGACATCCGAGATCGGGATGTCCCGCGGGGTGAAACCCCCCCAAACACCCCAAACTCCTTACCTTATCTTCGGCGAATGGCCGGCGCGGGCGCGCGCGTCAAGAGGGACGCGCGGGAGGCGGCGGCGGAGGAGCCGCTTGTCCGCGGCTTGTCCGTCGGCGCGGGGAGAGGTGAGTTCGGGGGGTTCGGGGGGGTTTCACACAGCGGGGCACCCCCGATCGGGGGTGCCCCACCGAAGTGGACCAAGACCCAGGATAGTCAAAATCCTGGGTGTTGGTCCACTTTAAGGTGGAAAAGGTGTAAATGATTCCCAATGAGCTGGAGACTATTTATTTACAATTGGCAAATAATTAATTTAGGTAGCATGGAGAGTCTCTCCAGACAATAAGGTGGTGGGACACATTTTAATAAATATCGGTAACTGAAAACCTCCTCCACTTTTTTTTTTTACTAAAGACACTTCTTTACATGGAGTCTTATTTTAGAAAGTGCAGTAACATTATATTCATAATAGTAATAAAATAATTAATACATTTAAATAACTGGTAGTGCAGCTACTGATTATTTTACTACTACTACTACTAATACATTAATAATAATATTAGTGAATTGTGTGATTTGCTATTTTATCTCTAATTTTTACAATAATAATTGTATTACTAAAAACAAATCTAAAATATATTTTATGTAAATTATGCATTTAAAAAAAATAGAATGCCTATGATGGTGTAATATACACTACTCTACTTTACACATCATTACGGAGGTATGTAAAAGAACAACACCTTTACAACTCGTGATTGCAATAACAAATATGATTACAGAGTAGGACAGCTGTTACTAATAATCAGAATAGCAAAGTTTTATTGTTGCAATCAACAATTATATACAACAATTTATTACTATTTTCCCAAGGCTTCATTTGCACCTGTCCGGCACAAGTTTGCGGCATGCGTTTATACAGCAGTGTTGGTAGTAGGGATTCTATTTTGCATTCGTGTTTTTGCTTATTTTATTTTAACATTTATTTCAATAATATCTATGGTCCCACAAATGCAAAAATGCACTCAACACCATATGAAATATGAAAATGCATTTGTGGCAACATAGACTTTTAATAAGGTGCATTTGTGGCCCGGACAGAGCAGGCAGAACTTTTTGCGGACGCATTCTCTTTTGTTCTTCTGCATCGGAGAGGTCTGAAAGGGACCATAGAGGAACCATTGTTGGATCTCTTTTGTGGTACCGCTGGGCTAATAGAATTGTTAGTTGCTGAAGAAAAAATCCCACCTTTTAATATTTGATAAGACCTTTTCAGTAATGTTAAAGTGGACCAACACCCAGTATTTTGACTATCCTGGGTTTTGGTCCACTTCGGTGGGGCGCCCCGCTGTCTGAAACCCCCCAGAAAGCCCAGAAACACTCACCTCACCACGCTCCCACGTGACCGCTCCAGCCAATCACAGCGCTCAGAGCCGCTGTGGTATGCGCGTCCAAGGCCGCTTGGACGCGCATAGCAACTCAGCGGCTCTGAGCGCTGGAGGCCGCGTCTCGCGCTTCCCTGTAACAGGGAGCGCGCCTGCGCCGGCCATTCACAAACGGCCGGCACTGTTGCGTGCCCTGCTAGAGGAAAGTGCGAGACGCGGCCGCGACTCGCGCGTGCGCCGATGGAACGGGGCTGAGGTAAGGTTTGTGGGCCTCCTGGGGGGTTCCTCCCCACGGGACATCCCGATTTCGGATGCCCCGCGGGGAGGGATCTGATCGGTCCGGGAATCTTATAGATTCCCGGGCCGATCGCCCGTGAGTGTTGGTCCACTTTAAGCAGGTACCCGCAGTTCTCCTTTCTCTCCACTAGATGGCTCTTCCTCGTCATGTTCCAAAGTAAGTTCAGGTTCTGATTCATTTTCACCAGTGAAATTCCTTTCTATGGGCATTGAGGATACTTGCACCCTGATTTTCTTCTGATTCACCTATGACCTTCCCGATTCATAAGGAGGCTATTCTTAAGGAGTGGAATGATTCAGTTAAACCGGACTTTCAGCATGATTTCATGAAAAGCCCAAATCCTTAAAAAAACTATTCCCCAGCATCTAAAATTAATATATTTTAGGTTTTTAGTCACTTACTTATTATTCTTTCCCCCACTGGGCTGCAACATCTTGACTCAGAAGCATCACATACTGAGGAGAGGAGAGCAGGATAAAGTACAGGGGGGCGGGTTATAGCTGTGCTTTGCACAGACAGAACAGAGCTGGTGTCAGGAAAAGGACAGCAGTCTCAAAATGCAGAGCAACAGTCAGAAGACATTTCCTGTTTGCAGGCTGCCTGAAGCCCCATGAGCCTCCATCTTGGATGTTTAAAGGCTCATAACATTAGATGCAGGTAGGATGATTTTTAATGTGAGCAATCTGTATGTACACGGTGTGGGAAACATATAAGATATGCTCTTATTCAGGGTGAAGGTCCGCTTTAAGGAGGTTTATAGACCAGGGGCTCTTAAGAGGCGTTATCCATTATTTGAGGAAGACTTGCATATTTGGCAATGCCCCCTTTTCTAAGGTCTCCAGTGTGGTGGATTTAGCCTTTGAGGACTTTGGTATCCTAAATGATCCTTTAGACAAAAAGATGGATTCTCTCTTGAAGAAAGCATGGCAGGCTGAATCTTGTACTCACAAATCGATTCTAGCCTCTACTTGCATTGCCAGGAATCTTAATTATTGGCTTCAGCAGCTTAAATCATGTCTCTTGAAGCAAACAGATATTAATGAGATTATGAAGGCTTTACTGATTCTCTTCTCAGCGGCCTCTTCTCTGTCTGATGCCATGGCAGAATCGGTAAGATTTTTCTGTACCTGGGACTTTGCGGCTGCGTACTTGGTAACGGGGAATACCTCTTTGGCCCAGAACTAGAGAAGGTGTTAGACAGGTCTGTTGACAGAAATAAGTATTTTCCCACTAAGTGTAGATATTTCAGGAAAATATTTTTCTCAAAACATCCTTCGGGCAGCATACTCCTGAGACCTTCGGGCTCCTCCTACCAATTTGGAACACCAGACCACCAGTCAGAATAAAATCTTGACTCCTCCACCCATTCCTCAGTTGTTTTCGTGTTCCTCCATGAGGTAGGAGCCAGACCACTAGCTCCTGAACCAGGAAGGTTTAGGTAAGTATTTCCGGCGCTGTGGGCCTTTGCAGGGGGCTCATTTCTCAGTCCTGGAGGCTTGTATTGTTGCCTGGGGCCTGGGATACCCTCTGGATTTTTAGGCCAAGAATCCCATTCTTTGAATTTTTTACAAAGGGGGGTAAGCTCTATTTTCCCTCTTACTGAGGATGACTGTTTGGGAGAAGCTGGGGTGGCTGGCCCTAAAATAGTATTTATGATGTTGTGATGGCTCAAGAGGAAGCTTTTCCCTGAGAATTGGTTGCACTGGATATATTTTATTCTTCATTTGTGTTTGAATATTTATTTTCACACTCTACCTGAGTGTCAACGGTCGGGTAGCGTTCGGCCCGGGGGATCGATCGGCGGCAGTGCAGCCAACCATCACGCGTTCCTCCACAGGCAGCACACCCTCCCCTTCCTCTTCCTCCATGGCAGCGACAGCATTCCCGGAAGGCAGGTACGAAGCGCGCGCGTGCGGAAGTTTGAACTCAGTTGCTTTTGGAAGGAAGGGGAGGGGAATCTGCTTCTTCCGCCGGAATCCGTGAGGTTTTTCCATCGATTTCCGTGACTCCTGCCCAGGAAGAAACACGTGTTTTGTCTTAAAGGGACAGCACCAGTGTCTTTCCATTCATTGCTATTGGCCTCCCTCTTGATTTCCAGCAAATAGAGGGTTAAAATAAATTAAGGGGATTTCGCTCCTGCCCTATTTAGGAGGATTCAGGAAGCTAATTCCCCTGGTGCCTCATACCAGAAAATGGCGGATCAGGCAGAGAACATTTGCATTGTGGAAATACCGGACCCAAAGGGAAAAAGCATCCACAGATGTTATAAATGCAGACCAAAATCCAGCACCAGCTAATCCGTCTGCTGCCGGTTCTGGGACGAGGCGGCACAGCTCTGCCCGGTGAGATATATATATATATATATATATATATATATATATATATATATATAAAATGTTTTTTGTCTTTCAGTCCAAGAACCCGGATAAAACTCATTAAAGTGTACCTGAAATCTTCTTTGAGATTTAAATCACTAAAGAAGGACATGAGATACCTTATATGTGAGAATAATTCATATAAGAATACCCCTATGTCCATACTGCATGGAAAAGATGGTTGTACGGAACAAGAATCCACTCTGTTTGAAGATGGGAAATGTTTCTAAAACCTTTCACCATTTCTAACATGGGCCAGATATTACCAAAGGTTTAGGTAACCAGGTTAGTTTTTTCAAACAACCACAGGGCCATATGAGGGGTTCCTCCTATTTTTTCCAGTTTAGAGTCATATATATCAGATGAGGACTCTGAGGAAGGGGGGATTTCTTCCCAGGGGGAGAAAAATCAGGCCTCCGACTCTTCTTTTATATCCCCTGGGGGGCTTACCTTTCCTCTTACGGTTGATATATTTATCAATGGGTATAGAGGAAAAAGAGCCGGGCCCCAGATCCATATAGACCTACGGCCACACCACCCTGAATGCACCCGATCTCGGAAGCTAAGCAGGGCCAGGCCCGGTCAGTGCTTGGATGGGAGTCCGCCTGAGATTACCGGGGGCCCTAGGCTTGATGGGTTCTTCTATGATTGGCCCTTGATTCATCATCTTCATTCCCTTTCCATAATTTTCTCAAACATATGATTTTAGAAGTATGAAAAGAGGGTGCTCCCCTTTTGCTAAAGTTCCCGAAGGGGCAAGATTAGTCTTTTAAGATTTGGGGTTCTGTGTGATCCCCTAGATAAGAATATAGATTCCCTGCTCTTGGCAAGCAGAATCCAATTCTTTAAGACCAATTTTTGGCTTCCGCATGTGTCCTTTAAAAAATTGGGAGATACTAAAAGCCTTACCTATCCTGTTTGTCAGCAACAAGATGCCATGGCTGAATCAGTAAGATTTTGGGCTGTGGTTGTGACCAAGTCTGGGCACAGGACTCTCTGGTTGAGGACCTGGTCTAGAACATCGGGTCAAAGATGGGTCTTTGTGCTATGCCCTTTTAAGGACTTCATTTTTGGGCAGATTTGGAAAAAGTGGGGATAGGGCGGCCGATAGGAACATGTGTTCCCTGCCTGAGCTAGGCCTCTTGAAAAAAGGGAGTTCTTTGTTAACAGTGTTGGACAATACCTTGAATTGCCCAAGGGACATAAAAGATGGGTTCACTTAGAATTTACTTGTACCCCTCAAAATTCTGGTTTCTCCTATACCCATGAGGTTGGAGGAACGATCAGACATTCAGGAAAGTCTGCTAGACATGGGGGCTGGGGCAGTCATTATTCCAGTTCCCTGTTACCAGCGATGAATGGGTTTTTATGCCACTGTCTTTCTGGTGAAGGAAGCATTGAGTAGAGACTCATTTTAATTTTATATGAATCATCTCTGGGTTGATACAGATGAAAATTTTCTTCAGTGAAAAATATGCTTCCATAGGGCCCTTTCATGTTCTCAATAGATCTGAAGGATGCTTGCTGACAAATTCCAATGAGCCTTGGGCTCAGTCCTGTTTTAAGGTTCACAGTAAAGGACTGGGTTTCTTTACACTTCCAATTAGTTTGCTTCCCTTCGGGCTGGATTCAGCCCGATAATTTTTACAAAGATATTGGCAGAACCTCTGGCATATCGAAGACAGAGAGGAATCAGTATTTGGCTGATCCAGACTATCTGCTACTTTTTTGCCCATTTAAGGGACAAATTGCTACAGAGCCTCAATTACATCTTGGAGCTGTTTTCAGCTCGGTTGGGTTCTGAGCCTTGAGAGTTCAAGTCTGGTTCCCTCTCAGCCAATGAGTTATTTGGGGTTTGAAGTCAACACTTTTCTTCAGACTCTTATTCTGCTTCCTCTAAAGATTTCGGCCCTACAGGAAGCCATTTGATTCCTTTGTGCCAGTTCAACATCTTAAATAAGACAAGCCGTGTGGGTGTGAGGACTGTTAACATTGCCATTTTTCCGCAGCAAGATGATGTCACTTGTATTCATTCATATACATATCCTGAGCATTTGGAACAGCTCCCGGTATGGGTTGGAAGATATAGTTCCAGTGCTCGGTCAAGGGAAGCTATATCTGGAACACCAAATGGAAAGATGGTTACTACAGATACCTCAGCTTGGGGTTAGGTAACCCATTGCGAAAGTTGGGCAGCACAAAGAAAGTAGCCCAAGGCCCTGAGCCAGTCCTCCTCGAACCTAAGAAAATGGATAACAGTAAAATAGCCTTGATGGAATTTGTAGAACATTGGAAGATCAGCATGTACAGATAAGATCAGACTATGCTACAACTGTAGGATACATTAACCATCAAGGGAGAGCGAGGTTCATCGCTAGATGGGGGTCACATTAGTGATCCTTATTGGTTTAAAAGGAAAGGAAACCTGAAGTCTCCGTCAGAAGTGTTCCAAAAGGAAGTTTGAATCATGTGGCAGATTTTCTGAGTGCTTCTCATGAGAGGGTCAGATTGGTCAGTCACCTCTTGGGTGTTCAAGCAGATCGGCTTTTTAAGGTACTTTTCAAATATGGATCTATTGCTTCAGCAAGAAGTCACAAGCTGGTCAGGTACTTTGAATTCAGCAGGTCCAGCAGTGGGAGCGGACACCTTATCCCTTACACGACATTTCAGTCTAGCCTATGCATTTTTCCGGTTCAATGGTGTTATCCATTCGGGTCCCTAGGCTGTCTCTAACCCTAGCATGTTTTTAACCCTAGGATGTTTTTAACCCTAGGTTTACTTTAACACTAGGCTGTCTCTAACCCTAGGCTGCCTTTAACCCTAGGTGGCCTTTAACCCTAGGTGGCCTCTAACCCTAGGTGGCCTCTAATCCTAGGTGGTCTCTAACCCAGGACCGTCTCTAGGTCATGGGCTTTTTTTCTAGCCCAAGGCCATTCCTAGCCCTGGGCTGTCTCTAGGCACTAATGCTGTCTCTAGGCCCTAGGTTGTCTCTAGTCCCTAGGCTGTCTCTAGGTCCTAGGCTGTCTCTAGCCCTAGGCTGCCTCTAGCCCTAGGCTGACTCTAGCCCTGGGTTGGCCCTAACCCTGGGCTAGTCCTTACTTTTACCCAAACAATTTTTTGGGATCAAGGGTTCTACCCTTTGAGCCTTTTTTCCCCAGATCCAGTATTCTGAGAATGGAGCTTTTATGATTCTCATCGGATTTTCTTAGATGCTAGGAATGCTGAGGAAGAAGCTTCAAAATTATATTCTTATACACATTTAGGGAGGCCCAACTATGGATTCATGGACATTGTAACTCTGAGTAAGGACAGAGAGTGTTCTAGTTGACTTTTTATGGGTTTTGTTTTTTCTAGTTTATATCGGGCCTTATGGTATCACATCTCATTTGGCAAGAAGTGATGCTACATCTTGGGCTAAGCAGGCGAGCTAGTGCAGCCGCTTGATCCTCAGTAAGGTGTTTTTTTGCTGGACACTATCGATAGATCTGCTGACCTAGAAGGATCAGTCTTGTAGCAGGAGTATCCTCCATTCTATTCTTCCCACCCAACGAGGTAATACTCGCCTATCTCTCAGGCGTATGCTGCCCGAAGGATGTTTTGAGAAAACTCAAGTTAGGTACCTGGTAACTTTTTTTATAAACATCCGTAAGGGCAGCATACGCCGGCTTCCCTTCCTTATTTTTTCAGTGGAGTTGGCTTATGTATGGGTTAGAGATTGGAGTTGTGGGTCTGTTTCTTTTCTCTCTTTCAGATCTCTACAACAACTGGAGAATGGAGGGAGGAGTCCAGAATTTATTCTGTCTGGTGGTCAGGTGTTCCAAATTGGTAGGAGGAGCCCGGAGGTCTCAGGCGTATGCTGCCCGTACGGATGTTTAGAAAAAAAGTTACCAGGTACCTAACTTACGTTTTTTTTTCTTGTAAGACCTCTTATAGACGGCCCTTTCTTAGCAAGGACTCGTTTGGAGGGCCAAAGGGGCCCCTTCTACTTCTAGGAGAAGCAAGTTTAAAAGATCCACTCTGTTTGGTACCCAACAGTCAGTCCCTAAGAAGCAAAGACGCCGGGTCTTTAATAGGTGCCCAGTTAAAACAATTCCACATTTGGTGGGAGACTCTACTGAATTGCTCTTAAATTCCAGGGGAATAAGGAAGGGTTTCCCTCAGAGGAACTTTTTGTTACTCCTCTCCCAGGGGGCAGGGAGGAAAGACTGTCCATTTGCAGCAGTTTAGATTCTTTGTTGGATATGGGAGTGAGTGTCCCAGTTCCCCTCCACCAATGGCGGGCAGGGTTCTATTCGAGCATTTTTTTGGTAAAGAAGACCTGCGGAGGACTCTGCTTCATTCTCAATTTGAAGAAGCTGAATCTGAAGCTTCCCCATGGAGTACATCTTCTCTGTGAGGAATCTTCTGCCGCCTGGCTCCTTCGTGGTCTCAATAGACCTGAAGGATGCCTATTGGCAGGTACCGATGTGCTTGTCGGCTCAAACCTTTTTCTGAGATTTGCAGTAAATTTTGTGGACCAAAAACTCCACTTTCAATTTGTATTCCTACCCTTTGGGCTGGCGTCAGCTCCGAAAATTTTTATCAAAGTTCTGGCGGAACCTCTAGCTGCACTAAGGCAGAAAGAAGTCGGGATTATAGCATATGTAGGCAACCTCCTCCTCTTTGCCTCAGATCAAGAGAGGTTTCTCCAAGACCTGGAATTTACAAAGGATTTTTTGCTACGGTTTTAATCCTGAATTAACAGAAGTCCAGTCTAGTCCGTTCACAGATCATGACTTATCTGGGGTTCAAAACCAATACGATCCTTCAGAAAATCTTTCTGCCTCAGTCTAACAATCCTCCAAGAAGCTGTTTAGTCCCTGTGTTCCAGACGGTCGATATCGGTTCACCAAGCTATGCGGGTCTTTGGGCTAATGACCTTTTTCCTTTCCCTGCTGTAAGATGGGTCAGCTACACTCAAGGAATCTACAGTTGCATATTCTAAACTCTTGGGACAGGTCTTAGGAGTCAATAGACAGGATAATCAAAGTCCCAGATTTAATGATGGAATCCCTGAGTTGGTGGCAAGGCAAGCACAGGTTCATCAGTGGCCTATCCTGGTCGGACCCCAAGGACATGGTAGTGACGACAGCCGCCTCTTCATGGGGTTGGGGGACCCATTGCGGAACCCTGACTGCTCAAGGCAAATGGTTCAAAAGACTGAGCCTATCCTTATCTCAGGTTATTGATAACTGTGAAATAATTGCTAGCCTTCTCTCCCCACCTGAATGGTCATCATATACAAATCAGAACAGACAACGAGCGAGTACTATGGCATATCTGAATCATCGGGGGGGGGGGGGGGGGAGAGGTAATCCGTCCTGCAACATAGGAAATTCTCCTCTGGGTAGCAGAATGGTCACTAGAGCAGGAGGTATTCAATCAGATTTGTATCCTGAGGCGGACTCAAGAAGTCAATCAACAACAAGCTGAGGAAGTTCTTCTCCTTGATCAAGCTCTAGGAATAGATGCCCTGGCTCATCAGTGGCATTTCAGTCTGGCGTATGCTTTTCCTCCAAATCAGACCTTCCCTCGGGTTCTAAACAAAATATCCTGCCAGTCAGCCACAATTCTATTGCTAGCCCCATGGTGACTAAAGAGACCATGGCTTTCAACTCTAAAGATGCTATCGGTCCATGAGCATTGGGAACTCCCAGGGAGACCAGATCTTTGATCCTAGGGACCAGTGCTTTGTTAGGATCTGCAGAAGTGAAGTCTGAAACTTTGGACCCTGAGATCACGATGCTCCTGAAAAAGCTTTTTTTTGAGAGAGGAGACCCAGTAGAAAGGAGGTGACAATGAAGTTTTATTTGAAAATTTGGGAAACTTTTAACACCTGTAATGTGCATTATCAAAGCTCCCCTTCTAATCTTCCAGTCATATTGGATTTCCTTCAAGAAGGAGTCAACCTGGGTCTTAGCATCAGTACCCTGAAGGTCCAGTTAGCAGCCCTTACATCTTTCACGTTGGTCAGGCATTTTTTGCTAGCTGTCAGGCAGTCTACACTGGTCAGTTTGAGATTAGCTCCTCAATGAGATCCCGCCTGGGTCCTTAGAGCTCTGACTGCACCACCTTTTGAACCTCTGTTGAGCTCTCATATTAAATTTCTTACATGGAAGGCTCTCTTTTTGGTGGCAATGACTTCAGCCCACAGAATCAGTGATATCCAAGGTCTATCCTGCCGTCACCCCTTTTTTTTAGTTTTCCGGGATCATATAATATTACAGGTGGATCATTGCTACCTTCCTAAGATCTCTTCCGACATTGGACTCAAGAGATTATCCTTCTATCCGCCAGGGATAGTGATCCCTATATGGGTTCTGTAGATAAGTCTTTGGATGTCAAGGCCTGTTTGCTTGAATACCTTTGACAAACAAAGGATTGGAGGAAGGCCGATAGCTTATTAGTTTCCTTCTCGGGTCACAGGAAGGGTCAGCGTGTTTCCAAGGCAACATTGGCTCGATGGATGAAGAACACTATCAGTTTTGCTTCTCCAGGGTGGATTACAGCTTCTTCAACAAGAAGTATTTCTACATCTTGGGCGGAGCAAGCTGGTGCCTCTATTGAACAGATCTGTAGAACAGCAACCTGGTCTTCAGCTAAGGCGTTTATTAATCTTTACCACATGGATCTGCTCACCTTGCAAGATCAGTCCTTTGGCAGGAGTGTGTTGCAGGCAGCCTCTCTCACCCAGTAGAGGTAGTATCTCGCTTATCCTCTCAGTGGTATGCTGTCCTAAGGGTGATTTGAGAAAACAAAAAAAAAAGTTAGTTACCTGGTAACTTGTTTTCTAAACATCCAAAAGGGCAGCATACAGGCTTCCCTCCCTCAGGCTACGTTATGTTTATATGTTATCTTACTGATTTACCAGTTGATGCTTTGTCTGTCTTTGTTTTTCAGATCTTTTAAACTACTGGTGTCTGAAGGATGAGCTAAAGCTTTTGTGTAATCTGGTGGTTGTGTGTTCCTACCTTGGGGTGGCACCTTAATATCTCAGTGGAATGCTGCCCTTTTGGATGTTTAGAAAAGTTTTCATAGAACTCCCAGATCCCCTTTAAAATGCACATCTGATGCCAGCCTGGGAATGGCTGTGGGGGACAGATACTGTGATTGCATGTTTAAAATGATGCTGGAGGTGGGTGGTGATTTCACAGCTTTGCTTTCCCTCTCACTCTCTCTCCACCTCTTTTCTATCAGTGTGTGTGCGTTGCTTGACACTTTATAGGGGGCACTTGCTGCTGGGACATCATGATGTCAGGGCTGCTGGCATTGGCTCCTCCAGGAATGAGGAGTGACATCACAGCTGATCCCTGCATTTATTTCAACGGTGCACTGAACATTCTTTAAAGAGGGGACAAGTCTGAAAAGATTAAGAAGAACTGCAGCTTGCCAAGGAGTAAAGAAGCAGAAGACCACAGTCTCACCCAGGGCAGGTAAACTTCGCCCAGGGCTAGAGCAGGGGCAGATAGAGAGCTAAGAACAGAATGATGGCAATGAAAAATAGAAAATCATAGGAAGGGGGCAAAAGCAGCTGTCATCAGGGACAATGGGAGATAACAGAAAGGGGCCATAGTGGATAGGGGCAAAGTCTAATATTGTTTTATATTAGGGTGTAGCCTGATT
This sequence comes from Gastrophryne carolinensis, assembly GCA_027917425.1. NCBI lineage: Eukaryota > Metazoa > Chordata > Amphibia > Anura > Microhylidae > Gastrophryne > Gastrophryne carolinensis. The sequence continues at coordinate 224,979,356 of CM051235.1, forward strand.
GAAGGGAGTGTAGAGGAGGAAATTCACATGCAATACCTCTACAAGGCTAAGCACCAGTGCTGAACATTTTTGCCCAGCTTGGTCTATGGTGTGAGGTGTTCACTGAGATCAGAGCCAAAGGTATGCAGGGGTGCAGGATATAGTTAAAAGGGACAGAGTAGGCTGCCCTGCACTCTATGATATGACACTGATGGAGTACCTGCCATGATGGAGGTGTGACAGCTGGAAGTCAGGGTGTAGTACACTTCCCAGAGGCGAAGCTGGCTGTCTGGGCTGACCTTGGAGGGGGGGTAAGGTTATGCACCGTTAAAGGGTTAACCTCATTATCTGCCAACCATCAACCTGGACTGAGAGTTTGACATGCAGAAGGAGAAGATCCTGCTGATCGTCCTCCTGGAATGGATGAGCCTCCTCGTGCACCCACAACCAGGTGAGACCTTGCACCCAGTGAAATGGTAACCTGCTCTGTCTTCAGTATAAGCATTTTCTACCAACTGTATGAACTGCGTCCATCAGAATGGAGTGTGAGCAATAACTATTGTGTGTTAGTATACACTATGCTAATAAGATAGATAAGGGATAGATATAGACATGAAATGGATTGATAGATGGATGAATCGAAGGATAGATATGGGTTAGCTGGAAAGACTGATATATAGATTTGGGATGCATATATAGATCGATAGCTAGATATGGGTTGGATAGATGATAAATGTATGAGATGGATGGAGATAAGATAAAGATGGTTTCTATTACTAGTACTACTAATTTATCCAAGATATTCTGCCACAAGTGCCCCAGCCTGTGCAATAGAGTGCTGCCTGGCTCTACAGGGCTCTGTGATTTATCATACTGATCTCTGGGAAGAAATGGCTTTGCTGAGTCTCCACGAAGAAGATCTGCAAAGATGCCAGCCCTTTTACTTTCTCAAGCTAAAACAGTTGAGCTTCTGCAGTCCACACATGTGCAAACCGCTAGCTGAAGTTGGCTTTAAAGTGGACCAAAACCCTTGACAACGGGGATGCCCTGTTGTGTGAAATCTCCCAGTTCACCGGAAACGGTGAACCTTCTGGCAATTTCACGGTGCATGCATGGCCTGTGGCAGTATCCCTTGGGTTGATTTATGCCTATCTATAATGGCCGGTATGGGCAAGCTCAGCTGGGGGGAACTGCCGTCTGGAAACGCCCTGGTAATCCATGCATTCAAAACTATTCTATATCGCAGGAAGCTCTCGCCCCCCAGTCCAGATGCACCTATTAAGTGGACCAAAACCCTGCTGGGGATCCTTGGTCCACTGCAAAAGTTGCCCATTGTTGCTACATTATTATAGTTTGTTGGAATTGTCCCTGGCTAAAATAGAGCTTCCTACTTGCCCTGTTACCCTTGCAAAGGTGAGTAATTTATTTATTACTGTAACAAGCATGATAGCATCAATCCTGTTGGTACAGTAGCTGTCTGATATGTATGTATCAATGAAGCTGACCCTGAAATAAAAAAAAGACTCTAAGGCCAAACAATTGGTTGTCCCCAGGGCATACCTATTTGGGTGAAACACCTCTTGCCTGGTTACAAACTCACCTTTTTCCCTGCTCCTACCCCGCATGCATGGCTTGACCCCGGCATCCTTACTGTGCATGAGCGCTCCCCACATCTGGCAGCACAAGCATACAGGGTGGATGCAGCATCCACTAAGCTTAGGAATTCCCAGACCAAGCAGCACATAAGCCATGGGAGCAAGAAGGAAGGTGCGTTTACACCTTATATTCATCCTTGCTACCAATATAAAAAACAAGTCTGTATTTCTGTACATTCATTTCATATCTGCACATGAGGGATCCACTGGAAAGCGGAAAGCAAAATGCTATATCTAACAGGTTTCCTTTAATTCTGAATCCCAGACACGTGAGCTGGGCCCCATATAATGTTCGAGGGTATTTCTGTGGAGCATCAGGAGTGAAAGATTGATGACCGGACAAACAGATGTTTGGAGAGCCAATCCAGGCCTTGGACAGATCGTCTGTTATAAATGACTGTTTGGATGCAGTGTGTATTGCTGGCCATGTGGAGGAAGGAGGGAGGGGGTGGAAATGGGAATCCTAACTTAGAAAAGGTTTTTAAAAGAAAGAAAGAAAGAAAGAAAGAAAGAAAACTCAGCACCACCAGATTTTAAACAATATTATATAAATGGGTGTAATGTGCCAAAAAAGGTGCCCCCACAACCACAGTAATCAATATCCCAAAATTGCGTGGCCCCAGCAACCACAAATAGACAGCAACCAAAATCTGCACTGTTCACCCCAATAAATAAATCACATAATAATTTGATCAAATCTTCACAATGAATTTATTAAGTTAAAAAGCATGACATACAGCATATAACTAAAACCAAATCCACAACAGGGGCATCCCATCTGAACTAGTGCAAAACAGCCCACACCTTAAAACACATACAGTATCTAACCTTAATACACATACAAAAAAACTATATAAATATCCAAAATGCATATAAAATTGTATATCCCATAATAAAGTGCCACTCAATAATTCATAATTGCTGTGCTCTAAATAGTGCCAACAATAAAATAGTTAAGAAGAAATAGGCAATGTGCAATAACAACTACATGGAATGAAGTCACCTCAGTGAATTGCAGATGGTGTCCCCGCTGCTCTCCCCTAGAGTGAGTTAGAAGAAGTTTTTCTCTTTCTGCTGTTGCACTTAGCAATGTAAACTGAATCATTGTCAGCACTTAAATGTTCTCCTTCACCCAGTCAAAGCTGAAACGCTGCATGAAACATTTTTTTCCTGATGTGAGCTTTAGCACTTGTAAGGGGACCAATCCTTATTCAGTCCTGTTCCCAGGGAATTCCAGGTATCAGTCTCTTCACAATGACTCCAATCCTATATCATCCCATTCTACCTCTCTGACCAGGTTGCCACAGGCACACTCCCAATGGTCTCCTCTGGTCCCCATTCTCTATATTTAGGTTCTTGCATAGCAGGTGATAGGATACAGGCCACACACATGAAGATGTGTTTAGTCCAACTTTAATCCATTTATATTAGAGGTGTGTGAGCTGTGCTATCTCAGCCATTCACTGAAGCCAGGCATATACAGTCCATAACATCTGATGTGCATGACAATTGGAAGCTTTTCCTTGGGGAGGGAGCACCAGCCTCTTCAGTCCTCCACAAGGCACCATCCGAACCTGATTTTTTGTCAATGTCTCTACTTAATGGCAGCTCTTACATCAGCTTGCCTAAGAATATATGGAAAATTCTGGAGACTATACACTGAGGGACTATAAAATCCCAGCATGAACTAATTAACTCAAAAAGGGTCCTGAGTATGGGCGGAGACATGGCCTCCCTTCTGACCAGAGGAGTTAGGCTCATTGTCAGGTCCAGAGGTGGGATTCAAATTTAACTACCTGTTTCCTATATATAAAGTTGTCAAGTGCTACCACACATTTATATTTTTATATTAAATGTTTGCATACAATGTAATAAACAGCAAACTGTATAATACAATTAAAATATGTCTGAGCAATATTAAAGTGGACCAAAACCCACAGAGATCGGCCCAGGAATCTATAAGATTCCCGGGCCGATTGATTCCCTCCCCCTGTGGTATTCAGAATCGCGTGAACCCCCCCCCCAGGACACCCAGGGTCGTATTATGAGGGGGCGCAAGGGGCTCTAGCCCCGGGCCTCCACCACTTGCCCTGCAAAGGGGGCCTCCACCAACCTTTGGGAGGCTTTTCTTGGTCCAGCAACAAAGCTATCGTTCCAGTAAGTGGGCGGGTGCCAGACAACCACCAATCAGTAACTTCGCTGGACTATTATTTTAAAGGAAAAAAATACTGTATCTGGGACCTGCACCAGATTTTGTGCCCAGGGGCCTCCACCACACTTATTCCAGCCCTGAGGTCATGCATAAACTCACCCTTTTTCCCGGTCCAACAGCGCATGCGCAAGCAGCGACCACATTCCCGCTATCCAGGACAGGTGCCCGCGGCAGGCATTTGTGAAGGAGCTCGAGCGGGTCCGAGCACGCTGATTGGACAAGCAGCCGCTCATGTGCCATAAGACCGGGAAGAGATGAGTTTGTTCGGGCGACCTGGGGGGTTTCACACAGTGGGACACCCCGAATCGGGATGCCCTGGGGACAAGGACCAAAACCCAGGATAGTCAAAATCCTAGGTTTTGGTCCATGTATAATTTACTTTTGCCAGTTCTTTTCAGTTCTGAGAACTGCTAGAATTTCAGCAATTGGGTCTGAAGAACAAGGGAAAACCTGCGGAATCCCACCCCTTGTTAGGTCCATGGCTTCAGCAGCCTTGAACTTGGAGTCTCACTCCATATAACAACCCCAAACCACCTCCTCTAGACGCGCCTCCATAACCTCTCTTGCTCAAGAATCATGACGAATTGTAGTCAGACAGCACCCAGGGGCGCCTGATTTTAAAGTTGCCAGACTCAAAGGGAATGAATAGGTTGGACTTCAAGAACTAGAAAAACAAGACTAAAAAACAAGTGTACATAGATGATGCCAGGGCTGATCATTTGAAGTACAGTGAAAGCTTCAAAAAATACAAGGAACATGCACACACTGTTCCCCTTGGGAATAATCCATTGCAAAGCATCTCAAAGTTTCCAATTACTTGTAAACAACTCATGTATTCAAAGCAAAGCCACTTTCTTTACTTCAATTTCTGGGTTGTGACTGAGCTGGGAAGGTGTGTCATGATGCAGCTTTATGAGCATGCTCTACTGTGGACAGAGACAGCTGTGGCCCACTGTGGCTTGCCTGCTCACTTGGGCTGAGAGCTCCATGGGACAGAGTAGCTGTTGGACCGCTTTTTCTGCATAGTTGTTGAGAAATTAAATTGAAAGGAGAGCATATGTTGGATCTCGACTAGGGCTACTACCTTGCGCTGCATGAAATGGCGGAAAGGCATATGGGACAGGCATCAGGTGAGGTGCTTGTTGCCTTATTACTGCCACTGGGTGTACAGTCCCTTTTTAAAATACAAAAAGAATCAGAGAAGAGAAAGGAGGAAGAATATGAGATTGAACTGGGATAAAACAATACTTAGAAAAGCAAAAAGGCGTCACACAGCTTATAATATCTTGTTGTAGTAACCAAAAAAAAGCAAAACACCCCACACTAACCTTTTCTTAAAAGATTGATTTATTGGACATGGGGTAGGATGGGGTCCAGGTGGGATCCTTCCCTTGGGTCTGGGAGGAGAGAAGGGTTGGAGATGCCTGTTAGTGGGAAAACAGAAGGTACTAAAGGGAACTGGATCTGATTCCTATCTAAGGGGCATCCCAAAATACTAAATGAGGTTCACTTACCAGGTAGGTGAATACAGGGTTGTGTGCGCCCACACAGGGAAGCTGTATTCCCTTATGGTGGAAGCTCCATGGACAAGGATCAGCCTGGGTCTCTCGAAAGGGCCACGTGCCATTCTCAGTCCAGTCCGATCAGGGGTGCCCCGCTGTTTGAAACCCCCCAGATCGCAGAGCGCAACTCACCTCCTCCGGCCTGGGGGGTTTCACATAGCGGGGCATCCCGATTTTGAATACCCAGGGGGGGATCGATTGGCCCGGGAATCTATAAGATGATGATTGCGCTGGGTTTTGGTCGACAAGCCCAGCAATCAAGATGCCCCAGGGTGGACTACTACCATTTTATGTAAAATAGGCATTGATCCAGTTTAAATCCAAATGACAAAATAATTTTGATTGCAGTGTACAGATGTTATAAAAATCCTCACTAAATTACATAATTCTGTTAAATAAGACCTTGTTTACATACAAATGTTTTAAAGTCACTAAATGTGAATGATATTTTCACTGTAAAGATGCTCTGTTGAAGGAGACCGCTAACATAGAAACATAGAAGGTTGTCGGCAGAAGGAGACCATACGGTCCATCTAGTCTGCCCTTATGTGTATACTGTATGTACTCTTTATCTTAGGATAGATGTGTGCTTATCCCAGGCATGTTTAAATTCTGGTCTGTGACTGTTGATTTTTCAACTACCTCTGCTGGAAGTTTGTTCCAAGCACCTACTACTCTTTCTGTAAAATAATATTTTCTAACATTGCTCCTGACCTTCCCCCCGACTAGCTTCAGGTTGTGCCCCCTTGTTCTATCATTAAGCTTCTTCTTAAAAACACTTCCCTCCTGAACCTTATTCAATCCTTTCACATATTTAAAGGTCTCAATCATGTCCCCCCTCTCCCTTCTTTCCTCCAGACTGTACAAATTAAGTTCTTTAAGTCTCTCCTGATAAGTTTTAAGTTTAAGTCCTTCCACCATTTTTGTTGCCCGCCTTTGGACATGTTCTATTTGAATAATGTCTTTTAGCAGGTAAGGTCTCCAGAACTGCACACAGTATTCTAGCTGTGGTCTCACCAGGGCTCTATACGGCGGCATCACAACCTCCCTCTTCCTACTGGTGATGCCTCGAGCTATGCAGCCGAGCATCCTGCTTGCTTTTCCCACTGCCTGGCTACACTGTCCACTCATCTTGCAGCTATCAGTAATCAGTACCCCTAAATCTCTCTCCTCCGAGGTCCTGGCTAACACAGTACTGCCCATACTGTACTCAGAGCAGGGATTCCTTCTACTCAAGTGCATGATTTTACATTTAGAGACATTAAACTCTAGTTTCCACAGTTTTGACCATCTATCCAGTAAAGCTAAATCATTTTCCATGTTGCAGACACCTCCATGAATATCCACCCTATTACTAACCTTTGTATCATCAGCAAACAGACAAACTTTTCCTACCAAGCCTTCTCCTATGTCACTTACAAATATATTAAAAAGAATGGGGCCCAGGACAGAACCTTGCGGCACACCACTTGTAACTCGCCTTTGTTCAGATTGCACACCATTTACAACAACACTCTGATACCGATCCTTCAGCCAACTTATCAGCTTATCAGCAAATGATATTTAGAATAAAATAGCTCAAATACATGCATACAAGAATCCGTAGTGAAATATTCCAAAATGATATATAAACAAAAAAGATAGCACAGAGCTAACACTGTTTATAAAGTCCGCATATGTTCCAGTGAAGGTGTTGAGGCACTGTAAAAGCGTATTCATTCAGAAATATAACTGCCACCGACTGGCTGCCAGCGCAGTATGGGCGACTGATGCCCCTCTGGTCCCTGTGAAACCTATGATGCTTAATAAGCTGCAGGAAGATTTCACAATGGGGGTCATAGTCAGCAAAAAAACACAATGGTTCTTACCCTTTCTCGCTATATACAAAATAATAGAAAATGAAGTCAAAATGTCAAGTTCTTTTGGCACTGATGATCTCCCTTTTCTCCTCCAGATACTGCCATGCTGAGCCGTTGCCATGGTCACTCTTGCAATCCTCCAGTTGGGAATCTTGCTGCTGGTCGCACACCGGTCACCCTCACCACTTGCGGCAGAAATGGCAGTGAGGTGTCTTGCATTTACCCCGAGGATTGGCTGCCCTACAATACTGCGGAATCCTGTAGGAGGCCTCACTGCACCCAGTGCAGCACCAAACACCCAGAAAATTCCCACCTCCCTGCCAGCATGACGGATGATGTCTTCTCCAATCCAGAGACTTGGTGGGAGTCGGCACAGGGGGTTCTCCAGGAGGAGATCAGGCTGGACTTTGAGACAGAGTTCTATCTGACGCACGTCATCATGGTCTTCAGGTCCCCTCGCCCGGCTGCCATGGTGCTGGAGAGATCTGGTGACCACGGCAGGACCTGGAGGCCATATAAATACTTTGCTGCTAACTGTATGGCCACCTTCAGGCTGGCAGATGATGTGATTGAGGAAGGGGCTCCCTGCACCTCCAGATACTCCAGCCCTCGGCCATGCACACGAGGGGAGGTAAGGTTATAGCCACAGAATATGAAATGCAGGGCTTATTGATGAAATGGGGGGGTAGGTGAGGTTAGCTTAGTGTCCCTGCATCCCAGGACTCATGTGAAGTTAGGTAGAGAAAAGACATTGGCCAACTTTTATGTTCATCTGCGTTGCCTTAGCAGGCTCTGGGCTTGTTCTGTTCCCTTTTCTCCTCTGCAACTTATTTGTCCTAATCTGGTTGACCACGAATGACTGAATCCCATGATCCTGCTATGTGCAGGCCCCCAATTCCAATCAGTAGCAACCATTGAGTTAAACTGCCACCCTCACGTAAGTCAAGGTGACTGGCCACATAAGCTGTTTTCACTGACATGGGGGGGGGGGGGGGGTGCCAGACCTGGGCCAGTCACTTGCCAATGACCAGAGTTGTATTCAGTTGAACTAGGACGGATCAGCTGCAGGGGAGAAAAGGTGAGTAATGTGTTTTTGTATCTGAACAGGGGACAGCTGCTCTAAAACATTGTACAGAAGATATTAATTCTGGCTCAGCAGAGAGCTCTGGCTAAATCTGGACAGTGTGAGCTTCCCTGGGTAAAAAAATTATATTGTACAACATACAGTGTAACATAGGAGAGGAACTCTGAGACAACTCAGGCCGGTTTCAGACCAGTGCAATTGCGGGGTGTCGCACTTTTGGGCGAGTACCTGTGTTCAGCGCTTGAAGGGCGTTTGTGTTCTTGACTCAATGGAGTGGAATCTCAAGCGCTGCGGCCTCAAGACGCTTCAGGCAAGGCTTTTGTGGTGTGCTCAAAGCACTCCACAAATGTCTGAAGCATATGTGAAAGTGCCCAAAGATTTCTATGGGCAGCTTTTCACAGGTGGCTGTGGGGCACGAAAGCCCTGCATCTGCAGTGGTATGAAACCAGCCTTAGAGAAGGTTAAAGCAGACCTATGCGCTTCTTGAGAGATCCGTCCTATAGAGAGTGTAGGTCCACAACCAGTATTCTAAGATGGTTCCAAGAGAGCACAAGTAACAAGTAAGTGGGAAATCAGAACTAGAGTTCCCCATAGAGAGAATGATCTAGTGGGAAACTCTGCCAACTAGACTCTATTTTGGAAACATAATCTTAATCAACCAATAAGGATTCTGCTTAGCAGTTTGTTCATGTAGTGTGCTCTCCTCTCCTGCAGGTGATATTTCGTGCCATCACACCAGCTAGCCGGCTGGAAGATCCCTACAGTTTGCAGGCCCAGGATCTCCTGAGGATCACCAACTTACGTGTGCAGCTCTTAAAAAGACAGGAGTGCCCTTGTCAAGATGCACCTAGGGCCCCGGAAAAGCCTCAGAACTTTGCTTATTACGCCATCTACGACCTCATAGTCCGTGGCAGCTGCTTCTGCAATGGGCATGCCGAGGAATGTGAGCAAGTGGGCAACTCGACAGCTGTGGGTGGCACAGTAAGTAAATATTTGCTTTTGTAACTGCCCAATTAGGGGAATAACACCCATATAAATTGTAAAAGACCTACTTAACGTCATTGTCCAGACACACTCAAAAGTATTCCCATTGTGTAGGGCTACACATGGCAATGTTCTAATTTTTTCCTTTTTAAAATGGGGTTATAGTTTCACCTTCTGTGCTGTATTCTGAGATGGGAGTTTCACTGTGTGCATTGCATTGAAGTGAGATGAGATTGATTCTAGCCTATCACTGACAGGGTGTCAAACTGACAAGAGCCTCAGAATTGTATTAGTGGTCAGGATCAGGGGGGAGGTGCTGGAGGCAGAGAAAAAGGAAGAAGTTATTACCCTTCTTTTCTGAGAACAGAGCAAACAGACAGCATGGGACTGACACTGCATTAGGTAACTTACCAGGCAAGAGTTTGCCTGATCAATCCCTTTCAGTTTCTAGCCCCTGCCCTGCAGAATATCTGGGGTGGCCTTGGAAATGGTAAAGTAAATTATATCTGTGTAGCTATCAATACCTTGGGACCCGGAAAAACATACTCCCTCCCTGCTCATTTATAGTGCTGATTTCTAAAGGTACCAGATCTAGGAGGGGGCTGAGCATGGCGAAGACTGAAATCAGCACTCTGTATGCACAAGATTAAGGGAGGTGGCATTAGCTCCTACAGTCAGTACATGCCAGCTTTATACTTGCCTGCATACAAACAATACATTTGTTTTTATACAAAGACAATGCCAAATTTTTACTTTCCTGTATGCTAACAGTACACTTAGTACTTTAGTTTATTCGTGCCTGTACTAAATGAATGCTGCAATTGAGCTAGGCCAACTGATAGTTCAGGTGTTAATTCTTTTACGTACATTTTGTAAGTGTGCAGAGGGTTAAATGGTTGGTGTGATGGAGGAAAACCTAAAACAGGGAAGCAGTGTTGAGTTAGCGAAAATCGGTCAGTTGAGTTCAGTGTTGTCATCACAGTCAGTAAGCATGAGGCCCAGGGGGATGTTGGCACAACCTGACCTCCATAGCCGGGGATGGCTGGGTGCCACTAAAGCCCCATTGCATACCACCCGGCTGGCATGACGCCCGCTTCTGTCTAATCCGCGGTTCTATGACCGGATTGCGCCGGCCATCCTATTGTCATTAACAAATGAAGAGAGGCTTCACCATCAGCAAACAAAGGAAGTGTATGACCCCCAAATGTCCCTATTTCAGTTCTGGCATATAGATCCGAATAGACAGTGGGTGCTCCTAGCCTCTGTTATCGCCCTGATTATTCTGACTATTGTTGTACGGAAAAGATACCAGTGTGTGTTCTCTGGAGTCATTTCTTTATGTGCAACAATTTTTTACAGCCATGTAACCAGTGAGTAGGTCTTTTTTAGGATTTATTAGGTCAGGATTTATATTTCCCATTTGTCCTATAGAATGTATCTGCAAAATGCTGCCAAAATCTGCAGAAGTGCAAATATTCAGAGGGTGGGTATCGCGATCTGAGCACCACTGAAGCTTCCCATCACTGAAAGAGGCACAATGGGGAAAAGTGTGACAATGGAGACGGAATGTGGGACATCTATCTATCTATCTATCTATCTATCTATCTATCTATCTATCTCTGTATCTATCTGTTTCATATCTCCTATCTATGTATCTATCTATCTCCATATCTTACTATCTCTGTATAATGTAAACCTGACAACTACTTGTTTACTTAACTCTATAAATCCATACTAAGCAGCAGATGTACCCTTGATTTGTACATTTAATGGGTGACAGCTTGGTGGACCCCCTCCTCTTGTACCCCCAGGCAAGGGTCAGGCGAGGTGAGCCCTGTTTTTGCACTCAGTGGCTCTTTCTTGATGGATTTGCTCACATTCCTTCTGCCTTCCGCCTCCATTTCCTAAGAGATCTCTTGTTCAAACATCTTGTGCCGGTCCCTGGATCTAATCCCCGGCAGAGTCTTTAAAATATGTGATCAAGGCTGTGCCAGGCTGGCTGCCCCCCGGGCACGCCACTGCTGGGACAGCAATTCAAAGAGCAGCTGGAAGAAGCATAAAAAAGTGAAAAACATGCCAGACAGACAGTGACGGGAGGCTACAGGGCGGCTGTGTCCTTGGAATGATGGGGAGGAGGGGTCAGCCACCACACTGTGCTACAGCCCACCATGAGCTGAAGATAAATACAGTATATAGAACAATGTCTGTCTGGTAGTGATCAATATAGAGTAATAGTCGAATGGGAACTCTTCTATTTAATTCCAAAAAACAAAATTATGTTGCTTTTCAAGTGCTCTTAATAATATACACATCTCAAGAGCCTAGAGACACAGAAAGCTGGATCCCTTGAAGCCCTTACAGTTCACACACCTCCATTCCATGGTCCTCTAGCTTTCACAGCTTTCTCTGACTCCCTATAGTTTTAAATTACAATGCATGGAATCATAGGTATTCTGGTTGAGGTTCTCCTCTGGTCCCTAGGGTTCAGTATGGTGTTTAGTTCAGTTTTGGCTCTGGCAACACAGAAGATAATAGCAGATGCAGAACAGGGCACAGCAGATGTGCAGGTGGTAGGACTAAGGAGGTAATTTGGATAGAGAAGGTTTTATTTGAGGAATCTATTGCAAATTGGGGCAACTGGGAAATATATTTGGCAGAGGAAGGAGCTAAGAGACCAGCAATAAAGCAAATTGATTTATGGAAGTATTGTCATGAACTGAAGCGTTGATGCCCCGGCCTCTGACTGCATGATGTGAGCCTCCTAGGATGCACATTGTTCAAAAAATGTTCTATAAAAAAAAATCCCTGTTCAAATGTATTCCAACCAGACCAACTTAGAACAGCATTTTAGTTAGACGCCAGAGGTTGTGTACTTTGCGCAGAACACAGAATGCGCAAGTATTGGTATTGAAGAACCAGGAATATAGGAGTCTTGGGATGGCAGAACATGGGAGGCAGGAGTCTTGGCATAGCAGAACCCAGAATGCAGGAGTCTTGGCACTACAGGAAACGGGGTGCTGGAGTCTTGGCACTACAGGAAACGGGGTGCAGGAGTAATGGCAGGACATGGGTTGCAGGAATCTTGGCATGGCAGAACCCAGAATGCATGAGTCATGGCACTGCAGAACATGGGTTGCAGGAGTCTTGGCATAGCAGAACCCAGAATGCAGGAGTCTTGGCACGGCAAGAAATAGAATTCAGGAGTCCTGGCACTACAGGAAACGGGGTGCAGGAGTCTTGGCACTACAGGAAACGGGGTGCAGGAGTCATGGCAGGACATGGGTTGCAGGACTCTTGGCATGGCAGAACCCAGAATGAATGAGTCTTGACACTGCGGGAGACGGGTTGCGGGAGTCTTTGCATGCCAGAACCCAAAATGCATGAGTCTTGGCACTGCAGGAGATGGGATGTAGGAGTCTTGGCACTGCAGGAGATGGGATGCAGGAGTCTTGACATGGCAGAACCCAAAATGCATGAGTCTTGGCACTGCAGGAGATGGGATGTAGGAGTCTTGGCACTGCAGGAGATGGGATGCAGGAGACTTGACATGGCAGAACCCAAAATGCATGAGTCTTGGCACTGCAGGAGATGGGATGTAGGAGTCTTGGCACTGCAGGAGATGGGATGCAGGAGTCTTGACATGGCAGAACCCAAAATGCATGAGTCTTGGCACTGCAGGAGATGGGATGTAGGAGTCTTGGCACTGCAGGAGATGGGATGCAGAAGTCTTGACATGGCAGAACCCAAAATGCATGAGTCTTGGCACTGCAGGGAATAGGAGCAGGAGTCTTGGCACTGCAGAAATCAGGATGCAGGAGTCTTGACATGGCAGGATATGGGATACAGGACTCTTGGCATGGCAGAACCCAAAATGCATGAGTCTTGGCACTGCAAGAAATAGGAGCAGGAGTCTTGGCAGAACCCAGAGTCTTGGCACTGCGGGAAATGAAATGAGATGGGAGTCTTGACATATGCTCAGACCCCTGCCTCCTATGATCTACCATGCCTCCTGAACTCTACTCCCTGCAGTGACAATACTTCAGCATTCTGGGTTCTGCAAGACATGGGTGCAGGAGCCTGGATATGGCAGGACTCGAAATGCATGAGTCTGGGCAAGGTAATACACGTCCCACAGGATTCTGGGCACTGCATCAGATTAGATGCAAAAGTCTGGGCAAAGTAAAACACTGAATGCTAAATTCTGGGCACAGCAGGCGAAGGGATGCAGGCATCTTGGCACGTAGAATGGAGAAGTCTTGAACAGAAAGACACATGATGCAGGAAACTTTACTTTACAGGCAACACTAATGATAATTGCAGGTGCATAACACAGGAGGACACAGGTCACAACAGAAATACAGATGGTAAAGCTCGATAAAGGGATAGTGCAGCTGGGCACACAGTTGACACATGAGGTTGGACACCAGAATACATTATGGCATGCATTCAAGCTCAGCATCTCCAGTGCTCTTTATTGATACCCATCATTAGGTGCAAATGCTATGATGTTAGCATACTCTTCTGCTTTTGATTTTTATATTTTTATTTTGTGCAAGACATTTTCGTTTTGGCGCAGTAATAACTTAATTTTAGACTAGATACATTAGCATAATATAAATTCAACTTATATGGAAGACTTTACTCATCTGATATTATTTTGGACAGGTTCCAGGTAAATGTATCTGTCAGCATAATACTGCAGGAGACCACTGTGAAAAGTGTGACGCCCTATATAATGACCACCCATGGAGGCCCGGAAATGGAAGAACAGGGGAGCCCAATGAGTGCAAGAGTAAGTACAGTATGAAAAATGCATAATGATCAGCTTTCATTAAGAATTTCAGCCAAATATTTATCTTCAAACTTTGCAAGCAGTAATGTATTGTAATGTCTTAGCCATAAGGATGAGTAGTGAAGAAATATAAATATCAAACTATGGAAATTGTAGAGATAGTATGATTGGGGGGGTTCTCCTCTCTTCCTATGCCATACATGACATACACTCATGGCTCACACCTGTATCCCAGCTACAGTATCAATCTTTATGTTTTATAGACAGAAACCTTAGAGCACCGAACATGTATTGGGTTTGGGTGTCAGCAATATGTGACACATATTATATTAACAATAATAATAAAAAAAAAATATATATATATATATATATATATATATATATATATATTATGACACTGATCATCATTCACAGGACTATATCGGGAAAGTCATTGATTATGTAGGGAAGTCTCCAGACTCAAGAACAGTTGCAGAATGGACAGTTCTAGAGCATATAATGTTTTTTTTTTCTTTTTCTCACTCTTGCTCTATTTCAGAGTGTCGTTGTCACAATCATGCGGACAGCTGCCACTTTGATCCTTACATCTGGATGGCCTCAGGAGAAAAGAGCGGGGGAGTCTGTGAGAACTGCCAACACCACACAGAGGGGTATCGCTGCCAGCGATGCCAAGCCGGGTACTACAGGGATTACACAGAGCCCATCTCCTCTCCTCTGGCATGTAAAGGTAGGAGCACTATGGAGTGGATTGCAAGAGCTGGGGAGCCCCTATACTGTGACTCTTGGTCTACTTAGTTTAAATACTTGTAATACTTTAAGAAAGTGCTTTTTACTTTGTACCCTTGAATAGAGAGCCTGGTGTTCTTTTTACTATATATTACTATATTAAGACAAACGTGTCTCTTTATAAAGTGGCTTGCCCTTCTGTTAAAGGAGATGCAGCGAAAAATGTAGTTGGTATAACATAGGAATAATGCAAGGAGAGACACCAACAGAGAGGCGATAATAGAGGGTGGACATGTATAAAAGAAATATTACAGAAGAAAAGATGATACTAGAGAAACAGGGTAGAGGAGAGGGGCAATGTGGCTTAGAAAAGAAAAAAAGGAAGAAACAGGAAAAATAGATGAGAAAGATGAAAAAAAGGAAGAGTGAGAAGGAAGCAAAAGAAAAATTAGAGAGAGCAAATAAAATTAAGGGAAAAACAGAAAGCTAGTTAGAGAAAGAGGTTATGGTAGGAGAATAACTGGGGAGGAATGATAGACAGGGTATTGAAGAGTGGAAATGGGAAAAGAAGGGAGAAAAATAATGGTAACTGAGAGTGAGCCAGGGGAAGAGAATGATGCAAACGGAAAGAAAAGTTGCAAGCCAACGTGTAGGAAGACCTATGTTAGGCTTAATATAGGGAGGCTACAAAGACCAAAAGGCCCTGTACTCAAAGTTAAAGGAAAAAAGGGGCTTTCCTAGAATGGAAAGTATTTACACAGTGCCCAACACAAGGAATAATAAAATTACCCATCATTCCCTGCAGTGGTCGGAGCCATGTAAATCATCTCTTTACGTCTTGGGGCCATCCAATGCACCCAGAAGCCACTAAGTGTGAAATGCCAAGGATTAGCTTACATTAGATTTATTTACACAGCCAAAAACCATCCACCACCACCATTGTAGACACGTGATATAAGACAAGTATTTGTCTGTATGGCGGGGGAGTTGAGACTTGGTGGGTACCAAAGCAGAGTCGCAGACTGTAGATAAAATCAAGCATACAAATGTATCAGTAAGAGGCATAAAAAAGGATACACCGAAAGAGAGAAGCGAAAGGTGAAGATGGGCAGATATTAATAAGTAGTGGGGTAGGAAAAAGGAAGGAGTAAATCATTGCCGGGAGGAGAAGAAACATGACATTTATGTGTTAGGGGAAGGGCAAAGAGAAGAAATTAGAAAAGGGAGCTACATAAGATACATTAGATCGGGGTGCTCAATCTTTTGAAGAGCAACGCCAGCTTCATCAGAATACCAGTTGTTTAATGACAATGACAGAAACAACCACCAATATTGCCCTCTCCCTACACAACAATACCAAACACATTCAAACCATGCATGTCTACTTACCCCACATGCTCATCATATCCCCTGCAGACAAACACAAATACATACCCTCTCAAAAGTAACCCCACATGACCTTACATACACATACAATTCTGACTATTCTTATCATACAATCTCCACAAAAGAGATTTTTGTACCCTCTTATCACTGCCATATGTAACATTCCCCACATGCTGGTTGGCTTGGTTCTCAGAATATATGGGTCCCATAATTATAGGCCTTGCCTATCAGTCCCATTTCTTAACTGCATCGCCAGTCCACAACCTGACTAAACTCCCACCAATGCTAATGATTTATACAGAACAATGATTACCTTATTATTGCACCCGAGATTTCACCCACAGGCTCCAGTGCGTTGCTCAAGGTTTCTCTAATTATTTGCTATGTGGTTTTGCCTTGGGATACCACCACCAGTCATGGTCACCATTCTTACTGACTGAGTGCTTATAACCTTTCCAAAATGCAATGGTCTACAATGATTTCCCCTTTCACTCGGGTTAGAGGTTTGATATCGACAATACTGGTTACATATCATACAATGTTGTCGCTATCGAAAATTAACCTAGCGATTTGTTAAGCTGTCAATATAAATGTCCCAGAGCCTCAGGTTGGGCCTATCTGCACTAGATGAAGAGGAAATAATAAGTTAGAATAGGATATAGAATATATTTTGGGAGGAAGTGTAATGGAAAATAAATGAGGGAGGAGAGTAGATGAAGGAAAATAGAAGATGAATAATGGATGAGGAACAGGAAATGATGGGATGTGGAAAGAAGAAAGGGATCAAAGTGAGGAAAGGCTGAGAGAAATAGAAAAGGAAAGACTGTGTATAGGGAGTAAAGAAGGGGAAGACAGGAGGGGACAAATGAGGAAGTAGGGAGAGGAAGAAAACAAAGAGGGAGGATAAGAAACAGGAAATGAAATGTAAGTGGCTAAAAAGTGAGAAAACCATAAGAGGAAATACATAGGTGGTGAAACAGAAAACACCATTATTTATATTATTGTTTCTAAATTAGTTCAAAAACAGCACCCTGGGGCTGAATGTGACAGGAAAAGGGAGCATTGTATGGGCAACACTGGGCCCCTAATGTCTGCTCCCATCCACTCCTCCTCTCTTCTAAATGGTTTTCTTTTTCATCTTTTACTTTTCTGTCTTTCCTTCTCTTACTCTAATCCTACCACTCCTCCCCCTCCTCCCTTTCCCCATTTCCTTAATCCTAACTTTTCATCTGTATTAATTGCTATGTTCTTACTGGACATGATGCCACAGAAGTGCAAATTAGATAAATAAGGTCTGGTCTCATGGGCTTGGGTGCAGGAATGAAAAGGGAGAGAATGGAAGTGGTGGAATGAAAGGGGAAGCAGCGGAGGGATAGTTGTGTTAGAGAGCAAAATAAAAGGGAGGGCGCACTGTGATGCATTGGTGAACAATGTATGCGGCCCTTGTGCCAGGCAGTGTGCCCTAACTGTATGCCATCCCCTCCGGCTCCTCAGACACAAAAGGGAAAAGAGAGATAAGTTGGACAGCCGCCTGGCACACACCTGCCCAGCAGCGGCAGATTCCTGGCTTCTGATCTGCTGTGAGATGATTCATGTGATGCCGGGATTTTCGCTGGCAGCCGGACATTACTCCTCATGGGGCACCATAATGCCGCTTCTTTGTTCCCCTAAGCCCTTGTCTCCTTCTGGGATACATCTGCGGCATTAGCTCTGCTCATTCAATTAATTCTTGGCTTTTTATTGTAGCCTGATAATCCGTCCAGTCTGTGTGTGTGTGCCCAGTGCAGCTGTGTACTGGGCAGAGGGGGTTGGGTGTCAGGCTGGCATATGTCAGAGGGCAACTGGAGGGTTACTGTACTGGAGTACTGCACACACTCTTGGCTGCATAACATAGGAAGCATGACAACCTAAAATTGTATAGATCCTGGATTACCGACATCATTACCGAAACTTATGGTTTAGATGCCTAGCAGGGATGGACTAGCTATAGGGAGCACAGGGGGAATTCCTGGTGGCCTCCTCAGCTTTAGTGCCAAATGGGCTTTCACCTCACCCAAACCCTTTTGCAGGATTTACTTAATCCTTTTTTTTTTACATCCCCTCTGCTTTTTGCTTCCCAAGCCTCCCTCCAACCCTTCCCCCCATGCCTAGCCCCATTGTACCCCAAACTAAGACACCCCAGCCCTTGCAATGCTATAGCCTCAGCATAATGGCTGTGGGTGACATACTTACCCTTGCTACAGCCCCTACAATATTAAACCTCCAGTACCATCTCTTTTTGGGTGTAAATTGTTTAACCCCCTGCCCATGATCTGTCCCTGCAGTGCAATAGCCTGAGTAACGCACTTGCTGACTGGCTGGGAAGCTATCTGTGAGTGGGGCTCAGCATCTCATCTGCTGATTTTTGGTCCCAGTCTGCCAGCAAGGCTAGTACCATCATTAGGCTGGCTCCACCCCTGCAGGGATCTCAGTTAGGACCCTCCCCTTTACTTAAAGCATTTTTCAGGTAAAATGTTAAAAAATAAACAGGATCTTACGTTGCCAAGCTTTCCTTTTTTTTCAGCGTTGTGCCTCCTCTCAGCTCTGTGCCCTGAATTAAGAAATATACTCGCCCATCTGCCCTTCCAGTTCCACCCTGCCAATGTGGCCCTCCAATACTAGCTTGAGGAGCTAGTCTGGACCACGCCCCCTCTGTATAGATGCCTTGAATGGCGCTCTCAGAGCTGCTATTCAGGCCCTCCCTCCCTCCTCCCCACCCAGCCTCCTCCTAGCTCTGACTCCCAGCACCAACCAATCCATTATGCTGAATAATATAAAGCATCACAGTTCCAAGGGCCACACCCACTTTCTTCAGAAGAAAAATCATGGGGTAAACTGTAAACCTTGATATCTCTGCCATTTCTTTTTCAATTAAAACATTGACAAAGGTTTAGGGCAGTGCCAAATGTAGCTCAACACAATGGTCTATCAATTGCCTTTGTCTGAAGTATTACTTTGTGGCACTTCCACTGCAAGCCTGATTTCAGTTGGCTGAGCCACACAAAGACATTTCATGACTGAATTAAAAAATGGGTTTTTGACTTGAATACATGAGTAACATCATTTGTCTGGCTTATTAGAGAGAAAGGGAATGACCTGTGCTGACATGTTGGTATTGTTCCTCTTTCCCTGCAGAGTGCTTCTGTAACACAATTGGATCCACCAATAAAACTGTAAACCGCAGCTGGAAGTGTCACCCCAAAACAGGACTCTGTTACTGCAAACCCGGTGTGGCTGGCCCATACTGCGACCACTGCCTGGTGGGATACTGGGGGTTTGGGGAAAATGGCTGCCGCCCTTGTGACTGTGCTGTGGATTGCGACTCTGATACTGGAGAATGCCAAGACAGGTATACTGTCTCCCGGATGTCATTTAGTCATACTGTCAGAATGTATAGTCTGCATGCAATCTGGCTGTTCTGTGGCTGGGGTGGAAAATAAGTGCTCTTACATACAGTGCTATGTTTGGACAGGAAAACCAACTTTTAGGAAATTAAAAGCATATTTGGTCCTTTTTTTACTAGAGGATTGGGGAACCTCCAATTCTTTATGGTTAAAAACTGAATAAGCTGTTCAGACTATACAATCAGATTGTAGGATGTGTAGATCACTTTATACCCACCATAGGGTGGACACCTTATTCTTAGTGTTCTGCTGCAGCATGTCGCATCAGCACTGTGTGTCTGAGAACGGGATGATAAAATGACCACCATAGAGCCTCATGGTGCATGAGAGAACGTCTATGATGCATGGGAGAATGGGCCCAGCTAGCATCTTATAATGGGACAGACTGGATGACTTTTAATGACTTGGCAAATTTCCCCAAACTTTCACCTTAAAAGACCCCTTTTCAATGGGAGACATTTTAGTAATTGGTTACAGACTAATCGTAAGGGCTATTACTTATCTACCTCTGGCCCTGCTCCAGGAGTTTTAGACGTAGTGTTTAGGCACCATAGTGGCTGACTGGGGGCACCTTGACCAGCTCATGACCATTTTTTAATACGCCAATCTGCAGGTGGGTATTTTTCCTTTCTGTGGTGAGGGAAGGTCAAAAGTTGGCCTTTAATCCAATCAGTAAGCCATTAAAGTGGACCAAAACAAACCCTGGAGTCTATGAGATTCCCCCAGGGTGCCCCGCTGTGTGAAACCCACCGGTGCGCCTAGTAAACTCACCTATCCCTCTGAGCCAATGGCTGTGCATGACCTCGCACAGCCAAAGGGAGGAAGTGATGCTGTGCACCACTCATAAGTGCGGCTAGCAGCGCCGTGGGCTCGACGCATTCTGGGGGGTTTCACATAGTGGGGGGTTTCACAAAGTGAAGTGGGAGAGGACCAAAACCCGGTGGTCTAATTGGTCTAATTTAAGATATATATATATATATATATATATATATATATATATATTGCTTTTGCTAATTGGTTGCTTATTTTGTGTCTTGCAGCAGTGAAAATAGAGGTTTTTTCAATATTCCTCTTGGTGGGAGGATCCCTGACCTCATAGACACGCCAACCAATGAGAGTGAGGATGAGTGGGAGTGGACCAGTGAAAAGGGCTTTTCAGCATTAAGACATCCAGGTAATGAGAATAATGAGAACAACTACAAAGTTAGGTTAGCATCTTTCTATAGGTTACTGGGTGGGTCACTTGACAGGAGGTTACACATAAGTCCTATGAAAAGCATTGGAAATTGGGGGAATTGTAGTAGTATTCACAGAGCTCTGGTTGTTTTTATGTCTGGAGTTCCTCTTTAATCTTTAATGTCTATTCTTTATCCACATCTATGGCCACCTCCTCCCGGCAGAGAAATGTGTCTGTAAAGAGCTGATGCTGCAGAGTGTGAGCGACTTCTGCCAGATGAAGTATGCCTATGGTGAGTTGGGGGTGATGTCAAATGTCCACTGGGGACCTGGTGCACATGGAGGCTCAGGGCCTGGTACACATGGAGCCTCACCTTAAATTACACAAGACCATTTGCTTGTACTGTAATACAATTTGTTAACCAACTAAAAGGTTAATGTCATGTATAGTGTTCACAGCTGGTGGTCAAACGTTGCCACTGCACACCCTGTAGCTACGCCTAACAGTAATGGTTAAAGCAGTGAGGTGGAACTGGGGCTTGTGGAAAAATCTTCACCATAGTGGCACCCAACCTTTGTGTTATTGGAGAATGGTATAATCGAAAAAAAAAACTGCTAAAAGGGAAACAGTATAAACTAACTGCTATGACTGTAAGTCTGGAGGCCTACTGCAGAATAACCCCTATACAATATATGTCACAATCTAGTCCTCGTTTGTGTGTCTTTATATCAGTAATAAAAGCCCACATCCTGTCCGCTCACGATAAGGGGACGCACGCAGAGGTGGTGGTGAGAGTACGGAAGATCTTGAAATCCGGAAAAGTTAAAATTGGACGGAGCAACCAAAGCATCTACCCGGAATCGTGGACCAACCGTGGCTGCACCTGCCCCATCCTCAACCCTGGTAGGTGATGAAAATTCCTGGGCCTGATGAACAGAAATGCCAGTGGATCCCATCATAGACCCGATACTGGTATAGAATCGGGTCTATGATGGGATCCACTGGCATTTCTGTTCATCAGGCATTTTTAACAACATTTTTTTAACAACTGTAAGACCTATTAATGGTGTAGAATGCCAGTAGATTCCCTGTAGACCTAGGAATGGTATAGAGTTCCAGTGGGACCCCCTGTAGATCTGTCCCTGGTGTAGATAGCCAGTGGAGTAGGAATCTGGGTTGCGATGTTCGTCTGGAACCAGGATATACTTCTATTTATGGGGGTAAATTACAGACTTTTCTTTGTATGAATAAGGACCCTGGTGACCAGAAACATGCCATGACATGGCCATGTTACTTTATTCTTTCATATTTCTATTTCATATTGAATGCCAGTGGATTACCCTGTAGAATTTTCCTTTCATATTAAATGCCAGTAGGTGTCCCTATAGTGTTTTCATGTAATATAGAATGCTTGGCATTACATACCAATGAAGATGTATTATTTGCTGCAGATTTTGATGTCAAGCAGAACAGCAACAATGCCGCGGTTGCCTATCCCTGGTGGATGCCATGGTTTCTGCAGTCTTATTCGGTGCCTAAAGGGTCAGCGGTGGGGACGTGGCACTGAATGCCAGCACTCTATTCTCTCTCAGAAAGTGCTGACAGGCACAGTGCCCTCTCTGTTTCCAAACCTGTGGGCGGCTTAGGCCAGTTGCCACTGTCTCTTGTACAGAAAGTCATGCTCAGGCAGGACATGCTCCCTTGTCATCTGATTGGCTCTGAGAGGTGTAATCATGACCATACCCACTAAGATTTTGTTGTTTGATCGGTCATTTACATAATCAATTCAGTTCAATTCAATGTGTAGAAATTTGATCGGAAATTCTTTGTTAAAAATGTGGTACATTTTTTTCAGCATTCTCAGTTGGAAATTAATTTTATAGAGGTGAGATTTTGTTGATCCCGGGGATACACAGCAGGGTATCCCATAATGGCATGAAATTCTTAGATTTTGTTCCTCTTTAACCCAAGTCACTTCTATCACCACCCAAACCACAGACTGATTTATCACAGTCTGACCTGTAGCCTAATCTATCTGTACTGCTACTTGACTTTTAATGAGTCATTTGTATTACTACACAGCCCACAGCTCGGGTAATCCGTAATGCAAACCTACCCACTGCCCAATCCATTTGTATTGCAAGCTATCCTACTGCCCCATGCATCTGTGCCCAAGCTAACCCACTGCCCAATCCAACTGTATCCCAGCTAACCAATTGTTTAATGCATCTCTACCCCCTCCCCAACCCATTGTCCTGTTACTTTGTACGCCCAGCTAACTCATCACCTAATACATCTGTATCGCAGCTAACCCACTGCACTCTACCCCCTCCCCAGCCCATTGTCCTGTTACTTTATACGCCCAGCTAACTCATCACCTAATACATCTGTATCGCAGCTAACCCACTGCACAATGTCCAGTTTATCTGAACCCAAACCTAATGATTTGTCTGGTTCATCTTTACTACAACCTAACCCATTGTCCAGTTTATCTGTACCACAACCTAATTGTCTGGTTCATCTGTACTCCAACCTAATCCACTGTCCAATCGATCTGTAAAATCAACAAGTAAGAGACATACCCTTCTGAATAGTTTTTAGAGGGAATGGTCCCTCTTTTTTTGTGCCATATGTGCAGAATGACTAACTTTGGCACTATTCGTCCTTCTGTCCCTCTGCTAACTCAATTCATCTATATCCCCAACTAACCCATTGATTAATCCATCCATCTATACCCTAACTAACCCATTGCCCAATCCATCTGTATCCCAACCTAGCCCACTTCATCTGTACCCCAATCTAACCCACTGTCCAGTTCACATGTAGCCCAATCTAACCCACTGTCCAGTTCACATGTACCCCAACCTAACCCACTGTCCAGTTCATATGTACCCCAACTCATTGCCCAATCCATATGCATCCCAGCCTAACTCATTGTCTAATTCATCTGTACCCAAGCCAAATTCATTACCTTTGTCATCTGTATCTGCAATTTGTTTCTTAACCTAACTAGTCTGTACCACGTCCCGACCTGCTTCTGTTTTTGGGGATATGTGTCTGGATTTAGGGCAGTGACAACTACTAGAATGAGATGAATGTTAGTTACATAAGTGACCCACCTGAGCTTGAGCACCCTTCTTCTTGTTTGTAGGCGCCGACTACCTGATCGCAGGATCGGAGGACACTCAGTCCAACAAGCTGATTGTCAACATGAACAGCCTGGTGAAACCGTGGAAGCCCATTTGGGTGAAGAAAGCCATCAGCTTCATCCGCTCAGGTTGCAAATAGCTGTGGATGGGGACCTCTCTGCTGCTCTAGATGGATCCAGGTCTGCATCTAAACCAGTAGTCCTCAAACTTCCTCCTCAAGGGCCGAGACAGGCCAGGTTTTGCAGCTCTCTATGCTGATGCACAGATGTAATAATTAGGGCTATAGCTCTGTCTGAGCACCAGTTAATTCACCTGTGGAGTAGCGTGGAGAGCTGCAAAACCTGGCCTGTCTCGGCCCTTGAGGAGGAAGTTTGAGGACTACTGAGCTAAACCAAGAAACCATCAGCAGCTTTCTGCCCATTGGATGGGCAGGCATCTCGTCTGGATAATGTGCCAAAGGAATTATGACGGCTGATACACAGCTTGGCGGGCCTTATATCGGGAAAGCCACTGCCCTATTTACAGGGGGTTTAACAAATAATATTGAGAACCTCTGGAATATTTGTAGTGGTTTACCTTTGAGAGTACATCATACTCAGCACACAAAAGTGAAAACCATTGTTAAAAAGAAAATATTCCTCTTATTAGAAACAATATTCTCCTCACCTTTATTCATGTGCCATCACAGGTGCAGATTTTTATTTTTATTTTTTAAATAGAAGAAACAAAATTTGACTTCAGGCCTGATTTATTAAGCACTTCTGGCAGACAGTGCCACATCTGTGCAAATCAGAGTAATAAAAAATATAATAAAATGTTTTTTTTTTCACAATTACGCATGTTGCTGCACTACAAGAAGCACATTTACTAAAACATTAGCGGGTCAGCAACATGCTGAAAAATATATAAATCATTTTTTGCACTGAAATTGCTTAGTCTGGCAGAAGTGCTTGATAAATCAGGCCCTTTGTGTGCCGAGTCTCTCAAAATTGAATCACCCAAAAAAATCAAACTTGGCTAACCAGCAAAATTTCTATTTTACTTTAGTAAATATTAAAGTTGTCAGTGCTCAAAAAGAAAGTGCATTTAGCAAAAAAGCCATGGGCTCTACGGGCACAATGGTCCTGATGGAATTCATGAAGTTTTTGTTGAAGAGGAAATTGTCAGTTAACACACCAATTGCGTGACCACCAGCAACCACTGAGATTTGATGTGCAAACCCACTCAGCAAACTCAGTTGGTCTCAGTCAGTCATACAATGAATGGGGACGTGGTAAGCACCGGCTGAATTTAATTCCTCTTGAAAGTAAACTCGTAAATGAATAGTTGTCGAGATGACTTTCTGGGTTTCCTTCTTGCTGGCTGCTGGGAAACGACTTCTCAACATCCAGAAAGTCTAGGCCCCTAAATCTGGTATCATCATGCTGAGCATGGAGAAAGTGACCTATAGACAGCCAGGGACAACCATCTAAAGGAGGTCACAGGCATAATTTTAACCTTTTCCCGCTTTAGCTTTGTGTTACAAAATCAGCTCTATAAGGAGCCATGAGCACTTTGGATTTAACCACACCCTTGCCGCAGTGTCCTAAAAAAGTGCTGTGTGTTGCGAAAGGGGTCTTTGTGTATTGCTCAAAAGCAGTTCTACATCACCGCTTACCCCCCTGGTTATTATTGTAAATATTTAGCTGCCAATGTAATTGCTCCTCTTGTGACCATATATAGGGGTGCGCTAAAGACTTTTTTGGACTTTTCTGTTTAAATTAAAAATATTTAAACATGTCTGCTGCAGCGTTCTTTTTTTTGTGGGTTTTAATACAAAAAACTTCCTGGGGGGACATTTATAGGGTCACCCATTGTGGGAAACATCCTTTTGTTGACCACCAGCTGTGGTAATCTTCTTGATTTTCTGGGCCCCTTTTTAAAACTAAACTACGACCAAGTAAACTAAAGCTCATGTCCTTGCATACATATTCACCCTTAAAGGGGCCCACACACAAAAGAGGGATGTTTTTCCCCTGGAACTAAAAAAAAAACATGTCAGCTTTATCACCAGGTCCTGGGGGACTGGAAGATGCTGCATATACTACTGCAGCCAATACCTATTGTGAGAGTCTGCCATGCTTTAGGCAGGTTTTTATAGGAGATTTATTTATCCCAAAATGGACTTGACTGCAGTCAGGGTTGGAGTGGTATAACAAGTCTGTCCCCCGGTTCAAGCAGTATACTCACAAATCCAGCAATTACACATTACATGTATGGGCTGCGGCGGTACCACCAGCGCCCTTTCTGGCTGACGCATGCTTTCTGGACAGACCTGTCAGAATTGCTGGCAAAGACATGCATCAGCCTGAGACAGCGACCAAGAGGAGGCATCTGGCACCCCTTTAATTCTGAATACACGTCATGCCAGGTGACGCAATTTACTCTGATTAGCTGACGTCCTCCAACAAACTATTCTAATTGGAGGGGAGCCCCTGTCTGCTCCTTGGAATCAATAGACAGGTAAGAATACTCTTGGGGGTTTAACACACAGTAAAGTGGACCCAAACCCAGGTGAGTAAAAAAAAAGGTTTTGGTCCACTTTAAAGCAGATCTAAACTTGCTCAGGAAACTCTGTGGAAAGGAGGGTCCAGATCCTACTATTCTTGCTGCCCCCAATTCAGATGCTACTTACTTTTCCTCGTGAAGCTCTGTATGATGGGAAGCAGAAACAGCATGTATGGAGGCACTTCCTGTGCCATGTGGAATTGAAAAGCAGAGTGTCTCTCTAATGCTGGACTCCCTGTTGGTGTGAGGGTGGGTCCGATCTCTTTCATGCTGGCAGGGCTCACACCAGTATTGGATGAGGGGCGGTTGCCGCACATCTCTCTATGCAGTGTCCCTGATGCTGTGAGGGGGACCTGTGTGTTTAGTGTCCCTGTGCACCAGAACCCTTCCTGGTTGGCACAGTTACAAAGTAGGTTTTCGTTTTGCTTTTAAGGGGCTCTATAGGCGAAACACTTTACTCCTCTGCAGTACATCGCGCTCAGGCTGGATCTGTAATAAATCTACTGCACAGAGTGAATCAAGCTGTGCATTGCAATGTTGGCAGGAGGGTGGTATTCCAATCACTAATCTGCTTGGTTTGAGCAGAGGAGCAATGGCAGCTGCTGCAAGCGTGTGCAGCTGTTTATTGGACTTGTTAGATGAATATAGGCTGGGAAAAGGTTTACTGTCCGTGTGGACCTGGGCGCAAAGAAAGATTTAGGGCCAAAAGAAAAACACTGGACCTGCAGCCAATGGGCAGATTAGTCTTTCCTCCCACATGTCAGGTTCCCTTTAATAATACCCAATTAGATGAAAAGCAGACACAGAAATCTTTCAACAAGATAAAAAGGTATTTAATCATTTTAATTCTTTTCTGCGCTGATTCAGTGCATATTGGGAAGAGAGGAGAATAAGCAGCAGGTTAGGGGGTTCAGGCACAGACTAGACTGAAGAGCGTGCACTCTAAAAGCAGCATCTTCTGCCTATTTATTCCTTTTCTCTTTTTGCTGGAGGTCTCCTAGCTTAGGGGGCGCCAGTGGTGAAAGCTGAGGGGGGCTCATCTGTTGCGGCTGTTTCTTTAAATTTGCATTAAGCAACCACAGATGAAGTGGAGGTGTTTAGTGACTGGGTAACAAGTACATAGGAGGTGACTATGCTAAGTCACCAGCCACACATCAATGCCTCCCTCAAACTACCTCATTAGAAACAATACTCCACAGTTTGTTGGGTCCCTTTTTTCCTAACATTTCTGAATTAACAGGTGAGGGTCACGGTTTAGGTTTTAAATTTAATAAAGGGCAACTGCAGGCATAATTATTAAACCTTAATTCTTCACAAGATTACATATGCGCTAGTGAGAAAATGTCATTTTGTTTCCTGATCATTTGAGCTAATGCTTCCCCTAGTGGCCAAACTCAGGCCACAGCTTGAAGCGGAACAAAACCCACCAGTGTCCGGCCTGGAATGTAAAAGTCTCCAGGGCCAGCTGCTGGCTTTTCCCAAGGGCATCGCTTTGTGAAACCCCTCCAGGGCGCCAGTAAAAACTCGCATTTCCCCACTCCAATGTTGCATGCACAGACTATCGTCCAATCAGATCTACGTGCCTTGACTACGTCATTCAGCAAAGGGCCGAATATACAGGGTATGAGGCAGCATATTCAGCAATTCAGTCAGAGCCCTTTGCCGAAGAAAGCAAACAGGACAAAGGGCTCTGATTGGATGCCATATTTGCAGGGAAAGGTCAGTTTTAGTGGGCAAACTGGGGGGGGGAAGGGGGGGTTTCACATAGCCCAGGGGGGACAAACAAAACAAGGGAAAGTCAAATTACTGGGTTTTGTACCGCTTTAAAGGCTATATGCACCCTATCCACAGAAGAAACATGATTGGCCACCAGTGGTGATGTGGGTCCTGCTGCTGGCACCAGATAGAGGGAGTTATAGGAGGAACCATGCTTGTAGGTTTTGTTCCTTGTTCCCGGGCTCAAAACTGTCCAACTGTCCACCGCGCATGCGTGGATCTTGTTCGGCGTGAAAGCTCTGACTGGCTGAAATCTGATTGGCTGGGGCAGGAGTACGCGCACAGCCCAAATATTCAGATTAATACACAAGCGGCCGCTAGCCCAAACAAAAAAAATTAAAAAATGATTGAGCTATAAGAGTTCTAATTTTTTTTTTACAGTTTTTCTCTGAAAGCTGGTCTAGTTCAGCATTTTTCCAATCTGTCATTAGAGCCTATTAATCAGTCATGTTCTGGTGATCTCCATGGAGTAATTGTTGCCTCAGCCGGGCTATAAAGCTGCCTGTGTGGACATCCACAGCATATGCTCTGTTGCTGGGCCTTGACAGGTACCTTATTTCAAGGGATAGTTCGGGTTCACTTGAGCTATTCCAGTGAAAGTTTAAATGGGAAAGTCCACTTTCCCATCAGACCTCAGATCAGGGGTGCCCTCGGGCACGACACATCCCACTTATCTCACATCCAGGATATAAATAGTGGGGTCTCATACCTAAGGCCCCCACGACCATTTTCGTGGACTTACCCTTAAAGGCAGACTGAAACCAAACAATTATTTTAGAACTGAGGGCTAGGTAAAAGCCCCTACCTCCCAAGGCCATCCTGATTTTGGATGCTCCACATTGTGACCCCCACCAAAATCGTTGGTCTTTTACCTGGCTTCTTGATCGCCTGGTACAGCATCGATGTAAGAAATTGGCGATGCTGTAAGGGTTTCAGAACAAGGGCATCCCTGGGTTGTTGATGTGAGGGGTAGGTTAGGAGAAGGACCATTCCTGACACAAAGCTGCAAAGGAGGTTTTATGTCCACTTTAACAGTTTTGACTAAGCAGACGTGTGACTATTACTGCCCTCTGCTACTGAACACCACCCTTAGCCTGTGAGCCAGGACCCCTCACTCTTGTTTCTAGTGGCACCCAGACATCTACCTCTGTGCCTGGAGCTGTCCTTGCTCATAGAGGCAGAAGTGACAGATTGGGGAGGTTTATTTTTACTTGGGGGGTTAAATTGATCAAGTGATGGGTCATTTACCTGCAGGTAGTGGGTAAGAAGAATAAACCACAAGCCCTCCCAGCCAGGGAACCTTTATAATCTTATAATACAGCACATATCTACAGGTGTTCAGGTGACAGACAGTCAGATATAAAGGATTAGAAGTGACTGCTCTGCTGCATGCCGCTCCCCTGAGAGAATTTGGTATATAGGCGCTGGCACAGTGGCAGCACAGCTCTCTCTCTCTCCATATTATGGTCCATAGAACAGTGGGAGGTATAGTGAGAATAAAAGGAGGCCCCTGCCTCCACTCCGCCATTAGCTGGACTCCTTTTCTTCCGTGGGGGGAGCCTCTGTTGGTGCCGTTTCCAGCTCTGTACCGTCTCGCTGGTCCTTGCTGCTTTCCTCCTCATCATCCTCCTGCGGGTAGAGCTCAGGGTATTTCTGCATGCACTCCTGCATCGCCCGGAACTGGTCAATGCAGTCGGAGCCCTTCATTTCCTCCTTGCTGTAATGGAAGCAGGAGAAGGCTGATTTGAACTGCTCTCCGCAGGGCCCACTGGCCATTCCACCCAGGCATGGGCAGTTCCAGTTGATGTCTCCATTAGGCAAAATCAAACCTATGCAGGGAAATGGACAATATACATTAGTTACTGTTAGTGTTTGCTCGAGCCCTAAAAAGGAACATTAGCCACTAAACCATTCTAAAAAAGCGGAACAAAACCTGGGATTTTGACTTTCCCTGGTTTTGCTGTGTGAAATCCCCTGGATCACCCTTTCAAACTCACTTCTTTCCAGTCCAACGATGCATCTGAGGCCTTTCATCCAATCAGAGCAGTTTGTCGTGCATAATAATTGATTGGCAAACATGCTCGGTTTACATGTAGAGCCCAGAAATGGGAGCGAGAGTGGCCATATCCCCTGCAGCACGTGCACTCCCATTCCCAGCCTGTGTATGTGCACAGCCCAAATGAGCAGGGATTCCAGGGCCAGCCCAGCTTGGTCTTGTTCTGCTTTAAAGGGGAGAAATGCTCAACTTTAATAGACTATCCCAAGTCAGCCTGTCAAAGTATCCCGAATGCCTGAAGGCAAAAGCAATTCAGTGAAGGACATCAGACACTGATTAATTCCGAACACAGCCCTTGGCACAAAAAGGAGATAACAAGTAATAACACTTCTTTAACCCTTTGCCTGGACAGTCCCTTTTAACATCTACAGAAAGCATTGCATGATAGGTGAAACATATACACATATCAGAATAGCAATAGTAATAATCTGTGTTCCAGCAAAGGATGACTCAGGGCACAGGCCATTAAAGTTGAGCATTACTCCCATTTAAAGCAGAACTACAGTCAAACTATGACCCTCCCCCCCTGTCCCTGCCACCCTACATGTGTCGAATAATTTATCCCCTTTAACTTTATACTTTTTGGTACCCAAATGGTTTAAAACAATACAATTTTCAATGTACATGCACATTCAATCAGGCAGGTTTTTTTTTTTACCATGTTTGTTGTGTTGGTCTGGTTTAAGTCATTTTTGGCTGTTGATCCACTTTGTAGCAGATAGATTTAATACGGCACTGCCTTCCAGACGACCAACAAATATATCAGAATCTGGCTACAAAGCCCCATTGGCAGAGTGCCCTGTATTCTCTCACGAGCCTGTTACCCGGACAATGGTTTGCAGGCCAATGCTGCCCCCTTGAGGCAAGCCACTGCACTAAAGGAAATAGAGATAATCTGCAAGGAGCAAGCAACACTATCTGACCATATTTGTTTATGAATACAACTGGGTAGATACTACAAATTTTATAGTAGCCATGATGAGCAATATCCCATGTGAGCCTTACAAACGCCCCCTTTTGAGTTTGGGAATTGCACCGTAACCCACCTTGATCTTCATAGGGGTCATTGGGATCGTCAGCTATGAGCTCCGCGCTGCTCGGCGTTTCATGGTCCTCTTTAGTTACAAAGATGATTTTGTCCTTCCCTGGAAGAGATTGGCCAAAATCAGTTATAGCATTAAAGAACAGTACACAATTCTATGTGCATAAGGAAGTAAACTCTTCTTAACTGGACCCGGGTCCTTTTTTTTTGGCAGAGCAGCCTATTTTTGTATGTATGCCCATGTATTCTGTGCCCCAGCCTGGCATCCTCTTTTCTCCTTATTCCCTGTGTCCCACCCATGTTCCCTTTTACTCTCCTTGTGCCCCAGTTTGGTGTCCTTTACTCTCCTACTGGTTTATGTAACAAATGTTACCTCTGAGACATCCTCTGCTATCCCTATGTTCTGTGCACCAGCCTTATGAATATTCCTCCACTAGCCTAGTGTCTGGCATCCTGTACTATATAAATCTGAGCCCCAGCCTGGTATACTCCAGACCCCTTGCACCAAATCTGGTACCAAAATCTTTACTAACTGGTGTGCTCCCGCTTTCCTTCTATCATGCGCCCCTAGCCTCATGTCCCCTGCTTTATTTATAATTTAGGACCCTACCCTGGTGATCTATATTTATTGTATACCTTTACCTATTGCCCTATGCCTATACTTGACTGCCCTAGGTCTGGTGCCTTGTTCTTATCATACTATGGCCCACAGCCTGGTGCTCTGGAGTGTTTTCATGCCATGAACCACAGCCTTATATTCTATGAACCGTAATGCCCTCTGATTCATTTCTAATATAGACCACAGCCTGATGCCCTCTGGTCTTATTACAATACAGGTCATAGTCTGGTGCCCTCTGGTCCTATTATAATACAGGTCACAGTCAGGTGCCCTCTGGTCCTATTACAATACAGGTCATAGTATGGTGCCCTCTTGTCCTATTATAATACAGGTCATACTCTGATGCACTCTAGTGTTATTATACAAGGAACCACAGCTTGGTGGCCTCTGGTCCAGCCATATATTGCCACACGTCCCTCCCCTTTATTCTGGCCCCTCCATATTTTGCCCCACTACCTCCCTCTGGGGCATGTTGCATTGCTCTCTCCATATATTGCCCCACTATCCCCACTCTGGGGTGTCTCCTACACATATTGCCTAACTGTACCAGTATGGGACAGGTTTCAATACCCTCCCCAGCCTGGCCTGCCAATATATTGGCCCAATACACCCATCTGGGCAGATATCATTAACCTCCAATACCCTTTCCAGCCCTCCTCTGCACCCCTGTGAAACAGATAGCAATACCCTCCACAGCCATCATTTGTATCCCTATGGGACACATACCAATACCCTCCTCAGCCTTCCTCTGTAACCCTCTGTGCCAGGTACCAATATCCTCCCCAGCTTTCCGCTGTACCCCTCTGGGGCAGATGCCAATATCCCCCCCAGCCTTCTGCTGTACCTCTCTGGGGCAGATACCAATACCCTCCACAGCCTTCCTCTGTACCCCTCTGGGAGAGATACCAATACCCTCCCCAGCCTTCCTCTGTACCCCTCTGGGAGAGATACCAATACCCTCCCCAGCCTTCCTCTGTACCCCTCTGGGAGAGATACCAATACCCTCCCCAGCCTTCCTCTGTACCCCTCTGGGAGAGATACCAATACCCTCCCCAGCTTTCCTCTGTACCCCTCTGGGACAAATACCAATACCCTCACCAGCCTTCCTCTGTATCCCTCTGGGAGAGATATCAATACCCTCCCCACCCTTCCTCTGTACCCCTCTGGGACAAATACCAATACCCTCCCCAGCCTTCCTCTGTACCCCTCTGGGACAAATACCAATACCCTCACCAGCCTTCCTGTGTACCCCTCTGTGAGAGATATCAATACCCTCCCCAGCCTTCCTCTGTACCCCTCTGGGACAAATACCAATACCCTCCCCAGCCTTCCTCTGTACCCCTCTGGGACAAATACCAATACCCTCACCAGCCTTCCTCTGTACCCCTCTGGGAGAGATATCAATACCCTCCCCAGCCTTCCTCTGTACCCCTCTGGGACAAATACCAATACCCTCACCAGCCTTCCTCTGTACCCCTCTGGGAGAGATACCAATACCCTCCCCAGCCATCCTCTGTACCAAGCTTGGAGAGATATTAATAACATCCCCAGCCTTCCTCTGTACCCCTCTGGGACAAATACCAATACCCTCCCCAGCCTTCCTCTGTACCCCTCTGGGACAAATACCAATACCCTCACCAGCCTTCCTGTGTACCCCTCTGTGAGAGATATCAATACCCTCCCCAGCCTTCCTCTGTACCCCTCTGGGACAAATACCAATACCCTCCCCAGCCTTCCTCTGTACCCCTCTGGGACAAATACCAATACCCTCACCAGCCTTCCTCTGTACCCCTCTGGGAGAGATATCAATACCCTCCCCAGCCTTCCTCTGTACCCCTCTGGGACAAATACCAATACCCTCACCAGCCTTCCTCTGTACCCCTCTGGGAGAGATACCAATACCCTCCCCAGCCATCCTCTGTACCAAGCTTGGAGAGATATTAATAACATCCCCAGCCTTCCTCTGTACCCCTCTGGGACAAATACCAATACCCTCCCCAGCCTTCCTCTGTACCCCTCTGGGACAAATACCAATACCCTCACCAGCCTTCCTCTGTACCCCTCTGGGAGAGATATCAATACCCTCCCCAGCCTTCCTCTGTACCCCTCTGGGACAAATACCAATACCCTCGCCAGCCTTCCTCTGTACCCCTCTGGGAGAGATACCAATACCCTCCCCAGCCATCCTCTGTACCAAGCTGGGAGAGATATTAATACCATCCCCAGCCTTCCTCTGTACCCCTCTGGGACAGATACCAATACCCTCCCCAGCCTTCCTCTGTACCCCTCTGGGACAAATACCAATACCCTCACCAGCCTTCCTCTGTACCCCTCTGGGAGAGATACCAATACCCTCCCCAGCCATCCTCTGTACCAAGCTTGGAGAGATATTAATAACATCCCCAGCCTTCCTCTGTACCCCTCTGGGACAAATACCAATACCCTCCCCAGCCTTCCTCTGTACCCCTCTGGGACAAATACCAATACCCTCACCAGCCTTCCTCTGTACCACTCTGGGAGAGATATCAATACCCTCCCCAGCCTTCCTCTGTACCCCTCTGGGACAAATACCAATACCCTCGCCAGCCTTCCTCTGTACCCCTCTGGGAGAGATACCAATACCCTCCCCAGCCATCCTCTGTACCAAGCTGGGAGAGATATTAATACCATCCCCAGCCTTCCTCTGTACCCCTCTGGGACAGATACCAATACCATCCCCAGCCTTCTTCTGTACCCCTCTGGGAGAGATACAAATACCCTCCCCAGCCTTCCTCTGTACCCCTCTGGGACAAATACTAATACCCCCCCCCCCCCCAGCCTTCCTTTTTACCCCTCTAGGAGAGATAACAATACCCTGCCCAGCCTTCCTCTGTACCCCTCTAGGAGAGATAACAATACCCTCCCTAGTCTTCCTCTGTACCCCTCTAGGAGAGATACCAACACCATCCTCAGCCTTCCTCTGTACCCCTCTAGGAGAGATACCAACACCATCCTCAGCCTTCCTCTGTACCCCTCTGGGACAGATAAACCCCTCCCCCCCTCCAAGCCTCCCTCTGTACCCTTTTGGACAGATACCAACACCCTCCCCAGCCTTCCTCTGTACCCCTCTAGGAGAGATAACAATACCCTCCCTAGTCTTCATCTGTACCCCTCTAGGAGAGATACCAACACCGTCCTCAGCCTTCCTCTGTACCCCTCTGGGACAGATAAACCCCTCCCCCCCTCCAAGCCTCCCTCTGTACCCTTTTGGGACAGATACCAATACCATCCCCAGCCTTCTGTACACCTCTGGGGCAGGTACCAATACCCTTCCAAGCTTGGCCTCTCCATAGATTGCCCCTCTGCACCACTCTGGAGCAGGCATCAATACCCTCCCCAGGCTGGCTCCATCACTGCTGCCCCCCATTTGACAGGTTCAGCAGAACATTGCCCTTGGAAAATGGCAATATTGTCACTTTCCCCCCAACGCTGTCCTCTTTCCACCTCTCTAATAGCCCCCTTTGCGCGCCTACCCCTTATGCCCATCAGCAGGTGCCTTGGCCCCTTGCCCTTGCTCACCCTCCTGCCTGCAGTAGGACATGTCTGAAGCTCACACCGGCACACTCCTCCGCGCACTACAATAACGTCATACAGCGCGACAGGACAAAGAGGACCCCGGCCAGGGCTGTCACACTCGATGCCTGTTTGCCAGCGCGGCGACACTAACACTACGCAAGGCACTGGTCTTTCTGCAGACTACACAGCAGCCCAGCGCACACTGTATATAACAGAATATAAAATCTCAGCCGGTGGGCATGCGCTTACTGCCCTGGCTCGCTATCGAGTTGTGCAGGATTTGCGCATGCGTGGAGCAGCGCTGGCAAAGAGGAGGCTGGAGAGTCTGAGCATGCGCACAACCGGTCCATCACAAGGATGCAACTTTCCAACAAGTTTGTAGCCGAGTTCTGAGCCGCATCGCCCGCCGGAGAACTACAAGACTAACAACGCCTGCCGAGGCTGAGTATTGTCCTGACTCCCCTGAGAGGTGCATGACGGGAGTTATGTCTGTCCGTTGGCATGCCATATGTATGGAGCCGGGGAGGTTTCTAGGCTAAATAGCTGCCAGTACAGCATGGGAAAAAAAGCTTCCTTCCTCACCCATCCTATGGTGCGGCTGCCCCCTCCCCATACTGGTATGTGCCATGCTGTGCCTCTACCATAACAACAGGCAGTGCCCCCTCCCCATACTGGTATGTGCCATGCTGTGCCTCTACCATAACAACAGGCAGTGCCCCCTCCCCATACTGGTATGTGCCATGCTGTGCCTCTACCATAGGAACAGGCAGTGCCCCCTCCCCGTACAGGTATGTGTCATGCTGTGCCTCTCCCATAGCAATAGACTGTGCCCCCTCTCCATACTGGTATGTGCCATGCTTTGCGTCTACCATAACAGGCAGCACCCCCTCCCCATACTGGTATGTGCCATGCTGTGCCTCTACCATAACAATAGACAGTGCCCCCTCCCCATACTGGTATGTGCCATGCTGTGCCTCTACCATAACAACAGGCAGTGCCCCCTCCCCATACTGGTATGTGCCATGCTGTGCCTCTACCATAACAACAGGCAGTACCCCCTCCCCATACTGGTATGTGCCATGCTGTGCCTCTACCATAACAACAGGCAGTGCCCCATCCCCATACTGGTATGTGCCATGCTGTGCCTCTACCATAACAACAGGCAGTACCCCCTCCCCATACTGGTATGTGCCATGCTGTGCCTCTACCATAACAACAGGGAGTGCCCCCTCCCCATACTGGTATGTGCCATGCTGTGCCTCTACCATAACAACAGGCAGTACCCCCTCCCCATACTGGTATGTGCCATGCTGTGCCTCTACCATAACAACAGGCAGTACCCCCTCCCCATACTGGTATGTGCCATGCTGTGCCTCTACCATAACAACAGGGAGTGCCCCCTCCCCATACTGGTATGTGCCATGCTGTGCCTCTACCATAACAACAGGCAGTACCCCGTCCCCATACTGGTATGGGCCATGCTGTGCCTCTACCATAGGAACAGACAGTGCCCCCTCCCCGTACAGGTATGTGTCATGCTGTGCCTCTCCCATAGCAATAGACTGTGCCCCCTCTCCATACAGGTATGTGTCATGCTGTGCCTCTACCGTAGCAACAGGCAGTGCCCCCTCCCAATACAGGTATGTGCCATGCTGTGCCTCTACTATAGCAACAGGCAGTGCCCCCCTCCCCATATAGGTATGTGCCATGCTGTGCCTCTACCATAGGAATAGGCAGCACCCCCTCCCCATACTGGTATGTGCCATGCTGTGCCTCTACCATAGTGACAGCAGTGCCCCCTCCTCATACATGTATGTGCCATGCTATGTCTCTTCCATAGCAACAGGCAGTGCCCCCTCCCCATACAGGTATGTGCCATGCTGTGCCTCTACCATAGCAACAGGCAGTGTACCCCCATACAAGTATGAGCCATGCTGTGCCTCTACTATAGCAACAGGCAGTGCCCCCCTCCCCGTATAGCTATGTGCCATGCTGTGCCTCTACCATTGCAACATACAGTGCCCCCTCCCCGTACAGGTATGTGCCATGCTGTGCCTCTACCATAGTGACAGGCAGTGCCCCCTCCCTATACAGGTATGTGCCATGCTGTGCCTCTACCATAGCAACAGGCAGTGTACCCCCATACAGGTATGAGCCTTGCTGTGCCTCTACTATAACAGGCAGTGCCCCCCTCCCCGTATAGGTATGTGCCATGCTGTGCCTCTACCATAGGAATAGGCAGCACCTCCTCCCCATTCTGGTATGTGCCATGCTGTGCCTCTACCATAGTGATAGACAGTGCCCCCTCCCTATACATGTATGTGCCATGCTGTGCCTCTACCATAGCAACAGGCAGTGCCCCCTCCCTATACAGGTATGTGCCATGCTGTGCCTCTACCATGGCGACAGGCAGTGCCCCCTCCCCATACTGTTATGTGCCATGCTGTGCCTCTGTCATAGCGACAGGCAGTGCCCACTCCCCATACAGGTTTTTCCATGCTGTTCCTCTACCATAGCAACAGGCAGTGCCCCCCCATACATTCATGTGCCATGCTGTGCCTCTACTATAGGAACAGGCAGTGTCCCCCATACAGGTATGTGCCATGCTCTACTGTAGCAACAGGCATCACCCATTCCCATGACTGAGCTCAATATGGGGGGATGTGGTGTCTGTCTTATGGGCTGCCCCACAATGGCCCTGACCCAGGATAAAGGCGCCCCCATATTCACAATGGCCTTGGCACCCGGGGTGATCACCCTTTTCTGTCTGCCTTTCTGTCCATCAGTGTGGCACCTTATCTCTGCTGTCTGCCTTCCTATCTCTGTCTATCTATCACTGTGCCACCCTATCTATGTCTGTCTGTCTGTCTGTCTGCCTGTCTGTCCATTACTGTTCTGTCCTATCTCTGTCTGCCTTTCTGTCCATTACTATGCTGCCCCATATCTGTCTGTCTATCACTGTACCACCTTATCTCTGTCTGTCTATCACCGTACCACCTTATCTCTGTCTGTCTATCACTGTACCACCTTATCTCTGTCTGTCTATCACTGTGCCATCCTATCTCTGCCTGTCTGTCCATCACTGTGTTGCCCTATGTCTGCCTGTCTGTCCATCACTGTGTTGCCCTATGTCTGCCTGTCTGTCCATCACTGTGTTGACCTATGTCTGCCTGTCTGTCCATCACTGTGTTGCCCTATGTCTGCCTGTCTGTCCATCACTGTGTTGCCCTATGTCTGCCTGTCTGTCCATCACTGTGTTGCCCTATCTCTGCCTGTCTGTCCATCACTGTGCCACCCTATCTCTGTCTGTCTGCCTGTCTGTCCATTACTGTTCTGTCCTATCTCTGTCTGCCTTTCTGTCCATTACTATGCTGCCCCATCTCTGTCTGTCTATCCCTGTACCACCTTATCTCTGTCTGTCTATCACTGTGCCATCCTATCTCTGCCTGTCTGTCCATCACTGTGTTGCCCTATGTCTGCCTGTATGTCCATCACTGTGTTGCCCTATGTCTGCCTGTCTGTCCATCACTGTGTTGCCCTATGTCTGCCTGTCTGTCCATCACTGTGTTGCCCTATGTCTGCCTGTCTGTACATCACTGTGTTGCCCTATCTCTGCCTGCCTGTCCATCACTGTGCTGCCTTATGTCTGCCTGTCTGTCCATCACTGTGCTGCCTTATGTCTGCCTGTCTGTCCATCACTGTGTTGCCCTATCTCTGCCTGTCTGTCCATCACTGTGTTGCCCTATATCTGCCTGTCTGTCTACCACTGTGCCACCCTATCTATGTCTGTCTGTCTGTCTGCCTGTCTGTCCATTACTGTTCTGTCCTATCTCTGTCTGCCTTTCTGTCCATTACTATGCTGCCCCATCTCTGTCTGTCTATCCCTGTACCACCTTATCTCTGTCTGTCTATCACTGTGCCATCCTATCTCTGCCTGTCTGTCTATCACTGTGTTGCCCTATCTCTGCCTGTCTGTCCATCACTGTGCTGCCTTATGTCTGCCTGTCTGTCCATCACTGTGCTGCCTTATGTCTGCCTGTCTGTCCATCACTGTGTTGCCCTATCTCTGCCTGTCTGTCCATCACTGTGTTGCCCTATCTCTGCCTGTCTGTCCATCACTGTGCTGCCTTATGTCTGCCTGTCTGTCCATCACTTTGCTGCCTTATGTCTGCCTGTCTGTTCACCTTAAGGCTCCTATATTTATGTTTGTCTGTCTGTCCAGCTATTTTTATTCCTAGCTGTCCATCTACCACTAGTCCAGAATATACCTGTCTAGATGTCTGTACATCTCTCAATAATCATCCATATAACTTTCTGTGTATCTTCCACAGATAAAACATGAAGGAGCACACAACAATAAAATCCGAGCCAAAGGCCGGGTTCCTGGAGCGTCTGAGCGATACAGCTGGAGGGATGCTGGTGGGATTTATCGCCTTTTGCCTCTCCTTTTACCTTCTATTTACTAATGAGGTAAGGAGAAGAGTCACACCTACTCGTGTTCCATTGCTGTTCTGCTTAAGAGATCAGAAAGCTTATAAAAAGTATACTCACAGTTCTCCCCCTCAGCAACTTCCTGGGCCTGTGGCGACGCAGGAAGCAAGGGATGTGGTGCAGGCTCGGATCCAGCGATCAGATGAGTTGCACCAGACTAACACTGCAGCACAAGACAATGTTTTTTTTGGTGGACGCTGTTTTTAGGTTGTAGGTCTTCTTTAAGGTGTTATCAAAAATACCCATGTGATCTTGCTTTAAAGTGGACCAAAACACTATATTTTGACTATCCCGTGTTTTGGTCCTCGCCCCTGGGGCACCCTGATGCGGGATGCCCCGCTGTTTGAAACCCCCCAGGTCGCCCACCAAAACTAACCTTTCCCCAGTCCTATGGTGTATGCGCAGCCTCTCTTCCAATCAGTGCGCTCAACTGCACTCCCGCCAAGTCTGGCTGAGCCCGCTGATGGCCGCATCCAACTTCTAACAGGGTGCTTGCCCATACCAGCCATCCACAAATGCTTGCCGCCCGCCCTGCTAAAGGTATGGCAGGCAGTGGCCACTGATTGTGTATGCACCGGTGGATAAGGAGAAGGTAAGGTTACTAGGTGACCTGGGGGGGGGGGGGGTTTAAGCAGTGGGGCATCATGAATCTGGATGCCCCTGGGTGAGGGAGTAAGCCTGCCCTGGAGTCTCATAGATTCCAGTATGGGTTTTGGTCCACTTTAAATGGGACCTAAATCTTCCCTGGAAAATAATTAACCTCACCTACCCCATTATGCCATCCGTGAACTCTAGGGGAAACTATAGTCAATTAAGTCACCTTTAAAAATAGTATTGGAGACATCACTGTTACCCATTATATGTAAGAGCACTGACAACTGTTCTTACAGGGCCGGGCAGTGCGGACGGCAGCATCTCTGGACGAGGGTCTCTCTGTGGTGGTCTCCATCGGAAATATACAGAGGCTGGATCCCCAACATGAAGGCAAATTGGTCCATGTTTCTGGAATACTGCAAACTTCTGCGGTTAGTTCTCTGATTTTTCTTGCTATTACAAACCTTTTCTCTCCCTTTTTTTCTTTCTCTGTGTAGGAGGCGTGTTTTTAGCATTAATATTCCATTCTCTGATCCTCTGCAACTATTTATAGTACAGCATCCACCATTTTTACGACATATATTACACTTATGGTCAAGTCTAAAAAATGGGGAGCCAGATGCAGGTCAATGGGAGAAAGTTGTTATTGTTTTTCTCTTGAAGGAGGTAATGAAAATAATAATGTTTTCGAGGTACTTTCTCATTAAACCAGAACCACTGACTAGTAGAAGACTTCTCTGCTTACCTGCCACTGCTCCTATTGCATCTATCGCATCCCTGAAGGCATGGCATCTCACTCAGCCTAATGCTGCTTTGTCATTAACCCTATGCTAGACATACTCATAGTATAGAGTCAAATCTCTGCATCAGCACTACAGATGACACCAGATTAGCTGCATGTAAGTCTCTTTTTTACAAAGGAGAACTCCTAAGCAACACCATTAATATGGACCAAAAATCCAGGATACATCCCATGTTTTGGTCCTTGCTCCTGGGGCATCACAATTTGGTATGCCCTGCTGTGTGGAGCCCCCCAGGTCGTATACAAAACGTACCTTTCCCATGTTCCCCTGGGACATATGCTGACTCTGGTCCAATAAGTGTTGTGTGCTGTGCATATGTCATATGTACCAGAGCTCAAGCAAAGGGAGCAGCTTCATCCCCAGCCTCTCTGTGGCGAGCCGCCATGCCCAGTCTATCTGGGTGGCTGGGGATGGAGTTTTGTCTCAGCCACAGAGATGCCAGTGTTGCGGTCCCACAAGCCTGGGGGGTTAAAAAGGCCGACACTGGAGTATTATAAAGCATCTTTGGTTAATGGTCCTTTTTAACCACTTAAAAATCTGCCCAAAGCTGTGCATGATGAGTAAAAGCCTCTACACACATCAAAATAATTACAATAGCAATAAGTAAGTTGGCTGGAATTAATGTTATGGCGTGTAGAAGTAACTGCTTGCTTTCTAGCATTTTATTTACATTCATGCAGATGTTTAGAATTGGCCAGATTTTTCACCGGATCCCAAGTTTGGGTCCTTCTGCATGCCTCCTCTATTGCAGTGAATGGGGCACCCAGGGATGTGATATATCATGGGTGGGACAATGTCCACCAATTCACTTTTGAATAATAGGTGGGGCACCCAAGTTATTCTCAGGTGTGTATACACAAAGGCTGACATACTATAGTGGCCACGTCCCCAGTGCAAGCTGCTCCCGAATGCCGTCCAGGGTGGTCCACTTCTTACGTGATGTGCTGCCACAGTATGCAGTGTCTGCTGGGGGTCAGGGCTGTAGGTTGCAGAGGATTGGCACATTGTTTCCCTGTGGTGCTTTGTGTTTGGGGTGCTGGGGGAAATAAGTTGCTGGCTTCTTTTTTACTTTTCTGTGCAATCTATACAGTACATAACCAGTGCATATGGCTGCAAGACCCTGGACAAGAAATGAAGCATGCTGGGCCCCACTGCTTCTGTCCTTGTTCCCATTAGTATGTACATATTTGCCCTTTTTTGGTGGGAGGGGGCAATGCTTTTTGCTATGGGGCGCTATGAACCCTCTGTAGCCACTGCATGTATGCTATGGGCCCTGATCTCAGAATTTAAATATTAAAGAACTGGACATACTGGAGCAGCTACATGGGAAAAGGTGTAGCTATTTATTTTTTGTTTGATTGTTCGCATTGAAAACAACAAAAATATAAAAGTGTATTTGAAAAATAGGAACAGTGCGTAAGTGCTGCAAACAAATGAATATGCTTGTTTTTTGGCTAAAATTTTGTATAGAGAGTGACACAGAGCTGGAAATTTGGGCGTTGGCCCGGCTGAATCATTGCTATGAAATCCAGGCTGTGAATAGAACAAAGGTCCTCCTGGCAGGGAACAAATTTCTGTCTCGCTCTGTCTTTGCACTCTCCACTGAGGCTGCAGACAGTAAATGGGCAGGAGGGGGCGTTATTCATGCAGGGACAAGCTTCCCTTAGCACTAAGCAGGGTGTGGGACCGCGTTTATTGTGTTTTGGAGCGTTGCTCAGTGACCACAGCAAAAGTTTCCATACACTTGGCAGGCCTGTTGTAAGAAACATGGCGACTGGCGCCCTCTTAAGCATGCTTGACTGCCAAACAGCACCACATGCATTGATACTAGTAAAAAGTAATTTTTTGTCTCAATCATTGTTTTAAAGTGGACCAAAACTGATTACACCTGGCCCAAGACCCTTAAGGACATTAGCATGCCCCTGTATGTAAAACGTTATGGTTTGACCATTACTTAG
The DNA here is from genome assembly GCA_027917425.1 of Gastrophryne carolinensis. Lineage (NCBI taxonomy): Eukaryota > Metazoa > Chordata > Amphibia > Anura > Microhylidae > Gastrophryne > Gastrophryne carolinensis. Next base: position 225,022,805 of record CM051235.1, read on the forward strand.
AACTCGGGATCCCACAGTACATGCACCCCTATATCCCCTGCATGCACCTGAGCCAGGCATATCTGACTGGCAGCAGGGGGGGGGGGCAGGTAGACAGGGATCTGTGCAGGTCCTGCTTGTGAAAGGATTCTTACTCCAATTATTATTTTTCCTACTTTCAGTTTTGTTAGATCATTTTTTTTTGTTGAAACTCTCAAATGACCCAAGTAGGACTTGTTTTTAGTGGAGTGCTCTCATTTCTTCTAAAACCTCAAATGATTTGTTGTCTAATTTCAGCCACTGTTTGATCCAAACTATGGGGTCACCGTCAGCTGCGTGAAGCTGAAGCGCCAGGTGGAGATGTACCAGTGGGTGGAGTATACAGAGTCCAAGTAAGAGACCGCCCTGTGTATTATTACTAGCCAAACCATGAAATATTGTGACCCTGCCTGCCTCAGAAGAAGGGAAATAATATAAAGAGCTCAGAAAAGAGGAAGCAATGTCTAAAAATACTTTTTTTTTGTAACTGCCTGGATAGGAACTTTAATGATGAGTAAGCTCATGTATGGCTTTTTACTTTGATCTATTGGGTCTATATAAGTAGAGTAGTTGGATAGGGCAGCCCCAAATAAATGATGGGGAGGGGTCCTTGTCTAGAGTTTAAATGACTTACAACAAACACTGCAGCCCAGGGATGCAGACAAGGGGGCGGAGATCACCCTTGTGTTCTAGCCAAGTGTTGAACTTTTTGTTTTACATTGATTTGCACTTTGTAGTCTAAAAATGTTTAGACTACAAAGTGCAAATCACTAAAAATAACCTAAAAATGTTTCGAAACACACATAAACATTTAAAAAGTCCATAAAAAGCACTTAGTCATACAGCAGGGAAAAAAACCAAAAGGTTACTTACCTTTTGTCCTGCGCCGCTGGTCACTGCTCCGTCTAGGGCCTGAAACTCTATTATCTGGCTCTTCTGTGTACCACCTGATATCACTGGTTGGGACTTTCCACAATTCAACTATACTGTAGCAAAATGTAGTGTACTAGTCACAGCGTACATTAACATTTTTTGCATTGGAAAGATGATGCAAATAGTGTGACCACACCATTATCCTGTTAGTATAGCTAATACTTTGTCGAAATAAAATGCACCACAATGTGTGATCCCTTCAGATGTCTCCCTTTGCCCCCTCTCGGTCACTCTTAGTGATATCTGCACCAATGACAAGTCAGCAGGGATGCGTAGTGGTACAGGGGTATCATGGCACTCATGGAATTTTCCAGTTAGTCACACACACCAGGCAGCCAGAGTCCACCCATCCTACCAGAGGAGTGGCAAGCAAATAAAAGCCCCTTTCATACCTTACTTAATGCTAAGTACCCTAAGAATATTGTGCCAACTGATGGGCTTCTTCACATGTATGTGCTGAATAGGCTGGAACACAGAATAGCCTATAGAAGTCTAAAGGCAGCCCAGACAAAGCTAAGAATCTTGCACGGCGTGCACTTGCACCCATCCTTTTGGTCACCGTTGTACCGTTTGCCTCAGATGAGTCCCCGCTAAGTCCTCGGGCCCTGCCACCAGAACCTCCTGGCCTTGCTGTTACCTTGTGCCACAGCTGATCCTGCTGCCACTGGCTTTCCCCTGGGGCTCCTGCTCTTCCATGCTGCCAGACGGCCTTACATCTACGCCTCTGCTGGGCTAATGCAAAGCTGTGGTGCAAATGCACATTATGAAATGAGCCAGCAAGGGGGGGGGGGGGGAATCAGATAAAAGCATGGGCTTGACTTTGGCGTGTAGAGCCACTTTAAGTGAAATCCTCACTTCGTACTTATTTTTCTTTTACAGAGAGTATGAAGAAAATGGAGAGAAGAAAACCGAAACCCGATACACCTACAGTAAGTATCTGTATTTTTAGGATTTTTATATTGGAATATTAAATCATGACTTGCACATTTAGCTTATAGCAAATAGGAAAATTGATTATACTGTACTTGGCTTTGGTGATGGATTTCAGAGGACAGTGCAGGGAGCCCTGTCCACATCTTTAGCTGGACAGTTGAATCTTCATTTTCTGGCTACAGCTAGATGTTGCTTTGCTATACCAATCCGAGGCTGACGATGACTAAACTATGTGGTTTCTTTATTCCACCTGAATGAGGTGATCATACATGTGGCTAGTGCACACATACACACATGTATTTGCACAGGCATAGCCAAACAATGGATAATAAAATGAATAGAGCTACATGAGCGCCACAGTCTCTCTGTCAATAAGATCAGGCCAGTCCCTGTTTTCATATTGCTTTTACCAGCCCCTTGCAAAGAGTGTTGCAGTTCAGCTCTGTAGATTAAGTGAGTTGGAGTCCTCTGCTGGCCATCATGGAGAATGAAGATGCTCACTGTTAAAAAAGTTGCACAGTTAGAAAAAAAACAACATATTCTCATGATTATGGATGAAGTCAGGTTTTCAGGCAAGCCTATAAAATATATACAGTAGATTGGCAATACTAGCTTCTTTGTAACATTTAACCTCTCCCTTAAATGTTCTCTTTATAGATACTGAATGGAAATCGGAGGTGGTGAGCAGCAGACACTTTGATCGAGAAATTGCCCATCGCAATCCCAGGTGAGCCTTTCCTAAAACTCAGAGCCATTGCGAGGAAATTCGTTTCAGTGCCTAGAGTAACGAGAAAGCTGAGCTTTCCAGGCGTCTGGTTAGAGAATGCGTTTAATGCGTTTTCATGAGCTTATTTATTCTGTTTAAACAAATTTTCCTGGGATAAGTGTAAAAAACTAATTGTTACGGTACTTACCTGGCATGCAGAGCATTCACCCTGCTGTGCTGCTGAGTGAAGCTGGTATTGCTGAGACTCGGCTCCTCTTCTTCTACCCAGCCCCCAGATTTTATTTATTCATGACCACATTTTTTCACCCTGAGAAGTGGACAATCTCCACCCTTGCGTTAGATGGTGTGGGACAGACCATCTTCTGTGTCTAAACCTTCCTCTTCGTGTCTGTGCTTACTTACAACAAAAAATAAATATTTTATGCTGGTAATATATTGCTGCTTAGTAGTTTCATGTACACAGACTGAAATAAAGAGGAACCCTTTTTAATGTGAAAAAGAGGGAATTGTCACGCGTACTTGGTTAGGATCTGACAAAGAAAATCAATAAGCTAAAAACTGCACAGACACCGAAGCAGGTCTATAACAATCCTTCTGAATGTGACTAAGGGAGATGCAGGTTTTAAACCACAGAAGTTAGTCGTAATCCACAGAGGGAAGTCTGGGAAAGCCAGGCCACAAGCCACAGAGTAAAGTTCGGGAAGGCCAGGCCACAAGCTACAGAGGGTAGTCCGAAAAGTTGGGCCACAAGCTACAGAGGGTAGTTTGCCAAAGTCGGGCTAAAAGACACAAATGGTAGTCTGGGCAAGGCAGGTCAAAACCCAGAGAGGGTGGTCCGGTAAAGCCGGGCCACGAGCCACAGGGGGTAGTTTGGGAAAGCCAAGCCACAGAGGGTAGTTCGGGCAAGGTAGGTCAAAAGCCACAGAGAGTAGTCTGGGAAAGCTGGCCTGCATGCTACAGAGGGTAGTCGGGTAATCCAGGGAGACACGCTAAGTCAGACCATAAGCCAAAAAGAATAGTTGGGCAAGCCCTGCCAGTAGTCGGCCAAGTAGGGTAAAAAAATGACGAGATGTATTTATCCAGCAGAGTTCGATCAGCCACCCTGGGTCCTAAAGGAGACACAATCTAGCCAATCACATATTTTGTGATACTCCCCTTTTCGCCTTGTTCCCCCTGAGAATTCCAGTGCTCTGATTGGCCAGTGCTGTCATGTGGGAGCCAGCACTCGGCTGGCCTGCCTAAGGGTCAGGCAAGCCTGATCACCAAGCCTGGGAGCCAAGGAGACCTGGCATTTTTTTACACATAGATAATGTTTCAAAAGACCATTCTTAATATTTTTGGCAAGACCAGGGAGTTAATTTAACCTAAATGTGATGGGTGTCCCTGGCATGGGGAACACCTTTCAGTCCTGATATCCCCCATGGGCTTTCTTTATTGGGTGACCAAAGTGAGGCCTCGACAATAAAAACAGGTCTCTAAAGTGTGATGCATTAATATTAAATTGTATTGATTGCACTGTCAGCATTTCATAATAATTTCTTGTAGTGCAATGGCTGTGGAATCCTTCATGGCAGTGGCGTCTGATGTCCAGGTCGGGAGCTACTACCTGTCTAAAGGTGAGACATAAGATCCCAGTCAGCTTTTTAATTTGGATAAAAGTTAACTACAAGTGGTTAATAAGTCCGGCTATACTTTACAGGGCATCTGTAGGTACATATTAAAGCTGACGTACACCCTCCCTGGCAACTCTGTGCTTGGTTCACAGGGACAGCAAACTAACCTCACCTACCCCCTGAAACCCTTTCATGAGCATTAGATATACAAGGGGTAGCTGCACAAGCATGTAGGCACCACACCTGGAGAAATGCATTTACTGCAGTGTGTAGATAATTCCTGCCCCCATCACACAAAGTTCCATGCCCTATTTCAGATCCCTAGAGATCTTTAACTGGAGGGGAATTCAAAATGTGATGATTGTTATAAGGGACATTAAAGTGTTTCCAAAGTCAAAAAATAAATATCAGTAGATTACCTTTCATTGAGTGGCTTGTCTGTCTCCTTGGTGAGGAAAATCACCTCCTCATTCAGCTTTCAGTCCCCACCCGGCTGACCTGGTCCATCAATCAACCTTCAGTGGACCAAGAATGAAAACACCTCCACTCCCTGCCCAGATGTCCCGATTGGCTGCCTCTTTCTGCAGCTCTGAAACCCTGTCCTCCTCTCACACTCATCACAGTGTGCTTATATCACATTGCTGCTGCCACACCCACTGTTTCTCCTCATTTTTCTCTGCTCTAATGCTCTAATACTTTTAAAGATAACTTAGGAACTACAGTATAACTTTAAGTCAATTTTGACTAGAGGTCTGCTTTAATACTGAACCTAGTTACAAATTGTTTAAAATTATACATTATAGTACAGTACATCTGTAGGTAAATATTAAAGCAGATCTACTGCCTAAATAGAGAACACCTTCACCCCTTCAAAACATCCCCATACTCACCACCATCCAGCTTAAAAGGAGTGTCAGCTGCTGCAGTGTGTGTGCTTCAGCTTCCAGTCCCTCGTGGCACAAAGACCTGGCAAGCTGAATATATGAGTATGGCTAATTATAGGGCTGGGGGCATGCTTTCTCTTAGTTATAAAGTGGACCAAAACCCACAGCGATCGGCCCAGTAATCTATAAGATTCAAGGACCGATCGATTCCCTCCACCGGGGCATCCCCCGCTCTCAGAGCCGCTTGCTTTAGACGAATGGATGAGTGGCCCCACATGCGCCCTAGGACTGGAAAGAGGTGAGTTGGCTTTCCTGATCTGGAGGTTTCAGCATCCCGGGGGCAAGAACTATACCCGGGATAGTTAAAATTCTGGGTTTTGGTCCACTTTAACCAGGGTGTGGGTCTGATTTAAAGTGTATACATTAAAGCGGATGTTCTGCTCCTGATAAGGCATACCCCACTGCACAGTGATAAAATGGAAGCCCAGAATTCAGCACATCTACTATTCTTCTATTTAATTGTTGACTGTCACGGGGGCAGCAGAACAGTTGCGGACAGTTATAAGTTGTGCCTGATTTTGGGCTTCCTCTTCAGGGTGCACCCAGGGGGTGAAAGGGATGGTGATTGGTGGTCATACACTAGGAAGTAGGGGGTGAAGCATTCTCTGGCAACCATGGGGGCTGCATGACGGAGATAACAGCAGGTCAGCCAGGAATTTGCCCTTCTAGCTGAGACTAGCTGTAGATATACAGCTTATATAGAGAAACCACTATTTAAAAATAAAACAGAGATCAGGGGAAAGGATTAGGTATACATGAAAGTTTTGTAATTGACTCTAGATGCCTTTTTAAAGTGGGTCTAAACACCTGCCCTACGGTTTGAACACTTGTTTGGCTCATGCTGGGTCTCTGTGACACAGAGAACAGAAACCACCACACATGATGCAGCAGCTGGAACCCCATTGTGGACAAGGGTGTAGGCTTGATACCAGAGCTGGCAGAATACCTCTATTCTAAGTATGTCACACACCCCGCTTCAAGATATTCATAACATGTGGGTATATACTGACCTGAAGAGGGCGATCTGCAGAGATGATTGGAGGAAAGAAAGCCCCTCCCAGTCCATAAATACCTGGGACCTCCCACTCATTACCCAGTCTTCATCTCTGCAGACGGCGAGCAAGCAGCAGATGATGTCTCCTCCTTGCACAGGGGGATTTTAAGGTAGCCGGGTCTACTCCCGGCCAATACTTTTTATTTCCGTTCGGACTCTTTATTTCCTATGAATACTATATATATATATATATATATATATATATATATATATATATATATATATATATATATATATATATATATATATTTGAATGCCTCCCAGTCTTGACTGCTGTCCGAGCGAGGGTATATTAGCACCACAGGTGCTCAGGAGCTATGCTCCGCCGCGAGACCCTATTAAGAGGGTAGGCGGTTATACCGGGTTGGTGACCCCGGTTTGGGATGCCCTGTCCAAGAGAAAAATGTTTTTCCCTAATTGGCCTATCCCCACATTATTAGCTTGTTTGGGGGCCCTATCCTCTGATTTTGGTGTTTTACATGACGTAGGGCGTCTATAAGTAATCCTTCTTTTTATGTGTGCATTGTTTAATGTTGTCTGTGTTGTAATGTGTAGTCGTTTTTCTGTCACTTTTCTGTCATACTTTTTTTCATTACCAGACACCGCGGCCGCCATTGCAGCCGCGGTGCTGGTTTTTACCTCAGAAGAGCTGAGGGGAGGTTTCTCCCCTCACGCTCTTCCTTGTGGGGGCGGGGCCGGGCCTTCTGCGTGAGGCCGCGGCCCGCGCCCTTTATGTTCTAAAATATTGTAGCGTGGCTTGAGCGGTGAGTGGCTCCGCATGCATTGCGGGCCGCTACCGGCTTTTCTTTATTATGCGCCCGGTGCCACGGGTCCCTGCGGCACCGGCGCGCGCGTTTACACAATGGAGGGGAGCTTTCCCTCATGATTTAGCTGTGGGGGCGGGACCGGCCCGCCCCCTCTAGTCACTGGCACTGCTGAGGAACTTGTTCCTCATGCTCGTTTGCGAGGGGGGCGGAGTCTTTCAGCGCGCGGTCCGCGCTGACCACGCCCCCCTACTTAGTCTCCCGCTCTGCTCTGAGTTACCTCAGGCAGAGGACGCAGCGCTTCTGACACCTGCTGGTTCCGTGAGTGGCCCTGAGGGCCCTTTTTTGATTTACACACTTGATTATACTTATACATATATATATACAATATATATAAGGATGTGAGACTCATACTATCTTTCTGTGTCTTTTAGGCTGAATCTTCAGGGGTTTTTAGGTTTCTCCCGGTCCTAGGGTACCTGGGTACTTTTACTATTATTTTTACAAATCCTCCCACTTGGACACTATAAGGGCATCCCGGGTTGCTTAATAGCGTAATTCCCTCACTCATAGCGACTTACTCAAGTTCACCTTATGGAGGCATCACTGGATTCCGGGCTTCCCTCGGGACAATCCCGCAAGTGCATGGGCTGTGGGGTATCCCTAACAGGGGATGATTTTTTCCTATGTATATCATGTGCACAGCAGACCATTACATGGCAGTCAGGACCCCAGGCTTCTGGGTCAGCGCCGCCGGCCTCATCCTCTCCCCCTCCCTTTTTGACCCGTGCCCCGTGTGATGTTGTCACGGGGGGGCAGTCGCAATCTGATGTATGTGCCAGATTGGCCAGTATTGAAAAGTTTATTTCTTCTGCGGTTGCCAAGAAAGCACCGGCTAAGAGGAAGCATTTATCGCCGGCTAATCATTTTGAATATGATGATGATGCGGATGGCCTGGATTGGTCAGATTATTCCCCTCTTGAAGAAGGGGAGTAATGCGAGGATTCAGATATGTCTGATGATCAGCAAATTGTTGGCGCTGATTCCGATCGGAGGTCAGGAATTTCCTTGGACACTCCTAATGTTCTGACTCAGATGTTTGAGGTTCTGGCTATCTCGCCTTCGGCGGAGGTTCCTCAACAGCAAGGTGAGTTTTATGACGAATCCAGGCCGCGCTTGGAATTTCCTAATCAAAAGCATTTTGATAATATTATTTCTAAGGAATGGGATCGGCCTGCCCGGCTCCCAGGCATTCCTCAGAGTTGGGATAAAAGATATCCTTTCCCAGTGGATACGGTTAAGCGCTGGGCGTCCCCCCCCCCCCCCCCCCGAGGTGGACGCCCCAATTTTAGGGTTATCCAACTCAGCCGTGTTGAATAGCCCTGATTGTTCCTCTCTTAAAGATGGTGAGGATAGACGCATTGCCCAGATGGCTTGTCATGGTTTTGCCAGTATTGGGGCAGCCATACGGCCTGTTTGTGCCTCATCGCTGTTGGCGGTGGCTACCAGAAAGGTGGTCAGGAATTTGTTATCCTCCTCCGGTTTGAATCCGGACAGTGATGAATTTCGTGATCTAAAACAATGTGAGGTATTTTTGTCCTTCATAGTAGCCAATTTGGATGATTCTTTGATGATGAGTAGTAGAGCCTCTGCTCTAATGGTTACTATCAGGCGTTCAATTTGGTTACGCCAGTGGGCGGCTGATTTTGGGTCAAAGAAGTCACTTACGGCTCTTCCCTTTGTTGGGTTACGGCTCTTTGGAGACAAATTGGACGCTGTGGCCAAGGGCGGAAGGCTACCTCAACGCAAGAAGCAACGACGCCCCTTTCGAGGAGCGGTTTCCTTCGCCCCTTCATTTCGGGGATCTAGAGCGGGAAGAGGTTTCGCTTTCCCTTCTACAAGAGGAGATTCCTGGAATAGGGGCAGAGGACGTGCCCGTTCAGGATACAATTGGGGCTCAAAACCCAAACCCGCGGCCAAGCCCGCTCAACAATGAGGGGGCGCCCTCACCCGTGCGGGTGGGGGGACGGCTGCAACACTTCTCCCAGGTCTGGAATCAGGAGGTTTCGGACAAATGGATCCTGGAAGTGGTGTCTTCCGGCTACAAGCTGGAGTTCGAGTCCCGCCCCCCCCCCCGCGTTTCTTCAGGACTCGGGTGTCTCTGGATGCACCGGCTGCGCAGCAGCTCCGGGCGGCGGTATCAAGTCTTCTGGAAATGGCAGTCATTTGCCCAGTACCCCCATTAGACCGGGGTCGGGGTTTTTACTCAAATCTGTTCACGGTCCCCAAGAAGGATGGCTCCGTCCGGCCCATACTGGACCTAAAGATTCTCAACAGGTTTGTAAGGCTGCGAAAATTTCGCATGGAAACGTTACGTTCGGCTATTCAATTCACCCGTCCAGGACAGTATCCTTTCTGGGAATGTCTCTGGATGCAGATCAGGCCAGAGTGTTTCTTCGTCAGTCCAAGGTTCTTCTGATTCAGGAGTTGGTTCGGTCACTCATGTCTATTCCTCGACCGTCCATCCGACTAGGGATGAGACTGGTGGGTTTGATGGTTTGATGGTGGCCTCTTTCGAGGCAGTCCCCTTTGCTCAGTTTCACACAAGGACACTACAGCTCCATCTGTTGTCGGTCTGGAACAGGTCCCCTCAGTCGCTGGATCAATCCTTTCAGGTGTCCCCCCGGGTCCGCCGCTCGCTTCGGTGGTGGCTGAACTCAACCAACCTGCTGAGGGGCAGATCCTTTCGGACTCCTCAGTGGGAGATAGTCACCACGGATGCCAGCCTCTCAGGATGGGGGGGCTTTTGGAAGGATCTGCAAGTTCAGGGTTTGTGGGGTCCCCTGGAAGCTCACGAGCATATCAATGTTCTGGAATTAAGGGCCATCAGGTTGGTTCTTTGTCAGTTGACTCATCAACTGCGAGGCTTGCCGGTCCAGGTCAGGTCGGACAATCAGACGGCGGTGGCCTACATCAATCACCAGGGAGGGACCCGCAGCATGAATGCTCTCAAGGAAGTGTCTCTGATTCTGGACTGGGCGGAGAGCCATGTCCCGTGCATCTCGGCAGTTTACATCCCGGGAGTGGAGAACATGGAGGCGGACTCTCTGAGCAGAATGTCAGTCCGCAAGGGGGAATGGTCTCTCAATCCCAAGGTCTTTCACTCAATTTGTCACAGATGGGGGTCCCCGGCGGTGGATCTATTTGCCTCCCGTCACAATCACAAACTTCCGGCATTTGTGTCTCTGGCGAAGGACCCTCTGGCTCTCGCAACGGATGCCATGTCTCTGAACTGGAGGCATCTGGGTTTTCTGTACCTGTTCCCTCCGTTTCCCATGGTGGCCAGAGTAGTGCGCAAGCTTGTTCTGGAGAGAGCAACAGCAATCCTGGTGGCTCCAAGGTGGCCAAGACAGGTCTGGTTCGCAGACGTGGTAAGGTTGGCAGAAGATCAGTTCGTTCTGCCCCTGCTGCCAGATCTACTCACACAGGATCATCTTCGTTACCCCAATTTACCAACGCTGGCTTTGACGGCGTGGCTGCTGAAACCTCCATCTTGAAGGAGGAAGGTCTTTCGGATGCTGTGATTCGGACTCTTATTAGTGCTAGGAAAAGGTCCTCATCGTCTGTGTATTATAGGACTTGGAGGTCTTATATTGACTGGTGTGAATCTAGGTCTTTCCCTTGTAGGGAATTCTCTATTTTTAGAATTTTGGAGTTTTTGCAACATGGTCTGGACCTGGGGCTCCAGCTCAGTACTCTGAAGGGACAGGTGTCTGCCCTGGCGGTGTTTTTCCAAAAGTCTTTTGCGCTTCATCCTTTGGTTAAGACTTTTTTCCAGGGGGTTACACATGTGCGGCCTCCTAGGAAGCCTATGATTCCAGTTTGGGATTTGAATTTGGTTCTTTCTGCTCTTCAGGGCCCCCCCTTTAAGCCTTTGCATGATATTCCTTTGTCTTCCCTTACACAGAAGGTAGCCTTTTTGGTAGCTATCACTTCTGTTAGACGTGTCTCTGAATTGGCGGCTCTATCTATTCATGCTCCGTATTTTGAAAGACATCAGGACAAAGTGGTTTTCCGTTTTAAGACGGATTTCCTTCCTAAGGTGGTTTCGTCCTTTCATTTAAATCAGGATATTGTTCTGCCCTCTCTGTGTCCTAATCCCAGCAATGACAAGGAAAGGGCCCTGCATTCTTTGGACGTGGTTCGTGTTGTGAAGTACTATTTGGTGGTAACGTCTGCCTTTCGCAAGACTGATGCATTCTTCGTGGTGCCATTTGGGCCCAAGAACGGTCTAGCACCCACAAAATCTACCATCAGCAGGTGGATTCGTCAGGCCATTGTCGGGGCCTATCCTGTTAAGGGGAGAGATCCTCTCTTTTGTGTTACAGCTCATTCTACTCGTGCGGTTGGGGCTTCCTGGGCTTTTCAGCACCAGGCCTCGGTTGAGCAAGTTTGCAAGGCTGCTACCTGGTCTTCTGTTCACACTTTTTCAAAGTTTTACAAGGTTGATGTTCGGGCCTCAGCGGATGCTGTTTTTGGCCGCAAAGTTCTGCAGGCTGCAGTAGTTTAAGTTGTGCTTTATGCCTTGTTTTGGATCCCCACCCTTTATGGACACTGCTATTGGATGTCCCACACGTTATGAATATCTTGAAGCGGGGTGTGTGACATACTTAGAATAATACCATTTTGTGAATACTCACCTTGTAAAATGGGTATTATAAGTATGTCACACACCCCGCTTCAAACCGCCCTTTTGTATTCTGGATCCTTCATTTTGTGAACTTTGCGTTGTTATGACTTATATTTGGCTCTTCCTGGTCCCTTACCTTACTGCTTTCTTTATACTGGGTAATGAGTGGGAGGTCCCAGGTATTTATGGACTGGGAGGGGCTTTCTTTCCTCCAATCATCTCTGCAGATTGCCCTCTTCAGGTCAGTATATACCCACACGTTATGAATATCTTGAAGCGGGGTGTGTGACATACTTATAATACCCATTTTACAAGGTGAGTATTCACAAAATGGTATTTTATATGTCCCTGGATTTTATTTTATATTGTAAATGTCCAACTGTGCACACAGCGGATCAGGCCTCAGATGAGAAGCTCACTGCTACTGACTTTGCGCCTCTCAGGTTTGGTTGAGAAGATCGACAACTTCAAGCAGCTGAGTCTGGTGCAGAAAGGGAACCCGCACGCTGATGTCATCACAGAAGGGAATTACTTTTATCACAGCACCAACCCCAGGAATCCAGAGGTATGCTGGCTCTGATGAGGAGGAGGGGGCAGGGAGAGGATTAGGACACATTAGGGTTAATTCGGTGAGAATTTTTTCTCCTCACACTTCTTTGGGAGAATAAAAAAAATGTAATGATTTTTTTTCCTTGGTTAAATAACTTTTTAAATAATGTGCATAGCTAAAAATAGTGCTGAAGTGAACTAAGGAAAAAAATAATTTTCATTTTTTTCTCACAAAAAAAACTCTTGGAGCTGACTTGGCCCTATGATAACAGGAGGCATGTCCAGGTCTTCCCTGAACTTCCTGTGTGTAACAATGTAATTTCATGAAGCTTTTAGCTGTTGTGATTTAGAAAACTGTAATAAAATCTATTCTTACTGTAAAGGCATTCGATTTTGGTTTCCAATAGGATTTGCCAGGCAGGTGTACATGTGACATGCCCACCTTTTGCGGGCAAACCACAGTGACTAGAGAGAAGTGGAGGCAAATCTACTGTTCACAAATGGGAACTGCTTTTCCCTATAATTCACTTAGGTATACAACTCAGCACTGTTGGGGTGAATCCCGCCAGGGAGACTTAAAACTAGCCCAGGTTTAGGTCCACCCACCTGGGACACGGCTGTTTGGGGGTGTCGCGCTGTGTAAAACCCAGCCGTTCTCCCAGTAAACTCGCCTCCCCTCAGCCCAACAGCGCATGCACGGCCTCTAGTCCTCCGAGCTTTCCCGGGCATGCATATTAATGTGCGGCTGGAGCAGCGGAATGGAATCCCAGCCACACATGTCGGCTGCGCACGTCCTCACTCAGCATCCTTTGGCTGTGCACACACAGCCGTTCAGTTGCGGCGGGTGTCTCGTCAGAAAGGTAAGAAATGCAGGCGAACAGCAGGGTTTCACACAGCCCTCTTTAAGGTGAGTGGCTAGCATTTTTATCAAATACAAAGAAATTATTGTGTAAAACAAGCAGTCAAGACCAAAGCCTAGGCAGACAAAACACAGAGCTAAGCTGTAATAAAGTCAATGATGGCATAGATTTTAATTTATAGTCCTTCTGTCACACCATAAAGTCCTATATTCACCACACCTTAGCGGAATCTTCAACAACAGTCAATAGCTTGGAAATACTTAATAATAAAATATTTTTATTATTGCAAAACTTCTCTTCATTCCACATCCACATAAAAAGAAAGTATCCTGTGAAAATAAAATACTCCTTTTTCTCTCAATTAGCGATAGGAATCCAGAGAATAAAAATTAGCCATAGTGTAATCCAGTACAGAAAAAAAAAAACTTGTTAATAAAAACTCTATACACTTACAGTAAGCTTGATTTAATCATCTGTTTTGTATTACAATCCATGCCGCCCAGCCATCAGCTTATCCCCAAAATGATGCTCACATAACCTGCGCCTGCCAGGCTGGAGGGAATTTTATCTGAGGTTTTGATATGAGGCTGCTGGTATCTCGGTCCTGTGTCAGCGCTGACACGTTTCATCCTTTAGGGACTTTTTTATAAGCTGCCAGGCTCAGGGAACACACTTCTTTAAAAAGAATCCTATTGTAAATGGATCTTACCCTGTCCAATCGCAAACAGGCGATAAAGGTGGTCCTAAAATCAAAAGTTCTCATCGCCATCTTACGGTGGACCATACTGCGCCTATGAACGCTAGAGCTACAAGTGTCTCACCAGTTTCCTAAATGTATTTAAAACAGAAACACTGCAAAAGCAGTGGAAAGAGCAAATTATTGCATTTGGATTGGACCTGGTAAATCACCAGCTGATTGAACGAGTTTTGCCAGCATAGGTCAGTTGAAAAAGGCTTTACGGTGGGTTTGTAGAAACATTCTTGTGAGCTGTAGCTAGAAGCCACCCAAATCTTTAGACCCCTTTTCCAGGGACAATGGCTGCTTGTACAGGAATCTTCTGGAAAGGTCAGCAGATTATTTTGTTTTTACACAGTTTGTCTCTTTTACATTTCAGGTTGGTGATCTGCGGATATCCTTTTGGTATGCAGGCGTTTCACTTGGAAATTCATTTGGCCCTGTGGACACGGTGAGACGTTTCCTTTAAATATTGTGGATCTGTTAGTAATTCCCACATATTCTAAGTATGTCACACACCCCGCTTCAAACATTAAGAATTACTCTTGGGTTACTCCACCAGCAGGTGGCGACGTTGCAGAGAAGTCTTGAAAAACGAGCCCCTCCTGATCTATAATACCTGGGACCTCCCACTTATCTCCCAGTGTTCTTCTCTGCAAGATGGCGACAAGACAGAAGAATGAAGTCTCCTGCTTGCAGGTAGCCGGGGTAACACCCCGGCCCCCCTTCTGGTCTATTTCTGCTCGGCTCTTTTTGATATCCCCCTTATTGTGAAGCCTCCCAGCCTAGGCTGCTGGGCCGGGCAAGGGTAGACGGCACCCTAAGGTGCCTAGGAGCTTAGCCCCTCCGCTAGACCCCATACCATGGGGCAACGCGGATGTCCGGTCTGGTGATCCGGATTTGGGATGCCTCGTCCCGCTGTCACCTTATTGGTGCTGTCCCCGTCCCCCGCTTGGATCCCTTTCTCCCTGCGCTAGAAAGAGGGGGGGGGGGGGCGCCTTGTGTGAGTGAGCTTCTTGTGAGTGTGTTTGGCTTACTGGTGTATGTTTGTTTTCGACTGGGAGTGAGCTTCTCCTCCTCAGGCGGCGGCTTATACTGGCGCCGTGCCTGGATGTTGGCGGCGATGGGAGTGTGTGGAATGCCTGTTTGTGGTTTTGATACTGGACGGGCGGCGTGCGCGGCGCCGCCCCGCCGCTTCCGTTGCTGCGCTGGTTGGATGGAGGTCTGGAGCCTCCTCTGCCCGGGGCAGTTGCGGGACCGGGCGCCATGTGAGTCCGGCACTCGTGTTCCAGTGTGCGGCGGTTACCTCAGGTGGAGGGGGCGGGGCCGCTTCTCGCGCGTCCCGCGCTGTGCCGTGTGGTGGAAGGGGGGCGGGGCCACAGCGCTTCGCGCGTCTAGAACGGACCGCCCTTCTTCTCCTTCCTCCTCGCTCCGTACTGTAGTGCCGCTGATGATGATGATGTTGCTGCTGTGATTGGCGCTGCCATTTTGTGAGTAGCTGCTTGTGTTCTATATGTTGCTGGGCACTTCTGGATTTTCTCCCTCAATGTATGGGTGTGTTGTATTTCGGGCTGTGTATGTTTTTGATTTATTATACTGTACAGCAGGAAGAGCATTTAGCTATGGTGCTTAGGGTCCAAGGTTGTCCTGAGTGACACGGGACCAGTTAACACAATCGCCCTATGTCACGTGTTTTTTCGAGCCCAGCTCAGAATTGTTTTTCTGCATGACTGATTTATATTATATATATATATATATATATATATATATAACCTTGGTTATGGAGTGACTGTTGCCCCTTTTTTTTCATTGCAGTTCCTGGGATCCCATGCTGCAGGGGTCTCCAGGTCTTAGATAACTCGCTAGTGGGGTCCTGACCTTCCATAAATTTTCCATTAAAGGGGCATCCCGGGTCGCTTATTGCATAAATCCCTGGGTAATTGCGAATACCACAATTTCACCATATGGAGGCTTCCAGTGATACCGGAACGGCCCTTCGGGGCAATCCAGGCTGTGTGGGGGTTGTGGGGTTCCGCTTCCAGGGGATGATGTCATAATATGCTTTCCATGTGCACAGCGAAACATTGCGCGCCAGGCCGTGTCATCCCCTACACCTCCCCGCCTGTTCCGGACCCCGTGTGACGTCATGGGTGGGGTTTCGCAATCCGAGGTATGCGCCCGGTTGGCTAGCCTCGAGAAAATATTTTCCGCTGTGGTTGCTCAGAAGGCTCCGGCTAAGCGGAAACACTTGTCCCCGCCTCCGCTGGACTCAGACGTGGATGTTATTGAGGCATTGGATTGGTCAGATTGCCCCCGCCTGAGAGGGGGAGATTCTAGAGGAACTGGACGTCCCTGAGGCCCAGCAGTTGTTTGGTGCTGAGGGTGACCAGGCGGCAGGGACGGTATTTGACACCCCTTCCATATTGACTCAAAAAGTTTTAGATTTAGACCCTCCTGAGGCGGTTCCTCCGCCTAAGGGTGAATTGTTTGATGTGGCCAAGCCGCGTTTGGAGTTTCCCGGTCAACGACATTTTGAGAATGTCGTCCTTAAGGAATGGGAACAGCCTACGCGTCTCGTTGGTGTTCCGCCTAGTTGGGATAAGAAGTATCCTTTTCCGGCGGACTTGGTGAAGCGTTGGCTTTTCCTTCCGAGGTTGATGCTCCGGTTTTGGGGCTATCTATCATGGCGGTGTTGCATTCTCCTGACACGACTACCCTTAAGGATGGCGAAGATCGCCGGATTGTCCAGCTGGCTCGCCATGGTTTTACCTGTGCGGTTTCGGCTTTGAGGCCTGTTTGTGCTTCGGCACTTTTGTTGTTGGCGGTTAGGTCCATTGTCAGGGATTTATGTGCGGACCTTGATCCTACTTGTGATGGGTTTCTTGCCCTCAAACGTTGTGAGTCCTTCGTTTCGTTTGTCCTTGCCGCTTAGGATGACGCCATGGTGATGTGTGGCAGGACCACGGCTTTGTTGGTGGCTATACGACGGTCGGTGTGGTTGCGGTAATGGACTGCCGACTTTAATTCTAAGAAGTTGCTTACGGCTCTTCCCTTTTTGGGTTTGCGCCTGTTTGGTGAGAAATTGGATTTGGTTGCCAAGGGAGGTAAGTTACCTCAGCGCAAGAAATTTCGCCGTTCCTTTCGGGGGGCGGCCTCTTTTAATCCCTCGTTTCGGGGAGCCAGAGCTGGCAGAGGCGCGGGCTTTACGGCCCCCAGGGGTGCAAGCTGGAACAGGGGTTGAGGCCGTGGCCGTCCCGGTCACTCCTGGGGTGCCAAACCCAAATCGGCTGCCAAGCCCGCTCAACGATGAGGGGGCGCCCGCACCCTTGTGGGTGGGGGGCCGGTTGCGACTCTTCTCCCGGGTGTGGGACCAGGCGGTCTCGGACAGGTGGATCCGGGAGGTGGTGTCGGCCGGTTACAAGTTGGAGTTCGAGTTCCGACCTCCTCTAAGATTTTTCAGGTCTCGTGTGCCCGCAGATCCTTTGGCCGTGCAGGGGCTCCTGGCGGCGGTGAGGAATCTTCTGGAAATGGCAGTCATCTGCCCGGTCCCTCCTTCGGAGGTGGGCCGCGGGTATTATTCCAATCTCTTCACAGTGACCTAGTAGGACGGGTCGGTTCGTCCCATGCTGGATCTGAAGTTCCTCAATGTGTTTATTCGTCCCCAGAAGTTTCGCATGTAAACTGCGTTCTGCCATCAATTTTCTGTGGCAGGGGGACTTCATGACGTCCATAGACATCAAGGATGCCTATCTTTATATTCCTATCTTTCCGGCTCACCAAAGGTTTCTTCGCTTCGTGGTGGAAGATCGGCATTTTCAATTTGTTGCTCTTCCGTTCGGCCTTTCCTCGGCTCCAAGAGTGTTCACCAAGGTGTTGGCGGGCGTGATGGCCCTTCTCAGAGCTCAGGGGATTCGCTTTGTGCCCTATTTGGATGATCTTCTCATCATGGTTTCTTCCTTCAGTCAAACGGAGGTGGACACCAGGTCGGTGGTGTCCACTCTGGAGAGGTTCGGCTGGGTGATCAACTACCCCAAGTCCTCTCTCGTTCCGGCCAGGGTGGTGCCCTTTCTGGGGATGTCCTTGGATTCTTGCTAACACAGAGTTGTTCTGCCTCAGGCCAAAGTTCTCTTGATTCAGGAATTGGCGCAGTTTCTTCTTTCCAATCCTTGCCCGTCCATCCGGCTAGGGATGAGACTGGTGGGGTTGATGGTAGCTTCCTTTGAGGCAGTTCCCTTTGCTCAGTTTCATTCGAGGACGCTTCAGCTTCATCTGTTGGCGTCTTGGGGACCGGCGACCGCGGTCGTTGGATCGGTCCTTCCGGATGTCCTCCCGGGTTCGGCAGTCTCTACAGTGGTGGATGGTTTCGGTCAATCTCTTGAGGGGCAGGTCCTTTCTGACGCCTCTTTGGGAAACTGTCACCATGGACGCCAGTTTGTCGGGATGGGGAGGTTTCTGGAAGGACCTTCGTTTCCAGGGGCGGTGGGGTCCTCTGGAGGCCCACTTGCCCATCAATGTTCTGGAGTTGGGAGCCATCAGGCTGGTTCTGTCTCACTTGACACAGCATTTACGGGGCTTGCCGGTTCAGGTTCGGTCGGACAATCGGACGGCGGTTGCTTACATCAATCGCCAGGGAGGCACTCGCAGTCTGAGTGCCCTCAGAGAGGTGTCTCTGCTTCTGGCCTGGGCGGAGACTCATGTCCCTTGCATCTCGGCAGTGTACATTCCAGGAGTGGAAAACACGGTGGCGGACTTCCTGAGCAGGTGCTCTTCCCGCCGGGGGGAATGGTCTCTCCACCACCAGGTTTTTCGGTCATTTTGTCTCTGGTGGGGGACGCTGGAGGTGGATCTGTTTGCCTATCGTCACAATTACAAGTTTCCGACATTCGTGTCACTCTCCCAGGATGCTCTGGCGGTGGATGCCATGTCTTTGAGCTGGGGGGACCTGGGGTTCCTTTATCTGTTCCTCCGATCCCCATGCTAGGCAAGGTGTTGCGAAAGCTGGCCCTGGACGGGGTTCCCGCCATTCTCGTGGCTCTTCGGCCGGATCTTCTCTCACGGGGTCAACTGCATTACCCCAATTTACCAACGCTGGCTTTGCCGGCCTGGCTGTTGAAACCTCCATCTTAAGGGAGGAAGGTCTTTCGGATTCTGTTATTCAGACTCTTATTAGCGCCGGGAAGAGGTCTTCTTCTACCATCTACTATAGGACTTGGAGATCTTATATTGATTGGTGTGAGGCTAGATCTTTGCCCTGTCGGGTCTTTTCTGTTTCCAGAATTTTGGATTTTCTTCAATCAGGGCTGGACTCTGGTCTCCAGCTGAGTACCTTGAAGGGGCAGGTTTCTGCCTTGTCTGTCCTTTTTCAAAGGCTTTTGCGCTTCATCCTTTGGTCAAGACTTTTTTCCAGGGGGTTTCGCTTGTGCGGCCTCCTAGGTAGTCTTTGCTCCCTGTCTGGGTTTTGAATTTGGTTCTTTCTGCTCTTCAGGCTCCTCCGTTTGAGCCTTTGCAGGATATTGCTCTTTCTACTTTGACTCTGAAGGTTGTCTTTTTGGTGGCCATCACTTCGGTTCGGCGTGTTTCGGAGTTGGCAGCCTTGTCGATTCAGGCTCCTTACTTTGGGAGGCATCAGGACAAGTGGTTTTCCGCTTCAATCCGGACTTTCTTTCTAAGGTGGTCCCTGCTTTTCATCTTGACCAGGACATTGTTCTTCCTTCCTTGTGTCCTAGGCCTAGGAATGACAAGGAGAGGGTTTTGCATTGTTCCCTGTGGGCCTAGGAAGGTTTTGGCTCCGGTTAAGTCTTCCATTAGCAAATGGATTCGTCAGGCTGTTGTTGGGGCCTATTCTGCCAAGGGGAAGGCTCCTCCTTTTCGCATCACTGCTCATTCTACTCGTGCTGTTGGAGTGTCTTGGGCTTTTCAGCATCAGGTTTCTGTTGAACAAGTTTGTAAGGCTGCTACTTGGTCTTCTGTTCACACTTTTTCCCAGGTTGATGTGCGGGCTTCAGCGGATGCTGTGTTTGGCCGCAAGGTTCTGCAGGCTGCAGTGGTTTGAGTTTTGCATTATGGCCTTGTTGGTTACCCGCCCCTTTCTGGACACTGCTTTTGGATGTCCCAAGAGTAATTCTTAATGTTTGAAGCGGGGTGTGTGACATACTTAGAATAATACCATTTTGTGAATACTCACCTGTAAAATGGGTATTATAAGTATGTCACACACCCCGCTTCACCTGCCCTTTTTGGTATCCTGGATTCTTTATAGGGTGAAATTTCGTTTACAGTTTGAGGGTTGCCAATGGTTTTTTTCCTGGTACCTGGTCTTTACTGCTGTTTGAAAACTGGGAGATAAGTGGGAGGTCCCAGGTATTATAGATCAGGAGGGGCTCGTTTTTCAAGACTTCTCTGCAACGTCGCCACCTGCTGGTGGAGTAACCCAAGAGTAATTCTTAATGTTTGAAGCGGGGTGTGTGACATACTTATAATACCCATTTTACAGGTGAGTATTCACAAAATGGTATTTTTATGTCACCACAAAAACAAAATACATTCTGGGGACAATACAATTTCTCAAGTGAACTAAAGAGCTCAGGGATGGAAAGGCCACTAGCTTATTTAATTTTCTGGTGAGTTCAACAGGATTGGTGAATATTTAAAAAAAAAAGGGGTAAAGGGCAGGGTTGCCCTCCGTTATATGTGCATGACTAGAATGGAGGATTTCGCAGAATGTGGCACAGAGAACAAAATAATGGCTCACCTACATGGGATTATATCTGCTCCTGCTACACTAGGAGTCTGAAAGCGCCAAGGTAATTGTGGTCGACTTTATCTGGATATGCCAGGGCTGCTATTACAGGCAACTCCTGTATGGGGCCAGCTGGTAAATGAGGCCCAGACTGTGGCATTGTTATCCCATGTTGCCACCAACCACTTTATCAAAATGTATTTATAGTTTTTTGTTTGCAAGGTTGTCATTGGGGCCTGCAGGGCAGCATAGATGGGTGTGTGTGTGGTAGATTCTGGATTTTATGCATGGGCATCTGTGTTTGTAAAGACTTTCCTGGGTTTTGTTCCATGTCCCTGGGGTATCCCGAATTGAAAACAGAACCTTTCAGCTGCTGACTGGACAAGAGCCCATGCATGCACCATTGGAGCAGGGAAAGGTGAGTTTTTAAAGGTTTCCTGGGGGCTTTCACTCAATGGGAAATCCCGAATTTGGGATGCACCAGGAAAAAGCCAGCGGCCGGCGAGATTCCAGGCTGGTGGGTTTTGTTAACACAACCCGGGATTTTGTGCCCCGCTATGTGAAACCTCTCAGATCGGCAGTCCAGTCCAGTGGCTCGTGCGTGGGCTCTTGTCTGATCTGTGCCATTTGCCATGCTTATGTAATTCGGCAAACAGCTCAGATAGTCTTCCACAGGGAGGCACAAGTGGCCACACCTCCAGCCACGCACGTGCTTCTGCCCCAGCCTATAAGCAGCCTCTTGTACTCCCCATTGCAAACAATCAAGATCCATTTGCCAGATGACATAGGCATGGCAAATGCCTCTGATTCAACAAGAGCCAGCACATGTGCCATGGGACCAGGGAAAGCTAAGCTGTTACTCCCGATCTGGGAGGTTTCAAACAGCAGGCCTTCCCAAATCCAGGATGCCCTGGGGAAGGGCAGCAGCAGGCCACACAGGGTTTTGTTATGCTTTTAAATAGTAAAGGTGGCCCAGTTTGTGCAAGGGGAGTATGGGTGGCAAAGGAGGCCTTTGGATAATATGTGGCACCCTTTTAATGTAAAGTGTCAACAGGATGAGTAAAGGTTGCCCCAGAGTTGTATAAGCGCCCTTGGGAGGCATTATAGTTTTCTGTGGCACTATACAAAGTAGAAATTACAAGAGAGTATGACAAGTAACATACATATAATACACAGGACATTATGAATTGTATATGACATGAGTGTATATCAGATACACAGTATTAGGAGTCAGATGCAACAAGACACATGGTTCCCGGAGTACTTTAGGGAGGGCCCTGTCTTTGTGAACTCACAATATAAAGGTTGAGGACCCTTGGCAGCATGGCATGTGGCGTGACGCATTGCAGTGGGACGCCCCTTGAGCCAGTCCTGCCCTGACTTTGCGAAAGCATTTGATACCATCCCACATAATCCCTTGGTGTAGAAGAAAAGCATGGCAGACACAGGGGAGAGCATATGTACATAGATAAGAAACAAGTTAAAGGGTTGATGCCCAGATTGGTACTGTGCTGCATATATTTATGATGGCCAGAATTACCAATCATTTCCTGTCTTTGCATTAGGTAAGTGTTGTGGCACGGCAGCGAGGGGTGGAGCTGGCCCCATACAAAACCAAATCTGGAGACCAACTGGAGCTGCTGCATTTGGGCAGCCACACAGCTGAGGTAGGTCCTTATTTCTAAACACGCACATCCTGCTCATACAGGAAATATTCCATCCTCCCTAATCAAGTATTTTCCTGTCATCCAGGAAATTTTCCAAGCAGAGCATCAGAGTAACACAATGAAGACCTGGATGCTGCGCGGAGCTGGTTGGTTCACAATGTTTGTTGGCATCGGCCTAATGATGAAGATCTTCCATACGCTGGGTGAGTTATAGCTACATCTGTACATTGTTATTTTGCTTTTAGTCAATGCTGCAGTTTTGGAGAGTTCAATGCGTGTGTGTGTGTGGTCACCAGATTATTAAAGGTTTTTCCCTTATTCTAAGTGCCATACACTCCACTTCGATCTTCATGACATGTGGGTAATCTCCAGTAGATGGCGAACTTCTGCAGAGATGAATATGCAAAAAAGAAAGCCCCTCCCGGTCCATATATACCTGGGACCTCCCACCAGTTCCCCAGTTCCTTCTCTGCAGGAAGGCGACAAGACAGAAGATGAAGACTTCTTTACTTACAGGTAAGCCGGGCTCGCGCCCGGCCGTCTATTGTCCCTATTACTGCCAGGACCCTTTCTAAATTGCCCCTATATTGAGCCTCCCAGCTTAGGCTGCGGGTCCTGGTGAAGGTAGGAGCACCCTATGGGTGCGGAAGGAGCCTTGCTCCACCGTTAGACCTCATTGTGGGGTAGGTGGTTACCCAGGTTTTTGGTGATCCTGGTGTGGGATGCCCCGTCCCTACATACCTGTGGCCTTATTCGGGCCGGGTTCCCCCCCCCCCCCCCTTTCAGGCTCCCTTACTTCCCTCCGGGGGGGGGATTGGCGAGCCGTCATCCTCGGCCTCTCCCTTATCGTTTAAACTTTTATTTTGTGTGTATGTATGTGTATGTGTGTTGGTGTTACCACTGTATTTAGGCAGAGTGTGTGTGTGATTGGAGTGGCTCATCTGGTAGTTGTCCCTCGATGGATTAGTAGCTTGGCCTAGCCTGCTGTGCCTTTGACTGTCAGCCTGGGGAGCTTCTCTACCTCAGGCTGTGTTAGAAAAGGGGGGTGGCCCTGCCCCCTCGTTCGGCGCGTTGTCTGGGGGGGCCTCCCTGGCTAGATCCGCGCTGCTGGGAGGGGGTGGGGCCTGGAAAAGGCACCTTCGGTGCTGGCCCGCCCCCCATCTTTCCCTGCTTCTCCAGATCGCCTCAGAGACGGGGCCATCTTGACGCCATGCTGCTGCTGTCTTTTTTCTGGGGGACGGCAAGGGCCTGGTGGCCACTTCCTTAGTGTTTTGCAAAAATCCAATGTTGCTGGTGCACTCTTACAAACACATTATTGGTGGGTGCCCGGGCCGCGGTGGCGCCGCTGTATATCAAAAGTGGATGAATAGGCACGGCACTCCAAAGCATAGATTCAAATGCTTATATTCAAAAATAGTGATCAAAAAGTCCAATAGCATACAAAGTATAAAGGAAATCATGGCCAAACATAGGAAACAGTCTTATCTTCCAACGTTTCGGGGGTCGGGTGCCCCCTTTCTCAAGGAGGACTGTAAACCGGATTGTGCTGTCTCCCCCATCTATAAGTACACAGACTAAGGTGCAAAGTTCACAAATTCCCGCCTGACGTCATTATGACGTCAGCGGGCGTGCGGGTATGCCCCATGTAAATATTAAACACATACAGTATTGAAAATAATAACAATGGGGCTGTGATTACTTACCTGCGTCCACCGGGACTCCATGCTGTGGAGGTCCCGTCACCGCCAGCCGCCGCCCGCCGATGCCGCGAGCGGCGGTTTCCCCGTCTGTCAGCGGGGACAGGGAGCCGGCAGCCGGGCTCGGCAAGGCTGCCCGGTAACTGATGACGCGGCGGGGGTCGCGATCCGATTGGTTCGCGGCTCCTGCCTCTGCCACCAGCCCGTGAGACAGACAGCGTCTGTCAGAGCACCGCAGCTTCAGCATAGAAGCTGCCGTACATAGAGGACCGCTGTCACGGGACTGTCAGTGTCCCTGGGTGGCGGTGAAAGCCCAAGAGAGGGCTAGTAGGAGCAGGCTAAAAGAATGCTTATAAGGTATAAACCATGATATATACATTATGTACATTGAGGGGGAAATAAGGAATTACGGACCACAGGTGGAATCCAGGAGAAGGAAAGGAAGGTATAGGAAGGTGGGAGGTTGCAAAGCAGGAAAGGAGGTGAGATATGGGGCATGAAGGGGACATGGGTGGATCACGGAAAGGGGGAAGGAACATTGGTGGGGATATAGGCGGGACTGGGAAGAGGGACTGGGGGGGGCTAAGAGGAGCAGACTGGGTGGGGGGGGGAATGGGGGGGGGAAGTTAAGGAAGGGGGGAGGAGCGGAGAAGAGTACCAAGGATTATAGGCCAAAGGGAGGCAGGATATATAGGGGGGGGAGGAGCAGTAGCATGATATGCAGAAGTTTAAGAGAAGGGATCTGTATTCAGCAAGGGACCACTACAGTCTTTTCAGCGTCGTGGTAAATAGCAGGCAAAACCAAACGTGGTATTGAGTCCCCTCGGCTGGACCGTGTCCAGTTTATGGATCCAATAAGTCTCTCTCTGTAGCAATTTAAGGTGTCGGTCCCCTCCTCGACGTGGTCTTTCTACATGCTCAATTACCATGCCACGGAGTTCATGAGTCTGGTGTTTATGTGTCACAAAGTGGACTGCCACAGGCTTATCGTAGTCCAGAGATTCACCGTTATTGTGTTTGTTAATACTAATGCGCACATCGCTACGGTGCTGCTGGAACCTCTTTTTAAAAGGGCCTATAGTCTTTCCAACATATAAAAGGCCACACGGACATTTCAGTAAGTATACACAAAAATCGGTGAGACATGAGAACACTCCGCGGATCTTAAAGCACTGTCCAGTGTGCGGGTGAGTGAATTCTGAGCCACGGATCAGGGAGTTACATACGTTGCAATTGTTGCACCTAAAACATCCGGTGCGAGTTGTGAGCCTGATGGGTTTCTTAGAGTATTTCTCAAAGGGGTCAGCCGTGACCAGGGAGTCTCTTAAATTTCTGTTGCGCTGGTAGACCTTAAGAAACGGTTTCTTGATGACCGGACATACCGTGGCATCTGCCGTCAGTATACACGCGTGTTTTTTAATGGTGTGCTCTATGGTAGGGGCAGCCTGATTAAACGTTAACATGAACGGAGTTCGTTCCTCCTGTTGCCTCTTATCCCTCCTTTCACCCGCCCAGATTACTTCGGCACGTTTGCGGGCTTGGGTAAGTACCGATTCGGGATACCCCCGGACACGAAATTTATCCATCATCTGTGTTAATTGATCCGTTCGGATCACCGGGTCAGAATTGATCCTCAGGACCCTTAAGAACTGCGAGATAGGGAGGCTGTTCACCAACGGTCTAGGGTGTGCACTGTCATATCTCAACAGTGTGTTCCTGTCCGTGGGTTTGGTGTAAAGGCCCGTGGTGATGTGTCCATCAGGCATCTTGTTAATGGCTACATCCAGGAAGGTTACATGCGTGTCTGAGACCTCTGGGTTAAATGTGATGGTGGGAAAGATGGAATTAATATGTTCCATAAATCTATCAAAGTCATTTCTGTCCCCATGCCACACGGTAATCACGTCATCTATGAATCTACCCCAATATCTGACATGCTCAGTATATAGTGCTGATGGGTATATGTATCTCTCTTCCAAAAAGCCGACAAACAAGTTAGCGAAGGCTGGGGCTATGGCACTGCCCATAGCTGTGCCAAGGATCTGTTTATAAAAAGCATCTTCAAATCTGAAGTAGTTATTGTGCAACACGATCTCGAGTCCCGTGGTGAGGTACTCTGATGGTATTTCCGGGGGTTCACGAGCCAGAAAGTGCTTTACCGCTTTTACTCCCTGGTCATTCGGTATATTAGTGTACAGAGAGGAGATGTCCATGGTAGCCAGAAGGTCATCCTTCTCAATACCTACTTGTCTGAATTTCTCAAGAAAATCTCCAGTGTCCTTCAGGTAGGACGGTAGTTGCTGCACATAGGGTTGAAGGTAATAATCCAGCCATTGTGCTAGCGGTTGTGTGGCGGAGTCTGTCCCAGCCACTATGGGTCGGAATTTTAATGGGTCACAGCCCTTGTGGACCTTGGGGAGGCCGTAAATAACAGGTGTAATGGGATGTTCAATCTGAATATATTTGGCAGTACTTTCACTCAGCCATCCATTTGTGACCCCAAGAGAGACATATTGCTGCACCGCGTTCTGTATCCCCCATATGGGATTGCTTGGGATGGTCTCATAGCTGACAGGGTCTGCGAGCATCTGTAAGATGCTATCACGATATTGTTTATAATCCATCACTACTATCGCCCCGCCCTTGTCGGCAGGTTTGATGATGATAGAGGTATCCTGTTTTAGGGCAGACAGGGCAGCAAGTTCACCTCGAGTGAGGTTGGGGTGATATTTCTTGGTTTTCATGGTTTGTACAGTCTCGGCCCGGACCGTTTTGATATAACTTTCAATAGAACCAAAGTGGCCAGGAGGTATGAACTGGCTCTTAAGTTTTAGATTCGTGGGGCCCGATGAGGTGCCTTCCCGGGGGTCGGTGGGGGAGCGTGAGAAGAATTGTTTAAGTTTAAGTGTTCGCTCCAGTTTAAACAGTTCAATATCAAATTTGAATGCATCGAAGCGTGATGTAGGGCAATAAGAAAGTCCCCTGCTTAGCAGGCTTACCTCGTCACTGTTGAGTGGTCTGGAGGACAGATTCATTATTGGGGTCTCTTGTTGGCTGACCTCAGTGTCATGGACCCGTTGTCGTCGCCTCTTCCCGCCCCACCTTCCTATACCTTCCTTTCCTTCTCCTGGATTCCACCTGTGGTCCGTAATTCCTTATTTCCCCCTCAATGTACATAATGTATATATCATGGTTTATACCTTATAAGCATTCTTTTAGCCTGCTCCTACTAGCCCTCTCTTGGGCTTTCACCGCCACCCAGGGACACTGACAGTCCCGTGACAGCGGTCCTCTATGTACGGCAGCTTCTATGCTGAAGCTGCGGTGCTCTGACAGACGCTGTCTGTCTCACGGGCTGGTGGCAGAGGCAGGAGCCGCGAACCAATCGGATCGCGACCCCCGCCGCGTCATCAGTTACCGGGCAGCCTTGCCGAGCCCGGCTGCCGGCTCCCTGTCCCCGCTGACAGACGGGGAAACCGCCGCTCGCGGCATCGGCGGGCGGCGGCTGGCGGTGACGGGACCTCCACAGCATGGAGTCCCGGTGGACGCAGGTAAGTAATCACAGCCCCATTGTTATTATTTTCAATACTGTATGTGTTTAATATTTACATGGGGCATACCCGCACGCCCGCTGACGTCATAATGACGTCATAAATTGATTGCTAGCACTGTGGGCAAGAAGGCCCAGGCTAAAGAAAGACATTTGTCGTCGGCCCAGCCCTTGTGGGATGTTGACGACGATTCCGCTGATTTGTCAGATTATTCCCCGTTAGAGGAGGGGGAATTGTATCAGGTAACAGAGGCTGACTATGTCCAGTCTGGGAATGCCAATGTCGGGCAGGCGCTTGGGGATGCCGTAGATACGGCCATTGTTTTGTCTCATTTATTGGAGGTGTTGGATATTGAACCGCCTGAGGCGCCCCCTCTCAAGAAGGGGGAACTTTTTGGGGCCTGCAAGCCCCGTCTGGAATTCCCTACCCAGGGTCATTTTGATGCGCTGATACTTAGAGAATGGGAGAGGCCCAGTCGGCTTCCTGGTGTGCCTCAGGGATGGGATAAGAAGTATCCTTTTCCGGTGGAGGCTGTTAAGCACTGGTCTTCTCCTCCCGAGGTCAACGCGCCAGTTTTAGGTTTGACCAACTCTTCTGTGCTGAACACCCCTGAAGCCACTTCCCTTAAGGATGGCGAGGATAAGCGCCTTGATCAGATGGCGTGCCACGCATTTGCCAGCGTGGGCTCGGCCCTGCGGCCTGTTAGTGCATCTGCCCTGGTGTCGCTTGCTACCAGGTCTCTTATCAGGGACTGGCTGAATAACGCTCAGTTTGATCCAGCTGGCGCAGAGTTTGCTATCCTTAAGAAATGCGAATTGTTCATGGATTTTGTCATGGCTGCGATGGAAGATTCTATTGTCGTGTGTAGTAGGACTTCAGCCTTACTGGTGGCTATGCGCAGATTGGTCTGGCTCCGCCAGTGGACAGCGGACGTTGGGGGCCAAGAAGTCGCTCACAGCTCTTCCCTTCTTGGGTTCGCGGCTGTTTGGAGATAAATTGGATGCTATTGGTAAGTTACCTCAGCGGAGGAAACAGCGCCGCCCCTTTCGGGGGGCGGGCTCGTACACTCCTTCCTTTCGAGGGGCCAGAATGGTTAGGGGTTTGGCCTTCTCGGGTGTCAGGGGCAGAGGTCGGGCTCGTCCCGCGCCTGCCTGGGGTTCCAAGCCCAAGCCGGCCCTTAAAACGGCTCAGCAATGAAGGGGCGCCCTCACCCGCAAGGGTGGGGGGACGGCTGCGGCTCTTCTTCCAGGTCTGGGCCCGGGAGGTCACAGACAATTGGATCTTGGAAGTGGTCTCCTCCGGGTACAAACTGGAGTTCGAGTACTGGCCGCCCCCCAAGATTCTTAAGGTCTCGGGTGCCCTTGGACCCTCAGGCTGCACAGGGGCTCCTGTTAGCAGTAAAAAACCTTCTGGACATGGGGGTTATATGCCCGGTGCCTCTGTCGGAGAGAGGCAGGGGTTACTACTCCAACCTTTTCACGGTTCCCAAAAAGGAGGGTTCGGTGAGACCCATTCTAGATCTCAAGGTTCTCAACAGGTTTATCAGAGCCAAAAAGTTCCGCATGGAGACTCTGCGCTCGGCTATCAATTTCCTTCGCCAAGGGGATTTTATGACATCGACAGACATCAAGGATGCGTATCTGCATGTGACGATTTTTCAGGCACATCAGAGATTCCTCCGGTTTGCGGTGGAGGATCAACATTATCAGTTTGTAGCTCTTCCCTTCGGTCTGACCTAGGCGCCGAGGGTCTTCACCAAGGTCTTGGCTGGCATAATGGCTCTGCTCAGAGCTCAGGGCATTCGCATTGTGCCTTATCTGGATGATCTGTTGATATCAGCTTCTTCCCTCCGTCAGGCGGAGCTGGACACCCACCAGGTAGTGTCGACCCTGGAGAGGTTCGGGTGGGTGATCAACCGCCCCAAGTCTTCTCTCTCTCCGTCTCGTGTGATTTCATTTCTGGGCATGAATCTGGATACCATTTGGGCCAGAGTGTTTCTGCCCCAGACCAAGGTGCAGGGGATTCAGGGCCTGATCAGCCTTCTTCTGGCCAGTCCTTGTCCCTCTATCCGACAGGGGATGAAACTGGTGGGTTTGATGGTATCCTCCTTTGAGGCGGTGCCGTTTGCACAGTTTCACATGAGATCTCTTCACCTATTGACGCATTGGGACAGGTGCCCGCAGTCGTTGGATCAACCTTTCAGGATGTCTCCCAGGGTTCGGCAGTCTTTTCGGTGGTGGCTGGACTCGAGCAATCTGGTGAAGGGCAGATCCTTTCCGGTCCCTTGTTGGGAGACGGTTACCACGGATGCCAGCCTGTCGGGCTGGGGAGGTTATTGGAAGAGTCATCAGTTCAGCGGGCTATGGGTCCCCAGGAGGCTCACACCCCCATCAATGTCTTGGAGCTCAGAGCCATTCGTCTGGTTCTGGCTCGGCTGACCCCACATTTACGGGGTCTACCGGTTCAGGTTCGTTCGGACAACCGAACGGCAGTAGCTTACATAAATCACCAAGGAGGGACTCGCAGCAGGAGTGCCCTCGGGGAAGTCTCTCTGATGCTGCACTGGGCGGAGAGCAATGTTCCTTGCCTTTCGGCAGTCTACATTCCGGGAGTGGAGAACACGGAGGCGGATTCCCTGAGCAGGGGATCCTCTCGCCACTGAGAGTGGTCGCTCAACCCCGAGGTTTTTCTGGATCTTTGCCTCAAGTGGGGGACTCCGGAGGTGGATCTTTTGCCTCGAGGCACAATCACAAACTTCCGGCCTTTGTGTCTCTTTCTCAGGATCCTCTGTCTCTGGCAGTGGATGCCTTGTCACTGGCTTGGAAGGAGTTGGGTTTTCTGTACCTGTTTCCACCCGTCTCCTTGCTGGGCAAGGTAGTTCGCAAACTGGTTCTAGAAGGGGCACCAGCGATTCTGGTGGCTCCAAGGTGGCCAAGAAGGGTTTGGTACGCAGACGTCGTAAGGATGGCCGTAGACCAGTACCGGCTTCCCTTGTTGCCGGACCTGCTATCTCAGGGGCATCTACTTTACCCCAATTTACAAACGCTGGCTTTGACGGCTTGGCTGCTGAAACCTTCATCTTGAAAGAGGAAGGTTTGTCTGAGGCTGCTGTTCAGACCCTGATTAGGGCTAGGAAGCGGTCCTCTTCTGGCATTTACTATAGGATTTGGAGGTCCTATATTGATTGGTGTGAGGCTAGGGCCTTGCCTTGCAGGGTTTTTTCTATACCCAGGATTTTGGAGTTTCTTCAGCATAATCTGGATCTTGGGTTCCAGCTTAGTACTTTGAAAGGACATGTTTCTGCTCTGTCGGTTTTCTTCCAGAGGTCTTTTGCTTTACACCTGCTGGTTAAGACTTTTTTCCAAGGGGTCGCGCATGTGCGGCCCCCTCGGAAGGCTGTAGTTCCTGTTTGGGATTTGAATTTGGTTCTTTCGGCTCTCCAGGGTCCTCCTTTTGAGCCACTACAGGATATTGTTCTTTCGGTTCTCACTCAGAAGGTTGCTTTCTTGGTGGCTATTACCTCTGTTCGGCGTGTCTCTGAGTTGGCGGCTCTGTCGATTCAGGCCCCTTACTTTTTTTCGTTTTAAGACAGATTTCCTTCCTAAGGTGGAGTCTGCTTTCCACATCAATCAGGATATTGTTCTCCCTTCCTTGTGCCCTAAGCCTAACAATGACAAGGAGAGGGTTCTGCACAATTTGGATGTTGTTCGCTGTGTGAAGTACTATTTGGTGACTACTTCTTCCTTCCGCAAGACTGACACTTTTTTCATGGTGCCCTGCGGGCCCAGCAAAGGTTTGCCGCCCACCAAGTCTACCATTAGCAAATGGATTCGTCAGGCCATTGTTGGGGCCTATTCTGCTAAGGGGAGGATTCCCCCTTTTAGGGTCACTGCGCACTCTACTCGTGCTGTTGGTGCATCCTGGGCTTTTCAGCACCAGGCTTCTGTTGAACAGGTTTGTAAGGCTGCTACTTGGTCTTCCGTTCATACTTTTTCCAAGTTTTACAAGGTTGATGTGCGGGCTTCAGCGGATGCTGTTTTTGGCCGCAAGGTTCTGCAAGCTGCAGTGGTTTGAGTTGGTGCATTCTTTACTGTTTCTGGTTCCCACCCATGACGGACACTGCTACACTGCTATTGGATGTCCCAGATGTCAAGATCGAAGTGGAGTGTATGGCACACTTAGAATAATACCGTTTTGTGAATACTCACCTTTAAAATGGGCATTATGAGTGTGCCATACACTCCACTTCGCCCCACCCTTTTTTCAGGTATTCTGGGGCTTTTATATGGTGAACCATTGGTTTTGATTGTTAAGGTTATATTTGGTTCTTCCTGGTCCCCTTACTGCTTTTTTACACTGGGGAATTGGTGGGAGGTCCCAGGTAAATATGGACCGGGAGGGGCTTTCTTTTTTGCATATTCATCTCTGCAGAAGTTCGCCCTCTACTGGAGATTACCCAGATGTCATGAAGATCGAAGTGGAGTGTATGGCACACTTATAATACCCGCTTTAAAGGCGAGTACTCACAAAACGGTATTTTTTCTCTCCACAGTGGATTGGTTCCCCATTGTTCGTGACCTCGTCAATCTGGGCCTTAAGCTGTTCGCCTTGTGTTTATCTTCCTCACTCTCCCTGCTCACCATTGCTGCTGGATGGTTCTTCTACCGCCCATTGTTGTCACTGCTGCTGAGCGCTGCTGCAGTTGGCATTCTGTTCCTTGCCCGATCCCGCGTACCATCCAAGAAGCTACAGTAGAAGCCATTCTCCCTGGATCAGGGGCTTAAAGCTACAGGCGCTTGCTACTGCCACTGAGGTTACTGTACCCAGAGAGAATTCTGTGAGAATAATGCAATATCACTATGCAATGTATTTATATATCTATATTTGTTATACGGTTTGGGTTTTTTCTTTTAGCAAGGTAAAAGGTACCTCCAGATCCATGGAGACAGTGAGGAATAGGTAAACATTTGCTCAGTGGAAGAAGCCCTGCTGCAGGCTCATCATTTAGCTCCAGGATCTTGTCCAATGGGCATCAAATGGGCAGCAGGGGTGTTCTGTTAGGGGTCACTGCATCTTTACATTTTATATTTTTTAATTCAGACTAGTCCCTAATCATGGGAGCTAACGTCTCTATTTGTATTACACACCAAACACTTGAATTCCTTTTTAGGAATATGATTGGCTGCTGTCTGTTTACCATATTCTAGATTGTGTTACTGTAATAAGGTGGTGGCATGCCTCTCTGTGTAATGCCATTGCTTGTTAAAATGTGCATCATAATAAAATTCACTTTTTGTACCCCTTTAAAGTGGACCAAAAGCCATTTTGTCTGGCCCTGAAGTGTAAAAAAAAAAAAAAAAAAAAAACTCAGCGATGGCCTTGCTCATATCCTGGCCAGGAATCAGACTCGCAACCGGGCAAAGAATCGCTTCTTTACCTGTAAGCCACGATTTATATGCACAATTTGGGCATTTCAGGGGAGGGATGATATTACTTCTACTCGATCCTGCTAGTCCAAATGTTATTACATCCTTCCTCTGGGTGACAACACTCATGGGATCAGCCATCATTGCCCACATCACGCCCCCTCTCGTGAAGCCATATGCAAGATTACCTCTGCTCTGATATACGCCCACACATGTGTGACTTTAAACAGTGCTGAAAAAAACATTTATAAATGTGTTTTTATTTTTCATATGAACAAATCTTTTCTTTCTGCGGAATCCATCCTTAGCGAGAGGATGACACAGTTGTGATCGGAGGCTCCCAGAACTGTCATTTGGGGGCGATACCTAAAGGGGAGGGCTAAGAACCTCTGACCTGCCTTTGATCAGAAACTAATGGCAGTGTGTGTCCCTGGCTGGACCTTGTAGAGCCCCAGCAGCTGAGATTATGCACCAGTCTGCAATGTTTACAATTTCTCAAATGGAAATAAATGCTTCTCCTCCCCCTTCTTCTGCCTGCGACTCTTCTGCTTGATGTTTCCCTCTTGCTGCTCCTCTGCCTGCCGATTTTGGGGCCAGGAGATGGCCATGTCCTGAGCCAGGGTCTCTGTAGCCGGCTTTTCGTCCTCCGATGAGAAGCCGTCTTCCCCCACTGTGGAGTTTAGGTGCTCTGCGCCCTGAAACATAAACAGGATTAAACGTAACTACAGATGAATCTTAGACCCCAGGGCATCCTAATTTGGGATGCCCGCTGTGTGGAGCCCCTAGTGAAGTTTGCCAATCCACCGACACACGTATGGGCCACGGCCATGCTCTGCCAGGCCTTTGTGAATGGCTGGAGCAGGCACACCCCTAGCTAGGGGCTAGCAGGGATTCGGCTGTCAGTGTGCTTGGCTCCATTCAGCCCTTAGCCGAAGAGACATCTCGCTAGCTAAGAAAAGTCGAAAGCCGAGTGCACTGATCACCGGTCAGGTAAGTTTTTTACTGGGAATGTCCCACAATGAGGCATCCCAAATTGGGCTCATGGCTGCTCCTCTTTATGCCCCACCCTTGCACATCCTGATTTGAGATGCCCCAGTAGTTAAAGATTCCGGGAAAGGCCATAGGGCCCTGTATGAAGAGGACAGGAAATAACTGAAAGAATACATGCCTCCTATTGTAGTGCAACTGCTGTGTGTCTGCAGCTGTTTCTCATCTTCTGATAGATGAAGCTTTTCTCTAATGTAGGGCACACTAATTGTGTGAGGGGGTAGGTGAGGTCAGTTTAGTGTTCCTGTGTACTAGGACACTCCCTGGCACAATTGCCAGCAATGGTCTATGTCCACTGTAAAAGGGGAACTTTAGGCAAACGAAGTCCAGTTAAAGATTATGCAAATAACTTGCTTTTCATTTTTGGATTTGAATGAATCCTTTTAAAAGGGGAAAGTTAGTGCAAATATGTGATCGACCTCCCAAAAAATGATGGTACCTTTTGTCCTATGCTGCTGATCAGTCCAACTCCAGAAACTAACCCGAATGAAGGGCTGTGCCAAGGCCTGACACACCTCCTACATTGCAGTAAATGGCAAGGGTGTGGCAGTGCCACTGTGATTGATGGTGCGGTTGACTGGAGTTGGGGCCTGGGTGGCTCTAGTTTTGTTCATGCATTTGGGGTACGTTTCTCAATGCCAGAGTTAGACTAATCAGCTGCACGAGACAAAAGGGAGCGCCATTTTGATTTTTGGTTGGTCAATCTGAAATATAGAGTGGAAGAGATACTCACCATATCCCCGCAACAAAATCCAGGGCAGACCTGGCTACTGACACATCACCACTGCCCTCAGGATACAAAAATACAATTCTGTGATTA
Organism: Gastrophryne carolinensis; assembly: GCA_027917425.1. Taxonomy (NCBI): domain Eukaryota; kingdom Metazoa; phylum Chordata; class Amphibia; order Anura; family Microhylidae; genus Gastrophryne; species Gastrophryne carolinensis. Next base: position 225,057,573 of record CM051235.1, read on the forward strand.
CTCACCTGTAGAATTGGTATTATGAGTATACAGTACGTCCTGCTCCAGATAGATTACTTACACTTGGGTATTACTCCGCCAGAAACTGGTAACTACAACAATGATAACAATCACCATACAGGGGATCCAAGATAATGCAAAAACCAAGGGTGGGGTGGATCAGGACATACTGTATACTTATAATACCAATTCTACAGGTGAGTAATCACAGAATTGTATTATTCTTAGTATACAGTATGTCCTGCTCCAGATAGATTACTTACACTTGGGACATCCAATAGCAGAGTCCATAAAGTAGGGTGGGATCCCCAAAGGTAACAGCAGGCAGGTCATACCACTGCCGCCTGCAGAACCTTACGGCCAAAAGCAGCATCAGCTGAGGCCCTAACATCAACCTTGTAAAACTTTGAAAAGGTATGAACAGAAGACCAAGTAGTGGCCTTGCAAAATTGTTCAACAGAAGCCTGGTGCTGAAAAGCCCAAGAGGCACCAATAGCACGAGTAGAATGAGCAGTAAGGCGGAAGGGAGGATTCTTCCCCTTAGCAGAGTAGGCCTGAATCACAGCCTGACGGATCCATTTGCTGATAGTAGACTTGGCAGGAGCCAAACCCTTCCTAGGACCAGAAGGGACCACAAAAAGAGCATCAGCTTTTCTGAAAGGTGTAGTAGCCACCAGATAGTACTTCAGACACCTAACCACATCCAAAGAATGCAAGACCCTCTCCTTAGCATTACTAGGATTAGGGCACAATAACGGAAGAACAAAGTCCTGATTCAAATGAAAAGCAGACACTACCTTAGGCAGAAAGTCTGGCTTGAAGCGGAACACCACCTTGTCCTGGTGTCTCTCATAGTAGGGGGGCTGGATGGAGAGCGCTGCCAACTCAGATACACGTCTAACAGAGGTGATAGCCACCAAAAAGACAACCTTGAGAGTAAGAATGGCCAGGGCAGCATCCTGCACAGGTTCAAAGGGAGCACCCTGCAGGGCTGACAAAACCAAGTTCAAATCCCAAACAGGCATCATAGGCTTACGTGGGGGACGCACATGAGTAACCCCCTGGAAAAAGTCCTGATCAGAGAATGCTGAGCAAAGGACCTCTGGAAGAAACAGCCAGGGCAGAGACATGACCCTTCAGAGTACTGAGTTAAAGCCCCATCTCCAACCCATGTTGCAGGAACTCCAGAATCCTGGGAATAGAGAACACACGACAGGGAAGAGACCTAGACTCACCCCAGTCAATGTAGGCACGCCAAACCCTATAGTAAATGGAAGAAGACTTCTTCCTAGCCTTTATCATGGTATCAACAACCGAGGTAGACAGCCCCTTCTCCATCAAGATGGAGGTTTCAGCAGCCAGGCCGTCAAAGCCAGAGTTTGTAAACTGGGATGGTGTAAGGGACCCTGAGTGAGCAGGTCTGGCACCAAGGGCAGAGCGTACTGATCTACTGCCAGCCGTACCACGTCTGCGAACCACACTCTTCTTGGCCACCTGGGGGCCACCAGTATTGCTGGCACCCCCTCCTGAGCTATCTTGCGCAGAACCCTGCCCAACAGGGGGAATGGAGGAAAGACATACAGGAGCTGTAAATCCTGCCATGACATTGCTAGAGCATCCGTGGCCAAGGCCAGAGGATCCTGGGACGGGGAGACAAAGGCCGGGAGCTTGTGATTGTGACGGGACGCAAACAGATCCACATCTGGTTGGCCCCAACTGTGACACAGAGATTGGAACACCCTGTTGCAGAGGGACCATTCTCCCTGGCGTGAGGTCCCCCTGCTCAGAGAGTCTGCCAGCAGATTTTCCACCCCCGGGATGTACACCGCTGATATGCAGGGAACATTGGCCTCCGCCCAGGTCAGGATCAGAGACACTTCCTGGAGGGCCCTCTTGCTCCGGGTCCCTCCCTGATTGATGTAGGCAACTGCCGTCTGGTTGTCCGAGCGCACCTGAACAGGCAGGCCCCGAAGGTGAGGAGTCAACTGAGCCAGAACCAACCTGAAACCCCCCCCCCCCCCCCCCTAACCTGACAGACTGGCATCCGTGGTGACAGTCACCCAGGAGGGGGTCAGAAAGGATCTGCCCCCCAACAGGTTCCTGGAGTCCAGCCACCACGAGGGGGACCGCCTGACCAGGGGGGAAAGCACAAAGACTCGGTCCAGGGACGCAGGGTCCTTGTCCCATACTGACAAGAGGTGAAGTTGCAGAGGCCTCAAGTGGAACTGAGCATAAGGGACCGCCTCGAAGCATGCCGCCATCAGGCCACCAGCTGCATTCCCTGCCTGATGGAGGGATGATGACAAGAAAGCAGGAACTGGACCTGCGCAATCAGACTGTCCACCTTCTGCTGAGGAAGAAAAATCCTTGCCTGAACTGTATCCAGATTCATTCCCAGGAATGAAGTCACCAAGGAGGGAAACAGAGAAGACTTGGGGTGGTTGATCACCCAGCCAAATGACTCCAGGGTGGACACCACCAGCTGAGTATCCAACTCTGCCTGATGTAGAGACTGGGAAGTGATGAGAAAGGGCGTCTGCGTGCTTCCCTATCTGGACGACAGACATCTGAGCAGAGACCTCACTCCTGCCAGCACCTTGGTGAACACCCTGGGAGCTGAAGTGAGACCAAAAGGCAATGCCACAAATTGGTAGTGTTGATCCTCCAGGGCGAACCTGATGAACCTTTGATGACCTAGAAATACAGGAATATGAAAGTAAGCATCTTTGATGTCCACAGACGTCATGAAATCCCCTGGGCACAGGGAACTGATGGCAGAGCGCAGAGTTTCCATGCGAAAGCGCCTGCACCTGACAAATCTGTTGAGGATCTTCAAAACTGACCCATCTTTTTTGGGCACTGTGAAGAGGTTGGAATAGAAGCCCTTGCCTTCTTCTCTTAAAGGGACCTTGCAGATGACCCCCAGCTCCAGAAGGCTTTGCACCGCCTGCACTAGATCCTGAGATGACACAGGGTCCTGAGGAATCCAGGATCTGATGAACCTTGGGGGGGGGGGGGCGGCAGACAGCAAACTATCTTGTAACCGGAGGACACTACCTCCTGAATCCACCAGTCTGAGACATGAAGCCTCCAGACGTGAGCAAAGTGCTGAAACCGTCCCCCCCACCCGGATGGGTGAGGGCGCCCCATCATGCCTGAGGGGGCTTGGGAGAGGACTTAAGCATGGAGCCCCAGGAGGAGCCAGGGTGTCCATGTCCTCTGCCCCTACCCCAGAAGTCTCCTCGTGCCCCAGTAAAGGTAACCCCCCTCCCTTGTCTAGCACCACGGTAGGGGGAGGAAAAGGAGCCCTGACCCCGAAAGGGCAGAGACTGCCGCCTGCGCTGGGGTAACCTGCCTCCCTTAGCAAACAGGTCCAGGCGGTCCCCAAACAGGCGTAGTCCTTTGAAGGGAAAACCAGTGAGGGCTTTCTTGGCAGCGTTGTCAGCAGCCCACCGGCGCAGCCAAACCGAGCGGCGTATAGCCACCACAAGGGCAGAGGTTCTGCCACACATTCTAATGGTGTCATGCAAGGCAGAGAGGACATAGGTCACAAAAACATCACAACTAGAGAGTGCATTAAACTCCTCCCTAGACACATCATCAGGGGCACCATCAAGGATACTTCTGAGCAGGGTCCCAATAGCCACAACCGTAATGGCAGAGGCACAGACCGGGCGCAGTGCCGTCCCCACACATGCAAAGGCATGGGACGGCAGCTGATCAATGTGCCGGTCCTCAGCATCCTGCAGGGTAGTGGAGTCAGGGGAGTGCATGACAGAGGTGTTAGATAACCCTAGGACCGGGGCATCCACTTCAGGAGGGGATGACCAACACTTCACCACATCAGCAGGAAAGGGATACTTCCTATCCCGACTCTTAGGTAAACCGGGAAGCCTGCTGGGGCGCTCCCATTCCTTGAGCACAAGGTTATTAAAATGGGCTTGCTCAGGAAATTCCAAGTGTGACTTAGCGGTATGAAACAGTTCCCCCTGTTGCCTGGGGGCCGCAACAGGGGGAGAAATAGACAGAACCTCAAAAATCTGAGCCAACAGTCCATCAGTATCATCTGGGGCCCAGGGGTCAGAGCCAGAATGGTCATGACCCCTGCGCCTCTCATCAGATGACCCTGAGTCAGAGAATAACTCCCCTTCCTCCAAAGGGGTATAGCCAGACAGCTCCAAAAACTCATCAGCTTCCATAGGGAAAAGAGTGACATCAGGCGTTAAGTGCCGCTTTTTTTGCAGAGGCCTTACGCGCCAAGGTATTAGCAATCAACTTCTCAACACTAGCCAGTCTGGAAGACACATCAGGCTGAGAATCCCTACTTGTATGCAACTCAGTGAGATTTAAGCTTGGGGGAGTAGGTGAAGTCATATGAGGCGCAGGCTCAGCCACTGGAAAATCAGGCTGCAGCGCAAGCACCTGCTGGGCGCAAGGTACACAGACCCGCACATTGTCAGCGCTAATAGGGGACACCCCACAAGCTACACACAGCCGGGCTTGTCCCGAAGGAACCCCGAGCACATTATCCTGAGACGCCTCCATATGGTGATTATAGCCGCACAATAGGCCGATAGGGATTGACGCTATAAAAGCAACCCGGGATGCCCCAATAACCCGCTAGGGAAGTGGGAGTAATTAACACTAGGCCTCACAAGTTAATTAACTAAATAGAGGGAGTAGGGCCGGGAGAAGCCAAGAGGGTTCGGCCCGTCTGAAAGACATAAGCAAAGGGGAGCCTTAAGTGACATGTACATAAGGCCCCCCGCGAGGGCACTCACGGACCGCGGTAGGTAGCAGCCGGAACCAAGAAAAAATGGCGTCGGGTATACCTCGAGGGGCGAGCCGCAGGGACAGTGATGCGGAACGTGCCAAAAGCGGGCCCCGCCCCCTCCGAAGAGTGCAAAGCCGTACACGTGACAAGCAGCCAATAACGGCGCACCAGCGCCTGAGGTAACGCCGCCGCCAAGCTCGGAACACAGTGGAAGCGCGCGCGCAGCGGCGGCAAATTTAAGAAAGACAATCAGTGCAACCAAGTCAGCACGGTGACTGACATCAATCATAATAACATAATACAGTGAAGCACAAAGCCAATACACATACACACCCCCCCTCCCCCAAGGGCTACAAGGGAGAGCGAGGGAGGACAGCGGCCACTTAACAGGACCCACCGATAGACAGGGGAAATAGGGTGGGAGGGGCATCCCATAGAGGCTCACCATATGCCTATACCGCCTACCGTTTGGTGGGGGATTGCGGTGGAGCAGCGCTCCTAAGCACCTGACAGCGGTGCAGCCTACCATCACCCGACCAGCACAGCCAAGGCTGGGAGGCAAATTACTAATGGAACGGGTGGGAATAGTCCGCAGGCTAATAGCCCCGCTCACCTGCGAGAAGAGAGAGCCATCTTCTTGTCCTTCGCAGTCCAGATTGCAGAGAAGATCTGGGGATTTGTGGGAGGTCCCCGGGTATTTGAGGGGCCGGGAGGAGCCTATTTTCGATGTCTCTGCAGTCCAGCGCCATCTGGCGGAGTAATACCCAAGTGTAAGTAATCTATCTGGAGCAGGACGTACTGTATACTAAGAATAATACTCTATGCAAGTCCAGAATAACACAGTGATGTAAGTCAGCTGGTGCACCCCTCTCTCCATCAGAGGAGGAGCATTCTTCCTTGTAACTGACAGCAGGAGCGTGCCTGAAGAGGGCAGAACAATGGCATAACGTGAGGACCTGGGGCTGGGAGGGTTTCACTATCCTGGGTTTTTGGGGTGCCCCACTTTGTAACACCCCCAAGGTCACCAAGTCTGTTTACCTATCCTTGGTTCCATTCTGGGGTTAGAGCAGTTGCACTTGGCTCCCTTTGGATGTGCAATGCCCGAACGAGTGATACCGGCGCTGCTCCCCCAAGCACCTTGGACTCAGGGGGAAGGGCGAGTTTACTGTGTGCCCTGGGGGGAGGTTTCACACGGTGGGGAATCCCAGTTCAGGATGTCCCCAGGGGAGGGAGTAAGTCCACTTAAATTTGGCACAGTATGAGAGGTACCCCATTCCAGGGTGCTGCATATGCCTGATCAAACTTGGTTGCCTGGTCTAGAGCAAAAGTATTCTCTCCCTTGAAATAAAGAATCTAAACATTGGGTGCCTGTTGCCTCTCGGGACTCAACGCTACTGTAAAATAATTGCACTACATTTCTGTTCTTGAACTCTTGCTGTCAGTTGTTGTGTTTCAGTTTGTCTAGGTAAGATTATAGTAATAGTGTGATTGGATGCCCTGTTCCATATAAAACACCTATGCTAGGTTTGTAATGCAATTAAAGTGCACTGCTAATTAAAATCTTGTAAAGTATGTCATGGATATGGAGTCTAATATTGGGGAGACTGTTTCTCTACTATCCATTTGGTCTTTGCACTTTTTTCCTCTTTGGGTGTAAATAAACCTTATACAGTTATCTGCTACTATCACATGGGCCATCTCAAATGAGAACAGGTAAAAAGCCCATTGCCTGGTTTGCATATGTTAGGCTATTACCATATAAATATAATCCCCTCCTAAAGGGTCCATCCAGGAAAAAAGTAAAAACTATACTTGTCCCCCCTGCAGCTGTTCGGGTTGTATAAAACATACATACATACATACATAACAGGTCCTTGGATTTTACCAATTTTCTTATGCTTACCAGTGTCACATGGGATGTAGCCCCCCCCCACACAGTAACGAAAGCACAATCCCGTAGCGGGACTTGAACTCAGGACCCAGTAAGTTTTATACCACCAGAGTAGGGTGGAAAAGTTGCCGGGGATAGACACTTTAAAAGGCATACCTTTCAATTCTTAACCAGGGAGCATCCTGGTCACAGGGAACAGTATTCACTGGCTGCACACCATTTAGTGTGGTTGCTTGAGTGGTAAGTAGTTGGCTCTGTTCAAATCAAACTAAGTAGAATTCACCAGGAATTTAATTGGATGACTATTGCAGAAAAACAGACACCAGTTCAGAGGGAAAAAATACAATTCTGTGAAATACTCACCTGTAGAATTGATAGTATTTGCATACAGTACGTCCTGCTCCAGATATAATACTTACACTTGGGTTATCCTCCGCTAGATGGCGCTGCACTGCAGAGACATGGAAAACAGGCTCCTCCCGGCCCTTCAAATACCCAGGGACCTCCCACAAATCCCCAGCATTGAAAAGCAGTGAACAAGAAGCTGGGAGAATTAAACCACCCAGAACTGGTAATGATAACAATAATAACAATCACCATACAGGGGATCCAGAATAATACAAAAACTAGGGTGGGGTGGAGCAGGACGTACTGTATACAAATAATATCAATTCTACAGGTGAGTATTTCACAGAATTGAATTATTCTAAGTATACAGTACATCCTGCTCCAGATATAAATACTTACACTTGGGACATCCAATAGCAGTGTCCATAAAGTAGGGTGGGATCCCCCAACAAAAGGTGACATCAGGCAGTTTAAACCACTGCCGCCTGCAATACCTTGCGGCCAAAAACAGCATCAGCTGAGGCCCTAACATCAACCTTGTAAAACTTCGAAAAGGTATGAACAGAAGACCAAGTAGCGGCCTTGCAAACTTGTTCGAAAGAAGCGTGGTGGAAGGCCCAAGAGGCACCAATAGCACGAGTAGAATGAGCAGTAAGACGGAAGGGGGGACTTTCCCCTTAGCACAGTAGGTCTGAATCATAGCCTGACGAATCAATTTGCCAATAGTAGACTTGGCAGGAGCCAAACCCTTCCTAGGACCAGAAGGGACCACAAAAAGAGCATCAGTCTTCCTGAAAGCCGCAGTGACTACCAGGTAATACTTCAGACACCTGACCACATCCAATGAATGCAAAACCCTTTCCTTAGCGTTGCTAGGATTAGGACACAATGAAGGAAGAACAATATCCTGATTCAAATGAAAAGCAGACACCACCTTTGGCAGAAAGTCTGGCTTAAAGCGGAACACTACCTTGTCTTGGTGTCTCTCGTAGTATGGGGGCTGAATAGACAGAGCCGCCAGCTCAGACACACGCCTGACCGAAGTAATAGCCACCAGAAAAACAACTTTGAGGGTAAGTACAGCCAGAGCAGCATCCTGAATAGGCTCAAAGGGAGCACCCTGCAAGGCAGACAAAACCAGGTTCAAGTCCCAAACAGGGACCATAGGCTTACGTGGGGTACGCACGTGAGTGACCCCCTGAAAGAAGGTCTTAACCAAGGGATGCTGAGCAAAAGACTTCTGAAAGAAGACAGACAGGGCAGAAACCTGACCCTTCAGAGTACTGAGTTTTAAACCCAACTCCAATCCATGTTGTAAAAACTCCAGAATTCTAGGGATTAAGAATTCCCTGCAGGGAAGAGACCTAGACTCACACCAGTCAATGTAGGAACGCCATACCCTATAATAGATGGCATAAGAAGTTTTCTTCCTAGCCTGTACCATGGTATCACCACTGAGGCAGACAAGCCTTTCTCCATCAAGATGGAGGTTTCAGCAGCCAGGCCGTCAAAGCCAGAGTTTGTAAATTGGGATGGCGTAAGGAGCCCTGAGTGAGCAGATCTGGCGCCTCTGGCAGGACGTACTGGTCTACTGCCATTTGTACCACGTCTGCGAACCACACTCTTCTTGGCCACCTTGGGGCCACCAGAATCACTGGCAACCTTTCCAGGGCAATCTTGCGCAGAACCCTGCCCAGCAGGGGGAACGGGGGAAAGACATACAGGAGCCGAAATTTCTTCCATGACATTGACAGAGCGTCCGTGGCCAAGGCCAGAGGATCCTGAGACAGGGAGACAAAGGCCAGGAGCTTGTGATTGTGACGGGATGCAAACAGATCCACATCCGGTAGGCCCCACCGGAAACACAGGGACTGGAATACCCTGTTGCAGAGGGACCACTCCCCCTGACGGGAAGTCCCCCTGCTCAGAGAGTCTGCTAGAAGATTTTCTACCCCCGGGATATAAACAGCCGAAATGCATTGAACATTGGCCTCTGCCCATGTCAGAATCCGCGACACTTCCTGGAGGGCACCCTTGCTCAGGGTCCCTCCCTGATGGTTGATGTAGGCAACCGCCGTCCTGTTGTCTGAGCGCACCTGAACAAACAGTCCCTGCAGGTGATCAGTCAACTGCTCCAGAACCAACCTGACCACCCGTAGTTCCAGAATGTTGATGGGTAAATGGGCCTCCTGAGGGCCCCACCTCCCTGGAACCTCAGGGACTTCCAGAATCCCCCCCAACCTGACAGACTGGCATCCGTGGTGACCGTCTCCCAGGAGGGGGCTAGAAAGGACCTGCCCTTTAGCAAGTTCTTGTGGTCTAGCCACCACAAGAGGGACCTTCTGACCAATGAGGAAAGAACACAAACCCCGTCCAAGGACGCGGGGGTTCTTGTCCCATACTGATAGGAGGTGAAGCTGCAGAGGCCTCGAATGGAACTGAGCAAAGGGCACCGCCTCGAAGCTCGCCACCATCAGGCCTACCAGCTGCATTCCCTGTCTGAGGGAGAGCTGGGGGCACGAGAGCAGGGACCGCACCTGCGCAGTCAGAGCTTCCACCTTCTGTTGGGGAAGGAATATTCGTGACTGAACCGTATCCAGAATCATCCCCAGGAATGGGGTCACCGGCGAAGGGGACAGAGAGGACTTGGGATGATTGATCATCCAGCCGAAGGACTCCAAGGTGGACACCTCCAGCTCAGTGTCCAGCTCTGCCTGCTGTAGAGGCCATGAGGATGTCGTCCAGGTAGGGCAGCACTCGAATGCCCCCAGACCTTATCAAAGACATCACCCCCGGCAGTACCTTGGTGAACATTCTGGGAGCTGAAGTGAGGCCAAACCGTAGAGCCACAAATTGGTAATGTTGATCTTTCAACGCGAACCTGAGAAACCTTTGATGTCCCGGGAACACAGGGATGTGAAGGTAAGCATCTTTGATGTCCACAGACGTCATAAAATCCCCTGGGCACAGAGAGCCAACGGCCGAGCGCAGAGTTTCCATGCGAAAGCGCTTGTTCTTGACAAATTTGTTGAGGATCTTTAAATCCAGAATGGGCCTGACTGACCCATCTCTTTTGGGTACTGTGAAAAGGTTGGAGTAGAACCCTTCTCCCAATACTCTCAAGGGAACCTTGCAAATAACTCCCAGATCCAGAAGTCCTTGCACTGCCTGCATCAGGACCTGAGCTGATACCGGGTCCTGGGGGATCCGGGACCTGATGAATCTTGAGGGGCCGCACAGCAAACTCTATTTTGTAGCCAGAGGTAACTACCTCCTGAATCCACCGGTCTGAGACTTGGCGCCTCCAGACTGGCGGGCGAGGGCGCCCCATCATGCCTGAGGGGTCTTGGGAGGGGCTTTGGGTTTGGTCCCCCAGGAGGAGCCAGGACGTCGCCCCCTGCTCCTATGCCAGGAGTCTGCGCGAGCCCCCGCGAAGGACACCCCTTTTCCCTGCTTAGCGCCTCTGTAGGGGGCTGAAAGGGGGCCCTGGCTGCGAAAGGGCAGAGGCTGCCGCCTGCGCTGTGGTAACTTACCTCCTTTAGCAAAGAGGTCTAGGCGGTCCCCAAACAGGCGTAGTCCCTTAAATGGGAGCCCAGCAAGGGCTTTCTTAGCAGCATTGTCGGCCGCCCACTGGCGCAGCCATACCGCGCGGCATATATAGCCACCGCCAAGGCGGAAGATCTGGCACACAGCCTAATAGCATCATCCGATGCAGACAGGATAAAGTTCACAAATACAAATACATCACAGTTAGACAGTGCATTAATAGTATCAGTAGGCAACTCATCTGGGCCGTCAAGTGCATTCCTGACCATGGCCCTGAGCGCCACAGCAGTAATGGCCAAAGCGCAGACCGGGCGCAGCGCCGCCCCTCCAAACGCAAAGGCATGACACGCCAATTGGTCAATGCGCCGGTCCTCAGAATCCCGTAGTGTCGGGGGAGTGCATAATAGAGGTGTTAGACAGCCCTAGAATAGGAGCATCAACCTCGGGGGGCGATGACCAGCACTTGACCATATCAGCAGGAAATGGATACTTCCCGTCCAGACTCTTAGGGATCCCGGGAAATCTACTGGGATGTTCCCACTCCTTAAAGGAGCAGTATCGCGAAATTTGCATTAAAAAAGATAAATAATTAAATAGCCACACAATAGCTTCTAACATGAGTATAAATAATCTGGTGATAGAAAAAGGAAAAAATATATGCCTTTCTTTTAAATTGTATAATGACAATGGCTCAGTCCATTTGCTGAATAGGGGGATCTGCTGAGTTGTATTTAGTGAGCTGCTTCATTTAGCCCACTGGTCTCCTAGCAACACTTTACCTCAGATGCTGACACAGTAATCAGTGGTAACGGCTGTGTGTGTGAGGTGCTGCTTTTGTTATGAGACCAGGTGACTCAAATGTGTAAAATCTATACAAAATAAACTAAACTGACTGAAAATAACTGAAATTCTTCTTTGAATAACTGTGCAGGAAAATCTAAAAGGTATTAAAGTGGAAAAAAAACCCTGAGTTGCCGACCCTGAAGTCTATAAGACCCGGCCATTGACCTTGCCCCTTGGGCATTCTAAATCAGGATGCCCACTGTGTGAAACGACCCCTGGATAACCACAGATCCCCCCATTTTTCTGGCGCGCTCACGCAGATAGTCATTTAGACAGGCTGGGAGGCCAGGAAGGTTACTGCTCAGGCTCCCCATCTGCGTGCAAACAGAGCTGATTGGATGAGAGCCCGCGCATGCGCTGTGGGACAGGGAAAGGTACGTTTTCACAGGCGAACTTGGGGATTTCACATATCAGGGCATCCCAAGTCGGGATGCCCCTAGGGGCATATAACAAAATTCCAGATAGTGAAAATCCTGGGTTGGGCTTTGCTCAAAACACACAAAGCCGAAAGAAAGATCATATGGAAAAAGAATATGAAAGAGAAAATGGTAAACTGAAAGATTCTGCAGCAGAGCCAACATGAAGGGAAAACTGTCAAAATCAGCTAAATGACTTCTAGAGCTTTTCTCTCTGTTTTAGATATATAAGTTCTGGCCAGGCAATGTTGCAATGTTATCTTATGGCTGCCAGCACTGAACAGCTGATACTTTGATACATTGTTTACCCCTCTCCTCAGCATGGAACAGGCCAGAGTGTCGGGTCCCGACACTCAGAAGACATAAACATGAGCTATTAGTCTCCAGCTGCTCAACACACACATCATTTTTTTCTAAATTTGTAATTCTTACTCCAACACTTACCTACATTCAAAGTACCATTTAATTATAAGTCACCAAGAAAAATTTGCGATACTGCTCCTTTAAGCACGAGGTTATTGAAATGGGTTTGCTCAGGAAAATTCAATCGAGCCTTAGCAGTATGAAATAGCTCACCCCTTTGCCTGGGAGCCGCAACAGGGGGAGAGATGGACAAAACCTCAAAAATCTGAAGCAGTAGTTTATCAGTATCATCCGGGGTCAGTGATCAGAACCAGAATCGTCATGACCCCTTGACTTCTCATCAGATGACTGAGTCAGAGAGCAGCTCCCCTTCGTCCGAAGGGGCATGGTCATATAGATGCGAAAACTCATCAGAGTCCGTAGGGAAAGGAGCAGAGTCAGGGATTATGTGCCGCTTTTTCGCGGTGGCCTTGCGCGCTAGAGTACTAGCAAGCAATTTTTCAACACTGGCCAGTCTAGTAGCCACATCAGGATGAGAATCCCCGCTTGTATTGGGGGTTAGACTCAGGCTTGGGGGGGGTAGGTGAAGTGAGGCGAGGTGGGGAAGTACCATTAGCGCCTGCTGTGCACAAGGGACGCAGACCCGTGCATTGTCACCGCTGATAGGCGAGACCCCACAAGCTACACACAGCCGGGCTTGTCCCGAGGGAACCCCGTTCACAATATCCTGGGATGCTACGGGGGAACGAGGGAGGATGGCGACCCTTTGAACAGGGTCCACCGCTACACGGGGTATGGGGCAATAATGCGGGAGGGGCATCCACTAGAGGCTCACCATCAGCCTAAACCGCCTACCCTTTGGTGGGGGACTGCGGTGGAGCATGGCTCCATGAGCACGCGAGGTGCTGCCTACCTTCACCCGGCCAGCGCAGCCCAGGCTGGGAGGCACATCACGAAGAGGACGGGTGGGAGTAGTCCAACAGGGCCGCAGGCTGTAATAGCCCCGCTCACCTGCGAGAGAGTGACACTTCATGTCTTCGCAGTCAGCACTGCAGAGAAATCTGGGGATTTGTGGGAGGTCCCTGGGTATTTGAAGGGCCAGGAGGAGCCTGTTTTCCATGTCTCTGCAGTGCAGCGCCATCTGGCAGAAGATAACCCAAGTGTAAAGTATTATATCTGGAGCAGGACGTACTGTATACTAAGAATAACCAAACTGACCTACCTTATCCACTCACACCATCAGTAACTAAACAGATACTAATGCAGGTCTCATCATGCGAGTATCTCCTAAATTCTGGGCTCATAGGCAGCAGGACTAGGTGTGGGCCTGTACCATACCGGACACAGAGTTGCCAAGGGAGGATTTAAGTTCAAAGTAGCATCACCAGCTTGTACCAAAATGATGATGAGCAAGCCCCCCCACCTTTTTGCAGTCATTGGACTCATTTACTCACAGTTTTGCCATAGCGCGCTTTTAATCTCTCTCGGATCAGAAGTCCCTTGATCAGTAGCTTCCAGTTCCCCAGAGCTCGCTTTTCCTTTTTCTAGAAAGAAAAATACATTTCAGCCAAATACACACACAGCTTGGCCAAAAATACCATTTTGTGAATACTCACCTGTAAAATGGGTATTATAAGTATGTCACACACCCCACTTAAAGACATTCATTACATGTGGGTATACTGACCTGTATATGGCGATCTTGCAGAGATGTCAATAAAAAAAGTAAGACCCTCCCGGCCCATAAATACCTGGGACCTCCCACTCATTCCCCAGTATAAAGATAGCCGTAAGGTAAAGGGACCAGGAAAGCCAATTACAACTAACAAAGGTTCACCATATAAAGGATCCAGAATACAAAAGGGCAGGATGAAGCGGGGTGTGTGACATACTTATAATACCCATTTTACAGGTGAGTATTCACAAAATGGTATTATTCTAAGTATGTCACACACCCCGCTTCAAGACACTCATTACATGTGGGACATCCAATAGCAGTGTCCATAAAGGGCGGGGATCCAAAAAACAAGGCAACGAGGCACAAACTTAAACCACTGCAGCTTGCAGAACTTTGCGGCCAAAAACAGCATACGCTGAGGCCCGCACATCAACCTTGTAAAACTTGGGAAAAGTGTGAACCGAAGACCAAGTAGCAGCCTTACAAACCTGCTCAACAGAGGCCTGGTGCTGGAAGGCCCAGGACGCCCCAACAGCACAAGTAGAATGAGCAGTAACACGAAAAGGGGGAATCTTCCCCTTAGCAGAATAGGCCCCAACAATGGCCTGGCGAATCCATTTACTAATGGAAGCCAAACCCTTCCTAGGCCCAGAGGGCACCACAAAAAGGGCGTCAGTCCTACGAAAAGGGGAAGTAGCCACCAAATAGTACTTCACACAGAGAACCACATCCAAAGAATGCAAAACCCTCTCCTTGTCATTGCTAGGCTTAGGACACAAGGAGGGTAGAACAATGTCCTGATTAAGATGAAAAGCAGAGACCACCTTAGGAAGGAAATCTGGCTTGAAACGGAAAACAACCTTGTCCTGATGCCTCTCAAAGTAAGGGGCCTTAATGGACAAGGCTGCCAACTCCGAAACACGCCAAACAGAAGTGATGGCAACCAGAAAAACAACCTTCTGAGTAAGCGTAGAAAGTGCAATATCCTGCAGGAAGGTTCAAAAGGAGGACCCTGCAAGGCAGAAAGAACCAAATCCCAAACTGGGAGCAAAGGCTTCCTAGGAGGCCGCACATGCATAACCCCCTGGAAAAAGGTCTTAACCAGAGGATGAAGAGCAAAAGACTTTTGAAAGAAAACCGCCAGGGCAGAAACATGCCCTTTCAGCGTACTAAGCTGCAAATCTAGGTCCAGACCATATTGCAGAAATTCCAAGACCCTAGGGATAGAAAACGCCCTGCAAGGCAAGGCCCTGACCTCACACCAATCAATATAAGACCTCCAAATCCTATAGTAGATGGCAGAGGAAGACCGCTTTCTAGCCCTAACCAGAATCTGAATGACAGCATCAGAAAGACCTTCCTCCTTCAAGATGGAGGTTTCAGCAGCCACGCCGTCAAAGCCAGCGTTGGTAAATTGGGGTAGGGCAGAGGACCCTGAGTGAGTAGATCCAGCAGAAGGGGCAGAACTAACTGATCCTCTGCCAACCTTACCACGTCTGCGAACCAAACCTGTCTTGGCCACCTTGGAGCCACCAGGATTGCTGACGCACCCTCTAGGGCCAGCTTGCGCACCACTTTGCCCACCATGGGAAACGGAGGGAACAGGTATAGAAACCCCAGATCCCTCCAGTTCAGAGACATGGCATCCGCTGCCAAAGCCAGCGGATCCCGCGACAGAGACACAAATGCCGGAAGCTTGTGATTGTGACGAGAGGCAAAGAGGTCCACCTCCGGAGTCCCCCACCGGTGGCACAGCGACCGAAACACCTTGGGGCTGAGCGACCATTCCCCCCGGCGAGATGACCCCCTGCTCAGGGAGTCCGCCTCCGTGTTCTCCACTCCCGGAATGTCCACTGCCGAGATGCATGGGACATTGCTCTCTGCCCAATCCAGGATCAAAGACACTTCCCTGAGGGCACGCCTGCTACGAGTCCCTCCCTGGTGATTGATGTAGGCGACCGCCGTCCGATTGTCCGACCGAACTTGAACCGGTAGTCCTCGTAACTGATGAGTCAAGTGAGCCAGAACCAATCTGATGGCTCTCAACTCCAGAACATTGATGGGATCGTGAGCCTCCTGAGGCCCCCACAGTCCCCGAAACTGAAGATCCTTCCAAAATCCCCCCCAACCTGACAGGCTGGCATCCGTGGTGACCGTCTCCCAACGAGGGATCAGAAAAGACCTGCCCCTCGTCAGATTTCTTGGTTTTAGCCACCACGAAAGGGAACGCCGCACCCGGGGAGACATCAGAAAGGACTGATCTAATGACAGCGGGGACCCGTCCCAGAGCGCCAAGAGATGGAGCTGGGGCATCCTTGTGTGAAACTGGGCAAAGGGAACCGCCTCGAACGATGCCACCATCAATCCCACCAGTCGCATCCCTAGCCGGATGGACGGGCGGGGGATGGATAGGAGACGCTGAGTCAATTCCTGAATCAGAAGAACCTTGGCTCGTGGGAGGAACACCCTGGCCTGAGAAGTATCCAGAGACATTCCCAGGAACTCCACCACCCTGAAGGGAGAGAGGCAGGACTTGGGATAGTTGATCACCCAACCGAAACTCTCCAGAGTGGACACCACGGTCCTGGTATCCAGCTGCGCCTGACTGAGGGAAGACGCCATGACGAGAAGATCGTCCAGATAAGGCATGATGCGGATACCCCTGGCTCTGAGGATGGCCACCACTCCTGCCAACACCTTGGTAAAAACCCTTGGAGCCGAGGTAAGGCCACACGGAAGAGCCACAAACTGAAAATGTCGATTTTCCACGACAAACCTGAGAAA
Source organism: Gastrophryne carolinensis (assembly GCA_027917425.1). NCBI lineage: Eukaryota > Metazoa > Chordata > Amphibia > Anura > Microhylidae > Gastrophryne > Gastrophryne carolinensis. The sequence continues at coordinate 225,074,216 of CM051235.1, forward strand.
TCTCTGGTGTGCCGGAAATATTGGAATATGCAGGTAAGCATCCTTGATGTCTATGGACGTCATGAAGTCTCCCTGACGAAGTGAGTGGATGGCTGAGCGCAGAGTTTCCATACGGAACTTTCGGGGACGAACGAACCTGTTGAGCAACTTCAGATCCAGAATGGGACGAACGGATCCGTCCTTCTTGGGCACCATGAACAAATTGGAATAGAAGCCCAGGCCCCGGTCTGAGGGAGGCACCGGACAGATGACAGCCATTTCCAAGAGACTAGCTACTGCCGCCCGAAGCCCCTGGGCGGCCAGAGGATCTGACGGCACCCGAGAACTGAAAAATCTGGGAGGGGGCCGGAACTCGAACTCCAGCTTGTAACCGGAAGACACCACTTTCTGAATCCACCTGTCCGAGACGTCTTGGACCCAGACCCGGGAGAAGAGTTGCAGCCGTCCCCCCACCCGCAAGGGTGAGGGCGCCCCCTCATTGCTGAGCCGGCTTGGCAGCGGCTCTAGGCTTGGAGCCCCAACTGTGTCCTGGACGGGCCCGACCCCTGCCCCTAGGCCAGGAATCACCTCTGGACGAGGGGAAAGCCGAACCCCTGCCAACTCTAGCCCCACGAAAGGACTGAGAGAAGGAAGCCGCCCCCGAAAGGGGCGACGCTGCTTCTTACGATGAGGTAACTTACCTCCCTTTGCCACCGAATCCAATCTCTCTCCAAAGAGCTGCAACCCCACAAAGGGAAGGGCCATAAGCAACTTTTTGGACACAAAATCAGCTGCGGCGGCGGACCAATCGGGGGTGCCCCACCGAAGTGGACCAAGACCCAGGATAGTCAAAATCCTGGGTGTTGGTCCACTTTAACATCAGTATCTAATTTCAGGCCTTTTCACGCTGGACATGCCATGACTGTGCAGCTATATTCAGTGGCCGACGTAACTTAGACATTCAGACTTAAAAAAAAAAAAAAAACAGTGCTAGAGACCCTAAAGTACTTCCCCCTGACACCCCCCCCCCCCAGAGGTACGAAGTTTAGTGGCCGACTATGCATTATTCCCTACTGTACTTTACTCCATAGTTGAAGTCTACCTGGAGCCACTACTCCCTCCCCTGGGATTGGTCCATTGGGACTGCTTGTATAACCGATGAGCACTTTTGTGCAGGATGTAATTATATATAATATATATATATATATATATATATATACACACACACCATGTTTCAATAAGCCCTGGTTACAATTTAGAATCCAACTGGCTTCAGAAGAGGGACGGAAGCGTCTGTAAAGGAGGGTGAGGTCACATCAAATCACAGTTAAGCTTGTCTGTCAGAAGTGAAATGTCTGATATTGCTGGCTCTACCCCAGCCTGCTGCCATGCCGGGCACATGGCCAAATCCCCCCACTGCCAGACAGCTCCGTGCATGCACTGTACTGGAGCTGCTGTACTGCTGCCACAACTTGCCAGTCGGCAATAAGACATCCACTGAAAATAAGCCCTAGCACCTATTTTTGGAGCAAAAATCCTCATTAGTCTTAACGGTAACAGTATTTTTATGACTCCTTCAAGACGGCCACCACAGAGAAGGCTCCTCCCCCTGGAGAGGAAACACAAACTGGGACAAGTTTAACTTTTGTTTATTAACAAGTAATCAAGGGAAACCAAATGATCATACAGGGAGGGTAGCTAGGGCCATCCTGAAGGACTCGCAGAAATACCATTACCTGTAAGGCTAACGGGGACTTTCGTCCTTTAGAAAGGCCACCTGAGAGGATAAACAAGTAACTATGCATTAAGGGCAGGGCACAGGAGTGAATAACTTCTACCAAAAGATTGTTGATAGTCGGACAAAGAAACCAAGTGGCTGCCTTACAGATTTCCTCCAAAGAAGCCCCTGATCTTTTTGGTTGGGTGTGCTCTAATATAAGGAGCTGGAGTGTCCATACATGTGTAAGCTAAGGAGATGGCCTGCCTAATCCCACCTGGCTATTGAACCATTGGAGGCGGCTAAATCTCTATTCTTGCCACTAAAGGAGTCAAACAACCTATGTGTCTTTCTCCAGGTATGAGTGCTCTAAATACTAAATAAGGGATCTTCTGACATCTACAAATTATGTTCTCCTCCACATCCTCCCGATGCCTCAAAAGGATGGGAGAAGTATTTCTTGTGACCTGTGGAAGGTAAAGTGGATCAGGCTTGAGAATGGCTCTATCCAGTAGAACTATACAAAAGGGCTCTTGAATGGAGAGGACCTGTAAGTCACTAACCCTGCGTGCTGAGGTAATGGCAGGTAATAATCAGAAAACACATCTTTAGGGTTAAAATTTTGTCTGAACCTATCAACAAGTGGCTCAAAAGGAGCTTTTATTAGACCCTTAAAAACAAGGGTTATCTCCCACATAGGACATCTGGAGACGGAGACTGGTCTCTATATAGTAATGGCTATGAAGAATCTATTATTCAGGCTACCGTATACTTCTTAGAGATTTATCTATGAAAACCGAAATTGCCAATGTCTGGGTCTTAAGAGTACTTGCTGCCAGATCCAGTTCCAAACCTTCCTGCAGAAATTCCAGGACAGACAACAACTTGCTCCTGTTCAAGCTGTTAACTTCACAAAATGAACTAAACTTCTTCCAAGTTTTCTGGTAAATACTTCTAGTGGACTCTTTCCTGCTTCCTACAAGGGTTTCAAATACCCTTGAAGACAGCCCCTTCTTTTTCACGAGTGCCCTCTCAGGATCCAGGCTGTTAAATTTAGATTCTGTAGATTTGGGTAATAAATAGGACCCTGAGCCAGTGGGTTTGGTCTCTGTGGAAGTTGCCACGGTGTGTCCTTGGACCTGTTCTTTAGATCTGCGAACCAACTTATCTTTGGCCATATGGGAGCGAACAGGATCACCATTGTTTTTTCTTCCTCGATCTTTCGTATTACCTGAGATAACAGCTGAAGATGCTAGCCAGCCAGCAGGACTGTGCCAGGGCGTCCACCCCTAGAGACCCCCCCGACACAGAGAGAAGGTTTTGCACTTTGTATTCTGGGCTGTCAAAGATCTATCTGGGGAACTTTCCACCTGTGGACTTTCCAGATTTAGCAACCATTCTGACTGACATTTTTGTTCGGCTCAGGTAGTCTGCCACCACATTTACTGCTGCTAGGGATCGCAACTGGGGTTGTAGGGGGAAGAAGGAAGGCATACGTAAGCTCCTGAAGAGCTGCGGATCTGGTTCTCCTCTGTCAATTAACATATGCTACTGTCTTGGTATTGTCAGATTGCACTTGAACAACCCTTCCAGTTAGTAAATTACGGAAATGAAAGAGGGCCGGTTCTACCACTTTTAGCTCCCTGAAATTCAAGGATCTTGCCTGAACATCTTTTGACCAGTGCCCCTGAACCTGTAGGGTGTCTAGGTGGGCCCCCCAATCCCAGGCACTGGCATCAATTGTAATAATGACTGGCAGGGTCTGTCTCCAAGGCCTGCCCTTTTGCAAGGCTCATGGGTTCAACCACCAGAGCATACAGTTTTTGATAGACTCAGGATTTATTACCTGGTAGTCTAAAGACTCAGGTCCACAATAGGAAGGACTGGAGGGGTCTGGAGTGCAGCTGTGTCCATGTCACAGCAGTCAGAAGGCCCAGTATCCTGATGATCTGCAGTGAAGCAGATTGCTGCTGGATTAGCCAGCCACACTGGGCAACCAACCTTTGTTGTCTGGCGGTAAAAAATACAATTCTGTGAGTACTCACCTGTAGAATTGTTTTTGTTCTTGCATGGCACGGCCTGCTTCAGTACTCATAACAGTTGGGTTATTCTGCCACAAGGTGGCACAGTGGTAATGCAGAAGAGCTGTTGCATCTCCGCCCCCCCCTATAAAAACGGGATCAACCATAGAGTTCCCAGCGTAGACAAGCAGTGAGACAAGAAGCCGGGAGGGAATAAAGGTAAAAAATGTAAAAAGGTAAAAAACCCCAATTAACTTGGAACAATCACCATAAAAGGCAACCAAGAATAACGATAACAAGGCTGGGTGAAGCAGGCCATGCCATGCAAGAACAAAAACAATTCTACAGGGTGAGTACTCACAGAATTGTATTTTTCTTTATTGCATGGCACGGCCTGCTTCAGTATTCATAACAGTTGGGACATCCAAAAGCAGTGTCCAAAAGTAGGGTGGGATCCCCCATGAGTAACGGAGGTGCAATCACTACCACCTGAAGCACCTTGCGGCCAAAAGCAGCATCCGCTGAGGCCTTAACATCAACCTTGTAAAACTTGGAAAAAAGTATGAATGGAAGACCGAGTAGCGGCCTTGCAAACTTGTTAAACAGAAGCCTGGTGCTGAAAAGCCCAAGAGGCACCAATAGCACAAGTGGAATGAGCAGTAACCCTAAAGGGAGGTTCCTTCCCCTTAGCAGAGTAGGCTTGCACAACCGCCTGACGGATCCACTTGCTGATAGTGGATTTAGCCAGAGGCAAACCCTTCCTAGGTCCAGATGTGAGAACAAAAAGAGCATCAGATTTCCTGAAAGGCTTGGTAGCGACCAAATAAAACTTCAGAGCCCTGACCACATCCAGAGAATGCAGTGTCCGCTCCTTAGAATTAGCAGGATTAGGACACAATGAAGGCAAAACAATGTCCTGATTGAGATGAAAGGCAGACACAACCTTAGGCAAGAAATCTGGCTTAGGCCGAAACACCACCTTATCCTGATGCCGCTCAAAATAAGGAGGTTTGATGGAAAGCGCCGCCAGCTCAGAAACTCGCCTGACAAAAGTGATAGCCACCAAAAACGCTACCTTAAGAGTCAGACTGGGCAAAGCAGCCCCACGGATAGGCTCAAAGGGAGGACCCTGCAGAGCAGACAACACCAGATTCAAGTCCCAGACTGGTAGCATAGGCTTACGATGTGGACGCACATGAGTAACACCCTGGAAAAAAGTTTTAACCAAGCGGTGATTGACAAAGGATGGAAAAAAACCCGACAGGGAAGAGACTTGGACTCACACCAGGCAATGTAAGCATGCCAGACCCTGTAATAGATAAAGGTGACACAGGGAGAGAAAAACCTGGTTGTTGAGGGACCATTCCCCCAGACAAGACGCCCCCCTGCTCAGGGAGTCCGCCACCTGGTTCTCCACCCCCGGAATGTATACCGCTGAGATGCAGGGAACATTCCGTTCTGCCCAAGACAGTATCAGGGACACTTCCTTGAAGGCTCGCTTGCTCCGAGTCCCTCCCTGATGGTTGATGTAGGCAACTGCTGTCCGGTTGTCTGAGCGGATCTGAACAGCCCGACTCCGAAGGTGTGTGATCAGGTGAGACAGAACCAACCTGATCACCCTCAGTTCCAGGACATTGATGGGAGCATGGGCCTCTTGGGGGCCCCACCGACCCTGGAACTTCAGAGACTTCCAAAAGCCCCCCCAACCTGTCAGACTGGCATCTGTGGTGACCGTCTCCCAGCACGGGGGCAGGAAGGTCCTGCCCACCAGAAGGTTCCTTGAGTCCAGTCACCACAAGAGGGACTGTCTGGCCAGAGGAGACAGAGCAAATTCCTGATCCAGGGACACAGGGTCCCGATCCCAGACTGACAAGAGGTGCAACTGAAGAGGTCTCATGTGAAACTGAGCAAGGGGGACCGCCTCGAAGCAGGACACCATCAGGCCCACCAACTGCATCCCCAGACAGATGGAGGGATGAGGACACAAGAGCAGAGCCCGTGCCTGCTTCTGAAGGCCCTCCACCTTCTGCTGATGAAGGAACACCTTGACCTGAGATGTATCCAGAGTCATGCCCAGAAAGGACCTCACCAAGGACGGGGACAGTGAAGACTTGGGAAAATTGATCACCCAGCCGAAGGACTCTAGAGTGGAGATCACCACCTGGGTGTCCTGCTCGGCCTGATGAAGGGACTGAGCCACAATCAGGATGTCGTCCAGGTAAGGAAGGATGCGAATGCCCTGGTTCCGTAGCAGAGCCATCACTCCCGCCAGCACCTTGGTGAACACCCGAGGCACCGAGGTGATACCAAATGGTAAGGCCACAAACTGGTAATGCTGATCCTCCAGCGCGAACCTCAGAAATCTCTGATGACCTGGGAAGATAGGCACATGAAGATAAGCATCCTTGATGTCCACGGTAGACATGAAGTCGCCCGGGCGAAGGGTACTGACAGCAGAGTGTAGCGTCTCCATGCGAAAATGTTTTAATCTGAAAAACTTGTTGAGGCCCTTCAAGTCCAGAATGGGCCTCAGAGAGCCGTCCTTTTTGGGGACCGTGAAAAGATTGGAATAGAACCCCTGACCCTGTTCCTGATGGGGCACCGGACAAATGACCCGACTCCAGCAGGCATTGAACCGCCGAAAGTAACCCTTGAGCTGACAGGGGGTTTAAAGACATCCGGGATCTGATGAATCTTGGGGGCGGCCAGGCTGCAAACTCTCTTGTAACCGGAGGACACCACCTCCTGAATCCACCGGTCTGAGACGTGGAGCCTCCAGGCGTGAGCAAAGAGCCGAAGCCGTCCCCCTACCCGGATGGGTGAGGGCGCCCCCTCATGCCCGAGGGGCCTTGGGAGGGGGTTTGGGCTTGGAACCCCAGGAGAGACCGGGACGACCACAGGATCTGCCACGGCCCCAAAAATCTCTGCGGCTACCTGAGAAGAGGGAGCCGGGACCTCCTCTGGGAGTACGAAGGGAGGGGAGGGAGACTGAGGTCCCTCGAAAGGGCCGGGGCTGCCTCCTATGCTGAGGCAGCCGGCCATCCTTGGCTAAAACATCAAGACGCTCACCAAAGAGTCGCAGCCTGGCAAAGGGGAGCCCAGTGAAAGCCTTCTTAGCAGCAGCGTCAGCTGCCCACTGACGCAACCAAACAGAGCGGCGTATAGCCACCAAAAGTGCAGAGGCCCTACCGCCCAGCCTCACAGTATCATCTATGGCAGTAAGGATAAATGCAACAAAATCAGAGCAAAGCAAGAGGGCCCTATATTCCTCCCTCCTCCTACCAGCCATAGCGCCATCACATAGACGCTTGAGCAGTTTCTTAAGGGCAATAACTGTAATGGCAGCAGCACAGGCCGGGCGCAGTCCAGGCCACACACAAGTAAAAGCATGGCAGGCCAGCTGATTCATGCGCCGGTCCTCGCTGTCCCTCAGAGTGGTAGTGTCAGGGGAAGGCATGACCGAGGTATTGGACAGACCTAGCACGGGAGCGTCCACCTCAGGGGGACCTGACCACCGCTTTACTAGATCAGCAGGAAAGGGATACCTCTTATCCAATCCCTTGGGCACAGCGGGCAGCCCGTTAGGACGTTCCCACTCCTTAAGCACCATAGTAGTGAAATGTTCCTGCTCAGGGAACTCAAGACGCTGTTTACCAGGACGAAAGAGCTCACCCTGTTTTCTCTTAGCCACCTCAGGGGGAGCAATGTGCAAGATTTCAAAAATGTGTGACAGCAGATTATCAGGGTACCATGATTCCTCCCTGGACGCAGACCCAGGGTCACTATCGCAACCCTCCTGCTGGTCCCCAAAGGAGTCAAAGTCCTGGAACAGTTCCCCTTCCTCTAGGGAATAACGGCCACCAGTGGCATCAAACTCTTCATACTCCTCCGTGGAGCGGGAGGGAGTGGAAGTCAGGTGCCGCTTCTTGCCAGAGGCCTTCCTAGGAACAGGCTTGGCAAGCTGCCTCTCAATGTTGGCCAAACGAAGTGCCAGATCAGACGGTGACCCCCTGTTATTATCCCCCTCACTGGGAGCCAATTGCAGGAAAGGGGGGGGGTAGAGCTGGGAAGCGATGCAGGCAAACCAGCTTGGAGCGCAAGGACACTTTGGGCGCATGGCACACACACCCTGACACTGTCACTCACAGGGGATACCCCACACATGGCACACAGCCGTGAGTGCCCCGAAGGACCCCCAAGCACGCTATCCCCAGAAGCCTCCATATGGTGATTAACACAGGCACAATAGGCCAGCACTGGGCAAAGGCTAATACAAAAGCCACCCGGGATGCCCTCCCAAGGGATGCCCCCAAAAGTCAGTAAAGGGGGGGGGATGAGGGGTAGGAAGGAGTAGAGCCAGGAGAAACCACAACCCACTGGTATCCCGCCTGAAAGACATAAGTAAAAGCAACACATGAGCATCCCACAGCACATGCCCCACAAGACCAATTTAAAAAAAATCCTAAGGGGGACTCACGGACCAAGGACACCGCAGGGTCACCAAGCCACAGACAGCTGGATGAAGCGACACACTGGAGGATACAGCGCTGCAGCCAGGACGGGAGAAATCCAGACGCGCAGCTAATCCAAAATTGCGCCAGCAGAGGTACCTCGAGGGACGGGCCGCGCGAGGGGGGGGGGGGGCCTGAAGGAAAAGAAAAACAATCACCCCCTCAGAAGCCAGGACAGGAAATCCACATCCCTAGTAGGCCCACCATAAAGCCTATGGCGGCTACCCTTTGTGGAACAGGGTCTGCGGCTTGGAGCAGCGCTCCTGGAGCACTTGACCCTAGTGGTGCTCTTCTACCCTCGCCCGATCTGTCAGCCAAGGCTGGGAGGCAAAGAGGGTCCAGAAATGGGTAGAAATAGACTTTCAGGGCTGCAGGCTTGGTTGCCCCGCTCACCTGCGCATAGAGAGAGAGCCATCTTCTATCTTCGCAGTTTCACTGCTGAGGAAACACTGGGAACTCTATGGTTGATCCCATTTTTATAGGGGTCCGGGAGATGCCACAGCTCTTCTGCAGTACCACTGCGCCACCTTGTGGCGGAATAACCCAACTGTTATCAATACTGAAACTTCATACTGTTATGAAGACTCGAAAGAAGATAGGCCTTCGTGATCCCTGTTACCATATCGTCCACAGCTATGGAGAAATGTAAATCCCTTGGCTCCTTAGGACGATCATGTCTTCTGCCAGTACCTTTGTGATTATCCTGGGAGCCGAGGAGATTCCAAATGGCAAGATCCTGTACTGAAAGTGCAGGGCTTATGAATCTAGCTGGATTGCAAACCTTAGAAACCTGCAGTGTGCCTGCAAGATGGGTATGTGTCAATAGGCATCCTGAAGGTCGATATGCACCATAAAGTCATCCCGCCTGAGCAAGAATATTGACTCCATCCTGAATCTTTTGTAGAGAAAAAAGTGATTTAGGGTCACCAGAAACAGGCAAGAATATTACCCTCTGCCCTGACTGACATAGGGAACTGTCTATATTACTTCCTTGTGAATTAACTCTTGTATAACTTGGGGAGTGGCCACCCTCTTCCTAGGTTCGCGCGGCAACCTCGCGATATAAAACCTCAGTGGAGGTCTGGAACCGATACCACAGAGACACTATCAACAAAAAGGGATTCAAAATTTATGGACTGCCATGGAACCGAAAAGTAGAGTAAGCGCCCCCCAACCTGAGGCTCGGCCGTCAGGATCAAGATTTTACAGAAGATGTCTGGGGATTACAGACCAAACTTGGCTTGTGTCCCGCATTATGTTAACCCCAATATTTCTTGTGCTCCACCTGTCTGAGGACCGGGTGAGTGTTGCCTCCTTCAAAGGGAATTCCGCTCATCTAGCTAAATTAATTAGGGAGGAAGCTCTGGCCGTGGCTCTAACCACCACCTTCTAAGAGGGACATGGCTCTAGAAATACAGGGGGGGTGTCTCCAAAAGAAGCCGAAGCTCTGGAGACATTTGCCAGGGAGGAATCCAATTTCAGACATTTGGACCAGGAAGCACAGGCGGTCTCCTCAAATGGGAATTTTTGTTTAATGCTGTTTGAGAGAAAAAGTTCTCTCTGAAAGCTTCCATTTCTTTTTAATTAAATTAGAAAAAGAAGTGAAAGATTTTTCCTTTCTACGCATGAGTTTATGATAAATCATATCCTGAGCCGATAATCTGTTCATCGTTAGGAATTTTCATAGTGTTATAAATATCAAATAAGAAAGCCACAGTTTCCTCCGACATCTTATTCTTTGGACCTTTTTCTTCTTCCTCAGATCCTTTACCTCCAAACCCTTCATCATCTCCTCGTCTGAGGAGATAATACTTTCAACTCTCCTCGGTTCCCTGACTCTGACTGGTAGCAGGGGGAGGGTGAGAGGGAGCAGGCTGAGGCAGGCACCATAGGGGCAGCCTGAGAATATGCTATGGGAACATTTTGTGTTGGATGAAACGTGGCTACTGGGGGAGGGGGTCCTTGCTAACAGAGCTGCCTTGCAAATTTCAAGGGTCAAGGCCATATCAATCTTCATGGAACCGACAGTCTCTATTATAAAAGCTGCCTCACCCCCCAAATGATTGTCAATACAGTTTTGACAAATAGGTCTGTTCCAGAAGAATAACCTGACAATTTAGACAAAACTTAGCAAGTTTAGAATCCTGGCCCTTAATTCTGGGGCATATCTCCTTTTCTCTCTCCTTAGGTCTGGGATTAGAAATACCAGGCTGAAAGAAGGAGAAATAATATCATGCTGAGATAACACCCACTGTGAACTATCAAAAACAAATAAGGCTCATAACAAATGTGGAAATAATACTTTTCACTGGCTTCTTGTGAGGCATCTTACTGCTGTCGCTCCTCTTCTGGCCTACTTGACAGCCTGCTTCACCATCACAGCCCAGGTTAATGTGGGGGTTCCTTAGTGTTCTCTAGGCCCTCCACCTCCGATTTATTTCTCGGAGAAGATCTCTGCCCTGGAAGAAGTGGGAGTGGCTGGAGGACCTTGAGCTCTGGCCTCCTCCAGCGTCGCCTGAACTACGTTATCCGGTGCAACCCACCCCCAGCAGTACACCCTGACTGAAGTGTGGCCCGGAGACTGGGAATCCCGGCTGCCACCACTGCTCCGGGGGCCCAGCACCGCCGCAACTCGGTACAAGCTCCTGGACCTCTACCGCCCACGTACACCGCTGCAAGGCACACCGGCGATTCCAGCATCCTCCGCACCCTCTGGCAGCAGCAACAGGTGGGAAAGAGGGGGTTCCACTGACCCCTTGGGCCCCAGGAAAACTATCCTGAAGAATCAAAGCAGCAGGTTGGTGAACGCCACCCCAGGAACTTCTGAGGGTAGAAAAAAAATAAACAAAAAAAGAAATAGTAGTCCCTGCCCTTGGTAACAAAATAATGAGGACTGGGAGGAAGGGATGGGGCTTTTAAACTTGCCCCAGTTTGTGTTTCCTCTCTAGGGGGAGGCATAAATAAAGCATCTTGATGCTTGGGCTTGATTCCCACACGCATGCACCTTGAGGCCCGGAGACGGAAGTGCAGGACCCAGTGTGCAGATCACAGGGATGCTGGGCCCACAGGATGGCAATAAATGCAGTGGGAGCATCCACAGATAAAACAGACATTCTCCTTAAAGTGGACCAACACCCAGGATTTTGACTATCCTGGGTTTTGGTCCACTTCAGGGGGGCACCCCGATTAAGGGTGCCCCGCTGTTTGAAACCCCCCAGAAACCCCCCAAAACTCACCTCGCCACGCTCCCACATGGCCACGCTGACCAATCACCGCCGACGGACAAGCGGGTGACAGCGGTGGACAACACAGCGCGTCCGCCGCCGCCTCCCGCGCGCCCCTCTGACAGTGCGCGCGCCCGCACGTCTAGAGGGGCGCGCGGGAGGCTGTACGTTTTTGGAGGGTTTTGGGGGGGGGGGGTCCATCACTGCGGGACATCCCGATCTCGGATGTCCCGCGGTGAGGGAGGTGATCGGCCCGGGACCTGGGTGACGGTCCACTTTAACAGCAAAGTTGTGCACGACCATGCTGTTAGAATATTTGCAGGTGAGCCAGCTTAGAGACCTACCTCCTTCTGCTTGCGCTCTATGTCCTCCTGTTCATTCTCCCAGGCAGCCAGCAGGATGTCCTTGTGCTCCTCACACACTATGTAACCGTCTGTTCTGAATAACAAGGAACATGACATTACAAGGAGGCACAAACTAAATTGTGACACAATAGCATTGTAAATACTTATGCATTAGTTCTGCTAGTGTAGTGATATATGGTAGCTGCTAATTCTTCTTTAATACAAACGCCTCTAACCGGTAGTGTTTATGTACCAAATAAAAAGCTATTCGTTGGAGAAAGGCGTAACTAACATCTCTAGTAAAAAATAATCTAATCTACATATAATTTTTTCTTGTTCATATTCTCTTTTTTTCTATTATTGCTCCCCAGGGACTGTCTCATGTCATGCTTCATCCTTATTGACCAATGTGGCAGAGCTTCTGCAGTAGGCAGAGACAAGAAATGGAAGAATACTATATTTGCTCCAAGCCTAAAGCAGGTCTAGTACAGTTTCTCAAAGGGGTGGATTTGGAACAGCTACCCCCCTGCTGAGTCACCTGCTAGGAAGAATCCGCTGCCTAGGAGGCTCTATCACCGCCAAAGCATCATATGGTCCCCAGTATTTGTCCAGTGAGTTGTGTGGATGGTGTTGTGACAAAGTTATTTTTCCCCATTGAAAAATAACCTAGCTCCAGGGCAAACCACCCTTAAGATTCATAATAATGCACAAGTACATGTATTGCGTGATGTGCAAGTATTTTATCAGGCACAACCCTACTTACACAGGGTGCGAGTAACCACCATGGAAGTCAAATCCAGTGATGGCATGAACGCAGTCAATGTTCAGTTTCCTGGCCACGCGGTGCATATTAGCCACTCGCAGGTGCACGCAGCCAATGGGAAGCATGCAAGGTTTAAACAAGTAAACATTTCCAAACTCATTTCTTGGAACCTGCAGAATAAAGCAGAAGAGCAGAGATTTATTCAAGAACAATGCAGGTGACTGTACATGAGCCCAATATATAGGAGAGGGGCCTCACCTTTCCATCTACAGCGATAGGCGGCTGATACTCCTCCGTCTGCCACAGGCCATACAGAGCAAGGTCATTATTCTCTCTCTTCTCTGGATCGGCCATACGGGCTTTTCTCGCTCTGTTGGAGAATCCTTTCACCATCTGTGCAGCGCAGACACCGGTGAAAACACGGACACTAAGTAACCCACTTTATCCTCATGAGAATTTTTATACATGCACTCTGTACAGTCAACATCAAGACAAATGTGTTTGGGATACAATAAAGAAAAGGGATCAAAGTTACAAGACCAATGGAGTTCTGCTGGCTTAGCCAGCAGTTTCGTCACTGTCGGTACTTGTGCACTCCAAACCTGCTTCCAGTCACAAGGTATCAGGCTGTCTCTCTGATTGGCCTATCACTAGTGATATGTTATCAACTGTGGATGCTCAGACGTGCACCAGGGGCCAGTTGGAAGAAAGCATGGAAGCACTGCAAGCAGACCAACTAAGTGCAGAAGGGCTATGGTTGCTCTGGGTAAAGTCTAATCACCTTCAAAAATCAATGCCCAATAGATCCTAGGGCACATGGTCAGATATAAATGCCTGTCTATCATTATAGTCATTAATTCTAACCTCTACCTAAAAGGGGTTATTCCATTTTGGTACAGTTGGAAAAGAAAACCAGCAGCCATTTTGGAGCTTCCTTTCCTATAATCTCAGCCATGCTGCTGCCTGGATTCAACTGACGGACAATGCACAGTAACAGGAAATCCAGCAGCACTTCCTGTTTGCAGATGGCCTACACACTCATGAACTGTCATTTTGTTTTTAAAATTGACCACAGCAGGATTTGGAAAAAGGTAAAAGAATTTTTATGTGCAGCAATCTAAATTGCACTGGGAGGGATGCATATGAACTCTGTTTATTGTGTTGGTCTGGTTTAAGTCATTTTTGACTGTTGGTCCACTTAAGCCTTGCAGATGCTTCACCTCAACATCTGATTGGGTTTAGAGATTGGGACATTCTTCAGGTGAGGTGCAGAAGCTTCCCCAATGAAAGACATTTTTCACAAATTTCTGACTGGAGGATCACATTTAAGGACTACTAAGGCAAAAAAAAAAAAAAAAAAGTGTACAGCATCACTTCAATCATCTTCACCTTCGATGCTCTTTCTTCTCCAACATGCGTGATCACTGCTGGGGGACCAAGTGAAAGTAAACAGGGGAGTTCTTGATCTGCCAGGCGGTCACAAAAGTGGACCTAAAGCAAAACAAAACCCAGGAATCTGACTATCCAGGGTTTTATTCCATGCCCTGAGAGGATCCTGACTTGGCATGGCCCGCTGTGTGACACCCCCCAGACTAGCAGTAAGCTTACCTTTCCCCGGTCCAACAGCACATGCGTATAGTCAGCAATGTGGTGAGCAAGCGTCCGCATCACCAGCAGCGCACACTCCCGTCCCAGCATCTGAAGGGGAGGGAACGTGCACAGCCTGAAAATGCAGGGGATGTGGCTATTATTTCATTGGCATAATATCTCAAAATGCAAAAACTGGAAAATCCTTTTACCTTGTAAGGCACTTCTCCAAGTCGCACCACACGGGCGTCTTTCAGCCAGGTATCTTTGGAATGCAACGTATGGATGCAGGACCTGCAGAAAACATGATGACTCAATTATTGTTTGTAAAAGGTAGAAATTATAGGAGGCAAGACAAGTAATATAACTACAACATGCTGACAGAAGTGCTACACATACACATTGATACAGGAGTTTGAGCACTGCCCTAGCAAAAAACACTGACCAAAATCCTCTAACCACCTCCCCGTGCCCAGTACCCAAGTACCTAGGGCGATTTGTTAGCTTTGGCGCCATCTTATTGGCTGATCTCAATGCTGGCATCTGATGTGCCAAACCTGTTGGCAGCATCTCTAGCTTCCCTCTACTTTGGGGTACTCTGCTCCTGTCACTGTGCGCCTACTTGAATAGCTTGGAGACGGAGCACGCCTCACCTAAGGGGAAACCGAGGATGTGGCCTTGAGATCCAAAAACGCAGTGGGAGCCCCGGGAAAGGTGAGTTTTTGGAGAGATCGGGCAGGGTTTTAAACAGAGCCTTAAACAGAGGTATTTTAGAGGTGTGGCGAGGGTTTTGGACCACTTTAAAGAGGAACAAAACCTAGGATTTTCAGCACCCTGGGTTTTGTTCATCCTCCCCAGAACATGCCCCACTGTGTGAAAAGCTGGTAGCCCAATAGGTGTACCTTGATGGAGATCTCCAGCTGGACGGTAGTCCAGTGCATTTAGAAATGCCTGGCACGTATGCACGCAGCCACTAAAGGAATGCCCCTGTGTGAACTTGGCGAGGTAAGCATATCAGGCAGCTAGTGGGATTTCACACAGCAGGGCACTCTAGGTGAAAGCAGTAACCCAGCTCTGGAGTCTTTGGGACTTTAAGGCATTTTACCAGAGTTTTGGTTTTTTTCTCTGCTCCCTAAATAGCCATCTAGGATCTCTCTGAACTCCATTAAGTCACCTAGGCTTCTCATGTGCCAGCGTCACATCACAGCAACATACTCTTAAACCGGACCTTCACCATGATTTATTGAAAAGCCCAAACCCTTAAAAAATGATTCCCTAGCATCTAAAGTTAATAAATCTTAAGTTTTTAGTCACTTACTTATTATTCTTTCCCCCACTGGGCTGCAACTCTGTTCAGGACTTTAGGATACGGGCGCCGCCATCTTGACTCAGAAGCATCACATTTACTGAGAGGAGAGTGGGATAAAGTACAGGGGGGGTGGGTTATAGCTGTGCTTTGCTCAGACAGAGCAGAGCTGGGGTCAGGAAAAGGTCAGCAATCCCAGAATGCAGAGCAGCACAGTCAGAGGGCACTTCCTGTTTGCAGGCTGCCTGATGTTCCATGAGCCACCATCCTAGATGTTTAAAGGCTCATAACATGCAGTAGATGCAGGTAGGATGATTTTTATAGCGAGCAATCTGTATGTACAGGGTGTGGAAAATATATAAGATAAACTCTTATTCAGAGTGAAGGACCGCTTTAAGACCAGAGTGCCTTGCAACACCCCCAGCCTTATACATCTCCCCTTGCACCAATTAGCCACCAACTAAAGGAGGTGCAAAATGATTAATAGCCAAGCCACCAAACTACTTTTTGGCAGCGTTCCTGGAAACGAGAAGAGGTTGGTGCATAAGTTCCTGGTACTGCACCAGATATCAGTCATAGTGGTATTAGCTTATACTCTACCTGGAATACACAGCTTCCCCTCTGCAGAAGCCCAGAACAGCAGCACTTTCTGGATAGACAGCCTCATATTTCAGAAGATGTCTCTTCAGGGCATAGAGTGGGTGATTTTTATACTCTGTGATTGAGGTTGGCAACGGTTGGTCCAGTAATTTAGCTTCAAACTGCAGGCACAAAAAAAAAAAAACAGCGCTGATTCGACACCTTCTAACAATTTGCAGACTATAAAGCCAAACAAAACCCACCAGTGGCCGGCCTGAAATGTAAAAGATTCCAGGGCTAGTCGCTGGCTTTTCTCTGAAGCATCCCGATTCGGGATACCCCGCTGTGAGAAACCCCCCAGTTCCCACCCCAGCCATTCAGGAGATAGGTCCTAATAGTATTCCAGTATGTAATTGTAAAAAAGGTAATATGTGCCTGGTAGTGCTGCTGGGGTAGAATGTGCCTGAGGATACTGCAACCCAGACTTTGGATAATCATTACTCTACCCATTATAAGCCATACTAAGGGTCCCCCTAGTGGCCATAATGGGCGCCCCTAGTGGCACTACCAGACACATACTAAATGTATTACAATTACATACTGAAAAAATGTAAACCTCCTATCTCCTGAGGAAGCCCATATTTAGGGTGAAACAAGTAGAGAAAGGTTTTTCATAAAATTTGATACAACCACAACAATCGCCATACCTGAAGGAGACCTAAAACAACTTGATGTATATTTAACAAATCTTAACTGTGCATACTTGTAAATACCTTATGGGTCCAGGTCATCCTTTTATCCAAAAATCAACCCAAAATTTCAGCTGTACATTCTATCTTCCTTGGATGAAATTCTGTTTATTAAGGCCACTGAAAGTTAGATCTCAGTTTAGGCAGAAAAAAAACCTACTCACCATCATCCTACCCTCCAAACATCTGATCTAGAGCAGCTATGGCACCCATTAACTTCAGCTGTGTGCCAGATTTGCTTCCCACTAAGGCGTGCACTGACAAGCACGGCTCAGATAAGCCTTTTTAGGCTTATCTCCTAAGTAAGCGTAAGTGGTTCTACAACCACTTTTTAAATAAAAAGTCCACTTTGGTGGACTTTCTCATCAGACCCCAGACCAGAACCACCATAGAACTAGAGGCTCGCTTGCTTACCTGCAGCCACACCAGCAGTGTCTATCGTACTTCCCAATGGCATCTATGTAATCTCCACTCCAGGTCAAACACTTCCGGCCAGACCAGGCTACAGGGACCAATATGCGCCCTGGTCTGGCCTTGTGTTCCTCACATGCCCACCTTAAGCCAGATGTAAAGCCACAAGGAGAGTGATAGACTCTGCAGGAGTTGCTACAGATAAGCAGTGACGCTGTGTAACAACTATAACAGTTCTGCTCTAGGGTCTGATGGGAAAGTCCACCAAAAGTAAATTGGATCAAAGGTGCCAGTGCAAAATTAGTCTACAGAGGTAAATTGCAGCTAGTTGTTTGTGTGGCTTGGGTCGGGGCATCCAAAATCAGAATGCCCCAAGGAATTCTACCACCCGGACCAATTTTGATCCAGTTTAAGTATTTAGTTGTCTGCAATGACCCACTGAGATAATGGCATCATGGATCATGCACTAGTTTATAGGATAACCTCTAATTTATAAGGCTAAAGGAAATAGTACAGTACCTTCACTCCCGTTAGCACATAAAACTGTACATTAACTGGACCTCCATGATCCCCTAGGTACACTTTTAAGTCTGAAGGACTTACAAAATTGACCAGTATTACAGGATCCCAGTAAAATGTTATGGCTATACCTCTGCGTCCTCCCGATCTTCACTTTTCATGTCAGGATTCCTATAAGGCATAAGTGTCTCTTCCCAC
This sequence comes from Gastrophryne carolinensis, assembly GCA_027917425.1. NCBI lineage: Eukaryota > Metazoa > Chordata > Amphibia > Anura > Microhylidae > Gastrophryne > Gastrophryne carolinensis. The sequence goes on from CM051235.1 coordinate 225,092,124, forward strand.
CATTCTGGATCAATGCGGCGCTTGCGTGTTCTAGTCATCCACTCTGGATCATATCGCCGTGTAATATCCTTAATGTAACCAGAGTCATCAATTCCAATCACATATGTTACTGGTTTGGTGGCGGCCTTAAAGCACTTTGCCGGCTGGTTGACATTCCCATGGACACAGTCCACACACACCCATTTCTCTCCTTTCTCCAAATAGACTTCAAGCCACTGATCGCTGCCTCCCGCCAAGGTGACAGGTGACACAACCTCTTCATCATCATCATCATCATCTGTTGAGATGGCCTTGCCTCTTCTATTTGGCTGGGCACTCTCATCTTTAGGAGAGCTTTTAGCTCTGGGGTGTCCTGGACTCTTCGTTGGTACCCCTTTCGACCTTCCCTTGTTTGGGTTTGGAAGAACTGCAGCTTTTTTTCCTTTTCTTTCCATGGACTCATCCCAGTCTGAGGAATCAATCCCCTCGCTGTCAGAGCAGGAGTAACTGGAATCACTACTGCCAGCGCTGCTCTCACTTTCCTCCTTGTATGACACTTTAGAGGCCGCTTTTCTTCTCAGCTGGTTTTTGGGACCAGTTTTCAACTTAGCACCCATGTCCCTACTGTTTTTGTCCCTCTTTTTTGTTTTAGCAGCATTCTTTTCTTTTTCCTGCTTGTTCTCCTCACCACTCTCCGCAGACTGGTCTTCTTTTTTCAGCTCTGGCGCTTTATTTAGATCCGACTCTCTTTTTGATTTACCTTTTGTGGATTTCTGAGATTTGCGGGACTTTGTGATTCCTTTAGAGGCTGATCTTTGTTTAGGACCTTGTTTCCCCTACAAGCAAAAACCAACATGCTGTGTTACAGTTGTCCCATGCATGAAATGTGTGAAAAGCTGCAGAATTGTGTAACCTAAGTATTGAAAGTTATCCCCATTTACCGCACAGCTGAACCCTCCTGAAGGCATGTGAAACTTACTATCAAAGCACTATTCAAGCATAGTCCTGCAATGTAATTTCAGGTGCCATTTTGCTAGCGGTGCCATATTTAATTTTTCTGAAAGGCATCATAGCTCCCAGACACCTCTATGGTACACTATCATCCAGCACATGCACATTAGTGAGGGGACCTCCCAGCTCCAGGAGGATAAGCGGACACAGACGTCTGCAGCTTGTGTGAGATCAAGAGTGTGGCTACAGGCAATGGCTGCTGGGAATACAATCAGAGCAGCAAAGAGCTAAGTGTCTATAGGTCCACCATGGAAAGAAGCAAGGGCAGGACTTCTGGTATAATGCTTTCATTATTATAGGAGGGCACACTACCCAAAAGGTACTGATGTTTTGGTCCTCTCGAAGTTAATTTTTCCTGTGGTAATACTATTTTACTTACATACAGCTAAACTCTAAATATCATAAGTTACATTGTTTTTCTGAGCACACTTTCATGTCGAGTTCACGTCCCCTGCCATTAGTCACAGGGGATGCGGCCACACCCTCTTCATTCCCTACAATGGAGGGAGGCGTGTCAGGCCTCGGCACATCCCTTCCATTACAATAGATGGGGAGGGTATAGTAGTGCTCCTGTGACTAAGCTCAATCCTGACTTCATGTTTGAGCCTGGGGCAGCGTAGGATGCGCAGGCTGGGATACAGAAGTCAGGCGAGTTCACCGATCAGCTGCAGGGGACAAAAGCATTAAAATCATGATCAGTGCCTCCAGGGGTCCCCCGTCCTGCATTTATAATATTCCTATATTTTTCCCCCCAAATAATAGGGGCAGGGGGATGAAGTGGGTAAGGGTCTCTGTGGGTCTAGGTCTACTTTAACCTCTTATAAAACCTTATAAATTAACCTTTATAAAAAAAAAAAAAAAAAAAAAAAAAAAAAAGATCATGATGGGAGAAGCTGATCTTACTTTAGCAGAAGGCTCCTTCAGAGGAATGGGGTGGAGAGACAGCACCAAACGGCTCAGCAGTTGTAATGCCCGAAGAAGAATCAAAAAAAGCTGCAGAGAAGAGAAAAAGCTAACAACACTGTCAATCTATATAACATTTTGCTTACTTAGGAGGTAAGCCATTAAAGTGGACCAACACCTGTTTGCCCAATAAATGGGTGTTAGTCCACGTCTGGCCACAATAAGACAGGCTCAGAATCCTGGAGCCCCCACCCAGAACGCCCCACAAGTCTTACCTGTCCCTCAATGCTTAGGAACTGAGGACACAGACCTGACCCACGTGACTGCTGACAGCCAATCACGGGGCTGCATTTCAAGCCTTGGTTCGAGGGACAGGTAGGAATTTCAGGTGGTTGTATGCCCCCATGAGCCGGTCTTATTGTGGCCAGATGTGGACCAACACCGATTAGTGGGCAAATGGGTGTTGATCCGCTTTAAAATGTGGCGCGAGTGCAATCTTAGGGGGAACCTGACAGGCCCAGAGGAGCACAGGTCCAGACATAGAAATGTTCTCAGTTTTCAGTCTTACATGAACCATTTCTTCTGCATCTTTCACTCCATAGACCCCAAATCTTTTCTCCAGGGTGGTGGTCAAAGGTTCCTTCTCATCCAATGACAATTCATGATTTGTGGTAAATGTTGAATTAAACCTACAAATAATAAAACAAAACAAATAAGACATCTGGGAAAGAAAGGCTGCTAGACTCCAATTCCACCCAACAAAAAATTAAATGATTTTAAAGTAAGGAGAGGTCTTACCACTTCACTAGGTTGGTCAAGTAAACCACATCCACTCTGGCAGCGGGGACACTGGTAAACTTAACAGGAACCACAGAGAGAGCCACAGCCTGGAGGTCGGGCGAGTTGCATATGTTGCTGCGGTAAAGACCATTGGCTAGAAGGCAGAGGAGGTGTACCTGGAGGAGGACATTTTCATAGGAATAGTTATATAAATCACTATTTCAATATGGGCAAAAATGAGGAATAAGGCTATATACATGATAAGAATGAAATGAAGCTGTATGAATTACACCCCAGGTACTTGTTATTTTCATTACCAGCATTTAAAGTGATCCTATACCCAGAAAGGAGGTTTATGTCATCACTTTCTATCGCCAGCCCAGTGCCCCAAATCAGCCTGTGTTTCTTTTTTTTTTTTTACTAAAGCCTTTGCCCAATATTTAGAACACAGACTGGATGCATTCGTCCATATTGCTCCCTGGCCGAGCAGCCCTGTCCCTTGATTTTTGAAGCGATGATACATTCAGTTACACACAGCTCAGCAATAGGGAGCACTTTTAGTCGTAATTGAATTAATTAGCATATGGCTGCCATTCACCATCATAATACTTCCCGTTATTGTTTTATACCAATATTGGGCAAAGGCTTTATTAAAAAACGACAGAACTTCCATTTTGGGTATAGGATCACTTTAAGCTGTCCAGATGGTTCTCCACACAAAGCTAACATGACACAGACATTTCCTTTGAATACATTATGATCAGTGCTACTTTAAAGTGGACCAAAATCCAGGATTTTGACTATCCTGGGTTTTGGTCCTTGCCCCCCCCCCCCCCCAGACACCTCAACTGGGGGTGCCCCGCTGTGTGAAAGTCCCCAGGTGACCCCAGATCATACAATCAGCGCGTTCAAATCTGCTTGTCTAAGCGAGTGGATCCGAGCACACTGGCGGCCACATCCCCCGCTACCCTCTAACACAGACCTGGGCATTGTAAGGCCTAGGGGCCGTATACGGCCCTTTGATTGGCTCTGACCGGCCCGGGCTGAGCTGGCTGACGGAGTCCCTCCGCTCGTGATTCAGCATCCCTCCGCTCGTGCTGCCTTCGAGGAGCCCGCTCGTCGCTCTTCACAGCGGGTCGGCGCCTCCTGCCACTCAGTGAGGAAGCGAGAACGCGCCAGACCCGACTGGCCGATCAGCTGCTGCTACTTAAGTGATCGCCTGTGTACAGTGCGGGAGGCGCCGACCCGCTGCGAAGAGGGACGGGCGGGCGCCCGACAGTGAAGAAGAGCCCAACCAGGGGAGGAGAAGGAGGTAGGCTCCGGCACCATCTTGCCTGGGTGGATGGGCGGGACTCATAAGTGCCCTGACTGGAAGCTATTCTCGGGCTGCTGCTAAGCTTAAGGGGAAGGAGATTAAGGGAAGTGGGGCTGCATTTGCTCTGCCCAGTGTTATGGAAGAGTGAGCTGCTTACATCTGTGGGGCGATATCCCCCCCTTTCTGTGGATCCTAGCAACCGGTATCACCCTCCCCTCCAGTTGTCAGCTAAGTGCACATGATCCTTGTCACAAGAGGACTTTAGCCCTCAAAATATCCGCTAAAAAAAAAAGAAAGGTAGATGCTGAATGCAGGGTTTTCCAAAAGAATTTACCGCTTTTTATACAGAAATGCAATTAATAGTAAACAGAATTGAGTTCAGCCTTTTGGCCCGGCCCTCCACAATATTTTTAGTTTCTCATGTGGCCCCATAGAAAAAATAATTGCCCACCCCTGCTCTAACAGATCGTTCCTGCACCAGCCATTCAAAAATGCATGGCACAGGCCCTGCTAAAGGGACAGTGGTGATGCGGCAGCAGCTTGCGCATGCACCATTGGACCGGGCAGAAGGCGACTTTCCACAGAGGGACATCTCGATTCTGGATGCCCTGGGTGTTGGGGGGGGGGGGGGGGAGTTTAAAGGGATTTTTCATGCAAAAAAATACAATTCTGTGAATACTCACCTTGTAGAATTGTTATTCATTACGTCTGGGATATAGTCCACAAGAGGGCGCTTTACTGCAGAGGCGGCAAAAAAGAGGCCCCTCCCGGTCCTTTTACACCCGGGACCTCCCACTAAATTCCCCAGTATAAAAAAGCAGTAAGGGAACCAGGAGAAGCCAATCAGATTAACAACATTAAAACAAGGAACGTTCACCATATAGAGGATCCAAGAATAAGTACTCAGTGTGGGATGGAGCAGGGCGTGCTGCATACTTATAATAACAATTCTACAAGAATTGTATTTTTTCCAAGTATGCAGCACGCCCTGCTCCAGTAATGATTCATTACGTCTGGGACATCCAATAGCAGTGTCCAACAAACGGGTGGGGATCCCAAAGGCAACAATGCGCAGTTCAAACCACTGCCGCCTGCAGAACCTTGCGGCCAAAAACAGCATCCGCTGAGGCCCGAACATCAACCTTGTAAAACTTGGAAAAAGTATGAACAGAAGACCAAGTAGCAGCCTTTCAAACTTGTTCAACAGAAGCCTGGTGCTGAAAAGCCCAGGAAGCCCCAACAGCACGGGTAGAATGAGCAGTGACTCGGAAAGGAGGATCCTTCCCCTTAGCAGAATCGGCCCCAACGATGGCCTGACTAATCCATTTACTAATAGTAGACTTAACAGGCACCAAACCCTTCTTGGGACCCGAGGGTACCACAAACAAGGCGTCCGTCTTCCTGAAAGGCGCTGTAGCCACCAGGTAGTATTTCAAGTTCCTGACAATGTCCAGAGAATGCAAGGTCCTCTCCTTGTCATTACCAGGATTAGGACACAAGGAAGGAAGCACAATGACCTGATTGAGGTGGAAGGCAGAGACAACCTTAGGCAAGAAGTCCGGTTTAAAGTGAAAAACCACCTTGTCCTGGTGTCTCTCAAAGTAGGGGGCCTGAATTGACAGAGCCGCCAACTCAGAAACATGCCAGACAGAAGTGATAGCCACCAAGAAGGCGACCCTCCAAGTGAGAATAGACAGCACAGCCTCATGCACAGGCTCAAAGGGATGACCCTGAAGGGCAGACAATACCAAATTCAAATCCCAAACCGGTAACATGGGTTTGCGGGGAGGGTGCACATGAGTGACCCCCTGGAAGAAAGTCTTGACCAGAGGATGAAGAGTGAAAGACCTCTGGAAGAAAACAGCCAAAGCGGAAATGTGCCCCTTCGGAGTGCTGAGCTGAAAACCCAAATCCAGACCATGTTGAAGAACTCCAGTATCCCTGGGATGGACAACACCCGACAGGGAAAGGCCCTAGCCTCACACCAGTCAATGTCTGTAGGTCCGCCAGGTCCTATAGTAGATGGTAGAAGAGGATTTCTTCCTAGCCCTGACCAGAGTCTGAACAACCGAATCAGACAGACCTTTATCCCTCAGGATGGAGGTTTCAGCAGCCAGGCAGTCAAAGCCAGCGTTTGTAAATTGGGGTAACAGAGCCGTCCTTGAGTGAGAAGATCCGGAACCAGGGGCAGAGGGTACTGATCCGCCGCAAGCTGCACAACGTCTGCGAACCACACCTGTCTTGGCCACCTGGGGGCCACCAGAACAGCTGGCACTCTTTCCTGAATCAGCTTGCGCAGAACCTTGCCCAGAAGGGGAAACTGAGGGAAGAGGTACAGGAGACCGAACCCCTGCCAGGACAGAGACATGGCATCCACCGCCAGAGCCAGAGGATCCTGGGACAGTGAGACAAATGCTGGCAGCTTGTGATTGTGGCGAGAAGCAAACAGATCCATGTCCGGCATCCCCCACCTGTGACAGAGGGATAGGAAGACCTCGCTGCTGAGGGACCATTCTCCCCCCCTGCTCAGAGAATCCGTTTCCAGATTCTCCGCTCCCGGAATGTAAACCACAGAGATGCATGGGACATTGTCCTCGGCCCAAGACAAGATCAACGACACCTCCCGCAGGGCACTCTTGCTCCGAGTCCCTCCCTGATGATTGATGTAGGCAACCGCAGTCCAGTTGTCGGAGCGAACCTGAACCGGCAGGCCCTGGAGGTGAGGCGCCAGCACCAACCGAACCGCCCTCAGCTCCAGAACATTGATGGGATCGTGGGCCTCCTGAGGGCCCCACAACCCCTGGAATTGGAGGGCTCTCCAGTAGCCCCCCCCCCCCCCCAACCTGACAGACTGGCGTCCGTAGTGACCGTCTCCCAACATGGTGACAGAAATGATCTGCCCCCCAGAAGATTCCTCGAGTCCAGCCACCACAGGAGGGACCGCCGGACCAGAGGAGATAGAACACAGGCCTGATCCAGAGACAAGGGACTCCTGTCCCAGACTGACAGAAGATGGAGCTGAAGGGGTCAAATGTAAAATTGAGCATAAGGGACTGCTTCGAAGCAGGCCACCATCTGTCCCACCAACTGCATCCCTTGCCTGACGGATGGATGAGGGTTGGAGAGCAAGAAATGAATCAGAGCTTGAAGAGAGTCCACCTTCTGCTGAGGGAGGAAAATCCTGGCCTGAATGGTATCCAGAGTCATACCCAGGGAGGGGGTCACCCGGGACGGGGAGAGGGAGGATTTGGGATAATTGATCACCCATCCGAACAGTTCCAGGGTCGCCACCACCGTCCGGGTGTCCAAAGCTGCCTGCTGGAGTGAATGGGACGTAATGAGAAGGTCGTCCAAATAAGGAAGAATGTGAATACTCCGGGCTCTGAGAAGGGTCATCACGCCCGCCAACACCTTGGTGAACACTCTGGGGGCTGAAGTGAGACCGAAGGGAAGTGCCACAAATTGGTAGTGTTGTTCCTCTACTGCAAACCCGAGGAACCGCTGATGCCCTGGGAAGACCGGCACATGAAGGTAAGCATCCTTGAGGTCTATTGAGGTCATAAAGTCCCTCTCATTGCTGATCGTGCTTGGCAGTAGATTTGGGTTTGGCACCCCAGGAGGATACGGGCCGGGCACGGCCTCTGCTCTTGCCCTAGAATTCTCCACTTTGCCCCGCGAAGGATACCCCCCCTGCCTGACCTAGGCCCACGAAAGGAGGGAGTGAAGGACCCAGAGCCCCGAAAGGGTCGCGGCTGCCTTTTGCGTTGGGGAAACTTACCTCCCTTAGCCAAAAGGTCCAAACGGTCACCAAACAGTCGCAACCCCTTAAAAGGGGAGCCCCGTGAGCGCCTTCTTAGCGGCATTGTCAGCTGCCCACTGGCGCAACCAGACCAAGCGGCGGATAGAGACAACCAAGGCCGAGGCCCTGCTACACATCTGAATGGTGTCATCTAAGGCAGAGAGAACATAGGTGATGAACATCTCACATTATGACAAGGCTCTAAATTCAGCACTAGAAGGATCTACATGGGAGCCGTCCAGAAGGCCCCTGATCAAGGTCCTAATAGCGACGGCCATAATAGCAGAAGCACAAACCGGGCGCAAGGCCGAACCCACACAGGCAAAGGCGTGGGAAGCCAGCTGGTCAATACGCCGGTCCTCACCATCCTTCAAGGTAGTGGAATCAGGGGAATGCACCACAGAAGTGTTAGACAACCCCAACACAGGGGCATCCACATCAGGGGGAGTTGACCAACATTTGACCATATCCGACGGGAAGGGATACCTCCTATCCCACCCCTTAGGGATACCAGAGAGCCGGATGGGCCGCTATTCCTTGAGAACCAAATTATTAAAATGCGTTCTGGGAATTCCAAACGTGGTTTTTGCGGTACCAAACAATTCCCCCTGCTGCTTAGGTGCCACTGCAGGAGGGGAAATGGAAAGTACTTCAAAAATTTGAGTCAAAAGTCTATGGGTGTCGTCAGCATCCCAATGCTCTGAGCCGGCATCAGCGCCAAGGCAATGCTGATCATCAGAAAAATCTGAATCTGAGAATAATTCCCCTTCCTCGAGAGGGGTATAGTCAGACAAATCAAGGAAATCATCTTGTTCCGTAGTAAAGGCCGGCGCGGCAGGCGCCACATGCCGTCCTTTAGCTGGAGCCTTATGGGCTGCAGAGCTAGCAATCAGTCTCTCCTTGCAGCCCAACCTGCAAGGAGAGAAGCCATCTTCTTGACCTTCGCAGCCCACTGCAGAGAAGGAACTGGGGAATTTAGTGGGAGGTCCCGGGTGTATAAGGACCGGGAGGGGCCTCTTTTGTTGCCATCTCTGCAGTAAAGCGCCCTCTTGTGGACTATATCCCAGACGTAATGAATCATTACTGGAGCAGGGCGTGCTGCATACTTGGAATAATAGAAAGAATAAACAGCAGCCAAGTATTCCTCCAGAGCTGTGCATCGTGAATGGGAAAATGTACTTCCTCATCTGTTCCTCCAGCCTCACCTCGCTGATGTGGGCTGCCAATACTAGCTCAAGAAGCTAGTCCAAACCATGCCCCCCCCCCCCCCCTCTGCATTGATGGCTTGACTGGCGCTCTCAGAGCCATTCAAGCCCCACCTGTTCAGTCACACCCATCTGGTGTGACTGAACAGGTGGGGTCAAAGCCACACAAAGTGGGGGTCGGTGCCCCACATAACAGATATAATGGCCCTGCCCCGGCAACTATAGTCATAGTATCATCATCGGATTGCAATATCCTGCTATGTCTTTGCTATGCATTGGCTGTATGTTTGAACTTATTTATCTTCATTATAGAATTCTCTGTATAATTTGAAAATCATAATAAAGAATACATAAAAAAGCCACAGCAAAGTAGGATCACAACTCCATTATTTCTCACCTTATGTGTGTCATCTCGAAGTTCTTTGTTAAAGCGGTTCATCATTCTGCGCAGATATGCGGCAAACTCTGCCTTCTGTTTTTCTCTGTAAAATATAAAGACTGGTCATTGCTCTGCTCCATCTGCATCCAAGTTAATGTGACGTAGCACAACAGCAGCATTATTCTGAAATGTTTAGGTTAGCAAGAAAAATACAATTCTGTGAAGTACTCACCTGTAGAATTGGTATATACGTATACAGTACGTCCTGCTCCAGATATAATACTTACACTTGGGTTATCCTCCGCCAGAGGGCGCTGTGCACTGCAGACATGCAAAAAAACAGGCTCCTCCCGACCCTTCATATACCCAGGGACCTCCCACAAATCCCCAGCATTGAAAAGCATTGAACCAGAAGCCGGGAGAATACAACCACTAAAAACAACTGGTAATGATAACAATAACAACAATCACCATATAGGGGATCCAGAATAATGCAAAAACCAGGGTGGGGTGGAGCAGGACGTACTGTATACATATAATACCAATTCTACAGGTGAGTACTTCACAGAATTGTATTATTCTAAGTATACAGTAAGACCTGCTCCAGATATAATACTTACACTTGGGACATCCAATAGCAGTGTCCATAAAGTAGGGTGGGATCCCCAACAAAAGGCACAGCAGACAGTTAAAAGCACTGTCACCTGCAAACCTTGCTACCAAGAGTGACATGAGCAAGGCTCGAACGTCAACCTCATAAAACCTTTGAAAAAGGTATGAACAGAGAACAAGTAGCGGTCTAGCAGACTTGTTCCACAGAAACCTGGTGCCGAAAGGCCCAAAGATACCGAAGCACAAGTAGAATCAGAAGTAAGGTGAGAAGAAGATTCTTCCCCTTAAAAGAACAGGCCTGAGTAACAGCCTGACAAGTCCAAAAGCTAAGCCTTGGCAGAAGCCAAAACCTTTCCTAGGACCAGAAGGGACGACCCATCCAAGTAAAGACCAGGCCAAAGGCCGCATAACCCCTGGAATCAGACGAAATCAGGCACATACAGGATGGAGACGCCCGCAAACCCCAAGGGGCAACAGTCCCCCTAAGGGACGAGAGACAATTCAGGAAAACACGTCCAACGCCTGTTGAGGGAATGTAGACCCCCTTTTCTCAGCAATACTAGGAATAAGGCCCAGAAGAAAGAAAAGTCTTGAATACATGAGCATAAGACACCACCTTAGGCAGAAGGTCTGGCGTAAAGCGGAACACCACCTCATCTTGGTGTATATATCTATGAATGAGGGCTAGCTAAACAGAGCCGCCCGCTCAGGCACACGGCTGACTGAAGTAACAGTCCCTAGAAGGACAACAATGAGGGTAAGAACAGTCAGACAGCATCCGGAATAGGTCCAAGGGAACACCCCGCAAGGCAAGCAGAATAAATTCGAATCCCAACAGGGAACATAGAATTACGTGGGGGACGCACATGAGTAACCCCCTGAAAGAAGCCTTAACCAAGGAAACTAAGCAAAAGACTTCTGCAGGAAGTCGGACAGGGCAGAACCTGACCCTTCCGAGTACGGAGTTGGAGAATTCCAACTCCAACCCATGCTGTAATAACTCTAGAACCCTCGGAACAGAGAACGCCCGACAGGGAAGAGACCTAGACTCACACCAATCAATATGGGTATGCATACCCTATAAGAGAAGGAGGAGGAAGAGGAAGAAGAGGAAGAGGAGGAAGAAGAGGAAGAGGAGGAAGAAGAAGAAGAAGCTTGCTCCTAGTCTTCCCATAGTCTCAATCACCAAGACAGATAAGCCTGTCTCCATCAAGATGGAGGTTTCAGTAGTCAGGACGTCTAGGCCAGAGTCTGTAAATCGGGGTGATGTAAAGGGGCCCTGAGTGAGCAGAGCTGGCACTCCTGGCAGAACGCACAGATCTACTGTCCTCAGTACCACGTCTGCGAACCACACTCCACTGGGCCACCCGGGGGCCACCAGAACCACTGGTCCCCCCTTCCAGAGCAATTTTGCGCAGAACCCTGCCTAGCAGGAGGCATGGATCATAACATTACTAAATCATCATGACGGCCAGAGAATCCTGGGACAGGGAAACAAGGGCCGAGAGCTTGTGATAGTGATGGGGCACACACAGATCCACACTGGTTGGACCTCATAGTGACACAAGGATTAGCACATCCTGTCGCAGAGGGACCTCCACCGGAGCGAATACCACTGATATGCAGGGAACATTGTCCACCACCCAGATCAGGATCGGAGACACTTCCCGGAGGACCCTCCTGCACCGGATCCCTCCCTGAATATTCAATGTAGGCCAAGGCCGGCAGCTAGGCCTAGCTCCCCCGAACAGGCAGGCCCTGAAGAGGAGTAGGCAAGCGAGTTAGAACTAATTTGAACGCTCAGAGATTCAAACATTGATAGGTGTATAGGCCTCCTAAGAGCCCTACCTCCCCTGGAACCGTAGGGACTTCCCGAAGAAGACCCCCCTCAACCTGATAGATTGGCATCCATGGTGACTGACTACCCAGGAAAGGGCAAGAAGGGACTGCCCTCAGGCAGGTTCCTTAAGTTCATCCACTACAAGAGGGACCTCCTCACAAGGGAGGAAGGCACACATACCCTGCTCCAGGGATGCTGGGTCCTTGTTCCGTAGGACAAAATAGGAGAAGTTGCAGAAGGTCCCAGGGGGGACTGAGCATAAGGGTCCTCTTCAGAGTACGCCACCAGCGGGCCCACCAGCTGCATCCCCTGCCTGGTGGAGGGACGGGGACAGCTAAGAGGGACTGAGCCCACACAACCAGATTGTCCACTTTATTGCTGAGGAAGGAAGATCCTTGCTTTAGCTGTATACAATTCATTCATAGGAATGGAGTTACCAATGAAGGGGACAATAAGGACTTGGGGTGTTTGATCACCCCTCCAAATGACTCCCAAATGGACACCCTCCAGCCGAGTATCCAACGTAGCCAGACGAAGAGACTGGAAAGCGATGAGGACGTCCAGGTAGGTCATCGCGCGGACGCCCCTTGGTCTCATGAGAAACCACACCCCCGTCAGCACCTTGGTGAGCACTCTGGGAGCTGAAGAGAGGCCAGATGACAAGGTCACGATTATCAGTGTTGGTCAACCAATGCGAATCTGAAGAACCTCGGTGTCCAGAAGACACAGGGAAGTAAAAATAAGCAGCATTGAGCTCCACAGACGGCAAGAAGCCCCCGACGCGCAAGGAGCTGATGGCCGAGCGCAGTGTTTCCATTGCAGAAACCTGAATGCCTGTAATTGACGAATTGCTGAAAATCTGTGATACCAGATTGGGCCAGACTGACCCATCCTTTTTTGGGGAACTGTGGAAAGGTTAGTGTATCGGCCCCTGCCTCTGCCTATTAAGGGCAATCTGCAAGAGACCCCCAGACCCCGCAGGCCTTGCATGGCCTGCACCAGCACCTGAACAGAGGCAGGGACCAGGAGCACCCGGGACCCAATAATCTTGGGGGAGGCCGCGCAACAAACTATCTTGTATCCGGAGGGCACTACCTCCTGAATCCGCCAGTCTGAGGCGTGATACCTCCTGGCATGAGCAAGGTGCCGCAGCCGTCCCCTCACCCAGACGGGCAAGGGCGCCCCAACATGCTTGAGGGGATGTTGGTGGAAGACTTAGGCTTTGCCCCGCCAGAGGGGCCAGGGCATTATATGCCGCTCCTGGGGCAGGAATCTGCACGAGCCCCCAGGAAGGACACCCCTGGTTCTTGTTTTACACTATGGTGGGGAGGGGGAGGGGTTACCCTGCCCCGAGGGGCCGGGATGGCCGCCTACGTTGGGGTGAATTGCCCTTATTTGCCAAACAGGTCCAGACGGCCCCAAACAGGCGTTGCCCTCTAAAGGGAAGCCCAGTAAGAGTCTTCTTAGCATCCTCGTCAGTACCCCACTGTCGCAGCCAAACCAAGCGACGTATAGCCACCACAAGGGCAGAAGTCCTTGCACACATTCTAATGGTGTCATCCAGTGCTAATAGGATAAATTTTACAAATACATCACAACTGGAGAGTGCATGAAACGCATCCCAGGGGAGATACTCAGGGTGATGATCAAGCATCTTTCTGGTGAGGGTTCTAGCAGCCACTGCAGTGATGACCGCGGCACAGACCGGGCGCAGCGCCGTCCCTGCTCAAGAAAAGGCGTGGGAGGCCACAGGTCAATACACCGGTCCTCAGCATCCCAAAGGGTACTATAAGCAGAGGCTGTAATAAAGGGGGGGGGGGGTTAGAAACCCCTACGAACTGCGCATCCACCACGAAGGATGATGACTAACAATTGACCACCTCAGGGGGAACCCCCGCCCAAGGTGGACCAAACCCCAGGATAGTCAAAATCCTGTGTTGGTCCACTTTAATCAACAAATCTCACACTGGCCCCAGTATTCAGGGCCAGAATCGTCATGACTCCTCGGCCTCCCATCAGATGAGCCTGAGTCAGAGAACAGCTCTCCATCAGAAGGGGTATAGTCACACGGAGTAGTCAACTCCTCAGTTCCCAGAGGACAACAGAAAACAGGAGGCGTCAAGGGCCACTTCTTACCAGGGCCCCTGCGCCCTGACAACCTCGCCATAATCTGATCAGCCGTAGGCAGGCTGGAAGACACAGCAGGCTGCAAATCCCCACTTGTATGCGACTCAGCAGGAGTGAGAATTAAGCATGGGGAAATAAGTGTATTGGAACAAGGTGCAGCCACTGGCAAGCCTGATTGCAGCATCAGCATCAGCATGGGGTTGACCACACGCTATACACAGCCGATCTTGTCCCAGAGGGACCCCGGTCACATAATTCTGAGATGCCTCCATATGGTGATTATCTAGGCACAATATGCCAGCAGGGATTTACGCAATATGCAACCCTGGATGCCCCAAAGACCCGCTAGGAAGGTGGGAGAATTTTACAAGGCCCGCTATAATTTAACTCAGGCCGTGGAAGCCACTGGATTCAACCGTCTGAAAGACATAATAAGAATAAAGGGTGTCAGAGCCATGCGCAGTAATAAGAATCATGAAAATCGCCCGTGAGGGGACTTACAGACCAAGGTAGGAGGAGGGCCGTAACCACGCGAGCGCGACTAACATCAAAATGGCGCCAAGCGAACCTCGAAGGGCGGGCCAGAGCGGGCCGTGACGCGGAGCGCGCCAAACCAGGCCCCCGCCCCCCCGAAGAGCGCGAAGCTCTAAAGCAGTAGTCAATATTGTAAAGAGAAGCAGAGTGTATGACACACATAGCATAGATGATTTTTCCCAATGGAGACGCCGCAGCGTCTGGGGTCAATATTGTACAGAGAAGCAGAGTGTATGACATACATAGCATAGATGATTTTTGCCAATGGAGACGCCGCCGCGTCTGGGGCGACGCCGCCGCACTGCGCAGCACATCCAGTAAGGAAAGAGACGAGCGCGGCGGCGGCAGATAACAATAAAAAAAGCAAACAGCGCGGCTCTGACACCAAGTTACAAGTCAAGGACAATACTAAGGCCATAATCGTGTAATCGCAGTACACTTGAGACCGCCACACACTCACCCCCCCCCTTTCTTTCCCCCCGAACTACAGGGGGAAACGAGGGAGGATGGCGACCCTTTGGATAGGGCCCACCACTGCATGGGGCAATAATGCGGGAGGGGCATCCACTAGATGCTCACCATCAGCCTATACCGCCTACCCTTTGGTGAGGGACTGCGGTGGAGCATGGCTCCATAAGCACGCATGGTGCTGCCTACCTTCACCCGACCAGCGCAGCCCAGGCTGAGAGGCACATCAAGCGAAGGACGGGTGGGAATAGTCCAACAGGGCCGCAGGCTGTAATAGCCCCGCTCACCTGCGAGAGAGTGATACTTCATGTCTTCGCAGTCGGCACTGCAGAGAAATCTGGGGATTTGTGGGAGGCCCCTGGGTATTTGAGGTGCCGGGAGGAGCCTGTTTTTTCCATGTCTCTGCAGTGCAGCGCCATCTGGCGGAGGATAACCCAAGTGTAAGTATTATATCTGGAGCAGGACGTACTGTATACTTAGAATAATGGATTTATAATATAATTTAAGTGGTCAGTCATCCGCTGCCATCACCTTTCTTTTTAATATCAATAGAGGCTATCAAGGATGTCAGTTGTGGACCCATGTGGTCCCTAGATATTATCTTTAAGGGTTGATGCAATGTCCAGTGCCTGTCCAGGTTGGAACAAAGGCCCCTTTTTGGAGCCCGCAGAACTTTGTGGGATAAAAGGTAAAGTCCAGACAAAGATTTTCTTGGCAGCCTAGGAATTATACTCGTTAGTCAAAGCACTAAAATGCTTGCAGGGATATTCCCCAATGCCAAAAAAAAGACATACTTTTTTTTTGTCCCGAGCAGGTGACCTAGTTAAATAAAAATGTAAAAAGTAGTCTCCAGTCACCAGAGGCTTCCAGGGCTAACAAACAGCCCTCTGCGTCAGTCGCAATGGGGTGCCAGGCCTCGGCAGGCATCCTCTGTTGAAGTTTATGAAGTGGGCATGCTAAAGTCACTGTGATCAACACCCCGGTGAGCCATGGTTGAGCATACGCACCGGAGGACTCATCTTCAGGAACTGGCAGATTTTATTTAACTGGACTAGGATGGATCATCTGTGCACGACAATAGGCGAGTTTTTTTTTTTTTTTTTTTTTTTTATTGTTTTAGGTATTGACAGACCCTTTAAAGTGGACTGTCACCCAGGGGTGATCGGCCCGGGAATCTATAAGATTTCCGGGCCGATCACCTCCCTCACCGCGGGACATCGGTGATGTCCCCAGGTGAGGGACCCCCCCCCAAAACCCCCGAAAAACTTACCTCATCGGCGGCGGCAGCGGGCGCCGCCGCCTCCCGCGCGCCCCTCTAGACATGCACGCGCCCGTGCTGGCCATTCAGAAACGGCGGGCGCGTGCACGTCTAGATGTGCACGCGCCCGCCGTTTCTGAATGGCCAGCACGGGCGCGCGGGAGGCGGCGGCAGACGCGCTGTCTTGTCCGCCGCTGTCACCCGCTTGTCCGTGGCTACGTGGGAGCGTGGTGAGGTGAGTTTTGGGGGCTTTCTGGGGGTTTTACACTGCGGGGCGCCCCCCTGAAGTGGACCAAAACCCAGGATAGTCAAAATCCTGGGTGTTGGTCCACTTTAATGCATAAGGGTATATTGACATTCATACTGCTGATTAGTGTGTGCCTTATCTCTGTAGCATGTCTGAGACCCGGGCACCTTTGGCACCTTCATTCAAACACCCGGAAGCACTCTTTCCGGGTGCTCAAGAGTGCATGTCCAGCAGTTTCTTCCCAGCTCATCCACAGCATAGGGCCCGTTCAGGCATATGCTGATCTACTGGGATACAGGAACTGTAGGGGCGGTGCAACAAGCTGAAAGCCTGGCAGCACTGCTCTCAGCTGTTCACTGTACCACCCATAGAGGTGGCCCTAAGCAGTGCACTGAATGTGCCAGGAGTGTGCCTCTGTGCGGCTGTTGCTCACCATGGAGTGCACAGCACTGAATGAAGGTGGACGACGTAGGTCTCCCACAATACAGAGCATGAGGGTGGACATTGGCCCTTCCCCTAATCCAGTGGCTGGCTGCCTGAATGGGGCCTTTCAGATTTCAGTTACTTTGCACAGGTATCTATAATGACATAAGTATCATTCTGTAGAAGCAGTTGCAATGTTTATTATGAATTTTGAATCAAACATGGCTGTTGGTTGTGACACTGGTGTCATTGCTGGGTATCAAATGTGACATCCTCCTACAGCCAGTTAAATGGGCAAAATTACCTTTGCTGTCTTTTCTTTGCAGTCTCTGCCGTCTCAATCTCTATCTCAACTGGCTTTGCAGAGGTGTCCAGGTCGGCAGATGTTGAGGCTTGTAGTGATTCCAGTGTGGGCTCGGTAAGTTCTAATTAAAGAGAAAGAAATATGAAGCAAGCGTCAATAACTGTCAGCTGCATATACCAGGCCTAA
Source organism: Gastrophryne carolinensis (assembly GCA_027917425.1). Taxonomy (NCBI): domain Eukaryota; kingdom Metazoa; phylum Chordata; class Amphibia; order Anura; family Microhylidae; genus Gastrophryne; species Gastrophryne carolinensis. Next base: position 225,109,494 of record CM051235.1, read on the forward strand.
AGCCTTCCAAGCATCTGCTGGACCATGTGGTGGACCAATCACTGAGCAAGCCAGGCAAAATCAATCTATCTCTTCACATCATATTTACTTAGATTATATAATCTGCCTGGATTGCTGATTGATTGTTATGATGAGGAGGTCAATCAATCAGTTCATCACTTTATACAAAAAGGGCTAACAAATAATTCAGACAAAACAAAAATAAGTACTCAGCATTCAAATCCCCACCAGCCTGCAAAAAATTCCTACAATGTCTAAATTTGTTCAAACAGAGGTTTCCATTGCACACATTTGCAAATGTATGAGACGATAAATAATTTGTCAGTCATCAAAGCCATTTCTCTTTTCTGAATGCACACAAATTATTGTATGCTTGCAACTCTTAAAGCAGAACAAAACCCCATGCCCTCCCCCCACCCCAGTACCACAGGCAATGCTGCCGGCTCAGCAGTGGCCCAGTTTAAAAAAAAAAAAAAAAAAAAAAAATGTGTTTTTCCACTGCCAAAGCCACACCCTCTGGCACTTATGAGTTCGCCGATTGGCTGATCTCAAGAATGCAGGGTGACGTTTGCCAGCCAGATGACCACATCTCCAGCTTTCTTGCGTTCCCACATTCTGAATGGCTGGGCGCAGAAGCATGCACAGCTAAAGGGGTGCTGGGGACTCGAGAGCCAGCGAACACCACATTGCAGGAGCCGCTACTATAGTCAAGTTTCCTGGCGACCCTGGGAGTCATGCACAGCGGGGCATCCTGGATGCTCTGGGGGCAGGTTAACGCCCGGCACTAGAGTCTTTGGGCCTCTTTATAGTGGACATAAGAGTTTGTTACCTATCCCCTCCTTGCTCCTACCCTAGTAAAATAAAAAGAAACACTCACATGGTCCCGGCTTTTGCCCATTCCTGTGCCGGGAGCTCACTGCAAGTCCTGGCTTCTACTCTGCTGGGCCACTGGGGATGTGACAGTCAATCACCCAATCACAGCAGCAGCAGAACCATGTGCTGTGAATGGAAGATCAACTACAAACTTCAGCAGCAACCGCCGTGCTTGAGAGCCTCAGTTTTTTCATGGGAGCGTGCCGACAACCAGGATCAGATGTTTTGTTTTTTCCCCTAACGGAGGTATTATCCAGCCGAATAAAAAAAAAAAAAAAAAAAATCTACACACTCCTACAGACTTGATCCTTTATAGTCCTGCAGCAATCCTGTTTCTGCGTTATCAGCTCCTATGTGTGCTCAGGGCATACAAATGACCCTCCACTGTTGATCAGTGGACACTCAGGTAGTGCACTCCCTGCTGCCAATCACTAAGGTAGCCTGCTCCACTTGTGACTAGAAGCAGGGACAGGCACTGAGGCCATCTGTGGAGTGCGTTAACAAAAAAGCAGAGCACAATGCAGTACATGGACCACCAAACAAACAAGCAAGCAAACAAAAGTCTCAAAAACCACGAGAGGGGGCTTGATGTGCTGAAGGAATTCTAACCACTGTCATAAAATCTGTATATTTATGAGGATTATTTGGGGAAAAACATGTGCTTAGCATTCAGCTATACCTTCCACATCCTCCCACTCGTCATCGCTGTCCTCTTCAGAGCTGTTGTCCTCCTTTACTGCTGCATCTTGTCCCTCCAAACTCAGCAAGGCTCTGCACAACATATTGAGAATTAGGGGAGTCTCCACACACTTGAAGATACTCATTTACTCATTTGTGGTAAAAATCTCTACCTCACTGGAAACCTTGGCACCTCCAATCTCCTAAATTCAGGGCTCAGCAGGAGAAGGTGGGTTAGGGACCATGTGGACCTGGATTCTACCTAGCACAGAGCTACCAGGAGGGTTTAGATCCACTTTGAAGTGGACCTCTCTAGTCAAAAACGACTTTAGGTCCCTTTAACAAGATTTAGTATGCCCCTCTAATTAAAGATTCATAGGAAGCCAAAAAAACTCTGTATAATGGGGGCATGAAATATGTTTCGTATTGAAAGAGGAGCGGATGCTGCACATGTCTACTTCCTTTCCCCCATTAGATGGAGCTCCAATAAGGGGGGGTTAGATTAATATAATGTTCCGGTGAACCAAGAGCCTTCCTGCCACAAAGTTGCCAGGCAGAATGTAGTTCCACTTAAATATTTGCCTGCAGTTTCCTTTAACCCTTTAAGTGCCAGCCTACCTGGAGTTTTTGTCACACTCTGTTGCCAGACCATTTTGCACTATTTTGCGCTCCCCATGTTCAAATGTGATTTTTGAAGGGATTTCCAGGGATTTCCCAGGAAAATGATATATTGTTTTTTTCAGCAGAGTCTGGGCTTTAACATGAAATGTCTTGTTTGTCATTTTTTAGGTGTATTCTCAATATTTTTGGGTGAAATATGTGCAAAAAAAAAAAAAAAAAAATGTTTACATATTGTAGTTTTTTTTGTAATAAAAAATGTAAGTTTGTCAATGAAATCTTATTGCGTGTGAAATCCCAATTTCTCCCGGTTACAGCGGTACCACATATGTATAGGTAGACACCCTTTCCTGCCCAGGAGACTCCCCCAAACTGAAACAGCGCTTTAGGGGATTTTCAGATAAAATACAACTGTGCTACGCAATATGCGCACCTTGCAGTTTTTCCAGAAAAACAACCCTTTACATTTGAAATACCCCCAACAAACTATATATTCTCTGGAAGTACACACCTCAGGCTTTCTAGGCGTACCAGGCTTGTTGATGTGGCCATAGTTTTCTGGAAGTAATCCCTCAATGGATTCTTTGGTTTCAAAGAGTTTCCCTAAAAAAAGGATAAAAAAGCAGAATCAAAGCCACATTTTCCTAAAAAAACTATATACAAACAAGAAAAAACAAGTTTAATCTGAAAACGCAACATCCCCCGAACAGAACAATACCCAACATGCATAGCTACTGTGAAGGGAAGAGTTGCCAAATACCCCAAAGTAAAGCATGTGCTTAACGGTAATTTTACTTGAAAATTTCAGCTCTGCAGACAAGGTGCACACCTTGCAATTTTTCAACCAAAACAACCCTTGACATTTGGAATATCCCCCATAAACCATATATTCCCTGAAAGTACACACGTTAAGCTTTCTAAGGGTACCCAGCTTGTTGTAGTAGGCTCATCTTTCTGGAAGTAATCCCTCAAAGAATTCTTTGTTTGCGCAGGGTTTCCCTAAAAAAATTTATAAAAAAGCTGAATAAAAAAACACCTTTTCCTAAAATATAAATATGCAAACCAGAAAAAAAACAAGCTAAGTCTGAAAGCGCAAGGTCCCCCGAACAGAACAATACCCAACATGCATAGGTACTATTAACCGTTTTAATTGCCAGCCTACTTGAGATTTTGTCACCCTCTGTTGACAGGCCATTTTTCCCCATTTTGCGTCATGTTTTGCGCCATTTTTGCTGGAACTTTCAGGAAAATTATATATATATTTTTTTGCAGCAGAGTTTAGGCTTTAACATGAAATGTCTTGTTTGTAATTTTTTTTTTTTACAATATTATTAAGTAAAAATAATAAATAAATAAAAAATTTTTTTAGAAAATTGACTCCTTTATTTGAAATAAAAAATTTATTTTATTAAGGAAAATCATATTGCATGTGAAAGCCCCATTTCTACCGATTAGAACGGTACCACATATTTATCGGTAGCCCCCTGTTCCTGCCCAGGAGACCCCCCCTAACTGAAACAAGTATTTTATAACATTCACAAAAAAAATACAACTACCATCCACACTACAAAGGGTTAAATCGAGAAAAAAAATGACATAGGGTCCCCCCTCCCAGGGGAGGGAGACCCCATTTTTTTTTTTTTTTTTAAGGGTTAAAAACCCTTAAAAATCAAAAAAAAAAAAATTGACGTGGGGTCCCCCTTACCCAAAGTAACCAGCCCGGGACCAGCTATGGGGGCTTGTAGGCACAGAGTGGGGGGGCCAGCTTTTGTGGCCCCCCCACCCTGCAGCCTACAAGCCCACATAGCCTATGTGAGCTCGGGCTTTTCTGCCCCCCCCGGCCTTTGGGGAGGCAGGTAATGGGGGTGCCGGGGGTTAATGGCAAGCCACCCGCTAGCGCAGGTGGCTTGCCATCCCCCCAGCCTTGTGAACTGGTATAGGGGTCATGGACCCCTTACCAGTTCACAAGGGGTTAAAAGTAAATAATCACACAGACACAAGCAGAGAAAAAAATATTTTAATTTTTTTTTTTTTTTTACACTATACTCACCTCCCATCCATCCTGGAGCACTCTGTCCCTCGGCGATCACTGGCTTCTGCTCACTTGCTAGAAGCCTTTTATAGCTGCTGGATGACAGAACACAAAGGGTTAATAAACAAAAAAAAATGACATAGGGTCCCCCCTCCCAGGGGAGGGGGACCCCATTTTTTTTTGATTTTTAAGGGTTAAAAACCCTTAAAAATAAAAAAAAAAAAATTGACGTGGGGTCCCCCTTACCCAAAGTAACCAGCCCGGGACCAGCTATGGGGGCTTGTAGGCACAGAGTGGGGGGGCCAGCTTTTGTGGCCCCCCCACCCTGCAGCCTACGAGCCCACATAGCTTATGTGGGCCCGGGCTCTTCTGCCCCCCCCTGGCCTTTGGGGAGGCAGGTAATGGGGGTGCCAGGGGTTAATGGCACCCCTTACCAGTTCACAAGGGGTTAAAAGTAAAAAATCACACAGACAAAAAAAATCTTTATTTTTCTTTTTTTACACTGTACTCACCTCCGATCCGACGTCCCTCGCCGCTGTTTGTCCCGCGCCGCTGTCACTGACAGATGCCGGTAGTGATCGGCGCAGGGCGGGTGACAGGCGAGGGGGCTCCGATCGGAGCCTCCTCGGCTGACATCCGCCCTGCTCCGATCACCACCGGCATCTGACAGATGCCGGAGCTCGGAGGGGGTATAGGAGGAGCGGGATGACGTCATCCCGCTCCTCCCACAATGGGCGGAGCTAAGCGGCGGCGGCCATCGCCGCCATTACAAGAGGTGAGGACCCGGAAGAGGGTCCTCACCTGAAGACTGCGCAGCCCAGGGGGGGGGATCGGACCCCCCCCCTGGTGAAGAGGAGACCCGGACAGAAGGCTCGGGCGCGGAGGTGAGTAAATGACAGTTTGTTTTTTTTTTTTTTTTACAGCGCCGATGTGAGCGCTGGAAACGGGGGGGGGGGGGGGGGCGGCTGGTTTCGGGCCCCCCCCTGAAGACGGAGGACGGGGGGGCGATCGGATGCACCCCGCAGGAAGAGGGGACCCCAAGCTTCACGGGGATACCGGAGGTAAGTGTTTTTTTTTTTCTATTTTTTAACTGTTTGGGGGAAATGCCAGGCACGTAGTTTCTACGTGCTTGGCACTTAACGGTAGGAGAAGCAACCACGTAGAAACTACGTGCTTGGCACTTAAAGGGTTAAAGAGAAATTACACTGAACTGTACAGCCAGGTTCAGTAAGGACTCCTTGGGGTCAGATTCAGGACATCCACATACCGCGAGCAATTCACATCTGTCTTTACCTGGCACCACTGCTGATAGGGCTTCAGACAAACAGCCAATGGGGACTGGATGATTATCTATGATTTTTAAAGTAGTTCTAAAGTCAAAATTAGAAAATTAGTATCAGTACCCAAAACGAACACATTCTGCATACTGATAAATCTAAGTGTTGCCTCATGTCATTATTTTTTGTAAAACTGTTACAGGAAGTACCTCAATAGGGCTGCAGAAACCTCAGCATAGACATTCATTGACCCTCCTTCTATGGTGTTAGCATCACTGAGGTGCTGGTTATTCAGCTCTCCTGTTGGTCATATGTTCACAAAGTCGTTCTGTCTCTGCACCTGGAAATTGATCACCGGGTGCACCATCATGGTAGCGCCCACAATTCTGGCAGGACTACAAACAGTGTTTTCAAGCCAACATAATTAGGAAGTTTATGAAATAATTGAGACAAGGGGTTACTATTGCACGCTATAAAATCAGGTGACTTTAAATGCTTTAAAATGGCTATATTTCGTATATATATGTCTGGACTGGCAGCAGCACACTGGATGAATGCTTGGAGGTAGATGACCATGTTGGGCTGATTATTTTATTGCCTATGGTGGGTCTTTGTTCTGCTTTTTAGTTTCCCTATGACATTGCCACCTTCAGCCCTTCTGTCTGCAGATAAACTCACTGAATTTCTTCCTCCGGCTCTTCAGATTTTATGGTGTTTGTGACCTTTGCCTTCTTTGCTGTGCCTCTTCCACCAGGTGCAGCACCGTCATCTCTTACTGCCGGTTTTGTGGCTTTGCCACCTGCAGCCTGGGTTCTGCTTCTCTTCCTTTGCACCTTCCCCTCCTCCGATGCCTCGTCTTGGTCGTCTGCAAAAAAAGAGCGTTACACAGGCTGCCAACATTAAAGGAAATCTGCAGGCTTTGTTATTCTTGACATCTTGTTATTTATCTCTGAAGACTCCGTCCAGTGATAAATAAAAATTATACTTATGTTTTCTCCGCCTCAGCAGCTGCCTCTAGTGCTTCAAAACAGGTCCACATGTTTGCTTGTAAATGGTGAACAGCGGCTAGAAAAATAGGATGTGTGCATGCACACCCTGGGATTCAGATCTTAGAGCTGGGTAAGCTTTAAAGTGGACCAAAACCAAGGATTTTGACTACCCTGGGTTTTGGTCCTTTCCCCTGCTGCGTGAAACCCCCCAGATTGTCTAAAGCAACTCGCCTCCTCCCAGTACTACGCCGCATGTGTGGCCACTCGTCCAATCAGCGCGCTTGGAGCTGCTGACGTCGCATTGTCTAAAGCTTTGTCTAAGAGCAGCGGCTCAGAGCGAGCTAACGGCCGCATCCTCCGCTTCCCTCTAACAGAGAGCGTGCCATTCACAAATTTGTGCGCATGTGCCGTTAGACGGGGAAACCAGGTAAGTGAATGGGCGACGTGGGGGGTTTCACACAGCAGGGAATCACGATTTTGGATGCCCGGGGGGGGGGGGGGGGGAAATCGATCGGCCCAGGAATCTTCTAGATTCCGGGCCCTGATCGGCATGGGTTTTGGTCCACTTTTAAGTGCTATGCCCTGAGGAAACATATTTATTGTAGAGATAACAGTTCAGTTATAGTCAATCTAAAGTCAAAACTACTTTTAAGTCTGCATAACCCACTAGCTGTGGGGCATACCAATGTAATATGCCCCGCTGTATATCAAGCCCCAAATCAGGTAAGCACTAGGGAGTCTAAATGCACCCTTCCCACTACCATTCTTCCATCTAAACTAAACCTGATTGAGGGGGGGGTTAAAAAAAAGGATCATCTGCTCAGTGCCTCTGGCAGATACTGCTGGTGAAGCTGCTGCACAGATCAGGTGTTGCTGCTGCTACCAGTTTGAGATGACCCTGTGTGTGAAACCCACATCTTACCATTCTCTTCGCTCCCCCAGCCATGCACAGGCCTTCTCCAATGATCATTGCTGTGCGCCAACTCTACGTGTAGTATGGTGCACACAGCGCAGGGATACTGGAGGCAGCCTGCGTGTGCACTATGGGAGTAATGTAAGAACTGGGTGGTTTTCCAGGGGGTTTCCCCAAGCCAAGCATACCAAATCGGGGTGTCTTTGGCAAGGGCTTTTATTATTTGTAACATTTTCAAATTTCACAAAACCCTTCCATACAAAGACAAGAGAAAAGCAATAAACATACAATTCGTACATGGAGTTTTATGCAATGCAGTCAACACATCTCCAGCAGGGTGGTTTCCACGGGTTCCTTAAGCAGGGGGCCACTCGCTGGGCATCCCCACCACAGCCCCCACCACTACCGTCCAGGCTAGCTCATGTCATCTCCTACTAGAGCCTTTCCACTCATGGGCCCTGCCGAGGCGTCCAGCGAGCGACCCCCTCACTTCATAATCGCATCACCCCTAATCCGCTCATCACTACTTCTACTGGACCGCGTCCATCCGAACAACACAAGAAGAACAAAGGAAACGACAGTAGGAGAAGTAGAAAGAAGAAACAGAGGATAGTTTAAAGTGGACCAACACCCAGGGGGAATCGACCCGGGAATCTATAAGATTCCCGGGCCGATCAGATCCCTCCCCGCGGGGCATCCGAAATCGGGATGTCCCGCGGGGTGAAACCCCCCAGGACGCCCACAAACCTTACCTCAACCCCGTTCCAACGGCGCATGCGCGGGCCGCGGTGCGTCTCACGCTTCCCTCTAGCAGGGCGCGCTCCCTGTTAGAGGGAAACGCGAGACGCGGCCTCCAGCGCTCAGAGCCTCTGTGGTTGGACGCCGCTTGTACGTGCATACCACAGCGGCTCTGAGCTCTCTGATTGGACGAGCGCCCGCGTAGGAGCGTGGGGAGGTGAGTGTTTACGGGCGTTCTGGGGGGTTTCACACAGCGGGGCACCCCCCCCCTGAAGTGGACCAAAACCCAGGATAGTCAAAATCCTGGGAGGGGGTAAGGGGGGGAGATGTGCTGACAGCTTTGCCTAGATGTCTGCCTCCAGAAGGTCCCTATAGTTCTGTGAGGCCGTAAATTCCACCCAACTAGCCCATTTCAGGAAGTGCACCTCAGCGGATTCATTACTTGCTGCAATCAGACCTTCGTACCTTTCTATTTCCGCTACTTTACTTAGCCACTGTGAGACCGTTGGGGGTGTTGATTTCTTCCAATGTGAGGGGAAACAGGCTTTTTCAGCATTCACCATCTGACTCAGGACCGATTTCCGATATCTCTTGGTGGGCATCCCCGAGTGGTGGAGGAGGAAGAAGGCGGGGCCATCCGACAGCTCCCCATCTGTCATCCTCTGCATTGTACTCCTAACCCCCAACCAGAACCTTCCGAGCTCTGGGCACGACCAAAAGATGTGGAGCAGGTCCCCACTCTCCCCGCCGCTGCGCCAACATTATGGGGATACTGTGGGGCACCACTTGTTGATCAGGGCTGGCACTCTGTACCACCTTGTTAGTGGCAAGGGCTTTTATAAAGACTTTAGGGATGGTATGCATGGGTTTTGGTCCACATTACAGAATTCTGCAACTACATACTGATTGGGTCCCTCTTCTGCCAGTGACCAATCAGGCTTGCCAGGTGGATGTCACACGTGCTAGGTGAGTAAGTCGGCCCATTTTCAAGTCTATATATTTATATATATGTCTATTCTTAGCTTGATCACATTGCACATTAGTATGCACATTATTTATCATAAATCTCTGTTATTGTTCCCTAGCTATAAATATTCCATATTCGAATAAGGAAAGGGCAACAGAAACATAATAATAATACAAATAATGAAAATTGTATGACACCATGCGTGCATGCCCCGCCCCCTCGCCTGTGATTGGCTGAGCTACCTCTACCTCTATAAAGCATATAGCTCAGCATCTCTTGCCTCACCATCAGGCGGGCCGGTTACCCCCGTTGCCCTCTTGGCGGGTTGCCTTCTGGCGACTTTGCCCCCTGCTGGTGTCCCGGGGTCGCCCCGTCGCTTAGCCGGCATCCTTTCAGCGTTCCCTTGCAAATCCTTTCATGCCACTGTTGTATAACTCAAAACGCAGGAAGTCACGTGCTCCTCCCGCGTTTCCCATGATTGGTTGGACTGCCGCCTCAGTTGGCAGCAGCGTATTTCTCGCGGGAGTGCAGTCAAACTAGATCGTCCTCTTCCGCTGCGCGCCACCAGCAACATGGCGGATGATGGGGAGCAGGTAAATGGCAATGCAATGAGGCGCCGCGTTCTCCTTGTTCAGTATAGGACCGAATATGTTGGACTTGATATTGCTGAAATGTATTAGCGGCCATGTGCTCCACCTGGGTCTTCTTTCAGGTTCATTCATGGAAGCACCCTCCTGCCATGTGTTATTGTGAGGCTTCTGTTCTTCTAAGTCTTCCTTGGACTATTTATTGTATCCCTCTAGAATGGGGAAGTTTTAGGACCACCTCAGTCTCTTTTTTTACTGTGTGAGACCCCCATTAGCGAGCCCTAGTGCTAGACCTTGTAGTTGCCAGCTCTAATTTAAACCGACTTAAAACTTAAGTTATATTAATTAAAACTTAATATAAATACATTTATTCCTCCACCCCCCCCCCCCCCCCCCCCCTGGGCTACAACTCTGTTCAGGACTTTAGGATACGGGTGCCGCCATCTTGACCAGAAGCATCACACTTACTGTGGAGAGGAGAGTGGGATAAAGTTCAGGGGGATGGGTTATAACTTTGCTCAGACAGAGCAGTGCTGCGGTCAGCAATCCCAGAATGTAGAGCAGCACAGTCAGAAGGCACTTCCTGTTTGCAGACTGCCTGATGTTCCATGAGCTGCCATCTTGGATGTTTAAAGGCTCATAACATGCAGTAGATGCAGGTATGATGATTTTTTTTAATGTGAGCAATCTGTATGTACAGGGTGTGGGAAACATACAAGATAGACTCTTATTCAGAGTGAAGGACCGCTTTAAAGTGGCCCTGCAAACTATAAGACTCCAGGGGTGCATGATTTCCTCACCTGGGGCATCCAGGTTTGGGATGCCCCACTGTAAAGAAACCCAGGTTGCCTCAAATTCCCCCCCAAAGGTGTGAGCTGCAGCCACTAGCTGCTGTATCTTTAGCAGGGTGTGCCCCAGGCATTTGTGAATGGCCAACGCAGGCAGACATGTTAGATGGTAACAGGGATGTGGCCAGCAGTCTGCTAGACTTGGCATTGCGCTGATTGGACAAGAGGCTGTGCATGTGCCATAGAATTGGGAAAAGGTGAGTCAATGGGCGACCTGGGCACACAGTGAGGCATCCTGAATCGGGGTGTCCCAGGGGCAAGTACCAAAACCTGGCATAGTCCACTTTAAAGTGAATTCCCTTTTCCATGGCATTAGGTTTCTATTACATTGTGCCAAAATAATGTGCTCAATGTGTTCTGCCTGTCTTCTGTAGTAACAATGTGTTTATATTAGCAACATACACCAAAGTGGTCTTTTGGAGTACATATTGGAGACTTCCTCAATCTGGATTGCTAATCATCAGCTAAGGCACAGATCACAAGTTTAACCCAGTGTGCTCTAATTCAAACTCTGTAGAGAAGGGTATCAGTCCTGTGTTCTAGTTGCTAAAGGGTTGCTGTCAGTGTTCACAGCTGGAAAGGTAATAACTGCTGTGTCACTTGATTGGATTCAATTAGATCCCTTATTACCTTGGAGGGATGCTGGGAGTTGTAATCATTAGCTTTTACACAAGGCCAGCAAAACTGCCCCTAATTTAGAATCAAAGACCTACTGGAATATAAAGTGTGAGCAGTATGCTAAGTAAATCCCAGGTACTGGAGGCACAGTCCTAGCAAAGGCTTATTTTACATTCCAGAAGAGGAAAACAGGGCAGAAGACCAAAAACTTGACAAAAGGGAGTTTTCCTTTTAAAGTGGACCAACACCCAGGATTTTGACTATCCTGGGTATTGGTCCACTTCCTTGGGGCACCCCAATCGGGGGTGCCCCGCTGCCCAAACCCCCCCCAAACACCCCGAAAACTCACCTCTCCACGATCCCACGTGACTGCGCTGTCCAATGCCCGCCGACGGACAAGTGACGTCCGTCGGCGGACAAGGGATCGCGCCCGCCGCCGCCTCCCACGCGTCACTCTTGACGTGTGCGCGCCCACGCCGGCCTTTCAGAGACGGCCGGCGCGGGCACGTCTGGAGGAGCGCGAGTGAGGCGGCGGAAGCAGCGGCTGGAGAGGTAAGGTTTTCCGGGGTGTTTGGGGGGGGTTACACCCCGCGGGACATCCCGATCTCGGATGTCCCGCGGTGTGTGAGGTGATCGGCCCGGGAATCTTATAGATTCCCGGGCCGATCACCCCTGGGTGTTGGCCCACTTTAAAGAGGAACATCATCTGTATTATGTGTTGTCAATACCCAGCATTGTTTTTCCTGATGGCAAAATCTAAATAAAGAATAAGAGGAACAGCCATTTCCTTGGTTTTGTTCCTCTTGGGGTGGTGTATGTATATACATGTTTAGCCTATCAGCAGTGCTCACTATATTCAGATCTGAGCAAAGGCTTCATCCCTGCCTTTAGCTCTGGTAATTTCCATGCTGGCCATTCTGAAAGGCCTGGTGTGGGTGCATATCTAGCTAGAGGTATGCTGGGGCGCAGGCTAATGGAATAGGTAAGCAAATGTGGCTATTTGTAGCCCACAGCAGGGCATCCCTATTCAGCGTGCCCCATAAAGAGGTAGACCAACTTCCCCCTCGAGACTCAAGGAGGATGTTGCTCCTCTTTGAAGAGGCTCAAAAGCTGCAACAGCTCCAAAAAGGACCCCAGGGTTGGCTGCTAGCCTGCCATCTGTAATCTGGATTCTCTGCTTTGTGAAACCACCTGGGTCGCCGGTGGCTCGCACAATGTGGCCTTCCCAGCAGCAGCTTCCTCCCTGACTCTCCTGTAGTTGTGCGGTGCTTCTACGCCCAGCCAGACTGCAGGCGGTAGCACTCCCCAAACTACAGGAAAACATGGGATGCTGCCAGCATTTTTGAGATCAGTCAGTCGGCTATCTCAAAAATACCATGAGTGCATGGCCTCGTTGGTGGAACTCCCTCCTTTATATCTCAATGCCAAGTCTGCTTAGCCAAGGAACTTGGATGGACTAGGTCTCCAAAAAATCAGTAGGCTCTGGTTCCTCACTGAAATTGCTTATCTAACATACCACAGCCACACCCCTTACACCAGGCCAGCAAAACTGCCCCTACTTTAGAATAAAAGACCTACTGGAATATTAAATGTGTGAGCAGTATGCTGATAAGTAAATCCCAGGTCTGGAGGCACAGCCCTAACAAAGGCCTATTTTACATTCCAGAGAAGGAAAACAAGGCAGAAGACCAGGGCCATGAAAATGATTACATTTTACCTAAACCCTGGCAAATGCGGTCTGCTTGTCTGGTTGTGCCATGATGAATCTGTATGGATAGGCAAAAATAATGTAGTTTAGGCTACCTTATTCAAAAGGGAAGGTTTGGGTTTGCCAGGGGCTAGTGAGTTGTGTGCAAAATGGTACTCCATGCACAAAAACGCCCAAACGTCTTGCTTTGTGATTTAAATGTTGCATTTCACTAACTTGTGAGTCTTGCAATTTGTAGCAGGCCACCAACACTGTGGAGGAGCCACTGGACCTGATCCGGCTGAGCTTAGATGAGCGTATATATGTCAAGATGAGAAATGACCGGGAACTACGAGGACGTTTACATGTGAGTTCTTTGCCCTCTTTCATAGACAGGGTATAGTAATAGGTAAGACCATGAGCTTCATTTTATCTGCTTTCTAAACAGGCTTACGATCAGCACTTAAATATGATCCTGGGGGATGTGGAGGAGACGGTGACCACAATTGAGATTGATGAGGAAACCTATGAGGAGATCTATAAGGTAGGTGGACTGTTAAGTGACCCCTAATTTAAAGTGGACCAAAACCCTGGGTTTTGGTCCTTGCCCCTGGGACACCCTGATCAGGGGTGCCCTGCTGTGTGAAACCCCCCAGATTGCTGCACGCAACTTGCCTCTTCCCGGCCCTACGGCACATGTGCGGTCACTCGTCCAATCGGCATGCTCAGAGCCGCTGATGTAACGCCGTCTAAGGCTAGCGGCCGCATCCTCACTTTCCTTTAACGGGCAGCATGCTAGAGGGATAGCGGGGATGCAGCTCGCGCATGCGCTGTTGGACTAGGAAGCAAGGTAAATGTACGGGGTGATCTGGGGGGGGTTTCACACAGCAGGGCATCCCGATTTTGGTGGCCCTGGGGGGGGGGAAGGAATTGAGTGGCCTGGGAATCTTATAGATTTTTTCGGGAATTTCTTCATTTTTGTGTTATAGTATCCCTGTTTCAAGGGATGCGTTTGCGACCAGGGCACAGCAGACATGATTATTTGTGTCCGTTTTTTTTCCCTCCCTCTCTACCATACCGGAAACGTATATGAAGGGCCATAGATGTGGCATTACTGGTTTTTAGTGTTACCGCTGTGTCCGCAAATGCATGTGGTATCGGACAGGTGTGAACGAGGGCAAAAGCTTTGGTGCCTTTGTTTCCTTTGGGCAGCTCGGCTCTGTCACTTTCAGCTGAATATGAGGTGTACACTCACACTCGCACTCTCTATTATTTCTTGCTCTATTTATAATCCATTTAGATTATATATTTTTTATTTAGCCAATCATATAATGGGTTTAAATGTATAAGTGTTTAAAGTACATTTTCTCACTCAAAACATCCATAAGGGTGGCATACTACTATATTAAGGCTCCCCCCCCCCCCCCCCCAACCTAGAAACACATGACCACCAGAATACACAAGTTTTAGCTCCTCCAGACACCAGTAGTTTGTGTCCTTGCCAGACCACCAGCTCCTAATCCACGGGTTTAGGTAAGTAGAATGGGTTTGATCCATTCCCTGGCTCCAGAGGCAGCCTGCCAGGGGATAGGCCAGATTCCCCTATCCCTGACACATAGCCAGCGGGTGGGGGGGAGCTTCAGCGCTAGCCTCAGACAAAGTATGCTGGGGGAGGTTCCCTTCCCACCACCTCCTCATATGGGGCTTGTGAGGCTCTGGTTGGATGTACTACTGCAGGCTGTCGGACTAATATATATATATATATATATATTTTTATTCCTTCTTCGCCGGCTGGGGCTGGTCTGTGGAGCTCGTCGGAAGCCAGGCTGTGGTGTGCGTGTGCTTTTTCGGCGTGACGAAAGGGGGGGGGGGGATCCGCTGCAGGGGGTGATTCCACCCAACGGCGCTCAATGGCGACAAATCGCTAGGTGCCGATGCTAAGCCATGTGCTCCCGGCTTAAAGTGGAAGCACTTTGTTAATCTTAAGTATCTTTTTCTGGCCTCCGTCTCATTTTTTTCCTTAGAGGGTTAAAAGACTCGGCAATTACAAACCTCCCTGCTTGCTTATTTGAGCTTGGGGAGGGGTGCCTCTACCCCACACCAGACTGGCGGGTCAGGCAAGGGAATCCTTGAAAGTCCCTGCATCATCCCTATCGCCTATTATGGGAGACTTTGCTGCAGAACATCCATCAAACCTGATTGAACCAATTTCATCTGACACTCTGTCGGCCACTCAGTCTGGGAAGAAGGGGTCCAGGTCTGCTACAGTATTTATGGGCACGCTTTTGCAGTTTATGGGGCTACTTTTAATTATGTGGCTGATAGATTATATAGGATCCTCGCAGCCTACTACTCCCTTCTTTTGTATTTTAGACCAAGCCCCATGAGGAAGTGTCCAAGACTAAAACTGGCTCCAATCTAAGGATAAAAGTAGGAGATGCCCTATATGTGAAAGCAAGCTACTAGATTTCTATAGGAAACATCTTTGCAAGCCCTGTACCGATAAGGTTGTGAGTAAGGAACGTCATCCCAGCGTGATAGATGAGTTCTGAAGGATCCTATTTTTTTGGGAATCTTAGGACTCTACAGGACTTTGCTGGATGTAAGGAGTTTGTTGGGCATCCCCCTAGACCCCCCTAAAGGACAGGAGTCAGGTTTCTGATATCCCCCGTTCTGAGGGGGGGGGGGTGGCTTGTTCTGATTCAGTTTCACCAGTGAATTTCTTTTTTTGCCTCCAGAGGATATCTCCTGCATATGGTTCATCTTTCTATGGGCATTGAGGATAGGAGTTGCATCCCTAAGTCAGTTCCCCGAGTGTTCACCAAGGTTCTGGCGGGCATCATGGCTATCCTGAGGAGTCAGGGTATTCCTATATTATCCTATTTAGACGACCTTCTGATCTCGGCCCAGTCCCATCAGGAGGCCGAGAGCGACACCCGGGCTGTACTGTCAACCCTCGAAGCCTTCGATTGGGTGATCAACTACCCCAAGTCGTATATCACGCCGTCAACAGTGAGATCCTTCCTGGGCATGACTCTAGACACCAGTCAAGGTCTTTCTGCCGCAGCAGAAAGTCTTAGGACTCCAGACGCAGGTACAGGCCTTACTGGCTTGTCAACAGCCATCGGTGAGTCTAGGGATAAGATTGATGGGCCTAATGGTGGCTTGCTTCGAGGCAGTGCCCTTCACCCAATTCCATGTGAGAGCTCTACAGCTGAACATGCTAACAAGCTGGGACCGGTCACCGTAATCCCTGGAACAAGGATTTTTGCTGTGCCCCCGGCCAGGCAATCCCTCTTGTGGTGGTTGGATTCTCAGAACCTGCTGGGAACCTTTCGGAACTTCCCAATGGGAGATAGTTACCACATATGCCAGTCTTACAGGCTGGGGAGACATTTGGCAGACCCAGAAGATCCAGGGTCAGTGGGGTCTGAAAAAGAACCGGTTACCTCTAAATCTCTTGGAACTGAGAGCAATTTGGTTGGTTCTACTACATCTGACCCCGTATTTAAGAGGCCATGCAGTTCAGGTCCGCTCGGACAATCGGACAGCTGTAGCCTACATCAACCACCAGGGCGGTACTCGGAGCAAGTGATCCCTCAAAAAGGTAAGCTGGATTCTGAACTGGGCGGAGGAGAATGTTCCCTGCATCTCGCCGGTTTACATCCCGGGGGTGGAGAATCGTGAGGCAGACTCCCTGAGCAGGAGCGCCTTGGGGAATTGTCCCTCAACAGGAAGGCCTTTCAAGCTCTGTGTCTACGCTGGGGGCAACCGGACGTGGATCTTTTTGCGTCCAGACACAATCACAAGCTTCCAAGGTTCGTGTCTCTCTCAAGATACCCTCTGGCCATGGCAACAGACACCCTGGCGATTCCTTGGACTGAGTTCAATGTTCTGTATGCATTCCCTCCGTTTCTGCTCCTGGACTGAGTGCTACGCAAGATGGTCCAGGAGGGGGTACCAACCATCCTGGTGGCTCCTCGTTTATCCAAGGAGGAGTTGGTTTGCGGACATAGTAAAGATGTCAATAGATCACTACATCATGTCCGACGATCCAGAGCTTCTCACACAGGGGTCGCTACGGCACCCGATTTTATGGTCGCTGGCTTTGACGGCCTGGCTACTGAAACCTCCATCCTGACGGAGAAGGGGTTATCGGCCACGGTTATTCACACAATGATTCAGGCACGGAAGAGGTCTTCTTCCATGATATACTACAGAGTTTGGTGGGCCTATATCGCTTGGTGCGAGGCCAGGAGCCTTCCTTGTCGGAAATATTCTGTTTCTAGAGTCCTTGAGTTTCTATCGAGCGGTCTAGACTTGGGCCTCCTATCGAGCGGTCTAGACTTGGGCCTCCAGCTGAGCACCCTCAAGGGTCAGGTCTCGGCTTTATCCATTTTTTTTTTTTTTAGGTCTATTGTCAATCATAGATTGATAAAGACTTTTTTTCCAGGGGTTCACCCATGTCTGTCCACCACGTAAATTAGTCTTACTGGTGTGGGACCTGAATCTAGTGTTATCTGCTCTCCAGGGTGCCCCCTTCGAGCCATTGAATTACGCTACTTTGGCACTCAAAGTGTTTTTTCGGGTGGCGAACGCCTCGTGCGTTGCGTATCAGAGCTGGCCGCACTATGTATGAAACCACCCTATTTTGAGATGCACAGAGATAAGGTGGTTTCTCATTTTAAGCTGGATTTTTTGCCTAAGGTCGTTTCTCCTTTTCATCTTAATGAGGAAGTTGTTACCTTCCCTGTGTCCAGCACCGGCTAATCCCAAAGAACGGACTCTCCATGCTTTGGATGTGGTCAGAGCCATAAGGTATTACCTGGCTGCGACTGCATCCTTCAGGAAATCTGATTTGCTTTTTGTCTTAACGGATGGTTCTAGGGATTGCCACCAGCCAAGTCCACACTCGGTAAGTGGATTAGACAGGCAGTGGTACAAGCCTATTCTGCCAGGGGGAAGGAACCCCCTTTCTGATCACAACTCATTCTACCAGAGCCATTGGTGTTTCTTGGACTTTTCAGCACCAGGCCTCGGTGGAACAAGTTTGCAAGGCTGCTACTTGGTCTTCAGTTCATACTTTCACAAAGTTTTACAAGGTGGATGTCAGGGCCTCAGCTGATGCTGTTTTGGGCCGAAAGGTGCTTCAGGCGGTAGTGAAATTAACTACCTGCTGTTCCGCACTAGGGATTCCGCCCATATGGACACTGCTTTTGGATGTCCCAACCGTGATGACTTCTGGACGGGTTGTAATGGATTGGAAAGAAAAAAGGCAATTCTGTGATACTCGCCTGTAGAATTGATTTTTTTTTTTTTCCAAGCCATTCCAGCCCTGTCCACCCTGCCCTTGAGGTTTATTATGTCCTGCATGTCTGTTTATGGTGATTGAACCATTATTGCTCATAGGACACTAGTTATACAAGTTTTAGCTTTTACGTTTTTTGGTTCGAGAGAGTACAAGCGGAGGCTATGTGAAGTAACATGGTCTATTTTTTTGGACCTTGGAATTGCCTTTTTTTACCAAAGTTCTGTTGAAACCTCTAGCTGCACAAAGGAGTAGGGATCATAGCATATCTAGACGGCCTCCTCCTTTGTCAGTTCCATATCCTGGAACAGCCTCTCCTAATCTGGAGCAAAAAGGATTTTTATGCTATGATTGGGTTGGATCCTGAATCACCAGAAGTCCGTTCTAGTTCCGTCACAGGTCATGACTTGGGTTTTGAGATCAATACAGTCCTTCAAAAAATCTTTCTGCCTCTGTTGAAGAGAATGATTGATTGATTTCGGTTTGTCAAGCTATGTGAGTTTTGGGGCTAATGACCTTGTCCTTCCCCACTGTAAGAAAGGTCCGCTACACTCAATGACTCTACAGATGCATATTCAAAACTCTTGGGATAGGTCTCGGGAGTCCATAGACTGGATAGTTGAAGTCCCAGATTTGGTGAAGGAATCTGAGTTGGTGGCAAGGCAAGCACAGGTTTATCAGTGGCCTTATCCTGGTCGGACCCCAAGGACATTGTGCGATTGTGGTGGAGGTGACTAGGAAGATTCATCATTAATCAAAGTGTTTTTTTTTTTTTTTTTTTTTTTTTTTTTTTTTTTTTTTTTTTTATAAAAGCCTTTCATCTTTTGCGTAGGTCAGACGTCTTTCACTAGCTGTCAGGCGGTTAGGGCTTTGACTGCACCACCCTTTTAAACCGGACCTTCACCATGATTTATTGAAAAGCCCAAACCCTTTTTAAAACTATTCCCCAGCATCTAAAATATATTTTAGGTTTTCAGTCACTTATTATTCTTTCCCCCACTGGGCTGCAACTCTGTTCAGGACTCTAGGGTACAGGTGCCGCCATCTTGACTCAGAAGCATCACACTTACTGAGAGGAGAGTGGGATAAAGTACAGGGGGCGGGTTATAGCTGTGCTTTGCTCAGACAGCGCAAAGCTGGGGTCAGGAAAAGGTCAGCAATCCCAGAATGCAGAGCAGCACAGTCAGAAGGCACTTCCTGCAGTCTGCCTGACGTTCCATGAGCCACTATCTTGGATGTTTAAAGGCTCATAACATGCAGTAGATGCAGGTAGGATGATTTTTAATGTGAGCAATCTGTATGTACAGGGTATGGGAAACATAAGACTTATTCAGATTGAAGGACTGCTTTAAATCTGTCAAGCTGTTTTACATTTTCTTAAATGGGAAGCTATCTTTGATGGCAATAACTTAAGCCAGCAGAGTTGGTGATATCCAGGCTCTGTCCTGGCCTCGCCCCTTCACGTTTTCCAGGAAAGTATATTATTACAGATGGATCCTTGCTACTTTCCTGAGATCTCTTCTGATTTTCATCGGACCCAGGAGATTATCCTTCCATTCGCTGGGGAGTGATACCTCCACGGGTTCTGTAGACAAGTCTTTGTATGTAAAGGCCTGTTTGCTGAAATACCTTCAACAAAGGATTGGATTGTAGAAAGGGCGATCGCTTATTCCTTCTCGAGTCACAGGAAGGGTCAGAGTGTTTCCAAGGCAACATTGCCCCGATGGCTGAAGAGCACTATCTGTTTTGCTTAGAACAGTTCTTTCTCCAGGGCAGATCACAGTTCCTTCAAGTTGAAGTATCTTGCTTTTCCTCTGTGGTATGCTGCCCTAAAGATGTTTTGAGAACTTTTAGTTACCTGGTAACTTTTCTAAGTGTCCAAAAGGGCAGGATACAGGCTTCCCTCCCTCGGGCTACACTTTTTTTTTATTTTTATTTTTTTTTTTTATCTTACTGAGTTAGCAGTTGGTGCTTTTTTGTCTTTATTTTTCAGATCTTTTAAACTATTGTCTGGAGGAGGAGCTAAAGCTTGTGTATTTTGTTGGTCATGTGTTCCTACCTTGGGGCAGAGCCTTAATACTGCAATGGTAAGCTGCCCTTTGGGATGTTTAGAAAAGATGTTACTAGGTAACTAAAGTTTTCAGGCAAATAAAATGTATGCCTTTTCTCCCCCGGACCATTGCTCCTAGTCTGGGGCAGCAGCACTCGCCTGAAAGGATACAGGTCCCTCGCTGCCTGGCACCTCCTGCAGGAATGCTCTCTCTCGTCTGCTTCTCTTCCTGTCTGCACGAAACCTGCATCCAGCCTTTCTGGTGAGCGATACTGCCCCCGACTAGGAATTATGGTCACCGTGGGAGAAAACCGGAGTGTAGCTTTTTTTTTTTTTTGTATTTTTAGTGATCTTGCCTAAGTGTGGCAAGATGATTAACACCAAGGTATTTACTTGGGTTTTGTTCCTTTATCCCGATTTGGGATGCCCTGATGTGTATACCTCAGAGTTGCCCATAAATTCTGCATTTCCTCACTCCCACAACACGTGTGGGTATTTTCACCCCATCTCTAGCTTTGTGCACTGGAAGCCGAGTGTGCTACACCCAACTTTAGATACCAGGGCTGCAGAAGAGCAATTATTGCTTGGGTATGGGTGAAGGTAAGCAGAGAAACCTCTGACAGCCCTGATCTGAGATGAGGTCTGTAGGATTAGTCCATGAAAATGAACTTTCACTTTACATTTCTGTTATCTCTGTAACAAAACTATGAATTTGTAAATAGTCCCTGGGATTTTAATCAATGAACGTGTTTTTTTTTCTCTCCATTTCTAGTCCACGAAGAGGAACATCCCCATGCTATTTGTTAGAGGTGATGGTGTTGTGCTTGTCGCTCCACCATTAAGGGTTGGATAACTTTTGAAGGAGTGGTCCTCAACATGCTGAAATCCCAAGAACTGTCCTTTGTTGCCACAGCAGGATTTCAGACTCCTGTTTAGATGAGGGCTTATCAGAAACTTCTACAAGTCACTTTTCTTAAGAATTCTGTTCTGCAGCTCAGGGGACAATTTACATTTAGCCTGTCTAACTGCGGTTAACTACGGCATATTGAGGCCTGTATAGCAACCCTGTGCCTGTTATTCCAGCGATTTGTGGTAGGTATACTCTTTATAAACTTCAAAGTACTGTTTTCATTTGCCTTTTTGGCAGAAGCCACATTTTTTTTTTTTTTATTTTTTTTAGTCTTTTCAGTTGTTAGCTCTTGTGAAAGAATGAATTTCTCATTTTAGGGAAAACCATGCAGGTTTTACTGTATGAAAGCAGTTTGGTTTATTTGGTACCATTATTAATGCTTGTTTTCACGGTGGGCATTTGATGTCATTTGTCCAATAAACTTTTTCTGGAGCTAAACTTGTGTGTGTTGTTGTTTGTTGTTGTGTTTTTTTTTTTTTTTTTTTTTTTTTTTTTTTTTTTGTGCACTTGATAGAGGCTGTTTTTTGTATGGGCTTTACTTTCAGCTTCATACTTGCTTTGAAGATCCTTGTGAAAAACTTTTTTTATGAAAGACAGGCTTGGGGACAGTAGCCCCACCCCTCCACTGTAAATAAATTAGAAGGAATTGTTCTCATAACATTATATTATATCATAATCGATATAATTTAGCGCTCATTATATATATATATATATATATATATATATTATAACTTCTGAGCACAGGATAATCCCTCATCTGTCTCTTTAGACATGTAGGTCTTTACCACTCCCTCAAAATGACATGTTTGT
Organism: Gastrophryne carolinensis; assembly: GCA_027917425.1. Taxonomy (NCBI): domain Eukaryota; kingdom Metazoa; phylum Chordata; class Amphibia; order Anura; family Microhylidae; genus Gastrophryne; species Gastrophryne carolinensis. The sequence continues at coordinate 225,131,397 of CM051235.1, forward strand.
TTATAGTGTATTTATGTGGTTCGTATAGCTCCATCAGAGTGCAGTATACACAGCCAGGGGAAACCTACACCCCCTGCCTTCCCAGGACTGCAGGATCCCCAGCAGCCTCTTGGCAAGTGGAAATAAAACCTTTGTACTTTATTCTCATGCACCCCTATTATGATGGTACCTTTTTAAATTAACAATACTACCCCTGTTTGGGAATGCCCATCTAGTGAAGACTCCCAGAGACCAAAATTGGGCTTCATTTGCTACCCTCTCCTGGGAGCTGCCAATAACCAACCAATGAGTTTTCTGGCCGAGTGTGCATACCACAATGCTCATCCGGCACCTCTTCCAGCTGCTGCAGGTCAGCTCAGTTGAAGGGGGGAAATTTGGAGCCTGAAATTCAGGATGCCTTGGTTCCTATGCAGTATGTCCATTTTAATGTCTGGCTAGGTAATACAGCAAATAAAACTGCTTTCTGTCATATTTGTCTTGTGCTCTTAAAGTGGATCAAACCCATTTTTTTTTTTTTCAGATCCGCTCCCTCTTCCTGTGTGAGCACCTCATGCGATGCAGCCAGCTCAGCGGTGGCTCGGTTTAAAAAAAAAAAAAAAAAAATTCCAAGTATGTCACACACCCCGCTTCCAAGATTGACATATGGTTAGGTCCAGTAGAGGGCAAACTTCTGCAGAGATGACTAGAAAGCCGGGTAGGTAAGCCGGGTTTGCACCTGGCCATTTTTATCCTATTTCTGCCCAGACCTAGTTAAACACCCCTATGCCTCCCAGCCTAGGCTGCAGGTCCGGGTGAGGGTAGGGTACACCTTAAACAGGTGTACTGATAGGAGCTACGCTCCTCCGTGAGACCCCATATTAGGGGGTAGGCGGCTACCAGGTCGGTGACCCTGGTTTGGGATGCCCTGTCCATTTTCCCCACCTTCTACTACTGTAGTTGGGGACCTTCCCCTTCCATTACTCGCTTCTCAGAATGGATTGGGGGGGGGGGGGGGGGCTTGTCCTTCACTTATGGTCCTTCCCTTTTTTTGTTTCATGTGAATGTGTGTTGGTGTGTGTGTTTTGTCACTGTATGCGCCATTTAGGAGCCGCAGCGTGCTGGGAGCCACGGGAGCCCCTCCTTGCTGTCTGGGGAGGGGGCGGAGCCGGGGGCTCGCACACTGGAGGCTTCCCAGTGGGTTGTGGGGTATCCCTTACGGGGAATAATGTACTGTTTTGCATACCATGTGCTCAGCAGGCCATAACGTGGCAGTCGGGGTCCCAGGCGACTTGATTTCTAGCTCTGCTGCCAGGAAGGCCCCGGCTAAGAGAAGGCATCTGTCACCGGCCGCGCCTGTTCTTGATTATGATTCCCTTGACTGTTCTGATTATTCCCCGCTTGAGGAAGGGGAACTGTTTACGGAATCTGATGGCTCTGAGGATCAGCAGTTTTTGGATGCTGGGCAGGGGCATGGGGATGCCGTGGATACCCCCAAGATCCTGGCCCATTTATTTGAGGTGCTGGCTATTTCTCCTCTGGCGGAGTCTCCTCTGCAGAAGGGGGAATTTTTTGGGCCCTCTAAGCCTCGTTTGGAGTTCCCAAATCAGAAGCATTTCGAAAATTTGATTCTTAAACCGGACCTTCAGCGTGATTTAATGAAAAGCCCAAACTCTTAAACTGTTCCCCAGCATCTAAAATTAATATATTTTAAGTTTTTAGTCACTAACTTATTATACTTTCCCCCACTGGGCTGCAAACCTCTTCAGGAATTTAGGATACGGGAGCCGCCATCTTGACTCAGAAGCATCACACTTACTGAGGAGAGGAGAGTGGGATAAGGTACAGGGGGGCGGGTTATAGCTGTGCTTTGCTCAGACAGAGCAGAGCTGGGGTCAGGTAATGGTCAGCAGTCCCAGAATGCAGAGCAGCACAGTCAGGAGGCACTTCCTGTTTGCAGGCTGCCTGATAAGATGGTGGCTTCCATAAGCCGCCATCTTGGATGTTTTAAAGGCTCATAACATGCAGTAGATGCAGGTAGGAGGATTTTTAATGTGGACAATCTGTATGTACAGGGTGTGGGAACATATAAGATAGACTCTTATTCAGAGTGAAGGACCGCTTTAAGGAATGGGTAAGACCTGCCGGCTTCCCGGTGTTCCTCAGGGATGGGATGGGAAGTATCCCTTTCCGGTGGACGCGGTGAAGCGCTGGTCGTCCCTTTCCGAGGTCGATGTGCCCGTTCTGGGATTGTCCAATACGTCGGTCTTCACCATCCTTAATCGTGGTGGCGTCTGGAGAGTGCACCACAGATGTGTTGATCAGATGGCTTGCCATGCCTTTGCTAGCGTGGGTTCAGCCTTGCAGCCTGTTTGTGCTTCTGCACTCACGGTTGTGGCTACCAGGTCTGTGGTTAGGGGCCTGTTGAGTGGTTCCCAGCTGGACCCAGCCAGAGATGAATTTGCATCGCTTATGCGGTGTGAATTGTTCATGACCTTTGTCTTGTCTGCCTTGGATGACACAATATGTATGTGTAGCAGAACCTCTGCGTTTCTTGTGGCTATACGACGCTCTGTCTGGTTGCGCCAGTGGGCGGCTGACATTGCGGCTAAGAAGTCACTTACAGGGCTACCCTTTCTGGGTATGCGGCTGTTTGGAGATAAATTGGATTCAGTAGCGAAAGGAGGAAAGCTGCCGCAATGCAAGAGGCATCGTCGCTTCTTTCGGGGGGGCAGGCTCCTTTTAATCCTTCCTTTCGTGGTGCCAGAGCGGGCAGAGGAGCTGCCTTCTCTACCTTCAGCGGTGATTCCTGGAGCAGAGGACGGGCCCCTCCAGGACCTGTCTGGGGTTCCACGCCTGCTGCCAAGCCAGCTCAGCAATGAGGGGGTGCCCTCACCCTTGCAGGTGGGGGGACGGCTGCGGCACTTCTTCCAGGTCTGGGCCCGGAAGGTCACAGACAAGTGGATCTTGGAAGTGGTCTCTTCCGGGTACAAGCTGGAGTTCGAGTACCGGCCTCCTCCCCAGATTCCTCAGATCTCGGGTGCCCTCGGACCCCCGGGCTGCGCAGGGGCTTTTGTTGGCAGTACAAAATCTGGACATGGAAGTCATATGCCCAGTGCCTTTATCGGAGAGAGGCCGGGGCTATTATTCCAACCTCTTCACGGTGCCCAAAAAGGATGGATCCATAAGACCCATTCTGGATTTGAAGCTTCTCAACAGGTTCATCAGAGCCAAGAAGTTCCGCATGGAGACTTCGCGCTCAGCCATCCTTTCTCTTCGTCAGGGGGCCTTCATGACGTCCATAGACATCAAGGATGCTTACTTTCATGTGCCGATCTTCCCAGCACACCAGAGATTTCACAGGTTTGTGGTGGGAGGTCAGCATTTTCAGTTTGTGGCCCTCCCGTTCGGGCTGACCTCGGCACCAAGAGTGTTCACCAAGGTGCTGGCAGGTATAATGGCCCTTCTCAGAGCCCAGGGCATTCGCATTGTGCCGTATCTGGACGCCCTTCTCATTACGGCATCCTCTCTGACAGGCGGAGCTAGACACCAGGATGGTGGTGACGACGCTGGAGAGGTTCGGCTGGGTGATCAACCATCCCAAGTCTTCTCTCTCCCCGTCAATGGAGATTGCATTTCTAGGCATGAATCTGGATACCATTCAGACCAGGGTGTTCCTACCTCAGTCGAAGGTGCAGATGGTTCAAGATCTGATACGTCTTCTTCTGTCCGACCCTCGCCCGTCTATCCAGCTAGGGATGAGACTGGTGGGGTTGATGGTGGTTTCCTTCGAGGCAGTCCCTCTTGCTCAGTTCCACATGAGGTCGCTCCAGCTCCATCTACTGTTGGCCTGGGACAGATGTCCGCTGTCATTGGATCAGTCATTTCTGATGTCTCCCCGGGTTCGGCAGTCTCTTCAGTGGTGGCTGGAACTAAGGAATCTTCTGAGGGGCAGGTCTTTTCTGACCCCTTGTTGGGAGACGGTCACCACGGATGCCAGCCTGTTGGGCTGGGGGGGGTTCTGGAAGGAGCATCAGTTCCAGGGGTTGTGGGGTCCTCAGGAGGCCCACACCCCCATCAATGTTTTGGAGCTGAGAGCTATTTGGTTGGTACTGTCACGCTTGACGCATCACCTCCCAGGGTCTACCGGTTCAGGTTCGATCAGACAATCGAACTGCGGTCGCTTACATCAATCACCTAGGAGGGACTCGCAGCAGGTGTGCCCTCAGGGAAGTTTCTCTAATTCTTGCACGGGCGGAGAGCAATGTCCCATGCATCTCAGCAGTGTACATTCTGGGAGTGGAAAACGTGGAGGCGGACTCCCTGAGCAGGGGATCCTCTCGCCGAGGGGAATGGTCGCTCAACCACAACGTGTTCCGGTCCCTTTGTCACAAGTGGGGGATTCCGGAGGTGGATCTCTTTGCCTCACGTCACAATCGGAAGCTGAACAGAGTTGATGCCCGGTGGGGGAAAGAAGTGACTAAAAACTTAAAATATATGAACTTTGGATGCTGGGGAATCATTTTTAAGAGTTTGGGCTTTTCAATCATGGTGAAGGTCCGGTTTAAGCTTTCACAAATCGTGCCTTTTCCCATATATCCTAAAAAGACTGGTCTACTTATGCAGATGATTTAGAGATCCAGGCAAGGTAAAGCTTCTGGGATACCTCCTGCAGTACTGATCCATCATGGAGTCTTCGCCTGTCTCACTTGGACTATCTACATGTACCCTACCGTCTGCATAGGATGTCTTAGATTTAAGCATGGGGAGCCCGCTGTGAATGATCCTTTGCCCGGCTTGTGTCTGCCGAATTGTCATGTTGCTTCAGTGTTTGTAGTTCTTTGACGGGTAAATCTGACCCTTTTAAATCAAACCCTTTAAAATATAAAAAACCTCCTAATGCACAATATTTCTGTCTTTATTCCAAGTATGTCACACACCCCGCTTCCAATATTCATGACATATGGGTTATGTCCAGTAGAGGGCGAACTTATGCAGAGATGACAGGAAAAAAAAAACCCTCCCGGTCCATAAATACCTGGGACCTCCCACACATTCCCCAGTTGTCTCTGCAGATGGCAAGCAAGGCTGTGTTCATTGCAGTTAAGCTGGGTTTACACCCTGCCAATTTGTCCCTATTTCTGCCCGGTCCTTGTTTTTGTTTCAATCCATATGCCTCCCAGCCTTGGCTGGTGGTCCGGGCGAGGGTAGGCTGCACCTCCGCTGGTGTACTTATAGGGAGCCATGCTCCCCCGTGAGACCCCATATTAAAGGGTAGGCGGTTTCCAGGTTGGTGATCCTGGTTCGGGATGCCCCGTCCCTGTTATCCCTTTACTACCCTGTAGCATGGGATTCCCCCCCCCCCTTCCGTGTCTCCCTGTTCCCCCTCCAGTGGGGGGGCGGCCACTTTCACCTTATTTTGCTGATTTTTTTCTTTATGTGAGTGTGTGTGTTTGGTGCATCTTGTACACTGTGTGCGTGACTTGTTCTCTGGCCGCATGTTGGATTGCGTTGAGAGAGAGCTTCTCCCCCCTCAGATCGCTAGGGCAGGGGGAGGGGGCGGACCGCCGCGAGTGCCCGGCGCATCGCGGAACCCAGCCATTTGCTGGGATGCGTGCCCTTCTCTGCTTGGGGGCGGGGCCAGGCGCATGTTCCGCACTGGCCCGCCCTTCTCTCTCCTGTCTCAGCTGCTGCCTGGCCGGACGCCATTACAGAAGCTGTGAGTGCCCTGCGGGGCCCCCCTTTCTTTATATTATGCTGCCGTGTGCCCCCTTTTCTTGTGCGGCAGCTATGGCCCACAGTTATATATTCATTTATATATTACATGTTTGCTATTATTATTGTACTTGGTTGTATGGCCTTGCTGATGTGTGCATTTTCTTATCTTCACATTGTGTCTTTCAGGAGGACTCCCTATCAATACAAAAAAAGGGGGTTCTCCCGGTCCTAGGGTCCCTTGGTTATTAAATTGGGGTCTTAAAAATCCTCCCACTAGGGACTTAAAGGGGCATCCCGGGTAGCTTAATCAGCGTAATTCCCTCTGGTCATTGCGGCTACCTTAAAATCACCATATGGAGGCTCCCCAGGATACCGGCTCGGGCTCCCTTTGGGACAATCCCGGCAGTGCGTGGGTTGTGGGGTACCCCTTAACGGGGGAGAATGTACTGATTTGCATACCATGTACTCAACAGGCCATAACGCGGCAGTCGGGGTCCCAGGCGTCTGGGTCTGTGCCGCCCGTCTCATCTACTACTCCACCCTGCTTTATTCGTACCCCAAATGACACGGTCATTAGTGGGGAGTCGCATTCTGATGTTTGTGCTAGGCTGGCCAACATCGAAAAATTGATTTCTAGCTCTGCGGCCAGAAAGGCCCCAGCTAAGAGAAGGCATCTGTCTGATTCCCTTGATTGGTCTGATTATTCCCCACTTGAGGAGGGGGAATTGTTTGAGGAATCTGATGCTGAGGATCAGCAGTTTTTTGATGCGGATACTGGGAAGGTGCAGGGGGATGCTGTGGATACCCCCAAAGTCCTGGCCCATTTATTTGAGGTGCTGGCTATCCCCTCCGCAGAAAGGGGAATTCTTTGGGAATTCTAAGCCTTGCTTGGAGTTCCCAAATCAGAATAATTTTGAAAGCATGATCCTTTAGGAATGGGAGACCTAGCCGGCTCCCCGGTGTTCCTCAGGGATGGGATAGGAAGTATCCCTTTCCGGTGGAGGCGGTGAAGCGCTGGTCGTCCCCTCCCGAGGTCGATGCGCCCGTTCTGGGATTGTCAAACACCTCTGTTGTACATTCTCCAGATGCTGCCACTCTTAAAGATGGTGAGGACAAGCGCATTGACCAAATGGCCTGCCATGCCTTCGCTAGTGCGGGTTCAGCCTTGCGGCCTGTTTGTGCGTCTGCGCTCACGGCTGTGGCTACCAGGTCTGTGGTTAGGGACCTGTTTAGTGGTTCCCAGCTTAATCCGGCCAGTTAGGAATTCACAGCCCTTAAGCGGTATGAATTGTTCATGTCTTTTGTTTTATCGGCCTTGGATGACACAATATGCATGTTTAGTAGAACCTCGGCGTTGCTAGTGGCTATTTGCCGATCGGTCTGGTTGCGCCAATGAGCGGCTGACATTACGGCTAAGAAATCACTTAACCCTTCCCGGGTATGCGGCTGTTTGGAGATAAGTTGGATTCGGTGGCAAAAGGGGGAAAGTTACCACAACGCAAGAAGCAGCGTCGCTCCTTTCCGGGGCCAGGCTCCTTTAATCCTTCCTTTCGCGGTGCCAGAGCAGGCAGAGGTTTTGCCTACTGTACCTTCAGAGGTGATTCCTGGAACAGAGGCAGAGGATTTGCTTGTCCTGGACCTGCCTGGGGTTCTAAGCCCAAGCCCGCTGCCAAGCCAGCTCAGCGATGAGGGGGCGCCCTCACCCTTGCGGGTGGGGGGGCGGCTGCGACACTTTTTCCAGGTTTGGGCCGGGAGGTCACAGACAAATGGATCTTGGAAGTGGTCTCTTCTGGGTACAAACTGGAGTTCGAGTACCGGCCTCCTCAGATTCCTCAGATCTCGGGTGCCCTCGGATCCCGGGGCTGCGCAGGGGCTCCTGTGGGCAGTAAAAAACCTTCTGGACATGAAGGTCATATGCCCGGTGCCTTTCTCGGAGAGAGGCCGGGGCTATTATTCCAACCTCTTCAAAAAGGATGGATCCATAAGACCCATTCTGGATCAGAAGCTTCTCAACAGCTTCATTCGAACCAAGAAGTTCCGCATGGAGACGTTGCGTTCAGCCATCCTTTTCTCTTCGTCAGGGGGACTTCATGACGTCCATAGACATCGGACTTCATGACGTCCATAGACATCAAGGATGCTTACCTTCATGTACCAATCTTCCCAGCACACCAGAGATTTCTCAGGTTTGTGGTGGGAGATCAGCATTTTCAGTTTGTTGCCCTCCCTTTCGGGCTGAGCTCAGCACCAAGGGTGTTCACCAAGGTGCTGGCGGGCATAATAGCCCTCCTCAGGGCATTCACATTGTGCCGTATCTGGACGACCTTCTTATTACGGCATCCTCTCTGACAGGCGGAGCTAGACACCAGGGCGGTGGTGACGCTGGAGAGGTTCGGCTGGGTGATCAACCATCCCAAGTCGTCTTTATCCCCGTCAAGGGGGATTTCGTTTCTGGGCATGAATCTGGATACCGTTCAGTCCAGGGTGTTCCTACCTCAGTCGAAGGTGCAGATGGTTCAAGATCTGATACGTCTTCTCCTGTCCAACCCTCGTCCGTCTATGGGTGGAGAGCAATGTCCTATGCATCTCAGCAGTGTACATTCCGGGTGTGGAGAACACGGAGGCGGACTCCCTGAGCAGGTGATTCTCTCGCCGAGGGGAATGGTCGCTCAACCACCATGTGTTCCGGTCCCTCTGTCACAAGTGGGGGATTCCGGAGGTGGATCTTTTTGCCTCGCGTCACAAGCTTCCGGCATTTGTCTCTGTCTCAGGATCCTCTGGCCCTGGCAGTGGACGCCTTGTCTCTTGCCTGGAGGGATCTGGGGTTTCTTTACCTGTTTCCCCCCTTCTCCATGGTGGGCAAAGTGGTGCGCAAGCTGGCTCTAGAGGGTGCGCCAGCAATTCTGGCGGCCTCAAGGTGGCGGTAGATCAGTACAGGTTGCCCCTGTTTCCGGATCTGATCACTCAAGGTCAACTTCGTTACCCCAATTTACAAATGCTGGCTTTGACGGCGTTGCTGCTGAAACCTCCATCTTAAAGGAGGAAGGTTTGTCTGATGCTGTGATTCAGACACTTGTTAGAGCTAGGAAGAGATCTTCCTCTAACATCTACTACAGGACTTGGAGGTCCTATATTGACTGGCGTGAGGCTAGGACATTGCCTTGCAGGGTGTTTTTGATTCCTAGGATTTTGGATTTTCTTCAACACGGTCTGGGGCTCCAGCTTAGTACCTTTTTGAAAGGGCTTCTGCCCTGGCGGTCTTCTTTCAAAGGTCCTTTGCTCTGCATCCCTTGGTTAGGACTTTTTCCAGGGGGCACTCATGTGCGGCCCCCCAGAAAGCCCTTGTTGCCCGTTTTGGGATTTGAATTTGGTTCTGTCGGCCCTCCAGGGGCCTCCCTTTTAGCCGATGCAGGATGTTGCACTTTCTATGCTTACACAAAAGATTGCCTTTTTGGTGGCTATTACCTCTGTTCGACGTGTCTCTGAGTTGGCGGCTATTTCCATTCAAGCCCCTTACTTTGAGAGACAGCAGGGCAAGGTGATTTTTCATTTTAAGCCAGATTTCCTTCCTAAGGTGGTTTCTGCCTTCCATCTCAATCGGGATGTGGTTCTCCCTTCCTTGTGTCCTAAGCATAGCAATGACAAGGAGAGGGTCCTGCATTCTTTGGATGTGGTTCGTTGTGTGAAGTACTATTTGGTGGCTACTTCTTCCTTTCGTAAGACGGACGCCTTGTTCGTGGTGGCCCCGGAAAGGTTTGGCGCCTGCCAAGTCTACCATTAGTAAATGGATATGTCGGGCTATTGTTGGGGCCTATGCTGCCAAGGGGAGGGTTCCGTCCCCCCCCCCCCCCCCCCCCCCTCCTTTCAGATCACTGCTCACTCTACTCGTGCTGTTGTGGCTTCCTGGGCTTTTCAGCATCAGGCCTCTGTTGAACAAGTTTGTAAGGCTGCTACTTGGTCTTCTGTTCATACTTTTTCCAAGTTTTATAAGGTTGATGTGCGGGCCTCAGCGGATGCTGTTTTTGGCCGCAAGGTTCTGCAAGCTGCAGTGGTTTAAATTGGTGCATTATTGCCTTTTTTGGGATCTCCACCCATGTTGGACACTGCTATTGTCCCATATGTAGTGAATATTGGAAGCGGGGTGTGTGACATACTTGGAATAATACCATTTTGTGATTACTCACCTGTAAAATGGGTATTATAAGTATGTCACACACCCCGCTTCATCCCGCCCTTATTATTTTCTGGATCCTTTATATGGACCTTTTTTATTGTTACATTTTTTTGTATTTATGGACCGGGAGGGGGCTTCTTTTTTTCCTGTCATCTCTGCAGTAGTTCGCCCTCTACTGGACATAACCCATATGTCATGAATATTGGAAGCGGGGTGTGTGACATACTTATAATACCCATTTTACATGTGAGTAATCACAAAATGGTATTTTTGCTGGCTTCAATCTGTTTTTTTACTATGTGTTTTAACTGTTTTTCGCCGCTTTGTACTACGCTCCGCAGCGGTCCGTGAGTCCCCTTCGGGGGTTTTGGTTTCCTTGGGGCATGTGCTGCGGTATACATGTGTCTTATGTCTTTCAGGCGGGACAACTGTGGGTTGCGGTTTCGTCCGGTACTACCCCTTACCATCCCTCATCTTCCCTTACTGGCTTCTGGGGGCATACCACGTGGCTCTTGTTAGCCTTTACCCTGTGCTGGCCTATTGCGCCTTTCTAAATCGCCATATGGAGGCTTCTGAGGATAGCGTGCTTGGGGGTCCTTCGGGGAAACCCTGGCTGTGTTCCATGTGTGGGGTAGCCCCTGTGAGTAACAGTGTCACGGTGTGCTTGCCGTGTGCCCAAGGTATCCTTGCGCTCCAGGCTGGGCTGCCTGCTTCGCTCCCCAGCTCTGCACCCCCTTCAGCATCGCCTACCCCCCCCCCCCGTGCCTGCATTTATCCCCCAGGGAGGGGGATACTAGCGGGCGGTCCCAGTCTGATCTGGCACTGCATATGGCCAGTATTGAAAGGCAGCTTGCCAGGCCTGTTCCACGTAAAGGCCTCTGCTCCCATGACAGCCCTCTTTCCTGAGGAGGATGAGGGACCTGATACTTTTGTTGGTCTTTACCCCCTAGAGGAGGGGGAACTTTCAGGACTCCTCTGGGGACCAGCAGGAGGGTTATGGCAGTGACCCTGGGTCTGCGTCTGGGGGAGGACTTATGGTTCCCTGAGGACACTGATGGCTAGTTAGCTCACATTTTTGAAATCTTGCACATTGTCCCCCCTGAGGTGGCTAAGAGGAAGCAGGGTGAGCTCTTTCATCCTGATAAACAGCGCCTGGAGATTCCTGAGCAGAGCCATTTCACTAATATAAGGTGCTCAATGAGTGGGAACGTCCTAGTAGATTGCCCGTGGTGCCCAAAGGGTTGGATAGGAGGTATCCCTTTCCTGCCGACCTGGTCAAGCGATTGTCGTGTCACCCTGAGGTGGACGCTCCCGTGCTAGGGCTGTCCAACACCTCGGTCATGCCTTCCCCTGACACTGCGGCACAGCGAGGACCGGCGCATGGATCAGCTGGCCTGCCATACCTTTACGTGTGTGAGGGCTGGGCTGCGCCCGGTCTGTGCTGCTGCCATTACAGCTATTGCCTTTAAGAAACGGCTCAAGCGTCTCCTGGAGGGTGCTACGGCTGGTAACAGGGGGGAGTATTATAGGCCCCTTTTGCTTTGCCCTGATTTTGTTGCCTTTGTCCTTACTGCCATGGATGATGTGGTACGGATGTGTGGTAGGACCTCTGCCCTTTTGGTGGCTATGCGCCGCTCTGTTTGGCTGCGTCAGTGGGCGGCTGATGCTGCCGCTAAGAAGGCTCTCACTGGGCTCCCCTTTATGGGGCTGCAGCTCTTTGGTGAGCGTCTGGATGTTTTAGCCAAGGATGGTAGGCTGCCTCAACGTAGGAGGCAGTCTCAGCCTTTTTGGGGGCCCTCTTCTTCCCTCCTTTCGTGCTCCCAGAGGAGGTCGTGGCTCCCTATTCTTGGGGCTGTGGCAGAGCCCGTGGTCGTCCCGGTCTCATGGGGCCCCAAGTCCGCCCCCAAGGCGCCCTCACCCATCCGGGTGGGTGGGGGGGGGGAGGTTTCGGCTCTTTGCTCATGTCTGGAGGCTCCGCGTCTCAGACCGGTGGATTCAGGAGGTGGTGGTTACAAGATAGTTTGCAGCCTGCCCACCCCCTGTCAGCTCAGGGTTTGCGCCTTGCGGTTTAACGTCTGTTGGAGTCAGGAGTCATTTTCCCGGTGCCTTCCTAGGAACGGGGTCGAGGGTTCTACTCCAATCTGTTCACGGCCCCCAAAAAGGACGGGTCCCTGAAGCCCATCCTGGACTTGAAGGGCCTCAACAAGTTTGTCAGGTTCAAGCATTTTCGCATGGAGACTCTACGCTCGGGGGTCAGTACCCTGCGCCTCGGCGACTTCATGACCTCAGTGGACATCAAGGATGCCTACATTCACGTGCCAATCTTTCCAGGTCATCAGAGATTTCTCAGGTTCGCTCTAGAGGATCAGCATTACCAGTTTGTGGCCTTACCGTTCTGTATCACCTCGGCCCCTCGGGTGTTCAGCAAGGTGCTGGCGGGCATAATGGCCCTTCTGAGGAATCGGGGCATTCGCATCCTCCCTTACCTGGACGACATTCTGATTGCGGCTCAGTCTCTTCATCAGGCCGAGAAGGATACTCAGGTGGTGACCTCCACTCTCTATTCCTTCGGCTGGGTGATCAACTATCCCAAGTCTTCACTGTCTCCGTCTTGAGGTCCTTTCTGGGCATGACTCTGGATACCTCTCAGGTCAAGGTATTCCTGCCTCAGCAGAAAGTGGAGCGCCTTCAGAAGCAGGCACGGACTTTGCTCTTGTGTCTTCATCCTTCCATCTGGCAAGGGATGCAGTTAGTGGGTTTCATGGTGTCCTGCTTCGAGGCGGTCCCCTTTGCTCAGTTTCACATGAGACCTCTTCAGTTGCACCTCTTGTCAGTTTGGGATCGGGACCCTGTGTCCCTGGATCAGGAGTTTGCTCTGTCCCCCCTGGCCAGACAGTCCCTTTCGTGGTGGCTGGACTCGGGGAACCTTCTAGTGGGCAGGACATTTCTGCCCACGTGCTGGGAGACTGTCACCACAGATGCCAGTCTGACCAGTTGGGGGGGCTTTTGGAAGTCTCTGATGATCCAGGGTCGGTGAGGCCCATGCTCCTATCAATGTCCTGGAACTGAGGGCGATCAGGTTGGTTCTGTCTCAGCTGACCACACACCTTCGGGGTTGGGCTGTTAAGATCCGCTCGGACAACCAGATGGCGGTTGCCTACATAAATCATCAGGGAGGGACTCTGAGCAAGCGAGCCCTCAAGGAAGTGTCTCTGATACTGTCTCGGGCGGAAGAGAATGTCGCCTGCATCTCGGCGGTGGAGAACCAGGATGCAGACTTCCTGAGCAGGGGGACGTCTTGGCTAGGGGAATGGTCCCTCAGCAACAAGATTTTTCACTCCTTGTGTCGCCGCTGGGGTCAGCCGGATGTGGACCTGTTTGCGTCCCGCCACAATCACAAGCTTCCCAGGTTTGTCTCCCTGTCGCAGGACCCTCTGACCTTTGCCATGGATGCACTAGCAATACCTTGGACAGAGTTTCGGCTCCTCTGTTTCCTCCATTCCCTTTGCTGGGCAGGGTGCTGTGCAAGATAGCCCATGAAGAGGTACCAGCCATTTTGGTGGCCCCCTGTTGGCCAAGGGGAGAGTGGTTCGCAGACGTTGTGCAGTTGGCAGTAGATCAGTATGCCCTGCCCAAGGATCCAGTTCTGCTCACTCAGGGACAACTGTGCCATCCCAATTTACAAACGCTGGCTTTAACGGCTTGGCTGCTGAAACCTCCATCCTGATGGATAAGGGTTTGCCGGCTTCTTTTGTTACCGTGATTAGGGCTAGGAAGAATTCCTCATCCTTTATCTACTACAGGATCTGGCATGCTTACATTGCCTGGTGTGAGTCCAAGTCTCTTGTTAGGTGTTTTCTATCCCCAGGATTCTGGAATTTTTGCAACATGGTTTGGATTTGGGCCTGCAACTTAGTACCCTCAAGGGACAGGTGTCGGCTCTGGCAATTTTTTTCTAAAGATCCTTTGCCAATCACTGGTTGGTTAAGACTTTTTTTCCAGGGAGTTACTCATGTGCGTCTGCCACGTAAGCCTATGCTACCAGTTTGGGACCTGAATCTGGTGTTGTCTGCTCTGCAGGGTCCTCCCTTTGAGCCTATACGTGGGGCTGCTTTGCCCATTCTGACTCTTAAGGTGACCTTTTTGGTGGCCATTACTTCGGTCAGGCGAGTTTCTGAGCTGGCTGCGCTTTCCATCAAACCTCCTTATTTTGAGCGGCATCAGGATAAGGTGGTGTTTCGGCTTAAGCCGGATTTCTTGCCTAAGGTTGTGTCTGCTTTTCATCTCAATCAGGACATTGTTTTGCCTTCTTTGTGTCCTAACCCTGCTGATTCCATGGAGCGGACCCTTCACTCTTTGGATGTTAGGGCTCTGAAATTTTATTTGGTTGCTACTGAGTCTTTCAGGAAGTCTGACACTCTTTGTTCTTCCTACTCGTCCTATGAAGGGTACAAGCCTATTCTGCTAAAGGGAAGGTTCCTCCTTTCTGGATTACTGCTCATTCCACTCGTGCTATTGGTGCTTCTTGGGCTTTTCAACACCAAGCTTCTGTTGAACAAGTTTGTAAGGCCGCAACTTGGTCTTCTGTTCATTCTTTTTCCAAGTTTTACAAGGTTGATGTTAAGGCCTCAGCTGATGCTGCTTTTGGCCGCAAGGTACTTCAGGCGGTAGTGGTTTAAACTGCCTGTTGTTACTCTTTGGGGATCCCACCCTCTTTATGGACACTGCTTTTGGATGTCCCAGATGTAATGACTTCATGAAGCAGGCCGTGCCATGCAATAGGAAAAAGACAATTCTGTGAGTACTCGCCTGTAGAATTGCTTTTACCATGCATGGCACGGCCTGCTTCACCCCACCCTTGTTGTTGTTGTTGTTCTTCTTGGTTGCCTCTTTATGGTGATTGTTCCAAGTTAGTTGGGGTTTTTGTTACCTGTTTTACCTTTTATTATCTCCCGGTTTCTTGAAATAACTGCTTGTCAACACTGGATAAGTCTATGGTAATTCTGTTTTTATATGATACTGGGAGGAGCCGTAACTCTTCTGCAGTGCACTGCGCCACCTTGTGGCGGAATAACTCAGATGTAATGACTTAATGAAGCAGGCCGTGCCATTCATGGTAAAAGCAATTCTACAGGTGAGTACTCAGTTGTCTTTTTTTGTAAGCAGGTGAGCTTATTGATTCAAAAAAGACTGGCAACCTGGCCCTCCCAGCCTGCATACTAATTTCAGATAAATTCTTACATGATAGTCTTGTTTTTCTTCTAGTGAGGGTTTATTGGCAAATCCCCTTTGGCTGCCCCTTAACCCTGCAATCCGCTTTACTCGCCTTGTCTGGGTTAGGTCTCTGTAATACAATAGGAGGCAGCTGCTTCCTGTCCCTCATTTCACAGGGAGCTGGTCAAAGTGAGTATAGATAACTACCATGGTCTTAGGCCTAAACCCCTCACCTTGTTGCCTAAGGGGTGGCTTGCCCCTGCTGAACAGCCTTACCCTCAGCACCACACAGGTTGTAGGTAGCTTGTATTTCAGAGGTAAGATGGGCGGAGAAACGGATCCATCCTCAGGAAAAAGTTGAGGCTGAACCTGGTCACAG
Organism: Gastrophryne carolinensis; assembly: GCA_027917425.1. Taxonomy (NCBI): domain Eukaryota; kingdom Metazoa; phylum Chordata; class Amphibia; order Anura; family Microhylidae; genus Gastrophryne; species Gastrophryne carolinensis. The sequence continues at coordinate 225,146,858 of CM051235.1, forward strand.
GTTTCATTTTAGTATAGGTTCTTCTGAAAAACCATGGGTGTCGCTGCTACAGCATAGTTTAAAAAAAAAAAAAATCACCTTGCTGTCTGCAAACTTGATCCTATAGGCAGCAGGAGTTTAATTTCTAAGCATTCGCTCCAGTTTACATCCCTGCTGCCAGTCACATGTCAGACTCCTTCGATGGTTGGCCACATGGAGAGCATATCGTTTGTGTCCACCACTGATGGCTATCAGCCATGGACATGAATATGTTTTGTCTAGCTTTTTAGTGAAACGGGTAGCAAAAATAAAACTGAAGCCATTGTAACCTCTGTATGTAAATTAAAAATCTCTGAACTTTGTATCTAAAGACAAATCCTATGCAGGATAATCTCCACAATCTATTTTATATAATCTCTGGCTCGGTTACTGAATGTCTTAAATCCACGCCATCATGCGAAGCTTCCCACTCCTGCCTGGTTATTCATCGCTAGATTTTAGTAATCTGGTAGCCTGTGAAAAAACCTGTAAAAGTTTTATTGTGGCAAAGGCTGATAACGGTGGTAAATAATTAATAGAGAAAATGCCATCCAGGAGAGAGGTTTGACCATGCTGGGATGATATGAGGAGACGGGCTCCAGCTCACCAGCGCTTCCTCACTTGGCAGTGTTTAAAAGTTAAAAAAAATAAATAAAAAAAGCTCAGCTTCACACCATATCTCCAGTATGGGGCCTAAGCAACCTCCTGTTATAAATGCTGCCTTGTGAGCTTCATTCCCATCGCTATTCTATATGTGGCAACATCCACTATTTTTATTTTTTTATTTTACTGATGATTTAAGCTATTGGCTTCCGAGCTTCCTTTCTTGCCATGGTACATAAGTGCTCCAAGTATTAAAGTGGTCCTAAAGTACCTAATCCTGTTGTCCCCCTCCCATACCACCACCTCAGCCCAACATTAAAGCAAACTATGACTAAACCCAGTCCTGTTTGTGAGCCCCCTTCCACATTGAAAGTGAAGCGGTCATGAGCGGGTGCTTGTCATCAATTCAAAGCAACAGCCACCAGCGAGACTGACTGAAGCAGCTTGGCAGACCAAAATTAGAGACTGTACTGGAGCTTCAGGTATGGAAGCGGGCAAAAGGTGGGGCCAGGTACGTTGTTTTTTTTTTTTTTCATTTTAGTAGCCTAATCTGGCCAAAGAAGGAACAGGACATGCACATGTCTGGTCCTTACATGCACTGCAGGTTGGTATAGGGGGTTTAGGTAGTTCTTTATAAGTATGTTTTGGTTTCCATGGTGTAGGTCTCTGATGGTATAAGGTGGAGCTGGTGAATGGGTTGAAGCTTAAAGGAGCAGTATCTCGAAATTTGCATTAAAAAAGATAAATAAATAGCCACACAATAGCTTCTAACGTGTATAAATAATGTGGCGATAGAAAAAGGAAAAAATATTTGCCTTTCTTTTAAATTGTATAATGACAATGGCTCAGTCCATTTGCTGAATAGGGGGATCTGCTGGGTTGTATTTAGTGAGCTGCTTCATTTAGCCCACTGGTCTCCTAGCAACACTATCCTCAGAGGCTGACACTGTAATCAGTGGCTGTGTGTGTGTGTGAGGTGCTGCTTTTGTTATGAGACCGGGTGACTCAAATGTGTAAAATCTATACAAAATAAACTAAACTGACTCAAAATGACTGAAATTCTTCTTTGAATAACTGTGCAGGAAAATCTAAAGGTATTAAAGTGGAACAGAACACTGAGTGGCCGACCCTGAAGTCTATAAGACCCGGCCATTGACCTTCCCCCTTGGGCATTCTAAATCGGGATGCCCCACTGTGTGAATTGACCCCTGGATAACCACAGATCCCCCCCATTTTTCTGGCGCGCTCACGCAGATAGTCATTTAGACTGGCCGGGCGGCCAGGAAGGTTACTGCTCAGGCTCCCCATCTGCGTGCAAACAGAGCTGATTGGATGAGAGCCTGCGCATGCGCTGTGGGACAGGGAAAGGTACGTTTTCACAGGCGAACTTGGGGATTTCACATATCAGGGCATCCCAAGTCGGGATGCCTCTAGGGGCACAAAACAAAACTCCAGATAGTGAAAATCCTGGATTGGGCTTTGCTCAAAACACACAAAGCTGAAAGAGAGATCATATGGAAAAATGTGTTGAGAAAAGAGAGAGAAAATGACTTCTAGAGCTTTTCTCTCTGTTTTAGATATGAGTTCTGGCCAGGCAATGTTGTTATCTTATGCTGGACGGCTGCCAGCACTGAACAGCTGATACTTTGTTACATTGTTTCCCCCTCTCCTCAGCATGGAACAGGCCAGAGTGTCGCCCGGACACTCAGACATAAACATGAGCTATTAGTCTCCAGCTGCACAACACAGACATCATTTTTTTCTACATTTGTAATTCTTACTCCAACACTTACCTACATTCAAAGTACCATTTAAATATAAGTCACCAAGAAAAATTCGCGATACTGCTCCTTTAATAATGTTTTTCAGCAGGGAGCCCAGATTGTATGAAAAGCCCATGGGGTTGTATAAGGGTGATCTTGGACAACATGGGCAAGCTCTGTGGCAGTAAGGGTTCTTGGATGGTATAGATGGGCAAAAAAGTGGTATGCTGGACCCTGAAAGTTATGGTCGTATAAGATGATATGCATGTGTAACAACATAGTATGGGGGACCCACATTCTATGAGATGGCCACTGGCTGTCTGACTTGTTGTATAAAGGGGTAACTATAGAGTCAAAGGTGCATCTATACCAGTCTGGAAACCCCACATATTCTCCATAGGCAACTTCATACAATCCTGGGATGTATAGGTGAACCTTAGAAATGTATGAGTTAGGCCACATGTCTGTGCATGGCTAAGCTTAAAGCCGTCCTTCACTCTGAATAAGAGACTATCTTATATGTTTCCCACACCCTGTGCATACAGATTGCTCACATTAAAAATCACCCTACCTGCATCTACTGCATGTTATGAGCCTTTAAACATCCAAGATGGCGGCTAATGGAACATCAGGCAGCCTGCAAACAGGAAGTGCCTTCTGACTGTGCTGCTCTGCATTCTGGGATTGCTGACCCTTTCCTGACCCCAGCTCTGCTCTGTCTGAGCAAAGCACAACTATAACCCCACCCCCTGTACTTTATCCCACTCTCCTCTCCTCAGTATGTGTGATGCTTCTGATTCAAGATTGTGGCGCCCGTATTCTAGAGTCCTGAACAGGGTTGCAGCCCAGTGGGGGAAAGAATAAGTAAGTGACTAAAAACTTAAAATAAATTAACTTTAGATGCTGGGGAATCGTTTTTTAAGGGTTTGGGCTTTTCAATAAATCATGGAGAAGGTCCGGTTTAACATATGCATAGAAAGGACCTTGGACATTACCCAAGGAATGCATCGATAGTCTTAGATGGAATTGGTGACTGACAGCGGACCTTGAAATATATGGTTGTACCTAATAGTGTAACAGCATATATTGGGCGTTCAGTAGAGAGTGCAAATAGTGCGAGACAACCACCAGCTGATAAAGTAGATATTTGGATAGACTAAATGGACAGAATAGGTGGTGTCATATTTAATGGTCTCAATCATGTCCCCCCTCTCCCTTTCCTTTAGACTGTACAAATTAGGTACTTTCAGTCTCTCCTGATAAGTTTGTACTTCTACCATTTTTGTTACCCACCTTTGGACCCGTTCTATTTGAATGTCTTTTTGTAGGTAAGGTCTCCAGAACTGCACACAGTATTCTAGCTGTGGCCTCACCAGGGCTCTATACAGCGGCATCACAACCTCCCTCTTCCTACTGGTGATGCCTCGAGCTATGCAGCCGAGCATCCTGCTTGCTTTTACCACTGCCTGGCTATACTGTCCACTCATCTTGCAGCTATCAGTAATCAGTACCCCTAAATCTCTCTCCTCCGAGGTCCTGGCTAACACAGTGCTTCCCATACGGTAGTAGCAGGGATCCCTTCTACCCAAGTGCATGATTTTACATTTAGAGACATTAAACTCTAGTTTTCACAGTTTTGACCAGATAGGTTACAATGTGGTATGCTGGACCTTGGAGAATATGGTGGGTACCAAATGGTATGAGGATATAACAACATTTCAGTAAGAACTTTTTACACCTTTAATGTCATCAATAATCTGCACGATTCCATTGAAATCAAAATGTCGGCAATTAGCTCATTGGATCAGGTCGTTAAAAGTGGTGGGCTGGGAGGGGGACCTGGGGGTGATGAAAGCACCCTAGGAGTGTTCTGGCATTTGGAAGCTGACTGCCAGATGCTCGATCAATACTCTGAACAATGGGATCTGCATATAAGGTACTTTTCCGATGATATTTGGTGCCTGCTAGGCTCAATAAAACCTACCCGGCTTGCCCTGGAAATTGCTTCAGGGGGATGTGCTCAACATGTTGGACCTGTCCCATGGCTGCTTGACTTTGGTCCCAGGTGTTCAGAATGACAGGCTGGATACTGGGAGTAACCCCCTCAGAAGGACCCCTGGGTGGTCCTGTTACAGCAAAAGCAAAGAGGCCATTGCAAAGGCCTTGAATTTGGGGAGACTCATGCAGTGGTGGGATTGAGTATATGCAGGCTGCCCGTTCGCATGCTTTGCACCCGGTCACAGCACGGCATTTTAAATATCTTGCCCGAGAGCGGGGTAAAAAGCTGCCCACACCAGAGCAGGGAGAATAGCCACCCGCCACTGCTGCCTGCCCAAGATAGGCCACCGACCGCTGCTGCCAGACCAGTTAGTAGGAGCAGCCGCAGTCTGCTCCAAGCCGCCACCACCACTTCCCTCCCTCCTGTCTGCCTGCCTGCCTGCCTACCTACCAGGCCACCCACTTAGATTGCCCACCTATCTACCAGATCACGCACCAGCCTACCCACCTATTTATCAGGTCACCCATCAGCCTGCCCACCTACCTACCATGTCACCCACCAGCCTGCCCACCTACCCTGTTTGGGAGTGTGCACGTGTGTGTTTAGAAGTGCGCACATGTGCAATTGGGATTGCGCCCTTGTGTATCTGGGAGTGCTGGTCTAGGCTCCAATGTCGCCTCGCCACAGGGGGAGAGGGGAGAAGTACAGTGTCTGAAACAAGTTTAGCAATCTTACAGACCCTGCCTATTATGCTGATTATTATGCAGCATCACAGAGCCAAGGGCCACACCCACTTGTTTCATATTCTGCATTTCTGTAGTACAACCTGATCTATGTCAGACTGAATGTAAAAACTATAACAGGCAGAGCTGTGGCAGAGTCTGTTCCAGGGATGTTTGAAAATGTCTAGTTTATTTAAAGGATAAGTGCAATTTGAAACAGTAACTTTATTTTCTATTGGCCACTTCTGAGTGAAAGACTTTACTCCCCCAGCTGTCCATAGTGGGTCAGCTTGGTCTCGTGTCTAATCATTTGGAAACTGAATAATCAGATTTGATATGGATTTATTGCACTCAATTATCTCTGCACGTTCTGTCCTTCCTTACTCGGGAACACCCGGCCAGGTTGGCACTGTGAACGTCTGTGTCCTTGGACCAGATATCCGGTCAAGTACTATTGAAGAAAAGTCTGATGTGCCAGTCAGGCTTAATCATTTAATTCGGTCTTGTTGTGGATTTGCCATCTTAAGCTTCTGGGCCAATAAAGGATCCACAGCATGCGTCCAGATCGGATCTCACCTTGTCAGCGCCAACGCTGCCCTTGCCTCATCACGGTGACAGAAAATATAAGGGAGCCATTCCAGGCAGTGCCAGTGTGCTGAGCGTTGTAAAGCATTCAACTAGAAAAATAATGTTCGGGCATGCAGCAGCTCACTGAAAAAATTGCCCCATCATAGCTGAAACTAAAGCCAATAACTCATATAATAGGGAGCCCTATAGCATAATTATTTTGCCCACTCTAAAAACGAATTTTCATGCTAATTTATGTTCTGTTTATTCTGTTGTAACCTGGCCTGTCCTGTGCTATTGTGCAACAGATACCAATACTACCTGCTGTCTGGAAAATGTGCTTTTGCCCCTAGGTAACCTCTCAGAACGCCCTGTAAAACACCCCTCTTCTCAGTCCTATGGTGCATGCGTGGGCTCTCGTCCAATCAGAACCATTTGCCATGCATATGTAATGTTCAACAAATGGCTGAGAGTGAGCCTGCAGGTACGTGAGCCGCTATTTTGTTTTCAAAATTTACCACAACAGGAATTAGAAAAAGGTAAATTAATTTTTATTGCCCTGGGGAGGGATGTGGCATTGATCCGGTTTAAGTCATTTTTGACTGTTGGTTCACTTTACAGATTATTAGCAGGTGAGCTGTCAGGGCTCCTCAGATGAAGCCTGCGCATTAGAATCAGACTTACTTACTTTAGGTCATAAGTCCCTTTTAATAGATTGATGTGACAGGTATACTTGCATCGATAGCTTTCAGCACCAACTAATATTTTTTATTACCCCAACCCTTTGCTTGAAGCCCAGGGACAGGTCTCCACAGAAATGCACACACAGGGTAAAAGGTATTTTTTTCATAAAGATTCAAATAATAGGTATCAATAACAGGTAAAAGAGGGATAGATACAGGGGAATGAGTAATTGGTATTCAAAAGTAGAAGTCTCCCTACCAATAAAGAATGCTTGAAAGTTCTTGATTCACATGGGCCTGCTCTTGTGACCCTTGCTCCTGCATCCCTTGTTCTTCTGTGATTTGCTCTTGTATCCCTTGTTCTTGTGTGACTTGCTCTTGCATCCCTTGTTCTTGTGTGACTTGCTCTTGCATCCCTTGTTCTTGTGAGACTTGCTCTTGCATCCCTTGTTCTTGTGTGACTTGCTCTTGCATCCCTTGTTCTTGGGAGACTTGCTCTTGCATCCCTTGTTCTTGTGAGACTTGCTCTTGCATCCCTTGTTCTTGCGTCCCTTGTTCTTGTGTGACTTGCTCTTGTGTCCCTTGTTCTTGTGTGACTCTTGTGTCCCTTGTTCTTGCGTGACTATTCTAAGTATACAGCATGTCCTGTTCCAGAATATTCCTTACCCATGGGTAATACATCCACAAGATGGCGCTGGACTGCAGAAAAACAGCTTGTGGCCTCTCCCGGCCCTATATAAGTCAGGGACCTCCCACAAAATCTCCAGTTTATTTCTGCAGTCTGCGCTGAGAAGATAGAAGACAGCTCTCTTGTGGCGCAGGTGAGCGGGGCTTATTGCCTGCGGCCCTGCAGGACTATTCCCACCCGTTCCGTCCCATTGACTGCTTCCCAGCCTCGGCTGATAAGGTTCGGGTGAAGGTAGACTATTGAAGCACTATGGTTCTGAGGAGCTAGGCTCCTACCGCAGTCCCTGCTCTAACAGGGTAGGCGGTTTAGGCTAATGGTGAGCCTTTTTGGGATGCCCCCACTGCCTCATGGGTTTGGCCAGGTTATCCTGTGCGGTAAACCCTATTCCCATTCCCCCTCCACCTCCTCTCTTCATATTGGCCCCGGGCGCCATTTCCCCCGTGTCATTCCGTTGTTATCCCTTCGGGAGATCTCGGGGGGGGGGGGGGGGGGGTTGGTGTTTTGTGGCTTTAGACATATGTGTGCCTGTTACTTTATTGAAACACGTAGTCGCACGTTTGTACTGCGCTCCGCGGCCCGCCCCTTGAGGTTGCGGATGCCATTTTGTCTTCCTCCTGCGCTGCTGGCTCCTTGCGGTCTGTGAGTAACCCCGGTGGGGTGAATTTTTCTCTATTTGTTCTTATGGGAATATATTGTTGTGTCTTTCAGACGGGATAAAGCTTCAGTCCTGTGGTTTCTCCCGGCCCTCTCCCCTCATTATCTCCCACTTCCCTAGCGGTCTATTGGGGCATCCCGGGTAGCTCTTTAGCATTAACCCTTACTGGCCTACTGTGCCTGTTCAAATCACCATATGGAGGCTTCTGGGGATAATGAGCCTGGGGTTCCTTCAGGACAAGCCCGGCTATGTGTTGCGTGTGGGGTGTCCCCAATCGGTGATGATGTCAGGGTATGTGTATCCTGCGCCCAGCAGGTACTTGCACTGCAGTCTAGGTTACCTGTTGCTGGGCCTGCACCCCCTCGGGCTTCGCCTACCCCCCCATGCCTGCATCTGACCACCTATGAGGAGCATACCAGCGGGGAGTCTCAGCCTGATTTGGCTGCACGGGTAGCCAGCATTGAGAAACATATTGCTGGTTTTGCATCGCGTAAGGCTTCTGCTAAGAAGCGGCATTTGTCTCCCACCGTCTCCCTCTTTCCTGTGGAAACTGAGGAAGTTTTTGACATTACTGGTTACTGGTTGTTCTCTGATTCAGAATCATCTGAAGAGCAACCCAGGGTTTATGGTGGTACAGGGTCTCTCTTTGGGGAAGATCTATGGTCCTCAGATGACAATGACAGACTCTTGGCTCATATATTCTTAGTATACAGTACGTCCTGCTCCAGATATAGTACTTACACTTGGGTTATCCTCCGCCAGATGGCGCTGCACTGCAGAGACATGCAAAACGGGCTCCTCCTGGCCCCTCAAATACCCGGGGACCTCCCACAAATCCCCAGATTTCTCTGCAGTGCTTACTGCGAAGACATGAAGTATCACTCTCTCGCAGGTGAGCGGGGCTATTAAAGCCTGCGGCCCTGTTGGACTATTCCCACCCGTCCTCCTTGTGATGTGCCTCCCAGCCTGGGCTGCGCTGGTCGGGTGAAGGTAGGCAGCACCATGCGTGCTTATGGAGCCATGCTCCCCCGCAGTCCCCCACCAAAGGGTAGGCAGTGTAGGCTGATGGCGAGCCTCTATGGGATGCCCCGCCCGCATTATTGCCCCTCGCCCCGTGTAGCGGTGGGCCCTGCACGAAGGGCCGCCATCCTCCCTCGTTCCCCCCGTAGTCGGGGGGAAAGAAAGGGGGGGGGTGTGCCTGTAGTGTCTGTGTATGATTGCACGTATATGGCACTTTGTCTGTCTTTGGACTTTTACATATATGGTGTCAGCCGCGCGCCTTTTTGTATTTTACTCGTATAACTGCCGCCATTACCTCAGACACCTCTGTGTCCTCATTGGCCGATGTTGGACTTCGCGCTCTTCGGGAGGGCGGGGCCTGGTCTGGCACGCTCCATGTCATGGCTCGCTCTGGCCCGCCCTTCGAGGTACATGGCACCATTTTGTCTGTTCGTGCGCGACGTGTGGGACGTTCCTGCTTACCGTGGTCCGTAAGTTCCCTCTCGGGCAGCTTATACTCATTGTAGTGTTTCGGTTCTGACACCATTCTTTTTTCATTGTGTCTTTCAGACTGGTGAACACCATTGGCTTCTCCCGGCCCGGTGTATTTGATAGCGGGCCTTGTAAAATTCTCCCACTAAAATCCCTAGCGGGTCTTTGGGGCATTCAGGGTTGTTTATAGCGTCAATCCCTGCTGGCATATTTAGCCTCAATAATCACCATATGGAGGCATCTCAGAATTATGTGACCGGGGTCCCTCTGGGTCAAGACCGGCTGTGTATAGCGTGTGGACAACCCCATGCTGATGCTGACAGGGCACGGGTCTGCGTACACCCTGTGCCGAGCAAGCACTGGCTCTGCAATCACGCCTGCCAGTGGCTGCACCTCGTTTCAATTCGCCTATCTCCCCATGCTTAAATCTCACTCCTGCTGAGTCGCATACAAGTGGGGATTTGCAGCCTGTTGTGTCTTCTAGACTGCCTACGGCTGAACAGATTATTGCGAGGTTGTCAGAGTGCAAGGGCCCTGGTAAGAAGTAGCACTTGACGTCTCCTGTCTCTGTTTTTCCTATGGAAACTGAGGAGTTTACTACTCGGTGTGGTTATACCCCTTCTGAGGAAGGAGAGCTCTTCTCTGACTCATGACGATTCTGGCCATGAATACTGGGCCCAGAGTGACACGGACGATCTGTTGATTAAGGTCTTTGAGGTTCTGGCTATCTCTCTCCCTGGTGAGGCTCCCAAGCAGAGAGGGGAGCGTTTCCATACAGCAACAGCACGTTTGGAATTCCTGGAGCAGGCACATTTCCATACTACTGTGCTCAAGGAATGGGAGTGCCCCAGTAAACTGCCAGGGGTCCCAGGGGACTGGGATAGGAAGTACCCTTTCCCCCCTGAGGTGGTTAATTGTTGATCATCCCCCCCCCCCGTGGTGGATGCCCCAATCATAGGGGTTCCTAACCCCCCCTTTATTGCAGCCCCTGCTTATACTACCCTTCGGGATGCTGAGGACCGGCACATTGATCTGCTGGCCTCCCACGCCTTTACATGTGCAGGGACGGCGCTGCGCCCGGTCTGTGCCGCGGCTATTACTGCCGTGGCCGCTAGAACCCTAATTAGCAAGATGCTTGCTCGTCCCCCCGATGATCTCCCCTGGGTTGTGTTTAATGCACTCTCCAGTTGTGATGTGTTTGTAAAATTTATCCTATTAGCATTGGATGACACCATTAGAATGTGTGCAAGAACTTCTGCCCTTGTGGTGGCTATACGTCGCTTGGTCTGGCTGCGACAGTGGGGTGCTGACGATGCTGCTAAAAAGACTCTTACTGGGCTTCCCTTTAGAGGGCAACGCCTGTTTGGGGCCCGTCTAGACCTGTTTGGTAAGAAGGGTAAGTCACCGCAGCGCAGGCGGCCGTCTCGTCCCCCTCGGGGCAGGGGCACCCCTCCTCCCCCCTACCATAGTGTTAAACAAGAACCAGGGCTGTCCTTCGCGGGGACTCGCGCAGACTCCTGCCCCAGGAGCAGCAGACAACGCCCTGGCCCCTCCAGCGGGGCTAAGCCTAAATCTTCCACCAAGCCCCCTCAAGCATGATGGGGCGCCCTCGCCCGTCTGGGTGAGGGGGATGGCTGCGGCACTTTGCTCTTGTCAGGAGGCATCTCGCCTCATACTGGTGGATTCAGGAGGTAGTGTCCTCCAGATACAAGATAGAGTTTGCTGCGTGGCCTCCCCCAAGATTATCAGGTCCCGGGTACTCCTGGTTCCTGCCTCTGTTCAGGTACTGGTGCAGGCCATGCAAGACCTGCGGGGTCTGAGGGGTCACTTGCAGATTGCCCTTAACAGGCAGAGGCAGGGGCCGCTACACCAACCTTTCCACAGTCCCCCAAAAGGATGGTTCAGTATGGCCCATTCTGGATTCACAGGTTCTCGGTAATTCTCCAATTACAGGCAGTTTCTGTATGGAAACTCTGAGATGGGCCATCAGCGCCTTGCGCCCAGGGGGCTTCTTGCCGTCTGTGGAGCTCTAAGATGCTTATGTTCACATCCCTGTGCCTTCAGGACACCGAGGCTCTTCAGGTTCGTGTTGGAAGTCCAACACTGCTAATTTATGGCCTTGTTATCTGGCCTCTCTTCAGCTCCCAGAGTGCTCACCCAGGTGCTGACGGGGGTGATGTCTCTGATGAGACCAAGGGGCGTCCGCGCGATGACCTACCTGGACGTCCCTTTTCACTTCCCAGTCTCTACGTCAGGCTAAGTTGGATACTCGGCTGGTGCTGTCCATTGGGAGTCATTTGGATGGGTGATCAATCACCCCAAGTCCTCATTGTCCCCTTAATTGGTAACTCCATTCCTAGGAATGAATCTGGATTCGGTTTAAACGAGAATCTTCCTTTCTCAGCAATAAAGTGGACAATCTGGTTGCATGGGCTCAATCCCTCGTTGCTGTCCCGGTCCCTTCACCAGGCAGGGATGCAGCTGGTGGGCCCGTTGGTGGCTTGCTCAGAAGAGGTCCCTTATGCTCAGTTCCCCTTGGGCCCTTCTGCGACTTCTATTGTTAATACAGGACAGGGATCCAGCATCCCTGGAGCAGGGTCCGTGTGCCTTCCCACCTGGTAAGGAGGTCCCTCTTGGAGTGGATGAACTCAAGGAACCTGTCTGGGGGCAGTTCCTTCTTGCCCCTTCCTGGAAACGGTCACCATGGATGCCAATCTATCAGGTTGAAGGGGGGGTTTATCTGAAAATCCCTACGGTTCTGGGGGAGGTGGGGCCCTTAGAAGGTCCATACACCTATTGATGTTGAAACAGTGAGCGTTCTCAGTTGGTTCTATCTCGCTTGACTACTCCTCTTCTGGGCCTGCCTGTTCGGGGGCGCTCGGTCTGTCTGACGACAGTGGCCTACATTAATCATTTGGGAGGGGCCTGGAGCAGGAGGACCCTCCAGGAAGTGTCTATGATCCTAATCTGGGTGGAGACAATGTTCCCTGCATATCAGTGATATTCGCTCCGGTGGGGGTCCCTCTGCGACAGGATGTGCTAATCCCTGTGTCACTATGGGGTCCAACCAGTTGTGGATCTGTTTGTGTCCCATCACTATCACAAGTGCTCGGCCCTTGTTTCCCTGTCCCAGGATCCTCTGGCCGTGGTCCAGATGCCTTAGTAACGTCATGGCTGGACGTTCTGTTCTGTATGTCTTTTCTCCATTCCCCCTGCTAGGCAGGGTTCTGCGCAAGATTGCTCTGGAAGGGGGACCAGTGATTCTGGTGGCCCCCGGGTGCCCTAGTAGAGTGTGGTTTGCAGACGTGGTACCGAGGGCAGTAGTTCTGTACGTTCTGCCAGGAGTGCCAGCTCTGCTCACTCAGGGCCCCTTTACGTCACCCCAACCTACAGACTCTGGCCTAGACGGCCTGACTGCTGAAACATCCATCTTGGTGGAGACAGGCTTATATGTCTCGGTGATTGAGAGTATGGGAAGACTAGGAGCAAGCTTCTTCTTCTTCTTCCATCTGTTATAGGGTATGGCATACCCATATTGATTGGTGTGAGTCTAGGTCTCTTCCCTGTTGGGCGTTCTCGGTTCCCCAGGGTTCTAGAGTCATTACAGCATGAGTTGGAGTTGGTTCTCCAACTCAGTACTCTGAAGGGTCAGGTTCTGCCCTGGCCGCCTTACTTTAGAAGTCTTTTGTTCAGTTTTCCTTGGTTAAGACTTCCTTCTGGGGGTATTCATGTGCGTCCCCCATGTAATCCTATGGTCCCCGTTGGGATTTGTATTTGATTCTGTCTGCCTTGCGGGGTTTTTCCCTTGGTCCTATTCAGGATGCTGTCCGGCTGTTCTTACTCTCAAGGCTGTCCTTCTGGTGGCTGTTACTTCGGTCAGTCGTATGTCTGGCGGGCGGCTCTGTCTGTCTAGCCCCCATTCTTTGAGATACACCAGGATGGGTGGTGTTCCGCCTGAAGCCGGACTTTCTGCCTAAGGTGGTGTCTTATGTTCATTGTTTCAAGATTTTGTTCTTCCTTCCTGCCTTATTCCTAGCAACGCTGAGGAAAGGGTTCTGCATTCCTTGAACAGGTGTTGGAAGTTTTTTCCTTGGTAGTCACTGTGTCCTTTAGGAGAACTGATGTTCCTTTGGGCCTACGGCCACTCCATCCTGAATGTGCTCGATCTCGTCTGCTTTTGGGAGTTAGGCGGCTTTGGCCCTGGTCATTACTTGGATGGGATGGTCCCTTCTGGTCCTAGGAAAGGGTTTTTGGCTTCTGCCAAGTCTACTGTTAGCGATTGGATTCGTCAGGCTGTTACTCAGGCCTATTCCTCCAAGGCGAAGAATCTTCCTTTTTGCTTTACTTCTTATTTTACTCGTGCTTTTGGTGCCTCTTGGGCTTTTCAGCACCAGGCTTCTGTTGAACTGGTTTGCTAGGCCGCTACTTGGCCTTCTGTTCATACCCTTTCAAAGTTTTACAAGGTTGATGTTAGGGCCTCAGCTCATGCTGTCTTGCCGCTTGGTTATGCAGGTGCCAGTGGTTTTAAACTGTCGGCTGTTGTCTTTTTTGTTGGGGATCCCACCGTACTTTATGGACACTGCTATTGGATGTCCCAAGTGTAAGTACTATATCTGGAGCAGGACGTACTGTATACTAAGAATAATACAATTCTGTGAAATGCTCACCTGTAGAATTGATATTATTTGTATACAGTACGTCCTGCTCCACCCCACCCTGGTTTTTGCATTATTCTGGATCCCTTGTATGGTGATTGTTACCATTGTTATAGTTACCAGTTTCGGTGGTTAATTCTCCCGGCTTCTTATTCACTGCTTTTCAATGCTGGGGATTTGTGGGAGGTCCCCGGGTATTTGAGGGGCCGGGAGGAGCCTGTTTTTCAGGTCTCTGCAGTGCAGCGCCATCTGGCGGAGGATAACCAAAGTGTAAGTACTATATCTGGAGCAGGACGTACTGTATACAAATAATATCAATTCTACAGGTGAGCATTTCACAGAATTGTATTTTTTGAAGTGCTCTGTATCTTCCCTCCTGCCATGGCTCCGCAGCAGCAGGGTGAGCTCTTTCATACGGTTAAACCACGTTTGGAATTCCCTGAGCAGTCGCACTTTAATAATCTGGTGCTCAAAGAATGGGAGCAGCCTAGCAAGCTGCCAGGGGTGCCCAAAAAGTTGGGCCAAAAGGTATCCTTTTCCTGCTGATGTGATTAAGCGTTGGTCATGTCCTCCTGAGGTGGACGCGCAAGTTCTGGGGCTGTCCAATACATCTGTCATGCATTCCCCTGACACTACTACCCTGAGGGATGGTGAGGACCCGCATATGGACCAACTGGCTTGCCATGCCTTTGCCTGTGTGGGGACCGCTCTACGCCCGGTTTGTGCCTCTGCCATTACAGCTATTGCTATTAAGGGTTTGCTTAAGAGCCTCTTAGAAGGGGCCTCGGATGACGCGGGAGGAGAGGAGTATAGAGCTCTCCTGCTTTGCTATGAATTTGTTGCATATGTCCTGTCTGCTATGGATGATGCCATTAGAATGTGTGGTAGAACTTCTGCCCTGTTGGTGACTATTCGCCGCTCTGTCTGGCTACATCAATGGGTAGCTGATAATGCTGCTAAGAAGGCTCTCACTCGTTTCCCTTTCAAGGGCCTGCGTCTTTTTGGTGAACGCTTGGATTTGTTTGCCAAGGGCGGTAGGTTACCTCAACCTAAGAGGCCGTCTTGATCCCTTTCGCGGGATGGGTGCCCTTTTCCCATCCTTACGTGGTTTCAGACCTGGTCAAGGAGGCTCCTTTACTGGGGCTCGCGGAGATCACTGGGAAAGGGGCAGAGGACGTGGCCGTCCTGGCCTCTCCTGGGGTCCCAAGCCAAAATCCTCACCCAAGCCCCCTCAGGCATGAAGGGGCGCTCTCACCCATCCAGTTGGGGGGGACAGCTTCGGCTCTTTGCTCACGTCTGGAGGCTTCATGTCTCAGACCGGTGGATTCAGGAGGTAGTGTCCTGCGGTTACAAGATAGAGTTTGCAGCCTGGCCGCCCCCAAGATTCATCACATCCCGGAAACTTCTGGAGTTGGGGGTTATCTGCCAGGTGCCTTTGAGGAAAAGGGGCAGAGGCTACTATTCCAATCTTTTCACCGTTCCCAAAAAAGACGGGTCCATCAGACCTATCCTAGATTTAAAGTGCCTCAACAAATTTGTCAGATTCAAACACTTTCGCATGGAGACTCTGCTATCAATTCACTACGTCCAGGGGACTTCTTGACCTCTGTAGACATCAAGGATGCTTACCTTCATGTACCTATCTTTCCAGGTCATCAGAGATTCCTCAGGTTCGCTCTGGAGGATCAGCACTATCAATTTGTGGCTCTGCCTTTCGGTATCACCTCGGCCCCCAGGGTATTCACCAAGGTACTGGCGGGCGTACTGGCTCTGCTGAGATCTCAGGGCATTCGCATCCTTCCTAACTTAGACGACATTCTCATCATGTCTCAATCTCTCCAGCAAGCCGAGTTGGATACTCAGCGGGTGGTGTCCACACTGGAGTCTTTCGGCTGGGTGATCAACCACCCCAAGTCTTTCCTGTCACCGTCAATGGGGAGGTTCTTTCTGGGCATGACTCTGGATATGTCTCAGATTTGCCTCAGCAGAAGGTGGAGAGTCTTCAGGCCCAAGCCAGGTTCCTTATGTCTTGCCCTCATCCCTCCATCCGGTAGGGGATGCAGCTGGTGGGCCTGATGGTGTCTTGCTTCGAGGCGGTTCCATACGCTCAGTTTCACATGAGACCTCTTCAACTTCACCTTATCAGTTTGGGATCGGGACCCTTGGTCCCTGGATCAGGTGTTGGTTCTGTCCCCTCTGGCCAGACGGTCTCTCTTGTGGTGGCTGGACTCAAGAAACCTGTTGGTGGGCAGATCCTTTCTGGCCCCGTGCTGGGAGACAGTCACCACAGATGCCAGTCTGACAGGTTGGGGGGGGCTTCTAGAAATCCCTGAAATTCCAGGGTCAGTGGGGCCCTCAGGAGGCCCACACTCCGATCAACATTCTGGAATTGAGGGCGATAAGATTGGTTCTCGCCCAATTGACTCCACACCTTCGGGGACGGGCGGTTCAGGTCCGCTCGGACAACCAGACGGCGATTGCCTACATCAATCATCAGGGAGGGACCCAGAGCAAGAGGGCCCTCAAGGAAGTGTCCCTGATACTGTCTTGGGCGGAGGAGAATGTTCCCTGCATCTCAGCTGTACACATCCCGGGGGTGGAGAATCTGGAGGCAGACTCCCTCAGCAGGGGGACCTCTCTTCTGGGAGAATGGTCCCTCAGCAGCAGGGTGTTTCTCTCTCTGTGCCACCGCTGGGGTCAATCAGATGTGGATCTGTTTGCGTCCTGTCACAATCACAAGCTTCCAGTTTTTGTCTCTCTGTCCCAGGACCCTCTGGCATTGGCCATGGATGCACTAGCAATGTCTTGGAAGAGCTTTCAGCTTCTCTATGTGTTCCCTCCTTTTCCTCTGTTGGGCAAGGTGCTACGCAAGATTGCTAAGGAAGGGGTGCCAACCATTCTGGTGGCCCCCCTTGGCCAAGAAGGGTGTGGTTCGCAGACGTCGTGCAGTTGGCAGTAGATCAGTATGTTCTGCCCAAGGATCCAGACCTGCTCACTCAGGGGCAGCTACGCCATCCCAATTTACAAACGCTGGCTTTGACGGCCTGGCTGCTGAAACCTCCATCTTGATGGAAAAGGGGCTGCCTGCCTCTGTTAATACCATGATTCAGGCTAGGAAGAAGTCCTCATCATCCATCTACTATAGGGTCTGGAATGCTTACATTGACTGGTGTGAGTCTAAGTTGCTTCCCTGTAGGGTGTTTTCTGTCCCTAGGATTCTGGAATTCCTGCAACATGGCTTGGATTTGGGTCTTCAGCTTAGTACCCTCAAAGGTCATGTTTCTGCTCTGGCCATTTGCTTCCAAAGATCCTTTGCTCACCATCGTATGGTCAAGACTTTCTTCCAAGGGGTTTCTCACGTGCGTCCTCCATGTAAGCCTATGTTACCAGTATGGGACTTGAACTTGGTCTTATCTGCCTTGCAGGGGTCTCCCTTTGAGCCTCTGCGTGAGGCCCCTTTGTCCATTTTGACTCTTAAAAGTAGTCTTTTTTGGTGGCTATCACTTCTGTTAGGCGTGTTTCTGAGTTGGCGGCGCTTTCCATCAAACCCCCTTACTTTGAGAGACACCAGGACAAGGTGGTGTTTCGTTTTAAGCCAGATTTTCTGCCTAAGGTTGTGTCTGCCTTTCATCTCAATCAGGACATCTCTATGCCCTAATCCTAGTAACCCTACACTATCTGGATGTGGTCAGGACTCTGAAGTTCTATTTGGTGGCTACTGAATCTTTCAGGAAGACTGATGCTCTATTTGTGCTTCCATCTGGGCCTAGGAAGGGTCTGGCTCCAGCTAAGTCCACTATCAGCAAGTGGATTCGCCAGGCTGTGATTCAGACCTATTCTGCTAAGGGGAAGGAGCCTCCCTTCCGCCTTACTGATCATTCTACTCGTGCTATTGGTGCCTCTTGGGCCTTTCAGCACCAAGCTTCTGTTGAACAAGTTTGCAAGGCCGCTACTTGGTCTTCTGTTCATACCTTTTCTAAGTTTTACAAGGTTGATGTTAAGGCCTCAGCTGATGCTGCTTTTGGTTGCAAAGTTCTGCAGGCGGCAGTGGTTTAAACTGCCCGCTGTTACTTTTTGGGGATCCCACCCTACCTTACGGACACTGCTATTGGATGTCCCATGGGTAAGGAATATTCTGGAACAGGACGTGCTGTATACTTAGAAAAATACAATTCTGTGATTACTCACCTGTGGAATTGGTATTATATGTATACAGCACGTCCTGTTCCACCCCACCCTTGTTATCATTATTCTTAGTTACCTCTGTATGGTGATTGTTCATATGTTCATTGTTGAATTCTGGTTTTGTTCTCCCGGCCTTTTGTTAACTGCTTGTCAATACTGGGGATTTTGTGGGAGGTCCCGGACTTATATAGGGCCGGGAGAGTCCACAAGCTGTTTTTCTGCAGTCCAGCGCCATCTTGTGGATGTATTACCCATGGGTAAGGAATATTCTGGAACAGGACGTGCTGTATACGTATAATACCAATTCTACAGGTGAGTAATCACAGAATTGTATTTTTGCATCCATTGTTCTTGTGTGACTCACTCTTGTGACCCTTGCTCCTGCGTCCCTTGTTCTTGTGTGACTTGTTCTTGCATCCCTTGGTTTTTGTGTAACTTGCTCTTGCATCTCTTGTTCTTGTGTGACTTGCTCTTGCATCCCTTGTTCTTGTGTGACTTGCTCTTGCATCCCTTGTTCTTGTGTGACTCGCTCTTGCATCCCTTGTTCTTGTGTGACTTGCTCTTGCGTCCCTTGTTCTTGTGTCACTTGCTCTTGTGTCTCTTGTTCTTGTGCCCTTTGATCTTGTGTCACTTGCTCTTGTGTCCTTTGTTCTTGTGTGACTTGCTCTTGTGTCCCTTTCTCTTGTGTCCTTTGTTCTTGTGTGACTCGCTCTTGCATCCCTTGTTCTTGCTTCCTCTGTTTATGTGTGTCGTGTTCATGCGTCTGTTGTTCTTGTGTCACTTGTTTTTCCACCCTGATTTGTTCCAGGTTGTTTTCACCCAGAGTAAAGGATTTCTGTGAGTTCAAATCTGTACCACGTTTCGGAATGCCCTAACCCCCCCATGCCATATCACACCCGTTCCTTTTATTTCATAGGTGTGCATTGACGCAGCCATCCGTAATCATTATTTCATCATCCCCTTTTTGTTATTGCTTGACATTTCATTATAATGCTTTGCCTTTGATCTTTACCAGTTTAGAGTTTGCAGCTGATAAGAGCTTTATATTGTAGGTGTTGGTTTGCTGTGTGCCACCTCAAGTCACAATTAAACTTATCTTTGAGGAAATAGCTACTCAGTGCAATGCAGCATCCCACACTTAGATGCAAATATTAATGGCCCATGCACCAACACTTTGCCAAATGGTAATATCTGTGTGCCCACTTGCGATGCCACAAATAGCAGAAGGTGAGGGAAAGGTCAGCGATTGATGGGTAAAGGCAAAAGTTGAGAGACAGGCCAATGACTTTGAGTAACGTTAGTGAACTAGAGGAAGGACGATGGCTGGGATTTATAGCAATAGGTTGGGATGATGCAAACCTTTGGGGGGTAATGAGAATAAATGACAATTGGTTGTGGCTGATGGGGCCAATTGAGGGACAGGTCAATGGTTTGGACCCCCAACCATTTACCTGTCCCTCAGCTGGTGCCATCAACCACAGTCACTGTGCTTGTCCCATTATTCTTTCCTACTGGGGCCTCTCTTACCTATGTCTGCATCCTGCCTTTTTCTAACCTACTGCCATTACCTTCAGCTGCTGACCTCTCCTTCGTCTACTACAATTCCCAACAGCTGGAGGCGGGGACTGAAGGTGGAAGACAGGTAAAAGCTGAGGATAATGGAAGATAGAGGTTAGTGGCTGGAGGTAGTAGGAGTTGGTGAGAGACTGGCCTTATAAAGTGCACTGTCTCTTATGAGTGCTCTTCTATGAAACCTGTATCATGCGACCCTATATCCTCCCAGGTGGTTGGACATTGATATTGCAGATGGCTGTCACCCAGAATAGGTTGTTTACCTGAGCCTGAGTGATCCACTAACCCTCCCTAATCCTAATGCACTGTGTCAGGCCACTGTAATCAGCCTCAGACGCCATCTTAATGGATCAGATTAGCGCAGTTAATGAATTATTTTTAGGCAGCAAATCTCAGGCTGTGAGGGGCCTTTTTGTTTTACTCTGAGAACAAATTGCTGCTAAATGACCTGACATTTTCCACCTGACACACGGCCAAATCGAATCAAAAGAAAAGGTAATTTCCTTCCAGGCACCTTTGCAGCACATGGGGTGCGAGGACAGCGGAGGAGACCCAAAAGCTCAGTAGCTAATTAATAAAAAAAATCCTCTCTGCTAGAAGGGGCGATGAGGTCGGAAAACAGACCGAAAACCATCATGTTTGCAAAGAGACTCCGTGTCTGGTACGGACCTAAACCCCCCTAGCACTTTTACTCTACAAGGACCCTAACACAACTACTCTTGCAGACCTTTTAGAAGAGCTTATGCAGCTCTGTATGAGACAGGCAACAGCGGCACACTGCAGTTCTGCATGACCCCCCATTGGTGGAGGTGTGGCTGCTGCTTTTGCATGCAGATATTTTCACGTCACATATAGCTCTGCTAGAAAAACGTGAGTAGAATAGTAGAATTCATGTGTCTGTGTAGGCATACAATAGGCTCGATTCAGAGACACATTCGTCTGGACTTCCGTAGCTGTCTGTGAAAGTTTTGGTGGGTGTTTGTCATTTTTTTGCTTTTCTTCGTTCATTTTTCATTCGTACGAACGTTCGGAAATGCGCTTTCGATGAACGGAAGCAAATCGGAACATTTCCGTTAGTTCGGATCATTTTCCAAACAAAATCGGAAATTTTTCGTTCGTTCAGATAACTTCCGTTGTTGGGTTTCTGTCTGATTCAGAGAGCTGATTTCCGACGGACCACCACCCTATAAATCCGTTTCATTTCCGATCCACTTACGGGACCTTTGAGGGCTCGGATTGCTATTGTTGAACATGTTTTGCGGCTATGTGGAGGAGTCTGCGCGCCTTTAGCACCAAGGCATTGCATGTATCCGCATGGCCGAGGCCATAAATTGTCTAGCAATGCATACCTAAATCAATACATTTCATGTATGCCTTATAGAAGCATTTTAATGCTGACCTTAATTAGTCCTTAGCATGTAAACATTTATTTTCCCACACATCCATATAATTGCTATATTTTTTTAGATTTATGTCCTTTGTGAATTATATTTGGATTGTTGAACTTGAATCTTAATTTGTTATAGGAGTTATTGTTTTAGTCGGTTACCTTTGCTTTGTGTAATTATTTTATATTTGGTTGCAGGAACCACAAGATGTGCCACTCACACAACATACAAGCAAGTCTTTGGTCCAGCTATGCGATTCCTCAGTGTTCTTGCAGGGCATCCAGGGTCGTCCCATGATGCTTATATATTGCAGAGCTCCGGCTTATTTAGTCAGTTTAAGTCAGGAGAATTATCTGGTAGATGGCTCCTGGGTAAGTTTGCTCACATTCCATCAATCCATTTTCACTGTATGGCAATGAATATAGTTGATGACTCATGACTTAACCTATTGCTGTTTTTAGCCCTTGATGACATGTTAAACAATATTGTAGCTTAGAATGTGTATTTTATGTTAATATTTTTTAATTCTTTCAGGGGATTCTGGATATCCACTCCTGCCCTTGTTCCTGATGCCCGTTCTTTGCCTGCAGAATGCGGGCAAGGGGTTCTCTAATCGGGCACTATGCAAAACCCGGCCCGTGGTGGCGAGGGCCCTCTGGCTTTTGAAGTCCAGATTTAGGTGTTTGGACCATACGGGGGGGGGGGGGCACTGCAGTATGACCCCAACAAGGTTATACCAATATTTTAATTTAAGTTTTTTAACAGGGATCACACGTGCCAAAGTGGCACAACTGAGTGTCAGGATCCTTCAGTTGGTGGGCGAGATGCAGGAGCTGTGCAACTCGTTGGGGACCACAGATGAAGAATAATGTTCTGTGGCCTGCCATTGCTATGTATTTTGTTTTTTATAGTTTTAAGAATTAGAAATTTTTAAAAATGTTATATTTTATGATTGAATCCAAAAAAAAAATGTTACAGTGTCATTTCATTTACAAAATACATTAACACAAAACTAATGGGCCCAGAAATATTTAAAGATGAATATTCACATGACCGAGAAGTGGTTTGGGTGAGCTTTAAGGGTCCAAAAGGGAAGATGGAGGATAGTGCTAAGTGGTTTGGGTGAGCTTTAAGGGTCCAAAAGGGAAGATGGAGGATAGTGCTAAGTGATTTAGCTAAACATTGTAGTAGAAGTGAGGGTGGCAAATATGTAGGTGAGCACTTTAATGAGTTAAGTTTGTAGTGCGCAGGCGCAAGATCGTAAGGATTTCCGTCTGGACGAATATTTATTGAAAAAGGGAAACAGAATCGAACGGGAAATGTAAAGGATTCGTTGGAGGATACGATGGGAAAAGGGCAAAAACGAAAGCCTATGTTGTAACATGTGAAAATGAAACGGAAAAGTCACGCTGGAAAATGACATCCTCGTATTCGTAATCTGCCGTACGAACCGACGGAAACTTTACGGAAGGTTTTCAATGCATGCATAGAATCGCTCGTACACTCATACGAGAACGGAAACATTTCACAAAAAAAACAGATCGGCACTAAAACGGAAGTTTTTTTTTGTCTCTCTGAATCGAGCCTAATGACCATATGCACCAAAAAAAAAACATTCACTAGGAAAAGAGCTTGATCCCTAACAGAATTGCAGACAGGCTGCAGCACTCAAGACTCCTTGGCCTGAGAGATAGCACAGGTTCCCTAGTAAGATCTAAATCTGGGTTCTTGGAGATTTTTAGGTCCTTTTTATGCTGACCTCTTGGGCAGAAAGGTTCTTGACCGGGCAAGCATGGAAAGTTTCCTGGACTCTATGTAGCGAATGGGAAATGGTGACATTTCTATCACTAGCTTGACAGAGCTGATCATAGCCGATAAGGTGGTAAGTGCAATTGATCACTTTGCCATCAAAAAGTCACCCGGGTCAGATGGTCTGACAGCAAGACCATCCTGGTACACATTTGATGGAGGTCTTTAATTGCTGTCTGACAGAGGGTTCCCTCCCTCCATGAGGCACTCGGCTGTGATCCTTCTGTCAAATGGTAAAGACTCTTCCATGATTGAGAACTGGCACCCCATCAACCTTCGCAATGTTGATAGAAAGATACTGGCAATGATTTTGATCCAAGGCAGAAGCACCTTCTCAGTGGTTTTAGAAAAAAAGCAGAATAAAACATGTTCTCCTAAAATATCAATATGCAAACAAAAAATAAATCTGAGTGCAATGCCCCCCGAAGAGAACAATACCCAACATGCATAGCTACTTTTAACCTTTTTAACTGCCAGCCTACTTGAAATTTTGTCACCCTCTGTTGACAGGTCATTTTTCACCATTTTGTGCTATGTTTAACTGTGATTTTCGCAGGAGTTTTCAGGAGAATTATATATTTTTTTGTGGCAGAGTTTGTGCTTTAAGATGAAAAGTCTTGTTTGTAATTTTTCTGTTTTTTTTGTTGTTGTTGTTGTTATTTATTTTTGAGTTAAAAAAAGAAAATTGCCTCCTTTATTTTAAATAAAACATTTATTTTCTTCAAGAAAACCATATTGTTTGCGAAAGCCCTATTTCTCCCGATTACGGGTACCACTCCCCCATTCCTGCCCAGGAGACCCCCCAAATTGAAAAGGGCTCTTTATAACATTTCTAAATAAAATACAACTACTATCCACACTATAAAGGGTTAACCAAAAATAAAACATGGCGTCTAAAAATTCCCCCAAAAACTTAACATGGGGTCCCCCCTACCCAGCATAACAGCCCGGCAACCAGCTATTCAGGGCTTACAGAACAGGGCACAGGGGCCAGCTTTTGTGGCCCCCCACCCGGCCGGCTACAAGCCTGCAAAGCTTAAATGACTGTTGACACTTGTAGAACAGGCACAGAGGCAGTGGCAGTAGTAGTGGTGACAGCCGAAGCGGGGGGGGGGAGACTGTTCCAGGCCCTCTCCTGAAGCCAGAAGAGCCCTTGGGGTGGGGGGGGGGGGGCTTAGGATCAGATGAGAAGACTTGGTGGATTGATTGAGGGGTCAGGTGAGTTTTAACTTTTTTTTAAAGTTAGCTACGTGAGTCTCACATAGCTGACACTTAGAGGATTAATGGTTGGGTTGGAAGGCCTTTAAAGTTGCCTCTGGTGTGCGCCAGGGATGCCCTCTGAGTCCCCTACTGTATGTGTTTGTGATCAATCCCTTTGAGGGTCAAAAGTAGCATATTATGTGGGGTTCCTCTGGGCGTGCCTGGTGAGCCTCCTTTTGAAAGTAATTATCTACATTGATGATGTATCTGTGATTGTCTCTGGGATAAACCAGGCAGAGGCGGTGGCCTCACTGATATAGTATTTACGAGTATGATGTATTAAAGCCCCTGCCGATACTCCCTTTCTGAGGTGAACTAGAACTAGACATTTTGACATGGATGATTGGAGGAGGCGGGCCTTTACAGCTAAAACAGGCAGCATTATCTTGGATTATCATCTTGGATTATATGCAGGAGCAGTGGAAATTGGCAAAAGGTGGTCCTCATGGGGGGAGCAAATCAGGGAATGCTAATTGTATTTTATTTATTTATTGTAACTTTTAATATATTGTATATAATTGATTGATTTTACTCAATAAAATAGTTAAAATCCAGAAGAGGGAAGAGATTACAATATATTAGGGTATAAGGGAGGATACAGAAGGAGGAAGAGCTTACAATCTATTAGGGTATAAGGGAAGATACATATGAGATTACACGCTATTAGGGTATAAGGAAGGATAAAGAATTTACAGTCTAACAGGATGTAACAGAGGATGCAGGAGAAAGAAGAACTCACTCTATTAGGGTGTAAGGGAGGATACATAAGGAGGAAGAGTTTACAGTCTATTAGGGTTTAAGAGAGGGAAATAAAGGAGGAGGAGCTTAATAATTGAAAATTATTCTAACCCCCCCCCCCCCCACTCAAAACAAATAAAAATATTACCCAAGTTGGGCTTTAAGAGCTAACGTGTATAATTCCACAGAAGATAATTTACTTTATAAAAAACTACAATAATAATGTATGAACCTGCCCTTTAAAGTGGACCAACACCCAGGATTTTGACTATCCTGGGTTTTGGTCCACTTCGGTGGGGGTGCCTCGCTGTGTGAAACCCCCCAGAACGCCCGTAAACACTCACCTCCCCACGCTCCTACGCGGGCGCTCGCCCAATCAGAGAGCTCAGAGCCGCTGTGGTATGCACGTACAAGCGCCGTCCAACCACAGCGGCTCTGAGTGCTGGAGGCCGCGTCTCGCGCTTCCTTCTAACAGGGAGCGCGGCCACGCCAGCCATTCACAAACGGCCCGCGCGGGTGCGTGCCCTGCTAGAGGGAAGCGCGAGACGCGGCCCGGGCATGCCCCGTTGGAACGGGGTTAAGGTAAGGTTTGTGGGCGTCCTGGGGGGTTTCACCCCGCGGGACATCCCGATTTCGGATGCCCCGCGGGGAGGGATCTGATCGGCCCGGGAATCTTATAGATTCTCGGGCCAATCTCCCCTGGGTGTTGGTCCACTTTAAACACATTGTTTCTTGGAAAGCCTCTGGTTGTCCAGAGTTGCTCCTTATTTGACTCTTTATAAAGCAATGCGAGACTCAGTTATATAGCAGCTCTTCGGGGAATTTCAGTGGCAGCTGCTCATTAAGATGGAGTTCCAGCAGACTATTAATAGCGCCGGTGATTGATACCCCCGATCACGCTTTATGATTATATTACCAGCTGATCAACACCAATATGGCAGCCATGCTTCCCAACTGCCACCCCCATCCCTGACTCATCACAGCCCTGTGTACTCTTTGTTCCTATTGCTAAGTAACTCCATATGGCTGCGTGCACAGGTGACGGGGTCTCTTAGTCTTCCTGCTGAATTGTGTATAGTGTAGTTTTAGGTTGTAAATAGGATTGTATATAGAATTATGATATGCTATATGCCAAATTGATAGGCCTGTTTCTTTTTGTTTAGTTATTATTTGTTTTATTTTATTTATATATTTATTGTAACTTTGTATATATTGTATATGATTGATTTTACTCAATAAAAATGTTACACTCTATTAGGTTATAAGGGAGGATACAGAAGGAGGAAGAGCTTAAAACGTAACCCCCCCTCCTGCCCTGCCCCTTTCTATTAACGATAAAGCCAGTGTAATAAAGGAAATAAAAAAAGACACTCACCTTCAACTGGAATCCATCGGCGGAGTCGGCACCACCACCTCCCACCGCCATTTTCTCGTCCGCCAAGTCCCGTCCAGGAATGGCAGACAGGTGCGCGTGATGTGGAGAGGGCCAGCTGGGATTTCTAGAAAATGGTGGTGGGCAATCGCAGTGGCATCTGTGGCACCGCTGACTTCACCGCCGGATTCCAGGTGAAGGTGAGTGTCTTTTTTTATTTTCCTTTTACATGGGCTTTATCGCTAATAGGAGACAGCAGGACGAGGGGGTATGTTATTAATTTACAAAGGGGCGGGAGTGGCCCTTTAAGGTATAGCGTTGTTCCAGCTCCAAAATGCCTGGGTGAGTTGAAGTGCAGACCGACAGCACTTCACCACTAATGAGTGGGCCTCCATGAGGGACAAATGCTGCGTGCTGCTGTGCTTCTAATACGCCACCAATATGGTCAGCCCTGATGATGCCATTATCAGTGCTAACATCCCCATCCTTCGCCTGATGGAAAAAAAACATCTCGGGCCATGGCAAAGAATGTAATATTGCCACAGAAGGAAGCAGAGGGGGAAGAGGAAGGCACATTTACACAGGTGTCAGGCCCGTCCCCACATGGCTAACAGGGTGGGTTACTGGACAGTGACAGTGGCCAGCCAAGACACAGTTTTAGAGGCTTTGGAGGAGGACTATTCCTCACAGCAGGGTGGCATCCAACGCAGCTCACAGACATCACCGGAGCATAGCTGGGGGGATGCAGAGGAGGAGACACCTCCCATTGAGAACATCTCCTTGACTCAGGGCAGCCTGGCTCCCATGAGCCACTACGTGCTTCAGTGACCGCAGACTTGCCTGCATAGTCACCAGGGCCAATTACTGGGTGTCCACCCTCCCTGCTAGATCCCCACCATAAGGATAACATCACCTCCTTGATTCCACCACTGAAAGATACAAGTACAAATGCACTGGTGGATGCACTATTGGTGTAGCTCCCAGTTGAATTTGAGGGCTCAGTTGAGCCCTCAGCTGAGGAGGAGGAAGACACAGGTCATTTGCATGCTTTGCCACCAGTCACTGAAGCTAGTGAAGTCTGAATAATCTCTGCACAACGTTCGTCAGTGGGAACCTGCAAAGCAAACAGAAAAACATTGTTCGTCTTATTTAGTGGTTAGTGTTGTTACTGTTAGTATTATTTATTTTATTAGTCATTGTTAGTATTAGTTATTAATTAGTTATAATTAGTATTGTTAGTTAGTATAAGTATTAGAATGTGAGATCACCGCCACCACAACCAAGCTTGTCCACACCATCCCAAGGAAACGTTCAGCTTTCTATTCCCCAGAAAGTGGAAGTTTGGCCCATCTCACCCACGAGCTCTGGTCTTGAATGTGAGGTTTGAGAATTGCTTGCCTGGAAATGCTCCTACTCTGGCTGGTAGAGACTGATAGCTTTTAAATATCTTAAAGACAGGGGGGCAGTTATCTCAGTGTGGTGCTAATAAAAATCTTATGTCTGCAGCTGCCCCACAATACATCATTCCCAGCCACCAAAATTTTTCTCGGCAGGCCATCCCTGCCCTACACCAACAGGTTATGGAGAAAATGAGATATGCACTGAGCAATGCTATATGTTGCAAGGTCCACATCACAAATGACATGTGGACAACTAAGCATGGGCAGGGAAGTTATATCTCTTTAACTGCCCACTGATTTAGTGGCGACCCAGCCCTAGCCACCAAGCCATTTGGCACATATACTTGCACCACTGAGGATTGCCGAACCATACTTGTTGCCTCCTACTCCACTTCCTTCTCTCCTGCCTCCTCTTCCACACCATTTTGAGTCCAGCCATTAGGAACTAGCAGCAGACGGTGCTGAAACTCATCTGTCTGGGCAAAAGACCACACGCCGTCCAGGAGATGTGGACTGGCATCCAGGAGCAGACAGATGTGGTGAGTGAGTGGTTGGTGCCGCTGCACCTGTAGCCCAGCAAGGTGGTGTGTGACAACGAGCAGAAATTAGTAGCAGCCCAGGGCGGAGCGGGGTAGAGGCACATCCATTGGCTGGGGCATGAGCTCAACTTGGTGGTGCACAGCTTCT
The DNA here is from genome assembly GCA_027917425.1 of Gastrophryne carolinensis. Lineage (NCBI taxonomy): Eukaryota > Metazoa > Chordata > Amphibia > Anura > Microhylidae > Gastrophryne > Gastrophryne carolinensis. The sequence goes on from CM051235.1 coordinate 225,175,113, forward strand.
TGTCCCATAATCCAGACATGCAGGAAATTCTGCATAAAGTACATGCCATGTGCGCGCGCTTTGGGCATTCACACCCTGCTGCTGCTCCCCTATATGCACCGCAGAGGAACTTTGGCCTTCCTGCTGAATTTCTGGGTCGGTAAATTGGACATGTGGCAAGAGTTTGCCCTCTATGCCTTGGAGATTCTGGCCTGCCCTGTGGCAAGTGTCCTATCAGAACATGTGTTCAGCAAGGGGGTGTCATCACTGACAAGAGGATCCACCTATTCACAGCCAACGTGGACATCCCTACATTCATGAACATTAACCGGACATGGGTCCCACAAGACTTGGCTGTGCCAGCACCTGAGGGAGTGGTTGAATTGCTGGCTAACTCCATCCCTTCCACCAACACTGCCACATCCACCTCCCCCGACCTATGACACCTGTTAAAAAATATATTTTTTTACCTTATTATTTGTGAGGGGAGGCATCTCTTCCCCACCTCATATCTCCTGCCGCCGCCATCTTCTTCCGCCATATTGTGCCACCACCACCAAGTCCTTGTGAACGGCTGGGACTAAAAGACCCATAATTCATCCAATGTAAAAGGTAAAATTATCAGCAGCTTTGGCTAAAACAAGCAGAAGTAATGACTTCCCCAGGTGAAAATGCTTGTAGTAACCCTTTTGCTAATGGATGGAAGACTGTGATCCCCTCTGTCTGAGGAAGTTGAATTACAGCAGGTTAAATCTGTCATATCTGCCTTAGCCAAGCATATTATTAGCAATCCAGGGGCGAAGAAATCCTGATCTAGACTGCTGCGGTAAACACATGGTTGCTAGGAAAAACTGTTTCCTTTTATATCACAGTTGTGCAAACAAATAGAAAAGGAAAAAAACTAGAAACAAACTAGATAGAAATGAAAGATATATAATCAGATACAATTTGGACGACCATAACTCTGGCGGAAGCCCGAACGCAACTTGACGCTCACCGGAACACCGACCATGAATCAACCCTATGAAAGTGATTCAGCGACAGTGAAATTCTCATGTTTTTTCACCTAAAGTGAATTTTTTACTACTAAGAAAACATTTTTAATTCTTACTGTATCAACCCCTAAACACAAAGAGAGCCAATGAAATCAAAGCCATCCCCCTTTTTTCCTGGAAATGAAAACATCTAAATATATCCTGTTGTGTTCCATTGTCTTGTCTACCTTACTGCTTTGGAATTCTGAACATGGCACACACTGATTGTCTGATCCAAGGGCAATTATACAAGAATCTCAAACATGGAAAGTCCATCAATGATGGCTGTCTGCACGTCAAAAGACCATAGAGTGCAAGTAATGTTCCATGTCAGACGGGCATAGCAGTGGAAGGTCACATGCCAGAGCATATGCTGTTGTTTCAGAGCACAAAGTGTTTATGAACAGCTACTTTGTTTGAGTTTTTGTATATTATTTTATAGAGGGTGCAGTCTCTGTAGTTCCCTGAGTAATTTGCCTTTATGTGATGTTGAGGCCTCCAATGACCTAAAGGTCAAGGACAAAACCCCTATGCAGCAGCCTGGCCCCATGGCTGACCGGTCTTGTGCCCATGTAGCAATGGGGGTCCACAGCAGCCTGGCCCTGCAGACTCATAACAGGGGAGCTCCACAGCAGTCTGGAACTAGGGCCGCTTCGCGCTAGGAATCTTTAGCAGCCTGATCCCAAAGCTAATTAATATAGGGGCCTTTACAGCATATCCCCACACTCATAGCACCCACTTTTAGCCACCTAAAGAGGGGGCAAAGCAGCCTGGTCCCACAGATACCCAATGGGGCCCCAGAACAGCCTGGATCACAGCCACCTAACAGGGTCCCAATGCCACCAAACAAGCCCTGCCACTGATCACCAGGGCCAAACAAGGGCAATGCAGCTGTCAACACAGGATAACCCTTTTTGGAGGAGGTAATGTACGGGGGGGGGGTATATAATTAACAGGGGAGTGATTTAATAAATGTTTGGAAAAAAATGTTGGTCAATATTTATGTTCCTTCCCTTGCCATGATCCACCACATCTGGGCTGTTTTGGCGCTCCTGTTCTGGTGCCAGCTTCTAACCTGTTCTGGAAAGCAAACCAAAAATGGCCCATGACACCATGTACTACGGATGAATCAAGGCAATGGGTAAGCAGTTAAATATCATCCTCAAAACATGTGCCCCCTGACTCTGCTCATCCTTGTGGTGTGGTACTGCCACTGCCAGAACCTGGACCTGCTTGCTGTAGCCTAGGACCCAGTGGACCTGTTATATGAGTGTATTCTTCACTAACCTGCAGTGCTTGCTTTGTATTTAACCGTGCATTAGTGCCCCTCCGATGCTGGATTACTACTCTGCCTTTTGCTGGACTCCGGACCAGCCAACTGCTTACTCCTGTATCTGCCAAATGCTTGTGGGCTTCCCCCCGCTGCTGGATTACCCCCTTTGGGCTGTTGTGTGCCCCTTGGTTACTGGACCACCTCTGCACTTCTGAACCTTGTATCTGCCCTGTGCTAAGGGCTCTCCTGCTGTTGGGCTACCCCCTTATATGTGCCCCCTGTCACATGACCACCCCTGCACTGCAGATTCCTGTACTTGCCCATCCTGGATTTGTGTGTTCTTTCCCTGAAGTAAAGCTTCATCAAACCTCTTTGGTCTCTGTGTCTGCTCTGCCAACTGACTTTCCTCCTAAGCTGTAGACATATTTTTTGTACTGCTTCCCTTAATGTAAAGGACTTATATTCTAAACTACCTCCACCCACCCACCGATGTGCCCGATTTGGAAAGTTAAAAGAAAAATCACAAATCAATGCCAGGTGTCTGATGCCAGAAGGGGATCACCTGGAGATCTGCTTGCTCCTGGCTGTTGGGGGTGAAGCTGTAGTAGAGCTTAGTCACCCCCCAATTTCTGCAGAAGCAGTGTCCATGCTCTGGCGTGACTGGGTAACTGTGCAGTCATGCTCTCTCTGCAGCTGCTTGACCTGCAGAAGCGGAGCTCAACACCATTACTCCCACAGACGCCTGCCACCAGGAAAGAGGGGCAACAGTCTGCTTCAGCTTTCCAATCGTCACTGTGATGCTCTAGCAAGGGCATTTCCTCTGCACTGCCTGGCTTTGCGAGGAAAGAATGTAGGCAGTACAGACGCTAGTACTTGGTGACGCTGATTGCTTATGTATCAGAACATTCTGAGAAACCTCTGGAGCCAAGAGGATCTGTCGCTGAAAATAGCATCTGAGTGCTTTAGGGTCACCTTCCCGAAATTCTAGATCCAAAAGATATCGTCTGTACTGATGAGAACTCCAGCACCGCACCCTAGGAAAATAAAATACTTCCATCCAGAGCAGACACAGACAAACTGATCTTCTCACCTAAATCTCTTGGACTATCATTACACACCCAATGGAAATGAAATGCTATTACACAATATCCTACATTAAAAGAAATATATATCACAAAATGCTTTATTCAACCAAATCGTCCCCTCTGTCGGGAACTAAAGACACATAAGCTGTAGCTGTAGAAGGCAACAAGACGTGATAAGCATCTGGAGGCAGCTATGATGGATCATGGACCACAAGACGGCAGTGATAGACCAGAAGGCTGGAGACAAGCATATGGAGGTAGTATTAACACTATATTAATGGACAACTATCATTAAACTGAAAATTCGATTCTATTATATTAAGAATATTTCATTATTATATACTTGATTTAAAAAATAAACACAGTCTGTGCTTTTTCAGACTTGAAGTTAATAAAAAGCACAAAAAGCAGGAGGCAGTAACAGGGCTGAGCAGCCTGAAAGGGGGGCAGCATGTGTCTGTCATGGTGCTGTTTTCATACACTCAAATCACAAGCCCTGGCACATCATAAGTTACAGTTGTGTGCCTGTCCTTTTCTGACACACAAGCTTAGCTGTAACAGGCAGGGGAAAACCCTGACCCCCAAAAAGGCAGATAGGTATTTGAACTTGGTTTAAAGTGGACCAAAAGCCACCGTGATTGGTCCGGGAATCTATAAGATTCCTGGGCAGATCGATCCCCCCTCCCCCCCCCCCCGGGTCATCCAAAATCGAGATGCCCCGCTGTGTGAAACCCCCCAGGTCACCCCATACACTTACCTTGCTTCCCGCGACTGCATCCCTGCTATCCCTCTAGCAGGGCGCTCACCCGCATCAGGCATTTCTGAATGGCTGGCGCGGGCAGGCCCAAGCGCGCTGATTGGATGAGCAGTCGCGCATGCGCTGTAGGACCGGGAAGAGTTAATTTCGGCGATCTGGGGGGTTTCATGCAGTGGGGCACTCCCGATCAGGGTGCCCCGGGGGAAAGGACCAAAATCCAGGATAGTCAAAATCCTGGGTTTTGGCCCACTTTAGTAGTTTGATAAACTTCCTGTGTACAGCCGACCCTCATATATATAACAACAAAAAGTCACATTACTCACCATATACATAAAAATATGCAAAGCCGTGAGTTGTAATTAGACTTTAAGCTAAGAAATAGGATTGGGACATTGAGATACATAATATAGAGGTTATCACAATGTATTGTGATCCCTTTCCAAGGGATAGTTATCTTATACAGGTAACAGTGTCTGACATATGTACAAGATCTACTTGGCAAGCTGCCAAGCAGGTTGGTGTAATACAACTGACATTCACATTAGCAAGGGTGCGGAGCGCTCACACTTTTGGCTGAGCGCCACGCATCCACCTGGGAAAAGCTGCCCATAGTAATCTGTGGACGCTTTCACATATCAGGCATTTTTCGGACCCCCCCCCCCCCCCGCAAAAGCCCTGCCTGCATCGTCCTGATGGCGCTCCATGTAAGTGGATAGTGATGCACAAAGCGATTATGGGGCGCTCACCCGAAAGCACGAGAGATCCACAATCGAAATCGGGTGAAACCAGCCTCAGATGCAAATTTGAAAGAAAAGACTTTACATTTATCTACAACTGCACCATATGACCCCATCAGGGTAAATAAAAGGGGGCTATATACAGGGAAGTCCCCAGTGCAGGGATAGGCTGCCTATACACTTCTAATATCTACATCACTTACTATGCCCAAGTAGGGGATTATAATTAGCTACATGGACTGAGTTCTCATTCATTAAATCTTAATGGGGGCCACATACTTGCCTAATTCCAGGATCCCATACTGTTCAAATTTGGCCACGAGTAGTGCCATCCCCACCCCCTCCCCTATGTGTGCCCTGCTGGTAGACCCACAGAGAGCAGGGTACCACTGCAGAGGTAAGCTCCTCTGTTTGATGTTGTATTTATTTGTTGGTGACATGCACTATGTACTATATCTGCCATAAAATGCCTTAGGTATTCCATCGCATGTCATATCCCTTGCATACCTCCCAACCGTACCACATTTGGCGGGACATTCCCGGGATCATGCTGCTGTCCCACCATCCTGCAGAGTTACCTACCTGTCGCGCAGTAGGTAACCGCAGGACAGTTGAGAGGTATGTGCCAGGGCCCCTGAGCCGTGATCCAAGGCAAGCCTGCACCAAGCAGTACTGTTCCTCCCCCTCCTTTCCTGGCACAGGGTGGCACCAGTGTTCTGCTGTGCAGTCATTGAAGGTTCAGCCGATGACAGATGATCCATCCACCCCCCCCCCCCCCCCCCAACAGAACATCCCATGCCCAGTCTGGCTAAGTACCAGTAGCAAGTGCAGTCTCCTCTAGCCTCTCATGATCTGAGCTCTGAAACATTGCCAGCAGCAGGGTGGTACCCCCCACCACTATTCTATACTCTATGCTGCTGTACTATACCTCCTTTCGCTGTCTCCTACCACTCACCAAGCCCCTCCACCCCCTGCTGATGTCCTCTATGGCTTACCTAACTCCTCCCCCCACTGCCGCTCTCCTCTACCACTTATCTTCCACTATCCTTTCCACCACAGCCGCTGTCTTCTACTATTCACCTAGCCCCTCCACCCCCTGCCACTGTCCTCTACCACTCGCCTAACCCCTCTCTCCAGCCACTGAACTGCACTTCTGACTTAACCTGGCAGAAGCCTCAGCAGCAGCAAGGACCCATCAGCAGTAGTAGCGTAGGATGTGGCAAGAATTGGAGGGCCAGAGAGAGGCAGCAAATACCAGAGGGCAATCAGCAGCAAAGAGGACTGGGAGACAGATAACAAGGGTCTGAAAGTGGTGGTGAGTACTAGTACGAGGTCGATATACAATGCAGTGTAACGTAGGTAACTGTAAATAAACCTAACCCAGTGTGCATTTTTAGGTCCCCCAGGAGCAGGAGATAGAGGTAGGTATCTTTGCACTGCAGGGCTCACAGGTGGCAGAAAAGGGAGGGTTACATTTTCACTATCCTTGTGATTGTTCCTCTCTAGCTGGGCATCTACATTTGATGGAGATGACCCCTTAGCCCATACCTGCACCATTAGAACCTTGGTGAGATGCGTATACTAGTGGGGCATCCCAATTTGGTATAGGAAATCAGCGCCTTTGGAGCCTTTAAGCTCCTTGTGGACCAGGACCCCTGCCTCACCTAGAGGTCTTGGCTTGTAGGAACCTAAAATGCAACCCACCCGCTCCTGCCATTTCTGAGCCGGACATTAAGTACACATGCAATGTCCCAGTACAGCATTTGCAATACTGTTCTATATGTGTCCCCTCGACATTCGGCTGTCCCTGTGACTTTGGGGTCTGAGATATTGCGTTGCTAATATGGTATAATATATCTGTGTTCATACAGTATATATATATACCCTGTTCCTGTATAATAACCTTTATATCCTGTTTTCATGTAATTACATGTTTCCTATGCGAATTTATGTAGTTTGCACTCAAAAAGTGAATGTATTCACATCGTGCAGTTCCAGAAACTGGGTCATGTGACAAGTGGTGAGCCTATCAGCACTGCTGAGCACCTAAGCCTAGCCTCCCTTCCATTTTTCTAAGCAGATTAGTTGTGATATCTGAAGGAAGAAGATCTGTGCTTGTGCTGCTGGCTTGTCTCACGTGGCTAGTGTGGAGAAAGAGGCCAGGCATAGCACCAGTGTGGAGGACTAATTCTTATCGAGTCTGCTGATAAATCTACAGCATTATCTTTCATATTCCAAGTCGCAGAGCCTGTCTTCAATTCAGCTCTAATCTCCAAGGTCGCAGAACCCACCTTCAATCTTGTAAGTAAGCCATTCAGCCTAAATGGCACTATAAGTCTCAGCAAGTCCTCTAGTCTCCCACACCACAGGATCACCCCTGAGCTCCCGATCTGTACTGACACTGTACCATCTAGACTGCCAGTAAAAGTTCAGTGATCCTAACCTGGCCTCTGCCTGTTATTGCAACCCAACACCTAGCAAGGGATCTCCTCGGACCCCCGGTTGGTAGGGTAACCGGTGCCACCAAACCCTCCTGGCCTTACGACACAGGGCCCTCATACCATCTGGGCCTACGGACTTTAACATCTGTCCGGAACCTAGGCTCTGGCCTGCCACCCCAAAAGCCGGTGACCCACAGCTGCCTCCCAGCTCCCCTAACCTGGTCACCACACACACTTCCCTTTTTCTTTGATGCTTTGTCTACAAGGGACTAGGCTTCACTTATGTCCAACAGGCACACCATCCAAAAGAAGGTGTGCCATGCAGTAGGGTGCATCCATTTTAGGTCATTTCAGAGTTTTACAGGGAAAAGGTAGTCATTTTGTAATGTAGCACTCATGAGTGGGGAGAGTAAGTGGCTTAGGGCCCTTTCTGGCACAGAGTTGTAAGGGGAGTTGTGGTCCACTTTAAAACAGTAGGTACACTGTGCTTTAAAGCATTCCTGAACCTCTGTACCAGGGAGAGTCACTCCTAGAGCCTGTGAACCTCACATAAAGCAGAAATGTACCTTTTTCTTGCAGAGCTTTGCCTGGCCTAACAGGTGTGTGAGGGGATTCAAGTGACCCAACACCTATTTTATTAAAATTGGGTGTTGATGACAGTGCAGGGGGGCATCCCATACCCCCCCCCCCCCGTGCATACCACCCCTCAAAGCCAATTTTTTTCTTCCTGATTGCAAGGATTTCTGGAGTCCTTTCAGTGGCCATAGAGGTCTCTGGACCCTATGACTGCCATTGGCTAATTGCAGGGCCCAGTTTCACTGAAGGAGCGAGGATCAGGTATGAAAAAATGGACTTGCAGTGGTGGTTTGTGGGCATCAGCAATCAGCATGCCATTAATGCTCAGTGTTTTGAACTTCGCACCAGCATGAGCGCCCGTACCCGCATCCCCCTGTGGAGTGTGTGCTATTTGAAAGGCTGGGTGGGGGGAGTGGAGATGCTGTGCTGGTTTCTGGGTAGATCTGCCGCACTCACATCTGAGAACAAAACAGCACTTTTGACTCTTGCTTATGAAAAGGTATAACAATTATTATTATGTGGTTTTTCTGGGTACAATTTATTCTGTGATTGCTGTGAGCAAGTTTTCATTTAACAGAGTATTCTGTAGTAATAAGTCAAGGCAGCTGAGGTTAGTGATATTTTTCTTGAATACATTTTGTTAGTTGTCTGACTCGCAACAATGCTGGGGACCCCTGAGCTTCTGGGGCCCAGAGCGGTCGCTGCTCATCCACCCACTATAGTTATGCCCCTTTGTGTTGGGAAATCTCCTTACTGGAGCCCTAGAAGGCCATGATTGTTGAGAACTATTTGATATCACTTAGAGCAGCCAAACATTTTCCCTTTCTTTCACATTTACTGAGATGTTGCCAGGAAATTCTCTGACTATCTAGCGTCTCGGCTTGCTGTGGAAGAGAGAATGTTTCCCTCCTGATGCACTCTCTCGCTCTCTCTCTCTCTGGCCGGATGCCTTTTCTAATTGTCATCCAGACCAGATTGTCACATGGGTTTCTCAAGCTCCTGTCAAAATATTAATACTTGCCTTTTGTCATGCACAGCCTTTCCTTTCTAGTTTGGTTGAATAAAAACCAAGTCCCAAACTCAAGCCCAGTGGTGTTCCCACTCACAGCCACAGCCCCTGGCCATGCCTACTCTAGACACTGCAATGGAGGGGGGAATACTGAGGCAGTAAAAGAAGTGGGCATGTTTGAGTGAGCATACGAGACTTCAGAATAGTAGAACACTCCTGCATGGTGCGGGACTCAGTCTCAGGTTCATCTGGATTAGGGCAGAGCAGATGCAGGTATTTAAATGGCTTTAAAGTTTTAATTTGATCTGGATTGTTCCTATAATTCACCTAGTCCAACACCAGATCTCTACTGTGCTTGGAGACCAGAAGGCACAGCTTATAATTTTGCAGCCAACAGGCATAGGAGGCTTCTGGTTTTACAGCAAGCCTAGATGCTTCCCAGGAAAGCAGGTTCAAAACTTCTGGAAGTGCCAATTTGGGATACAGGGCCTTTCTTGCTGAAATCTTAACTGAAGTGGAAAAAAGGAAGAAAGGCACATTAGTCCTGGCGGGAGACCTCAACATCAGTGGTGCAGTGTTAGATTGAACAGACGCCGGGGCAACCACAGTCACTAACCCTAAGGACAAAAAAACTGTACAAAAGCTCCAGTCACTAGTTTTAACAGATGCATAGAGAACACTTCATATCAACGATCAAGATTCATACTCAGGTGTAGACTATTTTTTCTCAGACAAGTAGAACTTATCGATGTAGAAAAATGTGAAATTGGATTGAGATCGATCTCTTTATGGACATGAGCGTGGAAATTCAGTAGACAATGGCTAAATAAAGGAAGAAGGAAAAAGGAAGGAAAAAGATTTTTTTTCTACTAAACGACACACCTGGTATTTCAGCAGCAACACTATGGGCCACCTATAAATGCTATAGATTGCATCCAAAGAAACAAAATTAAGAAAGGAAAAGAATTTCAGCACTGATGGATTAAGATTTCTAGAGACAATACACAAGCAAAATCAAGATCAATATATGCACAAGGAAATGAACACAATTAGGGAAGAACTTAACAAATGCTTGGACAAACCCGATTATTTAGGCCGGACAAAAACACTGCCGGTCAGGATATCCAGATCCTCTCTGCAATTATTAAGGAAAAGAAAGCAGATCTATTTATAGCAAATGTCCCTAAAGGTGATGGTTATACGGCAAACTCCTTAGATGAGATCAAAAAAGAGTTTCTCACCTTTTAAATTAAATATGTGCAGTCCTTCCAGATTTTTAGAGGTACCAGACAGGGGTGCCCCCTCTCCCCAATCCTCTTTATAATGGCTCTTGAGCCTCTGGGTATAGCGCTTCGACAGAACCAGAGCATTAAGGGGCTGGAGGTCGCGGGAGTTCAGCACAAGGCTCTCTTCTTTGCTGACGACGCCATGTTGGCGGTCACACAACCAATTACATCCCTTCCAAACTTATTTCAAACGCTAGATCACTTTGCTCGCATATCCGGTTTGGCTATTAATAGGGACAAATCACAAGCGCTAAACGTATCCCTGGCACCCGAGTTGGTGGCCCACATTAAATCGAACTTCCCCTTCAAATGGTCAACAGAGCCGCTCCCATACCTGGGGGTCCGGATCCCAGGGAGGTATGAGGATCTCTACGGGGCCAATTATCCATCTTTATTTAGGTCCCTAGCGCGGTTGCTGGAGACCTGGATGCCATACCCAATTTCATGGTTGGGCCGCGTCAATGCAGTGAAGATGTCCATTCTCCCTAAGCTTCTGTACTTTTTAGGGTGCTGCCGGTCTCGATCCCCTCCTTTAGGCTGCGTGCAATGCAGAAAAGGATCTTAGCCTTCGTTTGGGCTGGGAAACGCCCGCGAGTACCTAGACGTACATTACTTAGCCACAGGTCGTCAGGAGGGCTTGGGGTCCCCAACGTTAGCATGTATTATAAAGCTGCTCAGATATCTCAATTGATTCCAATGCACTCCCTATCGAAGCCCCCCCTTTGGACCTTTCTGGAGCTTCCGTGCGCCTCTCCGACCCCTATAGATGGCCTCCTCTGGATGGACCCAGCAACCAGACCCAAGACGCTTAGCCCACTGATGAGACATTCTCTCTCGGTATGGGACTCGGTGAAATACTCTGCCTCCTTGATGTCCCCCCATGCTCCCCTGGCACACCTCTGGGGCAATCCGGCATTCCCCCCGGGCCTAGACAATAGACTGTCCTTTAAATGGTGGGTGGACCACGGCTTGCTCAGGGTGCGGGATCTCCTATCGGAGGATGGACTTATGTCCTTTAGAACCTTGAAAGAGAGGTATGATGCTCCCCAGGGGGTCCTGTTTCAGTATATACAGTTAAAGCACTGGTTGTCCCCCTTGATTAGACGGACACTACCCTTTCGGAGATGTACCCCCTTTGAGAGAGTCTGCGGAGAGGAGCCATTTTGTAGAGGGACAATATCTACGCTATATTCTACATTAAATGCTATAGGGGAAGGCACACACGCACACGTTGAGAGGTGGGAACATGACTTGGGCCCGTGCAGTCTGGGGAGGGGGTGGTCGGATATTTGGAAAACTGCATCCTCATGCTCTATAAATGTCCTGACGACCGAAACGGCCTACAAAATCCTATACAGATGGTACTTGGTACCAAGCCGCCTCGGTAGAATGTTTCCGGGACAAGTAAACACCTGTTTTAGGGGTTGTAATACAGAAGGCACTTTCCTCCACATTTGGTGGACATGTCCTATGCTGACCCGCTTTTGGGCACAAGTTTATAAGATAGCGGGCAAAATATTTCGAACAACAATCAAAAGGGACCCCTGGGTGGCCCTCCTCCATTGCAAACCCCCAGAGCTCACCCGTAAGCAGCATAAATTATTCGTATATCTGCTCCTGGCGGCTAAACAAACTATCGCCAGAGGGTGGAAAAAACAGGTTACACCATTCTCTGAGGTGTCGGCCAGAATGAATGGATTTTTAATTAATGAGAGGCTTTCAAGTATACTGGCCGACGCCCAGGACAAGTTCCTGTCCACTTGGGATCCATGGATACAACATGTCTGGCCCGATGCGCCAGCGGGCACGCTTGGTTAGTTGATGGAGGCGGGCTGGTTTGCGAGGTTCCCCCCCCCCCCTACTTCCTCCCCTGTTCTCCTTCCCCAACCTAGCCTACCCTTCCACATCATTTCGTTCTTTCTTCCCTCTCCCTTGTCCTTTCTCCCTTTGTTCCGTGACCCCTTCGTGGGCGCGCGGTGGCCTGCCCCGCGCTGCCCTCCCGGGCCGCCGGGGTGGGGGCGTCCGGCATTTGCTGGGTGGCCTGGCCCCGGGGGGCTGGGGGGGCGGCGGGGGGTGGGTCGCGGCGGGCGGGCGGGGGCTGGTGTGGCTTCCCCGACACGGGGGGGTGGGGCCGGGAGCAAGGACTTAATGGAGACAGACGCGGTCAGTTAATAGTTTATTGACATTACAAATCTGTTGTAGTGGTACTGTTATACATATTGGATAGCTTCGTTGAGCTGAATTCTCTCCTATAGTAACAAAATCCTGTAACCTTTGTATGCTCAGCTATAATGACCTCCCCTGCGTGGGATGGCCTCTGTACTACATTTGGTCCGCTGAAGGCCGTGTCTGTATCGTTCACTTTTCTGATTGAATAAAAATAAAAAATATTGAAAGTAAATTAAATATGTGCATCAGATAAGTAAAATTTACAAAACACTGTTGATTACCTTACAAGTCTTAAATTACCAAAGATTTAAGATTAACATTAAAAAAAGATCTCAAGATGCCAATTACGAAATACATTATATTATAACAATAACAGCTATTATAACAATGAAGCCTGGCAAATGCTCAGGACCAGATGGCTTTCCAAGTGAATTTTCCCAATCATATAAGGCACATAGAATACCTGAATAGATTTTTCAATAATATCTGAGAAGACAATCCGCTAACAGATAACGCTGCAACAATTATACCTAAACCAGGTAAAGATATGGCAGAACGCACAAATTATCGCCAAATCACACTACTTAACTACGATTTAAAGATCTATTCAAAAATCAAGATTACAACGAACCCTTCCCTACTTGATCCCAGCTACACAAACTGGGTTCATGGCTGGATGTAGTACATCTCACAACATCTCAGTGGCAGTTAGCGTGATACATCATGTAAATAAACACAAAAAAACAGCAGCTATAATAGTGCTCGGCGCTGAAAAGGCATTTGATCGGGTCTCCTGGACCTATATGCAGTTCTTGGTGCAAATGGATTTGACACTACCTTTCTAAGTAAGGCAATGGCACTGTATGTTAAAACAAACAGACATGAATGTCTCTAAAACTGCAAAATTCATTCATTCGTAACAGTACCAGGCAGGGGTGTCCGTTCTCACCTCTGCTTTTCAATCTCTATTGGGAAACTTTACTGCACCAGATTAAAAATAATCTAGACATTAGAGGGATTAATTTACATGAAAACAAGATCAGATCATTAGCATATGTAGATGATATTTTACTATTTTACTATGTATTGAAGATCCGGTTAGATCACTGTCCAAATGTATTGAAGTCATTAACCAATTTTGTACATACTTAAACTTTAAGGTAAACTTAAATAAATCAGTAGCAATGCCATTTGATATGGACTTTGAGACCAGAAAAGCAATTTACCAGATTTCCCCAGGTATAGCATGGTCACAAGCAATGCAGTATCTGGGGATAACTATTCCGTCCACACTGGAAAAACTTTTTGATAAGAACTTTACCCCCCTTGCAAAAATTAATCAGAATTTAAGCGAGTGGAGTGAACTAAAACTCAACCAGCAGAAGTCATAGAGGGCTAGTCAATTATGTTACATAACTTATTTGATGGCCACTGGAACAAGCCAAAGGCAAGTATTAGGGACTGACAATTTTCATTTTTTCAACAAGCTCAGATAAATAGTTATTTGGGATGCTTAAATATAGGAAACCGAACTTCCAAAGCAATGTCACCCTTTGAAACACTATTTAAGATACCCTTACCAGTAAAACCAACCATATCAATGGTATATACAAGTATTATCAACTCGCAATTCAGCTACCAGCAATTCAGTGGGCATGTAGAATTGAGTTATCTGAAACCCCCTTGCGGAAAATCCTCGTCAGGACTCTATCCCCAGTACCAGCCACATTGAGTCTCAAATACAGAAAATCTATTTCACGGTTTTGACTTACCCCAGTAAATTTAGGGTTAAGACTGTTGTCATTCAGATAATCAAGAAAAAGCAACAGGGAAAAGAAGTTGCCATGATACAAACAAATAATATCATCTATGTAACATCCATATATAAAAATACTGTCTCTGAAGAGGTTCCCACCCCCAAAGATGTGGCGCTCCTCCTACCAGCTCATGTAAATATTTGCCAGTGAAGGCAAAAGGGTTGCACTCATGCTGCTATCCTGTTCGGATTTCGGCCCTCCCCAGCTCAGAATCTGGACCTGGCAAACAATATTCACAATGACAGGTCCTCTTGGAATGTCAGTTTATAATGCTTTCCAGCAAGCTGTAGTATGTTGATGGAGTGCTGCTCTCAGGCCTCTCTTAGTTTATACAGAGATGAGTGCTATTCAGAGAGACAAGAGTTATTTCTGGCTGTCTGAGATTTTTGGAGATTTTCTGCTTGCAATAGGACCATCAATCTTCCTTTCTGTGCAAGCATAATGTACTCGCCTCTCGCTGCCCTGGGAAAGCTCACACTACCTACTCATGGGTTCTTGGTTCTACCAGAGGAAGGCATTGCTGCAATTTGGCTGTTCTGCTGCTGATCTGGAAAGCTATCCAATCCAGTCTATTAAGTGAGTGTGCGCACCACCCCACACATGCTTGTCTGATAGAAACGGTTGGTCACTGATGGTGCCATGTACTGGCAGTTACTTAAGCTTCCTGCAGTAGTGTTACCAGCAGCATGGGTGGCTGGTGTCATGACAGTGAGTGTTTTTACCACCCTAATGCAGTGTGACAGCGTTCACTGAACACTAGTGGGAGCATGTTCTTAACACACTAAGCAGAAGGCGCTCATGATGGCACAGTGGTCAGTGTGAAGCCTAAGGATGTAATACCACACACTAAACTGTAGAGGGAGCACACTCCTATAACACACTAAGCAGAAGGAGCTCATGATGGCATAGTGGGCACAACAGGTAGAGGAAGATGGATATAACAAGGCAATTGCTTCAGGGGCCACAGCTCCCCTTTCTCACACCTACAACACTTGGAAAGTCCTTGTCCTGGGCAGCATTGTAATGTTATGTTGCACGTCATGGAGCACACGCTTCCTCTTTTATAAAGGTATTTATTTCAGGTCTGGCTGTAATCCAGCTATGTGAGCATGTATTTGCATGGAAATATCGCGCCATCACAGCCTGACAATAAAGGTGTCTCAGAGGACAAAATGCAGGCAAGTTCAGGGAGCTTCAAGAGAAGGGAAATCATTATATTTGTGTGTCTGTGTGTATATATATATATATATATATTGTTGTTATTGTTATGCTAAAAACCTCTATGCACACATATGGGCATTTTAAGTCAAGTGCATCTGTAGTAACCATTGTTGGGCCACAAACCTGGAGAAAATGGATCAATAATAAATAATGAGCCTTTATTTTCTTTCTCCAGCAAAGCACAGCTAACCTCAGTGGGGTCTGTGTAGCTGTGTAGCGTCTGTGTAGCTGGCCAACCTGCACATACTGGTCTGCTGCATTACTGTATGTGGGCTCTACCTGCAGGGAGACATGCATTGCAGAAGGTTAAACACAACACGGTTTATGGATGGCTAGAGGAGCACTGCAGTGTGTTTGTGGTAGGGTTCTTCTAATTTGTACTCCCAGGTCTAGAACACAAACATACTTTCAAAGGAACCTGCTCACACAAAATGTATTAAAGGGCCAATTCAGCCAGACTGGCCATTTTTAAACCCCCAATTGAATGTGTGAGTGGTCGTGTGCACAACGCAGGAAGCTTCTGGTTCGGCGGTATCCGTGCAGCAGAGGAAGGGTGGCGGCGCCCTGCATGGTGATCAGGCGATGGGCACTGCTAGAAAAGAGGCAAGGTAAGGGTGTATTGTTGTTTACCCCCCCCCCACCCTGCAATAGCGCTAGTTAAGGGTGGCAGGGCGTAGGGTAGTTTAAAAACGGACTGTTTGCTTGGACTGACCCTGTAAATACATGTAACAAGCAAAAAGGAAAACAAAGGATTAAAACACAGTTTGGCTTTGTTTGAATTTGACGGGTTTTGCCGTAAATGGGCTTCATCAGAGGATGTGACTGCAAGAACATATTTATATGATTCCACAACCTATAAACAATTAACATATCTATTAAAAATGAAAACCACTGAACATCTGGGGGGTAGCTAAATAAAGCCCCTTTAGCTCCTTCAAACATCTGTATGTAAAGCTAGATGATGACATAGTTTTAGATGGGAAGAGGATTCCGCAGTTAAAGCGGTCCTTCACTCTGAATAAGAGCCTATCTTATATGTTTCCCACACCCTGTACATACAGATTGCTCACATTAAAAATCATCCTACCTGCATCTACTGCATGTTATGAGCCTTTAAACATCCAAGATGGTGGCTCATGGAACATCAGGCAGCCTGCAAACAGGAAGTGCCTTCTGACTGTGCTGCTCTGCATTCTGGGACTGCTGACCTTTTCCTGACCCCAGCTCTGCTCTGTCTGAGCAAAGCACAGCTGTAACCCACCCCCCTGTACTTTATCCCACTGTCCTCTCCTCAGTAAGTGTGATGCTTCTGAATCAAAATGGCGGCGCCCGTATCCTAAAGTCCTTAACAGAGTTGCAGCCCAGTGGGGGAAAGAATAATAAGTAAGTGACTAAAAACTTAAAATATATTAATTTTAGATGCTGGGGAATCGCTTTTTAAGGGTTTGGGCTTTTCAATAAATCATGGTGAAGGTCCGGTTTAATGTATTTAATGCATCTGTAAAGAGGAACCTTTAGTTCAACATACATTTGCATTCACTGTAAGATACGCAATTTTGTTAAAGGGGACCTCTAGAATTGAATATAGATATTTAAATTAAAATGTCCAGACTAACAAAAAGAAATTTTCTCTTTTTGTGGCCAGCAGCTGCTCCATTTGGGTTTGGTACTCAAGAACATGCCTGTTTCTAAGATCAAGTCCCCCTTGATGCACTAGCATCGGTCACAGTGGCTGGAACACACCTGACTCCATTTACTGCAACAGAGGGAACCTACCAGGTACCGCCTTGGCACACCTATTCTGTTGGAGGTGATTGGAGCCTACCAAGATGCAGAGGACACAAAAGTTCCAAATCTCATGCACAACGCTCAATAATAAACTGGATGCTGCTCCCAAACCTATATCATGTGCCGCTATAAATCAAAAAAGAGGTATAATGGGAGGCACTCCTATGTATCAAAAAACTAACATCTTTATTTGATATCACATGTACATACAAAACACATTAAAACACATACCATGAACACCAAACACAGGTAGAGATTTTGTCCCCAAAAAACAATCCACAAATCTATTAAATAAAATTGATAAAAACAGATTTTTCCAATCATTAACAATCACTCCATCTGTGATCAATCTATAGCCAGCCACTCACACCATGGCTGTACGTCACGGGGTAATCGTTAATAGCCGTGCTAATTAGTTCGTGTAAATCTGTGTGCACATTTTAACATTAACACACCTAAAGATCTACTAAAAATGATTGTTTTTATTTCCCCCCCAACAACTACCTGCACCTGCGATGGGGCATTTTACCAGGTGCCTCATTTTTCCAAAGAGCTAAAGATTATTTTTTGAAAGTCTGGAAACCACAGTAGTTGCTCTTTCCAAACTTATAATAAATATTAACCCCCTATAAAAATGCCCTATGGCAGGTATGAGTGATTTTTTTGGTAAAAATTAGAACAAAACCTTTTATTTAACTTTTTTGCATGTTAAAGTAAAAAAGATCACCTGAATGCAGATTGCAGCTCACACCCGAATGTGTAGCCAGTTACATTTAGTTTACTAAATGATTAGCAACACGCTCACTAGAGGCCAAGTAAACTAGATCTAGCAATTATTTGACTATGGCTGGGCATTACAGTGACTTATTTTACACCAAATCCAATATAATTGGAGCAAACGGAAAACATTGCCATTGTGTCAATTTATTGGCTGTTTACAGTCTATGGCAATCTTTATAGCCTCTCAGCACAATCATATCAGCCTTATCTGAGTACATCGGCATCATTGCTGCCTGACACAGAACACTGTGTGCTCAATAAAGGGAAGCGATGATGTCATAATGGAGTCTTGGATACACACTGGGTGAGCTTCATGAGCCTTTATATGGGGGACCAGATAGGTAATGACCCTTCATATCAATGACCACAGACAAGACGTGAACTGAATCCAGAGACCTAAGGCCTACAGCATGGCCATATACAGGCAGTCCTGTCGACTAAAGCACTTTACAGCATACCTCCCAACTTTTCAGGGTGGGAAAGAGGGACAATTGTTAATGAATAGGAGGTAGGATGTAACAGTTACAACAATAGAAACCCTTTGAATAGGCAAAATGAATCATTTATTGATGCAGATTGCTGCATTTTACACCTCAAAGAGGGACAAATGAGAACAACAGTACAGGTGTTTCTGGAAACATAAATTAACATATGCTGCCCCAAAGGTATACTTCTTTTGAGAGGACATTAATTTTAAGCAACTAACTGTAGGATATGGGGTGTCTATTAGTCCTAAAATTCCCATTATACATTTGTTGAAGGGTAATCCAAAATTTCATTGCACAGGCAATGTTGGCCTGGGATGTCTGGGGGCTACCAAGAAAGATGACTTTGGGGGCCCACCCTACAGTTACATGTATCTCTTTCCTTGCACTCTGCAGGGAAATTAGGGATGTGGCGCTGATTGGACAAGGACCTAATCATGTGCTGTGGGACCGGCGGAAACAGGATTTAAGTAGCCGATATGGGGGGTTTCACACAGCAGGGCATGACTGGGATGAATCACCGGGATATTCAAAATCCTGGTGATTGGTCCACTTTAAAAGCAGAATTCCAGCCATTACAACAGGCAAAATAGGATGGGGGGGTTCCGAAATCTATTGCATTTCCAGCCATGGCACGTGTATGGCCAGCACTGGAATCTGAGACGAGGTATAATGTTTAATGTTTTAACTCCTCATCCTGTGTCAGTGCTGGGGGAGGGGGCTGATTAAAACACAGAAGGGAAGAGCTGGCTGGCACAAGACATAATGGAAATAAATTAACATGCTGAGTCCCAGCATGAGAACAGCACCCCCTCCCAACCCTAATCGGAACACGAGAATTGGGATAGCAGGAAAGGAGAAGCGACACAAACACCTGGTATCCTTGCTACTATGTCATTTGAGGACATCAACACTCTTACACAACATCAGGTGAACACCCTGGCTTTTAGCCAGGTGGAGGGGGATAATATTATTGCACAGTATTCAGGGCAGACAGCCATTTGATAAACTATCATACGTCAATCATAAAACAATATAAATCCTCATCTAAAAAGTCCATACAATATCAACTACATTCAAATACACTTATTGAGTATCTAAAATCTAAACTAATCCCAAGGGGTCTAATACTACCCATCAAACCAACAACAAGTACAGCCCCGGTCTGATAACTATCATAGGGTACAGACTGAACTTTGCACAATTAAACGATACAGTCAAAGTACTAAGAGCACAATTAGAGACCGAGCTGCCATTAGATACATATAACATTTTCTTAGAGACCCATAATCTGAATCTAGACCAGTACAGACAAGATACAATACAATTCAAACTGAATAAATATAGGCGTGGTGCCCTAGACTATGAAGAGGGCCGTGTCTACACCTGAAGAGTCCAAAAGAGACAAAGGCCGCACATCTTGACAACCCATTTTTCACTAATACCATTATTTTATTTTCTACCAAAAATCCATAGGAGGCTACATCTCCCTCCAGGGTGTCTTGTAGTGGCAGGGACTAATTCTGTGTTTCAGAATCCTGCTATCTTTATTGACCATTTATTGCAAACCTTAGTTACTACAATTCCTCTAGGACAACTTTGGTACACTTACTCACGACTGTATCCTGGTCACAATGGACGTATCCAGTCTGTATACCTCCATTCCCCATTCTGAGGGCATCAAGGTGATCCAACAAGCCTTGTATAACTCCTCAGTTCCGGGAGCCATGCAACATCTTGTGGTTGAACTTTTGACCACCATTCTCACTAAGAATTATTTCTCGTTTGATGGCAAATTCTATCTCCAGGCACAGGGCACGGCGATGGGGTCAAATATGGCCCCAAGCTACTCCAATCTCTATATGGCTGATTTTGAGTCCAGGTTCGTGTACCCTTCTGAGACATACAAACACAATGTCCTGGCCTGGTTGCGCTACACTGACGATGTGTTTCTGATTTGGCAAGAAAACTATGACCTATTAGGAGCTTTCCATACCTACCTCAACTAATACACACCTACAATCTCCTTTTCAATAGAGTATAGTACCAGTCACATATGTTTGTTAGATGTTCAAGTGCCAATTGACAAAGGCTTGTTGATCACAGACGTCTAGAAGAAGCCCACAGACCGCAATACTTTTTTACATGCCGACAGCTTTCATCTGCCTTCTTTGATCAAGGTCCTACCCTATAGTCAATTTGTATGTTTCCGTAGAATCACTACAACAGATAATCTCTACGAAACCAGGTGAGAGGAACCCAACTAGGATATGACCATACTGAGCTGAAAGCAGCACAAGCCAGAGCTTGGGGGTTGGATAGATCAACATTACGTCAATTTAAGAGTAAAAGTAATAATAAATGTGTATCCCTGGTTCTCACATTTTCTAACCTCTCAAACCAGATACAAAAGTAATTAGAAAACACTGGGCTGTGATTAACACTGATGAAGTACTTAGGGAACCCCCCTAATAGCATATAATCGAGCCAGGAACCTAGGGAACTCACTAGTCAAAGCTGATTTATGTACTCCCCAATGTCTCCCAACTCCAAATTGGTTTACTAACTCACAGGCTCTGACAGCCATGTTCCCCTGCAACCATTGCACGCAATGCAACTTTAACTACAAGACCACTACATTCACAAACCCAAAAACAGACAAGAGATACTTAATTTGAAATTTTCAACTGCTCTACCAAAAATGTGATCTATCTTTTAAAGTGACCATGCAGCAAAGGTTAAACGAGAAATCAGACAGAGAGTTAGTGAACACCGTTCCAATATTAGGAATGGAAGAACCAAATCCTCGGTTGGCAGGCATTTCCTGGGGCATCATATTAGTCAACTTAGATTTATTGTAATAAAAGTGGTCAAATCTTTTAAAAGGGGTGGGGATGTCGAACAAAGGCTATCACCACAAGAATTATATTGGATCTTTCAACTACAGACCATGAGCCCTGGTGAACTCAATAATAAAGATATGGCCTATCCTGTCTTTTTCTAAATCAGTCTTTTCTGAAACTAGTCTGTTTGTAGTAATCATGTCTTATCAGTATTTAGGAACCACAGGAGTGGGATTCCACTTAAAAATGGTTATTTTCCCTTTAAGACTTTTCTAAATTTCAGGAATACTGTGCAATAAGTTAATGTCAGGCTTGCAGACACTTGACTGCAGGCCTGTTTTAAGCATCCTTTAGGTTTACCATATTTTATTTAGATCAATGTATCTAAATTTTAGTTTTTCACTTTTCACAGTGGGAGTAAGAATAAATCATGTCACTCTACTCTAGCATGCTGTCGAGGGTGCTACAAACTCCCCAACCAATTCTATAAGAAACTGTCCGGCCTGGAGGTCTTCCTTAATCCATTACGATGTGAACTCTTCAATAAAGCTGCTTCACTGCTCTACAGCTAACGTCCCTCTGCTAGAACGCAATGCACAGAGAGTTATAGATATCGCTGGACTGCAATCCACCATCTTGCTGGTTTGACAATGCGGCCATCGCCTCTCTGACCACCAGGTTATCTTCCCGGCCGTACCTGTTCCCCGGAAATGGCATCACTTCCTGCCCCACGCGCCATGTCTGGGTCTGGATGGCAAGACCCGTGACTGGCCGGGACACGTCGTGACACGTCACTAGGCAGCGCCAACGCAATTGCCGATTTTGGCGCCATCCAGCACGCTGGAGACACCCTTTTCATATATATAGGAGCTCTCACATACTACAGGATACTGCTTCCTCTTGAAAAAAAGGTTTACACTGAAACATTGAGGGTTATCTTTATTATCCACCAGCGTTCCAGCCTTTAAGCTCTACCTAAATTATTTCTGAAGACGCCTTTATTCATTACCTGTCATTTCTATGCGCATAACTGTGATACACTTGGTAACCACCCTGGTTGTACCTATGGGACTCTCATGCTCTTTATGCACTATTTGATTTATGGACTTTGTGCCTCATTTTCCATGGATATGCCTGACGAGGGCTGGTACCTATTAAGTGCTGGAACCTTTATACAATGCCAACCAGCAGTCCATATTGGTTACTGATGCTAATATTGTACATATTATACTGATAACATTTTGATACATTCTTGCTCTTTGTATTTTGCACTATACCACCAGCATTAAATCACTTTTGATTGCATATCTTTGAAGTTTGTGTTCATTGTTAGACTGTTCCTTGGACCTCTGGAGTAGAGACAGGGGGTCCTGGAGCCAATTTTGATAAACATATAGCTGTCACAGGAGCCAGGGCAGTGCCTAGCTTATCAGACCTTTTGATTGTTGTCTGATCAAATCAGCCACGTTATTATGCTGTTAGACGTTGTGCAATTAGCAACACATGTGAATCTATAAGCTGCCACTAGACACAAAAATCACAGTGTGTCCCTGCATTGAATCGACCCACAATACAAATCACATTGAACAAATCTATCCACCCACGGCCACTTCCAGGCAGGGGTCAATAGAGCATTTCCCCCGAGTGGTTTAGTTAGCCAGGCTGCAGAACTGGCGAGGGCTTTTTAAATCTTTAATTTAGAGCATTATAGAATGAGCTGTAGATTTATTTTACAAAAACATAAAAATCACACAATCAACCAGAATCTCGGTGCAACCTGATCAAAATGATTAATTACAAAACATAAGTAGATAGCAACACAAACTAAAAAGGGAAAAACAGGAAAGACAATTCTGTGAGTACTCACCTGTAGAATTGCTTTTACTATGCATGGCACAGCCTGCTTCCAGAAGTCCTTACGTATGGGTTATTCCGCCACAAGGTGGCGCAGTGTACTGCAGAAGAGTTTTGGCTCCTCCCGGTACCATATAAAAACGGAATCACCATAGACTTATCCAGTGTTGACAAGCAGTTATTCAAGAAACCGGGAGATAATAAAGGTAAAAAAGGTAACAAACCCCAACTAACTTGGAACAATCACCATAAAGAGGCAACCAAGAATAACGATAACAAGGGTGGGGTGAAGCTGGCCGTGCCATGCATAGTAAAAGCAATTCTACAGGTGAATACTCACAGAATTGTCTTTTTCCTATTGCATGGCACGGCCTGCTTCCAGAAGTCCCTACGTATGGGACATCCAACAGCAGTGTCCATAAGGTAGGGTGGGATCCCCAAAAAGTGACAACAGGCAGTTCAAACCACTACCACCTGAAGTACCTTGCGGCCAAAAGCAGCATCAGCTGAGGCCTTAACATCAACCTTGTAAAACTTGGAAAAAGTATGAACAGAAGACCAAGTTGCGGCCTTACAAACTTGTTCAACAGAAGCTTGGTGCTGAAAGGCCCAAGAAGCACCAATAGCATGAGTGGAATGAGCAGTAACCTTAAAAGGAGGAACCTTCCCTCTGGCAGAATAGGCCTGCTCCACCGCCTGACGGATCCAGTTGCTGATAGTGGATTTAGCCAGAGGCAAACCCTTCCTAGGTCCAGCAGGAAGAACAAAAAGAGCGTCAGATTTCCTGAAGGGCTCAGTAGCAACCAAATAAAACTTCAGAGGCCTGAAAACATCCAAAGAGTGAAGGGCCGCTCCTTGGAATTAGCAGGGTTAGGACACAAGGAAGGCAAAACAATGTCCTGATTGAGATGAAAAGCAAACACAATCTTAGGCAAGAAATCCGGCTTCAGCCGAAACACCAACTTGTCCTGATGCCGCTAAAAAAAAGAAGGTTTGACGGAAAGCGCCGCCAGCTCAGAAACTCGCCTGACCAAAGTAATGGCCACCAAAAAGGTCACCTTAAGAGTCAGAATGGGCAAAGCAGCCCCACGGATAGGCTCAAAGGGAGGACCCTGCAGAGCAGACAACACCAGAGCTGACACCTGTCCCTTAAGGGTTCTAAGTTGAAGGCCCGAATCCAAACCATGTTGCAAAAATTCCAGAATCCTGGGGATAGAAAACACTCGACAAGGACGAGACTTGGACTCACACCAGGCAATGTAAGCATGCCAGATCCGTAGTAGATAAAGGACGAGGACTTCTTCCTAGCCCTAATCATGGTATCAACAACAGAAGCCGGCAAACCCTTATCCATTAAGATGGAGGTTTCAGCAGCCAAGCCGTTAAAGCCAGCGTTTGTAAACTGGGATGGCACAGTTGTCCCTGAGTGAGAAGATCTGGATCCTTGGGCAGGGCATACTGATCTACTGCCAACTGCATGACGTCTGCGAACCACACCCTCCTTGGCCAACAGAGGGCCACCAGAATGGCTGGTACCCCTTCCTGGGCTATCTTGGGCAGCACCCTGCCCAGCAGAGGGAAGGGAGGGAACACATAGAGGAGCCGAAACTCCGTCCAAGGCATTGCTGGCGCATCCGTGGCGAAGGCCAGAGGATCCTGTGACAGGGAGACAAACCTGGGAAACTTGTGATTGTGGTGGGACGCAAACAGGTCCACATCCGGCTGACCCCAGCGCTGACACAGGGAATTAAAAATCTTGTTGCTGAGGGAACATTCCCCCAGCCGAGACGTCCCCCTGCTCAGGGAGTCTGCCTCCTGGTTCTCCACCCCCGAAATGTAAACCGCCGAGATGCAAGGGACATTCTCTTCCGCCCAAGACAGTATCAGGGACACTTCCTTATGGGCTCGCTTGCTCCGAGTCCCTCCCTGATGATTGATGTACGCAACCGCCGTCTGGTTGTCTGAGCGGATCTGAACAGCCCGACCCCGAAGGTGCGTGGTCAGCTGAGAAAGGACCAACCTGATCGCCCTCAGTTCCAGGACATTGATGGGAGCATTGGCCTCCTGGGGGCCCCACCGACCCTGGAACTTTAGAGACTTCCAAAAGGCCCCCCAACCGATCAGACTGGCATCTGTGGTGACAGTCTCCCAGCACGGAGGCAGAAAAGTCCTGCCCACTAGAAGATTCCCTGAGTCCAGCCACCACGAGAGGGACTGTCTGGCCAGGGGGGACAGAGCAAACTCCTGATCACAGGGTCCCGATCCCAAACAGAGGGCGCCTCTGATGACGCGCCCTCAGATGACAGCTGAGAGCGGCGCCGGCCTCCACGCTCCGGACCTGCAGGTAAGTGTTTGCTTTTTTTTAAAATGCCGGCATGGTGGGAGACCAGAGACCCGTCCTTTTTGGGGACCGTGAACAGATTGGAGTAGAACCCTCGACCCCGTTCCTGGGAACATTTTTTGTGAAGAACCAGCACTCCAGTATATAGGTTTCATCAAAATCATATATTTATAAATCCAACAAAATGCAAATGATGCACAACAAGCGCAAGGTAAGTATGAGGCCTGCATCTTGTTTATGTTTATATTTGTTGTTTTTTACACCTTAGATGTTTTCACATGGTGGTAAACAATGTTTACATGGTTGCCATGGCGCCAGTGACGTCAGATTGATGTCAGGTGCGATCTCTTCTACTTCCTGGGGCAGGGGTGGCCCCATAGCATATATAAAGCCACATGCACCCTTGTCTTCTTGTTTGATGTTATGCTGGCACCAAGCTGGTCCTGAGGAAGGGGGCCCTCGCGCACCCCGAAACGTCGACATAGGACTTGGAAGTTTGTTGTGCATCATTTGCATTTCGTTGGATTTACAAATATATGATTTTGATGAAACCTATATACTGGAGTGCTGGTTCTTCAAAAAAAATTTTGGACATTGCGGTGTCACCGCGAACCGTGCACCCACCCAGGAATATAGAGGTAAGAGTGCGGCACTCCCTCCCAGAAAGAAACCCGTTCCTGGGAAGGCACCAGGCAAATGACTCCTGACTCCAACAGACGTTGAACCGCAAGGCGCAAACCCTGAGCTGACAGAGGGTTTTGAGACATCCGGGATCTGATGAATCTTGGGGGTGGCCAGGCTGCAAACTCTATCTTGTAACCGGAGGACACCACCTCCTGAATCCACCGGTCTGAGACGCATAGCCTCCAGACGTGAGCAAAGAGCCGAAGCCGTCCCCCCACCCAGATGGGTGAGGGCACCTCCTCATGCTTGAGGGGGCTTGGGAGAAGGTTTGGGCTTGGGACCCCATGAGAGACCGGAACGACCACGTGGTCTGCCACGGCCCCAAGAATCTCTGCAGGTACCCGAGAAGAGGGAGCCACGACCTCCTCTGGGAGCACGAAATGAGGGGAGGGAAGAGGAGGACCCCAGAAAAGGCAGAGGCTGCCTCCTACGCTGAGGCAGCCTAACATCCTTGGCTAGAACATCCAGACGCTCACCAAACAGCCGCAGCCCCATAAGGGGGAGCACAGTGAGAGCCTTCTTAGCAGCAGCATCATCCCCCCACTGACGCAGCCAAACAAAGCGGCGCATAGCCACCAAAAGGGCAGAGGCACTACCACACAGCCGTACCACATCATCCATGGCAGTAAGGACAAAGGCAACAAAATCAGGGCAAAGCAAAAGGGACCTATAATCCTCCCCCCTGCTACCAGCCGTAGCGCCAGCAAGGAGACGCTTGATCTGTTTCTTAAGGGCAATAGCTGTAATGGCAGCAGCGCAGACCGGACGCAGCCCAGCCCCCACACATGTAAAAGCATGGCAGGCCAGCTGATCCATGTGCCGGTCCTCGCTGTCCCGCAGTGTAGTAGTGTCAGGGGAAGGGATGGCCGAGGTGTTGGACAGCCTTAGAACAGGAGCGTCCACCTCAGGGGGACACGACCATCGCTTGACCAGGTCAGCAGGAAAAGGATACCTCTTATCCAACCCTTTGGGCACCGCGGGCAATCTACTAGGACGTTCCCACTCATTGAGCACCATATTAGTGAAATGGCTCTGCTCAGGGAACTCCAGACGCTGTTTATCAGGACGAAAGAGCTCACCCTGCTTCCTCTTAGCCACCTCAGGGGGGACAATGTGCAAGATTCCAAAAATGTGAGCCAACAGGCTATCAGTGTCCTCAGGGAACCATGAGTCCTCCCCAGACCCAGACCCAGGGTCACTGCCGTAACCCTCCTGCTGGTCCCCAGAGAAGTCAGAGTCCTGAAAGAGTTCCCCCTCCTCTAGGGGATGAAGGCCAACAAAAGCATCAGGTCCCTCATCCTCCTCAGGAAAGAGGGATGTCACGGGAGGTAGGTGCCGCTTCTTGACAGAGGCCTTACGTGGAACAGGCCTGGCAAGCTGCCTTTCAATACTGGCCACACGCAGTGCCAGATCAGACTGTGACTGCCCGCTAGTATCCCCCTTACTGGGGGCTAAATGCAGGCGCGGGGGGTAGGCGATGCCGAAGGGGGCGCAGAGCTGGGAAGCGAAGCGGGGAGCCCAGCCTGGACCGCAATGATACCTTGGGCGCACGGCACGCACACCGTGACACTGTTACTCATAGGGGATACCCCACACATGGAACACAGCCGGGATTGCCCCGAAGGACCCCCAAGCACGCTATCACCAGAAGCCTCCATATGGTGATTAACACAGGCACAATAGGCCAGCACAGGGTAAGGGCTAATAAAAGCCACCCGGGATGCCCCCCCAAGGGATGCCCCCAGAAGCCAGTAAGGGAAGATGAGGGAGGGTAAAGGGGTAGGACCGGGAGAAACCACAACCCACAGTTGTCCCGCCTGAAAGACATAAGTAAAGACTCATAAGCATCCCGCAGCACATGCCCCAAGGAAACCAAAAAACCCCCGAAGGGGACTCACGGACCAAGCAGGGCAAAGGCACCAGCCGCCAGACCACAGGAGGAAGCGACAACAGGCCGAGATCACCGCCGCAGCTCCGGGATGAAGAAGGGCCCAGGACGCGCAGCAGAAGCAAGATGGCGCCGGCAGAGGAACCTTGAGGGGCGGACCGTGGGAGGACGACGCGATACGCGTCACCCTTCGGCCCCGCCCCCCGAAGAGCGTGAAAACGGCACTCACGTGACCGCGCCGGCATCATTACAAGTAGAAAAAACGCCTCACAGTTATAGCGCCGCCCGCCTCGGAGTGTAGTACAAAGCGGCGACGGCGGTGAAAACAGATAAAAAACTGTTAAAAAACAGTTTAACAAATAGCTAAATACCCTCGCCGCTAACCCCCGCCCTCCCTCTCCCCCGAACACACGACGGGGAGAGGAAGGCGAGCAGGCAGTGGTGAGAGCCCATGCCAGGGATGGGGGGGGGACCCCAAAACACCAGTACAAGTACATAGTCCCCAAAACACTTACCCCCTCAGAAGCTAGGACAGGAACTCTGCATCCCTAGTAGGCTCACCATAAAGCCTATGGCCGGCTACCCTTTGTGCTACAGGGTCTGCGGCTTGGAGCAGCGCTCCTTGAGCACTTGACCCTAGTGCTCCTCTACCCTCACCCGATCCGTCAGCCGAGGCTGGGAGGCACAGAGGGTCCGGAAACGGGTGGAAATAGCCATGTAGGGCCGCAGGCTTGGTTGCCCCGCTCACCTGCGCAATATAAAGAGCCATCTTCTATCTTCGCAGAATCACTGCAGAGAGAACACTGGATAAGTCTATGGTGATTACGTTTTTATATGGTACCGGGAGGAGCCACAACTCTTCTGAAGTACACAATAACCCATACGTAAGGACTTCTGAAAGCAGGCCGTGCCATGCAATAGGAAAAAAATCAATACTTAGATTTTGGTCTGGACTGCGAGTCAGTTCAAAGTCTGATCAAATCATTAGTTGGTCACCTCACACTCCCAGGATATGCAGTCTTTGTCCTTGTAGATGATACAACAGATTGGCCATATTCCCATTGTTCAGCTTATTGCAACTCAAAAAGTGGGGCTATCACAACTGATCCTACATGAGCGCAAATGAGTGTCAGTTGGAGGTGAGAACCAGACGGAAGTGGGGGAAAATCAATGAGGAGAGATTTACACAACAAATATTCCAGCCTAGGCTGTTAATGTACATATGAATATACATATATACAGGGGCGAACTGGCCATGGCCATACCGGACAAAATCCTGGTAGGCTAGCACTTGGAAAGGCTGCGGCCGTTGAGTAACAGATGCAAGAGGGAGGGTGGTGGCCGGTGAGCAGCAGAGCAGGGACGGCAGGTGAGTGAAGAAGCGGGAGGTGGCCAATCGGATTATAGCTGCCAGTGAGCGGTGGACGCGGGGTAGGGGCAGGGCCATAAGGCGATGAGAGGCTGCTTCCATAGGTGGCATGCCAGGTAAGGAGACTATATACTTATTGCAGTGGCCCTATCCCCTAACCACCAGACCCACTCCTGTAATTGGAATGTGCTGTCTTGCAGTAGGGGTTAGAGAGTGGTGGTGCTGCTGCATCACCAAAAAATGACTCATTGAGTTATATTGAGCCGGGCACATTTTAGAAGGGCCAGTGTGACCAAAAAAGTTTTTTTTAACCCCAGTCCGCTTATATATACACATACATGTTGGTGTTCGAGTAACTAAAGATTCCTGGGAGCAGCTATACAATTCATTAGATGCTGAGCAAGCCAAGATTGCACTCACAGATATCAGTGTAGCTGAGGTGGAATCATCAGAAATACAGACATCTTAGAGAAAAAGCCACCTATAGCTCTGCCCATCAGGATCGATAAGGTGAAAGATGTCATAGCTCATTGTCCTGTGTGCCAACATAGTCAGCAAGTCCCCATGTGGGGAGGGAGAGGACAATTAGATTGTGTCAAACTTCTTAGCCAAAATTGTTGGCCTCCTACCAATAAGCTGTGGGTGTCAATATTTGTGCACAGACACATATTCTGGGTACTCGATTGCCTATCCACGTAAGTATGCTAATCCAACAGCCACCATATGAATGATTATTCTGTATTATGGAATTCCTTTACATTTAAACTGACAATGGCTCTCATTTTAAGGACAGAACATAGTCACATATTTGTGAGGCTCACAATACTGAATGGATAAACCACATTCCCTACCATCCTTAAGCAGCAGGGCTGATAGAGAGAATGACTGGCCTGCTAAAAGAACAATTACATAAACTCACAAATGAACAAATGGGAATTTGGCATAAAAACATTGAAATGATGTCTTACATATCCTAAATAAGCACCCTTTTGGGAATCAAGAGACCCCCTTTATTGAGAATGAATGCTTCCAACTTAAATTTAGTGCCCTTTAGAGCTGCAATATCGGGTAAAGTACTATTTGAAGAAGGGGCGAACATATTCCCCATAGCAGGTCCCCTTCATCAGCTGACCTTCCGTTTTAAAATTGAAGAAGAAATGGCAAAGATATCAATGTTTACAGTTTCGCCCTATGATTTCTTCTACAGCATGTGGACGTAGCCCTTGGAGCTTTGATACTGCATTATAATCAGCATAATGGGTGGGGCAGCACTGGGAGAGAAAGCGTTTGCTAGAAAGAGGCTTGGTGGGGAGGGAAGGGATAACTTTGTGAGTGCCATTCAGACCATCAATACAGAGGGGGCGTGCTTCTCAAGGTAGTATTGGTCCACATTGGCAGGGTGGTACTGGAGGGCCAGATGAGTATATTTCCTCATTGACATTGTCCAGCTGAGAGGAGGCACAGCAGTGGAGAAATGCTTGGCAAGGTAAGCTGATGTTTATCTTTTTAACCTTTTGCATGAAAATCCCCTCAAATTGGACATTCAGCATCATTAATAAGACTTAAAAAAACATTCCCCAGCATCTAAAATGTATCTATTTTACGCTTATAGTCACTCGCTTAATTCTCTCCACCACTAGGCTGTGCAGAGTTGTGGGTAACTTGCCACTTGCCACTTTCTACTATTGTTTAATAATCACGAGCTTGACCTGTGCTAAGGAGATGTACGACACAGTGTTTTTTCCCATAGAGGTTCTCCATCTTTCGCTGTACCCCAGCTTCTTCATCTGATGAATCCAACGAATGATGGCCCTCTCTTTTTCGTGGTGAGGTTGTATCCCTCTGAGTTTCTTTACTCTGTGGTGATGTAAGTTGTCTTTATATATTTATATCATACTTATCTTGTTTATTTATAAATAAGCATATCTGTCATATATTTTACTACATTATTATAAAAGAACAGTTTTATTGTTGTAATATATATTTCACTCTGGTAGAGCTGATCTGATCTCTTTAAAACAAAATCCGAAGCTTTTTTTTCCCCACTTGGCAAAAATGCTTACGGCATACTGTTCTGAAGCTGCAAGCAATGTGTATGGTAAAAGTAGTAATCACTATCTAGAGCAGCGATGCTCAACTGGCGGACCAGGGCCCGAATTCGGACCTCGGCGCCAGATTTCTGGACCCCTGCCCTGACAGCCCTGCTCTCAGTTGCTTCTGTGTTGCCATGCTCAGAGCTACCCCCTTGATCGGTGATGTAGTGTTCAGTCTCTCTGCCAGTGTCATGGCTCCCTGGCACCTAGCATTGCATGGACGGGAAGTGGCATTGCAAGGTACACACAAACTTTGTTTCTCAGTCTCTTTGCCCCATTTAATCCTTTCCACCTGCCCCAGCTCAGCCCCATCTATCCCTGTCCCACCATCACGCCCCCCAGCTCAGCTATTCCTGTCCCTCCAGCTTTCCCCATTCATCCCATTCCCATCCATTGCTGCCTCCCCCCAGGTTTGCCCCATCCATCCCTGTCTCCTCAGCTCTGCCCTATCCAGCACAGTCTCTCTGCCCCATCCAATCCCAGGCATCCCAGCTTTGACAAGCCATTCTTCTTTCTTCCAGTTCTGGCCACCCCCCAGCTCTGCCCATTCATTCCTGTCCTTCTAGTTCTGCCCTTCCATCCCAGCTCTTTCTCCACCTCTCCCTGCCCTTCCTGTTCTGTCTATCCATCCCTCTTCCTTACAGCTCTTCTCCCATGCATCCCTCTCCCCCAAGCCCTATCTATCCATTCGTATTACCTGACCTTATTGCCAGTAACATTTTGGGCCCTAGTCCACCCCTGTACATTGCCTGTACAGAATGCAAGGGGGGTTAAAGCAGTGTGCTGTGTGCCGGAGCTGTACTTTCTGTGGGGCCCAAAAAATAGCTCCTGTTTTTTCCCAGTGCCCAGTAAGATTTTTGGGGTGGGGGGGGCAATCAGTCTTTTTTGATCTTGCCTGGGGGAATCTATAGCCCCTCCCCTAGTGTGCTGCGTCAGCCCTCCGCCCGGACCTTCACCTCTCACCGGATGCCTTTAAATGGACCTTTACAATAAGTACTTGAGTACCCCTGATCTAGAGTCTACAATCAATGTATACTGCTCAGAGACAGGGGTATCTAAATTCAGACACAGAGTGAGCCAATATTAAAAACTTGGACAAAGTTGCAGGCCAACCTTGATATTTATTGAAAAATGTCTATAATAAAAAATATTTACTTTTCATCAGATATAATGATGAACCTTTTCATACAGAAACAAATGTACATTTTGCCTAAAGCTTCAAACATTAAATCTGTGCAGTGGGAGCATCACCAAATGAGATGCCCTCCAGGCAGTAGCAGCAGCTCTATCATTGGAAAAAGCAATACCACAGCACTGCCCCCACCCTTTTTCCTCTTCTACTGGCCCTAGTGAAGTGGTAGCTGCAGTAGTGTTTCCTGTGATTCCTAGTCAGTAATAATGTATTAGTTGCTCTGGTAGAGGTGTTTGGATACAGAAATTCATTTGAAATGTTCTAAGAGGAAACATATACGTGTGGGACAGGCTTACCCTAGTTAGACCTCTGCATCTTAACACCACTTCTACCTCACCCAGGGGTGGAATCCCAATTTACAATACCCATAAGACCACCATTGAACCAATGGACAGTGTTGATGTTGACAGATTAACCAGTGGCCAGCTGCATTCTAATGCTTGTGGCTTTGTGCATGTGTGCAGGTGTGGGCAGGAGTGGACTGGCCATAGGGAGATCTGGGACAATACCTGATGGGCCACACTGCTTTGGAGCCAGTTGGGCTGCTGCTTTTAACACCCACATTCAATACCTGCCCCCTTCTTCTCTCGCTTAGCCCCCTGTCCCCAGCCCCACTGTACTCACAAGCCAAGGAACCCCAGCCCCCAATTCTATAGCCCTGGCATCATGGCTGGGGAGCCTCAGTAGGGATCTCTCGGGCCAGCCAGGGGCTCGTAAAATCTAGGGCTGACTTTTGGCCCCAGTCCACCACTGGGTGTGGGTATCCAAAAACAGTAATGGCCCCCTCCCTAGCAATCTAAGCTGACCAGCAGCAGTTATTTGAGAGCTGCTAGGGCCACTTTAACTTTTTGTTTACTTTTTATTTTCATGTATAACATTGCCCACAGAGGGGCACGCAGTATTCAGACCACTATTCATAAAGCTGTGGGGCAGATTTGGCGTTTGACACCCCTGGTCTAGAGGCTGCAAATATGGAATGCTAAGAAAATGCAATCACTGCATACTGCTCAAAAGTGGCAGTCAGTATTTACTGATCCTAGGTTGCAATTAAAGCGGAACAAATTCCAATGTGGTCAGCATTGGAATCCAAATGATTGCAGGGCTGGCAGCTGGTCTTCCCCTGGGACATCCCAAATTGGAATCCCCTGCTGTGTACGTGACCCTTGGCTCTGTGATGCTGCATAATAATCAGCATCATGATCAGCATAATGGGTGGGGTCTGGAAGAGACTGAGAACTTGCTTCAGACACTCTGTGTTCCTTCCCTTTCTCCCGAAATTGGATGCCTAGGCCAACACCCCAAGGCACACATGCGCTCACTTCCAAATGCACATGCATGCACTCCTAAACGGACATGCATGCACTTCCAAAGATACATGCCTGTGCTCCCAGATGCATGTCTACTTCACAATTTAGGTGCATGTCAAAATAAATATTAAAAGACAAGAAACATGCAATTTGCTGAAAAACAGTTATATAATAAACAGGAGAAAAGAACTCTACCCCACCAGGTGTTACAAAATCTTCAGGTTCTGAGGGCTGGAAGGAGTTAGGGAAACACACCAAATCCAAGAATCTCACCCCAGAATGTGGCTCTTGACCATCATCAATTGTCATTGGAATTGTTTTAAGGCCATGGATTAAGGGATGAGTTGGAGTGCAACATCTTCAGGAAGAAAAGGGGATGTCTCGACATCCTTTCCCTGCTTTATGACAATCTACATAAATGACCATTGTAATAATGCTTCAAATCTTTTGAGTGGAACCCAATGCAAGATTAGAATATTTTCAATTTTCACAGGAATGACAGGAGCTTTCGAAAGCATTTAAATATGATTTATTTACACTGGACAGAATCTATGAATCCCAGCTATTTGTATGACCATTTCTCCACTAAGATTTCCAGACAAGCAATGTTTAATATCTTTGGGAATAAAAAAAGGGGAAAGAAGAGGAAAGAATATGAAATCATGAAAGCAATGTGGATTTGAATGTTACAATCATGTCTTATTTTTTACTACTCTTTTTAAACTGGCAAGGGGTCTAGGGGAACCCTATACCAGTTTGCAGGGTAGGGGAACCAGTATGCCACCTGTTGGGACTAGTGGGTGACATGCTGATACCCTGCTGCCCTATTAATTACATCCTCTCTTAAGCACTGAGGGTGTTGAAGGGCCTAGGACCTTCTTATCCTGGAACAGCATCCGACCTGTAGAAAAGGGCATAGCTGCTGGTTAGCCGGCAGGGCCTGGGCCTCAAAGCCCTGGGTTACTAGCCCCTATGCCTGGGCAGGCTAGCTTAGGTAGGGGAGAATGATTCTTAATTTTTGTCTCTTTTGCAGTACAATTCACAATACAGTACACAGTACAACACAATTCTGTGAGTACTTACCTGTAGAATTGATTTTGTAGTATACAGAATGTCCTATTTCACAAATATTCTTTACGCTTGGGATATCAGCTACAAGGTGGCGCAGTGGACTGCAGAAGAGACTTGTGGCGTCTCCCGGCCCTATAAAAGGACAGGAACCTCCCACAAATTCCCAGTGTTACAAAGCAGTTGTAACATTTGAACAAATCACCATACAGAGGTAACCAAGAAAAATGATAACAAGGGAGGGGTGAAACAGGACATGCTGTATACTACAAAATCAATTCTACAGGTGAGTACTCACAGAATTTTATTTTAAGTATACAGCACGTCCTGTTTCACAAATATTCTTTACGCTTGGGACGTCCAAAAGCAGTGTCCGTAAAATAGGGTGGGATCCCCAAGAACAACAGCGGGCAGTTTAAACCACTGCCGCCCGAAGAACTTTGCAGCCAAAAGCAGCATCAGCCCTAACATCAACCTTGTAAAACTTGGAAAAAGTATGAACAGAAGACCAAGTTGCGGCCTTACAAACTTGTTCAACAGAAGCTTGGTGCTGAAAGGCCCAGGAGGCACCAAGAGTGGAATGAGCAGTAAGGCGGAAGGGAGGTTCCTTCCCCTTAGCAGAATAGGCTTGCACCACCGCCTGACGGATCCACTTGCTGATAGTGGATTTAGCCGGAGGCAAACCCTTCCTAGGACCAGAAGGAAGAACAAAAAGTGCATCAGTCTTCCTGAAAGATTCAGTAGCTACCAAGTAAAATTTAAGAACCCTGACCACATCCAAAGAATGCAGTGTCCTCTCCTTTGAATTAGCAGGATTAGGACACAAGGAAGGCAAGACAATGTCCTGATTGAGATGAAAAGAGTGGGAGGTTTGATGGAGAGCGCCGCCAACTCAGAAACACGCCTGACAGAAGTAATGGCCACCAAAAAGGCTACCTTAAAGAGTCAAAATGGGCAAAGCGGCATCACGTAGAGGCTCAAAAGAACGACCCTGCAGAGCAGACAACACCAGATTAAAATCCCAAACTGGTAACATAGGTTTACGTGGCAGACGCACATGAGAAACCCCCTGGAAAAAAGTCTTAACCAAACGGTGACTGGCAAAAGATCTTTGGAAAAAAATTGTCAGAGCTGAAACATGACCTTTGAGGGTACTAAGTTGAAGACCCAAATCCAAACCATGTTGCAAGAACTCCAGAATCCTGGGAACAGAAAACACCCTACAGGGAAGAGATTTGGACTCACACCAGGCAATGTAAGCATGCCAGACCCTGTAGTACATAAAGGGCGAGGACTTCTTCCTAGCCCTAATCATGGTATCAACAACATTGTAACAACTTTTCCATCAAGATGGAGGTTTCAGCAGCCAAGCCGTCAAAGCCAGCGTCTGTAAATTGGGATGGCACAGCTGCCCCTGAGTGAGCAGATCTGGATCCTTGGGCAGGATGTACTGATCTACTGCCAACTGCACGATGTCTGCGAACCACACCCTTCTTGGCCAACAGGGGGCCACCAGGATGGTTGGCACCCCTTCCTGGGCTACCTTGCGCAGCACCCTGCCCAACAAAGGAAACGGAGGGAACACATAGAGGAGCCAAAACCCCTTCCAAGTCATTGCCAGCGCATCCGTGGCAAAGGCCAGAGGATCCTGAGACAGAGAGACAAAGAATGGAAGTTTGTGATTGTGACGTAAAGCAAACAGGTCCACATCCGGCAGACCCCAGCGGTGGCACAGAGAGTGAAACACCCTTACGCTGAGGGACCACTCCCCCAGCCGAGACATCCCCCTGCTCAGGAGTCTGCCTCCAGGTTCTCCACTCCCGGCATGTAAACTGCCGATATGCAGGGAACATTCTCCTCCGCCCAGGACAGTATCAGGGACACTTCCTTGAGGGCTCATTTGCTCCGAGTCTCTCCCTGATGATTGATGTAGGCAACCGCCGTCCGGTTGTCCGAGCGGACCTGAACAGCCGGACCCCGAAGGTGCGGAGTCAACTGGAAAAGAACCAACCTTATCGCCCGCAGTTCCAGAATGTTGATGGGAACATGGGCCTCCTGAGGGCCCCACTGACCCTGGAACTTCAGAGACTTCCAAAAGCCCCCCCAACCTGTCAGACTGGCATCTGTGGTGACAGTCTCCCAGCAAGGAGGCAGAAAGGTCCTGCCCACTAGGAGAATCCTGGCCACCACGAGAGGGACTGACTGACCAGAGGGGACAGAAAAAAGGACTGATCCAGGGACACGGGGTCCCGATCCCAAACTGACAAGAGGTGCAACTGAAGAGGTCTCATGTGAAACTGAGCATAGGGAACCGCCTCAAAGCATGACACCATCAGGCCCACCAGCTGCATCCCCTGTCGGATGGAGGGATGAGGGCAAGAAATCAGAGACCGTGCCTGCAGCTGCAGGCCCTCCACCTTCTGCTGAGGCAGAAAAACCTTGACCTGAGATGTATCCAGAGTCATGCCCAGAAAGGACGTCACCTAGGACGGAGACAGAGAAGACTTGGGGTAGTTGATCACCCAACCGATGGACTCGAGCATGGCGACCACCATCTGGGTATCCAGCTCGGCCTGATGGAAGGACTGAGACGCAATCAGAATGTCGTCCAGATAAGGAAGGATGCGAATGCCCTGAGATCTCAACAGAGCCATCACCCTGCCCCTTTCCTGGAGGGGCACCAAGCAAATGACCCCCAAATCCAAAAGGCTTTGTACCGCTAGGCGCAAGCCCTGAACTGACAAGGGATTTTGAGCCATCCGGGATCTGATGAATCTTGGGGGCGGCCAGGCTGCAAACTCTAGCTTGTACCCAGAGGACACCACCTCCTGAATCCACCGGTCTGAGATGCGCAGTCTCCAAACGTGAGCAAAGAGCCGCAACCGTCCCCCCACCCGGATGGGTGAGGGCGCCTCCTCATGCCTGAGGGGGCTTGGGGGAAGATTTGGACTCGGGACCCCATGAGAGACCGGGGTGACCACGGCCTCTACCCCGGCCCCTACGTGCCCCCGCAAATGGTGCACCCCGACCGGACCTGGGTGCACGGAAGAAGGGGAGGGAAGAACCAACCCCCCAAAAGGCCGCGGCTGCCTCCTGCGTTGGGGCAGCCTACCATCCTTGGCAATCAAATCCAGACGCTCCCAAAAGAGCCATAGCCCAGTAAAAGGAAAGCCAGTGAGAGCCTTCTTAGCAGCATTATCAGCCGCCCACTGACGCAGCCAAACAGAGCGTCATATGGCCACCAAAAGGGCAGAAGTCTTACCACGCATCCTGACCGCATCATCCATAGCTGAAAGAATAAATGCCACAAATTCATAGCAAAGCAGGAGGGATCTATACTCCTCCCCCTTATTGGCATCCGAGGCATTATCCATAAGGCACTTGAGCAACCCTTTAAGAGCAAGAGCCGTGATGGCAGAAGCGCACACAGGGCGCAGCGCAGTCCCTGCACAAGCAAATGCGTGACAGGCCAGCTGATCAACACGCCGGTCCTCACCATCCCTCAGAGTAGAAGTGTCAGGGGAATGCATGACCGAGGTATTGGACAACCCAAGCACGGGAGCATCCACCTCGGGGGGACACGACCAGCGCTTAACCACATCAGCAGGAAATGGATACCTCCTGTCCCAACTCTTAGGCACCGCGGGCAACCTGCTAGGACGTTCCCACTCTTTGAGCACCAAATTATTGAAGTGGATCTGCTCAGGGAACTCCAACTGTTGTTTAACAGAGTGAAAAAGCTCACCCTGCTGCCTCTTAGCCGGGACAGGAGGTGTAATACACAGTACTTCAAAAATGTGAGACAACAGCCTGTTCGAATCCTCAGGAGACCATGGGTCTTCTCCAAAAGGAGACCCAGTACCACCATAAACCTCCTGCTGCTCCTCAGAGGACTCAGAATCAGAGAAAAGTTCCCCCTCTTCTAGGGGTTACAGGCCAGGGAAAGAAAACTGTCCCTCATCCTCCTCGGGAAAGAGGGAAACAGCAGGAGTTAAATGCCGCTTCTTCCCAGAAGCCTTACGGGGGACCGGCCCAGCCATATGCCTTTCCAGGCTGGCCACCCGCAAGGCCAAGTCATAGTTTGATTCCCCACTAGCATGTCCCTCACTAGGCGCGGGGGGGGGGGGGTAGGTGATGTAGAAGGGGACGCAGAGCTGGGCAGCGTAGCAGGCAAACCAGACTGCAGCGCAAGTACCTTCTGGGCTCAGGGCACACATACCCTGACACCGTCACTCACAGGGGATACCCCACACGCGACACACAAGCACATTATCCCCGGAAGCCTCCATATGGTGATTAGAGTGGGCACACTGGCCAGTATGGGGTTAAGGCTAACAAGAGCCACCCGGGATGCCCCAAAACCCGCTAGGGAAGGTGGGAGATGCAAAAGGGAAAAGGGCCGGGAGAAACCACAGTCGCGTTAATCCAGCCTGAATGACATAAGAAAACCACACATAACATTCCCAAAATGCGGTGACAAGAGCACAATACAACCCCGAAGGGGACTCACAGACCAAGAAGCCAATCGCACAACCAGGCAGGCCAGCAGCGCGCCGCAGTACCGCAGGTCAGGAGAAGAAAAAACTTCAGACAAAATGGCGCCCGCAAGGACCTTGAGGGGCGGGCCGCGGAGGGATGACGCAAAAAGCGTCATCCGCGGGACCCCGCCCCCTGAAGATCACGAATCGCGCTCCACGTGACTCCCCAGCGCCAATGACTGCGCAGCAACACAAGGCGAATGAGCAGAGCACCGTACAAACCGGCGCGGCGGTGAGCGCGCAAAATACAACTGAAAAACAGATAAAATACAATGTGCAACCACACCGCTTACCCCCCCCCCCCCTTGGAGAGCTCCCCAGGGAGAGAGCGAGGTGGGGAAGAGCAACGGTAGGCGCACCCAAGGCATGCTTAACTAGGGAGAAGGGGGGACAGTGGGGGGGGGACAGGGAAAGACCCACAATAAGGCAGGAAGGGGCATCCCATAAGGCTCATCATAAGCCTGAACCGCCTACCCTTGCAGGTACAGGGATTGCAATTGGAGCAGCGCTCCTCCAGCACCTGACCCTGGCGCTGTCCTACCTTCACCCGAACCAGGCAGCCGAGGCTGGGAGGCAGTGGGTCCAGAACGGGTGGGAATAGTCCTGCAGGGCCTCAGGCTGGTAAGCCCCGCTCGCCTGTGTAATATAGAGAGCCATCTTCTATCTTCGCAGTCCAGACTGCAGAAGGAAACTGGGAATTTGTGGGAGGTTCCTGTCCTTTTATAGGGCCGGGAGACGCCACAAGTCTCTTCTGCAGTCCACTGCGCCACCTTGTGGCGGATATCCCAAGCGTAAAGAATATTTGTGAAACAGGACGTGCTATATACTTGGAAAAAAATGCAGCAATATAAAATGTACCTTGTAGAACTTCTCTAAAATATGCTGTAAAAAGTACACACAAGAAC
This sequence comes from Gastrophryne carolinensis, assembly GCA_027917425.1. Classification (NCBI taxonomy): domain Eukaryota; kingdom Metazoa; phylum Chordata; class Amphibia; order Anura; family Microhylidae; genus Gastrophryne; species Gastrophryne carolinensis. Next base: position 225,215,632 of record CM051235.1, read on the forward strand.
TAACAAAAATGGAACAACACTCTCTGAATTGCCAATTATTATTATCTTCAGTACTGTTTTCCACCGTGTGCATATTTTATATTATATATTCTTGTTCAGGATTAAAAGTGTATAAAATACACAAAACAAAAAAATGGTTTGCTGAATCAGTGGAGATTACAGTACTTTCACATGCTTTCTAAGTATGCAAGATTGTATTCTCGCACGGTGCTGAATCAAGGAAATTTCCTGCAGGGCTGGCTAGTTTAAGTTTGGCGGATGGAAGCACCACTACTTGAAATGGGGGTCACATGGATTTTCAAGGGGGGGCATTGTTTACTCGTTCCCAAGCATTCCCGTTTATTACGATTGGTATCCTATGGGTGGCCTCAGGATTATTTTAGCTAAGATTCGTGCTTTGCGGCCCGTGCTCGGTTTGCCCTGCAGTTATTTATAGCTCGCAGGAGACACATTGTTAATATTTAGATTCTACAAATATTTAAGAGATCGCTTTGCTGGCAGGCCGCTTCATCTTCTGTCCATGCTGCAATTTACTTACTGCTTATTCAGAGTTAAACAATGTCCAACATTCTGGGTGCATGACTGCTTCGCCTTCTTATTTAAAGCGGACATCCAGACAGAAAATCCCTCAGCAGCTGCTGCATCCCGCAGTCCTAGGCCATCCAATTTAGGATGCCTGTCTTCTCGTCATTCCTTGAGAAGCCACAAATCAGCCAGCCATACTCACTCATTCATTCTGTCCAGGGGCCTCAAACGGGAGAGGAAACCGAAATTGAAATGCCCAGAAGTGGGGGTTGAAGCAAGCCCCCGGTATCTTTTTCCTCTCTGTATGACAGGGGACAGGAAACACAAGGGGGCTGCCGCACAAGTGTGCTGACAGGTTTCCATTTGGAAAGCTGAGTATCTTTGTCATGGAGGGCTCAATGATGGTGTGAGGGGGTACATGAGGTTAGTTTCCTGTCTCTGAGTTTAGCTAGAAGAAGGTGAGCATGTCTCTAATGAAGGCCTGTATTGAGGGAGCGTTCAGGTCCACTTTAAGGCAGACCTACGTCTACAACTGCAAGCCTTCCATTTGGCTACCCCCACACCACCCCTTGTTTAATGTATAATGTGCATATATGACAAATGTATGCTTGAGCACACAAAGGAATTTGTGCTCCACATTCACCCATCTGTGAAGAGAGACAAAGTACAAACCATTGAAAATACCAGGGGGCAGTGAGTAAACACATGCCCAGAGGTGGGATGCCCTATACACAGCGTGCAAAGGCATTTACGGGGTTAGGTGACTTGCTCAAGGGCAGCCCGGAATCAAAACAAAAACCTTCCAGTCACATGGCTGCCTCTCCACTAGGCCATTGGGCACAGTATTTCCTATAGGGCAAGTGTATGTAGATCAGCACCAGGAAATAATTCTCTGTAGCTGTGCCTGTGGTTAGGGCTACTCTCACCATATGGTTGTACAAATTTCAAATAAAAGGGTTCTGCATTGGGATAAAATATCGCTAAACAGACTAGCGATTACATGCCGGGTGCGCTATATTTCTACATGTGCAAGGAAGATTTAGCCAGTAGCACAGTGACAAATGTTACTGGTTTGTATTTTGTGCTGATAGGGTTAATAGCCCATTCAGAGCCTTCTATGTTTTCTATGAGTTAAAGCAGGTATAACAAATAATTCAACAAATAATGTAATTAGATGTCAAAGATTGCACCGCCGCGGCCTGGGGTTCGCAAACCACCTAGGCCTCTGATGATGTCATGTGTAGTCTCCTCCTTATTAACCGGAGAAACGCCAACTGTTGTAGTTTGTGTGGTAAAGATATATTAGTGGTTTAAGCCTAAAAGAAATTAAAAATAAAGATAAAAATAAAAGTAGAGATAAAATGTGTGACAAATTAATGAATGTTTAGGGCATAGTGATCCCCGAAAAGGTGACTCAGTCCGGAGGAAATGGAGGAAAGGGAAAGCCGCTCTGGCGGCGCTACAGTCTCTAGGCAGTGTCTCTCTATTAAGTTGAAGCCGCCGCTGCGGTTCTCTTGAATTATTTGTTATACCTGCTTTAACTCTTTGAAAACATAGAAGGCGCTGAATGGGCTATTAACCCTATCAGCACAAAATACAGAAAGGATCAACAAACAGTATTTCCTATACCCAGGCAGACCAAAACCTGCTGCACCTCTGCTAACCACCAAATCCCCTGCAATAGGCACCAGCTGTGCAGACTACCAATCCCTCAGTGGAGATCAGGATAATATGAGGAAGGGGTAGCAAGCAGGTGGTGGGTTTGAGCTGCAAAGGAGGGTTTAGGTACACTTAAAGGTGTACAGTTGATGTGTGGCACATATTTTTCCTTTAAGTTGCACTACAGGTACAGGAATGAGACAGTTCATGAGCCTGTGGGCTCTTGAGACCTCAGTTTAGGGGATGCCTGAGGGGCATGAGGCTCCCCTGCTTAGTTTCACCCAGACCTGTGGCAATGATCGGAAGCGGACTATCCCTTTAAGGTTCTAGAAAGTCAACAAAGAAAACTGCTCTCTAATGACAGATGTCGAAATCATGAGTTGAACTTCTTAGTTGCTTTATTCATGTGCCCGCTGGGCATGAGCATACGTGATATCTGCCAGGAACCTGACGTTCCTCGAGCCTGCTGAAAAACTGGTCGAGTGGTCTATTCAACCAGCTTGCCTTATCTAGGCAGATTCTCTTGACCTGTATCCTTTCACACCATACGTAAACCATGGCATGGTGAGAATCAGGGGAAGATGGGGGGGGGGGGGAAATCACATCATCACAGGAATCTCATTAGAATGTGTTTTTGGATCTTTGGAAAGTAACTAAAGCAGCCAAATGCCCCCTACCTGCACAATGAGAAGACTGAGAAACATTCAAGAAATGTGGGGAACATTGTTTCAGTGTAAAAATATCAGAGGGTCCATTTTGCCAAATAATGTACTTTTGGAGTAAAGAAGAATCCCCCTTTATTGCCTTTAAAGTGGACCAACACCCAGGATTTTGACTATCCTGGGTTGTGGTCCTTTCCCCTCCTCCACTGTGAGCTCTTCTGCCAATGTCTTTCTGCCATTCATATAATATATATCTCATATAATGATGTTTGGTGCTCACCTTAGAAAGTAGCTTGTGTATTATGGAAATACCCCCGGGGTTGACCTGGCGACTTGAGGCAGTACTGTTCGAATCCAGTCCATTCTTTTATTATACCTGTTTTATGACCCATTGAAAATAGGATGTTATAAATCTGGTTTACTCTGTAGTGTTCTGCTTGTGGTATTGCTACTTTATCCCTGAGTTACGTACAGATCAACAATTGAGACCCCGTGTAGAAGTGGGCTATTCTTGTTAACCATCATCTGAACCCTTCTCTCGTCCCTCGATTAAACTTAGGGTTGCCCATAATCGGGATCAAGGAAGAATGGGGAGTACACAATACCACTTTCTTATTCACTTTATCCCACATTTTAGTAGTAGCGAGCAACTGTGTTTAGGACTTGAACATCTCCTGCCAATAAATATTAGTTCTATGGAGTAATCACTGCATGCCTGCATCACTGTTTGCTCCAGTGTGGTCCAAGGAGGTCTTTCATGTGTCTTAATTGAATCTGTAAGTTGGCTCAATCTAGCAGCATAATAGTTTTTTTTTTTTTATAATTTGGGGCCCCTAAGTGACCCTGCTCTTTTGGGGACATCAAAAAATGTTAATTAAGCCACCCTCTCTAACAGTTCCGGAGGAACTTGATAATTTCCAGTTGGATATTCTCTTAATCTATCGAGTTCATCTCAATAGGCAAGGCTCAAAAAAATAAAGAATCCTTGGGAGTAGGTTGATATTACAGGCTTCTATCCTGGCCATCCAATATAAGGGTTGTTTTTTTATATTTCTGGCATATCCTGTATCTTTTTAAATAATTGGATTGCAACCTGCATCTCGGTGAGCTTTCTAGCGTTTAGACACAAAAAAAGTGCAAAAACATTTTTACTCAGTCTTTTTTCCCCGAAAATGATATGTACCTGTGATCAGTCAAGGTTATATTTATAAGTTTGGAAATAACATCATCCTATGAGCTATGCTAAAGAATTTGCCCATTTTTTTCTGCATAGCCCATAGGATGCTGTTGTTTCCAAACACGTACAGGTATTTTGGGAGGAAAAAAGGTTGAGAAATAATGTATTTGCACTTTTTTGTGTCTTTGCTCTAAAAAGCTCACTGAGATGCAGGTTGCAATACACACAACAATGCACACACATGCAACTCACACTTACTTGTATGTGAGTCAGATCGCTTGAATCGAAAGAAACGGTTTTGAGCTCCTCAACAATTGCGCTAAAAAGTGATGTCGGGGAGGCCGATTCATCAATAGCGCCAGGTAGCGACAGATGAGCGACAGTAGCGTTATTTTCACAGCGCACGCTAGTATTCGCTGTGCTTCGCCGTTGTTCGGCTGTTGACAGCGACTCAGTCGGTGTGCGGTAATGTTGAATACAGGGTTAGGAGTCGCTGTTTCACAGGTTCCGCACTGTATGGGAGCGCATGACAGCGAATGGCCATAGCGAACGGCTCCCAGCATATTCATTAACAAATCACGCTCAAAAAATTCTCGCGCTGTGAAATGCTTGTTTAAACCCCAGAGCGCTGGCGGCAGAAGTGGTCACAGAATTTTTGACATTAATAGCAATTAATTATGAATATTTAAAGATTGTTCCATTGAAATGCATTGGAGAGCGCCAGGTAGCGAGAGGTCATACCTGTCGCTGTTCAAGGTCGCTCGCTGCCGCTATGGGGTGAGGCTGGAATAATGATGAATGATTCGCTAACTGGCGCTCTGTCAGTCGCTAAGCAGGATCGGCTTGATAAATGTGTGATTGCGGAGGGGAGCCGGCGTTCTCGTGGCGGTGACCGTCATTACCGTTCGCTCACCATTCGCTACCTAGCGCTATCCCTTGTTAAATAAGGGCCTTAGTCTCAGTAATAAGATCATATCATGTCATTATTTGGATTTCCTCCACTCCCTTTTTGGGAAGCCACCCTTGGGGAAGAGGAGGAGAGCACTCCCCTAGAGCCATCAAGCCCCCCCCCCCCCCAACTCCACCAATAGAGCACTTGCTCTCACCAGGGAATTTTAAAAAATACCCTTTTCCTTCCTTCTCCAAGCGGCACTTTTCCCCCTGGAGGAAGACTGGTGGGTAACCCAGAGTTCGTGGACTATGGGCTAGCCTCCATGTGCTTACCCCTCCTTCTTTAGAAATATCTATCTCCAAACTCCCAGGAGCAGGGGTATCAAACACAGGATTGGTTCATAACAAAAACAAAAAAACTTCACGACAATTCAAAAAACATGACTATTCAAATATATATTACAGACACTGAATTATTGTGGTCAGTAGAAATGCAGAAGCTGAATTATTTTGCCCAGGACAGATGCAGAATTATTTTGCCCAGGACAGATGCAGAATTATTTTGCCCAGGACTGATGCAGATGCAGAATTATTTTGCCCAGGATAGCCACATAATTATTTGGCCAGGACAAATTCAGATGCAAAATGATTTTGCCCAGAAAAGCCACAGAATTATTTCGACCAGAACAGTTGCAGAATCATTTAGCCCAGGACAGATGCAAAATTATTTTGCCTAGGGCTGCAAAATATTTTTTTTCCAATCGCACCTGCCTATAGCTAGTACCTGCTAGCTGTAGCACCCTCTGCTGTGGCAGGAAGTTGGTGCCATGTGGTGAGAACTGGTTGCACACAGGACAGTTACAGACACTACTCTCTTCTCCCCCAAAATGTTAAAAAGGCCACACACAAGTGCAAAGACATGCTGCCTGTGTCTGAGGCCTTAGAGTGACCAGGCCAGTTAGAATAGGCGCCACCACCTGGCACCAGTCAGAGAGCCACATAAAAAAGGCTTAGAGGGCTTCATCCGGTCCCCAGGCCTTGAGTTTGACACATGTGCCCTAGTGTATCCTACCCCCATCTAAGTGGGGAGAAATAAAAACAAGAATAAAAAAAAATAAAAACTCTTCTTCCTGATGTCTAATCTCAGAAAAAAGCGAGGAAATGAAGTGGGTTAAGGGCCAGAAGTCCTGGGGTTGCGCTGAAAAACGCAAAAAAAAAAACCAGAGGAAAAAAGGCAAGGTAACTCCACAAAGATACTTTTGAGTCAGAAACTCTATATACCAAGGCCATTTTCACAGCTTCAGGGACCCTAAATAAGCCTGCCAGCTCTCTCCCTATAGTTAAAGACCAAAACTATACAAGTCTGCAGCCTTGGTGGGACATGATGACATCTAGCAATCATCCACTACTCCATTCACCTGGACTATCCAGGGTTGCAGGCATTCATCGGTGAAAAAGTTTGAAAATGAGTATATCTGGGCTCACTGCAACCATTTGCTTGTGGCAGGGGTGGCTGAATAGTAGGCTAATGCACAACTGCAAGCCTCTAGAGGATCTTACATATTGTGTTTCGCAGGACTCCAGAGGCACTAGCAGCTTTAAGTACCTGTCTGTTAATATTGTAATGACATTTTAGCAGTTGCTCTCCTAATCCAAAGAATTTGTCTGGCAGAAACCTTCTTCTTTCTTCCTCACTATCACGGATTTTGGTCTGTCCCCCTAGGCTATCCTGGTTTGGGATACCCCGCCGTTTGCTCAGTAAAAGTCACCTCTCCTCATCCAATCAGCTTCGCCAGATGCGCATATTAATGTGCGGCTGGAGAGCTGAATGGAATCCCTGCAGCACACGCAGCATCACTTGCATCCTTCGGCTGTGCGCAGCCATTCAGTTGTGACAAGCAGGGCCGGATTAAGAGTAGGGCGCAAAGGGCACATGCCCTGGGGCCTCGACCACTTGACCTGCAAAGAGGGCCTCAACCTGCCTTGGGGTTATGATCTGGTCCAGGAGGCTTTTTAGTCTTTGACTTGACGGTCTGCGGGGCCCACAACAAAGCTGTAAGCGGCACAGCCCCCCCCCCCCCCCCGACAAGTTTTTTTTGTTTTTGAAAAACCTGCATAAAAAGCCACCACAGGGCAGGAGGAGAGTCTAGAGCAGCAAAGCCGATGTCAGTAACGCTACAGGGATGGGTAGGTGCAGAGCTGCCAGTCGGTGGCAACTTACTGCACATTAGCCACCAAGCACAGCCACTGGCATCTTAATGCAGGAAACTGTTTTCTGCTGGACAAGCTGGGTGACTACACTACACCCCGACCCCGCCCAGATTGGCAAAGCAGGAGTTCCCAAGCAGCACACACATCTGCACAAAGGTGGCACAAGGGACTCGATCTGACGTTCCAGTAAGTAGGCGGGTGCCAGACAACCACCAATCAGATACTTGGCTGGACTATTACTTTAAAGGAAAAAATACTGCATCTGGGGCCTCCACCAGATTTTGTGCCCAGGAGCCTCCACCACACTTATTCCAGCCCTGGAGGCAAGTGTGGCCACACAGAGCTGAAAGAGTATGGTAGTGATGCAGCCAACAACCACGCATGCACCATGTGTTCATCGGACAGGTTAGCATTCCGGTGAACGGTAGGGTTTTTACAGCAGGGGAATCTCCGGGGGGAGGGAATCAGCCAGTCCTGGAGTCTTTGGTCCACTTTATTAATGTGGAACATCCTTCTTAATGGAAAGGTTAACATTTGTGGACTTTTCCAAAAATTTTAGGTCTGAAGATTGCCAGTTTAGCTAGAAGATTTGCTTACCTGACCATTTGTCCTGGGGCTAAGTTCAGACCGGGATCAGTTATCACAATTTAGGTTACAGAGGGGGCCAGACGCTATACAACCTATATTCTGGGCTCCCTATAACCTATAATGCAATGGCTGCAGCTGGGTCCCTTGTTCGAACTTTAAAAAGCTAAATACTGGAGCCAGCCTGGTTACCTTGAGTTCCAGTTCAGCCTAGGGGCCCATTTAGGTTACGAGGAGGGCCTAGACATTGCAGATGGGTGCCTTGACACCAGCATTTAGTGTTGATTGCCTAGCGGGCAAACCTCTCTGGCTGCCAGCAGTCACACGGAAAGTCATGCAGCGTGGATTCCCAGAAGATGTAAGAAACAGCACCGGGGAACAGGGCATCCTAAATCAGATCGCTGCAGAAGAACAAAACAAAAATCAGAATATTAAAAACACTGGCCCTGATTCATTAAAGGTCGAATTCAAATTTTCGTTTGGTTATTTGAGAAAAAAATGCGATTTTGTGAGCGAAAATTTCACGCGCGATTCATCAACTTAAAATAGTGTTTTTTTCCGATTAGTGCGAATTTATTTCGAGTGTTATCAAGCGGATGCGAAAATATTTCATTAGTTGAATTTAATTAGTGTAGATTTTGCGATTGCAAAATATTTCGGGCGATTCAGCTGCCATTGATTACCTGCACACATGCTTTAAATTGTGGTGTTTCACACAAGTTTTTTTAGGTTGCTCGCAGGAGGAGAGAACTCTGTTGTGGAGGACAAAACTTTCTTGCTGTTGGACCATGGAGCCTTTTTATTCTCTTTGCGTTCAGTTTGAGCATCTGGATGGTGATATGCAGAGGAGAAGGCACAGATTGCCTGTTCCTAAGGTGTTTCGACAGCGGTTAGATTTTGATAATTTATCTGACCGTGCACTGTTTGAACTCACCAGATTGAATCGGACAGGTTTACGTGACTTATATATGCGGCTGCACCCCTATTTGACACCTTTCATGCGTATTTAGGATACCCTCTGTCTGAAACCTTCTGGCCCCAAGCATCTATACACTGTGATCCGCAGTAAGCAGACAATGGCAAGGAAAGGTTTGTGTCATCAACTTTCAAGTGGACCAAAAGCCATTTGTGCCTTGCAACCTTTATCACTGGGCTTTCCTGATTGTGAGTGCACCGCTGTGTGAAAGCTCAGGATCATGTCAACATACCTTTGCAGCAATCCTCTGGAGCATGCATGGGCTGATGCACGCTCCTGCACCAGGCCCATCTGAATGGCTAGTGCTGGAATGCAGGGAAGTAGGCGGCAAAAGGTGCCAGCAATCCATTCACTCTGAATAGATTGGCGGGTATAATTATGCACTGCAATGTATTCTGATTGTCTTGAAGCTGTGCATGTGCTGTGGTAGCATGGTGTGAAATATGAGCAGTCCCCTTATGTTCTGCAGGATTGCCAGTGAGGTGGGTATACTGGTAATCCAAGGGAATGCACACAATGGGACATGCCAAGTTGGTCTTTAAAAGTCCAAGGCCAGTTGATGAGGTTTTTGGTCCACTTGAATATAGGGTATGCAGCTTCACAGCAAGTTATACTGACAATTTGGAAGGCCACCAATGTCAGCTATGTTTGTCAAATGACAAGACATGTTAAGAAGTGTCATTCAAGAAAGGGAAAGGAGAACTTGTTGGTCAGAGCACAGGCATTTGTGAGAGAGAAGGGTGAGACAGGCAACCCAGCCAAAGCAGTGGACACACACACTGTCAGCAGCAGGAGCATCGCGGGGGGGGGGGGGCAATATGCCACCCCATAAACATACCTGCCTGATGCAGGCGGTGGTGCATCTCATCATCGCATTGCTCACCTCCTTGCTGACAATTTCCCCTATTTGCTGCACTGTATGTGAAGGTCTTTCCCCACCAGATGCGGGGGAGGGCAGCACCGTTTCACATAAACTGGAGGGCACACAGTACATCTGTGCATGTCGTCTGCAGCATCTGTAGCAGAGAAGAGCTTCTCCTCTCACGTGACCACTGCTTACACTAAAACATCTGGGAGGTGCATGCCGAGAAAAGCTGTTCTTCTGTATACGGTCTTCCTCAGGTGTCCGTGGGCACTCCCTCTTCCTAGGGTCTGTGCAACCCGTGCTGCTTAAAGGGAACACTGCTCTCTTGAACACTCTCCTCCACCCAAACACTTTCTCTGTCTGTGTTTAACCCCTTGTGCCCTCTCCCTACTGCAAACACAAGGGGCTTGATTCATCTGCATTTAAGGCCCTTATTTAAGAAGGGATAGCGTCAGGTAGTGGCTGGTTAATGAGAGGTAGCGACTGGTGAACGCCGGACACGGCACGCAATTACACATTTATCAAGCAGAATCTGTTTAGCGAATGGGATAACGCCATGTAGTGTCTGATTCATCATTTTCACAGCCTCAGCAAACAGCGCCAGCGTTCAGCCTTGCACAGCGCCAGGTATGACCTCTCGCTACCTGTCGCTCTCCCATACATTTCAATGGACGAACCTTTTTCTTCTCTTTAAACGGGGTATTTGTTTTTTTTTTTCAAAAAATCACAATCAAAATTCTGTGACCTCTTCTGGCATTGAAAAAGCAGTTTTTTCACAATTTTTTCATTTTTTATATATTTCTTCAGAAATGACATTACAGGTCTGGCATTAAAGTGTTCATGTTACAATGTTGCTACAATGTAATTCCATATGTTTTCGTTTTGTTACTAGTGGAAAGATGCTGAAAAACAGACTTTAAACACACCGCCTCCTGCGCTCTGAGCTTCAGATTTTCTGCGCCACAGTTGTGTGAGGCTTTTTTCTTGAATATGTTGTGAGTCGGTCGCTATGAGCAGTCGCTACCATGCGCTCCCATACAGCGCTGTACTGGTCAAATAGTGACTCGTCACAATGTATTCAATATTACTGCACAGCGACTGAGTCGCTATAAACTAGCGACTCACGGCCGAGCACTGCAACTACTAGCGGGCGCTCTGAGAATGCCTGCTACAGATGCTCTTCTGTCGCTACCTGGCGTTAGTGATGATTCAGCCTGCCCATCTCTGACCTCCCCTCTCGCCCAATTAGGGCATTTGGAAAAAATTTGCCTAGTCCAGGCTCAACATCAAAAACAGTCCTGCTAGCAGAGCGCAAAGGCTATGTGGAAACCAAAACTTTACTTACAAAATTCTGAAAGGAATAGGTTAACAATATCAGGTTCACCCATGGCATCCAGTGTATAAGACGCCAAACTGTGTACTACAGCCAGCTGCATCAGCTGCAGCATGCACACCCAAACTGGTAAAGAGGGTGCTGCTCTTGACTATAACTCTGACATTCATCTACAATTACATCTATGCTTGTCATTCGACTCCACAGCATCTGCAAACCTGTTCTCTAGAGGCCATCCATGCCACTTACATACAACGAGATACAAATGTACAAATATCAATTCAACCAGGGAACCTATGTGCAAAACACATGGATAAAATGTGGCAGTTACAAATAACATCAATACAAGCATGAATTGACAGTATAAAACTAAAGAGCATTTGATTAGCTACACAAATATTAAAAGTACAATTGCATCCAAATAAAAGTGGGTCACCACAGGGGAGGCTTCAGTAGTACACTGCTCTTGATCCTTATACAGGCCACACACCTACCAATCTGATCGTGTGCTTACTATACAATCTTACCTTTGCAGTATTTTAGCACTGGCTATATATTCTATTCAGACTATATCCTTATACAGGCCACACACCTACCATTTTGATTGTGTACTCACTATACAGTCGGGGAGGCCGATTCATTAATAGCGCCAGGTAGCGTTATTTTCACAGCGCCCGCTAGTATTCGCTGTGCTTGGCCGTTGTTCGGTTGTTGACAGCGACTCAATCGGTGTGCGGTAATGTTGAATACGGGGTTAGGAGTCGCTGTTTGACAGGTTCCGCGCTGTATTGGAGCGCATGACAGCAAATGCGAACGGCTCCCAGCATATTCATTAACAAATCACGCTCAAAAAATTCTCGCGCTGTGAAATGCTTGTTTAAACCCCAGAGCGCTGGCGGCGATGGATTAAAAGTAGTTTTTTAACCCCCAAACAACCATATTTTTTGGAAAAAAAAAAACATGTTTTTCAAAACATTTTGTAATATGAATACATTAATATCAGACCTGTAATATCAATTCTGCACAAATTTTTTTTTTTTAACCATAAAAAAAATATCTAACATTGCAGAAGTGGTCACAGAATTTTTGACATTTAAAAAAAAATACATTAATAGCAATTAATTAAGAATATTTAAAGATTGCTCCATTGAAATGCATTGGAGAGCGCCAGGTAGCGAGAGGTCATACCTGTCGCTGTTCAAGGTCGCTCGCTGGCGCTGTGGGGTGAGGCTGGAATAATGATGAATGATTTGCTATCTGGCGCTCTGTCAGTCGCTAAGCAGGATCGGCTTGATAAATGTGTGATTGCGGAGGGGAGCCGCCGTTCTCGTGGAGGTGACCGTCATTACCGTTCGCTCACCATTCGCTACCTGGCGCTATCCCTTGTTAAATAAGGGCCTTAGCTTTGTAGTATTATGGCACTGGCTAAACATTCTATTCAGACTATAGGCTCGATTCAGAGACACATTCGTCTGGACTTCCGTAGCTGTCTGTGAAAGTTTTAGTGGGTGTTTTTCATTTTTGTGCTTTTTTTCGTTAACTTTTCATTCGTACAGACGTTCGGGAAAATGCGTATATGCGCTTTCGATGAACGAAAGCAAATCAGATCATTTCCGTTAGTTCGGATCATTTTCCAAACAAAATCTGATATTTTTTGTTCGTTCAGATAACTTACGTTGTTGGGATGGGCTTGCGTCTGATTCAGAGAGCTGATTTCCGACGGACCACCACCCTATAAATCCGTTTCGTTTCCGATCCACTTACGGGACCTTTGAGGGCTCGGATTGCTATTGTTGAAAATGTTTTGCCACTATGTGGAGGAGTCTGCGCGCCTTTAGCACCAAGGCATTGCATGTATCAGCATGGCCGACGCCATAAATTGTATAGCAATGCATACCTGAATCAATACATTTCATGTATGCCTTATAGAAGCATTTTAATGCTGACCTTAATTAGTCCTTAGCATGTAAACCTTTATTTTCCCCCACATCCAAATAATTGCTATATTTTGTTAGACTTATGTCCTTTGTGAATTATATTTGGATTGTTGAACTTGAATCTTAATTTGTTGTAGGAGTTATTGTTTTAGTCGGTTACCTTTGCTTTGTGTAATTATTTTATATTTGGTTGCAGGAACCGCAAGATGTGCCACTCGCACAACATACAAGCAGTGTTTGGTCCAGCTATGCGATTCCTCAGTGTTCTTGCAGGGCATCCAGGGTCGTCCCATCATGCTTATATATTGCAGAGCTCTGGCTTATTTCGTCAGTTTTAGTCAGGAGAATTATCTGGTGGATGGCTCCTGGGTAAGTTTGCTCACATTCCATCAATCCATTTTCACTGTATGGCAATGAATATAGTTGATGACTCATGTCTTAACCTATGGCTGTTTTTAGCCCTTGATGACATGTTAAACAATATTGTAGCTTAGAATGTGTATTTTATGTTAGTATTTTTAAATTCTTTTAGGGGATTCTGGATATCCACTCCTGCCCTTGCTCCTGATGCCCTTTCTTTGCCTGCAGAATGCGGGCCAGGGGTTCTCTAATTGGGCACTATGCAAAACCCGGCCCGTGGTGGCGAGGGCCCTCTGGCTTTTGAAGTCCAGATTTAGGTGTTTGGACCATACAGGGGGGGGGGGGGGGGCACTGCAGCATGACCCCAACAAGGTTATACCAATAATTTAATTTACGTTTTTTAACAGGGACCGCACGTGCTAGAGTGTCAGGGTCCTTCAGCTGGTGGGCAAGATGCAGGAGCTGCGCGACTCGTTGGGGACCACAGATGAAGAATAATGTTCCGTGGCCTGGCATTGCTATGTATTTTGTTTTTATAGTTGTAAAAATTTGAAATTTTCAAAATATTTTAATATTTTATATTTTATGATGGAATAAAAAAAAAAAAGTTTCAGTGTCATTTCATTTACAAAATACATTAACACAAAACTAATGGGCCCAGAAATATTTAAAGATGAATATTCACATGACCGAGAAGTGATTTGAGTAAGTTTTAGGGGGCTAAAATGGAAGAAGAACTTAACCGCGAAGTGGTTTGGGTGAGCTTTAAGGGTCCAAAAGGGAAGATGGAGGATAGCGCTAAGTGGTTTGGGTGAGCTTTAAGGGTCCAAAAGGCAAGATGGAGGATAGTGCTTAGTGATTTAGCTAAACATTGTAGTAGAAGTGAGGGTGGCAAATATGTAGGCGAGCACTTTAATGAGTTAAGTTTGTAGTGCGCAGGCGCAAGATCATAAGGATTTCCGTCTGGACGATTATTTATTGAAAAAGGGAAACAGAAACTAACGGGAAACGTAAAGGATTCGTGGGAGGATACGTTGGGAAAAGGGCAAAAACGAAAGCCTACGTTGTAACATGTGAAAATGAAACGGAAAAGTCACGCTGGAAAATGACATCCTCGTATTCGTAATCTGCCGTACGAAAGGACGGAAACTTTACAGAAGGATTGCAATGCATGCATAGAATCGCTCGCACACTCACACGAGAGCGGAAACATTTCCAAAAAAAAAAACTGATCGGCACTAAAACGAAAGTCTTTTTTTGTCTCTCTGAATCGAGCCTTATATCCTTATACAGGCCACACACCTACCAATCTGATCGTGTATTCACCATACAATCTTACCTGTGTAGAATTATAGCACTGCCTATATATTCTATTCAGACTAAAGCCTTATACAGGCCAAACACCTAAGAATTTATATTTGTATTTTAATAGCACTTGTATGCCCTGTGTACGTGATCTGATAATCCTATAACGCTGGCACTCGGCTTAATGTGCGGCTTAAACATCTGACCCTTGCCTGGACGCCAAATACACAGATTACACCGAACAGCCACAAACGCTTCTGTGTACCATCTAACACTGACCCAGTGTGTGCTGCCTGTCCCACCCCACCAAAACCATTGTCAGCCATCACTGCAGTCAATCGGCTATTGGTCAGCACTGGGTCACCTATGATTAAGGGTCTAAAGATACAGTAATCAGATCAGTCTTTTTTTTATCAAATACTCTGGTAACATTAAAGTCGACCCACACAGACTTGTTTCCAACAAGCCTGATGTCAGTTAGCTGCGCATCCTGCAGCATCATTGGACAACCACCTGATTGAATCACTGCCGGAAAAGGGAGTTCACCAGACCAGTCCAGAGGGCATAAAAAATGAGGGTAACACCAGGGACGGGTGTTAGGAACCGGCACGGGGCATGGTTTCTCAGATCAGGTGCGTGTTGGCCCTCTCACAGCCCATCTATAAGAGATCTCCCTTACCCCAAAGGAAAACCCTCCTACTGTAGTCCTACACTCAAAACGGAAGCCTGTGCCTGAGGCACCCCCAGCATTCCGCGCCTCTGGATGTTCAGAGATGTCCTATTGGAGGAGCCTCAGTGCGCACAATGCACTGGCAAACAATGACCTCCAAGGCTGGTTTCACACCGTGGCAATTGCGGGCCGTTTGTGATTGCCCTGCAATTGCCCATGAAACACTGCCTTATAGTAACCTATAGGCACTTTCACATTAGCTTGCTCCGTAAAACCCTTGCATGCTGCATTTTGGAGGTGGCTGAGCTAGAAACCCCACTCTGTTGAACTTTCAAAACTTTGAACACCAGCAATTGTAGGCCATCTGGCCTGAAAGCACAAAGAGGAGCCTAAAGAGTAGTTAGCAGGCACATGTGAGCTTCATGGGAGGTCACTAGTGAAGTCTGCATTAGGCATAGACAGTTTTATATGTAGGTCCACTTGAATCTACAATATTACAGATTTACTCTACAACCAGGCAATAAAAGACCCAAAACTATAGGAGATCACATAAATAACCCAACAGCTATATGCCCCTAAATCCATGAAATCCCTTAGCTAAATGATTACCCCATAATCATTAGAAGACCCCTTCATCTATATTAATTTTCCAATAAACAAAAAAATACAATTCTGTGATTACTCACCTGTAGAATTGGTATTATATGTATACAGCACGTCCTGTTCCAGAATATTCCATACTCCTGGGTAACACATCCACAATATGGCGCTGGTCTGCAGAAAACAGCTTGTGGCTCCTCCCGGCCCTATATAAGTCAGGGACCTCCCACAAATTCCCCAGTATTGACAAGCAGTTAACAAGAAGCCGGGAGAACAATAATAACAAGAATTCAAAAATGAACATATGAACAATCACCATACAGAGGTAACTAAGAATAATGATAACAAGGGTGGGATGGAACAGGACGTGCTGTATACATACCTATTCTACAGGTGAGTAATCACAGAATTGTATTATTCTAAGTATACAGCACGTCCTGTTCCAGAATATTTCTTACTCCTGGGACATCCAATAGCAGTGTCTGTAAGGTAGGGTGGGATCCCCAAAAAGTAACAGCGGGCAGTTTATACCACTGCCGCCTGCAGAACTTTGCGACCAAAAGCAGCATCAGCTTGAGGCCCTAACATCAACCTTGTAAAACTTTGAAAAGGTATGAACAGAAGACCAAGTAGCGGCCTTGCAAACTTGTTCAACAGAAGCTTGGTGCTGAAAAGCCCAAGAGGCACCAATAGCATGAGTAGAATGAGCAGTAAGGCGGAACGGAGGCTCCTTCCCCTTAGCAGAGTAGGCCTGTACCACAGCCTGGCGAATCCACTTGCTGATAGTGGACTTAGCTGGAGCCAGACCCTTCTTAGGTCCAGATGGGAGCACAAAAAGAGAATCAGTCTTCCTGAAGGATTCAGTAGCCACCAAATAGAACTTCAGAGTCCTGACCACATCCAGAGAGTGTAAAACCCGCTCCTTAGGGTTACTAGGATTAGGGCATAGAGAAGGCAAAACAATGTCCTGATTGAGATGAAAAGCAGACATAACCTTAGGCAGAAAATCTGGCTTAAAATGAAACACCACCTTGTCCTGGTGTCTCTCAAAGTAAGGGGGTTTGATGGAAAGCGCCGCCAACTCAGAAACACGCCTAACAGAAGTGATAGCCACCAAAAAGACCACCTTAAGAGTCAAAATAGGCAAAGGGGCCTCACACACACACAAGGCTCAAAGGGAGACCCCTGCAAGGCAGATAAGACCAAGTTCAAAGCCCAGACTGGTAACATAGGCTTACGTGGAGGACACACGTGAGTAGCCCCTTGGAAGAAAGTCTTGACCAGATGATGGTGAGCAAAGGATCTTTGGAAAAAAATGGGCAAAGCAGAAACATGACCTTTAAGGGTACTAAGTTGAAGACGCAAATCCAAACCATGTTGCAGAAATTCCAGGATCCTAGGGATATAAAAAAAACACCCGACAGGGAAGCGACTTAGACTCGCACCAGTCAATGTAAGCATGCCATACCCTATAGTAAATGGATGACGAGGACTTATTCCTCGCCCGAATCATGGTATTAACAACAGAGGCAGGCAGCCCCTTTTCCATCAAGATGGAGGTTTCAGCAGCTAGGCCGTTAAAGCTAGCGTTTGTAAATTGGGATGGTGTAGCTGTCCCTGAGTGAGCAGGTCTGGATCCTTGGGCAAGGCATACTGATCTACTGCCAACTGCACAACGTCTGCGAACCACACCCTTCTTGGCCAACAGGGGGCCACCAGAATGCTTGGCACCCCTTCCTGGGCAATCTTGCTCAGCACCCTGCCCAGCAGAGGAAAAGGAGGGAACACATAGAGGAGCTGAAAGCTCTTCCAAGACATTGCTAGTGCATCCATGGCCAAGGCCAGAGGATCCTGTGACAGAGATACAAAGATCGGAAGCATCTGGCTGACCCCAGCGGTGGCACAGGGAGCAAAAAACCCTGCTGCTGAGGGACCATTCTCCCAGACGAGAAGTCCCCCTGTTGAGGGAGTCTGCCTCCAGATTCTCCACCCCCGGGATGTACACAGCTGAGATGCAGGGAACATTCTCCTCCGCCCAAGACAGTATCAGGGACACTTCCTTGAGGGCCCTCTTGCTCCGGGTCCCTCCATGATGATTGATGTAGGCATCCGCCGTCCGGTTGTCCGAGCGGGCCTGAACCGCCCGTCCCCGAAGGTGTGGATTCAATTGGGCGAGAACCAAACTAATCGCCCTCTGTTCCAGAATGTTGATAGGGGTGTGGGCCTCCTGAGGGCCCCACTGACCCTGGAATTTCAGGGATTTCCAGAAGCCCCCCAACCCGTCAGACTGGCATCTGTCGTGACTGTCTCCCAGCACGGGGCCAAAAAGGATCTGCCCACCAACAAGTTTCTTGAGTCCAGCCACCACGAGAGAGACTGTCTGGCCAGAGGGGACAGAACCAACACCCTCGGGACCGAGGGTCCCGATCCCATACCGACAAGAGGTGGAGTTGAAGAGGTCTCATTTGAAACTGAGCGTATGGAACCGCCTCGAAGCAAGACACCATCAGGCCCACCAGCTGCATCCCCTGCCGGATGGAGGGATGAGGGCAAGACATAAGAAGCCTGGCTTGGGCTTGAAGACTCTCCACCTTCTGCTGAGGGAGAAAAATCTTGACCTGAGATGTATCCAGAGTCATGCCCAGAAAGGACCGCACCATTGACGGTGACAGGAAAGACTTGGGGTGGTTGATCACCCAGCCAAAGGACTCCAGTGTGGACACCACCAGCTGAGTATCCAGCTCGGCCTGCTGGAAGGACTGAGACTTGATGAGAATGTCGTCCAAGTAAGGAAGGAGGCGAATGCCCTGAGATCTCAGCAGAGCCATTACGCCTGCCAGCACCTTGGTGAATACCCTGGGAGCCGAGGTGATACCGAAAGGCAAGGCCACAAATTGGTAGTGCTGATCCTCCAGAGCGAACCTGAGGAATCTCTGATGACCTGGAAAGATTGGTACATGAAGGTAAGCGTCCTTGATGTCTACAGAGGTCATGAAGTTGCCAGGTCGTAGTGAATTGACAGCTGAGCGCAGTGTCTCCATGCGAAAGTGTTTGAATCTGACAAATTTGTTGAGGCGCTTTAAATCCAGGATGGGTCTGATAGACCCGTCTTTTTTGGGAACAGTGAAAAGATTGGTATAGTAGCCTCTGCCCCTTTCCCTCAAAGGCACCTGGCAGATGACCCCCAACTCCAGAAGGTTTTGGACAGCAAGGCACAGACCCTGAGCTGACAGGGGGTTTTGAGCCATCCCCACCCCCCCCCCCCCCGAAGGGCACGAAACACACACACGTGACCCTGCCGGCCAATAGCGGCCCGGCAGCTCTGAAGTGAATGACGCCGCCGTCCGCGGAGCGCAGTACAAGCGCGCGGCGGCATATACAGTAAAAAACACACCAAGGATAAGACACAGCTTTAAACAATTGGACACCCCCCCCCCCCCCCCCCCCCGAGATCACCCAGAGGGAGAACGACAGGATTCCCGGGGAGCCATGGGCGCCCAGGGGACAAAGGGACAAGAGGGAGGAGGGGAACCTATGGGAAGGATTAAGGCACAGGTGGAGCCTGGCCAACCCGAGAAGCTGTGGGGGGCATCCCAAAAGGCTCCCGTCAGCCTAAACCGCCTACCCTGTCGAAGCAGGGACTGCAGTAGGAGCATAGCTCCTCAGCACCTTTTTTACTGGTGCTTACTAACCTACCTTCACCCGAACCTTGTCAGCCGAGGCTGGGAGGCAGTATATAGAACGGAACGGGTGGGAATAGTCCTGCAGGGCTGCAGGCAATGATCCCCGCTCACCTGTGCCACAAGAGAGCTATCTTCTATCTTCTCAGCGCAGATTGCAGAAATGAACTGGGGAATTTGTGGGAGGTCCCTGACTTATATAGGGCCGGGAGGAGCCACAAGCTGTTTTCTGCAGTCCAGCGCCATCTTGTGGATATATTACCCAGGAGTAAGGAATATTCTGGAACAGGACGTGCTGTATACTTAGAATACTGGCCGCTGGCCTTCCCACAAAACTCACTTTGTCCTGGCTCCCACAGCGATGTAAGCATCGGCAGCTGCATCCCCAGCATATCTGGGCTAGGGCATGCTCCCTGCTCCTAGCCACAAAGATAAGCCCTATTGCCAAGCTCAGCATGTAATCAGAGCCATAAGCCCATCATTAATATGCATGGCATGCTGTGCTGATTGAACAAAAACCCACACATGGGCCGTAGTGCCAGGAAAGTGAAAATACCAGGTTTTGTTCCACCTTAAAGGACTGACCAACCAAGAAAGAAAACGAGTTACTGGAAAGGGCATGGGATCACAACATGTGTCTGATGGCGGGGGGCGTGAGCTTGACACAGAGATGCCATTGACCGGAGTTCAAGTCTGGGTGGTGTGGTATTAAGTCCATAAGGCCGATCAGCTGTGGTGGACAAAAGGTATCATTTGGCATTTTTTGGCTGGCCAATCACTTTAAGCTAAATGAATGCTGTTAAACCCATAAGAGACTCACCAGCTAAATGAATGACCCTAAATCTATAAGAGAACCCTCAGCTAAATATGTACCTAAATCCATAAGAGTGCCATCACCTATAACTGCCCCTAAATCCAAAAGATATTTATCAGCTAAATGAAAGTCCTGAAGCCCATAAGGGACCTCCTCAATGAATGAATTGTGGGTTTGTTATCTTATCAGCATTACATTATGATTTGGAATGCCCTGCTGTGTGAAATCCCCTAGGTGGTATCATTTACTCACCTTTCCGCCGATCCCACAGCCCATGCACAGCCTGTCCACCAATCAGCGGTCAGTGCTCTATTTAGCTGTACGTACCCGCCAGCCATTTAAAGATTCTGTGGGCACGCACATCAGCTGGGGAATAGAATTGGAGCTGTCCGTGGCCCACGCATGCACCTGTTTGACCCTAAATCTATTGGAGACCTCTCTGCTAAATGAATGACCCCAAATCCATAATTACCCCAGAATTGGTTAAATAAATGCACCAAACCCCATAAACCTGTGCTAGATATGTGCCTCTTCAGTCTATGTATCCCTGTTTATGGAACCATTCTACCTGTCTGGCGGCTTCTCTCCCTCAATAGCAGCACATGCAGCCTGTCGAGGTCACTGCCCTTTCTGGAGCCTTTTTTTAAAAGAGCACCATGCCTACCTGACTACCTGCCTTTATTACAGCAAGCAATTTGCAGGTGGAGGCACCATAAAAGTGTCGATAAACATGCGCTATAAAACAATATTATCTGTTCCCAAAATAAAATCTATGGCAGGACAAGTTTCAGTAATGCTTCCAGATTGAAGCACGACAACAGGTCAGGTGAGTTCATGCTGTACAGGAAAGAAGTACTGATGGGTTCCAGATCGGAAGATTCGACCCAGATCTGGGAAATTTGATTTGATTTGTGAGACCCGAAAACCGTGTATATAATGACGTGAAATGTGTGAGCTTCCCCTGAACACAGCTCTGCATCCCCTGTGTACTCCGCAGCAAATCAGCAGCAAAACACAACTTCATGTGCATAAATAAAATCCTTGTTATTATAGTGGGAAGTAGCATATTATAGAGCATGTTAATATTTAATAATCTAATAAGAAACATATATTGCATTATTGAGCTTCCAAGGTTCCAGGGCAGTCCACACATACTGTATGCAAAGTGTACACCACTAAATTTAAACAAAAAGTGAGAACGCACTCTCCACATGCGAACAGACGAGTGCCGGAGTCATTACCAACAACCAAGGCACCAGTTTCATTACCCAGCCATCTCTACATAATTACTCCAATAGGGACATCCATTCACCAAAATAAGTTAACGGGCAGCTATCATCCCATCATGGCTCGTATTTAACCACACTTAGAAAAATAAGGGAAATACACTGTAACATAAAATACAAAAGTTAAGTTCAAATGATTTGAAAGTTAATCCAAAAGTATGTGTACATGTTACATTCAAATCCAAAGGTGCTGGATGGGGTCACCTGTGGGGCCAACATTACACAGATTAATAATAAAAGTGACAAAATAAATAATGATATGATTGAACCTAAACTAAATGGATTAGTATATATAAGAGTCATAGATAAATGTATATAGAAAATCTACCAATGAAAGGAAAATATTGCTAATGAAACTAGCCAGGTAGACTATCCTAATGATTATGAAAGCTTAAATAAGCAAAAAAAGGGAAGAAATGAAGGGGGTATACCTCCAATACCTTTAGATGCTCACAATATAGCCACATAGTGATTTAATATATACATTATATCCAGGGGGTCTTTAGCTATCATCTAAAAAACAGTTGAGGTCTAGGTCTATATTTAAGCCTTTTGGATACAAGGTTTTGAATATCCAGTACGTCTCACATCTGGAGATCTGGCGTACTACGTTGGTTCCTCTCCAGTTCTCTAGAGATTGTTCTATGATGATAAACTGCGTATTAGAGGGATCCCTATTACGTGTTTCTCAAAATAAGCAGACAGTGATTGATTAATCATATTCTAATATTTCGAAATATGTTCTGCTAACCTGGTTTTGTCCGTCCTGCACACTGTAGGCAGCAACTACACGCTAGCAAGTATACTACAGCTTGAGAGCCCAAGCTTAAAGGTTGTTTGATCTTGCATTTCTAACCTGTAACAGTGGAGTTTATTTGTGTTTGTTTTTAATCAACCAATATACGAGTAGGCAACCTATACACTCACCACATTTTGAGAAATCCCTTGCACCTTGTTTTTTGGTGGGCTTGGGGGGGGGGATTAATATGGTTAGTAAGTAAGGAGATTTCCTATAAATAAATTTGAGAGGTTCAGGGATTTCCTAAAATGTTGTCTGTTCGTCACACATGCCAATGGTATTTAATTAAACGCCAGCTGTTCACCCCTATTCTTATTCTCTTTAATATCTTTCATTTTTTGTCAATAATTTTCGTCAGCATTGCTTATTTGATTATTGATGGAATCTATATTTTTTAAGACTAAGACTGTAGCCCTAGGTCTCACGGTTGCTACAATTTCTTCTCAAACTATAAAATTGTCCCATGTAGGGTGATGCTGCTGACAGGGATGTTCCTATTCCTATCAGTAGGTTAGAAAAAGTTCTTAGTTGAGAGATTTCCATCGTTGATGCCCCCCATGATATCCAAGAAAGCAATTTCACTAACACTTGTTGATGGGTAAACCATATAATTAATTGGTTGTTATACAGTGTATTAATGAAATCTTCCAATGTGCAACCCCTTTAATTATCAATCATCAGTTAGCTGCATTTTTTTCACTCCCCTGCAGTATAATTGGGGACACTGTAATTTAATTTTAAAAAGTTATCCCATCTAGTTGCATGCCAAAACCAAAGGCAGGGCATATTGTACAGTGGGCTCTGCCAACAGCTGCTGTTTTTTCACTCCCCTGCAGTATAATTGGGGACATTATTAATTGATTAAAAAGGGTTATTCTACCTAGGCCCTTATTTAACAAGGGATAGCGCCAGGTAGAGACTGGTGAGCGAACGGTAATGACGGGCACCGCCACGAGAACGCCGGCTCCCCACCACAATCACACATTTATCAAGCCGATCCTGCTTAGCGACTGAGATAGCGCCAGATAGCCACTCATTCATCATTATTCCAGCCTCACCCCACAGCGCCAGCGAGCGACCTTGAACAGCGACAGGTATGACCTCTCGCTACCTGGCGCTCTCCAATGCATTTCAATGGAACAATCTTTAAATAATCATAAATAATTGTTATTAATTTTTTTTTTTTTTTAATGTGAAAAATTCTGTTACCACTTCTGCAATGTAAGATATTTTTTTTAAGGTAAAAAAAAAAAAAAAAAAAATTTGTGCAGAATTCATATTACAGGTCTGATATTAATGTATTCATATTACAAAATGTTTTTATAAACTTTGTTTTTTTTGGTTTCAAAAAATATGGTTGTTTGGGGGTTAAAAAACTACTTTTAACCCATCGCCGCCAGCGCTCTGGGGTTTAAACATGCATTTCACAGCGCGAGAATTTTTTGAGCGTGATTTGTTAATGAATATGGTGGGAGCCGTTCGCTATGGCCATTCGCTATCATGCGCTCCCATACAGCGCGGAACCTGTCAAATAGCGACTCCTCACCCAATATTCAACATTACCGCACACCGACTGAGTCGCTGTCAACAACCGAACAACGGCCAAGCACAGCGACTACTAGCGGGCGCTCTGAAAATATTGCTACAGTCGCTCATCTGTCGCTATTAATGAATCGGCCTCCCCGTTGCACGCAAAAACCAAAAGTGGGGTATACCGTACAGTGGCCTATTACCTAAAGTTTGCTGCTGTTTTTTTTTACTCCATTGCATTATACTTATGTTCAAAAAAAGGAAAGGGAAGAGCAGAACCCTCTTTGGATAGAAATCATGCCCCGCTCAAGACCAACAGTGATCAACAAGGCATCTTTTCCCAAAGCAGGTAGGGCGGAGCAGCCCATGGTCATCAGCAGATCATCTAGAAAGACATCACCCGTATGGACATTTTTTGTCAAATCAAATTTAGGTCAGTGGTCGTCTGTAACATCTAAGCTCAGTGTTTGATCGGCAAGGATCTCAACAAGATAAGCATCTCCTGCATGACCAACCACACGAGGACCCCCATTCTTTGGAGAGGTTACAGTAGCCACCTCCCCCTGCTTCCTTCACTGCTGCTCTATCTGCTTCCTCCCATCCAAGCAGGCCCAGAGGGCAAGCCTCCGTCAGCAGCTTCAAAGAGGTGAGTTCCAGGCATGGAAGAATAGAAAGATCACAACTAGTGGAGCCATCCCCACTCTCTTCCACACTGCACTGTAGCCAGTCCTCAGGTGTATCCCAGGCAAGCATCAGCAGACAGCCTTCCCTCACAAAGGTTTTGGAGAGCAAGAAATTATAACTACCAAACCACCCACAAGCTCAGCCCATATACACCAGCTTTGTGTTTGCCCTCACACTACTACCTTACAGGATAGAGGACAATCTATCTTTCCGAGCTTTAATGGTCAGTGCTCTCTCTCAGTTCAAATGCTCAAGTGCCACCATTTAACCAGAAAAGCTGTCCCTGTCCTGCAACAACAGGTGCTGCAGACTTTCCACTTGGACTTTCCCTCTTTTCTACATTTCCTCTGTCCCACACTTATTTCCACATTCCCTCCATCTTCCTCTTAAAGTGGACCAAAACCCAGGATTTTGACTATCCTGGGTTTTGGTCTTTGCCCCCTGGGCACCTCGATTGGGGATGCCCCGCTGTGTGAAACCCCCCAGGTCACCTGATCTCACTCACCCTACCTAAGTCCTATGGCACATGGGCAGCCTCTCGTCCAACCAGTGCGTTTGGATCCGCTCCCACATTTTTGTCCTACAGCTCGTCTAAGGAGAGCACGCTGGCGGCTGCATCCCCCGCTACCCTTTAACAGGGAGCATGCCTGCACCGGGCGTTCACAAATGCCAGGCGTTGGCACATTCCCTGCTAAAGGGATATTGGAGATACAGCCGCTGCTTGCGCATGGACCAGGAATGATGGTGAGTTTTCAGGTGATCTGGGGGGGTTTGACACAGCGGGGCTTTCCGAATCTGGGGGATCAAGTATACCTGCCCTGGAGTCTCATAGACTAAAAGAGTCCAGGGCTGTCCAATTTCCACTCCCCTAGCTGTTTTGACTATCCAGGGTTCTGGTCCTTGCCCCCAGGGCACCCCAGTTGGGGATGCCCTGCTGTGTGAAACCCCCCAGGTCCCCGAAACAAACTCTCCTCTTCCTGGTCCTACGGCACATGCGCGTCCGCTCGTCCAATCTGTGCGCTCGGAAACGCTGATGTCCCTTCGTCTAAGGTGAGCGGCTCCGAGCATGCTGACAGCCGCATCCCCTGCTACCCTCTAACAGGGAGCGTGCCCGCGCCAACCATTCGCAAATATCTGGCGTGGGCACACACCCTGCTACAGAGATAGCGAGGATGCGGCCACGGCACGCGCCGTTGGACTGCAAAAGAAGGTATGTGTATGGGCGACTTGGGGGGTTTCACACAGTGGGCAATACAATTTTGGATTCTCCGGGGGGAGGGAATCGATTGGCCCGCTGATAGCCGTGGGTTTTGGTCCACTTTAAGGAAGTAAAGCATTGCAAGTATATGGGAAGGGTACCACAACATGACACAAGTACAAGGGCATTACAGGGTGACCCATGACAATCACAAATCTTTACCAGCACCTCACACACTAGCTTCATAAGGCCACCTCACTTCTCCTTTTTACCTTTTCCATAATTCCTCCGTCTCCCTATTTGTTCCCTGTTCCCCATTCCTTCATCTCCCATTTTTCCTCATTCCCTCCTATTACCTCTCTTATCTACAATTGCTTCTCTCTTCCTTTCTTTTTCACACCTCATTTACCTGCATGTTTTTCCCCTTTTCTTTCTCTATGTTCTATTTCTTTTTCCACTGTGTCCTTTTCTCTCACTTCCCACTTTTTTATTAACTCCTTATTTCCTGCGCGTTGTCATCACTTTTCTCCTTCTTTCTCTGTCTCCATCACTGTGACCTTACTGCAGTTTTTTTTTTTGGATGGGGGTATGCTAAACTTGGAAAAGTGAAGGTGTTTACACCATGGGGATTTTTTTACAGCTGGACTATTGGAAATGGTGAGTGGTAAATTCTCAGTGAAAGAGGCAAAGAAATCTGAGCAGCCATTGTGTCTGTCATTCCGAATCATTTCAGCGCTGTGAGTGAAGGGAAAGAGAGGCGCTGGGTGTTGCTTTATCAGCAGGCGGTAGGGTGAGGACATGGGCTGGGGGTGCTGGGTGAGGGGGTAGACTGGGGAAGGGGATATCGGGCTGGGGTGGGGCAGGGGTTGTAAACTGCCCCAAAGCAGTGCGGCACGCCAAGCATTTGCCCCGATTTCCCTATGGTCAGTCCGCAGGTTTCCCCCAACTCCGCTTCATCAGACTTCAGCGCTATATCGGCAGCCCTGTCCCCGCACACACCGAACCTCCGCCTCCAGCGAACCCCGCACAGCTTCCACCGCTCACTCTGGGCACAGCTCCTAGCAGCAGGTCCTCTTCAGTACCAGGCCACGCCCTCTTCATGCCAGCTTTGTTTAGACCACGCCCACCAGAGTGATTTTCCGGCCACAGAGAGATGAGCGGATCGCTTTATTGAGACCCTGAGAGATAGCCCGGGAGAGGTGAGTGCCCGCTGGAGTGCCCCCTGCCCTCTGTACCCTGCTGTGCTACCCTTACCTGCTCTATGTGGTATTCTACAGGTACCTGTCCTGTGTGCCCACCTACCCTCTGTGTGCTACTGTATTATACAGGTATCTAACCTGTCCTGTGTGCCCACCTACCCTCTGTGTGCTACTGTATTATACAGGTATCCAACCTGTCCTGTGTGCCCACCTACCCTCTGTGTGCTACTGTATTATACAGGTATCTAACCTGTCCTGTGTGCCCACCTAGCCTCTGTGTGATACTGCACTATACAGATATCTACCTGTCCTATGTGCCCACCTACCCTCTGTGTGCTACTGTATTATACAGGTATCTAACCTGCCCTATGTGCCCACCTACCCTCTGTGTGCTACTGTATTATACAGGTATCCAACCTGTCCTGTGTGCCCACCTACCCTCTGTGTGCTACTGTATTATACAGGTATCTAACCTGTCCTGTGTGCCCACCTAGCCTCTGTGTGATACTGCACTATACAGATATCTACCTGTCCTATGTGCCCACCTACCCTCTGTGTGCTACTGTATTATACAGGTATCTAACCTGCCCTATGTGCCCACCTACCCTCTGTGTGCTACTGTATTATACAGGTATCCAACCTGTCCTGTGTGCCCACCTACCCTCTGTGTGCTACTGTATTATACAGGTATCCAACCTGTCCTGTGTGCCCACCTACCCTCTGTGTGCTACTGTATTATACAGGTATCCAACCTGTCCTGTGTGCCCACCTACCCTCTGTGTGCTACTGTATTATACAGGTATCCAACCTGTCCTGTGTGCCCACCTACCCTCTGTGTGCTACTGTATTATACAGGTATCCAACCTGTCCTGTGTGCCCACCTACCCTCTGTGTGCTACTGTATTATACAGGTATCCAACCTGTCCTGTGTGCCCACCTACCCTCTGTGTGCTACTGTATTATACACGTACCTACCTAACCGGTGTGTCCACCTACCCTCTGTGTGCTACTGTATTATACAGGTATCCAACCTGTCCTGTGTGCCCAACTACCCTCTGTGTGCTACTGTATTATACAGGTATCCAACCTGTCCTGTGTGCCCACCTACCCTCTGTGTGCTACTGTATTATACACGTACCTACCTAACCGGTGTGTCCACCTACCCTCTGTGTGCTACTGTATTATACAGGTATCCAACCTGTCCTGTGTGCCCACCTACCCTCTGTGTGCTACTGTATTATACACGTACCTACCTAACCGGTGTGCCCACCTACCCTCTGTGTGCTACTGTATTATACAGGTATCCAACCTGTCCTATGTGCCCACCTACCCTCTGTGTGCTACTGTATTATACAGGTATCTAACCTGTCCTGTGTGCCCACCTACCCTCTGTGTTCTACTGTATTATACAGGTATCCAACCTGCCCTGTGTGCCCACCTACCCTCTGTGTGCTACTGTATTATACAGGTATCCAACCTGTCCTGTGTGCCCACCTACCCTCTGTGTGTTACTGTATTATACAGGTATCTAACCTGTCCTACGTGCCCACCTACCCTCTGTGTGCTACTGTATTATACAGGTACCTACCTATCCGGTGTGCCCACCTACCCTCGGTGTGTTATTGTACTATAAAGGTACCTAACCTATCATATTTGTCTGCCTACCCTGTGTGCTTATGTGCTATACAAGTACTTATCTGTCCTGTGTGGCCACCTACCCTTTTGTGCTAATGTAATATACAGGTACTTACCTGTCCCGTGTGGCCGGCTGCCCTTTGTGTGATACTGTACTATACAGGTACTTACCTGTCCTGTGTGCCCACCTACCCTCTGTGTGATACTGTATTATACAGGTACCTACCTATCCGGTGTGCCCACCTACCCTCTGTGTGCTACTGTACTATACAGGTACTTACCTGTCCTGTGTGGCCACCTGCCCTCTGTGTGATACTGTACTATACAGGTACTTACCTGTCCTGTGTGCCCACCTACCCTCTGTGTGCTACTGTACTATACAGGTACTTACCTGTCCTGTGTGCCCACCTACCCTCTGTGTGATACTGTATTATACAGGTACCTACCTATCCGGTGTGCCCACCTACCCTCTGTGTGCTACTGTACTATACAGGTACTTACCTGTCCTGTGTGGCCACCTGCCCTCTGTGTGATACTGTACTATACAGGTACTTACCTGTCCTGTGGGGCCACCTGCAGTCTGTGTGCTACTGTACTTTACAGGTACCTACCTGTCCTGTGTGCCCACCTACCCTCTGTGTGTTATTATACTATAAAGGTACTTACCTATCCTATGTGCCTACCTACCTTGTGTGCTAATGTGCTATACAGGTACCTACCTGTCCTATGTGCCTATTTACCCTCTGTGTGATACTGTACTATGCAGGTACTTACCTGTCCTGTGTACCTACCTACCATCTGTGTGCTAATGTAATATACAGGTACTTACCTGTCCTGTGTGCCTACCTACCATCTGTGTGCTAATGTAATATACAGGTACTTACCTGTCCTGTGTGCCTACCTACCATCTGTGTGCTACTGTACTATACAGGTACCTAGTACTATAAACTACCTATCCTGTGTGCCCACCTACCCTGTGTGCTACTGTACTATACAGGTACCTACCTACCCTGTATATACTGACCTATTGTGCAGGTCCCTACCTGCCCTCTGTATGTTACTCAGCCATTCAGACACCTGTATTTTGTGGTGCAGGCACCCACCCTTCCCTTGTATGCTACTGTACTGTACAGGTGCCTTAGTGTAAGACTAAGGGTCTAGTGGACTTGAAACACGTCACAGCAATATAACTATGATTTGACTTTCTTCACAAGATTTTAATGACCAAATAAAAGTTATGTTTTATTGGTGAGCCCTGGCACACCAATCCTTTTGAATGTTAATTGGCTGTGAGCAAGCCTGCCGTGCCCGCCACCTCAGTGGAGCGGGATCACACTTTGGATTCAGCATGAGAAACTAAGCCCAGTGTCAGGCTCTAGTACCTTGGGGCCCACCAGAGGAAATCATTTGTCCACTAAGTGGATCAGTCCAACGGTGACTCATCCTTCAAATTCATCTCTCAGTCTGGATAGGGTCTGTGTAATGAATCTGAGATGGTGAGGTAGAGGTGTCTGCTGGAGGTCAGCTTATGGTGCTCTATGTGAAGTAGCTGAGTACCAATGTCAGACTTTCCACTTTAATATATGGACCCTGCATGCCTCTCTGGGGTGCCCACCCACTACATAGTTCATGGACTCGCCGGTCTTATTTTACTAAGGGTAACTTAAAAAGCAGCTGGCAACCTATATCCCAGTGAGCTTTTTAATTTTAACACACAAAAAAGTGCACATGTGATGGGGCATTTGTACAAGTGAGTTATATAATTTTTCCTAACGTGGAAAGAGCATCCTATGGGCTATGCAGAAAAATTCTTTAGCATACCGCATAGGGTGCTGTAATTTCCATTATGTTAAAATTATATCCATAGCTTATTAGATATATGATGTACTGGAACTCACCTGGAAATATGCCTCATTATAGGTACAGGTCAACTTTTTTTTTGGGGGGGGGGGGGAAATGTACGACAAACTTTTTTTTTGGGGGGGGGGGAAATGTACGACAAACTTTTTTTTGTTGCACTAAATGCAACAAACTTTAATGCTAAAATGTTCACACTAGGGTTTTTAAACTGAAGCCTGTCAGTTACGGCATAATTCGGGGAGGGGGAAATAAAGAATGGAAGATTTAGTTCCTTCGAAAAATCTTATGCTTTTTCATTCAGTCTGATATCTAATCAAGTGAACTTTGATGGTTCACTCTTGACTTACCTTAAAGTGAATGCCCCCTTCCCTCCCTGCTTGCCTGTCCCCTGGTCATTTTATACTGGGATATCCTACTGTGTGAAACCCTTGGTGGGCGGCTCCTGCAACGCTGTGTTCGCTGAAGGCCACATCCCAGCAGCTGTGCACTCCCGCAACCAGCTATTCAGATAGGCTGGGCGCGTGGGGCACACATCCCTCAGGGAAGCCAGGGATGCAGCCACCAGAATTTCCTATGCTGAAGCGCTGCCCAAATCAAAGTCTTTATGCCTTGCATTTGTTCCAAGTTTTCTGATACTTTTTTCAATTTAACCTAGACTTGGCCTATCCCTCCTTTCCTTAACACTTTGATTTAAAAAATTATCCTAAATATTTGAGCAATAAATAAAATATTCAATATATAAAGATATCCAGAACTGTCTCAATCTGAGTACAGAAATGAATCTATCCCGCGGAGTTGTAAATGTGCTCAATTTGTGAATCTGCCACATTAAGAATTAAATGCGCGCCAGATTATTTTTTTAATAAACCAGAGTGTACAAGTTCAAACCTCTGGATGGGCTCATGAAAAATCCACCAATCGGTTATTTTAATGTCTCAATGTCTTGTCTGAGGCTTCCTAAGAAGGTTGTCCTCCCACCATCTGCCTCTACAGGTCGGCAGCAACACTGGCACCCCACCTTCCTTGGGAACTTGAATGACATTCTAATACAGGCCACCAGTAGCAGATGCAACCTGTGTTAGTTGGATCACATTAGGCTGATGTGGTCTTTAACTTCATTTTTCAACTTACTACAAACAGGGATACACACTTTGCCCTATACAAGGCGACACACCTTGCTAAAAACAACAAACAAAGTCCATTTGGAAGAAGACTATTTGTGATCCTTACAATAGATATAAAAATGTTTTTATGCTACTAACATGTCGTTTGCATTTGTAAACGGAATAATATGGTACGCATAATTCACAAAAGTTTTTTGGGAGCACATTTGATGTATATACAACTCCACGGGAAGGATTCATTTCTGTACTCAGATTGAGACGGTTCTGGATATCTTTATATATTGACTTTATTGGGCTTGTGGGACACAGCATGGACTTTGGAGCGTTTGAGTATAAGAACTTTTATTGAGATTTTATTTGGTGTTTATCGCCATTATACTGTGTTTTTTAAAAAATATTCAATTGATCTGTTCAAACAAAATGTTTCACAAGAGCTGCAGTGCAGTATCATTTTTATGAAGTAAATAAATGAGTGGAAGCTCTAAAAAAAATAAATAAATACATTGATCGGTTTGAAATTATTTGTTTTATTTTTATATCAATGGTGAA
This sequence comes from Gastrophryne carolinensis, assembly GCA_027917425.1. Taxonomy (NCBI): domain Eukaryota; kingdom Metazoa; phylum Chordata; class Amphibia; order Anura; family Microhylidae; genus Gastrophryne; species Gastrophryne carolinensis. The sequence goes on from CM051235.1 coordinate 225,247,746, forward strand.
TTTTTATTAGGATATTGAAGACAGTAAAATCACTTTTAGAATGTCAGAGATGAAAGTCGGTGATGTGAAAATATTTAACTACAATTCGTCTTAGCTCGCGGTGCCTGTAGTTCACTCTGGGCTACCCTCAGAAGCATAGGCCGAACTAAATGTGATCATGACAGACGGGGAGGCCGATTCATTAATAGCGCCAGGTAGCGACAGATGAGCGCAAGTAGCGTGATTTTCACAGCGCCCGCTAGTATTCGCTGTGCTTGGCCGTTGTTCGCTTGTTGACAGCGACTCAGTCGGTGTGCGGTAATGTTGAATACGGGGTTAGGAGTCGCTGTTTCACAGGTTCCGCGCTGTATGGGTGCGCCTGACAGCGAATGGCCAGAGCGAACGGTTCCCAGCATATTCATTAACAAATCACGCTCCAAAAATTCTCGCGCTGTGAAATGCTTGTTTAAACCCCAGAGCGCTGGCGGCGATAGCTTATTATAAAATTAAACAAGTTTTTCTAAACATTTTGTAATATGAATACATTAATATCAGACCTGTAATATCAATTCTGCACAATTTTTTTTTTTTTTTTTTACCTTAAAAAAAAAAAACTAACATTGCCGAAGTGGTCACAGAATTTTTGACATTTAAAAAAAACAAAAAAACATTCATATCAATGAATTATGAATATTTAAAGATTGCTCCATTGAAAGGCATTGGAGAGCGCCAGGTAGCGAGAAGTCATACCTGGCACTGTGATGGGATTAGCAGCGGCGCTGTTCGTTGCAGTCCGCTACATGATGAATCCCGCGCTAGCTGACGCTCTCGCCGGCGCTAGCCTCATTTAGCGTGATAAATGCGTGATTGTGTCCGCCGCTTGGCGTTCTGGAGTCGGTAGCCGCCGATAGCTGGCACTACCTGGCGCTAGTGAGACACTACCTGGCGCTATCGCTTGATGAAAAAGGGCCTAAATTTGACCATGCAGACATTAAATAGGGGCCCCAGCGTTGCCCAATTTTTTCCAAATTAAATACAATTAGAGTGCTAATCCCCAAACCCTCAAATATTAATGATGCTTTCTTTCTGTGAATGATGCCATAAGAGCACAAATTGGATAAAGAAGGGGAAGGCCATTATGCGGTCGCTACCCCTGCACCCCCTGTAGAAGTTCAGGGCTGTCTGGCAGCCTATGCCTGGCTGTTCTTACCTAAAGTGGACCTAACCCTTTATTACTGTAGAGACCCTTATGGCTTTTCCACCTTGCCCCCTGGGGTCATCCCTATTTGGGATGCATGTCTGTCTCCATCCTCACCAGAAATGCTCAAAATCGCTTGGTATTACTGTACTAACATACATGACCACCAGCAGCCAACTGGGCTTGCCTGGCAGGCGTTGATGGTATCATGCACACCCACCCTGGCAAACCCAATTGACATCTGTAGGGTTTTAGGTCTACTTCAATGCCAAACTCCAGTATATTTTTGCTCTACTTCAGGTCTATTTTAATATAAAAATGTTTAGCTCATCTGTAGTTATCTTTGGCATATCCCTGCTTTAAAGCTGGTAAATATGCAGTATCTCCATGTATATATGTCCGATGTGTAGCATGAAATGCCTCCTGTAGTCATTCTAACCTATTGGCGGTGGGTGGGGTATGTGAGTGTTGTATCAACATCGGCGACAGCTAATTGCCCCCCTCGGGAAACCTGTGGAAAGCTGGAGTGGAATTCTCAAAGCGATGGCGGGATGATGTCATGTGGGCCAACTGTTAAAGAGGATCATGCTTTTCAATTGAAAAGAAAATACTTATACCTTTATACTTATACCTTTTGAGTAGATTATGGATGGAGCTAAGGACCTGGCTAATGTTAATGTGTATGGAGGGGCTGAATGTTCCTCCAACAAGGGCATTGCTCAGGCTTCCTGCCAGGGGCAGAACTACAGGGGCTGCGGTGGGAGCAACCGCATCCAGGCCCATGAAGTCAGGGGGCCCCACCATTATTGCAACTCCGACGTATTTATCTGATTTGGGTTCATGCACAGAATGAAAGAAACATTTGTGTTTGCTGGTTCACAGTTTAGTAGGCTAATAGTATCAATTGTAATTAAAAACTGGCATCCCAGGGGCCGAATGTGACAAGCAAAAGCAATGCCAAGGCATCCTATTTAAACCGGACCTTCACCATGATTTATTGAAAAGCCCAAACCCTTAAAAAACTATTCCCCAGCATCTAAAGTTAATATATTTTAAGTTTTTAGTCACTTAATATTCTTTCCCCCACTGGGCTGCAACTCTGTTTAGGACTTTAGGATACAGGCGCCGCTATCTTGACTCAGAAGCATTACACTTATTGAGGAGAGGAGAGTGGCATAAAGTACAGGGGGGCAGGTTATAGCTGTGCTTTGCACAGACAGAGCAGAGCTGGGGTCAGGAAAAGGTCAGCAATCCCAGAATGCATAGCAGCACAGTCAGAAGGCACTTCCTGTTTGCAGGCTGCCTGATGTTCCATGAGCTGCCATCTTGGATGTTTAAAGGCTCATAACATGCAGTAGATGCAGGTAGGATGATTTTTAATGTGAGCAATCTGTATGTACAGGATGTGGGAAACATATAAGATAGACTCTTATTCAGAGTGAAGGACCGCTTTAATGTATGTTCCAGGGCCTGGTCACCTTTAGTTATGCCTCTGCTTGCTGCACATGAAGTGGATTTGCAGATGTGCAGCTGAAAGCTCAGCAATAGGTCTGATAGTATAGGGAAGGAACAATCCTATCCCATATGGATCGCTAGCTTGAAGCTCCTGTGTATACACTGCCACCAGCTTGAGATATTTTATCTTCACGCTCCTATAATGTGGCCCTGTGATTGGCATCCAGCTGTCACGTGGTCCGAACCCCCTTGGTGGTGGACTGAGCCACATTTTGCCAGGAGAATGCAGAGCAGGTAAGAATATCTTAGGATGGCAGCAGTGTATGTGCAGGGGGGATATCACCAATCAGGATACCCCCACCACACGGAGATCAACACCTATTTGATCTAAAATAGGTCCTCTTGAAAGCATTCCTAGTCAAAAATAGTCAAAGCCCCCTTTGATATTTGCTCCTGGGGCATTCACATTTGGGATGGCACAACAGTTAAATATCTCCCTGGAAGCAAAATTCAGGCATGGAGGGTCTGTATGATAGGAAACAGGAAATAGCACATTATAGTAAAGTTGGTCTCCTATTGTAGGAGGTGCAGCTGCCATTGATATTTCCTGTTGCCCATCGGATGGAGGAGGAAAAGGTGAGTATCTCTGTAATACAGGGCTCAATAATGGCATGAGGGGGTTGGATGAGGCTAGTTTAGTGTTGCTGAAGACCAGGACAATCCCTGGAAGTTTTGCTAGAGAATGTGTAGGTTTTATTTAATCAAGCAGATCAACACCCAGTTGGAAGATCTAAGCTTCTCAGTGAGCTGTACTTGCCTATTTCAGGCCAGGTCTTCATGGGACAAGGGTCTGGAAGCCACAGTAACTGGCTCCTGCTTTTGGAATTCCAGTCCTCCTCGGATAAAGCCCAGAAAATGTAATCTCTGCGGAGCTGGGGAATGTCCACCACATCCAATAGTAAAAGCTTCAAAACACATTAGTTGGCTTGATGAAAGGGTTCTTTTTACTGGAAGGAGGAATTAACAAAGGGTAATTCTGCGTTTTGGTTTTCATTAACTCTGGGAGCTAAAATTAAGTATGATAGAAAAAAAAGAGAAGTGTCAGTAAATATTATAAATACTGTAAGACTTGAGATTTGGATCCTAGCGTGTTTCTTTCATTACTGGAATTAGTAAAAAAACAATTTTACATTAACAGCGGAGAACTGCTGAACTCTTATTGCCTGACCCCTGTTTTTATAGTAATTTTACATTTTTATAGTAATTACCAGTTTTATAGTAATTTTTAATTCTGTGAGTTACAAGGCATGATAGGAAAAATGAGTGGTCGTTATATGTTTAAAAATGTTTACATGCTATTTATTAAGATCCAAAACGTTTTGGAGGTGACAATATCCATTTATTGTAACTTTTAAGATTTGTGGACCAAAACCCAGCACGATCGGCCCAGGAATCTACAAAATCGAGATGCCCTGCTGTGTGAAATCCCCCCAGGTTGCCCCATACACTCACCTTGCTTCCAATGGCGCAGCACCATGGCACCAGTGCCCGTACCAGGCATTTGTGAATGGCCAATGCAGGCACGCTCCCTGTTAGAGGGAAGCGGGGGATGCGGCCGCCAACGCACTCGGAGCCGCTGGCCTTAGACGAAAGCTTAGATGATGTGACGTCAGCGGCTCCGAGCTTGCTAATTGGACTAGTGGCCACGGATGCGCCATAGGACTGGGAAGATGTGGGTTGCGCTCGGTGATCTTAGGGGGTTTCACACAGTGGGGCACCCCTGATTGGGGAAAGGACTAAAACCCAGGATAGTCAAAATCATGGGTTTTGGTCAACTTTAAAGCAGGCACATACCCTTGATTCTTCTAAGGAGACGTGACTATGGTACAGGCTGCCCCTTGGAACTTCAAAGCACTTTCATCACTCCCAACTATCGACAGTGGGTGCTGCCGCTTCCAGGCCCCTAGCAAATAATAATGGAGGTGTATGATCGAGATGGGATAAAACTGACTCAATCACTGTTTATAATAACTAAACATAAAGATTGTCTAACAGAGAAGCTGTGGGTGTTACTGGGATTGGGGGGTCTCATTATCACTCACAGATCTGATGAAGAGAGGACTTAACAATCCAATCCAATTTAGATTTCCAGTTTAAAGTACAAAGATAAGGATTAGAGAAACACTGCAAGCTTTTCCTTTCTCTTGTCCAGCAGCTTCAATAGTCTGAGTTTGCTTACTACGTTTTTGTGGGCTTGTCCCTGCTCAGCCATTGACAGCCAGCTCCTTCCAACAGTGTAGGGTTACATGCAGCCAGTTTGTGCCTGTAAAACCCTTTCAGTATTTTCCTAGTGCACAGCACGGCCTGTTTCATGTAGTCCTTACGTCTGGGTATTCCGCCACAAAGTGGTGCAGTGCAGTAGATTTGTGGCTCCTCCCGGCCCCATATAAAAACCGGAAATCAGCCATAGACCTCCCAGTGTTTCAGCTGCAGTGATACTGCGAAGATAGAAGATGTCTCTCTATGTTGCGCAGGTGAGCGGGGCAACCAAGCCTGCAGCCCTGCATGGCTATTTCCACCCGTTTCTGGACCCTCTGTGCCTCCCAGCCTTGGCTGACGGATCAGGTGAGGGTAGAGGAGCACTAGGGTCAGGTGCTCGGGGAGCGCTGCTCCAAGCCACAGACCCTGTACCACAAAGGGTAGCCGGCCATAGGCTTTATGGTGAACCTGCTAAGGGATGAGGAGATCCTGCCTTCACTATGTGTAGGGGGTGAGTTGTGTTTGGGGACTGGTGTTATTAGCTAGTCTCCCCTTGTTTTGTTTGTCTCCCTTCTCCTTGGTGGCCACCCCCCTTCCTTCCATCCGGCCCTGGCTAGTCTTCTCCCGCTGCTGCCTGCCCTCTCGCCTCTCCCCCTGTTCCCGGCGGGGGTTCGGGGGGGGGGGGGGTGGTAGCGGTGGGTGGTTTTGCAGTGGTTGTCCGCTGCTGTTGTCTCGCCGCAGTTGTACCACGCTCCGCGGCGGGCGGCGCTTCTGGTTTGCTGCGCTGCGGCCTGTCATGGCACTGGCGCGGGTCACGTAAGCGCGTTTTCGCGTTCTTCGGGGGAGCGGGGCTGGGGGATGACGCGTATCGCGTCATGCCCCCCCCCCCCCGCCCACCCCTCGAGGGTCTCGTTGTGGCTCCATTTTGCGGTGCTGCGTGTCCGGAGGCCCTTCTTCCTAGGTGGGCTGCGGCGGTGACCTGCTAGCTTATCTGCCATCCGTTTTGGCTCGGCTGTACAGCCATCCACTGTCGGTCCGTGAGTCCCCTTTGGGGGTTGCTTATTCTTTTGGGGCATGTGCTGCAGGATGCTTATGTGTATTTCTGCTTATGTCTTTCAGGCGGGATAACTGTGTGTTGTGGTTTCTCCCGGTCCCGCTCCTCCTCCCCATCCTCTCGCTTCCTGGCCCTCTCTGTGGGCATCCCGGGTTGCTTTTTTATTAGCCCTTACCCTATACTGGCCTATTGCGCCTGTGTTAATCACCATATGGAGGCTTCTGGGGATAGCGTGCTCGGGGGTCCTTCGGGACAATCCTGGCTGTGTATCATGTGCGGGGCATCCCCTTTGAGTGGTGGTGGCGTGGTCTGTGTGCCTTGCGCCCAAAGTATTATTGCGGACCAGGCTGGGCTGAGCGCTTCTCTTCCCAGTTCTGCGCTCCCCCAGGCATCTCCTACTCCCCCGCGCCTGCATTTAGCCCCCAGTGAGGGGGATACTAGCAGGGGGTCCCAATCTGATCTGGCACTATGCATGGTCAGCATTGAGAGGCAGCTGGCACGACCTGTGATGGGGAAAGCCTCGGGCAAGAAGCGGCATCTTGACACCGCGCCTTCCCTCTTTGCCGAGGAGGATGTGGGCCTTCATGTGTCTGGCGGCCGTGACTCCCTTGAGGAGGGGGAGCTTTTCAATGATTCAGACTCATCTGGGGACCATCAGTGAGGGTACGACAGTGACCCAGGGTCCGCTTCTGATGTGGATACCGGGCTCCCTGTTGACACTGATAGACTGTTGTTGGACATTTTTGAGACTTTGCACATCGCCCCCCCCCCCCCTAAGGTGGCGAAGAGGAAGCAGGGTGAGCTCTTTCGCCCTGACAAGCAACGCTTGGAGTTCCCGGAGCACGGCCATTTCTCCAATATAGTGCTCAAGGAGTGGGAACGTCCTAACATATTGCCCACGGTGCCCAAGGGATTGGACAGAAAGTATTCTTTTTCTGCTGACCTGGTCATGTCCCCCTGAGGTGGACGCTCCTGTTCAAGGGCTGTCTAACACGGTCATGCCGTCCCCTGACACTACTACACTGCGTGATGGCGCGGACCGCCGTATGGATCAGCTGGCCTGTCCTGCTTTCACCTTTGTAGGGGCAGGCCTGCGTCCTGTTTGTGCTTGTGCCGCAGCCATTACGGCCATTGCCCTTCAGAAGAAGATCAAGCGTCTCGCGGATGGCGCCATGGCTGGTAGGAGGAGGAAGGATTATAGGGCCCTCCTGCTTTGCTCTGATTTTGTTGCATTTGTGCTGTCTGCCATGGATGATGCAGTCCAGCTGGGCGGTAGGGCTTCGGCCCTCTTGGTGGCTATGCGCCGATCTGTTTCGTTGCACCAGTTGCCGGCCTCTGTTGTTGATACTATGATTCGGGCTCGGAAGAAGTCCTCGTCTTTTATCTACTACAGGGTCTTGCATGCTTACATTGCCTGGTGTGAGTCTAAGTCTCTTCCTTGTCGGGTGTATTCTATCCCCAGGATGGTTTGGATTCGGGCCTTCAGCTTAGTACCCTCAAGGGGACAGGTGTCAGCTCTGGCAATTTTTTTCCAAAGATCCTTTGTCAATCACCGGCTGGTCCAGGGAGTTACTCATTTGCGCCCGCACGTAAACCTATGCTACCGGTTTGACTTAAATCTGGTGTTGTCTGCTCTGCAGGGTCCTCCCTTTGGGCTTATCCATGGGGCTGCGTTGCCCATTCTGACTCTTAAGGTGGCCTTTTCGGTGGCTATTACTTCGGTCAGGCGAGTTTCTGAGCTGGCGGCGCTTTCCATCAAACCTCCTTATTTTGAGCGGCATCAGGATAAGATGGTGTTTCGGCTTAAGCCGGATTTCTTACCTAAGGTTGTGTCTGCTTTTCATCTCAATCAGGACATTGTTTTACCTTCCTTGTGTCCTAACCCTGCTAATTCCAAGGAATGGACCCTTCATTCTCTGGATGTTGCCAGGGCCTTGAAGTTTTATTTGGTTGCTACTGAGTCTCTCAGGAAATATGATGCTCTTTTTGTTCTTCTTGCTGGACCTAGGAAGGGTTTGCCTCCGGGTAAATCTACTATTAGCAAGTGGATACGTCAGGCGGTGGTACAAGCCTATTCTGCTAAAGGGAAGGTTCCTCCTTTCCGGATTACTGCTCATTCCACTCGTGCTGTTGGTGCCTCTTGGGCTTTTCAGCACCAAGCTTCTGTTGAACAAGTTTGTAAGGCCGCTACTTGGTCTTCTGTTCATATTTTTTCCAAGTTTTACAAGGTTGATGTTAAGGCCTCAGCTGATGCTGCTTTTGGCCGCAAGGTACTTCAGGCGGTAGTGGTTTGAACTGCCTGCTGTTACTCTTTGGGGATCCCACCCTACCTTACGGACACTGCTTTTGGATGTCCCAGACGTAAGGACTACATGAAACAGGCTGTGCTGTGCACTAGGAAAAATACAATTCTGTGAGTACTCACCTGTAGAATTGTTTTTACTTTGCACAGCACGGCCTGTTTCATCCCTCCCTTGTTATCGTTATTCTTGGTTGCCTCTTTATGGTGATTGTTCCAAGTTAGTTAAGGTTTTTTTTTACTTTTTTTTACCTTTTTTGCCTTATTACCTCCCGGCTTCTTGTATAACTGCTTGTCAACACTGGAGGTCTATGGCTGATTTCCGTTTTTTATATGGGGCCTGGAAGAGCCACAAATCTTCTGCAGTGCACTGCGCCACTTTGTGGCGGAATACCCAGACGTAAGGACTACATGAAACAGGCCGTGCTGTGCATAGTAAAAACAATTCTACAGGTGAGTACTCACAGAATTTTATTTTTTGGTCTACCTGTACAGCATCTATAGTACGCAGCTGCATCATATATCAGACAAGTGACCTCCCCTCTTTTCTGGCAGGAATAATAAAACAGAAATAACGAAAACATGTCCAACAAGGAGAAGCTACAATATTTAAAGGACTTCCACAAGGACATCCTGAAGCCATCACCAGGAAAGAGTCCAGGGACGAGGCCGGAGGATGAGGCTGATGGAAAGCCACCCCAAAGGGAGAAGTGGGCCAGCAAGATCGACTTTGTTCTGTCGGTGGCCGGAGGCTTTATCGGCCTCGGGAACGTCTGGCGTTTCCCTTACCTCTGCTACAAGAACGGCGGAGGTGAGCGCTGCATGGAGCATCACTAGCTGTGTGATACGTTATGTGATTGCTGTGTGAAACATGAGGGTTGATAAAACCACATACTTGCCCATTTTTTTCCCTTTACCTGATTCACCAGACCATATTTGTTTGTGAGAATTTTTTCATTAGACTTTTCATTTTTTGGTGTGATTTTTCGTTTGGATGTGAGAACTCCAAGCAAAAAGGAAAAATCAAGCAAAAAGTTTATTTTCGTGTGATTCATGGGGATGTTTTTTGTGGGGAATATTGACCGAGAACATTCCCAACGACTGTTCACACCAGCAAAACGTGGACAAAAGTGGCTGGTGTTGCTGGGGGAAATTGTTAAAAATCATGCCGCAGGGGATGGCCTGATTTATCACCTTTTAAATGGCATTAATAATTTTTGCATTTTTTATCTAACAAAAAAAAATGATCGTCAGCAGCCTTTTTTTAGTTTGAAATGTTATTTAAAAAAAAAATGTTGTGCCCTCAAAAGGAAACCAGCCAGGTTTAGAGGCCGTTCTGTGTGGCCCACAGCCCTGCCCCCTGTAAGAACCCCGTGCCCATACCAAAGGACACCCGGCTCTTCTGCATCCCCAATGCCCAAATGGGGGTGCAGGGAATATGTTGGGTTACTGGCAGGTGCTATGCCGTCTCTAATAACCTTGGTGAACTGGTATATTGGTTTACCAGTTCATCCCAAGTGTTGAAAAAAAATACAACACACAATAATATTTATTAATCTCAATTTAAATACTCAACGGTCCCATCTTTCTTCATTCAATCGCAGGGCAATGCCCTCTCCCTCCTCCTCAGGGCTCTTCTTTGCCCCCTCTGCCATCTGCCATCTTCTTCTGTAGTGACGCCTTCCGCCACCTGGATTAGGAGGGGAGGACCCAGAGGAGGTTTGCCAGAGGAGACTCCCTCTAGGCCCCCTCCTGTGACGTCATTAGTGACAGGGAGATTCTATGGATGCCCTGCCTCCTAATATAAAAGCCAGTTACCCCAACCCTCACATAAGACCCTCGTGGGTAGCGAGGATGGAAGAAGGGGGGACCCAAAAAGAGGGTGGGAGGCGTCACTCCTGATGCACCCCCCCGCCACCACAAGAAGACCATGGAGGAGGCAAGGAAGAGCCCGAAGAGCAGCTGAGACCATTTGAAGAGGACATCGCCCGTCGCTGGATTGAAGAAAGAAGGCGGAACCAAATTGGGATGAATAAACTGTATTGTCTGTTTCATTGATAAAATGAATGCCACCTGTAGATGCATTCATTTTATTAATGAAAACTAGTACAACTTGGTGACAGTGACTGATTCATCTGTCATGCAAGTTGTTAAGTCACGGACAAAAGCGAGAATTCTCCATGAATTCTTGCTTCAATCCACAATTAACTCAAAAGGGGGCTTTGAATCAGGTGAGATTTTTGGCAACAGCTCTGAATCAACCCCATGATGTTGGTGAACATTTCCTTTAAGCCCTGTCAGTAATCTCTGCCTCTTTAGTGTATTGCTCCTGGGATATTCTTTTAAAGGGAAACTCCACTTTTAATGGCACATTTTTAAGTTTATATTTTATGCTAGATAAGATCAGCACCTTGATGACATCCTTTTGGCACACACAATTATACACTTTCAAAAATGCTATCAAAGTGGACTTTCCCTTTAAAGAGGCAGTATTAAATCTCTCACATCTCTGTGTGTCTCCAGGTGCGTTTCTAATCCCGTACTTCATTTTCCTGTTCGGTGGCGGACTGCCCGTGTTCTTCCTAGAGGTGGTGCTTGGCCAATACACATCAGAAGGGGGCATTACATGCTGGGATAAGATCTGTCCCATCTTTACTGGTAAGACAACTTTAACCTCTCTTTTTGTACCAGGTGCTGCTATTTGTATCCTGTGCCTGAAAGAAGTTTGTTGTTTTCTTGTCCTAGAGCAGGGGTGTCAAACTCAAATACACAGTGGGCCAAAATTAAAAACGTGGACAGAATAACAGGCCAACCTTGAGATTTAAAGAAAAAATGTCTATCCAACAGCGCATGCGTACACCTGTTCAGCGTTCGTTTTTTCTTAGCTGTCTTTCCATAGTCTTAGTCAATGAGAGCTCTTGTCGACTAAGGGCCAAATTGAGGCAAGTGCGGCGCCATCCACATCCCCTGCTATGCTCAAGCTGGGAATGTGCCTGTACTGGCCATTCACAAATGCCAGGCACGGGCACACACCCAGCTAAAGACATAGCGAAGCACCGATGCGGCCCGTACATTCGCCGTTGGATCAGCGATCAACTGGTGATCTCAGGGCTTTCAAACAGCGATTTGGGATTCCATGGGTAGTGAGGATCAGGTATCCCTGGAGTCTTATGAACTCGAGGGCCAGCTAAATACATGGTTGGTCCTCTTTAATGCAGCATGCCACTTCTCATGATGGGATGGGATAGGATTGTCTACCTTCCTTTACCTCATGCAGTAACTTTTCAGTCACTGGCGGGCTGAGCCAGCTTGACATCCTGTGTAGAGGGAGACGGCAGCCAGCTCAGACTGGTTGGCAGGTGCATTTGCCAACCACTGGGCAAAGTAGTTCCCTACTACATCACCATAGGGGCAGAGTCTTACATCAAAGCCTCACCCCATCTGGCCACCAGGGTGCAATCTGGCCACCAGGTGGGCTTGTTGGCTAGCCTCTCGGGGACTAAGCAGTGCCGGGCAGAAGGTGTGTGGCCATACGCCTGGTTTAAAGGTAACGCTCGTGAACGGCCCAGCCCTGTCACTCATAGATAACTGTGTGGGAAGGAGGGAACAGGGCTTTTTACACTGCTATCAACAGAAACAGACTCTTTGATTCTGAAAACAATATCTCTACAAAGTATTTCAAAACAGTTACAAAATTAAAAGACAGATACCTGTATTCACTCCGTTTGTTTTGCAAGTCATTTAAAACAGTTTACATAGATCTGATTTTACTTTCACAAAATGGAATCTATTTCTGTTTAGAAGAAATGCATGCACTTTGATGCATCATATGCAGCAGTACTGACCAAGCTCAGGGTGGGAGTCGGAGGTCTTTTTTGAATACCTTAGTTTAAAAGTTTGTTCAGCCTGTATTTCCAGATGGCTCTGGGTTATAAAACTAATCAAGGTCAAGAAAATTATGGCATGTGGACAGATGGAGCGCACATGGCAGCCGCTGCAGTGTGGGTGAGGACAGCGTGGTAGAGGGAAGCGCTTGCTGGCAGGGAGCAATATGCCCAGGGAAACAGTACCCAGGGCCAACCCCAGAAGCTGCCTCTAAACTGATAGAAAAAGATGGGATTAAAAAAAAATATTTTATCTATACTATATTTATCTATCTACCCCATGTCTATCCATCTATTTATCTATATGTCTACCTATCCCATACCTTTCTATCTATCTTTCCTATATTTATATATCAATCCCATATCAAGCTGTCTATCCATCTATTTAGCTATCTATTTCAAACTGGTCTATCTATTTATCTATCCCATATCTATTATATCTATATATCAATTAATCTGTCTAGCCTATATATAGCCAAGCCAAGCCAGCCAAGTCCCTGTCTGCAGAACATTCTGATTGGGAAACACTCCTGGTTTGCTGGGAATCTTACCTTTCCGGGGATCCCAAAGTGCATGTGCAGGCCACTGATGTTCTGTGTATAACTTTAGCTGCTATGTCCATCTGCACCATACATATCTGTAGGGCTGGAGTGATTACACGCAACTGGAGGAGAGCGACCTCAAGGGATGCTAGTCTCATCTGTTTACCCAGAGTTATTCTAAGTATACAGCATGTCCTGTTCCAGAATATTCCTTACACATGGGTAATACATCCACAAGATGGCACTGGACTGCAGAAAACAGCTTGTGGCTCCTCCCGGCCCTATATAAGTCAGGGACCTCCCACAAATTCCCAGTTCTTTTCTGCAGTCTGCTCTGAGGAGATAGAAGACAGCTCTCTTGTGGTGCAGGTGAGCGTGGCTTATTGCCTGCGGCCCTGCAGGACTATTCCCACCCGTTCCATCCCAGTTACTGCCTCCCAGCCTCGGCTGATAAGGTTCGGGTGAAGGTAGGCTATTGAAGCACTATGGTGCTGAGGAGCTAGGCTCCTACCGCAGTCCCTGCTCTAACAGGGTAGGCGGTTTAGGCTAATGGTGAGCCTTTTGGGATGCCCCCACTGCCTCATGGGTTTTGCCAGGTTATCCTGTGCAGTTAAACCCTATGCCCATTTTCCCCCTCCACCCTCACTCCTCATCTTAGTCCCTGGGCGCCGTTTCTCCCTGGGAATTTTGCCATTATCCTCCCTCACTCTCCCCTCGGGAGATCTCCGAGGGGGCTTGTCTAGTGGTTTAGGACTGTAGACATATGTTGTGCTTTGTCACTTTTATTAAAACGAGCCGCCACACTTTTGTACTGCGCTCCGCAGATGGCAGGCCCATTCACCTCAGAGATGCTGGGCCGCTACTAGCCGCCCGGATCACGTGGGCGTGCTTTGCGCTCTGTGGATGATGCATTTTACCTCATATCTCCATGGCACGCCCCTCGAGGTCTGCGGACGCCATTTTGTCTCCTGCTGCCGTGTTCTTCCTAGAGGTGGTGCTTGGCCAATACACATCAGAAGGGGGCATTACATGCTGGGATAAGATCTGTCCCATCTTTACTGGTAAGACAACTTTAACCTCTCTTTTTGTACCAGGTGCTGCTATTTGTATCCTGTGCCTGAAAGAAGTTTGTTGTTTTCTTGTCCTAGAGCAGGGGTGTCAAACTCAAATACACAGTGGGCCAAAATTAAAAACGTGGACAGAATAACAGGCCAACCTTGAGATTTAAAGAAAAAATGTCTATCCAACAGCGCATGCGTACACCTGTTCAGCGTTCGTTTTTTCTTAGCTGTCTTTCCATAGTCTTAGTCAATGAGAGCTCTTGTCGACTAAGGGCCAAATTGAGGCAAGTGCGGCGCCATCCACATCCCCTGCTATGCTCAAGCTGGGAATGTGCCTGTACTGGCCATTCACAAATGCCAGGCACGGGCACACACCCAGCTAAAGACATAGCGAAGCACCGATGCGGCCCGTACATTCGCCGTTGGGCTTTCAAACAGCGATTTGGGATTCCATGGGTAGTGAGGATCAGGTATCCCTGGAGTCTTATGAACTCGAGGGCCAGCTAAATACATGGTTGGTCCTCTTTAATGCAGCATGCCACTTCTCATGATGGGATGGGATAGGATTGTCTACCTTCCTTTACCTCATGCAGTAACTTTTCAGTCACTGGCGGGCTGAGCCAGCTTGACATCCTGTGTAGAGGGAGACGGCAGCCAGCTCAGACTGGTTGGCAGGTGCATTTGCCAACCACTGGGCAAAGTAGTTCCCTACTACATCACCATAGGGGCAGGGTCTTACATCAAAGCCTCACCCCATCTGGCCACCAGGGTGCAATCTGGCCACCAGGTGGGCTTGTTGGCTAGCCTCTCGGGGACTAAGCAGCGCCGGGCAGAAGGTGTGTGGCCATACGCCTGGTTTAAAGGTAACGCTCGTGAACGGCCCAGCCCTGTCACTCATAGATAACTGTGTGGGAAGGAGGGAACAGGGCTTTTTACACTGCTATCAACAGAAACAGACTCTTTGATTCTGAAAACAATATCTCTACAAAGTATTTCAAAACAGTTACAAAATTAAAAGGCAGACCCAGCAATATTTCCTCTATGCCGTTTCCCTCTTTCCTGTGGAAGCTGAGGGAATTTTTGACACTACTGGTTATTCCCCCCTGGAGGAGGGGGAATTGTTCTCTGATTCAGAATCATCTGAGGAGCAGCCTAGGGCTTATGGTGGTACAGGGTCTCCCTTTGGGGGAGATCCATGGTCCTCAGATGACACTGACAGGCTTTTGGCTCATATTTTTGAAGTGCTCTGTATCTCCCCTCCTGCCGTGACTCCGCAGCAGCAGGGTGAGCTTTTTCATACGGTTAAACCACGTTTGGAATTCCCGGAGCAGTAGCACTTTAATAATCTGGTGCTCAAAGAATGGGAGCAGCCTAGCAAGCTGCCAGGGGTGCCCAAAACAAGAGGTATCCCTTTCCTACTGATGTGATTAAGCATTGGTCATGTCCTCCCGAGGTGGACGTGCCCGTTCTGGGGCTGTCCAATACATCTGTCATGCATTCTCCTGACACTACTACCCTGAGGGATGGTGAGGACCGGCGCATGGACCAACTGGCTTGCCATGCTTTTGCCTGTGTGGGGACCGCGCTACGCCCGGTTTGTGCCTCTGCCATTACAGCTATTGCTATTAAAGGTTTGCTTAAGAGTCTCTTAGAGGGGACCTCTGATGACGCGGGAGGAGAAGAGTATAGATCTCTCCTACTTTGCTATGAATTTGTTGCATATGTTCTGTCTGCCATAGATGATGCCATTAGAATGTGTGGTAGAACTTCTGCCCTGTTGGTGGCTATACGCCGCTTTGTCTGGCTACATCAGTGGGTAGCTGATAATGCTGCTGAGAAGGCTCTCACTGGTTTCCCTTTCAAGGGCCTGCGCCTCTTTGGCAAACGCTTGGATTTGTTTGCCAGGGGTGGTAGGTTACCTCAACGTAGGAGGCCGTCCTGGTCCTTTTGGGGGATGGGTGCTTTTCTCCCATCCTTCCGTGGTTCTAGAACTGGCCGAGGAGTTTCCTTTACTGGCGCCCGTGGAGATCACTGGGGAAGGGGCAGAGGACGTGGCTGTCCTGGACAAAATCCTCACCCAAGCCCCCTCAGGCAGGAAGGGGCGCCCTCACCCATCCGGGTGGGGGGCGGCTTCGGCTCTTTGCTCATGTCTGGAGGCTTCACGTCTCAGACCGGTGGATATAGGAGGTAGTGTCCTCCGGTTACAAGATAGAGTTTGCAGCCTGGCCGCCCCCAAGATTCATCAAATCCCGGATGGCTCAAAACCCCCTGTCATCTCAGGGTCTGTGCCTTGCTGTCCAAAACCTTCTAGAGTTGGGGGTCTTCTGCCAGGCGACTTTGAGGGAAAGGGGCAGAGGCTACTACTCCAGTCTTTTCACTGTTCCCAAAAGAGACGGGTCCATCAGACCTATCCTGGATTTAAAGCGCCTCAACAAATTTGTTAGATTCAAACATTTTCGCATGGAAACTCACTAGCTTTCAATTCACTACGCCCAGGGGACTTCATGACCTCTGTAGACATCAAGGATGCTTACCTTCATGTACCAATCTTTCCAGGTCATCAGAGATTCCTCAGGTTCGCTCTGGAGGATCAGCACTATCAATTTGTGGCCTTGCCTCTCAGTATTACCTCGGCTCCCAGGGTATTCACCAAGGTGCTGGTGGGGGCGTACTGGCTCTGCTGAGATCTCAGGGCATTCGCATCCTTCCTTACTTGGACGACATTCTCATCATGTCTCAGTCCCTCCAGCAGGCCGAGCTGGATACTCAGCTGGTGGTGTCCACACTGGAGTCCTTCGGCTGGGTGATCAACCACCCCAAGTCTTTCCTGTCACCGTCAATGGTGAGGTCCTTTCTGGGCATGACTCTGGATACATCTCAGGTCAAGATTTTTCTCCCTCAGCAGAAGCTGGAGAGTCTTCAGGCCCAAGCCAGGTTCCTTATGTCTTGCCCTCATCCCTCCATCCGGCAGGGGATGCAGCTGGTCGGCCTGATGGTGTCTTGCTTCGAGGCGGTTCCATGCGCTCAGTTTTACATGAGACCTCTTCAACTTCACCTCTTGCCAGTTTGGGATCGGCACCCCTGGTCCCTGGATCAGGTGTTAGCTCTGTCCCCTCTAGCCAGATGGTCTCTCTCGTGGTGGCTGGACTCAAGAAACCTGTTGGTGGGCAGATCCTTTCTGACCCTGTGCTGGGAGACAGTCACCACCGATGCCAGTCTGACAGGTTGGGGGGCTTCTGGAAATCCCTGAAATTCCAGGGTCAGTGGGGCCCTCAGGAGGCCCACACCCCTATCAACATTCTGGAATTGAGGGCGATAAGGTTGGTTCTCGCCCAATTGACTCCACACCTTCAGGGTCGGGCAGTTCCGGTCCGCTCAGACAACCAGACGGCGATTGCCTACATCAATCATCAGGGAGGGACCCGGAGCAAGAGGGCCCTCAAGGAAGTGTCCCTGATACTGTCTTGGGCGGAGGAGAATGTTTCCTGCATCTCAGCTGTGTACATTCCGGGGGTGGAGAATCTGGAGGCAGACTCCCTCAGCAGGGGGACATCTCGTCTGGGAGAATGGTCCCTCAGCAGCAGGGTGTTTCGCTCCCTGTGCCACTGCTGGGGTCAGCCAGATGTGGATCTGTTTGCGTCCCGTCACAATCACAAGCTCCCAGTCTTTGTCTCTCTGTCCCAGGACCATCTGGCCTTGGCCATGGATGCACTAGCAATGTCTTGGAAGAGCTTTCAGCTCCTCTATGTGTTCCCTCCGTTTCCTCTGCTGGGCAGGTTGCTGCGCAAGATAGCCCAGGAAGGGGTGCCTACCATTCTGGTGGCCCCTTGTTGGCCAAGAAGAGTGTGGTTGGCAGACATCGTGCAGTTGGCAGTAGATCAGTATGCTCTGCCCAAGGATCCAGACCTGCTTACTCAGGGGCAGCTACGCCATCCCAATTTACAAACGCTGGCTTTGACGGCCTAGCTGCTGAAACCTTCATCTTGATGGAAAAGGGGCTGCCTGCCTCTGTTGTTAATACCATGATTCGGGCTAGGAAGAAGTCCTCGTCATCCCTTACATTGACTGGTGTGAGTCTAAGTCGCTTCCCTGTCGGGTGTTTTCTATCCCTAGGATTCTGGAATTCCTGCAACATGGTTTGGATTTGGGTCTTCAACTTAGTACCCTCAGAGGTCATGTTTCTGCTTTGGCCATTTTCTTCCAAGATCCTTTGCTCACCATCGTCTGGTTAAGACTTTCTTCCAGGGGGTTAATCACGTGCGTCCTCCACGTAAGCCTATATTACCAGTCTGGGATTTGAACTTGGTTTTATCTGCCTTGCAGGGGTCTCCCTTTGAGCTCTTGTGTGAGGCCCCTTTGTCCATTTTGACTCTTAAGGTAGTCTTTTTGGTGGCTATCACTTCTGTTAGGCGTGTTTCTGAGTTGGCTTTCCATCAAACCCCCTTACTTTGAGAGACACCAGGACAAGGTGGTGTTTCATTTTAAGCCAGATTTTCTGCCTAATGTTGCTTCTGCTTTTCATCTCAATCAAGACATTGTTTTGCCTTCTCTATGCCCTAATCCTAGTAATCCTAAGGAGCAGGTGTTACATTCTCTGGATGTGGTCAGGACTGTTTGGTGGCTACTGAATCCTTCAGGAAGACTGATGCTCTTTTTGTGCTCCCGTCTGGACCTAAGAAGGGTCTGGCTCCAGCTAAGTCCACTATCAGCAAGTGGATCCGTCAGGCTGTGGTACAGGCCTATTCTGCTAAGGGTAGGGCGCCTCCGTTCCGCCTTACTGCTCATTCTACTCGTGCTATTGGTGCCTCTTGGGCTTTTCAGCACCAAGCTTCTGTTTTACAAGGTTGATGTTAGGGCCTCAGCTGATGTTGCTTTTGGTCGCAAAGTTCTACAGGCGACAGTGGTTTAAACTGCCCGCTGTTACTTTTTGGGGATCCCACCCTACCTTACGGACACTGCTATTGGATGTCCCATGTGTAAGGAATATTCTGGAACAGGACGTGCTGTATACTTAGAATAATACAATTCTGTGATTACTCACCTGTAGAATTGGTATTATACGTATACAGCACGTCCTGTTCCATCCCACCCTTGTTATCATTATTCTTAGTTACCTCTGTATGGGGATTGTTCATATGTTCATTTTTGAATTATGGTTATTATTGTTCTCCCGGCTTCTTGTTAACTGCTTGTCAATGCTGGGGAATTTGTGGGAGGTCACTGACTTATATAGGGCCGGGAGGAGCCACAAGCTGTTTTCTGCAGTCCTGCGCCATCTTGTGGATGTATTACCCATGTATAAGGAATATTCTGGAACAGGACGTGCTGTATACGTATAATACCAATTCTACAGGTGAGTAATCACAGAATTGTATTTTTTGTCTACCATTAATATGCTTGGCAAACAACACTGGGGGAGAGCCCACACATGCGCTGTGGGATCCAAGAAGAAGTAAGGAAACTGGGCGAACAGGGGGATTTCACACAAAGAGGCATCACAAGTGCCGGGATAGGCAAAATTCCTGGTTTTAGTCCTCTTTAATTAGGTCAACTTATCCAGTCTTGGGTAAGATCCACTACATAAGAACACCTACAGTGTCTTGTGAAATTATTCACTCCCTTGTTTTTTTTTCCTACCTTGCTATATTAACCATGTATTTAAATGCTTTTTTGATATGAATTGTGTGTGATGCATCTGTGTGAAATACTCTAACTTGGTGAAGTGAAATGAGAAAAAACAATATATACATAAAAGTCTTTTAGAATACAAGAAACGGACAGTTGGAATGTGCATATATATTCCCCCTCCTTGGCAATTAAACAAATGAGAAAAAGTTCTGGTGTAACCAATTACTTTCAGAAGTAACGTTCTTTGTGAAATGAAGTCCAAATGTATGCAATCTAAGTGTCACATGGTCTGTCAGTATATATACACCTTTTCTGAAAGGCTCCAGAGGCTACAACACCATTATGAAAGGGACACCACTAAGCAAACACCACCATGAATCCCAAGGAGCTCTCCAAACAAGTCAGGGACAAAATCTCTGATAATCCCCCGGAGCACCATCAAAACTATTAAAATTAAAAAACAGGAACATGATACCTCAACAAACCGGCCATAAGAAGGCAGCCCACCAAAACACTCAGACTGGCCAACAATGGTCATTCTTCTGAGTGGTAACTGTGAGCGAGCTGCAGAGTTCCCAAGCAGACACTGGGGTATCTGTCCATACGACCACAATAAGCCATACACTCCATAGAGCTGGGATTTATGGAAGAATGGCAACAAAAAATGTTTTACCTACAGGCAAAAATAGGAAGACTCATTTTAAATTTTCCAAACAGTATGTGGGAAACTCCTCAAACATATGGAGGGCAGTGCTCTGGTCAGATAAGACCAAAATGTATCTATTCAGCCACCAAGAAAAACGCTGAGTCTGATGCAAAACCAACACGTCATTACCCAAAGAACAGCATCACCACAGTGAAATATGGTGGTAGCAGCATCATGATGTTTCTCAGCGGAAGGGACTGGAAAACTGGTCCAAGGGAAATGGACGGTGCTAAATATTGGGATATTCTTCAGCAAAATGTGTTTGGGTCTGTCAGTGATTTGAGACTGGAATAGAGGTTGGACCTTCCAACAGGACAATGGCCCAAAGCATATTGCTAAAGCAGTAAAGCAACACTCGGGAGGTTTAAGGGGAAATGTGTAAATGTATTGGAATGGACTTAATCCAACTGAGAATCTGTGATCAGACTTGAAGATTGCTGGTCACCAGTAGAAACCATCTAACTTGAAGGAGCTGGAGCTGTTTTTTCTTGAGGACTGGGCAAAGATTCCAGAGGCAAGCTCATAGAGACTTATCCAAAGTAAATTGCAGCAGTAATTGTCACAACAGGTAGTACTGACTGGGGTGAATAGCTATGATGTTTTGTCCTATTTGCGTCAAAATAAAAAATACATATTCAAAATTGTGTTTTCCGTGCCTCAGGGGCATCCCGGCAAAGGGCTCAAATTGCAATCAATGGGGAGCACGCGCTGCCGTTTCCCTGGTGGTGCGCCACCATTTGTCCTGGGAAAGGTGAGTTAATACTGCGCCCTAGGGGGTTTTACAACACGGGGCATCCATATTCCGGATGCCCTGGGGGAAAGCCACCTGGCCACAGGTGGGTTTTGTTCCGCTTAAAATTAAATGATGCAAACCCTCAAAAAAACTATTTTAAAGCTGTGATGTTGCAAAACACGAAAAATTCCAAGTGGGGTTAATACTTTCGCAAGTATTCAGAAGTGATTCAGTGGAGAGAATGGATTTTCGAATTGTTTCTTGAGAAAAACTTGATTTTCCTTCTCTCCTGATTCAGCAGAACATTGTTTCATGTGGATTTCTTTGGATATAATTTCTCTCATGTGGGCTCACCCCTGGAAGTCCACCAATGGGCACTTGGCTCTTCCGCACCCTCGATGCCCCAAGAGGGTGTGAGGATACCAATGTGTCACCTGCCGTTGCCAGCTGGTAACGTGCTGGACCCCCTACCGTGTGAACTGGTATTAGGGTGCCCTGGATCCCTTACCAGTTCACAAACAGTGGCAAGAAATACAACATACAATATAACTTCTATATTCTAAGTAGCATCTACTTACCAGTCCACGTCCCTTCCCTTCTGTCTATAGCAGGCAATGTCTACCTGTGGTCCAGCAGGTCTTCTGGGTACCTTCTTCATTCTATGGATCTCTGGGCCCTCTGAAGGCTCAGCACCGGACCTGTGCCATAGGACATAAGGGCTGATAAAAACTAGAGCCAGGGGCCTGCAGTTTGGTCCTGCGATTGGCAAGTCAAAAGTTAAAAAATAAATTTCAGTAGCTTACCTTACATTGAGTCTCTCCAGTGCTCTCCTTCCTGCTATGTCGGTCTACTTAGTGAGGAAATCATTTCCTCATTCAGGTCTCAGTCTCCACCCCGCAGACCCGGTCCTTCAATCAATCTTCAGTGGACTGAGAACGGAAACACCCCCACTCCCTGCCCAGACGTCCTTATTGGCTGCTTCTCTTTGCAGCTATGAAACCCCGCCCTCCTCTCTGGTCATGCTATGTGCTGGCAGCCTGGAGATGCTCTTAGCCTCAAGCAGCATTTCTCACCCTCTTTTTCATGTCACACTGTGACTTGCTGGCACAACAATGCACATATTTTTTTACTATGATATATGTAAAGCACACAGTGTGCTTACATCACATCACTGTTGCCACACACACTGTTTCTCCTCATCTTTTCTCTGCATCTCCAGTGCTCTAATACTTAGGAACTACAGGCTCTTTTTGAAAACGAATTGAAGTTTGGGACAGTGCAACATGTAGCCCGAGACAATGGGACAACAATCAGGCATGTCTTTAGTATAACTTTATGCTTTGGATTATCAGCCCCTAGGGGCCGCTCTGTACCAGTTCACAAGGTAGGGGTGCTGGCATATCACCTGGTAGAACCAGAGGGTAGACGTGGTGATACCTATGCCCAATTACATGCACCCCCTCATGGGGCACCTGGGGTGCAGAAGAAGGTGGGCTTAGGGGCCGGTAAACTGGAAGGGCAAGGGGCCTGCTGGTCATACTCTAAGCCCTTGGTTACAAGCCCCTATGCCTGGTGTCCAAGCTGATTGGCTCTTTCTTCATTTGAAACAAAAAAAAAACACTCCCATGTTTCAATTTTCATTGAAAAAAACATGCTTGCATTTGCAGCATGTCTTCTGCTGTGAGGGTCAAATGAGAAACTTGCTTGTGAGAACAGAGCAAAGAATTCTCTTCTTTCTCTTATGCTCCTGCAAGTGCAATGTTGTTTTTCATGTGTTCCTTGAATCATGCAAGATATATCGGCAAAAGAAACATTTCCTCATGAGGGAATGATTTTGCGCGGAAGGAAAAATTCTCTTACAGTCCTTAATCGAGACTTAAATTAGGACTTCTCATTTATAAGGAGTCAGGGCCTCCATTTTTAAGCCTAATTATATTGTATTATTAGAACTTTATTGGGTTCACCTATCTAGTACTGTTAAGCTCCCCATTATTATGTACTTTTCTAGTTAATAATATGATATCTATTGACCACCTACCTACAGCATCTACAGACCACCTCACCTATTTAATGCTATAAGGCACTCCTTCCATCTAGTCCCATCGGTTGTGTATTGTTGGCTTGAACCTGTCAGCAATGTTCTGAGAGAATATTTGGTGCATGTTATGTTGGTGCGTATATAGAATTATTTACTTACTTACTAGGTCCGCAAAAGTAGGAAAGCTAGATTTGGCTTCTAAATAGGGGCACTTGGGAGTTTCTCAAGTGTTACATAACCTGCAGGGTACAATATACTCACGCTCCATAATAAAGTTCACACTGTTTAATATTACCGCACTTGAGCTGGTGCCAACATGGAGGGTTACGCAGAGCAGATCGGGTGTCTACATCTGCTGGGTGTACTTAGAGCTGAAATGACACAAAATCAGAGTGCTGTTCCAGTCAGAAACATGCCAGGCTCTGTGCGCCAGGGCCCAGAAGGATCATCCACCACAAATCTAGATCTGCTTTTACATATATGGTTGGCTTTAGGGTCCGATTCTTAGACCTAACCCCCTAAATCTGATCACACCAAACCCATCCACAACATCTGATCCCAACATGTAATCTAACCCCCAAAAATGAACCACTTGACTCCTAAACCTGACCTGACCCAGACCGCCACATGAAAAAACGAGGTTGCCAACGTTTAGAAAAAAATTGTACCTCCTGGGTCAGAGGATTGCAACAATTGAAATTCAATTGATTGGTTGGAATATGGTGGTTTTGAAGCTTTGGATTTATTAGGCTCGATCTGTGGCTTCTTTTGTATAGTATTCTTTATATTTGAATTATAGTATCTTTATTTACATCACAACATCTACATGACATGTTGCTGTTATAAAATAGTTTGTGTCAGGAGCACCCAGGCATAGTAACATCTGACTTCCTCTCTTGCCCAGGAATTGGTTATGCCTCTATTGTTATCGTGTCCCTCCTAAACGTCTACTACATCATCATCCTGGCCTGGGGCATCTACTACTTGTTCCAGTCCTTCCAGAGCCAGCTGCCCTGGGCCCTGTGCCACCAACCCTGGAACACAGACAACTGTGTGGAGGACACCTCCCGGAAGAACATGACCCTGTGGCTCGCCCTGAACACAACCAACTTCACCTCTCCAGTCACCGAGTTCTGGGAGTAAGAACGTGTCCTGTGTCTCATTATTGTTATCCTAAGTATAATATGTCCACATCTAACCTCCACCCTTGCCCGTATCCAACCCCTTGCCCCTAATTAAGCTCATAAAATGAACTCCAACAAGTAACCTAATCCTTTCACCTTTAACTTTAACTATTTAACCATCCCACTAACCTCTAATTTTAACACCTAAGCTTGCCACCTAAAACCGATCCCAGCACTTAACTTCCATGCCTTGCCTTAGCACCTATTCATCCCCTCAATCTGGTTCCAACCTCTAGAGCAACTTAACTTATCTCTAAATGTATTCCATGTACTTAAGCTATGGAACCCAAGTCAAGTGCTGGAGTCAGGTATAAGTGGTTAGCTAAAAACCCTTATCTAGTTTCTAACTGCCTATAAAGCACCTTATCCAACCCTTCCACTTTGCTGCAATTTAACTTACTGTATCTGTAAATTTTAACTGTAACATGTACGTTCACTAGTTATATCTGAACCTAGCAGATAACATTATATGTAACCCTACAATTTGAATTCCTTAACTTTGCTCTAGCTTTTAAGTCAGCTAAGAACCTTAACACTTAACCCAGACCTTCAGCCTAAATGAGCCTATCTTGTATGTTCCCCCCACCCTGAACATACTGCACAGATTGCCCATCATCCCACCTGCACCTAGTGCATTTACTGACCCTTTAAACATCCAAGATAGCGCCCCCTGGAGTCTCAGACTGCCTGCAGAAAAGCAAAGTCTTTTCTGGGGAAAAGAACAATAAGTGAAAAAAAAAATCTAAAAATATTTTAATTTTAAATGTTTGGGAAATAGTTTTTTTAAGGATTTGGGCTTTTCAATAAATGATGCTCAAGGTCTTATTTAGGCTAAACACCTGGTCACTGAATTGTAAAAGCCCCTCCAACCCAGGGCACAATTAAGTGCATTTTCTTTTCTAATGAATGTTGTCTTTTTTTTATTATATGATACAGACAAATTTGAGTTCCATGGGTGCCAAGTGCACTGCACCCAGGCCAAAAATTACTGAGCTCATCCACATCACTGGCGCCCAGGAGTAGGTGTTAGAAGTAGTAGTGTAATGGTGTAAAAGTAAAAATGATTTAAAAGTAAAAAAACACAATTAGCCCACATTGAAAAAAATTAGATAAGATAATTTAGAGAGTGTAGTCCTACTGTAACATCAGCCTAAACCCTATTCCACTTAACCCCTAAACCTGATCCTATATATACCTGGCCAAAAACATCAAATAGAAAGCCACCCAGGCACGGAGCTGCACTCTTCTCTCTCCTTCCATGTCTCTTCTAGTGACTATTTGTCCGGTTAGTTAATCATTGACTGCCATGTTTGGATTTGTCCCATGTTGGCTGCAGCCTCCTGTTCTAGTGCCAGCCTGATACCAGCAAAGCATCACAAATCTCCTGCGCCTTTTGTCTCATGCCAAGCCATGCCTTGTGTAACTGTGCAGGCCAAGCTGATTGACTTTTCATTTAGCTGTTATTTCACTATGTTCATTTTGTCAAAGAGCACCTATCGATCTAGATCCATTATAACTCCCGCATAACCCAGTTTCCATAGTTGATTCCATGAAAGTAAGCGTCATTTTATCAGTTATTTTACTTTATCAAGTTAAAAACATGTTGGATGGTTGAGGAAATATTAAATGCGTTTAAGTGCACAGGTACCTGATCCCCTAAGAAAATGTATTCCAAACCTAGCCTAGACAAAGGTGAAGCCCATACCTGACATCATGCCGGCGTACATGGTACTACTGTGCTGGCAGTGGGCATAGGTCTACTTTAGAACCCACCCTTGGTCAGAACTTTTTATGGGACTACCTCTTATCTATCGGCACCGACCCTCCCCCCCCCCCCCCCCCCCTCCCAAGCAGCCGGAGGCTGCTGTTGTCAAGGCGTTGGGCAGGTTTTCAAAGAAAGCCGCATTTTTCCACCGCCGAAGCAACACCCTGCAGCACCTTTAAGAGAGCCTATTGGCTCTCTCAAAAGTGCTGCCGTGACGAGGCCTGCTGGCCTCATCCCCGGCTCCAGGTCGACCGGGCACGGGGGTGCGCGCAGAGAAGCTGGGAATGCTCTTGTACTCTAGAGAAGGGTGTTAGGCACAGGATTCACTTCTTGGTGTAGGTCTGCTCTAAAACCCAACTACACTAGGCTTCACTTTTGGGAGAAGGTCTACTTTACAGCCCAGCTCTAGTTAAAACTTTTTTTTTTCACTCGTGCGCACTCAAGGGAAAAACATCTTTATTACTTTTGAGTAGTGTTGGGGCGAACCTGAACCGCAGAATTCCTTGTTCGAATTCGTCCGAACCCAGAAAATCAATCATGCACTTCTGGCACTTCTAGTGCCAGCAACCAGTGTCCTCACTCATGGGCACTGCCATCTTATTGAAGCCCTGGCCGTGTCCATTTTGACCGAGGACAGAACTCCGGCTGGATTGTGGGGCTCAGGGAAGTGTACAGCCGCTTCCTCTTACTGCACACTCTGCAGTAGCTTAAAGGGGACCCCTCACTTGCCACCACCACCCAACCACTGTCACTATTTATTTAAAATTACATATGAGGGGTGACTGGCAGGCGGGTGGGATGGACCTGCCTGTCAAGGTCACCCCTCATGTGTTTTGGGGCGATTTTCAGGTCCCAAATTTCTGGTCCCCCTGATTTCAATGGGGACCGGGTTTGGTTTGGGTCAGGTTCGGTATCCGAACCAAAGTTGGGTGTAGGTCTGCTTTAAAACTCAACTCCAGTGAAAAAATACCCATTTAAAAAGTTCATTCACTTTTAGGTTAAAACCCAACTCCGGTTAAAACTTTTGAATGCTTTAGTGAAGCAGAACACATTTTACATATGCTTTAAACTCAGGATTGACTTTTGGGTGTAGGTTGGGTGTAGGTGCTTTGAAGATGTGTCCATTTCTAAAAACAAGTTCATGTTTGCACACAAGGGGGTGTCATGGCACAGCCCTCTTAACTAAAGATGACAGACTGACATGGTTCACATTTCCTCCCCCAAATGACCCTGTTGTGTCAAACTTACAGCTGGATACCTAATGATCACTGAACATGAATGTCCCTGAATGTCGCCCTCGATTACATTATTAGATCCCCCCACCCAGCGGTCACCTGTTATGGCGCATTGTGTGACACCATTCAGTCGGGAACTATGTATAAGGATATTAATAGACACCATCTGAGTGTCCCACGCGCCTCAACGTCCTGCAGCGTAAATGTTTTGCATCTAAAATAGATGAGCCGGGCTCCAAGGGGCTTTGAAGCTTTAATCCCACCTTCTCCGTGGCAGCTTCGGAAAATTACAGGTTTTGGAGGTGAATTATCAGCTTATTATGGCTGGTAATTGGTCGTGTCTTTAATATCACATTATACAAAGTGAATGTTGACCTTAAATCAACCAAGAAATTCACTTCCTATCCTTAAGCTTAACTCTAGTACGCACCTAACTCTATCTGGAGCCTCAAAACCCAAGAGGTAAGCATAGAAATCGGCTTTATTTACAATACATAAGTATACCTACCAACGTTTGAAAACAGGAAAAAGGGAAGTGTGTAGATTTTTTTTCCCATTAAACCATGCCCCTGTAACGCCCTTAAAGGGAAACACCCAGCACCACCCTCAAAGTCTCAAAAAACTCTTGGTCCACTCACCTGTGCCCCCTTATTAGGCCCTAGTGAGAATGTAGTTAGAGGACTTTTGGTGCACTCCGTCCGGCAGCTCTTTTGCTGTTGGTGAGCTCCAGCTCTGCTGCTCTTCTGCACTGGCCTCCTGCTGGGGTGCCTCTGCCTGAGACCTCAGCTTGCAGTGATACCAAAACTGCAGTCTGTCAGCCTCCAGACCAACATTCCTTTTTGCTCCTCAGCAATGAAAGGCGGTCAGCCTTGTATTCCCCACTCCCAACCTGTCCAGCACCACCTCCTCTCCTGTCCCGTCAAATCAGAACAGAACACCACAGCCACTTCCCGGAAGTCCTGGAAACGCCAGGAGGCTCACAGCGGTTCAGGGCACCTGACATTGGCATGGGACAATGGGACATGGGCCCCAAACCGGGATTGTCCTATGGAAATCGGGGCACTTGGGGGGTATGCACATATTTTCAGAGTTTTCAGATGCTCTGAAATGGCTTACTTTACACTGTTCCCAAGGGGCATTAGGTGGTAAGAAGTGTGTGTGTCTAGACTTTAAATGTGAAGAGCCCCTCCACAAGTGGGGCACCAGATTAGCTGCTGCCAGTGACAGACCTGGGGTTAGGTGATACATTTTGCCTAACTCTTAATGTATGTGTGGTGGGGGGGGGGTATCCCTGGGGGTTGGGGAGGAGTGATCAGATCTGAAGGTCTGTTTAACCCTATAAAATTAAAACAGACTTATAAACTGTTTCGAGGTCCACTTTAATCCCTAAATGTAACCCTCTCTTTGCAGACAGAACAACAGCGCTCTGAGCTTGATTCTGAAGACCCACCATCTAGGACACCCACCAAATTTTATATTCAGTCGGTCTCCAGAAAGAAAATCTGATAAAATGAGCAACCCCTTTAAGCTCAGCCCCTTTTTCCCTTCTGTTTGGTGGTAGCGAGAGAGCTCAGCCTGTGCTGCAATTGCTCTGTTTACATATGTGAACAAGGCGTGATAAACAAGTAACATAGAGGCTTTCCTCCCTCAGACGCAAAGTTCTCAGCTTGTCAAAGGGAATAGATGACGTTGGTGTATTGAAATGGGACCTGGCACTGTGCCTGCTGCTCATCTGGGTCATCTGCTTTTTCTGCATCTGGAAGGGGGTGCGCTCCACCGGAAAGGTAAGTAGGCATCTAAATGCTGCCCAGAGATGTGTGCGGCTGGTCAGTAGCAGCAACCTTCTATTTATCTTCTCTTTGATCCCTTTCAGGTGGTGTATTTCACGGCCACCTTCCCATTCATTATGCTCCTCGTGCTGTTGATCCGCGGGGTCACCCTCCCTGGAGCAGCAGAAGGGATCAAGTTTTACCTCTACCCCAACATCACCCGGCTGGGCGATCCGCAGGTAAGGGGCACTTTGCTGTGTTAATTAAAGGGTTAATGCAGATGATAAACAGCCTGTATCTACTAGGCCAGCTGCCCCAGCACAGTGGGGACTGGAGCAGACAGCCTACCATTGTTGATGGCTCCAATGACATATTATGCAACCCTTTAGGGCCAAGCGAGTGTGCTTGCTCCCTGCCCATCTACATTGCTAAAGGCAACAACCGATATAGCCTCACCAGTGTTAGTATAGGAGCTAAGCATAAAATAAAATCATGCTTAAAGAAGTCCAAGCTTCTTGCATCCCCCCCCTCAGCCTCTTTAAGGTGTGAATGCATAAGTTTGTTCAGGGTTGGAACAGATGCCTTTCTAAAAAGGGTAGTGAGGGCTAATCCACAACTTACAAAGAGGAACAGCTTCAGTCTTTTAAAGCAGGCCAAAATGACTATAGCTCTGCATTACTAGTTAGCAGCGGGGTAGAAGAACCCAGGCCACTCCGCTGTGAAAATAAGAAACCGGGCATTCGGATACTCAGCGTTTCCGCGTCTCTTCCGTGGCCGTTGCGGCGCAGCCTATCAGACGCGCGACCAGCTCTGATAGACTCGCGCGGAAGTGTCCAGCCAGTGGGCAAGCCTATCAGCACATTTTTGACTGTAGTTCCACTTTTTAAGGTTGCAGCACAGGGTAATCTCAATTTGTGATCCCCCTGCTTGTGAAACCCCATGATTCGCACATGACTTACTTCAAACTGGCAACCCCACAGCGCATGTACAGGCCTGATTCAATCATCACTTATTGTAATGCACACCGGGCCGCTCCCTCCAGCTGCATGCATCCATGGTCAGCCATCCCGATATGCAAGAAACAGGTGTGGGCAGGGTATGGAGGGGTCCCCTATTTTTGGGACACACATAGCAATGAATACATTCAGAGCTGAACTTACCTAAAAGCTGCCCAGGGCTCTAACCCTTTACCTCTGGTGATTTGTATGGGGGGGGGGGGGCGACTCCACATGTGGCTGAAGCCCCCTCAACTTTAGGAAGGAAATGGCAAGCAGCACCATCAATTTAAAGCAGGACTGGACGATGCACACTAGGCTGGGCAACTGGCTACAGACAAAACAAAAGGAATGCCCAGCACTCCTATCCCCACCAGCCTGCAACAAATCCTACAATTTGTCCAAATTTGTTACGTCATGGCATCTTTTTCTATTGCAGTCCTACACTAAACATTGAGACCTCCCCTATCTTTGTTCTATTGTGGTGAGTGCATGTGGATAAATGTTGAGGGGCCTTCAGCCACATGTTGTGGAGTCTACTTCCCCAAATGAGTCCCGGGGTACTTTTTTTTTTTGTCTGTGACCTATTGCCCAGTCCAGTGCAACTATAACTAGTTATATATAATAGTTATAATAGTGTTGCTTGCCATTTCTTCTCTATCTAGGGCAGCAGGTCAGGTCTTCCAGATCACCACACAGGTGCACAGATGAAGCAATTAGTGCAGCAGTAGAGCTATAGAGCTGCTATGGGAAGATCCGCAAAACCTGACCTGTTGGTGGCTCTCGAGGAGGGAGTTGAGGAACACTGATCTAGGGTATGGAGGGGTCCTGTGCATGCGGTGTGGGGTTGCTATTTTGAAGCATGTAGTGTGCGAATCAGATGGGGGGGGCAGCGGTTCACACAGTGAGACATCTCAAATTGGGATGTCCACGGGGAAGACTTTCAGTCTTTTAGACTAGGGGTGGGTGAGAAGGGTGGGTTACGGTCTGCTTTAAAAAACAACTCCCCCCCCCGTACAGTTTGAAAAGAGTCAGCAGATGATGGGGCTGAGCAGTCAGATAAGGGGGAGGGGGCAGCATGTATCTGCTCACAAGCTTGTAAAGAGGAACTTCAGTCATCTAATGACCCCTGCCCTGCCACCCTACCCTGCAGATGATGTAGGACGGGGGGGGGGGGGGGAGGTTATAAATTAAAAAAATACCACACCTTAACTAGGCGCACGTGCCATCCTCCCGAGCTCCAGCCGCATCCCCCAGGTCTACGTGCGATCCCGCCGCTCATTCACATTAATGTGTCATCGCCAGGACCTGGAGCACCAAGGAGCGTTGCGAGTGCCTGGCTAAGGTAAGGCCTTTTTTTTTATTTGTAACCCTGCCGTCCTGCCTCAGCAACAGAGGGGGAGTCATTAGATGACTGAAGTTCTGCTTTAAGAACAATTTTGTGTCTTCAAACACAGACATCACAAGCCCTGACTCATGCATCATAAATTTCAGTTTGTTGACTGTAATTTTTTCTAAACAAGAAATGTGTCTCGAGGAATGAATTTATGATGTGTGTCTTAAAGAGGAACATTGCAGGTATTAGGGAGTTAATAAAAACCCTGGAAACCTAGCTAGCCCAGCTCCCCTGCCCTTCCAGTTTAACTTTTCATTATTCAAAACTTACCTTTGCGGTCACATCGTGCTTCATCATCCCTCAACCTCCCTCACTGTCTTTCTTAGGGCAGCACCATCTTGGAAGCCTTCGGTTTCCAGACAAACGCTGTGCCGTCCCTCTGATTTTACGCATGCGCAGTGTGATTGAATAGGCTGCAATAACACTTGGCACAAATACGTATGAGATTTGCAGAGCGGTCGATGAAGGGATTTCTGTGGCTATAACCGCTGCCATAATTCAGCAGCAGTTAAGGATGGGTAGGGGTGGAAAGAGGACAAAGGAAAGCAGCAGTATATCAAAGCAGTGCAGGAGGGAGGAGGGATGTTTTGAGAAGAACAACAAAAAAGGTCCGTTGTTCCTCTTTAAAGTGGACCAAAACCTGGAATGTTCAATATCCTGGGTTTTAGTCTGTCCCCCTGGGGCACCCCGGTTTCTTACATTTCCATATGCCCACAGCATAGATGAGGCTCAATCAGCTCTCCAATCAGCTTCACTGGCTGCACATATTAACATGCAGCTGGAGAAGCTGAATAGAATCCCAACCGGTGCGTGGCATCACTTGCATCCTTCAACTGTGCGCTGCCACTAGTGTGATCGCGCACAGCTGGAAAAGGATGCAAGTGATGCTGCCGCCGGCATTTTGTCCTCATCAGATGCTTTCTGATCTTATCAGGTCTGGATAGACGCGGGCACCCAGATCTTCTTCTCCTACGCCATTTGCCTGGGAGCCATGACGTCTCTGGGAAGCTACAACAAGTACAAGTACGACTGCTATAGGCAAGTTGGTGGTCAGTGGGGGTGGGAGGTGTGTGGGCTACCCGTTTGTTCATTAACACTGCTCCGTGACATGTGTGTGACATAGGGACTGTATGCTGCTGGGATGCCTCAACAGTGGTACCAGTTTTGTGTCTGGCTTCGCAATTTTTTCCGTCCTGGGCTTCATGGCACAAGAGCAAGGGGTGGACATTGCAGATGTGGCAGAGTCAGGTATTGTATGACCACAAAAACGGTGAGGATGACGCTGTGCCAGGCTCTCACCTGCATAGACTGCATAGACTTGGTCAGCTGAGGGCTGTAGGCTTCCCATTGTTAGGAAGGCCTCCATGTCAAAATTCAGCTTGAGGTTAGAATACAGTTACACGAACAACCTTCCCTTTGCTGTTTTCCTTTATCTTATCTCCAGACCGAACAAAGGTTCCTTCTGATCTTCTCTGTTAAACTGTTAGCGGCCTTGGATGGTCTATCTTGCCATCAGCCACTGGTCAACATTTTTGTTCGGTTGTGAGACAACTTAGACTATCTTCTCCCATTTCATTAGGACCATGACATAAGACATCCAGTCAAGGATTTTTTTTTTTTATATTGGTTTCCAGCTGGAATCGCATTAGTTGCTGTAGGGAGCTACAAGGCTCAGATTAGATTCACTGTATCATTTCTTTAGAAAATAACATCACTGGTTCAACACATGATCAGAGTTCATGGCAAGTTTATCTTACTCATAGATGCATTCAAAGGTCAGGGCCGGTGGAGAGTCAGGGTCAGAGTTGGAATAGAACTAGGAGACATGCTGTTCCTGCTGGTTACAAATGTTGACTTTGCTGTCAGTGTTTGTCCCCACAGTATATGGAGTTGGCGGTCAGTTAGCTGGGGGAACAACAGCAGTTTGGAAAGAACCTCCCTGACTATACATGAATTGAAATACATTAGATGGATTAGTTATGCCTGGATTGCCAAGTCATGCGCTTAGCCCGTGACTAGCTGGGATCATCCTCAAACTGGACCCTGTGGGATTAAGACTTCCCCTTAGCACTCCATTCCATACATTCCCCTCCAGCTCCACAGTTAGGTTTCCGTACTTCTTCCACCAGCCAGTCTTGTGTGCTCAGGTAGTAAACTGGTTACTTATTGGATGTGGTGTTGTCCGGCTGCTTGTGTGCTGGATTCAATAGGCCTTAAACCCCCCCCCCCCCCACTGGCTCCCTCAACTTTCTTCGGTTTTAGCTTTAAACCGTATGGAAACCCATGCGTCTTATAGATTACAGGGCTGGCCGCCAGCTTATCCCCCCATGGTATCCTATAGCGAGATGCCCCACTGCATGAAACCCTCAGGGTTGCCGGTATACTCATCTGTACCAGCAGAACATCCCCCGCTCCCCTGTAGCAGTGCATGTGCTGGCTCCCAACCTTTCTGACTAGCTGGTCATGTGAGCGACTGCGCCCAGCATGGGATGCAGCCAGCCTGCTATTCTCCATTCAGTGCTAACCAGTTAAAGAGGAACAACACACAGGTAATTTACTTTCCAAAGAGTGCAGCCATTCGGGATGTCCCCAATGGGTGGAATTTGGACGGCTTGGAGTCTAAAAGACTCCAGGGCCTCTGATGTTCCTCTAAGTTTGGCCCTAGAGTCCAAATTCTCTAGAACCAGGAGACTCAATGTCTTAGAGACATCTTGATTTAGGCTACCTGCAATGTGACCCCCCCCCCCCCCCTGTCCTGTATACTTGCCTCAATTCGGGGTTCCACTGAACATGCATGGTCTCCACCTGTCATCCTCACTCTGTTGGTTTGCCACACCTAGGAGAGTGCATCCCAAGTCAAGAGGACCGAAACCCGGGTGAGTGAACATCCTGGGTTTTGGTCTGATAACACTTCTGCTCCCATTCCTGCACGTTTCCCTCTGCGCTTGGCCCAATTAGCATAATAAAACAAAAAAACACTCACATTGTCCAGGCTTTTCACCCACAACATTGGCAGTGCCAGCCCCTCAAGGGTGCCCCACTTCTGCCAATGGAGTGGGTAAAAAGTTGGGACCAGATGACTTTTATTGCTATGCTTGTTGTGTCTTGTTATGTTAATCAGTCTGAGCGCAGGGGAAGCGGCCAGTTCACATAGAAACTTTAGATCTACTTTAAGTATAACTAGTATATTACTACATATTGAAGACTAGAGGGAGCACCTCCTAGTGTACCCCCTCTATTGGTCAGTATGTGGTATTACGTGGACTGCCACACTAAAACCAAGAGAGTGCATGCTCTGCTCAGTCTCCTGGTGTAGTGTTCCCTCTGTTGGTCAGTGTGGCAGCAGGTGTAATACCACACACTAAACACCAGGTGGAGTTTACATTTTTCAGGGATTCCCATTATAATGGTCCAGTGTCTGTCCGTGCTGTCTGAAAGAACTGGCGCTGTTGCCTGTAGAATGAATTATCTTCCAGCTGCCATTTCTAGTGGAAAATAGAAGGGGCATTGCCATCAAAGGGTACATTTAGCAGTAGAGCTCTAAACAGTAGAGCTTCCCAAATCCCAATGCCCCATGGAGAGGGGGGGCATTGGGATTTGGGAAGCTCTAATGTTTAACCCTGGTTGCCCTGGGGTCTTATAGACCTCAGGGATGCTTTTGGTCCACTTTAGAACTGTGAAGGTCCCTGACAAGTATCATGTAATGAGTGGACTGTGTTTAATACGGCTCAGGAGAGGCAAAGTGCTGGTGAATAAAATATGAAGGCCCTGACAGTCCACATTGGGGCGGGCAGGAAGCAGGCTAATTTAACCCTTCACCTGGACTGTCCCTTTAGAGATGAACACTTTCTCCATTTTGGTGGCTTCACCGTTTTTTTTTGTTACTGGAATTCTGGGGAGGGACTGGGTGTCAGATTCTATCTAGATGCTGAGACCAGTAAACTGTTTGGCACCCTGCTGGTTAACTGTACCTATCTTGTACTTTAATATTCTATTTTTTACTGGTCCTTGTAGTGCTACAACTGGATTATCTACACTGTGTAGCAGGAGTTGATGTTTTGCATTGCCTATTCATCAGTGTTAGTTAAGCACATGATGGGAATTTTTTAAGGTTGTTCCTAATAGCCAACATTCAAAAATTAAACAAGCCACACCCCTTGCCATAAGCCACACCCAACTTAAGCCAAAACTTTATTTGCAGTTTGAGGTGTAATGCTGAAGGGTCCCAGTGGCATGTGACATCTCACTGTCCATTGGACTCAGGAATAGGAATTAGGCTTGTCCAGGCAGGGCTGGGTCATGTCCATAATGGGCAGAGCTGTGCTAATTTCAGTGTCTCCCTCCCCTCTTCCCTCTTCTGATTGGTTTCCAGGTCCTGGCTTGGCTTTCATCGCTTACCCCAAAGCCGTGTCCATGATGCCACTGCCCACCTTCTGGGCAATCCTCTTCTTTATAATGCTTCTGCTGCTTGGACTGGATAGCCAGGTAAGTCACTGTACTACAACCATGAAGCTTCCTCCACTGTATAGAGTAATAGAGTATTTTATATTTATCCATGAACTTGGGCTCATGTCTCCCTGGGCATTGGTCCATTGCCATCAAACTGATCAGCATAGGTGCAAAATGACTACCTTGCTCACACTTCCTTAAATATACACCATATATTCTTAGTATACAGTACGTCCTGCTCCAGATAAGAATCATTACACATGGGTATTACTCCGCCAGATGGCGCTGGACTGCAGAGACAGCGAAATTGGCTCCTCCTGGCCCCTCAAATACCCGGGACCTCCCACAAATCCCCAAATGTTCTCTGCAGTCTGGACTGCGAAGGACAAGAAGAGGGCTCTCTCTTCTTGCAGGTGAGCAGGGCTATTAGCCTGCGGCCTTGTAGGACTATTCCCACCAGTTCCATTCTTAATGTGCCTCCCAGCCTTGGCTGCGCTGGTCCGGGTGATGGTAGGCAGCACCGCTGTCAGGTGCTTAGGAGTGCTGCTCCACCGCAATCCCCCACCAAAGGGTAGGCGGTATAGGCATATGGTGAGCCTCTATGGGATGCCCCTCCCACCCTATTGCCCCTTGCCCCTGTCTATCGGTGGGCCCTATGTTAAGTCGCCGCTGTCCTCCCTCGCTCTCCCTTGTAGCTCTCGGGGGGGGGGGGGGGTGTGAATATGCCTTGGTGCTTCACTGTATTATGTTTTGTCTGGTTGGTGCCAGTCGCCGCGCTGACTTGGTTGCACTGGTTGCGTTTTTAAATATGCCGCCGCCTGCGCGCGCTTCCACTGTGCTCCGCACTTGGCGGTGGCGTTACCTCAGGCACTTGTACGCCGTTGTTGGCTGCTTGTCACGTGTGCTGCTTCGCTCTCTTCGGTGGGCGGGGCCCACGGTTGGTGCGTTCCGCGTCACTGTCTCCGCGGCCCGCCCCTCGAGGTATACCCGGCGCAATTTTCTCTGGATTCGGCAGCTGCGTAACTGGCGTCTACCTACCGCGGCCCGTGAGTGCCCTCACGGGCGGTTTTTATTACCCTATGTCATTATACATGTCACTTACGGGGTTCTCTTCGCTTATGTCTTTCAGACGGGCAGATCTCTATTGGTTTCTCCCGACCCTACTCCCTCTATTTAGTTATTAAACTTTTGAGGCCTAGTGTGTAAATTACTCCCACTTCCCTAGCGGGCTATTGGGGCATCCCGGGTTGCTTTTTATAGCGTGAATCCCTATCGGCCTATTGTGCCGCTATAATCACCGTATGGAGGTGTCTCAGGATAATGTGCTCGGGGGTTCCTTCGGGACAAGCCCGGCTGTTTGTAGCTTGTGGGGTGTTCCCTACTAGTGCTGACAATGTGCGGGTCTGTATACCTTGTGCCCAGCAGGTGCTTGCGATGCAGCCTGGTTTACCAGTAGCTGGGTCTGCGCCATGTATGGCGTCACCTACTCCCCCAAGCTTAAATTGAGTTGAGTTGCATACCATTGGGGATTCTCAGCCTGATGTGTCTTCCAGACTGGCTAGTGTTAAGAAGTTGCTTGCTAATACCTTGGCGCGTAAGGCCTCTGCTAAAAAGCGGCACTTAACGCCTGATGTCACTGTTTTCCCTATGGAGGCTGATGACTTTTTGGAACTGTCTGGTTATACCCCTTTGGAAGAAGGGGAGTTATTCTCTGACTCAGAGTCATCTGATGAGAGGCCCAGGTGTCATGATGATTCTGGCTCTGACCCCTGGGCCCCAGATGATACTGATAGGCTGATTTTTGAGGTACTGTCTATCTCTCCCCTGGTTGCGGCCCCCAGGCAACAGGGGGAATTGTTTCATACTGCTAAGCCACGCTTAGAGTTTCCTGAGCAAGCCCATTTTAATAATCTCGTGCTCAGGGAATGGGAGCACCCCAGCAGGCTTCTCGGTGTACCTAAGAGTTGGGATAAGAGGTATCCCTTTCCTGCTGAGGTGGTAAAGTGTTGGTCATCCCCTCCTGAAGTGGATGCCCCGGTCCTAGGGTTATCTAACACCTCTGTCATGCATTCCCCTGACTCTACTACGCTGCGGGATGGTGAGGACCGGCGTATTGATCAGCTGGCATCCCATGCCTTTGCATGTGTGGGGACGGCGTAGCGCCCGGTCTGTGCCTCTGCCATTACGGCTGTCGCTATCAGGACCCTGCTTAGAAGTATCCTAGATGGTGCCCCTGATGATGTGTCTAGTGAGGAGTTTAATGCACTCTCTCGTTGTGAGGTTTTTGTGACTTATGTCCTCTCTGCCTTGGATGATACCATTAGGATGTGTGGCAGAACCTCTGCCCTGGTGGTGGCTATACGCCGCTTGGTTCGGCTGCGCCAGTGGGCTGCTGACAACGCTGCCAAGAAAGCTCTCACTGGTTTTCCCTTCAAAGGACTACGCCTGTTTGGGGACCTCCTGGACCTGTTTGCTAAGGGAGGCAGGTTACCCCAGCGCAGGCGGCAGTCTCGGCCCTTTCGGGGACAGGGCTCCTTTTCTTCTCCCTACCGTGGTGCCAGACAAGGGAGGGGGGTCTCCCTTACCGGCGCCCGAGGAGTTTTCTGTGGTAGGGACAGAGGATGTGGACGCCCTGGCTCCTCCTGGGGCTCCAAGCTTAAGTCTTCTCCCAAGCCCCCTCCGGCATGAAGGGGCGCCCTCACCCATCCGGGTGGGGGGACGGCTTCAGCACTTTGCTCACGTCTGGATGCTTCATGTCTCAGACCGGTGGATTCAGGAGGTAGTGTCCTCCAGTTACAAGATAGAGTTTGCTGCCTGGCCGTCCCCAAGATTCATCAGATCCCGGATTTCTCAGGACCCTATGTCAGCTCAGGCTCTAGTTCTGGCGGTGCGAAGCCTTCTGGAGCTGGGGGTCATCTGTCAGGTCCCCTTACGAGAAAGGGGCAAGGGCAGTGGCGTAGCGACGGGGGGGGCGGACCGCCCCGGGTGACACCAGACCTAGAGGGTGACACCTCTCGGCCGGTCACCCCTCGGTATAGAGACACTTACCTGCAGGTCCGGAGCGTGGAGGCCGGCGCCGCTCTCAGCTGTCATCTGAGGGCGCGTCATCAGAGGGCGCCTCTGATGACGCGCCCTCAGATGACAGCTGAGAGCGGCGCCGGCCTCCACGCTCCGGACCTGCAGGTAAGTGTTTGCTTTTTTTAAAAATGCCGGCATGGTGGGAGCGGGCCGGCCGGTTCCGCTGACAGCAGAGCGGGCCGGCCGGTTCCGCTGTCAGCGCGGAACCGGCCGGCCCGCTCCCACCATGCCGGCAAAAATGCTTTTTTTTTTTGTTTGTTTTCTTTGGGGGGGGGGGGTTGACACCATTGGGGGGGGGTGGGGTTGACACCATTGGGGGGGGGGGGGGGTGGGGGTGACACCATTGGGGGGGGTGGGGGTGACACCATTGGGGGGGGGGGGGTGACACCATTTCCTACCGCCCCGGGTGACACCAGCCCTAGCAACGCCACTGGGCAAGGGGTTCTATTCCAACCTTTTCACCATGCCCAAAGGAGATGGGTCATTCAGGCCCATCCTGGACTTGAAGATCCTCAACAAATTTGTCAGGTGCAGGCGCTTTCGCATGGAAACTCTGCGCTCTGCCATCAGTTCCCTGCGTCCAGGGGACTTCATGACGTCTGTGGACATCAAAGATGCTTACCTTCATATTCCTGTGTTTCCAGGTCATCAAAGGTTCCTCAGGTTCGCTCTGGAGGATCAGCACTACCAATTTGTGGCATTGCCCTTCGGTCTCTCTTCAGCTCCCAGAGTGTTCACCAAGGTGCTGGCAGGAGTGATGTCTCTGCTCAGGTCTCAGGGCATTCGGGTGCTGCCCTATATGGACGACATTCTCATCACTTCCCAGTTCCTCCAACAGGCAGAGCTGGATACTCAACTAGTAGTGTCCACTCTGGAGTCATTTGGCTGGGTGATCAACCATCCCAAGTCTTCCCTGTTTCCCTCCTTGGTGACACCCTTCCTGGGAATGAATCTGGATACAGTTCAGGCAAAGATTTTTCTTCCTCAGCAGAAGGTGGACAGTCTGCTAGCGCAGGTTCTGTTCCTGCTATCTTGCCCTCATCCCTCCATGAGGCAGGGAATGCAGCTGGTGGGCCTGATGGTGTTGTGCTTCAGGGCGGTCCCTTATGCCCAGTTCCACATGAGGCCTCTGCAACTCCACCTCTTGTCAGTATGGGACAAGGATCCTGCGTTCCTGGACCAGGTCCTTGTGCTTTCCCCCCTAGTCAGGCGGTCCCTCTCGTGGTGGCTGGACTCCAGGAACCTGTTGGTGGGCAGATTCTTTCTGGCCCCCTGCTGGAAGACGGTCACCACGGATGCCAGTCGGACAGGTTGGGGGGGTTTCTGGAAGTCCCTGCAGTTCCAAGGGCGGTGGGGCCCTCAGGAGGCCCACACACCTATCAACATTCTGGAACTGAGGGCGATCAGGTTGGTTCTGACTCATTTGACTCATCCCCTTCGGGGCCTGCCTGTTCAGGTACGCTCGGACAACCAGACAGCGGTTGCCTACATCAATCATCAGGGAGGGACCCGGAGCAAGAGGGCCCTCCAGGAAGTGTCTCTGATCCTGGCCTGGGCGGAGGACAATGTTCCCTGCATATCAGCTGTGTACATCCCGGGGGTGGAGAATCTGCAGGCAGACTCTCTGAGCAGGGGGACCTCTTGCCTGGGAGAATGGTCCCTCTGCAACAGGGTGTTTCAATCTCTGTGTCACTGTTGGGGCCAACCAGATGTGGATCTGTTTGCGTTCCGTCACAATCACAAGCTCCCGACCTTTGTCTCCCTGTCCCAGGATCCTCTGGCCTTGGCCACGGATGCTCTAGCAATGTCATGGCAGGACTTTCAGTTCCTGTATGTCTTTCCTCCATTCCCCCTGTTGGGCAGGGTTCTGCGCAAGATAGCTCAGGAGGGGGTGCCAGCAATACTGGTGGCCCCCAGGTGGCCAAGAAGAGTGTGGTTCACAGACGTGGTGCAGCTGGCAGTAGATCAGTACGCTCTGCTCAGGGTGCCAGACCTGCTCACTCAGGGTCACTTACGCCATCCCAATTTACAAACTCTGGCTTTGACAGCCTGGCTGCTGAAACCTCCATCTTGATGGAGAAGGGGCTGTCTGCCTCTGTTGTTGATACCATGATAAAGGCTAGGAAGAAGTCTTCTTCTTCCATTTACTATAGGGTTTGGCGTGCCTACATTGACTGGTGTGAGTCTAAGTCTCTTCCCTGTCATGTGTTCCTAGGATCCTGGAGTTCCTGCAGCATGGGTTGGAGCTGGGGCTCCAACTCAGTACTCTGAAGGGTCATGTCACTGCCCTGGCTGTTTTCTTCCAGAGGTCCTTTGCCCAGCATTCTCTGATCAGGACTTTTTTCCATGGGGTTACTCATGTGCGTCCCCCACTTAAGCCTATGTTGCCTGTTTGAGATTTGAACTTGGTCTTGTCTGCCTTGCAGGGTGCTCCCTTTGAACCTGTGCAGGAGGCTGCCCTGGCCATTCTTACTCCGAAGGTTGTCTTTTTGGTGGCTATCACCTCTGTTAGGCGTGTGTCTGAGTTGGCGGCGCTTTCCATCCAGCCCCCCGACTTTGAGAGACACCAGGACAAGGTGGTGTTTCGCTTCAAGCCAGATTTTCTGCCTAAGGTTGTGTCTCCCTTTCATTTGAATCAGGACATTCTTCTTCCTTCCTTGTGCCCTAATCCTAGTAATGCTAAGGAGAGGGTCTTGCATTCTTTGGATGTGGTTAGGTGTCTGAAGTACTATCTGGTGGCTACTGCTCCGTTCAGAAAAACTGATGCTCTTTCTGTGGTCCCTTCTGGTCCTAGGAAGGGTCTGGCTCCTGCTAAATCTACTATCAGCAAATTGATCCGTCAGGCTGTGATTCAGGCCTACTCTGCTAAGGGGAAGAATCCTCCCTTCCGCGTTACTGCTCATTCTACTCCTGCTATTGGTGCCTCTTGGGCTTTTCAGCACCAGGCTTCTGTTGAACAAGTTTGTAAGGCTGCTACTTGGTCTTCTGTTCATACCTTAATGTTAGGGCCTCAGCTGATGCTGCTTTCGGCCGCAAGGTTCTGCAGGCGGCACTGGTCTGACCTGTCTGTTGTTACCTTTGGGGATCCCACCCTACTTTATGGACACTGCTGTTGGATGTCCCATGTGTAATGATTCTTATCTGGAGCAGGACGTACTGTATACTAAGAATAATACAATTCTGTGATTACTCACCTGTAGAATTGATATTATGAGTATACAGTACGTCCTGCTCCACCCCACCCTTGGTTTTGCATTATCCTGGATCCCCTGTATGGTGATTGTTATCATTGTTATAGTTACTAGTTGG
Organism: Gastrophryne carolinensis; assembly: GCA_027917425.1. Lineage (NCBI taxonomy): Eukaryota > Metazoa > Chordata > Amphibia > Anura > Microhylidae > Gastrophryne > Gastrophryne carolinensis. Next base: position 225,289,762 of record CM051235.1, read on the forward strand.
TTCTGTTTTAATTCTCCCGGCTTCTCGTTAACTGCTTTTCAATGCTGGGGATTTGTGGGAGGTCCCGGGTATTTGAGGGGTCGGGAGGTGCCAATTTCGCTGTCTTTGCAGTCCAGCGCCATCTGGCGGAGTAATACCCATGTGTTATGATTCTTGTCTGGAGCAGGACGCACTGTATACTCATAATATCAATTCTACAGGTGAGTAATCACAGAATTGTATTTTTTCGCCCTATAAAACACACCCAGGATTTAAAGGAGTAAAATAAGAAAAAAATGTTTTTACCCACCCAATCACCCCATTACTGACCATGGGCAGAACCACCCATCACCCCATAACAGACCCCACATTACAGGCAGTGTGCATGGCATCCCACATTACAGACAGTGTGTGTTGCATCCCAGTAACAGGAAGTGTGTGCGTCATCCCAGTTACAGGCAGTGTGCAGCATGCCCCAAAAATGAAAACACAAAAAAAAAAAAAACTCCATAGCTCCTGCAGTGCAGCAGCATTTCCTACCGACAAACACAGATACAGCTGCCCTTGCCGTCACGGCCTGTGACACGAATCACAGGCCATGCCCACCCGGTTGCCCTGGGAACTTGTTTGTGTGGAGGCAGAGATGGCAGAGCAGATGCCGGCAATGTATGTGTGTGTGTTTTTCTCACCATGGGGTCAGTTCAGAGCCAGGTGAGAATTCTCACTCTTTTTCTCACAATATAATATCTCATGGCACTGATATAGGTAGCTACTAATATCTTGCGTTATCCTCTAGAGGGGTATGCAGAGTGTAGATCAGAAATGTCATTATGAACCTTCATTAAAATTGTTTTGGGTACTGCCTGTGTATTTTCTTTGGGTTTTCAGTACCCTAGCTTACCTAAAGGCAAAAAATTAACTATAAAAACAAGACAGCGAATTAAAATAGTCAGGGATGTACCGTAAGGAGGTTAGGGGAGGAGAAGGGGGAAGGGAGCCGGGGGGGGGGGCGTGGGAGCCCAGGTCGGTTGGCTGAAATGTTGGAGGAGGGGGTTGCGTAATGGTTTTGGGCTGAGAGAGCTTCTGCTGGTTAAATTGGAAGGGACGGGTCTGTTTGGTGGGTGCCCAGCCCAATATAGTCTATCCATGGGTTCCATATGTTGAGAAATTTGTCGTATGTGTCATTCACAACCTAGAATTCTCACTGTTTTATTAGAGAAAACTGCTATTGACTTTCATTGTCTACCTTGGGGCTGATTCAGAACCAGGTGAAAATTTACACCCGCTAGAAAATGAAAGTCAGTGGCTGTTTTCTCTCCTAAAAAAGGAGTGAGAATTCTCATCTGGCTCTGAATAGACCCCTGTGAGGTCAACATTTTGCTTAGAGCACTGCTCCATCACATCATTTATTAAGGTGCAAGAGGTATTTTTTGTATGTTTTATTTTTATGTTGCATTTATTGTGTGTCAAAGCCTAAACATGAGAGAGGCTCTCCATGGTTTGGCAGGTGAGCGTCCTCTGTTTTAGGCAGAGTCATTGCATTTTGCCTTTCTTCTCTCCTGACAGTTTGTTGAAGTTGAAGGGCAGATCACCTCTTTGGTGGATCTGTACCCATCCTTCCTACGGAAGGGTTACAGGCGAGAGGTCTTCATTGCTATTGTGTGTTTCCTCAGCTATCTTCTGGGGTTAACTATGGTCACAGAAGTAAGTAGATGTCAATTCTGCTGTCCCCGGTAGATTTATTCTCAGTCTATAATGGGCCTTCCCACCCCTCTTCTTTCCCGCAGGGTGGCATGTACGTATTCCAGCTTTTTGACTACTATGCAGCCAGTGGCGTGTGTCTCCTGTGGGTTGCATTCTTTGAATGTGTTGCTGTAGCCTGGGTTTATGGTGAGTCTATTCTGTATTCCTTTAGAATGTTTGTGGGTCCCACCCATCCTTCACCTTGTAATGTGGAACCTGCCTCTACCTCTAATCTATATCACCATCGCAGGCTCTTGAAAAGGTTACCTAAGCTCAAAGCTATCTTTAATATCAGACCTCAACCTCAACTTCCTACAGCCCTATTTATAGGTAAAGTTCTGTAATACCATGCTACCTCTGGATAACCACTTCAGGCTCTGGAAGCATGAGCTGGAAAAGATTCTAGACTACTCTTATCCCAGTCTAATGTATCTATATGTATAGATTGATTTCACAAACTTTAAACAGTCTGTTAGATCAAACCTTTGATTTCCCATCTGTCCTAGTTATGGTTCAAGCTCTAACACAGTGTTTCCCAAACCTCAAGATAAACCAAAGATGATGTTTTATGGATCTCTACATATCTCTTGACTAGTGCTAATGACTTCACCTGTGCAGCTGTGTGGAGATCCACAAAACATGACCTGTTAGTGGATCTCCAGGAGACGGTTGGGAAACACTAAAGGAAGCCGACATACAAACTCTTAAAGCGGACCTTCACTCTGAATAAGAGTCTATCTTATATGTTTCCCACACCCTGTACATACAGATTGCTCACATTAAAAATCATCCTACCTGCATCTACTGCATGTTATGAGCCTTTAAACATCCAAGATGGCGGCTTATGGAAGCCGCCATCTTATCAGGCTTCCTGCAAACAGGAAGTGCCTCCTGACTGTGCTGCTCTGCATTCTGGGACTGCTGACCTTTTCCTGACCCCAGCTCTGCTCTGTCTGAGCAAAGCACAGCTATAACCTGCCCCCTGTACCTTATCCCACTCTCCTCTCCTCAATAAGTGTAATGCTTCTGATTCAAGATGGCGGCGCCCGTATCCTAAATTCCTGAACAGAGTTGCAGCCCAGTGGGGGAAAGAATAATAAGTTAGTAACTAAAAACGTAAAATATATTAATTTTAGATGCTGGGGAACCGTTTTTTAAGAGTTTGGGCTTTTCATTAAATTACGCTGAAGGTCCGGTTTAAGTAACCAGTGCAGGGCCTTGAAATATGAATCAAAAAAGGTTATAGATTGCTCCTATCCTGGCTAGATGTATCTAATCTCACAAGGCAGGCTATTAGATCAGACCTTTGATCTCCCTTCTGCCCTATATATGGATAAAGCGCTAAAGGAAAATGGCATCCCACCTCTAGATAATCCATACGGGCTCTTGGAATTTGAAAAGGTTTCGATTGCTTCTTTCCTGGCTTGATGTATCTAATCTCACAAGGTAGTGTATTAGATTTGAGTTCCTCCATAGACAGAAGGGAGGAGATCAAAGGTCTGAAGGAATCTGACATCCTACCTCTATGTAACCCACGCGGGCCCCTTAAAATATTTTAAGTATACAGCACGTCCTGTTCCAGAATATTCCTTACACATGGATAATACATCCACAAGATGGCGCTGGACTGCAGAAAACAGCTTGTGGCTCCTCCTGGCCCTATATAAGTCAGGGACCTCCCACAAATTCCCAGTTCTATTCTAGGTATGCAGCACGTCCTGCTCCAGATAATGATTCATAACAGATGGGATTACCTCCGCCAGATGGCGCTTGACTGCAGAGATGGCAAAAAGAGGCCCCTCCCGGTCCATATATACCCGGGACCTCCCACAAATTCCCCAGTTTCTTCTCTGCAGTCGGCTGCGAAGGTCAGAAGATGGCTTCTCTTATCGCAGGTGAGCGGGGCTTAACAGCCCGCGGCCCTGTAGAACTATTCCCACCCGTTCCACCTATTACTTATGCCTCCCAGCTTTGGCTGCGCTGGTCGGGTGATGGTAGGCAGCACCTATCACAGATGCCACTCCTTGCGGAGCCTGGCTCCAACCGCAATCCCCCACCAAAGGGTAGGCGGTGCAGGTTATGGTGAACCTGATTTGGGATGCCCTGTCCGCTCTTGCCCTCCCCTGCCCTGGTCATTGGTGGGTCTTTTACTGACATCCATTCCCCCTCCCCTCCTCTCGTTATCCCGTTCGGGGGGGGGGATATGTGTCTTTTACTTTTTCATTTTTGAATTTGCCGCCACTGACACGCGCACCTTCTGGTGTCGGCAGTCAGCAGCGGCATCATCATCAAGAATCCCTGCGTGCCCATTGGCTGCAGCGCTGGCCTGTCTCTGCGCTTCTCGGAGGGGGCGTGGCTTACTCTGTTGGCGCGTTCCACGTCGGACCCTCCTGCGGCCCGCCCCTTGAGGTTCCTCCAGTGCCATTTTGGTCCTCTCCTGGGGTGATTGCTGGCTTCCCACCGCGGTCCCTGAGTGCCCCTGTGGGCTTGACTTTTATTCATTTGTTTTTTCTGTGTGCTTATGGGGTGTCACTTTTATGTCTTTCAGGCGAGATAACTGTATTAAGAGGTTTCTCCCGGCCCTGTCCCCTCTATTACCGGTAGTTTTAATAACTTTATTAGAGGCCTACCCTGTTTAAATCCTCCCACTTCCCTGGCAGACATTGGGGGCATCCCGGGTTGCTTATACGGCGTAATTCCTATTGGCCAGTTGTGCCACCTTAATCACCATATGGAGGCTTCACAGGATATTGTGCTTGGGTTCCCCTCGGGACAAGCCCGGCTGTGTGTGGTGTGTGGGGCATCCCCTGTGAGCGATGATGTGCGGGTCTGTGTACCTTGCGCCCAGCAGGCGCTTGCGCTGCATTCTGGGCTATCTGTGGCTGGGCCTGCGCCCACTATGTCCTCACCCACTCCCCCTTGCTTGATTATGACTCCCAGTGAACTAAATACTAGTGGGGAGTCTCAGCCTGACTTGTCTTCCAGGTTGGCCAACATTGAGAGGCTGATTGCTAGCTCTGCGTCCCGTAAGGCCCCGGCTAAAAGGAGGCATGTGGCGCCGGGTGCGTCTGCCTTTCCTGTGGAGACTGAGAATTTCCTTGATTTGTCTGATTATACCCCACTTGAGGAGGGGGAATTATTCTCGGAGTTATCTGATGATCAGCATTTCAGTGGTGCTGACTATGGCTCTGATCATTGGGATGCTGATGACACCAATAGACTGTTAACTCAGATATTCTTAGTATACAGTACGTCCTGCTCCAAATCTAATACTTACAGTTGGGATATACTCCGCCAGATGGCGCTGGACTGCAGAGACATCGAAAATAGGCTCCTCCCAGCCCCTCAAATACCCAGGGACCTCCCACAAATCCTCAGAATTTCTCTGCAGTCTGGCTGCGAAGGACGAGAAATTGGCTCTCTACTCGCAGGTGAGCGGGGTTATTAACCTGCGGCCCTGTAGGACTATTCCCACCCGTTCCAATAGTAATATGCCTCCCAGCCTTGGCTGCGCTGGTCGGGTGAAGGTAGGCAGCACCGCTGTTAGGTGCTTAGGAGCGCTGCTCCACCGCAATCCCCCACCAAAGGGTAGGTGGTTCAGGCTTATGGTGAGCCTCTATGGGATGCCCCTCCCGCACTATTGCCCCTTGCCCCTACCTATCGGTGGGCCCTCTTTAAGTGGCCGCCGTCCTCCCTCATCCTCCTTGTAGTCTTCGGGGGAAAAGGGGGGGTGTATGTGTATAGATATGTAATGTTATGCAGTCTGTGCTTTCACTTTTCACATGTCTTTATTCTTGTGTCAGCCGCCGCGCTGACTTGTCTTTTAAAATTACCGCTGCCGCGCGCTGACTTTGTTCCGCGCTTGGCGGCGGCATTACCTCAGGCGCTGGTGCGCCATCATTGGCTATTGGCCTTTCTGGCTTCGCGCTCTTCGGGGGGGGGGGGCGTCTTTGGCGCGTTCCGCGTCATCGCTATTATTTGCCCGCCCCTCGAGGTATACCGACGCCATCTTTTCTGACTTGGTTGGCCTATGCGCGACGGACTCCTACCTACCGCGGTCCGTAAGTGCCCTCGCGGGCGGCTTTATCTGCTTCACTTTTGTTACGATGTACTTAAGGTCTTGTCTGCTTATGTCTTTCAGGCGGGACGAACCCTTCTTGGCTTCTCCCGGCCCTGTTTTAGTATATTGCTTGTAGGCCTTGTAAAAATTATACTCCCACGTCCCTAGCGGGTTATTGGGGCATCCAGGGTTGCTATATAGCGTTATTCCCTATCGGCGTATAGCGCCGGCATAATCACCATATGGAGGCATCCCAGGATAATGTTACCGGGGTCCCTTTGGGACAAGACTGACTGTGTGTAGCGTGTGGGCAGCCTCATGCTGACGCTGACAAGGCGCGGGTCTGTGTACCCTGTGCTCAGCAGGTGCTTGCATTGCAATCTGGCCTGCCAGTGACCTGCACTTCGTTTCACTTCACCTACTCCCCCAAACTTAAATCTCACTCCTGTTGAGTTGCATACTAGTGGGGATTCTCAGCCTGATGTGACTTCTAGACTGGCTACTGTTGAACAGATTATTGCAAAGTCTTTAGCGCGTAAGGCCCCTGCTAAGAAGCGGCACTTGACGCCTAATGTTACTGTTTTCCCTATGGGAACTGAGGAGTTTATGAATCTGTGTGGCTATACCCCGTCGGATGAAGGGGAGCTCTTTTCTGATTCAGGCTCATCTGATGAGAGACCAAGGCGTCATGACGATTCTGGCTCTGACCCCTGGGCCCCGGATGACACTGACAGATTGACCCAGATTTATGAGGTTCTGTCTATCTCTCTCCCTGTTGAGGCTCCCAGGCAAAGAGAGGAGCTTTTCCATACAGCAAGATCACGTTTGGAATTTCCAGAGCAGGCACATTTCCATAACCTTGTGCTCAAGGAATGGGATAGCCCCAGTAAACTTCCCAGGGTTCCAAAGACTTGGGATAGGAAGTATCCCTTTCCTGCTGAGGTGGTTAAATGTTGGTGATGCCCCGACCCTAGGGCTATCTAACACCTCTGTCATGCATTCCCCTGATTCTACTACCCTGCGAGATCCCGAAGACCGGCGTATTGATCAGCTGGCATCCCACGCCTTTGCATGTGCGGGGACGGCGCTGCGCCCGGTCTGTGCCTCTGCCATTACTGCTGTGGCCACTAGAACCCTTATCAGAAATTTGCTTGATAGTGCCCCTGATGAATTGCCTTGTGAGGTGTTTAATGCACTCTCCAGTTGTGATGTTTTTGTAAACTTTGTACTATCAGCATTGGATGACACCATCAGAATGTGTGCCAGAACTTCTGCCCTCGTGGTGGCTATACGCTGCTCGGTTTGGCTGCGCCAGTGGGCTGCTGACAATGCTGCCAAGAAGGCCCTCACTGGGTTTCCCTTTAAAGGACTACGCCTGTTTGGGGACCGCCTGGACCTTTTTGCTAAGGGGGGCAGGTTACCCCAGCGCAGGCGGCAATCTAGGCCCTTTCGGGCTCAGGGTTCCTTCTCCTCCCCTTTCCGTGGTGCAAGACAGGGAAGGGGGGTCTCATTCCCTGGGGCCCGGGGAGATTTCTGGGGTAGAGGACGTGGACGTCCTGGCTCCTCCTGGGGTCCCAAAGCTAAATCCTCTCCCAAGCCCCCTCAGGCATGATGGGGCGCCCTCACCCATCCGGGTGGGGGGACGGCTGCAGCACTTCGCTCACGTCTGGAGGCTTCATGTCTCAGACCGGTGGATTCAGGAGGTAGTGTCCTCCGGTTACAAGTTGGAGTTTGCTGCCGATCCCCCTTCAAGATTCATCAGATCCCGGATTCCTCAGGACCCTGTGTCAGCGCAACAGCTAGTGCAAGGCCTCCTGGAGCTGGGGGTCATCTGCCAGGTCCCTTTAAGAGAAAAAGGCAAGGGCTTTTATTCCAACCTATTCACAGTACCTAAAAAGGATGGTTCTGTCAGGCCCATCCTGGACTTAAAGATTCTCAACAAGTTTGTCAGGGGCAGGCGCTTTCGCATGGAGACTCTGCACTCTGCCATCAGTTCCCTGCGCCAAGGGGATTTCATGACTTCTGTGGACATCAAAGATGCTTACCTTCATATTCCTGTGTTCCCAGGTCATCAAAGGTTCCTCAGGTTCGCTCTGATGGATCAACACTACCAATTTGTGGCCTTGCCCTTCGGCCTCACTTCAGCTCCCAGGGTGTTCACCAAGGTGCTGGCTGGCGTGATGTCTCTGCTCAGATGTCAGGGCGTCCGCGTGCTTTCCTATCTGGACGACATCCTCATCACTTCCCAGTCTCTACATCAGGCAGAGTTGGATACTCAGCTGGTGGTGTCCACTCTGGAGTCATTTGGATTGGTGATCAACCACCCCAAGTCCTCACTGTCCCCTTCCTCGGTAACTCCATTCCTAGGAATGATTCTGGATACAGTTCAGGCAAGGATCTTCCTTCCTCAGCAGAAGGTGGACAGTCTGATTGCACAGGCTCAGTCCCTCCTAGCTTGTCCCCATCCCTCCATCAGGCAGGGGATGCAGCTGGTGGGCCTGATGGTGGCGTGCTTCGAAGCGGTCCCTTATGCTCAGTTCCACTTGAGGCCTCTGCAACTTCACCTATTGTCTGTATGGGACAAGGACCCAGCGTCCCTGGACAGGGTCTGTGTGCTCTCCCCCCTGGTCAGGAGGTCCCTCTTGTGGTGGATGGACTCCAGGAACCTGTTGGGGGGCAGATCCTTTCTTGCCCCTTCCTTGGAGACGGTCACCACGGATGCCAGTCTGTCAGGTTGGGGGGGTTTCTGGAAGTCCCTGCAGTTCCAGGGGAGGTGGGGCCCTCAGGAGGCCCACACACCTGTCAATGTCTCGGAGCTGCGAGTGATCAGGTTAGTTCTGGCTCGCTTGACTACTCATCTTCAGGGCCTGCCTGTTCAGGTGCGCTCGGACAACCAGACGGCAGTTGCCTATATCAATCATCAGGGAGGGACCCGGAGCACGGGGGCCCTCCAGGAAGAGTCTCTGATCCTGACTTGGGCGGAGGCCAATGTCCCCTGCATTTCAGCTGTGTACATCCCGGGGGTGGAAAATCACCTGGCGGACTCTCTGAGCAGGGGGACCTCTCACCAGGGAGAATGGTCCCTATGCAGCAGGGTGTTTCAATCTCTGTGTCACCGTTGGGGCCAACCAGATGTCTGGAATTTCCAGAACAGGCTCATTTGAATAATCTTGTACTCAAAGAATGGGAGCGTCCCGGTCGGCTTCCCGGAATCCCTAAGGGCTGGGATAAAAGGTATCCTTTTCCCTCTGATGTGGTTATATGTTGGTCTACCCCCCCTGAAGTGGATGCACCAGTATTGGGGTTGTCCAACACTTCTGTGGTCCATTCCCCTGATTCCACTACCCTCAAGGATAGTGAGGACCGGCGCATTGACCAGCTGGCCTCCCATGCCTTTGCCTGTGTGGGGTCTGCCTTGTGCCCTGTCTGTGCTTCTGCTATTACTGCTGTTGCCGTTAGGACTCTCCTCAATGGTCTGTTGGAAGGCGCCCCTGATGAGACTTCTAATGCTGAGTTCAGGGCCTTGTCACAGTGTGAACTGTTCATTACATATGTCCTTTCTGCCTTAGATGACACCATCAGGATGTGTAGTAGAACCTCTGCCTTGGTGGTTGCTATTCGCCGCTCTGTTTGGCTGCGTCAGTGGGCAGCTGATAACGCTGCTAAGAAGGCCCTCACGGGGCTCCCCTTTAAGGGGCTGCGCCTGTTTGGTGATCGCTTGGACCTGTTTGCCAAGGGGGGTAAGTTGCCTCAACGTAAGAAGCAGCTGCGGCCCTTTCGGGGTTCGGGTGCCTTTGCCCCCTCCTACCGTGGATCCAGGTCTGGGAGAGGGGTTTCCTTTGCAGGCCCTAGGGGAGACTTTTGGGGCAGGGGCAGAGGTCGTGCCTGCTCTGGATCTTCCTGGGGGTCCAAGCCCGAATCTGTCGCCAAGCCTCCTCAGCCATGAGGGGGCGCCCTCACCCATCCGGGTGGGGAGACGGCTGCGGCTTTTCGCTCATGTCTGGGGACAGCAGGTCTCTGACAGGTGGATTCTGGAGGTTGTGTCCTCCGGCTACAAGCTAGAGTTCGCCGCCTGGCCGCCTCCAAGATTCCTCAGGTCTCTGGAACCCTTGGCAGCTCGGGGTCTCTTTCTGGCTGTACAAAACCTATTGGACATGGGGGTCATCTGTCAGGTCCCTCCTGGGGAGAGAGGTCGGGGTTTTTATTCCAATCTCTTCACAGTACCCAAAAGGGATGGTTCCATCAGACCCATCCTGGAGCTTCTCAACAAGTTCATCAGGACCAGACACTTTCGCATGGAGACCCTGCGCTCCGTGATCAGCTCTTTGCGCCCGGGGGACTTTATGACCTCCATAGACATCAAGGATGCTTACCTTCATGTACCAGTCTTCCCAGGGCATCAGAGATTCCTCAGGTTCGCACTGGAGGACCAGCACTACCAATTTGTGGCACTGCCCTTCGGTCTCACCTCGGCCCCCAGAGTTTTCACCAAGGTGCTGGCAGGTGTTATGGCTCTCCTCAGAGCTCAGGGCATTCGCATTCTTCCTTATCTGGACGACCTTCTCATTCTTTTCAGCAGGCAGAATTGGATACCCAGCAGGTGGTGACTGCTCTGGAAACATTCGGATGGGTGATCAATCACCCCAAATCCTCCCTGTCTCCGTCTCTGGTGACCTCCTTCCTGGGCATGAATCTGGATACTGTTCAGGCCAGGATTTTTCTTCCTCAGCAAAAGGTGGATTCTCTTCAAGCTCTGGTTCATTGCCTTCTGTCCTGCCCTTGCCCGTCCATCCGGCAAGGGATGCAGGAGACGGATGGACGGGATGGACGATTGGACGGGCGAGGGCAGGGCAGAAGGCAATGAAACAGAGCTTGAAGAGAATCCACCTTCTGCTGAGGAAGAAAAATCCTGTGGGGCCCTCAGGAGGCCCACACCCCCATCAACGTCCTGGAACTGAGGGCGGTTCGGTTGGTGCTGGCCCAGTTGACTCCTCACCTTCAGGGCTGGCCAGTCCAAGTTCGCTCAGACAACCAGACGGTGGTTGCCTACATCAATCGTCAGGGAGGGACTCAGAGCAAGAATGCCCTCAGGGGGGGGTTCATGATTCTGTCCTGGGCGGAGGACTATGTTCCTTGCATTTCAGCAGTGTACATTCCGGGGGTGGAAAATCTGGAGGCGGACTCTCTGAGCAGGGGGACCTCTCACCTGGGGGAATGGTCTCTCAGCAACGAGGTCTTCTTGTCCTTATGTCACCGTTGGGGAGTTCCGGAAGTGGATCTGTTTGCGTCCTGCCACAATCACAAGCTCCCAGTCTTTGTCTCTCTGTCCCAGGATCCCCTGGCCCTTGCGGTGGATGCTCTGACCCTATCTTGGCAGGATTTCCGTCTCCTGTATCTTTTTCCTCCGTTCTCCCTGGCAGGGTTCTGCGCAAGCTGGCTCAGGAAAGGGTACCAGCAATCCTGGTGGCCCCCCGATGGCCAAGACAGGTGTGGTTCGCAGATATCGTTCAGCTGGCTGTAGATCAGTACGCTCTGCCACTGGTCCCGGACCTTCTTACTCAGGGCCGGCTATGCCATCCCAATTTACAAACGCTGGCTTTGATGGCCTGGCTGCTGAAACCTCCATCTTAAGGGATGAGGGGCTTTCTGAGTCTGTGGTTAACACTCTAATCAGGGCTAGGAAGAAATCCTCTTCTATCATCTACTATAGGATCTGGCGGGCCTACATTGACTGGTGTGAGTCTATGGCCCTTTCATGTCGGGTGTTCTCCATTCCTAGGATCCTGGAGTTCCTTCAGCATGGTTTGGATCTGGGGCTTCAGCTCAGCACGCTTAAGGGTCACGTTTCTGCCTTGGCTGTTTTCTTCCAGAGATCTTTCACTCAACATCCTTTGGTCAAGACTTTCTTCCAGGGGGTTGCTCATGTGCGTCCCCCTCGCAAACCTCTGTTGCTAGTTTGGGACTTGAATTTGCTTTTGTCTGCCCTTCAGGGCCCTCCTTTGGAGCCTGTGCATGGGGCTGCTCTGTCTGTTCTTACTCTTAAAGTTGCCTTTTTGGTGGCTATCACCTCGGTCAGGCATGTTTCGGAGATGTCGGCCCTTTCTATTCAGGCCCCCTACTTTGAGAGACACCAGGACAAGGTGGTTTTCAGATTTAAACCTGATTTCTTGCCTAAGGTGGTCTCTGCCTTCCATCTCAATCAGGACATTGTGCTTCCTTCCTTGTGCCCTAATGCTGGTAATTCCAAGGAGAGGGCCTTACATTCCCTGGATGTGGTCAGGAATTTGAAGTTCTACTTGGTGGCTACTGCACCTTTTAGAAAAACTGATGCCTTGTTTGTGGTTCCTTCGGGTCCCGAGAAGGGCCTGGCACCTGCTAAGTCTACTATTAGCAAATGGATTCATCAGGCTATTTATAGAGCCTATTCTGCTAGGGGAAAGGATCCTCCTTTCCGTGTTACTGCTCATTCTACACGTGCTGTTGGGGCCTCCTGGGCCTTCCAGCACCAGGCTTTTGTTGAACAAGTTTGTAAGGCTGCTACTTGGTCTTCTGTTCATACCTTTTCCAAGTTTTACAAGGTTGATGTTCGGGCCTCAGCTGATGCCACTGCTACGGACACTGCTATTGGATGTCCCGTCTGTTATGAATCATTATTTGGAGCAGGACGTGCTGCATACTACCCTGTTTGCATTATCTTGGATCCTCTGTATGGTGATTGTTATCCTTGTTAAAGTTGTTAATTTTCATTGGCTTCTCCTTGTTCTCCTTACTGCTTTTTTATACTGGGGAATTTGTGGGAGTTCCCGAACAAAACGCTTGGATTTGTTTGCTAGGGGTGGTAGGTTTCCTCATCGTAGGAGGCCGTCCCGGTCCTTTCGGGGGATGGGTGCCTTTCTCCCATCCTTCCGTGGTTCTAGAACTGGCCGAGGAGTTTCCTTTACTGGGGCCCACGGAGATCACTGAGGAAGGGGCAGAGGACGTGGCCGTCCTGGCCTCTCCTGGGCTCCCAAGACAAAATCCTCACCCAAGCCCCCTCAGGCATGAAGGGGCGCCCTCACCCATCCAGGTGGGGGGACGGCTTCAGCTCTTTGCTCACGTCTCAGACCGGTGGATTCAGGAGGTAGTGTCCTCCGGTTACAAGATAGAGTTTGCAGCCTGGTCACCCCCAAGATTCATCAAATCCCGGATGGCTCAAAACCCCCCCTCAGCTCAGGGTCTGTGCCTTGCTGTCCAAAACCTTCTGGAGTTGGGGGTCATCTGCCAGGTGGTGACTTTGAGGGAAAGGGGCAGAGGCTACTACTCCAATCTTTTCACTGTTCCCAAAAAAGACGGGTCCATCAGACCTATCCTGGATTTAAAGCGCCTCAACAAATTTGTCAGATTCAAACATTTTTGCATGGAAACTCTGCGCTCAGCTGTCAATTCACTACGCCCAGGGGACTTCATGACCTCTGTAGACATCAAGGATGCTTACCTTAATGTACCAATCTTTCCAGGTCATCAGAGATTCCTCAGGTTCACTCTGGAGGATCAGCACTATCAATTTGTGGCCTTGCCTTTCGGTATCACCCCGGCTCCCAGGGTATTCACCAAGGTGCTGGCGGGCGTACTGGCTTTGCTGAGATCTCAGGGCATTTGCATCCTTCCTTACTTGGACGACATTCTCATCGCGTCTCAGTCCCTCCAGCAGGCCGAGCTGGATACTCAGCTGGTGGTGTCCACACTGGAGTCCTTCGGCTGGGTGATCAACCACCCCTAAGTCTTTCCTGTCGCCGTCAATGGTGAGGTCCTTTCTGGGCAAGACTCTCCGTGCTGGGAGACAGTCACCACTGATGCCAGTCTGACAGGTTGGGGGGGCTTCTGGAAATCCCTGAAATTCCAGGGTCAGTGGGGCCCTCGGGAGGCCCACACCCCTCTCAACATTCTGGAATTGAGGGCGATAAGGTTGGTTCTCGCCCAATTGACTCCACATCTTCGGGGTCGGGTGGTTCAGGTCCGCTCGGACAACCAGAAGGCGATTGCCTACATCAATCATCAGGGAGGGACCCGGAGCAAGAGGGCCCTCAAGGAAGTGTCCCTGATACTAGGAGAATGTTCCCTGCATATCAGCTGTGTACATCCCGGGGGTGGAGAATCTGGAGGCAGACTCCCTCAGCAGGGGGACCTCTCGTCTGGGAGAATGGTCCCTCAGCAGCAGGGTGTTTCGCTCCCTGTGCCACCACTGGGGTCAGCCAGATGTGGATCTGTTTGCGTCCCGTCACAATCACAAGCTCACAGTCTTTGTCTCTCTGTCCCAGGACCATCTGGCCTTGGCCATGGATGCACTAGCAATGTCTTGGAAGAGCTTTCAGCTCCTCTATGTGTTCCCTCCGTTTCCTCTGCTGGGCAGGGTGCTGCGCAAGATAGCCCAGGAAGGGGTGCCTACCATTCTGGTGGCCCCTTGTTGGCCAAGAAGAGTGTGGTTCGCAGACATCGTGCAGTTGGCAGTAGATCAGTACGCTCTGTCCAAGGATCCAGACCTGCTCACTCAGGGGTAGCTACGCCTTCCCAATTTACAAACGCTGGCTTTGACGGCCTGGCTGCTGAAACCTCCATCTTGATGGAAAAGGGGCTGCCTGCCTCTGTTGTTAATACCATGATTCGGGAAGTCCTCGTCATCCATCTACTATAGGGTCTGGCATGCTTACATTGACTGGTGTGAGTCTTAGTCGCTTCCCTGTCGGGTGTTTTCTATCCCTAGGATTCTGGAATTCCTGCAACATGGTTTGGATTTGGGTCTTCAACTTTGTACCCTCAAAGATCATGTTTCTGCTTCGGCCATTTTCTTCCAAAGATCCTTTGCTCACCGTCATCTGGTTAAGACTTTCTTCCGGGGGGTTACTCACGTGCGTCCTCCTCGTAAGCCTATGTTACCAGTCTGGGATTTGAACTTGGTTTTATCTGCCTTGCAGGGGTCTCCCTTTGAGCCTTTGTGTGATGCCCCTTTGTCCATTTTGACTCTTAAGGTAGTCTTTTTGGTGGCTATCACTTATGTTAGGCGTGTTTCTGAGTTGGCGGCGCTTTCCATCAAATCCCCTTACTTTAAGAGACACCAGGACAAGGTGGTGTTTCGTTTTAAGCCAGATTTTCTGCCTAAGGTTGTGTCTGCTTTTCATCTCAATCAAGACATTAGCCTCGATTCAAAGGCACATTCGTCTGGACTTCCGTAGCTGTTTCAGAGAGAAAAAAAAACTTCCGTTTTAGTGCCGATCTGTTTTTTTTGTGAAATGTTTCCGTTCTCGTATGAGTGTACGAGCGATTCTATGCATGCATGCATGCATTGAAAACCTTCTGTAAAGTTTCCGTCCGTTTGTACGGCAGATTACGAATACGAGGATGTCATTTTCCAGCGTGACTTTTCCATTTCATTTTCACATGTTACAACGTAGGCTTTCGTTTTTGCCCTTTTCCCATCGTATCCTCCAACGAATCCTTTAAGTTTCCCATTCGATTCTGTTTCCCTTTTTCAATAAATATTCGTCCAGACGGAAATCCTTACGATCTAGCACCTGCGCACTACAAACTTAACTCATTAAAGTGCTCGCCTACATATTTGCCACCCTCACTTCTACTACAATGTTTAGCTAAATCACTTAGCACTATCCTCCATCTTCCCGTTTGGACCCTTAAAGCTCACCCAAATTACTTAGCACTATCCTCCATCTTCCCTTTTGGACCCTTAAAGCTCACCCAAATCACTTAGCACTATCCTCCATCTTCCCTTTTGGACCCTTAAAGCTCACCCAAACCACTTCTCGGTCATGTGAATATTCATCTTTAAATATTTCTGGGCCTATTAGTTTTGTGTTAATGTATTTTGTAAATGAAAACTTTACAGAAGGATTGCAATGCATGCATAGAATCGCTCGTACACTCATACAAGAGCGGAAACATTTAAAAAAAAAACAGATCGTCACTAAAACTGAATTTTTTTTTTGTCTCTCTGAATCGAGCCTATTGTTTTGCCTTCTCTATGCCCTAATCCTAGTAATCCTAAGGAGTGGGTGTTACATTCTCTGGATGTGGTCAGGACTCTTCTGCTAAGGGGAAGGCGCCTCCCTTCCGCCTTACTGCTCATTCTACTCCTGCTATTGGTGCCTCTTGGGCTTTTCAGCACCAAGCTTCTGTTGAACAAGTTTGCAAGGCCGCTACTTGGTCTTCTGTTCATAACTTTTCTAAGTTTTACAAGGTTGATGTTAGGGCCTCAGCTGATGTTGCTTTTGGTCGCAAAGTTCCACAGGCGACAGTGGTTTAAACTTTTTGGGCATCCCACCCTACCTTACGGACACTGCTATTGGATGTCCCATGTGTAAGGAATATTCTGGAACAGGACGTGCTGTATACTTAGAATAATACAATTCTGTGATTATTCACCTGTAGAATTGGTATTATACGTATACAGCACGCCCTGTTCCATCCCACCCTTGTTATCATTATTCTTAGTTACCTCTGTATGGTGATTGTTCATATGTTCATTTTTGAATTCTGGTTATTATTGTTCTCCCGGCTTCTTGTTAACTGCTTGTCAATACTGGGGAATTTGTGGGAGGTGCTGTACAGGACGTGCTGTATGTGTATAATACCAATTCTACAGGTGAGTAATCACAGAATTGTATTTTTAAAAGGTTCTAGATTGCTCTGTTTGATGTATCTATATAAGTAAATGCAAACACTCACAATCCGTGGGCACCACAAAGAAAATAGTACAACCAAAAATAGATGGCGCTGCTGCCCCTAGCACCAACAATACAACACAATAGATACTATTAAAGCCAACCAAAGTGGGACTAGAACTGGGGCACTGAACACCATCAATATCTTGTGTAAGAATCAAACAGTTTTTATTTGCCACCAAATCATTTTAAAAATACATAAACCACAACAGGACAAAATTTAAAAATCACTACCTCGACAAAATATCATATGTACCAGCATGGTTCAGAGTTTGAGCAATAGCGAGACTACCCACCTGAACCTTCACATTTATCATTGGGTGGTAAATATATGTGCTTTATAGCCTTGCAAGCCTCTTTACCCATTGAGATCTAATTCTACAATAGATCCCCCATTATTCTTAGTATACAGTACGTCCTGCTCCAGATAAGAATCATTACACATGGGTATTACTCCGCCAGATGGCGCTGGACTGCAGAGACCGCAAAATTGGCTCCTTCCGGCCCCTCAAATACCTGGGACCTCCCACAAATCCCCAGATTTTCTCTGCAGTCTGGACTGCGAAGAACAAGAAGAGGGCTCTCTCTTCTCGCAGGTGAGCGGGGCTATTACCCTGCGGCCTTGTAGGACTATTCCCACCTGTTCCATTCTTAATGTGCCTCCCAGCCTTGGCTGCGCTGGTCCGGGTGATGGTAGGCAGCACCACTGTCAGGTGCTTAGGAGCGCTGCTCCACCGCAATCCCCCACCAAATGGTAGGCGGTATAGGCATATGGTGAGCCTCTATGGGATGCCCCTCCCACCCTATTGCCCCTGTCGGTGGGCCCTATGTTAAGTGGCCGCTGTCCTCCCTCGCTCTCCCTTGTAGCTCTCGGGGGAGGGGGGGGGGGGAGTATGCCTTGGTGCTTCACTGTATTATGTTTTGTCTGGTTGGTGTCAGTCACCGCGCTGACTTGGTTGCACTGGTTGCGTTTTTAAATATGCCGTGCCGCGCGCGCTTCCACTGTGCTCCGCGCTTGGCGATGGCGTTACCTCAGGCACTGGTGCGCCGTTATTGGCTGCTTGTCATGTGTGCTTCTCGCTCTTCGGGGGGGGGGGCGCGGTTGGCGCGTTCCGCGTCACTGTCTCCGCGGCCCGCCCCTCAAGGTATACCCGGCGCCATTTTCTCTGGATTCGGCAGCTGCGTGACTGGCGTCTACCTACCGCGGTCCGTGAGTGCCCTCGCGGGCGGTTTTTATTACCCTATGTCATTATACATGTCACTTACGGGGTTCTCTTAGCTTATGTCTTTCAGACGGGCCGACCTCTATTGGTTTCTCCCGGCCCTACTCCCTCTATTAAGTTATTAAACTTTTGAGGCCTAGTGTGTAAATTACTCCCACTTCCCTAGCTGGCTATTGGGGCAACCCGGGTTGCTTTTTATAGCGTGAATCCCTATCGGCCTATTGTGCCGCTATAATCACCATATGGAGGCTTCTCAGGATAATGTGCTCGGGGTTCCTTCGGGACAAGCCTGGCTGTGTGTAGCTTGTGGGGTGTCCTCTACTAGTGCTGACAATGTGCGGGTCTGTGTACCGTGTGCCCAGCAGGTGCTTGCGCTGCAGCCTGGTTTACCAGTAGCTGAAGTGGATGCCCCGGTCGTAGGGTTATCTAACACCTCTGTCATGCATTCCCCTGACTCTACTATGCTGCGGGATGGTGAGAACCGGCGTATTGATCAGCTGGCGTCCCATGCCTTTGCATGTGTGGGGACGGCGCTGTGCCCGGTCTGTGCCTCTGCCATTACGGCTGGGGCTATTAGGACCCTGCTTAGAAGTTTCCTAGATGGTGCCCCTGATTATGTGTCTAGTGAGGAGTTTAATGCACTCTCTCATTGTGAGGTTTTTGTGACTTATGTCCTCTCTGCCTTGGATGATACCATTAGGATGTGTGGCAGAACCTCTGCCCTGTTGGTGGCTATACGCCGCTCGGTTTGGCTGCGCCAGTGGGCTGCTGACAACGCTGCCAAGAAAGCTCTCACTGGTTTTCCCTTCAAAGGACTATGCCTATTTGGGGACCTCCTGGACCTGTTTGCTAAGGGAGGCAAGTTACCCCAGCGCAGGCGGCAGTCTCGGCCCTTTCGAGGACAGGGCTCCTTTTCTTCCCCCTACCGTGGTGCCAGACAGGGGAGGGGGATCTCCCTTACCGGGGCCCGAGGAGATTTCTGGGGTAGGGGCAGAGGACGTGGACACCCTGGCTCCTCCTGGGGCTCCAAGCTTAAGTCTTCTCCCAAGCCCCCTCAGGCATGAAGGGGTGCCCTCACCCATCCGGGTGGGGGGACGGCTTCAGCACTTTGCTCACGTCTGGAGGCTTCATGTCTCAGACCGGTGGATTCAGGAGGTAGTGTCCTCCGGTTACAAGATAGAGTTTGCTGCCTGGCCGCCCCCAAGATTCATCAGATCCCGGATTTCTCAGGACCCTATGTCAGCTTAGACTCTAGTTCTGGCGGCGCGAAGCCTTCTGGAGCTGGGGGTCATCTGTCAGGTCCCCTTACGAGAAAGGGGCAAGGGGTTCTATTCCAACCTTTTCACCGTGCCCAAAAGAGATGGGTCAGTCAGGCCCATCCTGGACTTGAAGATCCTCAACAAATTTGTCAGGTGCAGGCGCTTTCGCATGGTAACTCTGCGCTCTGCCATCAGTTCCCTGCGTCCAGGAGACTTCATGACGTCTGTGGACATCAAAGATACTTACCTTCATATTCCTGTGTTTCCAGGTCATCAAAGGTTCCTCAGGTTCGCTCTGGAGGATCAGCACTACCAATTTGTGGCATTGTCCTTCGGTCTCACTTCAGCTCCCAGAGTGTTCACCAAGGTTCTGGCAGGAGTGAAGTCTCTGCTCAGGTCTCAGGGCATTCGCGTGCTGCCCTATCTGGACGACATTCTCATCACTTTCCAGTTCCTCCAACAGGCAGAGCTGGATACTCAACTAGTAGTGTCCACTCTGGAGTCATTTGGCTGGGTGATCAACCATCACAAGTCTTCCCTGTCTCTCTCCTTGGTGACACCCTTCCTGGGAATGAATCTGGGTACAGTTCAGGCAAGAATTTTTTTTCCTCAGCAGAAGGTGGACAGTCTGCTAGCGCGGGTTCAGTTCCTGCTATCTTGCCCTCATCCCTCCATCAGGCAGGGAATGCAGCTGGTGGGCCTGATTGTATTGTGCTTCGAGGCGGTCCCTTATGCCCAGTTCCACATGAGGCCTCTGCAACTCCACCTCTTGTCAGTATGAGACAAGGATCCTGCTTCCCTGGACCAGGTCCTTGTGCTTTCCCCCCTAGTCAGGCAGCCCCTCTCGTGGTGGCTGGACTCCAGGAACCTGTTGGTGGGCAGATCCTTTCTGGTCCCCTGCTGGGAGACGGTCACCATGGATGCCAGTCTGACAGGTTGTTCCTCAGGAGGCCCACACACCTATCAACATTCTGGAACTGAGGGCGATCAGGTTGGTTCTGACTCATTTGACTCATCACCTTCGGGGCCTGCCTGTTCAGGTACGCTCGGACAACCAGACGGCGGTTGCCTACATCAATCATCAGGGAGGGACCCGGAGCAAGAGGGCCCTCCAGGAAGTGTCTCTGATCCTGGCCTAGGCGGAGGACAATGTTCCCTGCATATCAGCTGTGTACATCCCGGGGGTGGAGAATCTGCAGGCAGACTCTCTGAGCAGGGGGACCTCTCGCCTGGGAGAATGGTCCCTCTGCAACAGGGTGTTTTAATCTCTGTGTCACCGTTGGGGGGGGGGGTGAATATGCCTTGGTGCTTCACTGTATTATGTTTTGTCTGGTTGGTGTCAGTCACCGCGCTGACTTGGTTGCACTGGTTGCGTTTTTAAATATGCCGTGCCGCGCGCGCTTCCACTGTGCTCCGCGCTTGGCGACGGCGTTACCTCAGGCACTGGTGCGCCGTTATTGGCTGCTTGTCATGTGTGCTTCTCGCTCTTCGGGGGGGGGGGGCGCGGTTGGCGCGTTCCGCGTCACTGTCTCCGCGGCCCGCCCCTCAAGGTATACCCGGCGCCATTTTCTCTGGATTCGGCAGCTGCGTGACTGGCGTCTACCTACCGCGGTCCGTGAGTGCCCTCGCGGGTGGTTTTTATTACCCTATGTCATTATACATGTCACTTACGGGGTTCTCTTAGCTTATGTCTTTCAGACGGGCCGACCTCTATTGGTTTCTCCCGGCCCTACTCCCTCTATTAAGTTATTAAACTTTTGAGGCCTAGTGTGTAAATTACTCCCACTTCCCTAGCTGGCTATTGGGGCAACCCGGGTTGCTTTTTATAGCGTGAATCCCTATCGGCCTATTGTGCCGCTATAATCACCATATGGAGGCTTCTCAGGATAATGTGCTCGGGGTTCCTTCGGGACAAGCCTGGCTGTGTGTAGCTTGTGGGGTGTCCTCTACTAGTGCTGACAATGTGCGGGTCTGTGTACCGTGTGCCCAGCAGGTGCTTGCGCTGCAGCCTGGTTTACCAGTAGCTGAAGTGGATGCCCCGGTCGTAGGGTTATCTAACACCTCTGTCATGCATTCCCCTGACTCTACTATGCTGCGGGATGGTGAGGACCGGCGTATTGATCAGCTGGCGTCCCATGCCTTTGCATGTGTGGGGACGGCGCTGTGCCCGGTCTGTGCCTCTGCCATTACGGCTGGGGCTATTAGGACCCTGCTTAGAAGTTTCCTAGATGGTGCCCCTGATTATGTGTCTAGTGAGGAGTTTAATGCACTCTCTCATTGTGAGGTTTTTGTGACTTATGTCCTCTCTGCCTTGGATGATACCATTAGGATGTGTGGCAGAACCTCTGCCCTGTTGGTGGCTATACGCCGCTCGGTTTGGCTGCGCCAGTGGGCTGCTGACAACGCTGCCAAGAAAGCTCTCACTGGTTTTCCCTTCAAAGGACTATGCCTATTTGGGGACCTCCTGGACCTGTTTGCTAAGGGAGGCAAGTTACCCCAGCGCAGGCGGCAGTCTCGGCCCTTTCGAGGACAGGGCTCCTTTTCTTCCCCCTACCGTGGTGCCAGACAGGGGAGGGGGATCTCCCTTACCGGGGCCCGAGGAGATTTCTGGGGTAGGGGCAGAGGACGTGGACACCCTGGCTCCTCCTGGGGCTCCAAGCTTAAGTCTTCTCCCAAGCCCCCTCAGGCATGAAGGGGTGCCCTCACCCATCCGGGTGGGGGGACGGCTTCAGCACTTTGCTCACGTCTGGAGGCTTCATGTCTCAGACCGGTGGATTCAGGAGGTAGTGTCCTCCGGTTACAAGATAGAGTTTGCTGCCTGGCCACCCCCAAGATTCATCAGATCCCGGATTTCTCAGGACCCTATGTCAGCTTAGACTCTAGTTCTGGCGGCGCGAAGCCTTCTGGAGCTGGGGGTCATCTGTCAGGTCCCCTTACGAGAAAGGGGCAAGGGGTTCTATTCCAACCTTTTCACCGTGCCCAAAAGAGATGGGTCAGTCAGGCCCATCCTGGACTTGAAGATCCTCAACAAATTTGTCAGGTGCAGGCGCTTTCGCATGGTAACTCTGCGCTCTGCCATCAGTTCCCTGCGTCCAGGGGACTTCATGACGTCTGTGGACATCAAAGATGCTTACCTTCATATTCCTGTGTTTCCAGGTCATCAAAGGTTCCTCAGGTTCGCTCTGGAGGATCAGCACTACCAATTTGTGGCATTGTCCTTCGGTCTCACTTCAGCTCCCAGAGTGTTCACCAAGGTTCTGGCAGGAGTGAAGTCTCTGCTCAGGTCTCAGGGCATTCGCGTGCTGCCCTATCTGGACGACATTCTCATCACTTCCCAGTTCCTCCAACAGGCAGAGCTGGATACTCAACTAGTAGTGTCCACTCTGGAGTCATTTGGCTGGGTGATCAACCATCACAAGTCTTCCCTGTCTCTCTCCTTGGTGACACCCTTCCTGGGAATGAATCTGGGTACAGTTCAGGCAAGAATTTTTTTTCCTCAGCAGAAGGTGGACAGTCTGCTAGCGCGGGTTCAGTTCCTGCTATCTTGCCCTCATCCCTCCATCAGGCAGGGAATGCAGCTGGTGGGCCTGATTGTATTGTGCTTCGAGGCGGTCCCTTATGCCCAGTTCCACATGAGGCCTCTGCAACTCCACCTCTTGTCAGTATGAGACAAGGATCCTGCTTCCCTGGACCAGGTCCTTGTGCTTTCCCCCCTAGTCAGGCGGCCCCTCTCGTGGTGGCTGGACTCCAGGAACCTGTTGGTGGGCAGATCCTTTCTGGTCCCCTGCTGGGAGACGGTCACCATGGATGCCAGTCTGACAGGTTGTTCCTCAGGAGGCCCACACACCTATCAACATTCTGGAACTGAGGGCGATCAGGTTGGTTCTGACTCATTTGACTCATCACCTTCGGGGCCTGCCTGTTCAGGTACGCTCGGACAACCAGACGGCGGTTGCCTACATCAATCATCAGGGAGGGACCCGGAGCAAGAGGGCCCTCCAGGAAGTGTCTCTGATCCTGGCCTAGGCGGAGGACAATGTTCCCTGCATATCAGCTGTGTACATCCCGGGGGTGGAGAATCTGCAGGCAGACTCTCTGAGCAGGGGGACCTCTCGCCTGGGAGAATGGTCCCTCTGCAACAGGGTGTTTCAATCTCTGTGTCACCGTTGGGGCCAACCAGATGTGGATCTGTTTGCGTCCCGTCACAATCACAAGCTCCCGGCCTTTGTCTCCCTGTCCCAGGATCCTCTGGCCTTGGCCACGGATGCTCTAGAAATGTCATGGCAGGACTTTCAGCTCCTGTATGTCTTTCCTCCATTCCCCCTGTTGGGCAGGGTTCTGCACAAGATAGCTCAGGAGGGGGTGCCAGCAATACTGGTGGCCCCCAGGTGGCGAAGAATAGTGTGGTTCGCAAACGTGGTGCAGCTGGCAGTAGATCAGTACGCTCTGCCCAGGGTGCCAGACCTGCTCACTCAGGGTCACTTACGCCATCCCAATTTACAAACTCTGGCTTTGACGGCCTGGCTGCTGAAACCTCCATCTTGATAGAGAAGGGGCTGTCTGCCTCTGTTGTTGATACCATGATAAAGGCTAGGAAGAAGTCTTCTTCTTCCATTTACTATAGGGTTTGGCATGCCTACATTGACTGGTGTGAGTCTAAGTCTCTTCCCTGTCATGTGTTCTCTATTCTCAGGATCCTGGAGTTCCTGCAGAATGGGTTGGAGCTGGGGCTCCGACTCAGTACTCTGAAGGGTCATGTCTCTGCCCTGGCTGTTTTCTTCCAGAGGTCCTTTGCCCAGCATTCTCTGATCAGGACTTTTTTCCAGGGGGTTACTCATGTGCGTCCCCCACATAAGCCTATGTTGCCTATTTGGGATTTGAACTTGGTCTTGTCTGCCTTGCAGGGTGCTCCCTTTGAACCTGTGCAGGAGGCTGCCCTGGCCATTCTTACTCTCAAGGTTGTCTTTTTGGTGGCTATCACCTCTGTTAGGCGTGTGTCTAAGTTGGCGGCGCTTTCCATCCAGCCCCCCTACTTTGAAAGACACCAGGACAAGGTGGTGTTTCGCTTCAAGCTTAAGGTTGTGTCTGCCTTTCATTTGAATCAGGACATTGTTCTTCCTTCCTTGTGCCCTAATCCTAGTAATGCTAAGGAGAGGGTCTTGCATTCTTTGGATGTGGTTATGTGCCTGAAGTACTATCTGGTGGCTACTGCTTCATTCAGAAAAACTGATTTGATGACTTTTTGTGGTCCCTTCTGGTCCTAGGAAGGGTCTGGCTCCTGCTAAATCTACTATCAGCAAATGGTTCCGTCAGGCTGTGATTCAGGCCTACTCTGCTAAGTGGAAGAATCCTCCCTTCCGCCTTACTGCTCATTCTACTCGTGCTATTGGTGCCTCTTGGGCTTTTCAGCACCAGGCTTCTGTTGAACAAGTTTGCAAGGCCACTACTTGGTCTTCTGTTCATACCTTTTCAAAGTTTTACAAGGTTGATGTTGGGGCCTCAGCTGATGCTGCTTTTGGCCGCAAGGTTCTGCAGGCGGCAGTGGTCTGACCTGTCTGTTACCTTTGGGGAGCCCACCCTACTTTATGGACACTGCTATTGGATGTCCGATGTTTAATGATTCTTATCTGGAGCAGGACGTACTGTATACTAAGAATAATACAATTCTGTGATTACTCACCTGTAGAATTGGTATTATGAGTATACAGTACGTCCTGCTCCACCCCACCCTGGGTTTTGCATTATCCTGGATCCCCTGTATGGTGATTGTTATCATTGTTATAGTTACTAGTTGGTTCTGTTTTAATTCTCCCGGCTTCTCGTTAACTGCTTTTCAATGCTGGGGATTTGTGGGAGGTCCCGGGTATTTGAGGGGCCGGGAGGAGCCAATTTCGCTATCTCTGCAGTCCAGTGCCATCTGGCGGGAGTAATACCCATGTGTAATGATTCTTATCTGTAGCAGGACGTACTGTATACTCATAATATCAATTCTACAGGTGTGTAATCACAAAATTGTATTTTTTCATCCCTTAAGATTGGTATTTTTGGGTTATCACTGAAGTGTCTTTGTCTGGAATTGTTTGGACCTCATTGCACATATATACAGGCATTAATTTAGGATATTGGATCTATTTATTCTTAATTTAATTATTGATTGTCACTGAATTTGCACTTTAGTCCGATATATAATATTGGGATATTTATTATTATTTTATTTATTTTTTATTTATTTATTTGCACATACTAGCATTTTATTATATTACCATATGTTTCGCCCTATAAGACGCATCTAGGATTTGGAGGAGGAAAATAAGAAAAATTATATTCTGAACCAAATAATAGGCAATTACAGGTAGTGTGTCATTCCCCCTTCCCATAGGCAGTGTGGCCAGTGTTCCACACTCCCATTCCCCATTTAGACGTCCCCATATGCAGTGTGGAATTCCTCCTCCCACTCCCCATATAAGCAGTGTGGCACCCCCCTCTCCCTTTACCCATATCGGCAGAAGTCAACTCACATGAAAAAAAAAAAAAAAGTCAACTCACATGCTACGGGCTCTCCCGCGTTGCTGGCCCGGCTGCCACACTGCGGGAGGCTAGAAGACGACGGCGGAGCGTCCCTACTGATGCTTTTTACAGCCGGGACACACCAGCACTCGGCTCGGGTGGGCGTGGCCTGCACCGCATTGGCGCAGGCCACACACACCCGTTCTATGGAGCCAGCTGTCTGCGTGGCCCAGGCAGTAAGAAGCAGCGGCGGGCTTTGTCCCTGTCCCTGCTATCGCTGTCTATTCCGACAGCAACGAAGACAGCTCCTCCATCTTCTTCTGCCCTCCAGCTGCTGCCTCTTCTGGGCAGGGCACGCGTGAGCACCTGGGTCAGTGCAGTGGGGGGCTGCACCTGAGTCGATGCAGGCCCCCCACCACGCCCACTCACTGCACGAACCCGGGTGCTCGCGCGTGCCCCAGCTGGAAAGCTGGAAGAGGCAGCAGTTGGAGGCCAGAAGAAGATGGAGGAGTGGCGGGCACTGTCCCCATCTCTGCCGATGCTGTCGCTGCCAGAAAAGACAGCGATAGCAGCGGCGGGGACAGGGTCCGCCGCTCCTCTATCTTCTTCTGGCCTCCCGCGGTGTGACAGGCAGCCCGGTCAGTGCCGGTAACTTGTCAGTTTACTTTTTGTTTTTTTTTTTTACATTCGCTTGATGAGGTGCACTGACATTTTCCCCCAACTTTTGAGGAAAACATTTGCCTTATAGGGTGAAAAATATGGTATATTACTGTACTGTATTTTTGTTGCTCTATTTTGAGGGATTTGAGGGGATGCGCATTTACCACATAAGATACGCCATAACTGTATTGTTCAAACTCTAAATATCATATGTACCAGCATGGTTCATTCGAGATAGTGATTTTTACATTTTGTCCTGTTGTGTTTCAGGTGTTTTTAAAATGATTTGGTGGCAAATTCAAACTGTTTTATTCTTACACAAGATATTAATGGTGTTCAGTGCCCCAGTTCTAGTCCCGCTTTAGTTGGCTTTAATAGTATCTATATGAGTAATTTAATCTCATAAACTCAAAGCAGTCTGTTAGATCAGACCTGATCTCCTTTCTGCACCATCTATGGGTGAGTCTATAAAGAAGGTATGCTCAGCCTGTGGCCCTTAAAACTATCTGTTGTGGCCCCTGACCTGCTGTGAGGAAAGTGGGAGGTGTAAATAAAACTAGTTTGTAAAGGTAGTTATACAGAGAGTTTGCACAAAGAGTTATATAAGATGGGGAACATTGGCAAATATAGCTTACATAAAGCACCACCCCTGGCAACAATAATTTGGTAATAGTTTTGTAAGCATTGGTGTAGTTTAGACTGCTTGAATATTGGAAACATGGATTAGATGTGGGACGGATGGGTGAGGACCCATGTCTTTGGAGATGTCAGGCAATCTTCATATTCAAAATGAAAAAAAATCTGAACCTATAAATTGTGGCCCACCACCAGTTTCCAAATCATTTGTGGCCTGTGCTCGTCAAAAGGTTGAGCACCTCTGCTTTAAAATAACATGACATTCTACCCCTATACAATCAGTTCAGGCTCCTGAAATATAAACTGAGAAAGCTTCAGAATTTGATATATCTATATGGAGAGTTCAATCTCATAAAATCAAAGGTGGAATATTTTTTTTCAGTTCAACTGGCTCTAAATAAAAGATTAACAGGTGGATAGAATTATTTCAGAAATTGAAGGTTTATTACCTGACATTTAAGGGGAACCCTGCTGGCTGTAACAGGGATTATGTGTCTCTGCGCAGGCGCTGATAAACTTTATGACAACATTGAGGATATGATCGGGTACCGTCCAGGACCATGGATGAAGTGGAGTTGGTGTGTGGTCACTCCTCTGCTGTGTTTAGTGAGTAACGACTTATCAGGAGGGGCTGGGATGACTTGAATAGCTGTCTCTTGCAAAGTTAAATGCAACACAAGTCTGTCAAATTGGTTAAGATCCGTTGGTAAAATTTGGGTGTAATTTAACAATAAAAAAATCCCTTTAAACTCTGTAGACAAAGCGAGGCCTTAAGCCAACTAATATGTTAAAAAAAAAAGATAAAAATGGGGCTGGCCCATTTTTATGTTCTTCAAAATGGGGTTTTATTATGTTACATGGGACCTCCATCAATATATACAGCTAAAGGGGGATTCCCAGTTTTACTCTAAAAACACATTTGGCCCCTGATTTGGTTTTCTTGCCATCTTCCTCCCATAGACAGTGCTGTCTAAAGGGTATTTGAATGCATTCAGAACTACTGGAAGCGGAAGTCCTCTTAAATAACATGTTCTCTCTTTGCAGGGCTGCTTTATATTCTCTTTAGCCAAATATACCCCCCTTACCTACAACAAGTATTACACATATCCGGACTGGGCCATTGGCCTGGGCTGGTCTCTGGCCCTCTCCTCTATGGTCTGCATCCCCCTGGTGGTGGTGTACCAAGTAGTGCGCTCAGAAGGGCCACTCATTGAGGTAAGTCTTGTTTTTTAAGTAGAACCCCTTATAGCAGGCATGTTAAAGTCATACAATGTTGTCACCTTCTAAATTCAGAAAGACATACACATGGGATAGATTAGGGCGTCTGTGGACCAGGATCCTCTCTGGTACAGGGTTGTCCGGAAAGGTTTAGGTCCACTTTACTCTTAACTGAACTGAAGCCTGATGTATACATTCTGAACTCTCAAACCCACCTTAAAGTGGACCAAAACCCAAGCTTCCCCTGGGGAAACTGGATTTGGATGGTTGCTGGCCACCCATAATTCATACCTTGATGCCAATCCCTGGTGTAGGTGTGACTCTGCTCCAATAAGAAAGAAGTTTAATGGGAGTTTACCAGCTCTCAGTCGGTGGCGGCATCCCCTGCATCCCTCTAAGGCGGTGTGTGGCTGCGCTAGATGCAGAAGATGCCGCGTTGATAAAACTTGAACAACCATGATTCTTAACAAACTGGTGCTGTTCCCTGCGCAGAGGGGGCATCTCAATTACAGGTTTCTGTTTGACTGTTACAGTGAAAAGACACCGACAATTAAGAAAATCCCCTGCAAAATGGGTGTTGTTCAAGTTTAAGTGGGCCTAGAGTCTTATAAATTCTAGGTTTAGTTTTGGTCCACTTTAAAGGAACACTATTGTAAAATTGTCTAATATTAAGCATGCTGGATTGTGAGAGGAGGAGATACTTGTACACCCAAATCAAAAGAAACACACTAGCCAAGCTTGTGCCTTTCTTCAACTGGCAGGAATAAAAGCGTACTATTCCACTTTACAGTGGAGAACTGCTCAACTGTAACTGCTTGTCTCCTAAACAAGACTTATTAACCACTCTAATAATGGCAGAAAGGGAGGAAAGAAAGAAAATAAGAAAGGAAATGTGGAAGAGGAAGTAAGAAAGAAAAAAAAAAAGACTAAATTAGCAAAGGAAGGAAGGTAGGAAAGTGGGAAAAAAGAAGAAGTAAGATAGCAAGCAAGCAATTAAAAGAGAAGGAAAAAAGGCAATAGAAAAGAAGGAATATCAGGAAAGAATCAGGGAAGCGAAGAAAAAGGGGAAAAAATGGACCTTGCAGGTCATCTCTGAAATCTAAAAATAATGATTGGCTGTTCGCTCCTAGAGGGCACTTGACTGCAAGATCAAAGATGTAGCTCCTACCGGCCCCCTATAAAGGCAGCTGCCCCTCTATCATTCCCCCGTTGTTCATCTTGCAGTTGGCTGCATAAGATCGTTGGCACTCTCTCTCAGATTTTGGCAGCAGAGCGGGGCCACCTAGCGTGTCGGCCGCTGCAGGACTCTATTCCCATGGATCTCTTCTGACCCATTCCTGCCTCCCAGCCCTTGGCTGCTACAGGGATCCGTGACAGTAGGGTGAACCCCGGGGTCTGTGGCGTTCGGCAGAGCACATGCTCTGTGCCGCAGACCTTATTATTAAAAGGTAGCCGGCCACAGGCTTATGGTGAGCCTGATGGGGAACCACTAATATGTATTTTCTTATATATGTCCCTCCCTGCCCACTGCTTTATTATTGTGTGTGCATGCATGTTTGGTGTGACTTGTCACATTGCGCTCCTCACTGACAGGCAGCGAGGGGCGGTCTCTGATCTCCTTACTCACCTCCCTGCATTCCCCCGTCGGCGCCTCTCACGACAGAGGCATTGTTTTGGACCATGAGTGGGCGGTCGCCCCTGACCCTAGCCCTGTATTGCTATCGGCCTCTTCGGACCCTCCGCTGCTGCAGTCAGCCCCTAGTGAAGGGGGAGCCAGCAAGGGGTCTCATACTGATTTTGCGCAGAGGCTGGCTAGTCTCGAGAAGCAGATCTCGTTGATAGCCCCTAAGAAAGCCTTGAGTAAGAAGCGGCATCTGGAGCTGATTTACTCGGATGATGATCTTTTTGATTGCTTGGGTTCTGCGGAGGAAGGCAAGTTGCCAGATGATTCATGCTCAACGGTGGAATATTCCGCTGGCGACAGTATCTCTGGTTCCTCCTCGGACGAGGATTCTTGCCTCCCGGATGATACGGAGAGTTTGCTCTCTTCCGTGTTTGATACCCTACACATTGTTCCTTCCAGAGCGGCTAAGAGGAAGCAGGGTGATTTATTAGGCAAAGACGGGTCTTCCCTGAGCAGCCTCATTTTTCTAACATGATCCTTAAGGAATGGGAAAAGCCCAACAAATTACTGTCGGTCCCCAAGGGCCTGGATAGGTGTCACCCTCCCGAGGTGGATCCTCCCGTGTCAGGCTTGTCCAATACCACTGTTATGCCGTCACCTGACAATGCTTCATTACGTGACCTGCAGACAAACGCATGGATCAGCTGGTCTGCCATGCGTTCACCTTTGCTGGTGCTCTCTTTCGCCCTGCGTGTGCCTCGACGATCGTTTCACTAGCCAACAGGAGAAAGGTGAGACACCTTGTGGCTAGAGCTAAGGCTCGCAAGTGGGCAGAGGAGTATAAGGAACTCAAGGCTTGCTTGGCTTTCATTGGCTTTGTTGTTACTGCCATGGATGATGTGGTCAGGCTTGGCACCAGAATTTCGGTCTTGCTTGTTGCTTTACGTCACTCGCTCTGGTTGAAGCAGTGGTCGGCTGATGCGGCTGCCTAGAAGTCCCTCACAGGTCTACCTTTTGTGGGAAACCGGCTGTTTGGGGAGCGCCTAGACCTTCTGGTCAGGGATGGTAGACTCCCTCAGAGAAGGAAGCCTGCTCAGTCCTTTCGGAACCCCTCTTCTTATCACTCCTTTCGAGGAGGAAGAGGATCTTCGTTTCCAGGTGGCCGCAGATATACCTGGGGCAGAGGTAGGTCCCGCAGCCGGCCCAACTCCTCCTGGGGAGCTAAGTCCAAACCCCCAGCCAAGCCCACTCAGGCATGAGGGGGCGCCCTCACCCATACGGGTGGGGGGACTGCTTCTGAAACATAGAAGGTTGACGGCAGAAGGAGACCATACGGTCCATCTAGTCTGCCCTTATGTGTATACTGTATGTACTCTTTATCTTAGGATAGATGTGTGCTTATCCCAGGCATGTTTAAATTCGGTGACTGTTGATTTTTCAACTACCTCTGCTGGAAGTTTGTTCCAAGCATCTACTACTCTTTCTGTAAAATAATATTTTCTAACATTGCTCCTGATCTTCCCCCCGACTAGCTTCAGGTTGTGCCCCCTTGTTCTATTGTTAAGTTTCTTCTTAAAAACACTTCCCTCCTGAACCTTATTCAATCCTTTCACATATTTAAAGGTCTCAATCATGTCCCCCCTCTCCCTTCTTTCCTCCAGACTGTACAAATTAAGTTCTTTAAGTCTCTCCTGATAAGTTTAAGTCCTTCCACCATTTTCGTTGCCCGCCTTTGGACACCTACTATTTGAATAATGTATTTTTGCAGGTAAGGTCTCCAGAACTGCACACAGTATTCTAGCTGTGGCCTTACCAGGGCTCTATACAGCGGCATCACAACCTCCCTCTTCCTACTGGTGATGCCTCGAGCTATGCAGCCGAGCATCCTGCTTGCTTTTCCCACTGCCTGGCTACACTGTCCACTCATCTTGCAGCTATCAGTAAACAGTACCCCTAAATCTCTCTCCTCCGAGGTCCTGGCTAACAGTACTGCCCATACGGTACTCAGAGCAAGGATTCCTTCTACCCAAGTGCATGATTTTACATTTAGAGACATTAAACTCTAGTTTCCAAAGTTTTGACCATCTATCCAGTAAAGCTAAATCATTTTCCATGTTGCAGACACCTCCAGGAATATCCACCCTATTACTAACCTTTGTATCATCAGCAAACAGACAAACTTTTCCCTTACAAATATATTAAATAGAATAGGGCCCAGGACAGAGCCTTGCGGCACACCACTTGTAACTCTCCTTTGTTCAGATTGCACGCCATTTACAACAACGCTCTGATACCGATCCCTCAGCCAACTGGAAATCCACTGAACTATCCAGGGATTGAGTCCTACCTTCAATAACTTATCTATGAGCTCCTTATGTGGTACAGTGTCAAAGGCTTTGCTAAAATCCAGATAGGCGATATCCACAGCACCACCTTCATCTAACACTTTAGTGACATTGTCAAAGAAATCAATAAGATTGGTCTGACATGATCTGCCCTCAGTAAAGCCGTGCTGTTTTGGGTCCAATAGATCATTAATTTTTAGATGGGAAATTATCTGTTTTTTTAAGAGTGTTTCCATTAATTTGACCACTATAGATGTTAAACTAACTGGCCTGTAATTACTGGCTTCTTCTCTACTCCCCTTTTTATGGATTGGTACGACATTGGCCATTCTCCAATCATCTGGAACCTCACCAGTTGAAAGGGAATGGTTAAGTAAATCAGTTAGAGGGGCTGCAATCACAAATCTATGTTCCACTCTGGGGTGGATTCCATCTGGACCCATCGCCTTACTTACCTTTAGATGTGCCAGCTCGGCTAAGACATCAGCCTCCAGAAACCTCCCAGCTGGATGTTGTGCTATGGCCATGCCTGCTACTATCTGAAAATACCGAACAAAAGTAGCCATTCAGATGGTCAGCCACAGCCTTATCTCCGTCAATATATTTATTTTCCCTATTTCTAATTTTTGAGACTGCATTGTTTTTCTTCTTTCTGTCACCAATATATCGGAAAAAGGTTTTATCTCCCCTCTTCATAGATTTGGCCATTTCTTCCTCTTTTTGCCCTTTAGCAGTCCTTATAATTAGTTTTGCTTCCCTCTGTTTAATTTTATATGCCTCTCTGTCAGCTACACTTCCACTTACTTTATACTTCTTATAGGCAGACTTCTTATCTTTTATGATAGTGCTGACTTCCCTAGTAAACCATAATGGTTTCTTCTTCCTTTTATTCTTGCTAGTTTGTTTCACATATTGCTGCTGTTTGCTCAGATCTGAAGGCGTCATGTCTCGGATCGGTGGATTCAGGAGGTGGTGTCCTCCGGTTACAAGATAGAGCTGGCAGCCAGGCTACCCACAAAATTCCTCCATTCAAGGATATCACGAAATCCACTAAAAGCTCAGGCTTTGAGAACGGCTGTTCAACACCTCCTGCGGATAGGTGTGATTTGCCCTGTACCCCACAGGAACAGGGTCGGGGATTCTACTCCAACCTGTTCACGGTTCCCAAGAAGGACGGAACGCTACGGCCGATCCTGGACCTGAAGGGTCACAACAGGTTTGTAAGAGTCAGACATTTCCGCATGGAAACGTTGCGATCGGCGGTGAGATCGCTTCGGACCGGCGACTTCATGACCATGGTGGACAACAGGGACGCTTATCTGCACATCCCGATTTTTCAGAAGTTCTTGAGGTTTGCACTGGAGGATCAACATTACCAGTTTGTAGCACTCCCATTCGGCATATCCTCAGCCCTCCGTGTGTTCACCAAGGTGCTGGTGGGCATCATGGCTATCCTGAGGAGTCAGGGTATTCGTGTGTTGCCCTATCTGGATGATTTGCCGATTTCAGCCTGGTCCTTTCAGGAGGCCGAGAGCGATACTCGGACGGTGCTGTCAACCCTGGAAGCCTTCGGTTGGGTAATCAATTACCCCAAGTCGTTTATCACCCCTTCAACAGTCTCCAGACACAAGTGCAGGCCTTGCTGTCTAGTCAGCAGCCGTCGGTACGTCTGGGGATGAGATTGGTGGGCCTAATGGTGTCATGCTTCGAGGCAGTACCCTTCGCCCAATTTCACATGAGACCTCTACAATTGAACCTGCTGACCGGCTGGAATCGGGCGCAGGAATCTCTGGAACAAGGTTTTTCGCTGCCCCCCCTGGCCAGGCAGTCCTTTTTGTGGTGGTTGGACTCCCGGAACCTGCTGGTGGTCAAGTCCTTTCGGACTCCCCATTGGGAGATAGTTACCACGGATGCCAGTCTGACAGGCTGGGGAGGCGTTTGGCAGACCCAGAAGATTCAGGGTCAGTGGGGTCCGCAGGAGAACAGTTTACCCATAAATCTCTTGGAGCTGAGAGCAATCCGGTTGGTTCTTCTACGCTTGACTCCCCATTTAAGAGGGCGTGCGATCCAGGTTCGCTCGGACAATCAGACTGCTGTGGCCTACATCAATCACCAGGACGGGACTCGGAGCAAGAGATCCCTCAAGGAGGTATCCCAGATTCTGACTTGGGCAGAGGAGAATGTTCCCTGCATCTCGGCGGTCTACATACCCGGGGTGGAAAACCAGGAGGCAGACTCCCTGAGCAGGAGTTCCTTGCGCCTGGGGGAATGGTCCCTCAGCAGCGAGACCTTTCAGGCTCTGTGTCTCCACTGGGGTCAGCCTGGATCTGTTTGCTTCCAGACACAATCACAAGCTTCCAAGGTTCGTCTCC
This sequence comes from Gastrophryne carolinensis, assembly GCA_027917425.1. Lineage (NCBI taxonomy): Eukaryota > Metazoa > Chordata > Amphibia > Anura > Microhylidae > Gastrophryne > Gastrophryne carolinensis. Next base: position 225,324,100 of record CM051235.1, read on the forward strand.
CTCTCAAGAGATCCTGGCTATTGCAACAGATGCTCTGGCGATTCCTTGGAGTTCAAATTTCTGTATGCATTCCCTCAGTTTCCGCTCTTGGGCAGAGTGCTGCGCAAGATAGTCCAGGAAGGGGTACCAACCATCCTGGTGGCTCATCGCTGGCCGAGGAGTTGGTTTGCAGACATAAGGGTTGATTCAGAGAGACATAAAAAGTCTTTTGTTTTTGTGTCGATCTGTTTTTTTTTTCCCGCTCGCGTATGAGTGTACGCGTGATTCTAAGCATGCATCGCAAGCCTTTAGTAACGTCTTCGTCCGTTCGTACGGCAACGAGAATGTCATTTTGCAGCTTTCGTTTTCCGTTTATGTTACTCATTTTACAATGTAGGCTTTCATTTTTGCCCTTTTTCCATCGTCTCCTCGAACGAATCATTTACGTTTCCCATTGGATTCAGATTTCCTTTTTCTATAAATAATCGACCAGGCGAAAATCGTTATGACCTTACGCCTGCGCACTACAAAATTAACTCATTAATGTGCTCGCCTACATATTTGGTTCACTCACTTTTGCTACAATGCATAGCGAAATCATATCGCGCTCAGTATACTCTTCCATTTCCCACCCCTAAAACTTAGCTAAATCACTTTGCGCTCAGTATACTCTTCCATTTCCCACCCCTAAAACGTACCTAAATCACTTCGCAGTCTCATTCTTCTTCCATTTCCCACCCCTAAAACGTACCTAAATCATTTCCCGGTCGCATTCTTCTTCCATTTCCCACCCCTAAAACCTACCTAAATCACTTTGCGGTCTCATTCTTCTTCCATTTCCCACCCCTAAAACTTACCTAAATCACTTCACGCTCAGTATATTCTTCCATTTCCCACCCCTAAAACTTACCTAAATCACTTCGCGGTATCATTCTTCTTCCATTTTCCACCCCTAAAACTTACCTAAATCCCTTCGCGCTCAGTATATTCCTCCATTTCCCCCCCCCCCCAAAACTTACCTAAATCACTTCGCGGTCAGGCGAATCTTCATATATAAATTTTGTTTTTTGCATTCGTTTTGTGGTAACCAACCCTTAATGAATGGATTTAGAAAAGGAAATGACACAGAAACAAGTTTTTTTTTAAATCTTAAATGGCATTTTTATATTGCCTTTTTTTTTTTAACTTTTACAAATATAACAACTTTGAATATTAATTTTTTTTTTTGTAAAATGTAAATATAACATTTTAAAAGTTTATAAAAAAATAAATAACATGTTTTAAACTATATACACAGCAATAGCAGGCCCCAGAACATTATTCTTCATCTGTGGTCCCCAACGAGTCGCACAGCTCCTGCATCTCGCCCACCAACTGAAGGACCCTGGCACTCATTTGTGCCACTCTGGCACGTGTGGTCCCTGTATAAAAAATTAAAATAATCTGTCGGCAAATACATGTTTAACAGCTGTGGATGGAATGTTTATTAGGTTGCAAGCTAACTCATGGGGCCATATGTCATTATGCTAAGGAATTAATAAAAGGAAGAGGCCATATGTCATTATGCTTACGGCATTGACTATGGATTTAGGTAGATTGGTGATCATGTCATTTCCCACATACTACAAATATTTACATTACAACTTACTTCGTTGGTAGGCGAGCTCTGCTTCTGGGACCACCCTCCGCTCTGGGACCTGCCACTTCTGGGAAGTTGAGGCTGTAGAGACATGTAAAATCGGGTCACTTCTAATGTCTGAGTCAACAGTAAGCAAATGACAATTTGAATGTGTGTGTGACATCACCCACCTTCTCCATGTGCCTCCTGGGCATGATCTGCTGCAGACTCTTCCACAGATCCTTCACCCACTACATAATCATCTAGAAAAAGAGATTAAGGGAATCAGGTTGGCTTTTAATAGCATTTTTAATAGCAGAGGCTAATGGCTCCGTCGTTTGGTACGACTCCCTGCCCACGCCGTGACGCCCCTCCTGTGGATAGGTCCAGGGGCTGCTCTTATGCCGCTACAGAGGAGGGGTAGGAACGTGGCCCTGCAGATTCATGCAGCACTGGCCGGGCTGTGCGCCTTCGGGTGCATCGGATTCTGTACTCCATTTCCAGCACTAGAAAAGAAAAGCATTTATAAATAAAAGCTTACCTTCTGTATTAGTTACATATAGCATGCAATCGCTATGTACTTACTTGGGAAATGGGGACCGAAAAATCGGCGCACCCGGGGCATGTGGAGTCGCTTCAGGTCCGACCAATGCTGCATGATCTGTGTATGGGTGAAGGTGGTGTCTGTCTCCTGTTGGGAAATGATCTCCAGGGCGACGTTCCTCTTCTCGTATGTGTTGGGCAGGTAGTTGTAGCTCCAGCCCTCCAAGCACACCCTCTCCTCCTCCCCGCACAAGCACATTCCATGATAAAGGGAGTACCAGTTCCAAGTCCCAAAAAAGCAGAGTGCCCGAAGCCCCAGCCCTCCAAGCACACCCTCTCCTCCTCCCCGCTCAAGCACATTCCATGATAAAGGGAGTACCAGTTCCAAGTCCCAAAAAAGCAGAGTGCCCGAAGCCCCGGCCCTCCAAGCACACCCTCTCCTCCTCCCCGCGCAAGCACATTCCATGATAAAGGGAGTACCAGGTCCAAGTCCCAAAAAAGCAGAGTGCCCGAAGCCCCAGCCCCCCAAGCACACCCTCTCCTCCTCGGACACATCTGCCACCGGCACAGGTGGAATCCAGCGAGACGTATGCAACATCCATGCCTGGAAGTTCAGTGGCCACCCAGGCAAGGACCCCCAGTCCTAATGCTAGTCCAGTCCACGTGACGCCTGATTCATCACCACAGAGTCAGCCCAGAATGTCCCCCAAATTGCCAACAAACACAGATGAGCCAGAAGACCAACCATTAGGCAGAACATTGCTGCAAGGCCAGTTGAGTGGGCGTTTTGGGGAGGCACAAACCCTAGCATTGGCAAGTGGCCTCACACTTCATTATGATGAGCTATTTGGGCAACATTCAAAATCAACCAGCAAAATGAGAAAGACCCAAATCTTGGACGAGCTGACCAGACAGGTGAATGCAGCTGGGGACTAGAGGAAAGATGTTGAGCAGATCCAGAGAAAAATAACTGACCTGAAGTATGCAGAGGGAAACAGAATAAACGGCGCAATCACAGGTACATATTTGAGTTGTGCATTTTGCTGCTTGTTGTAGTGAGCACATTGGCCCAAATTTGTTAACCTCTATTTTTCAGCTTACAAACTGGCGGAGGCTTCCCCACCAAATTACAATATACTAGAGCTGAAGAAATGATCCTGGCATTAATACACCCCGTCGCATTAGAGGGCCTCTCTGGCAGACGGGACACGGACATCCATACCATTCCAGCAGGTTAGTAATGTTTGTTTGAATGTGAACTATTAGAAATGTATGAAATGAGGCTCACAGGGCCACATGAACACATGCCACTAGGGAGTGGCTTTGAGGGGAGGTTACTGTTTTTGTCGGGTGGTTTATGTCTGAGGAATGGGATTCCTGATGCCCACTCTCCCAAGGTGCCGTAGTTAATGGTCATTTAAAAGGTTTGCAGGCAATACACGACCTTGGACAGTATTTATGCTCACTATTAAACTCTTTAAATTACCAAAGCACTGCCTGTAATGTGAATACAGTCAATACTAGACAACACTTACTTATTGGTTTTTATACCACTTGGGGTGTATCTGTACTTTGGTCAGACAAACGTGATCTGGGGTCAGGGAAAAGTCTACATAGGAAGAATGCACAGCAGCATACTCTGAAGCCAAATGCTATTTGCAAGCTGACTGTGGGCCCCTAATGCGCCATTTTGGATATGTAAAGCCTCATAACATGCAGTACATGCATGTTTGTAGTATTTAAGGTGACCAATCTGTATGTACAGGGTGAGGCATACATATAAGAGATACTGACATTCATAATGAAGGTCAACTTGGACCGTTGGGGGAGTTGGCATTCCTGGTGGGCCACGTTTTTTTGAAAGCATATGTAGTAAGGCAGCTCATCAATGTATGTTTGTGTGTTTGTGTGTTTACGTGCCTGTTTACGTGCCTTTTACTTTTAAACCCAGCCCAGCATCTAGCCTCTGCAAGGGTGGAAGCCTCCTCCAGTTTGAGCACGCCATCTACTTCCCTGCTGCCTAGGACCCAGGAACAGATATATAGGGTAAGTGGACTTTGATGAATGTGAATGCACATGACTAATTTGCCTAACAAATATATTTAGGGCCCAACCTGAAACAGTTTTTTCACATGTCCCAACAGACCCACACACTGATGGATGAAATCCAGGAGATGGAGGAGGAGGAGGATGCCAGCTTGATGGAACCTTCTGAAATGACCCCACTGGAACCTAATCTGCCACTGTCCCAGCATCCTACCGCACCAAATCCTCTGCAGCATCGTGGGCAGCAGGCTGAGCCTACAGTTCCCAGTGCTGCAGAGGTTTTTCCGAGCCGGTATGGTCCAAACACCGAAAACGGGTTTTTAGCAGGGCAAAGGCCCTCTCGACTACGGCTCGGGTCTTTCGGTGTGAGCGATTGTAGGCCTCCTGGGCCTCATTCTGTGGCCGAAGGATGGGCGCCATGAGCCAGGGCAGAAGTGGATAGCCGGAATCCCCTGAAAGAATAAGAAAAAGACAGTTGGGGGCCTGTCCGAGGGCTCTACCAGAGGTTTTGTACACTCTCTTTAGTTCCTTTGCTTTACTTCCTTTTCTTGACTTCTCTTCTCTCTTCAGCGGAAGAGAGCGGCAAAATGGCGCCTGGCCGCGGAGCGCCTGAGGTACCTCCCCCTAGACAACGCGCAGGGGGGCATACTCCTGAGGCTGCGGGGACAGTGAGGGAGCCCGAAATCACGGCCCCTCCACGAACATCGGAGAGAGCGGGCGATGAACCGCAGCAGGGCACAATTGTAGCTCCCAGGGCCAGGGACACAAGATGGCGCACCATGACACGTGGGGCCCTATGGAAAGGGGGCTGGACAGCACGCCTACACAGAGCCCTGAAAAGCCAATGACGGGCCTTATTGAGGAGGGGGGGCGGAAAAATGGCCTAATCGGTGGCAAGCCATGCAATCTGCCAGAGAAAGAGGGATGCCTTGGATGGTGCAATCGGGTGGAAGAGGCGATGGCCCCTTGGGCAGGAGTGGAAGGGGAGGGTCCGGAAATCCGTGACCCACATTATAACACCGCATCCAGGCTGTCACGCTATGCCTACACCCCGAGAGCGGACAGCCCGGGGTGCAGGGGTCCCCCTAAAGAGAGTCCGGGGGAGAGGGAGCTCCACAACTGGATTCCAAGAGGCGATGAGCTGCGCCTCCCCCCCCCCCCCCCCTGGTCCACAAGCAGATGAGGGAGAATCTGGCCTCCTGGAACTAAGCACCTCGCAAATTCCACCTTACGAATCAACATGGCTGTCTGGTGCGCTACATACCTCACATTCTAGCCGCTCAGTATGGCTCACGCAGCAAGATGATGAAAGGTTCGCAGAGCAGCCCCCCCTAGTGGGAACCTCGCAACCAGCTGTCTCGCCCCCTCGGGGGTCTCTCCTTCAGGCTAACTCAATTACCCTGGTGGAGGTATGTTGTGGATGATGAGCGCTGGAGATGGTAGGAAGCTGCTGCCACTTATAGGGGGTCACTTCCCCTATTAGAAATGCTAGTGCTGGGAGTGTGCAATTCCTAGCCGGTGGAAGGAAAAGACTGTTGTGGCGCGCTAGGTAGAGTTACACTTTAAAGTTATGTCTCAGGTAGATTCAGAGATGTCCCCTTTACTTGGAAAATGCCAGGTTTAGGGTGTTTATTTTTATGCGCTGTGTACTTATAAGACACTGCACTGTGAGTGGCAGTTCTTATTCTTTACAGCATAAAACCATTTTCTTATATATGTATATGAAATTCGTTTAGCCGATATAAAAGATATGAAATGAAAGACTTACCGCCAAGGCCCGGGGGTGCTTAACCTGCCCAGGGCCTCTGACGTAAGGAGGTTCTCAGCGACGTTAGGTTGACTTCTTGTGTGGTGCTGTTAAATCACCTTGGAGTTGTTTCAGCGGGGTCTGGGTCCCAGTCGGTGAATTGGTTGCCTTCAAGCGAATAAAGGATACCGCAGGAGTGTTTAGATTAAACACACTTTTATTCAGGAACAGGGATAAAACAATGGAAGGGGGTAGTGGTGGGAGAAAGTCACTGTGGGGGGATGGGGTTGGGGAAAACCAGGCGGCGGTAGTCCGTGCTGTTGGGCTGATGAAAGGTTCTTAGTTCATGGAGGTAAAGTTTATTGTCTATTTCAGACTTTTCAAATTTTCATAGAAGTAGTGGTCCGTTGTTTCCTTAAAAGTTTGATTGGAGCGGCGTCCTTGCCCGGCTCCAAAGATCCGACGCGCGTTTCGGTGTTGCCACCGTCCTCAGGGATTCAGTTATCAGCTTCTGAGTAGTAGCTGTCTTTTTATTGGTGGAAGTGCCCACGTGGTGTTTACAGAAGGGGGCGTTGTAGCTCTTCACTTGTAATTACTTCTCAGCTGTTACAAATGTTGCATTGGGAGGGCGCTGGGTCCTTTTACGTTGATCTGTGGTTGTTACAAATGTTTCTTTCTTGACATCACGTCTCCATTATTACATTGGTGTTATTATGGCAGCACGCCGGCTGTCATCCTTTTGCAACGTTGTAAAACTTTTGACAGCAGCTCTTTAGCAAGTGCTTTTCACGGCCTGCGGCTTGTGTTTTAGTTGGTATTGGGAGCTGCGTATTGCCGGCATTAGCCGGCAAAGATAAAAACCGAAAAAAGGATGTTAAAAATAGGTAAAAAATATATTAAAAGGAGTGCTGATAAGACGAAAAAATCGTGGGAGTAAAAGTAGACCATAAAAACTCAAAAATATATACCATGAAGGATCATGAATAGGAAGTGTTGTGTGATTAAAATGACCATGATAGGTTGTAAGCGAGATCCCTGTCTTACGGGATTATTTGTATGCAAGGAAATTGTTAGTGGAATGTGATTTGCATTAAAAGAAAGTAAAAAGAGAATATGAATGGTGTGGATGGAATAAAAAATGGTAAGTAAGATGATAGTAAAAAACTAAAATTGATTACACATATTGAGAGGGTAAAAAGCTATGTTCAGGAAGAGGGTGAGTGGAACTAATTATTAAAATGAGTGTGTGTAAACAATATGTAAAATGGCATGTATATGACATAGAGAGTGATAAATAAAGATTCATAACAAATATTTATGTGGAGAGGAGGAGGTCCAGATATCAGAGTGTCAAGGATTCAGTCGGTTGATGTCCCTAACAGTTTTAGTTATTCTGTAAAAAACAATTAAGATCAATTTCTATGTTTAACCCGTTCGGGGTGAGGGAGTTGAGTTCAAAGATCCAGAATGTTTCCCGTTTTGAGAGTTCATTGTCAATATTGGATCCTCTCCAGTTGGCTCGAATTTTCTCTATTATCCAATAATTGAGTTGTTTAGGATCCTGGTTGTGCTTCAGTTTGAAGTGGGCTGAGAGGCTGGGGGTTTCCAAACCTTTTGTTATATTTCTAGTATGCTCTCTCAAGCGTACTTTAAATTGTCTCTTTGTGCGGCCTATGTAAAGCAGGTTACATGGACACTGCAAACAATAAACCACTTCCTTGGTGTTGCAGGATGTGGTCCCTTTTACTTTATATTCCTTCCCTGTTTTTGGGTCTTTAAACGAGGTTATCTGAGTGGGATAAGAGGTGTGTTTTATTGATGTTTTGCATGTGTGACAGTCTCTGCACTTGTTAAATCTGTTGGATTTCATGGTGGAGGCTGTTGGAGGGTTAATGTAACTTCTAGTTAGCTGCTGCGCAAGGGTTTGAGGTCTTCTGTAAATGAAGTGTGGTCGCTCCGGGATTATGTTCTGTAAGGAGGGGTCGGCTTGTAGGATGTTCCAGTGTTTCTTAAAAATTCGTTCAACCTGCTTATAATTCCTATTGTATCCCGTTATGAATGGTAATTTGGTTCTTTCTAATTCCATAGGATTGTCTTTCAGTTTAGGTTTGTGCTGTTTTCTTGAGGCGGTTTCTTCAATAGTCTTGTCGATGGTCCTTTGATCGTATCCTTTTTCAATGAATCTTGCTCCTAAGACTTGAGCTTGATCATGGTAAGTTGCCTTGTCCGTGCAGTTCCTCTTAATTCTTGTGAATTGTCCTTTTGGGATGTTATATAACCATTTCGGGTGGTGGCAGCTGTCGATAGGAATAAAACTATTGCGGTCAGTTTCCTTGAAAAAGGTCTTGGTCTTGATCTGATCGTTGTCCTTGTAAATGGTAAGGTCCAGGAAATTAATTTCGGACATACTCACGTCATGCGTGAATTTGATGTTCCAATTGTTGGTATTAAGGGATGTTAAGAAGTTTTCCAGTTGTTCCTTGGGACCATTCCATAGGAAGATACAATCGTCTATGTATCTTTTATATAACAGTAGTTCTTTTGGTCTTATTTTTTTGAGGCATTCTGATTCCCAGTGGGCCATGAAAAGGTTAGCTACGCTGGGGGCAAATTTGCCCCCCATGGCTACACCGATTTTCTGTAAATAAAAATGATTTTCGTACCAAAAATAGTTATGTGTCAAAGCGAACTGTAGACATTCAATGATAAATTGTATCTGTGGTGGTGGTACTTGATGGGCTTCCTCAAGGAAATGGCGGACTGCTTCTATTCCTTTTTGATGGGGTATAATGGTGTACAGTGAGCTCACATCGGCTGTACCCATAGCTAGTTCAGGTTTATTATGGAAGTCTTGTAGGATTGTAAGCAGATCTCCCGAGTCCTTTAGGTATGCCGGTGTTTTGGTGACCAGAGTTTGTAGATAGGAGTCAATGTATTCCCCGATTCGGCTAGTCAAGGATCCTATTCCACTTATTATAGGGCGGCCTGGTGGGTTGTCTTTGTTCTTATGTATTTTTGGGAGATGGTATAAAGTAGGTATCCGGGGGAAATTTATATTTAGATAGTTAAATTCATTCTTAGTGAGGATCCCATCGTTTTTTCCTTTGTTTAGTAGGGTCCTTAATTCCATTTGGAATTGGTTAGTTGGGTCCCCTTTAAGTTTTTCGTATGTGCTGGAGTCTTCTAGCAGCCTGTTAGTTTCCTGAATGTAGTTTTCCTTATCTAGGATTACAATGCCGCCACCTTTATCTGCCGGTTTTATAATTAATTCTTGTTTGTCTTTGATGGTTTTGATAATTTTTGCCTCATGTTTTTCTCGGTGCAACTGGGATTTTTTTATGGTTGGTTTTAACTTTTTTAAGTCTCTTATTACCGCCTCTTTAAAAATCTTAATTGCTCCACTGTTGGTTTGAGGATTAAAGGTAGAGTTATTCTTTAAGTTGCTATGGATAATTGCTTGATCTGGGAGAGAAGTGGGGTCAATCGTAGATTCCAATAGTTCACTAGATGTGATGGGACCACTCTGTGGGGTCGGGTTATTATACGTGGTGTGGCAAGATTTATCCATAAAGAATTTTTTGATGTTAAGCTTACGAGTGAATTTCAAGATATCTATATATGTATTGAATTTATTATAACTGGTGGTAGGTGCGTATTTTAATCCTTTGTTTAATACGGCCATTTCCTCCTCGTTTAGCGTGGTCCTACTTAGATTGAAAAGTCCGTTGGGTTTGCCTGTGGGTTGTTCTATTGTAGATCTATTTCTCGCCTCTTTTTTCTTTTGTATTCTGATTCCTCCTCTCTTTCCTCTGAGTCTGATTTTTTTCTTTTTGGGGTGTGGTATGAGGTTAGGTCTAAAAAATTCTCAGAATATCTGTGAGGGTGATGGTCTATGATGGTGGACTCAGTTTGTGATTGTGGTTGTTCGATGGTATTCCTCGGTTCTGGATTTATTGTTTTAGATGTTTTGTGATCCCTGAATCTAGGGGTTATGGTATTAGGATTGGGGTCCTCAGGATGATGATGATATTTGTTGATCTGATATCTGTTTGTCTTCAGGGGGGTTCTGTTTTTTTGATGTCTGTTGTATCTCGTGGGAGATCGATATCTATGATGGGCTACTCTTGGGGTGTGGGAATAGTTCCATCTTTTTTCATGTTCAGGATGGGGTTTATTATGGGGGTATCTCAAAGGTCTTGTTGGTTGGTATTTCGGTATTGCATATTGCCGGTTTGGATATTGGTAATCATCCATTCTCCTGTAGGTTGTGTGTCTTGTATCTTTTCTTGGTGTGTGTTTTACTCTAAACTCATTTCTTGGTGGTCTATATTGTGGAATTCTTGTAGGGGTGTTTATGTTTCTTTGGTGTTCACGATAGGTTTGATGGGAGTTCCAATTCCGGTATTTCTCTTTGTTTATGACCCGTGTGGGCCCTCCTGTATGGTTATCTTGTTTTTTGGAGGTTTCTTTTCGTTGTTGGTCATCCGAATTATCATGATGCACAATCCTTTGCCATTTGTAGACTCTATTGTTTTTGTGATCTGAAATGTCTCTTGTAAATTTATGTTGTTTTTTTATTTTTTGTTCTTTCTCAAACAGTTTTAATTTCTCTTTTATTTGGCACATGTGGTCCTGATAATCTGCAAGATCTTTGCATGGTGCAAGGTTGACTTGGTGTTCCTCTAGTTTGGTTACTATTTGTTCCAACTTCCTTTTTTTCCTTTTAATTATTAATCTCATAAGGTTTATGCTACATTCTGTAAAAAAGTCGTGCCATTCTTCTTCATGGGGAATGTTTCCATCGTTATCTTTCTCAGGGGGAACATCCCATCTTAAACTCCTGGGGATTAATTTCTTGTCTATATATATCTCCAGGGTGTTGATGTGCCATCTAATGGCCATTTCTCTGTGTAACAGATTGCTTACAGTTTTTAAAATGTCATCGAAGCTGTCTGAAATCTCCTGCATATCTTCCTCTTCTTCTATAATTAAATTCGACTTATTAAATTCTTTCCTGATTTGTGAAATATCCATCTCTATGCTGCTATCAATAGGTGACTTTTATGGGTTAACTGGTGGAGGTATGTTGTGGATGATGAGCGCTGGAGATGGTAGGAAGCTGCTGCCACTTATAGGGGGTCACTTCCCCTATTAGAAATGCTAGTGCTGGGAGTGTGCAATTCCTAGCCGGTGGAAGGAAAAGACTGTTGTGGCGCGCTAGGTAGAGTTACACTTTAAAGTTATGTCTCAGGTAGATTCAGAGATGTCCCCTTTACTTGGAAAATGCCAGGTTTAGGGTGTATATTTTTATGCGCTGTGTACTTATAAGACACTGCACTGTGAGTGGCAGTTCTTATTCTTTACAGCATAAAACCATTTTCTTATATATGTATATGAAATTCGTTTAGCCGATATAAAAGATATGAAATGAAAGACTTACCGCCAAGGCCCGGGGGTGCTTAACCTGCCCAGGGCCTCTGACGTAAGGAGGTTCTCAGCGACGTTAGGTTGACCCAGTTAGCATCCAGTTGGCCCCGCAGGAACGGTAACCACGTGCGTGGTCGTGGACACTAAACAAATCTCTAATTCAGGATCCCCAGATCAGAGAAGAGATGAAGCAGGTTCTGCAAAACTACTTTCAGGAGAATAATTCCCCGGACATAGGTGCTCCGGTCCTGTGGGAAGCCCATAAATGTGTTATTCCGGGGGCACTGATCCAGAGGGGAGCTAGGGTTAAGAGAGAGAGAGGTAAACAGATTGCTGATCTGTTGGAAGAATTTAAAAAGTTGGAAGCGGTGCACAAGCAATCACTGGCAGGAGCGCAAATAGCTGCACTTTCCGCCCTTAGGGACAGACTCCGGAAGATCTATAGCGACAGCATCAAAATCCAAGTCATCAAGAGCCGGAGGGTCTTTTATGAGTCTGGTGATAAGTGTGGGAGACTTCTGGCCTCGGCTCTGAGAGGGGAAAGGGCAAGAACGTATATTTCCAAAATCTCAGACCAAAAGGGGAAGATAGTTCACAGGGACAGGGAAATAGTATTACGAGGTGCTATACAACATTCCCTCCCACTCACGGGGTGACAAACTAGCAAAAATAGATGAGTACATTGCCCAGTCTGGTCTCCCTAGGGAACTGATTGAACAGCTGGAGGATCCTATATCTGCAGAGGAGCTGGCGGGGGCTATTAAGAATTCTGCGAATGGGAAAACTCCAGGGCCCGACGGGCTACCGTTGCGCCACTAAAAAACCTTTGCGGGGATCCTGTCTCCACGCCTCCTTAAGGCACTAAACTCTATTCCCGCAGGAGCGTCCCTCCCATGTGACAGATCTCGTTCATACCGAAAGATGGCAAAGACCCAACACAGAGCTCTAGTTACAGGCCTATTTCTCTGCTTAACACGGATATAAAGCTCTTTGCTAAAGTATTGGCCACCCGCTTGTCCCCTCACCTGCACCACATTATTCATCTGTATCAGGTGGGGTTTATGCTGTACAGAGAGGCAAGGGACAACACGATTAAGGTTTTGAACCTTATAGATCTGATTCACAAAAGAGAGCTCCCTGCGATCCTCCTTGCTACTGATGCTGAAAAGGCTTTTGACAGGGTTCAATGGGATTACATGAAAGGGGTCCTGAAACATGTGGGTCTCGGGCCAGGAATGTTATCCTTGATTACTAGCCTCTACCAGTGCCCTTCAGCAGAAGTGAGAGTCAATGGTCGCCTTCTCCTTTAGGTGGGCGAGTGACCACATCACATATTTGGGTACAAAGATAGACTAGACACTATCTTTCCGCTTAATTTCCCCCCGCTGTTGCGGAACTTCACCAAAGACACAGAGATCTGGGTCCACAAGAGGCTGTCATGGTTCGGGAGGTATAACGCCTTAAAAATGAACCTACTGCCGCGTCTGTTGTATTTGATGCAGGCGCTCTCGGTAGATCTCCCCGGCGCCTTTCTGCAGAGAGTGGGTGCCTTATTTGCTAGATTTATATGGCTGGGGAAGAACCCCAGGGTCAGGAAAAGAACTCTGAGTAGATCAAAAGAGAATGGAGGGATAGGGTTTCCAGACCCTTGCCTGTACCACTCTGCCGCGCACCTATGCAAGATAATAGACTGGTGCAGATAAGCAATGGGTACAGTTCGAACAGAGCAACACTCCTCTCCCGTTAAAATTCCCAACCTGGTTGTTTAAGCAGCACATGGGGCCTGTTGCGAAACACCCAACAATCGGGGCTACCATTAAAATCTTTCAGAGATGTAGGTCACATAGTGACATTTCACCGGCTTTCTCCCCGCTGTACCTGGTCCTAGGAAATCCGGCGTTCCCACCGGGAGTCTTGGGGGGGGGGGGAGAGGTGGCTGAGGGGAGGGGTGGGTAGGGTCTGTCACTTCCGGAGTCAGGGGGCATGGGAGTCACTACACGATCTGGCGGATACACGGGGTTTGCCCAGATGGGGTGCCTGGCAGGGCATGCAACTGAGACACTTTTTCTCAACGCTTCAGCGGCAGTCCCGGGAAGATAGAGGGCTCACCACATTTGAGAGGCTATGTGAAGAAGAGGGCCCCATAAGACATGTACTTTCTTCTGCCTATAAGATGCTGATTAGCCCGGAAAACAAGGAGGCGCCGTCTTTCATCTCCAAGTGGGGGGATACCTTGGGTACTCCCTTTACCTCAAAACAATGGACTAAAATAGCTAGACTGGCTCATGAAACGGCGAGATGTACCAAATATAAAGAATGCAACTATAAAATTGTGACCGGGTGGTACAGAGTCCCTACCTCCCTTCACAAGTGGTTCCCGGAGGTGTCACCTCTCTACTGGCGGTGTGGACAGGAGAGTGGTGATCTCCTGCACATCTTTTGGTCTTGCCCCGGGGTGCAAGGTTTCTGGTGTACAGTTAAGGAAACAATGGAGGGAGTGCTGGGGTGGGGGATCCCGGGGGTCTGGCCTTCTTCCTTCTCCACCACTCGGAGATACCCGTCAAAAGATACCGGAAGTCCATAATGGGTCAATTAATTAATGCAGCTAGGGCGTGCATTCCCTTGCAGTGGAAGAAATCGGATCCACCTAGCATTCTGCTCTGGCTCAACAAGGTCTCAGAGATGGAGTGATTTGAGGGCATCATTGCTGAGCGCAACGAAACATCGGAGGCGCACCGTCTCAGATGGGCGGGTTGGGATGCATTTACTTTTTCGGCTGATTATAAGGGGTTAGTTGAAAGAAATCAGTAGGAGCATTAATAAGGAACGCTGATATTACTCTACTTTTGCTTTTTCTTCTTTTCTTCTCTTTTCCCTCTTTGCTTTTTCTCCTCTGGGTACAGTACTTCTGGATCGCTTACTTCGTGACCTGTGGGGCGAGAACAGGTCTCGAACCACTCGGGGGTGGGCGCCTTGGATGGGGGGGTGGGTCTCTGCGGGCGCCCCGTTTTCCCTCTCCGGGCCTAGCTCTCTTGGTTGGGGGTGGTCTGGCGGGGGGGGGGGAGGGAGCGGGGGGGACCGGCCTCGCAGGAGCAAAATATAGCTAGGATGGGGGGGGGGAGGGTCTCTGCGGGCGCCCCGTTTTCCCTCTTCGGGCCTAGCTCTCTTGGTTGGGGGTGGTCTGGCCGGGGGGGACCGGCCTCGCAGGAGCAAAATATAGCTAGGTCTGGCGCAGAGACAAGTAAAAAAAAAAAAAATAGACCAAATGGAAGCTTACTTGATAATTCATTTTTATTTTAATATGCTGTACCACTTTGTTGGTTAAATCTTAGTGCTGTCTTTATATACATTTTCTATATGTATGTAAATCTATTTTGAACATGCAATAAATAAAGAATATATAAAAAAAAAAAAACATCCTACCAGCATCTACTGCATGTTATGAGCCTTTAAACATCCAAGATGGCAGCTCAGGGAATATCAGGCAGCCTGCAAACAGGAAGTGACTTCTGACTGTGCTGCCCTGCATTCTGGGATTTCTGACCTTTTTCCAGACACCAGCTCTGCTCTGTGCAGCCCAGTGGGGGAAAGAATAATAAGAGGCCGATTCATCAATAGCGCCAGGTAGCGACAGATGAGCGACTGAAGTATGGCGCTAAGAGCGCCGCTAGCGTCAGCCGCGGGCGGTAGCGATTCGCTATAGCAGGCCTCCTCAGTCGCTACCTGGCGTTGTTGCGAACAACGCCTACATTGCTGAATATGATGTTGGCCCTCAGCTTTGTAGGCGCTGTCAGTCAGTGTGACCACGCTATTCTACACAGCGCCTGTTAGCTTTGCTGTGTCCTGGCCATCCAGTACTTTCTGAATAAAACACATTGCCACATTTGTTAAAAATTTAAAGAGTTTTTATTTTGTGTTGAAAAGGAAATTAAATTCAACCAGATATTCTAATATAAATGCAAAATAAAACATAATTAAACACATAGCCACAATTTTTTTTTTTTTTTATTTGTTAAATAAAAAGGAAATACAATTAAACCACCAATGAGAAAGAAAATGAAAAGAAAAACAGAACAGAGAAAAATGGAAAATCGAAAAAGAAAAGAAAAACAGAAATGAGAAAGGAAAATAGAAAAAGTAAATAAAAGCAGAAATGAGAAAGGAAAATAGAAAAAGTAAATAAAAGCAGAAATGAGAAAGGAAAATAGAAAAAAGAAAAACAGAAATGAGAAAGGCAAATAGAAAAAGAAAATAAAAACAGAAATGAGAAAGAAAAGGAAAATAGAAAAGGAAAATAAAAACAGAACTGAGAAAGAAAAGGAAAATAAAAACAGAAATGAGAAAGAAAAGGAAAATAGAAAAGGAAAATAAAAACAGAACTGAGAAAGAAAAGGAAAATAGAAAAGGAAAATAAAAACAGAACAGAGAAAGAAAAGGAAAATTAAAATAGGAATTAGAAAGAAAAGGAAAATAGAAAAGGAAAATAAAAACAGAACAGAGAAAGAAAAGGAAAATAAAAACAGAAATGAGAAAGAAAAGGAAAATAGAAAAGGAAAATAAAAACAGAACAGAGAAAGAAAAGGAAAATAAAAACAGAAATGAGAAAGAAAAGGAAAATAGAAAAGGAAAATAAAAACAGAACAGAGAAAGAAAAGGAAAATTAAAATAGGAATTAGAAAGAAAAGGAAAATAGAAAAGGAAAATAAAAACAGAACAGAGAAAGAAAAGGAAAATTAAAATAGGAATTAGAAAGAAAAGGAAAATAGAAAAGGAAAATAAAAACAGAACAGAGAAAGAAAAGGAAAATAAAAACAGAAATGAGAAAGAAAAGGAAAATAGAAAAGGAAAATAAAAACAGAACTGAGAAAGAAAAGGAAAATAAAAACAGAACTGAGAAAGAAAAGGAAAATAGACAAGGAAAATAAAAACAGAACAGAGAAATAAAAGGAAAATAAAAACAGAACTGAGAAAGAAAAGGAAAATAGAAAAGGAAAATAAAAACAGAACAGAGAAAGAAAAGGAAAATTAAAATAGGAATTAGAATGAAAAGGAAACTTACAACAGAATTAAACACATAGCCACATGTATATATATATTTCTTTTTTTATTTTTACACTAAAAAAAAAATAATAATAAAACAGAAATGAAATTGAAAATGAAAAGTCCAACAGAAATTCTAAAGCAAAGTAAAGTGCAGGAAAGTTTTTGAAATGGAAATTAGGGATCAGGGTGCATCTCTTGGTGCCTGAAAAAATAAGAAAAGTGCAGTTAGTATATATCTTTAAAGTTGTTTTGTCGTTGAAAAAAAAAAAATGCATTACTTGATAACCAACATTGGCGTCTTACACCCCCCTTAGAGTGGTTTGGGTCATCTTACACCCCCCCTTAGAGTGGTTTGGGTCATCGTACACCCCCCTTAGAGTGGTTTGGGTCATCTTACACCCCCCTTAGAGTGGTTTGGGTCATCTTACACCCCCCTTAGAGTGGTTTGGGTCATCGTACACCCCCCTTAGAGTGGTTTGGGTCATCTTACACCCCCCTTAGAGTGGTTTGGGTCATCTTACACCCCCCTTAGAGTGGTTTTGGTCATCTTACACCCCCCTTAGAGTGGTTTGGGTCATCTTACACCCCCCTTAGAGTAGTTTGGGTCATCTTACACCCCGCTTAGAGTGGTTTTGGTCATCTTACACCCCCCTTAAAGTGGTTTGGGTCATCTTACACCCCCCTTAAAGTGGTTTGGGTCATCTTACACCCCGCTTAGAGTGGTTTTGGTCATCTTACACCCCCCTTAAAGTGGTTTGGGTCATCTTACACCCCCCTTAGAGTGGTTTGGGTCATCTTACACCCCCCTTAGAGTGGTTTGGGTCATCGTACACCCCCCTTAGAGTGGTTTGGGTCATCTTACACCCCCCTTAGAGTGGTTTTGGTCATCTTACACCCCCCTTAAAGTGGTTTGGGTCATCTTACACCCCGCTTAGAGTGGTTTTGGTCATCTTACACCCCCCTTAAAGTGGTTTGGGTCATCTTACACCCCGCTTAGAGTGGTTTTGGTCATCTTACACCCCCCCTTAGAGTGGTTTGGGTCATCTTACACCCCCCCTTAGAGTGGTTTGGGTCATCTTACACCCCCCTTAGAGTGGTTTGGGTCCTCTTACACCCCCCTTAGAGTGGTTTGGGTCATCGTACACCCCCCTTAGAGTGGTTTGGGTCATCTTACACCCCCCTTAGAGTGGTTTTGGTCATCTTACACCCCCCTTAAAGTGGTTTGGGTCATCTTACACCCCGCTTAGAGTGGTTTTGGTCATCTTACACCCCCCTTAAAGTGGTTTGGGTCATCTTACACCCCGCTTAGAGTGGTTTTGGTCATCTTACACCCCCCCTTAGAGTGGTTTGGGTCATCTTACACCCCCCCTTAGAGTGGTTTGGGTCATCTTACACCCCCCCTTAGAGTGGTTTGGGTCATCTTACACCCCCCCTTAGAGTGGTTTGGGTCATCTTACACCCCCCTTAGAGTGGTTTGGGTCATCTTACACCCCCCTTAGAGTGGTTTTGGTCATCTTACACCCCCCTTAAAGTGGTTTGGGTCATCTTACACCCCGCTTAGAGTGGTTTTGGTCATCTTACACCCCCCTTAAAGTGGTTTGGGTCATCTTACACCCCCCTTAAAGTGGTTTGGGTCATCTTACACCCCGCTTAGAGTGGTTTTGGTCATCTTACACCCCCCTTAAAGTGGTTTGGGTCATCTTACACCCCCCTTAGAGTGGTTTGGGTCATCTTACACCCCCCTTAGAGTGGTTTGGGTCATCGTACACCCCCCTTAGAGTGGTTTGGGTCATCTTACACCCCCCTTAGAGTGGTTTTGGTCATCTTACACCCCCCTTAAAGTGGTTTGGGTCATCTTACACCCCGCTTAGAGTGGTTTTGGTCATCTTACACCCCCCTTAAAGTGGTTTGGGTCATCTTACACCCCGCTTAGAGTGGTTTTGGTCATCTTACACCCCCCCTTAGAGTGGTTTGGGTCATCTTACACCCCCCCTTAGAGTGGTTTGGGTCATCTTACACCCCCCCTTAGAGTGGTTTGGGTCATCTTACACCCCCCCTTAGAGTGGTTTGGGTCATCTTACACCCCCCTTAGTGTGTTTTTTTGCTCTTTTTGATGGGAGGTCAAATACATTTAACCAGTAGTGCAGTACTTGCATTAGAGTGAAGGGTAGTTAGCTTACCGCAAAAAAAGAAGTGATCAGCCTTTCCCTTAGCTCATCGCCAGTCTGGGTGTCCTCACTTCTATCTGCGGGCAGGTTGGGGATTTCTGGCACCAGTGCTGTCTCCTCGGGGGCTTGGATTCGGTGACAAATGCAAATGTTGTGTAGCACACAGCAGGCAAGGATGATCTTGGAAACCTTCTGTGGGCTGTAGAGCATCTCTCCTCCTGGCCGTGCCAAACAGAGAAAGCGTGCTTTCAGCAGGCCGATGGTTCTTTCCACAATGCTTCTGGTCTTGCGATGCGCTGCATTGTAGCGTTCATGGGCAGAGGTCCGTGGGTTCCTGACCGGAGTCATGACCCACGTTCTCTGCCCATATCCCTTGTCCGCTGTAGAAAAAACACAAGGAGAGAGACAGCAATTAGTACTAGTACATGTTTTTTGGTGGTAGTTTGGTTAAAATTGGCTTACTAGGCCACATATTAGCAAAATACATTGACATGGTTAATTTATTACCCAGTAGCCAGCCAGCTGGCATTTCGTTGTTATCAAACTTCCGGCACAGGACTGTCCGCTGCAAGACGTAAGAATCGTGGCATGAGCCGGGGAACCCCGATCTCACCGCCCGCAGCCTCATGTCTGGGTCACAGACCACCATGATATTAAGCGAATGGAACTGCTTCCGGTTTCTGTAGGACAGCTCCTGTGCACGGGGAGGGCGGAAAGGGATATGTGTACCATCAACGCACCCTAGCACATTCGGGATCCCTCCCATCAGATAGAAAGCATGTTTTATTTTGGCAACCTCTTCCTCATCCTCAGGAAACTTGATGTAAATTGGGATTAAATCACAAATTGCCAGAACTACCTGGATTAGTATGCGGCTCATAGTAGCCTGGCTTATCCCGCTGAGGAGGGCTGAGGTTGCCTGGAAGGTCCCTCGTGCCAAAATATTAAGAGTGGCACACAGGCGTACTATGCCTGGAATGGAATGAGTGCGTTTGGTGGATGGCTCGATTTTGGTCTTAATCTGATCATATAGGGACTGTAGTGCAGCACGATTCAGACGGAAGCGGCTCCTGATCTGCTCGTCACTTAAGTCCCATACTGAAAGGCGGATTGCAAAGGAGCGGGGTGCCCTAAGCCTCACAACACCCCGCTCCCTTTCCTCCTGCTCTTTCAGCATACACATACATCCATCCACCCAGACACCATACATCACCCTCTTATCCATCACACACACTAAAGATATATACAAAACCAAAAATAAACAAAAAAAACCACTAACACACAACACACACACAAACAATCACACTCCACACACACCCGCTACAATGCAGCTCACCACAAAACCAGAACTATAGTGGTCCAAACCACCAGCCTGCTGAAAACCAGCTTTCTAAGTTAAGCACAACCAAGAGGGGAGTTGCTGCACAGCCCACAAAAGGCCCCAAAATCAAGCCTCACTTGCTGTATGCTACACAATATTTGCAGATGCCACCAAAACCAAGCTCCTAAAGAAACAGCACTGATGTCAGAAATCACCCAACAAGCCACAGAGAGTGAGGACAGAAACCAGACAGAGGCTCAAATGAGCTAAGGGAAGCGAGCACAGCACCACACCACAGCCTTTGCCACAGTGTAAGAATAGCAGAAGCTAGAACATTCCTTCCTTTTATACTTCATTTTCTAAAGTGACAGGTCCGCTTTGCCGCCTTTTGCGTCGCTCTGCTATTTCCGGGCGCCAATTAGCCGACCCAGGTGTGCGTAAAACAGAGTGCGCACGCGCACGCTAGTAGCGCTACTAGCGTACTTGAGCCGTAACTTGCGTGCATTAACGGACATGGGCCAAAAATCAGGGGTGGACCAATGAAAGGGAAGCTGATGTTTTTTTAAATAGCCGTTAGGCTAAGCACATGTCACAAGGGTTTGAGATACATCAGTCCATTGTTGGATTTGGGTGTGTGTTGTTTGTTTAATGAGGTCTGTAATGAGTTAATTGGCTAACACACATGCTTCTGTCAGTGCAGTGGAGGTGTGCCTAGAAGGAACTGGGCTGTATGTGTGAATCAATTAAGTGGGCTGCTTTTGGATTGGCTGTTAGAGCACATAAAACCTGCCCAAGCCTAAGAGATTGCGATGCCATTCTGTAGTGTGCATGCGTGCTTGTTGGGTGTGTATTTGTGTGTGTGTGCAGCTACAGGATGGAGCCAAATTCAGGACATCTGCCGGCCACAGCAGGCCCGAGTAGGAGTTTGGTGGGTGCTGTGCGCAGACCTCCCTTACGGAAAAGGGCACAGCCTGAAGGTGGGGCAGCACCCCAGGCTAAGCGCCCAGGTGCCAAGAGGGAGCCTGAATTTAATTTGGCTGAGAATAATCATCTTGTGCGCCTTACACTTGCTAAATGGGAGCTGATATTTGGCTCCCAAAGCAAGTCCATAGGCAAACAAGAAAGAAGCAAACTGTGGGATGCCATTGGTGTGGAGCTTAGTAGCACAGCTCAACACCCACGTAGTGGCCCATCCTGCAGGAAACGCTTCTACACTTTGCGAGGGGCCCTTATGAAAAAGATGAATCACGATCTTGATGTGGACAGTGGGTTCATCCAGGCTCCAAAGAGTACCTACAGGCCGTATGAGGAGATGCTGAAGGCCAAAATCCCACTGGCTCGGCTGCAGGGTGTGGATCCTGGGGATGACACCACCGGTTGGACTGAAGGTACATATTTTCTGGCTTTTACAATAACCTAATGTTAATGTATGTGATTTGCATTTTTACATTCTGACCAACTAACAGTAGGACCTGTGAAGTATTACATTACAGCTCAAACATTTGTAACTTTTCTGTCTGTTGCTTTATGCATAGGTGCACATGCTGCTGTCCGGGATGTGCCTCAGGACACCCAAGCTCCTGCCCTTCCAGCAACCTCAAGGCTACCCCAGTCTGCCATTGAAGGTATTTACCCATAATTTGGTTGCTGGTTGTTTTTTTAACAAATGGGTGTGGGAGCAGCTCAAACAATCAAGGTTTGCCCTGTTGAGTATTAATAATATGTGCCTGCGCCCTAATTGCACGCCCACTGTAACACTCACAGCAACTAACTAACAAGGCCCTAACATGTGTAGATATGTAGGACGCCAGAGATGTGTAGCCATATATCGGCATATCAATGTGGGAGCCACACTTGGCTTGATTAGTGAATATTAGTGAAAGAGCTGCTCACACACCTTAATGCATGTTGTATTTTGCCACGCACATTAGCTATGGCTCAATGTTGGTTTTATTTTGGCCTAGCTCCCATGCCCTTGGCCCCAGCATCTCCTCCGGATCCCACCTACTCTTTGGATGTCGGTAAGTGCATGTGTTCACCTTGCTTGATCCACTTTTACTCAAGTGCATGTGTCTCATTCCTCTTTTTTCTTGGTAGGCCAAGTGACTGGTTCATCTTTGGACCCCACTTCCGATGTTGCCGGTCAACAGGACCCTGTTGGTGTGTAGAGCAATACATAATGTATCCTTTATGCTGTTTATGTTACACTGGTTCAATTTGGTTAGTCTACTAAGCTACATGTTAGCTTGGTAAACTTGAAGATGCCTCTTGGGAGTGCTGGTTGCCTCCCCAGGGTCAGTCTATTAGTTATTTGAGTGATAGCAATGTATTTTTGCGGACATCTTTTTAGCCAAACATTCCCCGTAGTAGTTTGCTGATTATTTACATACTTTTTTTTTTTTTTTTTTAGTTGACCCGAATATCGGAAGTGGCTGTCCAGAAAGGGCCCCTCAAGTTCCAGCTGCCAGAGATGAGGGTAAGTGGTTTGGCCTTGCTCTAGTCTGTATTTTGGCTCTACTTTTGTGCCACTTGCTTCTGGCAACTTGTGTGTCCACATGTATTTTCAAGGTCCAAGCTCGAGTGAGGACCCCACTCCAGACATCTGGGATATTGCGGGTATGTTTAATTTAAGCAATGTTTCTGATGTAATTTGCAGAAATTAGTGCGTCTTAGTCCTGTAACATACATGTTAACAATCTGAGTTTAACAGAGACCTTTGGTCTAGTGTGTATTTGGGAACTTTTTATAGGTATGGCCTCGATAGCCTAACCAGGTTACATTAGAGTTTGGCCCACAGACCTACTAACCTGATTTTCCTGTTTAGCATATGCCAACTTGCCCGACATCTCGGATGTTGAATTGCGACTCTCTGGCAGCGATACCTCGAGCCTACCTGTGCCGGAGGACACGCAGGTAACATGGCTGATGTAGACGACCTCGAAACACATTGGCATATTCGTGGGTAGTGGAAGAAGCAACATGTCACATTTCCGTTCATTGTTGTTTTGGCAGGAGGCGGAACCAGAACCCCAAGCTGGGACCTCTTCCCAAGTCCCATGTGGCCAAGCTTCAGAGGCTCAGACAAGGGTAAGTTGTATAGTGAGTGTTTATGGTAATTTTTTGGAGGGGCATAACTGCATTGGTTCTGTTTGACTAAAATGTGGTTTACTATTTGTTTAGCCTCAAACCACAGCAAGAGGAGGTGTGGCACCAACCAGTGCCGATTTCTACGAGCTAGGGGTCCGGATGCTGGAGGACTACAGTCGCCAACAGCCGCGTGATGGAACTAATGAGCGCATTGCGGCGTTGGAAAATCAGGTGCTGATGTGTCAGCAACAAAATGAGGCCCTGCAGCGCCAGGTGGACCAGTTACGGCAAAACCAACTACAGAACCAGGACCTTGGTCGGCTGGCAAATGTAATAGAGCAATCTGTACAGCGCCAGGAAGAAGCAATACAGCGCCAGGCAGAAGGTCTCCAGCGGCAGGACCAAACTTTGTTGTTGCTACAACAGCTCATACAACAGCAGTCTATATTTTTTACTGCACTGTTGTCCCCCAACACCGCCCCTAGCAATGACTCCCAACCTCCCCGGCCACCCAGCCAAGAATATTAATTTGTAAACCTTTTTTTATGATTTATGTAAATATATTTTTGAAAACCACCTCTAAATTGTGTTTATCCATACATGTGAAAGCGAACTACACAGTCATGGATGATTTGCTCCATCATCTCTAATATTATGCCACCATTTATGTGCCACATTAGTTAACATTGCTTACTATGGTGTAAACATGTACTGGCTCAAAATGGCTGCCTAATTTTAGACATAATGGTTTTTTGGAATCTAAACCTATGCTGGTCAAGGAACAACACAGTTATTAGTACAAAAAATTGTATTTAAAAAAATTGGCCCAACACGGCCAACATAGGCCAACAAAGGCAAAAACAATTAAAATGGCAGCCATCCCCCCCACCCTAACGTCTCCGACGCCTCTTCATGGCCAGCAGCATCCCTTTCATCTGTCGGAAGGCCCGCCACAGTCTGCGATGCTGGCGTATACAAGCTGTAGAGATGTGATTAAAAATAATATGTTAGAATTTGATTGTGAACTCAACATACACAGATGTAGCAATGTAATGTCAGTGTTTCTAACTTGCTAACACTCACATTAACATTGGTGAACAATGTGCCCTTAACATTTAAAATTAAAGGTTTAATATTGGCTTGAAAACATGTTAGGACAACATACCTTTACTCTTAAAGTGGACCAACACCCACAATATAGTTTATCA
Source organism: Gastrophryne carolinensis (assembly GCA_027917425.1). NCBI lineage: Eukaryota > Metazoa > Chordata > Amphibia > Anura > Microhylidae > Gastrophryne > Gastrophryne carolinensis. The sequence continues at coordinate 225,348,287 of CM051235.1, forward strand.
TGGGTTTTGGGCCACTTTGTTGTTGCTCACAGATCTGTTTATTCCCTGATGTGTGTATCCACACAGTAATCCATAGCCACTCACCTCTCCATGCTCCAACGTGATTGGCCCAAAAAACGCACGCTAACGTCTATGCAGGGAACAGGAATGTACAATCCTCTTCCGCCGCCTCTTGACGCATGTCACTCTCTGGCTGCTCATGGGGACCCGACGGCCATTCACAGAGGCCCAGGGCGGACAAATGCACGTCTGGAGTGGTGCGCGGGAGCCAGCGGAAGATAAGTTCCGATAATTAGGGGTTTGCTTGGTGGTTTTGACCCGCGGTACATGCAATTATCGTATGTTCCGCGGGGTGTTAGTTGTTAGTTGTTGGCAAATTAAATGTTTAATGCACATTAAACACCCTTGGTGTTGGGCCAGGTTAACTCTTGCAAATGTAATAATGTTTATGGCCAAGTAAGGACATTTATGTCTTTAGTCCCAGCCAAACATCAGGGCCTAAGGATGATCCAAGTTTGCCCTATAATGTTATGGGTAAACACCTAATCAGGCCCATTTGGTTGTCTATACGCCACAAATAGTCCGTATGTGTCCGTAACAAGAATGTGAGGCAACTATCAAGGATGGTGACTGGCATGTTGGATTATTGTACAAACACATTTAACCTAGATGTGTGTGAAATTCACACATTGGTAAATTTAAAATGTCTACAGATGTAACTAGAAGAGAAAGGTTTCACAAGTATTTACCCATATGAATTTGGATGTACTCACCATCGCAGCTGTGGCGGTGGCCCATGCTGCTGGCCGTCCCTGGAGCTGGTGTGGGGAGGAGGGATTCTGCCTCCGTCGTCGCAACAACATGTGTCCATAAAAAAAAAAAATACAAAACAACATTTAGTGGAGCTATGACACCCGAAGATTTGACATCCATCTGGTTATTGAGTCTTACCTAAAAAAAAAAAGACATGTTTACATACATGTTAAACGATATTTACTATATTCCTGGTCCATTAGTTAATGTGAAGTGTTTATGGTTGCCACATGTATCCGTTATGATAATCTGACACTAACCTTTACATTGCAATGTAAATGACTCATTACCAATTTAATGGCTAATGTTACCAGTGTGCCACATGTGTTTGGCCTAACTACTTAACGTAAATTAACTATTGCTAACACACATCATGGTGTGGCCAGAAACATAGGGGTGGTTGCCAGTTGGCTAGCACTGTAGTGTGGTTTGTGATGTTAATGTACATTAGCAAACCAGCTGAGACAATGGACCAGGAAACGTGTCTGTTAAAAGTGGTCCAAGACCCAGGATTGTTAATATTCAGTGTTTTAGTCTACTTTGGCAGAGCAACACAATTTTAGTCCGCCACCGCCCCTGCCTTCCGCACATCACTCCTCCAGTGTGTGCGCACGCGCATGCCAGTATGAAACAGAGCGCAGGCGCACACACATCTCGAGTGCCACACAGGAGGCGGGGACAATGGCTTCTGCCACCCCCAAAGAGGGAAGTAGTTTGTGGTGTTTTGTTGGGGGGTGGCCCTGGGTGAGGGATGTGATTGGGCAGGGAAGGCGCGAGAATCCAAGCAATATCATCAATGTTTGTTGGTCCACTTTAAGGAATGACATAAATTCCAAAATGAGATGGCTAACAACATACACTTACCACGACTATGCCCGAGGAGGATTTGACGCCAAAATGCCATGGAGGTGCCGCCTATATGATGCCCTGCAAATTACAGAGGAATGTCAAGGGCTAAGCACAAATGGTCAGATGAAACCTGTCACAGACTAACAATTAAAACATGTAAACTCACCAGGGGATGAAGCGCCACTTGAAGCCCAGGGAGGGCTCTGAGGAGGAGGCGGGGAGCCTCGGCTCCTCACACTCTGCTCAGAAGATCCACCAGGCAAAGGGCCACCCTCCTCCCTCTCACTCCCTGCTTGAGAGTGGCCCCTTGCCTGGTGAGAGTCCTCAGACTCAGAGTGTGAGGAGCTGAGGCTTGATCCAGCCTGCCCCCCAGCAGCACACTCCTCTGGGGCGTCATCCCCTTCCTCCCCTGGGTCCTCTAAATAGGACCCGCGGGAGGGACCCTCCCCCGATGACTCCCCCGAGTCCGCCTGCCTGGTTCGGGGGAGGAATCCCTTCCCACGTTTCCCCAGGGGAGGACGCTTATCTGTGTGGAGGGGGTGAAAGCAAATAATTAATATAAAGAGCAAAAAAGGACACAGCTTAGCAGATGATTCTGCACAAAGGCAAAAAAGAACATAAGCTTTAACTTACCTGATGCGTAGGCATCATATAGGCGGTACACGCCTTCTGGGTCCCGGCGCTTGAAATCAGACCATTTCTGTTGGATGGCCCGGATGGTCAGGTCGGTCTTGAAGCGCCGGGACACAGTGGCCTTCACCTCCATGGCAAGGCGTTTTTTAGCTCCTCGGGCATAGTCGTATTCGGCCAGGCAGAAGTCCTATGAAAAAAAAAAAATAAATAATAAAACATAAATACATGACATCAGAACAATGTCATAAACAGTTATACAGAGACAAGATCAAAGTGGACCCACACCCAGGATTAACATTATTCTGGGTTTGGGTGCACTTTTGTGGGCCACAACTATTGTGGGTGGCCCACTGTCTGCAACCCCCTTGGAAGGCCACAAATACACCGCTGAGGACACTCCCACGTCACTCCGCAAGCCAAACACAGCGCTCCACGCCGGTGTGGTATGCGCATCCAAGGCCGTTGGGAGGTGCATACCAGCTCAGCTGTGTCTGCACGGCAAAGTACGCATGTGGCGTTTGACTCTAACAGGGAGTGCGCCTGCACACAAAATGAAAATATGTATGGCGCAGGGGTACACCCTGCTAGAGGTAAGCGCAATAGGCATCCGCAACTCACGCATGCACAGATGGGACGGGGCAGAGGTAATTTTTAGGGCCCTCCAGGGGGGGGGGGGCCATCCCAGCAGGACATCCACAATGGGGATGCCCCACGTGGAGTGTTAAATTTTGGCCTGAAAACAATACAAATTCTGCCCCTATCCCCCCTGTGTGTTTATCAATTTTTAAGCTAAAAATAAATAAATAAAATACTCACTTTCACCACCTGGCCATTTACACGGCTATCCACCCGGGTGCGCCTTTGTTTCCTTGGCCCAGGAGGGGAATGGGTGGGAGGGGTGGTATTTGGGGAAGGTGAGGTAGGTGGGGGAGGTGGGGGAGGGGTGGTGGGTCCGGAATCTGAGGAGGAGCTGGGGAGGCGCATTACTCTCCGTTTTGGAGCCATATTGGAAACGCTAAGGAGGAAACAGGAACCGGAAATGACGCTAGCGACATTAGACCAAAAAAAAAAAAAAACCCTAACAAAAATACGCTCCGCGCCCCAGCAACAAGCTATTCTCAGCTATGTGCAAGCTAAGTGGCGGAAAAACTAAAATGACGCTTGAAAACAAGCTAGTGGCATAAGCGCAAGACAGTTTTACCTTAAGGTGGCGTTGAAACGCAAAGGAGGATCCCGGAACCGGATATGACGCTAGCAACTGTGCTTCAAAATACAAACACAAACATGCGCGCAACAGGGACAAGCTAATATCAGCTATGTGCAAGCTAAGTGGCGGAAAAACATTAAAATGACGCTGCAAAACAAGCTATTGGCATAAGCGCTAGACAGTTTTACCTTAAGGTGGCGTTGAAACGCAAAGGAGGATCCCGGAACCGGATATGACGCAAGCAACTGTGCTTCAAAATTCAAAAACAAACATGCGCGCAACAGGGACAAGCTAATATCAGCTATGTGCACGCTAAGTGGCGGAAAAACATTAAAAGGACGCTGCAAAACAAGCTAGGGCCAAAGGCGCCACGAATTATTAGCTTGATTTAGCAGGGGATTCTACATACTGTAATGCATAGGTCCTTCTAAAGCATACACCGTTGTGCTTAAATATACAGATCTTATTCCTTCACAAAGTCATCACACAATCAAACTAGACAACTACCTGAAAATGTGGCACACATGAGAATGCATAACGGGTTGTTATGAGCTGGTACGACTGAATGTTAATCCTGCAATATGTGGCCAGGCACGCTCACAACTACAGTGTATTCATTAACAACGACTGGGGTCGCGGGAAGTGAATTCCTTGCAAATGGCAGAAGGGCACATGTATGAACAGCACAGCGCCGCACAGCGCAGCGAGGCACAGCGACGCTCGCGCCGCCACATAGCGAATTAAAACAGCGACTGCACAAACACTGACCAACACAGATTCATCAAGGACAGGGCTGCCGAATAGCTTGGGCGCTGACAATTTCTAAGAGCGAACGTGACCGCCCAACCTGACAGGCTACAAAATAGCTTTACAAGCCCCGTTTGTGTGGAAAACCAGCGATTTTGATGCCAATGAGTTTGGGTGGAGGAGATGCAATTCCCATGTCACTCACAACATTACATTGTGAAAAATAAAAAAAAATTCTAATACATATAAATAACCAGCCAGATTCATAAAACATATCAATATAAACGTGTTGAATTTTGTACCAAAGAAAAAAACCCCAACACCACTAAAAACAATCATTGCAGCGTCTGCCATTGAAATGTATGGGAGAGCGGCAGGTAGCGCCAGGTAATACGTGTCGCTGTGAAGGAATTTGCAGCGGCGCTGTTCGGGCCAGCCGGCTTCATGATGAATGCCGCGCTAGCCGTCGCTCTCGCCGGCGCTAGCCTCATTTAGCTTGATAAATGCGTCATTGTGACCGCCGCCGGGCGTACTTGAGTCGGTAGTCGCCGTTAGCTGCCGCTACCTGGCGCTCGTCAGACACTACCTGGCGCTATCGCTTGATGAATAAGGGCCTAAGTTCCTAAAAACTAGAACAATATTAGGTGGAAATGCTGGGGAATCAGTTTTTAAGGGTTTGTGCTTTTCTAAAGATCATGGTGAAGGTCCGGTTTAACATGTCATCAAGGGGAAAAAACAGCCATAGGTTAAGACATGGGTCATCAACTATATTCATAGGCATACAGTGAAAATGGAATGACGTAATTTGAGGAAACTTACCAAGGAGCCATCCACCTGAGTATTCTCCAGACTCAAACCGACGGAATAAACCTGATCTCCGCAAGATGTACGCGTCATGGGATGAGCCTGGATACCCGGCGAGCAGGCTAAAGAACCGCATTGTCCAGGGCCACCACTGCTTGCACATTCAGTGAGTGGCCCATTTTGCGGTTCCTGGAAGGAAAAAGAAAAAAAAAAAATTTTAGCAATCCAAGGTAAACTACTCAAACACTAACTCCTAACACCCTCCCAAATACATGTTTGACAATCCAAATAACACTAAGTACATAAGTAGTTTTAAAATCAAAAAGTATATGTATGTGGGAGAAAATAAAGATTAACATTCTAATGACTAATTAAGATCCGCATTAAAATGTTTTGCTAAGGCCTACATTAAAAACATTGCTGAAGGTATACACGGTTAAATGGGTCACAGGGACAATTTACAAGGAGGGATTAAGGTATACACGGTTAAATGGGTCACAGGGACAATTTACAAGGAGGGATTAAGGTATACATGCTTAAATGGGTCACAGAGACACTTGAGAAGGAGGGATTAAGGTATACAAGGTCAAATGGGTCACAGGGACAATTTACAAGGAGGGATTAAGGTATACACGCTTAAATGGATCACAGGGACACTTGAGAAGGAGGGATTAAGGTATACACGGGTAAATGGGTCACAGGGAAAATTTACAAGGAGGGATTAAGGTATACACGCTTAAATGGGTCACAGGGACACTTGAGAAGGAGGGATTAAGGTATACACGGTTAAATGGGTCACAGGGACAATTTACAAGGAGGGATAAAAGGTATACACGCTTAAATGGGTCACAGGGACACTTGAGAAGGAGGGATTAAGGTATACATGGTTAAATGGGACACAGGGACAATTTACAAGGAGGGATTAAGGTATACACACTTAAATGGGTCACAGGGACACTTGAGAAGGAGGGATTAAGGTATACATGGTTAAATGGGTCACAGGGACAATTTACAAGGAGGGAGTAATCGATATTTACAATACAGTTTGTCTAAACTATATAACAAAATTACATAAATGAACTTACCTATAGATGTACTCGTCGGCTGCGGGAGGGACCAATGCAAGGTGGGTGCAATCGATCGCACCCATGACGTTGGCCATGTCGGCGATATTGAAAAAAAATCCCAACTTAAGCGCGTTTCAGGCTACCATGTCATCCGGAAATGAAATATATTTTGGACTAATGGTAGCCATGCCATCCAAAAACTTGGATAGGGCGCGGCTCAGCGAAGGCTGGGACATTCCCACGGAGAGGGCACCCAGCCTCTGGAACGAGCCGTTCGCCAAAAATTGCAGGCAGCCAAGCATCTTGGTCATACCTGAAATTGCTTGCCCCTTCCTTGTGGTGTGGGCTAACCATGGCCGCAGCTCACTATACAACTTATGGAGAGAGGCGCGGTTAAGTCGGGTAAGCTCGAACAACTCAACATCATGCATGCGATCGATATGCATGCGTCGCCGATGCAATCTGGCCTCGGCCCTGCTGACACATGCAATGACCTGGAGCTGAAGGCGCTCATATTTCTCCACAAAGCCGCAAAACATGGTCAAAAGCAAGCTAGCCGAGTGCAAAATGGTCTCGTAAGTGGACACACAAGTGGATGCCTGAGTGTGTGTGTGTGGCGTATTTTTTTTGTGCACTGGGCCCTTGTTGCGGCCGTGTTGGGAGCTGGCCGCTCTGGCTGGCTCCGCATTTGGTGGGGAGAGCTTCTCCCCCTCATTTCTGTCAGGGGAGGGGGCGGGGCCGGGCACGCTGGTGGCGGCCTGCCCCCCTGTCTCTGGCGCCACTGGCTGGGAACCGCGTTTCTCTATGAGGAGGGGGCGATCCGCGCTGGCCCGCCCTTCTTCCTCTTCTCCCTTCACCTCAGGCTTGAGAGTCGCCATTACGCAGTACTGTGAGTGCCCTGCGGGGCCTTTTTTGTCTTATATCTCTGTTATTGGGCTTCTACGCCTTTACCCAGCGCGGTGGCGGCCATTAACGCTTGTGCTTACTTGTGCATACACATTTATCTTGTATATATAGATATATATATATATATATATATTTTTTTTTTGCCATGTATGATTGCTTGTCTTATGGTTAGAGTGCGCCTTGAAACTGTTTTATAAACTGTTTTATAGGGTGGTGGGCCCTCGGCAATCAGCTCTCTGAATGAGACGCAGACCCACCCCAATAACGTAAGTTATCTGAACGAACGCAAAATATCAGATTTGGATGCGAAAATGATCAAAAGTAACGCAAATGATCAGATTTCGATCCGTCCATCGAAAGCGCATATACGCATTAACGGGAACGAACATACGCATGGAAAAAGGAACGTAAAAAGACAAAAAAAGGCCAAACAGACCCAAAAACATACACAGACACATGCGAAAGTCTAGACGAATCTGTCTCTGAATCGAGGCTATAGCTCAGATGTTAATTGATCACTACATCATGCCCGACGACTTAGTTCTTCTCACACAGGGGTCGCTGCGGCACCCCAATTTACGGATGCTGACTTTGCCTAGCTATTAAAACCTAACGGAGAAGGGGTTATCGGCCACGGTTGTTCATACAATGATTCAGGCACGGAATAAATCTTCTTCCATGATATACTACAGAGTTTACCAGGCCTACATCGCTTGGTGCGAGGCCAAGAGTCTCCCTTGCCGGAAATTTTTTATTTCTAGGATTCTGGATTTTTTACAACATGGTTTAGACTTGGGTCTCCAGCTGAGCACCCTCAAGGGTCAGGTCTCGGCCTTAGCCATTTTTTTCCAGAGATCCATTGCCAACCATAGGTTGGTCAAGACTTTTTTCCAGGGAGTTACCCATGTCCGTCCACCGCGTAAGTCAGTATTACCGGTGTGGGACTTGAATCTAGTGCTATCTGCTCTCCAGGGTCCTCCCTTCAAGCCATTGAGCGATGCTGCATTGACTCTCAAAGTGGTCTTTCTGGTAGCGATCACCTCGGTGCGTTGTGTATCAGAGCTGGCCGCGCTTTGTATGAAACCACCCTGCTTTGAGTTGCACAGGGATAAGGTGGTTTTTCGTTTTAAACCTGATTTTTTTGCCTAATGTTGTTTCTCCTTTTCACCTTAATGAGGAAGTTGTTTTACCTTCCTTGTGTCCAGCTCCGGCTAATTCCAAAGAACGGACCCTCCATGCCTTGGATGTGGTCAGAGCCATAAAGTATTACCTGGCTGCGACTGAATCCTTCAGGAAATCGGATTTGCTCTTTGTCCTAACAGAGGGTTCTAGGAAAGGATTGCCACCAGCCAAGCCCACTCTCAGTAAGTGGATTAGACAGGCGGTGGTACAAGCATATTCTGCCAGGGGGAAGGAACCCCCTTTTCGGATCACAGCTCATTCTACCAGAGCTATTGGTGCCTCTTGGGCTTTTCAGCATCAGGTATCGGTGGAACAAGTTTGTAAGGCCTCAACTTCGTATCGGTCTTCTGTTTATACTTTTACAAAGTTTTACAAGGTGGATGTCAGGGCCTCAGCTTTTGGCCGAAAGGTGCTTCAGGCAGTAGTGAAATGAACTACATGCTGTTCCCCACTGGGGATCCCGCCTATATGGATACTGCTTTTGGATGTCCCAATCGTGAAGATATCGGGGCGGCCTGGACTGGATGGAAGAGAAAAATACAATTCTGTGAAGCTCACCTGTAGAATTGTTTTTGTATCCATCCAGTCCAGGCCGTCCCACTCCTTTTGTTCATAGGACACTAGTTCTTTTAGTTTTTTGCATTAGCGAGAGTACAAGCTGAAGCTATGTGAGGTAACATGGTTTCTTTTTCTTAGGCCTCCCGGCCTGCCCTCTTTTATTGAGTTCTGCTTTTAAACCACTGGGGAATGATAGAGGGGCAGCTGCCTTTATAGGGGGCCGGGAGGAGCTACGTCTTTGATCTTGCAGTCAAGCGCCCTCTAGAGGCGAACACCCAATCGTGAAGATATCGGGACGGCCTGGACTGGATGGATACAAAAACAATTCTACAGGTGAGTTTCACAGAATTGTATTTTCCATTAATATGGGGTCAATTCAGAGCCTGGAAAATAAGCTTGCTTCTTTTTTAGGAGAGAAAATTACCCTTGAATTTCCTTGTCTACCAGGTGTCTACCAAGTATTCACCTGGCTCTGAATCAGCCCCAAGGTAGACAATGTAAGTGAATGGCAATATTCTCTCTTAATCAAGATGTGAGTTTCCTCACCAGGCTCTGAATCGACCCTTATAATAACTGCAGTCTGCTTTTCCCCTTTTCCGTGGTGACCGATCAGGTTCCCCAGTTGGGCATGCATGTCCAATGCACGAGTGTGACACAGTAGTGCAGGCCAGTCATGCAGCGCAGCCCCATTGCTGACTTCCTAGGTAATGTTAGGTTGTGAGTGTTGGAGGCAAAAAGCAATCCATAATAGCAAAACAATATGGAGTCAGCCCAGCACTCAGTGCCCGTGATAGTCGCTTGTGATTAGGGTGCGATTCTGTTAGTTGTTATCTGATCCTGACCCGGGTTGATCGACCATCCCTGTCCGCTGCCTGTACCGACCTCTGCTTTGTCTGACTACGAACCTGCCTGCCCCTCTGGATACCCCGCGATCTCTGACCTCCTGGCTTGACCCATTGGCTATCCCTGACTACGCACCTGTCTCATCCCTGTACTCTGACGCACCCTCCGGATTGACTACCTGTGAATGACCTCGGCTTCGGGATACCCTCGTGGTTCTTCGGCCTTCACCGAAAGCAGCCATCCTTTGTGCCTATTAAGACCTGGGGGCAACCGTGTCCGGTGAGGCGTACCTAGCGTCCCCGCAAACGGGGGCTTGACTATAGGCAGAAGCGGCGGTGGAGATTGGGGGTTGCCTGCTTACAGAAGGCTGGTGTCCCGCTGGGCATAGCAATATGTTTAACTAATTTTTGCAGGGATTTCCAGGATAGTTGTATATTGTTTTTTTTTTATCAGCAGAGTTTGGGCTTTAACATGATGTTTGTATTTTTTCAGTGATTTCTCAATATTTTTGGAGAAAATATGTTTAAAAAAATAAAAAATCTTTTTTACAATTTGTAGTTTTTTTCAAATAAGTTTAAATATGTTTTTCAAGAAAATCATATTGCATGTAAAGATGCCATTCCTCCTGATCAAAACAGTACTACATAGGTATCAGTAGACACCCATTCCTGGCCAGGAGACAAGACATACTGAAAATAGCGATTTATGAGATTTAAAAAAAAAAAAGGTTAACTCCACATTGGGGTGGAATTGAGTCAAAAAATGTTGCAACAGTTTAATGTAAAAACTAGCACAACTTTTTTTTAAAACATTTTTTAAATATAAGATTGCAAGTTACCTGCAAGGTACAGTTACTTGTAGTTAAATTTTATTTTGTCTTTTCGACAGAGGATCAAATCAGTCGCAGCACCTCGAGAAACCGACCGATGGGCCAAGGAAGACGAAGGCTCCGTCCCATTCAGCCCGAATGGAGGTCACCTCAAACCAACGCATGTCATCCTAGAGACCATGATGTGACAGAGCGTCTCCCCTCTGTGCCATTCGAGGGGGAGAATCCTGCGTATCCCGTTATTTACTAACCCCCCTTCTAGAGCCAGGTTTATGGAGACCTCTATTTGCACTAGAATTTGATTGGTCGGCTCTCGTAGAGACGTTGTATTATATATTTTATGTGCGCAACTGCGTATTTTTATAACCTGTTTGATAGTGAGTTTGAAATCTCTCGGAGCAGAGGTGGCCTCACACTAAAAAAAGATTTTAAGAGTTTGATTTTATACGTATATATACAGTAATACAATATATATTCACTTATATATATACTATATATATCACTTGTATCTACCTCCACCCAAAAAATTAACACAAACAATAAAACTAAGTGTCCCCTCCACAGGCAGACATGGAGGGATGTTTGGGAGATCCAAAAAAAAGGCAGCAGTGGATTCACAAAAATAAAAAATGTTACTCTACCAGCCATTGTGAGTTTGCTAAACCAGAATTGCTACACATGAAGGGAGTGTATTAAAGTCGTCACTGATGAACATCTGCAGCCTACAAAACACAGAATTTGGTAGCTTTGATACAAGTTTGCTAACTACCATTTATGTTTTATATACATATTATATAATGCCTCTGATGAAGCTGGTGATGGCGAAACACGTAAGGCAGCAGTGATGGTATAGCTCCATAAAAACTTGTTGATAGGTCCCTGAATACTCACTACCAGGGCTGTGCAGTCAGTAAGCCAAAGACCAACTCTAACCTGACTCCAAATTAAATGGGCAATAATTAGTAATACATTTTCTGTAGCAAAATGGTAACACTGGACTTTTCTTACCATTATATATGTAAAAGGGCGACTTATATAGAACATAAAGCATATTTATTGGAATACAATTTCTGAACAAATAACTTAAAACTTCATATGAGCAATTTGAAACCTGGTCGCAGGCCACAATGAATAGGTTTAGGATTTCAAATTTTTCATTTTAAATAACATATTAAAGATTTTCTACAACAATCAGGATACCCACTGTCTCCTAAAAATGGAATTTCTTTACTCGTAGGTTCTTACACCACACCACCACATTACCCTATTTATATTTAACAATCCCTATATGCTACCAATACACATGCTGATTGCTTCACCTCTCCCAATATATAGGGGCCCATATTTATAGCACATCTCCCATCAATCCTAAATCGTAACTGTATTCCCAATACTCATCCCGTCTAAACACCTACCAGTGTTAAACAATTTATTTATAGAAAAACTCTCATCTTGTTATGGTGCCAGAGATTTCACCCAGGGGCCTTGTTTTACTATCAATGTCACCACGTTTCTCCAAGTCACCACAGCCACCCCCATTTGCCAATGTGCCCTCCTATATCACTCTTCTGGAAATCTCTCACCCTTACTGAGCCCCTATTTACCTTTACACACCAGTTCTATTTAACCCTCCCACTTTCCCTACAGCAGCTCAGGGGCCACATCAGATGGCTGATGACCTGAGGGCCACAAGTTGAGAATATGTGACTTAAAGGGACATTCCAAGCGGAGTTAAATTAGCTGCTTTCTGCTTGCCCAATGCTGGCTGCATCTTTCATTTGCCTGCACTTTGCATTTCCTGATAAACCCTGCTGAATTTGCCCCTTTCTGCTGACTTCTCTTTCTGAGGCCCAGAAATGAATTCATTTTGGAGGAGATTGTTGCGCTAAAAAATGCATGGTCATCCTTTGCTGCTGAGGAGGCTGCTGGAGAGAGCAGAAAACAGGATCATTTTACCCTTTGTCTGGTGGGTCTCTTTACATTTCCTGTCCGGGCAATAGCATAAAAATTCTATACTCACCTTGTCCCCCACAGCTCCTCCGTGCAGCGCCGACATCTTAATTCTTACCAATGAGGGAGAACAAGCGATTCCATCCTCCTTTGCTGGGTTGGCAAGGTGGCAGTCCATCAATATGGCTTCATGTCTCCTAACACTCCTACTCCATTTATTGCAATGGAGAGGGTGTGCCAAAGCCAGGTTTGCTGAACCCGCTTTTGGATGACCGCTCCATTGCAATGATTGGAGTAGCCTTGTGGGCTCGTAAACAAGGCTCCATGGATGACTCCACAAGAGGCCACCTGTGCTGAAAGATGGAAACGCTGGCTCCCCACCGTTGGTAAGTATGAAGATGCTGACACTGCAAGGGGGAGCTGCAGGTGAGTATAGACTATTTTCCAAGTATACAGCACATCCTGTTTCACAAGTATTCTTTACGCTTGGGTGTCTCCCGGCCCCATAAAAGGACAGGAACCTTCCACAAATTCCCAGTTTCCTTCTGCAGTCTGGACTGCGAAGAAAGAAGATGGCTCTCTATTACGCAGGCGAGCAGGGCTTATCAGCCTGCGGCCCTGCAGGACTATTTCCACCCGTTCTGTACCCACTGCCTCCCAGCCTCGGCTGCCTGGTTCAGGTGAAGGTAGGACAGCGCCAGGGTCAGGTGCTGGAGGAGCGCTGCTCCAACTGCAATCCCTGTACCTGCAAGGGTAGGCGGTTCAGGCTTATGGTGAGCCTTGTGGGATGCCCCTTCCTGCCTTATTGTGGGCCTTTCCCTGCCCCCCTCCACTGCCCCCCCTCCTCCCTAGCTAAGCATGCCTTGGGTGCGCCTACCGTTGCTCTTCCCCGCCTCGCTCTCTCCCTGGGGAGCTCTCCGGGGGGGGGGGGTAGGAGGTGTGGTTGCACATTGTATTTTGTCTATTTTTTACTTGTATTGTCCGCGCTCACTGCCGCGCCCTTCTTTACGGGAGCGACATTCGCTTCATGTGTTACTGCGATGTCATTGGCGCTGGGGGGTCACTTGGAGCTCGATTCGCGCTCTTCAGGGGGGGGCAGGTCCCGCGGATGACGCCTCAAGGTCCTTGCGGGTGCCATTTTGTTTGAAGTTTTGTCTTCTCCTGACCTGCAGTACTGCGGCGCACTGCTGGCCTGCCTGGTTGTGCGATCGGCTTCTTGGTCCGTGATTCCCCTTCGGGGTTGTATTGTGCTCTTGTCACCACATTATACGAATGTTATGTGTGGTTTTCTTATGTCTTTCAGGCGGGATTAACGTGACTGTGGTTTCTCCCGGCCCTCTTCCCCTTTGCATCTCCCACCTTCCCTAGCGGGTTTTGGGGCATCCCGGGTGGCTCTTGTTAGCCTTAACCCTATACTGGCCAGTGTGCCCACTCTAATCACCATATGGAGGCTTCCGGGGATAATGTGCTTGGGGTTCCTTTGGGACAAGCCCAGCTGTGTGTCGCATGTGGGGTATCCCCTATGAATGACGGTGTCAGGGTATGTGTGCCCTGCGGCCAGAAGTTACTTGCGCTGCAGTCTGGGTTGCCTGCTACGCTGCCCAGCTCTGCGCCCCCTTCTACATCACCTACCCCCCGCACCTGCATTTGACCCCTAGTGAGATACATGCTAGTGGGGAATCAATCTATGACTTGGTCTTGCGGGTGGCCAGCCTGGAAAGGCATATGGCTGGGCCGGTCCCCCGTAAGGCTTCTGGCAAGAAGCGGCATTTAACTCCCGCTGTTTCCCTTATTCTTAGTATACAGTACGTCCTGCTCCAGATAAGAATCATTACACTTGGGTATTACTCCGCCAGATGGCGCTGGACTGCAGAGACAGCGAAATTGGCTCCTCCCGGCCCCTCAAATACCCGGGACCTCCCACAAATCCCCAGATTTTCTCTGCAGTCTGGACTGCGAAGGACAAGAAGATGGCTCTCTCTTCTCGCAGGTGAGCGGGGCTATTAGCTTGCGGCCCTGTAGGACTATTCCCACCCGTTTCATTCTTAATGTGCCTCCCAGCCTTGGCTGCGCTGGTCGGGTGATGGTAGGCAGCACCGCTGTCAGGTGCTTAGGAGCGCTGCTCCACCGCAATCCCCCACCAAAGGTTAGGCGGTATAGGCATATGGAGAGCCTCTATGGGATGCCCCTCCCGCCCTATTCCCCCTTGCCCCTGTCTATCGGTGGGCCCTCCCATGTAGCTCTCGGGGGGGGGGTGTATGTGCATTTGCGTTTGTGCTTCACTGCATTATGTGTTCTGTTAGTGTCAGTCTCCGCGCTGACTTGGTTGCACTGGTTGCTTTTTTGAATATGCTGCCGCCGCACGCACGCTTCCACTGTGCTCCGCAGTTGGCGGCTGCATTACCTCAGGCGCTGGTGCACCGTTATTGGCTGCTTGTCACGTGTGCTGCTTCGCGCTCTTCGAGGGGGGCAGGGCCCGCGGTTGGCGCATTCTGCGCCACTGTCTCCGCGGCCCGCCCCTCGAGGTATACCCTGCGCCATTTTTCTCTGGTGGCGGCTGCTGCATGACTAGCGTCTACCTACCGCGGTCCGTGAATGCCCTCGTGGGCGGCTTTATTTACCCTATGTCATTATACATGTCACTTATGGGGTTCTCTTCGCTTATGTCTTTCAGATGGGTCGACCTCTATTGGTTTCTCCCAACCCTACTCCCTCTATTTAGTTATTAAACTTGTGAGGCCTAGTGTGTAAATTACTCCCACTTCCCTAGCGGGCTATTGGGGCATCCCGGGTTGCTTTTATAGCGTGAAGCCCTATCGGCCTATTGTGCCGCTATAATCACCATATGGTGGCATCTCAGGATAATATGCTTGGGGTTCCTTTGGGACAAGCCCGGCTGTGTGTAGCTTGTGGGGTGTTCCCTACTAGTGCTGACAATGTGCAGGTCTGTGTACCTTGTGCCCAGCAGGTGCTTGCGCTGCAGCCTGGTTTACCAGTAGCTGGGCCTGCGCCACGTATGGCCTCACCTACTCCCCCAAGCTTAAATTTGACTCCCATTGAGTTGCATACCAGTGGGGATTCTCAGCCTGATGTGTCTTCCAGACTGGCTAGTGTTGAGAAGTTTCTTGCTAATACCTTGGCGCGTAAGGCCTCTGCAAAGAAGCGGCACTTGACGCCTGATGTCACTCTTTTCCCTATGAAGGCTGATGAGTTTTTGGAACTGTCTGGTTATACCCCTTTAGAAGAAGGGGAGTTATTCTCTGACTCGGAGTCATGTGATGAGAGGCCCAGGGGTCATGATGATTCTGGCTCTGACCCCTGGGCCCCAGATGATACTGATAGGCTGTTGGCTCAGATTTTTGAGGTACTGTCTATCTCTCCCCCGGTTGCGGCCCCCAGGCAGCAGGGGGAATTGTTTCATACTGCTAAGCCATGTTTAGAGTTTCCTGAGCAAGCCCATTTTTCATAATCTCGTGCTGAAGGAATGGGAGCGTCCCAGCAGGCTTCCCGGTGTACCCAAGTGTTGGGATAAGAGGTATCCCTTTCCTGCTGATGTAGTGAAGCGTTGGTCATCCCCTCCTGAGGTGGATGCCCCGGTCCTAGGGTTATCTAACACCTCTGTCATACATTCCCCTGACTCTACTACGCTGCGGAATGGTGAGGACCGGCGTATAGATCAGCTGGCGTCCCATGCCTTTGCCTGTGTGGGGACGGCGCTGCGCCCGGTCTGTGCCTCTGCCATTACGGCTGTGACTATTAGGACCCTGCTTAGAAGTGTCCTAGATGGTGCTCCTGATGATGTGTCTAGTGAGGAGTTTAATGCACTCTCTCGTTGTGAGGTTTTTGTGACTTATGTCCTCTCTGCCTTGGCTGATACCATTAGGATGTGTGGCAGAACCTCTGCCCTTGTGGTGGCTATACGCCGCTCGGTTTTGCTGCGCCAGTGGGCTGCTGACAACGCTGCCAAGAAAGCTCTCACTGGTTTTCCCTTCAAAGGTCTTCGCCTGTTTGGGGACCGCCTGGACCTGTTTGCTAAGGGAGGCAGATTACCCCAGCGCAGGCAGCAGTCTTGGCCCTTTCGGGGACAGGACTCCTTTTCTTCCCCCTACCGTGGAGCCAGACAGGGGAGGGGGGTCTCCCTTACCGGGGCCCAAGGAGATTTTTGGGGTAGGGGCAGAGGACGTGGACGACCTGGTTCATCCTGGGGCTCCAAGCCTAAGTCTTCTCCCAAGCCCCCTCAGGCATGAAGGGGCGCCCTCACTCATACGGGTGGGGGGACAGCTTCAGCACTTTGCTCACATCTGGAGGCTTCATGTCTCAGACCGGTGGATTCAGGAGGTAGTGTCCTCCGGTTACAACATAGAGTTTGCTGCCTGGCCGCCCCCAAGATTCATCAGATCCCGGATCTCTCAGGACCCTATGTCAGCACAGGCTCTAGTTCTGGCGGTGCAAAGCCCTCTGGAGCTGGGGGTCATATGTCAGGTCCCCTGCAAGCGTTTCTATTCCAACCTTTTCACCGTTCCCAAAAGAGATGGGTCAGTCAGGCTCATCCTGGACTTGAAGATCCTCAACAAATTTGTCAGGTGCAGGCGCTTTCGCATGGAAACTTTGCGCTCTGCCATCAGTTCCTTGCATCCAGGGGACTTCATGACCTCTGTGGACATCAAAGATGCTTACCTTCATGTTCCTGTGTTTCCAGGTCATCAAAGGTTCCTCAGGTTCGCTCTGGAGGATCAGCACTACCAATTTGTGGCATTGCCCTTCGGTCTCACTTCAGCTCCCAGTGTTCACCAAGGTGCTGGCAGGAGTGATGTCTCTGCTCAGGTCTCAGGGCATCCGCGTGCTGCCCTACCTGGACGATATTCTCATCACTTCCCAGTCCCTACAACAGGCATAGCTGGATAATCAGCTAGTAGTGTCCACTCTGGAGTCATTTGGCTGGGTGATCAACCATCCCAAATCTTCCCTGTCTCCCTCCTTGGTGACACCCTTCCTGGGAATGAATCTGGATACAGTTCAGGCAAGGATTTTTCTTCCTCAGCAGAAGGTGGACAGTCTGCTGGGGCAGGTTCAGTCCCTGCTCTCTTGCCCTCATCCCTCCATCAGGCAGGGAATGCAGCTGGTGGGCCTGATGGTGTCGTGCTTCGAGGCGGTTCCTTATGCCCAGTTTCACATGAGGCCTCTGCAACTCCACCTCTTGTCAGTATGGGACAAGGATCCTGCGTCCCTGGACCAGGTCCTTGTGCTCTCCCCACCTGTTGGTGGGCAGATCCTTTCTGGCCCCCTGCTGGAAGACGGTCACCACGGATGCCAGTCTGACAGGTTGGGGGGGGGGGTTTCTAGCAGTCCCTGCAGTTCCAAGGGCGTGGGGCCCTCAGGAGGCCCACACACCTATCAACATTCTGGAACTGGGGGCGATCAGGTTGGTTCTGGCTCACTTGACCCAACAACTTCGGGGCCGGACTGTTCAGGTACGCTCGGACAACCAGACGGCGGTTGCCTACATCAATCATCAGGGAGGGACCCGGAGCAAGTGTCTCTGATCCTGGCCTGGGCGGAGGACAATGTTCCCTGAATATCAGCTGTGTACATCCTGGGGGTGGAGAATCTGCAGGCAGACTCTATGAGCAGGGGGACCTCTCGCCTGGGAGAATGGTCCCTCTGCAACAAGGTGTTTCAATCTCTGTGTCACCGTTGGGGCTAACAAGATGTGGAACTGTTTGCGTCCCGTCACAATCACAAGCTCCTGGTCTTTGTCTCCCTGTTCCAGGATCCTCTGGCCTTGGCCACGGATGCCCTAGCAATGTCATGGCAGGAATTTCAGCTCCTGTATGTCTTTCCTCCATTCCCCCTGTTGGGCAGGGTTCTGCGCAAGATAGCTCAGGAGGGGGTGCCAGCAATCCTGGTGGCCCCCAGGTGGCGAAGAATAGTGTGGTTCGCAGACGTGGTGCAGCTGGCAGTAGATCAGTACGCTCTGCCCAGGGTGCCGGACCTGCTCACTCAGGGTCACTTACGCCATCCCAATTTGCAAACTCTGGCTTTGACGGCCTGGCTGCTGAAACCTCCATCTTGATGGAAAAGGGGCTGTCTGCCTCTGTTGTTGATACCATGATAATGGCTAGGAAGAAGTCTTCTTCTTCCATTTACTATAGGGTTTGGCGTGCCTACTTTGACTGGTGTGAGTCTAGCAGGCCGATTCATTAATAGTGCCAGGTAGCGACAGATGAGCGCCAGTAGCGTGATTTTCACAGCACCCGCTAGTATTCGCTGTGCTTGGCCGTTGTTCGCTTGTTGACAGGGACTCAGTCGGTGTGCGGTAATGTTGAATACGGGGTTAGAAGTCGCTGTTTCACAGGTTCCGCGCTGTATGGGTGCGCCTGACAGCGAATGGCCAGAGCGAACGGCTCCCAGCATATTCATTAACAAATCACGCTCAAAAAATTCTCGCGCTGTGAAATGCTTGTTTAAACCCCAGAGCGCTGGCGGCGATGGCTTAAAAGTAGTTTTTTAACCCCCAAACAACCATATTTTTTTATTAAAAAATTAAACAAGTTTTTCTAAACATTTTGTAATATGAATACATTAATATCAGACCTGTAATATCAATTCTGCACAAATTTTTTTTTTTTTTTACCTTAAAAAAAATATCTAACATTGCCGTAGTGGTCACAGAATTTTTGACAGTTAAAAAAAAAAAAAAATATATAATCAATTAATTATGAATATTTAAAGATTGCTCCATTGAAATGCATTGGAGAGCGCCAGGGAGCGACAGGTCATACCTGGCGCTGTGATGGGATTAGTAGCGGCGCTGTTCGTTGCAGTCGGCTACATGATGAATCCCGCGCTAGCTGACGCTCTCGCTGGCGCTAGCCTCATTTAGCGTGATAAATGCGTGATTGTGTCCGCCGCCTGGCGTTCTGGAGTCGGTAGCCGCCGATAGCTGGCGCTACCTGGCGCTATTCAGATACTACCTGGCGCTAGCCCTTGATAAATAAGGGCCTAGGTCTCTTCCCTGTCGTGTGTTCTCTATTCCCAGGATCCTGGAGTTCCTGCAGCATGGGTTGGAGCTGGGGCTCCAACTCAGTACTCTGAAGGGTCATGTCTCTGCCCTGGCTGTTTTTTTCCAGAGGTCCTTTGCCCAGCAGTCTGGACTTTTTTCCATGGGGTTACTCATGTGCGTCCCCCACGTAAGCCTATGTTGCCTGTTTGGGATTTGAACTTGGTCTTGTCTGCCTTGCAGGGTGCTCCACCAGGACAAGGTGGTGTTTCGCTTCAAGCCAGATTTTCTGCCTAAGGTCGTGTCTGCCTTTCATCTGAATCAGGACATTGTTCTTCCTTCCTTGTGCCCTAATCCTAGTAACGCTAAGGAGAGGGTCTTGCATTCCTTGGATGTGGTTAGGTGTCTGAAGTACTATCTGGTGGCTACTGCACCATTCAGAAAACTGATGCCCTTTTTGTGGTCCCTTCTGGTCCCAGGAAGGGTTTGGCTCCTGCTAAATCTACTATCAGCAAACGGATCTGTCAGGCCGTGATTCAGGCCTACTCTGCTAAGGGGAAGAATCCTCCCTTCCGCCTTACTGCTCATTCCACTCGTGCTATTGGTGCCTCTTGGGCATTTCAGCACCAGGCTTCTGTTAAACAAGTTTGTAAGGCCGCAACTTGGTCTTCTGTTCATACTTTTTCCAAGTTTTACAAGGTTGATGTTAGGGCCTCAGCTGATGCTGCTTTTGGTCGCAAAGTTCTTCAGGCGACAGTGGTTTAAACTGCCCGCTGTTGTTCTTGGGGATCCCACCCTACTTTACGGACACTGCTTTTGGATGTCCCAAGCGTAAAGAATATTTGTGAAACAGGACGTGCTGTATACTTGGAAAAATACAATTCTGTGAGTACTCACCTGTAGAATTGATTTTGTAGTATACAGCACGTCCTGTTTCACCCCTCCCTTGTTATCATTTTTCTTGGTTACCTCTGTATGGTGATTTGTTCAAATGTTTGGTTGGGGTTCCTTCATTTTTATTTTCCCGGCTTCTTGTCTAACTGCTCTGTAACACTGGGAATTTGTGGAAGGTTCCTGTCCTTTTATGGGGCCGGGAGACGCGCAAGCGTAAAGAATACTTGTGAAACAGGATGTGCTGTATACTACAAAATCAATTCTACAGGTGAGTACTCACAGAATTGTATTTTTTGTTCCTGCCTGAAAATATATTTACATTTCTGTAAGTATAAGGCATTGTAACTAAGTTGAAGTTGTAGAACTCATTATCTATCACCACTCGAACACCCGGCTACTGCTGCTCATCACTGATTGTTATACATAAGGGCCTTAGATTGAAAGAACATAACATTTATTTATAATTAATGTTTCTAAACTTCCTACATCATTTTACTTTATTAGGAACAGATTTTTTTTATACTGGAGTCGGTACCATTTTTCCGACTCCAATTCCAACCAAAACAACCCCCATCTCCACTCCTCCGACTCCACAGGCCTGGTCAGTAGGTTGCATGACCAGCCCTCGCCCGTAAGACCTGAAGGTTTGCTGTTGAGGTTGTGCAGGGCAGAGGGAGCAGAGATACCACAGCAATGCAAAGTGCGCTACTGTTTGCTTCCTCCACTCTTCTTCAGTTATGATATATCACTAGTAGGCTAAGGATGCTAATCAGTGACACCATTAATATATTTAATATAGGGAAAGATAAAAATGAAATTAAAATAAACAGTATAGATTATATATTTAGTGTTGGACCAAGTGTCAAGGACCCACCCACCATACAGTTACATGCAATTATTACCGGATTATGTTTAGGGCTTATATGCACACAGCCATTATGCCAAAAGGTATTGTGTGTGCCTGCCATAGAGCTACTACATGTGCTAATGATCATTAAAACATAGGAGTTTTATTTAAGTGGAGCTGGACCTTCTATTTCCTTTACTGTTGGCATCAACAGCCTTCCGTGCTCCACAGCTTGTCCATAGAGGGTAAGAGCCGTTTACATTCTAATTTTACCTACATATATCATTACCTACCACTCTTATCACAGAAAAATGGACAGCATAGAAATTACATGGTGCACAATCTGTGCATGATGCACTATTAGCATCATGCAAACCTAGACCTTCGGGGGCCCCCATCCCCAAAAGGGCTCATGAGATCAACATGAGATTCCATGGTACCCTGGTGGGCTACCTGAGGATTCCTGGTAACCTGGTGGGCCAGTCCAATACATATATATATATATATATATATATATGTGTGTGTTTATAAAGGCGTTCCTTCAACCCCATGCTGTTTCGGCCTTTGACGATAAAGCCACAGCTGGTTGCCCTGTCTGCCTAAACTCAGTTGCCCTGCCTGCCTGGTGGGCCATTCCAATTGTGTGTGTGTTTATTTAAAGGGGGTTCCTCAACCCCATATTGTTTTGGCTTTTGACGATAAAGCCACACCCGGTTGCCCTGCCTGCTTAAGGAAAACCTTGTATTAGGAGAGGCATCACAGAAACCCTATTATATGTGTAGTTCTAGATCAGGGGTTCCAAATCAGTGGTACGGTACTACTGGTGGTACTCGAGATCCTATCAGGGGGTACTCAGCAAGCTTGTAGATTGGCCTGTACCCCATCCTGATCTGAAGCATCTATACTTTACCCAATCCGGATTTGCTCAAGGAGTACAAAACTGGTCCAAAATTTGATTACAATATTTATGTATATTTTATGCATTTTAAATTGCTGCCGTGAAAGTTTTAACATGGTTTAAGGTGGCTAACAACCCACACATACGACCCAGGTGGTGCTTGAAATAATTGGAACATGGAGAGTGGAACTGGTTGAAAAAGGGTTGGGAACCCGTTTTAGATCTATTCAAAACCAAAATAAACATGTGGCTGCCACCTTGTGGTCACTTTGAAAATGGCCAAATTTGGCATTGCAGTCGTTCCACCTGTTAATAAATGGTGCTCTCTAGGGAATCATTAAAGAGAGATCGTCATTTAGCCAAGGACTTTGTTTTCTAGAAGCATCGGGCAAACAGAAGCTGGTGCCAGTTTGATTAGCCCCTCTGCCCTTAGGAATGCTCAGTATGCAGAGAATGGCTTTCACACAGTATCATGTTTATCATTTCTATTTATATGTACTAAAGTCTTTCCACTTAATACTTTCCCCCATGGTTTAAAGGCAAAGGCACAACACTGGATAGCTCATATGCTACATTTAAATGACTCGGATTTTAACCCTTTTGTTGCCAAACTAATTTGTGGAGGTGGGCATGGATATATATATATTTAAATATCACTCCCCCCATTCTCAGTCCTACAAACTTTTCAGGAATCCTGAATTTCCAGGCCAGAGCAGAGTCTGGCTTCTCTTGTCTTGGAGTGAAACTGTTAAAGCAGAACAAAACCCAGGATTTTTAACTATCCCAGATTTCGTTCCCTGCCCCTGGAGCATCCCAAACTGTAATGCCTCACAGCCCAGTTCACCCAGAACAACTAACCTCTTACCAGTCCCGCTGTGCATGTGCGGGCTTTTGGCCAATAAGAGCCCTTTTCTCTGCATATTAAATGTTTGGCAAATGGCTCTTGTTTAAGGCAATCTGGGTGAGAGTGGGGGCATCCCCTGCAGCACACGCCAGCCTATATGAATGGGAGCCTGGAAGCAGGTGAATGTTGCGTGGGGGGGGGGGGGGGGTTCATGTCTTGAGGAATCCGATTTAAAGAGAAATTACAGTTTGTGGTGTGTAAAGACAGTTGTGTTTTGTGTTGACTCTTGGCTGCAATCTTGTCAAACACGTCTGCATCTTACTTGGGGAGTTTCTCCAGTTCAATAAAGCGAATCAAGTGTGCAGGATTTAAAACAGACCTCAATAATGACTTTAGGTCACGTTTAACAATGGGGTGGCACTACACAGAGGTGTTACTAAATGGGATCGGGTCCTGGTACAGACAATAAATGAGGCCCTGTCTTAAATGAACCCTTTTCTTGTCATTTTAAAGTACCTGCCCAGGCAATAAATTAAACACAATTACCTTTTGCCCCCACATCCTAGTCTACCTAAATAATAGTTCCAAGATCGAGTCCTGAAGCATCAACACTCACTGGTCAGCACTGTGGTGAGTGCCCCCCCCCCCTCGGTCAGTAACTGCAATAGAGGGGTGTGTTGAGGCCTGACATGTCCCCTCCATATGCATGCAGGACTCAACCTCTGGACCCAGTAAGTTTATTCAACCGAACTAAGAGAGAAAGGGTGCAGGGGAGAAAAGGTTTGTTTTTTTTTTTTGCCTGGAGCAAAGCTCTATTTGCTATTGGATCTCACAAAATTTGTTTTGAATTTGATAGCATCTAGTTTGTAACAGTCCCTATACAGCATGTTTTTTGTACAGCGATACAGAAGATATAAACAAACAATAATAATTCCTGTAATTGTCCAGGCTAAGCGTAAAAACAAATGATTGTCTGCGTACCTGTCATGTAGAAGGTTAATTCAGGTGAGCTGCTAAATAAAGCTGGTGTTGCTGAGGTTCAGTCAGCTTTCTGTAGCTTAGCCCCTGTTTTTTTATTTACTCATGACCACCTTTTTTTAGCACTGAAAAGAAGCAGGGGAGACAAACAAAGCAGGGTGCAGCTATCCTCCCCTGTCCAGAGAGGGAGGGCCTTAGGATTCACTGGTCTCCCTCTAGACAGAGAAACAAAAAAAAAGTTTAATCAGATCCTCCTATCTAAGCCTACGGTCTAAGAATATCAATAGTGCTGCCACCTGAACCTTTATAGTACTGGTGGCTAGGCCCATTTCCGCCCCTCCTGTAATAACTTCAAAATGGACGCTAGGCTTGAACAAATCATTTTGTTCTGTCCATAATCTGAAGAAATATTTCCAGACCTTACCATAGATCTAACCATATTCCTGCCCTGGAGAAGGGTATTAATGATCTGCTTAGCAGGCCCCATTCAGGATCCATACCCATTCAGGATCAAATGGAGGCTCTGAACCTGAGGGTGGTCCTTGATGCAGCAGATCTGGGGTCGGAGGAAGTGTAACTGGAGGCTCTACTGACATCTGCCTTAGCAGGAAGAACCTTGGCCACCAGAAGGCAATCAGGATCACCCTTGACTGGTCTAACCTCATCTTCCTTATGACCAGAGAGAGAATCTGGAATGAGGGAAAGGCATAACATAGCCCCCCAATTCTGACCGATGGTGCCCCCCCACCCCCAGAGCTCCCTGGCTCATGTGAAGAGAGGAAAGTCAGTTTCTCTTGTGGCGAAGAGATCCACCTCGGGGGAGCCCCAGAGGTCTACCATGCCTGTCTGAGCTGAACTCGACTGAGGAGGTCTGCCAGGACATTTAGTTCTCCCTTGTGGAATGCTCTCAAGGAGGCTACTGATCTTTCCATCTTGGTACAGATTGATTTTGTGCCCCCCTGATGAGTTGAGATAAGCCACAATTGTCTGAGACAATAAGAACATCTTGATTCCTTATTATGTGCTCGAAATGGTTTAGGGAATCTGCCTTACAGATATTCTGGGAAAATTCTGAATGTAAGAGGCCCGGGAGACAATCCTTTTGATCTTGGTTTGTGGAATTAAGGTTCTCTCTAGGAAGCTGTCGATCTGATACCCTAGGTAAATGCAAGAAGTTTGAGGGGACGGCCTTGACCTTTCCTTGATTATGATCCACCCCAGATCTGAGGAGGAGGGACAGTGTTATCCTCACATTGTTCTACAAACTCTCCTTGGATGAAACAAAGAGAAGGATATGGTCCAGGTATTACATGATACTGATCTGATTTAATCTCAGATATGCCATTGCCTCTGCTAGAATCTTCGTTAAGATCCGAGGTGTGGACAAAAAGACCAAAGGGCATCGCTCTGAGTTGCCAATGACAGGTTACTCCACCTATTACCGCAAACCTCAAATGAATCCAAGCTTTGGAAATCCCATTGCTGAAAAAAGTTCACTGTCTTGGAAATAAAGAGCAAGGCATCCAATGCTTCCTCCCTTGGGGCATCATTGGTTATCCCACTCCCCACATTGTCTACCCATAGTTCTAGAACTCTGCTTACACAATCCATAGCAAGTAGAGGTCTAAACTGAAAGGTCAGTATCCCATGCCTGTTTTTAGCAGATATCTGAGCCTTTATCTAGAGGATCTCTAGGGAGAGATCTGATTTCCGAGACCTGAAAAAAGCCTGAAACCTGAAAAGAAATACCAAAAAGAGCATCCACCATAGGGCACTTAGCCCAAACCTCCAACTCTGACTCTTCAAAAGGGAATCTCCGCTTTAGAGACTTATAAAGGAAGAACTGGGACACGGCTGGTTGAGCGGAAAACAGGGAACCCTTCTTTCCAACAAACACTGGTAGAGTGAACCCTGAATGAAGAGGGGCTATTGCTTCATGATTCTGCTGTTGCTGCCCTGAACACAGAAGCCCACACTGCCCCCTGTATGGACGGGGTCTGCATTTCCAGATCCTGCATGCACATGCTGCCCCTGAACTGGAAATGAAAACCCCACACGCAGGCAAGAATTCACCTAGGCCCTAGAACACCGGACTAGAAAAAGAGAGGAGGACCCCCTGACTCTAGCAGCAGTGAGTCACCCGGAGCACCACCTGAGTCTGCTAGAGAGGGGGCGATGAAATCCGGACCCGCTATCTTCCCTGGGGAAAAAAACACAAATATGGACGTGGATTCCAGCTTGTTTCCTGGGAGGAAACACAAAAACACTAAGGTCCAGGAGGAAGGGGCGGGGTATTTAACCATGTCCAGTTTGTGTTTCCTATTCAGGTGGGAGGAGTCACTCGGCTAAGCCTTCCTAAAGGACTTTGGGGAAAGCTGTCTTTAATAAATAAAAACCAGGGGCTGGGCTGCCGAAAAGGGGCTAAATCTCAACAACAGCAGCTTTATTTAGCTACAAACCAGGGTGAATCCTAATACATCCTCAATAATAATAATGAATCCTCTGCATAGCAGGTAAGCAAACAGTGATTTTTTATACTTCACCTGGACAATCCCTTCAAGTTACTATAGACTGAAACAGACAAATGGTGCGTCCTTAATCTACATGATGCCATGTGAACACAAATCGGATAAATAAGGACGACAATGATGGGAGCCCAATGGGGAGGCTTGTTTCGAGTGGAGATCCACATTAATAACTCATCATTTTCTCGTTTTTTTAATTGTGGTATTTTACATTTCCAGAGATAGTTTTTGTCATCAGAGTATTTATCAGCACCAAGTCCCAAAAAAATCCACCTGCTGGGAGGTTCAGGAGCAAGGAACCCACTGCCCACTGCTCTTCTTCTGGTGCGTGATGCCAAACACCAAGATATCAGCTCGGGATCTGATTTATTGTATCGTTTTTTTTAGTGATGTCTCCAGCTTCTCTTAGAAGAAAAATAAAATGGCGCCATTGCTTCATGATTTTCCAACTAAAACAAAACAACAAGGGCTGAAGTATTCCCTGCAGCGAGGGGGGGGGGGGGGCATAGGACCAGGCACAGCACTGGGGTCACACAGCTCTTCATCTTGTACTGTTAGCAGCTTTTGTAATCAAGACTATTAATAAAAAGATTGAGATAATTCAGAAAAAGAGTGATCAGACTGTGCTGGCTCAGCTGTTCAACACTTCCTGTACTGCCTGATAGATGCCAGGAGCCACTACCTGGCCGCACACCTTATAATTAGTGATGAACGGATCCAGCCCGCAAAGATCCATGCCCAACTTTGGGGGTTTGGTCCCCCGAACATGGATTTTAAATTGAAATCCATGTGCGTGTTCGGCCCAGACCTGAAAGAAGGCTTTTCAGGGCAATATTTAGTCTGGGATAGCAGCTGAAGGGAGGGCTAGATAGGTGAGGTGTCAGCACCTCGTTTAAAACCACTTCTTGTCACAACTGGGGTGTACCCACTTATACCACAACAAGCTCTAAGCACTGGGGTTTGTGTACCCCCTTATAACACCACTAGTGCCAAGCACTGGGGTTTGTGTACCCCCTTAAACCACAACAAGCTCTAAGCACTGGGGTGTGCCCCCTTATACCACAACTTCCTCTAAGCACTGGGGTGACCCTCATATACCACCACTTCCTCTAAGTACTGGGGTTTGTGTACACTCATACCACAACTAGCTCTAAGCACTGGGGTTTGTGTACCCATTATACCACAACTAGCTCTAAGCACTGGGGTGTACCCCCTTATACAACAACTAGCTCTAAGAACTGGGGTGTACCCTCTTATACCACAACTAGCTCTAAGCACTGGGATTTGTGTATCCCCTTATACCACAACTAGTTTTAAGCACTGGGGTGTACCCACTTATGCCACAACTAGCTGTAAACACTGAGGTATACACCCTTATACCACAAATATTTCTAAGCACTGGGGTGTACCCCCTTATATCACAACCAGCTCTAAGTGCTGGGGTGTACCCCCTTATACCATAACTATATCTAAACATTGGGGTTCATCAGGTTGGTAATGCTTAGAGGGGGAACTCCAAACATTTATTTGAAAAGATTTTTGGTGGGAAAATTATTTCAAATTTAACCTTGCACCCAATTTTTTTAATGCGTGGGGTCCCCCCTCTAAGCATTACCAACCTGGCAAATGAAGCTTACCAAAAGCTTGTATTTCCAGGGCTCAAGGGCCACCCAGCCGGCCCCTGGCCCTGACCATTACAATCTCTTATGGCCTATAGCATGCTATGGGCCGTGGGCTCATCCACACCACCTTGGCCATTGGTGGTGCAGGTAATGGAGTATGAACTGGTATAGGTGTCCAAGGGACCCCTTACCAGTTCAAAGTGAAATTAATTAACTTATACTTACCTTTCCCCTCTGGGCTCCCACGCAGGCTCCTTCAAATGTATGCCGCCAGGACATCTAAGGTTGCATTGGTGGCATTTAGCAAGTATGGGAACACAGGTCCCCCTCTGTTCAGCCCAGCTCCTGGCCAGGGGACTCCATGATGAGCTGCTAGGGAGAATATTTTTATTTATTGTTTTTCAATCTTTTTATTAAGATTTCTTTAGTTTTTCTTAAAGGTATACAAATGACAATGGCATAAGATTGTTGTACAGCATAAAGGTGTTCAACTTTCACAGAACTGACATATTGTAAACATTTCAGTATAACAATAAAGTATTTACTACATCTATAAATGTGTTTGCACAGCTTAGCTATTTGTCTAGCACCAGCGCATCTGCCTAAGCGGCCTAACTCCAGCAGCATCTTTTGCAATCGGCGTTGTCCTCCCACTTCCCAGCTTAGTATACGTAAGGGGCCAATATTGAATTCGCGGAAGGGTAAGCCAGGTAGGAAGAAGGGGAGGATGGGATGAACGCGGGGGGATGGGGGGGAGGGAGGTGAGGGAGGGAGCGGCCTAAGATAAAGTTGAGGGGGGGAAGGAGAGGGGGAAAAGAAAAAAAAAAAAGGAAAGACAGATCATTGCTTATTGTAACAAGGTGTTGCATATTTCCGGGTAGGCGTATTCCACCCAAGGCCTCCATGTTTTGGTAAATTTAGCGTGTGAGTCCCTCAGAATACAAGATGCCGTTAAGCCTGTCTTTAACTGCCTGGAAGGAGATTCCCGGGTTCCTCCAGGAGCTAGCGATCGTTAGTTTTGCTGCCAACATAAGCTGAGTAAGTAGGGTATGTTGGGTTCTGGTGACACCCTCCGGCTTCACAGGGAGAATCTTTTATATTAAAAAGGCGGGGCCTCTGGAATCTCCCTCACATCACTTATGAAATCACAAAAGTGGGTGATAGAGAGTGTGACAACAGAAAATCCCCTGTAGGAAGGAAATAACACAGCCCAACAAAAGAGTAACCCACACAGAACAGATGCAGCAGCTTCCGGACTCCCACCCTGGAAGACAAAAAACACAAATCAGACTCAGATTTCCGATCTGATTGGGCAAGAAGTTGTGTCCCCTGGGGAGCCCTAACTGGGCAGGGTGGAAAACACTGTGGGGCGGTAGCCATGCTGGAACGATCATAAGCTGACAGAAGAAGTTCTGCAGAAGCAGAGCAGGCCAGCAGCGACAGGGAGAGTCTTGTGTGTCCCAGGCAGCAGGAGGAACCTCTGGCACCTTTCCAAAATAGAGGTGCCTTGTGCTGAGAGAGGTGAGGAGGGCAGAGCCACAAGCAGTGTGAAGCCAGGAGCCCTGCCCTTCCCACTCCATTCTCCAGGTCCAGAAGGCTGGAAGCCACGCCCCCATCAAGGTCTGCTCCACACAATCTCAATTGGCAGACCAACGGCCAAGAACCATGCCCCCCCAATCTCCCCTATGTGTCAGCATGTCAGGAATGAAGAAAAGCTTGTGGGACCCAGCCAAGTAGCTCAGGCCCCCCCACCACAGCGATTGGGGAGAGCACACACAGCGACCAGGGTGGGCAGGCACACTGGTGGGGGAATGCCCAGGGGAAGGCACCAAATGGGAAGGCGACACAAAGTAGGGCACCATGTCCAGCCCTAAGATCAGGTACCCCGCTGGAGCAGGATCCTAACCCTCAATGCTCCAAACCAAAACTGTCCGAATCCCGGGCATGTTTACTTGACCTGTGCACGCTCCCCTCATACTGCACTGTCCAAAACTATCCACTTAAAGATACTTCAGGCATCGAAGCATGGTCACCAGGAAAGTGCAGGGAGGCAGACAGAGTCAAAGCCCCCAGCTCCTAATCAGCACGGTCAAACAAAACTGGAAAAAGAGAAATAAAATCCTGAATCTCTTCACAGCCCTGTCGACTGCAAGAAAAGAACTGGGTGTCCGGCCACAGCCTGCCCTATATAGGCCAGGAGGAGCTTAGAAAAAATTATTAGAAAATAAGAAAATAATTCATTAGAAAAAAATTGGATCTAACCAAAAATGCCCCAAAAATTATGAAAAAAATAAAAAAATATTTACCCACAGGCAGCTTCAATGGTGAATGGGATGCTTTTAAAAAGCCACATTTAGTTAAATAGTTAAAACTACTAAAAAAGTAAGAATACAATACAGGCTATTCTTTGTTAGATAAAAGTTGGATCTAAACACGTATTTAGTAAAACAGTTAAAATGGAAGAAATACAATTAAAAAAATAAAAGGTCAGGCTATTTTTCATAAAAAAAATGGTTCTGGGGGCGTGGCTTGCGCATGGCGGCGTGAGGAAGCAAGGTGGTGGGGCTCCGGCAGACTTCGCAGCGTTTGTGCAGCCAGCAGAGATCACACACTCGACATGCGGGGCAACAAAAAGAGGAAAACACAAATCGACTTGTTTTGAATGTTAAGATGTTATGAGTTACTTGGCCCCAGGTGATTGTGGTGTTGTGACGTTTACACAGGTGGGTGATCCAGGCCCCAGCCATGGGAACCCCCTGAGAGGTCTATTATAGTTTAGCGGGCGGAGGGGGGGGCGGAGCCTCGCCCCACGGTGCGCGACCACTTTACCCCCAATAGCATTCTGTTTCCCCCCACGGAGCCAAGGCCCGGTGGGAATAAACAGAATCCGGAACGTTGGTTCCACTCTTCGCTTCTGCCCTTTGTCTTTACAAGGAGGGTGCCTTTTCGGGAAGTTCCCGTCAAATCTTTCTCTTTGCTTAGTTCTTTTTCTTTTCCCTTTTCTTCTTTACTATAACTTTACCTGCATCTTTGTTGTTCTGTGTCCCTTCCCCGTGAGGCCTCTCCCCTTCAACCCCACCCTTCCAAACGGTCTGGAGGACCAGGGAGCATGACTAGCTTGAAGATCTGCTCCCTTAATGCACAGGGCCTCAATGTCCCTGAAAAGGGGTCCAAGATATTATATGGGTTGCATAAAGAATCGATACTTTTCCAGATGGTTTCATGGACCAAACCCTAAGTCTAAAGGGGTGCCAATTGCTATCCACAGAAGTACGCCTCTGGAGCCTCTGGACTCAAAAGTGGACGCACAGGGAAGGTACATTTTTCTGAAATTTGCAGTGAATGGGGTGACCTATACCTTGGCAAATATCTACTCAACATTAACCAAACAGAAACGGGGTTGCGATTCCTGCGTTTTCTGGACGAAAACGCAGAGGGGGTCATAATCCTGGCGGGGGGGACCTCAACATGGCTATAGACCCGAGAGTGGACACTTCCCAAGGCAAATCTGCAATCCCTCAGTCCAAGTTAGCGGCGTTTCGACAGGCCCTCAATGCCCTGCAGGTAATTGATGTTTGGAGGATCTTAAATAAGGGGGCAAGGGACTATACCTTTTTCTCTCATGTACACGCATCATACAGTAGATTGGATTACCTCTTCATTAGTCACCATGCGCTGTCTAGGGATATAGGAGCTTCCATTTGCCCCATTATCTGGTCGGATCACACACCAATATTTCTTACCCTTCCCATTCCCGAGGGACCCAAGGGTCAGTGGTCGTGGAGATTAAATGACAATTTTCTCCAAGACGCCATTTGCCTTACAGAGGTGGGGGAATGTATAACCAATTTTTTAACAGACCAAAGAAGCGATGACACCCCCTTACCTACCCAGTGGGAGGCCATGAAATGTGTACTCCAAGGGGTGTTTATTAAACACGGGTCAAGACTGAAGAGGGAAAAAATGCGGCAGATTCAGGATACCCTAGACAAAATTCAGGCGCTCGAGAGATCCCATAAACAGTCACCTACCCAGGAAGAATTGTTGAAACTGATTGTGGCTAGGGAGGAGTTAAAGAAACTCCTCGACCGAAGCTGCTTGAATTATAGAGACAGGTGCGGGGCTAAGTACTATGAGTTCTCAGACAAATGTGGGAAACTACTGGCAAGATCATTACACCCTAGGCAAAGCACGACATACGTGCCTGCGGTCAAGGGTAAGGGGGTCGGGAACTACACAAACCTACACAGATATTGGACGAGTTCCGAGACTTTTATACAGACCTCTATAATATTAGAGGTTGCTGGGACTCCCTGCCTGTGGAGGATTTAGATGCCCACATACAGCAATATATGGTGGAAACGGCAGTCCCTCCTATAGCTCAAGAGACTAGTGACTCACTGGAGGAGCCCTTTACTGAGGATGAGATCAGAGCAGCCATTAAGGAGACTCCTGCGGGGAAGAGCCCGGGACCGGACGGGTTCAGGCCGCGATTTTACAAGGTTCTTGGCGGACAGCTCTCCCCCTTTTTGACAAAGGTATTCAATGGTGTATCTGAATCTTGCCCCTTTCCTAGACAAGCCTTAGAAGCTCATGTAACGGTCATTCCAAAGCCCGGCAAAGACAAAACTATAGTAGGAAATTACAGACCCATATCCCTTATTAACGGGGATTTTAAATTATTTGCAAAAATTATAGCCACTAGATTGCAAACACATTTGATGAAGGTTATAGATAAGGACCAAGTAGGGTTTGTCAAGGGGGGAGAGGCCAGAGATAACACCCTTAAGACGATAGCCCTCATGCACTATGCCCAGTCAAATGGGATCCCGTCATGCCTGCTCTCAGTGGATGCCGAGAAGGCTTTAGACAGGGTCCATTGGAAATTGGAAGAGCGGCGCTGGTACAGGTGGGACTGGGCCCTGAGCTACTGGGAAAGATCATGGCACTCTATAATGGGCCCTCTGCCAGGGTTAAGGTTAACGGTCTTCTGTCAACCCCCTTCGCCATTGGTAATGGTACTCGCCAGGGATGCCCCTTGTCGCCACTGCTATACGTGATAGTAATGGAGCATTTGGCCCAGGCCTTGCGTAGCAACCCCTCAATTAGAGGGCTCCTCTGTGGTGGAAGGGAACACAAATTATCGTTATTTGCGGACGACCTCTTGCTTTACATCTCGTCCCCACACCTCTCTCTGCCCTCTATCCTTAATCTTGCAGAGATGACATGGAAAAAAGGAGCCCCTCCTGGTCCATAAGTACCCGGGACCTCCCACTATTCCACAGTCTTTTAAAAAAGCAGTGAGAAAACCAGGAAGAGCAAATTATATAGTGAATTGAAAATAATAACAAACACCATATAAAGGACCCCTGAACAAAAAAGGGCGGGGGAAGCGGGGTGTGTAACATACTCGTAATACCCATTTTACAGGTGAGTACTCACAAAATGGTATTATTCCTAGTATGTCACACACCCCCCTTCCAACATTCATGACACTTGGGATATCCAATAGCAGTGTCCATAATGGGCGGGGATCCCACAAGGCAAAAATGCATAACTTAAATAACTGCAGCTTGCAGAACTTTGCGACCAAAAGCAGCATCCGCTGAGGCCCGCACATCAACCTTGTAAAACTTAGAAAAAGTATGCACCGAAGACCAAGTAGCAGCCTTGCAAACTTGTTCAACAGACGCCTGGTGCTGAAAAGCCCAAGAAGCCCCAACAGCACGAGTAGAATGAGCAGTAACACGAAAACAATGGCCTGACGAATCCATTTACTGATGGAAGATTTGGCGGGTGCCAACCCCTTCCTAGGCCCGGAGGGCACAACAAAAAAGGCATCTGTCTTACGGAAAGCAGAAGTAGTAACCAAAAAATACTTAACACAACGAACAACATCCAAAGAATGTAAAACCCTTTCCTTGTTATTACTAGGATTAGGGCACAATGAAGGAAGAACTATTGGCTTGATGCAGAGCCTCCCCGTTCTGCTCTCCCGTGCGTTTTCCCGTTGGTTTTGGGCTTTGATCGGGTCAGGAAAGGGTGCTACGTTGATTTTAGTGTGCGCTTATGCCCTCAGGTGTGCGCTCAGCCGCCTTTCCGATTGTCGGCTCGCACGAGGCTGTTTCCCGGGAAAACAGACGCCTCGTTCATTGGTCCGTTTTTTTCAGTGATGCAGAGCCTTGATTTCCGATTGAAATTACCCTAATAAAACGGGGCCGCCGAGCCTTCACTTACGGCCAGTCAGAGCAGCCGTATTTGCACTCGGGCAATAATATGCAGTCCTCTGTTGGAGCACATCAGCGGCGCCAGCTCCGCGGTCTTGTCCTGCTGAGTATGGCAGAAACCAGGCTGCACCGCACGCCTTTGGACATCGATGGCATGAGTATTTGATATATTTTAGGGGTTTTTTTTTTTGGGTCCTTTTTACAGGGTCTACCTAATTTATTTTTTATTGCCTGTGTGCAGGAATTGGAAGATGGGACATAGCATAAATGTGCAGGCACTGGCTGGCCCTGAATTGGTTTTTGGGAGTCGTTTTGCTGGCTTTCCCTGGCTAGGAATTCCTGGCTACATGAGTGATTCAAATCTGGCGATCTTTTTGGTGGCTGGCTACTGGGTATGTGTATGAAACTTGTATTGGTTACGCACCCTGTCTGACTGTGTTTTTTCCCTTAACACACTATTTGGTGAATATTTTCATAGTATATTTTGAGCCTAATTATTGAGCTACAAATTAAATGGGTTAAGTGATTGTACCCTATTGCGTCATGTTCTTGCCCTCTTATGTAAGTAGTATTCCCCAGACTTTTTTAATGAGAGTACAGGTTGGATGTGCATGTAGTCTCATTAGAAATGTCCTTTCCTCCCACCCTACCCCGCTCACCTATTTGTCCCTCTTTTCTATTGTTGCAATGCACACCTTTTTTTTTTTTATTTATTTATTTTTTTAGGGCAGGTGACTCTGGCTATCCTTTGCTCCCCTGGATGAAGACCCCCATCCTGCACCGATCTTCACAGGCAGAGGAGCGCTACAATACTGCCCCCAGGAGGACTCGCTCTGTGTTGGAGCGAGGCTTTGTTCTCTTGAAGATGAGGTTCCGTTGTCTTGATGAGACTGGGGGGGCACTACAATAGACGCCTGCAACGGTCCTAAACCTAATCATGGCTTGTGGGCTACTCCACCACCTTTAGTTTCAGCCGTCCCCACCCCTCCTTTTTCTTGCACCCAAAGTGGCACAGCGCAAACCATCCGTGCACAACTATTGTTTAGTGTTTTTTCAGAGACCACAAATTTTTTTTTTTTTTTTTTTATTTTACAAACAAATTTTGTTGTGTCATTTGTTTTTTTGGGAACAAAAGAAAAATTACACGTGGGGTCAGAAAATGTATTCCCCACAAATTAGTGGTATGTTGGGTTGCATGGTGACGAGGAATGATGTTGTGCCTGCAAATTGGCTGCAATGTGGGCCAGGCTTTGATTAATCTCACCCATATGGCTGGTTAGGGCAGAGATATTTCTGTTTAATACCTCTAATTGGGCGTTGAGGTTTGTGAGTTGGGTGCACACAGTCTCATTGAATTGCTGTGTTGTCGCCGAAAAGGCTATATTTTCCTGCCTCCATGTTTCCTCCAAAATTTGAAGTTGCCTTCTTTGGAAAATATGGCGTCTGGACTGGGTTGGAGCAGTGGGACGGGTGGTTGGTTCTGGTTCAGAAGGTGGTTGTGGATGTGGTTGACTGCATTGCTGCCACTGGTTCAGTAGTGGTTAGTGACATATGTGGGGTGTCCTCCTCCAAATCTCGTATATGGTCGATGATGGGTGGGCTTCCTGTGGTCTGTAAAGAAATATAGCTTCCTTTTAGTTTATTTCTGTCCACAAAAGCTCTCAAATATCAATGTTAAAAGTACACACCAAGGACCATTGACTTACCTCATCGCAATCCACAATTTGGGTTTGTGGTGTAGAAGCCTGGTGTGCCCTTGCCCTCGGTGCTAACGCAGGGGTTTGGGGGCCTGGTGTGTCCTGTTGACTTGGTCCTTAGAATGTAGATTGGAAGATTAGCTAAATGGCCAAGTACAGTGTGTTGTGTAGCATAACACTGCCTTCTTGAACTTTTTGTAATAGATCATGGCAAAATCAGACTCACCTTGGGACCTTACATTCCGGTCTGTGTCTTGTGCCTCTGCCAGGCCCTGGATGCTGGCCGGGTGTATGTATGTATATACATGTTCCTCGGCGGGTGTAAGGATTATTTTAGTGGGTAAGCCACCCCCTGTCTGTTGGCTGGGGAAGATTAAATTACACCTAATAAGTGTTACATCCTTTTAACAATGGGACTAGAAATGCATTTAATTTGCCCTTTACCTCTGCTACACCCCCTGTCTGTTGGCTGGGGAAGATTAAATTACACCTAATAAGTGTTACATCCTGTTACCAATGCGACTAAAAATGCATTTAATTTGCCCTTTACCTCTGCTGACGGCGCATGTCCATTTTATTTTTACTGTAGTATTTCAGGTCCCCAAATTTCCTTTTGATTTGTTGAATATCTCGCCTGACAGATCCCACACTATTTACTTGGCGGCAAATATTCGTCCAGATCTCCAGCTTAGCCTGCTTAGTGGTGGATTTGGAGGTCCTGCCAAATAGGGCATCATAATGCTCACAAACTGCATTTGCCACAGCCATGCTTTGAGCATCGCAAAAACGTGCAGTTAGGGAGCCACGGCGTAGTTGTCGGCCACATGGGTGTGTGGTGTCCCCTGCATCTGTGGAAATTGATGGTTGGCTATCTGGTGAGTCGTGTGTGTTTCTGGGGCTTATGGGGGAGGGTGATGTGGTGTGTGTGCTGCTATGGCTTAATGTCTGGGTTCCTGTTGAGCTATCAGATGTGGAGCTGCATGTGGAATGTGAGGTACTGGAATTGGGAGAACCAGAGGGTTGAGGTGGAGGGGTGGGTGACCTTGGTGGGGTGGTGGGTTTGGCAATACGCTTTCCCTTGCTGATGTGTTTTGTTTTGTGGGTATGTTTTGTGTGTTGAGGCTGAGGATGCTGCAGGGTCTTACTCGATTTTGCACCCTTGTGTGTTCGTGCTTTTTTGGCAGGTGGTGGTGAATGGGTTAATGTCTCCTTGGTCCTGCGTTTTTTGGAATGTGCCTGTGTGTGTGGAGTATCCTGCGTTTTAGTTGGGGCATGTTCTGCCTGTGTCTGGTGCCTGCTCTTCTGTCTTTTGGAGGATGAGGCATGTGTGCGGCTGCTATGTGCCTCGGGCCTTGGTTGGCTCTTTTTGCTCCCTTTAGGTCTGCCCATAATGATATGGTATCCAACACAGAGCTGAGTGCCTTGTGCTTTAAATATGTTTCCCGTGTGGGCGTGGTCAACAGCGGGTGCGCGCCTGCGCGCACGCACGTCACCGCGGGGGAACGTCAGAGCTATACCAGGAAAACCAAGAAAAGATGTCGCCCGCAATCTTTACACAGGAGCAGGATGACATCATCATGGATGTGAGTATGCGAGCGTGCGAGCGTGCGTTTATATGCGCGCACACATTCCTTATAATAAAAAAAAACAAAGCGCAGGAATAGTCAGAAACAACTTAGTTTGTCACGTTAAATACAAGCCCACCTTAGTTTAACACATGTACGCAGCTACAAACTAGGCTAGATGCAGATAGAAGAACTAGGGCAATGTGAGGCAGCAAGAGGTTAATAAAGTGACTTTAGTTAGGGCAGGAAACTTGTTAATGTTTTTTGGGGATTAATGGTGGGTCCTTGTATCTTTTTTTAACAGATGAGGCTGAGGAATCGCTACGACTTCCTGCCGTCAGATTATGAGAAGCGGACGTTGGCCCTGGCGGTGGTGGACGCGATCGCACGCCGATCACAAACCACCTATACCTTCACCCAGATCGCCCAACACTGGTCTGATTTAAAGAGAAGGCATAAGCCCCGGGCGAGGCGGTACTTCGCCAAACATTTCCCATGTAAGTGTTGAAAATGTAAATGCACCTATAACCCTGGCATCGCCTGGGCGTGGTTTTATGATTGTGTTTGTATTTCAGCCCATGAATGGAATATGCGGTTCCGCCCCACCCGGACCAGGACACGCAGCCCAGTGTTGGGCGAAACAGGTGAAGTGTGTAGGTGGTCCACTGCCAGTGTCAACGGCCACCCCCTCCTCTGCCAGTGAGTATGAGGAGCCTCTGGACCTCAGCATGCAGGGGAGGGGGGAATCTGACGGCAGGGAGTCGAGCCTAAATGAGCCTCAACCTGACTCCGGTAAGGGAAATATAGTTAGATATGTGGAAATACATGCATTAAATACAGATACTCATGTGCACTATTGTTGTAGATTCAGACGTTGCTGGAACATCCCAAGGGATGAGTGAGGAAGGGGGCGAGGAGGAAGAACTGAGTTGCAGCCCAGTGGGGGAAATAATAATAAATGATTGACTAAAAACTTACTATATATTAGTTTAAGATGCTGCGGAATCTTTTTAAAAGAGTTTGGGCTTTTCATTAAATCACGCAGAAGGTCCGGTTTGAAAAGGGCCCCAAAAAAACAACGCACAACCAAAACAAAAAAATAATGCTAAACAAATGTTGTTTTTCATTCACAGATCAAAGATTACCACACCCTCAAGACCCCGAGGCCTAATTTTTGTTTTAATTTGAGAAATGTTCAAATTTTTAATTTTCAATTTTATGCCCAAAAAACCTTAAACAAAAAAAAAACAAAAACGTTTTAATAAAAAAAAAATAATCATATTTTGAGAGTTGTCTTTCCTGCAAAAGTACACACACAACATCATCACACATTTACATGACACAAAAGGTTTAGATATGGGACAATAAATCAGAAAAACTCACAAACAATTAAGGTAACCATTAATGGCAAGGAAGAAGGAACAAACAAGGAGATTAAGGTATGCATTAAAGCCAAGGAAGAAGGAACCACCAAAAAATTATTTAAATATATATATATGTGTGAAATTGGCAGTTGTTGCCATATGTATATTCCAATGGAGGTTGAGGGATGTGCGCTTGCGTGTAGCCAGATTGACAACTGAAGAGCCATGGAGATGTAAGTATACTTGAAAAAAACACCAAAATGGAAGGTCAAATATGACGGAAGGCAAGCAGGTACGTTCAAAAAGCAAGGAAAAAGCAGGGAAAAACGGGCCGCCCGTGTGAACGGGAACGGAAGCCCCGATCAAATTGAAGGCACCCGAGAGAGCAAAAAACACTTCCCGAGTGAAGTCGAATTGACGGATCAGTTTTAGAGCCATTCCGACGGAGGCTCTGCATCACATTTGAGCCACGATTCAAACGGGAGCCCCGGACAATCGGAAGGTTTTAAGGTCAGTTCAGGGGAGGCTCTGCATCAGGCCCTATATCCTGATTTAGGTGGAAGGCAGACACCACCTTAGGAAGAAAATCTGGTTTAAAACGGAAAACCACCTTATCCTGATGCCTTTCGAAGTAAGCGGCCTGGATAGACAGGGCCGCCAATTCAGAAACCCGACGGACAGAGGTAATAGCAACCAAGAAAGCAACCTTCTGAGTAAGAATATGAAGAGGAGCATCCGGCAATGGCTCAAAAGGAGCAGCCTGCATGGCAGAAAGCACCAAGTTAAGATCCCAAACTGGAAGCAGGAGCTTTCTAGGAGGCCGCACATGCGTGACCCCCTGGAAAAAGGTCTTAACCAAAGGATGAAGTGCAAAAGATCTTTGAAAGAAAATAGCCAAAGCAGAAACCTGCCCCTTCAAAGTACTACCCAAAGTAAACCCAAATCCAGACCATGTTGCAGAAACTCCAAAATCTTAGGGATAGAAAATACCCTACAGGACACGACCCTAGACTCACACCAATCAATATAGGACCTCCAAGTCCTGTAGTAAACAACAGAGGAAGACTTTTTCCTAGCTCTAACAAGAGCCTTTAAGATGGAAACTTCAGCAGCCACGCCGTCAAAGCCAGCGTTGGTAAATTGGGGTAACAGAGTTGACCCTGGGTGATTAGGTCTGGAAGAAGAGGCAGATGCAACTGATCCTCTGCTAGCCTTGTGATGTCTGCGAACCACAGGCGTCTTGGCCATCTTGGAGCCACCAGAATTGCTGGAGCCCCTTCCAGAACTAGCTTGCACACCACCCTGCTTATCATGGAGAATGGGGGAACCAGATACAGAAACCCCAGATCCTTCCAGGCCAGAGACATGGCATCCACTGCCACTGCCAGAGGATCCTGGGAAAGAGACACAAACACTGGAAGTTTGTGGTTGTGACGAGAAGCAAACAGGTCCAACCGTGCAATCCCCCATTTGTGATAAAGAAACTAAAAGACCCTGGGATTGAGAGACCACTCTCCCCGGCAAGCACATGCTCTGCTCAGGGAGTCTGCCTCAACATTCTCTATCCCCGGAATGTAAACTGCCGATATGCAGGGAACATTGGAGTATATCTGATCCTCCACACCAGTGGAGGATCAGATATACTTCCCGGAGGGCACCCCAACTGCGAGTCCCTCCTTGGTGATTGATGTATGCAACTGCTGTCCGGCTATCTGACCCGGCAGCCCCGCAAAAGATGAGTCAGTCGGAGCAGAACAAGCCGAATGGCCTGAAGCTCCAATAAATTGATCGGGGAGTGAGCCTCCTGAGGCCCCCACAACCCCTGGAACCGGTGCTTCCTCCAGATGCCCCCCCAACCCATAAGGCTGGCATCCGTAGTGACCAACTCCCAACACGGGGTCAGAAATGACTTGCCGTTTCTGAGATTGCTCGAAGTCAGCCACCACTGAAGGGACCGCAGAACACGGGGAGACAACAAACAAACCCGATTCAATGACAGAGGACACTTGTCCCACTTCGCCAAGAGAAACAGCTGAAGCATCCTCATATGAAACTGAGCGAACGGGACTGCTTCGAATGTGGCCACCATCAGCCCCACTAGCCTCATCCCCAAGCGGATAGGCTGACGAGGATTGGACAAGAACAGACGAATTAAGTCTTGAATCAGAACAATTTTGGACTGAGGAAGAAATACCCTGGCCTGAAGGGTATTCAGGAATAAGCCCAGAAAGGGAATCTCCCTTACAGGATAAAGAGAGGATCTGGCATGGTTTATCACCCAACCGAACCTCTCCAGTGAAGCCACCACGGTCCTGGTGTCCAATTCCGCCTGATTGAAGGACGAGGCTGTAATGAGAAGATCGTCCAAAAATGGCACAATGCGAATGCCCTGGAGCCTGAGAATAGCCATTACTCCTGCCAAAACCTTGGTAAATACTCTTGGGGATGAGGTGAGACCGAATGGAAGGGCCGCAAACTGAAAGTGCCGGTCTTTCACTGTGAATCTGAGGAACCTCTGGTGAGCGGGACAAATAGGAACAAATATGTGCAGATAAGCATCCTTGATGTCGATGGAAGTCATAAAGTCCCCTTGACTCCACGCGGAACCTTCTGAAGCGAATAAATTGATTTAGTCGCCTCAGATCTAGAATAGGCGAACAGAGCCGTCTTTCTTGGGAACGGTAAATAGGTTGGAGTAAAACCCCAGACCCCTTTCCGCAAGAGGAACCAGGCGAATAACATCC
Organism: Gastrophryne carolinensis; assembly: GCA_027917425.1. Taxonomy (NCBI): domain Eukaryota; kingdom Metazoa; phylum Chordata; class Amphibia; order Anura; family Microhylidae; genus Gastrophryne; species Gastrophryne carolinensis. The sequence goes on from CM051235.1 coordinate 225,389,880, forward strand.
ATGTTTAAGAGATTCACAACAGCTGCCTGGAGCCCCAGCGCGATCCCCGGATAGTAGATTCCGGAGAATGCAAAACAGAGGAATTGGACAAACTGAGCACAGGTGCATCCACCACAGGGGGGGATGACCAACGCTTAACAGTGTCTGAAGGAAAGGGATATTTCTTATCCCAGCCTAAAGGAATGCCAGGAAGCCGCGCAGGCTTCTCCCATTCCTTAAGAATGATTTCTTCAAAATGTTATTGATCTGGAAATTCTAAACGAGGCTTGGAGGCTCCAAAGAACTCCCCCTTCTGAGGAGGGACTGCTTCTGGAAGATCGATTGCCAAAACCCCATACAATTGAGCAAGAGCTTTAGGGGTGTCAAAAATCTCCCCTTCACCTTGTTCAGCGTCAATACCCACAAATTGCTGAACATCAGAAACATCAGATTCCTCAAAGAATTCTCCTTCTCCAAACGGAGAACAATCTGACCAATCAAGACGCTGGCTACAATCAAGCTCATTTGCCTGAACAGCAGGAGCGAAATGTTTTCTTTTAGCTGAGGCCTTCTTGGCCACAGAGCTAGACATTAATTTTTCAATGTGAGCCAATCTGGCACATACATCAGAAAGCGACTCTCCACCCATGACAATATCACTGGGGGTATGGACAAGACAAGGTGGTGTGGGAGAAGAGGCCGGAGCCCCAGACCCTGAGGCCTGGGCCTCTGAATGCTGTATTATAATCAATTGAGCACAAGCTACACAAAGAAATGCGTTATCCCCAACAAGGGATGCCCCACATCGCAAACACTGCCAAGTCTGTCCCAAAGAAACTGAGAGCCCAGTATCCTGAGATGCCTCCATATGGTGCTTTTTTTAAATACTTAATTTTTTTATAGTCGCCAAGTATATGGGATTTTTACAGCCGAAGCTACCCGGGATGCCCCTTAATAGTCCCTAGGTGGGAGGATTTTAAACAAGGACCAGGAAAAACCCTATTAAGAGAGTTTCCCCCTGGAAGATAGAGAAAACACTATGAGCCTTATGCATATGCAAGAAAGAAATGACAGTAAATAAAGAAGATTTCCCTTTAGTATAACTAAAGGGCACTCAAAGTGATCACAACGGCCCAGCGACAGCCCTGCGACCAATCGATATAAGAAAAGCCCAGCAGCGGCACCAACGCAGCAGCCAGGACCAGTGGAGGCCAGCACCAGAACAGGAACCAGCAAACCACATGTCAAACAGGAAGAGGAAGCAAAAATGCGACGCCGACTCGAAGCCCCGCCCACCACCTAGCACTGCTCAGAGACCAGAGGGCGGGTCAGCCAAAGACAATAGCATGACATCATAGAACGGGGCCGAACGAAAAAAAGAGAGGGAAATTTAAAAAACTCAAAACAGGTATGTCACTTTCTTATCTTAACCTTTTTTTTATTTTTTTTTTTAAAAAACAAATGCATAGGCCAAAAGATACTCCCTAAATAAAGATTCCCCCCCCCCCCCCTTTCACCCCAGCAGGGTCCAGGAGGGTCAAAAGGGGGGAAAAGAATAAGCACCCAATATGCACAAGGAGATTTAAAGGGACGGGGCATCCCATGCTGGGGGACACCAACCCGGATTCCGCCTATCCCTTATTTGAGGTCTCACGGAGGGAGCAAGCTCCCATATACACCCAAGGGTGTATCTACCTTTGCCCGAGCCCATCAGCCAAGGCTGGGAGGCATAACATACATATCACAATACAAAAATGTGGCTTCAGGCAGAAATAGAAAAAGGCCGGGCGTAACCCGGCTACCTGCAGGAAGGAGAGTCATCTCCTGAATGCTTCGCCGACTGCAGAGACGAAAAGACTGGGGAATAGTGGGAGGTCCCGGGTACTTATGGACCAGAAGGGGCTCCTTTTTTCCATGTCATCTCTGCAAGATCGCCCTCTACAGGCCGGTCCCAAGTTTCATGAATGTTGGAAGCGGGGCGTGTGACATACTAGGAATAAGGACATTTTGAGACATTTCATGGCAGCCATGAGGGCTATTATCCCAAGACACTGGAAAAAACAGACCCCCCCAACACTGACAGAATGGGTGCAAGAATTAGAATCGATTCGCTATATGGAAAGCCTAGTTGCTAAGGACACAGAAGCCACAAATAGATATATAGTGACCTGGGCAGGTTGGTTGGACTTTCGAGACTCGCACCTCCCTTCCCTGATATAACCAAATGGAAAGGCTCATGAGTTGTGCCTCTTCACAAACTTGACTCACTCTCTGAGACCATAAATGACGCTGAACTATACCAACGTTGGAGCAGGGACCTGGAACCTGTCTCGGAGGCTCCTCCTCACCCCACCTCCTAGAGCCCAGCGCTCAGTCACTGACGTTCCATTAACACACCAGTCAAATTCCAAAGACTATTTACTCTCCCAACCTTGATACCCCTTTTCCTCCTTACTAGCCCCCCACCAACTCTGTGAGTGGAATTATTATAGAAACTAGGATATTGGAGATAACAGCTCATCTTTAATATACAATAGCTTCTGGCAGGATCTACACGTGGGAAAAAAGGATCCTAGAGGTTCTCCACTGGGATTTGACACAAGTAACAACACTGATACAAAATGTGATCGAATATAGTATGTGCACTGCCAACAAGTCTGCATGCCAACTACTGTAGATGATGAGATGTACGACTGTGTTGCATATGTAATTGTAAAATGCTCTTGTTGTACCCCTTTCCCCTCCCCTACCCCCCTTTTTACTTTCTGTATCCCCAATTTACCCGCTATTTTACTCTCAAAAAAATTTGATTATACTAAAAAATTGGTTCTAACCAAAAAAGCAAAAAAAAAAAAAAATACCAAAAAATATGAAAAAATAAACTCACAGGCAGTTTCAATGGTTAATGCGATGGTTTTACTAAAAGCAGCTTTTAGTAAAGCATTTAAAATTAAGAAAATACAACTTAAAAAATGAAAAGTCAGGCTATTCTTCAATAGATAAATTGGATCTAACCAAATATTCCCAAAATATTAGCAAGAACTATAAAAGGCAATTTCAATAGTAAACAGTAAATAAAAAATAAAACAGTTAAAACTGAAAATTTACCATTTCAAATGTAAAAAGTTGAGCTATTCTTGGTTATTCTTCTGCATTTAGTAAAACCGTTAAAACTGAGAAAATGGGCCTTGTGGACTGGTATAAGGGGTCTCATGGATTCATTAACAATTGACAAAGGGTTGAGACACACATAAGAAAAAAAAATATATATATTTTTTAATACTTACCTCCCATCGATCTACCCCCGAGCACTGTGTCCCATGATGATCACTCTGGTTTCTGTTCTGCTGCTGCTGCTGGAAAGCTTTTATACCTGCTGAGTGATGGGACATAAAGGCTCTCGGGGGGGCATTTTCTCAAGGTTTAAAAGGGGATCCAACCCGAACTTTGGTGGCAAGTTCTGTGACTTCAACAAACAGGTCCTCACTACATATGATCTCTGTCCTATTAAATCCGTGCAGGTAAGAATAAAGAGAATTCTGTGAGTACTCACCTGTAGAATTAATTTCCCTTCCATTATTACTTCAGGACATCAGAGACGATCGGGTTAACCTCTCCCGAAGGGTGTGGTCTGCAAGAACAAAGGTGTGTCTCCACCTCCCGGGCCTATAAGCACCTGGCTAATTTGATGCACCTCAGTTTAATTGAAAAGCAGTAGAACCAGCCGCCCGGGAGGCATACCTATCCTGTTGGAAACAAAAGGCTGGAGACAAAACACAAGACTCCTCTCTCCGTTTAATTCTTTTTTTTTTTTTCATTATGCTGATCATTATTTACAGCAACTATTTACATATTTACCAGTCCACTAAAACTAGGCATCTAACACATGGACATAGTAACCTAGCAGACAGGGAGGGTCTGATGTCCTGAAGTAATAATGGAAGAGAAATTAATTCTACAGGTGAGTACTCACAGAATTTTCTCCATTTTACTTCAGGCCATCAGACTTAATTCAGAGACGATTGGGACCCCCAAAAGCAGTACCCGAATTCGGGTGGGATCCCCAAACCAGATTCCAAAAACCCTTATTCCTTTCAGGAATAAGACATCTCAAAAACCCTTATTCCATTCCGGAATAAGACATCTCAAAAACCCTTATTCTATTCAGGAATAATACATTCCAAAAACCCTTATTCATTTCAGGAATAAGACATGCCAAAACCATCTAATTACCACTGTATGTAATTCCTTCCTACCAAAGGCTGTACCTAATAGAATTTGGTAAATGTATCAGCTGAAAACCAAGTAGCAGCTTTGCATACTTGTTCTATTGAAGCTTGATGCTAAAAAGCCCAAGAAGCTCCAATGGCTCTTGTCAAATGAGCAGTAGTCCTAAAAGAAGAAACCTTCCCCTTAGGGAATATAGGCTCTTACCACTGCCTGTCTAATCCATCGCTGATGGTAGACTTAGATGATGGAAGACCTTTCCGTGGACCATCAGGTATGACAAAATAAGGAGTCCAACCTACGGAAAGATTGTGTAGCAGTGAGATGGTATCTTAGTGCTTTTCCCTACATCCAGCAATGTAGAATCCTTTCTGTATCGGACACTGAAGTAGGACATAAGGAAAACAATTCACCTCTTCATTAAGATGGGAACCACCTTAGGAAGAACATCCTGTTTAAAGCAGAAGATGAACTTGTCCTTATGTAACACTAAATAAGGAGACTTAACTGATAAGCTGCTAATTCAGAAACCTTAAGAGTCAATAAACTTAATGATGCATCTGCCAATAGTTCAAAAAGGTGGACGCTGATAAAGAGCTGATAAAACTAAGTTCAGGTCCCAAACCTGCAGAAGTAGCTTACGTGGAGGCTGCACATGAGCAACTTCCAATACAAAAAGTTTTGATACATTTATTCACAGCAATGGGTTTCTGAATAAAAAGATAGATAAAGCAGATATCTGTCCCTTTAAAGTATTCAATTGAAAACCTTAATCAAGACCTTTCTGCCAAGAAAAAAAATCAAATATTCTGGGAACAGAAAAAATTCTACCAGCGAACCTTCTGGATTCGCACCAAGCGATAATGCTTGCCAGACTCTATAGTAGATTATTGATGAAGGCTTCTTCCTGGCCTGAATCATAGTCTGCATGACTATGTCAGAAGAACCCCCTTTCTGCCAAGATAAAGGATTCAATAGCCAGGCCGTCCAAGCCAGAACATGTGAACTGGGATGCTTTAGAGGCCCCTGTATGAGAAGATCTGGATCGTCGGGTAACCTCCACAAGTTGCCCTCCGACATCCTTACTATGTTTGAGAACCAGCTGCTTCTTGGCCACCGAGGAGCCACCAGAATGGTTGGGACACCCTTGTGAGCTAACCTTTCTTCGTACTTGACCCAGGAGTGGAATCGGAGAGAATGCATAAGAGGCTTGAATGCTGACCCCTGAAGAGTCAGGACATCTGTTACTATAGTTAGAGGATCCCTGGACCCAGACATAAACTTTGTAACTTTCCCATTGTGTCGTGATGCACAAGAGTCCTATGTCCGGAATCCCCCAGTGCATGCATAGGGATTGAAAAAACCCTCTAAGAGACCATTCCCTCTGATGCAGAACCGTTCTGCTGAGATGATCGGCCTGCAAGTTGTCCACTCCAGGTATGTGTACAGCCGAAATGCAAGAAACCTGTTTCTCAGCCCAAAGTAAAAACCAGCTCACTTCCATGAGGGCTTCACTGCTTCAGGTGCCCCCATGGTGGTTGATATATACCACCGCCGTCCGATTGTCTGTTTGAATCCGGACGGGATACCCCTTCAGATGGTATGTCCAATGACTGAGATACAATAGAATTGCTCTCATTTCCAGGATATTTATGGAAAGTTTGCTCTCCTTTAGACTCCACTGTCCCTGGAGCGTTGGTGACTCCATGACACTCCCTCAACCCGATAGACTGGCATCCATGGTGGTGCAGGGGTCTTGTGTGAACAGTGCAAAAGGTACTGACTCAAAGCAAGATACCATCAGGTCCAACAGACATATTCCTTGATGAATCATCGGGTGAGGGCAAGACAAGAGACCCTGTACCCTGGCCTGCAGTAAGAGTCACTTCTGTGTTGGAAAAAACACTTTTGTGTCTAATGACAGTCCCAGAAAAAAATAACTCTTGAAGCTATGATATGATATTTGATTTAAGAATTCGACTGGATAGTCAATTATCCAATGTCGATCAGTCTGTGTATTCTTCTGGGCCCCCTGACATGATGGGGCCCATATCAACAGTTAGTCTAAGTAAGGGATTATATGCATGAGACCTGCCAACATCTTGGTAAACACCCTTGGTGCTGAAGATAGACCGAAGGGTAACGCCACAAACTGAAGATGTAGGCCACCTAAAGCAATGTAGGTATGCATCCTTATATATACACTGCCCGGCTGAAGTAACTTCACTGTGGATCAACAACTCCAATCTCTAAAAAGGCGAGATACGGCAGATCTCAATGCTTCTGCTTTCTGCGGAATTCGGGATACCCCTGACCAAGAGAATCTCCAAGGGGGTCTGGCTCCTAATTTGATCTTGTAACCTAAGGATACAACTTCCTGTATCCAAATATCTGTTACATAAAGCCTCCAAATATGAGCCAAATGCAGAAGCGGTCCCCCCACACCTGCAAGTGCTGGGATGTCCCTTCATGCCCGAACAGGCTTTGAAGGGGGTCTGGCTTTTTTCTGCCAGACACCTGTTGCCTTAATTTGGAACTTTGTCTTATTCCAAAAATCTCTTTGGTATCCCGAAAAGGCCAAACCTCTAACCAGAACCCCGGAGTATTAGAGGCCCTGCGGAAGCAGTATTAGACTTCGGCTTCTGTGGCAGATTAGATGATTTACCACTAGCAGCATGCTTTATCATGTCAACCAAGCACTCCCCAAACAGACACCCCACCTTAAAGGGGAGTCCTGTCATTCTTTTTTGGAGGCTATGTCAGCTGACCATTGCTTAAGCCATAAAGCACGCTTTAAGGCTAACACCAGAGCTAGGCCTCTGGCACTTAACCTGCTCAATCCTCCATAGCCCGTATCAAATACCTGTTGTAGCCAAATTGGTCTTGATCACCTGGGAGCATGACTTCCATGAATCACCCTTACGAGTCTTCAAGTCCAGTTGTTTTAACAACCTCCTGCTCCCCAAAAATGCTATGGATGTAGCCCATGCCGGGGCAAGTTCGACCCCATAATAGAATAAGCAGGACATGCCACCTGATCCACGCGCTTATTCGCTGGATCCTTTGGAGAAGCACTATCCGAGGATGGCATAACCAAAATCTTAAAAAGACCTGGCCCCAGAGCGTCCACCACAGGAGGGTGAGCCATAATTCAATCTTATCTGGGGGAAAGAGATACATAGTATCTAGTACTTTAGGAATGGGCAGAAGACAACCTGACTTCTGCCATTCCCTATTGATCAGATTAGAATAATGCGTATGCTCTGCAACATCCTTCAGAATCAAGGAAATCAAAACCATCCATCCATCTTAACTGAGCACCCCCTTGTGTAGAGGACTTCTGAATACGAGTCCCTACTGGATAAATCCTCCCAACGGATAACTTCCTGGGAGACTATGGCAGCTAAAATATCCTCTTCAAGTTAGAGGATAAATCTTTTCTTTAAAAACCTATTTAGTAGCCAATCCTTTTAAATGACTCTCTAAAGGTTTAGGACCACTCGAGGGCTGCCGACAGAGTTTAAAGACTTAGAAGGCAGCCACAATATCCTCTTCAAAACTCAGAGGAATTTTTTTTTTTCAAAACCTTCTTAGTAGCTCATATGACTTAAAGGTTTTAGGTCCGCTTGAAGGCTACCAGGGGGGTTTTTAAGCTCAGAGGGCACTGGCAACAAGGGTCAGAGCCCTTGCAGGGAGGAGACAATTGTCTTCCATATCCACTACTACAGTAGCATAACCCTGCACACCGTGCTATCCTTGTCCAGTGTCTGCATACTGGACATAGAGTGAATCTATCTGCTAAAGGACCAGATCCGATTACCCCAGATGCCTCCGTCATGGTGATTAATACTAGATTACCTCCCAGGGGGTCTAAAACCTAGTATGTGAACAGTTCTCGATAGTCGCAAGACTATTCTGAGAGCTCAGAGGGTGAACCACATCAATATATTGTCACATAGCAGCTTCATTACAATGTATGTAAACATAATACACATCAGCTTGACATTGCCATTTCTTGATTTTATCCTATTATCTCTCAGTACTTTTTTGGGGTACCTTTCAGATGGGCAGACATGTTTCGCCTTATATTCAGGCTTTATCAATGCCCTTTTATGAGAAAAGAAGGAAATGTCTATTAAAATTCCATTAATAACATATATGCCTTTGTATACAGACGTAATTATTTGAAAAATCAATAAAATACCTTTTAAGAAATGCAGTACATATGTATCGTTAATTAACATTGTATATACATTCCATGAATGGATATTTTTGGTCCCCGAAAAAATCCTGGCACGCACACCTTTTTTTTAGCACTCGTATGTAACTGGTCCTTTAAGGACGGGCGCTGGTCCTTTAAGAAAAAAACATGCGGTGTTAGAAAAACATCCAAAATGGTTAGAGTCTGGAGAAGTGTTTTTGAGTATCACCGATTCGTATTTTAGATCTTCATTTAGGCAGTAACTGATCTGTTGTAAACTCAGTTGTAAAAATTGAAAAAATAAAAACCTGTCATTGGCCATAGGAACGGTATCAACTTGTCACTTGGAGGGATTACCTGTATGCTTTCTAATTATACACTTGATGGCATATATATAACTTGATGGTACACACATACACTTGATTGTATATCTGAATATATATATAACTTACCCGCAGCTCCAGCTCGAACTAGTAAAAAGTTTATTCCCCCAATTCGTAACATATAGTTTCAGAATACAGTATACATTTATATAGTCTCAAAACATAGTATGTATGGAACAAAAATGTGATTCTTAATAGTTAAATGATAAGTATATAGATATAGAAACTGCAACAGCATTCATACTTCACACTTTATTTTTGCGAAATAAAACACACATACCGTTTTTAAAAAATAGACCCACGGGTATTCACTAATGGTGAACAGTTGTTTGCTTTATTAAAGATTGCCTTTTGCTGCACAGATAATACAGATCAGGGGAGGAATGAATGCGCTGTCAGTAATGCTGTGAGGCCTCCAACAAAATGGAGCCCCACAGCAGACCACAACCGCGCAATACGAGCTGGCCGGTGACGCGTAACATCACATCCGGTGTTAAACCCGGAAGTGACGGGACTGGCGCTCCGGGCCCTGGAGCGAACGACGTCACTTCAGCCCGATAGCCGGAAGGGCGGTGTGCCTCGGGTCGCGGGGAGGGGTGTCACCGGAGGAACGCTAGAGCAGCCCCTACAGACGAACGAGCACAGAGTCGGGGCTGACAGGAGTGGGGAGTGAAGATGTCGCCCACATCTTCTGCACCAGCAAAAATAGGTAAATTTATTTATTACTCAAAGCATATTGTAGCTATCCCAAGTGCCACGTTGAAACCTGCCATATATAGTACATTACATCTCTGCGCTTTAACTTACAGCGCTCTTAAAGGGAAAGCCATTGCATGAGCCAGACCAATGAGAAAGTATTTTCAACAATCAGTTACTGCCTGAATGAAGATCTTAAATTGCTCCTGATAAGGTACGATTCGGTGATACTCAAAAGCACTTCTCCAGACTATAACCGTTTTGGATGTTTTTCTAACACCGCATGATTTTTCTTAAAGGGCCAGCGGTCGTCCTTAAAGGACCAGTTACATACGAGTGCTAAAAAAAAGGTGTGCATGCCAGGATTTTTTCGGGGACCAAAAATATCCATTCATGGAATGTATATACAATGTTAATTAACGATACATACGTACTGAATTTCTTAAAAGGTATTTTATTGATTTTTCAAATAATTACATCTGTATACAATGGCATATATGTTAATAATGGAATTTTAATAGACATTTCCTTTTTTTCTCAAAAAAATTATTTGATAAAGCCTGAATATAAGGCGAAACATGTCTGCCCATCTTAAAGGTACCCCCAAAAAGTTCTGAGAAATAATAGGATAAAATCAAGAAATGGCAATGTCCAGCTGATGTGTAATATGTTTACATACATTGTAATGAAGCTGCTATGTGACATGTAACGAACACATTTGGCCTGATGCAGAGCCTCCTCGTTCAGCTATCCCGTATGTTTTGCCGTTGGTTTTGGGCTGTGGTCAGGGCATTAAAGGGTGCTCCGTTGCTTTTTGTGTGCGTGTTTGCGATCAGGTGTTCCGGCATGTGCCTTTCGTATGTCGGCTCGCAAGAGGCCGGAACTCCGTGCAAATGGACTTGTCCGTGATTGGTCCGTTTTTTTAACTGATATTGAGCCTTGATTTCCGATTGAAATCAGCCCAATATAACGAGGGTGTGGGCGCTCAACTTACAGCCAGTGTTATCAGCCGTATATGCATCCCGTCTCTCAGTCATGCAGTCTGCTGTGTGCGATCATCAACGCTGACAGCTACGCGGCCTGGTTCTCTTGAGCCTGGCAGAAACCAGGCTGCACCGCACATGTCTGGACATCGATGGCATGCATGACGTGGAGCCATTCGAGCTCACCCGCCTTAACCATGTTTCTCTCCAGGACTTGTATAGGCAGCTGCGGCCATGGTTAGCCCGCACCACAAGGAAGGGGCATGCAATTGCAGGTATGACCAAATTGGTTGGCCTACAGTTTTTGGCAAACGGCTCGTTCCAGAGACTGGGTGCCTTCTCCGTGGGGATGTCCCAGTCTACACTGAGCCGCAGCCTTAACAAGTTTTTGGATGGCATGGCTACCCTGGCTCCAAAATACATCTTTTTCCCTGGCACAGTGGTAGCCTGGAATGCGGTTAAGCTGGGCTTTAATAATATAGCCGACATGCCCAACGTCATGGGTGCCATCGATTGTACACACGTTGCGTTGGTGCCGCCAGCTACGCAGGAATATCTGTTCAGGTATGTGGTTTAGGTCAGCATGTGTCTGCCATGTAGCACATACATTTACATTTGGCCAATGTGGAGTAGGTTTCAATGGCGGAAAGCAGACCTACATCCTGTGTATGCCAAACATCCAGCGGTTTTAAATGTTGCTTATGTGAATGCATCTTTTTTATTGTGTTGGCCCTTTTTGGGCCACTGATTCCTGTTATATTGTGCTATTGCAGGAACAGGAAGATGGGACACTCGATCAATGTGCAGGCAGTGTCCGGGCCAGACCTGCAATTTTTGAGTATATTTGCTGCCTTCCCTGGGTCCACACACGACTCGCACATTTTGAGGAACTCCAGCCTCTTTGTTCGCTTTCAATCTGGAGATATGTCTGGCGGATGGCTACTGGGTAAGTGCTAACAAATTGGTGTGGCCGTCCAGCATGAATGTTCTGATTGGTCTGTGCCTGTACCCCACTAATCTGTTAGACACTCCAATGAAACAGTAGAAGTTTCCACTCAATTACTTACCAGTATTTGCTCCTATGGGCTTGCTTGTGTTTCTCCACTATACCTTTCTGTCCATGCCATCTTAGCTATGTTGCATCCCAGAGTCATTGTAGAGGAGTGTGCTGGGGGGATGTGCATGTTGCCTCATAAGAACTGTGCTTAGCACTGACACTGCACAGCTGACCTATGGCCCTGTTCAACAATGCTGGAATGCTAAGCAGCACATTAATGAGCCACTTCCCCTTAGCCCTCTGTCTGTTGCTCCCTGTTCTTGCCTGTTTTAATTAACCTAACATGCAGTATTTGTAAGTAGCATGTAACGTACTTGTGGCTCTTCGTTAGTAGCAGGATGGTACTTGTTTAGATACACTTTATAGCTTTGGTGTTTAGGTTTGTATGTCTAGGCTAGTTATGGGGACTGCCACTACATATGTGGCAAAGGGGTCCATTTGTCAGGGTATGTTTGGATTATGCTGTGTCCTTAATTTGTTTTGTCTGTGTTTTTTTTTAAGGTGATTCTGGCTATCCCTTGCTCCCCTGGTTACTCACCCCCATCCTCCACCCATCCTCGCAGGCCAGGACCGATATAACACAGCACATAGGAGGACTCGCTCAGTGGTGGAACGTGCCTTTGGCTTGTGGAAGACGCGCTTCTGTTGTCTGGACCAGACTATGATCCGGCCAAGGTTATCAAAATAATTGAGGCGTGTGGGGTCCCGCACAACCTCGCCATCCGTAGCCGAGTTCCCAGATACACTGACCTGCCTGAGGACGCTGTAGCCATTTCTGAAGTTTACACACCTCCCTACTCTGGCCCCCAAAGTGGGTCGGCACAGGCAATCTGGTCCCAGCTTGTGGACAATGTTTTTTTCATAAGTTTAATTGATTTTGGCCAATGTGTGCCTTTTTTATTTTGTGATTCAAACAATTAAATTTAATGTGACAAACATTGTTGATTATTTTTTTGCCTGTTAATGTGGGTTGGTGGAAGAGCATGTGTTTTGGGTTAGCGTAGTGGTGTGTCCTGCTCCCCAGAATCCCTACCTAAACACATGCCTTCAGTGGTAGGTAGAGTAGGAGGAGGAAGTAGATGGATGGGGGTGCTGCATGTTAGCGGCAATATGAGCAAGGCTCTGATTGATTAACTGCCATTGCTGGACCATTGCCGCCATCTGCCTGCTTTGTTCTCTGGTTTCGTCAAGCAGGCAGGACACATTTTGATTCAAAACCTCTAGTTGTTGTGACATCGAGGTTACTTTGGAACACACTGTCTCATTATACCTCTGTGTGTTTGCCGCGAACTCCACGTTCTCGTGGTGCCATGCTTCCTCCATTAGCTGCAGATGCCTCCTCTGGCTGATATGGCGACGTTGCTGGGTGCCGCCACTGGCACGGGTGGGTGCGTCTGGTACTGATGGAGGGGCTGCAGGTGGCTGCCTGGCCGCAAAGTCTGTTGAGCACCCACTGTCCACGCCAGCATAGGTTTGGGCCCCTGAGGTATGTGTAGGGGGCAGCAGCGGCTGCACTTGCTGGGGCTGGTGTGTTGGATGTTGGCCCACAGGGTCTCGTGGCCTTGGCTGCAGCAGACTTGTGTCCTCCTGCTCCAAATCCCGAATTACTTCAATAATGGGTGGACTCGTTAGGGTATGACAAGAAAGGTAGCAGGTAGTGAGGCCACTATTGTAAAGTTAATGTAGGCAAGTGGCATTTCATTCGGCTACACAGTGGTCCAATGACTTCCCTCATCCGTCCACTCAGGTTGGTTGGTGTTGACACAAGGCTGTTCTGGCGAGCTCCTCCGGGACAATGCAGGGGTAGCTTGGCCTTGTTGCCTGGCATCTGTTGGTTCTGGAAAGAGATAATGAACTTTGTTTAGTGCCTCCAATACCTGTCTGTGTCTTGTGCCCCTTGCAGGCCCTGAAGGGTTGCCGGGTGAATAAAGGTCAACACATGCTCCTCCGCTGGGGTAAGGAGGATTTTAGTAGGGATACCACCCCCTGTCTGCAGGCTGGGGAAGAGTAAAGCACACATAATAAGTGTTACATCATGCTACAAAGCAGCCTGTCCAATCATTTACACTCTAAATCGGCGTTACCTCTGCTGGCGGCACATGTCCATTTTTTTTCCAATACTATTTAAGGTCCCCAAATTTACATTTAATTTGCTCCACATCCCTCCTCACAGACCCAACACTATTCACTTGCCGGCAGATGTTCTCCCAAATCTCCTGCTTTGCATGCTTTGGGGTTGACTTTGAATGACGCCCAAATAGGGCATCATAGTGCTCACAAACACCAGTGGCTACAGCCATGCTTTGAACATCACAGAAACGGGCTGTAAGTGAGCCACGTCGCAGCTGCCGTCCACATGGGTGTGTGGTCTCCCCGGCAGCAGACGACATTGATGGCTGGCTGTCTGGGGAGTAGTTTAGTTTTCTTGGGCTGACGGGTGACTGTGATGGACTGTGGGGGGTGCTAGGTGATAATGGCAGGGTGTCTGTCGAGTTGTCACCTGTGGAGCTCCCAATTGACTCCGGGCTGGTGGTAGTTGGGGAGACATAGTGGCGAGGATGAGGGGTGGTTGGCCTGGGTGGGCTAGTGGTTTGGGCCCTACGCTTCCCCTTGGTGGTGTGGCTGGAGCTACCCACATGCTTTCTGGGTGGAGGAGGTGGAGGCTGCAGGGTGGCTCGAGATTTGTGGCCCTTGTGAGCCCTGGATGATTTAGCAGGTGGGGGCGACTGGGCCAAGGGCTCCTTGCTGCTGCATTTGGACCGAGCAGCCTGTGTGGCTGGCTTATCCCCCCTTTGACTAGGCCCATGTCCGGTCCGGCTCCTGTGCCTGGTTGTGTGTGGGTGTTCCTGATGGCTCTCTGTGCAGCGAGCATGTTGCTCAGGGCTTTTTGGGGTCTGACGGCTCCCTTTTGGCCTGGGCATAGTGATATGGTAACCAACACAGAGCTGAGTGCATTGACCTTTAAATAGTTTGCCCGTGAGGGCGTGCGCGGCAGCGTGCGCGCGCGCACGCACGCCATGACCTGATCAGAAAGACAGCCAAACATGTCTCCCGCGACCTACACCAAGGAGCAGGACAAAATCATTATGGAGGTGAGTAGGCGAGCGTGCGATTATTTGCGCGCACAAGCCGCTCAACAAAGATTAGCCATGGCAGGGCCAGATTAGTGAGGACAAACTGTCTTGCAAACCGCCCCAACTAGAACAGGTTAGTTTGAGCCATGTGCGCAGCAGCACACTAGCCTAGAGGCAGATAGGCTAAGTAGGCCCATGTGAGTAGCAATGAGGCTCAGAAACTTGCTTTAGATAGTGGATGAGAGTGTGTAATCTAGTAGTGTCACTAATGCTCTGCCATTGTGCATTTTTGGACAGATGATGCTGCGCAACCGTTATGACTACTTGCAGTGCGACTTTGAGAAGAGGACGTTGGCACTGGCGGTGGTGGAAGCCATATCCCGGAACACTGGCACCACCTACACTTTTACCCAGATCGCCCAGCACTGGTACGATTTGAAAAGGAGGCATAGGCCCCGGGTGAGGCGGTTCTTTGTCCAGCACTTCCCAGGTAAGTCTTGGTACATGACATGCACTAATCACACTGGCCATGGCTGGGCCTGTGTTTCTGATTGTGTCTATATTGCAGTGCAGGAATGGAGTTATAGGTTACATGTCCCAAAAGGTAAGTACAAGGATTAGGAAGAAGAAGGAGAAGACATTCAGGTAAGCATTAAAGACAGGGAAGAAGAAGAAGAATATAATTTGAAGGGAAGTTTTGGTGGAGCTAAAAGTGACAGTTTGTTGGATACGGAAAACTTGAGGGAGGACTAGGGATGTGCGCTTGCGTGGACCCAGATTGTCAATAGGAAATCCGTGGAAATGTAAGTATACTTTGAAAAACATTCAGAATCAGGCTGGAAACGGAAACAGATGGGAAGAAGCTACGTTGGAAAACGCAGTAAAAAGGACCCAAAAACGGAGCGTCAGTGTGAACGGGCATGTAACCCACGACGACACGGAAAGCACCCGAGAGGGGAAAAAACACTTCCCGATTGAAGACACAGAAACGGATCATTAACAGAAGTCTCCCGACGGCGGCTCTGAATCATGTGAGAACCCCGGGACAAACGGAATCAAAAACGGAACAAAATAAGGTCAGATCGGGAGAGGCTCTGAATCAAGCCAATTGTCTTTTTTAAAAAAATGTAAAATAAATGTATTCAAATTTTTCTTAAAAAAGAGGAGTGTGGGCTAGTGAGCAGCCGAGGAAGATGGCAGCAGCCTAGACCGGCTCCTCGCTGCACGGGGCTTTTACCTGCTCAAAAGCATCTTTTAAACGGCGGTTCCGGGCTGGTTGGGTCCCCGAGGACTCAGGGAAGACCCGCTGGCCACCAAGAGGGGAGAAAGAAACTGATCCTGCGGGAGCGCAGCTCGCCCTCACAGCACTTCCCGGATCCAAGATGGCGGCCGCGACCTGCGCACCTCAGACACTTACAGCCTGAGGGAGGAAAGCCTACAGCCTGCTCGCCCCACGTGCGGCCCTGGTGTGGGGTCGGGGGCTGAGGGGAGAGAGCCATCAGCAAGCCGGGCCACTCGCCGCAGGGAGAGGAGGACGGAGGTCGCCCTTACACAGTAAGCAGGGGCCCTGGGGAGAGACTTCCTTAATCAGGGAGGCCATTGTTAAAACGGATGGGGCGCAGGGAAAGGGGGAAGCCACCTACCACCCCTAGGCGCTCAGCACAATCAGCTAACTCTAAGATGGCAGCCTCATCTGGGCAGCAGCGCGAGCTGCACTCCCATCTCTCATCCTCACCCATACCATCCCCAGACCTACTGGACTCACAGCCAGATTCACAGCCAGAGCCCCAGCAGGTGACCCCGGACCCCTCCCCGGCCCAACAGCCAGACCCAGGCATCAGAGATGCAGAGCTCCTAGCAAAATTCCAAGCTGTGTTACACCAAGAGCTGGAAACAGCCACTAACAAGATCTCAGCCACATTTAAAGCTGAATTAAGAGATCTAAGAGCCCGCACCTCTAAACTGGAGCAGCAAGCGAGCTGCACCACCACTGTGCTTGAGGAGCATGAATCTGAAATCCAAAATTTTAAATCAGACCTCTCTCTGGCCCACCAAAAAATAGAGGACCTTGAAAACCGCTCTCGGCGCTGCAATCTGAGATTCAGAGGGTTACCAGAATCCATCATTGATCTAAAGACCACCGTGACAGCTTTATTGCAAGAGCTGACGCCGTCCATCCCTATTGAAAGGCTGGAGATGGATAGGATCCATAGAGCCCTGGGTCCACCCCGGGCAGATGGCCAGCCCAGAGACATTGTAGTCAAGTTCACATACTACAACACCAAAGAGGAAATCGCTCGAGCAGCCAGATTGCATCCTAATTTGACCTTTCAAACCCACAAGTATCAGGTCTACTCTGACCTGGCCCCAGCTACCCTGCAGCGGCGTCGCCAGCTAGGACCATGTCTCTCAATCCTGCAGTCACATCGAATCGCTTATAGGTGGGGCTACCCATTCAAATTGCTCTTCACTTATGGGGGCCGCACCCACATAGTAACATGCCCGGAGGAAGCTATGGAGACGCTAGACCACCTTAATCTGTCAGGACCCTCTGACCGCCCGCCTCCAATGGATCAGCCCAGGGAGCAGCGTCCCAGACCTAGCCGAAGGGACAAGAGAGCTGACGACCAACGACCCTACCCCACGTCTACGCCTTCCCGAGCGTCAAGAACCCGTCAGCTGGAGCCGGGGTGAGAGCTACCCCTCCGCCATGCTCTTTTCCTCTTTTTTCTCTCCCTGATACAGGTGTGAATTGGCGTTGATCGGACACTCTGGGACACTTTGTTCGTTTGTTTCTCTCTCCCCACAGTTCTGAGAAATGGCACCCATTTTCCCCCCTACCACGCTACCCAGGGTCATAGTCAGATAAGTCATGTTGCTGCGTTGCTGGTTTATAAATATTTTTCAGTGTTATTTACTTGCAGGTTTACACAGTGCTGTTTTAGATGATCGGGCCTCTTCCCCCCGCGGCGATGACCTGACTGGGAGACCGGGTCCCTATGGGGCCGTGGTCGACCTGATGTTAGTGGGGCCGCCGTGGGACGGTCGAGGGCTGATCTAAATCGTTGGGGGGTGCCCCCCCCTTTTTTTTTTTTTGTCTGGGTCTCCTTCTGCGGATGCGACTATTCTGCGCGCGTCTGTGGGGGGTGGTCCGGGGGGGGGGGGGGGCGGCTCCTATTGTCACCCTGGGTGGAGGTTCGGGCCGACCGGAGCGGCTGTGGGCTGTTGCTGAGGCCGCCCCGACCCAAAAACCTGGTGCATTTCCGATGATGGCTCCACTTGGGACGCAATGTTTGGTTAAGCTTGCTAAATGTTCTAATTCACAAACCTTCCTTACGGCTATGTCAGCACTATGGTCACTCTTGGCCTCGCGGGAACATGCGCCTCGATTTGGGCGCTGACCCGGGGGGGCACAAATGACCTAATAAGGGGCGATGACGGTACAATCTCCCCTCCTCCATGAGACCGTTGGCTATGTTATAATATGTTATTCAGTTATATTTTGCATGTCTTAAAATGTTAAATTTACATTAGCGCAGGCACTACCCTGTGCAGAGGCGACCCCCTTAAACCCCAGAGACTTCCGGCTGTGAGGTTCTTTCCCCCTGGAAGGCAAACTACTGACCAAAAAGTGGTCAGGATCCACATAACCCCTGTCCCCACCTGGTGAGGTACCCAGCCTAGGCTACCCACGAGGAGGGACTTCGCTACTCTTCTGATTCCCATACGCCTACCCCTTCAGCCCATCACCGCCTTTACCCTTAGCGTACCCTCATACCCCCCCCTCCATCCCCCTCCCT
Source organism: Gastrophryne carolinensis (assembly GCA_027917425.1). Lineage (NCBI taxonomy): Eukaryota > Metazoa > Chordata > Amphibia > Anura > Microhylidae > Gastrophryne > Gastrophryne carolinensis. The sequence goes on from CM051235.1 coordinate 225,408,280, forward strand.
TCCTTTCTTTCTCTTCTTTTCTCCCCTCTTCTATTCTCTCACTAGCTCTCCCTTTTTCGGGATACTACCCCTCTTTTTTTCTCTAACAAGATGAGCCAGCCGCAGAACTCATTGGCTGGAGCCAACTTAAATTTCAAACTCCTAACACATAATGTCCAAGGTTTCAACTCGCAATCGAAGAGAACAAAGGCATTCCATAGTTATAAGCAAATGCAAGCGGATATTTTATGTCTTCGGGAGACCAGATTCTCGTCCGCGAGCTCCCCGCGATACCTGCACTCGCATTACCCAACATTTTTCACAGCATGCTTCAAGGAAAAGACCCGAGGGGTGTTAATAGCATTTAGGCGGAATCTCCTGTTTAGATGCGAGTCCCAGATTGCAGACCCAACGGGCCGCTACCTCATATTAGTGGGATTTTTGGATGACACTCTGGTAACAATTGTGTCTTATTATGCGCCCAACACCCACCAGACTAATTTCTTCTCTCACCTGATGCAAAAGGTCAGGGAGCATGGTAAAGGAGTGATAATCATGGCTGGCGACTCCAATATTACTCTAGATCCAAAACTGGATAGGTCGGGTCCACAGGGCAGAAGTCCCTCATCTACCCCTCAACCCACCCAGCACCCCCCACACCGAATCAACACGCTGCTCAAGGAAGCATCTCTAGTAGATGCTTGGCGCGAGCTGAATCCAAGAGCAAGGGACTATACCTTCTATTCCAACCCCCATGACTCATTCAGCAGAATAGATCATATCCTGGTGACACAGGCTCTAATCCCCTTGGTTCAAAAATGCCAAATATTATCAGCCCCCTGGTCGGACCACACACCGGTTCTGATGGGTTTTAGTACTACACCCCCGACCCCTAGACCATTTAAGTGGAGGATCAACGATTCATTGCTTTCACATAAAGACACCCAAGAGCAGGTCCTTCAATCTATAAAAGCCTATTTTGTAACTAATAAGGGCACAGCCTCGGCAGTGAGCATTTGGGAAGCCCACAAGGCAGTGATGAGGGGCAATCTTATTGCAATGGCCTCGGCCATCAAAAAACGCAGAAACGACAATGTGGCCCGACTCACTGCACAGCTAGAACAACTGCGAAGGGACTGGGTCGCGAGACCGACGAGAGAGCTTAAGAAAAAGGTGGATGCGCTCAGCATCCAGCTTAATATGGCGTTGGATGAGATGGCAGAGAAGAGACTTAGGTGGGGCAAACAGAGGTACTACGCGAGAGCCAACAAGCCTGACACCCCCCTGGCTAATAAACTGCGATGCTCATGGCCGCGGCAGTCTTTGATCTCGCTTAGGACCCCTGAGGGGAACCTTACAGCTAACCCTCTCAAGATCATACAAATATTCAGAAATCTGCTAGGTAAACTTTATAAACCTCCCCATGTGTTCCCCCAAGAGGAAGCAGCGGAATTTCTAAACTCCGTCTCGCTCCCCAAGCTGCAGGATGCCCATAAGGCGAGTCTTGACGCAGACATTACAGTCTTGGAGGTGCTTGGGGCCATTAAGAGCCTTAAGACATCCAAAGTGCCCGGACCAGACGGATTCGCAGCCCTGTACTTCAAAAAATATGCCACAGAACTGGCTCCACACCTGACGGCCATGTTCAATTCCCTTACAGACCAGGGTTCTCTACATCAGTCATCATTGGAGGCCTACATCAGTATGATTCCGAAACCCGATAAAGACCACTCAGATGCACAAAATTACAGGCCAATTTCTCTACTTAATGTGGATGTGAAAATCTTGGGGAAGGTCCTGGTTACCAGAATTAATAGGTTCCTGGGCACCTTGATTGGGAAGGATCAGGTGGGTTTTGTCCCATGCAGACAGGCACCAGACAATATCCGTAGACTGGTCCACCTGATTGAGCTGGCTCAACAAAGAGATATCCACAGCCTTTTGTTGTCTCTGGACATACAAAAGGCTTTTGACTCCCTCTCATGGGATTACATGCACTGTGCTCTCCAGAAATGGGGCTTCGGCGACAATTTTCTGGCTTGGATTAACTCTATTTATTCCTCCCCCTCAGCTAGAGTGCAATACAATGGTTACCTTTCTGAGCCAATCTCAATAGGTAGAGGCACCCGGCAGGGATGCCCGCTCTCCCCGGTGCTGTTCGTGCTAGCATTGGAGCCCTTAGCCCTTGCTATTCGGGCAAACCCGAATATAAAAGGCATTGAAATGGCGGGCTATCACCATAAAATGTGTTTGTTCGCCGACGACGTCTTGTTGACCCTTTCGCAGCCCCACACTTCGTTACCTAATTTGCTCCAGCTTCTGGAAACCTTTTCAAGGATTTCGGGTCTCAGGGTCAATAAAGAGAAATCGGTGGGGCTCAATTTAAACATTCCCGCCCCAGCTTTGAATGCTCTCCAGTCCAACTTCCCATTCCGCTGGGCTTCGGGAGCCTTGTCTTACCTAGGCGTCAAGATTACGCCACGATATCAGTCTCTGTATCAGGCAAATTACCCCCCCCTTTTTGGTAGATTGAAGGCGATGCTAGATACTTGGCGTGGTCATGAAATCTCCTGGATCGGGAGGGTCAATGCCATAAAAATGACCTTGCTTCCGAAGCTCCTGTATCACTTTAGAACTCTCCCGGTGTATATACCACAATTTCAGCTTAAAAGCATGCAAAATAGCGTAATGAAATTTATATGGGGGAGGACTAGACCGAGAGTTGCTAGAGCTACCATGATTAGGCATAGGAAAGAGGGAGGCCTGGGGGTCCCATGTATTAGCAAATATTATCAAGCAGCCCAGATAGGGCAGCTTCAGCAGCTACATGCCCAAACGGAGACGCCTCTGTGGGTGGCGCTAGTGGCCTCATCGTGCGACCCAGCCCCGGTCGACAGTTTGATGTGGCTGCCGCCGCAACACAGACCGCAAATCCTGTGCCCCATTCTGAACCATTCTCTTCGGATCTGGGATGGGACGAAATATTCCGGGAACTTAATCTCCCCTCACCTCCCACTAATGCGAATAACTAAGAACCCGATGTTTCCTCCGGGGTTAGATCCCAGAGCGTTTAGTTGGTGGGAGCATGTAGGGATCAGCAAACTTTACCACCTCCTGCTCAGAGGCGAGATTATCCCCTGGCCCGCACTGCAGGAAAGGGAGAATGCTCCGCCGTCAGAGCAATTTCGGTACATGCAACTCCGTCACTGGATTGCGCCCCTGCTAAAAAATAAGACGGAAACCTCGGACATGACCCCTTTCGAGAAATTGTGCACGCGAGGGACCCCCACAATGGGCCTGGTGTCCACCATCTACTCGAGCCTTGTAACATTACCCACCAACTCAAGACATGGGTACATGGCCAGATGGGAGGCTGATCTGGGTCTGGTCAGAGATAGGAGGGACTGGGAGGAGATATGGACTGGAATAAATAGATGCTCTATCAATGTCACGACTTTAGAGGCAGCATACAAGATGCTCACCAGGTGGTACCTGGTGCCCGCGCGCATAGCCAAGGCGGTCCCGGGCTATCCCGCTCACTGTTTTAGAGGCTGTTCTGTGGAAGGTTCTGTCCTACATATATGGTGGGAGTGCCCGAAGGTTAAGAGATTCTGGTCACGAGTTTTTGGTCTCCTGAGTACTCTTCTACAAACCCACATACGCCAGGACTCTTGGGTGGCATTGTTGCAGGTGAAACCGGAGGGTGTCAATAGAGCCCAGCATGCCCTGCTTACCCAACTTATGCTAGCAGCTAAGTTAACGATTGCCAGTTCCTGGAAGAAGCCGGGAATCCCTTTCCAGGCAGTAAAGGACAGGCTTAATGGCATCTTGATTAATGAGAAATTGACTAGCATCCTGAGGGATTCGCACGCTAAATTTATCAAAGTATGGAAGCCTTGGGTGGACTATGCCTACCCGGAAGTGTGTAATGCTTTGCTACAATGAGCAACAATCTGGCTCCTCTCTCTTCTCTCCTTTCTCTTTCCTCTTTCTTTCCTTTATCTCCTTTACCTTCCTCTTCCCTTATTGTCTTAGGCCACCCTACCTCAGTCGTCCTCTCCCCCCCCACACCCCCTTTATCCCACATCCTTCTCCCCGCCCGGCTTAGCGCTTAGCAACGTTTGTTTTGGACCTCTGCACGCACTGGGTTTCAGGCGGGGGGTCAGGATCCAGCGCAGCGACCGCTAATTGAGCTAAACCTTTGGGCCGACGCGTTGGCAGCGAATGGACGGTTAAGTTGTGCAGATGCATATACCATGTTGGACATACTAACTGATCTTCTGTCTTGCTTTACTATGTACCTGTTCAAGACTTGAATGTCTATCTGTTGTACAATAACTGTGTGCCATTGTCATTTGATATCTTTGTAACAAGTTAAAAAACTTATAAAAATTCTAATAAAAAGATTGAAACAAAAAAAAAAAAGAGGAATGTGGTCATTGTCAGACGCTTAAATGACACCGGGAGTAGCCTAATCCCGGAACTAGTTGAGAATTTGAAGTAGTCTTGATTATGTACCAACTCCCAAAATATCACAGTGTAGAGGTAGAACAGGGACGCACAAGTGGGGAAGCCAGTTATTGGCAACACCTAACAAATAAAGTCATCAATATATTGCCAGTCTTATCCCACAAACATATATATATATATATATATCTCTTTTAAAAACAAGAATTAAAAAACATTAATATGTATATATGAATAAATATCATAATAATACACTTAATTAAAAAATGACCTACCTAAAGATTTAGGTCCGCTTGAGGGTGGCTGTGCAGCGGCTCACGGTATTTTTGTGCTTCCCCCAGCCGAAAATCTTTCACTGCAGGCGGCCGGAGAACCGCGATGTTAGCGGTACTTGCCGCTTAGTCCCGGCCGAAAATGTTGCAGTGCGAGCGGTCGGAGGAGAACCGTGATGTTAGCGGTACTTGCCGCTTAGCCCCGGACGAAAAAAAAGGTGCGGAGGCAAAGTGGGTCCATTCAGATCCAAGAAGTATAAGGGCCAAGGAACAGTCAGGTTTCCATTACCCCCGCTTCCAAGGCATAATTCCTTTTAAAACAAAAAGTAAATAGGAGAGGAGTTCAAGACTGCAAGAAAGGAAACTGAGGTGGTTAAGTCAGCCAGGTGGTTATAAGCCCTGGAGGTGGAGACACACCTTTGTCCTTGCAGACCACACCCTTTGGGAGAGGTTAACCCAATCGTCTCTGAATTAAGTCTGATGGCCTGAAGTAAAATGGAAGAGAAAGTTAAACAGCTCACCCCCTATTTGTATGTGCATCCAAGTAGATAGGTGGAATACGCTGCTGCAAAGCCCAAACAAGACTGAAGGTAGCAAAGTTCAGCTCAGACAGGATTAGAGCTAGCATCAGCCAGTGGTGTTGAAGATGGGAGCAGTGTGATACACAATGAGCCCCTCATGGTATCTACAGTATGGACACACAATAACACACTGTAGTTACACTATGGCAGAGGATCATCCTGTACACAACGGCATATCACATGCACCCTACGGATAGGCACCCTGTAGAAATAGTAGAATAGTAAAGAAAAAACAGCGCTTATGGAAATGCAAAGCTGCAGCCTGACCGGTTGGCTAAACCGTGAGATTGGGGATACAAAAAAAGGGTGATAGACTTAACAGCCAACAGACAGGCTGCCTGTGACTGTCAGTTTATCTGCAGGTGCGCTAATTTCTGTAGGATGCTCAGATATTTAGGATAAGATACATGGAACACACCACAATCAATGGTGCGTGGGTTGTATACAGCGATCCCTTTAAAACTTCAGCCGCAATTCCTCTATATATATAGTATTGGCATGTGTTCCATGGTCTGTTTTGCATCCTCACTTTAAATTTGAATAAAAGAAGTAGTTTTTTCACATCACAGAGTGGGACCATCATCTATCTAAGCCTCAAGTCATATGTGAAAGCGGCCCAGGTTAGGTGTTTACCGCCGGGCCTGGTGGGTAAGTCCCATTTCGTTTTACCTATTTAGAGTTAAGTCTATAGTAGGTATGTCACTTTATAAATGTATTGAGTAATAAATATTTAACTGCAAAAGCAAAAATCTTATTGACTTTGCAGTGATAATAAATATTTGAGGATACTTAGAAAATAAGGATAGGATTAAACATCTATCTTATCCTAAAAATCTGAGCATCCTACAGAAATTAGCGCGCCTGCAGATAAACTGACAGTCACAGGCAGCCTGTCTGTTGGCTGTTAAGTCTATCACCCTTTTTTTGTAACCCTGTAGAAATAGGCTACCCCTGCAGACAACATTTATAGTAAGACTATGTGAGGAGTGTTTTCATTACAATATTAATTTGAGGCTCTGTGTATTTTTGGTCTAGACATCATGGTGATGGACCCATGTTTCATTTGAAGCACAAGCCTGAATGTGTTGATAAAATGTGAAGTGGAAACTTCAAACCTTGCACAAAAAAACTTCCCAAAACTCATATGCCTTATGCATTCATGATACTATATCATTATCAACACTTACATTTTCTCCTGTGTCCACTCAAAGCCAAAACGCTGCCTTGCTGATTTTTTCCTGGTTTACTCCACCTTGGCCGGGACCCGGGAGGCTGCTTCTTTTCCCAGATTCCCCGTTGCTGCCTGAACATAACGCACAATGCAAAGACAGGAAACCCTGCAGCACTTCCTCTTTGCAGGCTACTTGCAGATCCATAAGGATACAATTAATGGAGGGAAAATCAATCAACGCAGGAGTTACAAAAGGGTAAATTAATGTAAGGTGGCAGTAGAGGAGGGATGCATATAAACACTGTGTCTTGTAGGGATCTTGGGCTTTTTAGAGTAGAGTCCTAATAAGTTTATTCTCAGCAATGGGTTTCTGAAAGAAAATAGATAAAGCAGATATCTGTCCTTTTAGAGTGCTCAGTTGTAGACCCTCTGTTAGATAAACCCTTCTCTGGCAAGTTGAAGGTTTCAAAAGTCAGGCCGTCGAAGCCAAAACTTGTACACTGGCATAGAGGCCCCTGTGTGGAAATATCTGGATCATTGGGTAGCCTCCATGGACCACCTTCTGTCATTCATGTCTGAAAACCAGCTTCTTCTATGCCACCAAGGAGCCACCAGAATGGTTGGAATTCCCTCATGGGCTATCTTTTTTAGTACCCGACCCAGGAGTGGAATTGGAGCGAATGCATAGAGAAGCTTGAATGCTGACCAAGGAAGAGTCAGTGCATCTGTCGCTATTGCTAGAGGATACCTGGAGAGAGATATAAACTTTGCAACCTATCAATTGTGGCAGGATGCAAAGAGAACTGCCTCTGGGACCCCCCAGCGGATACAAAGGGACTGAAAAATCCCTTGACTAAGGTACCATTCTCCCTGATGCAAGACCATTCTGCTCAGATGCTCGGCCTGCAAGTTGTCCACTCCTAGTATGTGGATCGCTGATATGCACAGAACATTCTTCTTGGCCCAGAGTAAGATCCTGCTCACCTCCTTGAGAGCTTTCCTGCTTATGGTGCCCCCCTGGTTGTTGATATATGCCACTGCCATCTGATTGTCTGTTTGAATCTTGATGTGATGACCCCTCAAATCGGGTGTCCAATGTTTGAGAGACAATAGAATTTCTATCAGTTCCAGGATATGTATGGGAAGTCTGTTCTCCCCTGGTCCCCACTGACCCTGGATCGTTTGTGACCCCATGACACCCCCCTCAACCTGTTAGACTGGCATCTGTGGTGATAATCTTCCAGAAGAAAAGATTTGCCCACTCGAGGACGTGAGGATTTAGCCACCAGGTTAGGGACTGTCTTGTTGATTGTGTCATGCAAAAAGTGTGATCCAGAGTTTCTGTGGTTAGATCCTAAATCGAACGCAATTCCATCTGCAGGTGTCTTGTGTGAAACTGTGCAAAGGGCACTGCCTCAAAGCAAGACACCATCAGGCCCAACAGACGCATTCCTTGACAGATCGTCGCCTGAAAGCCGACCGAAGTATATAGAAGTACTCAATAGTCACAAGTGACTACTTCGAGACTCTAGGGGTGAACCATAACCAATATATTGCCCTTTCCCAGAATCTATAAAACAAAAGAGAAACAAAAATCAACAATAATCAACTGATTAAGCGCTAACAATATATATATATATATATATATATATATATACACACACACACAAACACACACACATCTTACCACTCAGCCAATCCAGCAAGAATAGTCACAGTAGCAGCCACACTGATGGCTCTGAAGTGGCCCCAGGCAGCCTGCCGCAGCAACGGGTAAGCCGGCAAAAATATGCAGTAGAGCAGCGGCGGCATGGCAGGGGAAGCTATCAAAACAGCGAAGGCGAAGACACACAACACAATCCTCCAGCAGCATGATCAAAGGAGAATGATGAGCTGCTACTGAGACCTGAGCTGCGGGCGGACCAAGCAGTGAACCTTCCTTGCTGCATAGAAGGAAGTGTCTGCCTTTTCCTGCAACCTAACTCTGCCCCGTCACTCAAGCGGCCCCATCCCCAAAATACATTATACATTTAGAGGAAAATAAATCCAGGTACTACTTCGCAGTCCAGACCAATTACAAGAATGTAACTGGATTGTAGAGGTGCAGCCGTAGGTACAGGAGGAACCAAACCTTTGTCTTGCCCTTCGATCGAGAGTTAACCCAATAGTGACTGATTGCCTGACGGCCTGGAGTGGAATTGGGGAGAAAATAATTTAGGTCTGCCAAATGCCCTTTCCAGAGGGCATACCGATTTAGGCCAGTTAACAAGCCCTAGGAAAGAGCAAAACATGGATTGTTCAAGTAAAAATATAAAACACAGCTAAACTCCAATCCAAGATGGTGGACTGATGCGCTGCTTGCTCTCTGCTCTAGGCAAGTTTCGATACAGCAGGTCCAAGTGGTGGAGCTACGCTGGACAAAAGGGGAGTATAGCATTTTTATTTTTATTTGCCGTCTTTCCTTCTGGGCATGTGGAAGATGCAGCATTCGGTGGGTTGATGGGGTATCCATAGGAGATTTCGAACACTTAAATTAGAAATAAAGTTGATTCAAACCTGGGCATACCTCATCCTCCCCCTGAAACCATAGCCAGTTTGTAAAAGGAAGTAATACAGAAATACACCATGGAAAAAAAGAACCAGTTAGGTAGCAGAATAAAAATCAGTCTGAGGCAGCCAAGACACCAGAAGGTAGGGAGCAGCATCCTCTACATGCCCTGAAGAAAAGACCTTTACATTATGCACTAAAACACTTTTCTCTTCTGGGGAATGTGGAGGATACAGCATTCTTCTTTATTCTAAATGACAGGATGTCTCAAGTAGTAATAAGTAGAGTGGGAATGTCAATTTTGTAAAGGTATGGACTGAGGACCAAGTAGCTGCTCTACAAATCTGCTCCACAGAGGCTTGATGACGAAAAAGAGAAGACCACGGATGTGGTGAAATGAGCTGTGACCTTCAAAGATGGCTGCTTGTTCTTGGCTGAGTATAATTCGACAATGGCCATTCTGGTACATTTACTAAAGGTTTTTTTAGGAGTGGATTCTCTTTTTTGAGACAATTTACAAATACAAAGAGGGAATTGATCTAATAAATTCTAATATCCATGGTTCTGTGAATGTATACCTTTTACATATATGGCAATTGTATGCTTGCACACACATTTCTTCAGGGCACAAACTATGCCCAGACAATGTTACAACATTTCTTGAGAGTGAGAAAGATTTAGGCAGAAAGAGGGTAACATAATTTTCCTATTCAAGTGGACGGGGGGAAACCACCTTAGATAGAAACACTATCCCCTCGATTCAAAGAGGAAAAGTTAATTGATTTCGTATCGAAAATCGTAAGTTTGGGTGGGTGTTAGTCATTTTTTCCTGTTTTTTTGGCCATTTCCGACTCGCACGAGCCTACGTACGAATGCGTATATGCTCTTACGATCAGCGGAAGTTCGTTCCTAAATTTTAGGATCAAAACGTAAAACTTAGGATCAAATCCTAAAACTTACGATCAAAACGTAAAACTTAGGATAATTGGATGTGTTTAGGTGTGATTCAGAGAAACCTCTAAACGCGTTTTAAAAGAAAGCCACAGCCGACACCTTTTAGCAGCCGGATTGCTGTTCGTGAACAGGTTTTTTGGCTATGTGGAGGAGTCTGCGCGTCTTGTGCTCCAATGAACTGCATGTATCAGCATGGCCGAGGCCATTAATTGTATGGCAATGCATGCCTGATTTAATACATTTCATGTATGCCTTATAAAATCATTTTAATGTGGACCTTAATTAGTCCTTTGCATGTAAACCTTTATTTTGCAATATATTTGCGTTAATTAAAGAAACTTATGTCCTTTGTTATTTATTTTAAAATTGATGTACTAGAATAATATTTTTAGATAGCATTTATTGGTGTAGTTGTTTACCTTTGCTTTGTTTAATTATTTAAGCACATCTTTGGTCAGATGCATCACACTTACTGAGGAGAGGAGAGCGGGATAAAGTGCAGGATGTGGGTTACTGCTGTATTTTGCCCCCAGAGCTGGGGGCACGGACAGTCACAAGGCCCTTTCTGTTTGCAGGCTGCCCGATAATACCTGAGCCGCCATCTTGGCTGTTTCGAGGCTCATAACATGCAGAAGTTGCTGGGTGTTTTTTAATATTTGAGAGCAATCGGTATGTAGAGGGTGTGGGTAACCACACCCAAAATTTAAAGTTGTACCATTTGAAGCCAAAATATTAAAATTAAATCCACAAGTAAAAAATGCAAGTTAAGTAAAAATTAAACAAAGTAAGATTTACTTATGCAAATGCATTCATTAATGGTTGGTTACTACAAAATGAATGAAATAAAGAAAAATAAAAGAACAAATATTTAGAATGCACTTTAATGAGGTAAGTTTGTAGTGCGGAGCCGCAAGATCAGAAGGATTTACGTCCAGACAAAAAAGGAAAAAGGGCAAAACCAATGTTGCAACCTGAGAAATGAAACGGAAAAATCAGGATGGAAACTGACATAGGTCTGATTCCCGAACTGCCATACGAACGGACGTATATTTTAGGATAGAAACGTATTTGCTTATAGAATCACTCGCAAGTTCATACGAACGCACGAGCGGACGTGAAAAATAGGATGATCGTGACCCAAATCCAAGCTGTTACATGTTTCTTTGAATCAACCCATATTTCAGACACTCTTCCAATGGAAGTTTTGGCCATCAAAAGGCTACCTTTTGAGACTTGAGTCTAACGGCTCAATTGAGGCATGATAAAGAGCTTACAAAACTAAGTTTAGCTTTCAGGGCCCAGTCGGTTTGTAAAAGTCTTCTGCTTTTGGTCTCTGAAAAAGAATAGTAAAAGCAGAGACTTCTGCTTCATGTGAAGGACACAGAAGTTATTAATATCCAATTCTTGTTGCAATGTTTTATTGAAATGGAGATACCACATAAAGTTTTTATTCAAGTCACAAAAGATCTATATATTCTATATAGAATTGCACAATAAGTATACACAAAATTTTACTAAAGTAACCTTATTATACCTAAACTAAAAGAGAAATGAAAGTGATTGACAAGTCAACAAAAAAATTTCATAGAGTGGCTCGAGCCCTGTCCTTCTTCTCCTGTCTGCCTCCTTAGTAAACAAAATAACTTCCTCATTCTGGTTTCAATCCCAACCCCGCTGATGTGGTCCAGCAACCAACCTTCGAGGGACTAAGAACTGAAACACCCCCCACTCCCTGCCCAGACATTGAGTGGCCGTCTCTCTCTGCACCTATGAAACCCTGCTCTACCCCTGCCTCCCAGTGTGCTTACATCACATCGCTATTGCCACGCCCACTGTTCCTCCTCATTTTTTTCACTTCAGTTTCAATGTGCTAATACTTTTACTAATAACTTGGGAACTACAGGGTCTTTTTGAAAATGGATTGAGGTTTGGGACAGTGCAACCTGTAGCCCTAGACAATGAGACAACAATTGGGCTTGCCTTTAGTATAACTTTAACATTCCACCAATAGAGGATTACAACCAACTAGGTTTAAAGGTCTTCTTATTGGTACAGTAGGCAGCTAGAACACCGGTCCTCTCCAAACCACAGGATATGATGGTATGAAGAAATCAAAGAATTACCAGTGAACGAACACTGTAGTGTTATGATAGTTCTGTAAGCAATAAACAACTTGCACGATATAACCTAACCAGAAAAATAAAATAAAAAAAGGGGGTAAATAGGTTATAAAAATAAGGAAGGAGGGAGAAAGGAATAAAGGACATACCCATTTTCCAATAATGAATATTCAGTTCTAACTAGGGATGAGCGAATCGATCCGGACGAACCCGAATTCGTTCCGAATTTCAGGAAAAATTCTATTCTGAAGGAATCCGAATTTTCCAGCGGTTCGATCAATCGAAGTTTTCCTTTAAACTCCATTTATTTCAATTACAGCCATTGTAAAATGGTGGATGTCCGGACATATCCCCTGGGGCAAGTTATCATGGGAAGGTCACATGCAGCCTATCAGCAGCCAGGACGGTGACGTCACAGTGCTATATAAACGGCGGCCATCTTGCTTGTGCGCATTTCAGCGTTGTATTGCGGCCAGAACGGAGCTTGCTACAGACGGGGAGAGACTAACAGAGAGGCAGGGAGAGGCAGGGAGACCCACAGAGTGCCAGGGAGAGCCAGGGAAAGATAGGGAAAGATAGGGAAAAATCGGGAAGGATCCAGGCAGGGACAGCGAAACTTTTTTTTTATTTTCACTTCACTTCATTTGCCAGATCAGTTTTAAATTGCTTTTGTTTGTGCTGTAAATATTCCTGGCCACTGTGCATCCCATCTTGGCAGTGGCATATTTAACCCTATCTGTTACACACAAGCATTTCTTATAACTCGATTAGTTTTACATTTTTTTGTGTCTGTTGTAAAAACACCAGCCCACATGGGCCTCCCATTTCAGCACATTTGACCCTATCTGTTACACTAAAGCAGCTTTTAAAGGCTATTTCTCATAAATATATTGCAGTTTGAATTGCTTTTGTCTGTGCTGTAAAAACAGAAGGCCGCAGGGTATCCCAAACCTGCACATTTGACCCTATCTGTTACACTAAAGCAGCTTTTAAAGGCAATTTCTTATAAATATATTGCAGTTTGAATTGTTTTTGTTTGTGCTGTAAAAACAGCAGGCCGCAGGGTATCCCAAACCTGCACATTTGACCCCGTTACACTAAAGTAGCTTTTAAAGGCTATTTCTCATAAATATATTGCAGTTTGAATTGTTTTTGTGTGTGCTGAAAAAAACAGGCCGCAGGGTATCCCAAACCTGCACATTTGACCCTGTTACACTAAAGCAGCTTTTAAAGGCTATTTCTCATAAATATATTGCAGTTTGAATTGTTTTTGTGTGTGCTGTAAAAACGGCAGGCCGCAGGGTATCCCAAACCTGCACATTTGACCCTGTTACACTAATGCAGCTTTTAAAGACTATTTCTCATAAATATATTGCAGTTTGAATTGCTTTTGTGTGTGCTGTAAAAACAGCAGGCCGCAAGGCATCCCAAACCTGCACATTTGACCCTGTTACACTAAAGCAGCTTTTAAAGGCTATTTCCCATAAATATATTGCAGTTTGAATTGCTTTTGTGTGTGCTGTAAAAACAGCAGGCCTCAGGGTATCCCAAACCTGCACATTTGACCCTCTTACACTAAAGCAGCTTTTAAAGGCTATTTCTCATAAATATATCGCAGTTTGAATTGTTTTTGTGTGTGCTGTAAAAACACTAGGCCGCAGGATATCCCAAACCTGCACATTTGACCCTGTTACACTAAAGCAGCTTTTAAAGGCTATTTCTTATAAATATATTGCAGTTTGAATTGTTTTTGTGTGCGCTGTAAAAAAAACAGGCCTCAGGGTATCCCAAACCTGCACATTTGACCCTGTTACACTAAAGCAGCTTTTAAAGGCTATTTCTCATAAATATATCGCAGTTTGAATTGTTTTTGTGTGCGCTGTAAAAAAAACAGGACTCAGGGTATCCCAAATCAGCACATTTGACCCTGTTACACTAAAGCAGCTTTTAAAGGCTATTTCTCATAAATATATCGCAGTTTGAATTGTTTTTGTGTGTGCTGTAAAAACAGCAGGCCGCAGGGCATCCCAAACCTGCACATTTGACCCTGTTACACTAAAGCAGCTTTTAAAGGCTATTTCTCAAATATATTGCAGTTTGAATTGCTTTTGTGTGCGCTGTAAAAACAGCAGGCCTCAGGGTATCCCAAACCTGCACATTTGACCCTCTTACACTAAAGCAGCTTTTAAAGGCTATTTCTCATAAATATATCGCAGTTTGAATTGTTTTTGTGTGTGCTGTAAAAACACTAGGCCACAGGATATCCCAAACCTGCACATTTGACCCTGTTACACTAAAGCAGCTTTTAAAGGCTATTTCTTATAAATATATTGCAGTTTGAATTGTTTTTGTGTGCGCTGTAAAAAAAAAACAGGCCTCAGGGTATCCTAAACCTGCACATTTGACCCTGTTACACTAAAGCAGCTTTTAAAGGCTATTTCTTATAAATATATTGCAGTTTGAATTGTTTTTGTGTGCGCTGTAAAAAAAACAGGCCTCAGGGTATCCCAAACCTGCACATTTGACCCTGTTACACTAAAGCAGCTTTTAAAGGCAATTTCTCAAAAATATATTGCAGTTTGAATTGTTTTTGTGTGTGCTGTAAAGAAAACAGGCCCCAGGGTATCCCAAACCAGCACATTTGACCCTGTTACACTAAAGCAGCTTTTAAAGGCTATTTCTCATAAATATATTACAGTTTGAATTGTTTTTGTGTGTGCTGTAAAAACAGCAGGCCGCAGGGTATCCCAAACCTGCACATTTGACCCTGTTACACTAAAGCAGCTTTTAAAGGCTATTTCTCATAAATATATTGCAGTTTGAATTGTTTTTGTGTGTGCTGTAAAAACGGCAGGCCGCAGGGTATCCCAAACCTGCACATTTGACCCTGTTACACTAATGCAGCTTTTAAAGACTATTTCTCATAAATATATTGCAGTTTGAACTGTTTTTGTGTGTGCTGTAAAAACAGCAGGCCGCAGGGCATCCCAAACCTGCACATTTGACCCTGTTACACTAAAGCAGCTTTTAAAGGCGATTTCTCATAAATATATTGCAGTTTGAATTGTTTTTGTGTGTACTGTAAAAACAGCAGGCTGCAGGGCATCCCAAACCTGCACATTTGACCCTGTTACACTAAAGCAGCTTTTAAAGGCAATATCTCATAAATATATTTCAGTTTGAATTGTTTTTGTGTGTGCAGTAAAAGAAGCAGGCCGCAGGGCATCCCAAACCTGCACATTTGACCCTGTTACACTAAAGCAGCTTTTAAAGGCTATTTCTCATAAATATATTGCAGTTTGAATTGTTTTTGTATGTGCTGTAAAAAAACAGGCCTCGTGGTATCCCAAACTAGCACATTTGACCCTGTTACACTAAAGCAGCTTTTAAAGGCTATTTCTCATAAATAAATTGTAGTTTGAATTGTTTTTGTGTATGCTGTAAAAAAAAACAATCCTCAGGGTATCCCCAACCTGCACATTTGACCCTGTTACACTAAAGCAGCTTTTAAAGGCTATTTCTCATAAACATATTGCAGTTTGAATTGTTTTTGTGTGTGCTGTAAAAAAAACCAGGCTTCGGGGTATCCCAAACCTGCACATTTGACCCTGTCACACTAAAGCAGCTTTTAAAGGCTATTTCTCATAAATATATCACAGTTTTAATTGTTTTTGTGTGTGCTGTAAAAACACCAGGCCTCAGGGCATCCCAAACCTGCACATTTGACCCTGTTACACTAAAGCAGCTTTTAAAGGCTATTTCTCATAAATATATTGCAGTTTGAATTGTTTTTGTGTATCATGTAAAAAAAACAGGCCTCAGGGTATTCCAAACCTGCACATTTGACCCTGTTACACTAAAGCAGCTTTTAAAGGTTATTTCTCATAAATATATCGCAGTTTGAATTGTTTTTGTGTGTGCTGTAAAAACAGCAGGCCACAGGGCATCCCAAACCTGCACATTTGACCCTGTTATTCTAAAGCAGCTTTTAAATGCTATTTCTCATAAATATATTGCAGTTTGAATTGTTTTTGTGTGCGCTGTAAAAAAAAACAGGCCTCAGGGTATCCCAAACCTGCACATTTGGCCCTGTTACACTAAAGCAGCTTTTAAAGGCTATTTCTGATAAATATATCGCAGTTTGAATTGTTGTGTGTGCTGTAAAAACACCAGGCCGCAGGGTATCCCAAACCTGCACATTTGACCCTGTTACACTAAAGCAGCTTTTAAAGGCTATTCCTTATAAATATATTGCAGGTTGAATTGTTTTTGTGTGTGCTGTAAAAAAAACAGGCCTCAGGGTATCCCAAACCAGCACATTTGACCCTGTTACACTAAAGCAGCTTTTAAAGGCTATTTCTCATAAATATATTGCAGTTTGAATTGTTTTTGTGTGTGCTGTAAAAACACCAGGCCTCAGGGTATCCCGAATCTGCACATTTGACCCTGTTACACTAAAGCAGCTTTTAAAGGCTATTTCTCATAAATATATTGCAGTTTGAATTGTTTTTGTTTATGCTGTAAAAAAAACAGGCCTCAGGGTATCCCAAACCTGCACATTTGACCCTGTTACACTAAAGCAGCTTTTAAAGGCTATTTCTCATAAATATATTGCAGTTTGAATTGTTTTTGTGTGTGCTGTAAAAACACCAGGCCACAGGGCATCCCAAACCTGCACATTTGACCCTGTTACACTAAAGCAGCTTTTAAAGGCTATTTCTCATAAATATATTGCAGTTTGAATTGTTTTTGTGTGTGCTGTAAAAAAACAGGCCTCAGGGTATCCTAAACCTGCACATTTGACCCTGTTACACTAAAGCAGCTTTTAAAGGCTATTTCTCATAAATATATCGCAGTTTGAATTGCTTTTGTGTGCACTGTAAAAACAGCAGGCCTCAGGGTATCCCAAACCTCTACATTTGACCCTCTTACACTAAAGCAGCTTTTAAAGGCTATTTCTCATAAATATATTGCAGTTTGAATTGTTTTTGTGTGTGCTGTAAAAAAAACAGGCCTCAGGGTATCCCAAACCTGCACATTTGACCCTGTTACACTAAAGCAGCTTTTAAAGAATATTTCTCATAAATATATCGCAGTTTGAATTGTTTTTGTGTGTGCTATAAAAACAGCAGGCCGCAGGGTATCCCAAACCTGCACATTTGACCCTGTTACACTAAAGCAGCTTTTAAAGGCTATTTCTGATAAATATATCACAGTTTGAATTGTTTTTGTGTGTGCTGTAAAAACACCAGGCCTCAGGGTATCCCAAACCTGCACATTTGACCCTGTTACACTAAAGCAGCTTTTAAAGGCTATTTCTCATAAATATATTGCAGTTTGAATTGTTTTTGTGTATGCTGTAAAAAAACAGGCCTCAGGGTATCCCAAACCTGCACATTTGACCCTGTTACACTAAAGCAGCTTTTAAAGGCTATTTCTCATAAATATATCGCAGTTTGAATTGTTTTTGTGTATGCTGTAAAAAAACAGGCCTCAGGGTATCCCAAACCTGCACATTTGACCCTGTTACACTAAAGCAGCTTTTAAATGCTATTTCTCATAAATATATCACAGTTTGAATTGTTTTTGTGTATGCTGTAAAAACACCAGGCCCCAGGGTATCCCAAACCTGCACATTTGACCCTGTTACACTAAAGCAGCTTTTAAAGGCTATTTCTCATAAATATATCGCAGTTTGAATTGTCTTTGTGTATGCTGTAAAAAAAACAGGCCTCAGGGTATCCCAAACTTGCACATTTGACCCTTTTACACTAAAGCAGCTTTTAAAGGCTATTTCTCATAAAAAAAATTGCAGTTTGAATTGTTTTTGCGTGTGCTGTAAAAAAAACAGGCCTTAGGGTATCCCAAACCTGCACATTTGACCCTATCTGTTACACTAAAGCAGCTTTTAAAGGCTGTTTCTCATAAATATATCGAGGTTTGAATTGTTTTTGTGTGCGCTGTAAAAAAACAGGCCTCAGGGTATCCAAAACCTGCACATTTGACCCAATCTGTTACACTAAAGCAGCTTTTAAAGGCTATTTCTCATAAATATATCGCAGTTTGAATTGTTTTTGTGTGTGCTGTAAAAACAGCAGGCCGCAGGGTATCCCAAACCTGCACATTTGACCCTGTTACACTAAAGCAGCTTTTGAAGGCTATTTCTCATAAATATATTGCAGTTGGAATTGTTTTTGTGTGTGCTGTAAAAACAGCAGGCCGCAGGGTATCCCAAACCTGCACATTTGACCCTATCTGTTACACTAAAGCAGCTTTTAAAGGCTATTTCTCATAAATATATTGCAGTTTGAATTGTTTTTGTGTGTGCTGTAAAAACACCAGGCAGCAGGGTATCCAAAACCTGCACATTTGACCCTGTTACACTAAAGCAGCTTTTAAAGGCTATTTCTCATAAATATATTGCAGTTGGAATTGCTTTTGTGTGTGCTGTAAAAAAAGCAGGCCGCAGGGCATCCCAAACCTGCACATTTGACACTGTTACACTAAAGCAGCTTTTAAAGGCTATTTCTCATAAATATATTGCAGTTTGAATTGTTTTTGTGTGTGCTGTAAAAAAAACAGGCCTCAGGGTATTCAAAACCTGCACATTTGACCCTATCTGTTACACTAAAGCAGCTTTTAAAGGCTATTTCTCATAAATATATCGCAGTTTGAATTGTTTTTGTGCGTGCTGTAAAAACACCAGGCCGCAGGGTATCCCAAACCTGCACATTTGACCCCGTTACACAAAAGCAGCTTTTAAAGGCTATTTCTCATAAATATATTGCAGTTTGAATTGTTTTTGTGCGTGCTGTAAAAAAACAGGCCTCAGGGTATCCCAAACCAGCACATTTGACCCTCTCTGTTACAAGCAGCTTTTAAAGGGTTATTTCCCATATTGCCAATTTTCATAGTATCTGTTACAGAGAAACATTTCCTCAGTTTATTTAGCTTCTGGTTTTTAAAGTAAACACATCTTTAAAAGTGCCTATTGCGCATTTCAAATACATAAAAATGTCAGGCAGAAAAGTGCCTGGATGTTCACAGAGTAGTGGCAGAGGCCAAGATTCAGCAGGCAGAGGTCGCAGCAGACTAGGGTCGAGTGGCAGCAGGAGTGGCGGTGAGAGACCTGATCTGCCAGTATCTGCTACTGGTCGTGTCTCCACCAGTAACGCATTTGCCGTGGTAGATTGGTTAACGCGGCCATCCACATCATCACAAGTTACATCTGACACCCCCAGTCTAAGGTCGGAAGGTTCCTCTGACACAACCCTGAGTTGGCATGCCTCGAGAGCAGTCTCTATCCTCCCATTGTCTCTGTCCTATGCCGTTCCCTCCCCCAGCGACGTATCCTATGCTTTGGGATCAGCTCCACTCTTTAGTGATCAGATAGAGGACAGTCAGCAGCTACTGCCCAGCCAAGAAATGGAGGTGGCTTCTTTCGCTAGGCAAACAAATAGTGATGTGGAGAGTGGTGTGGGTGTTGCGAGCGTTCCAGCTCCTGCACCAGACACTGTTGAGGAAACAGAGAACATCAGTGACGTGCAGTCTCAACTCGATGATGATGATGAAGCCGATCGCACTTGGGAGCCGGGTGCAGAAGGGGCTTCATCATCAAGAGGGGCGCAGGTTGCCCCGGAGTCAGCAGCTGAGGCAGCAAGGTGTTAGCAGCATGGTTGGCAGTCAGCATGGGGGCAGAATTGTAAAGCCTAGAGCCAAACGGGGCCAGGGTACTTGCTGCGTGGCAGGCTACCTTATCGGGAGGTAGTGGAGCAGGGGTTCTTGGAGTTGGCGACAGCAGCAGTGAATCAGTGCGGGCTGTTGGTGGGAAAAGTAGCTACTCGGCAGTGTGGCAGTTTTTCCTGAAGCATCCGCAGGAGGTAACATGGCCACATACATGCAAGATATGTAGGCAGAAGGTGAAGCGTGGCCAGGGCCCAAATGTTGGCACCATGGCCCTGCGTCAACATATGATGCGTCACCATAAATCGGCCTGGGAGAACCGAGGCTCCGAAGAGGTGGTCCAGGCTGCTTCCTCACCGAGTGGCACACCACTCCCAATTTCTGCCAGCCAAGGCTCCAGCACCTCAGCCGAAGGCAGCTGTGCGTCATACCCATCCTCTGTCGCTCCTCCTGATGCTCCTGCTCCTCGTCCTCCAAGTCATGCATCCCGCCAGCAATCCATCAGCGAAGCCATGTCCAAGAGACAGCAGTATGCGCCCACACATGCGCAGAAGCTGAATGTGCTCCTGTCCAAGTTGCTGGTGCTGCAGTCGCTCCCTTTTCAGTTGGTGGACTCTGCACCTTTCAGAGAACTGATGGCTTGTGCCGAGCCGAGGTGAAGAGTGCCAAGCCATCATTTCTTTGCCAAGAAGGCAGTACCAGCGCTGCACAATTTTGTTGAACAGAAGGTGGGCCAGTCCTTGAGCCTGTCGGTGTGTAGCAAAGTGCATGGCAGCGCCGACGTCTGGAGCTGTAACTACGGTCAGGGACAGTACATGTTGTTTACGGCCCACTGGGTGAATGTGGTCCCTTTGCAGCAGCAGCAACTTGGACAGGTGACGCCGCTTCGGCCGCCGCGCTCCCTGTCCGCTGTGCCTGTGACACCGTGCGACTTGGCCTCCTCATCCTCCGCCTTCTCCTCACCCTCCACTGTAGGCTCAAGTTTCAGTGCCCCTCCAGTCTACCATGTGTGCAGGGCACGGAGGTGTCACGCTGTGCTTCACATGGTTTGTCTTGGCGAACGGAGTCACACAGGGGAGGAACTGCTTAAATTTATTCATCAAGAAATCCAAACATGGCTTACTCCAAGAAAACTGAAAATGGGAACAATGGTTACCGACAATGGGAAGAACATTTTGTCTGCACTGCGACAAGGAGGGCTGACCCATGCGCCCTGCATGGCTCACATCTTCAATCTGGTTGTGAAGCGGTTTCTGAAGTCTTCCTCCCATCTGCAAGACATCCTAACAACTTCATGCACTTCAGCCACTCATACACCGCCAAGCACACCCTTCTTGATCTACAGCGTCAGAACGGTAGCCCCCAACATAGTCTGATTTGCGATTCCGTTGGAATTCCACCCTGCATATGGACAGACTATACGAACAGAGAAAAGCCATCACGGATTTCTTGATGATCCAAGCGGATAGGGGGACTCCCCTGTGTAATTTCAATGTCAACCAGTAGCAGCTCATACGTGACACCTGCCATTTGCTCAGGCCCTTTGTGGAAGCCACTTTATTTGTGAGTCGCCAGGATTACGGGATGAACGACGTGATTCCACTGCTTCATGTACTACAGCACATGTTGGAAACCATGGCTGGTCAGGGCACCGGAGACATGCCATCTACATCTTACGGCCACATGAACCCCGTCGGAGCTGAACTGGAGGAGGAGGAAGAGGAGGAGGAGTGGCACAGTGCACAGTTTAGGCTTGGAGAAATGGCTGGTTTATCTAGTCAGCTGACAGGAGAGGAGGAGCAGGAGCAGCCAGAGGAGCTAGAGGGTTGTGAGGAAGGCGAGACAGAGGACACACCGTGGCAGTATGCAGTGGAGATGGAGACAGGTAGTCCCTCCGAGTCACTTGCGCAAATGGCAGGAAGCATGCTCACGTGCTTGCGTAGTGACTCCAGAATTGTTTCCATTTGTCAGCGGGATGACTTCTGGCTCTCCACCTTATTGGACCCTCGCTTCCGGCACAAAATGGGGGCATTTTTTAAACCCGCCGAGAGGGAGGACAAACTGACCTACTACAAAGACATTCTACGTAGGCAGTTGGCCGATGCCTATCTGCGCCATGGTCCATACTCTCGCAGGTTTGACTCGGGGGGGGGGGGACCTCTGCGCTCACCTTCCACTGCCATGACTGCTGGGGGGGTTGGCAGGAGCAGCAGCAGCAGCTCCATCTGCAGCAGCCTCAGTCTTCAGTCGCTAATGAGTAGCTTTCTACACCCGCATAGTGAGGCTACTCATGAGTAGCAGGAAGACCTGGAGCAGGACCTGAACCAGCAGGTCTTGTCATACCTTGACATGACCATGCCAACACACCTTGAGGATCCGCTGGACTTCTGGGCAGCCAAACTTGACTTCTGGCCACAACTAGCTGAGTTTGCCCGGGAAAAGCTGTCCTGCCCTGCAAGTAGCGTGCCATCTGAGCGGGTGTTTAGTGCGGCGGGGGCCATAGTTACGGCAAGGAGAACTCGTCTGTCAACTAAAAATGTGGAGAGACTCACCTTTGTGAAAATGAATCAGGGATGGATCAGCCAGGATTTCCACCCACCAATGGCTGATGCATTCAGCATGGTGCCACGTTTTACACTTTCCAAATGGTGCAAAACATATTTATGTCTTTAGGCCAATTTTTGGGCTCCTGCTGATGCCAACTTCAGGGTGTGCCTTTCAGCCAATTTTTGGGCTCCCGCTGCCAACTCCAGTGTCTCTTTGAGCCAATGTTTGGGATCCTGCTGCCAACTCCATTGTCTCTTTCAAGCAATGTTTGGGCTCCTGCTGCTGCCAATTCCAGGGTGTCATTCGGCCAATTTTTGGGCTCCTGCTGCCAAATGCAGTGTCTCTTTCAAGCAATGTTTGGGCTCCTGCTGCCAACTCCAGTGTCTCTTTGAGCCAATGTTTGGGCTCCTGCTGCCAACTCCAGTGTGTCTTTCAAGCAATGTTTGGGCTCCTGCTGCTTGCAACTCCAGGGTGTAATTCAGCCAATGTTTGGGCTCCTGCTGCCAACTCCAGTGTCTCTTTCAAGCAATGTTTGGGCTCCTGCTGCCAAATCCAGTGTCTCTTTCAAGCAATGTATGGGCACCTGCTGCCAACTCCAGTGTCTCTTTCAAGCAATGTTTCGGCTCCTGCTGCTGCCAACTCCAGTCATTCGGACAATTTTTGGGCTCCTGCTGCCAAATGCAGTGTCTCTTTCAAGCAATGTTTGGGCTCCTGCTGCTGCCAACTCCAGTGTCTCTTTGAGCCAATGTTTGGGCTCCTGCTGCCAACTCCAGTGTGTCTTTCAGGCAATGTTTGGGCTCCTGCTGCTGCCTGCAACTCCAGGGTGTCATTCAGCAAATGTTTGGGCTCCTGCTGCCAACTCCAGTGTCTCTTTCAAGCAATGTTTGGGCTCCTGCTGCCAAATCCAGTGTCTCTTTCAATCAATGTTTGGGCTCCTGCTGCCAACTCCAGTGTCTCTTTCAAGCAATGTTTGGGCTCCTGCTGCCTGCCAACTCCAGTGTGTCATTCGGCCAATTTTTGGGCTCCTGCTGTCAAATGCAGTGTCTTTTTCCAGCAATGTTTGGGCTCCTGCTGCTGCCAACTCCAGTGTCTCTTTGAGCCAATGTTTGGGCTCCTGCTGCCAACCCCAGTGTGTCTTTCAAGCAATATTTGGGCTCCTGCTGCTTGCAACTCCAGGGTGTCATTCAGCCAATGTTTGGGCTCCTGCTGCCAACTCCAGTGTCTCTTTGAGCCAACGTTTGGGCTCCTGCTGCTCCTGCTGCCAACTCCAGTGTGTCTTTCAAGCAATGTTTGGGCTTCTGCTGCTGCTGCTTGCAACTCCAGGGTGTCATTCAGCCAATGTTTGGGCTCCTGCTGCCAACTCCAGTGTCTCTTTCAAGCAATGTTTGGGCTTCTGCTGCTGCTGCTTGCAACTCCAGGGTGTCATTCAGCCAATGTTTGGGCTCCTGCTGCCAACTCCAGTGTCTCTTTCAAGCAATGTTTGGGCTCCTGATGCTTGCAACTCCAGTGTGTCTTTAATCCAATTTTTGGGCTCCTGCTGCTAACTCCAGTGTCTCTTTCAAGCAATGTTCGGGCTCCTGCTGCAAAATCCGGTGTCTCTTTCAATCAATGTTTGGGCTCCTGCTGCCAACTCCAGTGTCTCTTTCAAGCAATGTTTGGGCTCCTACTGCCGCCAACTGCAGGGTGTCATTCGGCCAATTTTTGGGCTCCTGCTGCCAAATGCAGTGTCTCTTTCAAGCAATGTTTGGGCTCCTTCTGCTGCCAACTCCAGTGTCTCTTTGAGCCAATGTTTGGGCTCCTGCTGCCAACTCCAGTGTGTCTTTTAAGCGATGTTTGGGCTCCTGCTGCTGTTGCTGCTTGCAACTCCAGGGTGTCATTCAGCCAATGTTTGGGCTCCTGCTGCCAACTCCAGTGTCTCTTTCAAGCAATGTTTGGGCTCCTGCTGCTACTGCTTGCCACTCCAGGGTGTCATTCAGCCAATGTTTGGGCTACTGCTGCCAACTCCAGTGTCTCTTTCAAGCAATGTTTGGGCTCCTTCTGCTGCTGCTTGCAACTCCAGTGTGTCTTTAGTCCAATTTTTGGGCTCCTGCTGCTAACTCCAGTGTCTCTTTCAAGCAATTTTTGGGCTCCTGCTGCCAACTCCAGTGTCTCTTTCAAGCAATGTTTGGGCTCCTGCTGCCGCCAGCTGCAGGGTGTCATTCGGCCAATTTTTGGGCTCCTGCTGCCAAATGCAGTGTCTCTTTCAAGCAATGTTTAGGCTCCTGCTGCTGCCAACTCCAGTGTCTCTTTGAGCCAATGTTTGGACTCCTGCTGCCAACTCCAGTCTCTCTTTGAGCCAATGTTTGGGCTCCTGCTGCCAACTCCAGTGTCTCTTTGAGCCAATGTTTGGGCTCCTGCTGCCAACTCCAGTGTCTCTTTGAGCCAATGTTTGGGCTCCTGCTGCTCCTGCTGCCAAATCCAGTGTCTCTTTCAATCAATATTTGGGCTCCTGCTGCCAACTCCAGTGTCTCTTTCAAGGAATGTTTGGGCTCCTGCTGCTGCTGCTTGCAACTCCAGTGTGTCTTTAGTCCAATTTTTGGGCTCCTGCTGCTAACTCCAGTGTCTCTTTCAAGCAATGTTTGGGCTCCTGCTGCCAACTCCAGTGTCTCTTTCAAGCAATGTTTGGGCTCCTGCTGCCGCCAACTGCAGGGTGTCATTCGGCCAATTTTTGGGCTCCTGCTGCCAAATGCAGTGTCTCTTTCAAGCAATGTTTAGGCTCCTGCTGCTGCTGCCAACTCCAGTGTCTCTTTCAAGCAATGTTTGGGCTTCTGCTGCTGCTGCTTGCAACTCCAGGGTGTCATTCAGCCAATTTTTGGCCTCGTGCTGCTGCTGCCAACTCCAGTGTCTCCTTGAGCCAATGTTTTGGCTCCTGCTGCCAACTCCAGTGCCTCTTTCAAGCAATGTTTGGGCTCCTGCTGCTGCCAACTCCAGGGTGTCATTCGGCCAATTTTTGGGCTCCTGCTGCCAAATGCAGTGTCTCCTTCAAGCAATGTTTGGGCTCCTGCTGCTGCCAACTCCAGTGTCTCTTTGAGCCAATGTTTGGGCTCCTGCTGCCAACTCCAGTGTCTCTTTCAAGCAATGTTTAGGCACCTGCTGCTGCTGCCAACTCCAGTGTCTCTTTGAGCCAATGTTTGGGCTCCTGCTGCCAACTCCAGTGTCTCTTTGAGCCAATGTTTGGGCTCCTGCTGCCAACTCCAGTGTCTCTTTGAGCCAATGTTTGGGCTCCTGCTGCCAACTCCAGTGTCTCTTTGAGCCAATGTTTGGGCTCCTGCTGCCAACTCCAGTGTCTCTTTGAGCCAATGTTTGGGCTCCTGCTGCCAAATCCAGTGTCTCTTTCAATCAATATTTGGGCTCCTGCTGCCAACTCCAGTGTCTCTTTCAAGCAATGTTTGGGCTCCTGCTGCTGCCAACTCCAGGGTGTCATTCGGCCAATTTATGGGCTCCTGCTGCCAAATGCAGTGTCTCTTTCAAGCAATTTTTGGGCTCCTGCTGCTGCCAACTCCAGTGTGTCTTTCAAGCAATGTTTGGGCTTCTGCTGCTGCTGCTTGCAACTCCAGGGTGCCATTCAGCCAATTTTTGGCCTCCTGCTGCTGCCAACTCCAGTGTCTCTTTGAGCCAATGTTTTGGCTCCTGCTGCCAACTCCAGCGTCTCTTTCAAGCAATGTCTGGGCTCCTCCTGCCGCTGCTACTTGCATCTCCAGGTTGTGTCTTTCAAGCAATTTTTGGGCTCCCGCTGCTGCCAACTCCAGTGTCTCTTTCTGCCAATGTTTGGGCTCCTGCTGCTGTCAACTCCAGTGTGTCTTTAGGCCAATTTATGGGCTCCTGCTGCCAACTCCAGTGTCTCTTTCGGCCAATTTTTGGGCTCCTGCTGCCAACTCCAGTGTGTGTCTTCAGGCCAATTTTTGGGCTCCTGCTGCCAACTCCAGGATGTCTTTCAGCTCCTGCTGCTACCAGCTCCAGGGTGTGTTTTTCAGGCAATATAGGGGCCCCTCATAGTGATGCCACCTCAACTCTCTGCAATTGTGCCACTCTGCGATTCTAATAGCGATGCCTCTGATCTGCATGTCATAATTATTTACAGTATTATTTCACTAACCCAGCACACATCCTATGCGTGTTACAGCAAGGCAGAATGGTTTACAACCCTAATGAGGCTCTAGGAAGCTTAGAAATAGCCGTTTTAATAGAAATTCGTCTCGAATAAATTCGGGTCAAAGCGAATTTTGTTGGAAAATTCGGCGAATCAGCCGAGTTGAATTTTTCAAAAGTTCGCTCATCTCTAGTTCTAACAATGGGTTGTTGTGCAGTGTCACCAGGATTGTGGATTCTTGTCAGTGAAGTTTGTTACGCTCCTGGGTACAACAGCCCCTTCCCCGGCGACTGTTGGTAGTTTTTTCAAGAGTCCTTAGGAGAGGGGACCAAATTTCTCAGACAACATCACGAATGCCCGTCCAGCAGCGCCGCCAACATGAGCAAAGCCAAACAGCACCACACAGAACAGTGACAATCCATACATCTGTGCCGCCCTTAGGAAGCCCAGGCTCCAGCACAGCTGCTACAGCAGTCCCCTCAGAGCAGAAGCCGCCTATTCTTGGCGTTCCCATCTGAGGAATAACCAATTAGCGGCGCCTCTCTATACGACAGCAAAGAACATAAAGAAAAATGGTGCCAGAATGCAGCCCATATTACTGTATTAGCTCCGGTGACCCAGCAGCTCTAACTGCCTGTCAGTTGCACTCCCACAAGGAGACCCATGCAGAACGTAACGTAATATTACAGCAGAATAAGGGTTAAACATATAAAAATAACACTGCCCCCAAAATGGTTTTAAGTCTGCTAGCCAGAGTTCCAATTTGTATCAAAGTTTTGAATAAACAGATTTATTCTAAGATCAATGTACTAACCAAAACTTTTTTTTTTTTTAACATGCTGCCCCAGTATCAGCACTGTGTATTGTGTTCCCTGACGGACCTACTGAAGGGTAACTGCCAGGGTGGAAATCCATCACATAGTGTGAAACTAGAGGAAAAAGAGTATCTGAGAAAAATAAATAAAAGGGAATGTAAAAATAGAGCCTGTTTTCAGAGCAGGGCATATCGATAGACAGGTGTTTAGCAGACCTAAAGCCATTTTCAAATCTAAATGATTTTCTTTCATGAACAGGATATATATTGAGATGTTATTACTTGAAACAAGCTGCAAAAAATTATAAAGGCTGGAGTTCTTTGTTAAAGTATACCTAAAGTCAAGAAGGCTCTCATTCCGTAGGACCTAGGAAACAGTGAAACACTGCAGTTCCAAATGCCCCCTGCTGAGGAAGGCATGGCTGCTGCACGTGTGGAGAGGTTTCCTGTCCCCTGCTGCTCCAATAGGAAAATAGAGTAGTTTAGGTTTGTTAGCTTGTCCCTGTGGACCAGGAACCTCCCTGACAAAGAGTTGCCAGAAGCAATTTAGGTCTGCCTTAACAGAAACGATGCACCAGTAGACCACAGGTAAGCAGACTGCCAGTCATTTTCTGGCGTTGAGATGATGTTACTTGTATTGTGCTGCAGAAATTAAACAGAATGCTGGGCACATGCGATTCAACCAGGTTACAAGAAAGACAAACAAGAGACTCCAATAAAATGACAGCTTTTATTAATAAAACCCATCTTTTCACAATAATCCCATAATACTTTCTTTTAGATACAGAAAAAAAATATTTACAAATGTACCCCGAACAGGAATAAAATAAAGTTCTTAGGATCCTGGCGCACAGTGGTGCCACATTGTGCTTTCATGAAGACATAAGAAAACCTAAATCTGTAGAAAAATACTTTACAAGTCAAGTTAAACATATACTGATAAAAATACTCCTCTTGTTTTCTGTAATGCGGTCGGCGGGGACAACGGTGGAAAATGCATAGGAATGGGTACAAGGTTAGTATTTAAAGCCTTCGAGTTCCGATGCATCAAAGCCCCAAACAGGGGGAGCTCTGTACCCACAAATATTGCATATAAAAATACCCTCCGTCCCTGCTATGGAACAGATACTGTGTATGGCGAAACGCAGTGTGTCATGAGACATTCTGCTGAAACTTTAGAGGCTCTCTCCACCCATCTGCAGATTTATTTCAGCTGCTGGTTAGGTTGCCCCTTTAAGGTTGTTCAAGTCAGTACATTATGTATGGGGCACAGGAACTTGGCTTGAGGTTGGATGCCTTTTATGCTTTAGATCAAAGATGCTCATGGGAGGTCAGAAATGTTTCTTAAAGTGGAATTCATCTTTTTGAGTGCTGAGAGGAAGCCTGATGGAAGAGGTGCCAGCTATCATGGTGTGATGGTCGGCCAGACATATCCCCGAAAGAGGTTGTGGGACAAGGTTCCTTAAAGTGGACCAACACCCTCCACTGATCGGCCCAGGAATCTATAAGATTCCGGGACCGATCAGTCCCCTGACTGCGGGGCAGCCCGATCGGGGGTGCCCCGCTGTGTGAAACCCCCCCAGAAACCCCTAAATCCCTACCTGCTCCTCGATCCAGCGGCGCCCGCTGCCGCCTCCCGCGCGTCCCTCTAGCAGGACGCGCACCCGCGGAGGCTGTTTGTGAATGGCCGGCGCACGCCCTGTAAGAGTGACGCACGGAAGGCGGCGGCGGGCACGCTCTCTTGTCCGTCGCTGCCTCCCGCTTGTCTGTCGGCGGGGCAGCAGCGGTCACGTGGGAGCGGGGAGAGGTGAGTTTTTGGGGCTTTCTGGGGGGTTTCACACAGCGGGGCACCCCCGATCGGGGTGCCCCACCGAAGTGGACCAAAACCCAGGATAGTCAAAATCCTGGGTGTTGGTCCACTTTAAGACTTCAAACAAAACCTGACCCCACCCTGGGACAAACTGAGGGGCTGTGCAGGTCCACCAAGGATTGGGTTAGAGGTCTTAAAGCAGAATCCCCCCTCCTTCCGCGTTTTGCTTTGCTGTACAAGGGCATCAATATTTGAGATGCCCCAGCATAGGAAAGCCCCGAATCGCCATATACTTACCTAGTTTTGGCAATCCCCCATTGCCTCCTCCAATGACCATTCATTGCCATGCATATTAATGCACAGCAATGAATAAACAAGTTATTATTACTCATATAGCACTGGCAGCTCCCTCCAGCATGCCTAGCCCAGGTGTGCGTAGAGGATAGAGGGGTGCAGGGGATGCCACCACAGGCCTGTGCATTAGGCGTGGGTTTGCCAGACCGAGGCTACCATATGGCGAACTGGGCTCTTCCACAAAAAGGGACATCCTTGTACCCAATCCCTATAGTCTTCAAGACTTGATTGCCAGGGTTTAAGGGTTTTGGTCTACTTTCAAATGGAAATCCAGGGAGTTGCTGCATCCTTTATCGCTGGGCATTCGAAATTGTGATGCCTGTCTCCTTGATTCCCCTTAGTCCAATACTGGACCCACTGGATCCACGCTCCAGCTCCACTCATGCATGCTTTGTGACTACCATTGACCAATGAAGAGATTTGTTTTTAGAAATATTCAAATGTTAATGAAGTAACATTGATGGTCAATGAGTATGGAACCCTTTTTGGCAAACAATGAATCTGCAGTAGATGGATAGGGAGATCATGCAAGAAGGATGGATGGTCTAAATAGGCCTGGGAGAAGTCTACATCACTGAATAGCTTTAACGCCTAGGGATTTGGGGCCCACATTTTGATGCCTGTCCTGAGGTTTTGCCTTGATCAATTCTAAAAATGTCTTTCCGTATCCAGTCACCTGAAATTTCTGTTATCAAGCTGCACCAAGGAAGAACCACTTCTTACTATTCTGGGGAGGGATTTGCTGGTAAGCTTAGGGATTCCTAATGTTGACTTCGTCACCTACAATATATGTTGGCCACCACTGTTGGACAATTTTACAGTTAGAGCAAACCACAGTCCTGTGCCATGTACTTACTGTTACTGCAGCTCCTTGGTTATGAATTAGAAACAAACATTTGTGCATCTGAAACACTCACATTTGATTAGGCCTACATAATCATTCATGGTTATAGGTTGTTCAAGGATCCTTGGTTTATAGGCCAATTGAGGTTAAGATGCAGAGTGTGGAAAAGTAGCATGATTTAATAGGCAAATGTTTGCCTTGGGCAGTAACTAAGCAATAGTTTAAATTGCTACAGAAGTTAGACATGATACCTAAGTGGGCCGACAAATCTCATAGATACAAGGACGAGCACACAGGGAAACACTCTGGCATCAAGGTAATAAATTAGACAGGCAATGCTTCCTTGTAGCCCTATAAGGCCTAGTCAGAATCGTCAAAATCCCGTTGAGGGGTAAGCTTAACTGCAAGTTAATAAATCTTGCTATGGGTGGAGGTAAAAAGGCAAATAAACACTATGACAAAACCTTAACAGGCCTTCTGAGCACACCAAGGTAAGATATTTGGTTATGTCAACCAGACATTGAAGCCAATGGTAGACTAAGACAATAGAAAGTATGAAGCCAAGACAATCATGACTATGAGATAACAGTTGTGGTGACTGGTAGCATTCTTGAACATACAAGTATGGTTTGCAATATGGTATATGACCGGTCATAGTTTGTTTTTTAAACTCCACTGGCAACACATGTGATCAGCACTCAAAATATTACAGGACAAACGTAAAAGAAAGCAAAAATAAAATCTATCCTTTAGGAGAAGTCCAAGACCAATGATGCTCCAGCTTTCTTGTGACTGACTGGTCACCAAAGCCCCACTGTTTTATGTTCTATGATTACAAAACGCAGGATAGCTCTATTATAACTAATCCTTCACAGGATCACGGTCATAAAAGCTCAACTCTACCTTCTACAAGAAGGACCAACTGTAGTGAACTGATGAAGAAACCTGGTCACACTGTAACTTACACCTCCTAGAGGTTGGATCAAACTAGTGTGGTTGTTTGTGGCTCTAGTATAATACTACAGCTGGGCTGTTATCCTTTGAGATGGCCCTCAGTGCAATTACTGTTCAAGGATTTTTATGCATTCCTTAATGCCTGCTTGAAAAATGAGAAGGTACCGAATCCAAGATTTATGTCGGACACCCTGGAGCTTGAAAACATAAGTAAACTGGTAAGGGCTCCATAGGACCCACAGTTAAAACTTGCCTCCCCTCCAGCAATGGCATCTGCATTCAAGTTCCTGCTGTGCAAAGTCCAACTTTGTCACCTAAATTCTAAATTCCTAATCTCACCGGTGGCCTGTGACATAATGTCTACAATATATGAGTGCTAATTATATATAATTTCAAAATATGATTTTTAATAAAATGAATATAATATCTTAGTGGTTAGCCCTATGAAAGACTTCATCACTTTCCGTAAAATTTTTAAAAGGAGAATTTCTTACTTCGGAATCTTTCTATTAATGCCCGGTAAACTAGACGTTTAAAGCTCCTTTTCCTTAAAAGTTTTTTTGGCAACAAATAAAGGATTAGTTGAGCATATGAGCCAAAGATATTGGGGGTGTTGTAAGCTACTATCAAAGTGCACTACAATTCAGTGTTTGCTTTGTGTTAAAAAAAAATGATGAGAAAAAAAAAACAAAAAACAAAACAAAAACACATTGGTGTCAGCAATAAAATGAGAGCTACAAATCAATTAAACTATGGAAGGGGGTGAAAAACAGTGACAAGTGGAAAAAAGGCTGTAGGGAGTGTCTTAAGGGAAAGACTGTAAATCACAGTGCCTAAAGGTGTTATGGGAGATTTGCATGAAAGCGTTAATTTGTAAAGGCTTGTAAAGGATATTGGGGGGGGGGTCACAGTCATGCTTTGGCAACAGATAAAAAAAACTGCATTTTAGGGGTGCTTATGAAGCTTAGAGATGCTTGGAGAGCCCCCTTAGTGGTAGTGTGAAGTACTATTTTTTATATATAAAATCAAAGGATACGACCAAAAGTCCTAATATTGGTGATCGAGACCTATAAAGTGCGTCAGTGATACAAAAGCTACACAATGCATACTGTACGTGGTCAGTAAAATAAAAATAATTAAAAAATCCATCACAGCCATTACACAAAACACACATGGTGACTCCTACTGACATGAATCAGGAATGTTTTTGCCTTATACGAATGGGAAGTCATTGAGGGGGTGCACTGATCACGGAAATCTAAAAAAGGATTGAAAGGAAATCTAATAGCACCATGGAAAGGGGGTGAAAATCCAATCACAAGGAGGGAGCCCCCGTTAATACAGTAGGCCGTGAAGTGCAAAATTATAAGTGCTAAGAATATATATATCAAAATATGCTTTCTATTAAAATGGATAGAATATCTGCGGGAAGTCTATAGAATGGATCTTCAAGCCCGGGGACCAATAACGTTAAGTTTGTAGAGGGGAGAGGGTCTGAAATTGTGGGGTCTTCAGAGGGTTTTTGTGCTCATTTTGGATTCCAGGCTGGTTTGGCGTTTGATCGTGTCTCCTTGAACACCCCCAGACAGTGGGCTCCGACTGAGGACAAGATCCAGCCTGTCGCCGGCATCAGACAAAAGAGGCACCATCAGGCAACAGTCAAAATCTCGCGTGCGAACGTGGTTTACCTAGACAAAAGACAAAATGTTTAATATTGAATGGTCCTACAAATCATTCTTGTAATAGGAGTACGATACACAATGTTCCACAGCGCCAACACCTATATGTGCTGGCCTAAACCACAGAAATCTACCACAAAGCCACACAAGTTGATGCAAATAATAAATGTAATCGCACACAATAGATAGAAAGAAATAGGCTTTTTTATTCATTATGCATGAATAATAAAAATACAATTCTGTGATTACACACCTGTAGAATTGGTATTATACATATACAGCACGTCCTGCTCCAGAGATAATTCCTAACGTTTGGATTATACATCCACAAGATGGCGCTGGACTGCAGAGACAGTAAAAAAGTGGTTCCTCCCGGCCCCTTATATTCCAGGGACCTCCCACAAAATCCCCAGTATTGACAAGCAGTTAGCAAGAGGCCGGGAGAATAACACCCATAATCAAACAATTTAAGCCATGATAACAACCACCATAGAGGGGCACTAAGAATAATGATAACAAGGGCGGGGTGGAACAGGACGTGCTGTATACGTATAATACCAATTCTACAGGTGAGTAATCACAGAATTGTATTATTTTAAGTATACAGCACGTCCTGCTCCAGAGATAATTCCTTACGTTTGGGACATCCAATAGCAGTGTCCGTAAGGTAGGGTGGGATCCCCAAAAGCAACAACATGCAGATTAAACCACTGCTGCCAGCAGAACTTTGTGTCCAAAAGCAGCATCAGCTGAGGCCCTAACATCAACCTTGTAAAACTTAGAAAAAGTATGAACAGAAGACCAAGTAGCGGCCTTGCAAACTTGTTCAACAGAAGCCTAGTGCTGAAAAGCCCAAGAGGCACCAATAGCATGAGTGGAATGAGCAGTAAGGCGGAAGGGAGGATCCTTCCCTTTAGCAGAATAGGCCTGAATCACAGCCTGACGGATCCACTTGCTGATGGTAGACTTAGCTGGAGCCAGACCCTTCTTAGGACCAGAAGGGACCACAAAAAGAGCATCTGTCTTCCTGAAGGGCTCAGTAGCCACCAAATAGAACTTCAGTTTCCTGACCACATCCAAGGAATGTAGAGCCCTCTCCTTAGGGTTTAGGGCACAGAGAAGGCAGAACAATGCCCTGATTGAGATGAAAAGCAGACAACTTTAGGCAGAAAATCTGGTTTAAAGCGAAACACCACCTTGTCCCAATGTCTCTCAAAGTAAGGGGGCTTGATGGAAAGCGCCGCCAACTCAGAAACACGCCTAACAGAAGTGATAGCCACCAAAAAGACTACTTTAAGCGTAAGAATGGACAAAGCAACCTCATGCACAGGCTCAAAAGGAGACCCCTGCAAGGCAGATAGGACCAAGTTCAAGTCCCAGACTGGTAACATAGGCTTACGTGGGGGGGTGCACATGTGCAACCCCCTAGAAAAAAGTCTTGACCAGATGATGCTGAGCAAAAGATCTTTGAAAGAAAACAGCCAAGGCAGACATATGACCTTTCAGAGTGCTGAGTTGAAGCCCCAGATACAAACCATGTTGGAGAAATTCCAGAATCCTAGGAATAGTAAACACACGACAGGGAAGAGATTTAGCCTCACACCAGTCAATGTAGGTACGCCAAACCCTATAGTAGATGGAAGAAGAGGACCTTTTCCTAGCTCTGATCATCAACAACAGAGGCAGGCAGCCCCTTTTCCATTAATTTGGAGGTTTCAGCAGCCAGGCCGTTAAAGCCAGCGTTTGTAAATTGGGGTAGCGTAGCCGCCCCTGAGAGAGCAGGTCTGGATCCTTAGGCAGGACGAACTGATCTACCGCCAGCTGCACGATGTCTGCGAACCACACTCTTCTTGGCCAACGGGGGGCCACCAGGATTGCTGGCACCCCTTTCTGAGCTATCTTTCGCAGAACCCTGCCCAACAGGGAAAACGGGGGAAAGACATACAGTAGCTGAAAGCCCTGCCAGGGCATTGTCAGAGCATCCATGGCTAAGGCCAGAGGGTCCCGGGACAGAGACACAAAGACTGGAAGCTTGTGATTGTGACGGGACGCAAACAGATCCACATCTGGCTGACCCCAACGGTGACACAGAGAGCGAAACACCCTGTTGCTGAGGGACCATTCCCCCAGGCGAGAAGTCCCTCTGCTCAGAGAGTCTGCCTCCAGATTCTCCACCCCCGGAATGTACATAGCTGAGATGCCCGGAACATTGTCCTCTGCCCAGGACAGGATCAGAGACACTTCCTTGAGGGTCCCCTTGCTCCGGGTCCCTCCCTGATTATTGATGTAGGCAACCGCCGTCTGGTTGTCCGAGCGTACCTGAACCCCCGAAGGTGCGGGGTCAAGCAGGCTAGAACCAACCTGATCACCCTCAGTTCCAGAATGTTGATAGGAGTGTGGGCCTCCTGAGGGCCCCACTGCCCCTGGAATGTTAGGGATCTCCAGAAGACCCCCCAACCTGTCAGACTGGCATCCATGGTGACTGTCTCCCAGCAAGGGGCTAGAAAGGATCTGCCCACCAACAGGTTCCTTGCGTCCAGCCACCACGAGAGGGACCGCCTGGCTAGGGGGGACAGAACCAAAACCTGATCCAGGGACACAGGGTCCCTGTCCCATACAGACAAGAGGTGGAGTTGAAGAGGCCTCATGTGAAACTGAGCATAAGGCACCGCCTCAAAGCAGGACACCATCAGGCCCACCAGCTGCATTCCCTGCCTGATGGAAGGATGAGGGCAGGACAGAAGGAGCTGAGCTTGCAGACTGTCCACCTTCTGCTGAGGAAGAAAGATCCTGGCCCGAGCTGTATCCAGATTCATGCCCAGAAATGGCTTCACCAAAGAGGGAGACAGGGAAGATTTGGAATAGTTTATCACCCAGCCGAATGACTCCAGTGTGGTCACCACCCGCTGAGTATCCAGCTCTGCCTTTTGGAAGGATGGAGAAGTGATAAGAATGTCGTCCAAATAGGGAAGAATGTGAATGCCCTGAGCTCTCAGCAGAGCCATAATGCTCGCCAGCACCTTGGTGAATACCCTGGGAGCCGAAGTGAGACCGAAGGGCAATGCCACAAACTGGTAATGCTGATCCTCCAGAGCGAACCTGAGGAATCTCTGATGACCTGGAAAGACTGGAATATGGAGGTAAGCATCCTTGATGTCCACAGAGGTAATGAAGTCCCCTGGGCATAGTGAACTTCGAGTGCAGAGTCTCCATGCGAAAACGCCTGGATGTCCAGGATGGGTCTGACAGACCCATCTCTTTTGGGAACGGTGAAAAGGTTGGAATAATAGCCCTTGCCCATTTCCCTTAAGGGCACTTGGCAGATGACCCTCAGCTCCAGTAGATTTTGCACAGCAAGCAACAGGCCCTGAGCTGACAGGGGGTCTTGAGGCATCCGGGATCTGATGAATCTTGGGGGCGGCCAGGCTGCCAACTCTATCTTGCAACCGGAGGACATCTCCTGAATCCACCGGTCTGAGACATGATGCCTCCAGCCGAAGCCATCCCCCCACCCGGATGGGTGAGGGCGCCCCTTCATGCCTGAGGGGGCTTGGGGGAAGACTTAGACTTGGAACCCCAGGAGGGGCCAGGGCGGCCACGTCCTCTGCCCCTGCCCCAGAAATCTCCCTGGGCCCCTGCAAATGACGCTCCCCTTCCCATTCTGGACCCACGGTAGGAGGGAAGAAAGGAGCCTGAACCCCAAAAGGGCCGAGACTGTCTTTTGCGCTGGGGTAACCTGCCACCCTTAGCAAACAGGTCCAGGCGATCCCCAAATAGACGCAGACCTTTAAAGGGGAACTCAGTGAGAGCCTTCTTGGCAGCGTTGTCAGCTGCCCACTGGCGCAGCCAAACCGAGCGGTGTATAGCCACCGCCAAGGCAGAAGCCCTGCCACACATTCTAATGGTTTCATCCAAGGCAGAGAGCAACAAATTCCTCACAATGCAGAAGGGCTCTATACTCTTCACTAGCAGTATCATCAGGAGCCCCATCTAAAATACTTTTGAGCAGAGTCCTAATAGCCACAGCTGTAACGGCAGAGGCACAAACCGGACGCAGCGCGGACCCCACACAGGCAAAGGCATGGGAAGCCAGCTGATCAATGCGCCGGTCCTCACCATCCTTCAGGGTAGAAGAGTCAGGGGAATGCATGACAGAAGTGTTGGACAACCCTAGAATTGGTGCATCCACTTCAGGAGGGGACGACCAACGCTTAACCACTTCAGCAGGAAAGGGATAACTCTTATCCCAACTCCTAGGCACCCCAGGGAGCCTGCTCGGTAGCTCCCACTCTTTGAGCACAAGATTATTAAAGTGAGATTGCTCAGGAAACTCCAAACGTGGCTTAGCAGTGTGAAAACAACTCCCCCTGCTGCCGAGGAGCCGCGGCAGGAGGAGAGATAGAAAGCACTTCAAAAATGTGAGCCAAAAGCCTGTCAATATCATCTGGAGCCCATGGGTCAGAGCCAGAATCAGCATAACCCTTAGGCTGCTCATCAGATGATTCTGAATCAGAAAACAATTCCCCCTCTTCCAGGGGGGTATAGCCAGCCAGGTCCAAAAATTCCTCAGCCTCCATAGGAAAGAGGTTAACGCTAGGCGCTGGATGCCGCCTCTTGGCAGAGGCCTTATGCGCTGTAGAGCCAGCAATCAGCTTCTCAATGCTAGCCACCCTGGTAGACAAATCAGGCTGAGACTCCCCAATGGTATGCACCTCACTGGGAGTCAGATGTAAGCGTGGGGGAGTAGGCGAAGCCACACGGGGCGCAGGCCAAGCCACAGGTAACCCAGATTGCAGCTCAAGCGCCCGCTGGGCACAGGGTACACAAACCCGCACATTGTCATCACTTGTAGGGGACACCCCACACGCAGCTGGGCTTGTCCTGAAGGAACCCCAAGCACATTATCCTGAGAAGCCTCCATATGGTGATTATCGCGGCCCACCGGCCAATAGGGATTTACGCTATAAGGCCACCCGGGATGCCACGCTAGGGAAGTGGGAGCAAATGAAATAGAAGGGATAGGCCGGGAGAAACCATAATTAAGTTTGACCCGCCTGCAAGACATAAACAGAAAGGTCCCGTAAGCGGTATGCATGCATAATATATATAAAAAATAAGCCAGCCCGCAGGGGCACTTACGGACCGCGGTAGGTAGACGCCAGCCACGCAGCACGAGGAGAGCAAAATACCTCGAGGGGGGGGCCGCGGAGACAGTGATGCGGAATGCGCCATCTCCCCCCCGGAGAGCGCGCCCACGTGACCATGTCAGCCAATGATGGCACAACAGCGCCTGAGGTAAAGTCGCCGCCAACCGCGGAACGCCGTACAAGAGCGCGGCATTTTTAAAAGAGCAACCAGTGCAACCAACACACACGGCAACACAAGGCCAAAGCATACCACGGGATACAATCCCAAAGAGTGGAGAATACACATATACACCCCCCCCCGAGAAATACCAGGGAGAGCGAGGGAGGGCAGCGCCAACCTAACAGGAGCCCGCCGATGGACAAGGGGCGAGAGCGCGGGAGGGGCATCCCATGGGCCTATATCGCCTACCCTTTGCTGTGGGATTTCGGTCGGAGCAGCGCTCCTTAAGCACCTGGCAGCGGTGCTGCCTACCGTCACCCGACCAGTGCAGGCAAAGCTGGGAGGCAGAAAAAGGAATGGGTGGGAATAGTCCTACAGGGCCGCAGGCTAATAGCCCCGCTCACCTGCGAGTAGAGAGCGCCAACTTCTTGCCTTCGCAGCGCCGACTGCAGAGAAGAACTGGGGATTTTGTGGGAGGTCCCTGGAATATAAGGGGCCGGGAGGAGCCACTTTTTTGCTGTCTCTGTAGTCCAGCACCATCTTGTGGATGTATAACCCAAACGTAAGGAATTATCTCTGGAGCAGGACGTGCTGTATACTTAGAACACATATTTTTAGAATCAGCTTTTGCGGCATTATTACTATAATACACATTCTCTCCTCCACAATGTGCCTTTCCAACTATTTTCTAAATAAACATTTGTACTAGTCATGAACCAAAAATCTGAAATCCTGACCTAGACAGTTACAATTGCATTTCACTAACAAGATCAGCGGTGAGGAAGTCATTGTGTCCAACCAATTGTGTCTCAGGGACGTTCCTGGCTGTTTTGTGTTTTTTGCTGGTAACCACGGGCGAGTTGAAATTGCACTTTCCAGAATCATGATGCTCTTTCAGAAGACCCTAATAGGGGTCTAAAATAGTCAAACTCATATAATTATTTATTCGTCTTCATGGGCAGGCAAGATATGCATGTTCTGTATTAGTGTATTACCTCAGTGACCAGATCAGCCGTTGATCATATCTTGGTGACCCATATTTCGAAAAGTAATGATGGAGTTGCAGGAGGAACTGTACAACAGACTTCCGACTTAGTCTAAGCCAGAGTGACTTTTGCTAGCTTTACTGCAGTTTACAGCTATGAAAGGTTATGACACTAGATGGCACTGCGACCAATGCTTAACTCGGGTTTCTATGCATTTTACAGCTGTGTTGTATTTCATGTGTTCAGTTTCTCTACGGTACTTCCTTTTTTCCTGTCTATGTTATCCCCCATGTAAGGTGACATTCTATTACTGCATTCATGTTCTAGTAAAGCCAGTTTCTCTTATACCGCAAATGTCTATCTGGATTATGACTCCACTGTACCCAGCACTCACACTCTGCAATGGTTTATGGGCCCAGAAACCGAATGGCGTCCCAATGACCGAATAAAGCCACAGCGAACTGATAAAGCCCAATGACCAGACGCGGCACAGGCACAGGGTAAACCACCTGTACGTCTTTCATGCAAGGTAAGCGCTGCCAGGACCAATGACCCTACTACTTGGGAAGACATACCTCAGCTTTCAGAAAGGGAAGCCAGTAAATGGATAAAGGCTGCAAAGGAAGAGATGAAAATAATGCATGACAGTAAAACATGGACACTAACAGAACTACCACCTGGAAGGAAAGCCATAGGTTGTAAATGGACTTTTAAAGTGAAGTACAATGCAGATGGCACAGTGGAGCAATACAAAGCAAAACTTGTAGCCAAGGGATATTCTCAAAAATTTGGAGAAGACTATGATGAGACTTTTGCTCCAGTATTTAAACATGCTAGGATAAGGATTTTGTGGACAGCAGCCACAAGGAAAATGCAAATGAAACTTGTTTCTACATGACGAGTTAACGGAGGACACCTACATGGAACAACAACTAGGGTTCAAAGCTGAACAAGGGCCAGAACTAGTATGCAAACTTCAGAGGAGTATATACAGTCTAAAGCAAGTGGCCAGAGCATAGAATATGAAAATAAATGAAGTGCTTACACACGAGGACTTTCAGAAAAGTAAAGCAGACACAAAGAACACAATAGACACAAATAAATTGGCAAACAGATGGATCTATGTGCTTATTTATGTGGATGATATCCTGATTTGTTTTGAGCAAGAATCAGAAATACTGCAAACCCTGAATCAGCACTTTGACACCAAAGATCTTTGAAACATAAATAATTACCTCGGCATGCAGATTGAGAGAGAGGAAGATGGCAGCTTTCTTCTCAACCAAAGGCACAAAATACAAGAAATAATTGAAACATTTGGAATGGAAGATGCCAAACCAGTAAAATCTCCTATGGAAACAAACTGCATGAAGGAGATTAATAGCCAAGATACGCCACTACCAACTAACACTAGGTACAAGAAAGCAATAGGGAAATAGCTGTACATCACCACTGCTACAAGGCCTGATATTGCAGCAGCTATTGTAATCCTATGTAGAAAGGTTTCAATGCCAAGACAGATGGATTGGAATGCCGTAAAGAGAGTCATTCGCTATCTTAAAAGGGACTTTACATTACAAGCGAAAGTTACCAGCAAGTGCTGAAAGTATCCTGACAAGATATGTGGATGCCGATTGGGCCGAAGTTGAAATAGCAGAAAGCAGCTCTCCGTTACAATTTCACCTACTGAAGCAGAATATTTTGCAGCAACGCAGACAGGCCAAGGATAAGACAACTGTTAACAGACTTGGGTCAAGCACAGTTGGAACCAACGAGAATTGTGTTGTATTTTATGTGTTCAGTTGCTCTATGGTACTTCCTTTTTTTCCTGTCCACTATGTAAGGTGACATTCTCTTACTGCATTCATGTTCCAGTAAAGCCAGTTCCTGTTACACCACAAATGTCTATCTGGATTACAACTCTGCTGTACCCAGCACTCACACTCTGCAACAGGAAATGAATATTGTCTTTTAAACTATAATCATTTAGACAGACTGTTGCCACAAGCCCCATTCACCACTTTGTAAGGCTGCCCCCCTTGAAGTGTCAATCACCCCGGCCATTTGGGTAAGACAGCTGACAAGGCAGCATAAACAGATTGTTTCCTCCCAAACTGCAGTATGTAAATGGAGATCCCTGTTGGTAGTCTAACAAAACAATTCTTTTATATTTGCTAATTGCACAATATTTGATCATTCTGTTTTTTTTAAATTAAGCCATATTCCTATTCTTTTTTTTTTTGTTATGAGCCACTATCTCATACCTTTACTGTATCTGGGTAAACTAAAGAACTGATCATAACCACCCCATAAATTGAAAAGAGGTCCTCCACTCATTTTTTATATCTGGGAAAGATATAACATTTTTCCTAAGTCAAGTCAGCAAATTATTACCACTTCCATATTTATTGGCTGCCAATGAAGTGACAGCTGGTGACCAATTGGGTTTGCACATCAAACCTTAATGGCTGCCAGCCATCACATGACTCACTTCCATTTGCGGCTATACAAGTGAATGAAGAAGTAGTGACTTAGCATTACTTCCTCCTTAAAAATGTTTAAGTTATTGATTAGCAGAGATTCCAGATGTGCCCAATCATTCACAGCTGTCCTGGAATCCACAATGCATATTGGCTGGTTCACTGAATTAAGGGGTATTTTTTGCCTATGCAGGGTTGGTGGCCCACTTTAAGTCAACATCATATGGGTAGATGCAGCACCAGTTGATAGAAGTCACTACTTTTAAGAGAAAATGGTCATTCCTCAAATCAGACCCGACTTTAGGCCACTTTCAATATCTATGGGGCATCCTGATTTGGCATGTTCCTACAGCCAGATATGATGCATTACACTGCAGTGAAGCAGAGGAGGTATGACTGCTGTATGTGTGTGCAACTGTTTCCTGCCCCTGTTGGATGGAGCTTTGTCTCTCCAATGCTAAGGGCTCACTGAGGTTAGTTTAGTTTTTTTCTTTAATATAGGTTACCTGTAGAATCCGATCATATGGCTGGAGACCACTCCTGTCTGCAGGACCACTGGGCCGGATCATGTTGACATAAACACCTTTCTCTAGGAGACCATCTGAGACGCTGAAGCCAAAGTCATCTGTCTCCAGGTCCTTCATAACAGTCACCTGTCATAACAAAGAGACAACTGCTGACATTTAAAATGTGCTTCACAGTAAATATTAAGCTTTACAATGCTTCCTATTGAAGAAAAATCACCAGGCGAAGTAAAAATACAATTCTGTGATTACTCACCTGTAGAATTGGTATTATATGTATACAGCACGTCCTGTTCCAGAAGATATTCCTTACACTTGGGTTATTCATCCAGTAGATGGCGCTGGACTGCAGAGACAGAAAAGTGGCTCCTCCCTGCCCCATATATACCAGGGACCTCCCACAAAATCACCAGTATTGAAAAGCAGTTAAAATGGGACCGGGAGAACTATAACCATTATATAAAAACATTTGAAGAAAGAACAATCACCATAAAGAGGTAACTAAAGATAATGATAACAAGGGTGGGGTGGAACAGGGCGTGCTGTATACATATAATACCAATTCTACAGGTGAGAAATCACAGAATTATATTATTCTAAGTATACAGCACGTCCTGTTCCAGAAGATATTCCTTACACATGGGAAATCCAATAGCAGTGTCCGTAAGGTAGGGTGGGATCCCCAAAAGTAACAGCAGACAGTTTAAACCACTGCCGCCTGCAGAACCTTGCGGCCAAAAGCAGCATCAGCTGAGGCCCCAACGTCAACCTTGTAAAACTTTGAAAAAGTATGAACAGAAGGCCAAGTAGCGGCCTTGCAAACTTGTTCAACAGAAGCTTGGTGCTGAAAAGCCCAAGAGGCACCAATAGCATGAGTAGAATGAGCATTAAGGCGGAAGGGAGGCTCCTTCCCCTTAGCAGAGTAGGCCTGTATCACAGCCTGATGTATCCACTTGCTGATAGTGGACTTAGCCGGAGCCAGACCCTTCTTAGGTCCAGAAGAAAGCACAAAAAGAGCATCAGTCTTCCTGAAGGATTCAGTAGCCACCAATTAGAAATTCTGTTCTGACTACATCCAAAGAATGTAAAACCCTCTCCTTAGGGTTACTAGGATTAGGACACAGAGAAGGCAAAACAATGTCCTGATTGAGATGAAAGGCAGAAACAACCTTAGGCAGAAAATCTGGCTTAAAATGAAACACCACCATGTCCTGATGTCTCTCAAAATAAGGAGGCTTGATGGAAAGCGCCGCCAACTCAGAAACACGCTTAACAGAAGTGATAGCCACCAAAAAGACCACCTTAAGCGTGAGAATGGACAAAGGAGCCCCTTGCAAGGGCTCAAAGGGAGACCCCTGCAGGGCAGATAAGACCAAGTTCAAGTCCCAGACTGGTAACATAGGCTTACGTGGGGGACGCACGTGAGTAACCCCCTGAAAAAGGTCTTGACCAGGGGATGCTGAGCAAAAGATCTTTGGAAAAAAAATAGCCAAAGCAGAAACATGGCCTTTCAGAGTAATGAGCTGAAGACCCAGATCCAAACCATGTTGGAGAAACTCCAGAATCCTTGAAATAGAAAACACACGACAGGGAAGCGAGTGGAACTCGCACCAGTCAATGTAAGTACGCCAAACCCTGTAATAGATGGAAGAAGAGGACCTCTTCCTAGCCCTGATCATGGTATTCACAACCGAGGCAGGCAGTCCTTTTCCATCAAGATGGAGGTTTCAACAGCCAGGCTGTCAAAGCCAGCGTTTGTAAATTGGGGTGGCGTAGGTGCCCCTGAGTGAGCAGATCTGGAACCCGGGGCAGGGCGTACTGATCTACTGCCAGCTGCACAATGTCTGCGAACCACACTCTTCTTGGCCAACAGGGGGCCACCAGTATGGCTGGCACCCCTTCCTGAGCTATCTTGCTCAGTACCCTGCCCAGCAGAGGAAACGGGGGAAACACATACAGGAGCTGAAAACTCGTCCAAGACATTTCCAGGGCATCCATGGCCAAGGCCAGGGGATCCTGGGACAGAGAGACAAAGACTGGAAGCTTGTGATGGGACGCAAACAGATTCACATCCGGCTGACCCCAGCGGTGGCACAGGGAGCGAAACACCCTGCTGCTGAGGGACCATTCTCCCAGACGAGTCTGCTTCCAGATTCTCCACCCTCGGGATGTACACAGCTGAGGTGCAGGGAACATTCTCCTCCGCCCAGGACAGTATCAGGGACACTTCCTTGAGGGCCCTCTTGCTCCGGGTCCCTCCCTGATGATTGATGTAGGCAACCACCGTCTGGTTGTCCGAGCGGACCTGGACAGCCCGACCCCGCAGGTGTGGGGTTAAATGGGCAAGAACCAACCTGATCGCCCTCAACTCCAGAATGTTGATAGGGCTATGGGCCTCATGAGGGCCCCACTGACCCTGGAACTTCAGGGACTTCCAGTATCCCCCCCAACCTGTCAGACTGGCATCCGTGGTGACAGTCTCCCAGCAGGGAGCTAGAAAGGACCTGCCCCACCGCAGGTTCCTTGAGTCCAGCCACCACGCTAGAGACCGCCTAACCAGAGGGGACAAGACAAACACCTGATCCAGGGACACAGGGTCCCGATCCCATACTGACAAGAGGTGAAGCTGAAGAGGCCTCATGTGGAACTGAGCATATAGAACCGCCTCGAAGCAGGACACCATCAGGCCCACCAGCTGCATTCCCTGCCTGATGGATGGATGAGGACAAGACAGCAGGAGCTGAGCTTTCTCTTGAAGGACCTCCACCTTCT
Source organism: Gastrophryne carolinensis (assembly GCA_027917425.1). Classification (NCBI taxonomy): domain Eukaryota; kingdom Metazoa; phylum Chordata; class Amphibia; order Anura; family Microhylidae; genus Gastrophryne; species Gastrophryne carolinensis. The sequence goes on from CM051235.1 coordinate 225,453,255, forward strand.
GCTGAGGAAGAAAGATCTTGACCTGAGCTGAATCCAGAATCATGCCCAGAAAAGACTTCACCATGGAAGGAGACAGGGAAGATTTGGGGTGATTGATCACCCAACCGAATGACTCCAGTGTGGACACCACCCGCTGAGTGTCCAGCTCTGCCTGATGGAAGGACTGAGAAGCGATAAGCATGTCCTCCAGGTAGGGAAAAATGCGAATGCCCTGAGATCTCAACAGGGCCATCACTCCTGCCAGCACCTTGGTGAATACCCTGGGAGCCGAGGTGAGACCGAAGGGCAAGGCCACAAATTGGTAGTGCTGATCCTCCAGGAATCTCTGATGACCTGGAAAGATAGGTATGTGAAGGTAAGCATCCTTGATGTCTACAGAGGTCATGAAGTCCCCTGGGCGTAGGAAAGTCACAGGTGAGCGCAGAGTCTCCATACGAAAGTGTCTGAATCTGACAAATTTGTTGAGAAGCTTTAAATCCAGGATAGGTCTGACGGACCCATCCTTTTTGGGAACAATGAAAAGATTGGAATAATAGCCTTTGCCCCTTTCCTTCAAGAGCACCCGGCAGATGACGCCTAGATCTAGAAGGCCTTGGACAGCCAGGGACAGACACTGAGCTGACAAGGGGTTTTGAGCTAACCGAGATTTGATGAATCTTGGGGGCGGCCAGGCTGCAAACTCTATCTTGTAACCGGAGGATACTACCTCCTAAATCCACCGGTCTGAGACATGACGCCTCCAGACATGAGCCAAGAGCCAAAGCCGTCCCCCCACCCGGATGGGTGAGGGCACCCCTTCATGCCTGAGGGGGCTTGGGAGAGGACTTAGTCTTGGGACCCCAGGGGGGGCTAGGGCGGCCACGTCCTCTGCCCCTGCCCCAGAAATCTCCACGGGCTCCAGCAAAGGAAGCTCCCCATCCCATTCTGGAGCCCCTGAAGGAAGGAGAAAAGGCACCTGAACCCCGAAAGGACCGGGGCTGCCTTCTACGCTGAGGTAACTTGCCTCCTTTGGCAAACAAGTCCAAACGTTCCCCAAAGAGGTGCAGCCCCTTGAAGGGAAAACCAGTGAGAGCCTTCTTAGCAGCGTTGTCAGCTGCCCACTGGTGCAGCCAGACCGAGCGGCGTATCGCCACCAACAAGGCAGATGCTCTGCTACACATTCTAATGGTATCATCCAAGGCAGAGAGAACATATGCAACAAATTCCTCAACGCAGAAGAGCTCTATACTCTTCACTACCAGCATCGTCAGGGGCCCCGTCTAAGAGACCCCTGAGCAGGCTTTTAATAGCAACAGCCGTAATAGCAGAGGCACAGACCGGAAAGAGCATGGTCCCCATACAGGCAAAAGCATGGCAAGCCAGCTGATCAATGCACCTGTCCTCCCCATCCCTCAGTGTAGTAGAGTCAGGGGAATGCATGACGGATGTGTTAGACAACCTCAGAACTGGTGCATCCACCTCAGGAGGACATGACCACCTCTTAACCATATTAGCAGGAATGGGATACCGCTTATCCCAACTCTTTGGCACCCCAGGGAGCCGACTAGGCCGTTCCCACTCCTTGAGCACCAGATTATTAAAATGAGCTTGTTCAGGAAACTCCAAGCGTAGTTTAACAGTATGAAACAGCTCCCCCTGCTGCCGCGGAGCCACGGCAGGAGGAGAGATACAGAGTACATCAAAAATGTGAGCCGAAAGTCTGTCAGTATCATCTGGAGCCCATGGGTCATGCCCAGAATCGGCACCACACTCTCTAGGATGTTCCTCAGATGATTCTGAATCAGAAAACAATTCCCCCTCCTCTAGGGGGGTATAACCGGTAACATCAAAAAATTCCTCTGCCTCCATAGGAAAGAGGGAAACACCAGGTGATAAATGCCACTTCTTGGCAGAAGCCTTACGTGGGCCAGAGCCAGCAATACGTCTCTCAATGCTGGCCACCCGGGCAGCCAAATCAGGTTGAGACTCCCCACTGGTATGCACCTCACTGGGAGTCAGATGTAAGCGTGGGGGGGTGGGCGAAGCCAGAGGGGGCGCAGGCCCAGCCACAGGTAACCCAGACTGCAATGCAAGCGTCTGCTGGGCACAGGGAACACACACCCTGACATCATCACTTATAGGGGATACCCCACACACAGCCGGGCTTGCCCCAAAGGAACCCCGAGCACATTATCCTGAGAAGCCTCCATATGGTGATTATTGTGGCACAATAGGCCAATTGGGATTGACGCCAATAAGGCTACCCGGGATGCCCCAATAGCCCGCTAGGGAAGTGGGAGATATAAAATACACGAGCCCTCCAACAGGGAGTTAACACTAAATAGAGGGGATAGGACTGGGAGAAACCACTAAAGTTTGACCCGCCTGCAAGGCATAAGCAAAAAGATCCCATAAGCAAAGAGCAATCCAGAGAATACAAAAAAAAAATCAACCCGCAGGGGCACTTACGGACCGCAATAGGGAGACGCCAGACACACGCAGCAGAAAGCTTAAAATGGCGCCCCCATATACCTCGAGGGGCGGGCCGCGGAGACAGTGATGCAGAACGCGTCAGCCACCAGGCCCGCCCCCCCCGAAGAGCACGAAAACGCACCCATGTGACAAGACAAGCCAATGACGGCACAGCTGCGTCTGAGGTGATGTTGCCGCCGACCGCGGAGTGGAGTCCAAGCGCGCGCCAGCAAAGAAACCAGTGCAACCAATTCAAACAGGAATCTCACATAAAACATATGTTAAGAATATGTATACATAAGACATGCAGCCCCCCCCCCCCCCAAGATCTCCAGGGAGAGCGAAGGGGAAACGAAGGCCAGTCCAAGGGAGCCAACTGCGGGGACAGGGGGCGAGGGGCATAAGATGCGGGAGGAGCATCCCATAAGGCTCACCATGGGCCTGTACCGCCTACCCTTTGGTGGGGGACTGCGGTTGGAGCAGCGCTCCTTAGCACCTGACAGCGGTGCTGCCTACCCTCACCCGAACCAGTGCAGCCTAAGCTGGGAGGCAATAACAGGAAACGGGTGGGAATAGTCCTATAGGGCTAATAGCCCCGCTCAGTAGAGAGAGCCATCTTCTAGTCATCGCAGCCAGACTGCAGAGAAGAACTGGGGATTTTGTGGGAGGTCCCTGGTATATATGGGGCCGGGAGGAGCCACTTTTCTGTCTCTGCAGTCCAGTGCCATCTACTGGATGAACCACCCAAGTGTAAGGAATATCTTCAGGAACAGGACGTGCTGTATACTTAGAATACTCCCTCTACACCACAGAAGAGGCTAAACTGCAGTATTACGCCAAAACCGATTCATTTTAGGGCAGATGAGCAGTAGAAAGCTGTACGGGTTTCACCTCCTGCCATTATATATTCTTACTCCCTCCTCTCACCTATTCTGGGTGTTGGCTGAAACCTGAATTCCTCCAGTTTAACACCTTACAGGGTTCTGTCCCCCTATTGTTGCAGAAGCGTGCTCGGGGTGTAGTTTGAGAGAAGTGAAACAATCAGAAAAATTTGGAATTCAAATCATCAGTCTAAATCACCTAAAAATTAGTGGTCCAAAATTTTAGGGGTTTGTTTCGGTGGAATCTGCTACAAACCTGTGGGAAATGAATCAGGTACCATCTGACTTGGACCTTGATTCACTAAACCTGTCTTACAATATAATACCTGTAGATCACAGCCTAGGATTCAAGTGCTAACCTGAATTCTGTCTCATTTGCCTCTGCTCCATTACTTGCAGCGGCCTGACGTATCCATTTACTAATGGTAGACTTGGCTGGTGCCAAACCTTTCCTGGGCCCGGAGGGCACCACGAACAAGGCGCCCGTCTTACGAAAAGGAGAAGTAGCGACCAAATAGTACTTAGGCTTAGGACACAAGGAAGGGAGAACTACATCCTGATTGAGATGGAAGGCAGAAACCACCTTAGGAAGGAAATCTGGTTTAAAGCGAAAAACCACCTTATCCTGGTGTCTCTCAAAGTAAGGGGCCTGAATAGACAGAGCCGCCAACTCAGAGACACACCGAACAGAAGTAATAGCCACCAAAAAGGCAACCTTTTGAGTGAGCACAGAAAGTGCCACATCCTGCACCGGCTCAAAAGGAGGCCCCTGTAGGACCGAGAGAACCAAATTTAGGTCCCAAACGGGAACCAAAGGCTTTCTAGGGGGCCGAACATGAGTGACCCCTTGGAAAAAAGTCTTGACCAGATGATGCAAAGCAAAGGACCTTTGAAAAAAGACAGCCAGGGCAGAAATCTTACCCTTCAAAGTACTGAGCTGGAACCCCAGATCCAGACCGTGTTGTAGAAACTCCAAAATCCTAGGAATCGAAAACACCCTGCAAGGTAAGGCCTTAGCCTCACACCAGTCAATATAGGACCACCAAGTCCTATAGTAAACATTAGAGGAAGACCTCTTCCTAGCTCTAATCAATGTCTGAATAACCACCTCCGACAAACCTTCCTCCCTCAGGATGAAGGTTTCAGCAGCCACGTCGTCAAAGCAAGCGTTTGTAAATTGGGGTAGCGTAGCGGACCCTGAGAGATCAGATCCGGAAACAGGGGCAGCCTGTACTGATCTACCGTCAGTCCTACAGACGTCTGCGAACCAAACCTGTCTTGGCCACCTTGGGGCCACCAGAATTGCTGGTGCCCCCTCTAGAGCCAGCTTGCGCACTACCTTGCCTACCATGGAGAAGGGGGGAAACAGGTACAGAAACCCCAGATCCCTCCAGGCAAGTGACAAGGCATCCACTGCCAGGGCCAGAGGATCCCGAGACAGGGATACAAAGGTTGGGAGCTTGTGATTGTGCCGAGAGGCAAAGAGATCCACCTCCGGAGTCCCCCACTTGTGACACAGGGACCGAAACACCCTGTGGTTGGGAGACCATTCCCCTCGGCGAGAGAATCCCCTGCTCAGGGAGTCCGACTCAGTGTTCTCCACTCCCGGAATGTACACTGCCGAGATGCAAGGAACATTGCTCTCTGCCAATGTCAGAATCAGAGAGACTTCCCTGAGGGCACTCCTGCTGCGAGTCCCTCCTTGGTGAATGATGTAAGCTACCGCAGTTCGATTGTCTGATCGAACCTGAACCGGTAAGCCCTGTAGGTGAAGTGTCAGACGTGACAGAACCAAACGGATAGCTCTGAGCTCCAAGACATTGATGGGGGTGTGAGCATCCTGAGGACCCCATCAAAGGAGGCCACCATCAAACCTATCAGAGTCATTCCTAGCCGGATAGAAGGGCAAGGATTGGTCAGGAGAACATGTATCAGATCCTGAACCCTCTGCACCTTTGGCTGAGGTAGGAACACTCTGGCCTGACTGGTATCCAGATGCATGCCCAGAAAAAAGATCTCCCTTGATGGGGAGAGAGAAGACTTGGGGTGGTTGATCACCCATCCGAACCTTTCCAGCGTCGTCACCACCGTCCTGGTGTCCAGCTCCGCCTGGCAGAGGGAAGAAGCTGCAATGAGTAGGTCGCCCAGATACGGCACAATGCGAATGCCCTGGGCCATTATGCCAGCCAGAACCTTGGTAAACACCCTCGGTGCCGAGGTCAGCCCGAACAGGGAGGGCCACAAACTGAAAATGCTGAACTCCAACCACGAACCTGAGAAATCTCTGGTGTGCTGGGAAAATTGGTACATGAAGGTAAGCATCCTTGATGTCTATAGACGTCATGAAATCCCCCTGACGAAGGGAACCGATGGCTGAGCGCAGAGTCTCCATGCGGAACTTCTTGGTTCTGATGAACCTGTTGAGAAGCTTCAAATCTAGAATGGGTCTTATGGAGCCATCCTGTTTGGGAACCGTGAAAAGGTTAGAATAATAGCCCCGGCCTCTCTCTGAAAGAGGCACCGGGCATATGACCGCCATGTCCAGGAGATTCTTTACAGCCAACAGGAGCCCCTGCGCCGCCCGAGGATCCGATGGCACCCGAGACCTTAGGAATCTGGGAGGAGGCCGGTACTCGAACTCCAGTTTGTACCCAGACGAGACCACTTCCAATATCCACTTGTCTGTGACCTCCTGGGCACAGACCTGGAAGAAGAGCCGCAGCCGTCCCCCCACCCGTAAGGGTGAGGGCGCCTCCTCATTGCTGAGCTGGCTTGGCAGCGGGCTTGGGCTTGGAACCCCAGGTAGAGGCCGGACGGGCGCGTCCCCTGCCTCTGTTCCAGGAATCACCTCTGAAGCTAGAGTAGGCAAGACCTCTGCCCACTCTGGCACAGCGAAAGGAAGGATTGAAGGAGCTTGCCCCCCGAAAGAAGCGACGCTGCTTCTTACGCTGAGGTAGCTTCCCACCTTTCGCCACAGAATCTAATTTGTCACCAAACAGCCGCATACCCAGGAAGGGCAGTGCTGTAAGTGATTTCTTGGCCACTATGTCAGCCGCCCACTGGCGTAGCCATACCGAACGACAGATGGCCACCAGCAGAGCCCAGGTTCTACTACACATGATAATAGTGTCATCCATAGCCGCCAACACAAAGTTCATGAACAATTCATACCTCTTAAGGGCTGTGAATTCAACACTGGCCGGGTTGAGTTGGGACCCTTTTAACATGTCCCTAACCTCAGACCTGGTAGCCACAGCCACGAGTGCAGATGCACAAACAGGCCGCAAGGCTGAACCCACACTGGCAAAGGCATGGCACCCCATCTGATCAATGCGCTTATCCTCGTCATCCTTAAGGGTAGTGGCATCAGGAGTATGTACAACGGAGGTGTTGGACAACCCTAAGATGGGCGCATCGACCTCGGGAGGGGAAGACCATCGCTTCACAGCGTCCGCCGGGAATGGATACTTCCTATCCCATCCCTGTGGGACACCGGGAAGCCGACTCGGCTTCTCCCATTCTCTAAGAATCATGCTATCAAAATGATCCTGATTTGGGAACTCCAAGCGGGGCTTAGATAACTCAAAGAATTCCCCCTTCTTCGGAGGGGTCCCCGCTGGTGGGGAAATATCCAGAACCTCTAAGAGATGGGCCAGGACTTTGGGGGTATCCACAGCATCCCCCAGCGCCTGCCCGGGATCAGAATCAAAGAACTGCGGTTCTTCAGTCTCAGAATCCTCAAACAATCCCCCCTCCTCAAGAGGGGAATAATCAGCCCAGTCAAGGGAGTCATAATCATCAAAATCAAGTACCGGCATAGCCGGAGACAGATGCCTTTTCTTAGCAGAGGCCTTCTTGCCCACTGAGCTAGAAATAATTTTCTCGAGGTTGGCTAGCCTAGCACATACCTCAGAGTGCAACTCCCCACTAATGACCGTGTCACTTTGGGTACAGATAATGCAGGGCTGCATGCAGGACGACTGCCGCTTTATGGCCTGTTGCGCACATGGTATGCAAATTAGTACATTTTCCCCCATAAGGGATACCCCACAACCCACACATAGCCGGGATTGACCCGAAGGGAGCCCGAGCCCGGTATCCTGTGGAGCCTCCATATGGTGATTTTAATGGTCGCAATGACCAGAAGGAATTACGCTGATAAGCTACCCGGGATGCCCCTTTAAGTCCCAAGTGGGAGGATTTAAGTAGCCCAAATTACTCTAGGGACCCTAGGACCAGGAGAAACCCCTTTTAAGCAAGGCACAGGGAGTCCTCCTGACAGACACAAGATATGGGCAATAAGCACATGCACCCACACACATTGTATGATATATACATGTAATAATAAAACCAACAAGCAGAGGGGGCCAGCGCTGCCCCAAGCGGCGATTGGGGCATATGGCCAGCATAGCAAGAAAAGGGGGGGTGGAGCCCAAAATGGGCACTCACACAAGTCAAAAATGGTGTCAGGCACCAGCCAGCAGCTCCGTATGAAGGAAGGAGAGAGAAGAAGGGGCAGGCCAGCGCGGATCGCGCGCCGCGCCAGGCCCCGCCCCCTCCCTCCGAGTCCATCAGTGCGGTTCCCATCATTAGGATGGGCCCGCAATGACGCCAAACAAAAGGGGGAGGGGCGGGCCGCGACAACACTCGAGCGCCCGGCCTCGCCCCCTCACAAACGCAGCGTGAGGAGGAGAAGCTCCCCAGGCTGTAGCAGAGTGCGAGGTCAGCAAACGTGAAGCACCATGCGCACAAAACACACACACACACACACATACACACATCTAATGTGAAATCAGAAAGGCAAGGCCATCCACCACCCCCCCCCCCCCCCGCTGGAGGGTTAACAGAGGAGACCCGGAAGGGGGAGAATCCCTCACCCTGAGGTGTAAGGGAAATAAATAGGGACAGGGCATCCCAAACCAGGATCACCAACCTGGATACCGCCTACCCCCTTGTATGGGGTCTCACGGGGGAGCATGGCTCCCTAAAACACCTATTAAGGTGTTGCCTACCCTCACCTCACCCTCACCCAAGGCTGGGAGGCTAGTATTGGACTTACTGTATAAAGGTCCAGGTAGAAATAGGGCAAAAAATGGCCAGGCGTGAGCACGGCTTACCTGCAAGGAAGAGCAGCATACATCTTCTGACTTGCTCGCCGTCCTCCAGATAAGGAACTGGGGAATGTGTGGGAGGTCCCAGGTATTTATGGACCGGGAGGGACTTCTTTTTTGCTTTCATCTCTGCAGAAGTTCGCCCTCTACTGGACCATAACCCATATGTCATGAATAGTGGAAGCGGGGTGTGTGACATACTTGGAATATAATAAATCTAATCCTTCAGCTACATCGGATGTTAAAGGCAGGACTGCATTAAAGGTGAAACTGGGCACTTGCCCTGGGTGCTCCACTACTTGGAGCCTCAACCACTCTGTACAAAGGCAGTGATAAATCTACAGTTACTTGTTGGGAGCCTCCACCACACTTAATCCAGTCCTGTTGGAGAGCGCATCATGCTGTTGCTTTCAGTAGCAAAGAACCTTCGGGACCAGGTCTATGTCCCAATCAATGCCTTGTTCGGTTTAACATTAAAACCTATCCATTGGAGGCACTACTGGGTAGGAAGTTATATAACCCAAATAAATTATGTGTTCTATTGATTGCGAGTAAGTGACTTGAACCCAGGCATAATTAACAGGATTTCACATACACTTATTAGATATTATAACACTTGGTCTCCTTGGATGAATTATATACAGAGTAATAACCTTTGCTAAATACTAGTTTTGCTCTATAATCTGCACAGATTTATGATGTGAGCACAAAACTGATAAATAGGGTGGAGAAGCAACAACGATCGGACACCTAACCTCCTGGGCCCCCTATAGTCACGACCCTGTGTGCCACCCTTTCCTTCAGTCACAGGTAAGTATCAGCTGCAGGACCAAAGGAGCAATGCACAGTGCCTGATTATTTTTCTTGGGAAGCAATTTTATTTTGAATTAAATGTCAATTAATAAAATAACACATGTTGTCAGATACTAACGAATCAGCATAAAACAAATAGGCCTATTCATTAAGTACTCCGTGATGAAACGTGTCAGGCGGGGTTCTGCAGCACCTTCGCATCCGGGGACAGCGAGCGCTTCTGATTCCCGTGGCTGGGAAAACTGAATACAGCACCATCGTTGCTACTAGAGATGAGCGAACTTTTGAAAAATTCGATTCGACTGATTCGCCGAATTTTCCGACAAAAATCGTTTCGACCCGAATAAATTCGCGACGAATCGCTATTAAAAACGGCTATTTCTGAGCCTCCTAGAGCCTCAATAGGGTTGTAAACCATTCAGCCTTGCTGTAACACGCACAGGATGCGTGCTGGGTTAGTTAAATAATACTTTGAAGAAATATCACATGCAGATCAGAGGCATCGCTAATAGAATCGCAGAGCGGCACAATTGCAGAGAGTTGAAGTGGCATCACTATGAGGGGCAGAAGGAGCCCAAATATACACTGGAGTTGGCCTCAGGAGCCCAAAAATTGGATGAATCACACCCTGGAGTTGGCAGAAGTTGGCAGCAGCAGCAGCAGCAGCAGGAGCCCAAATATACACTGGAGTTGGCTTCAGGAGCCCAAAAATTGGATGAATCACACCCTGGAGTTGGCAGGAGTTGACAGTAGCAGCAGCAGGAGCCCAAATATACACTGGAGTTGGCTTCAGGAGCCCAAAAATTGGATGAATCACACCCTGGAGTTGGCAGAAGTTGGCAGCAGCAGCAGCAGGAGCCCAAATATACACTGGAGTTGGCCTCAGGAGCCCAAAAATTGGATGAATCACACCCTGGAGTTGGCAGGAGTTGACAGCAGCAGCAGCAGGAGCCCAAATCTACACTGGAGTTGGCTTCAGGAGCCCAAAAATTGGATGAATCACACCCTGGAGTTGGCAGAAGTTGGCAGCAGCAGCAGCAGGAGCCCAAATATACACTGGAGTTGGCCTCAGGAGCCCAAAAATTGGATGAATCACACCCTGGAGTTGGCAGGAGTTGACAGTAGCAGCAGCAGGAGCCCAAATATACACTGGAGTTGGCTTCAGGAGCCCAAAAATTGGATGAATCACACCCTGGAGTTGGCAGAAGTTGGCAGCAGCAGCAGCAGGAGCCCAAATATACACTGGAGTTGGCCTCAGGAGCCCAAAAATTGGATGAATCACACCCTGGAGTTGGCAGGAGTTGACAGTAGCAGCAGCAGGAGCCCAAATATACACTGGAGTTGGCTTCAGGAGCCCAAAAATTGGATGAATCACACCCTGGAGTTGGCAGAAGTTGGCAGCAGCAGCAGCCCAAATATACACTGGAGTTGGCCTCAGGAGCCCAAAAATTGGATGAATCACACCCTGGAGTTGGCAGGAGTTGACAGTAGCAGCAGCAGGAGCCCAAATATACACTGGAGTTGGCTTCAGGAGCCCAAAAATTGGATGAATCACACCCTGGAGTTGGCAGAAGTTGGCAGCAGCAGCAGCAGGAGCCCAAATATACACTGGAGTTGGCCTCAGGAGCCCAAAAATTGGATGAATCACACCCTGGAGTTGGCAGGAGTTGACAGTAGCAGCAGCAGGAGCCCAAATATACACTGGAGTTGGCTTCAGGAGCCCAAAAATTGGATGAATCACACCCTGGAGTTGGCAGAAGTTGGCAGCAGCAGCAGCAGGAGCCCAAATATACACTGGAGTTGGCCTCAGGAGCCCAAAAATTGGATGAATCACACCCTGGAGTTGGCAGGAGTTGACAGCAGCAGCAGCAGGAGCCCAAATATACACTGGAGTTGGCTTCAGGAGCCCAAAAATTGGATGAATCACACCCTGGAGTTGGCAGAAGTTGGCAGCAGCAGCAGCAGGAGCCCAAATATACACTGGAGTTGGCCTCAGGAGCCCAAAAATTGGATGAATCACACCCTGGAGTTGGCAGGAGTTGACAGTAGCAGCAGCAGGAGCCCAAATATACACTGGAGTTGGCTTCAGGAGCCCAAAAATTGGATGAATCACACCCTGGAGTTGGCAGAAGTTGGCAGCAGCAGCAGCAGGAGCCCAAATATACACTGGAGTTGGCCTCAGGAGCCCAAAAATTGGATGAATCACACCCTGGAGTTGGCAGGAGTTGACAGTAGCAGCAGCAGGAGCCCAAATATACACTGGAGTTGGCTTCAGGAGCCCAAAAATTGGATGAATCACACCCTGGAGTTGGCAGAAGTTGGCAGCAGCAGCAGCCCAAATATACACTGGAGTTGGCCTCAGGAGCCCAAAAATTGGATGAATCACACCCTGGAGTTGGCAGGAGTTGACAGTAGCAGCAGCAGGAGCCCAAATATACACTGGAGTTGGCTTCAGGAGCCCAAAAATTGGATGAATCACACCCTGGAGTTGGCAGAAGTTGGCAGCAGCAGCAGCAGGAGCCCAAATATACACTGGAGTTGGCCTCAGGAGCCCAAAAATTGGATGAATCACACCCTGGAGTTGGCAGGAGTTGACAGTAGCAGCAGCAGGAGCCCAAATATACACTGGAGTTGGCTTCAGGAGCCCAAAAATTGGATGAATCACACCCTGGAGTTGGCAGAAGTTGGCAGCAGCAGCAGCAGGAGCCCAAATATACACTGGAGTTGGCCTCAGGAGCCCAAAAATTGGATGAATCACACCCTGGAGTTGGCAGGAGTTGACAGTAGCAGCAGCAGGAGCCCAAATATACACTGGAGTTGGCCTCAGGAGCCCAAAAATTGGATGAATCACACCCTGGAGTTGGCAGAAGTTGGCAGCAGCAGCAGCAGGAGCCCAAATATACACTGGAGTTGGCTTCAGGAGCCCAAAAATTGGATGAATCACACCCTGGAGTTGGCAGAAGTTGGCAGCAGCAGCAGCAGGAGCCCAAATATACACTGGAGTTGGCTTCAGGAGCCCAAAAATTGGATGAATCACACCCTGGAGTTGGCAGAAGTTGGCAGCAGCAGCAGCAGGAGCCCAAATATACACTGGAGTTGGCCTCAGGAGCCCAAAAATTGGATGAATCACACCCTGGAGTTGGCAGGAGTTGACAGCAGCAGCAGCAGGAGCCCAAATATACACTGGAGTTGGCTTCAGGAGCCCAAAAATTGGATGAATCACACCCTGGAGTTGGCAGAAGTTGGCAGCAGCAGGAGCCCAAATATACACTGGAGTTGGCCTCAGGAGCCCAAAAATTGGATGAATCACACCCTGGAGTTGGCAGGAGTTGACAGTAGCAGCAGCAGGAGCCCAAATATACACTGGAGTTGGCCTCAGGAGCCCAAAAATTGGATGAATCACACCCTGGAGTTGGCAGAAGTTGGCAGCAGCAGCAGCAGGAGCCCAAATATACACTGGAGTTGGCTTCAGGAGCCCAAAAATTGGATGAATCACACCCTGGAGTTGGCAGAAGTTGGCAGCAGCAGCAGCAGGAGCCCAAATATACACTGGAGTTGGCTTCAGGAGCCCAAAAATTGGATGAATCACACCCTGGAGTTGGCAGAAGTTGGCAGCAGCAGGAGCCCAAATATACACTGGAGTTGGCCTCAGGAGCCCAAAAATTGGATGAATCACACCCTGGAGTTGGCAGGAGTTGACAGCAGCAGCAGCAGGAGCCCAAATATACACTGGAGTTGGCTTCAGGAGCCCAAAAATTGGATGAATCACACCCTGGAGTTGGCAGAAGTTGGCAGCAGCAGCAGCAGGAGCCCAAATATACACTGGAGTTGGCCTCAGGAGCCCAAAAATTGGATGAATCACACCCTGGAGTTGGCAGGAGTTGACAGTAGCAGCAGCAGGAGCCCAAATATACACTGGAGTTGGCTTCAGGAGCCCAAAAATTGGATGAATCACACCCTGGAGTTGGCAGGAGTTGACAGTAGCAGCAGCAGGAGCCCAAATATACACTGGAGTTGGCTTCAGGAGCCCAAAAATTGGATGAATCACACCCTGGAGTTGGCAGAAGTTGGCAGCAGCAGCAGCAGGAGCCCAAATATACACTGGAGTTGGCCTCAGGAGCCCAAAAATTGGATGAATCACACCCTGGAGTTGGCAGGAGTTGACAGTAGCAGCAGCAGGAGCCCAAATATACACTGGAGTTGGCCTCAGGAGCCCAAAAATTGGATGAATCACACCCTGGAGTTGGCAGAAGTTGGCAGCAGCAGCAGCAGGAGCCCAAATATACACTGGAGTTGGCTTCAGGAGCCCAAAAATTGGATGAATCACACCCTGGAGTTGGCAGAAGTTGGCAGCAGCAGCAGCAGGAGCCCAAATATACACTGGAGTTGGCTTCAGGAGCCCAAAAATTGGATGAATCACACCCTGGAGTTGGCAGGAGTTGACAGTAGCAGCAGCAGGAGCCCAAATATACACTGGAGTTGGCCTCAGGAGCCCAAAAATTGGATGAATCACACCCTGGAGTTGGCAGGAGTTGACAGTAGCAGCAGCAGGAGCCCAAATATACACTGGAGTTGGCTTCAGGAGCCCAAAAATTGGATGAATCACACCCTGGAGTTGGCAGAAGTTGGCAGCAGCAGCAGCAGGAGCCCAAATATACACTGGAGTTGGCCTCAGGAGCCCAAAAATTGGATGAATCACACCCTGGAGTTGGCAGGAGTTGACAGTAGCAGCAGCAGGAGCCCAAATATACACTGGAGTTGGCTTCAGGAGCCCAAAAATTGGATGAATCACACCCTGGAGTTGGCAGAAGTTGGCAGCAGCAGCAGCAGGAGCCCAAATATACACTGGAGTTGGCCTCAGGAGCCCAAAAATTGGATGAATCACACCCTGGAGTTGGCAGGAGTTGACAGTAGCAGCAGCAGGAGCCCAAATATACACTGGAGTTGGCTTCAGGAGCCCAAAAATTGGATGAATCACACCCTGGAGTTGGCAGAAGTTGGCAGCAGCAGCAGCAGGAGCCCAAATATACACTGGAGTTGGCCTCAGGAGCCCAAAAATTGGATGAATCACACCCTGGAGTTGGCAGGAGTTGACAGTAGCAGCAGCAGGAGCCCAAATATACACTGGAGTTGGCTTCAGGAGCCCAAAAATTGGATGAATCACACCCTGGAGTTGGCAGAAGTTGGCAGCAGCAGGAGCCCAAATATACACTGGAGTTGGCCTCAGGAGCCCAAAAATTGGATGAATCACACCCTGGAGTTGGCAGGAGTTGACAGTAGCAGCAGCAGGAGCCCAAATATACACTGGAGTTGGCTTCAGGAGCCCAAAAATTGGATGAATCACACCCTGGAGTTGGCAGAAGTTGGCAGCAGCAGCAGCAGGAGCCCAAATATACACTGGAGTTGGCCTCAGGAGCCCAAAAATTGGATGAATCACACCCTGGAGTTGGCAGGAGTTGACAGTAGCAGCAGCAGGAGCCCAAATATACACTGGAGTTGGCCTCAGGAGCCCAAAAATTGGATGAATCACACCCTGGAGTTGGCAGAAGTTGGCAGCAGCAGGAGCCCAAATATACACTGGAGTTGGCTTCAGGAGCCCAAAAATTGGATGAATCACACCCTGGAGTTGGCAGAAGTTGGCAGCAGCAGCAGCAGGAGCCCAAATATACACTGGAGTTGGCTTCAGGAGCCCAAAAATTGGATGAATCACACCCTGGAGTTGGCAGAAGTTGGCAGCAGCAGCAGCAGGAGCCCAAATATACACTGGAGTTGGCTTCAGGAGCCCAAAAATTGGATGAATCACACCCTGGAGTTGGCAGAAGTTGGCAGCAGCAGCAGCAGGAGCCCAAATATACACTGGAGTTGGCCTCAGGAGCCCAAAAATTGGATGAATCACACCCTGGAGTTGGCAGGAGTTGACAGCAGCAGCAGCAGGAGCCCAAATATACACTGGAGTTGGCTTCAGGAGCCCAAAAATTGGATGAATCACACCCTGGAGTTGGCAGAAGTTGGCAGCAGCAGGAGCCCAAATATACACTGGAGTTGGCCTCAGGAGCCCAAAAATTGGATGAATCACACCCTGGAGTTGGCAGGAGTTGACAGTAGCAGCAGCAGGAGCCCAAATATACACTGGAGTTGGCCTCAGGAGCCCAAAAATTGGATGAATCACACCCTGGAGTTGGCAGAAGTTGGCAGCAGCAGCAGCAGGAGCCCAAATATACACTGGAGTTGGCTTCAGGAGCCCAAAAATTGGATGAAACACACCCTGGAGTTGGCAGAAGTTGGCAGCAGCAGCAGCAGGAGCCCAAATATACACTGGAGTTGGCTTCAGGAGCCCAAAAATTGGATGAATCACACCCTGGAGTTGGCAGAAGTTGGCAGCAGCAGCAGCAGGAGCCCAAATATACACTGGAGTTGGCCTCAGGAGCCCAAAAATTGGATGAATCACACCCTGGAGTTGGCAGGAGTTGACAGCAGCAGCAGCAGGAGCCCAAATATACACTGGAGTTGGCTTCAGGAGCCCAAAAATTGGATGAATCACACCCTGGAGTTGGCAGAAGTTGGCAGCAGCAGCAGCAGGAGCCCAAATATACACTGGAGTTGGCCTCAGGAGCCCAAAAATTGGATGAATCACACCCTGGAGTTGGCAGGAGTTGACAGTAGCAGCAGCAGGAGCCCAAATATACACTGGAGTTGGCTTCAGGAGCCCAAAAATTGGATGAATCACACCCTGGAGTTGGCAGGAGTTGACAGTAGCAGCAGCAGGAGCCCAAATATACACTGGAGTTGGCTTCAGGAGCCCAAAAATTGGATGAATCACACCCTGGAGTTGGCAGAAGTTGGCAGCAGCAGCAGCAGGAGCCCAAATATACACTGGAGTTGGCCTCAGGAGCCCAAAAATTGGATGAATCACACCCTGGAGTTGGCAGGAGTTGACAGTAGCAGCAGCAGGAGCCCAAATATACACTGGAGTTGGCCTCAGGAGCCCAAAAATTGGATGAATCACACCCTGGAGTTGGCAGAAGTTGGCAGCAGCAGCAGCAGGAGCCCAAATATACACTGGAGTTGGCTTCAGGAGCCCAAAAATTGGATGAATCACACCCTGGAGTTGGCAGAAGTTGGCAGCAGCAGCAGCAGGAGCCCAAATATACACTGGAGTTGGCTTCAGGAGCCCAAAAAATGGATGAATCACACCCTGGAGTTGGCAGAAGTTGGCAGCAGCAGCAGCAGGAGCCCAAATATACACTGGAGTTGGCCTCAGGAGCCCAAAAATTGGATGAATCACACCCTGGAGTTGGCAGGAGTTGACAGTAGCAGCAGCAGGAGCCCAAATATACACTGGAGTTGGCTTCAGGAGCCCAAAAATTGGATGAATCACACCCTGGAGTTGGCAGAAGTTGGCAGCAGCAGCAGCAGGAGCCCAAATATACACTGGAGTTGGCTTCAGGAGCCCAAAAATTGGATGAATCACACCCTGGAGTTGGCAGGAGTTGACAGTAGCAGCAGCAGGAGCCCAAATATACACTGGAGTTGGCCTCAGGAGCCCAAAAATTGGATGAATCACACCCTGGAGTTGGCAGGAGTTGACAGTAGCAGCAGCAGGAGCCCAAATATACACTGGAGTTGGCTTCAGGAGCCCAAAAATTGGATGAATCACACCCTGGAGTTGGCAGAAGTTGGCAGCAGCAGCAGCAGGAGCCCAAATATACACTGGAGTTGGCCTCAGGAGCCCAAAAATTGGATGAATCACACCCTGGAGTTGGCAGGAGTTGACAGTAGCAGCAGCAGGAGCCCAAATATACACTGGAGTTGGCTTCAGGAGCCCAAAAATTGGATGAATCACACCCTGGAGTTGGCAGAAGTTGGCAGCAGCAGCAGCAGGAGCCCAAATATACACTGGAGTTGGCCTCAGGAGCCCAAAAATTGGATGAATCACACCCTGGAGTTGGCAGGAGTTGACAGTAGCAGCAGCAGGAGCCCAAATATACACTGGAGTTGGCTTCAGGAGCCCAAAAATTGGATGAATCACACCCTGGAGTTGGCAGAAGTTGGCAGCAGCAGCAGCAGGAGCCCAAATATACACTGGAGTTGGCCTCAGGAGCCCAAAAATTGGATGAATCACACCCTGGAGTTGGCAGGAGTTGACAGTAGCAGCAGCAGGAGCCCAAATATACACTGGAGTTGGCTTCAGGAGCCCAAAAATTGGATGAATCACACCCTGGAGTTGGCAGAAGTTGGCAGCAGCAGCAGCAGGAGCCCAAATATACACTGGAGTTGGCCTCAGGAGCCCAAAAATTGGATGAATCACACCCTGGAGTTGGCAGGAGTTGACAGTAGCAGCAGCAGGAGCCCAAATATACACTGGAGTTGGCTTCAGGAGCCCAAAAATTGGATGAATCACACCCTGGAGTTGGCAGAAGTTGGCAGCAGCAGCAGCAGGAGCCCAAATATACACTGGAGTTGGCCTCAGGAGCCCAAAAATTGGATGAATCACACCCTGGAGTTGGCAGGAGTTGACAGTAGCAGCAGCAGGAGCCCAAATATACACTGGAGTTGGCCTCAGGAGCCCAAAAATTGGATGAATCACACCCTGGAGTTGGCAGAAGTTGGCAGCAGCAGCAGCAGGAGCCCAAATATACACTGGAGTTGGCTTCAGGAGCCCAAAAATTGGATGAATCACACCCTGGAGTTGGCAGAAGTTGGCAGCAGCAGCAGCAGGAGCCCAAATATACACTGGAGTTGGCTTCAGGAGCCCAAAAATTGGATGAATCACACCCTGGAGTTGGCAGAAGTTGGCAGCAGCAGCAGCAGGAGCCCAAATATACACTGGAGTTGGCCTCAGGAGCCCAAAAATTGGATGAATCACACCCTGGAGTTGGCAGGAGTTGACAGTAGCAGCAGCAGGAGCCCAAAAAATGGCCTAAAGACATAAATATGTTTTGCACCATTTGGAAAGTGTAAAACGTGGCACCATGCTGAATCTAGTCGCATGCATCAGGCATTGGTGGGTGGAAATCCTGGCTGATCCATCCCTGATTCATTTTGACAAAGGTGAGTCTCTCCACATTTTTAGTTGACAGACGAGTTCTCCTCGCCGTAACTATGGCCCCCGCCGCACTAAACACCCGCTCAGATGGCACGCTACTTGCCGGGCAGGACAGCTTTTCCAGGGCAAACTCTGCTAGTTGCGGCCACAAATCAAGTTTGGCTGCCCAGAAGTCCAGCGGATCCTCAAGGTGTGTTGGCATGGTCATGTCAAAGTATGACATGACCTGCTGGTTCAGGTCCTGCTCCAGGTCTTCCTGCTGCTCATGAGTAGCCTCACTATGCGGGTGTAGAAAGCTACTCATTAGCGACTGAAGACTGAGGCTGCTGCTGCTGATGGAGCTTCTGCTGCTGCTGCTGCCAACCCCCCCAGCGGCCATGGCAGTGGAAGGTGAGCGCAGAGGTCCCCTCGAGTCAGACCTGCGAGAGTATGGACCATGGCGCAGATAGGCATCGGCCAACTGCCTACGTAGAATGTCTTTGTAGTAGTTGAGTTTGTCCTCCCTCTCGGTGGGTTTAAAAAATGCCCCCATTTTGTGCCGGAAGCGAGGGTCCAATAAGGTGGACAGCCAGAAGTCATCCCGCCGACAGATGGAAACAATTCTGGGGTCACTACGCAAGCACGTGAGCATGCTTCGTGCCATTTGCGCAAGTGACTCGGATGGACTACCTGTCTCCATCTCCACTGCATACTGCCACGGTGTGCCCGGGTCCTCTGTCTCGCCTTCCTCAAAAACCTCTAGCTCCTCTGGCTGCTCCTGCTCCTCCTCTCCTGTCCGCTGACTAGATAAACCAGCCATTTCGCCAAGCCTAAACTGTGTTTCGCTGGGCAACTCCTCCTCCTCCTCTTCCTCCTCCTCCTCCAGTTCAGCTCCAACAGGGTTCATGTGGCCGTAAGATGTAAACGCCATGTCTCCAGTGCCCTGACCAGCCATGGTTTCCAACATGTGCTGTAGTACATGAAGCAGTGGAATCACGTCGTTCATCCCGTAATCCTGCCGACTGACAAATAAAGTGGCTTCCTCAAAGGGCCTGAGCAAACGGCAGGTGTCACGTATGAGCTGCCACTGGTTGACATTGAAGTTACACAGGGGAGTCCCCCTATCTGCTTGGATCATCAGGAAATCCGTGATGGCTTTTCTCTGTTCATATAATCGGTCCAACATGTGAAGGGTGGAATTCCAACGGGTGGAAACATCGCAAATCAGACTATGTTGGGGGATACCATTCTGACGCTGTAGCTCAAGAAGGGTGTGTTTCGCGGTGTAGGAGTGGCTGAAGTGCATGCAAAGTTTCCGTGAAGTTGTTAGGATGTCCTGCAGATGGGGGGAACACTTCAGAAACCGCTTGACAACCAGATTGAAGACGTGAGCCATGCAGGGGGCATGGGTCAGGCTTCCTTGGCGCAGCGCAGACAAAATGTTCTTCCCATTGTCGGTAACCATGATTCCCATTTTAAGTTTTCTCGGAGTAAGCCATGTTTGGATTTCCTGATGAATACATTTAAGCAGTTCCTCCCCTGTGTGACTCCGTTCGCCAAGACAAACCATGTGAAGCACTGCGTGACACCTCCGTGCCCTGCACACATGGTAGACTGGAGGGGCACTGAGACTTGAGCCTACAGTGGAGGGTGAGGAGATGGCGGAGGATGAGGAGGCCGAGTCGCACGGTGTCACAGGCCCAATGGGCAGAGAGCGCGGAGGCCGAAGCGGCGTGACCTGTCCAAGTTGCTGCTGCAAAGGGACCACATTCACCCAGTGGGCCGTAAACGACATGTACTGCCCCTGACCGTAGTTACAGCTCCAGATGTCGGCGCTGCCATGTATTTTGCTACACACCGACAGGCTCAAGGACTGGCCCACCTTCTGTTCAACAAAAGTGTGCAGCGCTGGTACTGCCTTCTTGGCAAAGAAATGACGGCTTGGGACTCTCCACCTCGGCTCGGCACAAGCCATCAGTTCTCTGAAAGGTGCAGATTCCACCACCTGAAAAGGGAGCGACTGCAGCACCAGCAACTTGGACAGGAGCACATTCAGCTTCTGCGCCGTAGGATGAGTGGGCGCATACTGCTGTCTCTTGGACATGGCTTCGCTGATGGATTGCTGGCGGGATGCATGACTTGGAGGAGGAGGAGGAGGAGCAGGAGCGACAGAGGATGGGTATGACGCACAGCTGCCTTCGGCTGAGGTGCTGGAGCCTTGGCTGGCAGAAATTGGGAGCTCACTTGGTGAGGAAGCAGACTGGACCACCCCTTGGGAGCCTCGGTTCTCCCAGGTCGTTTTATGGTGACGCATCATATGTTGACGCAGGGCCGTGGTGCCAACATTTGGACCCTGGCCACGCTTCACCTTTTGCCTACATATCTTGCATGTGGCCATGTTACCCTCCTGCGGATGCCTCAGGAGAAACTGCCACACTGCCGAGTAGCTACTTTTCCCACCCCCTGGCCTCACTGATTCACTGCTGCTGTTGCCAACTCCAGGAACCCCTGCTCCACTACCTCCCGATAAGGTAGACTGCCGCACAGCAGGTGCTCTACCCCTGCCCCGGCCCCGGCCGGCTCCAGCCTTTGGAATTGTGCCCCCATGCTGACTGCTACCACCTTGCTGCCTCAGCTGCTGACTCCGGGGCAACCTGCGCCCCTCTTCTCCTGATGATGACGATGAAGCCCCTTCATCACCCGGCTCCCAAGTGCGATCGGCTTCATCGTCATCATCATCATCATCACCGAGTTGTGGCTGTACGTCACTGATGTTCGTGGATTCGTCAACAGTGTCTGGCGCAGGAGCTGGAACGCTCGCAGCACCCACGACACTGTCCACATCACTATTTGTCTGCCTAGCTAAAGAAGCCACCTCCATTTCTTGGCTGGGCAGTAGCTGCTGACTGTCCTCTATCTGATGGTCCTCCTCACTAAAGAGTGGAGCTGAACCCAAAGCATAGGATACGTCGCTGGGGGAGGGAACGGCGTAGGCCAGAGGCAATGGGAGGACAGGGACTGCTCTCGGGGCATGCCAACTCAGGGTTGTGTCAGAGGAACCTACCGACCCTAGACTGGGGGTCTCAGACGTAAGTTGTGATGATGTTGTTGATGAGCGCGTCAACCAATCTACCACGGCAGATGCGTTACTGGTGGAGACCCGACCGCTAGCAGATACTGGCAGATTAGGTCTCTCAGCGTGACTCCTGCTGCTACTGGCCCCCAGTCTGATGCGAGCTCTGCCTGCGGAATCTTGGCCTCTGCCACTCCTCTTTTCACTTCCAGGCACTTGTCTGCCCGACATAGTCTAACTGGCGTGGTAGTAGGTGATATTTAAAAAAACCCCGGGCAGCGGTGGGTCTATATGAAACAGAATATAATGCACACCAAAAGTGAGCAGTAACACTCAGCCTCCAACAGGCCTGCTTAGTGTAAATAAGAGAGCTGCTTAGTGTAAATAAAGAGGGGTATGCTATGTTACAGAATGGGATGCCTCAACAGAAGTGCACCTGGCAGGCAGCAGTAAGCCTATGCCCAGCAAAAGTGTCTTATAATATAAATATAATAAGAGCAAATGCTTATATGGTCTTAAACAGAGGCTGCTTTAGTCACAGAATGGGATGCCCCAACAGAAGTGGACCTGGCAGGGTCCAGTAGTGCTATGCCCAGCAAAAGTGTCTTTATCAGGCCTAATTTCAAATATGATAAGAGCAAATGCTTATATGGTCTTAAACAGAGGCTGCTGTAGTCACAGAATGGGATGCCCCAACAGGAATCGACCTGGCAGGGTCCAGTAGTGCTTTGCCCAGCAAAAGTGTCTTTATCAGGCTAATTTCAAATATGATAAGAGCAAATGCTTATATGGTCTTAAACAGAGGCTGCTGTAGTCACAGAATGGGATGCCCCAACAGGAATCGACCTGGCAGGGTCCAGTAGTGCTTTGCCCAGCAAAAGTGTCTTTATCAGGCTAATTTCAAATATGATAAGAGCAAATGCTTATATGGTCTTAAACAGAGGCTGCTGTAGTCACAGAATGGGATGCCCCAACAGGAATCGACCTGGCAGGGTCCAGTAGTGCTTTGCCCAGCAAAAGTGTCTTTATCAGGCCTAATTTCAAATATGATAAGAGCAAATGCTTATATGGTCTTAAACAGAGGCTGCTTTAGTCACAGAATGGGATGCCCTGGGCAGGAATGGACCTGGCAGGGTCCAGTAGTGCTTTGCCCAGCAAAAGTGTCTTTATCAGGCTAATTTCAAATATGATAAGAGCAAATGCTTATATGGTCTTAAACAGAGGCTGCTGTAGTCACAGAATGGGATGCCCCAACAGGAATCGACCTGGCAGGGTCCAGTAGTGCTTTGCCCAGCAAAAGTGTCTTTATCAGGCTAATTTCAAATATGATAAGAGCAAATGCTTATATGGTCTTAAACAGAGGCTGCTGTAGTCACAGAATGGGATGCCCCAACAGGAATCGACCTGGCAGGGTCCAGTAGTGCTTTGCCCAGCAAAAGTGTCTTTATCAGGCCTAATTTCAAATATGATAAGAGCAAATGCTTATATGGTCTTAAACAGAGGCTGCTTTAGTCACAGAATGGGATGCCCTGGGCAGGAATGGACCTGGCAGGGTCCAGTAGTGCTTTGCCCAGCAAAAGTGTCTTTATCAGGCTAATTTCAAATATGATAAGAGCAAATGCTTATATGGTCTTAAACAGAGGCTGCTGTAGTCACAGAATGGGATGCCCCAACAGGAATCGACCTGGCAGGGTCCAGTAGTGCTTTGCCCAGCAAAAGTGTCTTTATCAGGCTAATTTCAAATATGATAAGAGCAAATGCTTATATGGTCTTAAACAGAGGCTGCTGTAGTCACAGAATGGGATGCCCCAACAGGAATCGACCTGGCAGGGTCCAGTAGTGCTTTGCCCAGCAAAAGTGTCTTTATCAGGCCTAATTTCAAATATGATAAGAGCAAATGCTTATATGGTCTTAAACAGAGGCTGCTTTAGTCACAGAATGGGATGCCCTGGGCAGGAATGGACCTGGCAGGGTCCAGTAGTGCTTTGCCCAGCAAAAGTGTCTTTATCAGGCTAATTTCAAATATGATAAGAGCAAATGCTTATATGGTCTTAAACAGAGGCTGCTGTAGTCACAGAATGGGATGCCCCAACAGGAATCGACCTGGCAGGGTCCAGTAGTGCTTTGCCCAGCAAAAGTGTCTTTATCAGGCTAATTTCAAATATGATAAGAGCAAATGCTTATATGGTCTTAAACAGAGGCTGCTGTAGTCACAGAATGGGATGCCCCAACAGGAATCGACCTGGCAGGGTCCAGTAGTGCTTTGCCCAGCAAAAGTGTCTTTATCAGGCTAATTTCAAATATGATAAGAGCAAATGCTTATATGGTCTTAAACAGAGGCTGCTGTAGTCACAGAATGGGATGCCCCAACAGGAATCGACCTGGCAGGATCCAGTAGTGCTTTGCCCAGCAAAAGTGTCTTTATCAGGCCTAATTTCAAATATGATAAGAGCAAATGCTTATATGGTCTTAAACAGAGGCTGCTTTAGTCACAGAATGGGATGCCCTGGGCAGGAATGGACCTGGCAGGGTCCAGTAGTGCTTTGCCCAGCAAAAGTGTCTTTATCAGGCTAATTTCAAATATGATAAGAGCAAATGCTTATATGGTCTTAAACAGAGGCTGCTGTAGTCACAGAATGGGATGCCCCAACAGGAATCGACCTGGCAGGGTCCAGTAGTGCTTTGCCCAGCAAAAGTGTCTTTATCAGGCCTAATTTCAAATATGATAAGAGCAAATGCTTATATGGTCTTAAACAGAGGCTGCTGTAGTCACAGAATGGGATGCCCCAACAGGAATCGACCTGGCAGGGTCCAGTAGTGCTTTGCCCAGCAAAAGTGTCTTTATCAGGCTAATTTCAAATATGATAAGAGCAAATGCTTATATGGTCTTAAACAGAGGCTGCTGTAGTCACAGAATGGGATGCCCCAACAGGAATCGACCTGGCAGGGTCCAGTAGTGCTTTGCCCAGCAAAAGTGTCTTTATCAGGCTAATTTCAAATATGATAAGAGCAAATGCTTATATGGTCTTAAACAGAGGCTGCTGTAGTCACAGAATGGGATGCCCCAACAGGAATCGACCTGGCAGGGTCCAGTAGTGCTTTGCCCAGCAAAAGTGTCTTTATCAGGCCTAATTTCAAATATGATAAGAGCAAATGCTTATATGGTCTTAAACAGAGGCTGCTGTAGTCACAGAATGGGATGCCCCAACAGGAATCGACCTGGCAGGGTCCAGTAGTGCTTTGCCCAGCAAAAGTGTCTTTATCAGGCCTAATTTCAAATATGATAAGAGCAAATGCTTATATGGTCTTAAACAGAGGCTGCTTTAGTCACAGAATGGGATGCCCTGGGCAGGAATGGACCTGGCAGGGTCCAGTAGTGCTTTGCCCAGCAAAAGTGTCTTTATCAGGCTAATTTCAAATATGATAAGAGCAAATGCTTATATGGTCTTAAACAGAGGCTGCTGTAGTCACAGAATGGGATGCCCCAACAGGAATCGACCTGGCAGGGTCAAGTAGTGCTTTGCCCAGCAAAAGTGTCTTTATCAGGCTAATTTCAAATATGATAAGAGCAAATGCTTATATGGTCTTAAACAGAGGCTGCTTTAGTCACAGAATGGGATGCCCTGGCAGGAATGGACCTGGCAGGGTCCAGTAGTGCTTTGCCCAGCAAAAGTGTCTTTATCAGGCTAATTTCAAATATGATAAGAGCAAATGCTTATATGGTCTTAAACAGAGGCTGCTGTAGTCACAGAATGGGATGCCCCAACAGGAATCGACCTGGCAGGGTCCAGTAGTGCTTTGCCCAGCAAAAGTGTCTTTATCAGGCTAATTTCAAATATGATAAGAGCAAATGCTTATATGGTCTTAAACAGAGGCTGCTGTAGTCACAGAATGGGATGCCCCAACAGGAATCGACCTGGCAGGGTCCAGTAGTGCTTTGCCCAGCAAAAGTGTCTTTATCAGGCCTAATTTCAAATATGATAAGAGCAAATGCTTATATGGTCTTAAACAGAGGCTGCTTTAGTCACAGAATGGGATGCCCTGGGCAGGAATGGACCTGGCAGGGTCCAGTAGTGCTTTGCCCAGCAAAAGTGTCTTTATCAGGCTAATTTCAAATATGATAAGAGCAAATGCTTATATGGTCTTAAACAGAGGCTGCTGTAGTCACAGAATGGGATGCCCCAACAGGAATCGACCTGGCAGGGTCCAGTAGTGCTTTGCCCAGCAAAAGTGTCTTTATCAGGCTAATTTCAAATATGATAAGAGCAAATGCTTATATGGTCTTAAACAGAGGCTGCTGTAGTCACAGAATGGGATGCCCCAACAGGAATCGACCTGGCAGGGTCCAGTAGTGCTTTGCCCAGCAAAAGTGTCTTTATCAGGCTAATTTCAAATATGATAAGAGCAAATGCTTATATGGTCTTAAACAGAGGCTGCTGTAGTCACAGAATGGGATGCCCCAACAGGAATCGACCTGGCAGGGTCCAGTAGTGCTTTGCCCAGCAAAAGTGTCTTTATCAGGCTAATTTCAAATATGATAAGAGCAAATGCTTATATGGTCTTAAACAGAGGCTGCTGTAGTCACAGAATGGGATGCCCCAACAGGAATCGACCTGGCAGTGTCCAGTAGTGCTTTGCCCAGCAAAAGTGTCTTTATCAGGCCTAATTTCAAATATGATAAGAGCAAATGCTTATATGGTCTTAAACAGAGGCTGCTTTAGTCACAGAATGGGATGCCCTGGCAGGAATGGACCTGGCAGGGTCCAGTAGTGCTTTGCCCAGCAAAAGTGTCTTTATCAGGCTAATTTCAAATATGATAAGAGCAAATGCTTATATGGTCTTAAACAGAGGCTGCTGTAGTCACAGAATGGGATGCCCCAACAGGAATCGACCTGGCAGGGTCCAGTAGTGCTTTGCCCAGCAAAAGTGTCTTTATCAGGCTAATTTCAAATATGATAAGAGCAAATGCTTATATGGTCTTAAACAGAGGCTGCTGTAGTCACAGAATGGGATGCCCCAACAGGAATCGACCTGGCAGGGTCCAGTAGTGCTTTGCCCAGCAAAAGTGTCTTTATCAGGCCTAATTTCAAATATGATAAGAGCAAATGCTTATATGGTCTTAAACAGAGGCTGCTTTAGTCACAGAATGGGATGCCCTGGGCAGGAATGGACCTGGCAGGGTCCAGTAGTGCTTTGCCCAGCAAAAGTGTCTTTATCAGGCTAATTTCAAATATGATAAGAGCAAATGCTTATATGGTCTTAAACAGAGGCTGCTGTAGTCACAGAATGGGATGCCCCAACAGGAATCGACCTGGCAGGGTCCAGTAGTGCTTTGCCCAGCAAAAGTGTCTTTATCAGGCCTAATTTCAAATATGATAAGAGCAAATGCTTATATGGTCTTAAACAGAGGCTGCTTTAGTCACAGAATGGGATGCCCTGGGCAGGAATGGACCTGGCAGGGTCCAGTAGTGCTTTGCCCAGCAAAAGTGTCTTTATCAGGCTAATTTCAAATATGATAAGAGCAAATGCTTATATGGTCTTAAACAGAGGCTGCTGTAGTCACAGAATGGGATGCCCCAACAGGAATCGACCTGGCAGGGTCCAGTAGTGCTTTGCCCAGCAAAAGTGTCTTTATCAGGCTAATTTCAAATATGATAAGAGCAAATGCTTATATGGTCTTAAACAGAGGCTGCTGTAGTCACAGAATGGGATGCCCCAACAGGAATCGACCTGGCAGGGTCCAGTAGTGCTTTGCCCAGCAAAAGTGTCTTTATCAGGCTAATTTCAAATATGATAAGAGCAAATGCTTATATGGTCTTAAACAGAGGCTGCTGTAGTCACAGAATGGGATGCCCCAACAGGAATCGACCTGGCAGGGTCCAGTAGTGCTTTGCCCAGCAAAAGTGTCTTTATCAGGCTAATTTCAAATATGATAAGAGCAAATGCTTATATGGTCTTAAACAGAGGCTGCTGTAGTCACAGAATGGGATGCCCCAACAGGAATCGACCTGGCAGGGTCCAGTAGTGCTTTGCCCAGCAAAAGTGTCTTTATCAGGCCTAATTTCAAATATGATAAGAGCAAATGCTTATATGGTCTTAAACAGAGGCTGCTGTAGTCACAGAATGGGATGCCCCAACAGGAATCGACCTGGCAGGGTCCAGTAGTGCTTTGCCCAGCAAAAGTGTCTTTATCAGGCCTAATTTCAAATATGATAAGAGCAAATGCTTATATGGTCTTAAACAGAGGCTGCTTTAGTCACAGAATGGGATGCCCTGGGCAGGAATGGACCTGGCAGGGTCCAGTAGTGCTTTGCCCAGCAAAAGTGTCTTTATCAGGCTAATTTCAAATATGATAAGAGCAAATGCTTATATGGTCTTAAACAGAGGCTGCTGTAGTCACAGAATGGGATGCCCCAACAGGAATCGACCTGGCAGGGTCCAGTAGTGCTTTGCCCAGCAAAAGTGTCTTTATCAGGCTAATTTCAAATATGATAAGAGCAAATGCTTATATGGTCTTAAACAGAGGCTGCTTTAGTCACAGAATGGGATGCCCTGGCAGGAATGGACCTGGCAGGGTCCAGTAGTGCTTTGCCCAGCAAAAGTGTCTTTATCAGGCTAATTTCAAATATGATAAGAGCAAATGCTTATATGGTCTTAAACAGAGGCTGCTGTAGTCACAGAATGGGATGCCCCAACAGGAATCGACCTGGCAGGGTCCAGTAGTGCTTTGCCCAGCAAAAGTGTCTTTATCAGGCTAATTTCAAATATGATAAGAGCAAATGCTTATATGGTCTTAAACAGAGGCTGCTGTAGTCACAGAATGGGATGCCCCAACAGTAATCGACCTGGCAGGGTCCAGTAGTGCTTTGCCCAGCAAAAGTGTCTTTATCAGGCCTAATTTCAAATATGATAAGAGCAAATGCTTATATGGTCTTAAACAGAGGCTGCTTTAGTCACAGAATGGGATGCCCTGGGCAGGAATGGACCTGGCAGGGTCCAGTAGTGCTTTGCCCAGCAAAAGTGTCTTTATCAGGCTAATTTCAAATATGATAAGAGCAAATGCTTATATGGTCTTAAACAGAGGCTGCTGTAGTCACAGAATGGGATGCCCCAACAGGAATCGACCTGGCAGGGTCCAGTAGTGCTTTGCCCAGCAAAAGTGTCTTTATCAGGCTAATTTCAAATATGATAAGAGCAAATGCTTATATGGTCTTAAACAGAGGCTGCTGTAGTCACAGAATGGGATGCCCCAACAGGAATCGACCTGGCAGGGTCCAGTAGTGCTTTGCCCAGCAAAAGTGTCTTTATCAGGCCTAATTTCAAATATGATAAGAGCAAATGCTTATATGGTCTTAAACAGAGGCTGCTTTAGTCACAGAATGGGATGCCCTGGGCAGGAATGGACCTGGCAGGGTCCAGTAGTGCTTTGCCCAGCAAAAGTGTCTTTATCAGGCTAATTTCAAATATGATAAGAGCAAATGCTTATATGGTCTTAAACAGAGGCTGCTGTAGTCACAGAATGGGATGCCCCAACAGGAATCGACCTGGCAGGGTCCAGTAGTGCTTTGCCCAGCAAAAGTGTCTTTATCAGGCTAATTTCAAATATGATAAGAGCAAATGCTTATATGGTCTTAAACAGAGGCTGCTGTAGTCACAGAATGGGATGCCCCAACAGGAATCGACCTGGCAGGGTCCAGTAGTGCTTTGCCCAGCAAAAGTGTCTTTATCAGGCCTAATTTCAAATATGATAAGAGCAAATGCTTATATGGTCTTAAACAGAGGCTGCTTTAGTCACAGAATGGGATGCCCTGGGCAGGAATGGACCTGGCAGGGTCCAGTAGTGCTTTGCCCAGCAAAAGTGTCTTTATCAGGCTAATTTCAAATATGATAAGAGCAAATGCTTATATGGTCTTAAACAGAGGCTGCTGTAGTCACAGAATGGGATGCCCCAACAGGAATCGACCTGGCAGGGTCCAGTAGTGCTTTGCCCAGCAAAAGTGTCTTTATCAGGCTAATTTCAAATATGATAAGAGCAAATGCTTATATGGTCTTAAACAGAGGCTGCTGTAGTCACAGAATGGGATGCCCCAACAGGAATCGACCTGGCAGGGTCCAGTAGTGCTTTGCCCAGCAAAAGTGTCTTTATCAGGCTAATTTCAAATATGATAAGAGCAAATGCTTATATGGTCTTAAACAGAGGCTGCTGTAGTCACAGAATGGGATGCCCCAACAGGAATCGACCTGGCAGGGTCCAGTAGTGCTTTGCCCAGCAAAAGTGTCTTTATCAGGCCTAATTTCAAATATGATAAGAGCAAATGCTTATATGGTCTTAAACAGAGGCTGCTTTAGTCACAGAATGGGATGCCCTGGGCAGGAATGGACCTGGCAGGGTCCAGTAGTGCTTTGCCCAGCAAAAGTGTCTTTATCAGGCTAATTTCAAATATGATAAGAGCAAATGCTTATATGGTCTTAAACAGAGGCTGCTGTAGTCACAGAATGGGATGCCCCAACAGGAATCGACCTGGCAGGGTCCAGTAGTGCTTTGCCCAGCAAAAGTGTCTTTATCAGGCCTAATTTCAAATATGATAAGAGCAAATGCTTATATGGTCTTAAACAGAGGCTGCTGTAGTCACAGAATGGGATGCCCCAACAGGAATCGACCTGGCAGGGTCCAGTAGTGCTTTGCCCAGCAAAAGTGTCTTTATCAGGCTAATTTCAAATATGATAAGAGCAAATGCTTATATGGTCTTAAACAGAGGCTGCTGTAGTCACAGAATGGGATGCCCCAACAGGAATCGACCTGGCAGGGTCCAGTAGTGCTTTGCCCAGCAAAAGTGTCTTTATCAGGCCTAATTTCAAATATGATAAGAGCAAATGCTTATATGGTCTTAAACAGAGGCTGCTGTAGTCACAGAATGGGATGCCCCAACAGGAATCGACCTGGCAGGGTCCAGTAGTGCTTTGCCCAGCAAAAGTGTCTTTATCAGGCCTAATTTCAAATATGATAAGAGCAAATGCTTATATGGTCTTAAACAGAGGCTGCTTTAGTCACAGAATGGGATGCCCTGGGCAGGAATGGACCTGGCAGGGTCCAGTAGTGCTTTGCCCAGCAAAAGTGTCTTTATCAGGCTAATTTCAAATATGATAAGAGCAAATGCTTATATGGTCTTAAACAGAGGCTGCTGTAGTCACAGAATGGGATGCCCCAACAGGAATCGACCTGGCAGGGTCCAGTAGTGCTTTGCCCAGCAAAAGTGTCTTTATCAGGCTAATTTCAAATATGATAAGAGCAAATGCTTATATGGTCTTAAACAGAGGCTGCTTTAGTCACAGAATGGGATGCCCTGGCAGGAATGGACCTGGCAGGGTCCAGTAGTGCTTTGCCCAGCAAAAGTGTCTTTATCAGGCTAATTTCAAATATGATAAGAGCAAATGCTTATATGGTCTTAAACAGAGGCTGCTGTAGTCACAGAATGGGATGCCCCAACAGGAATCGACCTGGCAGGGTCCAGTAGTGCTTTGCCCAGCAAAAGTGTCTTTATCAGGCTAATTTCAAATATGATAAGAGCAAATGCTTATATGGTCTTAAACAGAGGCTGCTGTAGTCACAGAATGGGATGCCCCAACAGGAATCGACCTGGCAGGGTCCAGTAGTGCTTTGCCCAGCAAAAGTGTCTTTATCAGGCCTAATTTCAAATATGATAAGAGCAAATGCTTATATGGTCTTAAACAGAGGCTGCTTTAGTCACAGAATGGGATGCCCTGGGCAGGAATGGACCTGGCAGGGTCCAGTAGTGCTTTGCCCAGCAAAAGTGTCTTTATCAGGCTAATTTCAAATATGATAAGAGCAAATGCTTATATGGTCTTAAACAGAGGCTGCTTTAGTCACAGAATGGGATGCCCTGGGCAGGAATGGACCTGGCAGGGTCCAGTAGTGCTTTGCCCAGCAAAAGTGTCTTTATCAGGCTAATTTCAAATATGATAAGAGCAAATGCTTATATGGTCTTAAACAGAGGCTGCTGTAGTCACAGAATGGGATGCCCCAACAGGAATCGACCTGGCAGGGTCCAGTAGTGCTTTGCCCAGCAAAAGTGTCTTTATCAGGCTAATTTCAAATATGATAAGAGCAAATGCTTATATGGTCTTAAACAGAGGCTGCTGTAGTCACAGAATGGGATGCCCCAACAGGAATCGACCTGGCAGGGTCCAGTAGTGCTTTGCCCAGCAAAAGTGTCTTTATCAGGCTAATTTCAAATATGATAAGAGCAAATGCTTATATGGTCTTAAACAGAGGCTGCTGTAGTCACAGAATGGGATGCCCCAACAGGAATCGACCTGGCAGGGTCCAGTAGTGCTTTGCCCAGCAAAAGTGTCTTTATCAGGCCTAATTTCAAATATGATAAGAGCAAATGCTTATATGGTCTTAAACAGAGGCTGCTGTAGTCACAGAATGGGATGCCCCAACAGGAATCGACCTGGCAGGGTCCAGTAGTGCTTTGCCCAGCAAGAGTGTCTTTATCAGGCTAATTTCAAATATGATAAGAGCAAATGCTTATATGGTCTTAAACAGAGGCTGCTGTAGTCACAGAATGGGATGCCCCAACAGGAATCGACCTGGCAGGGTCCAGTAGTGCTTTGCCCAGCAAAAGTGTCTTTATCAGGCTAATTTCAAATATGATAAGAGCAAATGCTTATATGGTCTTAAACAGAGGCTGCTGTAGTCACAGAATGGGATGCCCCAACAGGAATCGACCTGGCAGGGTCCAGTAGTGCTTTGCCCAGCAAAAGTGTCTTTATCAGGCCTAATTTCAAATATGATAAGAGCAAATGCTTATATGGTCTTAAACAGAGGCTGCTTTAGTCACAGAATGGGATGCCCTGGGCAGGAATGGACCTGGCAGGGTCCAGTAGTGCTTTGCCCAGCAAAAGTGTCTTTATCAGGCTAATTTCAAATATGATAAGAGCAAATGCTTATATGGTCTTAAACAGAGGCTGCTGTAGTCACAGAATGGGATGCCCCAACAGGAATCGACCTGGCAGGGTCCAGTAGTGCTTTGCCCAGCAAAAGTGTCTTTATCAGGCTAATTTCAAATATGATAAGAGCAAATGCTTATATGGTCTTAAACAGAGGCTGCTGTAGTCACAGAATGGGATGCCCCAACAGGAATCGACCTGGCAGGGTCCAGTAGTGCTTTGCCCAGCAAAAGTGTCTTTATCAGGCTAATTTCAAATATGATAAGAGCAAATGCTTATATGGTCTTAAACAGAGGCTGCTGTAGTCACAGAATGGGATGCCCCAACAGGAATCGACCTGGCAGGGTCCAGTAGTGCTTTGCCCAGCAAAAGTGTCTTTATCAGGCTAATTTCAAATATGATAAGAGCAAATGCTTATATGGTCTTAAACAGAGGCTGCTGTAGTCACAGAATGGGATGCCCCAACAGGAATCGACCTGGCAGGGTCCAGTAGTGCTTTGCCCAGCAAAAGTGTCTTTATCAGGCCTAATTTCAAATATGATAAGAGCAAATGCTTATATGGTCTTAAACAGAGGCTGCTTTAGTCACAGAATGGGATGCCCTGGCAGGAATGGACCTGGCAGGGTCCAGTAGTGCTTTGCCCAGCAAAAGTGTCTTTATCAGGCTAATTTCAAATATGATAAGAGCAAATGCTTATATGGTCTTAAACAGAGGCTGCTGTAGTCACAGAATGGGATGCCCCAACAGGAATCGACCTGGCAGGGTCCAGTAGTGCTTTGCCCAGCAAAAGTGTCTTTATCAGGCTAATTTCAAATATGATAAGAGCAAATGCTTATATGGTCTTAAACAGAGGCTGCTGTAGTCACAGAATGGGATGCCCCAACAGGAATCGACCTGGCAGGGTCCAGTAGTGCTTTGCCCAGCAAAAGTGTCTTTATCAGGCCTAATTTCAAATATGATAAGAGCAAATGCTTATATGGTCTTAAACAGAGGCTGCTTTAGTCACAGAATGGGATGCCCTGGGCAGGAATGGACCTGGCAGGGTCCAGTAGTGCTTTGCCCAGCAAAAGTGTCTTTATCAGGCTAATTTCAAATATGATAAGAGCAAATGCTTATATGGTCTTAAACAGAGGCTGCTGTAGTCACAGAATGGGATGCCCCAACAGGAATCGACCTGGCAGGGTCCAGTAGTGCTTTGCCCAGCAAAAGTGTCTTTATCAGGCTAATTTCAAATATGATAAGAGCAAATGCTTATATGGTCTTAAACAGAGGCTGCTGTAGTCACAGAATGGGATGCCCCAACAGGAATCGACCTGGCAGGGTCCAGTAGTGCTTTGCCCAGCAAAAGTGTCTTTATCAGGCTAATTTCAAATATGATAAGAGCAAATGCTTATATGGTCTTAAACAGAGGCTGCTGTAGTCACAGAATGGGATGCCCCAACAGGAATCGACCTGGCAGGGTCCAGTAGTGCTTTGCCCAGCAAAAGTGTCTTTATCAGGCCTAATTTCAAATATGATAAGAGCAAATGCTTATATGGTCTTAAACAGAGGCTGCTGTAGTCACAGAATGGGATGCCCCAACAGGAATCGACCTGGCAGGGTCCAGTAGTGCTTTGCCCAGCAAAAGTGTCTTTATCAGGCCTAATTTCAAATATGATAAGAGCAAATGCTTATATGGTCTTAAACAGAGGCTGCTTTAGTCACAGAATGGGATGCCCTGGGCAGGAATGGACCTGGCAGGGTCCAGTAGTGCTTTGCCCAGCAAAAGTGTCTTTATCAGGCTAATTTCAAATATGATAAGAGCAAATGCTTATATGGTCTTAAACAGAGGCTGCTGTAGTCACAGAATGGGATGCCCCAACAGGAATCGACCTGGCAGGGTCCAGTAGTGCTTTGCCCAGCAAAAGTGTCTTTATCAGGCTAATTTCAAATATGATAAGAGCAAATGCTTATATGGTCTTAAACAGAGGCTGCTGTAGTCACAGAATGGGATGCCCTGGCAGGAATGGACCTGGCAGGGTCCAGTAGTGCTTTGCCCAGCAAAAGTGTCTTTATCAGGCTAATTTCAAATATGATAAGAGCAAATGCTTATATGGTCTTAAACAGAGGCTGCTGTAGTCACAGAATGGGATGCCCCAACAGGAATCGACCTGGCAGGGTCCAGTAGTGCTTTGCCCAGCAAAAGTGTCTTTATCAGGCTAATTTCAAATATGATAAGAGCAAATGCTTATATGGTCTTAAACAGAGGCTGCTGTAGTCACAGAATGGGATGCCCCAACAGGAATCGACCTGGCAGGGTCCAGTAGTGCTTTGCCCAGCAAAAGTGTCTTTATCAGGCCTAATTTCAAATATGATAAGAGCAAATGCTTATATGGTCTTAAACAGAGGCTGCTTTAGTCACAGAATGGGATGCCCTGGGCAGGAATGGACCTGGCAGGGTCCAGTAGTGCTTTGCCCAGCAAAAGTGTCTTTATCAGGCTAATTTCAAATATGATAAGAGCAAATGCTTATATGGTCTTAAACAGAGGCTGCTGTAGTCACAGAATGGGATGCCCCAACAGGAATCGACCTGGCAGGGTCCAGTAGTGCTTTGCCCAGCAAAAGTGTCTTTATCAGGCTAATTTCAAATATGATAAGAGTAAATGCTTATATGGTCTTAAACAGAGGCTGCTGTAGTCACAGAATGGGATGCCCCAACAGGAATCGACCTGGCAGGGTCCAGTAGTGCTTTGCCCAGCAAAAGTGTCTTTATCAGGCTAATTTCAAATATGATAAGAGCAAATGCTTATATGGTCTTAAACAGAGGCTGCTGTAGTCACAGAATGGGATGCCCCAACAGGAATCGACCTGGCAGGGTCCAGTAGTGCTTTGCCCAGCAAAAGTGTCTTTATCAGGCTAATTTCAAATATGATAAGAGCAAATGCTTATATGGTCTTAAACAGAGGCTGCTGTAGTCACAGAATGGGATGCCCCAACAGGAATCGACCTGGCAGGGTCCAGTAGTGCTTTGCCCAGCAAAAGTGTCTTTATCAGGCCTAATTTCAAATATGATAAGAGCAAATGCTTATATGGTCTTAAACAGAGGCTGCTTTAGTCACAGAATGGGATGCCCTGGCAGGAATGGACCTGGCAGGGTCCAGTAGTGCTTTGCCCAGCAAAAGTGTCTTTATCAGGCTAATTTCAAATATGATAAGAGCAAATGCTTATATGGTCTTAAACAGAGGCTGCTGTAGTCACAGAATGGGATGCCCCAACAGGAATCGACCTGGCAGGGTCCAGTAGTGCTTTGCCCAGCAAAAGTGTCTTTATCAGGCTAATTTCAAATATGATAAGAGCAAATGCTTATATGGTCTTAAACAGAGGCTGCTGTAGTCACAGAATGGGATGCCCCAACAGGAATCGACCTGGCAGGGTCCAGTAGTGCTTTGCCCAGCAAAAGTGTCTTTATCAGGCCTAATTTCAAATATGATAAGAGCAAATGCTTATATGGTCTTAAACAGAGGCTGCTTTAGTCACAGAATGGGATGCCCTGGGCAGGAATGGACCTGGCAGGGTCCAGTAGTGCTTTGCCCAGCAAAAGTGTCTTTATCAGGCTAATTTCAAATATGATAAGAGCAAATGCTTATATGGTCTTAAACAGAGGCTGCTGTAGTCACAGAATGGGATGCCCCAACAGGAATCGACCTGGCAGGGTCCAGTAGTGCTTTGCCCAGCAAAAGTGTCTTTATCAGGCCTAATTTCAAATATGATAAGAGCAAATGCTTATATGGTCTTAAACAGAGGCTGCTTTAGTCACAGAATGGGATGCCCTGGGCAGGAATGGACCTGGCAGGGTCCAGTAGTGCTTTGCCCAGCAAAAGTGTCTTTATCAGGCTAATTTCAAATATGATAAGAGCAAATGCTTATATGGTCTTAAACAGAGGCTGCTGTAGTCACAGAATGGGATGCCCCAACAGGAATCGACCTGGCAGGGTCCAGTAGTGCTTTGCCCAGCAAAAGTGTCTTTATCAGGCTAATTTCAAATATGATAAGAGCAAATGCTTATATGGTCTTAAACAGAGGCTGCTGTAGTCACAGAATGGGATGCCCCAACAGGAATCGACCTGGCAGGGTCCAGTAGTGCTTTGCCCAGCAAAAGTGTCTTTATCAGGCTAATTTCAAATATGATAAGAGCAAATGCTTATATGGTCTTAAACAGAGGCTGCTGTAGTCACAGAATGGGATGCCCCAACAGGAATCGACCTGGCAGGGTCCAGTAGTGCTTTGCCCAGCAAAAGTGTCTTTATCAGGCCTAATTTCAAATATGATAAGAGCAAATGCTTATATGGTCTTAAACAGAGGCTGCTGTAGTCACAGAATGGGATGCCCCAACAGGAATCGACCTGGCAGGGTCCAGTAGTGCTTTGCCCAGCAAAAGTGTCTTTATCAGGCCTAATTTCAAATATGATAAGAGCAAATGCTTATATGGTCTTAAACAGAGGCTGCTTTAGTCACAGAATGGGATGCCCTGGGCAGGAATGGACCTGGCAGGGTCCAGTAGTGCTTTGCCCAGCAAAAGTGTCTTTATCAGGCTAATTTCAAATATGATAAGAGCAAATGCTTATATGGTCTTAAACAGAGGCTGCTGTAGTCACAGAATGGGATGCCCCAACAGGAATCGACCTGGCAGGGTCCAGTAGTGCTTTGCCCAGCAAAAGTGTCTTTATCAGGCTAATTTCAAATATGATAAGAGCAAATGCTTATATGGTCTTAAACAGAGGCTGCTGTAGTCACAGAATGGGATGCCCTGGCAGGAATGGACCTGGCAGGGTCCAGTAGTGCTTTGCCCAGCAAAAGTGTCTTTATCAGGCTAATTTCAAATATGATAAGAGCAAATGCTTATATGGTCTTAAACAGAGGCTGCTGTAGTCACAGAATGGGATGCCCCAACAGGAATCGACCTGGCAGGGTCCAGTAGTGCTTTGCCCAGCAAAAGTGTCTTTATCAGGCTAATTTCAAATATGATAAGAGCAAATGCTTATATGGTCTTAAACAGAGGCTGCTGTAGTCACAGAATGGGATGCCCCAACAGGAATCGACCTGGCAGGGTCCAGTAGTGCTTTGCCCAGCAAAAGTGTCTTTATCAGGCCTAATTTCAAATATGATAAGAGCAAATGCTTATATGGTCTTAAACAGAGGCTGCTTTAGTCACAGAATGGGATGCCCTGGGCAGGAATGGACCTGGCAGGGTCCAGTAGTGCTTTGCCCAGCAAAAGTGTCTTTATCAGGCTAATTTCAAATATGATAAGAGCAAATGCTTATATGGTCTTAAACAGAGGCTGCTGTAGTCACAGAATGGGATGCCCCAACAGGAATCGACCTGGCAGGGTCCAGTAGTGCTTTGCCCAGCAAAAGTGTCTTTATCAGGCTAATTTCAAATATGATAAGAGCAAATGCTTATATGGTCTTAAACAGAGGCTGCTGTAGTCACAGAATGGGATGCCCCAACAGGAATCGACCTGGCAGGGTCCAGTAGTGCTTTGCCCAGCAAAAGTGTCTTTATCAGGCCTAATTTCAAATATGATAAGAGCAAATGCTTATATGGTCTTAAACAGAGGCTGCTTTAGTCACAGAATGGGATGCCCTGGGCAGGAATGGACCTGGCAGGGTCCAGTAGTGCTTTGCCCAGCAAAAGTGTCTTTATCAGGCTAATTTCAAATATGATAAGAGCAAATGCTTATATGGTCTTAAACAGAGGCTGCTGTAGTCACAGAATGGGATGCCCCAACAGGAATCGACCTGGCAGGGTCCAGTAGTGCTTTGCCCAGCAAAAGTGTCTTTATAAGGCTAATTTCAAATATGATAAGAGCAAATGCTTATATGGTCTTAAACAGAGGCTGCTTTAGTCACAGAATGGGATGCCCTGGCAGGAATGGACCTGGCAGGGTCCAGTAGTGCTTTGCCCAGCAAAAGTGTCTTTATCAGGCTAATTTCAAATATGATAAGAGCAAATGCTTATATGGTCTTAAACAGAGGCTGCTGTAGTCACAGAATGGGATGCCCCAACAGGAATCGACCTGGCAGGGTCCAGTAGTGCTTTGCCCAGCAAAAGTGTATTTATCAGGCTAATTTCAAATATGATAAGAGCAAATGCTTATATGGTCTTAAACAGAGGCTGCTGTAGTCACAGAATGGGATGCCCCAACAGGAATCGACCTGGCAGGGTCCAGTAGTGCTTTGCC
The DNA here is from genome assembly GCA_027917425.1 of Gastrophryne carolinensis. Classification (NCBI taxonomy): domain Eukaryota; kingdom Metazoa; phylum Chordata; class Amphibia; order Anura; family Microhylidae; genus Gastrophryne; species Gastrophryne carolinensis. Next base: position 225,491,804 of record CM051235.1, read on the forward strand.
CAGCAAAAGTGTCTTTATCAGGCCTAATTTCAAATATGATAAGAGCAAATGCTTATATGGTCTTAAACAGAGGCTGCTTTAGTCACAGAATGGGATGCCCTGGGCAGGAATGGACCTGGCAGGGTCCAGTAGTGCTTTGCCCAGCAAAAGTGTCTTTATCAGGCTAATTTCAAATATGATAAGAGCAAATGCTTATATGGTCTTAAACAGAGGCTGCTGTAGTCACAGAATGGGATGCCCCAACAGGAATCGACCTGGCAGGGTCCAGTAGTGCTTTGCCCAGCAAAAGTGTCTTTATCAGGCTAATTTCAAATATGATAAGAGCAAATGCTTATATGGTCTTAAACAGAGGCTGCTTTAGTCACAGAATGGGATGCCTCACAGCAGACTTAAGATCAGTTCAGTATATATGCACAGTTAGTTACTATAAGCAGCCTGAAAACGCTAACAAAGCCTGTCAGCCAGCTAGTAACACTCAGGCTGGATGAAAAAAAAAAAAAATCTCCCTGTGACAGCCTCCGTTTTTCCTACCTTTCCCTGGCTTTCTGTCTGTCTCCTGCCTGTCTCCTGCCTGTCTCCTGCCTGTCTCCTGCCTGTCTCCTGCCTGTCTCCAGCCTGTCTCCAGCCTGTCTCCAGCCTGTCTCCAGCCTGTCTCCAGCCTGTCTCCAGCCTGTCTCCAGCCTGTCTCCAGCCTGTCCCTGCCTGTCTAACTGCCTCAGCTACACAGCGTTCTGTCTGTCACGAATGCAATAGAGAAATGAGGAAAAGCAAGATGGCCGCCGTTAAATACCGCTGTGTGACGTCACCGGGCTTGCTCGCTGCTGATAGGCTGCATGTGACTGCCCCAGCTTGCACTGGCGCGGGATACATGTCCAGACATGTCCCGTCCGCCATCTTAGAATGCCTGTAAATGTAAATGAATGGATGTTAAAGGAAAACTTCGAGTGATCGAATCGCGGGGAAATTCGGATTCGATCCGAATCGAATTTTTCCTGAAATTCGGATCGAATCCGGGTTCGTCCGGATCGATTCGCTCATCCCTAGTTGCTACTATGAGACCATGGTTGTATAAACCTCTGTTTATTGATATACATAAATGAAAACTCTAATTAGTGTTATCTGACCTTATCTCGGACACATTGGAGCTGATACTGGTTTTATGTAATGTGGAGTTACAAGCTTGGCGAGTTCGGTAAGCACAATAAAAAACGGCCTTTGAGCATTGTTTTTTTAAGCAGTATCACAATATGTGCCTTTTCTTTTAAATCTATTCTTCTATGATAAATTTGCCTAAATTGGTTGGAGCAAAGTGGAACATTCAGTGGTTGGATTGGAAAGACAATCTGAGAGCACAATAATTTTAAAGTGGACTCAAAGTGAATTGTGATCGGTTGTTTAAAAAGCACTGTAATCTGGTACGTGATTTGATTCATAAGTGGTGGTTGGAATCTGCACATTTATGTGTGGAGCACCAATGGTGAAAAGCTGCAATACTTAGAAGCTAAAATCTATTTAAGAATAGCATTTAATTTTCCGAGGAGTGACTTATGAATTTAAATTTATCATCCTGTGATTTTAGCTGAGCCGTGGTGACAGCGGCATTTTACACTCTTTGCGTTGGATGGACAATTATATGTGAATTAGCCTTTATAATAATAAACATTAAGCGCGGTGTTTGGTGAAACAAAATCTTTTTGTTCTACTATTATCATTGGATTATTATACACCTGCTGACACTAAAACCTACACAGGACGCACAATGCAGACAGGATCTCCTACTTTGTATATTCTATTACCTCTAGTTCAGTGTGAGGGCAATACACCTCCTGCCACATTACACACTGAACTTTAGGGGTGCTTGCTCTGCTTCGTGAGTTGTGGGTCTTTCCATTCTGCCAATAAAGGTACCATGTTAGGGCACAGAGTAGGTTTCTGTATTGGCACTACTTTTGTAGAGTTTGTTATCACATACAAGCATACTGTATACATACATACATATGTTGAGCCTCACCTTGAGCAGCTCAGTGGTGGTGGAAGAAATTTCTTGGTTCTCGTCTCTCAGGATTTTCGGCTCTTGGTTGAGCTTGCTCTCTTTTTTGGGGCTGCTTCTACAGTGGTGCGTGCTGGCCCTACGATGTATCAAGCGGCTACTTTGATTGGAGTTATCATGTAACATTTTGCTGCCATCCAGGCCCAAACTCTGTACGCTGCCGGTCATGATGGATGCCTACAGAAAGTCAAAACACAACCGTAGTCAGAGTGTACAAAGAGTATAGATTTCAGAACACATACCATGGACACCACCTACATATGTAAGTATGTATTAACCATGATCAGACTGGAGGACCTTTAGATGAACAAGAAGTTTCCTACAGGATAAAACCCTTGTACAACGTATGTATGCAAGTACTGTAACTATTGACCCAGGGCCTCAAGATCACTTGTAGACAAGAGGGTTCCTACGTGATAGCGTCCTTGTACAGCTTTATGTAACTACTGACCATGGCTAGGGCTGGAGGTCACCAAGATGAACATAAAGGTTCCCCCATGATTAAGTCATTGTAAACCTCTTATGCATGCAAGTAACTACTCACAACGGGCAGGACTGGAAGTCACTCAGATGGTCAAGAAAGTTCCTACATGATAAAGTCTTTGTACATCTTATGTATACAAACTATTGATCAGGGCCAGGGCTGAGATGAACACAATGGTTCTCCCTGACTAAGTCATTGTAGATCTCTTATGTATTTCCACATTAGGGTCCCAGACAGCAAAAATCTTTCCGCACTTTACAGAAATTTTAAAGAAAGATTTGTCTAGAATTCGCTTTTAAAGTGGACCAAAACCCAACATAACTGGCCCTGGAATCTATAAGACTCCAGGGTTGCCTGATTCCTTGCCCCTGGGGCACCCTGAATTGGGATGCCCCACTGTGTGACCCCCCACCCCCGAGTCCCCCGCAAGACCTACCTTCTCCCTGATCCAATGGCGCATGTGCAGGGTGCACTGACATTACGCTGCACCTTTAAATGAGAGTACACCAGCATCAGGCATTTGTGAATGCCCATCACAGACATGCACCCTGTTAGAGGCTAACAGGGATGCAGCTACCGGCGTGCTCAGATGCAGTCAAGCACGCTAATTAGCTGAATATCTGTGTATGTGGCGCAGTTCCAGGAAAAGGTGAGTTTTACTGGGCGACCTAGTGGATTTCACACAGCGGGGCATCAACTAAAACTAAAAGTTAGTCAAAATCCTGGGTTTTGGTTCACTTTAAGGTTAGGTATTGTCTTCAGGATTGGAATGTCAAAAGCTACTTTGGAATTAAAGTTAGAAGTAGAAGTTTCTACAGAAACTAGGTGGGTTCCGAATTTTCTCTCACTCTGGTAAGTGTCCAAGCACTGGACAGACAGCGATAGCCTGCACGGGATGAAAGGGGAGTATAGTGGTTTTTATGTTTTGACTAATGTATGACTTTAAGGTTCTGCCTCAGTCCATTAGTGAGGCACAAAATGCTGCAAACTTTATAAGAGAGGAACGATTTACAAATTGGGCCAGCATTAGTGGGACACTTATCAATGGCTGACCCTGAAAAATAAAGGGGCACAAAGTGGGCAAGTTGAGTACTAGAGAACCTTGTCTAAACCATTCTCATATCTCAGCTTAAGGTTCTGTAAAGAAGAAACAACAATACATGCCTACCTCAATCTCCCTCAGAAGCTCAGACTGTCCGCAAGTCTCAAGGTCTTCCAGAGCCTCTCCGAAGACTCTCCAGAAGCTATCATCATGGTCGGTCTCTAGGCCATTAGGCTGGCTGGGGTATCTGTTGAACCAAACATGATGAGTCCCTCTAGAAGGATCTTCTGATCACACGTAAGCCTCAAACTTTCAGGGGATCTTCTATCAATTTATACAGACCAAGAGCACCATTCCCTTCAAGACATGCCAACACACTCACCAAGTCACTCGGTTATGGAGCAGGTGTGCAAGATGGTGGGCATGCAGGTGAAAACAGGTGAGCTTTAAGAAAATCAATGACAACATGGAAATGTCGGGGTCGAGAAGGGCAGGGGGTGAGAGGGGTGGGGGACTTTGAGGAAAGCCAGGAGGCCCCAGGAGTCGTTAGTAAACAGGAGGGGTGATGGTAAACGGTTCAGAGCAGAGACACAGAACACCTGGGGAAAGAGAGAGAGAAAGAGAGAAAACACAGAGGAGAACAGACGAGGTGAGAAAGTGATGAAAGGAGCATATACACAGTATACACTTATGTACAACACGTGAGCATGGCATGGTTAGTTGGAACATTTCTTTCATCAAGACATCAAAACTTAACACATATGCAATTTAGGGCTGTTCTTCACTCAGTCTCATTCATTCTGCACCACTGATGCTAAAGGGGCTTTCACTTTAAAATGCAGATAGTGTGAGACCTTTGTATGGCACGACAGAGGAGCTCTACACCAGACAGGAGCAGTTCTTCCCAGCTAGATGGATGGATATGCAACTTATTGTACGGAAACTTTGTTATTGTAGGGGCAGCGGTTGGTATGGCCTTCCACAGTCATTATGCTGAAGTTATAACCTTTGTTATTGTAGGGGCAGGGGTTGGTATGGTCTTCTGCAGTCATTATGCTGAAGTTATAAGCTTTGTTATTTTAGGGGAAGGGGTTGGTATGGCCTTCCACAGTAATTATGCTGAAGTTATAAGCTTTGTTATTGTAGGGGCAGGGGTTGGTATGGCCTTTCACAGTCATTATGCTGAAGTTATAAGCTTTGTTATTGTAGGGGCAGAGGTTGGTATGGCCTTCCACAGTCATTATGCTGAAGTTATAAGCTTTGTTATTATAGGGGCAAGGATGCGTATGGCCTTTCACAGTCATTATGCTGAAGTTATAAGCTTTGTTATTGTAGGGGCAGGGGTTGGTATTGCCTTTCACAGTCATTATGCTGAAGTTATAAGCTTTGTTATTGTAGGGGCAGGGATTAGTATGGCCTTCCACAGTCATTATGCTGAAGTTATAAGCTTTGTTATTGTAGGGGCAAGGATTAGTATGGCCTTTCACAGTCATTATGCTGGAGTTATAAGCATAGCAGGGGGGAGGGAGAGATTATGGACTGGGTTGTCTGTCTGGCAGGGAGGGGGGGATACGTAAGGGGAAGGAGACTTGAGAGGCAAGGAAGGAATGAAGGGGGGGTGAATGAGACTCTAGGTTTGTTCAACACAGTTGCAGCTCGGCCCACTGTGAATTTCCCTATTCTCTATGGCCAAGTAGAGTGCAGTAACTAGAACTGAGCTAAACAATTCAGGATAATTTGGCATTTGGTAAACATTTCCTAAGACCTTGGGTCCCAAACTTGGGGTTTATGTCAAATAAATTAGTAATGGCAGTTGTGGGCAATGATTGAAAACAGACTACCTTTAATATCTACAATGTTGCCTGTTTTTCCAGCTATCTTTGGTAGTAAAGGGTTAAAACTGTGAAGTGTGTGAGGGCTCAAATACCAGCATATCATCAAAGTGTAATAAACCACATGTGTATTATTCTGAACAGCTTTTCCAGTAATATTATTTATTTGGAAAGAGGAACTTAAGTCAAGTTCCTCATTCTTTGTATGGCTGCTTATCTCATAACTGCCAGTAACCGACTGGGTTTGCCAAGTGGGCTTGCGCCTCAAACCTGAAAGGTTGCTGCTGTCTGTCACATGATTGGCTGGCATTTGCTGCCATACTATTAAAGGGGAAGTGGTAAATCATTGGGTAATTTGTAATAATACCATTTTGTGAGTACTCACCTGAAAAATGGATATTGTTGGTGTGCCACACACCCCGCTTCACCTTTAATATTCTTCACGATTGGGTTACTCACCGCCAGGTGACGCTGTTGCAAAGAGGAAGTCTTGTAACGAGCCCCCTTCCGGCCTATATATACCTGGTACCTCCCATTTATCACCAGTGTATTAAAAAGCAGAAAGACAAGGTACCAGTAATTTAACGGTAACCTCAAAATAAAACAAAATAAATAAAAGCTTCACCATATAAAGGATTCGGGATACCGAAAAGGGTGGGAGTGAAGCGGGGTGTGTGGCACACCAACAATATCCATTTTTCAGGTGAGTACTCACAAAATGGTATTATTCTTGGTGTGCCACACACCCCGCTTCACCTTTAATATTCTTCACGATTGGGACATCCAAAAGCAGTGTCCACAAGGGATGGGCATCCCAAGGCAAGGTGAAGCATAACTTAAATGACTGCAGTCTGCAGAACTTTGCGGCCAAAAACAGCATCCGCTGAGGCTCGCACATCAACTTTGTAAAAAAACTTTTTGAAAAAGTATGAACCGAAGACCAAGTGGCGGCCTTACAAACTTGTTCAACAGAAGCTTGGTGCTGAAAAGCCCAAGACGCTCCAACGGCGCGAGTAGAATGAGCAGTGATACGGAAAGGGGGAACCTTCCCCTTAGCTAATAGGCCGCAATAACGGCCTGACGTATCCATTTGCTAATGGAAGATTTGGCCGGTGCCAAACCTTTGTTAGGCCCACAGGGCACAACAAAAAAGGCATCCGTCTTACGAAAAGGAGACGTGATAATCAAGTAGTACTTAACACAGTGTACCACATCCAAACAATGCAAAACCCTCTCTTTGTCATTCTTAGGATTAGGACACAAGGAGGGAAGAACAATATCCTGATTCAAATGAAAAGCAGAAACAACCTTAGGAAGAAAGTCTGGCTTGAACCGAAAGACCACCTTATCCTGATGCCTCTCAAAGTAGGGCGCCTGGATAGACAAGGCCGCCAACTCCGAGACACGCCGGACCGAAGTTATGGCTACCAAGAAGACAATCTTCTGAGTCAGGGTAGACAAAGCAATATCTTGCAGAGGCTCAAAAGGAGGAGCCTGCAGAGCAGAAAGAACCAAATTCAAATCCCAAACCGGGAGTAATAGTTTCCTGGGAGTCCGCACATGCGTAACCCCCTGGAAAAATGTTTTAACTAAAGGATGAAGCGCAAAACGCTTCTGAAAAAAGATAGATAAGGCAGAAACTTGCCCTTTCAAAGTACTTAGCTGAAGACCAGAGTCCAGCCCAGATTGTAAAAACTCCAGAATCCTGGAGACCGAGAAGACCCTACAAGGAAAGGATCTAATCTCACACCAAGCGATATAGGCTTTCCAAGTCCTATAGTAGATGATAGAAGAAGACCTCTTCCGGGCACTGATCAAAGTCTTAACGACTGAGTCAGAAAGACCCTCCTCCTTCAAGATGGAGGTTTCAGCAACCAGGCCGTCAAACCCAGCGCTGGTAAATTGGGGTAACACAACCGACCCTGAGTGAGCAGATCGGGCCGAAGAGGCAGAACGAACCGGTCCACTGCCAGCCGAACGATGTCTGCGAACCACACTCGCCTTGGCCACCTTGGGGCCACGAGAACGGCGGACACCCTTTCCAGAGCCAACTTCCGAACCACCCTGCCCAGCATGGGTATCGGAGGAAACAGGTCCAGATCCCCCCAGCTCAGGGACATGGCGTCCACTGCCAGAGCCAGAGGATCCCGGGAGAGCGACACGAAGTTCGGGAGCCTGTGACGAGAGGCAAACAGGTCCACCTCCGGTGTCCCCCATCGGAGGCACAGTGAGCGAAAAACCTGAGGATGGAGAGCCCATTCTCCCAGACGGGGAGAGCCCCTGCTCAACCGGTCCGCTTCCTGGTTCTCCACTCCTGGAATGTATACCGCCGAGAGACAAGGAACATGGGCCTCTGCCCAGGTCAGGATCAGGGACACCTCTCTGAGAGCACTCAGACTGTGAGTCCCTCCCTGATGATTGATGTAAGCAATCGCTGTTCGATTGTCTGAACGCACCTGGACCGGAAGGCCCAGAACGTGATGAGTCAGGAGAGCAAGCACCCGACGGATGGCTCTCAGTTCCAGAACATTGATGGGTAAGTGGGCCTCTTGAGGTCCCCAATGCCCCTGGAACTGAAGCTCCTTCCAGAATCCGCCCCATCCCGAAAGACTGGCGTCCGTGGTGACAATTTCCCAAAGAGGGGTCAGGAAGGACCTGCCCCTCACGAGATTGGCCGAGACCAACCACCACTGGAGGGACTGCCGGACCCGGGAGGACAACTGGAAGGGCTGATCCAGCGACCGAGGCTGCCGGTCCCAGGACGCCAACAGATAAAGCTGAAGCGTCCTCGTGTGAAATTGAGCAAAAGGAACTGCCTCGAAAGAGGCGACCATCAACCCTACCAGCCTCATCCCCAGACGGATGGACGGCCGAGGATTGGAAAGTAGGACCCGAGCCAACTCCTGAATCAGATGAATTTTGGACTGGGGGAGAAACACTCTGTGTTGATGAGAGTCCAACTGCATCCCCAGAAAGGACACCACCCTGGCCGGAGCGAGGGAGGACTTGGGGAAATTGATCACCCAACCAAAGCTTTCCAGCGTGGAGACCACCATCCTGGTGTCTGTCTCCGATTGATTGAGTGACGGAGCCATGATGAGAAGGTCATCCAAATAAGGTACGACCCGAATGCCCCGTGATCTGAAAATGGCCATCACCCCTGCCAGCACCTTGGTAAACACTCTTGGAGCCGAGGTAAGGCCAAACGGAAGTGCCACGAATTGAAAATGCTGATCTTTCATCACGAATCGAAGAAAACGTTGATAAGCGTGGCAGATGGGAACATGAAGATAAGCATCCTTGATGTCTATGGACGTCATGAAGTCCCCCTGCCGAAGGGAACCGACGGCCGTACGCAAAGTTTCCATGCGAAACTTTCCGAAAACGGATGAACTTGTTGAGTAATTTCAGGTCCAGGACGGGACGGAGTAGAAACCGAGGCCCATCTCTAAGCGCGGTACCGGCCGGATGACCGCCATTTCTAACAGATTCTTTACCGACGCCAGGAGCCCCTGTGCGGCCAAAGGATCGATAGGCACCCGAGACCGAAGGAGGGCGAGACTCGAATTCCAGCTTGTAACCGGACGACACTACCTCCCGGATCCATCTGTTCGGAATCTCCTGGTCCCAAATCTGGGAGAAGTGTCACAATCGTCCCCCCACCCGCACGGGTGAGGGCAGCCCCTCATTGCTGAGCGGGCTTACCGGCAGGCTTGGGCTTGGCGCCCCAGGACTGTGCGGGGCGGCCACGGCCCTTCCCCGAAGTCCAACCTGCACCTCTGGTAGCGGGAAAGGAAGCCCCCCTACCCGCTCTGAATCCCCAAAAGGAAGGCCTACCAGAACTTGCCCCCCGAAAGTGACGACGAGGCCTCTTACGTTGCGGCATTTTACCACCTTTTGCAACTGAATCAATTTTATCACCAAACAGTCGCAATCCCAAAAAGGGGAGAGCTGTGAGCACCTTTTTAGAAGCTACGTCCGCCAACCACTGGCGCAGCCATACTGCCCGACGAATAGCCACCAGCATTGCCGCTGTCTTGCTACTCATAGCCAGCGCATCATCCTGAGCGGACAAAACATAGGAAACAAAAGACTCACACTGCCTGAGAGCAGTAAACTCCTTACAAGTGGGATCAAGATCCACACACAGATCCTGAATTACAGATCTAACCGCCAATAGAAGAAGCGCCGAAGCACACACCGGGCGCATCGTTGACCCGGCATAAATAAAACCATGGCGAGCGTACTGGTCAATCCGACGATCCTCACCATCCTTAAGGGCAGTGGTCTCAGCAGACTGCACCATAGCCGTGCTGGAGAGCCCTAGCACAGGGGTATCGACGTCAGGAGGAACCGACCAAAGCTTCACCAATTCTGGCGGAAAGGGATAACGTTTCTCCCAACTGGAAGGAATTCCAGTTAACCACGTGGGATGTTCCCATTCCTTAAGCACAACCCTCTCAAAGTGGTGTTGTCTGGGAAAAACCAAACGCGGCTGAGGCACATTAAACAACTGACCCTTTGGCAGGGTGACGGCCTCAGGCGGATCTAAATTCAAAATTTCAAACATTTGAGCCAGAATGGAGGGGGTGTCAAGGGAAACCCCCGCAGACAAATCGCCAATAGCATCATCCTCAAGATGATCTGCAGGCTCATCTGACTCCACCAGAAATTCTCCCTCCTCGTCCAGGGAGCAATCGGACCAATCTACAGGCTCACATACTTCATCCTGTGAAGCCAGAGGAACCGGAGAAAGGTGCTTCCGTTTCGCAGTGGCCTTTAACCCTGCTTTAACGGAAATTATCTTCTCGAGGTTGGCTAACCGTGCAGACACCTCGGATTGCGAATCCCCACCTTTGACAATGTCACACGGGGTCCGGAACAGGGAGGGAGGGGTAGGGGATGATGGAAGTTGCGAAGAGCCAGCAGCCGGAGCAACGGACTGACGCGCAATATTCTGCCTTGCACAAGGAATGCATACAATAACATCATCGCCTGGGAGCGGAGTCCCACAGCCTCCACACACCCTAGATGGCCCAGAAGAACCATTTCCGGTATTATCGGAAGCCTCCATATGGTGATTTATGGTATTCGCAAAATCCTGGGTTTAAGGCATAAGCCACCCGGGATGCCCCTTTATGTTAATGTCCCGGGAGGGAGGATTTAATTTATAATAAAGATCCCCTTAAAATAATTGTATAAATAAATATATATATATATATATATATATATATATAGGCAAAATAGAACCGGGAGGCCACTGTATTGAGGGAATCCCAGGATCTGTGGGGGAAGAAACAAACCAACAGTAAGACCCCCAGAAACAAATGGCAACATGCAATACAACATTCATACACAGCACCAGAGTGCTTTGAAGAGGCAAAGAAAACTGGCCTCTGATTTTCCTCCTTTTTTTTTTTTTTTTTTAAATAAAAGTATTTCTCCATTATATATATTTTACTTTTTTTTTTTTTTTTAAATAAACAGTCAGACACAATAAAAAATAGACGGCCCCACGCCAGGTGAGGCCGCTTACCTGCCCAAGTAAGGCTAAAAAAGCCCAGCACCCGACCAAAAGAAGTGGTGGAAGACAGGCAGCAATGTCAGCGAAGGCGGCAGTGGGAGCAGTAGCGGCAGAGCTCGCAGAAGCGGCGGAGCGGGCACCAGCAGCAGCACACATATGCTGCTGAGAGCCCTGCACGCGTCCTCCTGATAACAGGAAGGAAGTGCGGCTGGGGCCGGTAAGATGACGCGCCGCCGGAACCACGCCCCCACCCCTGACGTCATCCGGGCCCCGCCCCCCCCCCCGCCGAATTTGAACAGTGCGGCCCGCCGGACGGCGGTGCCAAGACAACCAGAGGGCTAACAAAGCCCTCAGTAAAAGGAGAAGGGGGGAGGGGGAACAGGAGTTCCTAGGCAGCCTGTGCTGCCCCCAAATACTAACACGCGGCCCGCCAAGCGGCGGCCGTTTTAAACAAAGGAGACAAGGGGAGGGGGGAGGGGGAGCTGAATAACCTGAGAAGGGCGCAGGCAGCCACAGGCAAGCCTGACACCGTGCAGCCCGCCCCGGCCACCCCTAAAGCTGACCCAAAGCTCTGGCCCTACAGGCCAGCAGCAGCCCGCATAACAGAGACTGCCATATAAGGAGGAATCTTAGTTAGGCCACACGCACCCTCGCTTGCGGTGCAGCCTGACAAACGTTGAAATAAGTAAACACATGAAATAAAGATACAGTAAACCATACACACAATACACATCCCTCTACCCCCCCCCCCCCCCCCATAGTGAACGGAGAAGGGACCGAAACGGGAGAGCAAGGGGCCAAGGGGACCCTCGGGACAGGGGCATCCCACATCCGGATCACCATGCCGGATAGCCGCATTGCCCCCAAAACAGGGGGTCAAGCGGAGGAGATAAGCTCCTAGGCACCTATAGTGCCGTCTACCAATTGCCCAGTGAGCAGCCTAGGCTGGGGGGCTTCCATTTAACCACAAAGGTAACAAACAATCAAAACCGTGCAGAAATAGACCCAAGGGGGTGCCGGGGTAAGACCCCGGCTACCTGCAAGCAGGAGACTTCAACCTTCTGTCTTGTCGTCATGCAGAGAGAAAAACACTGGTGATAAATGGGAGGTACCAGGTATATATAGGCCGGAAGGGGGCTCGTTACAAGACTTCCTCTCTGCAACAGCGTCACCTGGCGGTGAGTAACCCAATCGTGAAGAATATTAAAGGTGAAGCGGGGTTTGTGGCACACCAAGAATATACACATATATATATATATTATATAGGAGACTCGACTTCCCTTTTAAAGGTTACTTCTCCATTAAACTTAAACATAATTTTTAGATATATTTCATCACTTGTCTTTAAGGAATGTTCCAGGCAAGCTGGCTGTGAGGGGCTGCAACTTTCATTTAGCTGTGCTTTATATTTCTTAACAACCCTGGTGAACTTTCTCCCTTCTGCTGGTACCCCTTATGCATGAATTATTGTGCTGCTTCTGTGTGACTGTAAAGGTCCTGGAGAAGTGTAATTTATGAAAGAAACTGTGTATGAGTAGTCAACAGAAGTGAGCAAATTCAATATGGGTTATCAGGAAATGTATAGTGTTCGTCAAAGAAAGATGCAGCCCTTGGCAGCCAGCAAGGGGGGAATTAGAAAGCAAACCTAATTTGAATTTGTATGGAATGTTCTTTTAACATGAAAGAACACCCGTTATCAGCCCCTAACACGTCACTGCCCTATCCTACTATGCTGTGTTGTTCAGGATTCTGGCACATACCGGGCTGGCTTTTCCCATTCTTCCTCATTGAAGCTACCATCCAAGAAGGGATAGCTCTTCCTGTGCTCTGCCGGGGGAGTGCTCATCTTCTGCCGGCTGGTCCTCCACTCATGAGGGTGCAGCGAGATACCCACTGCCTGATGAATGTAGTTCCCTTGATAGAAGAACAAAGATTGAGAACGTGTTCTTTAAACCAAACATTTTTTTGGTGTGAAATAAGTACTACAGACTGCAAAAATGAAGTGAAACTTCAGAAAACCCAGAGGGTGGTAACCTGGTGGCATGAAACAGCAAACAGGTCACTTACTGTGGTGCTCTCACGTGTTGCACAATCATCAGGTCCTAGGCTACCCTCTCTGACTATCACCCCAAGAGCTCCTGTCTGCTCAGAATACACATCAACCTCTCTGCATGGCATCTCAAGGTGACATTCCTAGCTCCCCTCTCTGCGCTGGCGTGCCCCAGCTCCCCTCTCTGCGCCGGCGTGCCCCAGCTCCCCCCTCTGCGCCGGCGTGCCCCAGCTCCCCCCTCTGCGCCGGCGTGCCCCAGCTCCCCTCTCCGCGCCGGCGTGCCCCAGCTCCCCTCTCCGCGCCGGCGTGCCCCAGCTCCCCTCTCCGCGCCGGCGTGCCCCAGCTCCCCTCTCCGCGCCGGCGTGCCCCAGCTCCCCTCTCCGCGCCGGCGTGCCCCAGCTCCCCTCTCCGCGCCGGCGTGCCCCAGCTCCCCTCTCCGCGCCGGCGTGCCCCAGCTCCCCTCTCCGCGCCGGCGTGCCCCAGCTCCCCTCTCCGCGCCGGCGTGCCCCAGCTCCCCTCTCCGCGCCGGCGTGCCCCAGCTCCCCTCTCCGCGCCGGCGTGCCCCAGCTCCCCTCTCCGCGCCGGCGTGCCCCAGCTCCCCTCTCCGCGCCGGCGTGCCCCAGCTCCCCTCTCCGCGCCGGCATGCCCCAGCTCCCCTCTCCGCGCCGGCATGCCCCAGCTCCCCTCTCCGCGCCGGCGTGCCCCAGCTCCCCTCTCTGCGCCGGCGTGCCCCAGCTCCCATCTCTGTATGGCATCCCCAGCCCCCATCTCTGTACGGCATCCCCAGCTCCCATCTCTGTACGACATCCCCAGCTCCCATTTCTGTACGGCATCCCTAGCTCCCATCTCTGTACGGCATCCCTAGCTCCCATCTCTGTACGGCATCCCTAGCTCCCATCTCTGTACGGCATCCCTAGCTCCCATCTCTAGTGCCCTCTAATAACACTGTGCAGTGTGAACATATATGGCAAGTACTTAAATGTCTCCTTTTTTACAGTCTGGTCTCGCTGCAGAGATATAGACAGAGACAAAGGTTCATCAGAGTGTGCCATCAGGACTGTAAGGTGAAGACCAGAATAGAACACGGGGTCCATTTGTACTAGTTTCACCACCCTGCTTTATGTAAAACACGTCTTAACACATGAATACAGTGGTGTCAAACTAATTTTCATTGAGAGTAACATAGGCATTCTGGTTGTCTGGTGACTGTGTGGTAAGAGCTGGTTGCACAGATATAAAACAGTTGTAACAGGAAGAAAAAAATGGGGACTTGCACTATACCCTATTTAATCTGTAGAGGTGCCGCTCCCAAAGCTGCAAAATAGCTCAAACCAGGAACAAAAAACATGTAGGGAGGCACTCTCAACTCTCAAAAAAATCCATTTTTTATTAATTACATATTTATAATCACTACATACAATACACTCAACATATTAAAATCCCTTAAAAAAATACATAAGTCGAACAATAACACACAGGACAAACCAACATAAAGGTGTATAGGCGATGGGGAGAGTCTCACCACACTAATTGATATCAAATGCCTAGATACATGTGCTAAATCATTCAACAAAGTGTTCCAACAGTGCAAATAAACGTGCAAATCCTACCTATGATTCGGATCACTATAAAATCTATTTATTTATAAAGCGCAAGTGCTACTAGTCAAACAATAAATATAAACATATCAATCTAATCTATTCACCAATTAAAGAATACTATGAAAATATAATCACCTGTATATATTATTAGGCATCCCAAAGGGGAACCACTGATGTATATAACAATACCAATCCAGAAATTAAATCACAAATCTATCACAAAAAACATCACCAGAATTAAAGCCAAGGTATCATGAAAATAACATGTGTGAAGTCTCCCCACCGCCTACCGCACCAGGAGCCATGTGTTCCATGGGCACATCACCCACTTCATCAGACTGGACGGAACGCGTGCGGTGCGGTAGGCGGTGGGGAGACTTCACACATGTTATTTTCATGATACCTTGGCTTTATTTCTGGTGATGTTTGGAGTCTACAAACCACTCTTCCCCTTCCACAAAAAACTTGGGATTATAGGCGGTACTGTGCACCACTGCTGCAGCATACCAGTGCACCACCCGGCAGACACTGTACACAGGTGAGAGGATGTACTGCCGATGTCAGAAGCCTTGGAGTGACCAGGCCAGGTAGAAGGGCTGCCGTCCAGCAACCACTGATAACGGTCAGTGGGCCACATAAAAAGACTCCCCCAGGCCCTGAGTTTGACACTTGTGCTTTAATGTATCAGTAAATATTTGCCTGGAGATAGACTACTGAATAATTTCTTCCCTCCTGGAAAATGAAACTGTGTTTACATAGAACATCCAGTAGTGCATAGATTTTTTTACCCCCCCCCCTTGGCTTACTAAATGTTTTTAATTTAGCATAATAATATAATAATATTCCTCTGTGATTATCAGGGCAGAACAATGAATTCACAACGGTGGACAGTGCGCTTACCTTGACTGCTGTACCCCGTCTCAATACCAGAGCCGTCCCATGACTCCAGGGCACTGTCCACACTGGGGATGGTGGTGGAGTAGATCTCCGATAGCTTGCTGGTCTTTTGGGAGTCAGTCAGGTCATCTTCTGGGTCACTGCCTTCATTCACTCCATCTGATAGCTTCTGTGAGTGAGTCCCTGTAAGAAATAAAGATGTTAGCGATAGGCGATACTGAGAGTAGATACAGTTTAGAATCTACCGTCACTGGTCATCTATCATTAACCTTCTACTGGAGCAACACCCTTACAAGAAACAGTGCCGATATGCATCCCTCCCCTCGGAAATTCATATTTCTGCACATAAAAATGAATTTACCTTTGGTAACTGGAGTTGGCAGTGGCCTGAAAGTGTTACTGGGTTTCCTGCCACTATGCATTTGGAGGTAATGCCAATTAAGTTCAGCCAGCAGCTTAACTGGGATGCTGGGAAGGTAAAATCCTTCCGGGTGCTCCAAAATGGAGAAAATCGTTAAAGCAGCGTTTCAGCTTTGAGTGGATGCAGGAGCAAAAATAGGTGCTGACAATGATTCAGTATCATGCATGCAGATGTATTGGGGAGTTTTTTTTTTTTTTTTTTAACTCTGCAAGATTGTTGGTCCGTTTTAATAGCAGGGGGGGGGGTGATTTATTACAGCCAATTACATACACTCCAAGGTGTCAGAATATACCTCTCTCTCTCTTGTTAGGAAAGGGGGGGTATAGCATTCAAAAGGTACATTCTCGGCCTCAATCAAAGCTAAACGTCATTATAATGTGTATCTCAGTAGGTAAAATGCAGTATGCTTTAGAGCAGTAGGTGGCTATAGCATACTGAATGAATGAATGAATGTTTATTAGCACAGGATATGTTTCTCTACACTAGCTACCTTTCACATCGGGATACTGTTGTCCACTTTGGCCACCATTCTTGACTGGACATCATTGTCTGCCCTGGCATCCATTCATCACAGGATACCTATTCCCTATTGGTATCTTCTATTCTGCCAACCATTATCTATTCTGGCAACAATTATTGCCTAGATAAAATTAACTCTGGTCCACTGATCACCAGGTACCATGATCTACTTCATTTTTGATGGACACAAGGTCTACTCTAACTTCACTAGATACTGCCTAGATACTATAGTCTAGTCTACTCTGGCTTACTGATATGGCCAGCATTCATGCTTGGATATCATTGTCTACTTCAGCCACCATTCAGGTCTGAATACCATTGTCTTCTATTGCCTGGCTACGTGCACTTTGTCCTCCATACATACCAGAGTAGACAAATGTACATGTACAAACCTGAAATGTATATGTATTAAAAAACACACTTAATCTATATGGATATATCCTTTTCTGTGATCCTTTGAAATTCATATTTCCACATGCAAAAATTCTTGTCTGAAAGGTCTTGGCTAAATAAACTAAAATTGGTTAGTCCAGCTTCAGTGGAAGAAGAGGCAAGACAGGTAGATCAGGTAAAAGCAGGTAACACCTAATTCATCTTCCATTGTGCAGCTCATTTAGGAGGAACGTCAGGGAACTTTTCTCAACACATTCCTCCGATCCTTCACTTCTATCCATAGATTGAGGGCTGACAAACAGTCTAGGACCAGTGGCAAGACTGGTATTCATTGCGGATTGCTGGTCACTATGGTCACAGATGCATCTAGACAAAGCTAATGTTATTTTATAATAAGAATTTAAGATCCAAACCCAGCACCAGCTGCTTGGAGGCCTGTTCTGTTATACTTACTTTCGGCCTGTTTCTTTATTTTGAGCGTCACCGTCTCTCCTGCCATCTGTAGCAAGTGGATGGCCTCGCTCAGTGGCTTGCCTTTGAGACTGACATTATTAATTGCTAGAATCCGGTCTCCAACATGGATCGCTCCAGTTCTGAAAAACAGAGGAGTCATGTTCTAAAAAAAAGTTTTCTGAGCACCAGAAACACAGTTAAAATTCTCAAGAGGAGCTGGTGGGCCAGATGCCCAGGGCCTTTTAAACTTTAATCAGCAGAAAGTTATGGGTGTCAGCAAAAAGTGAAATGACTGAGCAGCCTGACGGGGGAGGGGGAGCTGTGTCCTAAGGCACACAAATCACAAGACATGTCCCATCCCAAGTTTCAGTTGTGTGCGGGGCTGCTATAAAAGGGGCGGCGTCAGGTAGCCCGGGAAGCTAGAGCCAAGAGGGGAACAGTTAAATAGTTAGTTACCCTGGAAATGTGTGATTGAAAATGTTTTATAGACTGTAAGTAATTGCAAATAATTGCCTTTACTTGTTTTTGAATACTCCAGCGCGTGCTGGCACCTTCTAGTCAGCCCTGTTGCCTCAGGGGGGCTGCGGAATATAAACCAGGAGAGTCTGCACCGCTTGTGTGTTTCTTGTTTCCCAAGAAACATTACAACAGCACTGTAGGTAGACACATGCTGCCTCTTACCATCAGGCTGCTCAGCCCAGGCACTGTGCTCAGCAATTTCTTAAAACTTCAAGTGGTAAAAAAGGAGAGAAGAAGATTTTTCTTTTAATGAATTATATTAGTCAAATATTTCTTTTTCATATAATATCGGTTGTTTATCACAGGTGTTGTCCTGGAGATGTGGCCAGGGAGCCCCTGTTGAGTTAGGCAGGTGACCCTATGTAACTATTTGGGTTTTCTGGGCAACTGTCTGGGAGGTTCAGGAAGCAGCTGTATACATTAAGGGACATGCTCCCAACCTGCAGTTTGAATGTCCTCAGGTGTCTGCCCAGAGTGCCCTGTGAGGCTTACCTTTCCGCCAGTCCCCTCTTAGTGAGCCCTGAGATGACGATGGGATCAAATGGCTCTTCAGTTCCCGAGATGGTGATACCCAGGGGCCCACCATATCTCTTCAGCTCCACTGTATAGATAATAGCACCCGTCGTCTCCTGCTCATCTGAAACAAAACACAAGTGTGCCTTATTTAAAGCAAATCTATCCTATTAATCAAATACTAAAGATATGCTAGACTGCAGTAGTTCTTTTGGTATGTGCTTTGCTTTTCATATAAGAAGTCCACTGCAATGGCTACTGGTCCCCCTTTGTCAGGTCAGCCTGAACACAGGGCAAGTGCCCTTTTTGAGCGGACTTCTATTGGTATGTGCTTCACTTTTCATGTATGCTTCATGTGTTCCTCTGGCTTTTAAGGGGGGCAATATGCACTTTAGCATGTACTCCTGTAGTAACCAATCTGCAATATTCACTATTACAGGCTGTAGTAGTTCTGCCTGAGCCTTATCTACAGCTGGAAACTGGTTGCCATATCATTTATTTTTAGTTTGAAAAGAAGTGACCATCAGTAAGTTTCAACATATTGAACCATCAAGGTCTTTTTCTCTTCACTGATACAACTGAATACTCAAAGATGTAATACTTACGGATACATTTTTATGTATGCTTGGCTTGATTATTCTTTCACTATAAAACATTTAGGGGGACCACTATTATTTATTCTTAAGTGTACTACAGTTATGTTGGGTTTACACAAGCAGATATATTGGATGTTCGCTCAGAGAATTGTGTTCACTTCCACTTTCAAATACATCAGTTGGTGACCTCTGCCATTATCTACAGATACATTTCTGGTGTCAAAACCTGAATCAGAAGCCCAACATTAGCTATAACTCTGCCCTCTGCTAAAGACACCCTGTGATTTTGACTATCCCGAGATTTCCTGTACATGGGGGAATCCTAATTTGGGATGTGTAGGGAAAATCACATCATCCCTCAATAGACATGCCTTGACACGGAGCAGGCACTGGCGGGTGCGTTAACACAGAAAAGATTGCTTTTCCATGATCCTAATTTGGGATTCCCTGCTGTATAAAAACCCCAGGGCTCATCAGGTATGCATACCTCTTCTGCAATCCCACTACACATGTGCATATTAATGAGTGGCATAGAACACTGAATAAATGTGAGTGGCAAGCATCCAATCAATTGCTCTTCTCCGGATGTGTGTGGCAGTTGGAAGGATGCAGAGCGTGCAATTAGCCTTCCCGGCAAACTGTGGGGCTTAGCGCAGTGAGTGAATCCAAAATTGTGATGCCCCATGGAGAGAAACCACCGCCCTAGAGCCATATAGATTCTAGTCCAGTGGTTTCCCTTTATGTATCTCATACGGTAGCTTTTAAGATGAACTATTCCACACCCTGATGCCATAATTAGATGGCATACTCACTTTTTCTTAGTGGCGCTCCATCTGAGGGGTGAAGGAAACTCTTGCACACATTTGAAGCAGCTGCACCTACCCCCTCAGCTGTTTACTGTTCTTGGATTCCATGATCGTTAAGAGATCTAAAATCATTACTGGTCCATGCAATTCATTCAGTGGAAACAGCAGCAGAGAGGTGAACATGGGGCCCCCAAACCTAGTGTTCCTTTTTAAGTATCACAGCATCTCATACCCGAGTTATCTTCATCCTTCCGAATCTTCAGTTTGACCAGTTCCTCACACTGCCTCAGGATCTGCACTGCGTCCTCCATCGAACAGTTGTCAAGCCGGATGTTGTCTATAGCCAGCAACTTGTCCCCGGGCTCTAAGGTGCCAGTTCTATAAAGAGAGGACAGAATGACGCCCAGACTTTCTTAAAGATAATAAAACATGTCCACTGTGTTTAAAGGGACATTCCAGGCAGAGAGTAAAAATACCATTTTGTGATTACTCACCTGGAAAATGGGTATGTCTCACACCCTGCTTCGGAATGATTAATAACACGTGGGTTATAGTCCAGTAGAGGCCAAACTTCTGCAGAGATGACTAGAAAAAAGAAGCCCCTCCCAGTCCATAAATACCTGGGACCTCCCACACATTCCCCAGTATAAGAAAGCAGTAAGGGGACCAGGAAGAGCCAATAAAATCTATGAGAAAAAATTTTCACCAAAAAGAGGATCCAAGATACAACTCAGGGTGGGACGAAGCAGGGTGTGAGACATACTTGTAATACCCATTTTACAGGTGAGTAATCACAAAATGGTATTATTCCAAGTATGTCTCACATCCTGCTACAGAATGATTAACACCACGTGGGACATCCAATAGCAGTGTCCAAAAAAAGGGTGGGGATCCCAACAGGCAATAACGCACAAAGTAAACCATGGCGGTTGCAAAACTTTGCGGCCAAAAAACAGCATCCGCTGAGGCCCACACATCAACCTTATAAAACTTGGAAAAAGTATGAACAGAAGACAAAGTACAGCACGAGTAGAATGAGCAGTGATCTGAAAAGGGGGATCCCTCCCCCTGGCAGTATAGGCCCCAACAAAGGCCTGACATATCCATTTACTAATGGTAGACTTGACGGGCGCCAAACCCTTGTTGGGCCCAGAGGGCACCACAACAAGGCGTCCGTCCTACGGAAAGGAGAAGTAGCCACCAAATAGAACTTCACACAACGAACCACATCCAAAGAGTGCAGGGCCCTCTCCTTGAAATTGCTAGGCTTATGACACAAGGAAGGGAGAACCACATCCTGAATGAGATGGAAAGCAGAGACCACTTTAGGTAGGAAATCCGGCTTAAAGCGGAAGACCTCCTTGTCCTGGTGTCTCTCAAAGTAAGGGGCCTGAAAAGACAGAGCCGCCAACTCAGAAACACATCGAACGGAGGTAATAGCCACCCAAATGGCAACCTTTTGTGTGAGAATAGAAAGTGCAACATCCTGCACCGGCTCAAAAGGAGGCCCCTGGAGGGCCGACAGAACCAAATTCAAATCCCAAACAGGCAACAAGGGCTTTCGAGGGGGCCGCACGTGAGTGACCCCCTGGAAAAAAGTCTTAACCAAAGGATGAAGAGCAAAAGACCTATGAAAGAAAAAAAAAAAAACGGAGACCTGCCCCTTCAGAGTACTAAGCTGAAAGCCCAGATCTAAACCGTGTTGAAGAAACTCCAAAATTCTGGGAATCGAAAACACCCTACAAGTCAAGGCCCTAGCCTCACACCAATCAATATAGGGCCGCCAAGTCCTGTAGTAGATGTTAGAGGAAGACTTCCTCCTAGCCCTAACCAGCGTCTGGATCACAGCATCAGACAAAACCTCTTCTTTCAGGATGGAGGTTTCAGCAGCCACGCCATCAAAACCAGCGTTTGTAAATTGGGATAACAAAGCTGACCCTGAGTGACCAGATCCCGAAACAGGGGCAACCTGTACTGATCGACCGCCAGCCGCACAACGTCTGCGAACCACACCTGTCTTGGCCACCTTGGAGCCACCAGAATTGCTGGCACATCCTCTTGAACCAGCTTGCACACCACCCTGCCTACCATGGAGAAAGGGGGAAAAAGATACAGGAAACCCAGATCCTGCCAGGCAAGGGACATGGCATCCACTGCCAGAGCCAGAGGATCCTGAGACAGAGACACAAAGGCAGGGAGCTTGTGGTTGTGACGGGAGGCAAAGAGATCCACCTCTGGGAACCCCCATTTGTGACAAATGGATAGAAATACCTTGTTGTTGAGGGACCACTCCCCTCTGCGGGAGGACCCCCTGCTCAGAGAGTCCGCTTCCACATTCTCCACCCCTGGAATGTACACCGCTGAGATGCATGGAACATTGCTCTCGGCCCATGCAAGAATCAGAGACACCTCCCTGAGGGCACTCCTGCTGTCCCTCCCTGGTGATTGATGTAAGCGACCGCAGTCCGATTGTCTGACCAAACCTGAACCGGTAAGCCTTGGAGGTGATGCGTCAAGTGCGACAGCACCAACCGAATAGCCCTCAGCTCAAAGACATTGATGGGGGTGTGCGCCTCCTGAGGACCCCACAGCCCCTGGAACTGATGTTCCTTCCAGGAACCCCCCCAGCCCGACAGGCTGGCATCCGTGGTGACTGTCTCCCAACAAGGGGCCAGAAAAGATCTGCCCCTCAGAAAATTCCTCGGTTCAAGCCACCACTGAAGAGACCGCCGGACGAGGGGAGACATTGCAAATGACTGATCCAAGGACAGAGAGCATCTGTCCTACTCCAATAACAGAATGAGTTGAAGAGGCCTCATGTGAAACTGAGCAAAAGGAACTACCTCGAAGGAGGACACCATCAATCCCACCAGCCTCATCCCTTGCCGGATGGACAGGCGAGGGATGGACAGAAGAAGACGTATCAGATCTTGAACCGTCTGCACCTTCGACTGAGGTAGGAACTCCCTGGTCTGAATGGTATCCAGAGTCATGCCCAGAAAGGAAACCTCCCTTGACGGGGAGAGGGAAGACTTGGGGTAGTTGTTCACCCAACCGAACCTCTCCAGCGTTGACACCACCAACCTGGAGAGAGAGGATGCCGTGATGAGAAGGTCGACCAGATACGGCACAATGCGAAAGCACTGGGCTCTGAGAAGGACCATTATACCCGCCAACACCTTGGTGAACACCCTTGGTGCCGAGGTCAGCCCAAAAGGAAGAGCCACAAACAGATAGTGCTGATCTCCCACCACCAATCTGAGAAACCGTTGGTGTCCTGGGAAGATCGGCACATGAAGGTAAGCGTTCTTGATGCCTATGGACGTCATAAAATCCCCTGGACGAAGAGAGTGGATGGCCGAACGCAGAGTCTCCATGCGAAATTTCTTGGTTCTGATGAAGATGTTGAGAATCTTTAGATCCAGAATGGGTCTTATGGAGCCATCCTTTTTGGGCACTGTAAAAAGTTTGGAGTAATAGCCCCGGCCTCTCTCTGAGGAGGGCACCGGGCAGATGACCCCCATGTCCAGAAGGTTTTGTACTGCCAATAAAAACTCCTGCGCGGCCCGGGGGTCCGAAGGAACCCGAGACCTGAGGAATCTGTGAGGAGGCCGGAACTCGAACTCCAGCTTGTACCCGGAAGAGACCACTTCCAGGATCCATTTGTCTGAGACCTCCCGGGTCCAGACCTGGACGAAGTGCCATAACCGTCCCCCCCCACCCGCGAGGGTGAGGGCTCCCCTCATTGCTGAGAGGGTTTGACAGCAGACTTGGGTTTGGAACCCCAGGTAGTTCCAGGACGGACACAACCTCTGCCCCTGCCCCAGGAAGCACCTCTGAACGCTGAATGAGCAACTCCTCTGCTTGCTCGAGAGCCACGAAAGGAAGGATTAAAGAAGCCTGCACCCCGAAAGGGGTGGCGCTGCTTTTTGCGCTGTGGTAACCTTCCACCTTTCGCCACCGAGTCCAATTTATCACCAAAAAGGCGCATACCCAGGAAGGGTAGCCCAGTAAGCGACTTCTTAGCCGCAATGTCAGCCGCCCACTGGCGCAACCAAACCGACCGGAGTATAGCCACAAGCAAAGCCGAGGTTCTACTACACATACATATTGTATCATCCAATGCCGACAAGATAGAGAATATGAACAAATCGCATCACGTAAGTGCAGCAAATTCATCACTAGCGGGGTCAAGATGGGGACCATCCAGCAGGCCCCTAATTACTGACCAGGAAGCCACAGCCGTGAGAGCTGAAGCACAAACAGGACGCAAGGCCGAACCCACACTGGCAAAGGCATGAGATGCCATATGATCAAGGCGTCGGTCCTGACTATCCTTAAGCGTGGTAGCGTCTGGTGAGTGCACAACTGATGTGTTGGACAAACCCAGAACAGGGGCGTCGACCTCGGGTGGTGACGACCAGCGCTTCACCGTGTCAACCGGAAAGGGATACTTCCTATCCCATCCTTGAGGAACACCGGGAAGTCGGCTAGGCTTTTCCCATTCTTTAAGAATCAAATTGTCAAAATGCTTCTGATTTGGGAACTCCAGTCGAGGCTTAGAGGTCCCAAAAAAATTCCCCCCTCCGCAGGAGGAGAAATAGCCAGCACCTCAAAAATATGGGCCAGAAGCCTGGGGGTATCAACAGTATCCCCACACTCCTGCCCAGCATCAGCATCCAGTCAAAGGAACCATATTCCTCAAAATCCAAACCCGGTGCAGCCGGTGATAAATGCCTTCTCTTAGCCGGGGCCTTTCTGGCAGCAGAGCTAGAAATCAATTTCTCGATGTTAGCCAATCTAGTGCAGACATCAGAATGCGACTCCCCGCTAGTGACGGTGTCACTTGGGGTACGGATCAGGCGTGGTGGAGAAAGTGACGGGGCCGGCGGCGTTGACCCAGACGCCTGTGCCCCCGACTGCCGCGTTATGGCCTGCTGTGCACATGGTATGCAAACCAGCACATTATCCCCTGCAAGGGATGCCCCACAACCCACACACTGCCGGGATTGCCCTGGAGGGAGCCCGAGCCCGGTATCCTGGGAAGCCTCCATACAGTGACTTTTATGGTAGTCGCAATGACCAGAGGGAATTACGCTAGTAAGCTACCAGGGATGCCCCTTAAGTCCGTTAGTGGGAGGATTTATAATGCCCCAAATTTAGCCAAGGGACCCTAGGGCAGGGAGAACTCCCCTTATTTACGAAGCAGGGAGTCCTCCTAAAAGACATAAAGAAGGGGACCCCGTAAGCAAGGCACACTCTAACCATAAGACAAGCAATCATACGTGGCAAAAAACACAATTCTGTGAGGTACTCACCTGTAGAATTGTTTTTTCTGGGAATCCATTCCAGGCACTCCTTACGCTTGGAATTACCTCCTTGCTGATCACGTGACTGCAAGAAAGAAAACAGGTGTGGCCCCTCGCGGCCCATAAGTAGCAGCTGCCTCCTCACCAAGATCAGTTTACTTAAAAAGCAGTAAAAAACAGAAAAATAGAGGCAGGCCGGGAGGGCCTATATAGGAGTCCATGTTACTTTACACCGAACTCCGCGAAAATACTCTCAGAAATTAAGTTTTGTTCTTTTCACTTTCTCTTACACTTTTTCTATTTTCTCTTTTTTTTCTTAAATGCTAATGAAATAAATGGACTAAACACCATCAAAAAAAGCATCAAAAGATAGATCATGACCCAAAACGGGTGGGCCGGAGTCCCTGGAATGGATTCCCAGAAAAAACGATTCTACAGGTGAGTACCTCACAGAATTGTGTTTTTAATTCCAATCCACTCCAGGCACTCCTTACGCTTGGGATCTCCAAAAGCAGTGCCATCTATGGGCGGGATCCCCTAACGCAGGACAGCAGGTAGTTCATTTCACTACTGCCTGAAGAATCTTTCGACCAACCACAGCGTCAGCTGAGGCTCTAACATCCACCTTGTAAAATTTGGTAAATGTATGAACCGAAGACAGGTGGCAGTTTTGCAACCTGTTCCACCGAAGCCTGATGCTGAAAAGCCCAAGAAGCACCAATGGCCCTAGTGGAATGGGCCGTGACCCGAAAAGGGGGTTCCTTCCCCTTGGCCGAGAAGGCTCTTCCTACTGCCTGCCTAATCCACTTACTGACAGTGGATTTAGCTGGCGGAAGCCCCGTTCTCGGCCCTTCCGATATAACAAAAAAGGAAACCCGTTTTGTGGAAGGAATCTGTAGCTGCCAAGTAATATCTTATGGCTCTGACTACATCTAAAGAATGAAGCGCCCTTTCCTTAGCATTAGCCGGAACTGGGCATAAAGAAGGTAAGTTACCTCTTGGTTAAGGTGAAAGGGAGAGACAACCTTAGGTAAAAAATCAGGCTTAAACCGAAAAAGTACTTTGTCTCTGTGTAACTCAAAATAAGGAGACTTCATACATAGGGCGGCTAACTTAGAAACACGCCGCACAGAGGTGATTGCCACCAAAAATAACCCCTTAAGCGTCAAAATGCCCAATGGAGCGTCAATCATAGGATTAAGGGGAGCACCCTGCAGAGCCGTCAACACCAGACACCAGAGGGCTGCAGGTTCGAATCCTGGTCCTGGGACAAGACCGTAGTGCTCTTGAGCAAGGCACCCAACCCCGCAACTGCTCCCCGGGCGCCACAATCAGGGCGGCCCACCGCTCCGAGCATGTGCACACTCACTGCACGGATGGGTCAAATGCGAGGATGAATTCCAATGTGTGCGCAAGCATACAATGGCCATCTATGCATTAAAAATTGAAAAATTAAAATGAAGTCCTACACTGGTAAAATAGACTTGCGCGGTGGTCGGACATGAGTGACCCCCTGACAAAAAGTCTTAATGAGCCTTTTACTAGCGACAGACTTCTGGAAAAAAATAGACAAGGCATGCCCTTTTAGGGTGCTTAACTGTAGGCCCATTTCTAAGCCATCTTGTAGGAATTCTAGAATTCTAGAAATTGAATACTTTCTGCACGAAAAATTCCTAGCCTCACACCAGGATATGAACCGCCAGACCCTGTAGTAAATTATGGAAGAAGACTTCTTCCGGGCCTGAATCATGGTATGAATAACCTTGGCCGATAAACCCTTCTCTGCTAAGATCGAGGTTTCAATAGCCAAGCCGTTAAAGCCAGCATCTGTAAATTCGGGCGCCGAAACGCCCCCTGAGTAGATCTGGCTCGACCGGTAGGCGCCGATGGTCTACCGACCTCCTTGTTATGTCTGAAAACCAACTTCTTCTTGGCCAATGAGGAGCTACTAGAATGGTAGGTACCCCCTCCTGAGCTATCTTTCCTAATACGCTCAGTAGCGGAAGCAGGGGAAAAATGTACAGAAGCTTGAACCTTGCCCAAGAGACTGACAGGGCATCCGTTGCTATGACCAGAGGGTCCCTTGATAGGGACATGAAATTCGTCCGTTTGTGATTGTGTCTGGATGCAAAAGATCCACTTCCATACACCCCCAGCGAAGGGTTTGAAAGACCTTCCGACTGAGGGACCATTGTCCCCAATGCAGAACCTTCCTGCTCAGAGCGCCGGCCTCCTGGTTTTCTACCCCCAGGATGTAAACTGCAGAGATGCAGGGAACATTCTTCTCTGCCCAAGTCAGAATCCGGCTTACTTCCTCTAGAGCACTCTTGCTCCGGGTACCCCCTGATGATTGATATAGGCTACTGCCGTCCGATTGTCTGACTGGACCTGGACTGCCTGCCCCTTTAAGCTGGGGGTCAGATACTGAAGCACTAGTCGGATTGCTCTTAATTCCAATATATTTATGAGAAGCTGATACTCCTTCGGCCCCCATTGTCCCTGGATCTTCTGTGTCTGCCAGATGCCCCCCCAAACTGTGAGACTGGCATCCGGGGAAACGATCTGCCACTGTGGTGTCAGAAAGGACCTGCCTACAGACAGATGAAGAGGGTCCATCCACCACAGAAGAGATTGCCTGGCCGAGGGCATCAGAACAAAAAACTTGATCCAGCGACTGTGGGGCTCGATCTCAGTTTGCCAACAGGTTCCACTGAAGAAGCCTCATGTGAAACTGGGCAAAAGGTACGGCCTCGAAGCAGGCTACCATAAGGCCTACTAGCTTCATCCCTAGCCGAATGGTTGGCTGCCGGCAATCCAGTAAGTACTCTATTTGATTTCGAATTAGCAGAGCCTTCTGCTCTGGTAGAAACACTTTGACTTGAAACGTGTCCAGAATCATTCCTAAGAAATTCCTTACTGGCGCCGGAGTGATATGGGACTTCGGATAATTGATCACCCAGCCGAACTCTTCCAGAGTTGATAGGACTAGGGATGAGCGAATCGATCCGGACGAACCCGGATTCGATCCGAATTTCATGAAAAATTCGATTCGGATCGAATCCGAATTTCCCCGTGCTTCGATCGCTCGAAGTTTTTCTTTAACATCCATTCATTTACATTACAGGCATTCTCAGATGGCGGACGGGACATGTCCAGACATCTACCCCGCTCCAGTGCATGCTGGGGCAGTCACATGCAGCCTATCAGCAGCCAGCAAGCCCGGTGACGTCAAAGCGCTATTTAAGGCGGCGAACATCTTGCTTTTCCTCATTTCTCTATTGCATTCGTGAGAGACAGGACACTGCTGTAGTCAGGGAGAGACAGTTAGAGAGACAGGGACAGACAGGGACAGGCAGGAGACAGGCAGGAAGTCAGCGAGAAGCAGGGAAAGTTAGGAAAAATCGGAGGCAGTCACAGGGAGATTTTTTTTTTTTTTCATCCAGCCTGAGTGTTACTGGCTGGCTGACTGGCTTTGTTAGCGTTTTCAGGCTGCTTATACACTTACTGTGCATATATACTGAACTGATCTCAAGACTGCTGTGGGAACATTACCATTTTGTAAAATCTCATTAGCCTCTGTATTTACTCTAAGCTGCACACTTATTTAAAGTAATTTGGCCTGTATGAGCCTGCTTATCCACTTTTACTGTGCATATATACTGTTCTAAAGCCTGCTTGGGGGCATCCCATTCTGTAACATCACATTAGCCTCTGTATTTCCTGTAAGCTGCACACTTATTTAAAGTAATTTGGCCTGTATGAGCCTGATTATCCACTTTTACTGTGCATATATACTGTTCTAAAGCCTGCTTGAGGGCATCCCATTCTGTAACCTCACATTAGCCTCTGTATTTCCTGTAAGCTGCACACTTATTTAAAGTAATTTGGCCTGTATGAGCCTGATTATCCACTTTTACTGTGCATATATACTGTTCTAAAGCCTGCTTGGGGGCATCCCATTCTGTAACATCACATTAGCCTCTGTATTTCCTGTAAGCTGCACACTTATTTAAAGTAATTTGGCCTGTATGAGCCTGATTATCCACTTTTACTGTGCATATATACTGTTCTAAAGCCTGCTTGGGGGCATCCCATTCTGTAACATCACATTAGCCTCTGTATTTACTCTAAGCTGCACACTTATTTAAAGTAATTTGGCCTGTTGGAGCCTGCTTATCCACTTTTACTGTGCATATATACTGTTCTAAAGCCTGCTTGGGGGCATCCCATTCTGTAACATCACATTAGCCTCTGTATTTCCTGTAACTGCACACTTATTTAAAGTAATTTGGCCTGTATGAGCCTGATTATCCACTTTAACTGTGCATATATACTGTTCTAAAGCCTGCTTATCCACTGTTGCTGTGCATATATACTGTTATAAAGCCTGCTTGGGGGCATCCCATTCTGTAACATCACATTAGCCTCTGTATTTCCTGTAAGCTGCACACTTATTTAAAGTAATTTGGCCTGTTGGAGCCTGCTTAGACACTGTTGCTGTGCATATATACTGATCTCAGGTCTGCTGTGGGGGCATCCCATTTGTTTTTGACTGCTTATAATAAACCAGGCCGCAGGGCACCGCAAAACTGCACATTGAACCCTATCTGTTTATACTAAATAAGCAAATACATAAAAATGTCAGGCAGACAAGTGCCAGGATGTTCAAAGAGGAGTGGCAGAGGCCAAGATTCAGCAGGCAGAGGTCGCAGCAGACTAGGGGCGAGTGGCAGCAGGAGTCACGGTGAGAGACCTGGTCTGCCAGTATCTGCTAGCGGTCGTGTCTCCACCAGTAACGCATCTGCCGTGGTAGATTGGTTAACGCGCTCATCAACAACATCATCACAAGTTACGTCTGAGACCCCCACTCTAGGGTCGGTAGGTTCCTCTGACACAACCCTGAGTTGGCATGCCCCGAGAGCAGTCCCTGTCCTCCCACTGCCTCTTTCCTACGCCGTTCCATCCCCCAGCGACGTATCCTATGCTTTGGGTTCAGCTCCACTCTTTAGTGAGGAGGACGATCAGATAGAGGACAGTCAGCAGCTACTGCCCAGCCAAGAAATGGTGATGGCTTCTTTAGCTAGGCAGACAAATAGTGATGTGGACAGTGTCGTGGGTATTGTGAGCGTTCCAGCTCCTGCGCCAGACACTGTTGACGAATCCACGAACATCAGTGACGTACAGCCACAACTCGGTGATAATGATGATGACGATGAAGCCGATCGCACTTGGGAGCCGGGTGATGAAGGGGCTTCATCGTCATCATCAGGAGAAGAGGGGCGCAGGTTGCCCCGGAGTCAGCAGCTCAGGCAGCAAGGTGTTAGCAGCATGGTTGGCAGTCAGCATGGGGGCACAATTGTAAAGCCTGGAGCCAAACGGGGCCGGGGCCGGGGTAGAGCACCTGCTGCGCGGCAGGCTACCTTATCGGGAGGTAGTGGGGCAGGGGTTCCTGGAGTTGGCGACAATAGCAGCGAATCAGTGAGGCCTGTTGGTGGGAAAAGTAGCTACTCGGCAGTGTGGCAGTTTTTCCTGAAGCATCCGCAGGAGGGTAACATGGCCACATGCAAGATATGTAGGCAGAAGGTGAAGCGTGGCCAGGGCCCAAATGTTGGCACCACAGCCCTGCGTCAACATATGATGCGTCACCATATGATGCGTCACCATAAAGCGACCTGGGAGAACCGAGGCTCCCGAGGGGTGGTCCAGTCTGCTTCCTCACCAAGTGGCACGCCGCTCCCAATTTCTGCCAGCCAAGGCTCCAGCACCTCAGCCGAAGGCAGCTGTGCGTCATACCCATCCTCTGTCGCTCCTGCTCCTCCTCCTCCAAGTCATGCATCCCGCCAGCAATCCATCAGCGAAGCCATGTCCAAGAGACAGCAGTATGCGCCCACTCATCATACGGCGCAGAAGCTGAATGTGCTCCTGTCCAAGTTGCTGTGCTGCAGTCGCTCCCTTTTCAGGTGGTGGACTCTGCACCTTTCAGAGAACTGATGGCTTGTGCCGAGCCAAGGTGGAGAGTCCCAAGCCGTCATTTCTTTGCCAAGAAGGCAGTACCAGCGCTGCACACTTTTGTTGAACAGAAGGTGGGCCAGTCCTTAAGCCTGTCGGTGTGTAGCAAAGTGCATGGCAGCGCCGACGTCTGGAGCTGTAACTACGGTCAGGGACAGTACATGTCGTTTACGGCCCACTGGGTGAATGTGGTCCCTTTGCAGCAGCAGCAACTTGGACAGGTCACGCCGCTTCGGCCTCCGCGCTCTCTGCCCATTGGGCCTGTGACACCTAGCGACTTGGCCTCCTCATCCTCCGCCATCTCCTCACCCTCCACTGTAGGCTCAAGTCTCAGTGCCCCTCCAGCCTACCATGTGTGCAGGGCACGGAGGTGTCACGCAGTGCTTCACATGGTTTGTCTTGGCGAAAGGAGTCACACAGGGGAGGAACTGCTTAAATTTATTCATCAGGAAATCCAAACATGGCTTACTCCAAGAAAACTTAGAATGGGAATCATGGTTACCGACAATGGGAAGAACATTTTGTCTGTGCTGCGCCAAGGAAGCCTGACCCATGCCCCTTCACATGTTGGACCGATTATATGAACAGAGAAAAGCCATCACGGATTTCCTGATGATCCAAGCAGATAGGGGGACTCCCCTGTGTAACTTCAATGTCAACCAGTGGCAGCTCATACGTGACACCTGCCGTTTGCTCAGGCCCTTTGAGGAAGCCACTTTATTTGTCAGTCGGCAGGATTACGGGATGAACGACGTGATTCCACTGCTTCATGTACTACAGCACATGTTGGAAACCATGGCTGGTCAGGGCACTGGAGACATGGCGTCTACATCTTACGGCCACATGAACCCCGTTGGAGCTGAACTGGAGGAGGAGGAGGAGGAAGAGGAGGAGGAGTTGCCCAGCGAAACACAGTTTAGGCTTGGCGAAATGGCTGGTTTATCTAGTCAGCGGACAGGAGAGGAGGAGCAGGAGCAGCCAGAGGAGCTAGAGGTTTTTGAGGAAGGCGAGACAGAGGACCCGGACACACCGTGGCAGTATGCAGTGGAGATGGAGACAGGTAGTCCATCCGAGTCACTTGCGCAAATGGCAGGAAGCATGCTCACGTGTTTGCGTAGTGACCCCAGAATTGTTTCCATCTGTCGGCGGGATAACTTCTGGCTGTCCACCTTATTGGACCCTCGCTTCCGGCACAAAATGGGGGCATTTTTTAAACCCACCGAGAGGGAGGACAAACTGAACTACTACAAAGACATTCTACGTAGGCAGTTGGCCGATGCCTATCTGCGCCATGGTCCATACTCTCGCAGGTCTGACTCGAGGGGACCTCTGCGCTCACCTTCCACTGCCATGGCTGCTGGGGGGGGTGCCAGGAGCAGCAGCAGCAGCAGCTCCATCAGCAGCAGCCTCAGTCTTCAGTCGCTAATGAGTAGCTTTCTACACCCGCATAGTGAGGCTACTCATGAGCAGCAGGAAGACCTGGAGCAGGACCTGAACCAGCAGGTCATGTCATACTTTGACATGACCATGCCAACACACCTTGAGGATCCGCTGGACTTCTGGGCAGCCAAACTTGATTTGTGGCCGCAACTAGCAGAGTTTGCCCTGGAAAAGCTGTCCTGCCCGGCAAGAAGCGTGCCATCTGAGCGGGTGTTTAGTGCAGCGGGGGCCATAGTTACGGCGAGGAGAACTCGTCTGTCAACTAAAAATGTGGAGAGACTCACCTTTGTCAAAATGATGGATCAGCCAGGATTTCCACCCACCAATGCCTGATGCATGCGACTAGATTCAGCATGGTGCCACGTTTTACACTTTCCAAATGGTGCAAAACATATTGTCTTTAGGCCAATTTTTGGGCTCCTGCTGATGCCAACTTCAGGGTGTGCCTTCCAACCAATTTTTGGCCTCCTGAAGATGCCAACTTCAGGGTGTGCCTTTCAGCCAATGTTTGGCCTCCTGTTGCTGCTGCTTGCAACTCCAGGGTGTGATTCATTCAATTTTTGGGCTCCTGCTGCCAACTCCAGTGTCTCTTTAAAGTAATGTTTGGGCTCCTGCTGCTGCTTGCAACTCCAGGGTGTGATTCATCCAATTTTTGGGCTCCTGCTGCCAACCCCAGTGTCTCTTTAAAGTAATGTTTGGGCTCCTGCTGCTGCTGCCAACTCCAGGGTGTGTCAGTCAATTTTTGGGCTCCTGCTGCCAACTCCAGTGTCTCTTTAAAGTAATGTTTGGGCTCCTGCTGCTGCTGCTGCCGCCAACTCCAGGGTGTGATTCATCCAATTTTTGGGCTCCTGCTGCCAACTCCAGTGTCTCTTTAAAGTAATATTTGGGCTCCTGCTGCTGCCAACTCCAGGGTGTGATTCCTCCAATTTTTGGGCTCCTGCTGCCAACTCCAGTGTCTCTTTAAAGTAATATTTGGGCTCCTGCTGCTGCTGCTTGCAACTCCAGGGTGTGATTCATTCAATTTTTGGGCTCCTGCTGCCAACTCCAGTGTCTCTTTAAAGTAATGTTTGGGCTCCTGCTGCTGCCAACTCCAGGGTGTGATTCATCCAATTTTGGGCTCCTGCTGCCAAATCCAGTGTCTCTTTCAAGCTATGTTTGGGCTCCTGCTGCTGCTGCTGCTTGCAACTCCAGGGTGTGATTCATCCAATCTGTGGGCTCCTGCAGCCAACTCCAGTGTCTCTTTCAAGCTATGTTTGGGCTCCTGCTGCTGCTTGAAACTCCAGGGTGCGTCAGTCAATTTTTGGACTCCTGCTGCTGCCAACTCCAGTGTCTCTTTCAGCCAATGTTTGGGCTCCTGCGGCTGCTTGCAGCTCCAGGGTGTGATTCATCCAATTTTTTGCCTCCTGCAGTTTTTAATAGCAATTCGTCGCGAATAAATTCGGGTCAAAACGTTTTTTGTCGGAAAATTCGGCGAATCAGTCAAATCGAATTTTTCAAAAGTTCGCTCATTTCTAGATAGGACCATCTGCGTATCTTTCATGATCCGCTGAAGAGGCCCACTGAAATTAAAAGATCGTCCAAATATGGAATGATGCATATCCCCTAGCTCCTGAAAATGGCCATGAGACCCGCCAAAACTTTGGTGAACACGCTTGGAGCCGAGGATATCCCGAATGGGAGTGCCACAAACTGGAAGTGCTGGTCTTCCAGGGCAAACCTCAGGAACTTCTGATGACCTGGAAAAATTGGAACATGCAGATACGCGTCCCTTAAGTCTATAGTAGTCATAAGATCCCCGGGCCAAACTACTCTTGCTGCTGACCTTATCGTCTCCATGCGGAAAGGTTTCACGCGGATATACCTGTTGAGACCCTTTAAGTCTAAAATGGGATGCATCGACCCGTCCTTTTTGGGGATTGTGAACAGGTTGGAGTAAAACCCCTGACCTTCCTCCTGAAAGGGTACCCGACAAATTTCCCCTTTTTGAAGGAGATGCTGAACTGCGGGTCTCAGGGTATCTATCTTTGACTGGCTCCGGGATGCCCCTGACCGAAGGAACCTTGCGGGTGGTCTGGCTGCAAACTCGATCTAGTAGCCTGATGACACCACCTCTAGGATCCAAAGATCCGCCACGTGGTGCCTCCAGATATGAGCAAAATGCAAAAGCCGTCCCCCCACCCGCTCGGGTGAGGGCGCCCCCTCATGCTGGAGTGGGCTGGCTGGAGGATTAGGCCCACTTCTCCAGGCCCCTCCTGCCCTATTACGTGCTCTGCCTCTACCTCAAAAATCTCTACGGGAGCAAGGACGAAAGGCCCCTCTGCCAGTCCAAAAGAGTCGATATGATGAAGTCCTCTGAAAAGGCCGAGTCGTGCTCTTCCTCTGAGGCAGTTTGCCATCCTTCACAATACCGTACAATTTTTCTCCAAAAAATCTGCTCCCTAAAAAAGGTAGATCTATAAGAGCTTTCTTAGTGGTGGCGACCGCCAACCATTGTCTTAGCCATAATGAACGGTTCCAATGCCTCCTCTTACAGGTGGCCTTCTTTGGAATAACCAAGGATAACTGTCTCTCCAGGTTAACCAACCTGTGCACCACATCTGACTGCGCCTCGCTGCCTTCCCTCTCTCCAGGGGAAGTAAGGGATGGGTGAGCCGTTGCGCTAACAGCCGTTGCGCTAAGACCTGAGCCGCCGCTCTATTATGGTTTAACCAATTCTCATGGTGCAAGCAGAACAAAGCGAGCTGAAACTACCCCGGGGATCCTGCTTACATAAGGGGCAGAGCCCGCCCTGCTCAAATGGGATGCCTGAATCACTATCCCCTGATGCCTCCCTCATGGTGTTTTTACTTATTTATTTTTTTAATTTGGCAATCAGACCTAAAAGGCCCTAAGCCTAAAACCAATCCCAAAAGGGACCGGGAGGAACCACAACCCTTTTCTATCCTTCCAAATTCTAAAAAAATAAAACAGGAGAAAAAAAGAGCATTAATAATTTCCCTCTCTTTTTTTTTTTTAACTGATAAAAAGATAAAACTGAAAATCATTATAATAATAAAATATATTCATACAGATAGTAAAATATAAAAAAAAAAAAATTATATATATATATATATATATATATATATATATATATATATATATATATATATATATATATTATAAACATATAAAAATATATAATAACAATATAAATAATATAACTAACTGAAATATGAAATTGATAATGCAATTAATCAAAAAAATTTATATAAAAATTGATAATTGCGATGTCCACTCACCACCACCGCTCTTCTCTTTACAGCTATACAAAAGAAATGATCAAGCACATAATATATATATATCATAGCTTAGCGCAAACAACTGCAAAATCAGCTTGCCCTGAGGCAGCAATATGAATAAACCAGCGGAACCCCCGAAAGCCATCCTAATCACACCTTGGCCCAACTGGCCGCCGCTATATATATATATATATATATATATATATATTTATCTAGCAATATGCGATTTCCTCGCCCGGGGAGAGAGACAACTGAATACACGGCCTTGTGGTTCCGGGTTAAACTCTGCCCCTTGCGTGACGTCAGCGACGTCCCTTAAAGGCATACATAATTTTTTTTTTTTTTTTTTTAAGATAAAAAACCTACCTAACTGGAAGAAGAAGGAAGGGTTGGGTAAAAAATAAAAAACATTCCTCAGCAGGTACACCAGAGAAAAACCTGCGGCTGACTTGCTTTTCAAAAAAGCCTGCAGCCCAGAGCATATACACTCTGTAAGCGCCCCAAGACCCCGGCGCTTCCTGACTGCATCATCCATCGCAGTGATAGCGAACGAGTTAAAGTCCAATCAATCCTTAAAATCTTTGGACTCTTGAATAAGCTTGCGAAACTTAGCCCTGGCTAAACTTTTTCTTCATCTTCTTCCTTGAAGCCAGGGACACAATAGCCATGGCAAAAACAGGACGTAGAAAGGATCCTTTCATAGCAAAAGCATGGCGGGCCAATTGATCCATTCGTCTCTCCTTGGGATCTCTTTAAGATCCCATAGTAGCAGACGGCATGATGGAAGTATTAGACAAGCCTGCTACTGGAGAATCCACCTCAGGTGGGTAAGACCAAAGCTTAATCATGTCCGCCGGAAAGGGATACCTAGAGTCTAGTATCCTAGGAACAGCCGGCAATTTGTTAGGATTTTCCCATTCCTTTAACGCCATTTTAGAAAAGTGCGGCTGCTCCGGGAACACCTGCCTTTGCCTTACTGGCTTAAACAGATCATCCTTCCCTCTTTTTGCCACCTCAGAAGGGGTGATATTATTATTACTATTATTGTTCATTTATATAGCACCATCATCTTCCGTAGCACTTTACAAAGTAGTAATTACAGACAGGGTAGAACATACAGTACATACACTATTTCAAACGCAGTTTTACAGATTTGACAGTGGATATTCTGAGTACAAGATACAATATGGGAGAGAGTGATATTCAAAGTTTCAAAAACCGAAGAGAGCAGACACTGTTTCGCCTGCGAGGAGGGGGTCCTCATCAGAGGAGAAAAAAAAAATAGAGTTACTATCTTCCTCACCAGAGCGTAACTCGCCTTCTGAGAGCTGCTCATCTATATACTCTTCTTCCTCCCACTCTCCAAAAGAGGCTTGAGGGATCCGTGGGAATAAGGCTACGCAGAGAGCCGACAGGGTTCAGCCCCCCGCTTGCTGCCAATCCTTGAGAGCTAATCTCTTGAACAACCTTTACAGTCACTTGCCACTGCAAGAAAGAAAAACTGATCTTGGTGAGGAGGCAGCTGCTATTTATGGGCCGGGAGGGGCCACACCTATTTTCTTGCACGTGATCAGCAAGGAGGTAATCCCAAGCGTAAGGAGTGCCTGGAATGGATTGGAAGAAAAAAAAATATATATATATATCTATATAAATATATCTATATACACACAAGATAAATGTGTATGCACAAGTAAGCACAATAAGCGTTAATGGCCGCCACCACGCTGGGTAAAGGCGTAGAAGCCCACTAACAGAGATATAAGACAAAAAAGGCCCAGCAGGGCACTCACAGTACTGCGTAATGGCGAGCCTGAGGTGAAGGGAGAAGAGGAAGAAGAAGGACGGGCCAGCGCGGATCGCGCGCCTGGCCCTGCCCCCTCCTCATCCTCACCGAGGAACGCGGTTCCCAGCCATTGGCTGGGCGCCGCAAAGGGCGCCAGAGACAGGGGGGCGGGCCGCCACCAGCGCGCCCGGCCCCGCCCCCTCCCCTGACAGAAATGAGGGGGAGAAGCTCTCCCCACCAAATACGGAGCCAGCCAGAGCGGCCAGCTCCCAACGTGGCCGCAACAAGGGCCCAGTGCACAAAAAAAAACACGCCACACACACACTCAGGCACACAGCAAATACGTGAAAACAACCACTAAGGGAGAAGGAACAGCCCCCCCCCATTGCCGGAAAGGGAGTAATGGAAGGGGGGGTCCCCAACTACAGGAGTAGAAACTGGGGAAAACGGACAGGGCATCCCAAACCAGGGTCACCAACCTGGTATCCGCCTACCACCTATTATGGAGTCTCACGGAGGAGCATGGCTCCTAGCAGTACACCTGCTAAGGTGTAACCTACCCGGACCTACAGCCAAGGCTGGGAGGCATAGGGGTTTTAAAGTAACTCAGGTCCGGGCAGAAATAGGGACAAAGTTGGCCGGGTGTGAACCCGGCTTACCTGTAAGGAAGGAGACAGCCATCTTCTGACTTGCTCGCCGTCTGCAGAGATGATTACTGGGGAATGTGTGGGAGGTCCCAGGTATTTAAGGACTGGGAGGGGCTTCTTTTTTCTAGTCATCTCTGCAGAAGTTCGCTCTCTACTGGACTATAACCCATGTGTTATTAATCATTTCGAAGCAGGGTGTGAGACATACTTGGAATATAAGCCTGCTTTCCTGCCCCCACTGTGTTGTTTATTCAGACTACTTTATATTTCTTGATAAGCCCTAGTGATGTGCCTTCTCAAGCATGCTTGAGTCATTGCTCTGCTGCTGTGTGAGTGTGAAGGTCCCTGAATAGTGTCATTTATTGAGAGGAGCTGAGAATATGGAGTAAACAGAAATGATCAACTTCAATAGGGTTTATCAAGAAATGCGAAAAAGGTGTAGCCACTGAGAGCCAGCATTGGGCAAGCAGATAGCAGGATAATTTAGTCCCTTCGCTTGGACGCCTCTTTAAATTATTGCTAATAACCAAGCTATTCTTTTTATTTGAAGCATCCTGGAGTGTTTTACTGATCCATAATTTATTAGCCACTATAGACAAACATCAAAGTATTACTTACCACAAGGACAAGGAGCAGATAACCTGGACTACAATGAAAGTAGAATTGGGGGGGGGGAGGCTTTATTTAACTTTATGCCCCTACAAATTTAATGGCATCCTAACTGTGCAGCCTAGTGAGCAGCATACAAAACTAAATCAAAACCTTCGCCGGGGGCTGAAGTGTCATGCAGATCAATATGTCCTTGCTGTACTCACCTGTGTGCCACGCTGCCCTTCTTGATGTCAGAAATAACGAGAGGTTCCCCTGGTTTTCTGCTGGCTGCCAAAAGTAAAAGACAGAAAATAAGCAGAGAGAAAAACCATCTGCAACACCAAAAGGATCACCGCCACTCTGGACTACTGCACATAAGCAAGACATGGGGGTTATAATATTCACCTATATAGAGGCTTTGTCAGAGTTACTGAGCAATGCTGCACTACAGTTAACACGAGGAGGAAAGTCGTCACAGCCATCTCAGCAGGACAGGCATAGCATCAATATGGGGGCTCTTATTTCTATATATATTTCTATCTCTATAAAAAGGCCCAGAGGGCACCACTGTCAATAGTTTGCTGCTTCACTGTTCCCTGACACTCCCTCTGTATATTCATTCTCTGCTGGAGAAGTAGTTCTATCGTTATGCATTCAAGGAAGTTACAGGAGTGCAAGATGAAAGGGGGCATTGGGTGGCATGAGTAGCTCACAGCATAGTATGATGCTTTTTCATTGGTAAGTTTTGTCTTCACTGGGAAATTAGGGGCACAGTAGGCAAAAATGTGGACCTCAGTCTGGCCTTATAATCCACACACCACTTTAAGACTGGAAGCCAGGACTGTGGGTCCCTACTTGAGTCACAGGGGAAGCATGATAGACTCCATCAGAGAGGCGGCATGTAAGCAGTGTAGCCTCATGCCACTTTGACACTCCTGATCTAAGATATGTAGGTAAGTTGAGGAAACGGTTTCAGATGGCCCCGAACATGGGTTCATTAGTCAAGTGAGGATGGACTTATTAAGTAGGAGAAATCTTAATACCCACTATACATGTAGTTTTACAGCTTTGGGTGTCATGACACACTGGCCTACAGAGGCTCTCACCCAAGAGCTCGCATACGTGTGCTTCACAGCTGGTCAACCACGGAGTTCAACAGCTGAGGCTAAGTGGCAGCGGTGCTTATGGCCACTCTAAAATGGTACAGTGGGGCCAGTTATAGGGGTAAAGTATACTTGGGAGGCAGGAGATGGAAAGTGGTGTTAAAATAGGAATAGTTGAATTCTGGCATAGACTGTGGGGGAGGTGGCTTGCATGCAGGGGGTTACAACCACCCAGAATTCTCCCTGTGCTGCATATGGTTAGTCTGCCCCTGGTTTGTTCCCAGACATCCAGACCATAAAAGGTTAAGTCAGAAAGGGTAGCCTCCCAGACACTAAAGTTAAAGGCAGCGTGCTCGATCAGCTCCTGTGCAAAAATGTACTTGTTCCTCTACTACCACCCCACCTCCCAGGTCTTCCCCTTATCCAGCTCAAATGTATCCCCTTCCCGCCTGTCAAGACATGAAGACATGACAGTTTATGTTATGCCCTCGCAAAGCTTCAGCACCATCACTAAGAGTAGCCATATCCACCCCTGCCCCTGCAATGCTATAGGCTAAGGTGATGAACATATTTGATGACTGGCTGGCGTTCCCCCTGGGGGCAGCGCTTAGCTCATGGGCTGGTCAGGGATTATTTTTGGCCCTATCTAAAGGTTATATCTGAGCAGATCCATACAGTCCCCAAAGTTCATAGTAAAATTCAGACCGATCCCTCAGAGTTTTGTTCCATGTGCCAGGGGTATCCCAATTTGCGATGCCCCACTGTGTGAAACCCCCAGTTCGTCCAGTAAAACTCACCCATCCTCGGTCCAACGTTGCATGCACGGGCACTCAGCCAATGAGAGCAGTTTGCAATGTTTATTGACTATAATGGGGAGCTATCTGAATGGCTGGGGCGGGAGCGCACGCGCAACGAGGATGAGGCAGCACATACTCCCCATTCAAAACAATGAGAGCCATCTGCCAAATTCCGTCAGTTCAGAGGGCAGCTCTCATTGGACAAGAGCCGTGTATGTGCTGATGGACCAGAGAAAGGCCAGTGTGTATGGGCTTCCTGGGGGGTTTGACACAGCAGGGCATCTGGATTTGGGACGCTCTAGGGGAAAGCCAGCGGCCAGCCCTTGAAGCCAGCCGTTGGTGGGTTTTGTTCTGCTTTAAGCTATGGGCCAAAGTTCTGTTTTATTTTTGTCTACATTAGGGAATTGGGGAACTAAACAACTTGTTTTTATTTTCTTTGACCCCATGTCTTAGCCTCATTCCTCTTTGGTCATGTAGACAGAAAGTTTAAGAGAAAATAACAGACAGGTATAACAGGCAGGACACAAGGTCAGCTCTCCCAGAGATGACAAAGGGGAACCTAAACTGGTTTTAACTTCTCCCTGTAACTGTGTATATTAGCTATAAGGTTGTTTATCTCTTTATAAACTGCTGGGCTCAGAATCCTCCATGCAAATATCTGATGGCACATCAGTATTCCAGTTAACGTTCTACAATCCCCCGTGGGCAGAATTTGCAGGAAGACAAGATAATAAATCAGCAAAGCAACAGAACTTA
Organism: Gastrophryne carolinensis; assembly: GCA_027917425.1. Lineage (NCBI taxonomy): Eukaryota > Metazoa > Chordata > Amphibia > Anura > Microhylidae > Gastrophryne > Gastrophryne carolinensis. Next base: position 225,533,217 of record CM051235.1, read on the forward strand.
TCCGTCCTCGGGGACCGGAGGACGCCATGGGGAGCACAGAGGAGGAGATGGATTCTGAGCCCATAATAAATGCCTAATTAATTCAGTGTATCCTCTGCCAGGATTGCCGCATCTCCAATGATAAATGAGGGGCAGGGATGCATGGAGGCAGCCATCGTTCCTTTCCCTCCGCTGACCCCTGATGGCCAGTTTGGGAGACTGGCAAGAAGCCCATCATCACATCTTTCAGGAGCAAGACACAAGGAGGACATCATGAGTATCATGGGGCTACTTAAAAAAAAACAGTGATGTTCCATTTGGTCCTCAGGGGCAATTGCACAAAACTCTATAACTAAAGCAGAAAAGTATGCAAAAGAACAAAGCTGCTTTAGGATCCAGTGCTGCACTGGATCATGCCTCCTGGGGAGTTAGGTAAGTATTCCTTTTTTGTAAGACTACAGTGCTGCTTAAATGGGCATTTGTTGGGTGGTGTCTTCCATTCACAAGTGAACGGAAAGACTGTGGACCAACCCACTACATCATGTACTGCCCAATCAATTCACTGCAATAGAGGGGACGTGCCAGGCACAGTACGTCACCTAAGTGGCGGCCAATCGGAGCACTTGATTTCTCCGGGGAACCAAGGAGAAAAATAACAAATCTACCGTTTATGGGCAGGGGGGCATTAGCAACTGGGATGCCCCCCCCCCCCCCCGTACTCTGAACAACACCCATTTTGTGAGAAAATAAAATAAGATTTAGCAAGCATTTTGAATGCTTACATATATTCCATTAAGAGCTGTGAACTAAATAAAATGGTCTATTTATCTATGTCTAGAGGAACCTCTAATAAATCGAGCTTCATTGTGAAGGGTGAACTTTAAACCCTTTCCAGCCTTACTCACAGCTGATGGTGATGCCCAGCTCCACTCCTCGTTTCTTGGGCAGTTTGACGTGAAATGTGCCGCTGCTCGGAACCACGGACTCTTGGAGGAAGCAGAGAAAAGAGAATTAATGAGGGAAATGGAGGGCAGCCTGGAGCCAGCCATCTGTGCTGAGCTCTATAGACAAGGAGACTGAACAGCAACTGAAAAACACCAAAGGAGAAATTGACCAACCTCCTGCAAAAAGGTAGAGCCCGGCCATTATGCTGATCACGGACCTTCTCTGTACATACTGACCCAGCCCCAGGAACAAGCATGCTTTCAATGATGCCAGGATAAGAAGTATAACAGAATGAGGAGCAGCATGACAGCGGGGCAACTAGTGACTTTAACTCTTTAAATGCATTCTACGTGCTCCCTTCTCAAACTGTTAACTATGTTCCAGGGCTGGCCCTGGTTCACAGGTACACTAAACTAACCTGACCTACAATGTCAGTGAGCCCTGCGAAAGTGGGACACAGACTACCCAGCAGAGCTGCAACCCTTGGGGGATGGTTAATAACTACATAAATGTAGGGAATAAAAAAAGAGATGTGCTTTCACTGAAGTGTACAGCTGTCTACCCTCCTTCATAAAGGGTTTAATGCCCGGTTTAGGCTTGCTGAGGATCTTTAATTGTAGAGACATCCCAAGCAGAGATGCCCCAGGGGAAATGGTTAAAAGGGAATTAAATGATTTTTGACTCCTGCTCTGAACAGTGCCCACGGAGATGGCACACTGTGCAATTTCACCCCAAAAGCTAGCAATGGCAGAAACTGGGCAACATTACCCATCGGCTCCATGACTGGGCGCTGGGGGAGAGGCAAACTTGTCATCCAGGGGCAGCCACCAGTAATTACCCCCAGAAGCCTAAAAAGAAAATTCTGTGAGTAATCACCTGTAGAATTAATTTCTCTTCCATTATTACTTCAGGACATCAGACTTACTTCAGAGACGATTGGTTTAACCTCTCCCGAAGGGTGTGGTCTGCAAGAACAAAGCTGTGTCTCTACCTCCCGGGCCTATATCTACCTGGCTGACTTGATGCACTTCAGTTTAATTAAAAAGCAGTAGAACCAGCTGCCCGGGAGGCATACCTATCCTGTTGGAAACAAAAGGCTGGAGACAAAATACAAGACTCCTCTCTCCGTTTAATTTTTATTTTTTTTTCATTATGCTGATAATTATTTACAGCAACTATATACATATTTGCCACTGCACTAAAACTAGGCATCCAACCCAAACCTTATTCCTTTCAGGAACAAGACATTCCAAAAACCCTTATTCCTTTCAGGAATAAGACATCTCAAAAACCCTTATTCCATTCAGGAATAAGACATCTCAAAAACCCTTATTCCATTCAGGAATAAGACATCTCAAAAACCCTTATTCCATTCAGGAATAAGACATTCCAAAAACCCTTATTCCTTTCAGGAACAAGACATTCCAAAACCATCTACACTGTATGTAATTCCTTCCTACCAAAGGCTGTACCTTATAGAATTTGGTAAATGTATGAGCTGAAAACCCAAGTAGCAGCTCTGCATACTTGTTCTATTGAAGCTTGATGCTAAAAAGCCCAAGACGCTCCAATCGCCTTTGTCAAATGAGCAGTAGTCCTAAAAGAAGAATCCTTCCCCTTGGGGAATATAGGCTCTTACCACTGCCTGTCTAATCCATCGCTGATGGTAGACTTAGATGGTGGAAGACCTTTCTGTGGACCCTCAGGTATGACAAAATAAGGAGTCCGACCTACTGTGTAGCAGTGAGATGGTATCTTAGTGCTTTTCCCTACATCCAGCAATGTAGAATCCTCTCTCTATCGGACAATGGAGTAGGACATAAGGAAGACTTCACTTCTTCATGAAGATGGGAACCACCTTAGGAAGAACATCCTGTTTAAAGCAGAAGACAAACTTGTCCTTATGTAACACTAAATAAGGAGACTTAACTGATAAGCTGCTAATTTAGAAATCTTAAGAGCCAATAAACCTAATGATGCATCTGCCAATAGTTCAAAAAGGAGGACGCTGATAAAGAGCTGATAAAACTAAGTTCAGGTCCCAAACCGGCAGAAGTGGCTTACAAGGAGGCCGCACATGAGCGACTCCATATACAAAAAGTTTTGATACACTAATTCACAGCAATGGGATTCAGAATAAAAAGATAGATAAAGCAGATATCTGTCCCTTTAAAGTACTCAGTTGAAAACCTTCATCAAGATCTTTCTGCCAAAAAAATCAATATTCTGGGAACAGAAAAAAATACAATTCTGTGATTACTCACCTGTAGAATTGGTATTATATGTATACAGCACGTCCTGTTCCAGAAGATATTCCTTACACTTGGGTTATTCATCCAGTAGATGGCGCTGGACTGCAGACACAGAAAAGTGGCTCCTCCCGGCCCCATATATTCCAGGGACCTCCCACAAAATCCTCAGTATTGAAAAGCAGTTAAAATGAGACCGGGAGAACTATAACCATTATATAAAAAAAATTGAACATAAGAACAATCACCATAAAGAGGTAACTAAAGATAATGATAACAAGGGTGGGGTGGAACAGGGCGCGCTGTATACATATAATACCAATTCTACAGGTGAGTAATCACAGAATTGTATTATTCTAAGTATACAGCACGTCCTGTTCCAGAAGATATTCCTTACACTTAGGACATTCAATAGCAGTGTACGTAAGGTGGGATCCCCAAAAATAACAGCAGACAGTTTAAACCACTGCTGCCTGCAGAACCTTGCGCCCAAAAGCAGCATCAGCTGAGGCCCCAAAGTCAACCTTGTAAAACTCTGAAAAAGTATGAACAGAAGACCAAGTAGCGGCCTTGCAAACTTGTTCAACAGAAGCTTGGTGCTGAAAAGTCCAAGAGGCACCAATAGCACGAGTAGAATGAGCAGTAAGGCGGAAGGGAGGCTCCTTCCCCTTAGCAGAGTAGGCCTGTATCACAGCCTGACGTATCCACTTGCTGATGGAAGCACAAAAAGAGCATCAGTCTTCCTGAAGGATTCAGTAGCCACCAAATAGAGTTCTGACTACATCCAAAGAATGTAAAACCCTCTCCTTAGGGTTACTAGGATTAGGACACAGAGAAGGCAAAACAATGTCCTGATTGAGATGAAAGGCAGAAACAACCTTAAGCTGAAAATCTGGCTTAAAACGAACCACCACCTTGTCCTGGTGTCTCTCAAAATAAGGAGGCTTGATGGAAAGCGCCACCAACTCATAAACACGCCTAACAGAAGTGATAGCCACCAAAAAGACCACCATAAGCGTGAGAATGGACAAAGGAGCCCCTTTGGAAAAAAATAGCCAAAGCAGAAACATGGCCTTTCAGAGTACTGAGCTGAAGACCCAGACCCAAACCATGTTGGAGAAACTCCAGAATCCTTGGAATAGAAAACACACGACAGGGAAGCGAGTGGAACTCGCACCAGTCAATGTAAGTACACCAAACCCTGTAATAGATGGAAGAAGAGGACCTCTTCCTATCCCTGATCATGGTATTCACAACCAAGGCAGGCAGTCCTTTTCCATCAAGATGGAGGTTTCAACAGCCAGGCTGTCAAAGCCAGCGTTTGTAAATTGGGGTGGCGTAGGTGCCCCTGAGTGAGCAGATCTGGAACCCGGGGCAGGGCGTACTGATCTACTGCCAGCTGCACAATGTCTGCAAACCACACTCTTCTTGGCCAACAGGGGACCACCAGTATGGCCCTTCCTGAGCTATCTTGCGCAGCACCCTGCCCAGCAGGGGAAACGGGCGAAACACATACAGGAGCTGAAAACTCGTCCAAGACATTGCCAGGGCATCCATGGCCAAGGCCAGGGGATCCTGGACAGAGAGACAAAGACTGGAAGCTTGTGACGGGACTCAATCAGATCCACATCCGGCTGACCCCAGCGGTGGCACAGGGAGAGAAACACCCTGCTGCTGAGGGACCATTCTCCCAGACGAGAGGTCCCCCTGCTCAGAGAGTCTGCCTCCAGATTCTCCACCCCCGGGATGTACACAGCTGAGATGCAGGGAACATTCTCCTCCGCCCAGGACAGTATCAGGGACACTTCCTTGAGGGCCCTCTTGCTCCGGGTCCCTCCCTGATGATTGATGTAGGCAACCGCCGTCTGGTTGTCCAAGCGGACCTGGACAGCCCGACCCCGCAGGTGTGGGGTGAAATGGGCCTGATCGCCCTCAACTCCAGAATGTTGATAGAGGTATGGGCCTCCTGAGGGCCCCACTGACCCTGGAACTTCAGGGACTTCCAGAATCCCCCCCCCCCAACCTGTCAGACTGGCATCCGTGGTGACAGTCTCCCAGCAGGGGGCCAGAAAGGACCTGCCCCCCAGCAGGTTCCTTGAGTCCAGCCACCACGCTAGAGACCGCCTGACCGGAGGGGACAATACAAACACCTGATCCAGGGACACAGGGTCCCGATCCCATACTGACAAGAGGTGAAGCTGAAGAGGCCTCATGTGGAACACCATAAGGCCCACCAGCTGCATTCCCTGCCTGATGGATGGATGAGGACAAGACAGCAGGAGCTGAGCTTTCTCTTGAAGGACCTCCACCTTCTGCTGAGGAAGAAAGATCTTGACCTGAGCTGAATCCAGAATCATGCCCAGAAAAGACTTCACCATGGAAGGAGACAGGGAAGATTTGGGGTGATTGATCACCCAACCGAATGACTCCAGTGTGGACACCACCCGCTCAGTGTCCAGCTCTGCCTGATGGAAGGACTGAGAAGCGATAAGCATGTCCTCCAGGTAGGGAAGAATACGAATGCCCTGAGATCTCAACAGGGCCATCACTCCTGCCAGCACCTTGGTGAATACCCTGGGAGCCGAGGTGAGACTGAAGGGCAAGGCCACAAATTGGTAGTGCTGATCCTCCAGAGTGAACCTGAGGAATCTCTGATGACCTGGAAAGATAGGTATGTGAAGGTAAGCATCCTTGATGTCTACAGAGGTCATGAAGTCCCCTGGGCGTAGGAAAGTCACAGCTGAGCGCAGTCTCCATACGAAAGTGTCAATCTGACAAATTTGCTGAGAAGCTTTAAATCCAGGATAGGTCTGACGGACCCATCCTTTTTGGGAACAATGAAAAGATTGGAATAATAGCCTTTGCCCCTTTCCTTCAAGGGCACCCGGCAGATGACACTTAGATCTAGAAGGCCTTGGACAGCCAGGGACAGACACTGAGTTGACAAGGGGTTTTGAGCTAACCGAGATTTGATGAATCTTGGGGGCGGCCAAGATTCATAGAACCTCCTGAATCCACCGGTCTGAGACATGATGCCTCCAGAGCCAAGAGCCGAAGCCGTACCCCCACCCGGATGGGTGAGGGCGCCCTTCATGCCTGAGGGGGCTTGGGAGAGGACTTAGTCTTGGGACCCCAGGGGGGGCCAGGGCGGCCACGTCCTCTGCCCCGCCCCAGAAATCTCCACGGGCTCCAGCAAAGGAAGCTCCCCGTCCCATTCTGGAGCCCCTGAAGAAAGGAGAAAAGGCACCTGAACCCCGAAAGGACCGGGGCTCCCTTCTACGCTTAGGTAACTTGCCTCCTTTGGCAAACAAGTCCAAACGTTCTCCAAAGAGGCGCAGCCCCTTGAAGGGAAAACCAGTGAGAGCCTTCTTAGCAGCGTTGTCAGCTGCCCACTGGCGGAGCCAGACCGAGCGGCGTATCGCCACCAACAAGGCAGATGCCCTGCTACACATTCTAATGGTATCATCCAAGGCAGAGAGAACATATGCAACAAATTCCTCACAACGCAGAAGAGCTCTATATATACTCTTCACTACCAGCATCGTCAGGGACCCCGTCTAAGAGACCCCTGAGCAGACTTTTAATAGCAACAGCCGTAATAGCAGAGGCACAGACAGGACGGAGCGCGGTCCCCACACAGGCAAAAGCATGGCAAGCCAGCTGATCAATGCGCCTGTCCTCCCCATCCCTCAGTGTAGTAGAGTCAGGGGAATGCATGACGGATGTGTCAGACAACCCCAGAACTGGTGCATCCACCTCGGGAGGACATGACCACCTCTTAACCATATTAGCAGGAAAGGGATACCGCTTATCCCAACTCTTTGGCACCCTGGGGAGCCGACTAGGCCGTTCCCACTCCTTGAGCACCAGATTATTAAAATGAGCTTGTTCAGGAAACTCCAAGCGTGGTTTAACAGTATGAAACAGCTCCTCCTGCTGCCGCGGAGCCACGGCAGGAGGAGAGATACAGAGTACATCAAAAATGTGAGCCAAAAGTCTGTCAGTATCATCTGGAGCCCATGGGTCATGCCCAGTATCGGCACCACACTCTCTAGGATGTTCCTCAGATGATTCTGAATCAGAAAACAATTCCCCCTCCTCTAGGGGGGTATAACTGGTAACATCAAAAAAATCCTCTGCCTCCATAGGAAAGAGGGAAACACCAGGTGATAAATGCCGCTTCTTGGCAGAAGCCTTACGTGGGCCAGAGCCAGCAATATGTCTCTCAATGCTGGCCAACCGGGCAGCCAAATCAGGTTGAGACTCCCCACTGGTATGCACCTAACTGGGAGTCAGATGTAAGCGTGGGGGGGTAGGCGAAGGCAGAGGGGGCGCAGGCCCAGCCACAGGTAACCCAGACTGCAATGCAAGCATTTGCTGGGCACAGGGAACACACACCCTGACAACATCACTTATAGGGGATACCCCACACGCCACACACACAGCCGGGCTTGCCCCGAAGGAACCCAGAGCACATTATCCTGAGAAGCCTCCATATGGTTATTATTGTGGCACAATAGGCCAATTGGGATTGACGAAAATAAGGCTACCCTGGATGCCCCAATAGCCCGCTAGGGAAGTGGGAAAACGAAAACGCGCCCACGTGACAAGACAAGCCAAGCCAATGATGGCGCAGCTGCGACTGAGGTGATGACGCCACCGACCGCAGAGCAGAGAACAAGCGCACGGTGGCTGCGGCAGCAAAGAAACCAGTGCAACCAATTCAAACAGGGATCTCACATAAAACATATGTTAAGTATATGTATACATAAGACATGCACCACCCCCCCCCCCCCAAGAACTCCAGGGAGAGGGAAGGGGAAACGAAGGCCAGCCCAAAGGAGCCAACTGCGGGGACAGGGGGCATAAGATGCGGGAGGGGCATCCCATAAGGCTCACCATGGGCTTGTACCGCCTACCCTTTGGTGGGGGACTGCAGTTGGAGGAGCGCTCCTTAGCACCTAGCAGCAGTGCTACCTACCCTCACCTGAACCAGTGCAGCCTAAGCTGGGAGGCAATAACAGGAAACGGGTGGGAATAGTCCTACAGGGCCGCAGGCTAATAGCCCCGCTCACCTGCGAGTAGAGATAGCCATCTTCTAGTCATCGCAGCCAGACTGCAGAGAAGAACTGGGGATTTTGTGGGAGGTCCCTGGTATATATGGGGCCGGGAGGAACCACCTTTCTGTCTCTGCAGCCCAGCGCCATCTACTGGATGAATAACCCAAGTGTAAGGAATATCTTCTGGAACAGGACGTGCTGTATACTTAGAATATTCTACCAGTGTACCTTCTGGATTCGCACCAAGCGATAATGCTTGCCAGACTCTATAGTAGATCACTGATGAAGGCTTCTTCCTGGCCTGAATCATAGTCTGCATGACTTTGTCAGAAGAACCCCCTTTTTGCCAAGATAAAGGATTCAATAGCCAGGCCGTCCAAGCCAGAACATGTGAATTGGGATGCCTTAGAGACCCCTGTGTGAGAAGATCTGGATTGTCGGGTAACCTCCACGAGTTGCCCTCTGACATCCTTACTATGTCTGAGAACCAGCTTCTTCTTGGCCACCGAGGAGCCACCAGAATGGGTGGGACTCCCTTGTGAGCTAACCTTTTTTCGTACTTGACCCATGAGTGGAATCGGAGGGAATGCATAAAGAAGCTTGAATGCTGACCCCTGAAGAGTCAGGACATCTGTTACTATAGTTAGAGGATCCCTGGACCCAGACACAAACTTTGTAACCTTCGGATTGTGTCGTGATGCACAAGAGATCTATGTCCGGAATCCTCCAGCGCATGCATAGGGATTGAAAAAACCCTCTGACTAAGAGACCATTCCCTCTGATGCAGGACCGTTCTGCTGAGATGATCGGCCTGCAAGTTGTCCACTCCAGGTATGTGTACAGCCGAAGTGCATGAAACCTGTTTCTCGGCCCAAAGTAAAAACCAGCTCACTTCCATGAGGGCTTCACTGCTTCAGGTGCCCCCATGGTGGTTGATATATACCACCGCCATCCGATTGTCTGTTTGAATCCGGACGGGATACCCCTTCAGATGGTATGTCCAATGACTGAGATACAATAGAATCAATAGAATCAGTTCCAGGATATTTATGGAGAGTTTGCTCTCCTTCAGACTCCACTGTCCCTGGAGCATTGGTGACTCCATGGCACTCCCTCAACCCGATAGACTGGCATCCATGGTGATGATCTTCCACTGTACTGGAAGGGAGGATTTGCCAGTCTGAAGAGGTTGAGGACCAGACTAGAGCCTGTCTTGTTGACGGTGTCATGCAAAAAGAGTGATCCAGATTGTGTGGGTCTTGAGCACACATTGTGAGCAATTCCATCTGCAGGGGTCTTGTGTGAACAGTGCAAAAGGTACTGACTCAAAGCAAGATACCATCAGGCCCAACAGACATATTCCTTGATGAATTGTCGGGTGAGGGCAAGACAAGAGACCCTGTACCCTGGCCTGGAGTAAGAGTCACTTCTGTGTTGGAAAAAACACTTTTGCCTGAGACGTGTCTAATGACAGTCCCAGAAAGAATAACTCTTGAAGCTATGATATTTGATTTAAGAATTCGACTGATCGACATTGGATAATTGACTATCCAAACAGTCTGTGTATCCTTCTGGGCCCCCTGACATGATGGGGTCCATATCAACAGATAGTCTAAGTAAGGGATTATATGTATACCCTGACTTCTTAGAGAAAACACAAGACCTGCCAACACCTTGGTAAACACCCTTGGTGTTGAAGATAGACCGAAGGGTAATGCCACGAACTGAAGATGTAGGCCACCTACAGCAATGTAGGTATGTATCCTTATATATACACTGCCCGGCTGAAGTAACTTCACTGTGGATCAACAACTCCAATCTCTAAAAAGGCAAGATACGGCAGATCTCAATGCTTCTGCTTTCTGCGGAATTCGGGATACCCCTGACCAAGAGAATCTCCAAGGGGGTCTGGCTCCTAATTTGATCTTGTAACCTGAGGATACAACTTCCTGTATCCAAATATCTGTTACATGAAGCCTCCAAATATGAGCAAAATGCAGAAGCAGTCCCCCCACACCTGCAAGTGCGGGGGCGTCCCTTCATGCCTGAACAGGCTTTGAAGGGGGTCTGGCTTTATTCTGCCAGACGCCTGTTGCCTTAATTTGGAACTTTGTTTTATTCAAAAAATCCCTTCAGAATCCCGAAGAGGCCGAACCTCTAACCGGAACCCCGGAGTATTAGAGGCCCTGCGGAAGCAGTTTTAGACTTCGGCTTCTGTGGCAAATTAGATGATTTACCACTAGCAGCATGCTTTACCATGTCAACCAAGGACTCCCCAAACAGACACCCCACCTTAAAAGGGAAGTCCTGTCATTCTTTTTTGGAGGCTATGTCAGCTGACCATTGCTTAAGCCATAAAGCACGCCTTAAGGCTAACACCAGAGCTAGGCCTCTGGCACTTAACCTGCTGAATCCTCCATAGCCCGTATCATATACCTGTTGTAGCCAAACTGGTCTTGATTACCTGGGAGCATGACTTCCATGAATGACCCTTACAAGTCTTCAAGTCCAGTTGTTTTAACAACCTCCTGCTCCCCAAAAATGCTATGGATGTAGCCCAGGCCGGCCGCAAGGTCGACCCCATAATAGAATAAGCAGGACATGCCATCTGATGCCGCTTATTCGCTGGATCCTTTGGAGAAGCACTATCCAAGGATGGCATAACCAAAATCTGAGACTTGGCCCCAGAGTGTCCACCACAGAAGGGTGAACCACAATTCAATCTGATATGGGGGAAAGGGATACATAGTATCTAGTACTTTAGGAATGGTCGGAAGACAACCTGATTTCTGCCATTCCCTATTGATCAGATTAGAATAATGCGTATGCTCTGCAACATCCTCCAGAATCGAGGAAATCAAAACCATCCATCCATCTTAACTGAGCACCCCCTTGTGTAGAGGACTTCTGAATACGAGTCCCTACTAGATAAATCCTCCCAACGGATAACTTCCTGGGAGACTATGGCAGCTACAATATCCTCTTCAAGTTAGAGGATAAATCTTTTCTTTAAAAACCTTTTTAGTAGCCAATCCTTCTAAATGACTCTCTAAAGGTTTAGGACCACTTGAGGGCTGCCGACAGAGTTTAAAGACTCAGAAGGAGGCTATGGCAGCCACAATATCCTCTTCAAAACTCAGAGGAATTTGTTTTTTTTCAAAACCTTCTTAGTAGCTCATATGACTTAAAGGTTTTAGGTCCGCCTGAAAGCTGGCGGGGGGGGGGGTGTTAAGCTCAGGGGGAACCGGCAACAAGGGTCAGAGCCCTTGCAGGGAGGAGACAATTGTCTTCCATGTCCACTATTAGCGGTACTTGCCGCTTAGTCCCGGCCAAAAATATTGCAGTGCCAGCGGCCGGAAGAGAACCACGATGTTAGCGGTGCTTGTCGTTTCACCCAGCCGAAAATCTTCCAGCGCGAGCGGGGTAAGAAAAGAGCCGCACACCGGTGCTCGCTGCTATGCTAAGCCGAAAATGTTTCCATAGTGCCGGACGCAAATTTTTTATTTTTCAACCAGTAAAAAACACATGGGAAGAGCAATAAAGAGGAAATTAATTTCCCTGGTTCCCCTCAATCAGGCTCACCAGACAAAAGCCTTATGGCTGCTTTTTCCTGTGGCGGAATTCTCAGCCATGAGTGTCACTCTTTTTTAAAAAACAAAAAGGTGACACCCCACAGCGCCCCAAGACCCTGGGGCTTACCTTACCATCCTGATCCAAATACAGCTTAGCTGCGGAGGCAAAGTGGGTCCATTCAGATCCAAGGAGTATAAGGGCCAAGGAACAGTCAGGTTTCCAATACCCCCGCTTCCAAGGCAAATTTCCTTTAAAACAAAAAGTAAATAGGAGAGGAGTTCAGATAAGTCCTTGCAGTGACCACTGCAAGAAAGAAAACTGAAGTGCATCAAGTCAGCCAGGTGGATATAGGCCCGGGAGGTGGAGACACACCTTTGTTCTTGCAGACCACACCCTTCGGGAGAGGTTAACCCAATTGTCTCTGAATTAAGTCTGATGGCCTGAAGTAAAATGGAAGATAAAAGGCATTGTGCAGAGGAGTGTCAGCAGACCCCCAGTCTTTACCACCAATGGAATCCTCATATTGCTGTTGTGACAGGTTTCCTTTCAAAGGCCAATATACAAATGTTTAAAAATGTGTTAAAAATCCAACATCAACCCCAAGATACGCATCTGCCATTCAAATCACAAATAGCAACAGACTGGGACTCTCTATCCAGCCTTCATAATGCAGGACTGCATAGTGCTATTGAGCCCATGTGATACAGAAGCCAAACTCTACATACAGTGCAACCTGGATTGCTGGGCATTGGGATGCTCCATAAGGCACATTTATATGGTCTTATCTACAGTATAGTGTAAATAATGGGTAATATAGATAGTTTATTTTACATTATATACAGTTCCAGGCTATAGGTATCATTGCTGGAGGTGAACCCAGAACCTTCTGTATTATTATAAAGAAAAAAGGCCTCTGGGGTGTTTGGGACCCAAAGTCTTCGGGGGCATGTTAGAGTCTAAGTTTACTCTACTTCCTCTTGCTGCAGTGGCTGTTTTATCTTTTATAATGCTGCTTCCAACAGACAATCCTTGTCTGCTATGAAATGCACTGAATGTTATTTTTGTGCTTCCTACTTATTATACCCGTACCCCAAAAAAAGCTGCCAAGGCTTGCTGGGACTTGTAGTTATTTTGCACAAATTCTATCCGGTCTGAGGGTTGTCAAAGCATGCTGGGACTTGTAGTTATTTTGCACTAATCGCCTGCCTGCTTCCTTTGATGGTAGTAGCAGGATTATTCCCCTTCCAGAGTGTATTTCTACCACTTCCTACAGAAGACGGGTAATGTGGGAGGAAGGATTGAAAGGCAGCAGCAGTCAGTGTGTACACACAAACCCACACGCAGTCTGTTGCATGTGTAACAAGCATTTGTTGTATCTGCTCCCATCACCATTATGTGATGAAGTGTGATTGCCAGCACACACATATACAACAAACTGAAGACTTCTGGGCATTACGCACATTCCAGTTGAGGCGCTGGGTGGGTCAAGGTACATGAGTTGGGTTGTGGTTGTAGTTCGTGTAGTGCAGCTCTCAGCCAGGTTTGGGATCAGGGTATGATATGCTGAGTTGACATGAAAGATGGACAATAGTCGAAATTCAGAAAATACTTGCACATCACCAGCATTTCAGTTTGGATTTCTAGCCGGACATGTTAGAGCCCTGTTAAATTGGGTGGCGGGTCAAGGTGCAGCTAAACCTAGTGACCCCACAGCTTCAGTTTAACTCAAAAACATCAAATCAACTGGAGCACGGGTCTTGCAGCATAAAGGGTTAAACCTTGTCCATTATAACAGTAGGGTGCAGGTGGCAGTGCATGAGACTTGCTTTGAGCTTGAACAAACCCATTTGAAATAAGTTACCAGTCTTCTGTAACATGAAAACAGAGCCAGAAGTCTCCTGTAACATGACAGCAGTCCTTTGCTAGAAGCAAAAGTGAGGTGACAGAAGTACACCCTGTTAGGGGTGTTGGTTGGTTGTTGAGGGCTGGTCTACATAAACAGACCCTAGTAAAGATGGTAACTCACCTGCAACATCGTATTCAATCTCCAAAACCACTTTATTGGACAGCGCTGCATCTCGCAGAAGTTGATTGGCCTCTTCAAGGGTTCCATCTTCTGTTAAAATTCCGTTAATGGAAAGCAGCCTGTCACCAACCTGCAGCAGCCCACACCTGGAACAAGAGAGAGAGGAATGGATCATCTTGAGCCTTTCCTTACAATCCTTCATTTGAATAATTTCAAAGCAGAAATATTAACTAGTTAGGAGGTAGTTTATATAAAGCCTGTTCAGGCAGTTAGCCTTCTATTCTCTATCAGGGTGCATTGCTGTGTGAAACCCCTAAACGCTGTGTTTGCGGCCCATCATCCCTATAGCTGTTGTACGCTCCTGATTCCAGCCATTCAGATAGGCTGCACTCCGCATTGCGCATACAAGCTGGGGATGCAGCCATCCAGCATTTTTGAGATCAGCCAATCTGCAATTTTTTTTAAACCATGCCACCCCTGAGTCGGCTGCATCGACGCAGGCACTGAGATGCAGAGGGGGGCATGGGGGTAGTGGAGAAAGATTTTGTTTCACTTTAAATTACATAGTCCAGGCTGTGCACTTCAGTACCACGCAGAATTACAGTCATGCACCCTCTGTTGCCAATCAATGAGGGAGCATGCTTCCACGTGACTGGCTGCAGTAACCTGGAGGAGAAGATGGCTGTGAGCATCAGGGCTGACAGCACTAAAGACTGGAGCCCACAGGACATCATGGAATAAAGACTGCAGGCTGAAGGGTAAGTCCCTAGCTTTTTTGGGGGGCAGCCTGGACATGGGCTTTGAGGAATAACCACTGGCAACATTTTTTGATTAATGAAAAGTTAATTTAAAACGCAACAGACCTACAATACATCATACCAGAGAAACACTTTCCAGGTAGGGTGTAAGTTTTACTTTAAGCATAAAGAACTTCTCCTGCCACCACCCAGACTCACAATTAGCCATACCCCAGCTATTGCAGGTCTCTGGGCCCTTGGGGACCAGAAACAGCAGAACATACCCTGACCACCACTAGGGGTCAGCAACTACACAATAGGGACTTCCGATCTGCTATAGCATGGAGGCCCAACCCGGAAGATGGCTAAATGTATGGCAGGGGGCCCTTGGCACCATATAGTGGTAGATCTAACTATACTCTAATAGAGGAACAAGAATTAGATCATGATATTCTGTAGGACACCTGGTTATATTTATATCTAGGTATTTGAATTGAGATCTGCAACCACAAATTTCTGCAAATGAATATATAGATCAGATATGGGACCAAAAGCAACTATTATGGACATGGCTGCAGATAGACATGTGTCAGTGCCCCATAGGAACAACATCTCATCAGTATAAATCCTATCTGTTCCAGATAAGGCCCTAGTTGCAGTCGCTTTAGGTGTACAAGGGTTCAACAATGAACAAGGAACAACAATAACAATCCAGCTCCCTACCCTGGCCAAAATTGATGCAGGTATTTTGCAAACTATAATTTAAAGCAACTACTTAATCTCTATAGCAAAATAATGCACACACCAGGGCAATGTCAGCAACAAAGCAGTACTAAAAACATATTTGGCAAGCTGCCCTTTAGACACTAATAGTCTGAGTATAGTAACAGCAAACTGAGTTGTTGCAAGCCTATATAACATCCAAGTGTACATAAACCAAAAGTGAATATAACCTTTGTGACCCTGGAACAATATAATTCAGCCCCACATGTGAAAAGGCAAATGGGTTGAGGGTACGGGAGAAGAGGAAAAGGGGGTGAGAGGAAGCAGCCATGGTGTGGATGAGAAATGGAAGAGGAAGTAGAAGATTAGAAGAGAAAGAGGAAAAATAAAAGAAAAGTGGAATACAAATAGAATTACATGGGAGCAGCCATCACGGATTACAACTCAAAAGCCCTGCTTACACATTTTACGCAGTTTGGGATTTTGCTATGAGCCGCCTACACCAAACAGAGATAGAGATTTTCCTTAGACAATGGATCAGCATGTCTGTCATGCTACACACAGACAAGCTGAATCACCAGCTGCTGGATAAGATAAACGTAATTCAATGGCCTCAGCTGATGCACAGTATTGCAACAGTTGTTTACAATGTTGTTACAACGTTCTAAGAGCTTTCAGAGCAGTTATGAGTAGAGATGAGCGAACTTTTGAAAAATTCGATTCGACTGATTCGCGGAATTTTCCGACAAAAATCGGTTCGACACGAATTTATTCGCGACGAATCGCTATTAAAAACGGCTATTTCTGAGCCTCCTAGAGCCTCAATAGGGTTGTAAACCATTTTGCCTTGCTGTAACACACATAGGATGCGTGCTGGGTTACTGAAATAATACTGTAAATAAATATCACATGCAGATCAGAGGCATCGCTAATAGAATCGCAGAGCGGCACAATTGCAGAGAATTGAAGTGGCATCACGATGAGGGGCAGGAGCCCAAACATTACTTTAAAGAGAAACTGGAGTTGGCTTCAGGAGCCCAAAAATTGGATGAATCACACCCTGGAGTTGGCAGCAGCAGCAGGAGCCAAAACATTACTTTAAAGAGACACTGGGGTTGGCTTCAGGAGCCCAAAAATTGGATGAATCACACCCTGGAGTTGGCAGCAGCAGCAGAAGGAGCCCAAATATTACTTTAAAGAGACACTGGAGTTGGCTTCAGGAGCCCAACAATTGGATGAATCACACCCTGGAGTTGGCAGCAGCAGCAGCAGGAGCCCAAACATTACTTTAAAGAGACACTGGAGTTGGCTTCAGGAGCCCAAAAATTGGATGATTCACACCCTGGAGTTGGCAGCAGCAGGAGCCCAAACATTACTTTAAAAAGACACTGGGGTTGGCTTCAGGAGCCCAAAAATTGGATGATTCATACCCTGGAGTTGGCAGCAGCAGCAGGAGCCCAAACATTACTTTAAAGAGACACTGGGGTTGGCTTCAGGAGCCCAAAAATTGGATGATTCACACCCTGGAGTTGGCAGCAGCAGCAGCAGGAGGAGCCCAAACATTACTTTAAAGAGACACTGGGGTTGGCTTCAGGAGCCCAAAAATTGGATGAATCACACCCTGGAGTTGGCAGCAGCAGCAGGAGCCCAAACATTACTTTAAAGAGACACTGGGGTTGGCAGCAGGAGCCCAAAAATTGGATGAATCACACCCTGGAGTTGGCAGCAGCAGCAGGAGCCCAAACATTACTTTAAAGAGACACTGGATTTGGCAGCAGGAGCCCAAAATTGGATGATTCACACCCTGGAGTTGGCAGCAGCAGCAGGAGCCCAAACATTACTTGAAAGACACTGGGGATGGCTTCAGGAGCCCAAAAATTGGATGATTCACACCCTGGAGTTGGCAGCAGCAGCAGCAGGAGCCCAAACATTACTTTAAAGAGACACTGGAGTTGGCTTCAGGAGCCCAAAAATTGGATGAATCACACCCTGGAGTTGGCAGCAGCAGCAGCAGGAGCCCAAATATTACTTTAAAGAGACACTGGAGTTGGCTTCAGGAGCCCAAAAATTGGATGAATCACACCCTGGAGTTGACAGCAGCAGCAGAAGGAGCCAAAACATTACTTTAAAGAGACACTGGGGTTGGCTTCAGGAGCCCAAAAATTGGATGAATCACACCCTGGAGTTGGCAGCAGCAGGAGCCCAAATATTACTTTAAAGAGACACTGGAGTTGGCTTCAGGAGCCCAAAAATTGGATGAATCACACCCTGGAGTTGGCAGCAGCAGGAGCCAAAACATTACTTTAAAGAGACACTGGGGTTGGCTTCAGGAGCCCAAAAATTGGATGAATCACACCCTGGAGTTGGCAGCAGCAGCAGCAGGAGCCCAAATATTACTTTAAAGAGACACTGGAGTTGGCTTCAGGAGCCCAAAAATTGGATGAATCACACCCTGGAGTTGGCAGCAGCAGCAGCAGCAGGAGCCCAAACATTACTTTAAAGAGACACTGGAGTTGGCTTCAGGAGCCCAAAAATTGGATGATTCACACCCTGGAGTTGGCAGCAGCAGTAGGAGCCCAAACATTACTTTAAAGAGACACTGGGGTTGGCTTCAGGAGCCCAAAAATTGGATGATTCACACCCTGGAACTGGCAGCAGCAGCAGGAGCAGGAGCCCAAACATTACTTTAAAGAGACACTGGGGTTGGCTTCAGGAGCCCAAAAATTGGATGATTCACACCCTGGAGTTGGCAGCAGCAGCAGCAGCAGGAGGAGCTCAAACATTACTTTAAAGAGACACTGGGGTTGGCTTCAGGAGCCCAAAAATTGGATGAATCACACCCTGGAGTTGGCAGCAGCAGGAGCCCAAACATTACTTTAAAGAGACACTGGGGTTGGCTTCAGGAGCCCAAAAATTGGATGATTCACACCCTGGAGTTGGCAGCAGCAGCAGCAGGAGCCCAAACATTACTTTAAAGAGACACTGGGGTTGGCAGCAGGAGCCCAAAGATTGGATGAATCACACCCTGGAGTTGGCAGCAGCAGGAGGAGCCCAAACATTACTTTAAAGAGACACTGGGGTTGGCTTCAAGAGCCCAAAAATTGGATGAATCACACCCTGGAGTTGGCATCAGCAGGAGCCCAAAAATTGGCCTAAAGACATAAATATGTTTTGCACCATTTGGAAAGTGTAAAACGTGGCACCATGCTGAATCTAGTCGCATGCATCAGGCATTGGTGGGTGGAAATCCTGGCTGATCCATCCCTGATTCATTTTGACAAAGGTGAGTCTCTCCACATTTTTAGTTGACAGACGAGTTCTCCTCGCCGTAACTATGGCCCCCGCCGCACTAAACACCCGCTCAGATGGCACGCTACTTGCCGGGCAGGACAGCTTTTCCAGGGCAAACTCTGCTAGTTGCGGCCACAAATCAAGTTTGGCTGCCCAGAAGTCCAGCGGATCCTCAAGGTGTGTTGGCATGGTCATGTCAAAGTATGACATGACCTGCTGGTTCAGGTCCTGCTGCTGATGGAGCTGCTGCTGCTGCTCCTGCCAACCCCCCCAGCGGCCATGGCAGTGGAAGGTGAGCGCAGAGGTCCCCTCGAGTCAGACCTGTGAGAGTATGGACCATGGCGCAGATAGGCATCGGCCAACTGCCTACGTAGAATGTCTTTGTAGTAGTTCAGTTTGTCCTCCCTCTCGGTGGGTTTAAAAAATGCCCCCATTTTGTGCCGGAAGCGAGGGTCCAATAAGGTGGACAGCCAGAAGTCATCCCGCCGACAGATGGAAACAATTCTGGGGTCACTACGCAAGCACGTGAGCATGCTTCCTGCCATTTGTGCAAGTGACTCGGATGGACTACCTGTCTCCATCTCCACTGCATACTGCCACGGTGTGCCCGGGTCCTCTGTCTCGCCTTCCTCAAAAACCTCTAGCTCCTCTGGCTGCTCCTGCTCCTCCTCTCCTGTCCGCTGACTAGATAAACCAGCCATTTCGCCAAGCCTAAACTGTGTTTCGCTGGGCAACTCCTCCTCCTCTTCCTCCTCCTCCTCCAGTTCAGCTCCAACGGGGTTCATGTGGCTGTAAGATGTAAACGCCATGTCTCCAGTGCCCTGACCAGCCATGGTTTCCAACATGTGCTGTAGTACATGAAGCAGTGGAATCACGTCGTTCATCCCGTAATCCTGCCGATTGACAAATAAAGTGGCTTCCTCAAAGGGCCTGAGCAAACGGCAGGTGTCACGTATGAGCTGCCACTGGTTGACATTGAAGTTACACAGGGGAGTCCCCCTATCTGCTTGGATCATCAGAAAATCCGTGATGGCTTTTCTCTGTTCATATAATCGGTCCAACATGTGAAGGGTGGAATTCCAACGGGTGGAAACTATGTTGACATTGTCAGACTATGTTGGGGGATACCATTCTGACGCTGTAGCTCAAGAAGGGTGTGTTTGGCGGTGTATGAGTGGCTGAAGTGCATGTAAAGTTTCCTTGAAGTTGTTAGGATGTCTTGCAGATGGGGGGAACACTTCAGAAACCGCTTGACAACCAGATTGAAGACGTGAGCCATGCAGGGGGCATGGGTCAGGCTTCCTTGGCGCAGCGCAGACAAAATGTTCTTCCCATTGTCGGTAACCATGATTCCCATTTTAAGTTTTCTTGGAGTAAGCCATGTTTGGATTTCCTGATGAATAAATGTAAGCAGTTCCTCCCCTGTGTGACTCCGTTCGCCAAGACAAACCATGTGAAGCACTGCGTGACACCTCCGTGCCCTGCACACATGGTAGACTGGAGGGGCACTGAGACTTGAGCCTACAGTGGAGGGTGAGGAGATGGCGGAGGATGAGGAGGCCGAGTCGCACAGTGTCACAGGCCCAACGGGCAGGGAACGCGGAGGCCGAAGCGGCGTGACCTGTCCAAGTTGCTGCTGCAAAGGGACCACATTCACCGAGTGGGCCGTAAACGACATGTACTGTCCCTGACCGTAGTTACAGCTCCAGATGTCGGCGCTGCCATGCACTTTGCTACACACCGACAGGCTCAAGGACTGGCCCACCTTCTGTTCAACAAAAGTGTGCAGCGCTGGTACTGCCTTCTTGGCAAAGAAATGACGGCTTGGGACTCTCCACCTCGGCTCGGCACAAGCCATCAGTTCTCTGAAAGGTGCAGAGTCCACCACCTGAAAAGAGAGCGACTGCAGCACCAGCAACTTGGACAGGAGCACATTCAGCTTCTGCGCCGTAGGATGAGTGGGCGCATACTGCTGTCTCCTGGACATGGCTTCGCTGATGGATTGCTGGCGGGATGCATGACTTGGAGGAGGAGGAGGAGCAGGAGCGACAGAGGATGGGTATGACGCACAGCTGCCTTCGGCTGAGGTGCTGGAGCCTTGGCTGGCAGAAATTGGGAGTGGCGTGCCACTCGGTGAGGAAGCAGTCTGGCCCACCTCTCCGGAGCCTAGGTTCTCCCAGGCCGCTTTATGGTGACGCTGCATATGTTGACGCAGGGCCGTGGTGCCAACATTTGGACCCTGGCCACGCTTCACCTTCTGCCTACATATCTTGCATGTGGCCATGTTACCCTCCTGCGGATGCTTCAGGAAAAACTGCCACACTGCCGAGTAGCTACTTTTCCCACCAACAGGCCTCACTGATTCGCTGCTATTGTCGCCAACTCCAGGAACCCCTGCCCCACTACCTCCCGATAAGGTAGCCTGCCGCGCAGCAGGTGCTCTACCCCGGCCCCGGCTGGCTCCAGGCTTTACAATTGTGCCCCCATGCTGCCTGCCAACCATGCTGCTAACACCTTGCTGCCTGAGCTGCTGACTCCGGGGCAACCTGCGCCCCTCTTCTCCTGATGATGACGATGAAGCCCCTTCATCACCCGGCTCCCGAGTGCGATCGGCTTCATCGTCATCATTATCACCGAGTTGTGGCTGTACGTCACTGATGTTCGTGGATTCGTCAACAGTGTCTGGCGCAGGAGCTGGAACGCTCGCAGCACCCACGACACTGTGCACATCACTATTTGTCTGCCTAGCTAGAGAAGCCACCTCCATTTCTTGGCTGGGCAGTAGCTGCTGACTGTCCTCTATCTGATCGTCCTCCTCACTAAAGAGTGGAGCTGAACCCAAAGCATAGGATACGTCGCTGGGGGAGGGAACGGCGTAGGACAGAGGCAATGGGAGGACAGGGACTGCTCTCGGGGCATGCCAACTCAGGGTTGTGTCAGAGGAACCTACCGACCCTAGACTGGGGGTCTCAGACGTAAGTTGTGATGATGTTGTTGATGAGCGCGTTAACCAATCTACCACGGCAGATGCGTTACTGGTGGAGACCCGACCGCTAGCAGATACTGGCAGATTAGGTCTCTCAGCGTGACTCCTGCTGCTACTGGCCCCCAGTCTGCTGCGACCTCTGCCTGCGGAATCTTGGCCTCTGCCACTCCTCTTTTCACTTCCAGGCACTTGTCTGCCCGACATAGTCTAACTGGCGTGGTAGTAGGTGATATTTTAAGAAACCCCAGGCAGCGGTGGGTCTATATGAAACAGAATATAATGCACACCAAAAGTGAGCAGTAACACTCAGCCTCCAACAGGCCTGCTTAGTGTAAATAAGAGAGCTGCTTAGTGTAAATAAAGAGGGGTATGGTATGTTACAGAATGGGATGCCCCAACAGCAGAGCACCTGGGAGCAGTAGTACTATGCACAGCAAAAGTGTCTTTATCAGGCCAAATTACTTTTAGAATAAGTGCAAAGGGTTATAGTAAATAGAGGCTGGTGTAGTCACAGAATGGGATGCCCCAACCGCAGTGCACCTGGGAGCAGTAGTACTATGCAAAGCAAAAGTGTCTTTATCAGACCAAATTACTTTTAGAATAAGTGCAAAGGGTTATAGTAAATAGAGGCTGGTGTAGTCACAGAATGGGATGCCACAACCACAGTGCACCTGGGAGCAGTAGTACTATGCAAAGCAAAAGTGTCTTTATCAGGCCAAATTACTTTTAGAATAAGTGCAAAGGGTTATAGTAAATAGAGGCTGGTGTAGTCACAGAATGGGATGCCCCAACCGCAGTGCACCTGGGAGCAGTAGTACTATGCAAAGCAAAAGTGTCTTTATCAGGCCAAATTACTTTTAGAATAAGTGCAAAGGGTTATAGTAAATAGAGGCTGGTGTAGTCACAGAATGGGATGCCACAACCGCAGTGCACCTGGGAGCAGCAGTACTATGCAAAGCAAAAGTGTCTTTATCAGGCCAAATTACTTTTAGAATAAGTGCAAAGGGTTATAGTAAATAGAGGCTGGTGTAGTCACAGAATGGGATGCTCCAACCGCAGTGCACCTGGGAGCAGTAGTACTATGCAAAGCAAAAGTGTCTTTATCAGGCCAAATTACTTTTAGAATAAGTGCAAAGGGTTATAGTAAATAGAGGCTGGTGTAGTCACAGAATGGGATGCCCCAACCACAGTGCACCTGGGAGCAGTAGTACTATGCAAAGCAAAAGTGTCTTTATCAGACCAAATTACTTTTAGAATAAGTGCAAAGGGTTATAGTAAATAGAGGCTGGTGTAGTCACAGAATGGGATGCCACAACCGCAGTGCACCTGGGAGCAGTAGTACTATGCAAAGCAAAAGTGTCTTTATCAGGCCAAATTACTTTTAGAATAAGTGCAAAGGGTTATAGTAAATAGAGGCTGGTGTAGTCACAGAATGGGATGCCACAACCGCAGTGCACCTGGGAGCAGTAGTACTATGCAAAGCAAAAGTGTCTTTATCAGGCCAAATTACTTTTAGAATAAGTGCAAAGGGTTATAGTAAATAGAGGCTGGTGTAGTCACAGAATGGGATGCCACAACCGCAGTGCACCTGGGAGCAGTAGTACTATGCAAAGCAAAAGTGTCTTTATCAGGCCAAATTACTTTTAGAATAAGTGCAAAGGGTTATAGTAAATAGAGGCTGGTGTAGTCACAGAATGGGATGCCCCAACCGCAGTGCACCTGGGAGCAGTAGTACTATGCAAAGCAACAGTGGTTAACCAGGGTGAAACAGCTAACAAAGCCAGTGACCCAGGCAGTAACACTCAGGCTGCATGAAAACAAAAAAAAAATCCCTGTCACTGCATCCGTTTTTTCCTAACTTTCCCTGCTTCTCGCTGACTTCCTGCCTGTCTCCTGCCTGCCTCCTGTCTGTCCCTGTCTGTCTAACTGTCTCTCCCTGACTACAGCAGCATCCTGTCTCTCACGAATGCAATAGAGAAATGAGGAAAAGCAAGATGTCCGCCGCCTTAAATAGCGCTGTGACGTCACCGGGCTTGCTGGCTGCTGATAGGCTGCATGTGACTGCCCCAGTATGCACTGGAGCGGGGTAGATGTCTGGACATGTCCCGTCCGCCATCTTAGAATGCCTGTAATGTAAATGAATGGATGTTAAAGAAAAACTTCGAGCGATCGAAGCACGGGGAAATTCGGATTCGATCCGAATCGAATTTTTCATGAAATTCGGATGGAATCCGGGTTCGTCCGGATCGATTCGCTCATCCCTAGTTATGAGTCATTACAGCTGATGGCTTTTTATGTCTGACTATAAATGAAGCATTATTTCAACAAGATTCATGATAATTTTGACTGTGGGACTGGGCTTTTCAGAAGCAATGCTGTCAGTATTGTGGCAAAATGCCCAACCCCATGCAGTATGGGAGCATAGAATCTGCCTGGGGCACACCCTCCCAAATGGCTAATATCACTGACTGCGAGGGGGGGGCTTTTAGGGAAGCAATTTACAATTTTTTTTTTTTTTGTCTGGAGGTCTGCTTTGAGTCATCTGCCTAGGTTTGCCAGCTAAAAATGGATTTCTAAGGGAAGTTGCGTCACCTTCCAGAGGGGTGAAATGATCTTCCAGAATTCATATGCTGCGTTCTGCCTCTGTTGTTTTCTCTCTCATGTTCTGGTATATAGGGTCCACAACCACCATTACCTCCTCTATTATGCATGTCAGTGCAACGTTATGATGGCCAACTGCAATTCCAAGTTGGGCCAGTGTAACTTCCACCTCGGGGTCGTGTTTATTCAGAGCTGCTTTCACAACCACCTCCAACTGACTGTGAACAGAGCTGGCTCCACCTTGCTCACCGGTCAGGCAAATTCCTCCAGACGCCCTGAAATATCCCGTTCACAGCCTTTGCACTGTGCCATGGTGCTCCACTGGAGATCAGGCACATAGGGGGTTCATGGATGTAACAATTCTCTAGGTAAACTGTTGGATAACAGCCACAGATGGATGTGCCTGAACAGAGCTCTTAGTCTGCACATCCCTGCCTTCCTTGTCCCCAGTTTGACCCTAGACCAGCAATAAAAGTTAACAGAACCCAGCTTCTACATTATTGAGTTGCTGGGAGTCACATTTAAGAGCGTAAAATTAATAAGTAATCCTAGAACCCTCAGAATCATATCACCTCTCCTATAGTACAAAATAAAGAGATCTACACATTGGTATATAAATAAAAATAGTATATAATAGATGGTAAATAAATACATCAATAAACCAACCCACATATAAAAAAAATAAAATAAATTGGAAACTGTATGTATTACAGGGCAGCAAAAGGAACTACCGTAAATGGGTATATACTTACTAACTCACATTGACTATCTATGCTCTGATATGCTGTGCTGTGATACTCACTGACCAAATGTGGCAGAAATGAAACAAAAAATCATTAAAAACTCTTAAAGACCAGGGATAAGGTTTCGCAAACCTATAAAGGCATGTGCATACCTCCTAACTGTTCCTTGTTGGAGGGACTGTCCCACTTTTAAATCCATGCCCCCCTGTCCCTCGTTGTTGTCATTTGTCCCTCTTTGCAGTTTAACATGCAGATCTGCATCAATAAATGATTAATTTGCCTATTCAAATTGTTTAAATTGTTGTAACTATTACAACCTATCTCTTATCTATTCCTCAATGAGGGAGTGTGGTTTCATTTACAAATTGTCCCTCCTTGCCACCTTGAAAAGTTGGAAGATATGTGTGTCAATGTGCTATCTCAATATGATGTGATTATTGAGAATATGCCCCTTTACTTTTGTTCCCTTTGCAGCCTTGTAATGCATATATTATATTTTTTATACGTGGGTTGGCTTATTGATGTGTTTAATTACTGTCTATTGTGGCAATCTTGCCAATTAAACCAACTCATGGAATAGTAATCAACACATACCATTGTTGCATCGCTCAGCCAGTAGGTGGCATTGGCATTCCTTTATTACAGGACGAGTGGAGCAACATTGCAGCAGCTTCATTTGATAAAGTGGTTATTAGAAGAAAATATCTCTCTGTTCGGGACAGCCATGAAATAGCGAAAAGACCAAAGTGCGGACAGGATGCTGCCAGCAGCCACATGGCTCAGTGACAGCAATCAACAGCATCAGTAAGGTAGTAAAGGAAAACCCTGTCAAGAAGATTTTAGTCCTCTAATCTGGTGCACTGCTATGAGGTGGATCAAAGGGAGAGCACCAGACAACCAGGACATGATAAAGCTCAATGTATTCCCATAGAAAGTGACATCCAATGTATTCCAATAGAGACAACCAGGACATGATAAAGCTCAATGTATTCCCATAGAAAGTGACATCCAATGTATTCCAATAGAGCAGGGGTACTCAACCACTTCTTGTAAAGGTCCATTTAAAGGCATCCGGTGAGAGGTGAAGGTCTGGGCAGAGGGCTGTCGCAAGGGGGTAGATAGAAATCAGCACACTCAGGGAGGGGCAATAGATTCCACAGGCAAAACTAAAAAAGGATGTTTGCCCCCTCCACCCCAAAATGTTACTGGCAAAAAGGTCTGGCAATAAGGATGGATCTATAGGGCAGAACTAGAAGGACAGGAATGAACTGGCAGAGCTGGGGCAGGGGGGGGGGGGGTTGATTACCAGACCTGGAAGAAAGAGTAATGAATTGGCAAAGCTGGGAGGCCGGGGATAGGCAAAACTGGGAGGATAGGAATGGATGGGTCAGAGAGACTGGGCTGGATGGGGCATAGCTGAGGGGACATGGATTGGATGGGCAAAGCTGGAAGGGCAGGGATGGATGCGGCAGAGAGACTGGTCTGAATGTGTCAGAGCTGAGGGGACAGGGATGGATGGGGCAGAACTGAGGGGAACAGGGATGGCAGGGATGGATGGGGCAAAGCTGGGGGGGCATGAATGTATAGGGATGGGATGTATGGGGCAAAGCTGGGGGGACAGGAATGGATGGGGCTGAGCTGGGGGCAGGCAGAAAGGATTGGATGGGGCAAAGCGGCCGAGAAAGTTTGTGTGTACCTTACAATGCCACTTCCTGCCCGTGCAGGAATTCATATTGCAATGCTAGGTGCCAGGGAACCATGACACTAGCAAGCAGACTAAGCTCTACATGGCTGATCAAGGGGGAAGCTCTGAGCACGGCAACACAGAAGCAACTGAGAGCAGAGGTCTGGAAATCTAGTGCCGAGATCCGCAATTGAACCCCGGTCCGCCAGTTGAGTACACTAGGGTTTCCCTGTACCAATACCCTCTATATATTCCTAATAGAGAGTGCACTAGGGGCAGGTAGAACAGTAGCTCGCAATATTATTCTATGGAGAGTCCACTAGTCGGCCTGATATACTCACACCCTATATATATATCCCTACAGAGAGCTCAATAGGGGTCCACTGCACCCACAACTCTTTTTCTAATCCTGTGGCAAGTCCACTAGGGGCCAATGTACCCGCACCCTCAATATATTCCTATAGAGAGCCCATTAGGGGTACACTGCACCCATAACCTCTACAAAACCTCTCTCTATATAGATAATCCATCAGAGCGGAGTGGTTAACAACCAACTCCCTTTTACTGTATTCCTACGGCAAGCTATGTATCCATTAGGACACGTTGTACCCATACACTCATGTATTCCTATGAGAGTTCACAACTGGACAGGTGTACTAATAGCTCTGTATAAAAAAATAATATATAATTTTCCTGGAAATCCCTGCAAAAACCACAGTTAATATGCACGACTGGAGAAACTGGATGAGAGCCACACTGGCAACGTGGGCTTGTTGGAAAGGTAAGCAGGCGAATGAGGCGTTTAATGCAGGGGGACAGATCACAACTTGGAATAGTGAAATCTTGGGTTTTGGTCCACTTTAAGTATGTATGCTTAGAGAACACAGGGGATCTAAAGTGAACCAAAACCCTTTAGTCCCAGCCCGAGAGGCTAAAAGGCCGGACAGCTTCCTGTCTCCGAGACATCCTATGTAGGGATGCCCCTGTGTTACCCCCTACCAACCTGCGATTCCACAGTGCATGCGCTAATCACAGCAGAATCAACAGTTTCCTGCAGCTCACACCTGTACCAGAGTGGCTGGGGTGGGAGCACATTAAAAAGTGGAATGCATTCTGCGGGAGGCACCTGGCAATCAGAATAGATTACTGGGTAACACAATCCATTCTGGTTGGCTGGCATTTCCTGGAAATCTATTCTGATTTGAGAAGAGCCCACGCATGTATTGTGATGTTGCCGAAGAGGTAAGAATCCCAGCTAAGTGAAAAACTTAGGTTTCAAACATGTGACAGAAATAGCAGGTCTCCACTGGTCAGCTACTCAGAAACCTTCCAGTTGCCAAGAAAGGAACTCCTGGGGCTTCGTGTGCTGTCCTGCTCCTCCTGTCAGTCACTGTGCCATCCATTCATAGCAATAGAGGGTGCCCACCAGTGGCATTGCAATGAAGGAGCGTAAAGACCATCCCTTCCTTTATTCCTATGGCCAATTGGCTAGGAGGTAATGGCATCATTATCCACCATGTATTCATGGTGGAGGGGAAAATGACATTATGACATTATGGTCCTCCACACACTACATTCCAATTGAAAGTTCATATCTACAGAGGGACCACCATTGGACGTCACACCAAATCACCTCATTTCTTCTCAGTTGTCTGGGGATGATGACATTATTATCCTTTGTATCTTCCTGGTCCTCTATACAGTATATATCTTTGGTGACCTCATACCTGCAGGAAGACTAGCAGACACAGTGGGTGACATAATACTTTTTCATTTATTCCTAAAGGGAATTGAAAGCAGAATTCCCCTTTAAATGTGTTTTAAGTCCAGATGGCGCTAACAGCATACATGGCTCGACATGAATGAAGGGCCCCAGAGAACAATTAAATAAAAGGTAACAGTTGGGACAAGTGAAGCGCGTGTTATTAGAGGGGTCACCCTCTGCAGGGACACTGGATGGCGGTGAGCCTCCGGGCTCAATCATGACCCGATTACCCAGCACAGTGCAGCGAGCACTCTGTGCAATTAGGTTCTGCGGAAGAGATTTGATCGGACACGCCATGGACAGCGTAGAGCAATTCCAATCATTCCCGGGCGTCAATGTGGAAGCTAATTAAACTCTGCAGTCAATTAGCTGCGAGCAGGAACAGCGTGGTGGTGCTGATAGATTGAGTGTCCTTGCGACCAGACGGAGAACTGTCACCGCAGGACTGGTCACTCTCTTGACTAAATATGTCATGCTGGTAGTATCGGAGCTTCCAGACCCGCTGCCTGCCGAGACTTTGAGGCTAATTCAATGAAACATGGCAACCTTTCCACCTCATCCAGGAGAGCCTTTTGCTTAGCTGCTGTCTCATGTAGAGAGCTCCTCACAATTTAGTGAATTACCCTTTTTGTACCAGCTAAACATCTCACCAGCATCCCCGAGCCTGGCTAGACAACAGCTTCCAGTATACCCTACATAGAAGAAACCAGAGGCATCAAGCGAACCATACACTGAAAAATCCAGTCACTGTATCTCAGATGGCCACAGACCATACAATCTGATTGTACAATCTCATTCTCCATCCCATGGAGGGATTGTGTGACTAGCTTTTGGCATGGCAAGGTTGGATCAGAACCTTTTTATTTATCCTTTTGCTGTATGTGACCCCAAGATTTAAGGAGTAATTAACTTAAATGTGCCATATCACAGGCTTATGTGGTGTGAGCTCTCCAACTCAGTTGATGGTATGTCGGCCAGCTCACCACCTTAACACACAATGGTGCAGTCTTATCAGCCAATGTCCCATAAATTAGGAAATATAGGCTGGAGTTGGGCTTAAAAAGTTTGTGTATGGTGGAGTATGAAAGTATTAGATTGAGTCTATATAGAAATTCTGAAAAGTATTCCCAGAACCATTTGTACAATAAAACTATATATATCCTGGCAACAATTAATAAAGTTATTGCTTTTAGGGTTTTGTTGAGCGTAGGCCACACCCACTGCCACCCGGACCCAAATTTTTGTGTATGTGCGCCCGAGAAGGAGAGGCAGTGGGCGGTCAGTGATTTCCAGAGCCCTGGGGGGGGGGGTCACACTGTGGGACAGCACAAATCAATATGCCCCAGGGAGGAAAGCAAGCAGCTGGCCCTGGAATCTTTTAGATTCCAGGGTGCCTGCAGATGGGTCTTGTTTTGCTTTAAAGCATACTAAAAGTCACTTTGAACAGCCCTGGAGGCTAGCTGATTCCCTATCCCAAATCGGGATGCTTTGAATGAAAAGTTCTGGGACCCAGGCTTTTCATTCATCTTATTTTTGATCTGGTTTATTGTGGCACCCCAATTTGGAATATCCTATAGCCCTGGGAGGCTGCGCTGAGTGACTTTCGGTTTGCTTTTAAAGCTGGGTGGTATCAAAGAGGTGGGAACATGAGGCCTCCATGTGTGTGTGGCCGATAACCACCCCATGCGGCCTTTGCCAGCAACCCAAAAGCACCTGCATGCTGTCCATCCCAATCGAAATCTGAATCTCCCCCCGGCTGGACCAGGACAAAAAAAAAAAAAATCATATTTATAAAAAAAAAAAAAACACGTACTTTTACAGTGCCCATTGGCTGTTACTCCCGGCTCCCTGTCTTCCTGACGCTGGTGTCTGCCAGCCTGCCACACAGCATCGCTGACGCTGCACTAATGTGGGCACCAGCAGGGGACAGTTGCACCAAAAGTCAGCGGGGGGGGTGCAAAAACAGCCCCATGGGGACATACAAGAATATTTATTTTTAAAAATAATTAGGAAAGTGGTTGCAGTGGCACATGTCGCACACCCAAAAGGCCGCCCCATTTCACATGGTCCTTTATGCTTGATCCCCTCACAAAAGGACAGTGATAATCTCACCTCTCAGCAGGACTGTCTGGTTCAATAAATCGTATTAATGGTGGGGAGGAAAGGGTCTCTGTTGCAAATATTCCTCCTTGCAGCTGAATGCCAAAGCCATTTAATGGGTCTCCTCGCAGGATGATCTCTGTAGTTTCTGTATGTATGATCTGCCCGCCAGGACCCACAGTGCTGGAGGACAGGGACACTAGAGCAAGACAAAACATGTTACAGAATTAAATTAGTATTTTACATTTGCATCAATTTTTACATTTGATTTCACAATTTAAATAATTTTCCCCTTTTTAATTAATTCAAACCACTGGATTAATTAAAAAAGTATGTTGGCGTGTTTGAATGATATTTTGACCATTTCACGGGGTATGTAGAACTTTTTTTTCTTCATCTAAACCTTTTTTCCCTAACAGAATCTACACTCTTGTTCTGTCTTTGACATGTATTACACCCTAATAGATTGTATTATCTTCACACTCTGTATCCTCCCTTATACCCTAACAGTTTGCAAGATATTATTTCTTCTGTATCTTCACTTATCCCCTAATAGATTGTAAGCTCTTCCTCCTTCTCTATCCTTCCTTTTACCCTAATAGATTGTAAGCTCTTCTTCTGTATCCTCCCTTATACCCTAATAGATTGTAAGCTCTTCCTCCTTCTCTATCCTTCCTTTTACCCTAATAGATTGTAAGCTCTTCTCCTTCTGTATCCTCCCTTATACCCTAATAGATTGTAAGCTCTTCCCCCTTCTGTATCCTCCCTTATATCCTAATAGATTGTAAGCTCTTCTTCTGTATCCGCCCTTATACCCTAATAGATTGTAAGCTCTTCCTTCTTCTGTATCCTCCCTTATGCCCTAATATAATTGTAAGCTCTTCCTTCTTCTGAATCCTCCCTTATCCCCTCATAGATTGTAAGCTCTTCCTCCTTCTCTATCCTTCCTTTGACCCTAATAGATTGTAAGCTCTTCTCCTTCTGTATCCTTCCTTATACCCTTATAGATGTAAGCACTTCCTATATTTGTATCCTCCCATATACCCTAATAGATTGTAAACTCTTCCTCCTTCTGTATCCTTCCTTATACCCTAATAGATGTAAGCACTTCCTACTTTTATATCCTTTCATATACCCTAATAGATTGTAAGCTCTTCCTCCTTCTGTATCCTCCCTTATACCCTAATAGATTGTAAGCTCTTCCCCCTTCTGTATTCTCCCTTATACCCTAATAGATTGTAAGCTCTTCACCTTCTGTACCCTCCTTTATACCCTAATAGATTGTAAGCTATTTCACCTTCTGTATCTTCCCTTATACCCTAATAGATTGTGAGCTCTTCCTTCTTTTGTATCCTCCCTTATACTCTAATAGATTGTAAGCTCTTTCCCTTCTGTATCCTCCCTTATACCCTAATGAATTGTTATCTTATCTTCCTTCTGTATCCTCCATTACACTCTAAAGGATTTAAGCTACACCCTCTTTTGTGTCCTCCCTTTCAGTCAAATATACTATAAGTTCTTCCCCTTCTGCATCCTACCTATTCCTGTACCTATACCTGTATCATAACAGATTGTAAGCTCTTAAAGAGTACCAAAACCCCAGATTTTCACTCTACCACATCCCTCCTCAAATTGGGCTGCCCTTGTTGGATAGAGAAGAAAAATGGACGATTAGTGTGGTTTCACAAAGCTTTGTAGATGCTAGGTCTGGTTTAGGTCCACATTAAGCCTTCATTAGACTTCCTAATACCCTAAATGTAATGTAAAAAATGTAAATACTTTCCTCTGCTGTATCTTCCCTTACACGCTATTAGATTGCAGTATCTTCCCCACTCAGATATCCCACTGTCCAGGACCAGCTTTAGTTTTTGGACTAATGACCGTAATAAATGTAACTGCTAAACCAGACACACCAGAACCCCGGGTCCCAGGGCATCTGTCTAGATTGCCTTGCAGAGGATCTAGCTCTAATAGGACTTACAGGAACTTTTATGGTCTTTTCTCCGTTGCCGCCTTCTGGTCATTGTAGTGCGTGGGCTCATCTGGTGTGCGGTGCGTGGGAGCGTGTTAGAATTCTGGCTGCTACTGAACCCGGGGGTGCCCGCTGAGGAGGATGAAGAGAAATTGGTTGGCACAAGTGCTGAGGAAGAAATGATAGACCGTCACAATTGTGTATAGGAGAAATCACTGCTATAAAATACAAACCAGTCACATGTCCATTCTATATGCACTACATGGTTAAAAGTATTTGGTCATTTAATATTACTGGAGCATTTGCAGTCGAAAGACTGACGCAGAAAAGCTCAGAGAGACAAGTAAATCATTTAGAAGGTCTTGTAGTCTGA
The DNA here is from genome assembly GCA_027917425.1 of Gastrophryne carolinensis. Taxonomy (NCBI): domain Eukaryota; kingdom Metazoa; phylum Chordata; class Amphibia; order Anura; family Microhylidae; genus Gastrophryne; species Gastrophryne carolinensis. The sequence goes on from CM051235.1 coordinate 225,566,024, forward strand.
CTCATAGAATGTCTCCATTAGCTCAGGTCCTGTTAGTGCCTGCAGTCTGGTTAATACAATTGTCCTGTAATTAGTAGTTGACATCTGCCTGGCATGGCCCACAATTATTTATCTTAACAGGGAGAACGTGTCACTGGCAGTTATCTCTGTTTCTGAGTTCCCAGTGTTTCAACCTCCACTAGGTCCAGCCTATGCCAAGGGTAGTTTCATTACTGGATTATTACCATTAACAAAATGAAAGCATAGTAAAGCATAACTCCAGACACTCTAGTCGGGATACTTCAGGGTTGTCATTCCAGTCAGTGACCTAATTGTGGAGGTTTAGATAGGTGTCCTGGTACAGGAAGCCTAAATTTGTGTTGGTGACACCCATGGATACTTTAAAAAATGGCGTTCTTGTTTTTGGGGAATCATAGTGGGATGACTGACTGCGAAAAAAAAAAATGCTGCAGCAGAATAAATACCCTCTAAATCAAGAAGGAGCCCTCAGCTACAAAAATACCATTTTGTGAATACTCACCTGTAAAATGGGTATTATAAGTATGTCACACACCCCGCTTCAGATAGTCATTACACTTGGGTTATCCCGACCTGTAGAGGGCGATCTTGCAGAGATGTCATGAAAAAAAGTGAGCCCCTCCCGGTCCATAAATACCTGGTACCTCCCACTCATTCCCCAGTATTAAGACAGCAGTAAAGGGACCAGGAAGAACCAAAATAACCAGTAACAGTAAAAAAGTTTCACCATAGAAAGGATCCAGAATACCAAAGGGCGGGGTGAAGCAGGGTGTGTGACATACTTATAATACCCATTTTACAGGAGAGTATTCACAAAATGGTATTATTCTAAGTATGTCACACACCCCGCTTCAGATAGTCATTACACCTGGGACATCCAATAGCAGTGTCCATAAAGGGCGGGGATCCAAACAAGGCAACAATGCACAAACTTAAACCACTGCAGCTTGCAGAACTTTGTGGCCAAAAACAGCATCCGCTGAGGCCCGCACATCAACCTTGTAAAACTTGGAAAAAGTGTGAACGGAAGACCAAGTAGCAGCCTTACAAACTTGCTCAACAGAGGCCTGATGCTGGAAAGCCCAGGACGCCCCAACAGCACGAGTAGAATGAGCATTAACACGAAAAGGGGGAATCTTCCCCTTGGCAGAATAGGCCCCAACAATGGCCTGGCAAATCCATTTACTAATGGAAGACTTGGCGGAGCCAAACCTTTCCTAGGCCCGGAGGGCACCACAAAAAGGGCGTCAGTCTTACGAAAAGAAGAAGTAGCCACCAAATAGTACTTCACACAGCGAACCACATCCAGAGAATGCAAGACCCTCTCCTTGTCATTGCTGGGCTTAGGACACAAGGAGGGTAGAACAATGTCCTGATTAAGATGAAAGGCAGAGACCACCTTAGGGAGGAAATCTGGCTTGAAGCGGAAAACAACCTTGTCCTGATGCCTCTCAAAGTACGGGGCCTTAATGGACAAAGCCGCCAACTCCGATACACGCCGAACGGAAGTGATGGCAACCAAAAACGCAACCTTCTGAGTAAGCGTAGAAAGAGAAATATCCTGCAAGGGTTCAAAAGGAGGACCCTGAAAAGCAGAAAGAACCAAATTCAAATCCCAAACTGGGAGCAACGGCTTCCTAGGAGGCCGCACATGCGTAACCCCCTGGAAAAAGGTCCGAACCAGAGGATGAAGTGCAAAAGACCTTTGAAAGAACACCGCCAGGGCAGAAACGTGCCCTTTCAGCGTACTAAGCTGCAAACCCAGGTCCAGACCATGTTGCAGAAATTCCAAAACCCTAGGGATAGAAAACACCCTGCAAGGCAAAGCCCGGACTTCACACCAATCAATATAAGACCTCCAAATCCTATAGTAGATGGCAGAGGAAGACTTCTTTCTAGCCCTAACCAGAGTCTGAATGACAGCATCAGAAAGACCTTCCTCCTTTAAGATGGAGGTTTCAGCAGCCACGCCGTCAAAGCCAGCGTTGGTAAATTGGGGTAGAGCAGTGGACCCTGAGTGAGCAGATCCGGCAGAAGGGGCAGATCTAACTGATCCGCTGCCAACCTTACCACGTCTGCGAACCAAACCTATCTTGGCCATCTTGGAGCCACCAGGATTGCTGACGCGCCCTCTAGGGCCAGCTTGCGCACTACTTTGCCCACCATGGAAAACGGAGGGAACAGATACAGAAACCCCAGATCCCTCCAGGTCAGAGACATGGCATCCCCTGCCAGAGCCAGCGGATCCCGCGAGAGAGACACAAATGCCGGAAGCTTGTGATTGTGACAAGAGGCAAAGAGGTCCACCTCCGAAGTCCCCCACCGGTGGCAAAGCGACCGAAACACCTTGGGGCTGAGAGACCATTCCCCCCGGCGAGATGAGCACCTGCTCAGGGAGTCCGCCACCGTGTTCTCCACTCCCGGAATGTACACCGCCGAGATGCATGGGACATTGCTCTCTGCCCAAGCCAGGATCAAAGACACTTCCTTGAGGGCACGCCTGGTCCCCTCCCTGGTGATTGATGTAGGTGACCGCCGTCCGATTGTCCGACCGAACGTGAAATGGTAGGCCCCGTAACTGATAAGACAAGTGAGCCAGAACCAACCTGATGGCTCTCAGCTCCAGAACATTGATGGGATTGTGAGCCCCCTGAGGCCCCCACAGTCCCTGGAACTGAAGATCCTTCCAAACCCCCCCCCCCCCAACCTGACAGGCTGGCATCCATGGTGACCGTCTCCCAAAGAGGGGTCAGAAAGGATCTGCCCTTCAGCAGGTTACTCGGTTCCAGCCACCACCGAAGGGAACGCCGAACCCGGGGGGACATCAGAAAAGACTGATCCAAAAACAGCGGAGACCTGTCCCAGGCCGCCAAGAGATGGAGCTGGAGCGTCCTTGTGTGAAACTGGGCAAAGGGAACCGCCTCAAACGAAGCCACCATCAATCCCACCAGTCGCATCCCCAGCCGGATGGACGGACGAGGGATGGATATGAGAAGCTGAGTCAAATCCTGAATCAAAAGAACCTTGGGCCGGGGGAGGAACACCCTGGACTGAGAAGTATCCAGAGACATTCCCAGGAACACCACCACCCTGGACGGAGAGAGGAAGGACTTGGGATAGTTGATCACCCAGCCGAATCTCTCCAGAGTGGCTACTACGGTCCTGGTATCTAACTCCGGCTGGCTGAGAGAGGATGCCATAATAAGCAGATCGTCCAGATAAGGCACAATGCAGGTACCCTGGGCTCTGAGGAGGGCCATCACCCCCGCCAGCACCTTGGTGAAAATCCTTGGAGCCGAGGTAAGGCCAAATGGAAGAGCCACAAACTGAAAATGCCGATCTTCCACCACGAACCTGAGAAATCTCTGATGTGTCGGGAAGATTGGAAGGTGCAGATAAGCATCCTTGATGTCTATGAACGTCATGAAGTACTCCTGCCGAAGTGAATTTATGGCAGAGCGCAGAGTTTCCATGCGGAACTTCCTGGGACGGATAAACCTGTTGAGAAACTTCAGATCCAGAATGGGACGAACAGAGCCATCCTTCTTGGGCACCGTGAACAGATTGGAATAGCATCCCAGGCCCCGGTCCGAGGGAGGCACCGGGCAGATGACAGCCATGTCCAGGAGATCTGCTACTGCCGCCCGGAGCCCCTGCGTGGCCAGAGGATCCAAGGGCACCAGAGACCTGAAGAATCTGGGATGAGGCCGGATCTCGAACTCCAGTTTGGAACCGGAAGACACCACTTCCCGAATCCATCTGTCCGAGACCTCCCGGTCCCAGACCGGAGAGAAGTGTCGCAGCCGTCCCCCCACCCGCGAGGGTGAGGGCGCCCCCTCATTGCTGAGCCGGCTTAGCAGCGGCTTTGGGCTTGGAGCCCCAGCTGTGACCTGGACGGGCACGTCCTCTTCCCCTGTTCCAGGAATCAAGAAGACAGCTGATCCCCGTCCAGGTCTGGCCCCACGAAAGGAAGGGGTAAAGGAAGCCGCCCCCGAAAGGGACGACGTAGCTTCTTTCGTAAGCTACCTCCTTTTGCAAATCCAATTTTTCTCCAAAGAGCCGCAAGCCCAGAAAGGGAAGAGCCGTAAGCGACTTTTTGGACACAAAATCAGCCGCCCACTGGCGCAACCAAACCGACCGCCGAATAGCCACCAGCAAGGCCGAAGTTCTACTACACATCACCATGGTGTCATCCAGGGCGGCTAGCACAAATGACAAAAACAATTCGCACCGCTTAAGGGCGGTGAACTCATCACTAGCCGGGTCAAGCCTGGAGGTAGACAACAGGTCCTGAGAACCGACCTTGAAGCCACTATTAAAAGCGCAGAAGCACAGACAGGCCGCAAGGCCGACCCGACGCTGGCAAAACCGTGACAAGCCATCTGGTCAATGCATTTGTCCTCACCGTCCTTGAGAGTAGAACAGTCAGGAGAATGCAAGACAGAGGTGCTAGACAACCCCAAAACAGGGGCGTCCACCTCGGGAGGGGACGGCCAGCGCTTCACCGCATCCACCAGAAAGGGATATCTCTTATCCCAACCCGGAGGGACACCCGGAAGCCGAGTATGCCTCTCCCATTCCTTAAGAATAATGCCATCAAAATGCCTTTGATTAGGGAATTCTAAGCGCGGCTTAGCCTCTTCAAAGAACTTCCCCTTCTGCGGAAGGGTCACTTCAGGAGGAGAGATTGCCAAAACCTCAAACATATGAGCCAGGACCTTAGGGGTATCCAAAGAATCCCCCTGACCCCGCTCGGCATCAGCGCCCACAAACTGCTGATCGTCAGAACCATCCGACTCCTCAAAAAGCTCCCCTTCCTCTAGCGGGGGGTAATCAGACCAGTCCAGTAAATCAAACTCCTCAAGATCAGAAGCCTGCGTGGCTGGGGACAAGTGCTTTCTCTTAGCCGGGGCCTTTCTGGCCACAGTGCTAGAAAATAATCTGGCACACACCTCAGATTGCGACTCCCCACTCGTGACAACATCACACGGGGTACGGGTCAGGCGGGGAGGGGTAGGAGAAGGGACCGGCGGCGCAGAACCAGATGCATGGGATCCAGACTCATAGTCTGCTATGCACATGGTATGCAAAGGAATACATCATCCCCTGTAAGGGATGCCCCACACCCCAAACACTGCCGGGGTTGCCCTGAGGGGAGCCCGAGCCCGGTATCCTGGGAAGCCTCCATATGGTGATTTTATTGGTAGTTGCAATACCCAAGGGAATTACGCAATATAAGCGACCCGGGATGCCCCTTCTGTGTCCCGAGTGGGAGGATTTGTGGGGTGTTCTAAAATTAAACTAGGGACCCTAGGACCTTTAGGATCCAACAAGGGTCCACCTGGAAGACAGAATACAGGGCTAATCAGCACCTCAATCATGCCCAAGCACACAAAGGCAGACATACTGTAATCAATAACATAAAGAATCTATATATAAACATATATGTATATGCAGGTCATGAAGGTAATGAGGCCCCCAAGGGCCACTCACGGATGAAGATGGCATCCGTCCAGCCAGAGGCGAGAGACCTGAGAAGCAGAGGGTGAAGAAGGGCGGGCCAGTGCGGTTCGGGCGTCGCGCCCAGCCCTGCCCCTCCCCCCTCTGACGACAATGCCGCTCCCGGCCAGAGGCCAGGCTCCACAGCGGCGCCAGGAGCACAGGGGGCGGGCCGTAGGCGATCGCGCCGAGCGCCCGACCCCGCCCCCCTACCAACCGCACCTGAGGGGAAGAAGCTCCCCCGCCGAAGCTGCCACAATGGCCGGCGCTGCGGCACAGCCAGCGCCGGCTGAGTCCTCCATGAAAGGTGCCCCAAGTGAATCACACACACACAACAAAAAGTACAGCTGACAATAAAAAAACTATTACACTAAGGGAGAAAGGCCCCCCCTCTAAGGAGCAAAGATCCATCTTCTGACTTGCTAGTCGTCTGCAGAGATGAAAGACTGGGGAATGAGTGGGAGATACCAGGTATTTATGGACCGGGAGGGGCTCACTTTTTTTCATGACATCTCTGCAAGATCGCCCTCTACAGGTCGGTATAACCCAAGTGTAATGACTATCTGAAGCGGGGTGTGTGACATACTTAGAATAATACTCCTTTTATTCATAGAAGACCCCCCAGCCACAAAATACCACTTGAATCCATAAATGCCCCCCCCCCCCCAAGCAAGTAAATACCTCATTTAATCTATAACCAATACCAGGCAAGTGACCTATAGTAAATTCTGCTTACACATTCGTATCTCACAGGGGTCAAGAGACTAGAGATTGTGTCTCGATTCAAAGCTGACCATCTACAGTATGCATCTCCAATCTTAAGCCTTAAAAGAAAAGTTGGCCCGTTAGCATGGAAATAATGAGAAATGAGGCATGATGGGCATTATACACAGAATTGTCTACGAATTTATGGAGATTTTAATGAATATATTTATAGACTAGGTTTGTGTTTTTACATTTGCCCAGAGCTCTAGTTACTGAATTATGATGGTGACCTACATACGCAGTGCTGCAAGCACAGCACATGCGGCACACTCACACTTGCAGTAGTCCTGGTTAGAGGTCGGGTTCCAGGTTGGCGTCTTGCAGTGTCCGGGGAGGTGGGTATGGCAGTAGTTGACGCAGGGGTCCCAGCAGTGGTGGTGGTCACTCTTCTGCACCTTGACTGGTAGGATAAAGGGTTAAAGTAATTGGTCTGGGGGTTACCAAATATTGATTTATGTAACATGTTCTCTATGCTCCTGAGCCTCAAATATAATCTCTAACACCAAAGAAAGGACCTAAGGAAAAAAGGCTGTTCATCCACCACCTGACCCATTATATTCATACATGTGCATGCAGCTGTTTTCTGACCCTTGATGGCGCTTCTCAAGGGAAAGATCTTTCTAATACAGGACAAAAGGGAGTAAGTGAGTTTAAGTGTTCCTGTAAACCCAAGTTGTAAAGAAGGGTTTAGGTTTGTTTTAAAGTCATGCTGGGCATTACTGGGAGGCGACTACTGGCAAAACACTTCTGTAAATGAGAGGTGAGGACAAAAGGGTCAATTCTAGATTTATTGAATTGATTTGTTGAAAGTCTTATTGCTTATAATATATATAAAATGAAAGCCTGTATGGCTATCACAAGTCAAGTTGCAGCGAAGGATGCCAGTTATATCTGTAGTAATATATCCAGGAAACTGAATTTACTGTGTTCTACAGTGTTTGCATTGTCGCTATAAGTTGTAATATGGACTGTTAACCCAATGGCAAGGACACAGGGTAGAAGCTGTAGAAGGGCTTCGAATTTTGCCCTTTTTTAAAAAAAATGTATTTCTTCAGGACCGGCACACAAAACTGGCCGAACAGCCACTCTGTCCTTGGAGTAAGCATGGCAAACCACAGTGGTTCCACAGCTGTCTATGGCCACAGCAGAGCATTCTTAACACTCAGACTGTGCCATGACAGGGCTGTCCAAGCTCAGCTACGACCAAGAAATGGAGGCAATGAAAGAAGTATTGCTTAGAATACATAATTGGAGATTTTGAGATGCCTTGAAATGGCTCATTGACACTGTTCCCAAGGAGGGAAGTTAGTGTGTGCCTGGCCAGGGACTTGGGAAAGGTGATAATACAGCATTGTATGGGGTTACAAGATTCCTGTACAAGTCATTCTGAACTGTGAAAGCCAGTCAGATGACTAGTGAAAAGTCTAAGAAGAACAGCAAATCCAGTTGCCTTTATTTATTAGTACAGATATACCATGACTTAGATTAATGAGAACCTTCACACACACAGATGCAGAGGAACCCCCTACACACCGCTGGCTAGAAAGCAGTTAATGAGTGCCAGTGATGGCTGCTGCAGGCCGGCCCTGCAGAGCAGAAGCCTTCATGCATGAGATATTTGGAATGAAGCCTGACATCGCTTTTGGGAAGGTACATTCAACTGACCGGTTTCTGGTGGCCGCAGGGACAGCCTCCCGTGATGGTCTGGCAGGATCTCCAGCTTGACGTTCTCGGTGGTGCTGGCCAGCAGCTGTGTGGCCTCCATTACCGTGCAGTGCTCTGTGCTGGTTCCGTCGATGGACAGGATGTGGTCCCCGGGGTGAAGAGCTCCACACCTGTAAAAGCGATGAGGAGGGAGGGTTACGCCTTTTCACAAGCAAAAGCTTTTAATGTAGTCCAATACCAGTTAATGGGTGCTGGTCCGCATTGTGATGGGGGAAGCATCCTGATGATTGCTGTAACTCCCCACCGCCAGAACCCACTTTCACTCCACTGCGTTCCCCCCCAGCAAAATATGGCACAGTGACAGGCCACTCAGGGGCCATGAAGGTCATATATCAGCTAGTGACTAGAAAAGTGAAAGTGACTCTGAACCATGTGACCATCGGCAGCTAATCGCAGAGTGGATGAAAGTGAGGTCTGTGAGGAGTCTAAGGGAGGGGAGGAGCTAGCAATCTGGATGTCTCACCCCAAAACACAATGCGGTCCAGCATCCATTTAGGGCGTTGGACAGCTTTAAAGTGGACCAAAAGCCAGATGTGACACGCCCCTGGCGAAGCCAGCTCACCTCTTCCCGCTCCTACAGTGCATGCGCTGCCACTCATCCAATCAGCGCGCTCGCCGGCGGCCGCATCCCCGGCTATCCTCTAACAGGGAGCGTGCCCACGCCGGCTTTTTACAAATGCCTGGCGTGGGCACCCGTCCTGCTAGAGGGATAGTGGGGATGCAGCCGCGGCTCACTCATGCGCCTTTGGACCGGGAAACAAGGTAAGTGGACGGGGCAACCTGGGGAGTTTCACACAATGGGGCATCCCGGTTTTGGATGCCCTGGGGGAGGGAATTGATCGGCCCGGAAATCGTATAGATCAGCGTGGGTTTTGGTCCACTTTAAAGATCAACTGCAGGCAAAGAATAGGCCTGCATTTTAAAAGATCACCTTCAACTCTCCCTTACAGCTCAATTTTTAAATGCATTTTAGTTTTGTTTCCTTCTGCGGTTTTATTTATGCCATTTCAGTTATTGCCTAATGTCTGCTAGTGGATTGAAAGTTCTCATTACAGTCCAATTGGAGGCAAAGTTCAATAAAATAATATTTGAAACATATTAAACTAGCTAAATATTCTAAACATAATAAGATGCTGTGCGGTGTGGATCGAGCATAGATGCTTCTGAACCATAAGTGGGTCAATCTAGGCCACACTGCAGCAGAAAACTGTAAACTGTGGTCTGATTTCAGGCACTAGGAAAAACAAAGCTAAAGAAGGGGCATGACATTTCATAACACTGTAACTATAGGGATGAAACTATGTATCATTGTATCTGAGCACCAGTATAACTGTCCGCTGCCTGCAACTGAATGTGATGCGCATATCCCAGCACACCACCAGTTTTACCGCACAACATTGTGCTGGGATATGCAAATTAATGATATGCTAACCCAGTGCTACTGTATATGTGTCAGTGGCGTGACTAAATGTGACGGGGCCCTGGTGCAAACATTAAATGGGGCCCTTTTACAGCTCAAACAGTAATCTTTTGTTTGCAGCTAGACAACAAAAGACAAACAGCAGAGACAAATGGTGCATACCCTGCATCTCTTTCTGCTTCAGCGGTGGGAGGTTTGATAGGGACATTGGATTTCCACCTTAAAGAAAGACAAAACCCACCAGCAGCTGTCCTTGAATCTAAAATATTCCAGGGCCAGCCACTGGATTTTCTCCGGGGCATCCCAATTCAGGATGCCTCACTGTGTGAAGCCCAAAAAAAACCCACCTTGCCACGCTTTAACGGCACATGTGCGGGCTCTCGTCCAATGAGAGCCGCGTGCTGTGACAACATCATTCGATAGGCAGCTCTGATTATTTCAATGAGGAGTGAATGCTGCCGCCCTGTGTCCCCGGTTGTGCGTGCGCTCCTGCCCCAGCCTACCTGGGATGCAGCAGCGTGCGCTCCCCATTGTAAACAATAAGAGCCGGCTGCGGCTCAATAAGAGCTGCCTGAGAGTTTTTGGAGCTTCCTGGGGGATTTCACACAGTAGGAATATTTGATTCCAGGACGGCCGCTGGTGGATTGTGTTCCGCTGGAACAGGGTCCCTATTACCTTCCAGGGAAGGTGAAGGTCCAGGGTTCCTATCAAAACCCCTCTGCTAAGGCAGGACGGGGGGGTTCAAAGAAATTGCTTGCCTCGCCCAGTATCCATGCATTACTGGCGCACCTGCCGCAGCCGCACAGACTGTGCACAATGGGACAAACCCCGCTCTGTGCTCAGGGGGAGGGAGACAGGACAGGAGGTGATAGGGACGCTGGACTTCCACTTTAAAGCAGACCAACACCCTCCATGGCGAGGATGTTGGTGGTTGCCGGTGTCGGTGCTATCTGACAGTCTGAAGTCCAGAATGCTGGAGTCTCCCCACACATAACTCTCTGGAACCCCTGTAAACCTTACTTTAACCTTGCTCCCCTGCTGGGAATCCAGCACAGTGATTGGCTGCCTGGTGCTCCCGTGGGCAGTGACTGTGCCGCGATTGCCTGCCAGGGCTCATGAGCGTCGGACAAGTCAGCCAATCGCAGCACTTGAATCCCAGTAAGATTAAGTTAAGGTTTACGCATCCTGGGGGGTTATGTGTGTGTGGGGGGGGGGGGGGAGCTCCAGCATTCTCAATGCCCCCCCCAGTCATATAGTAGTAGTGCCGCTGGCGGCCACCAACACCCACGGCGTGGACGGTGTTGGTCCGCTTTAAGTGTGTACCAACAGAACTGTGTTACTATGTAGGTGCATAACAACGTACCAAGTGTGTAAGAATGTTACGGTGTAACTCTATAATACAATAATGGTGCATTGATCTTTTCGGGCCCTCTCACCTGTCCACCACACTGGCTGGCTTCACCTTGTCGATGATGATCACTTGCTTGTTCCGGTGAGTGCCGGTACTCAAGGAGATGCCCAGAGTGGAGCCTGGTGTTTTGGCGATTTCCACCAGTAACGGTCCTGAGGCGTTGGTCACAGTGTCTGTGGGAGGAAGACACACTCACATATGACATTGCACCCTCGAATTTTCTTTGGTTTACTAAGAGCCCCAACAAGAAGAAGCCCCAGCAGAAAAATATAACATTGATAGATACAAGAAGGTAGAGTTAGAACCTATCACATCCCCCTTTACAGTAATTATTTTGTTGGCTATGACTACAAGGTTCTTTATGAAAAAGCTTAGAAAACCAAGTTTATCAAACTTAAAAAAAAATGTTGGTGTCAAAGGAATTTCACATTTGTTCTGACACCTTCATTTGGTCCTCAGGGTTGGTCTCTTTAAGAACCTCACAAACAGAAACAGCAAAAACTCAGAACTAAAATAAAAGGCTGGGGTTAGATGTGAAGTTTGTGAGGTACCACCACCGCCCTTCATTATGGGCCTCCATAACTGCAGGCACTTCTGCAGGTGTAAAATGTGGCTTCCAGTTCACTCCCAGAGAAACTTCGGATGATACAAATAAACCCAAGACAGCGCCGATGCATGCTACGTTCACACTGTGCAGAAGCAGATCAGGTGCGTTTTGTGTTTTGCAGTTGAACTGTTTTTTTTTTCAGTTGCAGTTTCCATAGACTAGACACAGAATACATATGTATACAGCATGCAGTCCGGTTGGAATGCAGCAAGCAGGACTTGGCTACATTCCACACTATATCAAAACTGAGAGGTGTGAAAGGGGCCATAGAGGATACATTTCATGACTTTCTACAGATCTGCAAAACGCAGAAACGCAAAATGCATCCAGACAGGTGTGAACGTAACCTCATAGCCAATCAAATCCTTTCATGCACAGGCGCGGATGGGGTGGAGGGACTGAGACTCGGACTGTTTAACATTCCCTCGCGGGAGCCATCTTTGAGCTGCCATGCATATCTTAGCTCGGGCCAGAGCCAAATGATTTTCACTGCAAACTAGGCTGGGATCTAGGGAACCACCATATTCCCAGCCCCCATCTTATGCTTTTCCTACAAGAACAAACTGCAGAACAATACTGAGATTGGAGAGGGGGGGTGGGTTCAGTCCTCTACCAGGGGGAAAGGAAAAATACACATGAATCCCAGTACTGCATAACACCACCGCCATCAGGCTGCATCCTACTGGGGGGGGGGGGGGGTCTTTGGTTAGGCTGGAGAGTGGGGGTGACTGTTGGTTTGCTTCTAACAGCTTAATTATTTTTCATGCAGAATATGAGAGCAAAGATTCATTAATAAGGTCAGAATCTGGTATAATAGACTCCAACCCATGGCCGGCACAGTGCGTCATCACAACCTCTATGTATGGGGGAGCCAGGAGCTTTCAAATGCTTTCTTTTTTTTTCTCTATCACTTTTTCATGCTTTCTCAACCTCCGTTTCTTTCTCTAACTCTTTCATTCTATCTTTCTTTCTCGCCTTTTCCTTCTCTATCTCCTTCATTCTCTCTCTCTATCTTTCTTTTTCTCCCCCTCTGTTTCGTTCTCTCTCTCTCAATTTCACTATCTCTTTCTTTCCTTTTTATTTGTTTTTCTCTGCACTCCTTTTCACACTCTTTTTTAAGCCCTATTCAACACTCTTGCTACCTCTCTCTTTCTCCTACAGTCTCTAATTTTACAACCCCCCCCCCCCCCAATCTTGCTCTCATGTCCACATTCTCGCCACCTTTCTTTTGTCACATTCCTTCAACCTACATCTTTTGTCCTCTCAATCTCTTTTCCACAGTACCTCTCTTCTTTACCTTAGGTCTTTTTTTCTGTGTTTTTCTTGCCTCATCTCTCTCTTTTCTGTGTTTTCACTGTTGCCTGCAGTAGTACTATCCTGAAATCTTGCACAGGTCAACACTGACTCTAAGGCCAGCCCTCCTCCAACACTCCATTATCTATCATTCAATCTAGCCTATCTATCTATCTATCTATCTATCTATCTATCTATCTATCTATCTATCTTTCTATCTTTCTATCTATCTTTCTATCTTTCTATCTATCTTTCTATCTTTCTATCTATCTATCTACACAAAGCAAGCAATGTTTTAATTTTCTTTACATAACAATGCAGGGCCTTAAGGGCAGCAAGCCCAAAGGACAATTATTAAGCAGTAATAAAGCAACAGTAACATCATAAGTCACATCACAGTGTGAAAGTAATACGAAAAAAAAAAACATTGTTGCGTTCTTAACCATTATTGCTTCTTGGCTTATCAAAGCTTTGCCAATGGTTGTGGTAAGGCAATACCGACCACAGCGAATAGCGAAAGAAGAGAGAAAAAAGGAGAAAAGGAAAAGAAAAAAAGAAAAAGTATCAAAAAGTGGATAGCGTAGATTGATTAATGTTATAATGCCACAATCATACACTGACCAAGTACTAAAGGAGCACTTTTGACCTTTTATCACCCCAATTTCTTGTCAGTTCTTGCAAGCATAGCCTAATTATGTAATTTAGGACTATTTGTACTTGATCCCGCTCCCACAGAGTAAACAACTTTGTAACTGTTAAAGTGAACAAAAAACGATGTAACACAGCTTTGTCTGAATGTATATCAAGGACTGAATGTAGATCAAGAAGAGCACTGAGTGAACCTGGGAGCCTAGTGATTTGGGATGCTCCCCAGTTCACGCAGCGCTTTTCTTGATCTAGTATTTTCAAGGAGTATGTGCGTGCCCCCGTCAGCATCCGCAGTATCCCTTATTGAAGCACAGTTGGAGGGAGCAGCTCAGGGAAAAAGCCCCTGGCAATCCATTTATTCAGTGTTCACTTTATTAATGGCAATAAATGCCTATTGAAGGAGAGCCTGCAAATACACAAGTGGGAGGAATGCTTGAGAGAGTTGGACAAACCCGGGGGTTTCACATAAAGGAGCAACCCAAATTGAAATGTGCCTGTAAAGCAGACCAAAAACCAGGAGAGTGAAAATCCTGGGTTTTGGTCTGCTTTACAGAGAGTTAGGCTTTATTCACTGCCAAGATACTAATCTGGCTGCTTTGTCTGGATCTATATGGATCCAAAACAAACCTTAGTCAGATTCCGACAAATCAGCACAAAACAAACATAAGCAGATTAATCTCATGTTGTCGGCTCTTTAAGTGATAGAAGCAGTAGGCAAATCTGCTGAATTGGGAATTAGGGTGCCTCCAGGAAGTGGCATCGACCCCTCTGAGAATTTGGAGCATTATGTTTTATTGCAGCAACAAAACCAGTGCGAGAAGATAATAAAACCTAATTGGCTGCTATTCCCTCCAGCTCTTTCCTTCCTAGGATTTAGGGAGTTCATGATTTGCCAAGAGCCCTTGTACCCCATTACAAGGAGAGGCGGGCTGACAGAGAATCTTACCCATAAGGGAGACATCATATTCTATCTGGAAGATGGCCTCTTGGTTGCACTGCCGGAGAATGGCGAGGGCGTCCACGAGGGGCACATTGTGAAGGGAGATTCCGTCCACACACAGGATGCGGTCGCCGACTTTCAGGGTACCTTCCCTGCAATGGAAAAGAGGGTGACTGTAATAATGCTTTGTCAGTGATTAACAAGTAGCTCAGCGCCCAGCAAAGCCATGGGTGTCACCAGAACAGTGAAAGACAAAAGTAATAAGCAAACGTTTACCCAAATAGAAGAAGACTGCAACACAAACAGACCAAGCTTAGTAACATAGTAACATAGTATGTAAGGCTGAATAAAAATAAATCCAGTTCAGCCTGTGGACTTTAGTTTGTAGTGCACCCAAAGCTATTGGAGAAGGTGCACTTGTGTGCAGCTGTTTCATGTCAGCGCCTGTCATCAGATGAAAAGGTGAGTATCTCTCTAATGCAGGGCTCACTGATGTATTGAGGAGTAGATGAGGTTAGGTTAGCATCCCTGTGAACCACAGAGTGGCAAGAGAGGGTTAAGGTCCACTTTACATTTTAATTTTGCTTTTTGTAACTTGAAGGATCAGCTTTCCTTTTCTGTTTGCTCACTGTGGGTGGGGGGTCATTGAAACCTAAAGGAGGTGATCAGCACAAAATAGCAGTTTGCCATGATTTGCTGGAAACAGGAACAGAGCAGGGAGCAGAATTAGCATAAGGACAGGCAATCAGCTTGTGCAATCAGGTCTGTGTTTAGGGTCCATACTGCCTTAGCGTTTATAGCCCTACAAACTTATTATATGGAGAAATAAACCTTTAGTGGGGCCGGGAGTCACCATGTGGCATCATGCAGCTGCAATTTCAGATGCAGGGCCTGTTATAGTGAAGGGCAGACTGGTAGGCCACCAGCGTCCCTGCACTGGCCTGCTTCCAATTTGCTAGTTAAATGCTGGCGGCTCCTATTCACCTGGCCCGCGACTAGAAGCCAGAGCCAATATTAAACTAAGAGCTGGTGGCCAGTGCGAGGCAGGCGGTGGAATCCCTATAACGACTGGGAGGTGCACAGTGTTGTAATGAGAGTCCCATCCCCCAAAACTCTCATGCTGCTGTTGTGTTGCCACCCAAACATTAGTGACTGCTGCACACAGACTTCCAGCAGCCAGCTCCATACCCTTTTCCAGCAACGGCCTCGGACCCCGGCCCATCCTATCTGTGGCAGACAGGCTTCCCTCCCAGCAGCGGCATCCTCGACAACAGAAAGCGAGTGAGGGGAGGGGTTCTGCCACTCAGTGAGTAAAGGGGGGGCAGGGGTTCTGCCACTCGCCATGCTATGGGGGGGGGGGCAATGTGTCCCAGGCCATTTTTTAACCCCAGTCCGCCTCTGGTGAAGGTACTACTAAAAATTCAAAGTGTGACCCTAAATTCACTAATATGGTACCAACAACACATCCAGTCTGTGCTGAGGCTTTCAGTTCTCATTCTCACCTAGCTGAAGCTGGGTCTCTAGGAGACAGGGGAGTCAGGGGAGTCAGAAGCCCTTGCACACTGCAGTCTCCTTCACATATAAACTGACCAGATGAGTAGAAGCAAGCAGCAGGAAGGGGGTGACTACAAGGTCAATGCAAGTAATGCTAACCCTCAGCCTTGTTATATGTTATTGCCTATGTTAAGTTAGTCCAGGTTGGAAGTAGCAGCACACATGACAATAGCAGCCACGGACTGTTGTAGTTTGCCCTGTGGCTTCTGGCCCCCCTTTTCACAGAGACCATGTCTAGAGTAAGAGGTGGTGGTGGGGGGATATTTAAAAGAGGCACTTGTGCAATTTACATAAACAGCTCCCCTCTCACTACTTGATCCAGGCTGGGTTATCAGGGAACTGAAAGCTGCATCAAACACTGTAAAAGGAGGTACTGGCTGCTGTTGTGTGTGCTGACGTTTCTGGTCCCCCTGCTTACAGAGACCAAGGCTGGACCAAGTGGTGGGTGAGGTTTGGGAGTTGTGTTTTAGAGGGGCACTGGTCCACTTTAACAAAACCACATCCCTCCCACCACCTGTAGTCATCTATTTTCAGCTGGTTCAGGGTTGGTCTCCAATTAAACTTAGGAAGCCAGGCTTTCATACTCCCCTTATCATAAGGCTCCTGGAATGTGGTTGCTGCATTGTACAATTCTGAGGGGCCTGAACAGGATTTGCCCCCTTATTGACCCAATAGTGATAATATGGGGTTCAGGAGCAGTGTGGGTAAATCACCAAAGTCATGGGGACATCCCAAATCAGGATGCCCCATCAGGATGTGAGGCTACACCTCTACATTGGTGTTTCAGTTGACACATTAGAGTGGGTCCAACTGCTTCCTCTATCAAAAGCGCTGAAAATAATAATGTGTCTCCACTTTAACATAAGCCCTCCCTCTATCCCTGCGGCAGCGACGGGGTGACCTTGCGGAGAAGAATGCTCGAATCCCCCGCGTGGACTCAGCTGGCCCCTAAGCCTCTACTAACTCTTCAATCAATCAGCGGTGTTTCCATTAAGATATGCAGGTGCCCGGCTGTGACAGGCGGACCTAAGCAGATTGTTCTGATCAAAGGGAGCCGCTGTCGGCTGCGGCCGCTGATTTCAGCCATTTGTCATTTTCATTTGTTCTTTTAAGAGCTTCTGAAGATTCAGCAATAAGCAAAACTGCAGCCAGTTGCTCAATGCCCAGCTGCCCACAAAGAGTTAAAGTAGCCATTCTTTGCCACAGAGCTGGGCTTTTGGCTCCTACATCTACAGACCCAGGTCATCAAGCTCTAGTCTGTTATGGAATTCCTTTCCCTATGCCATTCACTAGTCTGTCCCTAAGCATCTTGGTTCCTGAATACAAACATTTGGGGCACATTCTTCCCATCCAGCACAGTATCCGTGTTGGAGATGCAATACTTTGCAACAGCTTCTGCTTGTCTCTTAATGTGATTTGGGACTTTTGCCAGACTGACTGCAGTTTACAGTTATGACAGTAGATGGCGCTGTTACCAATGCATAACTATAGTCTCTATATGCATTTTTCTGCTGTGTTGTATTTACTGTATATTTAGCTCTGTTCTATCACTTGTTTTTCCTGTGTTAGCCACCATGTTAAGGTGATATTCTGTTACTGCATTCATGTTCCAGTGAAGCCGATTCCTATTATACCACTAATGTCTATCTGGTATTGACTTTGCTGCACCCAGCACTCACACTAAGCTGAACATCTCAATGTGATTAAAGTGGACCAAAACAAAGGAATTTGACTATCCTGGGTTTTGGTCCTTGCCCCAGGGGCACTCTGATCGGGAGTGTCTCGCTGTGTGAACCCCCCCCCCACCGAACAACCTCTCCTTTTCCCAGTCCTATGACACATACGCAGTTGCTCGTCCAATCAGCGCGCTCGGATCCACTCAAGCCCCTTTGTCCAGGAGCTTGTCTAATGCGAGCAGAGTCAAGCGCACTGGCGGCTGCATCCCCTGCTACCATCTAACAGGGAGCATGCCTGCACCAGCCACTCACAAGTGACTCATGGGGCCCCGATGCGGTCACCCCCCCTCATATAATTACATACCCTGCTTTCAGTACAAGTCTCTTCTCCATGCAACTACCAATCCCCAACTGCCTGGTCTGGTCGCACAGAGCCTCCATTTGGGCATAACACCTGTATGGGGTCCAGCCAATATCACAGTGTAAATGTGCTTCTTGAGACAATACTGTAATCTCATTACACTTTTATTTGAGTTTATTACACGGGGACCTGTCATGCTTCCATATGTGTTCTTCCTAGTAGCAAAATAGTATACAGCAGTTGGTATCATGACCCTAGCGGTATAGGGTGCCCAGGTGGCATGGGTCGGCTGCAGGTTTGTAAAGGGACCCTTGGACCGTATGGGTGGGTCACAGCTAGGCATAGATGGTCAGAATGTGTCTTAAACAGCTTTCTATAAAAGCCACATAAGAGGAACACCTGCTCCTTGGAGTCTAAAAGTCTCCTCTCATTTCCCTGTCACTGGGGTATGTTCCACTACTCTACTGCCTAGATCGCTGAGTAAACCTATGTTGCTGGAATCCCACGGCGAATGCACAGGTGTATCTCCAGCTTCCCTCGGCTGATGCGGGTACCTGTACCAGGAATTTCTGGATGGCGTGGGCACACAGGAGAGTGGCCAGCAGTTTATGCTCTATTTATCTTTACATCAGTGTCTCTTACTAAAGGTGAATAGAGCCCAAGGTGCTGATTGGATGGCTGCCCGCACATGCACCATGGAATCGCCATGGTTTCACACAGCAGGGCATCCCAAATCGGGCTGGAGAGAAACAATGTCCAGGAGAGTGATAATTCCATGGATTGTTTCTCTTTAAAGGGTGCCACGATTGCACACTCCCATGCCCCTCACGGGGCCCACAGTAACTGCGTACACCCCCTCCCATTCACTACAGTAGAGGGGCATGCCAGTCACTGTTTTGGCACATCCCTTCTATAGCAGTGAATGGAGCCAATCGTAGGAGACAGGGCCATGACAACAAGCGTTGTTTATGCACTCAAGAAATTCTGGGAGCAATCAACATACGGTACTTACTGTTTCTGCACCACCTAGGTGTGCTATGTGGTCCAAAGAATTCTGGGGCCCATGCTCACTTGGGACTTGCCCTCAGAAATGGTGAGTTCTTTTTTTTATTTTTCATTAATTTAATTACAAGGTTGTATAAAAGGGTGGGTCTCTAGTATGGCACTTTAATGGTGTGGAGTCAGTAGTGTGAGCAAAAGAGAAAAGTGGACAGATGTTCTAAATAGTCCCAGTATCCATTATCTAAGATGCATTAATGGGCCCTCCGCTGGGCCCCATAGCTGCCACTTAGACTGACAAAGCAGGGGATACACCTATGGCAGTGGGAGAGAGAATAAAACTCTTTCCCAACACAATGAAAAAAAGGCCATTTATTTAACAGGCCAGCTCCCGATTTGTCGCCTGGATCCTATTTCCGAAACTGTCTGCTGTGGAATTAAAGTGACATTAAATGCCATTTGCAATATGTCTCTGCTTTGCTGGGCGACTTAAGTCAAATCAGGATGGATTTATGAAAGTGCTTCTCTGTTGATCCCGCTACCATTCCTGCAGATGCGCTGTTTAACCCCACCAGTGCTGGAATGGGCAGGAGTGCCATCGAGGCAATACAGGAATTACTGTGGTATGGGGCTCAGATCATTTTGTGTTGTAAAATGGGACCTGGACAACCCTGTTGCTATATCTGCCAGCAGTTACATTCTTGTCCCCAGACTTTGTCTCCTTTCTCTAGAGGGGTACTTCAAGGGTGTTTAATATGGAAGTCCAATTTTAGGTGATCAGCCCCTTCCTCCCTCCCCTGGTGCCGAGGCAAGACAGGGGGGTTGCAACAAAAAAACACAATTCTGTGATTACTCACCTGTAGAATTGGTATTATATGTATACAGCACGTCCTGTTCCTGAAGATATTCCTTACACTTGGGTTATACATCCAGTAGATGGCGCTGGACTGCAGAGACAGAAAAGTGGCTCCTCCCGGCCCCATATATACCAGGGACCTCCCACAAAATCCCCAGTATTGAAAAGCAGTTAAAATGAGACCGGGAGAACTATAACCATTATATGAACAATCACCATAAAGAGGTAACTAAAGATAATGATAACAAGGGTGGGGTGGAACAGGATGTGCTGTATAGACATAATACCAATTCTACAGGTGAGTAATCACAGAATTGTATTATTCTAAGTATACAACACGTCCTGTTCCAGAAGATATTCCTTACACTTGGGACATCCAATAGCAGTGTCCGTAAGATAGGGTGGGATCCCCAAAAGTAACAGCAGACAATTTAAACCGCTGCCGCCTGCCAAAAGCAGCATCAGCTGAGGCCCTAACATCAACCTTGTAAAACTTTGAAAAGGTATGAACAGAAGACCAAGTAGCGGCATTGCAAACTTGTTCAACAGAAGCCTGGTGCTGGAAGGCCCAAGAGGCACCAATAGCACGAGTAGAATGAGCAGTAAGGCGGAAGGGAGGACTCTTCCCCTTGGCAGAATAGGCCTGAATCACAGCCTGACAAATCCATTTGCTAATAGTAGACTTGGCAGGAGCCAAACCCTTCCTAGGACCAGAAGGGACCACAAAAAGAGCATCAGTCTTCCTGAAAGCCGCAGTGACTACCAGGTAATACTTCAGACACCTGACCACATCCAAGGAATGCAGAACCCTTTCCTTAGCGTTGCTAGGATTAGAACACAATGAAGGAAGAACAATATCTTGATTCAAATGAAAAGCAGACACCACCTTAGGCAGAAAGTCTGGCTTAAAGCGGAACACTACC
The DNA here is from genome assembly GCA_027917425.1 of Gastrophryne carolinensis. Taxonomy (NCBI): domain Eukaryota; kingdom Metazoa; phylum Chordata; class Amphibia; order Anura; family Microhylidae; genus Gastrophryne; species Gastrophryne carolinensis. The sequence goes on from CM051235.1 coordinate 225,586,719, forward strand.
TTGTCCTGGTGTCTCTCATAGCATGGGGGCTGAATAGACAGAGCCGCCAGCTCGGACACGCCTGACCGAAGTAATAGCCACCAGAAAGACAACCTTGAGGGTAAGTACAGCCAGAGCAGCATCCTGAATAGGCTCAAAGGGAGCACCCTGTAAGGCAGACAAAACCAAGTTCAAATCCCAAACAGGGACTGTAGGCTTACGTGGGGGACGCACATGAGTGACCCCCTGAAAGAAGGTCTTAACCAAGGGATGCTGAGCAAAAGACTTCTGAAAGAAGACAGGGCAGAAACCTGACCCTTCAGAATACTGAGTTTTAGACCCAACTCCAATCCATGCTGTAAAAACTCCAGAACCCTAGGGACTAAGAACTCCCTACAGGGAAGAGACCTAGACTCACATCAATCAATGTAGGTACACCATACCCTATAATAGATGGCAGAAGAAGTTTTCTTCCTAGCCTGCACCATGGTATCCACCACCGAGGCAGACAACCTTTCTCCATCAAGATGGAGGTTTCAGCAGCCAGGCCGACAAAGCCAGAGTTTGTAAATTGGGATGGCGTAAGGAGCCCTGAGTGAGCAGATCTGGCGCCCCTGGCAGGACGTACTGGTCTACTGCCATTTGTACCACGTCTGCGAACCACACTCTTCTTGGCCACCTTGGAGCCACCAGAATCACTGGCACCCCTTCCAGAGCAATCTTGCGCAGGACCCTGCCCAGCAGGGGGAACGGAGGAAAGACATACAGGAGCCGAAATTCCTTCCATGACATTGACAGAGCATCCGTGGCCAAGGCCAGAGGATCCTGAGACAGGGAGACAAAGGCCGGGAGCTTGTGATTGTGACGGGATGCGAACAGATCCACATCCGGTAGACCCCAATGGTGACACAGGGACTGGAATACCCTGTTGCAGAGGGACCACTCCCCCTGACGGGAAGTCCCCCTGCTCAGAGAGTCTGCCAGTAGATTCTCTTTCTCTGCCCCCGGGATATACACAGCTGAAATGCATTGAACATTGGCCTCCGCCCATGTCAGGATCCGCGACACCTCCTGGAGGGCACCTCTGCTCCGGGTCCCTCCCTGATGGTTGATGTAGGCAACCGCCGTCCTGTTGTCTGAGTGCACCTGCACAGACATTCCCTGCAGGTGATCGGTCAACTGCTCCAGTACCAACCTGATTGCTCGTAGTTCCAGAATGTTGATGGATAAGTGGGCCTCCTGAGGGCCCCACCTCCCCTGGAACCGCAGGGACTTCCAGAATCCCCCCCAGCCTGACAGACTGGCATCCGTGGTGACCGTTTCCCAGGAGGGGGCCAGAAAGGACCTGCCCTTTAGCAAGTTCTTGTGGTCCAGCCACCACGAGAGGGACCCTCTGACCAAGGGGGGAAGTACACAAACCCCGTCCAAAGACGTGGGGTCCTTGTCCCATACTGACAGAAGGTGAAGCTGCAGAGGCCTCAAATGGAACTGAGCAAAGGGCACCGCCTCGAAGCTCGCCACCATCAGGCCCACCAGCTGCATTCCCTGCCTGAGGGAGGGCTGGGGGCATGAGAGCAGGAACCTCACCTGCGCAGTCAGAGCTTCCACCTTCTGTTGGGGAAGGAATATCCGTGACTGAACCTTTGATGTCCCGGGAACACAGGGATGTGAAGGTAAGCATCTTTGATGTCCACAGACGTCATAAAATCCCCTGGGCGCAGAGAGCCGATGGCCGAGCGCAGAGTTTCCATGCGAAAGCACCTGTTCTTGACAAACTTGTTGAGGATCTTTAAATCCAGAATGGGCCTGACTGACCCATCTTTTTTTGGGCAACGTGAAAAGGTTGGAATAGAACCCCTTGCCCAATTCTCTTAAGGGGACCCTGCAAATGACCCCCAGATCCAGAAGTCCTTGCACGGCCTGCATCAAGACCTGAGCTGATGCAGGGTCCTGGGGGATCCGGGACCTGATGAATCTTGTGGGGGGCCGCACAGCAAACTCTATCTTGTAACCAGAGGACACTACCTCCTGAATCCACCGGTCTGAGACTTGGCGCCTCCAGACGTGCGCGAAGTGCTGTAGCCGTCCCCCCTCCCAGACGGGCGAGGGCACCCCATCATGCCTGAGGGGTCTTGGGAGGGGCTTTGGGTTTGGACCCCCCAGGAGGAGCCAGGACGTTGTCCTCTGCTCCTATGCCAGGAATCTGCGCGAGCCCCCGCGAAGGACACCCCTTTCCCCTGCATAGCGCCTAGGTAGGGGACTGAAAGGGGGCCCTGGCTCCGAAAGGACCGAGGCTGCCGCCTGCGCTGGGGTAACTTACCACAGAGGTCTAGGCGGTCCCCAAACAGGCGTAGCCCCTTAAATGGAAGCCCAGTAAGGGCTTTCTTAGCAGCATTGTCAGCAGCCCACTGGCGCAGCCATACCGCGTGGCGTATAGCTACCGCCAAGGCGGAAGATCTGGCCCACATCCTAATAGCATCATCCGATGCAGACAGGATAAAGTTTACAAACACATCACAGTTAGACAGTGCATTAATCGTATCAGGTGGCAATTTGTCTGGGCCATCAAGTGCATTCCTGACCATGGCCCTGAGTGCCACAGCAGTAATGGCCAAAGCGCAAACCGGGAGCAGCGCCGCCCCCCCAAATGCAAAGGCATGGCATGCCAATTAGTCAATGCGCCGGTCCTCAGAATCCCGCAGCGTAGTAGTGTCAGGGGAGTGCATAATAGAGGTGTTAGACAGCCCTAGAATAGGAGCATCGACCTCGGGGGGCGATGACCAGCACTTGACCATATCAGCAGGAAATGGATACTTCATGTCCAAACTCTTAGGGATCCCGGGAAGTCTACTGGGATGTTCCCACTCCTTAAGCACGAGGTTATTGAAATGGGTTTGCTCAGGAAATTCCAATCGAGCCTTAGCAGTATGAAATAGCTCACCCCTTTGCCTTGGAGCCACAACAGGGTGAGAGATAGACAAAACTTCAAAAATCTGAACCAGCAGTTTGTCAGTATCATCCGGGGTCCAGTGATCAGAGACAGAATCGTCATGACCCCTTGACTTCTCGTCAGATGACCCTGAGTCAGAGAACAGCTCCCCTTCATCCGAGGGGGTATGGCCATATAGATGCAACAACTCATCAGACTCCGTAGGGAAAAGAGCGGCATCAGGGGTTAAGTGCCTTTTTTTGCGGTGGCCTTACGCGCTAAGGTATTAGCAAGCAATTTTTCAACACTGGCCAGTCTAGCAGCCACATCAGGATGAGAATCCCCGCTTGTATTGGGGGTTAGACTCAGGCTTGCGGGAGTAGGTGAAGTGAGGCGAGGTGCAGGCCCAGCCACCGGAGGGGCGGGAAGTACCATTAGCGCCTGCTGTGCACAAGGAACACAGACCCGTGCATTGTCACCGCTGATAGGTGAGACCCCACAAGATACACACAGCCGGGCTTGTCCCGAAGGAACCCCGGTCACAATATCCTGGGATGCCTCCATATGGTGATTAATAGGCACAATAGGCCAGTAGGGATTGACGCTGAAAGCCACCCTGGATGCCCCAATGACCTGCAGGGAAGTGGGCGTAATTATACTAGGCCCAACTGGCAATTACACCGGGCCGGGAGAAGCTACTGCATTCAACCATCTGAAAGACATAATGAGAATAAATGGTGTCAGAACCATGCACAGTAAGCAAGGAGCATGAAAATCGCCCGCGAGGGCACTTACAGACCGCGGCAGGAGGGGGACCGTTACCACGCGCGCGCGACTACTATCAAAATGGTGCCAAGCGAACCTCGAAGGGAGGGCCAGGCGCGGAGCGCGCCAAGCCGGGTCCCCGCCCCCCCAAAGAGCGCCAATATTGTCATGAGGAGCGAAGTGTATGACACACTTAGAATAGATGATTTGCCAATGATGAAGCCGCAGGGTCTGAGGCGGCGCCGCCGCCCGGCGCAGCACATCCAGTGAAGGAAAAAGGCGCGTGGCGGCAGCAGTTAGACAAGTCAAAATGCAAATCAGCACGCGTCTGACACCACATATACAAGTCCAAGGACATTACTAAGGCCGTAAGAGTGTAATCACAATACACTGGGACCAAACACACACACACACACACCCCTTTCTTTCCCCCCGAGCTACGGGGGGAACGAGGGAGGATGGCGACCCTTTGTACAGGGCCCACCGCTACATGGGGCATGGGCAATAATGCGGGAGGGGCATCCCCTAGAGGCTCACCATCAGCCTAAACCGCCTACCCTTTGGTGGGGGACTGCGGTGGAGCATGTCGGGTGGGAATAGTCCAACAGGGCCGCAGGCTTTAATAGCCCCGCTCACCTGCGAGAGAGTGATACTTCATGTCTTCGCAGTCAGCACTGCAGAGAAATCTGCGGATTTGTGGGAGGTCCCCGGGTATTTGAGGGGCCGGGAGGAGCCTGTTTTGCATGTCTCTGCAGTGCAGTGCCATCTGGCGGAGGATAACCCAAGTGTAAGTACTATATCTGGAGTAGGACGTACTGTATACTAAGAATATATGTGAAAGTATTCAATAAGGTTCAGGAGGGAAGTGTTTTTTAAAAAGAAACTTAATGATAGAACAAGGGGGCCCAACCTGAAGCTAGTCGGGGGGAAGATCAGGAGCAATGTTAGAAAATACTATTTTATAGAAAGAGTAGTAGATGCTTGGAACAAACTTCCAGCAGAGGTAGTTAAAAAATCAACAGTCACTAAATTTAAACATGCCTGGGATAAGCACACATCTATCCTAAGATAAAGAAAACACACAGTATACACATAAGGGCAGGCTAGATGGACCGTATGGTCTCCTTCTGCCGTCAACTTTCTATGTTTCTATGTTTGTGTTGAATGAGCAGGCTACAGGGTTATATGTGGGTCCCCTGGCCAGTATAGCTGGGTCATAGGGTAGCATACGCTTGCCCTTGAACAATAATAATGGTGCTGCAGGGACCACAACAGGAGATCTATTGCACTCATTCAAAATCTAATCATGGACAGCTGTCAGGAATAAGAGGATAGGCATAAAAGCATTGTGAGATTCTTGGCGTGTCCCATGGGGGAACAGACAAACTGATATAAATCCACATGTGGTCCCTTGAACTTAGGGACATCATCCCAAAAGGGGCGTTTATGGCCTAGAGGTAAGGGAATTGGGCTTGTGGCCGGAAGGTAACAGGTTCGATTCCCAGCCATGGGACATGACTGAAGTGCTATTGAGCAAGGCACCTAACCCCCCAGGCGCTGAGTCTAGGGCAGCCCACTGCTCTGGGAACTTCTCTGCCCCTTAGTGTGTTATTCACCTGTGTGTAATTACTAATTTATTGTTTATTCACTGGCATGTCTACTGTGTGTATTTCACTTGTATGTAGTTTACACACCGGTGTTTATGGAATGTGTTGTTCACAAGTTGTGCACAAGTGGGGAAAATGCAGAGGAAGAATCCCAATAACCACTATTTGCACTATTACTATTATTACAAAAGGGCCCTCTGCTCTGGTTACCTTAGTTTACATGCTCATAACAGCCCTGGCATTTCTTGAATATTAGCCTGTGTACATCCCCGGAGCTCAGTTGACAGAGATGGTGCCTCATGTGGTCAGATAGAAAAATGGATGATGTGATAAGTATGATCACATGGTGTTCCGTGTTAGGAGCAACAGGTAGAGCAAGGTGGTGCTGTTCTACAACAGGGGAGCATGGCTTATCCACTCACACACTATGGAAGTCTGTATGCATGAGCCCTAAAAACAAAGTACTGCAGAATAGACCCTAGGATCGCTTATAGAGATGGGCCCTAGGATCAGTTATAGTGATGGGTCCCAACAAACCCCAGTCCAACTCTGTGAATAGGAACTCTGCTTTCTTTATAGCCAGCAATAGTGAATTCTGGCTACAGGGTTCAATGGCTAAAATAGATAGAGAAAAAATATATATTTAAAACAGAATTATTTTATCTCGTGGTATGGCTAGACTAAGCTTAAGTCTGCTCTGAATGAAGAATGATGGACTTGCCCTGGACTTAAAAAGATATTTTAGGCATAATAATTGTAGGCATAATAATTGTTAGACCATTGTGTCAGGCTATGTTTGGCACTGTCCTAAACTGTTTCCCCAAAGACATTGCAGAGATATTAAGGTTTACCTCATGATTTCTCTTCTGAAGCATATGGGCGTGGAGCTGCAGATGCTGCATAATAATCAGCATGATGGGTGGAAGCGAGGAGGAGGGAGGGATTAGCTGGGCTTGAATGGCAGCTCTTAGAAAGCCATTCAAGCCAGCACTATAGAGGGGGGGGGGGTCTGGACTAGCTCCTCAAGCTAGTACTGGTGGCCAACATTTGGCAGGGTGGCATTGAAGGGGCAGATGAGGAAGTATATTTCTTCATTCAAGGCGCCAAGCTCAGAGGAGGCACAGCGCTGGAGGAATACTCAGCAAGGTAAGCTGCGGTTTAATTTCTTTAGCCTTTTGCCTCAAAAATCCCTTTAATTGTGATTATTTCAATGTTCTGTCACATGCATTAGATCTTTATTACCTGTCAGCAGGTCCCCCTGGTCTCACGTAGGTTATGACCAAAGGCCTCGACTTGTGCCAGTCCTCCTGAGCCCCTCCTGTAAGCAAGCACATGACAAAGCCATATTTTAGACTCAAGAAGATCAGCACAGATTATACCTCCAGTCCAGACTATACCCAGGGTTAAAGAGGCCTAGGCTAGATTATACCCTGGGTATATTCTGTCCTAGGCCAATTTATACTCCGGGGTATAAATTAGCCAAGGCCAATTCATGCGCCTCAGGCCATAATATACCCCCATGATATCAATTGAATTGAGTAAGTTACACAAGAATGACTTAATTTTTAAACTTTTTATTAGGTAGTCAGCTTTGTCTGGTAAATTGTGTGAGAAAGATAACTTACATGTTAAAACTCTAAACACAGACTTTTATTACTTCAAACAGAAAAACTTGACTGCTCATAATATAATAAAATCATAACATTCTGAAACTTCAAATTTTAAAGGTGGCTTTACATGGGCCGATTATTATATGACACATCATACACTGATCTAGTGACCCAGAAATACTGCGGAGATAAGAGATGAAATTCAAAAGCTGCAGCCAGAGATGTGAGAAATCGTGGTTGCCAGAGACGTGGAGGAGGGACTGAGGAGGGCAAGGGCAAGTGTTGCGGGGGGATCTATATGGGATGGTACAGATACGTCCTCTGGCTTCTCAGCCAGAGGACACAGTCACACTTGTGTCACAGACACAGTTTAGAATAAATAACAGCAGTGACTTCTAGGTTCAGTTCCTTAACTCAAAACAGAGAGTAAAGTGAGGTGGAGAAGAAGGGGGCTACCACACTTCGAGGTGTCTCCCTGGGGCTTTATACTTCTCTTCCTCCGAGGACAGAGACAGACCATGACAAGGGCAGGGCTTCAGAATCAGTGGAGGGACACTGCTCTGCAGAAATTTACAAAACACACATGGGGCCTAGCAGCCTACCCAGCACCTTGGGAGGTTCAGGGTGTTGCAGCAAATGTTTCCACCAAGTATGGTGACTTAGCCTTTCCCTTGGGACTCTCCCAGGAACAAAATCCTTTACAATTCCAGGTCCTGTAGGCTGAGCTGTGTTACGGATGAACCAGGCTGTGGGCTGCATTGCAGCATAATTAGTCTGATATTTGGGTTCAGATAAATTGGGATGTGCGTAAGATTCTATACAGATACATTTGGTTTAGGTCTGTTGAAGGCTGAGTTGCAGTGCAGTGTAGGTAAGGGTTACAATTCAGGTTGGGTTGCAGTACAGGTTCTTTTGGGTAGTGGGCCAGTTTGCTGTACAGGCAAAAGGGAGAAAAAAGATGGTTCAGATAATATGGGGTGGGGTTGGGTTTTTAGTATAAATGAACTGGACGACAGGTTGGGTGGCGCTAACAAATGAATTTGTCTAACAGATGAATTTGGGATGTGAGCCAGGTTGCAGGTTGGTGTGTAGTACAAAAGGGTTGGGCTGCAGCTGGTTACAGTATAAATGAGCTGAGTTGTTTTGTATTTAAAGAAAGTATTTAAAGAAGCACAACTAGAAAAAGTCTAAAAATAAATATCCACATTAATATGCAAAATAAAGACGGAGAAGTTACTCATTTAAAAGATGGAGGAAGAATCAGGGGTGACAGATTCTGAATGTACCATTCTGTTTTTCGGGGGAGATCTTCCCAACCTGAGCCAGCTTGTGCTGGAATCCGCTTATTGCTATTACAATTCTGCTGTGTGTAGATGTTTTTACCCATCAAGCAATGCTCTGGGCAGGTATTGGACTAGTTTATTGCCACTGCTCCCCAAAGGCTCAGATCACCTCTGTAAAAATGGGATGGTACTGTACACCCCTGGATTTTATTTATCACAGGAGAAGAAAAACAAAAACTTGCACAGAGCCAAGATGCTGAGCATGCAGCGGCTGATATTTACATCAGTGAGGAAGCCAGGAAGGAGGTGATATTTGCTGAGACCCAGGGGGTGGGGGGTTCACAAAGAGGGGCATTTAACTTAGGGATGACCCTGGGGAAGCCCAGCTCCTGGCTCTGGAATCTTTTAGATTTGTGATGTGATAGATGTGATTCTGCAATACAGCTTCTTTAATCTTCCATTGAGAACCAGATGAACTGGGCTGCAATTCAGGTCACAGTACAGATTATTCAGATTGGTTTGGATCGAACATAGAGATTTCAATAACATTATTTTCTATTAACAAGAAGGCAAGGGGGGACTTGGCTGCGGTCTTGGTCTGGATACAAGAGATATCACTCTTTATATGTTTGAATATGTTTTATGTTTATTGGTTCCCTGCCCGGCTGGTCCGTAATGAACTTTAATGATTGGCTCATTTAAAGCTTATGCACAGTGCACTTTTGAATGTTGTTTATAGTCTAGATAGGGTTTAGGGGTTATATACTTTATAGGTAGGATTCACATATTTAGTGATGGAGTAGCACTGATTAATTTATACGTTTTTTTATTGCACATAAACTGCGCACATTAATTAGCATTGTTGTGACCCTGGGCATGGACAGAGTATACATTTAATAGGCTACATTAAAATGAGAGCAGCGTGGTCATGTCCCTCCCTTCCTCTTTTGTGTAAGTGTTGTATGTTTTTTTTAAATGATTTTAAATTGTCTTAAAACCCATTGAATTGTAAATATATGTACTAATAAAGCTTGATATATTTTTTGATAAATCAGTGGTGCCACTGACTTCGTGGGGGTGGGCGTCTTTGGGGAGTTGTGGGACTCCCACTTTTTGTTATATTATTTTCTATTATAAATGATTATATATATATATATATATATCAAATACCTAATAATTATAAAACATAAATGATTAAAAAGAATTAATAAATATTACTAATTTAAATACTCAGATATTTCAGGCCACCTACCTCTCATTACAAAGCCAAAACTGTTGCCTTCCTTGCAGAGGGTGATCTCCAGAGTCTTCGGGATGATAGCAGCATTGTTATCTGGAGCTGGAAGTCACACCAGGCAGAGGTTAGTAAATACTGTATGTATCACATTATATAGCTTTCTTGAAGCTCTACCCAGCCAATACTGTGCTGGCTCTTTAAGACCCTTTACCTGCACACTTCTGTTATACCTACAAAAGTAAGAGATAAGCAGTCCCAGCTAATCGGGGTGTTTCATAAAGAGGGGCATCCCAAATAGTGATGTCCTGAGGACAAAGACCACAACTCAGGATGTGAAAATTCACAGGTTTTGGTTCATTTTAACCCTCCAGGATGGAGGTCACCTTTTCCAGATTTCATGAGTATCACTTCCCGGAGACCATGAAAGTTGCTCTGATCCTAATAGGAGTCAGGTTTTTGTGCCAAAGAAAGTGATCATGAAAACTTACCAGATGGCGGTAACTCATATTCCACCTCTAGCACCACCCTCTCGCCCACGTTCTTCAGCAAGCTGATGATTTCCTCATGGCGGAGCTTGGTCAGGTTAATGCCGTTCACAGACTTGATGTAATCGCCAATATTCAGCTGGTCACTCCTGTTGGGAAGGAGGAAATGTGGCTTAGAAGAACTCTGGAGAGAGAGATCTCACCACATCTGAGGTTTGCTACTCACCTTGCTGCCAGGCCTCCTGACCTCAGATTGGACACCCTCGGCTTGCCATCCTTGTCTGTTCCACCTGAGATGGTCAGGCCCAGAGTACTTCCCTCTTTCTTGATGAGCTCCACGATGGTGACCCCCCGGAATTCTTCTGCAGAGGAAAAATATCATCAAAATTAATAAATGTAGCATAAAAAAAAAAATTGCCTCACTGATACAGCAATAGCAAGAGAGTACTAGTGGTCTGAATTTACCATAAAACCTTTCACAGGCTGGAGCATGGCAGCATGGAGGAGCAGAGTGGGGTTAAAACACAGCCCGGGACTTGTTTGTTCACACCAGGCACTTCTGCACTGTGTCCGGCCCGGTATAAGACCCCCCCCCCAATAAATGACAGTGTGCTGAATCCCCCCAATCACCCCACAACAGGCAGTGTGCAGAATGCCCCCCCCCCCATCACCCCATAACAGGCAGTGTGCAGAATATCCCTTCAATCACCCCATAACAGCCAATGTGATCCCACAACAGGCTGTGTGTCGAATGCTCCTTTAATCACTCCATAACAGATAGTGTGCAGAGTCCCCCTATCATCCCATAACAGGCAATGTGCAGAATCCCACTATCACCCTATAACAGAAAGTATGCAAAATACCCCCTATGACCCCATAACAGGCAGTGTGCAGAATGCCCTCCAATCACCCCATAACAGGCAGTGTGCAGAATGCTCCCCAATCCCTCCATACCAGGCTGTGTGCAGAGTGCCCCCCATCACCCCATGACAGATAGTGGGAAGAATACCCCATAACAAAGTGTGGGGAATAACCCCCTATCACACCTTAACCGGCAGTGTGCAAAATCCTCCCAATCCCCTCATAACAGGCAGTGTGCAGACCCCCCCATCACCCCATAACAGGCAGTGTCCAGAAACCCACCCAATCACACCATAACAGGCAGTGTGCAGATTCCTCCCCAATCATCGCCATAACAGGCAGTGTGGCAGAGACCCCCCAATCACCCCACAACAGGCAGTAGTATTCAAAACCTCCCCCTCCAACTCACCCTATTATATGCAGTGTGCAGAATCCCCTGAATCACCTCATAACAGGCAGTGTGAAAAATGCACCCCAATCACCCCATACCAGGTAATGTGCAGAATTTCCCCCAATCACCCCATAATAGTATGTGGAATGCCCCCTATCACCCCATAACAAACAGTGAGCAGAATGTCCCCCCCTCCCCACCAACCCATAACAGACAGTGGGCAGAATGCTCCCCATCACCCCATAACAGGCATTGTGCAGACCCCCCCCCCCAATCACACCATAACATGCATTGTACAGAATCCCCCCCCCCCCATAACAGGCAGTGTACAGAATCCCTCCTAATCACTCCATAACAAGCAGTGTGCAGATATCTCCCAATCACCCTATAACAGGTAGTGTGCAGTACCCCCTTGATCACCCTATAACAGGCAGTGTGCCTAATAACCCCCATAACAGGCATTGTGGCAGAGACCCCCATCACCCCAACAGTAGTGTTCCAAATCCCCTTCAATCACCCTATAAAAGGCAGAGTGCATAATCCCCCCAATCACTCCATAACAGGCAATGTGCAGAATCCCCCACAATCACCCCATAATAGGCAGTGCATGGAATCCCCCCAATCATAAAAGGCAGTGGGCAAAATCCACACCCCAATCACACCATAACAGGCATTGTGCTAAATTACCCCATAATAGGCAATATGCAATATCCCCTCTCATGCTGATGCTGTGCGCTACCCGTCCACCATACAGTAGGTAGCCCGCCGCCTCCTCTCCTGGCCCGGAGCTTAATGTTGGCTCTAGGTAAATTTACCCACAGGCCGGGTAAATGGGAGCCACTTTGGGCGGGGACACTGTCACCAATGAATAAAAACATAAAATATCATTTTGTGATTACTCACCTGTAAAATGGTTATTACAAGTATGTCACACACCCCGCTTCCGAATATTCATGACACTTGGGAAACTGTCCTGTAGAGGGCGATCTTGCAGAGATGACATGAAAAAAAGGAGCCCCTCCTGGCCCATAAATACCTGGGACCTCCCACCATTCCCCAGTATAAGACAGCAGTAAAGGGACCAGGAAGAGCTAAATGTAAACGGCAAAGAAAAAGGTTCACCATATAAAGGATTCCAGAAAACCAAAAAAGGGCGGGATGAAGCGGGGTGTGTGACATACTTGTAATAACCATTTTACAGGTGAGTAATCACAAAATGGTATTATTCCCAGTATGTCACACACCCCGCTTCCAAATATTCATGACACTTGGGATATCCAATAGCAGTGCCCATAATGGGTGGGGATCCAAAAAAAGGCAATAATGCAAACAAACTACTGCAGCTTGCAGAACTTTGCCAAAAACAGCATCCGCTGAGGCCCGCACATCAACCTTATAAAATTTGGAAAAAGTATGAACAGAAGACCAAGTAGCAGCCTTACAACTTGTTCAACAGAAGCCTGATGCTGAAAAGCCCAAGATGCTCCAACAGCACGAGTAAAATGAGCAGTAACACGAAAAGGGGGAACCTTCCCCTTGGCAGAATAGGCCCAACAATGGCCTGTCGAATCCATTTACTAATGGAAGACTTAGCGGGCGCCAGACCTTCCCTGGGCCCGGAGGGCACCACGAAAAAAGGCGTCCGTCTTACGAAAAGGAGAAGTAGCCACCAAATAATATTCCACACATCGAACCACATTCAAAGAATGTAAGGTCCTCTCCTTGTCATTACTAGGCTTAGGACACAAGGAAGGGAGAACTACATCCTGATTGAGGTGGAAGCCGAAACCACCTTAGGAAGGAAATCCGGCTTAAAGTGGAAAACTACCTTGTCCAGGTGCCTCTCAAAGTAAGGAGCCTGAATAGACAAGGCCGCCAACTCGCCGAACAGAGGTAGTAGCCACCAAAAAGGCAACTTTCTGAGTGAGCAGAGAAAGAGCAATATCATGCACCGGCTCAAAAGGGGGCCCCTGGAGAGCCGACAGAACCAAGTTTAAATCCCAAACCGGCAGCAAGGGCTTTCTAGGAGGCAGCACATGAGTAACCCCCTGGAAAAATGTCTTAACCAAGGGATAAAGGGCAAAAGACCATTGAAAGAAAACCGCCAGGGCAGAAACCTGCTCCTTCAAAGTACTAAGCTGGAACCCCGAGTCCAGACCATGTTGAAGAAACTCCAGAATTCTGGGAATAGAAAACACCCTACAAGGCAAGGCCCTAGCCTCGCACCAGTTAATATAAGACCTCCAAGTCCTATAGTAGACATTAGAGGAAGATCTCTTCCTAGCTCTAACAAGAGTCTGAACCACCGCATCAGAAAGACCTTCCTCCTTTAAGATGGAGTTTCAGCAGCCACGCCGTCAAAGCCAGCGTTGGTAAATTGGGGTAGAACAGCTGACCCTGGGTGATAAGTTCTGGAAGAAGAGGCAGATAAAACTGATCTACTGCCAGCCGCACGACGTCTGCGAACCATACTCGTCTTGGCCACCTTGGAGCCACCAGAATTGCGGGTGCCCCTTCTAGAGTCAGCTTGCGCACCACCTTGCCCACCATGGAGAAAGGGGGGAACAGGTACAGCAACCCCAGTTCCCTCCAAGCCAGGGACATGGCATCTACTGCCAGGGCCAGAGGATCCTGAGGCCGAGACACAAAGGCAGGAAGCTTGTGATCGTGACGAGAGGCAAAAAGATCCACCTCCGGAGTCCCCCACTTGTGACAAAGGGACTGGAATACCTTGGAACTGAGAGACCATTCTCCTCGGCGAGAGGATCTCCTGCTCAGGGAATCCGCCTTCGTGTTCTCCACTCCTGGTATGTAAATGGCTGAGATGCATGGGACATTGCTCTCTGCCCAAACAAGGATCAGAGATACCTCCCTGAGGGCACTCCTGCTGCGAGTCCCTCCTTGGTGATTGATGTAAGCGACCGCCGTCCGATTGTCCGATCGGACTTGAACTGGCAATCCCTGCAATAGAGTCAAGCGAGACAGAACCAACCAAATGGTCCATAGCTCCAAAACGTTGATAGGGGTATGAGCCTCCCAAGGCCCCCATAACCCCTGGAACTGATGTTCCCTCCAGAAGCCCCAGCCCGACAGGCTGGCATCCGTGGTGACCGTTTCCCAAAAAGGGGTCAGAAAGGATCTGCCCTTCAACAGATTACTTGACATTAGCCACCACTGAAGGGACTGCTGAGCCCGGGGAGACAGCAGACAAGACTGATCCAATGACAGCGGACACCTGTCCCAAGTCGCTGGAAGATGGAGCTGAAGCATCCTCATGTGAAACTGGGCAAAAGGGACTGCCTCAAAGGAAGCCACCATCAGACCTACCAATCTCATCCCTAGCCGGATAGACGGGCGAGGATTGGAAAGCAGAAGCCGAACCAAATCTTGGATCAGAAGAATCTTGGGGAACACCCTGGCCTGAAAGGCATCCAGAGTCATGCCCAGAAACGAAACCTCCCTGGACGGGGAGAGGGAGGACTTGGAATAGTTGATCACCCAACCGAACCTCTCCAGCATGGATACCACCACTCTGGTGTCTAGCTCCGCTTGGCTGAGAGAGGAAGCCAAAATGAGAAGGTTGTCCAGGTATGGTACAATGCGAATGCCCTGGACTCTGAGGAGGGCCATCACCCTCGCCAATACCTTGGTGAACACCCTCGGAGCCGAGGTAAGCCCGAATGGAAGGGCCACAAACTGAAAATGCTGATCTTCCACCACGAACCTGAGGAATATCTGGTGTGCCAGGAAGATAGGTACATGCAGATAAGCATCCCTGATGTCTTTGGACGTCATGAAGTCCCCCTGACGAAGAGAATCGACGGCTGACCGCAAGGTTTCCATGCGAAACTTCCTGAAGCGGATAAACCTATTGAGGAGCTTCAGATCCAAAATGGGTCGAACGGAGCATTCCTTCTTGGGCACCGTGAATAGATTGGAATAGAATCCCAAGCCCCTTTCCGAGAAAGGCACTGGGCAAATGACAGCCATGTCCAGCAGATAACTTACTGCCGCCCGGAGCCCCTGTGCGGCCAGTGGATCCGAAGGCACTCGAGACCTGAAGAATCGGATCTCGAATTCCAGCTTGTAACCGGAAGACACCACTTCCAGAATCCATTTGTCTGAGACCTCCTGGTCCCAGACCTGGAAGAAGTGACGCAGCTGTCCCCTCACCCACAAGGGTGAGGGTGCCCCCTCATTGCTGAGCTGGCTTAGCAGCGGGCTTGGGTTTGGAATTCCAATTGTGACCTGGACGGGCACGACCTCTGCCTCTACTCCAGGAATCACCTCTGAGGGTAGAGAAGGCCAAAACTCTGCCAGTTCTGGCACCACGAAAGGAAGGGTTAAAGGAGGCCGCCCCCCCCGAAAGGGATGACGTTGCCTCTTATGCTGAGGTAACTTCCCTCCTTCCGTGACAGAATCTAATCTTTCTCCAAAGAGCCGCAATCCCACAAAGGGAAGTGCTGTAAGCGACTTTTTGGCCACAAAATCAGCCGCCCACTGGCGCAACCATACCGACCGCCGAATAGCTACAAGCAAGGCCGAGGTTCTACCACACATGACCATGGTGTCATCCAAGGCGCAAGCACAAAGGACATGAACAATTCACACCGCTTAAGGGCGGCGAACTCATCACTGGCCGGGTCAAGCTTGGAGGTACTCAACAGGTCTCTAACCACAGACCTGGTAGCCACTGCCAAAACGCCGAAGCACAAACAGGCCGCAAGGCTGAACCGACACTAGCAAACGCGTGGCAAGCCATCTGATCAATGCGTTTATCCTCACCATCTTTGAGAGTGGTGGAGTCAGGAAAATGAAAAATAGAAGTATTCGAGCACCGGGGCATCCACCTCGGGAGGGGACGACCATCGTTTTACCACGTCCACCGGAAAGGGATACTTTTTATCCCAACCTTGAGAAATACCTGGAAGCCGAGTAGGCTTCTCCCATTCCTTAAGAATAATGCCATCAAAATGTTTTTGATTTGGGAACTCCAGGCGCGGCTTGGAAGTCCCAAAGAATTCCCCTTTTTGAGGAGCGAATTGCCAGAACCTCAAAAAGGTGAGCCAAGACCTTCGAGGTATCCACAGCATCCCCCTGCCCTTGCTCAGTATCAGCACCAACAAACTGCTGATTGTCAGAACCCTCAGAATCCTCAAATAATTCCCCTCTTCTAGCGGGGAATAATCAGACCAGTCAAGGAAATCATAATCATCAAACTCAAAGGCCGGCGCGGCTGGAGACAAATGCTTTCGCTTAGCCAAGGCCTTTCTGGCAACAGAGCCAGAAATACATTTCGCAACATTAGCCAGTCTGGCACATACATCAGATTGCGACTTCCCACCTGTGACAACATCACTAGGAGTACGGATAAGGCAGGGTGGGGAAGGAGATGAGGCCGGGACCCCGGATCCAGACGCCTGGGCCCCCGACTGCTGCGTTATGGCCCGCTGAGCATAAGGTATGCAAACAAGTACATTATCCCCCGCAAGGGATGCCCCACAACCCACACACTGCCGGGATTGCCCCTAGGGGAGCCCAAGCCTGGTATCCTGAGAAGCCTCCATATGGTGATTTTAAGGTAGTCGCAATGACCAGAGGGATTTACGCTATTAAGCTCCCCGGGATGCCCCTTCAGGTCCCAAGTGGGAGGATTTTTTTTTTTTTTGGGAACCCTAAATTAAACTCTAAGGGACCCTAGGACCGGGAGAACTCCCTCTTTAAACTTGAAAAGAAGGGATCCCACCTAGAAGACATGAGAACAGAGATAAGTGTCAACATGCACATCACCCACCATATAAGAATGGTGAAAAAATGGTGAAATAAATAAAATCCACTCACCGTAGCAAAGCAGCGACCGTCAACCCTCACAACAGCAAGGGAATGAGAGGGAGAGCAGCAAAGCAGGCAGCGAGGCCGGAAAGAGTGCTTGAGAGAAGCCGGCCTCGAGGGGGAGGTGGTGGTGGTGGTGGACGGGCCACAACGAGCACCTGTTGAAAAGTGAAACCGGCCCAGCAACAACGGCCGCAAAAACACATACAAACACACACACACACACACACACACACACACACAATCCACACACCTTTTCCCCCAAATAAAGTAAAACAACCCACAGGAGAAAAGACCTCCCCCCCCCCCCCCCAAGGGGCACAGAGGGACACGGTAGGGGGGAGAACCCACACCAATAGGTGAAAGGGTAAGAGGGACGGGGCATCCCAAGCACCGCCTACCCCTTTGTATGGGGTCTCACGGGGGAGCTAGCTCCCATATACACCACAAGGTGCAGCCTACCATTGGCTGGACCTTCAGCCTAGGCTGGGAGGCATACTGCTATAGCTTAAATTAAAAAAGGTTCAGGCAGCAATGGAAACAAAAGGCCGAGGGGTTACCCCGGCTACCTGCAAGGAGGAGACAACCATCTTCTGACTTGCTCGCCGACTGCAGAGACGAAAGACTGGGGAATGGTGGGAGGTCCCAGGTATTTATGGGCCAGGAGGGGCTCCTTTTTTTCATGTCATCTCTGCAAGATCACCCTCTACAGGACAGTTACCCAAGTGTCATGAATATTCGGAAGCGGGGTGTGTGACATACTGGGAATATATGGTTGCATGCAGTAGCATCCCAATCTCTGCTGATCTGCAAATGAATAATGTCCAGTGATTGCAAACTGTGCTGGGGTGCAGGGCACCTACCCCTCACCCACTGCTAACCCGAACCTACCTTCCAGCCACTGTTACTATGCACCAACCTCCCACCCACAACCACCCTTATAGCTCCCTCCCACCCACAGCCACCCTGCACCTGCCTCCCACCCACAGCCACCCTGCGCCTACCTCCCACCCACAGCCACCCTGCGCCTACCTCCCACCCACAGCCACCCTGCGCCTACCTCCCACCCACAGCCACCCTGCGCCTACCTCCCACCCACAGCCACCCTGCACCTACCTCCCACCCACAGCCACCCTGCGCCTACCTCCCACCCACAGCCACCCTGCGCCTACCTCCCACCCACAGCCACCCTGCGCCTACCTCCCACCCACAGCCACCCAGCACCTACCTGCCACCTACAGCTCTCATGCATCCACCCTCCATTTACAGCCCCCTTCACCTACCTTCAACCCACAGTCTCTCTACACCTAAGAAGGGTTAGGTTAAGTCTGTGTCTCTCTGAACCAAGAGTGCACAAAGTGTCAGGGAGGGGTTAGTTAAGCTTGAAACAATTTTCCAGGAAGCCAATCCCCACCTGGCCTATATTCCAGAGCAGCTTCCATGGTCTACCTACACATGCTAGAAAGACAGTAGCCAGTCTGTCAGGCGCAGAAAGGGTTAGGCGCTTTCCCAGCTCTGATCTGATCCCTCATGGATGACTGACTGCTCCGCGGGGCTCCGTGTCTTATCAATCCACCCGCTGCTGTGCGAATTATCCGTCACCCGCGCCCGACTCCCCTCACACATCCTGATATGACTGCAGATGGCACCGTGCCGGGATATCAAAGCACTCGTGCTGTGGTTTAATTTCTGTCCTGACAAAAATTTAAATTGTGGTTACGAGGACCTGCTGGTTCGAGGCGACATGTGCAGATACCGGATTACTCGCAAGAACGGAAGAGAGTGCGCACAGACCACAGGGTGGCCAATTTAGCTTATCTACACGTATATTGGCACAAGCGCAAATTTCCCTTACTAAAATTACTGTCCAACTCCAGCACAGGAACCTCAAATTTGATGATGGACTTCATGATTTGGTCTAGAGGACATGCCTATTGCGTTTGCCTGTCAAGGAACTACAAATCTCAACATGACCTGCCATCTGTATAGTTATATTGGTGTACTGGGTATTTTAGAGACCTACTGTAGGGAATGCTGTTGTGAATCATTCAATGCTGGGAAGGCAGAGAGTGTAACCTTCCCCTGTCTGTATTGCCTGAATGGTCAATAAACTACAAACACAAGCATGCCCTTTTGAGCAAAATCCTGTTCCTGTAACAACTGGGGTGAGGGAGTGGGGGATGACTGCAATAAAGGATGATAGAATTAGCAGTGCTTATATATGTGCAAATTCCTTTTCTAAGCAGAATCACATTTTTTACAGCAGCACCCCAACTTGTGACTGGGGGGGGGCATCCCAATTGGTGATGCTCTCCCCCGCCAGCCAGTGTCCCCAGAACCCAAATACTTACCTTTACCCACGTGTCCTGCAGACAAACGCAAACTAATGTGCCAAGAAATACGATTGGACAGGGTTTGCTGGGGAGGGGTCCACCAATGCCCCCCCCCCCAGTCACAAGCAGCTGTGTTTCTTTTTTTCTTTCAGTATATCCCCCTGACCTCTGTGTTCACAGTTCATTAACTCCTATACTAAGTTTATATCTAAATAAAATTTATATCTAAATAAACTATTACTTTTCTAGTAGGATAGCATACCTACCAACTTTTCAGGGTGGGAAAGAGGGACATTTGTTAAATTAGGCCATGCCCCCACATTGAGGGATGGATAGGGGATAGGATGTAACAGTTACAACAATAGAAAGACTTTGAATGGGCGAATTAATCATTTATTGATGCAGATCTGCATGTTACACCTCATAGAGGGACAAATGAGAACACAGAGGGACAGGGGGACATGGACTGAAAAGAGGGACAGTCCCCCCAAATCAGGGCCACTTGGGAGGTATGAGCTAGTTATATTGGAGCGGTGGGGCTAATGTTCCCCAGCCTGTCTCTCCAGCATGAGAGGGGGTGGAGCGTTAGGGCTAATTTTCCCTAGTCTGCCTAAATTGGACTTCTCTGTTAGGTCTACCATTAAATCAAAACTTTTCTGCTGGATGGATCACTCACCTAGGTTTGAATGGCGTTATTATTTAAGCATTACTTTATATAGATTTAGAATCGACTGTACCTGGAATACTCTGCCGCCTGGACACGAGTGCCATGTCATTCCCCGCCGCATCTTTGCTGCCCTTCGAATATGGTCCATCATCTAGGAGGAGAAAAAAAGAACTTTATAATATAACTTATAATAAAAAGGGGGAAGTTTAAGGTGAACTCTGGATTATTATTAGTGGAAGGAGGACAAGAGATGAGTAAATATCAAAGACTGACCCCAACTTATCACTGTGTTGCTAAGGCTTACTATGGCAACTAAGGCAGATTGGCAGTAGGGCTGGCAAAGTGGAATGGAGCACTGCTGCAACAAGGTCATGGTTTGCTCCAGGAGCAGCATTGGCCCAAACTGGGGCAGGCGCTGGGTCCACCAGCTTTTACAATTTTGACTATCCCGGGTTTTGTTTCTTGCCTCCCGAGCATCGCGATTTGGGATACCCCGATGTGCGACACCCCCCAGGACTGGCCAGTAAAACTAATTTCTTCCTTGTCCTATGGTGCATGTGGGGGCTCTTATCCAATCAGAGCCATTTGCTGTGCATATTAAAGGTGCTGCAGACAGCTCTGACAATTGGGATCTCGAGCGGCTGCATCCATAGAAGTGGACGCACACATCTAAATGGCTGGGGACGGGAGCATGCTCACAGCACAAAGATGCAGCCGTCCGATGTTTACATCAGTGAGGGAGCCAGGAAAAAGGCATAACAGAGCGGAGGTGGTGGATGCACATTGCGGTAAACCTTCTGTGTATCATACATGCATCTTTGCTCCCAAGTATGTTATGAGACACTGCAAAGAGGCCTACGGGCCTTATCGGACAAAGGCGCGCATACTATAAAACTTGAGAAAGCCCCAGCTGCCATAAAAACACACACAACAAAAAACACTAGTTCCTAGTTTTCACCCGTCTCCTACTACCTACTAAATATCATTTTGTTACTGATAAAATAAACAAATATAGAAAATATACACAATATCGTTATAGTGTATAACTGTAGTTAATATAAAGATTAGGTTAGGAAATTAAGGTGTTTAAAGGAGCAGTATCGCAGATTTTTCTTGGTGACTTATATTTAAATGGTACTTTGAATGTAGGTAAGTGTTGGAGTAAGAATTACAAATGTAGAGAAAAATGATGTGTGTGTTGAGCAGCTGGAGACTAATAGCTCATGTTTATGTCTTCTGAGTGTCGGAGCCCGACACTCTCGCCTGTTCCATGCTGAGGAGAGGGGGTGAAACAATGTATCCGTTCCATGCTGAGGAGAGGGGTGAAACAATGTATCAGTTCCATGCTGAGGAGAGGGGTGAAACAATGTATCAGTTCCATGCTGAGGCGAGGGGTGAAACAATGTATCAGTTCCATGCTGAGGAGAGGGGTGAAACAATGTATCAGTTCCATGCTGAGGAGAGGAGGAGAACAATGTATCAAAGTCTCAGCTGTTCAGTGCTGGCAGCGTCCAGCATCAGATAACAACATTGCAACATTGCCTGGCCAGAACTTATATATCTAAAACAGAGAGAAAAGCTCTAGAAGTCATTTAGCTGATTTTGACAGTTTTCCCTTCATGTTGGCTCTGCTGCAGAATCTTTCAGTTTACCATTTTCTCTTTCATATTCTTACTTTTCATTTTTCCATATGATCTTTCTTTCAGCTTTGTGTGTTTTGAGCAAAGCCCAACCCAGGATTTTCACTATCTGGAGTTTTGTTTTGTGCCCCTAGGGGCATCCCGACTTGGGATGCCCTGATATGTGAAATCCCCAAGTTCGCCTGTGAAAACTTACCTTTCCCTGTCCCACAGCGCATGCGCAGGCTCTCATCCAATCAGCTCTGTTTGCACGCAGATGGGGAGCCTGAGCAGTAACCTTCCTGGCCGCCCGGCCTGTCTAAATGACTATCTGCGTGAGCGCGCCAGAAAAATGGGGGGAACTATGGTTATCCGGCGGTCACACAGTGGGCATCCTGATTTAGAATGCCCAAAGGGCAAGGTCAATGGCCGGGTCTTATAGACTTCAGGGTCGGCCACTCAGGGTTTTGTTCCACTTTAATACCTTTAGATTTTCCTGCACAGTTATTCAAAGAAGAATTTCAGTCGTTTTCAGTCAGTTTACCCTCTGAGGTAAAGTGTTGCTAGGAGACCAGTGGGCTAAATGAAGCAGCTCACTAAATACAACCCAGCAGATCCCCCTATTCAGCAAATGGACTGAGCCATTGTAATTATACAATTTAAAAGAGAGGCATATATTTTTTTCTTTTTCTATCGCCAGATTATTTATACACATGTTAGAAGCTATTGGGTGGCTATTTAATTGTTTATCTTTTTTAATGCAAATTTCACGATACTGCTCCTTTAAGAACCAGTTGTTGACAAATTGCACCACAAATGGACGTACTTTGCCACCAGTGGTTCTCAACAGAGAAATAAGGTACAGGTGTCGATTCATCACCAGGTGTGCTTTGGAGTGTAAAGTGAATTTTATATAAAACATGAAAGAGAATTGCTTATGATACATGGGGTGAAGAATCAGTGTCACGTCAAAATCAATATCTATCATCGCCTGTGCCCCTTCATTGGAAAGGTAAATGTAAAATTATAAAGCAGGGTTTGAAGCAAGAGGGGGTCTGTAAGCTCACAAGGAAAAATAAGTAAAATGTAACTATTAATCCATCTGAATAAAATGATTCAAGGGGGTCTGTCATAGGTAGAATGTACTCTGGGTGCTTTTATGAGTGTATTATGCCTGTGATAACTCCCCCACCACTCTTCACAAATTTAAAATTATACTAAAGGCAAGCATGATTGTTGTTCCATTGCACTGTCCCAAACTTCAATCCATTTTCAAAAAGACCCGGTAGTTATTTGTAAAAGTATTAGAGCATTGGAGATGAAGAGAAAAAATGAGGAGAAACTGTATGTGATGCAACAGTGATGTGATGTAAGCACACTGTGTGCTTTACATATAATCATAGTAAAAAAATAAGTGCATTGTTGTGCAGTGTGCTAGTTATTACTGCCAGCACATAGTGTGATCAGAAAAAGGGGGTGAGAGATGCTGCAGGCTAAGAGCGTCTCCAGCCTGTCAGCACATAGTGGGACCAGAGAAGAGGGAGAAAGGCGAGGTTTCAAAGCTGCAGAGAGACAGCCAGTGAAGACATTGGGGAGGGAGTGGGGGGTGTTTCCATTCTCGGTTAACTGATGGTTGATTGAAGAACCAGGTCGGTGGGGTGGGGACTGAAAGCTGAATGAGGAAGTGATTTACTCACTAAGGAGACCAACAGAGGAGGAGTCACAGTGCTCCAGCCACTCAATGAAAGGTAAGCTACTGATAGACAGACGACACGTGCTGGGATGTTCTAAAATTAAGTTTGAGTGCTGTAATGGCTATAAGTACAATGAATATTACCTACAAAGTAAAAGAAAGAATGGCGGCCTGTGGCCGATTACTTTGGCTTCTGCTCCCTTGCTGCTGGAAGCCTTTTGTACCTGCTTGTCTCAAATAGGACTGTTTGTCGTGAGACTAACAGTGAGACTAGCAGTGGGATCAGTTGTTACCACCCCCCAGGTGGTCACTAATGAGTTTAATTCTACATAAATATCTGATCTTCCCCAAGTTCCCACAGAAACACGGAAATGAGTTGATTACTATTGGTATATGTCACAGACACTACAGTTGAACGTGATTTTAAATTTTTACAATCCCCCGAATAATTACCATAGCTGGAGAGGGCTAAATAAAAAAATATTCAGTGGATCATTCCATTCGGGTGCTACATACACCTCCGTTTCATAAATGTGTTTCATAAGAACCATTAAAAATCCCCTAACAAATGGTGTGAGGTCTCAGCATAACCAGCCCGGGCACCAGCTATGAGGGCTTGTAGAATAGGACGCAGGGGCCAGCTTTGGTGGCCCTTGGCCCTGCAGGCTACAAGCTGGCATAGCCTAATGGCCCCAGGTTCTTCTGCCCCCCCCCCCCCCCCCGGGGCTTTGGGGAGGCAGGTAATGTGGGGGCTCGGGGTAAATGGCAAGTCACCGGCTAGTCGCAGGCCCCTAAGCCTTGTGAACTGGTATAGGGGTCTCATGGATCCCTTACCAGTTCACAAAGAGTTAACAGTAAAAAAAAAACACACCACACATAAGAACAAATGACATTTATTAAAAATATATATTTTCTCTTTACTCACCTCCAATTGTCAGCTTTTCTGTCCCTTGCCGATCCAATCACAGATGCAGAGTTTACTGGAGGGGGGAGGATCCCCTGCCCCTCTCCTCCTCTGGCCAGCGATCGCTGCATTTTACAGCTGTACCATTGGGAGCGGGATGACGCCCGCAGGATGATGTCATCCATCCAGCCACCAAAGGAGGAGCCGCCGTGAAGATGGCAGCGCCCATGTAAGAAGCAGGGGGTGAGGGCATGTCGAGCCTCCTCCTGAAGACTGAAGAGCCTGGAGGGGTGTGATCGGAGGCCCCCCTAGAGAAGAGGAGACCCGGCGGGAGTGATCTTGCACAAAGGTATATGAATGTAATTTTATTTAAGCAGGCCCTATCCTGCGCACTCTCCTGCAGCCGGGAGAGGGTGAAGAAGAGACCCGGTCCGATCAAACGAGGGGTCAGGTAATTTTTATTTTACTTTTCTTTTACTGTAGCCGGGGGGGGGGGGGGGGGGGGGGAGTCAAGCATGTAGAACATATTTCGATACTAGTATTGTCTAATGAAATATCACGATATTTGACAGAATCAGTTTTTTCTGACACCCCTATTGTTTACATTGTCGTGGGAGCCAGGGCAAAGGCCAGTTTTGTGGTGACCTAGAGAGTGTTCTAAACAGCGGATCCCAATTTAGGATGCTCCAGTGGGGGGAAGTCCAGCGACCAGCCCTCAAGTATCTTAGAATCCATGGCCAGCAACGCTGGGTTTTGTTCCGCTTTAAACGTGTATGTACTTAAATAGTTCAGCTACTGTGAAAAAAAGCCTGCATATTAAATAATAGACAGGCACATTTGTCTTAAATAAAGTAAATTAAATAGCAGGTCACACCACAGTAAGATGGCAGTAAAGTTGCTGTGGAGCGGTTAGTTACACTAAGGGAAGTTAAATTCTTCCTAAATAACTCCTTTATTATTCATTGCAAGTGATAGATGACTGTAGACCCAGAAAGGTCTGCTTACTTAGTGAGGGCTGCAGATTAGGATTTATCTTAGCCTCAGGCTGAACCTGAGACAATTACCAATTCCTCCACATGATGGCAGCACTCTCTATGCATTCAGCTGCACTTCACAAGATAATTTGCAAGGCTCCTCTTGTTAAAGCGGACCAACAGTCAAAAATGACTTAAACCAGACTAACACAACAGTGCTCATATGCCTCCCTCCCCAGGGCAATTTAGAATGCTGCACGTAAGAATTCATTCACTTTTTTCTAACTCCTGCTGTAGTAAATTTTAGAAACAAAATGGCAGTGTATTTATCTGCAGGACGCCTGCAAACAGGAAGTGCTGCTGAGCTTCCTGTTACTGTGCATTGTCAATTATGTCAGTTGAATCCAGGCAGCAGCATGGCTGAGATGCTGGGAGAGGAATCTCCAAAATGGCTGCTAACTTTCTTTTCCAACTGTGCCAGACTGCTGGTCCTGTGTAACTCTTGCTAAGTCTTTAAAGAGGAAGTCCAAGCATTTTGTAACACTCCACCCACCCTTTTCTCCCTCTATGCCAGTGAAAGGCAAACCTTTTAAAGACCAAGGGGGCACCAAATTGAAAAAAAAAGTTCCAACTTGATCTCTGCTCTGGTGCCATAGGGGCAGGGGCAGACTGTCCAAAGGGAGACCAAGGACAATGCCCTGATTTGGGGGCAGTTGGGACTGCTGCTTTAAACACCCTCATTCAGTCTCTGCCTCCTTAGTCTCCCTCTCAGCCCCCTGTACCCAGCCCCACTGTACCCACAAGCCAAGGAACCCCAGTCCCCTATAGTCATGCTATAGCTCTGACATCATGGGTCCAGGACTGATTTTTGGCCCCAGTCCGTCATTGCATGAGGGAGATGAAAAATACAAAAACAAAATGATGTGTGCCCACAGAGAGGGATCTAAGTGGCCTCTGGCATGGGTGCCACAACTGCTCCATATTGGGCAATAACATAAAAAACAGCTTACTGCATGAAAGCTGAAGCTGGTACCTTGAATAACAGGTCAATACCATGCAGCAGCTGGTCTGTCACTGAAGTCCATGGCTGCCATGCAGAACCCCAAGGGGAAAATTGCAACCATCCAGTTTAATTTTCTTAATGCCCAAATCCGTATTAGCAAAGGAGGCAGGAGGGGTTACAAAAATCTTGGACTTAAGTCACACGGTCACCCTGCCACCCTACCCTGGTGCCAAGATAGGATGGGGTACAAAGAAATAAAACCCTTGACTGATCCGCGTGCCAGTGACGCTCTACCAGGCTCTATGTGGCTGCTGCTGAGATTGACACAAAAAGAGCATCCCCTGGGTCAGCATGTGCTCCCGTCCACTATTCACTTGAATGGGCGGGTGCTTGTGTTTTAGTTCAAAATGGCGGCAGCCAGGATCCGGAATGCTGGAGGAGCAGCGCAGGCCCCTGGATAAGGTAAGGGTTTTTCTTCTTTGTAACCCCCTTGTGACCGAAGTTCAGTTTAAAGCAACAGTAGCTTCTAGTGCCCAGATTACCAGCAGGCACAACATCTTGGAATAAAGCCAGCAGCAGACACAACCATTGCACTTAACACACCACAACACGTGTGTACAGTTTCAGTTGCTGGAAACCGTCCAGTAAATATATTTAGCTCAGAAGGGCCAAACATACTAGTAGTAAGCAAAACTACTGTATTTACCAGTGGAAGTGATGACCTAGCAGCCCTCTGTTCTTTTCCATGACATTGTTTTACTCCGGTTGTGGGTCTTAACTAGTCCAGTATTGGAAAGATCGCTCTGTGCCTCCCATATTAACCGGTCCAATTGTCAGGAGGAAGTCTAGGTGGTGTGACATTCTATTATGACCAACAAGCAGAACCACTCATATTGGAAGTCAAACTCTCTGCTACCTATAGATGGCTACCTCTCCATGGCCCTTCACTTACTGCTCACATGTGTTTTTGTATAACAAATATAGGCCTAGATTTAATAAGAGTTGAAAAAATTCTCATGGTAGTAGAAATTTCACTTTATGAGAAAAAAGTCAATGGCACTTTTTACTACAGAGTAAAAAGTTTTCTACTTCTCCCAGAAGTAAAAAAAGTGCTTTTGACTTT
The DNA here is from genome assembly GCA_027917425.1 of Gastrophryne carolinensis. Taxonomy (NCBI): domain Eukaryota; kingdom Metazoa; phylum Chordata; class Amphibia; order Anura; family Microhylidae; genus Gastrophryne; species Gastrophryne carolinensis. Next base: position 225,614,014 of record CM051235.1, read on the forward strand.
CATTGTTTTCCTAGCTGGTGATTCAGCAATAGTGACAGGTTCTCAGGTTTATTTCTCATAAAGTGAATTTTTTACTACCATGACATTTTTTTTCAAACTTTACTGAATCAAGGCCATAGCATTAAAATCACTACCTTAATTTGAACATATTCGGCAGAAGCAACTTTTTTAGGCTAGGTAATTATAACTAGTACATAAGTGGATTGTAGTCCAGGTCTTCTTAAACATAACTTTTACTTATCTTATTAAAAATTGTTGAACCCTGTGCTGTGCGTGTCCCAAATGTGCAGTCCCCCTTATGGTGATGCATTTCAGGGCTGCATAAATTGGTTTTATCATATTTTGTAATAGATTTGTATTTTTGGAGCAAATCAGGTCTAAGTAATGTATATATAAAAGTTGGGGTACAGATAGACCCGCAGCCTCACCGAATACCACCTAATAAGATATGGTCTGGAGGCTTTTATAGCATTTTCACAGACTTCTTTAACTTGCAATGCCAGTTCTGTATTTATTAAAATCAAGTAGTTGGTTATCCTATAATAAAGTCCAGAAACTGGATCTAAAGCAAATGAAAGTATTTCTCGATTAATCAGAAACACTCAAAATGTTTCTGGTTTCGGCTAGGAGTTGAAAAATGGGTGGCGGGGGGCATGACAGCTTGGTGTGCTACACTGCAGGACAATGCCAGGCACGTGGGTAATGTCCACCCCTATTTAGCCGCCTCCTTGCTTTTAATAACCCAATGAAACCATGTATCATGCTTGTACACTGTGGATGTTTTGACCACACTGCTGATCAGAACACCATCCATTTCTCTGATCTAAATGTGGCCTCAACAGAAGAGGAATGCCACTACCATGAATGACATGAACACTATGTCAGTCACACAGGCCGCCTACACTGCTGAGCCTCTCCAGATGCCAAGATCGACCCATGTCAGGTCTTACAAACAGGTGACATCCAATTTACACCCCCTTCATCCTGTAACCTAAACTCAGGCCAGCGCAGATCCTTTAAGTTGCAGTTTAAAGGGACAGACACATCAGCAATTCCAACTAAGGCAAGGAGCACTTCCAAAAACAAAATCCAACTTCTGCTGTAAGTGTACAGTGGGAACCCTCCTCCTTGAGCCCATTTGCATACACTGCAAACTTTAGAGATCTGATCATTTGAGGCATTAAGGCAGATCTGGTGGCATGTTCCTGCCTCAGGAAAGCAACAAGGATTGCATTTAACTTCTTAATACATCTGCAATTTATTAAATATTAACATCTGCACTTTGGCACAGTCCCTATGCCTGGGGCATCCCAATTTGGGATAACCCACTGTGTGAAGCCCCAATGAGTGATCCCTTGACTGCCACAAAGACGTGGGCATGCGTCCATTCAGCTTGCTTGCCACTCTGCTAAGCTGAATGGAGCAGAGAGCTCCAAGTGGCTACCTGCCACAAAGGTGTAGCTCCTCAGCGATCCACTAGAACAGTGGTCCCCAACCCTGTCCTCAAGGCCCACCAACAGGCCAGGTTTTGCAGATCTCCACAAAGATGCACAGGTGGAGTAATTAGTGCAGCTGCAGAGCAATAGAGCTGGCTATTTGGAGATCCAAAAAACATGACATGTTGGTGGGCCTTGAGGACAGGGTTGAGGACCACTGCACTAGAATACACACAGAGGGGCATCTCAAACTGGCCAGCCAAAAGCCTAGCTAAAGGTATAGGGGAGGCTGCAGCCTGAGCACGCATCGGTGGCTTAAGGGAGTGAATGCGGTAAGCGCCCCAGTTTAACATAGCAATGCATTCAAATTGGCCGGCCCTGGAGTCTAAAAGACCTACCTACAGCTCAGATGTTCCTCTTTAAGTCTAAAATGCCTCTCTCATTAATGGAACGCGCTCTTCTATTATCCAACATTTATTAAAAATGATCCAAATGAAACAAATCAGGGAAATGTAATGGGCACATCAACAGAGTAAATTGGGAAACAGACCACAGAAATGAATGCTGTAACGACTTACAGCTCATTGCAGCACATTAGTGGGCCATGCTGGGACATGTAGTTAGCCAGTATCTGAAAGTACACAGATGGCCCACATTCAATAAAGTAGCACAATATTTCCGTCTGTCTACACAGAGCAGTGCCTAATGAGATGTAAGCAGCTATTGCATCCAGTACGGGTGCGGCGATTAGCAGGATGAGTCACTCGCGCAATCCTCGTCTTTCTCCCCCAATATATGGAAATCTGCTAGTGCTGCTTAGAGGGCGAGATTATCCACCTACCTGCTGAAGAGCTGATGTGCTTAGAGGCAAACTGACAGTTATCAAGTGGGGTAAAGAGAGTTTAAGGTTGGCCAAACAACTCACAATGCCCATACAGCTTCATCCAATAAGCAGGTAGTACATTAGATTCCTGCTCCACATGGATCCTATTTACAGTACAGTATCTCCTTGAATAATTCTTTACATTTGAACTACCACTAACATTTTTGGTTCAATTTGCTGCACGGTTCCAGAAATCGTTTTAAATTCTACAAATAACTTATTGTTAAGGGGCAAAAGAACCTGCTCTGTTCCCCAGCAGAATTATTAACTAATGCTTATAAAGTATGAACTGTGGCTGTCCCACCCCCCTTGGCACTTCAGTAGCTTGGATAAGATGCTCAGCTGTCCTTTTTTTCATTAATTTGGAGGTTTAACGGGTCCTCAATCTCAATTGCTCCAAAAAAAGCAATTCTGTGAGTACTCACCTGTAGAGATGTTTTTGTTCTTGCATGGCACAGCCTGCTTCAGCATTCATAACAGTTGGGTTATTCCGCCACAAGGTGGCGCAGTGGTACTGCAGAAAAGCTGTGGCTCCCTATAAAAACGGGCTTAACCATAGAGTTCCCCAGCGTACACAAGCAGTGAGACAAGAAGCCGGGAGAGAATAAGTAAAAAATGTGAAAAAGGTAAAAAAACCCAACTGACTTGGAACAATCACCATAAAGAGGCAACCAAGAATAACGATAACAAGGGTGGGGCGAAGCGGGCCGTGCCATGCAAGAACAAAAACAATTCTACAGGTGAGTACTGACAGAATAGCTTTTTTCTTTATTGCATGGCACGGCCCGCTTCGGTATTCATAACAGTTGGGACATCCAAAAGCAGTGTCCAGAGTAGGGTGGGATCCCCAAAGAGTAACGGTCAGTAGTTCAAGTCACTACCACCTGAAGCACCTTGTGGCCAAAAGCAGCATCCGCTGAGGCCTTAACATCAACCTTGTAAAACTTAATAAAGTATGAACAGAAGACCAAGTAGCGGCCTTGCAAACTTGTTCAACAGAAGCTTGGTGCTGAAAAGCCCAAGAGGCACCAATAGCACGAGTGAAATGAGCAGTAATCCTAAAGGGAGGCTCCTTTCCCTTAGCAGAATAGGCTTGAACCACCGCCTGACGGATCCACTTGCTGATAGTGGATTTAGCCGGAGGCAAACCCTTTCTAGGTCCAGAAGTAAAAACAAAAAGAGCATCAGACTTCCTGAAAGGCTCAGTGGCGACCAAATAAAACTTCAGAGCCCTGACCACATCCAGGGAATGCAGAGTCCGCTCCTTGGAATTAGCAGGATTAGGACACAATGAAGGCAAGACAATGTCCTGATTAAGATGAAAGGCAGACACAACCTTTGGCAGGAAGTCCGGCTTGAGCTGGAACACCACCTTATCCTGATGTCTCTCAAAATAAGGAGATTTGATGGAAAGTGCCGCTAGCTTACAGAAGTGATAGCCACCAGAAAGGCTACCTTAAGAGTCAGAATTGACAAAGTAGCTTCACAGATAGGCTCAAAGGGAGGCCCTTGCAGAGCAGACAACACCAGATTCAAATCCCAGACTGGTAGCAAAGGCTTACGGGGTGGACGCACATGAGAAACACCCTAAAAAAAGGTTTTAACCAACCGGTGATTGGCAAAAGATCTTTGGAAAAAAATTGCCAGAGCTGAAACATGGCCATTTAGGGTACTAAGTTGAAGGCCCTGATCCAAACCACGTTGCAAGAACTTCAGAATCCTGGGAATAGAAAACACCCGACAGGGAAGAGACTTGGACTCACACCAGGCAATGGAAGCATGCCAGACCCTGTAATAGATAAAGGACAAGGACTTCTTCCTGGCCTGAATCATGGTATCAACAACAGAAGCAGGCAACCCCTTTTCCATCAATATGGAGGTTTCAGCAGCCAAGCCGTTAAAGCCAGAGTTTGTAAATTGGGATGGCGTAGCTGCCCCTGGGTGAGAAGATCTGGATCCTTGGGCAAGATGTGCCGGTCTACTGCCAACCGCACAACGTCTGCGAACCAAACTCTTCTCCCCTCTGGGAATGCGAAAGGAAGGGAGGGGGGCAGAGTACCCCCGAAAGGGCCGAGACTGCCTCCTACACTGAGGCAGCCTCCCATCCTTGGCTAGAACATCAAGCCGTTCCCCAAATAGCCGCAGCCCCACGAAGGGGAGGCTAGTGAGAGCTTTCTTAGCCGCAGCGTCAGCTGCCCACTGGCGCAACCAGACAGAGCGGTGCCTAGCGACCAAGAGCGCAGAGGCCCTTCCACACAGCCACACACCATCATCCATAGCAGTAAGGATAAAAGCCACAAAATCAGTGCAAAGTAAGAGAGTCCTATATTCCTCCCCCACACTACCAGCTGTTGTGCCATCAATGAGACACTTAAGCAGTTTCTTAAGGGCAATAGCAGTAATGGCGGCAGCACATACAGGGCCCAAGCCCGCCCCCACACAGGTAAAAGCATGGCAGGCCACTTGATCCATGCTCCGCTCCCCTCAGAGTGGTAGTGTCAGGGGAAGGCATGACCGCAGTATTGGACAAGCCTAGCATGGGAGCGTCCACTTCAGGGGGAAATGACCACCTCTTAACAAGATCAACGGGAAAGGGATACCTTTTATCCAAACCCTTGGGCACCGCAGGCAACTTGTTAGGACGTTCCCATTCTTTAAGCACCAAGGTGGTAAAATGTTCCTGCTCAGGGAACTCTAGACACCGTTTACCAGGGCGAAAAAGCTCCCCCTGCTTTCTTTTAGCTACCTTAGGGGCAGCAATGTGCAAAATTCCAAAAATATGTGACAGCAGATTATCAGTGTCCTCAGGGTACCATGATTCCTCTCCGGACGCAGACCCAGGGTCACTATCGCAAACCTCCTGCTGGTTCCCAGAGGAGTCAGAATCCTGGGAGCGCTGCCACATCTCAAGGGGGTGACAGTCACCAAGCTCATCAATCCCCACATACATCTCAGTAAGGGGAGCAGGCCTGGGGTCCAGGTGTCTCTTCTAGCCAGAAGCCTTCCTAGGAGCATTCCTGGCAAGCTGCTTTTCAATGTTAGCCACCCGCAGAGCCAAATCAGAATGTGACTCCCTGCCAACATTCCCCTCACTGGGGCCCATTTGCAGGAGCGGGGGGGTAAGTGAAGCCGAGTGAGGCGCAGAGCTGGGAAGCGAAGCAGGTAAACCAGCTTGAAGCGCAAGGACACTTTCAGCGCACGGCACGCACACCGTGACACTGTTACTCACAGGGGATACCCCCCACATGGAACACAGCCTTGCTTGCCCCAGAAGCATCCATATGGTGATTAGCACAGGCGCAATAGGCCAGCAGTGGGTACAGGCTTAATACAGAAGCCACCCGGATTGCCCTCCCACGGGATGCCCCCAGAAGTTAATAAAGGGGGGATGAGGGGGAGAAAAGTAGTGGAGCCGGGAGAAACCACAACCCAATGGTATCCCGCCTGAAAGACATAAGTAAAATCACACATAAGCATCCGGCAGCAAAACACCCCAATTCAATTAAAAACCCCTCAAGGGGGACTCACGAACCAAAGACACCGCGGGCTCACACAGGCACAGACGCTGAATAAGGCGAGGAAGCAGCGCTGCAGCCAGGAAGGGAGAAATCCAGACGCGCAGCTCATCTAAAATGGCGCCGGCAGAGGTACCTCGAGGGGCGGGCCGCGAGGTGAACGGCGCGATACGCATCATCACCCCGCCCCGCACCCCCGGCCGCCGCCATGACAAAGCAAAATCACCTCAGGTTATAGCGCCCACAGCCACGGAACGCAGTACAAAAAACGTAAAAACACCACAGATATGACTATTCGCCGCTACCACCCCCTCCCCCTTCCCCCCCCCCCCAACCAAGTAAGAGGGGGGAGAAAGAGAGAGAGACGAGAAAGCAGCGGCGAGCAGCCATGGTCAGGGAGGGAGGGGACCCAAAGAAAAATGACACAGTCCCCAAACCACTTACCCCTTCAGAAGCTAGGACAGAAACTCTGCATCCCTATTAGGCTCACCATAAAGCCTATGGCCGGCTACCCTTTGTGTTACAGGGTCTGCGGCTTGGAGCTGCGCTCCAGGAGCACTTGACCCTAGTGCTCTTCTACCTTTATCCGATCCGTCAGCCGAGGCTGGGAGGCAGTGAGGGTCCAGAAACGGATAGAAATAGACTTGCAGGGCCGCAGGCTCGGTTGCCCCGCTCACCTGCGCAAGAGAGAGCCATCTGCTAACTTCGCAGTCCACTGCAGAGGAAACACTGGGGAACTCTATGGTTAAGCCCGTTTTATAGGGAGCCGGGACAAGCCACAGCTTTTCTGCAGTACCACTGCGCCACCTTGTGGCGGAATAACCCAACTGTTATGAATACCGAAGCGGGCCGTGCCATGCAATAAAGAAAATAGACTTTTGATCTGGTAAGTTGGATTCCTAGGGGCATCCAAACTTGAGCATAGAATTATATCACTGTAAAGGGCTTAATGGTTGCTTAACCAGACTACTGAGGTTACTAAAGTCACTTTTTTTTGGCTAAAACAGCTTTTATTAAATAATAGGAAATTTGTTTTTTTGTATTTATCAATTCCTGGCCAAAAGTTAGAATAGACGTATGGTCAGGTTCGTAGGGTTACTAGGAATCTGGTATGTCCCACAGTCAGAATTGCTACATAACCTGCTGCCCAAGCTGCATACTCACCTTGCCAACACACAAAGTAGCATTCCTGCTCATTCTACTCCTGATGGCAGACTAGGGCCTGCCTGCCATGTACTGCACAGGGATGCCGCTGTCCCTATTTCAAAGCTGAATGTAACTATTAGCACCAGATTTGGCACTGCAGCAATTCTGACTGTAGGGCATCCTAAGTTGGGATACCCCTAGAAATCCTACTAACCACACTGAAAATCTATTTTGATTTTTGACCCAGTTTAATATAATCATAAATCTGGTTAGCATGATGCTCGTGTTAGGCAGTATTAAGAAGTTCAGTTATACCTGGCTTGTATGCCCCTACAATCATATTAGGCAGTATATTCTGGAATGGAGCAGAGCGCTCTATTTTACCAGGAAAGAATTAAACTTTAATACCCTCAATGTGGACCAAAACCTCACCAAAACCTTCACTATCCCGGGTTCTAATCCTTTCTCTTGGGGCTGCCCAGTTGGGGTACGCTGTGTGAAACTCCCCTGGGCAGACTCACCTCTTTTCAAGCCCACGGTGCAGGCACGGCCACTCCTCCAAACAGCTTCTCCTGCCACATGTGTGGCTAGAGAAGCTGAAAGGAGATCCTAGCCGCACATAACAGCAGCACGCGGCAGCCTTGCACAGCCTTTCAGTTGCGGCAAGTGGGGCTGCACACAGCCAAAAGGTAGGTGAGTGATGCCGGCGCCTGCCCAGCCTGCGCTGTGGGTGGACGGTGAGATTTTAGGCACCCTGGGGGGTTTCACACAGTGCGCCATCCCAGTTCAGGATGCCCCGGGGGGAGCGAGTATGCCTGCCCTAGAGTCCCAGATTCCAGAGAGCGTTTTGGTCCACTTTTATAAGCCATTAAACCAGACCTTCTCCCTGAATAAGAGCCTATCTTGTATGTTTCCCTGTACACCTATACGCCCTGTACATACAGATTGCCCACATTAAAAATCATCCTACCTGCACCTAGTGAGTAATCTGAGCCTTTAAACATCCAAGATGGTGGCCCATGGAGTCTCATGCTGCCTGCAAACAGGAAGTGTCTTCTGACTGTGCCGCTCTGCATTCTGGGATAGCTGTTTTTTTTTTCCTGGCCCCAGCGCTGCTCTGTATGTGCAATAACCTGCCCCCCCTCTCTTCTCCTCAGCACTTGATGCTGGGAGGAACAAGGAGTGGCTTCTGAGGCAAATTCATTCATTCATTTTAGATGCTGGGGAATAGTTTTTAAGGGTTTGGGCTTTTCATTAAATGATGATGAAGGTCCAGTTTAAGCCCCTTTTCCTCAGTGATATCATTCTAACACCAATGGCTACAAAATTTAACTTACATTTAAAATGCTACAATTTCACTCCATGTATAAAATAAAAGGGAGGTTTAGCACTGGTGCTGAATTAACCCCCGAATGATAGGAGGGATCAGCAGGTGTTACAATGTTATCCTTTTTGTTAGAATGGTATCACTAACAAAAAAAAAAACATTGATAAACAGTTGAGATGAAGGTTGCTGAAGATTACTACTCTCTAGGCAGTTTTTGAAAGTTTGGAAGTTATTTTGCATGATTGCATTATTTTATAAGCTGCTGTATAGCTTTATATACAGATATTAAACTATACCCAGAGGAGTAAGTACTGGCCCTGGCAACAGGTTCACCAAATTAACAAAAATACAAAGGTAAGTTAAAGTCCCTGTCTAGGCACACACTAACCTTAGTTCCCTTGGGAACAGCGTGAAATTATTTCATTTCAGTCTTTTAAAAGTAATTTGAAAGCATCTCAACATATTTTATTATACCTAAATACTAATATATTATATATATTATAGTATTTATCTGCGGCCTGATTCAAAGCTTTTTTCACACGTATTCCCGCAAGTGCCAAAGGACTGTATTCGGTCTATTTTCCGTGTTGGGCGATTCAGAGCCTTGTTTTTTTTGGCCGAGTTGTCCTTTATGTGGGATATTACAGTATGCGTACACCAAACCGAGTGTTCACTGTATAATTACGACTCAAGATGTCCGTAATTTTATGGGTTTAGCCTCCACTTGCGTGTGATTCTGAGCACTGATTTGTGCCTTTTCAGACCTATAAAAGCCGTAGGTTTCAGTTTCAAACAAGCGCCCTCTTTTTGCTAGCGGGAATATTTGAATGGCCTCTTTTTGCTAGTGAAAATACAGCCTACATCCTCCGCACCTACGATGCAGCCCCTTCACGAGTTCTGTGAAAAGTACAAGCGTCTGCAGCAGCGGGGACTGTTAACCATGTCCAGAGCTTAGACATACCGCAGTCGCCTGGATATTGATCAGATGACCAATCAGCAAATTTTACTCAGAGTTGCGCCCATGGTTGACCCCGCCACCAGAAAGGGGGATTGCAAATGGAAGAATGACCAAATTGGTTGGCTGCCTCCAATTTTTAGTGAATGCCTCCTTACAGAGGCTGGGGCACTGTCTGTTGGCATGTCCCAGCCTTCTCTGAGCAGCGCCCTGAATACATTGCTCGATGGCATGGCTGTCCTGCAGGAGAAATACATCTCTTTTTCTGACAGCATGGCAGCCTGGAGGTTGGGCTTTTTTAGAATCGCGAATATGCTAAGTGTCATGGGCACCATCAATTGTACGCATGCCCAGCTTTCCTGTGTCCTATTTGGTCTTTGTTTTCCTTTATTTTTGCTGTTGATTTGTTGTTGCCAGTCTAGTGATCCTTTTTTATTTGTGCCTTATTTTCAGCAATCACAAGATGGGCTACTCCCTTAATGTCCAATTTGCCGTGGGGCCGGAACTTTGGTATTTCAGTGTTTTGGCCAGCTTCCTTGGCTTGTCCAACTATGCATTTATCTAATTTTTTTCTAATTAGAAAAAAATGTGCCTGTCTGGCACATGGAGCTTGAGGATCCCCCACCAACCCAATGTCCAGCACCGCAGTTTAGGGGGATGTAGCCCGGCTTTGGGTGTTTAAAGCTTGCAGTGCCACCAGCCTCTCCAGCCTTTGAAGGGCAAACTGGTTGGAGTCCAGCCTCTCCATCCTTTGATGGGCAACCTGGTTGGTGTACAGCCTCTCCATCCTCTGAAGGGCGACCTGGTTGGCCAGCGTCTCCATCTGCTGGTTCCCATTCCCAGGCCCAGAGCGGATGGATTCCAGGCTACTGGCTGGGAAAGAGCAGGCCTGTCTGCGGCAATGCTGCTCATCCTTTGGCTCCTCCATTGACTCCACAGTGAGGCCCGCACTAGGGTCCGCATAGTGCTCTGGGGTCCTGACCATTGGTTGGTCCGTGCTGGGAGCCCTGGTTTTCTGACTCCCGCTGCTGATGCCTTACACTGCTGCAGGTGACCCACTCAGAGTGGCTAACAGCAGGGGAGTGCTGGGCAGGGCTGCGATATCTGGGCCGGGTGCTGCCAGTTCCTTGGCCATGCCTGTGTTCAAAGCTCTGGGGGCTGTCGTGGCGCCTATGGTGTGGCATAGTGAGCTCCTAAGTCAGTAGTAGCAAGCAAATCTGAGCCTATGCTGTGTTCTTTTATACTTTATTGAGTGGGAACGTGTGATGGAAACTATTTGGTTTAATTAACAGCCAATCACAGGAGCAAGCCCACACCCACATCCTATTACCTAATGAAGAGGATGTGGGTGAGGTCCCAAAACACAACACACAGATGCAGTAATTCTTATCTTGAACCCTAATGTGTAAAATAAACAATGGCACAAATATTGCCTTAACATAACAAGTTATATGCTGCTTGCCAATTTACAGCCGACTCAAAGTCCCAAAAAACTTCATTTCCACCAAACCCTTCTGCCTTTTCACTGGGGTAGGTGGACCTACATTCTGACTTTAGATCTGCTTTAAGCATTGCTACATTTGTAATTGGGGGAACAGACAAGAGAATGTGGGTGGGAACAGAGAAGTCATACATAAGGTAGAATTGATCCTGGCCACACTCACTGCTAAGCCCAATTCACCTTGCGGGCCCCTCCTGTGCCAGACATTAGGATTTACCATGAGGGGTTATTAAGTGAGATCCAAATCTTGAAGTATGCATCCAGGGCCAGTTGCATTTTGTTATGTACTGTTGAGTTAGGCTGGCCATCAAAAGACAAATTTTGATGATAAATATCTGCCAGAATGGGTGGGCCACAGTGTGGTATGGGGCCCTTTGGTAGCAATGTAGGCACCATAAATATGGGCCATAAGAGAATCGAGAATGGAATATTGTCCCTATTTGCCCTGGGATCGGGATGGGACAGGGTCGACACAAGTTCTGACTTCAGGTATGCATTTGACCAATGGTTCTTAACCTCTTTACAATACTTTACGACAAGTACCCCCTAGCGAATAGAAGTCCAAATCAAGTACCCCCAAGGGGGTTGATCAACTGTAAAAAGTGCCAAATTAAGTAGACCACAGGCCTTTTAGTACTTCTAAAGCAAGACAAATATTAAGTAATATACCAGACCAGGCAGACACCCTCTGTTGATGTACACCTAAACATCACCATGCATACCTCCCAACTTTTAAAAACACGAAAGAGGAACATGTGAAGCAGGGGGCTTAGCGGAAATGTTTTGCACTTAAACCATGCCCCAGCCATGCCCTTAAAGTGGACCAGCACCCAGGATTTTGACTATCCTGGGTTTTGGTCCGGTGCCCCGCTATGTGAAACCCCCCAGATCTCCCGATAAAACTCACCTCACCCCGCTCCTACGGCGCATGCACGGCCGCTCGTCCAATCAGCACGCTCGGAGTCGCTGAGGTATGCGCGTCAAAGCTCAGCGGCTCCGAGCACGCTGGCGGGCTGAGGCGGGTACGCGTCCTGCTAGAGAGAAGCGCGCGATGCGGCCCGGGTGTTGGTCCACTTTAAAGGGAAACGCCACCTAAGAATTAAATAATAATAATTAATAGTACAGACAAGCCCCCCCCACACACACATTACAGCCAGTGAGCAACATCCCTCCATTAAAGCCAGCAACATTTAATGAAAAGGACAAACCCTTAAAAACTATTCCCCAACTTTTAAAATTAATATATTTTAAGATTTTAGTTGATTACTTATTATTCTTTCCCCCACTGGGCTGCAAACTCCAGGTGCTGCAAGTTCTGGATGGCCGCCGCCATCTTGCCTCAGAAGCATCACATGCTGAAGTGAGGAGAGGGGGCGGTATAGCTGTGCTCTGCAGAGCAGAGCTGGGGTCAGGAAATATTAGAGGTTTAAAGGGTCAGAAAATGCAGTAGATGCAGGCAGGATGATTTCTATAGTGGGCAATATGTATGTACTGGGTGGGGAAAACATAAAATATAGGCTCTTATTCAGGGTGAAGGTCCGGTTTAAATGGCTGTTTTGTTGTTTTCAGTTTCAGGTGGTTGACAATGCTCCCGCACCACCCGGGAGGTTCTTGATTTAATCAGAAAATGATGGTACTTGGTGAAAAAATGTTGGCAAACCCCTGCTTTTGACCACCATTTCTCAACCTGGGGTACTCAACAATGTTCAATGGTGCACCAAGGAGGGTATGGCAAATCTGACATATTATTTTAACAGCAAAACATTATCCCGTGACCTAGTTATTTTAGTTACATTAGTTATTAATCTCCTCCTTGGGGGCACTTGGTTGTAACTGCTTTTTGCTATGGGGTACTTGATGTAAAAAAAGCTTCTGCTTTAGACTACCCCAGGACCTCATAATGGGGAAATACAGTCCAACTCTACCTGCTTTACCCATTAGCCAGCTGACTGTAGAAGGTGGATGCTGGGAGGAATATAACATTTTTTTTTTAAACCTGTTTCCGTCAAGGAACCTAACCCCAAAATGAAACAGGATTTTGCATCCTCTCATATATACTAATAGATTGTAAGCTCTTGAAGCCTAATGTATGACACCTGTAAATTAGGCATGGGAATGTAGGTCCACTTTAACGTGTAAGCTCATTAGCTGAAATGCAAGCTGTTCCTTCTGCCGAGTGCCCCTTTGATGCATGAGATCTATGACCTGAAGTAAAAAAGGATGCATTGGCTTCAGGGACCTGAAATTAGAAAACGCACCTATTTATCATTACTTTCTGTGAGCTGGGGATGAGGAGGAATGTGGGCAGCCAGATGAAACCTTTGCTGGCAGGAATGCAGAGGAGGAGTGAGTAATAATGGGTGAGCGGCACCACTAAACACATGGTTAGACAATGAACAGAGCTCAATGTAAATAGGTATTATTACACCGGATAGCGGGATAGGTTTCTCCAGAGAAACATTCACTTTCAGGCCAGAGGTCAGGAATGTCTATATATCACATTTTATACAACCCCTCTACAGCTTTCCAAACAGCACAGCCCTTCCCAGCACCCCACACATAGAATTCTCCAACATCACTTACTATACACAGTCTATGGATTATCAAGGAACAAATTATACTGGAGCTTGCAATCTACCGCCATCTACCCCAGTGGCATTATTGTCTCTCTGTGTGGATCACAACCATCAGCCTACTACAAACACATCCTATTCTACAGTGCACGTAAGGGATTAACTACAGATAACAGGGCCCTGTAGCAGAATCACAACCCTTCTTCTCAGGTCAAGTATACTAAAGGGGGCCAAGGAAGCACACATGTTTACAATCTAGATAGAAGGACATAACAGAGGGATTAGAAATTATACAAGCTTGCACTTAATCATTTGAGGTTATGCAGAGCACCGAAGAGCTAACAATTTATGAGAGTAAAGCTATATAATGTATCAGCGTATATGAAGAGAAGGTGGAGATTTTGAAGGTATATAATGATATAGAAGGGAGAATACAGAAGGGAAAGGATACAGAAGGAGGAATATCTATAAGGGTAATAAGGGAAGAAACAGAAGAGCTTACAATCTATTATGGTAATAAGGGAAGATACAGATGGAGAAAAGCTTATAATCAGTTAGTGTATAAGGGAGGATACAGGAGATGTAAGGTATTAAAATCTATTAGGGTATAAGGGAGGATACAGAATAAGAGCTTACAATCTATTAGGGTACTGTATATGGGAGGATACAGAAAGAGCTTACAATCTATTTGGGTATAAGGGAGGATACAGAAGAGGAAGAGCTTATATCTATTAGGGTATAAGGGAGGATACAGGAAGAGCAATAGCTTACAATTCATTAAGGTATAGAAGGATACAATAGGTTCAAGAGCTTACAATCTATTGTATTTAGGTATGACGGAGGGAAAAGAATGGAAAAGAGCATTGAGCAAAAAAAAAAAAAAAACATGGATGCCACTGGGAATAGAGGGCATGATTGGCACAGGAAAGCCATTGGTGTCACTGGGAGCCAGGAGGGTGCCCTGTCACAGAAAAGCCACGTACAGTATATCACTGGGAGCAGAGAGAAAGGGTCACCGCTCTATGGTGCATATGAGATTTGTCCTACAACATTGGGAGATGAACACAGCGGGAGATTTTTTTTCCTAATCACCAAGTGGAAGCAATTAAATATATACACGAAAAACTATTTCTGCCACAGAGGACGCCGAAGCGCATTGTCATCTGAAATCACATTTCCAGGGGCACGAACATGCCTCACAAACTCTACTCCAGGCTGCTGCTGAGCATCACAACACCCCCCCCCCCCCCCCCCATCTGTGACATGTCCCCTGGAAATGACAAGAATACATTTCTGTTCTATTTTCAGGGCTTCTCAGTTAGCCAGGCCCTGGCATTGAAATCGGCTTAAATCCCCAACACTATTCATCAGACTTCTATAAAAGATAACCGTAAAAAAAGTTTGGATGGTCACATACTACTTACAACTCTTAGGAAAAGGATCTAACAAGCAGTGTGGCCCCGGCAGGCAATGATCACATAGGAGACGGGTTTGAATTAGTGGAGGAGATGCAGATATATTCTCACCTGCCAATCAGTTTCAGACCTAAAGAATCCAGGAGAATTAATCTGATTGATATAGCCTAAAACTCAGCCCCGTTCTTGTGTCAAATTCTTGGTGCTGAAAGATTATTTTGTATGAAATTTCAGTTGCTACCTGGCGAGTACTCCTCAAGTTTAATAAAAACCCATGAGACTTCGGAGGCCCTGAAGTCTAAAAGAATTTCACTCTTTGGAGCATCTCAATTTGGGATGCCCCCCTGTGTAAAAACCCCCAGATGCCCCGTTACACTTACCTTGCCGCAGAGCCATTGCCGCATTTCTGCTCCGGGACCACAAGCTGCCGGCGGCCCACTCGGGTCTCCCTTCAGCGCTGCTCAGCTGCTTAGCCATCAGCTGAGCCGATGGGAGCCGAGTGAAAGCAAGCCACTCAGCCAATCAGCATTCTCGCCTGAGTCTGTGCAGTGGGAGCGACCTGGAGGGGGATGCACACAGCGGGGCATCCGAATTCGGAATGCCACCGCATAGAAAAACACCCCCCCCCCCAAAAGGTGAAAATTAGGTGTGTTGTTCCACCTCTTTAAAGTGTATTAAAACCCTTGGTCCTTTCCCCATGTGCACCCCGATCCGGGGTTGCTCCGCTGAATGAAACCCCCCCAGATCGCCGCAGCAACTCCCCTTATCCCAGTCCCATGGCGCGTCTAAGAGCAGGGTCTCCGAGGGCCACATCCTCCCTCTAACAAGGAGTGTGCCCGTGCCGGCCATTCACAAATGCCTGGTGTGCATGCGCACTGCTAGAGGGGAGTGAAGGATGGGGCCGTCAGAGCTGCTGCTCTTAGAGGCGCCATGGGACCGGGATAAGGTGACTTGCTGCGGCAATCTGGGGGGTTTCACTCAGCGAGGCCCCTCCCCGATCGGGGTGCCCCCAGGGAAAGGATCAAAACCCAGGATAGTCAAAATCCTGGGTTTCGGTCCACTTTAAGAGGTTCTCCAATCACAAATGGATACCAGTCAAAAGAGATCAGAGAGACTTTTACAAATACATTCTCATAATTTACCTTCTAATGTGTGGTCAGTTTAAAATGACTAATCTAGTTTTCATTAAATGAACAATGGATGCATGTGTGGCCAGCAATCTGGGAACTACAAATCCCAGCATAGCATGCCAGCAGAGGAGTGGAGCAGATAGACTGTAAACTGGTATGGGAAAGACTTCCATTCTTGGCGTAGCCTGTTTGGCATTACTACATTGTAGCACACCACAGAGGATAATGGTTCTATATAAAAAAACAAATAAAAAACAACACATAAATGATGAAAATTCGGTTCCAGCAGTGGTTACTTGTCTCTGGTAAGACTTTCAGCCATCCGGTGTGTATCAGCTGTCGGGAGTATGCTGGAGCAAATTTCAGTACATGCAAACCCAGGGGCTGACAGATCACCCAGACCCTGTGACAAAGCCAGAGCAACAGGGGTCCATGCAGCTGCTATGGGTTAGAGATGGAGTGGGGCCCTGCTGGCAGCTGCAAGTCCTGGGGATCATTTTTATTGATCCTTTCCACTGTCTGTATATTTTATACCAATTGCAAGTGTCTTCTGCATCATTATCCCACTTGTAAGCTCTTCTCCTTCTGTATCCTCCCTTATACCCTAATAGATTGTAAGCTCCTCCTTCTGTATCCTCTCTTATACCCTAATAGATTGTAAGCTCTTCTCCTTCTGTATGCTTCCTTATACCCTAATAGATTGTAAGCTCCTCCTTCTGTATCCTCTCTTATACCCTAATAGATTGTAAGCTCTTCTTCCTGCTTTATCCTCCCTTAGACCTAATAGATTGTAAGCTGTTCCTCCTTATTTATCCTCCCTGATACCCTAATAGATTGTAAGCTGTTCCTCCTTATTTAACCTCCCTGATACCCTAATAGATTGTAAGCTCTCCTCCTTCTATATCCTCCCCTATACCATAATAGATGGTAAGCTCTTCTCCTTCTGTATCCTCCCTTATACCCTAATAGATTATAATCTCTTCCTCCTTCTGTATCCTCCCTTATACCATAATAGATTGTAAGCTCTGTCTCCTTCTGTATCCTCCCTTATACCCTAAAATATTATAATCTCTTCCCCTTCTGTATCCTCCCTTATATCCTAACAGATTGTAAGCTCTTCCTCCTTCTGTATCCTCCCTTATACCCCAATAGATTGTAAGCTCTTCCTCCTTCTGTATCCTCCCTTATACCCTAATAGATTGTAAGCTCTTCTCCTTCTGTATCCTCCCTTATACCCTAATAGATTGTAAGCTCTTACTCCTTCGGTATCCTCCCTTATACCCTAATAGATTGTAAACTCTTCCTCTTCTGTATCCTCCCTTATACCCTAATAGATTGTAAGCTCTTCTCCTTCTGTATCCTCCCTTATACCCTAATAGACTGTAAGCTCTTCTCCTTCTGTATCCTCCCTTATACCCTAATAGGTTGTAAGCTCTTCCCTTTCTGTATCCTCCCTCACACCCTAATAGATTATAAGCTCTTTTCCTTCTGGTTCCCCCTTTATGCCCTAATAGATTAGAAGCTCTTACCCTTCTGTATCCTCCCTCACACCCTAATAGATTATAAGCTCTTTTCCTTCTGGTTCCCCCTTTATGCCCTAATAGATTAGAAGCTCTTACCCTTCTGTATCCTCCCTTATAACCTAAAATATTATAATCTCTTCCCATTCTGTATCCGCCCTTATACCCTAATAGATTGTAAGCTGTTCCTCCTCCTATATCCTCCCTAATACACTAAAAGATTGTAAGCTCTTCCCCCCTTCTGTATATTTCTTTAGATGCTAATAGATTTAAGTTCTTTCCCCTTCTGTCTCCTTCCTTACACGTCAATGGATGGACAGGATAAAACTGGACAAAGCATCAACAAATAGATGGTTAGCGCTTCATCCTTTTACATACTCCTGAATAATATTCATTTTGTCCTAACAGACTGTAAGCTCCTTCCCCTTTTAAAAGGCCTCCTGTCAAATTGGTTTCTTTTTCTGGGCATCAATCAAGATGAAACCCTCACCAAAATATTGCTATGGGGCATAAAATAGTAGTTATACCAGGGACAGCGCTAAGGACCACATCAGCGGACACTTGTGTAATATTAGTTAAAGGGACATTCCAGGCAAAGGGTTAAATTAGCTGCTTTCTGCTTGCCCTGTGTTGGCTGTCAGGAGCCGCATATTTCATTCATCAGTGCTTTGCATTTTCTTATGCACACTGTAGAACTTATTCCCTTCTGCTCACTCATTTTAAGTGTCCCCAAATGGAACTAACCTCTGAAGGGACCCTCACGTTGAAACATGCATGGGTGAGTCATTATGTGCTACTAAGGATGCCCTGCAGAAGAGACAGAGTTTGCTGGAAGTTATTCAGAAATAAAGCAGTGTAAATGAAAGGTGAATGAAAGGTGCAGACCCATATAGCCAGCATAGGAAGAGCAGAAAGCAGCTTAATTTAACCCTTTGCTTGGAATATCTATTTAACCATTAAAAGAGCATTGCAGCCAACATCATTTGGCACTTTATGGGTAAATAAATAAAACATTTCTAGACATATGGGGCCCCTGTTTGAAATTTGCACAAGGGCTCATTAACTTCAAGTTTAGTCAGCCGAGTTAGAAGAATACACAAGGGAGAATTTAGATGGAGTTTTCCCGGAGCATCTCCCTGGACTTCTGAAATAGGATCAGAGCATCTCCCTGGACCTCTGCAATAGGATCGCAGATCTGTTCTATCAACCAAAGAAAGTAAAGAGGAAACAAACAGCACTCACCGAAATCCGAGTGCAAATCCTTCCTGAGCCCGCAGAGCATGGTGCAGCCACCCTCAGCCAGACATGCAGCGAGTGACAGCCCTGCTGCCCGCTCAGCCTGCCAGCCAAAGCCCTCCCAGCAGCCAGCGCAAGGCCCTGATTGGCTCACACTCTGGAGGCCACTTTCTCTTTCATGCCAGAGCTGCACTCTGCTGGAGGTGTCCTGGCTGCCAAGCTGAGGGAATCAGGGCGAGAAGGGTCCTCCTATCATACTTCCACCCCTTTCTTACACATATTCATTTCCATTTCTCTTCCCTGCTCTTCCTTTCTCAGTCTCCATCACTTCCCCTTTCTGTACCTTATTTAACCTTCTATATTCTTCTTTAATCTCTTTTCGTGTTCTTTTTCTCCCCTCTCCTTTTTCCCCATTTGGTCTCACTTTTCACAGTATCATATCTTGTACTCTCTCTTTGCTCATCTCTCACTTTTTTCCTCTGTTCTCCATTACTCTGTTTTTTTATATTTGTTTTACTCACTTCTCAGTCCCTTAATTTTTGTATTCTTTTTTGCCTCTCTGGATCTTTTCCTTTCCTCCCTCCACCATTCTTTCTATTTACCTTGCTCTTTCATTTGGTTTCCGTCTCATCTGTTCTTACACGCTCCTCTCGCCTTTTCTCTATCATTATTTTACCTTTTTTTTTCGTTCTGTCTCTTTTTTTCTTTATATCCCTCGTCTATTTATCTTTTTTCCTAATATTCCTAGTTCATTCTTTTTTTTTATTCCCTTTTCGTCAGCTCACCCCTTTCCTGGTTATTTTTTGTAATCCTTCTCATCTTGATCCTCTCTCTAACTTGCTTATTTTCATTTTGGGTTTCTCTTTACATTTTCCTGGTGTAGCGCTCTCTCATCTTCCCAATGTAATATTTCGCCTCTTCTTTTCAGTCTGTTAACTGTTTCTAAACTTTCTAAAGCTTCTATTTTTAAAGTCATTCTGCAGACAATACAATAAAAAAAAGCTATACTCACCATTTATCTTCTGCAGATGATCGCTGCCCGCCAACCATGACAATGGACCGTCCTGTGCCATTTGTCAAGCCCCTCCATATGCTGCAATGGAGCAGGCGTGTCATGGACCTGGCATGCCTCCCTACATTCAGACTAGCTATCGTCTGCGGGGGATAAAAGGTGATTACAGTGTTTTTTGTTGTATTGTTGGTGGAAATACTTTAAAGCGGTCCTTCACTCTGAATAAGAGTCTATGTTATATGTTTCCCACACCCTGTACATACATATTGCTCACATTAAAAATCATCCTACCTGCATCTACTGCATGTTATGAGCCTTTAAACATCCAAGATGGCGGCTCATGGAACATCAGGCAGCCTGCAAACAGGAAGTGCCTTCTGAATGTGCTGCTCTGCATTCTGGGACTGCTCACCTTTTTCTGACCCCAGCTTTGCTCTGTCTGAGCAAAGCACAGCTATAACCCGCCCCCCTATACTTTATCCCACTCTCCTCTGCTCAGTAAGTGTGATGCTTCTGAGTCAAGATGGCGGCGCCCGTATCCTAAATTTCTGAACAGAGTTGCAGCCCAGTGGGGGAAAGAATAATAAGTAAGTGACTAAGTGACTTAAAATATATTAATTTTAGATGCTGGGGAATCGTTTTTTTAAGGGTTTGGGCTTTTCAATAAATCATGCTGAAGGTCTGGTTTAAGTTTCCTCGCTTCTAATTTTCTGTTTCAAAAGTTTTTCATTCTATTTTCCTCTAGTACTCATTTGTTATTTTTCCTAGGTTTACTTTTTTTTTTTACTCACAAACTTTCTCGTGGTGTGCCTTCATTTTCTTCCCTTCTCATTCTGTTGTGAATTTTACTCATTCTGTTGTATCTTACTCTCCCCCCTTCTATACAGCAATAGACAGTAAGCCTTCATTTTATATCCTCCCTTATATCTGAATAGATTGTAAGATCCTCCTCAAGCTTCATCCTCCCTTATACTCTAATTGCTCCTTAAAGTGGACCAAAACCCAGGATTTTGATTATCCTGGATTTTGGTCCTTTCCCACGGTGCATCCCGATTGGGGGTGTCCCGCTGTGTGAAACCCCCCAGATCGCCGAGAGCAACTCGCTTCTTCCTGGTCCTGCGGTGCATGCACGGGCGCTCATCCAATCAGCGCTTTTGGAGCCACTAACATCACACCGTGTAATCCAGTGTCTAATGCCAGTAGCTCCGAGTGCGCTGGCGGCTGCATCACCCGCTTCCCACTAACAGGGAGAGCTTATAGATTCCCAGGCCGATCAGCGTGGGTTTTGGTACACTTTAAGGTGGGAGGAGGTGTGTGAGTGAGCTCTCTGCAGGTGCTGTGAATGTCTGGCTCTAGCCCAGGGCCTGGCTGCCTTGGGTGGGGTCGCTCCCCAGGTGAGCTCCAGCCTTCCGGATCTGATTCTGGAATCCATGTTAGAGACCCTGTTGCTATAGAATGTTTGGGTGAGCAGCTGACTGTGGTGGATTACAATGATGGTGGTGCAAGAGACTTTATGAAGGAAAGTTACAGTAAAGTAAGTGAAGCTGGAATGGAAGTGCTGGATAATAATGATGGGCCATGTAGCAGTGTCTGTGTGCAGCATGTAATGGAGGGAGGTAACTGTGCTGGTCCAGGCAGGGAGATCCAACAACCTGTTGTGATGGACACTCAGCAGCCAGCTCAGGCCGGCAGTGGGAAGCAGCACAAGCTGAGGAGGACATCTTTGGAAAGACTGACAATGCGGGAAAACCTGCAGCAGAATGTGTGTGTGAGCCAAGAGTCCCGAGCCCTGCGATCCAAGACCCAGCCGGCCACCGGTGACCCCATAACTGGGGGGAAATCTGCTAAATCTGCCACTGGACATAAATCTGGGAAGTTAACATCACAGCACTGCTAATCCAGAGATGCAGCCAGGCCCAGTAACCAGCATAAAACATGTAACTAAAGATTCACCAATTGTAAAGCCTGCTATAACATCTGCAGCAGAGATAAGGTCCCTGGCGTGCCCCCTCTCAGGCGGGAGCTGGGGGTGAATGCCTGCAAGTCTCCCAGAGCTGGAGCAGCACAGACATTCGAACACCCAGCAGAAAGTCTTAAAGAGACACACACCAGAACTGCAGCTTGCAGATAAGATTCTAGCTTTAGTCAACAACATGGACACCTTAAGAGAATCCAGGACAAACCTGCATGGACAAATAGATGAAATAAACTAATGGCAGAAAACCCCTGCATGGCGACCACCTATGATGGGCTGTTACAGAATCTCCACACACAGCTTGCTGCAATTGTTAGAGACATTGAGACACTTGCGAAGCAAATGGGGCCCATGGCAGAGATACAGGAACCTGGATTGGTTTAAGAAGTCTTGGAAGCTCCTAAAACACAAATACTTGAACCCGGCTCAGCCCCCCCCCCACCATCAGGAGCTGCTGCACAAAACCCCAGTGCTGCAAGAGTCTGCCCCTTCTTTTCATGATTCCAGGCAAGCAAGCCAACCACCCCCAGGGAACAGCAGTGAGCAATCCCTGGAAAGCTCTAGGACGGGAGGCTGGAAGCTGGTAAAGCTCAGGCAGCACAATAATGTTATTTAACATTTGCCAAACTCCTTCTTTATTGGCCGTGAGAGGGGGGTGTGCTTCTATGCCGGTCAGCCACGCTTGTGCTTTAAGTGTGGGAAGGCCGGTCATGTGGCCGGGGTGTGTACTGTAAGGAAGTGTAACATGTGCGGGAAGATTTGTCACACCGGCACCGTGTGCACAAATGTCCGATGTAACTTGTGTGGCAAGCTGGGTCATTACCATAAGGACTGCTCAGAAGCCTTTCATAACCTCTATAGCCAGGATGCGGAGGAGCTGGTGGCTGCAGATAAGGTTGTAAAGGTTGAACTTGCTGTCTGAGTCAGGAACAGATCATTCTGGGCACACTTGGCCAGAGAATGCACCAGAGAAGGACCCCCCCCCCCCCAAACTAAGAAGGAGTCCGATATGGCAATTGAGTGGTAGGCATTGTCTTCCTGCAGGAACATCACTTGCCCTCCATCCAGCAGATCCGGGAAGCAGAGCCGGAATGGCAGGTGGGCCCATACTTTTGATCACTGACTGTGGAGCCTTTTGCAGGTGTGAAATACTCTTTGATCCAAAATGTCACCATTTATAGACTGACTGATTATGTTGGGAGGTCACAATCCAGGGTAGAAGGCGCAGGCACATCAATATCTATGGGCCACAGACAGTGACCAGAAGGGTCAGCTTATTTAAGGAAATTAAGCCATATCTGTTCACCCCCATTCCAGTGATATTAGCAAGTGATTTGAATGTAGCTAGGTCAAGTGACCGCTTATCTGGCAGAGAAGTAAGCACAAATGCAAAAGCAGTGAACAGCATTATACTGAAGGCCGGACTGTTTGATGTCTTAGCCCAAAAATGGCTGGAATCCAGGCTTAACTTACTCATGCACAGGAAGAAGGAGCTGAATAGGCATGGCAGATATGTGAGCTCTGCGGAATCCACTCATTCCTTAAGCGGGAAGATGGTCCCTTACTCTGATCATTTGGCCTTGTGCTTCTGCATAGGGACTAGTAAGTGCCCAGATATGGGCAAAGGACTATGGAGGCTTGATTCAAGGCTCCTAGAGGAACAAGAAGGGTTGATGCAGGGGTGAGGCAGGGCTGTCCCTTCAGCCCCCTGTTATATGTTTTTGCCATTGACCCCTTTTTGAGATCTCTGCAGGAGTGTGACTTTCAGGGAGTGCCAGTGCCCATGCTGCACCATTTACTGTACTGGTCTATGCAGATGATGTGATACTGGTGGTGTACGACCCAAGTAAGACGCAGAGGTTGTCCCGCGTCATCTCATGCTACTCTGAGGCTTCTGGATCTCTTGTGAACCTCGAGAAGAGTGCGGCATTCTGGACATGGCAGGGAGACCCAACATTTGCAAAGGCAGAGACTGAAATCATGGTCCTAGGTGTAACGTTTGGGAGAGGGGACAATGCCAAACTAAACTTGGAAAAATAGCTAGAGAATTAGAGTTCCAGATTCCAACAGTGGAGGAACCCTAAAGTCTCCTATATAGCAAGGGTAAAGCTGTTAAAGACCTACCTAGTCCCCATCTTCTTGTATGCTGCAGCTTCTCTTTCCAATGCCAGAATCCCTATCAGCCAGGCTCTAAAGTCTGTTATTCCGTATCTTTTGGGGTAATAGAATGAACCCAGTGAAGGTGGGGTGAGGTATCTAAAAAAGAAGGAAGGGGGTCTGTACCTCATAATCATCAGTGTAAAGTATTACCACTGGCACTGCAAGCCTTTCCAGCACATGAAGGCTGCAGACCTGATCATCTTAGTTATGATTGTAAAATCTTCCTCCGTTTGTAAGTTCTTCCTTCTTCTGTATCTCTTCTTATATGCTATGTTATATATATAACAAATCTTTATTTTTAAAGATTCCCTGTTTGCATACTCCCTTAAACCCCACTATAGCTTATAACTTCTTCCTTCTTTTGCATCCTCCCTGATATACTGTACTGTAAGTTCTTCCTACTGAATGCTCGTTTATTTATTTATGAATTCTTTGCATCTTCCCGGGTGATTTCTTTGCAGAATTGATAATGGGTAAAAAAATAAACCATCAACCTATTACTGTTATGAATCCAAAAATAAAATGGTTTTAGCCAAGGTACTCAGTACCTGTACTTTAGGAGCGGTCATTGTTGCAGACAGAGCGGATATGCACTAGGGGAGGGCCTTACGGGCCAGGCTTTCTTTAGTGCTGGGGCTCAGTCACAAGCGGCATGGTGGCAGCTGTTGTGGCTACATTGCGGAGATGAGTGTTGGCAACAGCTGTGTAATGTAACTGATCCTGGGGACAGGCAGCGCGCCAAGTGCCGGACCTGAACCTTACTTTGATAGAAATGCACAAAGAAGAATCATATGTAGTGACCGAGAGACACTGCATTTCAGTGTATAGGCATAGGCGTAACGACCACCAGAGAGCCTGTCAGTTACCAAACACATTGGCTTTCTCACCATGTGAACAAAATAGGAAACAATAAGAATGTTTAAACATTTAAAGCGGAACAATAACCGGTATTTTGACTACCCTGAGCTGTGTACAGTCCTCTGGGGCATCCCAAATTGGGATCCACCATTTTGTGAAACCCCCCCCCGGACGCCCAGAAAACCTCTTCTCGGTTCTACACTGCATGTGCGGGCTCTCATCCAATCAGAGCCGTTTGCCGTGCATATATAATGCTTGGGAAACTGCTGTTTGAATGCAAGGCTTTGACAATTAGGAGCAGGGGGCCCCTATCTGAATGGCTGGTGGAAGGACGGGAGCACGCTCACAGCCCGAAGATGTGGCCACCGGATGTTTACATTGCTGAGAAAGTCCGGAAGCAGGCAAGTTCTGTGGCAACCCGCGGGGTGGGGGGTTAACACGGTGAGGAATCCTGAATCGAGATGCCCCCAGGGAGGGCCAGCCACAGTGGGATTCTGTCCATAATCTGTTTACAAATAAATGATGTCCCTAAAAAGAGCTTTCTAGCGATGCCTTTGACGCACTGCAAGCTGCTTACGCTTTATGTTGTAGAAGAACTCTAAAAGCTAAACAACGAAGCAGACATCACAGCCACGGGCAGCATGCACAGCGACGTCCTTAATGTTCCAAAGTGAACAGCTGCCCCCTACAGAGAATGATGCAAGGTACTTTTCCATCAGTAGAGAGTAAAAATAAAAAGGGGCGAGATAGAGAGAAACTAAACTAAACGAAAGACAAACTGATGGATAAAAAAACAAACATAAAAAAATGATGGTAAAATAAGTGAAGGATAAATGTAAAGAAGAAAGCAAAACTAGAAAACAAGTTAGAAAGAGTACAGAGAAAACTAAGGTGGGTACGAAGTAGTAAGTAAAAAACTAAAAGAATATGAACAAAAAGAAAAAGATGGTAGCAATGGACAAGAGAAGGGTAACAACATAAGAGCAACAGAGAAGAAGAAATAAAGGAGAATAGAGAACATGCAGATAAGAGAAGGATGAGTGTAGTACAGTACAGTATGAACAGAGCGTGAAAAGTTAAGAAAAAGAAGTAAACAGAAGGAAGGAAAAAACAGAGGGTACGTTAAGAATACATAGAACGAAGATGAAGCAAAACATAGAAAAAGAAGAAATAAAATAGAACGAGAACCGAGACATGAATGAGTAGGAAATAAAAGACTAACAGAACAAAAAGAAAAAAAAACAACTGGGAGACAGAAACAACAGGTAAGTGAAAGATAAACAGAAAAAATACGAGAGGACAAAAGGGTAAGAAAAAAAGAAAAGCGGGTTGCAAAATTAAAGAAAACCAGAGGGTAAGTGAAAAACACAGACTTTGATTCTGTAAACCTGATTTTTTTTCCTGAAAAAAGGGTTATTGAATGCTTCAGAATAAGGCATGAGATAAAGGTGTTATTCAAAGGAGAGATAATATAACTAATGTTATATATAACTAAAATTATGTTTATAAATGCCTGAAATTGCACATATGTTGGTTATTAAAGCAGACCAAAACCCAATATTTTGATCATCCCTAGTTTTGGTCTGTTTTCCTGGGGCATTTACATACAGATCACTAATATGCTCCAAGGATCACTTTCAGCTATCAGAGCATGTATCATGAACATGTATCAGGGGGCCCAGGCAACATTTCCCCCATGGAGGGGACTAGCTGGTGCATGGAAATCAGTCAGGTTTGCTTTTTTGGAGAAAGTGTTTATAGAGGAGCAATGATGATTGAACATTGAAGAAAAGGTTGGGGGAGGGAGGGGCTTTAATGGCCATTGGGATGGGTCCTGACACTTGGGGTATATTGGGCCCTGAAATTTCTGATGGCTACCCCATATTGTGCACGAAGAGATTGGGGGGAACTGCTCCATTAAATAATGTATGCAGTATTGTAGAAATAAAGAAAGGCAGGGCCCTGTATATAACGAGAAGTTTCGCAGAGCCCCATACTAGAGGTATTGCCTATACTGTCTAGTGGGTTGCCTTATGGAGGGAAGTGTGAAGGCCACCATGTGCATACATATCTCTGTTTATACAAAGCTTTACCTACTATAGCAGCACCAACAGCGGCCAGCAAGGCATGACAGGCTTATGTTGCGCCACAGTCTATGATGGCGCTACAAAAATCAATCATAATAATAGAGGTGCAGAGGGAAGCCATATGCCTCTGCTGTGCTGCTACGCTGATGGTAAGTGGTCCCTCACCATCGGTGGCCATGAGTGACGGGTGACTCCTGCGGGGAGAGTGCTCCCAATCTCGAGTCACCTGCTTCGGCATTAGAGCGATCGATGGATCAGCACAGCATTGATCCCCACTTCCACTGCTTCCATCCCGACACGCCGAGGATCTCATTAATTTCCAGCAACCTGCGAGCACACGTAATTAGACCACACTTTGATTTCCAAACCTGAATCAAATCAAGTCACATTAAAACTTCACTTTAAAGTCCAACTCAGGGCAAAACACAAATATAATATATAATAAATATTCAATAGAATTGAGAAGGTTAATAGAATGAAAAAACTGAGACAGGTGTTACCCTGGGGTTGCCATGAGGTAGCACATGTATCACTGCTGTATGTGGCCGAGGCAACCTTCCTGCTTTAATGGGGCTCAAGCTCTACTGGACTAAACTAAACACATGTGCTAACCAGGTGCCAGGAGAGGGTATGAGGGCCCATGCAATAAAGATTTCTACTTGAAAGATAGGTAAAGGATCTGTGGGTATGAGGAGGACACAGACATTTCTTTCTGAGGAGAGGGGTAAGGGATATGTGGGTATGAAGAAGGCACGGACATTTCTTTCTGAGGAGAGGGGTAAGGGATATGTGGGTATGAGGAGGACACAGACATTTCTTTCTGAGGAGAGGGGTAAGGGATATGTGGGTATGAGGAGGGCACGGACATTTCTTTCTGAGGAGAGGGGTAAGGGATATGTGGGTATGAGGAGGACACAGACATTTCTTTCTGGGGAGAGGGGTAAGGGATATGTGGGTATGAGGAGGACACAGACATTTCGTTCTGAGGAGAGAAGTAAGGGATATGTGGGTATGAGGAAGACACAGACATTTCTTTCTGAGGAGAGGGGTAAGGGATATGTGGGTATGAGGAGGACAAAGACATTTCTTTCTGAGGAGAGGGGTAAGGGATATGTGGGTATGAGGAGGGCACAGACATTTCTTTCTGGGGAGAGGGGTAAGGGATATGTGGGTATGAGGAGGACACAGACATTTCGTTCTGAGGAGAGAAGTAAGGGATATATGGGTATGAGGAGGACACAGACATTTCTTTCTGAGGAGAGGGGTAAGGGATATGTGGGTATGAGGAGGACACAGACATTTCTTTCTGAGGAGAGAAGTAAGGGATATGTGGGTATGAGGAGGACACAGACATTTCTTTCTGAGGAGAGAAGTAAGGGATATGTGGGTATGAGGAGGACACAGACATTTCTTTCTGGGGAGAGGGGTAAGGGATATGTGGGTATGAGGAGGGCACAGACATTTCTTTCTGGGGAGAGGGGTAAGGGATATGTGGGTATGAGGAGGGCACAGACATTTCTTTCTGGGGAGAGGGGTAAGGGATATGTGGGTATGAGGAGGGCATGGACATTTCTTTCTGAGGAGAGAAGTAAGGGATATGTGGGTATGAGGAGGACACAGACATTTCTTTCTGAGGAGAGAAGTAAGGGATATGTGGGTATGAGGAGGACACAGACATTTCTTTCTGGGGAGAGGGGTAAGGGATATGTGGGTATGAGGAGGGCACAGACATTTCTTTCTGGGGAGAGGGGTAAGGGATATGTGGGTATGAGGAGGGCACAGACATTTATTTCTGGGGAGAGGGGTAAGGGATATGTGGGTATGAGGAGGGCACAGACATTTCTTTCTGGGGAGAGGGGTAAGGGATATGTGGGTATGAGGAGGGCATGGACATTTCTTTCTGGGGAGAGGGGTAAGGGATATGTGGGTATGAGGAGGGCACAGACGTTTCTTTCTGGGGAGAGGGATAAGGGATATGTGGGTATGAGGAGGGCACAGACATTTCTTTCTGGGGAGAGGGGTAAGGGATATGTGGGTATGAGGAGGGCACAGACATTTCTTTCTGGGGAGAGGGGTAAGGGATATGTGGGTATGAGGAGGACACAGACATTTCTTTCTGAGGAGAGGGGTAAGGGATATGTGGGTATGAGGAGGACACAGACATTTCTTTCTGGGGAGAGGGGTAAGGGATATGTGGGTATGAGGAGGGCACAGACATTTCTTTCTGGGGAGAGGGGTAAGGGATATGTGGGTATGAGGAGGACACAGACATTTCGTTCTGAGGAGAGAAGTAAGGGATATATGGGTATGAGGAGGACACAGACATTTCTTTCTGAGGAGAGGGGTAAGGGATATGTGGGTATGAGGAGGACACAGACATTTCTTTCTGAGGAGAGAAGTAAGGGATATGTGGGTATGAGGAGGACACAGACATTTCTTTCTGAGGAGAGAAGTAAGGGATATGTGGGTATGAGGAGGACACAGACATTTCTTTCTGGGGAGAGGGGTAAGGGATATGTGGGTATGAGGAGGGCACAGACATTTCTTTCTGGGGAGAGGGGTAAGGGATATGTGGGTATGAGGAGGGCACAGACATTTATTTCTGGGGAGAGGGGTAAGGGATATGTGGGTATGAGGAGGGCACAGACATTTCTTTCTGGGGAGAGGGGTAAGGGATATGTGGGTATGAGGAGGGCATGGACATTTCTTTCTGAGGAGAGAAGTAAGGGATATGTGGGTATGAGGAGGGCACAGACATTTCTTTCTGGGGAGAGGGGTAAGGGATATGTGGGTATGAGGAGGGCACAGACATTTATTTCTGGGGAGAGGGGTAAGGGATATGTGGGTATGAGGAGGGCATGGACATTTCTTTCTGGGGAGAGGGGTAAGGGATATGTGGGTATGAGGAGGGCACAGACGTTTCTTTCTGGGGAGAGGGATAAGGGATATGTGGGTATGAGGAGGGCACAGACATTTCTTTCTGGGGAGAGGGGTAAGGGATATGTGGGTATGAGGAGGGCACAGACATTTATTTCTGGGGAGAGGGATAAGGGATATGTGGGTATAAGGAGGGCACAGACGTTTCTTTCTGGGGAGAGGGGTAAGGGATATGTGGGTATGAGGAGGACACAGACATTTCTTTTTGGGGACAGGGGTAATGATCTGTGTGTATGAGGTGTTTACATGTCGAGGGCCATAAGAGGAATTAGGCCAGGCTCCATACAGGACTATTGGCTGCCCTGCCCTGGGGGTGACCAAGCAGGTAGTTCACTTGTCTGAAAAGCTACAACTGTCACTGGGAGCAGTAGTAGGGAAAAGGAAGCTTCTGGTCCAGGTGGATAACCAAGATCCTCGACAGAGTCAGCAGCAATAGCACTGAAGTGGGTCTGAAACGTCCTCAGTTCATGAAAAATACAATTCTGTGAGACTCACCTTTAGAATTGGTTTTGCTTCCGATCCATTCCAGGCCGTCCTTTATTCTTTACATCTGGGACTTCTCCGCCCGGAGGGGCGTGGACTGCAAGATCAAAGGTGTGGCTCCTCCCAGCCCCCTATAAATACCAGCTGCCTCTTAACCAGCCCAGTAATTAAAAAGCAGTAACCTAAATAGCAAGAGGCAAGGCAAGGATTCCCCCAACATAGGAGACCATGTTACTTCACATAGCCTCCGCGTGTATTCTCTCGAAAAAAAACTATAATTTTAAATGTTTATAACAAGAGTCCTATGAAGAAGCAATGGTTCAATCACCATAAAAAAAGGCATCCAGGACAATAATAAACCTCAAAGAGGGCGGGTTGGATGGCCTGGAATGGATAGGAAGCAAAACCAATTCTACAGGTGAGTCTCACAGAATTGTGTTTTTGCTTCCAATCCATTCCAGGCCGTCCTTTATTCTTTACATCTGGGACATCCAAAAGCAGTGTCCAATATGGGCGGGATCCCCAATGTGGAACAGCAGGTAGTTCATTTCACTAACGCCTGAAGCACCTTTCGGCCAAAAACAGCGTCAGCTGAGGCCCTCACATCCACCTTGTAAAACTTGGTAAATATATGAACTGAAGACAAAGTGGCAGCTTTACAAACCTGTTCCACTGAGGCCTGATGCTGAAAGGCCCAGGAAGCACCAATGGCTCTAGTAGAATGAGCTGTGATCCGAAAAGGGGGTTCTTTCCCCTTGCCAGAATAGGCTCTTACCACCGTCTGTCTAATCCACTTACTGAGTGTGGACTTGGCTGGTGGAAATCCCTTTCTAGAGCCTTCCGCTAAGACAAAAAAGCAAATCCTATTTCCGGAAAGATTCACTAGCAGCCAGGTAATATCTTATGGCTCTAACCACATCCAAAGCATGGTGAGTCCTTTCTTTAGGATTAGCCGGTGCTGGACACAAGGAAGGTAAGACAACTTCCTCATTAAGGTGAAAAGGAGAAACTACTTTAGGCACAAAAATCAGGTTTAAAACAAAAAACCACCTTGTCTCTGTGCAATTCAAAATAAGGTGGTTTCATACATAATGCGGCCAATTCCGACCCACAGAGGTGATTGCTACCAAAAAAATCACCTTGAGCGTCAATACAGTCAATGTAGCATCATGCAAAGACTTGAAAGGGGCATCCTGGAGAGCAGATAACACCAGATTTAGGTCCCACGCCGGTAAAATTGGTTTTCGCGGTGGTCGGACATGAGTGACCCTCTGAAAAAAGGTTCTGTCAAATCCATGATTGGCAATAGACTTCTGGAAAAAAGGCCGAGACCTGACCCTTGAGGGTGCTCAACTGGAGGCCCAATTCTAGACCATGCTGCAGAAACTCTAGAATTCTAGAAACAGAATATCTCCGGCAAGGAAAATTCCTGACCTCACCCCAAACAATATAGGCCCGACAAACTCTGTAGTATATCATGGAAGAAGTCTTCTTCCGTGCCTGAATCATGGTACAAATAACCGTGGCCGATAAACCCTTCTCCGTCAGGAAAAATAAAAAATACATGTGGTAAGAAGGGAGGGAGATATAAAAATATATCCGATTTCTCTGCAGGTTCACCATATAAAACCTGCAGCTGTCTTGCTTGTTCTAGAGAAGCCTGCAGCCCAGAGCATAGATGCCCTGACAAAACGCCCCAGACCCTGGCGTTTCACCCTACCGTCACGGATCCCATGAAACAGCCAAAGCTGGGGAGACATCAGATGGGTCAGAGGAATCCGTGGGAATAGAGTCATGCAGCAAGCCGACAGGTTGGAGGCCCCGCTTTGCTGCTCAAACCTGTGAGAGAGAAACGATCTTCACAGTCCAAACTGCAAGAAGTAAACTGGGCTGGTTAAGAGGCAGCTGGTATTTATAGGGGGGCCGGGAAGAGCCACACCTTTGATCTTGCAGTCCACGCCCCTCCGGGCGGAGAAGTCCCAGATGTAAAGAATAAAGGATGGCCTGGAATGGATTGGAAGAAAAAACTGAAATATAAATGTTGGATGAACCAGATTAATAATGTTGCCAATAGAATACAGCAGGTGTAGCACTGACACCTTCTGGTCAAATGTATGAACTGCACCCATCGAAAGCACAGAGAACAGCATTTAGAGGGGAGCCAGTACTGACATTATATCCATGGCTGTCCTTTGGGGTATTTGAGGTGTGCAGTCGCACAGGGCCCATCCCAACCTCCCTGTAAGGATGCGCCAGGAGCACTTAACTGGAACAGCAGGCCCCCATCTCTCTTCTTTTTGTTTTGCACATTTCTGCCTCTCTTTTCAGCTTTGTCACATCTTCATCTTCTTTTCCAGTTTCCTTCTATATTTGTATCTCTCTTTCGCTTTTCTTCTTTATTTCTTTCATTTTCTCTCTTTATATTATTCTTTCTTTTGCTCTCTCTCTCCCTCTTTTCCATGTTTCCTCTGTTACTCTCCGGTGGGTGAGTCTTTGTGTCTCTATCTCTGGGGGGCACCATCCTGAAATCTTGCACAGCTTACCCCCGCCCATACACCCCATCAATCAGAGCATCTACCCAATTGCAGGAGTTTCAGTAAAACACTTATGGGCCATGTCATGACCTGTGCAGGGGACTACCTAGCTGACTGTGTTAGAGCACCTCAGTGGTAGTCAGAGTCAACCCTGTTTTTAACCCAAAGGCGTCATGGTCACAGCAATTATATTCCACAGGTGTATGACACAGTCACAGAAATTGTAATCCAACAGGTATAAGTCACGGTCACAGCAATTGTAATCCAACGGGTGTTTGTCATGGTTGCAGTACTTGTAATCCAACAGGTGCATGACACGGTCACAGCAATTGTAATCCAATGGATGTATGTCATGGTTGCAGTACTTGTAATCCAACAGGTGCATGACACGTCACAACAATTGTAATTCAACAGGTGTATGCCAAGGTTGGCCGATAAACTCACACACAACTCAGCTCTGGCTTATACAGTGTAGTTCCTCTTTATTGGCTTCTCCGCACAGTGCCGCTCATAGCCCATCTACAGGTTAAAGCTGTAGCAGCTATACAAGCCAGTTTCCAATATCAAAGTATCTCAGCACAATTCCAGTATACTCAGTGCAGTTAATCATGGTAACACAGGGCCTAGTTCACCCCACTTTGATGTGAGCACTAGCTCTCAGTAAATCAGTCAGGGAATCGCACACAGCAATGGCTGCTAAGGGAGAGCCTCTCCACCTTAAAGATATTGGTCACAACTTAGGTTCAAAGCTTCCAGTGGCCCCACATGTATGGGCACCAATCAGCAAATGTTCAAGGACAACACTCCTAACCAGGCTGAACAGCTCCCCGGGGCTTAAGGGTTTCCAACAGTGGCAGCCACACCTTACCGGAGTTCAGGCTCGTCTCTCAGCCTCGCACACTCACTTCATCATGTGGCTCCTTCTCTGTTAATTACGAGCCAAAGGCACCCCCATGGGTTCTTTCTGTCCAGACAGGGTCTTTTCCAGGTATCCCAAACCCCTTGCACGCTGAAGCAGTATATCTTCCTGCGTTGTGGTTGATGTTCCTGCCACTCTCTGATTTGGCACTAAACTGAGCTTTTATAGGATGACCTACCATGAACTTCACCCACTACTACTATAGCTAAGAGACTAACTCCATCCTGTTTCCCCCACTCCTTCTGTCCGCTTATTAATGGAAATCCTACTCCTCTCCGGTTATAAGGTAGCTTCTCCCACTATCTACCTATTATAAGACAACTCCGTCCACTTATCTCTTATTAAAAAGTGACTCCACCCACTGCCCGTTCATCCACCATCTCAATGGAGGACAGCAACAGAGAGGGGAGGGGTGAACCCAGCCACGCAAGGCCACCAATCTCCAACAACAAACGCCACACTCCAGAGGGGCATCCCAAACCTTGGACAACTGGGGATCCCAGGCCAAGACAAAGCAGTGCAACCAGACGCAGCTCAACCCCGCCGGACAACCCAAGGCTCCCACAGCTTCTTGCCACCAGGGCGGCCAATCCGCGCAAGAGGTCCCCGTGACATCCCTGCGGCACCAAGGAGCAACCAACCCCCGACCTATCCAGCCAAGGATGCATGTCCCCAGCAAAGTGAGCCCTACTCTTGCTCTCCCCTTCTAGGCCTAGGGAACCCTCTGTGCCCTCCTTTACTAACCCTTTCCATTCTCCTCTATAGAGGTCCTGGCTGGATGTGCCAGGGATGCCCGAGGATGGCACGGGGCACCCAAAAAGACCCAGACTCATCCTGCTGCCTGAACAGTTTCCTCTTAGGGCACACGTGAACCTTCCTGGACCTACCTGGTAAGTGGGCCTTGTTTCATGTAGTTTAGGGAATACCCTTAGGTGGGGAACCAGATTCAGTTTCTTTTAGTAACTAAACTCCTTCTCTTCCATTTGACGGGTATCTACATGCCTTCTCCCTATCCAGACCCAGAAGAGAAGACCCCAGTGGCCCGTTTCTCCTTGCATCTCAAATTTCCTATCTCCCTTGTTCCTGGATAATCCCTTTTAATGTGGTTCTTTTATCCTAACACACCTGCTTGATATGGGGTCATGTCACCATGTCTCTAGCTGTCATGGAATAAGAAGCCCTAGCAAGCATCGGTATAGTTGTGTTCAATCCTGAAGACCTAGGTGTGAGGAATAGGTCAAATATTATATTGCACCTTATCGCCATTGTCGGCATCCCCCTTTAAGAAACCTCACATATCCAGGTCTGGAGATTCCCTTTATTCCGCCTGTTCTAAATGCACAAGTCCTTAGCTCTATTCAGGAAAAGAAATTAGCATTTACAGGTTAAGCAGCACAGATCACAGACCCCCTGTGATGCTGCTTTCCTGCCGATTGTCACACCTTAGTCTGGGAAGATGCATCTTAGCGTCTGTAGCTCGCTGGAACCCTTGCTGTGAATTGGTCATATCAAGGATGAGAACCGCAGACTAGTGGCACCAACAGAAATTGCTCCATAACTGCGCCCCCACAGGTCCCAGCACCAAATCAGGTACAGGATCAGAACCGGCTCACAAAACCGCATACGGGTATAGGTAATTGCATTCTCAGAAATAAAGCAAAGCCCCGTAAACGGAGATCTAAGGTTCTACCTCCACCTAGGAACGCCATTTCTGGACTCATTGGGTGCACGGCGTCCAGCCCGATAGTTTGGTACCGCTTCCAAGGCCATACGACCCCCCTGCTCCAAGTTATAACCTCTAAAGGGTTTTAGGGCAAAATCACGCTCCAGAACCATGGGAGGGGACATCCCGTCCCATAGAGGGCGGAGGGCCCTCGCAGCATAAATAGGGTGGGCTGGAGCCAGGTAGCCGTCACTCATCTGGAGGGGATATGCGGTCAGCATACTGGAGATGCCCATCATCATCATCATAAGCTCTTGACATACCCCTTGTGAGAGCTCCCCATCATCACTGCTACTCTGCAACTGCATATAAGGTAACCGCTTATTGTTTCTCTGTGTAATGCACTCTATCCTGTAACCATATCAGAATAGCATATTTGTATCACCTGTATCATTTCATATTACCTCATAGTTAAATGTTTGTTATTGTCTAGTGTGCTTATAGCATTAAAACTTATATTTAATCTGAGCGATCTGTTTTGCCTTAAACCAAGCATCTGTGTGTCCGGAGGATTTGGGCCTTGTATCCCTGATAGGAGGGGTCGGACAAAGGGTTTTGGGAACACGTCTTTGTGTCGGGAGGTCCCTGGTTTGTAGTCGGACCACGTGACCTGCGACTCCCTGACACTAGGTAAAAAGAAGCTGCTGTGAAACATCAATGTACATGGGCATGCTGGTGCTTGTAGTAGCCTGTGATACATGCAAGAGCAGCCACACAGTCAAATAAAATCTTGTTAGACCTAATCCATGGACCAAGGTTCATATTTACACCAGGGCCCCACAGCTCTTTCCTGAACACAAACATGATTGCAACCATTTAGAAAAAGCTCCTGATTTTATTCTTATTTTATATACAGTATCCCAAATTTCTCTGCCGATTTTTAACAGGATCCGCTGTCAGCGCCTCGCAGAGGGGCCGACAACGCGACAAAGCCTCTCAAGCACCACACTAGCCACTCAAACGTCACACTATGCAAATCTGTCTTTTTGTTCCATCAATCCATCCCGCCCTCCCGAAATAACAAGCGCGTTTAGGGGAGAATTACCGCTGCGGAGGAGAAATAATCGCATGCACGTCATCTTCTGAAATACAAAAGGAGAATGCCAAAAAGGTCTCAAATTAGGCGAGAGCAGCCGTGGCGCACAGTGCGGGGCTCAGGAAATGTCTGCCGTGACGGCAAGATGTGATTGGAGCGTGTGGGGTGACATTTTCAGGATAAGCGATACACAAACGACTGCCAAACTAAAAGAAAAACTAAAGTGGACTTTTCTGAATGTTGCCCATTCATGTGGTGGTCAGATTGAAACCAAAATCCATTTTTTCAGTTGATTCAATTGTTTTGGTGAAGAAAAAAAGTCTTCGTATACTCCCCAAAAATCTTTCTCTCTTGATTAGTCAGGTACTAATGCTGTTTACCGGCCATAAGTCAATATAAAGAAAAATAGATTTTACAGTGATTTTACTGAAATCATTCTTTTGCTCCAGCACGGAAAGGGTTACAGTCATCAATGCAGAGCTGTGTACTTAAATCGGAACCTAAAGATTAAATTGGGAAGCCCGACTGGCGGTGGTGGTGCAACTCCTTTTCCCGCTGGGCGGGGACCTTATGCAGCAATAGGGCTCTGCTGCTGCCAGTGCTGTCTTCACCGGGAGAGAGGAAGGGGCCTCAAGGAGACTGTGAGTGCATGCCGGGAGGGAAAGCACTATAGAGGTAAGTTTTTTAAAGGTGGTTTCTTTTTCTTTTCTTTTGATCCTTAGGGGGGCATCCATATTTGGGACTCCCCTCAGTGATGGGACTCTTCACTACAAAAAGGCCCACTGAGACCATGCCGCCCAAGGGCTCACATAAGCCTGGAGCCGGCCCTGGTGCCGGTAATAACTCACCTCTCTCCAGTACAACAGTGCATGTGCGGGCTCTCGTCCAATCCGAGACATTTGCCTTTTGACAAAAGGCTGTGATTGTTTACAATATGGAGCGTGCAGCAATGCATTGAAGGCAAGCAGAGCCCTTTGCTACAGGATGTAAACATGGCAAAGGGCTCTGATTAGATGAGAGCCTGCGCAAGGGCTGTTGGACCAAGGAGAGGTGAGTTTTACTGGGCGAACTGGAGGGGTTTCCCACAGCGGGGCATTCTGTTTCGGGATGCTTCTGGGGCACAGAAGAAAACCTAGGAAAGTCAAATTCTTGTGTTTTATTCCACTTTAAAATTTAAGTATACTTATGTAAAACTTCTCCATCAAGCATGTTAACTCCATCAAGTACACAAGCGAGTATCAAGAGAGATTTTACGGCAAACAAACTAAAATAATATTCTCTTTTTCTGAGATATTTATCTCAGAGCAGAGGAATTAACCTCATCAGTATCCAATCTCTGTGCCTAAATGGATGGCAGATTTTACGGCGAGTATGCCAAAATCTTTTTTCTCTATCATTCACTTCGGTACAAAGCTTCAGCGATGATGGGGTGAAAGTGGCCAGCATTTAACGGTGTACCTAAGTAAATATCAAGAGAAAAATGGACCATGAATATATTAAGCGGGTGGTTTACCATAGCCCCCCCCCCCATCCTATTACCTGCATTCCCAAAGCCCAGAGGGGTGGAAAAAATCTCCCGGCCCACGTGGGCTTTGCGGGCTGGTAGCCTTCAAGGCCAGCCACTCTAAACCCTAATCTACAACTAAGTCTACTTGCTTGTGATGGGCAACTCCACACTAATACAAAATGTGTTTGGCTACACCCGACGTCAACACGCACCTCTTGAGACCCGTGCATGGCTGGCCAAAGTGTGCAGTGGAAGATTGAAAACTTAAACATCTCGGACACTCACCCACCGTGACACCGACACGCCTATACCCAGGAAGCCCCACTGTGTGAAACCCGCCGGGGTTGACAGTAATCTTACGTTTCTCTTGCGGCTCCCGCAACGCTGTCTTCGCCAATGACTGCATCCCCGGTATCCCTGCGGTGGGTGCACGCTCTCACGCCCTGGCTATCCAAATAGGCCAGACGCGCACTCCATAGGGGAGCCAGGGATGCGGGCACATTGTTCCCTTTGCTGATGCGCACCCCAGAATGACACTCATTAGTATGCATTGGCATAACAAGCATGCACTGTAGAAACGGCAGAAAGGTGAGTAGAGTGGATGATTTTTATATGTTTAATTGTTACTCTATTGTAGTGTCATTTGGTGGCGACCTCTGTGTGGTAGGTCTCGTCATTCATGTGTTTAGGTTATGTAAACCAGTTGGGTGTTTAGGGTACAAATCAGAGATTTCCTGCTTTCCCGGCAAGCTAATCATCTGATTTATGATTGGTTAAGACAGAGACAACATGTTTTTTTCTGCTCTAATTCAACCCCTTCAGATAGGATTACAATTTTGTGTCCAGCTAGCTAAAGGGTTACTGGCAACTCATTACCACTGCTTGATTTAGCCAAAGCTGCTGATGAGCTCATCTGTTACAGTGGAACGATTCTGGATCTTGTAGTCAGAAACATTACTAAGTGCTTTATTCAAGGCCAGGAAAGCCACTTTAGCAAAACAAAGTCACAATAATATAAGAAACTTGGAAACAGCAGGCTGATAAGTAAATCACAGGCTGGGGGGCATAGTTATCCTTTACCCTCATCAGTGTAGAAGCTGTGTCCCGAAGTGAATTATCTGTTTCTCCCTCCTGCTGCTCATGCCTACAGCCAGCCATTCATACAAGACAGGTGAGGGTAAGAGATGCAGTGTGCAGCTACTTCCTGTGTTGCCCACAAGCCACTAACAGGACTGTGCGGCGCGCAGGTGTTGTTCATGGATTTGTTAGGATTTTGGGTGAACTTTGATTGGGGGCTGTGAAGTCAGTACACAATTAATTGAATAATCTCTGTCAGGCTTTCAGCTTCCTCACATGCTGGTTAATCACCTTCTCATGTAGGCGTGCCATCTCCTTTTATGGCCATGTTTTGCTGGTCAGCTTCCTCACAGGTATTGCTGGGGTTAAGCTGGTTGGCTGACTCTAGCCTCCTGTCCTCATTGGCTGATGTCCACATAAAACCAGGCCTCTTCCAGCATGCATTGCTTGTTATAGCTTTTGCTGGGAGTTATAGTACCACTGTTAGCTTGATTCTGATTACCTGCTGACAACTTTTGCTTTGTTTAAGCCTCCTCTGGTCGCTGCCTAGACTGATGTCTGCCTGCCTGACCTTGAGCTTGTCTACTCATCTGTACCGTGAACCCTCTGACAACCCGGCTTAACCCCAGTGTTGACCCTTGACCATTTGCCTGTTTATCCCCTGGGAACCCCGAATCGGAGGGACTGTCATTCCTGTGTATGACCTCAGCCAGCCCGACTTATGCCCAGTCTGGTTCCTGGTTCATCTGCCCTCACCCTGTAGGTTTGCATCCTTTATGCTATCTAAGTCATGGGGGCAACCTTGTCTGGTGGGCCAGCATTCTGGCAAACGGGGGCTTGTCTATAGGCAGAAACAGCAGCGGAGATTGGGGGTTGTGGACTGCTTACTGGCTTGCCAGGATATCTTCTGCTTCACGTTCTGTGTGTATTAACTTCCCCAAAAGATGCTCTCAATTCCACGTTCTCTTTCTCTTGCTTCACTAAGTCTTCCACTTGCTCTGTCTGGTTTAAGCTGGCTCCCGTGCACTGTACTATAAATCTTACGCACTCTGTACACACTGCACCGTACAGAACTGGACCCTTACACTCCACAACTGGCAATACTAGGAAGTAGCAGAAATATTTATCATCTCTGTTTTCCAAGACTGCATTCGGCCTCTTACTGTAATGTCACTTCCACAGCTTCTGCTAATTAACGGTTTAGCTGCTGTTCCTTATTTTAAGGAGCTTTGCTGTTTACTGTACAGGGATGTGTGTAATGTTTATGTACCCCTGTTTCCAACTGGACCACACCTGTCCCCATCAGAGAGCTCCGTGCCCTGCTTCCTAGACATCTGTAGCAAGGAGAAGTGCGAATTTTTAGATGACCTTCCTCAGGGAAGCACTGTTATATTAGCAAATTGCGAAATATTAGGGGGTGGGGGTGTAAACAAGGGGCCTTTATGGAAAATTAATATTGCTAGAATATTATGTAATGTTTTAATGCATTTGAATCTCGCTATGTAAAATCAGTTGCATTTGACCAGTCATACAAGTCAGGTCATGCAGGCAGGCTAATGTCCCTCACAAGCCCAGAGGCACTCAGGCCACATTCCGTTCCCCCACTAAAAAAAAAGGTTTTCATCAACAAAAGGTATTCCACCCAAAACCATACAAACAAACAAACAAGTCTATAAAGTTATACAAATTCCTAAAACCAAAACCACATTTAGCGAAACCAATTTCAGGATCTAGGGAAAAGCCCAAGGTTTCTCTGCAAAGCGGGTTTCCAC
Source organism: Gastrophryne carolinensis (assembly GCA_027917425.1). Lineage (NCBI taxonomy): Eukaryota > Metazoa > Chordata > Amphibia > Anura > Microhylidae > Gastrophryne > Gastrophryne carolinensis. The sequence continues at coordinate 225,654,731 of CM051235.1, forward strand.
AAGTTTCTGGCTAGCAAAACTGGCAGGGCAAGTCTGGACATCAAAGGAAGATCAGGGTATAACTGACAGGGAGAGGGCCTTGGAAGGGGAGGAAAAGGAGAGCCCGAGAGAGACGGAGAAAAAGGGCCCCAGGAGAAAGAAGGCTGCCAGTTTGATGGGCTGCCTCTGGGTTCCCCTGTCAGGAGGGTAATTGTATCAGTTGCTGGTCAGGTAATGCTCTTAAGTCTGCCTTGACCACTGTATGTGTATGCCGGTCATATAACTCATCATAACATGTGGTATATATATCTTATTGTTTTTTATAAAAATAATTGTTTGCATATTTGGCAATATTGGTTCCAGGAGATATTAGATTTGTTTACATAATTTGGGAGTCAGGCAAGGAGATATTGCTTATGATTTTTTTAGAAGATTAAATTGGTAGGCGAAGTCTGGGGAGTTTTCTTGAACTTCCCAGCAGGGCTGATGTTTGAGGGCATGGTTTCAGAGGTGGTACTCACTCGCCTCCAAAAAGCAAACCCCAGACTGAATCCCTAGTGAATGCAGGTCCACTTGAAGGGAAAAGAAAGGCAAACAGTCTAAAACCGTTCCAACCAGGCTTCTTTATTATGCTGGACTTCATCACAAGGGGCCCTGACACAAACTTCCACCACAGCTGCTTGGCCCTCCCCTGGTTCACCCTCCAGGGGTCCGGTTTACTTCACCAGGGCCACAGAGAACCATTTGTTTCCAGTTTGTTTTTTCTTGGGCATTTCTAGGGGTCGATAGTGGTGTGCATTAAAGGGTATGGCCACTGCTGTCATTATGATGTTGGCCCACTTTAAGGTAAGAAGGAACAGCTAACATGATGATGAATAGAGGGGGCTGGCTGGGAGGTGGGGGTAATCTGATTGCTCAGCAGCTGGTGGGGGGGGCAGGGGTGGCTGGGCATGATGCCTCAGGGTCAAAAGCACCATGTTACGTTGGTGGGCGCTCAGATTTGGACACCCTTAGTGTGGTGCACACCTGCCAGGCGAGCTTAATTGGGGGGGGAGTGGAAAGCACGGCATCACATTTATAAATGTTGCTCACTTCATACACTTCACATTAAAGAAAGAGGGAAACAGACAGTTTAATAACAGGCCTGTCACATTAATCAGAGCCGATTTCTTAATTACACATGCACAGCGCTGACATGTTCCCATCACCAGCTGTGGAGGCATGACGGCGGAGAACAATGCGACAGGCGACGATTAACACCTTCCACTCACCGGTTTGCACAAACCGGCCAGCACTGCAGGGGTTAAATACAAACATCCTTCTGGAGGTCAGGAAGCAAACACATTTCTTAAAGACTCAGTATGTCATGATGGGAATAAAACAATTAATAGTGGACTTATACCCGTCCTGGCAACTCTTTGCTATGGAGGGTCCTGGGCACCAAAGCGACACACACTCACTCCTCTCTCGGATGGGGGACACAGAAATGGATGCAAATGCAGCTCCTGCAATTGGGGTCCCACTGACCCATCAGACAAAGAAAAGATAATTATTTCTGTAATGACAGGCTTACTGGGGGCAGAAGGCATCACTGCAGACCAGGACCCTCCCTGGCCTAGAGTTTCTAGGAAGGTTTGGATGAATGGCGCCTTGCTGCTAAACACAATAGGGTTGATTCAGAGCCCATGTCTCAACATTTTTTTACGTGAAAATTTCCGTTCTCGTCCACTTTTCCCCCTTGTCTGATTCAGCTGAGCCTTTTTTTTCTGCGAGAATTTTTGTGTGAAGAGTTTTCATTTCTGAGTGATTTTTCGTTTGGTGGCAAAACCTCTCAAAAAATGTTGAGAAAGGGGCTCTGAATCAACCCTAATGTCCCCCTCATTATCACAAAATCTCAAGGTCAATAAAATACCCTATTAGGACTGAACTATCGCCCAACTATAAAATTCAGCTTTTCAGATCTGTAGCGAGAGGAAAGCAAAGTATCATGAAACAAACCGGATGAGGCTTCAATACTGGTCAGATAAGTGTTAAAGCAGACCAAAACCCAAGATTTTCATTATCCCCAATTATGGTCCACCCCCCCTGGGGCATGGCGATTTGGGATACCATGCTGTGTGAAACCCTGCCGTTTGCCCAGTTTTCTTACCCGTCCAATGAGCTCACAGGGCAGACGTATCTCTCGTCCAATCAGCTTCTCTGGATGTGCATCATAATGTGCGGCTGGAGAAGCTGAATGAAATCCTAGCTGTGCAAGCCACCACTTGCATCCTTTGGCTCTAAGCCGCCATGCACAGCCATTCAGTTATCGTGGGTGTGGCCACAGAAAGCACTGTGGGCTCATTTGACAGGTAAGAACAGTGGGCGACGGGGGGGGGGGGAGGGTTACAGAGCGGGACACCCCAGTTTGGGATTCCCCACAGAGAGGGAATCAGCCGGCCCTAGAGTATTGTAGACTGCAGGGCCGGTTTTGTTCCACTTTAAACTCTCTGTCCGCATGCACACTAACTTCTCCCAACCTTAAGCCCCATGGGAACTTTGTAATGAGTCATTTAAAAGAAATGATATGTAAAAGGTTTAAAGTGGACCAACAGTCAAAAATGGATTAAATCAGACACAACAAACAGTGCTCATATGCAGCCGTCCCCAGGGCAATTTAGATTGCTGCACATAAAAATTATTTTACCTTTTTCTAATGCCTGCTTTGGTGGGTTTTAAAAACAAGATGGCCGCTCATGGGCTTGCAGGCCACCTGCAAACAGGAAGTCAGGCTGGGCTTCCTGTTACTGTGCATTTCAGTTATGTCAGTTGGGAGAGGAAGCTCCAAAATGGCTGCTACCTTTCTTTTCCAACTGTGCCAGGCTGTTGGTTTGGTTTAAGTATTCTAAGCAAAGTTTTCTTTCTCAATTTCTCATGTCATGGTTATGTTATGCCATGGCTGAGCTGGAAAGGGCAAGTAATGATGCAGCTGCAGGAGTCATGCGCATGCCCTGCTGCTGTCAGGGACAGCTATGTGACCACTATAACTTGCTATGCTCACTCCTGCCGAGAGCGCTGAAGGGACAGAGTGCCTGTGTTGACCACTTTTTTGCGTGGTCCTGGAGGAGTAAAATTGAAAGGAGGGCAAACTTTGGAGCCCTGCTATGGCTCCTACCCTGTGGTGCAGAAAATAAAGGAAATGCTCACGGGACAGGCTTCAGATGAGTTGCTTGCTGCCTTATTATTACTGTTTAAAGTGCCTTTAAGGTGGGCAGACCTGGTGCCTAACCTGTAGACCAAACGATCGATAGTTTTTATTTATAAAGCAGCATCATTTTCAATAGCGCTGTACAAAGTGTTCTTAGATTGTAAGCTCTTGCAACTAGGGCCTTCCTGTTATTTTAATTACTGACTGACTCATTTGTGGCTATGCAGTTAATAACTCTTAATCTGGATCCTATTCCATAACATTTGCTGTACCAGAGTTGTATGTAAGAAACTGGGATGCAGTGCAAGACAATAGCATGAAGGGCAGATACCAAACACTACAGGTTAACCAGTTTAGGAAAAAGAAGAAAAAAACATAATTCTAACAAAAACGAAAAAAAATAGACCTGTCTTAAAGTGGACTAAAACCCACGCCGATAAGATTCCCAGGACGATCTATTCCCTCCCCCCTGGGCATCCAAAATCGGGATGCCCCACTGTGAGAAGCCCCCCAGGTCGCCCATTCACTTACCTTTCTTCCCGGTCCAACGGCACATGCGCGAGACGCGGATGCATCCCCGCTATCCCTCTAGCAGGGTGTTTGCCCGTGCCAGCCATTTGTGGGCACTGTTAGAGGGAAGCGGGGGATGCGGTTGGAGCCGCTGTCCTTAGATGCCGTCTTAGATGGCATGACGTCAGCGGCTCCGAGCACGCTGATAGGACGAGCGGCTGCGCATGCGCGTAAGACCGGGACAAGGTGATCTGGGTGGGTTTCACACAGTGGGGCATACTGGGTTTTGGTCCACTTTAAGGGGGCTCCAGCCAAGGCGCTCCGCTATCGCGGGGGAACAACATGGTCAGCTGTGCCTTCGTTTTGGCCCTAGTTACAGCTTCACTGCTCTACTGATGCTGCACATACAGATGATTACTAATGGTTACACCATCCATTCTTCTATGATAGGTGCAGCAGGTAATGCTGGGTGTGGGCCCCTAGAGTCAAGTTCTATCTGAAAAATTGTATAATATATATATATATATATATATATATATATATATATATATATATACACACACACACCACTATATTTAGTACAGAAGGTCACCTATACACCCTGTACGAAAAAAAAAAAAAAACACAACTCTGCCTGTCCTCTGTACCCATCATACAGTGCTTTGGGCAGATATTGGAGTGGGCAATGCAACTGTTCCCCAAAAGCCAGTTCAAGGGACAGGCAGTTAGAGGTGAACCATTCTCCCCTGAAAAAGTAGATTGGTACACTAAAAAAGCTGTCAGAATGTTTTTTTTTATTTCTTCCAGATAAAGAAATCAAGCCTTGTAGGAATTTTTATGTTTATATGGATTTTTTTTTTTCACGATCAAGCTCTTGTAATCAACGTTCAGAGCTGACTGTGCTGTATTCAATCACGGACACATGGGGGCAGTATAACCCTCCACTGTCCTCACAGTCTGCAGCCTGACCTCTCCAGGCTCCCTGCGGCCAGAATTGTTATTACCATAGTAAACCACTTTAATTAGTATTAGGTGGACTGCGAGAAGAGCGCCAAAGCAATATGTACCTACAAATAAAATGCCGCCTGCTTCCCGGATATTAAACTCTAAGGGCCGAACAACCAATACCAAGGCCCGACCTCTTCTGCCGCCATGCAACGCAAGCAATTCTGAAAAGGGAGATGGTAGTAGGAGTAATAATATTTGTAATTCCAAGTTTAAAGGGGACTTGAGTAAATATTTTCTTTTATTTCCACTGCCAGGAATCTGTCATATGAACAAACCCTAAAAACATACAGAGAACCTGCTGTTTAAAGCACACCAAGGGCATCGAATTCCCGAATTGGGGTGGGGGAGGCCGGCCCCATGGGTTTTGATACGATTTATCCCAGGGAGAGTCTCTGGGTAGCACCAGCATGCCCTGTCATTTATTTCATGTGCATTGTAGGGTCTCTCCCCCTAGGTACCAAGGAACAGTGAGCACCAGCATGCCCTGTCATTTATTTCATGTGCATTATAGGGTCTCTCCCCTTGGTAACCAAGGAACAGTGAGGACCAGCATGCCCCGTCATTTATTTCATGTGCATTATAGGGTCTCTCCCCCTAGGTACCAAGGAACAGTGAGCACCAGCATGCCCTGTCATGTATTTCATGTGCATTATAGGGTCTCTCCCCTTGGTAACCAAGGAACAGTGAGGACCAGCATGCCCTGTCATTTATTTCATGTGCATTATAGGGTCTCTCCCCTTGGTAACCAAGGAACAGTGAGGACCAGCATGTCCTGTCATTTATTTCATGTGCATTAGAGGGTCTCTCCCCTTGGTAACCAAGGAACAGTGAGGACCAGCATGCCCTGTCATTTATTTCATGTGCATTATAGGGTCTCTCCCCCTAGGTACCAAGGAACAGTGAGCACCAGCATGCCCTGTCATTAATTTCATGTGCATTATAGGGTCTCTCCCCTAGAAACCAAGGAACAGTGAGCACCAGCATGCCCTGTCATTTATTTCATGTGCATTATAGGGTCTCTCCCCCTAGGTACCAAGGAACAGTGAGCACGAGCATGCCCTTTCATTTATTTCATGTGCATTATAGGGTCTCTCCCCTTGGTAACCAAGGAACAGTGAGGACCAGCATGCCCTGTCATTTATTTCATGTGCATTATAGGGTCTCTCCCCTTGGTAACCAAGGAACAGTGAGGACCAGCATGCCCTGTCATTTATTTCATGTGCATTATAGGGTCTCTCCCCCTAGGTACCAAGGAACAGTGAGCACCAGCATGCCCTGTCATTAATTTCATGTGCATTATAGGGTCTCTCCCCTAGAAACCAAGGAACAGTGAGCACGAGCATGCCCTTTCATTTATTTCATGTGCATTATAGGGTCTCTCCCCTTGGTAACCAAGGAACAGTGAGCACCAGCATGCTCTTTCATTTAATTTAGGTATATTACAGCATCTCTCCCCCCTCCAGGAACTGTAAGCACCAGCATGACCTGCAATTCATTTCAGATATTATTACCAGGCCCCCCACATATATCAAGGAACTTTGAACACCAGCAAGCATGGTCATTAATTACAGCTACATGGTGAACGACAGTGACATATCTGGTTTCATTGCACACAAGCAGTTGTCACTTTCTCAGAGCACCATTGACCCACTTAGCCCTTCGTCCTGACTAGCTGGAAATGAGTCAGGATTTTAGGCAAAAAAATTATTCACTGCAATGTAAAGGGATGGGTGAAAACCTACCAGGCCCTTCCTATTGCAGTGAATGGAGGGGGCTTGCCAGCTCACAGTGACTGATGGCATCAAGAACATGGAAGAGATGAGCATTCGGACAGTGTGGGACCCATAGATCAGGTAAAAGCTGGAGCCCCGGACTAGGAATAATGGTCTGTGTGAGACACAAGGTGAGTATAGCATTTTGTTTTATTCCGCCTGCAAAATATCTTGAAGGGAAATTGAACCCTTACAACATTTAAAGGATTTTCAAATTAAGATTTTGTTAGTTTGATGATGTGTAAATTTATAATGGCCTAATTTCTCAGACAAGGCCATTCAGATTATACTATAATCTATAATATACTATTATGCCATATACTGGATATACTATAGTGACCCTTTTCCTTTGTTCATTGATTGATGCACGTATCCTTTAAACCGGACCTTCACCATGATTTATTGAAAAGCCCAATATAAAAATTATTCCCCAGCATCTAAAATTAATCTATTTAAAGTTTTTAGTCACTTACTTAGTATTCTTTCCCCCACTGGGCTAGTTCAAGACTTTAGGATACGGGCGCCGCCATCTTGACTCAGAAACATCACACTTACTGAGGAGAGGAGAGTGGGATAAAGTACAGGGGGGAGGTTATGCTCAAACAGAGCAGAGCTGGGGTCAGGAAAAGGTCAGCAATCCCAGAATGCAGAGCAGCACAGTCAGAAGCCACTTCCTGTTTGCAGGCTGCCTGATGTTCCATGAGCCGCCATCTTGGATGTTTAAAGGCTCATAACATGCAGTAGATGCAGGTAGGATGATTTTTAATGTGGGCAATCTGCATGTACAGGGTGTGGGAAACATATAAGACAGACTCTTATTCAGGGTGAAGGTCCCTTTTAACTATTATAAATGTAAAGATAAATCTAAAGCAGATAAATATAAAGTCTCCCTTTAAGCGTGAACACAACGATAATGTCTTAATTGATCTCTTGTCTGATCGGACTTTACAGCTCAGTTATTGCATCTGTCATGGCCACTTCTGCCCGCATCCTAAATAAACGTCTGTCGGAAGTCTCTGAACAGCAGAAAATCAGCATGTGCTGGCGGCCGGCGTGCTGTCAGACGGGGCAGAAATCTCCCCACGATTTAATGAAGTTTGGCAGAAAGGCAGGAAAAATATGCCATAAATTAAGTTTTCTTTTTCAACATCTGATACAGACATTAAAGAAAGTGAGGAAGGAGATTTTTTTCTTTAGAACAACAGGAGGTTATGTAAGGGTGCATGCACAGCCGTAGTCCTGGTTGCATGCTGATTAATATTGCATAATTAAAAACTCTTTTTGTAATAAGGTAAGTGGTATGTAAGTGTGGCCATTACTATTCACCACATACCGCTTTACTTGCACTGTCTATTTTAGACACTGCATGCAGATAATTTTACTGCAAAGAAGTGAACTAGCCCATAGGTAATCATGCACTTGTGAAGCAGGTGAATACGGTGTTGTAACATATTTCTAGAGCTATGGCGTTGACAGGATCCCTCGACTAACATTTTTGAATCCATGTAATTAGGAAGTCCTGCCGACTACGTCAAACTGCATGGACTTAAAACAAAAAAACAACTGTACGAGTCTCTGAGGGTTCTTTGTTTATCCAAGTTATGGTACAGTATATCTGTAGGGATGATTTAAAGCAACATGATTTGCAGCGTGTTAAGTAATAGGCTACATTGAGAAACTAATTTTGGTGCAGGTGAGTTTTGTGCAGTAATGCCCCTCTAGCGATATGGAAGAAACAGGACCTTCCATTAACATTTGTGAATCTATGTAATTAGGATGTCCGGCAGGCTACGCCAAACTGCATGTGCTTAAAACTAAAAACAACTGTACGAGTCTCTGAGGGTTCTTTGTTTATCCAAGTTATGGTACAGTATATCTGTAGGGATGATTTAAAGCAACATGATTTGCAGCGTGTTAAGTAATAGGCTACATTGAGAAACTAATTTTGGTGCAGGTGAGTTTTGTGCAGTAATGCCCCTCTAGTGATATGGAAGAAACAGGACCTTCCATTAACATTTGTGAAGCTATGTAATTAGGATGTCTGGCAGGCTACGCCAAACTGCATGTGCTTAAAACAAAAGACAACTTTATGAGTCTCTGGGGGTTCTTTGTTTATCCAAGTTATGGTACAGTATATCTGTAGGGATGATTTAAAGCAACATGATTTGCAGTGTGGTTTGTAATAGGCTACATTGAGAAAGTAATGTTGGTGCAGGTGAGTTTTGTGCAGTAATGCCCCTCTAGCGATATGGAAGAAACAGGACCTTCCATTAACATTTGTGAATCTATGTAATTAGGATGTCCTGCTGACTACGCCAAACTGGATATGCTTCAGACAAAAGACAACTGTAAGGTTGTCTACGAAGGTTGTTTATCTTGATGGTCTATCTGTAATGAGGAGTCAAAGCAACAGGACTTGCTGTATGTTTTTGTAGACATTTCAGCACTAATCTAAACAGAGAAATTGAGAAAGCACAAGTGGAGTTGATTTGACTTTTCTGTAGAGATCCTACTCTGAGATGGAACATGCCTATTCTTTAAAGCAGACCTACACCCAATAGGTGTACACTGTAAACAGACATCCCTTTACCTTTCTATATAGCTCCTTTGTGCCACCCCAGCTTTTGGTGAGTACTGTACTGTAAAACAATTCTAGCACTATGGAGTGAACATTTATGAGTTGATTTAAGTTGGATGTCCTGCCGGCTACGTCAAATAGGATATGCTTCATACAAAAGTGGACCTACACCCTAAAAAGTTTTTTGTGGGGTACCCAGTATATATTTTTTCAGATATGGAATCTATTCTGATTCCTGGTGTAATCTTGCCAAAGACTGGTTCCATTTTGGGGAATGTGGCACTATGGATTCTTTGTACTAGGATCGAGCCTACACAATCATTAATTGATGTTGTGGTATTTAGAAGGTCGGAAGGTAGATACTGAAAATACAGCAGCAGTTGTAGCAGCAGCTATATGTAATCAATAATACTGATTAACTCATTTCAGGGATCTGCTTTATTTCTTACCTCTAAATAATTTTTGATTTGTTAGTTTAAGAGTGTAGGTCTGCTTTAAACTTTAATCCAGGTAACTAGGCTAAGGATACCTCTTGGTTGACTGCACTATCTGTGATGATAGAATGCAGACTCTTTTTTCTCCAGAATCTTATTTGCCTACCCCACAGCACAGATCTTGCCTGATGCCTGTAATTTCTCATGTCAATGCGCATGCCTGCACAAACCATTAAGCAAGCATCGGTTTCTAAAAGATGGAGAGAGAACACTGCTCACTGGTTCTGGCAGCTTAAAACTGCTTTAGTTCAATCTAAAGCACTTGCCACAGCGGCTGCCGGCTAGGAAGTTGTAAAATCATTTGCTGTATTGTTCTGGGCCCTGTTCCAAACTTGGCGCAGTACAATAACGCCGCTCACAACCCAACAGACCTTCGGTTTTGAGAACTTAGAAATTCTAACCCGGGGATTGAAAAGACTGACCTGCCTCATTTAATCCCAGTTCATATAGTACAGACCGTGTAAGGACACCACATTGTGCCTGGGGGATGCGCCCACTCTCGCTCCCAATTGTTTACTGTTTTGCCGCGCCTTGAGAGGGGCTCACACAGTGGTTCACCCGACTTGGAATGCCCCAGCAGGAAGACCTAAAAGATTCCAGGGTCGGCCAGGTTGGGGTTTTTCCTGCTTTAGTTAACATGTATCCACCCCAAATAGTATAGTGTAGTACATGTTTTCCTTTCCTGCTCCTTTTTTTTATGTGTTGTAAAGATGGGCCTACATGCTCAAGAGTAGTAAAGGACATATAGAATTTGCCCTCTGTTTCTGGCAACAAGATGAATATATTTTAGACCGGAACAAAACCCTGGATTAGGACTATCCCAGGCTTTGTTCCCTGCCCCGTGGGGCATCCCAATTTGGCATTCCCTGTTGCGTGGGATCCCCAGATAATATTTTACCTTGCCCTGGTCCTACGGGGCATACTTGGGCTCTCCAATCAGAGCTGTTTGCTGTGCATGTTTGGCAAACGGCTCTGTTTATGGTAATCGGGAATGCATCCCCAGAAGCGGACACATCAGAATGGCTGGGAGCATGATCACAAAGAGAATAAAAACAAGTAATCACTAGATTGCACGTGGGAACAAAAAACTGCTGATCATTCCATCACTTGAACACAAGGGAATAAAAAAAAGGACTGTCATTGGTCACATGATCGCGTCTCAACACCACAAAGAAAATGACAACACGGAGAGGGGAGGAAAGACTATGGGCCTTATTTATCAAGGGATAGCGCCAGGTAGTGTCTCACTAGCGCCAGGTAGCGCCAGCTATCGGCGGCTACCGACTCCAGAACGCCAGGCTGCGAACACAATCACGCATTTATCACGCTAAGTGAGGCTAGCGCCGGCGAGAGCTTCAGCTAGCGCGGGATTCATCATGTTGCAGACTTCAGCGAACAGCGCCGCTGCTAATCCCATCACAGCGCCAGGTATGACCTCTCGCTACCTGGAGCTCTCCAATGCCTTTCAATGGAGCAATCTTTAAATATTCATAATTAATTGATATTAATGTTTTTTTTTTTTTTTTTAAATGTCAAAAATTCGGTGACCACTTTTGCAATGTTATTTTTTTTTTTTAAGGTAAAAAAAAAAAAAAAAAAATGTGTGCAGAATTGATATTACAGGTCTGATATTAATGTATTCATATTACAAAATGTTTATAAAAACTTGTTTATTATTTTTTTCCAAATATAAGGTTGTTTGGGGGTTAAAAAACTACTTTTAACCCATCGCCGCCAGCGCTCTGGGGTTTAAACAAGCATTTCACAGCGCGAGAATTTTTTGAGCGTGATTTGTTAATGAATATGCTGGGAGCCGTTCGCTATGGCCATTCGTTGTCATGCGCTCCCATACAGCGCGGAACCTGTCAAACAGCGACTCCTAACCCCGTATTCAACATTACCGCACACCGACTGAGTCGCTGTCAACAACCGAACAACGGCCAAGCACAGCGAATACTAGCGGGCGCTGTGAAAATCACGCTACTGTCGCTCATCTGTCACTACCTGGCGCTATTAATAAATCGGCCTCTATATTAGCCAACACAAGGACTCTCTCATAAAACATTTAAAAATCAATTATTCCAATGGTTAATTCTACTGAATTCAAACAAATACTTTGGTCATACTGTACCATATATTGAACAGGCATTAATTCAGCCGTAGAATGCAACATTTCTGTGTAGGTCCTCTAAGTAGAGCTGACCCGGTCTAGTCCTGCTGGTGTATTTTGTTCCATACCACACACAGATTTCATGTGTTTTACCTAATACAGACCCTTGTTAAATGGCTGCTCCATATTCAATCTCTCATATTTCTCCCATAGTATTTTGCAATATCCTTGAGGTTGCCCCTTTGCCTAATACCCATGGCACAGAGTGCTGGACAGTTAATGAGAAGCAACAGAAATGCTACTAGTGCGATGCTGTGCCTTCACCCTGAGAACACACTTACTAATCACACCCAATCAGAGCAGTTTTTTGCAGGGCCTCATACAGGATTCATGCCCGAGCAGATGCTGCAGACACATTGGGATTCCTACATGTGACTGGCCAAAGCTGTCCCCAGGGGGCGCTGCATATTATTTTAGTGCCTCGTTATCTTATTTATCCTGGCTAAAAAAAAACATGTATCAGCAACCATAATCTAAATGAAAGCAGAGGGAGGCCTTCCAGAGAACAGCGCCAGATTCCAACATAGACAATAAAACAACAGGACTCAGACATCTTTATGAGAAAACAATCAGACAGACTGACAGTAAGCTCTCTAAAGCGCATTATCCCGCTCTGAAGACTCGTTTATTATATCTTATCTTTTTGCTTGTTACATATTGGCGAGCCGAGCTCCATTATGTGGATTAAGAGAAGATTCATGAAGAGACCTAGGGGTGAGCGTGTGAAAGCAGAGCCGCCATTCAGCTGTGGGGCCCATATAGTCACATAGTCCAGGCTTACCATTCATCCACAGGCCCACCTTACCATTCTTTGATCTCTGCCATACCACCCTACTGTGTCCATAAGTTCTGCCCTCAACTATCTTGTAGCACCCTCTTCTGCCAACATACTGTGGATCTGCCCCATACATCCAAACAAGGCTACCATTTGGAATTTCTCTATATAGTCAGAGTGTCACTTCTTCCCTTTAACTTACCACTGCAGCAATGCTATCTTAGCAAGGGCCCACTATGCTGTTCTGTACAGATCCCGTATAACCCAACTGCCTCATGCCATACATTCAAAGATGCCATACTGTACACTAAGCCCCCCCCAGCTCCAGAACTCTGGGGCCCACACCAACCTTCCAAGAAACCTTTTATACAACCCTTGTCCCATCCATTCAAGTCTGTGTAGTACTCCCTATATCATCCAACACTGCTCTGCAGCCCACCCCTGCTGTCCAAGTGACCCCATAAACAAAGCATGTGGACCACTTACACCTTGACCACCTAAGCATCATGTGGACTACCCATGGCTTCCTCAAACCATCAAGCTCACATCTATGCAAAATATTGTTGCTAAATTCAGCCTCTATCTAAAATTTAGGTGCTGAAGGTCAGTACATTGACTGGCCAGGGCCTAATTTACAGAAGGACTGGGTCCCATATTAAAGTTGCCAATACTGCCCTGATTATATGCTAAAATTATATAATGAAATTAAATAATACATGTTCATATGCTAAAATGATATCATGAAATGAAATCATGTTTTCAGGTAAATTAGGAGACACATGAACAGATAAGCTGTTACATTACTCAGCACCCCCATCACTGTAAAATACACTAATTGCCAAACAGCCTCTATCTAACCAATACACTGGCCCAGATAAAACGTCTCCCAAACCCTGAACATATACAGAGCATTCACAGGACCCTATTTATTAATGTACAGAGTACAAGTGGTCCCAAATTCAAACCCTTCCTTAGATGCTTCACTGCTACATTCTTACACATAAGGATAAAAAATGATCATTATGTTTTACATTTTACTGATTCAATTAAACCTCTTAAATTTTGGGCTGCTTTACAAATCGAGATGGCCCTGTGAATAAAACACCCAGGATCAATATAAATTGCTGAACCTATTCTTAATGAATGGATTTCGGGGCGCTTCTGCTGGCCACGCATGTATTGGATAAGCTGCCTCATGCTATTTTTTTAAAATGTATTTAGGAGAAGTGTAAAAAAAAGAGGAAATTCATGCCAACCCACTCCTTTTAGTTGTCTATACCACTCATATAGCCACACAAATATGCACATCATAAAAAGCTTATAGGAGGAGAATCCACACGTGATGTGGGATTACCAGGAAGGAAATTATTCTCATCTTCCTTTTTATTTTGTTTTTACACACAGCGGGGGTATCCAAAAAAGCAAATCTGTGAGTACTCACCTGTAGAATTGTTTTTGTTCTTGCATGGCACGGCCCGCTTCGGTATTCATAACAGTTGGGTTATTCCTCCACAAGGTGGCGCAGTGGTACTGCAAAAAAGCTGCGACTTGTCCCGGCTCCCTATAAAAACGGGCTTAACCATAGAGTTCCCCAGCGTAGACAAGCAGTGAGACAAGAAGCCAGGAGAGAATAAAGTAAAAAATGTGAAAGGTAAAAAACCCCAATTAACTTGGAACAATCACCATAAAGAGGCAACCAAGAACAACGATAATGAGGGTGGGGCGAAGCGAGCCGTGCCATGCAAGAACAAAAACAATTCTACAGGTGAGTACTCACAGAATTGCTATTTCTTATTGCATGGCACAGCCCGCTTCGGTATTCATAACAGTTGGGACATCCAAAAGCAGTGTCCAGAGTAAGGTGGGATCCCCAAAGAGTAACGGCCAGTAGTTCAAGTCACTACCGACTGAAGCACCTTGCGGCCAAAAGCAGCATCCGCTGAGGCCTTAACATCAACCTTGAAAAACTTTGAAAAAGTATGAACAGAAGACCAAGTAGCGGCCTTACAAACGTGTTCAACAGAAGCTTGGTGCTAAAAAGCCCAAGAGGCACCAATAGCACGAGTGGAATGAGCAGTAATCCTAAAGGGAGGTTCCTTTCCCTTAGCAGAATAGGCTTGAACCACCGCCTGACGGATCCACTTGCTGATAGTGGATTTAGCCGGAGGCAAACCCTTTCTAGGTCCAGAAGAGAGAACAATAAGAGCATCAGACTTCCTAAAAGGCACAGTGGCGACCAAATAAAACTTCAGAGCCCTGACCACATCCAGAGAATGCAGAGTCCGCTCCTTGGAATTAGCAGGATTAGACATCACCAGATTTAAATCCCAGACTGGTAGCAAAGGCTTACGGGGTGGACGCACATGAGAAACACCCTGAAAAAAGGTTTTAACCAACCGGTGATTGGCAAAAGATCTTTGGAAAAAATTGCCAGAGCTGAAATATGGCCTTTTAGGGTACTAAGTTGAAGGCCCTAATCCAAACCATGTTGTAAGAATTCCAGAATCCTAGGAATAGAAAACACCCGACAGGGAAGAGACTTGGACTCACACCAGGCAATGGAAGCATGCCAGACCCTGCAATAGATAAAGGACGAGGACTTCTTCCTAGCCCGAATCATGGTATCAACAACAGAGGCAGGAAACCCCTTTTCCATCAATATGGAGGTTTCAGCAGCCAAGCCGTTAAAGCCAGAGTTTGTAAATTGGGATGGCGTAGCTGCCCCTGGGTGAGAAGATCTGGATCCTTGGGCAAGACGTGCCGGTCTACTGCCAACCGCACAACGTCTGCGAACCAAACTCTTCTTGGCCAACAAAGGGCCACCAGTATGGCTGGTACCCGCTCCTGGGCTATCTTGTGCATGACCCTGCCCAGGAGAGGAAATGGAGGGAACACACAGAGAAGCTGAAACTCCGTCCAAGGTATTGCCAGGGCATCCATGGCGAAGGCCAGAGGATCCTGAGACAGAGAGACAAATCTGGGACGTTTGTGATTGTGACGGGACGCAAACAGGTCCACATCCGGCTGACCCCAGCGGTGACAGAGGGAGAGAAACACCTGGTTGTTGAGAGACGACTCCCCCAGATGAGACGTCCCCCTGCTCAGGGAGTCCGCCACCTGGTTCTCCACCCCTGGGATGTAGACCACTGAGATGCAGGAAACATGCTGTTTCGCCCAAGACAGAATCAGGGACACTTCCTTGAAGGCTCGCTTGCACCGAGTCCCTCCCTGATGATTGAGGTAGGCCACCGCCGTCTGGTTGTCTGAGTGGATCTGAACAGCCCGACCTCGAAGGTGAGTGGATAGGCGAGAAAGCCAACCTGATCGCCCTCAGTTCCAGGACATTGATGGAAGCATGGGCCTCTTGTGGGCCCCACCGACCCTGGAACCTCAGAGACTTCCAGAAGCCTCCCCAGCAGGTCAGACTGGCATCCGTGGTTACCGTTTCCCAGGACGGGGGCAGGAAGGACCTGCCCCCCAGAAGGTTCCTTGAGTCCAGCCACCACGAGAGAGACTGTCTGGCCAGGAGAGACAGAACAAATTCCTGATCCAGGGACACAGGGTCCCGATCCCAAACTGACAAGAGGTGCAACTGAAGAGGTCTCATATGAAACTGAGCAAAGGGGACTGCCTCGAAGCAGGACACCATCAGGCCCACCAACTGCATCCCCTGATGGATGGAGGGGTGAGGACACGACAGCAGAGCCTGAGCCTGCAGCTGAAGACCCTCCACCTTCTGCTGAGGAAGGAAGGAACACCTTGACCTGAGAGGTATCCAGAGTCATGCCCAGAAAGGACCTCACCAAGGACGGGGACAGAGAAGACTTGGGATAGTTGATCACCCAGCCGAAAGACTCCAGAGTGGATGTCACCATTTGAGTGTTCCGCTCGGCCGGAGGAAAAGACTCTGCCACAATCAGGATGTCGTCCAGGTAATGAATGATGCGGATGCCCTGGTTCCTTAGCAGAGCCATCACTCCCGCCAGCACATTGGTGAACACCCGAGGTGCCGAGGTGATACCGAAGGGTAGAGCTACAGACTGGTAATGCTGATCCTGCAGCTTGAACCTTAGAAATCTCTGATGACCTGGAAAGATAGGCACATGAAGATAAGCATCCTTGATGTCCACAGTGGTCATGAAGTCGCCCGGGCGAAGGGTACTGACAGCAGAGTGCAGCGTCTCCATGCGAAAATGCTTGAATCTGACAAATTTGTTGAGGCCCTTCAGATCCAGAATGGGCCTCAGAGAGCCGTCCTTTTTGGGAACCGTGAAAAGATTGGAATAGTACCCCTGACCTCTTTCTTGATGAAGCACCAAACAAATGACTCTGGACTCTAACAGGCAATGAACCGCCAGAAGCAACCCCTGAGCGGACAGCGGGTTTAAAGACATCCGGGATCTGATGAATCTTGGGGGGGGGGGCAGGCTGCAAACTCTATCTTGTAACCGGAGTACACTACCTCCTGAATCCACCGGTCTGAGACATGAAGCCTCCAGACGTGAGCAAAGAGCCGAAGCCGTCCCCCCACCCGGATGGGTGCATAGCCACCAAGAGCGCAGAGTGCACAGCCGCACAGCATCATCCATAGCAGTAAGGATAAAGGCCACAAAATCAGAGCAAAGTAAGAGTTCTATATTCCTCCCCCACACTACCAGCTGTTGCGCCCTCAATGAGACGCTTGAGTAGTCTTAAGGGCAATAGCAGTAATGGTGGCAGCACATACGGGGCGCAAGCCAGCCCCCACACAGGTAAAAACATGGCAGGCCACTTGATCCATGCGCCGGTCCTCACCGTCCCTCAGAGTAGTAGTGTCAGGGGAAGGCATGACCGAAGTATTGGACAAGCCTAGCACGGGAGCGTCCACTTCAGGGGGAAATGACCACCTCTTAACAAGATCAACAGGAAAGGGATACCTTTTATCCAAACCCTTGGGCACCGCAGGCAACTTGTTAGGACGCTCCCATTCTTTAAACACCAAGGTGGTAAAATGTTCCTGCTCAGGGAACTCTAAACGTTGTTTACCAAGGCGAAAAATTTCAAAAATATGTGACAGCAGATTATCAGTGTCCTCAGGGTACCATGCTTCCTCTCCGGACGCAGACCCATGGTCACTATCGCAACCCTCCTGCTGGTTCCCAGAGAAGTCAGAATCCTGGGAGAGCTCCCCCATCTCAAGGGGGTGACAGCCACCAAGATCATCAATCCCCACATACATCCCAGTAAGGGGAGCAGGCCTGGGGTCCAGGTGTCTCTTCTTGCCAGAGGCCTTCCTAGGAACATTCTTGGCAAGTTGCTTTTCAATGTTAGCCACCCGCAGAGCCAAATCAGAATGTGACTCCCTGCCAACATTCCCCTCACTGGAGCCCAATTGCAGGAGCGGAGGAGTAGGTGAAGCCGAGTGAGGCGCAGAGCTGGGAAGCGAAGCAGGCAAACCAGCTTGAAGTGCAAGGACACTTTCAGCGCACGGCACGCACACTGTGACACTGTTACTCACAGGGGATACCCCCCACATGGAACACAGCCGGGCTTGCCCCGAAAGGGCCCTTCTAGCCTGCTATCCCCAGAAGCCTCCATATGGTGATTAACACAGGCGCAATAGGCCAGCAGTGGGTACAGGCTTAAGACAGAACCACCCAGGATGCCCTCCCACGGGATGCCCCCAGAAGTTAATAAAGGGGGATGAGGGGGAGGAAGGAGTGGAGCTGGGAGAAACCACAACCCAATGGTATCCCGCCTGAAAGACATAAGTAAAAACACACATGAGCATCCCGCAGCAAAATACCCCAATTCAATAAAAAAAAACCCAAGGGGGACTCATGGACCAAAGACACCGCGGGGTCACACAGGCACAGACCGCTGAATAGGGCGACCTGCCGGAGGAAGCAGCGCTGCAGTCAGGAAGGGAGAAATCCAGACGCGCAGCTCGTCCAAAATGGCGCCGGCAGAGGTACCTCCAGGGGCGGGTCGCGGGGTGAATGAGGCGATACGTGTCATCACCCAGCCCCGCCCCCCCAAAGAGCGTGAAAAACTGTGCTCACGTGACCTGGCCGGCACCATCACAAAGCAAAATCACCTCAGATTATAGCGCCCACAGACGCGGAACGCAGTACAAAACGGCGCGGCAGCTAAAAACACCAGAAAAAACACCAAAAAACACCACAGATATCACCACTCACCACTACCACCCCCCCTTTCCCCCCCCAACGAAATCAGAGGGGGGGGGAGAGAGAGACGAGAAAGCAGCAGCGAGCAGCCATGGTCAGGGAGGGAGGGGGGGCGCGGAGGGAAAAATAAGGGGACACAGTCCCCAAACTACTTACCCCCTCAGAAGCTAGGACAGAAACTCTGCATCCCTATTAGGCTCACCATAAAGCCTATGGCCGGCTACCCTTTGTGTTACAGGGTCTGCGGCTTGGAGCTGCGCTCCAGGAGCACTTGACCCTAGTGCTCTTCTACCTTCACCCGATCTGTCAGCCGAGGCTGGGAGGCAGTGAGGGTCCAGAAACGGATGGAAATAGACTTGCAGGGCCGCAGGCTTGGTTGCCCCGCTCACCTGCGCAAGAGAGAGAGCCATCTTCTAACTTCGCAGTTCCACTGCAGAGGAAATACTGGGGAACTCTATGGTTAAGCCCGTTTTTATAGGGAGCCGGGACAAGCCACAGCTTTTCTGCAGTACCACTGCGCCACCTTGTGGCGGAATAACCCAACTGTTATGAATACCGAAGCGGGCCATGCCATGCAATAAGAAAAACAGGATGCCCCTGGAAGATGAATAAAACTTGACAGGAAAGTGTATATCTCGTGTTTGTTTCTCCCTTTTAGTGCCAGCTACATCAGTCTCACGTAGCTGACTTTAAACCCCCACAGAAAAAAAAAGTATAAAAGTATAAAACTCACCTGACCCCGCGTTGGATCGGGCCGGGTCTTCTCTTTACCCGGGGGGCATCCGATCCCCCCGCGGTGCTCTTCTCGTTTCAGGAGGGTGCCCGAAAGAGCCCCCCCACGCTTCGGATGCTGCAGTTTACTGTAAAAAAAATAAAATGACATTTAATCACCTTCAGCAGCGATCCCTCCCGCGGGATATCCTCTTCACCGGGGGGGGGGGGGGGCCTCTGACCGCCCCCCCCCCCCCGGCCTCTTCCGTAGTGAGCCGAGGGTGAGAAATCGCCCTCTCACTTCCTGGTTCGTGGTTGTTAGCCCCACCCATTTGTGGGTGGGGCTAATGATGTCATTGTGACGTCACCTGTCAGTCAACACCGCATCTGAGCCGAGAAGCTCAGTCGATGCCGGTGATCAGTGGAGGCAGGTCAGAGGGGGCAGATGGCTCTGATCATCTGCCCTCCCAGCCCAACTCCACTGATCACCTGCATCTGTCATCAAAGATTTGTGGGACACGATCGCCGGGGGACAGCAGAGGATCGGAGGTGAGTAAAGTAAAAAAAATATATAATAAATGTCATTTTTTTGTGTGTGTGTGTTTTTTTTTTACTGTTAACCCCTTGTGAACTGGTAAGGGGTCCATGAGACCCCTATACCAGTTCACAAGGCTGGGGGCTGGCAAGTCACCTGCAACTAGCGGATGACTTGCCATTAACCCCCGGCACCCCAATTACCTGCTTACCCAAAGCCCGGGGGGGGGGCAGAAGAGCCCGGGCCCACACAGGGTATGTGGGCCTGTAGGCTGCAGGGTGGGGGGCCACAAAAGCTGGCCCCTGCACCCTGTTCCTACAAGCCCCCATAGCTGGTCCCGGGCTGGTTATGACGGGTAGGGGGGACCCTACGTCATTTTTTTTGTATTTTTAAGGGTTAGGGCTAGCCTAACCCTAACCCTTAAAATTCCAAAAAATGGGGTCCCCCCGGGAGCTATAAAAGGCTTCCAGCAGCAGCAGGGGAACAGAAGCCAAATTGATCCGCGTGGGACACATTGCCCAGGGATGGATGGGAGGTAAGTATAAAAAAAAAAGAAAAATAATAAAATATTTTTTCTCCATGTGTCTGTGTGGTTTTTTTTACACTTAACCCCTTGTGAACTGGTAAGGGATCCATGAGACCCCTATACCAGTTCACAAGGCTGGGGGCTGGCAAGTCACCTGCGGCTAGTGGGTGACTTGCCATTAACCCCGGCACCCCCAATTACCTGCCTCCCCAAAGCCCAGGGAGGGCAGAAGAGCCCGGCCCACGGAGCTTGTAGCCGGCAAGGCGGGGGGCCACCAAAACTGGCCCCTTTGCCCTGTTCCTAAAAGCCCCCATAGCTGGTCCCGGGCTGGTTATGATGGGTAAGGGGGACCCCATGTCGTTTTTGGGGGGGATTTTTAAGGGTTTTTAACCTTTAAAATTAAAAAAAAAATGGGGTCCCCCCCCCCCAGAAGGGGGAATCCTATGTCATTTTTTTAATTAACCCCTTATGTTTATAGTGTGGATAGTAGTATTTTATTTGTAAATGTTATAAAGTGCTCTTTTTAGTTTGGGGGGGGGGGTCTACTGGGCAAGAATGGGGGGCTACCGATACATATGTGATACCGTTGTAATCAGGAGAAATGGGGCTTTCACATGCAATATGGTTCTCATTAATAAAACAAATGTTTTATTTAAAATAAAGGAGACAATTGTCTAAAAAATATTTTATTTTTTTTTTGTTTTTGCGCAAAAATATTTAAAAATACACTAGAAAAATTACAAACAAGATATTTCATGTTAAAGCCTAAACTCTGCTGCAAAAAATAAATATATAATTTTCCTGGAAATTCTGGCAAAAATGACGGTTAAACATGGCGCAAAATGGGGAAAAATGACCTGTCAACAGAGGGTGACAAAACTTCAAGTAGGCTGGCAATTAAAAGGGTTAATAGTACCTATGCATGTTGGGTATTGTTCTGCTCGAGGGACCTTGCGCTTTCAGATTCAGCTTGTTTTTTCTTGTTTGCATATTTATATCTTAGGAAAACATGTTTTTTATTCAGCTTTTTTATACATTTTTTTTTTTAGGGAAACCCTGTGCAACCTTAGAATTCTTCGAGGGATTACTTCCAGAAAGATGAGAGAGAAGATGAATATATGGTTTATAGGGATTACTTCCAGAAAGATAAGAGAGAAGATGAATATATGGTTTATAGGGGATATTCCAAATGTAAAGGGTTGTTTTGGTTGAAAAATTTCAAGGTGCACACTTTGTCTGCAGAACTGAAATTTTCAAGTAAAATTACCGTTACGGACATACTTTACTTTGGGGTGTTTGCCAACTCTTCCCTTGACAGTAGCTATGCATGTTGGGTATTGTTCTGTTCGAGGAATGTTGCTTTTTCAGATTTTACTTGTTTTTTATTGTGTCCATATAGTTTTTTTTTTTAGGAAAATGTGGTTTTGATTCGTCCTTTTTATTCTTTTTTAGGGAAACTCTGTGCAACCAAAGAACTGATTGAGGGATTACTTCCAGAAAGCTACGCCCACATCAACAAGCCTGGTACGCCTAGAAAGCTTGAGGTGTGTACTTCCAGAGAATAGTTTGTGGGGGGTATTTCAAATGTAAAGGGTTGTTTTTCTGGAAAAACTGCAAGGTGTGCATAGCGCATATCACAGTTGTATTTTATTTGAAAATCTCCTAAAGCTCTGTTTCAGTTTGGGGGAGTCTTCTGGGCAGGAAAGGGTGTCTACCTATACATGTGACCAGGAGAAGTTGGGGTTTCACACGCAATAACATTTTATTGACAAACTTACATTTTTTTATTACAAAAAAACACATTGTTTTGCACATTTCACCCAAAAGTATTGAGAATCCACTAAAAAAGGCCATACAAGACATTTCATGTTGAAGCCCAGACTCTGAAAAAAAACTATATATAATTTTCCTGGGAAATCCCTGGAAATCCCTTCAAAAATCAAGGTTGAACATGTGTAGCGCAAAATAGTGAAACGTAGTCTGGGACTTAAAGGGTTAAGGGGGGGGGGTTCTACAACTGTAAAATACACAGTTTAATCATATGAACCTCTAGTTATATATACAGATATGTAAAAGGTAAAAATACATTTTGCTAAAGGTAACCATTGCTATATATTTGCTATATATTTGGTCTCCCCATTCTAAAGACCCCAAAACACATCCTGAATTTTCCCATCAATTTCCCATCAGATTCGGGTGATGCAGAGACAGAATATTGATAATATTGATAATCAGCTCATCGATACACACTTGACCGATGTTGCCCAGTTGGTACACAAACTAACGCAGGACTGGAAAGAACTGGGATGTTGTAAAGATCTGCACAAGATGAGAAAGGGATCAAAATCCAGAGACTGATTAGCCACTGACAGAATTATACATCAATATTACAGGATTAATTAGTTACAGGGTCTGTGAGTACAATGTTCCAGTTTTGTGAGATTAATCATCTAGCATCTCAGTTCCTGGTTCCTGCTTTTCACACCGCCGCAGGGCACTTTTAGCTGTGTAAATCGCGCATCGCGGCCTCCTCTCTGGGGATTCATATTGAAGCAACAAATTCAAACTTTTCTTCTTTTCAAGATCTCCTCAGGTCCGCAGAGGACCTCTCATGAGCGGCAATTAAAATGCATGCCGGCTGCAAACTTCATTTTTTTATTACTAATGCAAACAGAAAAAAAGCAATGCATGTCTTGGCTAATTAACTGTTCACTTTGATGCCGCCAGCAACCACACGAGGAAAGCAATTGAGATGTGCCGCGCTGGACCCCCCCCCCCCCCCCCCGAGGTGCTCCCCAATCGTAGGCACAGTAAATTAACCCTCTCATTCCAAGAGATTCATCTGAGGTGGGTGGAAGCAAGAGAAGTAAACTGAGGAAAGAGGAGTATATTATAGGATTAGACCTTGTACTTTAAATGTTATTTGATTGGTTATAGATAAGTATCATAAATGAGTACTTTACAAAGATACAGCATACTTTGTTCTTGCTTAGAGTTCAAGACCACCAAAGACACCGGTACTTGGTGTCCAAGAGAAAAGGTGCTGATGTCTGAGGCCTCAAAAAGACAAAACTGATGGTTGCTGTCCTTGAAAAAAAGATGCTAATGCTTGGTGTTCAAGATTAAGAATGGTTTGGCATCTAAGGGCGTAGATGCAGATGCTGTGTGTCCAGAAGCAGAAGAGAGGATGATACATGGCATTCTAGGACAATGAGCTAATGCCTGATTTCCCAAAACACTGATACTTGGGGCATAAATACAGACAGTGATGCTTGGTGTCCTGAAAGAAATGACATTCATGTTTGGGTCACCAAAACAAAGACAAACATTCTAAAATGCTGATTCTTTGTGTACAAGATATTCTGATGCTCTGTTTACTAAAAAGCAGTGATGCTTGGTGTCCTGATACAAAGACACTTACTCTGGGTGTCCTGAATCAGACACTGATGCTTGGTGTCAGAGAACAAAGTCTGGAAGCAGCATAACTATAAGGGATGCAGGCGGCTGCACCTCAGCCCAGGACATCGGTGGAAATCTTTCCCGATGGCCATCAGTGGAAATCTTTCTCGGAAATCACTCCCAGCGTCCACCAGAGGAAATCACTCCTGATGGCCATCGGTGGAAATCTTTCCCGGAAATCACTCCCAGTGTCCACCAGGGGAAATCACTCCCAGTGTCCACCAGAGAAGATCACTCCCAGTGTCCACCAGAGGAAATCACTCCTGATGGCCATCGGTGGAAATCTTTCCCGGAAATCACTCCCAGTGTCCACCAGAGAAAATCACTCCCAGTGTCCACCAGAGAAAATCACTCCCAGTATCCACCAGAGAAAATCACTCCCAGTGTCCACCAGAGGAAATCACTCCCAGTGTCCACCAGAGGAAATCACTCCCAGTGTCCACCAGAGGAAATCACTCCCAGTGTCCACCAGAGGAAATCACTCCCAGTGTCCACCAGAGGAAATCACTCCCAGTGTCCACCAGAGGAAATCACTCCCAGTGTCCACCAGAGGAAATCACTCCCAGTGTCCACCAGAGGAAATCACTCCCAGTGTCCACCAGAGGAAATCACTCCCAGTGTCCACCAGAGGAAATCACTCCTGATGGCCATCGGTGGAAATCTTTCCCGGAAATCACTCCCAGTATCCACCAGAGGAAATCACTCCTGATGGCCATCGGTGGAAATCTTTCCCGGAAATCACTCCCAGTGTCCACCAGGGGAAATCCCTCCCAGTGTCCACCAGAGGAAATCCCTCCCAGTGTCCACCAGAGGAAATCCCTCCCAGTGTCCACCAGAGGAAATCACTCCCAGTGTCCACCAGAGGAAATCACTCCCAGTGTCCACCAGAGGAAATCACTCCCAGTGTCCACCAGAGGAAATCACTCCCAGTGTCCACCAGAGGAAATCACTCCTAGTGTCCACCAGAGGAAATCACTACCAATGTCCAGCTGAAAAACTCATTCTCTGTGTCTATTACAGGAAAATACCCCCACTTTCCCCCACCCCCATCTCCCACTGTCCACCATAAAATATTATTCCTGGTGTCAAACCGAGGAAGCCATTCTTGGGGCCCATACTTCAGAAATAAGGAAACAATGCAGGACCGCTCCTAATCACAGAACACTTCAGGAAAACCAGAAACATTGTGTTGGAAGCCCTGTGCACCTCTGATGGTGGCTCTGGGTCAGCGTCTGAGGTCCAATGGATGATCCTTTGGCGATCCAGTCTGACACTGTTTGAGTGTCTCAGAACAAAGCCACCAAAAGGAAGTACAACTAAACTCCTCCTAGTGGCTACATCTGAGATGGCACGTCAGTACTGGTGACCCCACAACCCTCGGGATGTTGATGTCACTTCTAGAATCTTTTATAATTCCTTATCATTGTTTCACCTGCATGGCCGAGTCTCTGTAGAAAATAATAAACTCAACAAGGCTATTCTGTTTTCTATGCTGTGTTCCAGAACATTCTATTTAACACTTACACATTGTGACATATTTAGAAGAAGCCAAGAAGCAAAGTACTGTTATAATGTGTAATAACTACAAGTCAGTGACTCGTCCAATCAGATCTACATCTGCGTTGCTGGTGACAAGCTTGTGGAGGCCTCACTTCCCACACAGCAGGTTTAGATGCATTTAAAACAAGATAATGTAATGACGCAATACAATACTAAAGTACCTTACACCGACATTAAGCCATGGAGTTACTGAATCTGTGCTGTGTTGAAGAGAAACTCTGGATCAAATCAATTACCTTGTTATATAGAAGAAAAAAAACAAATTACATGGGGTACCCCCTCTCCAAGGCTACTGCCTGGCATTTCGGGCATAGGGGGCAGGGGTCCCCATGGCTCAGAGGCCGAATGGCCAGCCATGCCAGGACACCAGCCCCTATACTCTTCACACCTGGGGGAGCACCGGACCCACGCCGATGGGAACCGGGATCTTCCGTACTTCCCTGGCTGTTGGGGGTAATGGCAAGTCGCCGGCTGTCATGCCGGTGGGTAATTTGGTGTCCCCTGAACCCCTTACTAGTTCACGATTGAAAAAGTAAAAATACCATTTTGTGATTACTCACCTGTAAAATGGTTATTAAAAGTATGTCACACACCCCGCTTCCGAATATTCATGACACTTGGGTAACTGTCCTGTAGAGGGCGATCTTGCAGAGATGACATGAAAAAAGGAACCCCTCCCGGTCCATAAATACCTGGGACCTCCCACCATTCCCCAGTATAAGACCGCAGTAAAGAGACCAGGAAGAGCCAAATGTAAACAGCAAAGAAAAAAGGTTCACCATATAAAGGATCCCAGAAAACCAAAAAAGGGCGGGATGAAGCGGGGTGTGTGACATACTTGTAATAACCATTTTACAGGTGAGTAATCACAAAATGGTATTATTCCCAGTATGTCACACACCCCGCTTCCGAATATTCATGACACTTGGGACATCCAATAGCAGTGTCCAAAATGGGTGGGGATCCCAAAAAGGCAATAATGCAAACAAACTACTGCAGCTTGCAGAACTTTGCAGCCAAAAACAGCATCCGCTGAGGCCCGCACATCAACCTTATAAAACTTGGAAAAAGTATGAACAGAAGACCAAGTAGCAGCCTTGCAAACTTGTTCAACAGAAGCCTGATGCTGAAAAGCCCAAGATGCGCCAACAGCACGAGTAGAATGAGCAGTAACACGAAAAGGGGGAACCTTCCCCTTGGCAGAATAGGCCCCAACAATGGCCTGTCGAATCCATTTACTAATGGAGGACTTAGCGGGCGCCAAACCTTTCCTGGGACCAGAGGGCACCACGAACGAGGCGTCCGTCTTACGAAAAGGAGAAGTAGCCACCAAATAATATTTCACACATCGAACCACCTCCAAAGAATGTAAGGTCCTCTCCTTGTCATTGCTAGGCTTAGGACACAAGGAAGGGAGAACTACATCCTGATTGAGGTGGAAGGCCGAAACCACCTTAGGAAGGAAATCCGGCTTAAAAACTACCTTGTCCAGGTGCCTCTCAAAGTAAGGAGCCTGAATAGACAAGGCCGCCAACTCAGAGACACGCCGAACAGAGGTAATAGCCACCAAAAAGGCAACTTTCTGAGTGAGCAGAGAAAGAGCAATATCATGCACCGGCTCAAAAGGAGGCCCCTGGAGAGCCAACAGAACCAAGTTTAAATCCCAAACCGGCAGCAAGGGCTTTCTAGGAGGCCGCACATGAGTAACCCCCTGGAAAATGTCTTAACCAGGGGATGAAGGGCAAAAGACCTTTGAAAGAAAACCGCCAGGGCAGAAACCTGCCCTTTCAAAGTACTAAGCTGGAACCCCGAGTCCAGACCATGTTGAAGAAACTCCAGAATTCTGGGAATAGAAAACACCCTACAAGGCAAGGTCCTAGACTCGCACCAGTTAATATAAGACCTCCAAGTCCTATAGTAGACGTTAGAGGAAGATCTCTTCCTAGCTCTAACAAGAGTCTGAACCACCGCATCAGAAAGACCTTCCTCCTTAAGATGGAGGTTCAGCAGCCATGCTGTCAAAGCCAGCGTTGGTAAATTGGGGTAGAGTAGCTGACCCTGGGTGATAAGATCCGGAGGAAGAGGCAGATAAAACTGATCTACTGCCAGCCGCACAACGTCTGCGAACCACACTCGTCTTGGCCACCTTGGAGCCACCAGAATTGCTGGTGCCCCTTCTAGCTTGCGCACCACCTTGCCCACCATGGGAAAGGGGGGGGGGGGGGACAGGTACAGAAACCCCAGTTCCCTCCAAGCCAGGGACATGGCATCCACTGCCAGGGCCAGAGGATCCTGAGACAAGAGACACAAAGGCTGGAAGCTTGTGATTGTGACGTGAGGCAAAGAGATCCACCTCCGGAGTCCCCCACTTGTGACAAAGGGACTGGAATACCTTGGAACTGAGAGACCATTCTCCTCGGCGAGAGGATCTCCTGCTCAGGGAGTCCGCCTTCGTGTTCTCCACTCCCGGGATGTAAATGGCTGAGATGCCTGGGACATTGCTCTCTGCCCAAACAAGGATCAGAGATACCTCCCTGAGGGCACTCCTGCTGCGAGTCCCTCCTTGGTGATTGATGTAAGCGACCGCCGTCCGATTGTCCGATCGGACTTGAACTGGCAACCCCTGCAAGAGAAGAGTCAAGCGAGACAGAACCAACCAAATGGTCCACAGCTCCAAAACGTTGATGGGGGTATGAGGCTCCTGAGGCCCCCATAACCCCTGGAACTGATGTTCCCTCCAGAAGCCCCCCCAGCCCGACAGGCTGGCGTCCGTGGTGACCGTTTCCCAACAAGGGGCCAGAAAGGATCTGCCCTTCAACAGATTGCTTGACACTAGCCACCACTGAAGGGACTGCTGAGCCCGGGGGAGACAGCAGACAAGACTGATCTAATGACAGCGGACACCTGTCCCAAGCCGCCAGAAGATGGAGCTGAAGCGTCCTCATGTGAAACTGGGCAAAAGGGACTGCCTCGAAGGAAGCCAGCATCAAACCTACCAACCTCATCCCTAGCCGGATATACGGGCGAGGATTGGATAGTAGCCCAAGATTCTTCTGATCCAAGATTTGATTCGGTTTCTGAGGAAGGAACACCCTGGCCTGAAAGGCATCCAGAGTCATGCCCAGAAACGAAACCTCCCTGGACGGGGAGAGAGAGGACTTGGCAGAGTTGATCACCCAGCCGAACCTCTCCAGCGTGGATACCACAACTCAGGTGTCTAGCTGCGCTTGGCTGAGAGAGGAAGCCAAAATGAGAAGGTCGTCCAGATATGGTACAATGCGAATGTCCTGGACTCTGAGGAGGGCCATCACCCCCGCCAGTACCTTGGTGAATACCCTCAGAGCCGAGGTAAGCCCGAATGGAAGGGCCACAAACTGAAAATGCTGATCTTCCACCACAAACCTGAGGAATCTCTGGTGTGCCGGGAAGATAGGTACATGCAGATACGCATCCTTGATGCCTATGGACGTCATGAAGTCCCCCTGACGAAGAGAATCGATGGCTGAACGCAAGGTTTCCATGCGAAACTTCCTGAAGCGGATAAACCGATTGAGGAGCTTCAGATCCAAAATGGGTCGAATGGAGCCGTCCTTCTTGGGCACCGTGAATAGATTGGAATATAATCCCAAGCCCCTTTCCGCGGAAGGCACTGGGCAAATGACAGCCATGTCCAGCAGATAACTTACTGCCGCCTGAAGCCCCTGTGCGGCCAGTGGATCCGAAGGCACTCGAGACCTGAAGAATCTGGGAGGAGGCCGGATTTCGAATTCCAGCTTGTAACCGGAAGACACCACTTCCAGAATCCATTTGTCTGAGACCTCCTGGTCCCAGACCTGGAAGAAATGTCGCAGCCGCCCCCCCCACCCGCAAGGGTGAGGGCGCCCCCTCATTGCTGAGCTGGCTTGGCAGCGGGCTTGGGTTTGGAACTCCAATTGTGACCTGGACGGGCACGACCTCTGCCTCTACTCCAGGAATCACCTCTGAGGGTAGAGAAGGCCAAAACTCTGCCAGTTCTGGCACCCTGAATGGGACGACGTTGCCTCTTACTCTGAGGTAGCTTCCCTCCTTTCATTACGGAATCTAATCTTTCTCCAAAAAGCCGCAACCCCACAAAGGGAAGTGCTGTAAGCAACTTTTTGGCCACAAAATCAGCCGCCCACTGGCGCAACCACACCGACCGCCGAATAGCCACAAGCAAGGCCGAGGTTCTACCACACATGACCATGGTGTCATCCAGGGCGGCAAGCACAAAAGACATGAACAATTCACACCAATTAAGGGCGGCAAACTCATCACTGGCCGGGTCAAGCCTGGAAGAACTCAACAGGTCCCTAACAACAGACCTAGTAGCCACTGCCGTAAGCGCCGAAGCACAAACAGGCCATAAGGCTGAACCAACACTAGCAAAAGCGTGGCAAGCCATCTGATCAATGCGTTTATCCTCACTATCTTTGAGAGTGGTGGAGTCAGGAGAATGCAAAATAGAAGGATTAGATAACCCGAGCACCGGGGCATCCACCTCGGTAGGGGACGACCATCGTTTTACCACGTCCACCGGAAAGGGATACTTCTTATCCCAACCCTGAGGAATACCTGGAAGCCGAGTAGGCTTCTCCCATTCCTTAAGAATAATGCCATCAAAATGCTTTTGATTTGGGAATTCCAGGCGCAGCTTAGAAGTCCCAAAGAATTCCCCCTTTTGCGGAGCGGCCTCCTCTGGAGGAGAAATCGCCAGAACCTCAAAAATGTGAGCCAGGACCTTCGGGGTATCCACAGCATCCCCCTGCCCTTGCTCAGTATCAGCACCAACAAACTGCTGATTGTCAGAACCATCAGAATCCTCAAATAATTCCCCCTCTTCTAGCGGGGAATAATCAGACCAGTCAAGAAAATCATAATCATCAAACTCAAAGGCAGGCGCGGCTGGAGACAAATGCTTTCTCTTAGCTGAGGCCTTTCTGGCAACAGAGCCGGAAATATATTTCTCAATATTAGCCAATCTGGCACACACATCAGATTGCGACTCCCCGCCTGTGACAACATCACTAGGGGTACGGATAAGGCAGGGTGGGGAAGGAGAAGAGGCCGGGACCCCGGACCCAGACGCCTGGGCCCCCGACAGCTGCGTTATGACCCGCTGAGCACAAGGTATGCAAACAAGTACATTATCCCCCGCAAGGGATGCCCCACAACCCACACACTGCCGGGGTTGCCCTAAGGGGAGCCCAAGCCCGGTATCCTGAGAAGCCTCCATATGGTGATTTTTAATGTAGTCGCAATGACCAGAGGAAATTGCGCTGTTAAAGCTACCCGGGATGCCCCTTCAAGTCCCAAGTGGGAGGATTTTTTTATTTTTTTATTTTTTAGGAACCCTAAATTAAATTCTAAGGGACCCTAGGACCGGGAGAACCCCTTTTTTAAACATCAAAAGAAGGGATCCCACCTGGAAGACATGAGAACAAGGAGTACATAAGCGTCAACATGCACATCACCCAACAACATATATAAAAAGATAAAATGGGGAAATAAACAGAAATTACTCACACCACAGCAAACGGCGACCGTCAACCCTCACAGTAGCGAGGGAATGAGAAGAGAGAGAGCAGCAAGGCCGGAAGAAGAGGGGCGGGCCAGCGCACAACGCGTGCCGCGCCTGGCCCTGCCCCCTTCCCTCACGCAGGGCCCGGCCTCAGCCAGCACCAGAGCGCCTCAGTGGAGCCGACCTCGAGGGGGGGGGGGGCAGACCGCGACGAGCACGCCGAGCGCCCGGCCCCGCCCCCTCCTTAACAGCACCTGAGAGAAGCAACCGGCCCAGCCGCAAACAACGGCCGCCCAAACACACCATGTGTACAGACAAACATACACACACCTTTTCCCCCAAATAAAGTCAAACAACCCATGGGAAAAAAGCCCCCCCCCCCGTAAGGGGCACAGAGGGACACGGTAGGGGGGAGAACCCACACCAATAGGTGAAAGGGCAAGAGGGACGGGGCATCCCAAGCCGGGATCACCAACCCGGACACCGCCTACCCCTTTGTATGGGGTCTCACGGGGGAGCAAGCTCCCATATACACCACATGGTGCAGCCTACCATTGCCTGGACCTTCAGCCTAGGCTGGGAGGCATACTGCTATAGCTTGAATTAAAAAAAAAAAAAAAAGGTTCCGGCAGCAATAGAAACAAAAAGGCCGGGGGGTTACCCCGGTTACCTGCAAGGAGGAGACAGCCATCTTCTGACTTGCTCGCCGACTGCAGAGACAAAATACCATTTTGTTGAGTACTCACCTGAAAAATGGGTATTGTTGGTGTGCCACACACCCCGCTTCACCTTTAGATATTCATCCATTATTGGGTTAATCCACCGCAGGTGACGTAGTGCAGAGAGGAAGTCTTGTAACGAGCCCCCTTCCGGCCTATATATACCTGGTACCTCCCTTCAATCACCAGTATATTCAAAAAGCAGTAATACAAGGTACCAGTATTCCACCAGTAACCTCAAAATCAAATTTGATATGAACAAAAAGCTTCACCATATAAAGGCTTCGGAACTACCGAAAAGGGTGGGAGTGAAGCGGGGTGTGTGGCACACCAACAATACCCATTTTTCAGGTGAGTACTCACAAAATGGTATTATTCTTGGTGTGCCACACACCCCGCTTCACCTTTAGATATTCATCCATTATTGGGACATCCAAAAGCAGTGTCCACAAGGGCTGGGCAACTCAAGGCCAGGTGAAGCATAACTTAAATGACTGCAGTCTGCAGAACTTTGCGGCCAAAAACAGCATCCGCTGAGGCCCGCACATCAACTCTGTAAAACTTAGAAAAAGTGTGAACAGAAGACCAAGTGGCGGCCTTACAAACCTGTTCAACAGAAGCTTGGTGCTGAAATGCCCAAGACGCCCCAACGGCGCGAGTAGAATGAGCAGTGATACGAAAAGGGGGAACTTCCCCTTAGCAGAATAGGCCGCAGTAACGGCCTGACGTATCCACTTGCTAATGGCAGATTTGGCTGGTGCCAAACCCTTCTTAGGCCCATGGGGCACAACAAAAAAGGAATCCGTCCTACGAAAAGGAGACGTGATAATCAAGTAGTACTTAACACAACGTACTACATCCAAACAATGCAAAACCCTCTCTTTGTCATTCTTAGGATTAGGACACAAGGAGGGAAGAACAATATCTTGGTTCAAATGAAAAGCAGAAACAACCTTAGGAAGAAAGTCTGGCTTGAACCGAAGGACCACTTTATCCTGATGCCTCTCAAAGTAAGGCGCCTGGATAGTTAAGGCCGCCAACTCTGAGACACGCCGGACAGAAGTGATAGCTACCAAGAAGACAATCTTCTGAGTCAGGGTAGACAAAGCAATATCTCGCAAAGGCCCAAAAGGAGGAGCCTGAAGAGCAGAAAGAACCAAATTCAAATCCCAAACAGGGAGTAATGGTTTCCTGGGAGGCCGCATATGCGTAGCCCCCCGGAAATTTTTTTTAACTAAAGGTTTAAGCGCAACACGCTTCTGAAAAAAAAAGATAGATAAGGCAGAGACCTGCCCTTTCAACGTACTTTAATTTATTTTAGTTAAAATACAAACACAAAAGTTTGTTATAGAAGAATATCCTTGGTGCTTGCCATGCTACCAATCCAATTCCCCATTGAATTCCACAATGCAAATGTAATCATCATTGTACTACAAAAAAAAAATTTTTTTTTTTTTTTTTTTTACAGTTGTCAACTGTCTTACTTGCAAATGCGCAGGTTATTACTAACACAATTGAACATATTGTACATTACAGACAATTAAACTTGCTCAATGATTCACTTGCCCAAATCATAGCGGTGAGTAATATCATGTAATAAGCGGTAAACTAGTTTCACCCCCACTAGGGGGCTTCTTCAGTACCAAACCGCACTTAAGGGCACTTGATCAGCCCATCCAGGCCCGTTAGATTATTACCAAAAGCCTCATGTCCAGGTGCACAATCCCAAAATTGATGCTGGATGGACAGGTTTAGATATCCCAAGTTAGTGCTCCGTTCACCAATTATGAAGGAACGGCGTCTGCCCTATGTTGCGAGGTTCCCTATTCCTCAATGATAAGGGAAGCAGAAATACAGGCTTGGGGTCCGCTCTCTCAGCTAAGATGTAATCCGCTGGTCTGCCTGGTAACCATCCAGGGCAGATCTAAAGGAGCCCGCCCAGCAAAACACGTCCGTGCATGTTGTGCTGTATGCTTGACCCGGATACTTAGCTGGAGACTAGAGTCCAGCCCTGATTGTAAAAACTCCAGAATCCTGGAGACCGAAAAGACCCTACAAGGAAAAGATCTTATCTCACACCAAGCGATATAGGCTTTCCAAGTCCTATAGTAGGTGATGGAAGAAGACCTCTTCCGGGCACTGATCAGAGTCTTAAATGACTGAATCAGAAAGACCCTCCTCCTTCAGGATGGAGGTTTCAGCAGCCAGGCCATCAAACCCAGCGCTGGTAAAATGGGGTAACACAATTGACCCTGAGTGAACGGATCTGGCCGAAGAGGCAGAACGAACTGGTCCACTGCCAGCCGAACGATGTCTGTGAACCTCACTCGTCTTGGCCACCTTGGCGTACACCCTTTCCAGAGCCAACTTCTGAAGAACCCTGCCCAGCATGGGCATCGGAGGAAACAGGTATAGAAATCCTAGAACTTCCCAGATCAGGGACATGGCGTCTACTGCCAGAGCCAGAGGATCCTGGGAGAGCGACACGAAGTTCAGGAACCTGCGATAGTGACGAGGGGCCAACAGGTCCACCTCCGGGGTCTCCCATTGGAGACACAGTAAGCGAACCACCCGAGGATGGGGAACCTATTCTGTTTCATCACCTCTGGAATGTGAACCGCCGAGAGACAGGGAACATGGAACACTGCCCATGTCCGGATCAGGGACACTACTCAGAGTACTCAGACTGCGCGTCCTTCCCTGAAGACCAACGTAAGCAACCGCTGATCGAT
The DNA here is from genome assembly GCA_027917425.1 of Gastrophryne carolinensis. Lineage (NCBI taxonomy): Eukaryota > Metazoa > Chordata > Amphibia > Anura > Microhylidae > Gastrophryne > Gastrophryne carolinensis. Next base: position 225,689,152 of record CM051235.1, read on the forward strand.
TGTCTGAACACATCTGGACCAAAAGGCCCAGAACGTACTGAGTCAGGAGAGCAAGCACCTGACGGATGGTTCTCAGATTCAGAATATTGATGGGACAGTGGGGCCTTTAAGCTCTCCACTGCCCCTGAGACCGCAGTTCCTTCCAGAATCTGCCCCATCCCGACAGACTGGCGTCCGTGGTGACAATTTTCCAAAGGGGGGTCAGGAAAAGCCTGCCCTACACAAGATTGGTCGAGACCAAGCACCACAGGAGGGACTGCCGTACACGGGAGGACAACTGGAAGGACTGATCCAGCGACTGAGGTTGCTGGTCCTAACACGCTAACAGAAATAGCTGAAGCGTTCTCGTGTGAATTTGGCAAAAGAAAGACACACTCTGTCTTGATGAGAGTTCAGGCCAGGATGAACCGACCCATGAACGGACCGTGAAGGAGGGTGAGACTCGAATTTCAGGTCGTAACCGGGCGACACTACCTCCTGGATCCATCTGCCTGGAACCACTTGGTTCCATTGGTAGAAATGTCGCAATAGTCCCCCCACCCACACGGGTGAGGACAGCCCCTCATTGCTGAGTGAGCTTATCAGCAGGTTTTGGGCTTGGTGCCCCAGGACTGAGTGGGCCGGCCACGGCCCCTCCCCCGAGTCCAACCTGCGCCACAGGTAGCGGGAAAGGACGCACCCCTGCCCGCTCTGACTCCTCGAAAGGAAGGCCTACCGGAACTCGCCCCCCTGAAGGGGCCACGGGCCTCTTGCGTTGTGGCATCTTACCACCCTTTGCGACAGAATCAATTTTCTCCTCGAACAGACGCAACCCCAAAAAGGGGAGAGCTGTGAGCACTTTTTTGGAAGCCGTGTCCGCTGACCACTGACGCAGCCATACTGACCTGCGAATAGCCACCAGCATAGCTGCCGCCCTGCTACTCATAGTCAGCGCATCGTTCTGAGCAGCCAGGACATAAGCCACAAAAGATTCACACTGCTTAAGCGCAGTGGACTGTTTGCAAGCAGGATTAAGATCCTCATATAGCCTTTGAATTAAGGATTTAATTGCCAATAGCAGAAGGGCTGAAGCACATACCGGGCGCAACGCTGACCCGGAATAGATTAAAACCATGTCGAGCGTATTTGGTCAATCCGACGATCTTCCCCATCTTTAGGGACAGTGGTCTCAGCAGATTGTACCATAGCCGAGCTGGAGAGCCCTAGTACAGGGGTATCCCCAGGCGGTCTCCCATCCAAGTACTGACCAGGCTCGACACTGCTTAGCTTCCGAGATCAGACGAGATCGGGTGCATTCAGGGTGGTGTGGCCGTAGGCCTCAATAAATGTAATTAGCATATGCCCCCTTGTGCTCTTATAGTCAACAAATCATTAGCACAATGGCCAACTGGAAGGAATTCCAGATAACCGCGTGGGATGTTCCCATTCCTTAAGAACCACCCTATCAAAGTGGTGTTGTCTGGGAAAAACCAAACGCGGCTGAGGCTCTTTAAACAACCGACCGCCTCAGGCGTATCTAAACTCAAAATTTTAAACATTTGAGCCAGAATGGAGGGGGTGTCCAAAACAACCCCCTCTGACCAATCGCCAATCTCATCAGCCACAAGCTGACCTGTCGGCTCATCTGACTCAGATGGGAATTCATCCTCGTCCGGGGATCCATCGGACCATTCCACAGGTACACAAAACTGGTCCTGTGGAGCCGAAGGTACCGGAGTCAGGTGCCTTCGTTTTGCAGCGGCCTTTAACGCTGCTTTAACGGGCATTACTTTCCGGGGGCTGGGCTGTGCTGCCAACTCGGAATGCGAATCCCCACTTTGACAGTGTCATGCGGGGTCCGGAATAGGGAGGGAGAGGTAGGAGAAGATGAAGGATGCGATGGCCCCGCAGCCGAAGCAACGGACTGGCGCGCAATAGTCTGTTTTGCACAAGGGATGCAAATAAAGACATCATCAGCTGGGAGTGGAACCCTACAACCTACGCACCCCCCAAACGGCTCACAGAACCGTTTCCGGAAATTACGGAAGCCTCAATATGGTGATTTATGGTATTCGCAATACTGGGACTTTTAAGGCATAAGCCAACCCGGGATGCCCCTTTATTAGTAATGTCCCGGAAGGGAGGATTTTTTATTTTTTTTTAAATATTTTTTATTTATTTATTTTTTTTTAAGTTAAGGTCCCCTTTAAAGAACTATATATATATATATATTTATATATAGTCTATGTATATATACATTCAAAGAGATATCCCAATAATTAGCCAGGCACATAGAGCCGGAGGGCCACCATAGCAGGGATCCCAGGATCTGCAAGGAAAAATCATCAGATCCTCACATGTGTATAAACAAACATATAAGCATGGCACCAAAGTGCCCTTAAATCACGCCCCCTTAATACAGAGTGACTCCCCACTATATTACTGCAAGGAATGCATTCCCCATTTAACGGCCCCACGGGAGGGGCCGCTTACCTGGTCAGCGAAGGCAGCAGCCGGAACAAGACTGCAGCCAGCAGCGAGCATGGAAGACAAAGTGCGGCCGTGCGCCCATGCGATTTCCTGCATTGAAGGAAGCAAAACGCTGGGCCTGCCGCAGACGCCGCATGACGTCGGCGCCGCGCGTCAGCGGGACCCGCCCCCCCCCTACACCGATCAGCTGGAATCACTTACAGCTGGGCCACAACACGTGCGCCCAGGCGGCGGAGGGGGGAGGGTAAAAACCACATGGTGCTGTACAATGCAAACATGAATGCCAGGCGAGGAGGGGGGAGGGGGCCACAAAGCAACAAACTGCAAGAGAAGTGGCCAGCCTTTACCCAGCGCAGCCTGCCCTTAAAGCAGACCCAAAAATATACACATGCTACAGTGAATGCATAAACATGACACATATGTTAACATGCAGTGATACAAGTGAAACACACATACTAAAGCACACCCTCATACACCCCCCCCCCATAGTGAAGGGAGAAGGGACCGTAACGGGAGAGTAAGGGGCTACGGGGACCCTCGGGAGAGGGGCATCCCATTTCCGGATCACCATGCCGGTTAGCCGCATTGCCCCACGCATGAGGTCGAGCGGTAGGAGATAAGCTCCTAGGCACTTAAAGTGCCATCTTCATTTGCCCGGTGAGCAGCCTAGGCTGGGAGGCTTCCATTTCACCCTAAAGGTATACAAACTCAAACCGGGCAGAAATAGACCAAAAGGGGGGTGGCGGGGTAAGAATACCCCGGCCTACCTGTAAGCAGGAGACTTCCATCTTCTGACTTGTCAGCAAGCAGAGAGAAAAACACTGGTGATTGAAGGGAGGTACCAGGTATATATAGGCCGGAAGGGGGCTCGTTACAAGACTTCCTCTCTGCACTACGTCACCTGCGGTGGATTAACCCAATAATGGATGAATATCTAAAGGTGAAGCGGGGTGTGTGGCACACCAAGAATAAGACTGGGGATGGTGGGAGGTCCCAGGGATTTATGGACCAGGAGGGGTTCCTTTTTTTCATGTCATCTCTGCAAGATCGCCCCCTACAGGACAGTTACCCAAGTGTCATGAATATTCGGAAGCGGGGTGTGTGACATACTGGGAATAATAAAACAGCACACAAGATTTTTAATGCTCGAATATTAAACTTGCTCACATTCGCGGTCTTCATACAGAGCTGGACAGCGTCCTCTCGCTGTGCGGCACCTCTGGGATCCCTGGTCGGCTCCTCTTCTGCTGGCAAAAGTGGTCAGAATAGCCGCTCTGCAGGTGTTTGGATAGAAGGAGAAAAATGACCCCCCTTCCTTCCAGGCTGGCACTCTGCCTAGCTTTGGTCGCTTCTCTAGGGCCTAGCTTCATAGGAATCCCCCTATTATCATTTGTCAACTAGGGGGCAGAAGGAGATTCCAAGGGAAGCCATGCACTGGGGTATAAATACTCCTCCCTTCGTTGGGGAGTAAGCAGTGCCTGGCAGAGTGGTCATTTTGACTGCTTTTGCCAGCATAAGTAAAGCTGATGAAGGACCCCAGAAGTGCTGGACAGTGAGAGGACACTTCCCTGTGCTAGATGAAGACAGTGGAGGTAAGCAAGTTTAATATTTGGGCATTAAACATCCTGTGTGCCATTTTATTTTTATTTCTTTAACCTTGAACTACTAGGGGTCCAGGGGAATACCATACTTGTTCAAATGGCGTGACTGTGGGGGGGCAGCGGGACAGAAGAGGCTGCCAAAGGGCAGGGGGGGCTGGTGTTCTTGCATGGCTGAAAACTGAAAGGTCATGAGGATCCCAATCCTAAGCCTGGTGTGCCTGCTGGTATCCTTGGTAAATGAGGAATCAACGTCATTATATTTAACGAACTTAAAAACACATGAAATGAAAAAAACCTGACTCGATGCGATTTGCTACAGGGGCAGTAAAGCAAGTAAAAAACTTTTTTCATTGAACTGGAGGGCAGACTACTAAGAAAAGTCTCTTTTCAATAACCAATCAAATGTTTGTGTTCTATGGGAAAGTGCATAATTGGAGCACTGTGGCACAGTTGCAGTGCTTCCAATGCAAGACAGCATGGCGCAGAGCTGCTGCAGCATTGCACTGGTGGGTGGATACAAGGGGGCAACCTTATTACTTTTCCTTGAACGCTAACTGAATTTCACACCTGACCCTCATTAAGTTATGGTATAGAGTGCCTTATACCATCTGCTCAGTGCTCCCCCTAAGGACACTTGGTTATAATTTCCTGGAGTATAAAGTAACTCAGGGGGTACAACTAAGAATCCATAACTCAAGCCAGTATTCTTTAAAATAAATCTAGATGGTAAATCCAAACGACAATCCATAAACAAGTTTCCTGGGAGATATAGGTCTCAAAAACACAGAGCATCATTGCCTATCACTCTATACACACACAGAAAGCTGCTGGAGGAATTCTGTTTGAGGCTGAAGCAGTTACATACTTTCTTCATGTTATTTAATCATACAACAGCCGCAGAGCATTCAAATCAATGTATCTACGAGATTTTAGCTGTTAGCAGAAAATTGCTGAGTCATTACAGCTGATCTATTTCTACATCTGGCCAGAAATAAGGGATGATTGTACAGAGATTTGAGAAGCGGGGCTCTCATGCGTCTCATGAAGATGGCCACTTCCATGCAGTTCTGGAGCACAGAATCTGTCTGCCATTCCAAAACATCTGCATAAAGTTAAACTCTTACAAACAGTCGCTGATTGCCAGAGGGTGGCTTTAGAGGAACAATTTACTAAGCTCCAATATTTTCACTGGAGGTCCGTATTTACACAGCACAAGTTGCAAAATATCTAATCCTAACACACCGCAAACCTGTCTGTTAAGCCTTGGGTCTGACCCTTCCATATTGTACCTTTCACTCGCAACTTTATAATCCAAAAACACTGACACTTTAATGACAATGGCAACATACTGTACGAATGTGGGAAATAGAGAGAGGAGAGATAAGCTGGAGAGAAATGTGTAAGAGAGAACTTTAGAATAGGTAAACTAAAAAGGCAGACAACTGACAAAAAGCAAAAAAGAAATGAGGGCAGAAAGGAGTATAAAAATTAGAAAAAAATTAGAGAGCAAGGGGAGATAAATTGAGGAAAAGACGAGATAAGATCATTGAAAAGCAAACGGACAATAAGAATATAAAAAACAAAAATAAAAGAAAAAATAAAAGATAAAAAGGCAAAAGAAGAATAACGAGAAGAAAAAAACGGTTTGGTCAAGTTAGAAGAACGGGTTGGGGTAAAAAGAGACAGCTGCGAAGAAGAGGTCAGAAAGAAGAAAGACAGTAGCCATGGATCAGGTGCTGGTTCTAAATAATAGAGAGGCAGTGTGGGTGAGCGCTGCAAACAGGGAGTAGGAGCCAGTACCAGCTCTCGGCCTCTCCACATTTCCCGGTCTTTGGATAATGAAATCCTCATGAATATTAATAAGATGCTTATTCGCTTCTTGTTAAATTCATTCCAACGCTGGTGAGGGATCATTAACCCCACATTGAATTAGGTGCACTGCAGGCTAATGCTGGACACATGCTTGTTGACTTGTTCACTTTTTCAAATTCATCTTTTTTCACCATCACAGAATTTAAACTTTCAGCCTACCGTACATGTAGTCAAATCCTGCTCCATATAATTTGCATTTACAACCCTAGATTCCAAAAAAAGTTGAGCTGCTCTAAATCCACAAATACAAGTTGAAGCGGACCAAAACCCACATTTTTAACTAGCATTCCTTGAATTGCTCCCCCATGAAGAGCATCTTTTGCCAATTTTCACTGCTCCTGTTTCACTCCCAGATAATGCTGCCTCCTCCATTCATTGCCTACCTATGCAATGAAAAATCGCCTGGTATCTTACAAAAGGGACAATTCGAAAAAGCACAAATAGCCATTTCTAGTTCTACACCCTAGGAAGAGAGTATCGGCAGGGGCTTTGGCCAAATGTATTTCATATGTTGAGTGGGTTTTGGTCCGCTTTAAAGCCCACATCATGCAAATTAGAAGCTATAAATCAAATCTGTTCCAGAAATGCTGTGTCTTCTATGAGCAAAAGCTCATTATAATTGACAGAGGCATGGAAAACGGTTTTGTGGTCAGACAAATCAGAATGGGAAATTCTTTATGGAAACCATGGACGCCATGGCCTGTGGACTCGAGGAGAATTGGCCGCGTTACTCCCCAGATTTTTAAAACTGAAGAAGAATGCTACACAATGGTGCATCTGGACCTGCTTCAACTGTTTAGAGCTGTGTGATGCCCTAAATTTCGAAAATGGTCCAAGTTTCCACTTTTAATATGAGCTCTATAGTCTTTTGTGAATAAAATATGGTCATATGCGATTGGGAGAGGGGCACAAAAAAGATACAAAGACCTAAAGAGGGGATGCAACATAAAGTGTTGGACAGGGGATGCAAGGTAGTGCAGAAAAAGCTGGAGACAGGATGCAAGGTGATGCAGAAAGGGCTGGAGAGGAGATGCACGGTGATGTAGAAAGGGCTGTAGAGGGGATACAAGGTGATGCAGAAAGGGCTGGAGAGGGGATGCAAGGTGATGCAGAAATGGCTGGAAAGGAGATGCGAGGTAATGCAGAAAGGGCTGAAGAGGAGATACAAGGTGATGCAGAAAGGGCTGGAGAGGGGATACAAGGTGATGCAGAAAGGGCTGGAGAGGGGATACAAATCATGCAGAAAAGGCTGGAGAGGGGATACAAGATCATGCAGAAAGGGCTGGAGAGGGGATACAAGATCATGCAGAAAGGGCTGGAGAGGGGATACAAGGTGATGCAGAAAGGACAGGAGAGGGGATACAAGGTGATGCAGAAAGGGCTGGAGAGTGGATACAAGATTATGCAGAAAGGGCTGGAGAGGGGATACAAGGTAATACAGAAAGGGCTGGAGAGGGGATACAAGGGGATGTAGAAAGGGCTTGAAAATGGGATGCAAGGTGATGCAGAAAGGGCTGGAGAGGGAATGCAAGGTGATGCAGAAATGGCTGGAAAGGAGATGCGAGGTAATGCAGAAAGGGCTGAAGAGGAGATACAAGGTGATGCAGAAAGGGCTGGAGAGGGGATACAAGGTGATGCAGAAAGGGCTGGAGAGGGGATACAAGGTGATGCAGAAAGGGCTGGAGAGGGGATACAAATCATGCAGAAAAGGCTGGAGAAGGGATACAAGATCATGCAGAAAGGGCTGGAGAGGGGATACAAGGTGATGCAGAAAGGACAGGAGAGGGGATACAAGGTGATGCAGAAAGGGCTGGAGAGTGGATACAAGATGATGCAGAAAGGGCTGGAGAGGGGATACAAGGTGATGCAGAAAGGGCTGGAGAGTGGATACAAGAGGATGCAGAAAGGGCTGGAGAGGGGATACAAGGTAATACAGAAAGGGCTGGAGAGGGGATACAAGGGGATGTAGTAAGGGCTTGAAAAGGGGATGCAAGGTGATGCAGAAAGGGCTGGAGAGGGAATGCAAGGTGATGCAGAAAGGGTTGGAGAGGGGATACAAGGTGATGTAGAAAGGGCTGGAAAAGGGGATGCAAGGTGATGTAGAAAGGGCTAGAGAGAGTGTGAGAGGTGATATAGAAAGAGCTGGAGAGGAGATATACACAAAAAGGCTGAAGAGGCCTGGAGTTAGGATTTAAAAAAATAATCAGAAGTCATAGTGAAAATAAGACATCAATGGAAATTCTTGGGTTTAAGCCGGGCCCCAGGCAGTCAGTAAATATTGAGCTATTATAATGTTGTCCCTCAGTGGAAACAGAGCGATGCAGCGCACACTGGCAGTGATCTTATACTGCCTGTAAATTTGAGAGATCTGCTCACTGCTGGTAACTGCTCATGTCGATGTACCTACAGTATGTGGGAGGCCGCACCATAAATCCAGCAGGGAACGATTGGCTTTGATGTGAAAATCACTGTGTGATATCGAAGGACAGAGCAGGAAAAGGAATTACTTTATTAACTTTTCAAGGCCAGTGTTTTTAAACTGCCAGAACCACCTTATATTTACTTATTTTTTGTAGTCACTGACCGCCATCAGCAATCATTTCTGTTTGTGGTGACAAAAAGTGAAAGAGCTGGAGAGCAGATGCACAGTTATCTAGAAAGAGCAGGAGGAAGGGGCAGATGGATACCGTATAATGCCATTTGGGATTTGGCATTTTCTTTATACTTTTGAAGAGAATCTATATATTTGCCTATGTGTTCGATTCTTTGTAAGGTTTTCCCCACCCTCGTCTTTGGAATTAATACAGAAATATGAAAAATATAGTGAGTGGAGGAAAGGAGATGAATAGTGTTTGCTTATTAACCCCCCACCCCATCACACACAGACTGAAGAGAATGAGAGACAAAAGGGATGTAAAAAGAACCAGAGAAGAGATGAAAAAAGGGAAAAAAAAAGGTATAGTGGCGCTTAGAGCGACCATTAGTAAACGCTGTAAGCGGGTATCGGGCGCTGTAACAGAGCGTCTCAGTTGCTTTAGTAACCTGGCCGGCATTGATGATGTGATGTGTGTTGGGTGCTCTAACGACAGTATAACGCTGCAGGGAGCAAGAGGTAGCGCCAGCTCAGTGCGTCCAGTACTCGGCGCTCCACACCATATTTAACAAAACACTAGGCACACACAGTGTCAGCGTTCTAAATCTGGTCGATGTAGCATAGAGCGCCAGACGCTGTGTAATTAAAGTCTGATTTTGAACACATATCCATGGAATGACATTGTTTTAACACTGGGACAATAACACTTTAGTGCCAGACCTGTACAATTCTGCATAAAAATATAAAAAAGTCCAAAACATGTATAAAAGTGTTTTTTGCAGCCAGAAGAGGTGACACAATGATTTTAGCAAACAAAAAATAATGTAAATTACCAAACACGCTATTTATACACAATGAAACCCCATTGAAATGTATGGGAGAGCGCTACAGAGCCACATGTACTACATGGAGCTCTGGAAACTAGAGTGCTGACGCTATACGCTGAGCCACCTGTAATAATACATGGCGCTGTTAGAGGTGCTCACCAGATTCTTAAATGTGGTTTTGCGTACAGCGCCCAGCGTTCAGCAGTCATGCTGAATATTTGGTGAAGCCAGTGTGACTTTCGGTGTGCTTTGTTGTGAGTATTGCATCCATGTGAGCTTTTTAGGGTTTGGACAAAAAAAAATTGCAAAAAAAACATTTTTTTCTACCATTTTTCCCCCAAAATGACCTATACCTTTGATGGGGGGGTTAATTATTTTTCCAATAAGGAAAGTATATTTGTTTTTAAGATTGGAAACAACAGAACCCTATGGGCTATGCAGAAAAAAATGGTGAAATCTTTAGCATAGTACATAGGGTGCTGTTATTTCCAAACTTTAAAAATATATACTTACATCACTGGAAAAATAATGTACCTAAACTGTAAAAATGTGCCCTTACATATTCAGGTAATTTTTTAGGGAAAATGTAGGACAAATTCTTTTTTTACACTTTTTTGTGTGTTATAAAGCTCGCCGAGATGCAGGTTGCAGTCCATACCACAATGCACACTGCAGGGCACACTGGCCTCACCAAATATTTTGCATGAGTCAAGTCTATTAAACTATGTCATTTGTGGTTTTTAAATATAAATAAAACTTCGCTTGACCTGATGCCATGTTGCTCTCCCTTTATCCATGGGAATAAATCAGAGTTTTTAAAGACGACACATTCTTACGAAGCCCTGCAACCGAAAATGTGTTAAAAGCATTGAAAAAAATAGATTTAGTAAAGCTGTTCAACAATATGCCACACTGTGCCTGCTGAGTGGACCAGGTGCAGAAAGGGTCACTCTCACCACTAGCTAGAATAGGTGTATAAGTGAGTATAGCATGTCTGTTTATATGTGTGTGTGAATATTCTCAGCGTTACAAGAAAAAAAAACAGATCATATTAAATGTATAAATTTCAATAATATGTTTGTTAGGAAAACATTATTTCTCCTCTAAGTTGAAACACCATAATTTACAGTGTTGACCTTTTGTTGCGAGGACCAAAACTCACTCTGGAGTCTACAAGTGTCTACAAGACTCCAGGGCAGGCATACTCACTCCCCCTGTGTGAAACCCCCCAGGTGGCCCGAAAACTCGCTTTCATTCCCGGTCCAACAGCGCATGCGCATCCCCACTATCCCTTTAGCAGGGCGGATCCCCGCGCCAGGCATTTGTGAATGGCTGGCGCAGGCATGCTCCCTGTTAAAGAGTAGCGGGGGATGCGACCGCCAGGGTGCTTGGATCTGGAAGAAGGGGCCCAAGACGATCTAAGTATGCGGACTGGACGAGCAGCCGCACATGCGTCGTAGGACTAGGAAGAGGTGAGTTTGTTCGGGTGGCCTGGGGATTTCACACAGCAGGGCACCCCAGGAACAAAACCCAGCATAGTCAAAATCCTGGGTTTTGGTCCACTTTAAAATGAATTTAGGTTAAAGAAAAAATATACCACCAAACCACAGCTTTATAACCTTCTCTGTGTGTTTTAAAGAGGAACTTCGGAGGCCCTGGAGTCACTCTGCGGCCACATCTCCAATACCCTCTAACAGGGAGCGTGCCCGCACCGGCCATTCACAAAAGCCTGCTAAAGGTGTAGCAGGAAATTAACGCTGCTCACGCAAGCACTATTGGATCGGGGAGTAGCTAATTTTACTGGGAGACCTGGGGAATGTACACAGCATGGTATCCCGAATCTGGATGCCCTGGAGGATAGGGAGTATGCCTGCCCTGGAGTCTCAGACTTAAGGGTGGGTTTTGGTCCACTTTAAAGTTGAAGTCCGCTCTCCTGATAGCCCCCTCCTATCTGGGGCTGTTCTTAAATAGGAACCCAACAAAATGACTTTGCTCATTTTAAGATTGCCCGAAAACACGTGGGCCTCTCTGCCTATCAGTGGCGCTTGTTCCATTCAGATTTCCTTTGCTGCACTGAATGGAGCGAGTGCTTCAGCTGCCCGTTTCTGACTGTGTGTGCACCCTCACCCCCCATGCAGAAAGGCCTGGCCCAGGCGCGTCCACGGATAGAGGTATACTGGGAGTCAATTGGGCACGCTGGGCGTTTTCACACAGTAGGGCATCTTTATTTGGGATGCCCCATAAAGAGGTAGAGAAACCCCCCAAGAGTCTTAAAGACTTTAGACTAAATGTAGGTAAAGCGCTGCCTGAGGAGCCCATCTCTGGTTTCACTGCTACTTCCTTTTAGCACTCACCAGTGAACTTGTCCCATTGTTTTCTATAGAGTAGTGGTCCCCAACCTTCTGCTACAAGGCCCACCACCAGGCTAGATTTTCCAGATCTCCACATAGATGCACAGGTGAAGTAATTGGTGCAGCAGCAGAGCTATGGAGGCAGCTATGTGGAGAACAAAACATTACCTGTTGGTGGGCGTTGGCGACGGTACAATACCTATATGATGTCCAATTTGTAGGGTCATCATCTTACTTTGCCTCACTTTATTAAAAACCTACTAAAGATGAAGTTTCAGCTGGCATCCAACTTTTTTTATTATGGCTGAACATTGTTCGTCTGTAATAAGTGCCCATATGTCTATGCTGAAAATGACAATAAAGCAGCTGCAGCGCAGCATAAAAGTTCCCCATTCCATTTCTTGTGGGCAGCTGCCTCTCGGCAGTATTGATTTGGGCATTAGATATACACCAGCCTCAGCTGTATATTTGAGTGGCCCAAGATCCTTCATTGATCACGACGAACATAAAAGCAGATGAGAAAGCGGAGAGGGGAATCGAGCGGCGAGGACGTACATCACAGGAAAAAATATGTCCAGATTACAGCGCAGACAGCGCAATGTCTAGTATGCCGCAGTAACAAGGGGAGCCCATTACTTCCTATTACTTTCCTGTCAACCACAAGTCATTCTAGCCACGGCCTTCCTTCAGGCCAAGCACCTTCTTATAGGGAAGCTGGAGTCTTTAAAAGAGTTTTTATTAGTTAATCATATGGCTGGGATTGTGGTGCCAGACATGGAGGTTGTGGTCACAGATTATAGTGCCCAAAAAATGCCCTGTGAGTGCAAGTTCTGTGGGTAAAAACACTTTAGACGGGTGTATCTGAGATTCCGTTTATACCAATTCATCTAAATCTGACCGTAAGATCTGTTTCCAATCTCAAATGATTTGGGGGAATCAGGATGAGATATTATCTTAGTCAAAATCCCATCCATAGCTATCCTGGATTTTGGTCCTTGCCCCTGCTGGATGCCCCGATGTGTGAAACCCTCCAGATCACGCACAGCCTCTCTTTGACTGTGCTGATGTCAAATAATCTTAGACTTTGCTCCAGCCGAGAGTAGAGGAGTGCACCAAACGGCCGCATCCCCACTACCATCTAACAGGGAGTGCGCCCGCACCGTCCATAGACTCCAGGGAATGTTTAGGTCCACTTTAGGATTTACGCACGTGTTATGAAGTGTAGTGGTTGAAGTGGACCTAAAAACTTTCTGAAATGCCCCGGCAGTGTGAAAACCCATGGTTTTCCCATATAATCTGCTCTGCATACCTGCTACTCCCGGCAGACTTAAATATGTATGCCTGTAAAGATGCACAAGCTGGAGGGAGTGGGGATGCTGCAGGGGGTTGTGGAGTATGGCTAAGCTTACCTGCTGCCATGGGATTAAGGTAAGTATACTGCTCAACCAGGGGGTTTTAAGCTTCTCTCTCCCCCATATTACTTTATTTTCTATCTCTTCCACATTCCCTCTCTCTCATATTACCTCCTTTTCTATCCCTCTCTTCCACATTCCTTCCTCTCACTCTCTCCCATACCGCCTTCTCTCTCTCTTCCACATTCCCTCTTCCTCTCTCAATCTATCACATTTCCTCCTCTTTCTCTCTACCACATTTCCTCCTCTTTCTCTCTACCACATTTCCTCCTCTTTCTCTCTACCACATTTCCTTTCCTCTCTCTCTGCCACATTTCCTCCTCCCTCTCTCTACCACATTTCCTCCTCTCTCCCTCTACCACATTTCCTCCTCTGTCTTTCTACCACATTTCCGCACCTCTCTCTCTGCCACATTTCCTCTCCTCTCTCTCTACTACATTTCCGCTCCTCTCTCTCTACTACATTTCCGCTCCTCTCTCTCTGCCACATTTCCTCTCCTCTCTCTCTCTGCCACATTTCCTCCTCTTTCTCTATACCACATTTCCTCCTCCCTCTCTCTACCACATTTCCTTTCCTTTTTCTGTGCCACATTTCCTCTCCTCTCTCTCTCTGCCACATTTCCTTTCCTCTCTCCCTCTACCACATTTCCTTTCCTCTCTGCCACATTTCCTCATCTCTCTCTCAACAACATTTACTCCTCTCTCCCTCTACCACATTTCCTTTCCTCTCTCTCTGACACATTTCCTCATCTCTCTCTCTACCACATTTCCTCCTGTCTCCCTCTACCACATTTCCTTTCCTCTTTCTCTCTACCACATTTCCTCATCTGTCTCTCTACCACATTTCCTCCTCTCTCTACCACATACCATTCTTTTCTCCATCTTCCCCATTCCCTCCATTTTCTATTCCTCATTTTCCCAATCTCTTTCTCGGTCTTCCCTATTTTCTCCTTTGCTCTCATTTTCACATTCCCTCCTTCTCTCTCTGTCATATTGAGTGCTTGGTCGGGACGTGACTAGAGGGGCATGATCAAATTTCAAAATATTGCTGATCTTTCTGTTCTGCTTTCCAGTCCTCAAAAGGTGGAAGATATATGAAGATATTATAAAGATATTAAAATGTAATAATATTATTACATTTACATTATATTTATATATATAAAATAATATTTATTATATATGAGATATATAATAAAGGAGATAAAATGTAATAATAATAGGAAAGTAATCTTAAAACCCTCGGAAGCTGTCTTAACAACTGTGCCACATGTGACCCCCCCCCCCCCCCCCCCCTTATTGGTCCCTAGAAAAATTGTCTTTTATGAAACCAGACTGTGGTTCTAAAAAGGCTGGTGACCACTTATCTACAGGGTAGTTTCTAGGCAAAATAGAGATTGGTGCAGGACAAAAATCTACCCCCCTTTAATGCAGAGCCTTGACCACTGCACTCTGGTGAAATGTTGGGAACAAATCAAATCTCTAAAGTTTCTGTTTCAAACCTCTCGTTTTATTTAGGCAGAGCCCAAAGGACGCACACCCCAGGGCCTCCGCCATTTTTTATGTCAATGGGGTCTCTACTATATATTCATTGTGGTCATTGGGAGGCTGCACAACAGCACAACTTCCACTGCATAACTGCAAGATCAGCCCAGGCCAGGATGATGGGCCAGGATTGGTGGCGATGAGACCTGCCCAGCCTAGGCAAAGCTTTTTCTGGCCTTTCCTGTGGGTAAGGAGTGAAACAAGCTACCAGTGTCTCCTCAGCCAGGAGGAGGAGGCCTGTAGCAGCAGTGGTGAGGATTGGAGCCAAGGATGACTACAGAGTCCAACATAGGGGGAGAGGAATAGGTTCAGTGGCTAAGGCAGCAGAATTCCCAAGATCAGCACAAGTGAAAGTTGGCAGGTGGCATCAAGGCAGGTATGTTTAAGAGGGACAACAATCGATGGCTTGTATTGGACTATTACTTTAATGGAAAAAAGATCCTGTTTCTGGGGCCTCCACCACACATAATTTGGCCATGTTGGGTCCTACCTTCTACTAGATAGTTACATCTAAAAGAAGTGGTTCTGCCCAGTACTGCATAGGCAGATCAACTTGAACCTATAGGGAGTTCAACCTGCTATTAAATAAAGTGGTTAATACATGAAGCACCACCTGTTAATTACTAGAAAGTGGATCAGTAATGGGGGGGGGGGGGGGGTCCACCATTTGCTAGATAGTAGATAAGTGATAGGGGGCCCAGAGTCTCTGGTCCTTCTACCAGAGACTATATAGACCTAAATAAAGCAGGTTCCACCTGGTACTAGATAGATGGACATTATAGAGGGAGTCCTACCTGTTGCTATATATACCTATCAAAGGAGGTCCTGTCTGGTGTTAGATAGGTGGACCTTACAAAGAGAGCCCTTATTAAGACTAGATAGATTTATTAAAGAAGATCCTACCTGTTACTAGATATGCATATTAATGCACAGCATACGACACGGGGCGCCACAGAGCTCCGCCCCCCTGTGGTCTGCAGCACTCCCGACCCAGCCTGTCTGCATAGTAAATAGCGAACGCGGCGTAGGATTGCCAGGAAGGGATTGTGGGGTGATCCCAGGTGAATCACACAGCAGGGCATCCTAAATCAGAATGCCCTAGGGGTACTTGATCAGCTGGCCAGTCTTTTAGACTACAGAGGTGGCCATATAACAGGTGGATCCTCTTCATATGGATTTGAGGAGTAGCCACTTCATTTGTATGGGTTCCATTAATAGACTCCGGACTGCTTTACAAAGTATCACAGCTGAAAACAAACACAATAAAGATAAACAAATTGCTATTTGGCTTAAATAATCTAACACAACGGGCCTCCCAGCAGGGAGCTTGTTTTCAGACTAACAAATCTTGTTTGTTACAGTAACAGCAGAAAGATAGCCTATCACAAGGTTTTAATATTCCATCCCATCCCAGTATACGTCTCTTTGAGCTTTGCCAACTCTGTAGCTACTATTTATGTTGTGATGTTCTTCCTATGCATTTCAACTGGAGCTTCCTCAAGGAAAGACCCAGCAATTTTGCATTTTGTTTCATACTCCAGCAGGAAGGAATCTGAATCATCATAATAAAGTGTGTTTTACCAAGTTATTAATTGGACCTTAAAGTCAGGTATATTAAGGCACGTCTAAATTTCTATCCCAGACTAGGTAGTCTAATTAAATAGTTTTTACCAGTACTAGATAAGGGGGCTTAGACCTACAGTAATAAAGAAGGTTTGGCCTGGTACTAGATACTGTAGGTGGACCTTAAAAAAGGAGAGTCTTACCTGAGACTAGATAGATCTAATTATGGAATTTCTACTGGGTACTGGACAAGGGGGAACATATAAAGTGAGCCCTGCCAGATCAAATGCTTTCTAATAAAAATTCTAATTTCAAGTTCAGTGTGTCACCTATTTTAATTTTCCTCTGCAAAGCTTTGCCACCATGAACCTGCCTATAAATTGCAGTGCTCCGCCAGGCATCAGTCTACATGCCCGATATTCCCTTTTATAAAACGGTACAGTAAAACAACAGCCATCCCTCGAGAAACATTTCACTTGAAAAACAACTGGATTTTATTATTGTTGTAGTTCTTAAAGCCGCCACCGATCCATCATGGCTGCAGCTGCGCATTGTTCTACAAAGAACTCCCTCCACTAGCAGCCAACACCGAAGCTGGTGAAACAAGCATGTTTCAACCCTTAGCACCAAATTCATTGCCACAAATCAATTGTGAGTTTAATTACAGACTATATAGTTAGCAATTGGGCGATGATTTATAAGTCAAGTTTACTGCCTATTAACGGCAGTAAAACATTAGGTTCAGGCCCTGAATCCAATTTTTTTTTAATTATTCATCTGAACTGCATCTGAACCAAGCAGAAGCATATGTAGTGATCCTTAGCGGGACTCCAACCGTGGACCCCAGTGATGCCAGTAGAAAGAGATTGGCACACATTGACATTGCACATGTTGCGCTGCCGGGGCGAGTAAGCACCTCGGATTAGGGGTAGTAAAATGGAAATTCACGCTGCCTTGAATTGGCGCCATTGTGCCCTTTACAGAGGAAGCATCCTGGAACGACTTGCTAATGTGACAAGTCTGAGGAAGCCAAGACGCTGCAGCATCGGCATGACTGAGAGTGACACAGGCCCAAGGCAATGTCATCTGCATTCATGACTGACGGACTACAACACCCAACATGCCATAAGGGAGGGTGATCTGCCCGTCACATTATGGAGTATCATTTTTACAATAAAGTATTAATTAGTAAGAACACGGCTGCCTGCCTCAGCATGCCGTATCAAAGTAAATGCAGAAATGTCTCAATGTATTACTTACAGAACCTGCATTCCTCTTCTGAATCCAACTCACCCCACTGTATGCCCACTCATAACCCTCTATTATTTTCTATGGGAGCTGAGTGACAACCATGTAGTTCCTTCCAACGCCCATTAGAATATCTGAAAATAATTGAACAATGAAAAAAAGAAAATTCTGTGAGTACTCACCTGTAGAATTAATTTCTCTTCCATTATTACTTCAGGACATCAGAAGAATTCAGAGACAAATGGGTTAACCTCTACCGAAGGGTGTGGTCTGCAAGAACAAAGGTGTGTCTCCCCCTCCCAGGCCTACAAGGACCTGGCTGACTTGATGCACTTCAGTTTAATTGAAAAGCAGTAGAACTAGCCGCCCGGGAGGCATACCTATCCTGTTGGAAACAAAAGGCTGGAGAAAAAATACAAGACTCCTCTCTCCGTTTAATTTTTTTTTTCTTGTAATGCTGATCATTATTTACAGCAACTATTTACATATTTACCACTCCACTAAAACTAGGCATGCAAGACAAGGACATAGTAACCTAGCAGACAGGGAGGGTCTGATGTCCTGAAGTAATAATGGAAGATAAATTAATTCTACAGGTGAGTACTCACAGAATTTTCCTCTCTCTTCCATTTTACTTCAGGCCATCAGAAGAATTCAGAGACAGATAATTCGGGTGGGATCCCCAAACCAGGAATAAGACACTCCAAAAACCCTTATTCCTTTCAGGAATAAGACACTCCAAAAATCCTTATTCCTTTCAGGAATAAGACACTACAATAACACTTATTCCTTTCAGGAATAAGACATTCCGAAAACCCTTATTCCTTTCAGGAATAAGACATTCCAAAAACCCTTATTCCTTTCAGGAACAAGACATTCCAAAAACCCTTATTCCTTTCAGGAACAAGACATTCCAAAAACCCTTATTCCTTTCAGGAACAAGACATTCAAAAACCTTTATTCCTTTCAGGAACAAGACATTCCAAAACCCTTTATTCCTTTCAGGAACAAGACATTCCAAAAACCCTTATTCCTTTCAGAAATAAGACATTCCAAAACCATCTAATTACCACTGTATGTAATTCCTTCCTACCAAAGGCTCTACCTTATAGAGTTTGGAAAATGGATGAGCTGAAAACCAAGTAGCGGCTTTGCATACTTGTTCTAATGAAGCTTGATGCTAAAAAACCCAAGAAGCTCCAATAGCTCTTGTCAAATGAGCAGTAGTCCTAAAAGAAGAATCCTTCCCCTTAGGGAATATAGGCTCTTTCCACTGCCTGTCTAATCCATCGCTGATGGTAGACTTTCCGTGGACCCTCGGGTATGACAAAATAAGGAGTCCAACCTACGGAAAGATTGTGTAGAAGTGAGATGGTATCTTAGTGCTTTTCCCTACATCCAGCAATGAAGAATCCTTTCTTTATCGGACACTGGAGTAGGACATAAGGAAGGCAATTCACCTCTTTATTAAGATAGAAACATCCTGTTTAAAGCAGAAGACGAACTTGTCCTTATGTAACACTAAATAAGGAGACTTAACTGATAAGCTGCTAAATCAGAAACCTTCCTTACTGAGGTTATTGCCACTAAAAAAGATAACCCTAAGAGTCAATAAACTTAATGATGCATCTGCCAATAGTTCAAAAGGAGGACACTGATAAAGAGCTGATAAAACTAAGTTCAGGTCCCAAACCGGCAGAAGAAGCTTTACGAGGAGGCCACACATGAGCGACTCCCTATACAAAAAGTTTTGATACATTAATTCACAGCAATGGGTTTCTGAATAAAAAGAGATAAAGCAGATATATGTCCCTTTAAAGTACTCAATTGAAAACCTTCATCAAGACCTTTCTGCCAAAAAAATCAAAAATTCTACCAGCGAACCTTCTGGATTCGCACCAAGCGATAATGCTTTCCAGACTCTATAGTAGATCATTGATGAAGGCTTCTTCCTGGCCTGAATCATAGTATGCATGACTATGTCAGAAGAACCCCCTTTCTGCCAAGATAAAGGATTCAATATGCAGGCCGTCTAAGCCAGAACATGTGAATTGGGATGCCTTAGAGGCCCCTGTGTGAGAAGATCTGGATCGTCGGGTAACCTCCACGAGTTGCCCTCTGACATCCTTACTATGTCTGAGAACCAGCTTCTTCTTGACCACTGAGGAGCCACCAGAATGGTTGGGACTCCCTTGTGAGCTAACCTTTCTTCGTACTTGACCCAGGAGTGGAATCGGATATAGTTAGAGGATCCCTGGACCGAGACACAAACTTTGTAACCTTCCGATTGTGTCGTGATGCACAAGAGATCTATTTCCAGAATCCCCCAGCACATGCATAGGGATTGAAAAAACCCTCTGACTAAGAGACCATTCCCTCTGATACAGGACCGTTCTGCTGAGATGATCGGCCTGCAAGTTGTCCACTTCAGGTATGTGTACAGCCGAAGTGCATGAAACCTGTTTCTCGGCCCAAAGTAAAAAACAGCTCAATTCCATGAGGGCTTCACTGCTTTAGGTGCCCCCATGGTAGTTGATATCACCGATACCACCGTTGTCCGATTGTCTTTTTGAATCCGGACGGGATGCCCCTTTTGATGGTATGTCCAATGTCTGAATACAATAGAATAGCTCTCAGTTCCAGGATATTTATGGAGAGTTTGTTCTCCTTCAGACTCCACTGTCCCTGGAGCGTTGGTGACTCCATGACACTCCTCCAACCCGATAGACTGGCATCCATGGTGATGATCTTCCACTGAACTAGAAGGGAGGATTTGCCAGTCTGAAGAGGCTGAGGACCAGGCTAGAGACTGCCTTGTTGACGGTGTCATGCAAAAAGAGTGATCCAGAGTGTGCCGGTCTCGATCACAGATTGTGAGCAATTCCATCTGCAGGGGTCTTGTGTGAACAGTGCAAAAGGTACTGACTCAAGCAAGATACCATCAGGCCCAACAGACATATTCCTTGATGAATCATCGGGTGAGGGCATGACAAGAGACCCTGTACCCTGGCCTAAAGTAAGAGTCACTTTTGTGTTGGAAAAACACTCTTGCCTGAGACGTGTCTAATGACAGCCCCAGAAAAGAATAACTCTTGAAGCTATGATATTTGACTTAAGAATTCAACTGGATAGTCAATTATCCAATGTCGATCAGACTGTCTGTGTGTCTTTCTGGGCCCCCCTGTCATGATAGGGCCATATCAACAGATAGTCTAAGTAAGGGATTATATGTATACCCTGACTTCTTAGAGAAAACATGAGACCTGCCAACACTTTGGTAAACACACTTGGTGCTGAAGATAGACCGAAGGGTAACGCCACAAACTGAAGATGTAGGCCACCTACAGTAATTAGGTATGTATCCTTATATATACACTGCTCGGCTGGAGTAACTTCACTGTGGATCAACAACTCTAATCTCTAGAAAGGCAAGATACAGCATATCTCAATGATTACTGCTTTGAGGAATTCAGAATACCCCTGACCAATACAGTCTCCAAGGGGGTCTGGCTCCTTATTTGATCTTGTAACCTGAGGATACAACTTCCTGTATCCAAATATCTGTTACATGCAGCCTCCAAATATGAGCAAAATGCAGAAGCGGTCCCCCCACACCTGCAAGAGCGGGGGGCATCCCTTCATGCCTGAGCAGGCTTTGAAGGGGGTCTGGCTTTATTCTGCCAGACACCTGTTGCCTTAATTTGGAACTTTGTCTTATTCCACAAATCTCTTTGGTATCCCGAACCTCTAGCCGGAACATCGGAGTATTAGAGGCCCTGCGCAAGTAGTATTAGACTTCGGCTTCTGTGGCAGATTAGATGAATTTACCACTAGTAGCATGCTTTACCATGTCAACCAAGCACTCCCCAAACAGACACCCATTGCTTAAGCCATAAAGCACACCTTAAGGCTAACACTAGAGCTAGGCCTCTGGCATTTAACCTGCTCAATCCTCCATAGCCCGTATCATATACCTGTTGTACCGAAACTGGTCTTGATCACCTGGGAGCATGACTTCCATGAATGACCCCTACGAGTCTTCGAGTCCAGATGTTTTAACCACCTCCTGCTCCCCAAAAATGCTATAGATGTAGCCCAGGCCGGCCACAAGGTCGACCCCATAATAGAATAAGCAGGACATGCCACCTGATCCACGCGCTTATTCGCTGGATCCTTTGGAGAAGTACTATCCGAGGATGGCATAACCAAAATCTTAAAAAGACCTGGCCCCAGAGCGTCCACCACAGGAGGGTGAGACCATAATTCAATCTGATCTGGAGGGAAGTGATACATAGTATCTAGTACTTTAGGAATGGTTGGAAGACAACCTGACTTGCCATTCCCTATTGATAAGATTAGAATAATGTGTATGCGTTGCAACATCCTCCAGAATGGAGGAAATCAAAACCTTCCATCCATCTTAACTGAGCACCCCCTTGCGTAGAGGATTTTGAATATGAGTCCCTACTGGATAAATCCTCCCAACGGATAACTTCCTGGGAGACTATGGCAGCCACAATATCCTCTTCAAGTTAGAGGATAAATCTTTTCTTTAAAAACCCTTTTAGTAGCCAATCCTTCTAAATGACTTCTAAGAGCCGACAGAGTTTAAAGACTCAGAAGGAGGCTATGGCAGCCACAATATCCTCTTCAAAACTCAGAGGATTTTTTTTTTCAAAACCTTCTTAGTAGCCTATATGACTTAAAGGTTTTAGGTCCACTTGAAGTTTGCCAAGGGGGGTTTTAAGCTCAGAGGGCACCGGCAACAAGGGTCAGAGCCCTTGCAGGGAGGAGACAATTGTCTTCCATATCCACCACTACAGTAGAATAACCCTGCACACCGTGCTATCCTCGTCCAGTGTCTGTTTGCATACTGGACATGGGGTGAATCTATCTGCTAAAGGACCAGATGCGATTACCCCAGATGCCTCTGTCATGGTGATTAATACTAGATTACCTCCAAGGGGGTCTAAAACCTAGTATGTGAACAGTTCCCAATAGTCACAAGACTATTCTGAGAGCTCAGAGGGTGAACCACATCAATATATTGCCAGTCTTATCCCACAATCATATATATATATATATATATATATATATATATATATGAATAAATATATTAATACACATAATATTTAAAAAAAGACCTACCTAAAGATTTAGGTCCGCTTGAGGGTGGCCGCACAGCAGCTCAGAAGCAGCCCTTTTTGCCGGCCAACAACCCCGGTATCAAGCGCTGCCGGAGAAGAGCCGTGAAATTGGCGGTACTTTTGTGCTTCCCCCAGCTGAAAATCTTCTATTGAAGGCGGCCGGAGAAGAACCGCCATCTCAGCGGTACTCGGCGCTTCGCCCGGCCGAAAATCTTCCACTGAAGGTGGCCGGAGGAGAACCGCGATGTTAGCGGTACTTGCCGTTTAGTCCCGGCCGAAAATATTGCAATGCGAGCGGCCGGAGGAGAACCGCGACGTTAGCGGTATATGCCGCTTAGCCCCGGCCGAAAATGTTCCAGTGAGAGCGGGTATAAAAAGAGCCGCACACCAGTGCTCGCTGCTATGCTAAGCTGAAAATGTTTCCATAGCGGCGGGTGCAAATTTTTAAATTTTCAACCAGTAAAAACACATGGGAAGAGCAATAAAGAGGAAATTAATTCCCCTGGTTCCCCTCAATCAGGCTCACCAGACAAAAGCCTTATGGCTGTTTTTTCCTGTGGCAGAATTCTCAGTCAGGAGTGTCACTCTTTTTTAAAAAACATAAAGGTGACACCCCACAGCGCCCCAAGACCCTGGCGCTTACCTTACCTTACAAATGCAGCTTAGCTGCGGAGGCAAAGTGGGTCCATTCAGATCCAAGGAGTATAAGGGCCAAGGAACAGTCAGGTTTCCATTACCCCCGCTTCCAAGGCATAATTCCTTTGAAACAAAAAGTAAATGGGAGAGGAGTTCAGATAAGTCCTTGCAGTTCCACTGCAAGAAAGAAAACTGAAGTGCATCAAGTCAGCCAGGTGGTTGTAGGCTCGGGAGGTGGAGAAACACCTTTGTTCTTGCAGACCACACCCTTCGGGAGAGGTTAACCCATTTGTCTCTGAATTCTTCTGATGGCCTGAAGTAAAATGGAAGAGAAAATAAAACAATCTGTGGTAAACTTTAAAATAGTACAAAGCTGGCAGTCCCTCTGTTGCTCAAAGTAGGCAGGACCTATGATACTATATAGATTTACTGGACCACTGGAAGGATGTTGCAATGGCTTCAGATGGTGTAGCCAGACAAGAGAAAGAAACAAAGAAGCTGATGGTAGACTCAGGGGCAATAGAGTAGGTACCATAGAGTAGGTACCATAGAGGAGGCAGCTGCTATTCAGCCCAAGGCAGAATGGGGCCTCCCCTGCATCAATTTATCTGTATGCCAGTGCTACATGAATGACCCACAGTTTTGTCCTGACTAAAAGTACCTTGTTAAGCCCTTAATATCCCCCCTCCAATTCTAATTCCTTTCTGTGTGAAACCCACTGAAACCACCATATACTCACCTAGATCCTTGATGTCACAGCACATGTGCAGCTTGGAACGAGCTTGCGGTATCCCCTGCTACCTTTACTATATGCTCTCGTGCCCGCACACATTCAAGTCTGCACACAGACAGAAAGTTGGAGCCGCCCCACTCATGTCCCATGTGGAGGATATGGCGGTGTGATGAAAGTTCACACAACAAGGCATTAAGTCTGTATGGCCCTTGGGGTAGGGGGGTGGGTTTGGTCTACTTCAACAGGATCTCTGTGGGGATGGGGCAGTGGAATGATGTATGGGAGCTTGGGAGTGTAGGTGAAAGACATGCACGAATGTAGTGACGTGAGCATGATGCTGAGAGGACACAGCAGTAAGTACTAGTGGCAACCTTGGATCTACTGCAAGGCAGAAGCACAGCCCAGGGTGACTACTTGTCGTTTCAGCAGATTAACTAAGCCTCTTTTGCTGCTGTGGCATTACCGCTCCATGTGTGCCAGACACCCCTGTAACCCCCACCCTCCAACATGCAGTACTGGCCAAGTGCTTCCTGTAGAAACTTGGTGGCTAGAAAACATCACTTCCCAGCTGGCCCTGTAAATGCTGCTAACCTGAGAATACGGAGGGGCAAAGCACCGATGTGCTATCGGGCCCTATGAAACTTACAGTATGGGATGACAGAGTTGTGAAATGGACTGCTGATAATGATTTGAGGAACAGTTGACAAATGGCCTTTGTCCAAGGTGCTCAAGGATTTACTTTTTGGATGTTTAGTAAGGCCTTGTTTATACTTTTAATAGATTCATTACATTTGTGAAATGTGTGAGAGGTTTGTGAAATTGTTGAAGGTCAGTTACCAGCCATTTGTTTATTCTTGATAAATACCTACCTGGCTTTGACATAGCCAGATTTCAACCTTGGAGACCAGAGTTACAGCGTGTGGGCTGGCTTCCACCATTTTTTTTTTTTTTTTACTACATGGCATGTGCTTTTAAACCGAACCAACAGCCTTGCACTGTTGAAAGAAAAAAACTCCCCAAAACTCACTTGCCCCATCTGCATTCATGATACAGAATCATTGTCAGCACTTACATTTGCCTACATCTACTCAACAGTGCTCTCCATTGTAGTACTGTGAGCCCCTCTAAGGAAGCCACTATATGTTGAAACACATAAGGATCTATCACTGTGAGACTAAGTACTAACTTGTGCATTTACTCACTTGTACAACATCAAGGGCTTTATTATTTTTTATCTGTCTGTCAATTTACACATATAGGATAATAAACAATGTTTCAATATATTTGTCATTGGTTGACATCTTGTTGTGGCATTTATTTGTAGTTAATAATGTTTGTCTTAAAGCCTTAAAAAAAAAAAACATTCTGTTATCACCTAAAACCCTTACACTGCCTCAACTTGCGCACCTCAAAGCCCGGATTGAGTTTCACAACTCAAATATATTCTGAACAAGTGAAGATGTACTGAGAGGCTGTTGCCCATAATGCTTGTTAAATGCTCTGCTTGCTCAGCAGATTGGAGGAGGATAACCAGCTTGCCTGAAAACACTAACCAACTGCCACCTCAACAAATTTAACAATTCCCAGCGACATCCAAGTGAGGAGCAATTTCTTAAAACAGAACGTATATAAAATAACAGTGTCTACATCAAATATTAAAGGGGGGACCCTAATTGCTCTGGTGCTGCCTCAAGAGCTCTGAGATAGCTGCTTATAATATATACACAGCCATCAGCTATCTTTGACTTTGTATGCCTTTCTTGTACTTAAACCGACCAACCAACAGCCTGGCACAGTTGGAAAAGAAAGGTAGTGGCCATTTTGGAGCTTCCTCTCAGGCATGCTGCTACCTGGATTCAACTAACATTGCACAGTAACAGGAAACCCAGCAGCACTTCCTGTTTGCAGGCAGCCTGCAAATGCATAATCTGCCATTTTCTTTCTAAACTTTACTACAGCAGGTGTTAGAAAAAGCTAAATTAATTTTTATGTGCAGAAATCTAAATTGCCCTGGGGAGGGATGCATATAAGCACTGTTTGTTGCGTTGGTCTAGTTTATGTCATTTTTGACTTTTGGTCTGCTTTAAAGCAGAATTCTAGTCAAAATCAGTCAAAAGCCTGCCCCCACGCTCTCATGGCGCTGAGGCAGGATGGGGTTACAAAGAAAAAAAAACCTTACCTTCTCCGTGGTCCAACGCCACCCTCTATTTACAGCACACACACATACATCTCCCGGGTCTGAGTGCACGCCCACCCCCAGGGATGCCGCTTTGTGTCTTTCTGTACGGCTTACCTTGGAAAGAGGCAAAGTAAGGGTTCTTCTCTTGGTAACCCTGTCCTCCTGCCTCAGCACTAGGGATTCTGCTCTAGGTGCAAGAAAAGCATACTAAAGTCAAAGCTAACTGGAAGGCTGCTGTCCATGGTGCTGAAATATAGCACGCTGTAACACCAGGCAGATTTATCCAGGCAGCATTTCATATGCTGGTAATAGCGTGCGCTGATCTAGAGTCGTCTGGGTCACAGTTGCAGCAGACATTAACCTTAGGTTAAGAGGTGCCCTGTGCAAGATTTCTGGAAAATGCCCCCCAAAACACACACACACACACACACACAAGAAAGAATACAGAACAGATAGAAAAAATACTAAAAAAAACTAAATAGATATGGGGTAACAGAAATAGGGAGATGGAGTAGGCAAGCAAAAAGGAACATAAAAAAATGAAAAAATTAGGGAAACGTCATAAAAATGAGAAGAGCAATAGAAGGTGATGGAAGGAATGTGATAAAGAGATGAAGAAAATGTAAAGTTTTGGTAAAGTAAAAAATAAGGTAGAAAACGTGAAATGAGTGATAGAAGAAATGTGTTGAAAGACAGAAGGAAAGTTGAACAAGGGAGGGAAGGTTAAAAGTGATAGAGGAAATGTAACAAGAGAGTGATGAATGGAGAGTGAAATAAATGGAGGGAATTGTCAAAGAAGGTAGAGAAGATGGAAAAAAGAAAGATGGAAGGAATGAGATACATGAAAAAGAAGGTAGAGTAAATAAGGAAAATGAAGGAATGCGTCGAGAGATAGAGGGAATGGTTAAGAGATGGGGGAAAGTTAAAAAAGGAAGAAAAAGTGAAAAGGGATTGATAGAAGGAATGTGAAAAGATGGCGTGAAAGTAACGAAAATAGGTAGAAATATCAAAAGAGGTTGACAAAAGGAATGCAACAGATTGAGGGGAAGTAATAAGGGTGAAATGAATGACAGCAGGAATGTGAAAAATGTAGGGAGAGTAAAGAGAAGGTAGAGTAGGTGATAACAGAAGGAATATGATGAGAAACAGATGGAAGGAATGTTATTGATATTGAGGGAAAGGAAAAATAATGAGGAAAAGATAAAGTGATAACGGAAAAATGACAAGAAAGCGATGTAGGGAACTAAACGAGGCAGAAGAGGGTAACATGAGCTAATGGGGAAGAGATTTATTATTTAATATAAAAACATAATATAAAGGATATTAAAAAGAGATAGAGGATGTGAAAAAAGACTAAACAGGGGGCATAGGGAAAGAGAAAAATATACAGGATCAGAACTGGTCAAACCTACTGGCCACTGGTGGTCACATGGGGCACTCGGTAATGTACAGGAGTAGAGAGCAAGTGAGAAGTAAAAATACCATTTTGTGATTACTCACCTGTAAAATGGGTATTATAAGTATGTCACACACCCCACTTCAGATTCTTATTCTTATTACACTTGGGTAACTCACCGCTAGGTGGCGCACTTGCAGAGATCTCCAAAAGCTTCAGCAAGCCCCTCCCGGTCATATATACCTGGTACCTCTCACAAACTCCCCAGTGTTCAAAAAGCAGTAAGACAAGGTACCAGAACTAAACAAATTTAACCCTCAACCGTAAATAACAAAACTTCACCATATAAAGAACCAGGATACCAAAAAAGGGCGGGTGAAGTGGGGTGTGTGACATACTTATAATACCCATTTTACAGGTGAGTAATCACAAAATGGTATTATTCTAAGTATGTCACACACCCCACTTCAGATACTTATTCTTATTACACTTGGGACATCCAACAGCAGTGTCCAAAAGAGGGCGGGTATCCAAACCAGGCAATAACGCAGATAAAACTCAAACCACTGCAGCCTGCAGAACCTTACGGCCAAAACCGGCATCCGCCGAGGCCCGAACATCAACCTTGTAAAACTTGGAAAAGGTGTGAACTGAAGACCAGGTAGCAGCCTTACAAACTTGTTCAACTGAAGCCTGGTGCTGAAAAGCCCAGGACGCACCGATCGCACGAGTAGAATGTGCAGTAACACGAAAAGGGGGGTCCTTCCCCTTGGCAAAATAGGCAGCAATAATCGCCTGACGAATCCACTTACTAATGGAAGACTTGGCCGGAGCCAAACCCTTCCTAGGACCACAAGGCACTACAAA
Organism: Gastrophryne carolinensis; assembly: GCA_027917425.1. NCBI lineage: Eukaryota > Metazoa > Chordata > Amphibia > Anura > Microhylidae > Gastrophryne > Gastrophryne carolinensis. Next base: position 225,717,587 of record CM051235.1, read on the forward strand.
CAAGGCATCAGTCCTACGAAAAGAAGACGTGACACGCAAATAGTACCTAACACATCGTACCACATCCAAGCAGTGCAACGCACTCTCCTTATCATTCCTAGGCCTAGGGCACAAGGAAGGAAGAACAATGTCCTGATTAAGATGAAAAGCAGACACCACCTTAGGAAGAAAATCTGACTTGAAACGAAAGACCACCTTGTCCTGATGTTTCTCAAAATAAGGAGCCTGAATCGACAAGGCTGCCAACTCCGAAACACGCCGAACCGAAGTGATGGCCACCAAAAAGACAACTTTCTGAGTCAAAGTGGATAAAGCAATACCCTGCAAAGGCTCAAAAGGAGGAGCCTGTAACGCAGAAAGCACCAAATTCAAATCCCACACTGGGAGCAATGGCTTCCTAGGAGGCCTCAGATGCGAAACCCCCTGGAAAAAGGTCTTGACCAAGGAATGGCTAGCAAAAGACTTCTGGAAAAAAATTGACAAGGCAGACACCTGCCCCTTCAAGGTACTCAGCTGAAGACCAGAGTCCAACCCAGATTGAAGAAAATCCAAAATCCGAGAAATAGAAAAAACCCGGCATGGCAAAGATCTAGTCTCACACCAATCAATATAAGATCTCCAGACCCTGTAATAAATGGAAGAGGAAGACCTCTTCCTAGCACTAACAAGAGTCCGAATGACCGAGTCGGAAAGACCCTCCTCCTTCAAGATGGAGGTTTCAGCAGCCAAGCCGTTAAAGCCAGCGTTGGTAAACTGGGGTAACACAGTTGCCCCTGAGTGAGCAGATCTGGCCGAAGAGGCAGATCGAACTGATCCACTGCCAGACGAACGATGTCTGCGAACCACACCCGCCTTGGCCACCTTGGAGCCACGAGAATGGCGGGAACTCCTTCCTGAACTAGCTTTCGCAGTACCCTGCCTAGCATGGGAATCGGAGGGAACAGATACAGGAACCCCAGATCCTTCCAGCTCAATGACATGGCATCCGTCGCCAGTGCCAGAGGGTCCCGAGACAGTGACACGAATGTCGGAAGCTTGTGATTGTGACGAGAGGCAAACAGATCCACCTCCGGCGTTCCCCACCGAAGACACAAGGACCGAAACACATGGGGATGGAGAGACCATTCCCCCCGGCGGGACGAGCACCGGCTCAAGAAGTCCGCCTCCGTGTTCTCCACTCCTGGAATGTACACCGCCGAAATGCAAGGAACATACGTCTCTGCCCAGACCAGAATCAGAGACACTTCCCTGAGGGCACCCAGACTGCGAGTCCCTCCTTGGTGATTGATGTAAGCAACAGCCGTCTGATTGTCCGATCGAACCTGAACAGGCAGGCCCTGTAACCGATGCGTCAAGCGAGACAGAACCAACCTGATGGCTCGCAATTCCAGAACATTGATGGGCAAGTGAGCCTCCTGAGGGTCCCACAGCCCCTGAAACTGAAGATCCTTCCAGAAACCTCCCCATCCTGACAAGCTGGCATCCGTGGTGACAGTCTCCCACCGCGGAGTCAGAAACGACCTGCCCTTCAGAAGATTGTCCGGAAACAACCACCACCGAAGAGACCGCCGAACCCGAGGGGAAATCTGGAAGGACCGATCCAACGACCGCGGGCGCCTGTCCCAAGACGCCAAAAGATGAAGCTGCAGCGTCCTCGTGTGAAACTGTGCGAATGGAACCGCCTCGAACGAGGCCACCATCAACCCCACCAGTCTCATCCCTAGCCGAATGGACGGGCGAGGAATGGAAAGAAGACGCTGAGCCAATTCCTGAATCAAAAGAACCTTGTCCTGAGGAAGAAACACTTTGTGCTGACAAGAGTCCAAGGACATCCCCAGAAAAGTCACCACCCTGGCCGGAACCAGAGAGGACTTGGGGTAATTGATCACCCAGCCGAACCTCTCCAGCATGGACACCACCGTGCTGGTATCCCCTTCTGCTTGGCTGAAGGAAGGAGCCATGATGAGAAGGTCGTCCAGGTAAGGAACAATACGAATCCCCTGAGCTCTGAGCAGGGCCATCACCCCTGCCAACACCTTCGTGAACACTCTCGGGGCCGAGGTGAGGCCGAATGGGAGAGCCACAAACTGAAAATGACGATCCTCCACCACAAAGCGAAGAAACCGCTGATGTGGCGGAAAGATAGGAATGTGAAGATACGCGTCCTTGATGTCTATGGACGTCATGAAGTCCCCCTGCCGAAGCGAGCCGATCGCCGACCGCAAGGTCTCCATGCGAAACTTCCGGGGACGAATAAACCTGTTGAGACACTTCAAATCCAAGATCGGACGGAAGGACCCGTCCTTCTTGGGGACAGTGAAGAGATTGGAGTAATAACCTCTTCCCACCTCCGAAGGAGGAACCGGGCAGATGACTGCCAACATCAGAAGATTCTTTACCGCCGCCAGGAGCCCCTGCGCGGCCACAGGATCTAGAGGCACCCGAGACCTGAGAAACCTTGGAGGAGGACGGGACTCGAACTCCAGCTTGTAACCGGTCGACACTACCTCCCGGATCCACCTGTCCGATACCTCCAGGTCCCACACCCGGGAGAAGCATCGTAACCGTCCCCCCACCCGTGCGGGTGAGGGCGCCCCCTCATTGCTGAGCGGGCTTGGCAACTGACTTAGGCTTGGCGCCCCAAGCGTGCACGGGGCGGCCACGGCCTCTACCCCTATTCCAACCCGTGCCCCTGGAAACCGAGACGCCCGCACCTCTGCCGGCTTTGGCTCCCCTAAAGGACGGATTAAAGGAGACCGCCCCCCGAAAGGAACGGCGAAACCTCTTGCGCTGAGGCAACCTGCCTCCCTTGGCAACAGAATCCAGCTTTTCACCAAAAAGCCTCGACCCCAAGAAAGGAAGGGCCGTGAGAGATCTTTTAGAATTAAGGTCAGCTGTCCACTGTCGCAACCACACAGAGCGACGAATAGCCACCAACAGAGCAGAAGCTCTGCCACACATCAACATGGCATCATCCTGGGCGGCCAGAACAAATGACAAAAAAGAGTCACAACGCTTGAGCGCAAGAAACTCATCACCAGAAGGATCAAGGTCCACACACAAATCCCTGACCAAAGACCGTACTGCCAAGGTCAAAAGAGCCGAAGCACAAACAGGCCTCAAAACCGAGCCCGCACAAACAAACCCATGGCGGGCCAACTGATCAATCCGGCGATCTTCGCCATCCTTGAGATAAGTAGTGTCAGGAAGATGAACAGTCGCCGTATTAGACAGTCCCAAAACCGGGGCATCCACCTCGGGAGGGACCGACCACCGCTTTAGCAAGTCCGCCGGAAAGGGATATTTCCTATCCCAGCTGGGCGGAACACCAACAAGCCGTGTAGGCTGCTCCCATTGCTTAAGGACAACATCCTCAAAATGCTGTTGACTGGGAAACTCCAAACGCTGCTTGACCCCCCCAAAGAGCTGACCCCTAGGCCGAGGAGCCGCCTCGGGAGGGTCCAAATCCAGCACCTCAAACATCTGGACTAAAATAGAAGGCGTGTCAGGAACGGGACCATCAATAAGGTCCCCCTCAGTACCCAACACCTGCTGACCCACGGAGACATCCGATTCTTCCTCAAGCTCCCCCTCCTCAAGGGGGCGATCCACCCAATCCAAATCCTCAACAACCTCCTCATCAGAGTCCGGCTGAAGCGGAGATAGGTGTTTACGCTTCGCGGTAACCTTCAGAGCGGACATATCTGAAAACCGCTTCTCGAGGCTGGCCAGACGGGCGCACACCTCAGATTGCGAATCCCCACCCGTGACAACGTCACCCGGGGTCCGGAACAGGCGAGGCGAAGAGGGAGATGGCGCGGACGAAGAAGTCCCCGGCACCGGAGTGCTGGATTGACGCTCAATGTTCCGCTTTGCACATGGTATACATAGAATGACATCATCCCCCGGGAGCGGAGTCCCACAACCCCCGCACAGCCTGGATTGTCCCGAAGGATCAGTTCCGGTATCCTTGGCAGCCTCCATATGGTGAATTTATGGTATTCGCGGAACCCAGGGATTTATGCAGTAAGCAACCCGGGATGCCCCCAATGATACAATCTAAGTATATATAAATATATACAATCTATACTGCCCAGACCAGGGAAAAAATGTCTTTCTTTTTTTTTTTTTTTTTTTTTTTTTTTTCTAGCCAGCCACCCAAAGGGACTATATGGCCAAACCCAAACTAGCCAGGTATATGAGACCGGGAGAGCCCCACAGGATGGAATCCCGGAATCTGAAAGACAAAGACAAGACAACAGTCAAAAAACCAGCACAACATGGCAGCAAAACACACAACATAGCCAAAATACTGGGAAGCCAGGGAAGGCCAGACTTAGCAGAAAAAACAGGGAATCCAGGTGCCAAGAGCATATAAGCATAAAATAATGGCTGCAAAATACCCCTGCCTGCTTCCATTACTAACACAGGCATACACAAAACCTGGCCACATATACCACCCAACACCCCCGGTCGGAGGGGGGGGGGGGGGGGGGAGGGGGAAGGGGAGGGGGGGGGGAGAACAGAGCCCGCAATAAGGCCCAATAGCCAGCGATCCCTACCCCACTATCCCCTATAGGCAAACACTGAGGGGAAAACCACAAAAACCTACCTGTAGTACTAACAGACGCCACAAAATGGCGGCCAGCCAGGGAGAGAAGGAGCGAGACTCGGGGCGGGCCCCACAGAAAGCGGGAGCCGCTAAAGCCCCGCCCCCTCTCGCTCCGCTTGTCACGGCGCGGGCCGCGCGAGCCGCGGTCCCGCCCACCTCTGAGGCAGAGCGAGCAGCGGGTGCCATGAATGGCGCCCACGGAAACCGCCAAGGCGGACCAGCAGCGCGCATGCCGCCCCGATCCGCCCGCAATACCGGCGAGCGCGACCGCGGCCTACGGGCCGGCGGCGCAGCGCGCCCGCCGGCCACGCCCACAGAGCGAGCAGGGGACCCTGGGCCAAGACAGGCGCCCTGACATGGCGCACGCCCCTACTACTAAACGGGCCAGCGGGCCCGCCGCCCGCACAGCACCCTAAGTGAAAAACACGGGGCTCAGAGAGCCCCCCAAGCACCAAGCACCAAAAACGGAAAAACGCCAGACCACTCATCCCTGCCACTCACACACACAGACATGAATAAAAGACAAGGGCACTAAGGGCAAACTAATGGGGATATAAGGGCTGGGGCATCCCATGTCCGGATCACCAACCGGAGCACCGCTATGCCCCATAATATAGGGTCGAGCGGAGGAGCTAATCTCCTAGGCACCTAGAGTGCCATCTACCTGTGCCCGGCCTCCAGCCTGAGCTGGGAGGCTGCCATAGAATAAGGGGATAAACACAAAACAGAGCCGGGCAGAAATAGACCATTGGGGGGGGGCCGGGGTGAGACCCCGGCTACCTGCAAGCAGGAGACTTCTCTCTTCTGTCTTGTCGCCATCTTGCAGAGACCAACACTGGGGAGTTTGTGAGAGGTACCAGGTATATATGACCGGGAGGGGCTTGCTGAAGCTTTTGGAGATCTCTGCAAGTGCGCCACCTAGCGGTGAGTTACCCAAGTGTAATAAGAATAAGAATCTGAAGTGGGGTGTGTGACATACTTAGAATACCCATTTTTTAAGCATAAGACTAGTAATTTCAAGTAAGAATGCCCAAGAGGAGGGAGGGAGGGTTTCTTGACCTGAGTCTTCCCAGGAGGACCAGACAATTTGTCTGTATGGGGCCTGGACATTTTTGATGGTGGCCCTGGCTGATATGATACCACACATTGATCAATAGCGTGTGCACCCTCCAACAGAAGGAGCTTTTGAATATTTGAGCCTGTGCTGAGGGCAGAGAAGAAGAGGTTAACAAGAAAGAAAAAAATCTACCACGCACTCAGCAAAACAATGGTACGGTAATCATTACTGACACGGTAGAACAGATAATAAATAGACTATGACAAGTGAGATGCAACAGAAGATAACACAGTGAAAGCAAGATACATTGGGAATGGGAGATATGCTCTTACAATCTAATTGGTAAGAAAAGAAATCCTCAGAGTTTATAATCTGCACACTTAGGTGTTCTGTCCCGATTCTTACCCCTGTGCTCCCCAATCACAGTGTCAGCATCCCTCTCACTTCATTTCTTTTTTCAGCCCAGAGATATGGCGGCTCAGCGCAGTAATTACGCCCTTTCTTTTAAGGCAAGAGGAGGAAAGCATCAGGAGGAAGGGAAAGCAGAGGTGCAATAAAAAGAAAAATACCCTCATTAAATGTATGAAACACAGGGTTAAAATAGTGGGGATGAAAGGCGTTCTTTTTTCATTAGGAAGCACTTTTTAGTTCCCAGCTCGGAGGGACAAGTACAGAGAATAAAGCTGTGGTGGGGTCGAGCTGCACTGAAATGGGCGAGGAAGCTCCCTCCACTGCACTGACAGCCTCTAATGATCTCCCTTTGCCTAAGGGGGTCTTTAAAAATAAAAAAAGCCTAACAGAGAGAAAAACGTACTTCACTAAATCTATGATTTCCTGGATTAAAAGGGAACATCTTTTGTTAAAAAAGATGTAGGGTAATTTCTATAATTACTACACAAGCTGCTGCAATGAATGGTTAACGTTACATTTCAGTTTACAACCTGGAGTTACTAAAGATGGTATTCAGTATGTTACTATACTGGGATCAGCTTTTCAGCTTTGGGTTTATTGCATATGGTCAAAAGGGCACTGTCCATTTATTTTTAACCCCAACTATTCAAGTGATTAAAATGGAGACACACACTTCTGATTGTAATCAGGGAACATTGAAATAGTTCTAATGCTGCCCACTGTATATCTATAACTACTTTGCATTCAATGAGATCAGGAAGTTGCTGTATGGTACTGCTGGGTCTCCATCCAATGAACACATAAAGCTGACTTTATGTTCTGCTGGGTATTCATCCAATGGGTCCAAGATGTTGTTTTCTTCCTCTGCTGGGTCACCATCCATTAAGGCATAGGACACCACCCTCTTGGCATACCTGAGTACAGAATCCCCCATCTTGACTTGGTTGGGTTTCCATTCAATTGGGACAGCAAGGCACCCTCTTGTCCTGTTGGAGTGCAGAATCCCCCTTTTTGGCTGGGTCTCCATCCAATCGGCACAGAAAGTCAGAAAGTCATCCACTTGTCCTGCTAGCGTACAGAAAGATGCTTTTTGTTCTGCTGCACCCAGTTGGGGGGGGGGGGGGCATGAAGGAAACTGCATTTTGGTTCTGCTGCATTTTGGTCCAATGGGGACAGGAAGACTCCCTGGTCAGCTAGTGTACAGCAAGTACCCAATGGTGGTGGGGGTAGCTGCCCTCCTGTTCCGTCTTTATCCTGGGGAGGGGCAGGAAGTCGCCCTGTTGTCTTGCTTGGTCCCTATCCAATTGGGACAGGAAGCCACCCTCTTGCCATTCTGGGGTACACCATTTTGCCCTGCTGGATCTATCAAATTGGGGGACAGGAAGATGCCCCTTTGTCCTACTGTGTCTCCACTCAATGGGGGGCTTGAAGCCACCACCTTGTCTTGCTGGGTCTCCATCCATTCGGGGGAGAATAAGCCATCTTCTTGTCCTGCTGAGTCCCTATTCAATTGATGGAGAAGAAGCCGCCCTCTTGTTCCGCTGAGTATGTAGGTGGAACAGAAAGCCTCCCTCCTGGCCTGTTGGGTTTCTGTGCAATGGAGGAAAGGGAGACTCCATCTGGTCCTTCTAGGTTTGCATCCATTACAGTAACAGGGGCCTGCCATCTAGGTCCTGTTGGGGGGGCAGGAAGTCATCCTCTTGCCCTGCTGGGTCTCTATCAAATGGGGAACAGGAAGCCACAGCACACACTGCAGCAGGAAGTACCGTCCTTTGTAGGAGGTGGTGGACCTGGACTGTAGAGAGCTCTCCACACTTTAGTAAATTCTTAATAGGTCGCCACTCCACCTGGAGAACCTCTACACCTTAATAGCCAGCCATTCCCACTATTGGGTGGTGAGCTCTCCATATGATACAATTTGCTTGCCGCATAAAGCCTCCCACATGGGATGGAGGGTTCACCACATTATAGCCAATAACCCCCCCCCCCCTCAAATCAGACAGGTGAATGGGAAATGTTCTTTGGTCTATATGAAGCACTGTACCTCACACATTGTTCATAATGTACTGCCACCACCATTTGGTAGTTAAAGTTTGAATTTGATAAAGGCTCGGATCTATTTCTAGCACAGAAACACAATTTGGAAAGACTTTCTCCACTTATCTGTGCTGCGCCCGTATAACACTCTGCCGCTCTCTGAACGCTGCCATTACAGGGATAAAAAAAAAGCCTCGCCATCAACACTTTACATGCAGGCTGGTAACCCGTTTTATGATGTAGGCTCTTCAGCATGTTTAAGTGTTACACTTTCCATAAAGCGGGAGGCAATAGCGGCTTTTTAAATCCGCTAAAAAGGCAAAATAAGATGTAACCATTTGTCAGCATTCCATCAAGCTTATTATTGTGCGTTGTATAGGACAGACTGCTCCGATTATAACGTACCATCCACAGCTGCTGGTTACACACATCACCATGAAATCCTAAGCCTTCATAGGTGTACCTCCCACGAGGTAGCCATGGGGCCCAGAGGTAAACACCCTTTAGTGCTCTGGTCATTGTCCATAATAAAGAGATTTATCTTGATGGAGAAAACCCCAAAAGTTTTGGCTATCCTGAAATAATTAGATGGTTTGTACAACCCCCTCTAACTGTTCACTGAAAGACAAAAAGATTATTTTTTGTGCTGCATATTATCATCATAACCACCGGTGTCTAAAGCAAGGTTTTATTTTAGCTATAAGGCTATAAGATTCTAAAGTACACCTAGTAACTATCAAAAGGACCAATTATGCACCGTACTAATATATATTCTTATGGTGAGAATATATATTTGCATGAGGCTTCAATTTCGAATGCATGTGCTATCCAGCTGAATCTATTTCGTGCGTATGAAAATCATTTATGCATGTATGTGAACGCATGTTTGCAAGCGAATTTCTGCATGTGAAAAGGCAACGGAAGTGTGCGAGGGCTTTTAAGCTGTGCGAACATGTCCAAGCAGTGATGCCTATGGATGTATAGGGCTGATTCAACACCATACGAATATATATACTTATGAAAAGGGAAGATGTGTGATAATATATATATGCAGGAATGCCTATGAACACATATCTGCTTATGTGAGAAAGCATGTTCAGTAGCCATTTGCACATACACATGCAGAAATTCTGATGGATGCTAACATTAGCTAATAGATCTGCTTAGAAGAGAAAGCATGGATCTTATTTGCACAAATTTGTGAACATAGATAAATGTTTCCTCATCTAAGTAGATATATTATCTATGCGAAAAGTTATTTACTGCTTTTAGATTTTGTTATTTCGGTTATCGCTTTTCTAGTAGCCCTTTAAAATGCTATTGTGAGTTACATTTATCAATACTCACTTCTCAATATCAATACTGTTCCTCCTGTAGTCACCCAGGAAGTCCCCCTCAACTTATCCAACATTCCCCCTGCCCAGCTAACCTATGTTCCCCCAAACTTCCCTCACAATAGGGTTGATAAAAAGTGTGCTACGTTTTAGGAGAGAAAACGGTCATTCACATTCAAGTTAATGCATGCATGCACACTTTCGCATGCAAATATATTTGCCCAAATACGCATATTCACACTTGAATGGTGCTAAATTGCAAAACTGCAAAATAGCGAACATGCATACTCTCGCAAAAAAAAACTGTGCAGAAATTCAAATTCTCAAGGTGTTGATTCGGCCCAAAAATCAAGGAGTTCAGATGATCAGGGCAGTACAGGCAGGTCTTATGCATAGGCCGGTGCTCCCAGATCCCAGATATTGTGATGATCATGCAGTCTGTACCACCCACAAAAAAGGTGGCAACCACCCCTCCCCCAACTCCATTTACCAACACCTTTTCCAGGGCCAAACTGATCTCTAAACACCCAACTAGGAGCCAGACACAAAAACCTAAACTTCTGTCCTGACCCTCATACCTCACCTTTGAGATTAAAGGCAAATTCAATAGTGTTGACCACCAAAAATAATAAACCAATCAAGAGCATCTCCTGGAACTAGTCTGGGGTCCTAAAATATAAAGTGGAACAGAACCCGGGATTTTGACCATTCCCGGTTTCGTTTCCTGCCCTGGGGGCATTCTGATAGGCGATACCCCGCTGTGTGAAACCCCCCAGATCGGCCAGAGTAACTCACCTTTCCCCAGCCCAGCAGCGCATGCGCGGGCTCTTGTATAATCAGGGCCATTTGCTGTGCATTTAATGCTCTGTTTACGGCAATCGGGAGCAATAACGGTCGCATCCCCAGCAGATAGCACCCCCAGCTATCTGATTAGCCGTTTATGGGAACATGCACACAGCCCAAAGATGCTGGGTATGCAGCTGCTGATATTTACATGGGTAAGAGAGTAAGGAAGAAGGTGCATTTTGCAGCACCATTGGGGGGGTTCACACAGCAGGGCTTCCCAATTTGGGATGCCCCAGGAGAAGGCCAGTGGATGGCCCTGGAATCTTTTGGGTTTTGTTCTGCTCTAAGTCTAGTCCTTAAACGTAAATTAACCTCAACACCCTTTTAAATGTAGCGTCACCCCTAATATAATCCCTCAGAACATCTTCTTGGTGTCTGCCCTTTCAAAGTGAAGTATACAGGTTTGATACTCCTGACAATAGTAGTTTGTACATCTCTATGATGGGATGATATAAGTTTACCATAGGCAAAGTTAAAGTGTCAGTATACTGAACATTTTATAAACTATACTGCCACATCTAAAAAAAAAAAAAAAATGCACAAGCTATGTTTGATTATTACGGCAACTTTAATTATGAAATTTGTTGTGCTCGGTAGATCTGAACTGACCAATTTACAGAGGCTTTTACATTTCGGAGCAGCGAATAATAATCGTACAAAAGAGCCTCGTTCATCAAACGCCGCCGATCGGAGCGTGTCCAAGCATACATTATATGATTATTAACATATTTCTACAAGGAATACATTTGAAGACATAGAAGACTTGCCCCTAACATAGACTGTTCCAACCCTCTGTGGCCAAATGGCACAACCAATCAAATATCAGAATTTCCAGATTATATTTTGTATTCTAGGTTTATCAGTTTAGAGTGTTACATAATGTGTTGGGTTATGTTTAATTGAAAAGTTAAATTACTAAAAACTTTCAAGAGCTTTGCTAGGGCAAATGTTAAACTATTAAATTAGTATTTATTAACAGTTTAGGGATTAGGTTATATTTATGGTAGCTACTGTAGATTTGGTGCCCAGGTCTGAATTTAAAATTGGGTGGTGTCAGGGTAAAGATTAAAGGTTAAGATACATGTTCGGGTCAGATTTACAGGTTAGGTGAGCTGCTCAGTTTATTATATTGGATTAGAGTCAGAATAAGGGGTTATGGGTATACACGTTAGGGTCTGGTTTATAGGCTAGATTGGCTGTCCAGTCCACATTAGATTGGATTCGAGGTTAGCATACATGTTATGGTTAATAGGATAGGTTAGCTGTTCAGCTTGCAAAATTATAGGTTAGGGTCAGGGGCTAGGTTGGCTATTGAGTTCAGATTAGATCAGATTAGAGTCCATATAGTTTAGGATACATGTTAGGGTCAAGTTTTTAGGTCAGTCAAGCTATTCTGTTAGGATACGTGTTATGGTCAGGAATCAGGATCATAGGTTGGGTTAGGTGTTCAGTTCGCATTAGATTGGATTTGCATCAGGATAAAGGGTTAGGATACATGTTAGGGTCAAGTTTAGAAGCCAGGTTAGCTGATCATTTTGGATTATATTAGGTTTATTTGCCTATGAGTCTTTGGTTCGAATATTCCACCTAAACCTTCAAGCTTAACCTAACTCCTGGAAATTACCTGGACAATATGGTCAGATTTTTGATGCTAGGATGTGATTTAGAGATTAGATTTGGATTGACATGGGCAAAATTACCCAAAGTATAGGACACTTCTAGGAAAAAAATTGTGGTTAATATCTAAAAAAACAAGGCTTGTGCCAGTAGGGTTTGGGATTCAGGTTTATGCTAAAGATATTCTGTAAGGGTACCATTTGTTCTGTTTTAAGTTAAGGTTAGGCTACAAATTAAGGGCTGATTAAATACTAAGGTTGATAAAAATACTAGTCAGTTTAAATGTGTTAGGGTCAGATTAAGTGTTTTAGGTAGGGGTTTATGTTGGGGAATTTACCGGAAGTTATAATTGCTATAGGTTATGGACAGCTTTAGTAGCTTAAGTTAGCAGTTGGGGTCAGGTTTAGAGGTTTTAGATTAGACTTTAAAATGCTGTTTAGTGGTTTTAAGTTAGGGCTTAGGCATAATTGATATAGGGTATAGTCAAGCTTAGTAGTTTAGGTTTAGGCATTATATATTATATTTTTTTATATATATTTTTTTATTTTTATCAGAAATACTTTGCCCCAAGCAAAAAGTCGGAGGAGAAACAATAGTCCCTTTCAGCATGCACATGGCACCTATGGGTACGACACCCATATGCAGTGCTAACAGAATCAGATGACGTTATGGTGTGATGATGACCAGAGGGCAGAGGGTGACAAAGTGGATAAAAGGGCTGCAGGGCTTACCGCTCACACACAGGCTCAGACTGCACAAGCCCTCCTCACAAGTGTCCTCCTGGCTTTCCTGGTCTCCCTCATCCTCGTTATCTTCAACAGCTCTGGTGGTGTTCTCCCTTTTCTTCCTCCGAGAGGGTCTCCGGACACTTCGGAGAACCTTGTTCACCCGGTTCATGAGCTTCTGCAGGCTCTTTTCCTGGTAATCAGTTTTTGGACCTTATTTTGGAGAGCAGCCACAGAAGCCTTTTTGTGCTGTGCTGCTCTGGCACAGATGAATGCAGCTCAATGAATTCTACGCTTTTAAGAAGTGTGTGGGCAAAAATCTCTTTCTTTCTCTCCACCGACTTACAACACAGGAGCTAATAACTCCGGAGGGCAGAGCCTTGGCTTGCCGGAGCGGCTGGGATGTTGGCTGGAGGTTGGCGCTCAGGCAGCCTGTTATTAGCTCTCCGCAGGCTGAGCAATGAGCCGCCACTCTCAGCCCTTTACAAAGCTCAAAGACTGTCAGCGGGGACGACGAAGTGACATGTGCAACAAATACATCATGCCGCTAATGTTCGCCAAGCGGCAAAGTTTCCCGGCAGCCTCCCCCTGGACACATGGAGGAGAATGAAGGGGGGGATCAGGCAATGAAGGATGGGGGGGCGTGATGCCCTACATAACAGGGAGAACGCAAAATGATTGTCAGCTCTTCAAGGATGGAGAGGCAGGGGTTGCAAAAACAAGGATTTTACGTATATTTAACTCCTTCTTAGCCTTGTTATGGCTTCAAAGAAAATACCTTGGTCTATTTAGAACCTCTGTTGAGATCGCTGTATTTTAAGTTTGCAATTAAAAAAACACAATATCTGATCAAGGCCAGCTTGAAGACTGATCTGTACCCCAACCCAATCTACTGCCTTCTATACTTTACCAAGCCTGATTCGCTCCAAACATTAATAAAAACAAATGAAATGCATTTGCTTGCATTTGGTGCACTTTAAATAGTACCTTTGTTACCGGTCCTGGAGACTGAAAGGCTGTCCATTCAAGTCCCCCAGGGGCATCCCAATTTGGAATGCCCTACTCTGTCAACCCCTGCATTCACCCCAGCTATTAATTTTGGCACCTAAATGCCAGGAAATGGTGGCCTTGTGGGGGGGGTAACCCCTGACTGGACTTCCGATTTAAGAATGCATTGCTATGAATAAACTAATGTTCTTTCGATTTCTCTAAATCATCTGGATTTGCTTTAGAAAAAGTCAGGAAAAGTGATGAAACAAGCCTAGTTGAATCAATTATTTATGCACCAGCCAGGAGACTTCAACAACTTCTGCAATGCCCAGAGCCAGCATCAGCGGTGATTGGTCCACTTTAAATGCTGGCACTGGAGTATAAAAGACTGAAAAGACTAGGTGCCCCTGGTGCATGCCAATTCAGCATGCCCCACTGTTTCAACCACCTCTAAATCGCCCGCAAGACCCTTATCTTTACCTGGTCCCTCGCTGAGAACATAGGCCACTGCCGCATCACTGGCATCTCTGCAGCTGGGCATGCTTCCAGCACAGCTATTCAGATAGGTCAAGCACGGGAGCACACACTTCACAGGGTAACCGGGGATGCAGCTGCCAACGTTCCCTATGCCGATATGCCATCCAAAACAATGGCATTATGTCACGTAGGCACAGCATAAAGCGCTGATAGGACAAACGCCTGCACATGCGCCGTGGGAATGGCGGAGAGGTAAGTGGAATAGGCGATCTGGGGGGTTTCACACAGCAGGACATTCCACTTTGGTCCTTGTCCTGGGGGCAACTCAATCACCTGAATAGTAAAAATCCTCATTTTAAAAGCAGACCCCTCCCTTTCAACTCTGTGCCATGGTGGGTCCTGGTTCACAGAGAAACATAACTTACCCCCTCACACCATCAGTGAGCTCCTCTTTAAAGAGACATAACCCCGCTGTGTGAAACCCCCAAGTCACCCGATCTCGCTCACCCTTCCTCAATCCTACGATGCATGCGCAGCCTCTCGTCCAGTCAGCAAGCTCGATCCGCTCCCGCCCCTTCGGCCAAGAGCTTGTATAAAGCGAGCGCTCGCTGGGCTTTCAAAAATGTCTGGGATAGTGGGGATGCGGCCACTGCTCGTGCATGCACCGTTGAACCAGGGACAAATGTTTTCGGGCACACCTGGGGGGTTTTACACCGCAGGGCATCCTGAATCTGGATGCTCCGGGGGGGTTGAGCGAGTATGCCTGCCCTGTAATGACTGTCAGGGAAAGGTGGGTCACATGAGCCAACTACGAATCCAGCACCGATGATCTTGCAGCCTACTTTCCCAAATCACCATTCGTTCACCCACCTGGCGGGCAACAAGGCCCAGCAAAGCCACAGATTCTTGGCTAAGGCAAAAAGATCGCTCAAGTTAAATATAGGTTTTAATGTAATAAGCACGCTAGACAGTTATTACTAACTTTTGACTATGATGGAATTAATACAAATGCAGTTCTGAGTAGTATCTACCAGCCTGTGCTTGGATGACTGCTTGGGATGGAAAAGTGAAACCTCTTCAACATCAGGGATTCCTCACAATAGGATAAGCTCTGGTCCCCTGGGATTGTTGCCGTAGTTTGCACCAGTGACAAGATTCTGGTCCCTCACCTGTTCAGTTCCAGAGGGCTGCAGGTGTTACTTCCCCCCCCCCCCCCCCACCCTCTTACTCAAGGGGAATATGTAGTTTCCCGGTCTCTTATCGTGCTTTATCACCTCCGGCATCCGACCAGTTCTGTCTCCCTTCCGGGATTGGTTGCTTCAGTGGGCACTTCCCCCATAGCAAATGGTGTACTACGCACCCAAGGTGCTTACAGTCCTACAGCTACCAGCATCCTCCTTGACCATGTGCTCAGGTCACTGCATCACTCAGCAGCTCAGTCTAGGACCTGCCATGGCCTCTGCCTGAGCACACTGTAGTAACACACACACACGCTGTTGTTTATGGATCCATTAGACAGGGCAGTAAGCTCACCGTTCCATCCTTCCTGCCGTCTTCAGACACCCGGCTTGGTATAGTGGCGAGCGTCGGCCAGGCCCACCGCTGTATAAGGCCGGTTGTTCACTCTGTGTGTGCTGGCGCCACAGAGAAGAAGCGGCAGAGGGAGCTGTATCTGCAGCGCCTGCACATACAGACAGCCAGCTTCATACAGTGGTGGGCATGGCCAATGCTCGAGAATTGGTCATGTTCACCTGCTGTACGAAGCGGACGTCTGTACGTGCAGGCGTCATGGAGAAGGCGGCAGATAAAGCTGCCTCCACCGCTTCCTCTCTGCGGCACTAGCATACACAGAGTGAACACCTGGCTTGGTATAGCAGTGGGCATGGCCGATGCTTGATCGCTGGCCATGCCCACCAAGGCATGGTGTGCCTACTAAGGCCGGGTGTCTGAGTGCTGGCGCCGCGGAGAAGGGGGCAGATACAGCTGCCAGTGGCAGATCCAGCGCGAGCGGGAACGATGGAGAGGTGAGTTTATTTTTTCCCCACATACGCACTGACATTCCCCCCCTCCTCCCCCACTTTGGGGAAAAATAAGTGCGTCTTATAGGACACACATTCGGTGTATTAATTTTAGATGCTGGGGAATAGTTTTTTTTTAAAGAGGACCAAAACCCACTGAATTTGTGACATACATTTGGATACTCTCTTCTTAGGGTATAGAACTAGAAACTGATTTTTTTGCTTATCAAATCGCCCTGGAACTTTTTATTTGCTGTCCCTCTTTGGAAGATTGTAGGTGATCGGTCATTGCATAAGTGTGGCAATGACATCATTGTCACACACAACAGTGGCAATAAACGGATGAGGAGGAGCTTTACAGCTAAAACAGACACCATTATCTGGGATTAGAGTGAAGCGGGAGCAGTAAAAATAGGCAAAAGTTAATATTCATGGAGGAAGCAATACAGGGGATGCTAGTTAAACATTTCCGCTTTATGGGTTTGGGTTTTTCATTAAATGATGCTGAAGGTCAGGGTTTAACAAGCGGTGAGTGCAGTAGACAGGGCAATGCAGGAAAAAGTCAAGCATAACTATGTTGTGGTTTGTGGGGCTTAGGGTCAGGAAGAGGGGTGGGTTAAAGTCCCTGCATCACAGCACCCCTTCTAATCCTATGCCTTATATGTGCCCTTAGACCTAAATATGAATAAACACAGTGTAAGCAAATTCCCTCAGGTCCTAAAGGTGGAGCAGAGTGCAAACAGATTTTATCCCCGGACCCAAAAATGTATGAAGATCTAGGGCATCTTAAACCAACAAATATATAGGCAAAAAGGGTGAAGAACCCCCAGTCATTAAAAAGGAGCAACCACGGGCCTATAGTCTATAACATTGGTTCTCAACGTTCTTACGCCAAGTACCTCCTAACGACAATCAGTTACCACCCAGTACTCTCAGGAAAAAGATCAATTACTAATGTCACCAAAATAAGTAGGACTTGGGCTTTATAGCCATACCTTCCAACGTTTCAGGCTGGGAAACAGGGACAATTCTTAAATAAAGCCACATCCCCTCACTGAGGGACAGATAGCGATACGTTGTAACAATTACATGATACACATTT
The DNA here is from genome assembly GCA_027917425.1 of Gastrophryne carolinensis. NCBI lineage: Eukaryota > Metazoa > Chordata > Amphibia > Anura > Microhylidae > Gastrophryne > Gastrophryne carolinensis. Next base: position 225,734,813 of record CM051235.1, read on the forward strand.
AAAAATGTCAAATGAATCATTTATTGATGCAGATCTGCATGTTACACCTCAAAGAGGGACACATAAGAACAACAAGGGACAGGGGGGCACAGACTCAAAAGGAGGACAGTCCCTTCAAATGAGGGACAGTTTGGAGGTATGCTTATAGCACTTGACAAGGCAAGAAAGAATAATGTTTTACTGTTAAAATACTAGACCAGTTAGACCACCCTTGTTGGTGCACCCTTGAACATTGATGAGTACGCATACTGCAGGTTGAGAAACAGCAGTCTATAAGATTGCAGGGATAGTGGCCTCACAGCCCTACTGGCCATTCCTGGGGGTTTTAAATCTGCCATGGAAAACCCAACAGAGAGAAAATCCCGGGGTTCCTCTTTAAATCAAAACAGACTTTTGGTGCAGTTAAATGTGTCCTGGGGTATCTACATTTACAATGTACCTGTGACACATGCCCCGCCTGCCCCCCCCCCCCCTCTAGCTATGCCCCTGGCTCTTTTGCCCCGGGGCAAAAAGTCTGGTTGGAAGCACCATGTGTCATTGTATAATCTGTCCCTATATTCAAACCACCTGTATCTGTTTATATAAATGGAGCTCTCAATCCCCAGTCTCCCTGCTTCTGCGTAACTAACTGTATCCCTCTATTATTACAGTTCTCTACATCTACCCCTTGTCATCTATTGCCTAATCTTATATCAAGTCATGTATCCAGCAGTGTCACCTATAAGCTCACTTTGGCTTCTTTTACTCCTATCAGTAGCCACCCATCCTAGTCTATCGCAGCTTACGAGCTGTAGAAATGGTTCCAGGCAACCAGTGCACATATGCATTTTGATTTATACACACATTAAGTAAGTGTCATCAGAATGTATAAATATCCTAAGTATGCCATTAATCCTCCAGATGCACTAATTAGCAGAAGGTTTAAAACTTCAAACAAGCACATCTTTGATCTTCGCGCGGAACTGATAGGGCAGCGGGGCAAAATGAGGAGAAACTGCAAGAGCTGCAGAAGTTTCTGGTGGAGGGGAAACAATATGAGAATATATATATATATATATATATATATATATATATACAGACACACACCATACACACTCACGGCATGCACCCAGGGAGGCTCAATTTAGAAACCGCCATGTATAAATAGCTTCTTTGATGTCTGCCACACATCAGCGGCTACAGAACAACATTTCTCACTCTAGACAGTGATGTGCTTTAGTGTCAATAACTCATTTTTGTGTCAACTTTGATTTTGAATTATTATTAGTAAATTATAGTTTTTGTTGGCGAGGAACCCAATCTTAAAGTGGACCTTCACTCTGAATAAGAGTCTATCTTATATGTTTCCCACACCCTGTACATACAGATTGTCCACATTAAAAATCATCCTACCTGCATCTACTGCATGTTATGAGCCTTTAAACATCCAAGATGGCGGCTTATGGAAGCCGCCATCTTATCAGGCAGCCTGCAAACAGGAAGTGCCTCCTGACTGTGCTGCTCTGCATTCTGGGACTGCTGACCTTTACCTGACCCCAGCTCTGTGCTGTCTGAGCAAAGCACAGCTATAACCCGCCCCCTGTACCTTATCCCACTCTCCTCTCCTCAGTAAGTGTGATGCTTCTGAGTCAAGATGGCGGCGCCCATATCCTAAATTCCTGAACAGAGTTGCAGCCCAGTGGGGGAAAGAATAATAAGTTAGTGACTAAAAACTTAAAATATATTAATTTTAGATGCTGGGGAACCGTTTTTTAAGAGTTTGAGCTTTTCATTAAATCATGGTGAAGGTCCGGTTTAAATTTGCATTTTGGCAACTCAACTTTCTTTTTATGCCAATTTATTATACCCTATTTTTTTTTTTTTTTAACAGTTTCTTTCTTCCATACTCGCTCTGACCTCTTCCTTTCCTCTCCTTCATTTTTGGCCCTTCTTTTTTCTCCATAGTTTTCTTTTTCTCTTTATAGTTCTCATCCTTTCCTTCCCTATCCATCATTCTCTGCCCTTTCTTTTACTCTTCATCATTCTCCATCCTTCCTTTCCTTTTAATCATTCTCGACCTTTTGTCTTTCTTCACTTGCTCTTGCGCCTCCTTTATAGTCCGTCATTCGCAATCCTTCCATTCTTCTCTGTCATTCTCGGCCCTTCCCTTCCTCTCCACAGTTCTTAGTCTTTCCTCTCTCATCATTCTCTGCCCTTCCTTTCCTCTGCATTGTTCTATACCCTTTTTCTTCTATTGTTCTTGCGCCTTCGGATTTTCCTTTCTTCTTCATGGTACCCAGGCCTTCCCTTTCTCTCCATCGTTCTTGACCCCTTTTTTATTCTATTTCTTTTGCACCGCTTTTCTTCTGCACCATTCCCCAACCCTCTATTCTTTTCTGCCTTTTGTTTCTTCATTGGTCTCATCCATTTCTTCTTTCTTTATGATTAGAACTTGCATTAAGTCCGGACATTCTTGGACCTTCCACTTTTATCCAACATACACAACCCTACCTTTTATACCATACTTGGCCCTGCCTTTCTTCTGCGTCATTTCTCCTCAGCCTATTCCATCAATCCTGGCCCTTGTGTTCTTCTAGGTCATTTTTGGTCCTGCTTTCCTCTCTACTATATGAGTCGAAAATTGTGTGAAAAAACATTTTCTATTTTGGCAGCCACTGGGACACAAGTTTTAAAATCTCCTGGCCCACGCTGTCACCAAAGAAAAGTCAAACCTCAAGAAGCCCAGTTTAGTTATCTTCAATAGGTTTCTATTCTCAGTCACCACTCACGAATGCTGAGCTTAATTCTTGCCAGCATTCCATAAAAAGTACACGCAGATCATCTTTCCTGACCCTCTCTAATTAAAGTTTAATAACTTAGAAGCCTAGATCCTAAATGCGGCAAATAAGCCCTAGAAAGACTCTTATCCTGTGGAAGCCATAACGACAGACAAATGGAAATGTCCTTCTGAAGTTGCAGTAAGCTTCCAGCTTTGCCTGCTTATCTGATGTTTTAAAGATCACCGAGTTCCTGAGAGGTGATATTGCCTGTTCCTGAGCACATCTTGGGCCCCAGAGCTGCCCCACCCAATAAGGGAAGGTGGCACGTGTATAAAATGTAAAGGCACCAATGTAACAACACACTCAGAATGACATACAGCTTCCTCATTTCACAAATAACCCTGATCGCACAACAGAGGACAACAGGAATATGTTTAAAGGGGAACAAAACCCACCAGCGGCCAGCCTGAAATCTAATAGATTCCAGGGCTGACCGCACTTTTTTTTTACCCCGAAATGGGATGCCCAGCTGTGTTAACCCCCCCCCCCCCAGTCGGGCTCTTGTCCAATGAGAGCCACCTGCTATGACTTGTCATTCAGCAACCGGCTCTCATTGATTTCAATGGAGAGCGCATTCTGCCACATCCACTGCAACCCCATTAAAGTCAAAGAGCGCCGTTTGCCAAAAGAGGTAAACACAGCCGTTGAACATGGAAGAAGTGAGTTGGTTTTGGGCTTTCTGGGGGGCTTCACACAGTGGGGCATCTCCAATCGGGATGCCCCGGGAAAGTCAAATTAAAGTGATATTAAAAGTAACTTAAAGTGCACCTATACTGAGAAAGGAAGTTTGTCATCCCCTTCTATCTCAAGCCCAGTGTCCAAAAACAGCCCGTGTTTCTTTTTTTACTTAAGCCATTGCCTAATATTTATTAAAAAAACAGGAAGTAGTAGTATGGTAAATGGCAGCCATATTTTAATTCAGGTAACAACTAAACAGTCACATAATGTTAGGTTGAAGTGCCCCCCAATGCTGAGACAAGGCCGCCAATTCCGAGACACGCCGGACTGAAGTGATCGCTACCAAGAAGACAATCTTCTGAGTCAGGGTAGACAAAGCAATATCTTGCAAAGGCTCAAAAGGAGGAGCCTGCAGAGCAGAAAGAACCAAATTCAAATCCCAAACCGGAAGTAATGGTTTCCTGGGAGGCCGCACATGCGTAACCCCCTGGAAAAAAGTTTTAACTAAAGGCTGAAGCGCAACACGCTTATGAAAAAAGATAGATAAGGCAGAAACTTGCCCTTTCAACGTACTTAGCTGAAGACCAGAGTCCAGCCCAGATTGTAAAAACTCCAGAATCCTGGAGACCGAAAAGACCCTACAAGGAAAAGATCTCATCTCACACCAAGTGATGTAGGCTTTCCAAGTCCTATAGTAGATGATCGAAGAAGACCTCTTCCGGGCACTGAGTCTTGACAACTGAGTCAGAAAGACCCTCCTCCTTCAAGATGGAGGTTTCAGCAGCCAGGCCGTCAAACCCAGCGCTGGTAAATTGGGGTAACACAACCGACCCTGAGTGAGCAGATCAGGCCGAAGAGGCAGGGCGAACTGGTCCACTGCCAGCCGAACGATGTCTGCGAACCACACTCGCCTTGGCCACCTTGGGGCCACGAGAACGGCGGACACCTTTTCCAGAGCCAACTTCCGAAGCACCCTGTCCAGCATGGGTATCGGAGGAAACAGGTATAGAAATCCCAGATCCCCCCAGCTCAGGGACATGGCGTCCACTGCCAGAACCAGAGGATCCTGGGAGAGCGACACGAAGTTCGGGAGCCTGTGATTGTGACGAGAGGCAAACAGGTCCACCTCTGGTGTCCCCCATCGGAGACACAGTGAGCGAAACACCCGAGGATGGAGAGCCCATTCTCCCAGACGGGGAGAGCCCCTGCTCAACCGGTCCGCATCCTGGTTCTCCACTCCTGGAATGTATACCGCCGAGAGACAAGGAACATGGGCCTCTGCCCAGGTCAGGATCAGGGACACCTCTCTGAGAGCACTCAGACTGCGAGTCCCTCCCTGATGATTGATGTAAGCAACCGCTGTTCGATTGTCTGAACGCACCTGGACCGGAAGGCCCAGAACGTGCTGAGTCAGGAGAGCAAGCACCCGACGGATGGCTCTCAGTTCCAGAACATTGAAGGGTAAGTGGGCCTCTTGAGGTCCCCACTGCCCCTGGAACTGCAGTTCCGCCCCAACCCGACAGACTGGCGTCCGTGGTGACAATTTCCTAAAGAGGGGTCAGGAAAGACCTGCCCTTCACAAGATTGGTCGAGACCAACCACCACTGGAGGGACTGCCGGACCCGGGAGGACAACTGGAAGGGCTGATCCAGCGGCCGAGGCTGCCGGTCCCAGGACGCCAACAGATAAAGCTGAAGCGTCCTCGTGTGAAATTGAGCAAAAGGAACTGCCACGAAAGAGGCGACCATCAACCCTATCAGCCTCATCCCCCCGAGGATTGGAAAGTAGGACCCGAGCCAACTCCTGGATCAGATGAATTTTGGACTGGGGGAGAAACACCCTGTGTTGAAGAGAGTCCAACTGCATCCCCAGAAAGAACACCACCCTGGCCGGAGCGAGGGAGGACTTGGGGAAGTTGATCACCCAACCAAAGCTTTCCAGCGTGGAGACCACCAACCTGGTGTCTGTCTCCGATTGATTGAGCGACGGAGCCATGATGAGCAGGTCGTCCAAATAAGGTACGACACGGATGCCCCGAGATCTGAAAATGGCCATGACCCCTGCCAGCACCTTGGTGAACACTCTTGGAGCTGAGGTAAGGCCAAACGGAAGTGCCACGAATTGATAATGCCGATTTTCCATCACGAATCGAAGAAAACGTTGATGAGCGTGGCAGATGGGAACATGAAGATAAGCATCCTTGATGTCTATGGACATCATGAAGTCCCCTTGCGAAAGGGAACCGACGGCCGTACGCAAGGTTTCCATGCGAAACTTCCGAACACGGATGAACCTGACCCGTCTTTCTTGGGGACTGCGAAAAGATTGGAATAAAACCCGAGGCCCATCTCTAAGCGCGGTACCGGCCGGATGACCGCCATCTCTAACAGATTCTTTACCGACGCCAGGAGCCCCTGTGCGGCCAAAGGATCGATGGGCACCCGAGACCGAAAGAACCGTGAAGGAGGGCGAGAGTCGAATTCCAGTTTGTAACCGGACGACACTACCTCCCGGATCCATCTGTCCGGAATCTCCTGGTCCCAAACCTGGGAGAAGTGTCGTAATCGTCCCCCCACCCGCACGGGTGAGGGCAGCCCCTCATTGCTGAGCGGGTTTACCAGCAGGCTTGGGCTTGGTGCCCCAGGACTGAGCGGGACGGCCACGGCCCCTCCCCCGAGTCCAACCTGCACCTCTGGTAGCGGGAAAGGAAGCCCCCCTACCCGCTCTGAATCCCCGAAATGAAGGCCTACCAGCACTTGCCCCCTTAAAGGGACGACGAGGCCTCTTGCCTTGTGGCATCTTACCACCCTTTACAACTGAATCAATTTTCTCACCAAACAGACGCAAGCCCAAAAAAGGAAGAGCTGTGAGCACCCTTTTTGAAGCTGAGTCCGCCGACCACTGACGCAGCCATACTGACCGACGAATAGCCACCAGCATTGCAGCTGTCTTGCTACTCATAGCCAGCGCATCGTCCTGAGCGGATAGAACATAGGAAACAAAAGATTCACACTGCTTGAGCGCAGTAAACTCTTTGCAAGTGGGATCTAGATCCTCATACAGCTCCTGAATTACAGACCTAACCACCAATAGAAGAAGGGCCGAAGCACACACCGGGCGCATCGTTGACCCAGCATAAATAAAACCATGGCGAGCGTACTGGTCAATCCGACAAACCTCCCCATCTTTAGGGACAGTGGTCTCAGCAGACTGTACCATAGCCGTGCTGGAGAGCCCTAGCACAGGGGTATCGAAGGGACGGACCAGAGTTTCACCAATTCTGGCGGAAAAGGATAACGCTTTTCCCAACTGGAAGGGATGCCAGATAACCACGTGGGATGTTCCCATTCCTTAAGGACCACCCTCTCAAAGTGGTGTTGTCTGGGAAAAACCCAACGCGGCTGAGGCTCTTTAAACAACTGGCCCTTTGGCCGGGTGACAGCCTCAGGCGGATCTAAATTCAGAATTTCAAACATCTGAGCCAGAATGGAGGGGGTGTCAAGGGAAACACCCGCCGACCAATCGCCAATAGCATCAGCCTCAAGCTGATCTGCAGGCTCATCTGACTCCAACAGGAATTCTCCCTCGTCCGGGGAGCCATCGGACCATTCCACAGGCTCACATACCTGTGAAGCCGAAGGTATCGGAGTCAGGTGCTTCCGTTTTGCAGTGGCTTTAGACCCTGCTTTAACGGGCACTATTTTCCGGAGGCTGGCCAATCGCGCCGCCACCTCGGATTGCGAATCCCCACTCTTGACAGTGTCATGTGGGGTCCGGAACAGGGAGGGAGAGGTAGGAGATGATGGAAGATGCGACGGGCCAGCAGCCGAAGCGACGGACTGACGCGCAATACTCTGCCTTGCACAAGGAATGCATACAAAGACATCATCATCTGGGAGCGGAGTCCCACATCTTGCGCACCCCCTAGATGGCCCAGAAGAACCATTTCCGGTAATAACGGAAGCCTCCATATGGTGATTTATGGTATTCACAATTCTTTTGGGATTTAAGGCATAAGCCGACCCGGGATGCCCACTTATTGTAAATGTCCCGGAATTTTTTTTTTTTTTTTTTGGAAGGATTTAATTCAAAAAGAAGATCCCCTTAATAATCTAGATATAAATATAGATTGTATATATATATATATATATTTTTTTTTATGTCAATATATATATATAAATGTCCCAATTTTCCTTTCCTTTTAAAAAAGAAAGACTAGCCAAGTAATATAGAGCCGGGAGCCCGCTTTAATCAGGGGTTCCCGGGATCTGCAGGGGAAGAAAAAACCAACAGTCAAATCCCCAAACATGTGGCAACATGCAAACATACTAATGCATGGCACCAAGGTGCCTTTAAATAAAGGAAAAACCCTTGCCCTCAATCATGATGAATCCCCTTATAGATCTCTCCCCCCCATGTCTAAAAACACTATAAACAATATAGTTTTTAAAAAGACACTCAACGGCCCCACACAAGGTGGGGCCACTTACCTGCAAGGAACCGAGGGCGGCCGCAGCAATAGTATGGACGACGCAGCAGCCCCAAGAAGTAAACCAAACCATGTGTGGCAGCGAGCCCCCCCCCCCACGTGACTTCCTTTAAGCCAGGAAGGAAGGAAGTGAGGCTGGGACTGGTCAACACAAAGGCAGGAGGAGGGGGGAGGAGGAGGGAGGGAAGGAAGGAAAGACCAACGGGGGAGGGGGAGGGAGGCTGCTATAGCAAAGGCTCAGGCAGCAAGCCAGCCTGCAATCAGCGCGGCCAAGCCCCAGCTGCCCCCTAAAGCAGACCTAAACGCTGGCCAACCTGGCCAGTACTTATCTGCAAGACCAAGGAAAGTCCTTTTAAGAGGAAAAATAAGAGGAACAATCAGACCAAGTGCACACATGCGGTGCAGTCTGCTAAGTGCATGAAAGTAAAACACACATGTTACAAAAAGTCATACAGTGAAATACACACACACACAATACACAACCCTCTAACCCCCCCCCCCCCATAGTGAAGGGAGAAGGGACCGTAACGGGAGAGTAAGGGGCTAAGGGGAGATAAGCTCCTAGGCACCTATAGTGCCATCTACCAATTGCCCAGTGAGCAGCCTAGGCTGGGAGGCTTCCAATCCACCATAAAGGTATAAACAATCAAAACCGGGCAGAAATAGACCAAAAGGGGGTGCCGGGGTAAGACCCCGGCTACCTGTAAGCAGGAGACTTCAATCTTCTGTCTTGTCGTCAAGCAGAGAGAAAAATACTGGTGATAAATGGGAGGTACCAGGTATATATAGGCCGGAAGGGGGCTCGTTACAAGACTTCCTTTCTGCACAGCGTCACCTGGCGGTGAGTTAACCCAATAAGTGAAGAATATTAAAGGTGAAGCGGGGTGTGTGGCACACCAAGAATAAGCAACACAGGCTGTTTTGGGCACTGGGCTGGGGTTAGAAGGTGACAACCAACTTCTGTGTATAGGATCACTCAAAAACTCCAACCATCGTAAATGCATGCATCAAGGTACAGGTAACAATCGTAATTTGTACCTTGTAAAAAGAAATACTAATACAGAAAAAATATATCAGCCAAAGATAATTCACTGATTTAGGATGCCCTTCAAATTTAATCTTTAATCAATTTATACAAATATCTTCCAGGGATGTGATTAATCTTTGGTTAATGTTATACCAAAGGCAAGCACGATTTTTATTCCATTGCCTCGGCTACACTTCAATCCGTTTTAAAAGGCCCTGTAGTTCATAAGTTATTTGTAAAACATAGAAGGTTGCCAGCATAAGGAGACCATGCGGTGCATCTAGTCTGCCCTTATGTGTATACTATATGTACTCTTTATCTTAGGATAGACATATGCTTATCCCAGGCATGTTTAAATTCACTTACTGTCAATTTTTCAACTACTTCTGCTGGGAGTTTGTTCCAAGCAACTACTACTCTTTCTGTAAAATAATATTTTCCAACATTGCTCCTGATCTTCCCCCTGACTAGCTTCAGGTTGCACTTCCCTCCTAGACCTTAAGACAATACTTTCACATTTTACAGTACTCAGTCATGTGCCCTCTCTCCCTCCCTCTAGACTGTACAAATTAAGTTCTTTAAGTCTCTCCTGATAAGTCCTTCTACCATTTTTGTTGCATGCCTTTGGACACGTTCTATTTGAATAATGTATTTTTGTAGTTAAGGTCTCCAGAACTGCACACAGTATTCTAGCTGTGGCCTCATCAGGGCTCTACACAGTGTCATCACAACCTCCCTGTTCCTACTGGTGATGCCTCGAGCTATGCAGTCAAGCATCCTGCTTGCTTCTCCCACTGCCTGGCTACACTGTCCCCGCATTTTGCAGCTTTCATTAATAATATCTCTAAATCGTTTTCCTCCGAGGTCCTGGCCAATATTCTACACCTAGATCAAGTAAAAGGGCTGGGCTTTGCTGAGATTGAGTTTGCCCAAAAGCTTTGCAGGTAAATTAAAACTTCACTTGAGACACAACAAACTACTGGGGCAGTAGTAGTAGTAGTAGTAGCCTAATTTACTTTATATGGTCATACTGTAGATTTTGGGCTCTGCTGTCAGTGAAGGGGCCAAGGTAGATCATCATTATCTGTTATAGCCTGTCTAATTACTGTACTACGTTGTACAGCACTACAGATAAAAACGTGCTATAGTGTACATGGACAATATGAACAATAAAGGGAAGGCCTTCATACTACGTACTACATACTACGGTATGATTAAGGGCTCGGTGTTGAGCCTGAAACGCGTCACGTGGGATGAAGAGTGCTGAGGGGTAGCTCACTACATGTGTTCAAGATTTCATTGGATTTTAATATACGGAAGTAAAGGTTATATTTTAGCTTTGGCTGGATCCACCATTGTTTATATCCTCACTTGAGAGTTCTCAGGAGTCTCTTTTGAATCCGTGCCGGAGTGTGACACCACAGGGGTGAGCTGGTTACAAATAACTTATCTTCATACTACATTAGTTTATGTAGATCGATACTATTTATAGATAGATACAGATAGATGTATTTAGGTAGATTTCAGTAATCTGCTATTATAGGGTTAGTATGCTATGTAACTTTGATCTGACCTGCAAAGTGAGGCAACCATGGTAAATAGTCGGAATGCCCAGAATAAAAAAGTGTAACCCAATCAAAGATGACTACTGTGTGGAGAAAGATTTACAATGCCTCTACAGTTAAAGTTCTTTGAAGCCAAAAACTAGGCATGGGACTCTGCAATGAAGGAGAAGAGGGTGTGCTGGGATAGAGCTCCGATAGGTATGGAGTTACTCCCCTTTTCCTAACAACTTTTCAGGGTGGGGAAGAGAGACATTTGTTAAATTAGGCCACACACCCTCATTGATTGATGGATAGGAGATAGGATGTAACAGCTAAAACAATAAAAACACTTAGGCAAATTAATAAGTAAATGAATAATTTACTGATGCAGACCTGCATGTTACACCTCAAAGGGAGGCAAAAGAGAACAACAAGGGGCAGGAGGACATGGACTCAAAAGAGGGACAGTCCCTCCAAATCAGGAACACTTGGGAGGTATGCTAATGTAGGGCTCACTGTGGTGTGAGAGGTAGGATATTTTGTGTCCCTGTGAACAAGGAGCCTTCCTGGCACAGCATTGCCAGCTAGTGTGTAGGTGGCAGCGTGTTTACATTGGATATATTCAGCTGTGGTGTCCTTTGCACCCAGAGATGAAATTACTTAAATTCCAGGGAACTGAGTGAACACATTCCATGCCTGCGGTTAAGCTTTAGCTCCAAAATCTGAAGTGGAAGCTGGAAATTGGATCACTGGGAACACTTCCTATAGTTTGGAAGGGAGATGATGTGATACTTGGCCATATACAATGAAAACCTCCTTTAATGAAGGCATATCAGGCATGGGAGATTTGCTGCATCATCAGACAGAGCTGCCTACATGCCAAATAGGGAACATCAACACATATAATGGTGAGGGTCTGTAGGCAGGGGCTGGAGGATTCTGAAATATAATATCTGTGATTCCTGGGTTGACTGTTAAATCCACCATTTTTCCCCCACTAATTTTCTGGTCTCTTATTAACCCAGGAACGGCTGATCTAGCTATATGCAAGCAGCTACAGTGTTTGGAAGATGGGTCCCCCATGATCCCTTGCAGCAACGAAGCACATGCAAGACCAGCGGAGCGTTATCACACATCAATGTCCTATATAAATTTAATCAAGCCTTTCCCTTCTGTATCCTCCCTTATACCCTAATAGATTGTAAGCTCTTATCCTTCTGTATCCTCCTTTATACACTAATAGATGTAATCACTTCCTACTTCTGTATCCTCCCTTATACCCTAATAGATTGTAAGCTCTTCCTCCTTTTGTATCCTCCCATATACCCTAATAGATTGTAAACTCTTTCCCTTCTGTATCCTCCCTTATACCCTAATAGATTGTAAGCTCTTCCTCCTTCTGTATCCTCCCTTATCCCCTAACAGATTGTAAGCACTTACTCCTTCTGTATCCTTCCTTATACCCTAATAGATGTAAGCTCTTCCCCCTTCTGTATCCTCCCTTATACCCTAATAAATGTAAGCACTTACTCCTTCTGTATCCTCCCTTATACCCTAATAGATTGTAAGCTTTTCTCCTTCTGTATCCTCCCTTATACCCTAATAGATTGTAAGCTCTTCCTCCTTCTGTATCCTCCCTTATACCCTAATAGATGTAAGCACTTACTCCTTCTGTATCCTCCCTTATACCCTAATACATTGTAAGCTCGTATCCTTCTGTATCCGCCCTTATACCCTAATAGATTGTAAGCTTTTCTCCTTCTGTATCCTCCCTTATACCCTAATAGATTGTAAGCTCTTCCTCCTTCTGTATCCTCCCTTATACCCTAATAGATGTAAGCACTTACTCCTTCTGTATCCTCCCTTATACCCAAATAGATTGTAAGCACTTACTCCTTCGGTATCCTCCCTTATACCCTAATAGATGTAAGCACTTACTCCTTCTGTATCCTCCCTTATACCCTAATAGATGTAAGCACTTACTCCTTCGGCATCCTCCCTTATACCCAGGGCCGGATTAACGTAGGGGCGGATGGAGCTGCCGCTCCAGGCCCCTACGTTAAGACAGGCCCAGCAGCCTGCAAACGCGGCCCGCATAGGCCGCGCCCGCGGCCGCCTGGTCTGTGTTCCCTCTAAGATGCGCGTACGCGCAGCCCCACCTGCGTCTCCGCGCAGCCATCTACCGTCCGCGCACAGGAAGCCCCCCCTGTCCCGCCCCTTTAAGAAATGTCCCCGGCTGGCTCCGCGGTGGAGCGATGTGAGGCGGCATCAGAACTTCCGGCCAGCAGAGCAGAGGTGCATTGTGGAGGCAGAGGGAGGCCCAATCACGGCTGGGCCAATGATGGAGGAGTGGGCGGGACATAATTACGCTGTGGCCGGGCTTTGTGCTGAAGATAGGATGGCCGGAGAGGAAGGGGGGACGATAAGGTAAAGGCTCCCGCTGCCCGCAGCGCTGTCACCAGCCCGGCGGGACTTTTATTTATTCATGTCAGGCTGTCCGGGAGCTGATTGACCTCTGCCTCCCCCCTCCCCTCCCCTGACTGTCAGTTCCACATGACTGCACAGGGGAGGGGGCTTGCAGAGTGAGGCTGTTCTCGCGTCCCCCTCTCCTCCCCCACGCTGCGATCATCAGTGTAATGGACTGGCAGGACACAACAATAAAGGAGAGCAAAGGCAAGTCCCAGTGTCCCACCCGTGATGAATTAGCTGTGGCCAGTCTGCCTCATTCACTTCTATGCTGTTTCCTTTCCATTCTCTGTCTTTTTCTCCCTCTCTCACTTCTTTATCACTGTCCTTTTTCTTTCTCCCTTACATACCCATCTCTATCTCTCTTTCTCCCTGCTTTCCTTTTTTTGTCCTCTCTTGCTGCTTTTATTTGTCCATTCCTTCCTTCTTTTTCTCTTCCTCTATCTTTCTCCCTCCGCACCTTTCTCACTGTGTTCTCTTTCTTTTTTTCTCCCTTCTTCCGTCTCTCTCTCTTTCTCTCTCTCCACCACGCTTTATTCTACCTCTTTCTCAACTTTCATTCTCTCTTTATCTTTTGTGCTCTTTCCTTCATCCTTTCCCTCACTCCTTCCTTTCACCCTTCCCTTCCCTCTCTCTCCTCCTTCCTGCATTTCCTCTCTCTTTTTTCTTCCCCCACTCCTCCCTTCCCCCTCTCATTTCCTTACCTTTTCTTTCCTCATTACATTCTTCCCTTTCCACCTCACTCTTTCTTTCTCCCTCACTCCCATACTGCCTTCTGCCTTCCTTTTGTTCTTTCACTCCCCTTCCTCTTTCTTATTCCCTGTTCTGGCTCTTCTCTCTCTCCCTTTCTTCAGTTCTCACTTCCTTGCCTTCCCTCCCTGTTTCTTTTCTTACTCCATTCCTCCTCTCCTCTTTTCATCCTGTCTTCTTCCTGTCTGTTTACTCTCTCTCTTTTTTATTTCTTTCTTTCTCACTCCCCCTCTCCCTCCCCTCTTTCTTTTCCTTCTTCCTCCCTTTCTCTTTTCTTTCACTCACTTACCTCTCCCACTTCTGTTTTCCCTCTCTTCCTTGCTTCACTCACTTCCTTCTTTTTACTTTCCCTTCTCTCTATTTCTCACCTTTTTTTCTCTTCTTTTCTTTCTTTACTCTTCTTCCCAACCTCCTAACTTTCTCCTTTTTTTTTCTCTTACTGTCTTTTTCCCTCTCTCCCTTTCTTCCTCCATTTTCTCCTTTCTCTTGTCTTTCTCCCTCTTCCCACACTATCACACTATTGTATGCATGTGTGCGCGGGGGCTTGCCAGTTTTATTATCATTATGTCATTCTTAGGAGGTGTTTCTCTTTATGGCCGTGGCTTAATGTTAACAAAAATGCCACATTTGTCCCTCTTTCTTGGGTAAGTGTGTGCGGCCAATCACAGGGGCTCACACAGGCCAGTAGGAGAAGGGAGACTGCAAACTGAAAGCCAGCATTCTCCTCACCCTCTGATCAGCGGGTGATGGCGGGGCTGACAGGCGGCCTTGTGGCGGCCATTGCAAGGTGTCTGGCTGGACGGCAGCTTCCCTGGATCAGCTCATCATGCAGCATGTCGGGCTGTGTGTGGCAGGCGGGGGGGGGGGGGCATCTAATTCAAATGCACAACTTCCAGCTCCAATCCCAACACCAGCAAGTGCAGCCTCATCAGTGGGCAGGTTACACCATGCCTCAGGTTTTAGTATGTATGCAATGCTGGAGGACACAGGTCATTTTTTATCCTATGCCCCTTCCATTTTCATCTCTGTTCTTTGCCTCTCAGCCCGCACTTATCACCCCCCCCCCCACACACATTTTCCCACTTTTTCACATTCCCTTGTTCTTTCTCTCTTTTCCACATTCTCTCTATCTTTCTTTTTTCCCTCTTTCTCTGTCTCTTTCCCACATTCCCTCCCCCTCCATCATTTCCTCCTTCCCACATTACCTCCATCTTTCTCTCTTCCCCACATTCCCTCCACCTTTTTCTCTTTTCTACATTCCCTCCATCTTTTTCTCTTTCCCACATTCCCGCCATCTTTCTCTCTTCCCCACATTCCCTCCATCTTTCTCTCTTCCCCACATTCCCTCCATCTTTCTCTCTTCCCCACATTCCCTCCATCTTTCTCTCTTCCCCACATTCCCTCCATCTTTCTCTCTTTCCCACATTCCCTCCATCTTTCTCTCTTTTCTACATTCCCTCCACCTTTTTGTCTTTTCCACATTCTCTCCATCTTTCTCTCTCTCCCACATTCCCTCCATCTTTCTCTCTTTCCCACATTCCCTCCATCTTTCTCTCTTTCCCACATTCCCTCCATCTTTCTCTCTTTCCCACATTCCCTCCATCTTTCTCTCTTTCCCACATTCCCTCCATCTTTCTCTCTTCCCCACATTCCCTCCATCTTTCTCTCTTCCCCACATTCCCTCCATCTTTCTCTCTTTTCTACATTCCCTCCACCTTTTTCTCTTTTCTACATTCCCTCCATCTTTTTCTCTTTCCCACATTCCCTCCATCTTTCTCTCTTCCCCACATTCCCTCTGTCTTTCTCTCTTTCCCACATTCCCTCCATCTTTCTCTCTTCCCCACATTCCCTCCATCTTTCTCTCTTCCCCACATTCCCTCCATCTTTCTCTCTTTCCCACATTCCCTCCATCTTTCTCTCTTTCCCACATTCCCTCCATCTTTCTCTCTTTTCCATATTCTCTCCATCTTATTCTCTCTTCCCCACATTCTCTCCATCTTTTTCTCTTTCCCACATTCCCTCCATCTTTCTCTCTTTTCTACATTCCCTCCACCTTTTTCTCTTTTCTACATTCCCTCCATCTTTTTCTCTTTCCCACATTCCCTCCATCTTTTTCTCTTTTCCATATTCTCTCCATCTTATTCTCTCTTCCCCACATTCTCTCCATCTTTTTCTCTTTCCCACATTCTCTCCATCTTTTTCTCTTCCCCACATTCTCTCCATCTTTTTCTCTTTTCCACATTCCCTCCATCTTTCTCTCTAGTGCTGGCTCCCTCAGTTTGTGCTATGTGTCACAGTGCCATGCCTCCTGGAGACCCTCCCTCCATCAGTTGAGTATAGCCAACTGCAGTGCCATGCCCCCAACTGCCGATGGGGGGGGGGGGGGGGCATTAGCATTAATAGTGCCTGGGGCAGCATGAACCTTAAATACAGCTCTGGGCTCACACAGAATGTTGTCACCATCCTCTTGGTCCAGCTTAAGGACACAGGTGGATCCTTTATCTCAGGGAAGTAAGGTAAGTAAGGAGTGCAGCCTGAAAATGGACTGTTTCTTAAGTTGTAAAGTGCAGGGCATTCCAATAAATCTGATCTATAAAAAAACAGCACATAACCTTCTAATGCACAGTTAATATCTGCATTTTTATTCTTGTTTCTTTTTCAAATGATGCCCCCGCTGTGTCTGTACTGAGGGATGCCCCCGCTGTGTCTGTACTGAGGGATGCCCCCGCTGTGTCTGTACTGAGGGATGCCCCCGCTGTGTCTGTACTGAGGGATGCCCCCGCTATGTCTGTACTGAGGGATGCCCCCGCTGTGTCTGTACTGAGGGATGCCCGCGCTGTGTCTGTACTGAGGGATGCCTCCGCTGTGTCTGTACTGAGGGATGCCTCCGCTGTGTCTGTACTGAGGGATGCCCCCGCTGTGTCTGTACTGAGGGATGCCCCCGCTGTGTCTGTACTGAGGGATGCCCCCGCTGTGTCTGTACTGAGGGATGCCCCCGCTGTGTCTGTACTGAGGGATGCCCCCGCTGTGTCTGTACTGAGGGATGCCCCCGCTGTGTCTGTACTGAGGGATGCCCCCGCTGTGTCTGTACTGAGGGATGCCCCCGCTGTGTCTGTACTGAGGGATGCCCCCGCTGTGTCTGTACTGAGGGATGCCCCCGCTGTGTCTGTACTGAGGGATGCCCCCGCTGTATCTGTACTGAGGGATGCCTCCGCTGTGTCTGTACTGAGGGATGCCCCCGCTGTATCTGTACTGAGGGATGCCCCCGCTGTGTCTGTACTGAGGGATGCCTCCGCTGTGTCTGTACTGAGGGATGCCCCCGCTGTGTCTGTACTGAGGGATGCCCCCGCTGTGTCTGTACTGAGGGATGCCCCCGCTGTATCTGTACTGAGGGATGCCCCCGCTGTGTCTGTACTGAGGGATGCCCCCGCTGTATCTGTACTGAGGGATGCCTCCGCTGTGTCTGTACTGAGGGATGCCCCCGCTGTGTCTGTACTGAGGGATGCCCCCGCTGTGTCTGTACTGAGGGATGCCCCCGCTGTGTCTGTACTGAGGGATGCCCCCGCTGTGTCTGTACTGAGGGATGCCCCCGCTGTGTCTGTACTGAGGGATGCCCCCGCTGTGTCTGTACTGAGGGATGCCCCCGCTGTATCTGTACTGAGGGATGCCTCCGCTGTATCTGTACTGAGGGATGCCCCCGCTGTGTCTGTACTGAGGGATGCCCCCGCTGTGTCTGTACTGAGGGATGCCCCCGCTATGTCTGTACTGAGGGATGCCTCCGCTGTGTCTGTACTGAGGGATGCCCCCGCTGTGTCTGTACTGAGGGATGCCCCCGCTGTATCTGTACTGAGGGATGCCCCCGCTGTATCTGTACTGAGGGATGCCTCCGCTGTGTCTGTACTGAGGGATGCCCCCGCTGTGTCTGTACTGAGGGATGCCTCCGCTGTGTCTGTACTGAGGGATGCCTCCGCTGTGTCTGTACTGAGGGATGCCCCCGCTGTATCTGTACTGAGGGATGCCCCCGCTGTGTCTGTACTGAGGGATGCCCCCGCTGTGTCTGTACTGAGGGATGCCCCCGCTGTGTCTGTACTGAGGGATGCCCCCGCTGTGTCTGTACTGAGGGATGCCTCCGCTGTGTCTGTACTGAGGGATGCCCCCGCTGTATCTGTACTGAGGGATGCCCCCGCTGTGTCTGTACTGAGGGATGCCTCCGCTGTATCTGTACTGAGGGATGCCCCCGCTGTGTCTGTACTGAGGGATGCCCCCGCTGTATCTGTACTGAGGGATGCCTCCGCTGTGTCTGTACTGAGGGATGCCTCCGCTGTGTCTGTACTGAGGGATGCCCCCGCTGTGTCTGTACTGAGGGATGCCCCCGCTGTGTCTGTACTGAGGGATGCCCCCGCTGTATCTGTACTGAGGGATGCCTCCGCTGTGTCTGTACTGAGGGATGCCCCCGCTGTGTCTGTACTGAGGGATGCCCCCGCTGTGTCTGTACTGAGGGATGCCCCCGCTGTGTCTGTACTGAGGGATGCCCCCGCTGTATCTGTACTGAGGGATGCCTCCGCTGTGTCTGTACTGAGGGATGCCCCCGCTGTGTCTGTACTGAGGGATGCCCCCGCTGTGTCTGTACTGAGGGATGCCCCCGCTGTGTCTGTACTGAGGGATGCCCCCGCTGTGTCTGTACTGAGGGATGCCCCCGCTGTATCTGTACTGAGGGATGCCTCCGCTGTGTCTGTACTGAGGGATGCCCCCGCTGTGTCTGTACTGAGGGATGCCCCCGCTGTGTCTGTACTGAGGGATGCCCCCGCTGTATCTGTACTGAGGGATGCCTCCGCTGTGTCTGTACTGAGGGATGCCCCCGCTGTATCTGTACTGAGGGATGCCCCCGCTTTGTCTGTACTGAGGGATGCCCCCGCTGTGTCTGTACTGAGGGATGCCCCCGCTTTGTCTGTACTGAGGGATAGCGAACACTCTACAACACCTCTTTGACACTCTGGGCCCCCCCAAAACCGAGTTGGTTCTTTTTTTTTTTTTTTTAGCTAAAGAACAAACTCTATGAAGATATGCACATTTTTCATACACTAACATGTATTCAGCTATCCTGGTAATTTAATGTACATTAGACATGTGACAAATGCACTTTGTCTTAAACAAAATTGCTTTGTGTTGCGTTTTCATTTTATATACTTCGATAAATAGGCCCGTCAAAATCTACAGCACCAGGCCCGGGATGCTCTTAATCCGGCCCTGCTTATACCCTAATAGATGTAAGCACTTACTCCTTCTGTATCCTTCCTTACACCCTAATAGATTGTAAGCTCTTCCCCTTCTGTATCCTCCCTTATACCCTAATAGATGTAAGCACTTACTCCCTCTGTATCCTCCCTTATACCCTAATAGATGTAAGCACTTACTCCTTCTGTATCCTTCCTTATACCCTAATAGATGTAAGCACTTACTCCTTCTGTATCCTCCCTTATACCCTAATAGATGTAAGCACTTACTCCTTCTGTATACTCCCTTATACCCTAATAGATTGTAAGCTCTTCTCCTCCTGTATCCTCCCTTATACCCTAATAGATGTAAGCTCTTCTCCTTCTGTGTCCTCCCTTATACCCTAATTGATTGTAAGCTCTTCTCCTTCTGTATCCTCCCATATACCCTAACAGATTGTAAGCTCTTCTCCTTCCGTATCCTCCCTTATACCCTAATAGATTGTAAGCTCTCCCTCCTTCTGTATCCTTCCTTATACCCTAATAGATTGTAAGCTCTTCTCCTTCTGTATCCTCCTTTATACCCTAATAGATGTAAGCACTTACTCCTTCTGTATCCTCCCTTATATCCTAATAGAGTGTAAACTCTTCCTCCTTCTGTATCCTCCCTTATACCCTAATAGATGTAAGCACTTACTCCTTCTGTATCCTTCCTTACACCCTAATAGATTGTAAGCGCTTCCCCTTCTGTATCCTCCCTTATATCCTAATAGAGTGTAAACTCTTCCTCCTTCTGTATCCTCCCTTATACCCTAATAGATGTAAGCACTTACTCCCTCTGTATCCTCCCTTATACCCTAATAGATGTAAGCACTTACTCCTTCTGTATCCTTCCTTATACCCTAATAGATGTAAGCACTTACTCCTTCTGTATCCTCCCTTATACCCTAATAGATGTAAGCACTTACTCCTTCTGTATACTCCCTTATACCCTAATAGATTGTAAGCTCTTCTCCTCCTGTATCCTCCCATATACCCTAACAGATTGTAAGCTCTCCCTCCTTCTGTATCCTTCCTTATACCCTAATAGATTGTAAGCTCTTCTCCTTCTGTATCCTCCTTTATACCCTAATAGATGTAAGCACTTACTCCTTCTGTATCCTTCCTTATACCCTAATAGATTGTAAGCTCTTCCTCCTTCTGTATCCTCCCTTATACCCTAATAGATTGTAAGCTCTTCCTCCTTCTGTATCCTCCCTTATATCCTAATAGATTGTAAGCTCTTCCTCCTTCTGTATCCTCCCTTATACCCTAATAGATTGTATGATCTTCTCCTTCTGTATCCTCCCTTATACCCTAATAGATTGTAAGCTCTTCCTCCTTCTGTATCCTCCCTTATACCCTAATAGAGTGTAAGCTCTTCCTCCTTCTGTATCCTCCCTTATACCCTAATAGATGTAAGCACTTACTCCTTCTGTATCCTCCCTTATATCCTAATAGATTGTAAGCTCTTCTCCTTCTGTATCCTCCCTTATACCCTAATAGATTGTAAGCTCTTATCCTTCTGTATCCTCCCTTATATCCTAATAGATTGTAAGCTCTTCTCCCTCTGTATCCTCCCTTATACCCTAATAGATTGTAAGCTCTTATCCTTCTGTATCCTCCCTTATACCCTAATAGATGTAAGCACTTACTCCTTCTGTATCCTCCCTTATACCTAGGGCCATATTTGATGTCCAGTCTATCTGCCCAAGGCACTTTTTTTCCTTGTATCTCACTTATGGAAATTGGGGGGGGGGGGGGAGGGGGGTTAAAGCAAGTGCTTTAAATACAGACAGCGTGAGTGTGGGGGGTTAAATACAGACAGTGTGAGTGTGGGGGGTTAAATACAGACAGTGTGATTGTGGGGGGAGAGGGTACAAGGGGTTAGATGCAGACAGTGTAATGTGGGGGAGCGAGTGCTATGGTTAAATGCAAGCAGTGTGTGAAGAAGAGAGGTGGTGCAAGGGGTTAAATACAGAGTCCTATACCTTTTACCGGACTTCCCAGGCTCCTGACACACAGGTCACGTGACCAAAACCTAGAGGCAGGGAAATCAGGTTCTGTTAACAGCTGAGAGAGGCTTCGTCTGCAGGCTGTGTATAACCCCTTGCACACACACACAGTACATCTTTCTGTGGATGGGGGGCAGAGACACTCATGAGGGGGCATCCAGGTGTCAGAAAGGGGGTTTGTTATATGTTTTTTTAACTATAGCAGTAACAGAATACCCCCCCCCCCCTCCTGCAAGTGGCTACCCTAGGCACAGACCTGTTCATTTAACTGAATTGGATGCTGTTAAACAACAAAATAATGAAACAGCAGAGACAAAAGGTTTTTTTCTATACATGATGCCATGTGATCACAGATCAGATAAAGAGGGTGGAGGACAACCCCGACCTCATGGATCCCTGAAGCAGTTGCTACCTCTGCACTCTGTTTACTCTATATACCAAGGGTCTCTTGGTAAGCGGGTCTGACCAGCAAACATGGAAGTGCCATTGGTAGTTGCATATAAATATATGGCGGATACAGACAGGGAAATGCATCAGGCTTGTAAGCGCTGTGATGTCATTTCTTTATTAAAATATAAAGGCTGTAACTTGTCATCTGACAGCTCCCATAATATTAAAGGAATGTCTCCCAGAGCTGTCTCCTGAAAAAGCGGTGGGAGTGTGGCACGTGCAGAGTCATTAATATCCCGGAAAATGCTGCTCGGGTGAAATATCCAGCAAAGCACGGTTATTGATGATTTTCATAAACGCTTTATCCGCCAATACCAGTTATGGCGTACCAACATTATTATTAGCACTATCAATTATTAAGCGATGGCAAGGAAGAGAATTATGGGTTTTAAAGAATGGGCAGCTGGTGACGCCAGGCAAGCAGGCACGGCACAGGTAGGCTAGACGGTTATAAGAACATCCTAGTGGCGGGTCTGATTACACTGTCAAAAGTGGATTCACTGGGGCAATAGCTTTATTGCATAGCAATATGGCTACGCCAGTGATGGTTAGCCAATGTCAACAAGTAGCTTCTAAGTGTGGCCACTGATCTCGCCCAAAGCCCACCTTTGTTTAATGGATATTCCTAGCATCTATACAGCATACAAAACACACATGGGTGTAACCTGACAATTTTTTTGAACTTTGGAATGCCTTTCCCTTCCCTTAAAATAAACCTAAACTTACCACCAGGGCCACCATTGAGAATTTTTAAGCCCCATGCAATCCTAATGCCTGAACCCCCCTGTAACCTATATGTCATTGCTGGACCCCTAGTTTGAACTGGGCCCAGTTGTGTCTTTGCCCTTTTAAACTTTACAGAGATGGCTGCCCCCCTAGTTTCCTAATACTGTAGCGAATTTGGTTGCTATGGGCCCAAATTAAACTAGGGGCAGAGCCATCACATATAGTTTATGTTGGGTCCCAGACTCTCACAGTCTCCTTTGTTTCTGAGCCCCTGATATAGTAATAATGTGTTGGCTGGGCCCCTTGCTATAAATAAAGGATGCGCAGAGTCTGAGGGTCTGCATTGCTGGTGCATCTTCATGATACCTGGCCAGAGTCTCGGTCTGTCCTGCCCTGATGTAGGCCCTGTTTACCACACAGGCAGGTCTGGGGACTTCCCAAGGGCCCTGTTGAGTTGGGTGAACACTATGGGCAGTTAGGACATAGTATGGCTCCAGTAAAGCCATTGGACGGCCAGTACGACCCATTGGACAAGCGCCTGGAACAGGATAACTCAACTTTTGTTCCACCCTCCACTGAGGATTCATCACTGGATCTGGCCAGCTAGATAGAAGTGATTAAAGGTTCACTTTAAAGCCCAACAACACAACCTTTTCATTTTTAGAAAGAGGGAATGTGGGTTATAACAATAAAAAAATTTTGCTTTGAAAAGACATTTCAGGCAAATGGTTAAATGAGCCTGCTTTCTCCTTGCCCTGTGCTGGCTGTCAGAGGCAGCATCTTTCATTCACCAGCACTGGGCATTCCCTGCTCCCTATCTACTGATTTATTTTTCAGGGCTCCCAAAATGAATGTTTTTTTTTTTTTTAAGAGACCCTCACATTGAAACAGTCATCATCCGCTGCTGAGAAGGCCCAGCAAAGGGGAAACAGTTTACCGCGAGTCAGGGTCGGCTCCAGGTTTATGAGGGCCCTTGGGCAATAGAGTCTTAGTGGGCCCCTTGCGTTATGGTATAATACTCCATACAAAGTGATACCGATGCATGTATGGTGAATAATGCCAAAGAAAAAATAATAGAAGCAATAACAGAAAGAGGACTGAAGAATTAATTAAAAGGAATAACGATAAGGATAGAAGAAAATAAATAAATATAAAAAGAAAAAAACAAAGAAAGAACAAAAGCATAGAATGAATGGCAAAAAAACAGAAAGAGAACAAGTGACAGAAACTAAAATAATAAAATGAATGACAGAAAAAAAGCAGAAAAGAGAGAAAACTAATGGGAAAAAAGAGATGGAAGAAAAGAAAGAAAGAAGGACTTAAAGAAAAAGTGAAAAAAGGAATGACAGAATGAATAGACAGAAAAAAATAGTAGAAGGAAAGAAAAGTAAAGGAATAGCAGAACAGACAGATGAAAGGAACAAAGAATAGAAGGAAAGAAAGAAGGAAACAATAACTAGAAATGAACACAAAGAACAGAAGGACTGACAAATAGAAGGAAAAAAGAAAGAAAGAAAGACTGGCAGAAAGATCAGATGGCAAGAAGAAACGTGGAAAGATGGAAAGAAAGGCTCTTCCAATGGCCAATCTGCCCCTGGCTGACAGCCCTTAGTCTTGGTTACTGCACAGCCCTGCATTGAAAGGGGCTTCCCAGGGCAGAGGGAATGAGTAGGCCCTTCCAAGATGCCCGGGTAAACCCAGTGCAGACGCCTGCACTGCTGGAAGTTATTGAGAAATATAAAGAAAGCTAAATGAAGGTTGAATGAAAGATGCAGCCCCTAACAGCCAGCACAAGGACAACAGAAAACAGGCTATATTACCCTTTGCTAGGAATTTCCCTTTGAGTGACCATACTGAGGAGATACGCCATCACTTCCTATTATTTAACAAGAAGCGTATCCATCAGTAAATCTTCAAAAGTGAAAGGTGGGGACCAGTATGAAGCATGAGAGCCCTATGTCAGGGGCACTCCTCTGGGCACAGAAACAGCTTCTCTCTTCTTGTTTGGTCACCACAGGCAGGAAACTATAAAGTACAATGATTGGTTCCAAAACTGGTTTTATGTTTTTGTGCTACCCAACTGGATCCAGTTTGAACCTTCAGCAACAGCAACCAGATTATAGCATCCAACAAGTCAGAAACGGACATAAGTCTTTATCATAGTTTCTCTGTTCTGGATACAGATAAATCTTTAAATACTGATTTTCATTACTTACTTATAAAAATAAGTACTGGAAGTGCCAGCAACCACAGCATAGACTCAGGGCCGGATTAATTGTGGTGGAGGCCCCAGATGCAGTTTTTTCTTATTTCGTTTAAAATAATAGTCCAGCCAAGTAACTGATTGGTGGTTGGTTGGCACCCGCCCACTTACTGGACCGTCAGATCAAGTCCCTTGTGCAGGTGCATGCTACTTGGGAACTCCTGTTTTGCCATTCTGGGTGGGGGGTAGTGTAGTCACCCAGCTGGTCCAGCAGAAAACAGTTCCCTGCATTGACCTGCCAGCGGCTGTGATTGGTGGCTTATATGCAGTAATAGCTCTGCATGTACCTATCACTGTAGCGTTGTTTGCAGCAGCTTTGCTGCCTGTCAGACCAAAGACTGAAAAGCCTCCTGAACCAGACCATAAAAAGGTTGGTGGAGGCCCCCTTTGCAAGGCAAGTGGTAGAGGCCCCGGAGCTCTAGCCCCTTGCGCCCCCCTCATAATCCGGCCCTGCATAGACTTATAGTGACCCTCCCCCACAGTGTCAGCATTAATTTAGGGAAATAAAAGCTTTGTAAGGTTCATGCAATGGAAATCATTCATGGGTGGTCTCCTCTGGGAATCTCCTTCTGTCCCTTACCTGTGCAATAGCGTTAGGGGGGGAAATACCAGGGAAGGTATACATTCCCCTCCTGTGGCTGGAATGGTACATAAGGGGCTTTCCTCTTTCTGAAATCCCAATGTTGGCAGAATGGTCATTTGTTGCACCTGGTGTGTCAGCTGCAAGCACAAATTTATGTAGAATCTGTGTTTTTGTATATATTGCATTGAGCACAATAGACTTCTATAGGTCTAGTTCTGGGTTCAGTATGTCTGCGGTTTTGGCAAGGATAAAGCAAGCAGGACTTATTGCGGTTGTGTTTTCATTTGCTCTGGAAAAGGCCATAGTGAAACCAATGTGTATTTTTTGCCACGATCCGCACTACGCAGATGTGAATGTAGCCCAAGTTCAATGCAACAGGACAAATAAAATAAGGAATATGCAGTAAAGTTTTGACCTCCAGTCAACTTACTGCAACGGGCTGTCCAATCCTGATTTGGAATGACAGTCCAAAAAATTCCCATAGGAAGTGTTAAACTAATAAAAAAAAAAAAGAGAATCAGAAAGTGTTTTTCTTTCCCCCCACAAAAGGTTTTATGTGGACAGGCATCCCCATTTGCAAAGGTACTTATTCATTACTCCTGGAAATGGCCACACACTGCAGCATGACAAGCTTTCTTGGTACTTTACTGTGGGGCTTGTGGGTGGCAGGAGTGGGTAGGTAATGGTCCAGGGCCCCTATGCTATACTTTTGAAATGCTTTTTAATGCAACTTTGAATCAATGTCACCTGTTTTATAATACAATTTAAATGTGATTGGAAATTTTTGTGGATGCTAGGGTTCCGGGTCCCTACAGTATTTACCAGAAATTCTAGGACAAATATTTAAGAAGGTTTTTTTCTTTAGGACTACATTCAAATTGTGCCTTGATCACAATTTGTGATGCAGCGCACAGTTACTGCAAGTTTGGATCACTGCCCATGTCAGTTTTTGGGCCCTAGGGAGTGATTGCGCCACAGTTTCACAAAAACAGCACAAGCTGGACTTCCCACTCACAGCACATTTACTCACATAGTGTGTAGTGTGATGGTTCTATTTGATCTATAAAAATACATACAATGGGTACAATCAAATTTACACTGTCTGTGGCAGGGGTTCCCAACCAGTAGTAGGAGTACCACTGGTTATACTCGAGAGCCTTTCAGGTGGCTGCACACTGATCTGTACCCTAACCTCATCTTCTACCATCTATAATTTACTCAAGTCTGATTTGCTTAATAAGTACAAGACTGCTCCAAATGGGAATGAAAACTATTTATGTGCATTATATGTGATATAAATGACTGTTTTATGCATTTTACGCGTCTAGGCGAAAGACAACCCTAATGTACCACCCAGGTGGATAGTGGTAACTGATGAAAAAAGGTTGGGAACCCCTGGTCTAAGTCATTGCCAGCCACAGGTGGTGGTTTGTGATTAGTTATAAAAAATATGGTTTTGTACCTTTGAATGCATGTATTGTATTGTATTGTATATGCTAATAATGCTACACTCATGGCTGATACCCATACCTACCAACTTCTCAGGGTGAGAAAGGGGGACAATTGTTACATTAAACTGTGCCCCCTTATTGAGGGATGGATAGGAGGCAAATTAATAATTTATTGCTGCATGTTACACCTCAAAGAGGGACAAATGAGAAAAAGGGGCAGGGGGACAGTCCCTCCAAATCAGAGACACTTGGAAGGTATTCTGATACCTATTGATTGAGACTGACCAATAAAAGATGGCCTGGGCTGGTTTGAATGAAACAATAGCACCAACAGACTTATCTTGAGACCTAGCATCCAATGTATGTAGCTTGTATGGTACGAGGGCTAGAGTTGAATGAGGCATGCTGATTTTTTCTGGACTGCCTTTACCCAAAAAAGTGTTGCCTTGTTTAGAAAAGCAATTTTCTTTTGATTTGTTAATGCCTATTTAGAAGTAGCAGAGCCTGAAAAATGTGTTCTTCGAAAATGTATACCATACCTCTTCAAAGCTATAAATAACTAACTATCTCAAGTGCATTTTGGTATCTCCTGTGAGTTACTGCCATTTAAACTTAATTTTAGACAAAAGGAGTGTAGATTAGCTTACACCAGACCAACACCCATTTTCACGTTAATGGGTTTTGGTCCCACAGTGGATAAAAACAAGCTCGGGGGCATCCAGAATGCTGAAGCCCCCCCCCCCCCCCCCACATAATCCCCGATATCCTTACCTTCACCTCGAGCCTGCACTGGGAAAGGAGTCCCATGATTGACCGCCGGGTGGTCATGTGGGCCACAGTCATGTTCTCCATGCTGGCCACAGGACTGCCCCACCCACGACCTGCCCATGTTGGTGGTAACCAAGCACGGGACTCCTTTCTTGGCCCAGGCGCAAAGTGAAGGCAAGTATATCAGGCGTTCTGGGGGGGGGTTATGTGCAGGTGGGCTCCAGCATTCTGGATGCCCTTCCCGACCTTGTTTTTATTCACTGTCTGTGGGACCAATACCCATTAAAGAGAAAACTGGTATTGGTCTGGTTTAAAGTTTTTGAGTATATCTATTTCAAAGCGTTCATACACTGCCATGGAAAAATGTAGCCTTATGAAACCCACTAGTGGGTGGATCTGCTATATGTTTCAGGATTTTTGCCTCTTAAATTTCCCAACACGCTAACACAATTATCATCATCAACAGTATAGATTTAATGCTAGAGCAATGGAACACCCAATATACATTCCACATGCAGTGGCAAACCAAACCAATAGTTAAATCAACACTTAATCCGGTAGAGTTATTACTCTACTAGATATGTGTACAAATCCCAAGTCTTTACCATCTTTAAAGAAGAATATCAGGGGAGATTAAAACCTCACCGATCTGCGGGAGAAATCGCCCACTTTTTATTTTAGGTCCGATGTTCCTTTTTAAGCATCTTTTCATACAGCAGCCCTGGCCAGAGTTTGTTGTGGTTAAGATGTCAAACTGAAACATTACAATGTTGCAACTCAGCCTTCACCTTTTTCTCTCCTCTGATGACAGTATTAAAGTCTAATATAGCAAATACTTATTATGGAGGCTTAGCAAGGACTCTACACTACTGGTAGCTGTTATAGTGGACAAAAACAGCCCTGGAGTCTGTAAGAACCCATGGACGGCAGATTCCTTTCCACCGGAGCCTCCCGACCTGGGATGCCCCACTGTGCGAAACCCCTGTGTCACCTGCAATCCTTAGCATTATGCCAAGCCCACAATGTATGCAGGGCACTCACATCCCTTCTTGGCTGTGTGCCGATATGTGTGGCTGGGGATTCCATTCAGCATCTCCAGTCGCACAATAATATGTGCAGCCGGGGGGAGGTAGAATAGATGAGCGGCTGGACACGTGCTGTTGGACTGAGGACAGGTTCGCTTTCTAAGCCAATTTCACAGCGGGGCACCTCAAAGTCCCTGGTGGACAGACCAAAACCTGAGAGTGAAAATCCAGGGTTTTAGTTCACTTTAAAAACATGGAAACCAAATCAAACAAAATCAATAATTATTCTACTATATACTTCTATCTTACCAGCCAGGTAAGGGAATGAAAGCCAAAACAATACTTACACCCAGCTCCAGATCAGCTTTAGTTTGAAAGGGTTAATATTTGGCTGCTATAAAAGCATCGCGGAGCTGAGAGATCGGCTCCCCCGCTGATAATGGGCTGCAGTTAATTATAAGATGATGGGGAAAAAAGTATATGGAATTAAACAATGAAAAGAAACAGGGGAGGGGGAGGGGTAATGAGTCTTGACGGAGAAGATGAAATATCAGAAAAAATGGCTGACTGTTCTTGTGGATCTAATTTCATCAGGTCAGCACCAGCTATTGTGTAGTTGTAGCGGCTGCAAAACATCTAAAGCATTTGGGGGCTTGGAGAATAAAACCTAAAAATGCACTCTAGACAAATTACATTTTTGTATTTAAAGTGGAAGTCCAGCCTGAAATTAACTCCCCTGCCATGCCTCCCTCCCTCCTAGCATTTACATATAAGGGGAGAGTTACAAACAATGAGCATGCACGTTCTATCCACCACTCACCATTCCGAAATGCTGTGGGGGGGGGGGGGGGGCTGCATTGAATGAAGTGGCCACCACCAGTGGCCTGTGCATGCAACACAGGAGCATGGATCGAGGTAAGATTACAGGGTGATCCCAAATAGATGCCCCTTGGAAAGACTTTTATGCAGCCTTGGAGTCCTTTAGACTTTGCGGGCAGGTGTCATGGGTTTTGTTTCACTTTAAAATGCATGACATGGCACATGTGTCCAAACCCTTCATCTCCTCCCAGGAGCATACTTAAAGCAGACCTTCACCCTGAAATAGAGCATATCTTAAATGTTTCCCACACCCTGTACATAAAGATTGCTCACATTAAAAATCATCCCAACTGCATCTACTGCATGTCATGAGCTTTTAAACATCCAAGATGCGGCTCAAGGAGCATCAGGCAGCCTGCAAACAGGAAATGTCTTCTGACTGTGTCGCTCTGCATTCTGGGATTGTTGTCCGTCCGTCCTTTCCCTGACCCCAGCTCTGTGTTGTCTATGCAAAGCATAGCTATAACCCACCCCTTGCACTTTATTTCACTCTACTCTCCTCAGTATGTGGGGGAACATACTGAGGAGGGGAAGGGTTTGGGCTTTTCGTTAAATCATGCTGAAGGTCCGGTTTAAAGAGGAACATCAGAGGCCCTGGAGTCCAAAATACCCCAGGGTCGTTCAAGTTCCACTCCACTACTTGAGGCATCCCATTTTGGAAAACACACAGGGGGAAGCACAGAGGAACACATGGGAAAGTGAAATTACTGCGTGTTGCTCCTCTTTAAACAGACTTCAGTGGTGTCTGCAGGGATCTCATTATTATAATAACACTAGTGCTTAGAATCTTTCATCAGTGCCACAAATTACCATTACAATGGAGCCTTTCATAGGGTTAATTAACATAACTGCCATTGTTTTGGTGCATTATTGTTATGATGAGGAAATCCCTGCAGGCATCATTTAGTATGATTCTCCCAGGAGTATGCTCAAACCAAAGTGTCCCAGGGTTTTGGCCAGGGACTGTCAGATTAAAAAAAAAAAAAAGTTAACATCCACACCCCCAGTGCCCCCCTGCAGTAGCTTCATTAGACTTTGGCTGCTGACAACGCACCTATTTTTTCTAGATCAGGTCCCACACTGAGCAAACCTGATTTGGGATGCCACGCTTTGTGAGACTCCAGGGATCACCCAAGAAACTCAGCTTTCCTGGGGCTCCTGCAGCCACATTACTGGATTTCCTTTAGTTAAGGCCCGCTCCAGCAATCAGCCATTGAGATAGGCTGAGGGTGGGAGCTTGCCAAAGACTAGAGGGAAGTCGGGGATGTGGCCAGGAGGGTTGACTCATCACTCAGCCAATCAGCGATCTCAAGTATGCCAGGTGAGCACACCTATGACAGCAAAAAAAATGAAACCCCTGCCACTGCCACTGTATGGGGTTAGCGAGTTTTGGTCCATTTTAAAAGGTGTGGGGAGTGAGTGTCTGGTCACAAAGAGTTCAGTAGCAGCATCTGGAAAGTCATACAAAATACCAATCAATGTTCCTGCAGCAGTCACATTCTTACGTTTACCACTTTGGCAGCTGGAGAATGTAAAATCCATGCCCCTTCCATGCTTCACTGCACACAGCTCCTAGCAGCTTACTCCCAGCTGCCCCATATTATGCAGAGGAAGCCCAAGGGGTCGGGTAAGAATATACAATTTGTCTTTTTCTGTTTTAAATATCAGCCAAAAAAAAGAAGAGAGCTTTCAACATGAGGTGAAGCTCTTTGCATTTTAGAAGCCCTCTGCCTTCCCCAGTTACTGCCCAATCTCACTGTTCCTTTTCTCATCCAAGCTTCTTGAACAACACAGGCCTGACTATCTGTCTACAGACTCCCCCCTAGATCCCCTGCAGTATGGTTTTAGCTCAAGTCTCAATGTATTGGGGGATCAGGGAGTGTGACAGTAGAGGAAGTGTTTTTCTCACTGCTCTAGGTTTTCAGAGCAAAAACCTGGTATTAGGGCCTGGTGTGCTGGAGTTAGACTGGAGGAGGGTGAGCATTCAACTTATTTTGGAGTGGCTGGCACTAGGCATACATACCTACCAACTTTTCAGGGTGGGAAAGAGGGACATTTGTTAAATTAGACCACACCCCCTCATTAAGAAATGGATAGGAGATAGACTGAAGCAGTTAAAACAATAGAAACACTTTGAATAGGCAAATGAATCATTTGCTGATGTAGATCTAAATGTTACACCTCAAAGAGGGAAAGAGAAGAACAACAAGGGACAGGGGAACATGGGCTCAAATGAGGGACAGTCCCTCCAAATCAGGGACACTTGGGAGGTATGGGCACACACCCTGTCAGTCAGGTACAGCTGATGTTGGGTTTTGTTTGTACAACCCGATAATAAAACTGACTCTGTGAAGTTGCCTTTGTGCGAGAAGAGGAAAGAGCTTACAATTTATTAGGATACAAGTGAGAATATAGAGGATAAATAGCTTACAAAGTATTAGGGGATAAAAGGAGATACAGATGGGGAAAGCTTACAATCTATTTAGGTATGAGGGAGAAAAAAACTAAAAAAAAAAACTGATGAAACAGGGTGATGGGGCAGCCATCACGTCCATTAAAAAAAATGGTTAGCATAGGTTTAGGTCTGCTTTAAGGTTGTGAAAAATACATAGATGGCATGGTTTGGCCACTTGGTAGCAGATATGAAGTTAGGTTCAGAAAAATAGGAAAAAGTTGCAACATTAAAGTTAGTCTTGGAGCCCTCTGATTGGTTGGTTTACCCGAAGAAGTGTAGCCAAAGTAAATGGAGGGAGCATAGGGCTGACAATGTTGTTCACCAGGGCCTATAAAAAAAAACCATGGCTGGCTGTAATACATGGAGAACAGAGAAGCAAACCAAGAGAGGAAAAAGGGGTTGCGTGTATTGTGTTGTTGTCAGGGTATGCTAGAGGCAGTATACCAACCAGCTCCCCAGGAGAGAAGCCTTGGATGTCCAGATGGAGCGAGTGTGATGCACTTTGCGAGGCTGTGAGGGGAGGAAAGCCACACTGGGATGGAATCATGGAGGGCGAGACAAGCGAGGAACAACCTAGGGCTCAGGTTGTGTATGAGTGCAAAGGGTCCCAGAAAGCCTGCTTTGTCCACTGCAATAAAAAAGAGAATCCGTTTGCAATGTTTTAGTATTCTGGCTGCCATTTTTGTTGCCTTTAATTGGATCTGGACAGATCAGGGAAACCTGCCTGGGGACCGTCGCAGTGATCTGAGTGAGTTCCTTAACATTCCCTGCTCCTGACCAGGGGAAGATCCCCGTTAATGCGTGATCCGGTCCAGGAATCCCTTCCCACACTTTACCCTAAAGCATACCCTAATAGTAGGGGGTATTTCAAACCCACACACTGGGGGTCTCTCCTGGTCTTAACTTTTAATTTATTAGAGTATAAGGGAGGATGTAGGAGGAAGATTTTACACTCTACTAGGGTATAAGGGGGGATATAGGGAAATTCTAACAATATATTAGGGCAGTGGTCCCCAACCCTTTCCTACAAGGCCCACCAACAGGTCATGTGTTGTGGATCTCCACATAGCCAGCTCCATAGCTCTGCTGCTGCACTAACTACTTTACCTGTGCATCTGTGTGAAGGTCTACAAACCTGCCCTGTTGGTGGGCCTTGTAGGAGAAGGCTGGAGACTTTGATATTAGGGTAGAAATGGGAATACATAAGGCGAAAGAACTTACGGTACATAAGGAGGAGCTTACAATCTATTTGTGCATAAGTGGCATTAAATAAGGTGGAAGGGCTTGCAATCTATTAACGTATATGGAAAAGAAATAAAGGAACAGCTTCCAATCTATTAGGGCAAAGTCTACAGAAGGACAGCATCCTGGCGAAGTGGTTCTCCACGCAACGCGTCGGTGTTGGTAGCGGGTGTTTCAAGTGGACCTGGACAGATGTTACTTGGTGGTAAAATGTTTTGATAATTTGATATTTTGCTGTGTTTTGGAAACGCTGATATACACTCTTTAGCACCTTACAGCACTTTGCACTTTAGCACACTAGCACTTTCTAAATAGAGGGGCTTAGCAATTGATAATTTCTATATAGTTATTTGGCACTTTATATAGGCTTTTGCCACTTTATTTGTAAGCTAAGAGGAATTCTTTTTTTGCACAATAGATATAGTCTTTCACATATTACAGCGTATTCCATAACACATTGAAATTGCATATATACTTTCACAGATTTGGTTATTGAAATAGTCCAATTTGGGTCTGCTTGCACCACCCGCATCTGTGGTTGTTTATTACCATTTTTAATTATGTTTGTTCGTTCTTAAACGTATGTGTCCATGAGATTAGTCAATAAAGTACAGTGACATTTTCTAATAGACGTTGTAGTGCGGCTATAATTTAAGGTGAGCATTAGCGGTCTGTACTGGGTGACCGCAAATTCAGGCAAAGTCTATAGAAGGATTAAGAGCTTTCAATCTTCCAGGGCATACAGGAGGAATATATACGGGTGAAGAGGCTACACTCTTTTGGGAAGAAAATAAGAAGGAAATGTTACTTCCTGTATACTTTACCAAATAATAGAAGCATATCCCAAGTCGGGATGCACTGCTGTGCAGTGTGGCAAGCTCAGTACTAGGCCAACTAAGTGCCACAATCCAGCCAAATGAAAGACCACCGCCAACCATTCAGATTTGCAGGCTAAGTGTGTCATCACTATGTGCTGGAACAGGAAAGAGTTGCACAGTGGGGCTTTCCAACCTAGGATGCCCGATGCTGCCATTATTTGAAAGAATTAATTGAAGTAAAGTATTTTTAGACCTGTGCTTGCTCTATAAAATGTATGATAAATTTGGTGAGTATAAGGCAGGAATTAGAAGTAGAAAAAGCTTACAATCTATTATGGTGTAAAGGAGAACGCAGAAAGGGAGAGCCAATCAATCAGTTAGGGTGTGCAGAAGATTTAAGGGCTTACAATTTTATTTTTCTATTAGCTGCCATATCCAATGAGGATTAAAATGTTTCCAACACAAAGCAGGGCCATCCACATTCACTTATCACTGTAATTTGATAAATTCCTCACGGTGCCATTGTTGCCCTTTAAATAATTGTATTTCCATTGCTTAAAGGGTTAAGTGCGTCACTGCCAGCGAGCCAGTGAACAAACACCTCCATTATACACAGAGCCCCATCTCTGCTTACTCCTGGGGCACCCTGATAAAGAGATTAAATAAATCTGCAGCCGCTTTTTCCTTGTAGTGATTAACAAGTGTGCACGGGGTACAAACACTGCAGGGATCCGGCTTATCTCTGTGCTGGGCTCAGGAGCGCAGCGGCGGTGACGGCGGAGTTGGTCGGCCTCGGGGGCCTTATCACAGTCAGCATTCCCAATTCCCATTCCCTGGCCACAATAGGCTTATAGTGAGGCCCTGAGCTGTGCCGTACCCACCAACACAATCTATATTGCCAGGCTCCACCAGAGCTGTTTGGGTAGCGGGCCCGACATCGGAAATTAAAGAGAAAAAAATGAAATAAAATAAATGTTATATTAAAAAAAAGCAATAGCCTTATAAGTAAGAAAATTATGACAATGTGTTCCAGGGCCAGCATGGCATGTGGGATGGAAATATTAAGGGAATAAAGGCTGCCGGGGCTGATAACTCTCTGATAATTACACCTCTGTGGGCCAGCCAGGCACGGGGTCTGTCTGTAAAGGCTCTGGAGCTGATAATTATCTCCCTATTTCCATAGAGTGCAGAGCCGGCCGCTGTCAATCAGCAGCTTTTTATGCTTTGCAACAAGCTGCCTTAGTCACCCAGCCTTCAGGTTTATGCTGGAAAAAATAGACCTGGCCTGCTATACCATTAACCATCTCCTTACCAGAATGGCTGGCTCTGAACTTTGCTGGGAGGTCTCGCTGCTGCAGTCTGGCTGTCAAAACAATGTCACAATAGGTTACCATTTTCGTATACTGTAGCAGAAGAGTTGATTGGGAGGAGGGAGTATTTGGCCTTACATACTCGACCCCCCCCCCCCCAAGAAGAGGTGAGGTGGGGGTTGTGAGGGCAGTAAGAAAAGCAGAGTGACAGCAAAACGGAGAAGCAGGGTCAGCATGTGAGGGAAGAGATGGAGGAGTGAAATGCTGATGTACAGTAACAGGAGAGAAAAAGATGAGCGCGGTTAGAATGTGAGGGCAAAAAGGTAAGAGGCAGAATAAGAATGTGAGGGCAGAAAGACGGGACCAGAGTAAGGATGTGAGGGCAGAAAGGCAGGAGCCGGATAGGGATGTGAGGGCAGAAAGACAGGAGCAGGATAAGGATGTGAGGGTAGAAAGACAGGAACAGGATGAGGATGTGAGGGCAGAAATACAGGAACAGGATGAGGATGTGAGGCCAGAAAGACAGGAGCAGGATAAGGATGTGAGGGCAGAAAGACAGGAACAGGATGAGGATGTGAGGGCAGAAATACAGGAACAGGATGAGGATGTGAGGACAGAAAGACAGGAGCAGGATAAGGACGTGAAGGCAGAAAGACAGGAGCAGGATGAGGATGTGAGGGCAGAAATACAGGAACAGGATGAGGATGTGAGGCCAGAAAGACAGGAGCAGGATAAGGACGTGAAGGCAGAAAGACAGGAGCAGGATAAGGATTTGAGGGCAGAAAGACAGGAGCAGGGTGAGCATGTGAGGGCAGAAAGACAGGAGCAGGATAAGGATGTGAGGCCAGAAAGACAGGAGCAGGGTGAGCATGTGAGGGCAGAAAGACAGGAACAGGATAAGGACGTGAGGGCAGAAAGACAGGAGCAGGGTGAGGATGTGGGGGCAGAAAGACAGGAACAGGATGAGGATGTGAGGGCAGAAATACAGGAACAGGATGAGGATGTGAGGGCAGAAAGACAGGAGCAGGATAAGGACGTGAAGGCAGAAAGACAGGAGCAGGATGAGGATGTGAGGGCAGAAATACAGGAACAGGATGAGGATGTGAGGCCAGAAAGACAGGAGCAGGATAAGGACGTGAAGGCAGAAAGACAGGAGCAGGATAAGGATTTGAGGGCAGAAAGACAGGAGCAGGGTGAGCATGTGAGGGCAGAAAGACAGGAGCAGGATAAGGATGTGAGGCCAGAAAGACAGGAGCAGGGTGAGCATGTGAGGGCAGAAAGACAGGAACAGGATAAGGACGTGAGGGCAGAAAGACAGGAGCAGGGTGAGGATGTGGGGGCAGAAAGACAGAAGCAGGATAAGAAAATGAGGACAGAAAGACAGGAGTAGTTTGGGGATGTGAGGGCAGCAATACAGGAGCAGGGCAGGGTGAGGATATGGCAGGTTACAGTTTTATTTTTCTTAAGACGAAGGATGCAAATCTGACATCTTCGGACAATTTGTGTCTGCTTTGCACCTGCATCTGTATGTATGTCATGTTGCTTTATTGTATGGAAACTTTGCGTTGAGGTAAAGTCGAGACTCTATCGCCATCTTGTGTCAGGACAAGTCGTATACACACTATTGTTCCAGCAATGATACAGGCCGCTAACGGTGAGCCATCGCTCTTAGTAATAATCTGTGAAAGCAGGCTAAAAGAATACGATGCATCAAGCAAAAAATTAGATCCACACCTTGTGGATAAAACTTGTCTTCTCATTCTGAAGTCAGGAGCACTTCCACAATTTAGTCTCTCTCTTGGCTATTTACTAAAGTTTAGCAAACACCTACACCCAACTTCAATCAAGTGCAAAAGTCTCCACAAACTAGAGGCGCTGGGCATCCATTGAGATGCAAAATATCTCCATTGGAACTTCTCCAATGAGGCAGATAACTGAGGCCCCCCCCCCCCCCAAACTGGGCAACGATCTCCCAGGGGGGTTACAGAAGGCCAAAAGGCCACAGGGACTGGCCAATGAGGACCAGGATCTGGAAGCTAAAGCTATCAAACTATGAGCAGGAGCTCCCCAACAAGGCAAACAAGTTCTCCAATGACTCCTTCAAGGACCACACATCCATTCTTTGTCCTGTGCCACTGTGGGCTCCTCCCGATTAAGGGAGACAGATGATCAATTGGATGCCTCTTCACACAGTGACATACCTGGAATGAGCTACCGAATAGCCGCACTTGTGTTTAGCTGGTCACTGCAGTGCAACAGGCTTCTGGTTAGTATAATTTACTCGAGACTGACTGACAGAAGATAAGGAGGAGATAATTCACAAAACAGGGCAGTGGTGACCATCTGCCCTCATCCAACACGCATTACTTGGAGAGGCTCACAGGAGGATTTGGGGGGGGGGGGGGGGGGTACAGCTGTGATCAGTGAGCACACTGTGTGATCAGGCTTCCATTATCCTGCTTGTCATACGTGTAGTTTGGTGTGACCCCACATCTGGCAGATGAACAGTCCTCAGCACTCTTTATCTCTGGATACAGAATAAGAGAAATGAAGCTGCTGATTAGCTTTTCATTGCAAAGCTCTTCTCTGGCACCTGCTGTGAAAAGCCCAGACTGCAGAGATTTTGCCACCAGGCGCAGTACATACCTCCTACAGCGTCAGGAGGAGGGGGACCTATGGAGTTAACCCATCTGGCTAAAGCATGTCTGCAGGATGGGAGATGATGGGGTCACAGTTAAAAATAACGCATCCAATTGGAAATATCCTCCTACATAGTTAGGGGCAAACCTGCAAATGAAACATTGTCCCCAGATTACATCCTTCCCTAAAGGCATACTACCCACACCAAGTTGGACAAGGGGACAGTCCCTCCAAATGAGGGACACTTCAGGGACAGCAGGTGTGCTGAAGGACAAACTTCTTCTGAGCACCCCAAGGACTACCTCTCGCCATGTGTGTACTGTAGTTCCATATAGTTCATAATACCATTTGATTGTGTGCTCCTGTGAGGTACAAGGGCAAAATGCTTCTGTGTACACTATATACAAATGTCATTAGCAGGACATTAAAGCGGTCCTTCACTCTGAATAAGAGTCTATCTTATATGTTTCCCACACCCTGCACATACAGATTGCTCAAGGTGGCGGCTCATGGAACATCAGGCAGCCTGCAAACAGGAAGTGCCTTCTGACTGTGCTGCTCTGCATTCTGGGACTGCTGACCTTTTCCAGACCCCAGCTCTGCTTTGTCTCAGCAAAGCACAGCTATAACCCGCCCTCCTGTACTTTATCCCACTCTCTCTCTCTCTCCCCCCTCTCCTCAGTAAGTGTGATGCTTCTGAGTCACGATGGCGGCGCCCGTATCCTAAAGTCCTTAACAGATTTGCAGCCTAGTGGGGGAAAGAATATTAAGTAGGTGACTAAAAACGTAAAATATATTAATTATAGATGTTGGGGAATCGTTTTTAAGGGTTTGGGCTTTTCAATAAATCATGGTGAAGGTCCAGTTTAAGCCCATCTGGCAAAAAATAGTGGCTGCAGGGCTGAAGGAGAAGCAGCCAGCAAGGGAATATGAAAGTAGGTGAGAATAGATGCCCAACCTTGGACATCCTGCTAGGGTGAACATTGTAAAGCATCCCAAATAAAGATGCCAGTCTCCATCCATGTGGTGGGGCTAAGCAGACCTCCAGTCATTTATGAATGGAGGCCTGCTTTAAACAGGACCTAAAAATACCATTTTGTGAATACTCACCTGTAAAATGGGTATTATAAGTATGTCACACACCCCGCTTCAAAACATTAAGAATTACACTTGGGTTACTCCACCAGCAGGTGGCGATGTTGCAGTCCTGAAAAACAAGCCCCTCCTGATCTATAATACCTGGGACCTCCCACTCATCTCCCAGTTTTCAAACAGCAGTAAAGACAAGGTACCAGGAAAAAAACCATTGGTAACCCTCAAACTGTAAACGAAGCTTCACCCTATAAAGAATCCAGGATACCAAAAAGGGCGGGTGAAGCGGGGTGTGTGACATACTTATAATACCCATTTTACAGGTGAGTATTCACAAAATGGTATTATTCTGAGTATGTCACACACCCCGCTTCAAAACATTAAGAATTACACTTGGGACATCCAAAAGCAGTGTCCACAAAGGGCGGGTATCCAACAAGGCAATAATGCAAAACGCAAACCACTGCAGCTTGCAGAACCTTGCGGCCAAACGCAGCACGTCAACCTTACAAAACTTGGAAAAGGTGTGAACAGTAGGCCAAGTAGCAGCCTTACAAACTTGCTCAACAGAAGCCTGGTGCTGAAAAGCCCAAGACGCCCCAACAGCACGAGTAGAATGAGCAGTGATACGAAATGGAGGAGCCTTCCCCATGGCAGAATAGGCCCCAACAACAGCCTGACGAATCCACTTGCTAATGGAAGACTTAGCCGGAGCCAAACCCTTCCTAGGCCCGCAGGGCACCACGAAAAATGCATCAGTCTTACGAAAAGGAGATGTAGTACGCAAATAGCACTTAACACAACGTACGACATCCAAACAATGCAAAACCCTCTCCTTGTCATTCCTAGGCTTAGGACACAAGGACGGAAGAACAATGTCCTGGTTAAGATGAAAAGCAGAGACCACCTTAGGAAGAAAGTCCGGTTTGAAGCGGAAAACCATTTTGTCCTGATGTCTCTCAAAATAAGGAGCCTGAATCGACAAGGCTGCGAACTCCGAAACACGCCGAACCGAAGTGATGGCCAGCAAAAAGGCAACCTTCTGAGTCAGAGTAGACAGAGCAATATCCTGCAAAGGCTCAAAAGGATGAGCCTGAAGAGCAGAGAGAACCAAATTCAAATCCCAAAAAAGGAGCAAAGGCTTCCTAGGAGGCCGCAGATGCGAGACCCCCTGGAAGAAAGTCTTGACCAAAGGATGAAGCGCAAATGACTTTTGAAAAAAGACAGACAAGGCAGAAACCTGCCCCTTCAAAGTACTCAGCTGAAGACCAGAGTCCAGCCCCGATTGAAGAAATTCCAAAATCCTGGAAACAGAGAACACCCGACAGGGCAAAGATCTAGCCTTACACCAATCAATATAAGATCTCCACGTCCTATAGTAGATGGTAGAAGAGGACCTCTTCCTGGCACTAATAAGAGTCTGAATAACAGAATCCGAAAGACCTTCCTCCCTTAAGATGGAGGTTTCAGCAGCCAGGCCATCAAAGCCAGCGTTGG
Source organism: Gastrophryne carolinensis (assembly GCA_027917425.1). Taxonomy (NCBI): domain Eukaryota; kingdom Metazoa; phylum Chordata; class Amphibia; order Anura; family Microhylidae; genus Gastrophryne; species Gastrophryne carolinensis. Next base: position 225,775,052 of record CM051235.1, read on the forward strand.
TAAATTGGGGTAACGCAGTGGACCCTGTGTGAGAAGATCCGGCCGAAGAGGCAGATCGAACTGATCCACCGCCAGACGAACGATGTCTGCGAACCACACCCGCCTTGGCCACCTTGGAGCCACGAGAATGGCGGGAACCCCTTCCAGGGCCAGCTTTCACAACACCCTGCCTAGCATGGGAATCGGAGGAAACAGATAAAGGAACCCCAGGTCCCCCCAGCTCAGGGACATGGCATCCACCGCCAGAGCCAGAGGATCCTGAGAGAGCGACACAAACGTCGGAAGCTTGTAATTGTGACGAGAGGCAAACAGATCCACCTCCGGCGTCCCCCACCGGAGGCAAATCGACCGAAACACGTGGGGGTGAAGAGACCATTCCCCCCGGCGGGAAGAGCACCGGCTCAGGAAGTCCACCTCCGTGTTTTCCACTCCTGGAATGTACACTGCCGAGATGCAAGGGACATGAGTCTCCACCCAAACTAGAATCAGAGACACCTCTCTGAGGGCACCCAGACTGCGAGTCCCTCCTTGGTGATTGATGTAAGCAACCGCCGTCCGATTGTCCGACCGAACCTGAACCGACAAGCCCTGTAAATGCTGTGTCAAGTGACACAGAACCAACCTGATGGCTCTCAACTCCAGAACGTTGATGGGCAAGTGGGTCTCCTGAGGACCCCACCGCCCCCGGAACCGAAGATCCTTCCAGAAACCTCCCCATCCTGACAAACTGGCGTCCGTGGTGACAGTTTCCCAAAGAGGCGTCAGAAATGACCTGCCCCTCAATAGATTGTCCGAGACCATCCACCACTGTAGAGACTGCCGAACCCGGGGGGACATCCGGAAAGACCGATCCAACGACCGCGGTCGCCGGTCCCAAGACGCCAACAGATGAAGCTGAAGCGTCCGCGTGTGAAACTGAGCAAAGGGAACTGTCTCGAAGGAAGCTACCATCAACCCCACCAGTCTCATCCCCAGCCGAATGGACGGGCAAGGATTAGAAAGAAGAAGCTGCGCCAATTCCTGAATCAAGAGAACCTTGGCCTGAGGTACAACCACTCTGTGCTGGCAAGAATCGTAGGACATCCCCAGAAAAGGCACCACCCTGGCCGGAACAAGAGAGGACTTGGGGTAGTTGATCACCCAGCCGAACCTCTCCAGAGTGGATACCACCGTCCAGGTGTCCATTTCCGCTTGACTGAAGGAAGGAGCCATGATGAGAAGATCGTCCAGATAGGGCACAATGCGAATCCCCAGAGCTCTGAGAAGGGCCATCACGCCCGCCAACACCTTGGTGAACACTCTTGGAACCGAGGAAAGGCCGAACGAAAGAGCCACAAATTGAAAAAGCCGATCTTCCACCACGAAGCGAAGAAACCTTTGGTGAGCCGGAAATTTAGGAATATGAGGATAGGCATCCTTGATGTCTATGGACGTCATGAAGTCCCCCTGCTGCAGAGAACTTATGGCAGAACGCAGAGTTTCCATGCGAAACTTCCGGGGACGAATAAACACATTGAGGAACTTCAGATCCAGGATGGGACGAACCGACCCGTCCTACTAGGTCACTATGAAGAGATTGGAATAATACCCTCCGAAGGAGGGACCGGGCAGATGACTGCCATTTCCAGACGATTCCTCACCACCGCCAGGAGCCCCTGCGCGGCCAAAGGATCTGAGGGCACACGAGACCTGAAAAATCTTAGAGGAGGTCGAACTCGAACTCCAACTCGTAACCGGCCGACACCACCTCCCGGGATCCACCTGTCCGAGACCGCCTGGTCCCACACCCGGGAGAAGAGTCACAACCGTCCCCCCACCCGCAAGGGTGAGGGTGCCCCCTCATTTCTGAGCGGGCTTGGCAGCTGGCTTGGGTTTGGCACCCCAGGAGTGAACGGGACGGGCACGGCCTCAACCCCTGTTCCAGCTTGCACCCCTGAGGGCCGTAAAGCCCGCGCCTCTGCCAGCTCTGGCTCCCCGAAAGGAGGGATTAAAAGAGACCGCCCCCCAAAAGGAACGACGAAATTACTTGCACTGAGGTAACTTACCTCCCTTGGCAACCGAATCCAATTTCTCACCAAACAGGCGCAAACCCAAAAGGGGAAGAGCCGTAAGTGACTTCTTAGAATTAAAGTCAGCAGTCCATTGCCGCAACCACACCGACCATCGGATAGCCACCAACAAGGCCGTGGTCCTGCCACACATCACCATGGTGTCATCCTGAGCGGCAAGGACAAACGAAACGAAGGACTCACAACGTTTGAGAGCAAGGAACTGATCACAATAGGATCAAGATCCGCACATAGATCCCTGACAATGGACCTAACCACCACCAACAAAAGTGCCGAAGCACAAACAGGCCTCAAAGCCGAACCCGCTAAGGTAAAACCATGGCGAGCCAGCTGGTCAATCCGGCGAGCTTCGCCATCCTTAAGGGTAGTCGTGTCAGGAGAATGCAACACCGCCATGTTAGATAGCCCCAAAAACCGGGGCATCAACCTCGGGGGGAAAAGACCAACGCTTCACCAAGTCCGCCGGAAAAGGATACTACTTAACCCAACCAGGCGGAACACCAACGCGTCTCGTTGGTGTTCCGCCTGGTTGGGTTAAGTAGTATCTTTTTCCGGCGGACTTGGCGGACAATATGGCGGACAATATGGAAGGAAAACCTTTTCTCAAGGCTGGCCAACCGGGCGCATACCTCGGATTGCGAATCCCCACCCATGACGTCATACGGGGTCCGGAACAGGCGGGGAGGAGTAGGGGATGACACGGGCGGCGAGGGGCTAGCACCCGGGGTGCCGGACTGGCGCTCAATGTCCCGCTGCGCACATGGAATGCATATAATGACATCATCCCCCGGGAGCAGAGCACCACAACCCCCACACAGCCTAGACTGCCCCGAAGGGCCGTTTCCGGTATCCTTGGAAGCCTCCATATGGTGAAATTATGGTATTTGCAATAACCCAGGGATTTACGCAGTATGCAACCCGGGATGCCCCTTTTTACATGTCCCGGGAGTGGAAGGATTTTAGCCCCATATAAGCAAAAAAGGCCAGCAAGCCAGTTATGTTATGACCGGGAGACCCCTTTTAACACGGGTATCCCAGGATCTGTAAGGGAAAAGCACCACAGTCAATCCCAGTGTAAGGAAAAAAAAAAAAAAAGAGCACTAACACAGTGATAAGGAGCAAACAATCATGCACTCACATACTTCTTACACATGATGCATTAAAGGTACCAAAAACCCATGTAGGTAAATATATACATATAAATATACATATATATATATATATATAGATATATATATAGAAAGGGAAATATAAATGGTATGTAATGCATACAATACAAGCACAGACCCCAATCCTGAGGACAACCAGCCCATGGGACTGGTCCCTACCTGAATAATCACATAAAACTTCAGTTCAGGTACACTAACAGCTCAGTGTTGTATTGATTTGATTGAGGAACTTTAGTGAAGGCCATTTCTCTTTAGGTCCCTGGAGCCGCTTTGTAACAGGGTAAATGCCAGGCTGCATGTTACTCATGCGACTGTTAGCAGCCGTGCCCTAAACGTACTAATCACATAAAACTGAAGTGGCCCTCACAGACAGCAAACGCATGCGCAAGAGTACCTGAGATGGCGGCGAACAACCCCAGCGAGGGGAGGCGCAGGAGAGGACACGGAGGGAGACGAAGGGCGTGCCGGCAGAACGCGCGCGAAACGCTCCGGCCCGCCCCTCCGCCATAGACTGTACAGCGTGGGCCGCGACGGAGCACGACCCCGCCCCCTTCCCCAATCGCCTCAGGCCGCACAATGGCGGCACCGCCACCTAAACTAACAGTAGCCACAGGTGCTCAAAGCCAGGCGCAAACAACACACACACTGCGCACGGAGTCCAGCAGCCCTGTACAAACGCCCGCACTCCGCAGCGCCGACCCCAGGGGCAGCCAGATCCACACAAACACAGCATGAAGCACCCACAATGCCAAACCCCCCCCCCAATAGAGAAGGGAGAAGGGACCAAGCAGGGAACAGGGAGACTAAGGGGCACACCGGGACGGGGCATACCAAATCCGGATCACCAGCCGGATAACCGCGTTGCCCCACGCGTGGGGTCTAGCGGAGGAGATAAGCTCCTAGGCACCATGAGGTGCCATCTACCATTACCCAGTCAGCAGCCAAGGCTGGGAGGCTTCCAGTATTTACTAAATATTAAACAAAAAATGACTGGGTAGAAATAGACTACGGGGGGGGTGCCGGGGTGTCACCCCGGCTACCTGCAAGCAGGAGACTTCATTCTTCTGTCTTGTCGCCATCTTGCAGAGAAGAACACTGGGAGATGAGTGGGAGGTCCCAGGTATTATAGATCAGGAGGGGCTTGTTTTTCAGGACTTCTCTGCAATGTCGCCACCTGCTGGTGGAGTAACCCAAGTGTAATTCTTAATGTTTTGAAGCGGGGAGTGTAACATACTTAGAATATAAAAATATGACTTTAGTTCTGCTTTACCTCTTCCCCCTGGCTTGTTAACCCTAGGAAGGCTGAATTGGTCACCCAATATGCATTCCATGACTCTTCAGCAGTGTTCTTGGTGTGCCTGGGCACAGGAAATAGCAGTCTAGTACATCTTGCAGCACTGCTTTCTGGGTGTGTGCAGTAAAACCAGCAGACAGCATATATTTTGCAGATTTATATTGATCTGCTACTGGGGAGCCCGGTCTATCTGCTCCCTGTGGGAGGGACTGTGGATGGCCCAAGCTATGTGATCCCTGAGGGAGAGACTGTGGAGAGCTTGGGCCATTTACTACTTGTGGGAGACACAGGCCACCTAATCCTTGTGAGAGGGCTTGTGGGGAGCCTGGGCCACCTAATGCTTGTGGGAGGGCTTGTGGGGAGCCTGGGCCATTTACTCCTTGTGGGAGGGCTGTGGGGAACCTGGGCCATTGACTCCTTGTGGGAGGGCTGTGAGGAGCCTGGGTCATCTACTCCTTGAGGGAGGGGCTGTGCAGAGCCAAGGCATCTGCTTCTTGTGGGAAGGGCTGTAGAGACCCCAGACCATCTACACCTTGTGGGAGGACTGTGGAGAGCCTGTGGAGACACCAGACCATCTATTTCTTATAGAAGGGTTGTGGGGAGCCCAGGTTATCTGCTTCTTTGTAGGAGGAGCTCAGGCTTTGCTCACTAATTAACAGATGAACCCAGGCATTGCTCAGTAATTAACAGTAATTAAAAGTAAAACATTTGACAAGTTCTTTTCTTGAAAGTTTCTCAGCTTTTATTTTACATCTTTTTCTTTTGCTACCTTGTTCATTAGGCCACATGCCTAATGTTCATGCCACACCTATTTCCTACATGGTCTCTCTAACCCCCCCCCCCCCAAGGCTTGGCACCTCCAACGACTGACGGTAAGCAGTACAAAGCAACCTGGCCCTCTTCTGAACCACAACCATAACACGGACACCATTTCCTTCCATTAAACAACTGTCTCAATCCATCCTTAATTAGACACTAATGGCGATTTAAACAAGTGTGTGGTAACAGCAACATCATCTCCTCACCGATCTAATGAATCAGGCAGAGGAGAGGAAATCTGTATTGACCTTCTGCTGATGTGGAGGCCGAGCAATCGTACCAAGTCATTGTGTGCCATTATAAACCTTCTTGTCTTCCTCCGGCAGTAGCGACAATGGCAGGTTATACATTGTGGTTCTCACTTTGGCCTCTTTTTATCAAAAGCTGCGAGTCAAAAATGACTAAAGCAAGTTACTGTATATTTCAAAGGATCTTTATGCAATCAAGTCTTTTATTTAAATATTACTACCTAGGGCTGGACTGAGTTTCCCAGGGGCCCTAAGCATTGATCTCCAGGGAAGATGGTCAGAGGCTCTGTAGTTCTGATCCCCTGTTCTAGACCAGGGAGGTCACTAAACTAATCTTACTTACACCAGCACACAATCAGTGAGTCCTGCATTAGAGAGTTAGTTACCTTTCTCTAGCAGAGCTCCTTCTGACGGGGGGCCAAAAACGGTTGCATACAAGTGTGGCAGAGCATATAAAGTTGCAATGGTGTTACAGTAGAATTGGAAAAATGGGGAATCTTATTTCACTCCAAAATAAATTATTTTTAAAGCAGAACAGCAGGGCATCCCAGTTTGGGATGCCCAAGGGGACCGGGACAAATCCCAGAAAATTAGAATTCCAGGGTTTTGTTCCACTTCAAGGCTTTGTAGGGATACTGTATTATCAATATACAAAAGAATTGCGGTGCAACGATAGCCAACATGCCTCAACTAGCGTTAACCCCAGATCAATCTCTAGCCTGAAGAAGGGAGTGCTTACACTGCTGAGGCACCCCCAAGTCTTATGGATTGGGTTCAAGAGGTGGAGTTCATTTGCCAAATGGAGAACCTAGTTTCTGGGAAGCAGGATTCATAGTAGAAATACATATTGGTTTGGGCCGGGTGGATAGACTCGCAACTGAGTCTGGGACTCTTTTAACCGTTCCTAAATTAATTGTAAAGTAGTTGATTGCTCAATGAAAACTGATTAAGCTAAAATACATTGTTTTGTTAAAGAGGAACATCGGGGGAGGTTGAAACCCAAAACCCCAAACCTCGAGAGACAATTGGGCAGTATTTACTCACCTTGCCAGGGGATCTATCTTCTCGGCCCCTCAGATTCCGGGACACCTCCCAACGGCCAGCGCCATCAGGCACTGCGCATGCCCAAATGGGATGCAATGGAGCACCTGAAATCCCACAAGACTTTGCGGAGCTGTGAGATCTGCATGGGATATGTGGGCAGCGGGGTAAGAATCGGGCCCTGAAGCAGCCGGATGTTGCCGCAGCAGTACCCTTGTGTTTTTTCCCTCTGATCCCCTGCCACCCACCCCCCCCTCCAGCAATCAACGCATCTGTCAAGATTGGCGAGGGACGGAGGAGCTGACATTCGCAGGTGAGTAACATTACATTTACAGTTGACCCTTTGAGAACTAGTAAGGAATCCATGGGACCCCTATACCTGTTCACAAGGCTCGGGAGCTGGCAAGTCACCTTCAGCCCCATTACCTGCCTCCCTAAAGCCCGGGGAGGGCAGAAGAACCTGGGGCCACAAGGCTACGCAGGTTTGTAGCCCTGCAAGGTGGGGGGGCACAGAAGCTGACCCCAGCACCCTGTTCTACAAGCCCCCATAGCTGGTCCCCACGTCATTTTTTTTATTTTTAAGGGTTAAAACCCTCCGGGGCAGGAACAGGAGGCTACTGATACATATGTGGTACCATTGTAATCAGGAGAAAAAAGAGGCTTTCACATGCAATATGGTTGCATTATTACAAACAAGACATTTCATGTTAAAGCCTAAACTTTGACGCAAAAAAATGTAATTTTCCTGGAAATTCCTGCAAAAATCTTAGTTAAACATAGCACAAAATGGTGAAAATGATCGGTCAATAAAGGGTGACAAAATCTAGGCTGGCAGTTAAAAGGGTTAAATGTACCTATGCATGTTGGGTATTTTTCTGCTCATGGGACCTGGCGCTTTCAGATTTAGCTTGTTTTTTATTGTTTGCATATTGATATTTTAGGAAAATGTGTTTTTTATTCTACTTTTTCATTTTTAGGGAAACCCTGTGCAATCAAAGAATTCTTTAAAGGATTTCTTCCAGGAAGATGAGCTCAGTACAACAAGCTGAATATGCCTAGAAAGATTAACATGTTTACTTTCAGGGAATATATGGTTTGTGGAGGTTATTCCAAATGTAGAGGGTTGTTTTGGTAGAAAAAAATGCAGGGGTGCACTTTGTCTGCAGAGCTGAAATTTTCAAGTAAAATTATTCTTACTTGCATGCCTTACTTTGAGGTATTTGGCAACTCTTCCTTTAAAAGTGCCTATGCATATTGGGTATTGTTCTGTTCAGAGGACCCTGCTGTTTACAGATTTAACTTTTTTTTCTTGTTTGCATATTGTTTTTTTAGGAAAATGTGACTTTGATTATGCTTTTTTATTCTTTTAAGGGGAAACCCTTACTTCCAGAAACTGCACTCACATCAACAAGCCTAGTACGCCTGGAAAGCTTGAGATGTGTGCTTCCAGAGAATATACAGTTTATGGGGAATTTCAATTTTAAAGGGTTGTTTTTCATGAAAAAATGCAAGGTATGCTTAGCAGTTGTATTTTATCTGAAAATCTCCTAAAGAGCAGTTTCAGTTTTGGGGGAGTCTCCTGGGTAGGAGTCATTTCATGTCCAGACATTATATAATCTTTCTGGGAAATACCTTCAAAAATCACAGTTGAACATGTGTAGCACAAAATAGTGAAAAATGGTCTGGCAAAAAAGGGTGACAAAAACTCTAGGTACGCTGGCAGTTAAAGGGTTAATAAGGTGCTTTGATCTTTTTCACCCCAAAATACAGTATATGCAGTAAGTTGGCTGAGGGGGGACCTTGGATATTATCTAAAGGAGAATTACTAGAATGACTGTAGTTAAAGAGGTCGTCTGTCTTTTTAACCCTACAATACATTATATTAGCTGGCTTGGGGATAAAACTTGGATCAAACTAGATCAGCAAAATTCTGAATAAACTATAAAATAAAAAAAAAAATAAAATAAACTATAACCTGAATTTGAACATCTTGCACTAAGCTCACATATACTTTTTTCTCTCATCAGCCAATGAGCAGTGAGGAGGGGGTCTGACACTAACCGAAGGCAGCAGGTATCACTTCTCATCTGCACTGCGCGTCTCACCACTGACATGATGCCGGATGCCCGCAAGATGAAAACCTGAGCTCCCACAATGCACTGCGTGTAATTTGCTTTTACACTGACAACACTGCTTGTAATTTGCTTTTACACAACATCTTCCAACCCGATGAACTAGACATGCTGCTGGAAATCAGAATACACAAATATACACACCGTATACACAGAAAGGAATGACCCTAAAAAATCTTCAAATCCACATGGACCCTAGCCCACCTATGTATGCCTGATATCTGTAAGCCACAAATTCAGGAGATTTACATATTTTTCTTATGGAGCTCTGTATTATGAGGGATACAAAACAGATGTGCACTGCAGTAATGCACACCTCCTATTGGGGTGGTGTAGCTGTTGCACATTTGTGTTTCCTGTCACCCATCAGATGAAGCTCCACAAGTAAAAGGGGAGTATCTCTTTCAATTAGTGCTCACTGATGGGATGAGGGGTAGGTGAGGCTAGTTTAGTGTCCCTGTGGACCAACCAACTTGGTGCCAGGGTGGCTTTACTGCTAACAAGGTTTCCTAATGAGTCCTATCACACTCGTACTATGCAGGTAAGTCCAGCAAAATGTTTTTAGCTTAGTCCAATAGGGAACCTAACAATGATTTTACACACATACAGCAGCTGTACCGCCTTAATAGAGAGCCTGCAATACTGTAGTGTGAAGTTGTTTCCAGGTCCTCCATTGCATGAAGATCTTTTTCTTGCCGGAGCTCCATCTGATAGCGGTCAGGGAAATTTGCATACACAGCTGCAAATCCAATAGGAAGTATGTATTACTGCAACGTGCAGTTTCCTGTGCCCATCATACAGAACTCCATGTCTGAGTTTGTGCTTCCTAAGGATCTATCTGCAGGCCCCAGGGTAATAAAAAAGGAACTATTTACTTTAGGGCAGCTTTCAAGTGGGTCAAAACCCAGGATTATGACTATCCTGGGTTTTGGTCCTTGTCCCCGGGGCACCCCAATCCGGGATGCCCCACTCTGTGAAACCCCCTAGGGTCACCCAATCTAACTCACCTTTCACATGCATGCGTGGCCTCTCGTCCAGTCAGTGTGCTCGGATCCGCTCCCACCCACTCATCTAAGACTCTGCTGCAGACGAATCTGCGCTGGTGGCCGCATCCCCGCTACCCTCCAACTGGGAGCCTGTCCGCGTCGGCCCCTTACAAATGCCTGGCATGGGTGCACGCCCTGCTACAGGTAAGGGTGCATGCGCCTTTGGAACAAGGGAAAAAAGAGTTTTCCAGGTGACGGACGGACCGGGGGAGGGGGGTTCACACAGTGGGGCATCCCGAATCTGTATGCCCCGGGGTAGGGATTCAAGTGGCCCTGGAATCTATAAGATTTGTCTGTCAGGCCTGAGTTTTGGTCCACTTTAAGCATCAGAGATGTCAGTCTTCTTATCCTTGGTAATCCAACCAACTTTCCCTACTGTAATACAACTATAAGCTCCAGCATGCCCTGCACACCAGATTCTACAAACACAAGTAGCTGAGTGCTGCAAGGTATGTTGGAAGTTATAGTCTTAAAACAGCAAGGGTCCTGCAGTGTTTTCACAAGTCATGAGTTATGGCAGCCTATCGCCTCCCTTGGGTTCAGCAGTGGCGCAGTTTACATAAGGGCGACTAATAAAATTAAAATACAAATTGTAATTACTTTTCCCGAAGAAACCCCTGGCAGAGCCACGCTCACTCTGGAAGAGATGAGAGCTGCTTGGAAATTTAAAACACGAGTGGGATTTTTTTCTTTCGATAATAGAAAGATGCAGGCAGGAAAATCGGACTGTGGCTTGTTCTGTACATAACATACATACAGAGCACCAAATAGTATTAGAACATTTGTATAGGCTGGACCCCAAACTGGGTAACAAGCCATTTTATTAAAGTGGACCAACACCCAGGATTTTGACTATCCTGGGTCTTGGTCCACTTCGGTGGGGCACCCCCGATCGGGGTGCCCCGCTGTGTGAAACCCCCCCTAACCCCCCGAATAACTCACCTCTCCCCGCTCCCAGCGCCAACGTACAAGGAACGTCTAAGCGGCGGCCGCCGCCACCGCCTCCTTCGCGTCACTTTTGACGCGCGCGCGCCCGCGCCGACTATTCGCAGACGGCCGGCGCGGGCGCGCGCACGCCTACAGGGGTGCGAGGGAGGCGGCGCCGGCCGCCGCCGAAGATAAGGTAGGTGAGTTGGGGTGTTTGGGGGGGGGTTTCACCCCGCGGGACATCCCGATCTCGGATGTCCCGTGGGGTGGGGGGTGATCGGCCCGGGAATCTTATAGATTCCCGGGCCGATCACCCGTGGGTGTTGGTCCACTTTAAGTGAGTACTTGACACACTCCATTTAAAGTTTGACTATGGGCCCTATTCACAACGTTCATTAGTTTTGTCTTGTTTCACTGCATCGTGTTTGCTGCAACTTGAGAACTGAGCACACACAGAGCTGCAGTATAAATGTAGTGGCGTGCAGCAGGACAACTGACTTTTTGCTGGCATTACACTGGGTTTCATTGCACTTCACCTGGCTAAATGAGTGGTATTTACTTTAAAAATCGGTTTGGCAAAAGCTGGCAAACCACCGCAGCATATTTTGTTTTGAAAATTAAGGAAATCCTGCTGAAAGCACAAATTTCCAGCTTAAATGAGCATGAGTTGGGTCTCAGAATATATGCATTTATATAGTTGCTTGGAAAGCCTTATATAATGTGAGAAATCGTACCTCGTTGCCTGGACTGCGATACAGAGAACACACTGTGCAGTCCCTTGATACAGGTCATTCAAGACCCTGACAGGCTGCAGGACCCCTTCACTACCACCACTGAAAAAAGCTCTGGCAACCCTATAGAAACGCTTCCAGCTCTGTTTGATAGAGCCCAAGTGCATTAACAAGAACCAGTCTTGGTAGCATATAATATAACCAAGAAACATAGACAAATGGGTTTGGGATCAAGATAAAAGAGCAGCCCGAGATTAAGTTATATATTTAATTGCATTAAAATGCAAACTCAACAAACTATACACATACAATGAATAGATTTATATACAGGCCAGAAGGGCGATTATATAAATGATAAGGTACAATAGGCCTTGGTGAAGGGCAACCACAGGGAGGAAGCCTGCCAGTTCCTGGTTCTCCCAGTACGAGATTCCTTTGTGACCTCCCCCAGACAGACAGCCTGGGCGGAAAGTCATATGCTGGTAGTCAGTGAGTCAGTGCTGATATCAATCTGCATGCATTATGCTCTCCAAGTTCCAAAAATGGGGTCAGTTTATGTATAATATGGATGGGATTTTCATAATTCTACTTTTAAAGTGACGTGGCCTGAGCAGGCTAACAGGCGTTGTATTCGATCAGTCTTTCTGTCTCAATCCCTGATTAGGTAGCAATTTTATCAGTTGAGGGGCCTTTGGGGCCTAGGCTCTTGGTGGGGGCATTCAACCAACTACCATGACAAAGTGGTAAACATGGGCGAACATGGCACATTTTATTTGGTAAATGAGGCAAACTCACATAAACCTGCATAAACTTGGCGAATGAATGGCGAAGCAGTTCATAAATCACCTCCTAGGTCATGACAAAAGTGTTTGCTTTTGGTTCTTTAAACATATAATTGCCTTTATAAATATACACACACACACACACTACATCCTGCTGGGTGCCACCCAGTAAAACATTTCATCCATATACACCTTGTTCACAAACAAAAGTAGCAAAGGTTCTTTTCCTAATTAGCCTTATTTTGTGTATGTATATTTTGTGTGTAATACAAGAAACACACTTGAAATAGTCAAAATGTAAAATGAATGGGTCATATACCTATTATAAAACTACTTTACTCCATTTTGGGTCTAGGTCATTCTATTATTATATTACCATTTGGTGGCACTGACTGGTGCATTTAGCCTTAACTAAGTGGTAATTACCTGCGCATGAGTTCATGGTAATTCATATTGTATAGAACAAACTTATATAAACATACGAAGCAGAGATAAGGGCTTATATCACCGAAGGTGCTCAAGTTTCCCTGATGTAATAAAAAAATCTTGATATTCAGGTTTGGGGTCACAGGCACATATGTGGTTGAAGCTTGATCCACTTAGAAGATACACTGGAAAGTTCTGTAATCTCCTTCAAAACATATATCCCCAGTGACCAGACAGACACTTTTATTTTAAAATTCTGCTTGTATGAACTGAATGAAGAACCTTAGATCTATAAATAAAACAAGGACTCACAGTCTTACACGATAACTGGCCGCTATCAGCAGTACTTGACATGAACAATAATCGCAACAGAGTACCAGCAAATTGGATAGCTATAGAAACCAGTGTAAAAACAACTTAAGAGTGACACCTACAGGCTGGGGGTATAATACCACATATCCCTGTGATACAAATGCATTTTGTCAACATCAAAAATGTGATTAAAATGTATTAGAACTAATAGCAAAAACACACCACAATAGGACAAAATGTAACAATCTATTCTTTGAATAAAGAAGTTTCCCAAGTTCTGCCAGCATCTATGTATGAAAACATTTACAAAGGTCTGCTAACAGGTAAAATCCCCCTTAAAGTCCTATTAAAAAAAGAAGAATATGGGAGCCCAGGAATGCAAATAACCTGCCACAACATAATGTGTGACTGCTGCCCATCAGCCTCTATCGATGGTGATCACTTATATTATGGTATTATTATGGTAAGAGGCGGAGGTTCCACCCAGTTGTACAGTTTCATTTCCTATGCCGTTTTGTATAAAACTGCCCTGGGTCGTTACTGTTAAGCGAGCAAGCTGCATAATTCCAACAGAAAGCTTCTAATCATTTCCCGACAGGGCAAAGAAAATACAATTCTGTGATTACTCACCTGTAGAATTGGTATTATGAGTATACAGTACGTCCTGCTCCAAATATAATACTTACAATCGGGTTATACTCTGCCAGATGGCGCTGGACGGCAGAGACATCGAAAATAGGCTCCTCCCGGCCCCTCAAATACCCGGGGACCTCCCACAAATCCCCAGCATTGAAAAGCAGTTAACGAGAAGCCGGGAGAATTAAACAACCCAACTATCAACTATAACAATGATAACAATCACCATACAGGGGATCCAAGATAATGCAAAACCAAGGGTGGGTTGGAGCAGGACGTACTTTATACTCATAATACCAATTCTACAGGTGAGTAATCACAGAATTGTATTATTCTTAGTATACAGTACGTCCTGCTCCAAATATAATACTTACAATCGGGACATCCAATAGCAGTGTCCATAAAGCAGGGTGGGATCCCCAAGAAAAAAAGACAGCAGCAGGCAGTTTAAACCACTGCCGCCTGCAGAACCTTTCGGCCAAAAACAGCATCAGCTGATGCCCTAACATCAACCTTGTAAAACTTTGAAAAAGTATGAACAGAAGACCAAGCTTGTTCAACAGAGGCCTGGTGCTGAAAAGCCCAAGAGGCACCAATAGCACGAGTGGAATGAGCAGTAAGGCGGAAGGGAGGATTCTTCCCCTTAGCAGAGTAGGCCTGAATCACAGCCTGACGAATCCACTTGCTGATAGTAGACTTGCCAGGAGCCAAACACTTCCTAGGACCAGAAGGGACCACAAAAAGAGCATCAGTTTTCCTGTAAGGTGCCGTAGCCACCAGATAGTACTTCAGACACCTAACCACATCCAAAGAGTGCAAAACTCTCTCCTTAGCATTGCTAGGATTAGGGCACAAAGAAGGAAGAACAATATCCTGATTCAAATGAAAGGCAGACACTACCTTAGGCAGAAAGTCAGGTTTGAAACGAAACACCACCTTGTCCTGGTGTCTCTCATAGTAGGGGGGCTGAATGGACAGCGCCGCCAATTCAGACACAAGTCTGACAGAAGTGATAGCCACCAGAAACACAACCTTGAGCGTAAGAATGGCCAAGGCAGCATCCTGCACAGGTTCAAAGGGAGCACCCTGCAAGGCTGACAGAACCAAGTTCAGATCCCAAACAGGCACCATAGGTTTACGTGGGGGACGCACATGAGTGACCCCCTGGAAAAAAGTCCTGATCAGAGGGTGCTGAGCAAAGGACTTCTGGAAGAAAATAGCCAGGGCAGAAACCTGACCCTTCAGAGTACTGAGTTGGAGCCCCATCTCAAACCCATGCTGCAGGAACTCCAGAATCCTGGGAATAGAGAACACACGACAGGGAAGAGACCTAGACTCACACCAGTCAATGTACGCACGCCAAACCCTGTAATAAATAGAAGAGGAAGACTTCTTCCTAGCTTTAATCAAAGTATCCACAACCGAGGAAGACAGCCCCTTCTCCATCAAGATGGAGGTTTCAGCAGCCAAGCCGTCAAAGCCAGAGTTTGTAAATTGGGATGGCATAGTGAGCCCTGAGTGAGCAGATCTGGCACCAAGGGCAGAGCGTACTGATCTACTGCCAGCTGTACCACGTCTGCGAACCACACTCTTCTTGGCCACCTGGGGGCCACCAGAATTGCCGGCACCCCTTCCAGAGCAATCTTGCGCAGGGGAATTGGAGGGAAGACATACAGGAACTGAAAGTCCTTCCATGACATTGCTAGCGCATCCGAGGTCAGGGCCAGAGGATCCCTGGACAGAGAGTCCGCCAGGCGATTTTCCACCCCACGGGATGTACACAGCTGAAATGCAGGGGACATTGGCCTCCGCCCAATTCAGGATCAGAGACGCTTCCTGGAGGGACCCCTTGCTCCGGGTCCCTCCCTGATGATTGATGTAGGCAACTGCCGTTTGGTTGTCCGAGCGCACCTGAACAGGCAGGCCCCGAAGATGAGTAGTCAAGCGAGCCAGAACTAACCTGATCGCTCGCAGCTCCAAGACATTGATAGGTGTGTGGGCCTCCTGAGGGCCCCACCTCCCCTGGAACCGCAGGGACTTCCATCCGTGGTGACCGTCTCCCAGGAAGGGGCAAGAAAGGATCTGCCCCCCAACAGGTTCCTTGAGTCCATCCACCACAAGAGGGACCTCCTGACCAGGGGGGAGAGCACACAGACCCTGTCCAGGGATGCTGGGTCCTTGTCCCATACTGACAATAGGTGAAGTTGCAGAGGCCTCAAGTGGAACTGAGCATAAGGGACCGCTTCGAAGCACACCACCATCAGGCACACCAGCTGCATCCCCTGCCTGATGGAGGGATGGGGACAAGCTAGGAGGGACTGAGCCTGTGCAATCAGACTGTCCACCTTCTGCTGAGGAAGGAAGATCCTTGCCTGAACTGTATCCAGAATCATTCCTAGGAATGGAGTTACCAAGGAAAGGGACAGTGAGGACTTGGGGTGGTTGATCACCCATCCAAATGACTCCAGAGTGGACACCACCAGCTGAGTATCCAACTCTGCCTGAAGTAGAAACTGGGAAGTGATGAGGATGTCGTCCAGATAGGAAAGCATGCGGACGCCCTGACATCTGAGCAGAAACATCACGCCAGCCAGCACCTTGGTGAACACCCTGGGAGCTGAAGTGAGGCCGAAGGGCAAGGCCACAAATTGGTAGTGTTGATCCATCAGAGCGAACCTGAGGAACCTTTGATGACCTGGGAACACAGGAATATGAAGGTAAGCATCTTTGATGTCCACAGAAGTCATGAAATCCCCTTGGCGCAGGGAACTGATGGCAGAGCGCAGAGTCTCCATGCGAAAGCGCCTGCCCCTGACAAACTTGTTGAGAATCTTTAAGTCCAGGATGGGCCTGACAGAACCATCCTTTTTGGGTACTGTGAATAGGTTGGAATACAAGCGCTTGCCTTTTTCTCTTAAAGGGACCTGGCAGATGACCCCCAGCTCCAGGAGGCCTTGCACTGCTTGCACTAGCTCCTGAGCTGACACAGGGTCCTGAGGAATCCGGGATCTGATGAATCTTGGAGGGGGATCGGCAGCAAACTCCAACTTGTAACCGGAGGACACTACCTCCTGAATCCACCGGTCTGAGACATGAAGCCTCCAGACGTGAGCGAAGTGCTGCAGCCGTCCCCCCACCCGGATGGGTGAGGGCACCCCATCATGCCTGAGGGGGCTTGGGAGAGGATTTAGCTTTGGTACCCCTGGAGGAGCCGGGATGTCCACGTCCTCTGCCTCTACCCCAGAAATCTCCCCGGGCCCCAGGGAAAGAAACCCCCCTTCCCTGTCTTGCACCACGGTAAGGGGAGGAGAAGGAACCCTGACCCCGAAAGGGCCGAGATTGCCGCCTGCGCTGGGGTAACCTGCCTCCCTTAGCAAAAAGGTCCAGGCGGTCCCCAAACAGGCGCGGTCCTTTAAAGGGAAACCCAGTGAGGGCCTTCTTGGCAGCAGCCCACTGGCACAGCCAAACCGAGCGGCGTATAGCCACCACGAGGGCAGAAGTTCTGGCACACATACTGATGGTGTCATCCAATGCTGATAGGACAAAATTTACAAAAACATCACAACTGGAGAGTGCATTAAACACCTCACAAGGCAAATCATCAGGGGCACTATCAGGCATATTTCTGATAAGGGTTCTAGTGGCCACAGCAGTAATGGCAAAGGCACAGACCGGGCGCAGCGCCGTCCCCGCACATGCAAAGGCGTGGGAGGACAGCTGATCAATAAGCCGGTCTTCAGCATCCCGCAGGGCAGTAGAATCAGGGGAATGCATGACAGAGGTGTTAGATAGCCCTAGGATCGGGGGGGGGGGATGACCAACATTTAACCACCTCAGATAGGAAAGGGATACTTCCTATCCCAACTTTTTGGAACCCCGGGAAATTAACTGGGACGCTCCCATTCCTTGAGCACAAGGTTATGGAAATGTGCCTGCTCTGGAAATTCCAGACGTGATTTTGCTGTATGAAAAAGCTCCCCTCTTTGCCTGGGAGCCTCAACAGGGAGAGAGATAGACAGAACCTCAAAAATCTGGGTCAATAATCTGTCAGTGTCATCCGGGGCCCAGAGGTCAAAGCCAGAATCGTCATGACCCCTTGGTCTCTCATCAGATGAGCCTGAATCAGAAAATCAGACGGGGTATAGCCACAAAGATTCATAAACTCCTCAGTTCCCATAGGGAAAATAGTTACATTAGGCGTCAAATGATGCTTCTTAGCAGGGGCCTTACGCGCTAAGGACTTCGCAATAATCTGTTCAACAGTAGCCAGTCTAGAAGACACATCAAGCTGAGAGTCCCCACTAGTATGCAACTCAGTAGGAGTGAGGTTTAAGCTTGGGGGAGTAGGCAAACTGAAACGAGGTGCAGACACTGACAGCCCAGATTGCAATGCAAGCACCTGCTCAGCACCGGGTACACAGACCCGCGCCTTGTCAGCGTCAGCATGAGGCTGCCCACATGCTACACACAGCCGGTCTTGTCCCAAAGGGACTCCGGTCACATTATCCTGGGATGCCTCCATATGGTGATTATAGCGGCGCTATACGCCGATAGGGAATAACGCTATATAGCAACCCTGGATGCCCCAATAACCCGCTAGGGAAGTGGGAGTATAATTTTTACAAGGCCTATAAGTAATATATTAAAAACAGGGCCGGGAGAAGCCAGGAAGGGTTTGTCCAGCCTGAAAGACATAAGCAGACAAGACCTTAAGTACATTGTAACCAAAGTGAAGGAATAAAGCCGCCTGCGAGGGCACTTACGGACCACGGTAGGTAGGAGACCATTGCGTATAGGCCAACCAAGCAGGAAAGATGGCGTCGGTATACCTCAAGGGGCGGGCCAGTAACAGCGATGACGCAGAATGCGCCAAAGACGGGCC
Source organism: Gastrophryne carolinensis (assembly GCA_027917425.1). Taxonomy (NCBI): domain Eukaryota; kingdom Metazoa; phylum Chordata; class Amphibia; order Anura; family Microhylidae; genus Gastrophryne; species Gastrophryne carolinensis. Next base: position 225,793,566 of record CM051235.1, read on the forward strand.
CCGCCCCCCCCCCCCCCGAAGAGCACGAAGCCAGAACGGCAAGCAGCCAATGATGGCGCACCAGCGCCTGAGGCAATGCCGCTGCCAAGCGCGGAGGCAAGTCAGTGCGCGGCGGCGGCAAATTTAAAATGCAGTAAAGACAAGTCAGCGCGGCGGCTGACACAAGAATAAAGGCATGTGAAAAGACAGTGTAAAAAACACAGAATGCATAACATACCTATCTATACACATACACCCCCCCCCTCTTTTTCCCCGAAGACTACAAGGAGGATGAGGGAGGACGGCGGCCACTTAAATAGGGCCCACCGATAGGCAGGGGCAAGGGGCAATAGTGCGGTAGGGGCATCCCATAGAGGCTCACCATAAGCCTGAACTGCCTACCCTTTGGTGGGGGATTGCGGTGGAGCATCGCTCCTAAGCACCTAACAGCGGTGCTGCCTACCCTCACCCGACCAGCGCAGCCAAGGCTGGGAGGCATATTACTAGTGGAATGGGTGGGAATAGTCCTACAGGGCCACAGATTAATAACCTCGCTCACCTGCGAGTAGAGAGCCAATTTCTCGTCCTTCGCAGCCAGACTGCAGAAAAATTCTGTGGATTTGTGGGAGGTCCCCAGGTATTTGAGGGGCCGGGAGGAGCCTATTTTCGATGTCTCTGCAGTCCAGCGCCATCTGGCGGAGTATAACCCGATTGTAAGTATTATATGTGGAGCAGGACGTACTGTATACTAAGAATAATCTTTATAATGCAGATTATGCTGAAGAATAAAGAAGAACATTCAGCCCCCATCCCCCAAGAATTCAGTCCTAACTCTAACTAGGCAAAAGGGGACTGCTTGTTTCCTCCAAAATTCCACTTCAATGGCATTGTACAAAGTTTACATTATTGTGTGCCAAAATAACATCTTTAATGGGCTTAAAGTGGACCAAAACCCAAACCGATCTGCCTGGGCTGATCGATTCCCTCCCCGCAGGGCTTCCCAAATCAGGATGCCTCGCTGTGTGAAGCCCCCCAGGTCGCCCATACACTTACCTCCTTTTCCTGTCCAACGGCGCATGCATGAGCCGCATCCCCGCTATCCTTCTAGCTGGGCACGTGCCCACGCCAAGAACTTGTGAATGGCCGGTGCAGGGACACTTCCTGTTAGAGGGTAGCAGGGAATGTGGCCCGCAGCGCACGGATCCGCTTGCCTTAGATGCGCTGTCAGCGGATCCGAGAGCGCCAGTTGGACGAGCAGCCACGCATGTGCCGTTGGACTGGGAAGAGGTAAGGTTGTTTCAGCGACCTGCGGAGTTTCACACAGTGGGCAAGACCCAAAACCCAGGATAGTCAAAATCCTGGGTTTCGGTCCACTTTATAACAAAGCATAATTGTTCTTTTTTTATTTTCTATTTGTTTGCAAATCTGTTATAAACGAAAACAGTTTTCCCCTAGCAACAATGTGTTTACCTTAGCAATGTACATCAACTGGTGCATTTGACATGCAGATTCCTTACTACGGCATGTTAATCATAAGAGAAGACAGGTTTAACCCCTTTTGATGTAATCCAATTTATTCAGATAGAGAGGATCACAGTCTAGCAGCTAAGGAGTTACTAGCAGTGTTATCACCTGGGGAGGTAATTACTGCTTGACTTGCCAAAGCTTGTGTTACAGCAGAAAGATTATGGGATTTGTAGTCAGTAGTTTTTACTCAAGGCCAGAAAAACTACTCCTACCTTAGGATCACAGACACAGAAGAATATAAGAAACTAGGAAAACTCATTTTACACTGTTCCCAAAGAAGGATTAGGTGGGGGGAAGTCAGTGTGTGCCTGTAACGGGACTTTAAAATACAACTGCAGGAAGGATTCTAACTAATCTGATATTATTTCTGTTTGTGATGCTACTGAAGAGATGAAACTCCAGAAGTTTATTAACTGGAAAATCCATGACTCTCACAAGATCATATTTAGACTCACTTTTCCAGCAGTGGCTCTGTGGTCCCAGTGACACCCTTGGCTGCTCTCTTAGTAAAACTTCCTGTTTGGTCCTGGCAGACAAACTATCAGTAGTGACAAATCTTTGGAAATAGGTCAAATACTGCAAACAGAATATTACACTGGTCTTAAGCACAACCACACACACACTTGTATTCTGAAATCCTTAAAGATGACCTAAAGCCACTTTTTAATTAGTCAAGCTTCCCTATCTTTTTCCTTCTACTCCCTAAAACTATATATAAATCCTGAAAGGCTGCCGGCAGAGGAGGCCCACTGTACCACACGGCCAAGACGCCCCAGCCCATGTATTGGTGCTGCAATGCTAAAGCCTCATTATGGCTGTAGGTCATACCCGCCCCTGCTAGCAACCACAGTATCTGCCCCAACTACTAAGCTTCACTAGCACCTCTTTAAGACCCCTGTCCATGATCTGCTGATTAATTTTTTTCTTGACTGGTTGGGAAGCACCCAGGGGCCCAAGCTCAGAAGCTTGTGGGCTAGCCAGGCCAGACCACTAAGGCTGATTTTAGGCTCCAGTCATACACTACTTTCCAGGGTAAATGGAGCATTTTCGATTTAGACCAAACAAACTTTAAAAGATTCACAGCATAGAGTTGCACTATACCCATACAGGATAAAGAATTTGTTAAAGTGGACCAAAACCCATAGCCAATGCAGCTTGACCCCCCCCCCCCCCTCCAGGGCATCTAGCATTTCTGATATTGATTGGCCATCGACCTTGCATAGTCATATAGACCTTCCCAATAACAATCTTTTGATTGGCCATCGACCTTGCATAGTCATATAGACCTTCCCAATAACAATCTTGGAAACACATACCTCCCAACTATGCCTCATTTAGAGGGACTGTTGTCCTTTTGAGTCCATGTCCCCCTGACCATTGTTGTTCTCATTTGTGCCTCTTTGAGGTGTAACATGCAGATCTGCATCAATAAATGATTAAGTTGCCAATTCCAAGTGTTTATATTGTTGCAACTGTTACAACCTATCTCCTATCCCTCCATCAATGAGGGGGCGTGGCTTAATTTAAAAATGGTCCCTTTCTCACCCTGAAAAGTTGAAAAGTCTGGAAACATGCAAGTTCAGATGTTGCTGCAAGAAATCCTAAGAAACTTCTTCATTTGTCTGTGCACACTATTTGGCCATCCGTGTAATTAGTGTAGTCACCGCCTAATCTTCTGCACAGTTTTTTGCAGGCAGCTGCTTGCCGACAGCTTCTGACTCAGCTTTGCTGTTCCCTGACTGCGGTTTCCAACCCTTCCTGATCATTAGCTAAATGGCAGCCTATTCAGTCCACCTCAAAATTAGATTTCTCTTCCTCCCACCAAGGCAGCTGCCAACCATGCAAAAGACTTTTCAAATAATAGTTAGTGGTTGCCTAAGTGGCTCTGATTCCAGGGTGAACAATGACTGGATGCTGTATGACACAGAAACACCAAGGGGAACTTGAAGGCCACTATAATGTGATGGGCGTATAGAGTGGGTCATGCAATATGATTTCATTCAGGTTTTACGTCACGTTGAAGACTAGATCAATCAGATAGTGTATCAGGTTCACTTAGGGTGTAGTTAGATTATGTAGGAAATAGAGGGTGGGCTAAATGAGAGAACGGTAACCACATCACCCAGAGTCCTATTGTTATAATAATAGAATGTGAGCATTTCCATACATCTATCAGGTTATGCAAAGTCTTTCAGTATGTAGCTATTCCTTTCCCAATCACACCATGTTCCTAGCTGTATCTATGCCCTGCCTTCCAGTATCTGTAACACCATTGTGGAAGGGTGGAAAGGAAGAATCTGCAGCTTTTTATATGTATTAATGAACTCTTATAAGAATTAACAACACGCCCACCGTCCCTCTCCCTAGGGCACCCTGATTTGGGATGCCCACTGTGTGAACCCCCCTGGATTGGCGTACCAATTTGTCGATCCAACAGTGCAGGCACAGATGTGCAGCCAATCAGCACTCTTGGCTCCAATTGGCTTCTCTTAGCTGAAATGACGTCACGTCAGCTAAGGACCAAATAGAGCAAAGCACATTGACAACTGCACCCACACTAGCCTTTAGCTGGGGGCATACCCATCCCAGCCATTCACAAATGCTTGGAGCAGACACACTCATGGCTAAAGGTATATAGCGGAGCCCAGCCACGGCCCGCGCATGCACAGTTGGATAGGCAAGTTACTGCTGAGGGACCACCTCTTTCCCCCATGCACCAGGGAGAGGGTAACTGGCATCACTGGAGTCTAAAAGCCTTTTGGTTCACTTTAAAGTGTTCATGAATGACTTTTGGATTACTTTAATGATTATATTGGCATACTAGTGGCATGCTGGTTTGGGCATCCACTTACCTTACGTCTGCTCTGCCCCAGCTGTGCACCGCTGGCAACCAGAGAAGATGGTTCGCTGGGTACACACACAGAGCTGAGGATGGGGTGCTCAGAAGATTCTACTTTTACAGCAGCTGAAGGAATGTACAATAGCTGCTTGTTATGTTTGGTCATCCCAAACCAGCAACCAAAAACACCATTATCTTCAATCGATCCAAAAGTAATTTGTCACTTTAACTAACTATTTAAGTAACCAGTCAATCTGCCACCAGGAAGGCTGAGGATGGGGTTTAAGTTCTCATTAACACCTGTCCGGTACTGCATTTGTCTATGCCTTTGCGGCAGCATTGCCGCAAACAAGATCCAGCAATGGCTCCTCTATGGCCTTCGGTGTGTCAGAGAGGAGAAAAATGCGCCCGCAAAAAGTGTTAGCCGCAAAAGCTTTTCATTAAACAGGGCTATCTTATTAAAAGCAGGAGCAAATGCAAACACAAACCTGGAAAAAACGCAAACATGAAACGAAATTCCTGCTGCAAAACACGACTGGACAGGTGTGAACGTAGCCATAGGCCTCATTATATGCAGCAGCAGCAGCAGGTCGGTCCCTATTGGAATCAATAGGCTGTTCTGATTTTTTTTTCAGAAAAAGTTGGGGCATTCATGCAAATGTACAGGGGGCCTTTTTTTGAAAAATAAAATTAGAGCTACTGGCTGTGCCTTAGCAGTTACAGTCAGATTTTGGTCTTCTTTAACATTAAAAGGTATGAGTCTTCACCAAAATGCAATAATAAAAGTGTCCTTTAAGGCAGCACAATGAATCTGAGTAAGGCAAAGTTTTTCTGTGACCAGCGGGGGTCTGCTGAGTAATGGATGTGACATGTGGGTTGCACCTAATGCTCCCCGCTGTTCCCTGCCTGACATTTTACTCCACCTGAAGGGCTTTGTGCTATTTGGGTCGGGCTCACCAGCCGAGTGCCGCGTTACTCTGCAGTCACTTCCTATCACTTGCTGCTGCTGCCCTGAACTTTAAAGGAGACAGCTGAGGAGGCGGATGCCGTCACCGCAACAATGGATGCTTACCCTGGCTTTGTGGCTTGTTAATGTATCAGGGCAGAGTTTGGGATGCTTCTAAATGTTAAAATAACTCATTTACATTTTCCTCAATTTGGCTTAACAAGGCCACCAGGGGATTTTCTCTCTAGTACTGCTCCATGTCAGAACAGAGAAGACTAGACTAGACACAGACTGGCTTACTAAACTCTCCCAGAGCCAAGTTATACAGTGGAGCACATAGGGTCTCCGCCAGTCACTGGTGTGTGCATTTAATTCAGCTAAGTTGAATGGACTGTCCTCTTGCTGCAAGCCCCCCCCACCCAGTCCTGGGTATATTTAAAAAAAAAACTAAAATGTACACCTGAATATTTATTGAAAACAAAATGACAATATAGAATAATAAGAAAAAAATACAGCTAAGGCTATGTAATAGATCTTAAGCACTTTGGTGAGACAAATACATAATTAGAATGGACCAAACCCACTGAACTTGTGAAATACATTTGGCCAAAGCCCCTGCCAATACTCCCTTTTTAAATCATCCTGGAACACTGTATTTTTGCAGTCCCTGCAAAATCAATGCAATCAATCATTGCAAAGGTGTAGCAATGACAACATTGCCACACACAACAGTGGCAATGAATGGAGAAGGTGGAGCGTTACAGATAAAACAGGCACCATTATCTGGGATTAGAGTGAAGCAGGAGTAGTGAAAATTGTCAAAACTCTTCATGGGGGGGGGGGGCAATTCAGGGGATGCTAGTTAAAAATGTGGGGTTTGGTCTGTTTAATCAAGCATACAATACAAGAAAATCACTTGAAATTAAACTAGTCCTAACTTCTGACAACGCAGTGCATGTCCCACTCTAGCATGGTAGACAAAGGGCTCGAGCAAGTTCAACATTAGGTGTGCTTTTTGGTGTAAATTGCAAACTGCCCTTCAGTGAGATTTATTACAGCACCCCATCAACTGGGCAGAGACATTTGGTGATTATTTTCTGCATAACTTGTAGGTGGTTTTCAAACTTAAAAAATAAATAGTATCTTATATATCTTTACCCCATTGGAAATTAGGGAAATATTAGAAACAAAAATGTGTTTTTACCTTTGTGTTTGTTAAAGCTAAGAAGCTTATTCTGCTTTAATAATTTGAAATGTATCCAAGAGAATATATATATATATATATATATATATATATATATATATATATATATATATATTGGATGCATTAGTGCTGTTGATTGTCTAGGAGACTTGCACTGCATGGTCATAACGTTGGAATGTTTTGAAGTTAGGTCACTTATTTTGTACTTGTCACCAAAGCACTATATAGTAATTGCAATGTCTTCTTTGTATTATGCTCTTATTATTTTAAGTCACTCAACATTTTGGTGTACATTTCATTTTGGGTCACAATCTTTTGAATCTTGTATTTGTAAATCTCTCTCTGAACAGCAGGTTTGAACTTTGATGAGTCACGCTATTGAGCTATAGCGAAGTTACTTTTCCTTATGGCCAACTGGACTTTTCAAGCAACCAGGAGACATTTTATTTTTGTTCTTATATATCTTTACCCCACTGTAAATTGGAGAAACATTATAACCAAAGATGTGTTTTCACCCTTGTGTGTGTTAAAGCTAATAAGCTTATTCTGCTTTAATAATTAGCATAACCCCCATTGATAGACAGAAATGTATTCAAGAGAAATGTGATCTCATTTATATATATATATATATATGTTGGATACATTCCTGCTGTGATTGTCTAAGGGGCTTGCACTGCATGGTCATAACTTTGAAATGGTTTGACATTAGGTGACTTACTTTGTACTTGTCACCAAAGCACTGTACAGTAATTGCATTGCCTTCGTTGTATCATACTCTTATTATTTTAAAGCGGTCCTTCACTCTGAATAAGAGTCTATCTTATATGTTTCCCACACCCTGTACATACAGATTGTCCACATTAAAAATCATCCTACCTGCATCTACTGCATGTTATGAGCCTTTAAACATCCAAGATGGCGGCTTATGGAAGCCGCCATCTTATCAGGCATCATTTTAGGTCACATCTTTAGAATTTTGTATTTGTAAATATCCCTCTAAACAGCAACTTTGATGAGTCATGCTATTGAGCTATAGCAAAGTTACTTTTCCTTATGGCCATCTGGACTTTTCAAGCAACCAGGAGACATTTTATTATTTTTCTTACAACAGATTTCCTTTAAATATGAATCTCATCTAAAACATCAACGGATGATTATTGCCGGAGCCGCAGACTTGTCACTGTCATAACTGTGCTGACCTCTCTTCTGCCTGCCCCGAGTCCTCCCCATCCCTGTCTCACCTACACACCCTGGCAGTTCAGCCTGAGCGTCTCTGCCTGTCAGAGACCTGGCAATCAATCCTAGTCCCTGGCTCCCTGCACACTTCACGAATGCTTTGCTCCCTCCTATGATAAATTGACATTGCAGCCTAAATGCGCCCAAGCCGGTCGGCTCAGATAAATGAATCAGAAATGCCCCCCCACACTGGGTGCCACAGCAAATCATTGCTTTCTTTATGCCTGATGATTAAATATGGGGCCATGGTTGTGTTTGCAAGTCTCGTCCTGTGCTTCGGGGGATGCCATCGCTGGTGTTGAGTTATGAGCCGGCTTAGATGCGGGTCTGGAAGAGCTTTATGGTCGCCGTACTGACAGGACAGGATTATCTGTGCTCTGGGATGGAGGTAGAAAGATGAGTTTTGGGAGCTTAATGACCATACGGTGCATAAACAGCACCATCGCTCAGAGTGTGACGGAGATTGGCATCATGCCATCGGGCTTGAGATGTTTTATATCAAGTGCACCTGTACTACAGTAACAACTGAATGCAGAGATAGAGGAAGATGGGCAGACAATATAATAACATTCAGGGCCAGATTATGAAGGAGGCGCAAGGGGCTCCCCCACTTGCACTGCAGAAGGGGCCTCCACCAACCTTTGAGTTATGGTATGGTCCAGGTTTAGCAGTCTGACGAACAGCAGGCCAGCAATGAAGTTATCGCCGGTGGTGGGGCCCCCGGCCCCGGTTTGTTTTTGAAAATCTGCAACCAAGGCCACCATGGGATGGAATAAAAAAACTTCAGAGCCCGTTTACATCATTGTATGACGTCTTACAGTCTGTTGACCTGCTATAACTAAAGTCATTGTCCAAGCGGTAAAATAAAAAATGCTATATTCACCTCTTATCCCCTGCAGACGATCACTGCTAGTCTGGTGCTCTGACCCAATGTTTTGTAGTATTGATGCCATCCATCACAGGACTTATGCCATGCCCCCTGCATTCACTGCAATGGATGGAAGTGTCAAGACCTGTCATGCTGTCATGTCCCCTCCATTGCAGTGAATGGAGTGGCTGTGCCAGCATCACAGTGGAGGGCATTTATCCTGAAGGCTTCCTGGTGACGGGCGATATGGCATAGATGGCCCAGGGGACTTGATCTGACAATTGGGCAAGTGCCAGACTACCACTGATCAGTCACTTAGCTCCACTGTTACTTTAAAGGAAAAAAAAAAACATACTTTACTGGGGGTCTCCATCAGATTTTGTACCCAGAGGCCTCTACCACTCTTAATCCGGTCCTAATACCAATTCAGTGGGTATATTAGAACGCTTTTTCCAGCCAAATAAAAAAGAAGCAGATACTACATCCAGCCAAACCACTTGACTGGATAGTCCTAATCTTCACTCCACAGGTGAACTACAAACTTACTAAATTAGGATCTTATCTTTTATGCATCCAAAGGTATTGATATTACAACAGACCTTAAATAAAATAGTATAAATTCACCCAAAAATCCTCCTTTTATTCATGTTTCTGCACAATAAACAGCTGTCATCAAGCCCTACCTAGAATTTACAGTCAAACTTCCACACTCAAACTACAGGACCCCTGCTATTAAACAGAACGGATATAGCTAAAATGGGGCCATTGCTGCCTGCACGACTTTGCATGGGATTTCGCCCAAACAGTAAGGTACATATTTTTTGTACTTTCCTGGATATAGCCCATAAAGCAGTCCAAAACACAGGCAATATAGCTCTAGAGTCCTAAAGGGATTGTCTAGACAAAAAAAAAAAAAGCTATACTCACATTTTGTCCCCTACAACTCCTCTATCTGGCTGGAGTTTTCAATAAATCAAAACAGAATTATGAATATAATATTAGAATATGCATTGTATGAATTGCCGAAAAGGTAACAGAAAAAAATGGAAATATAAGCTTTTGAGTCATAAACTAAATACAATAATAGTTTTTCAATAGATTAGCATTGTATTAATCGTAAAACAAAACAAAATATATCTAGATATCAGCCATTTAAATAAAAACGATTGCGTATAAGCAAATATAAATAAAATAGTACTAAGAAGAATATGGGGAATTAAAGAACTCGGAGCCCAATTCACCCTCCACCCCCAGGTTCCCAGAATTCAGACCAAGGACTCAAAATCTCCCTAAATTGTGACTCTTTATTAAGTAAAATACTACTCATCTTCTCGTTGACCATTATTCAATTTTATTTAACAAACATTTGCAGATTTTCATGACTTAGCAATGGTCAACTTAGCTGCCAAACAAGCATAGAAAATAAATGTATTGGGAAATCTGGAAATCCCAACAACCGGTTTATTTAATAAGGCAACCAATAGTGATTTTTCCACCCATTTTCTTGTAACTTTGCTTATAATAACAAACACTTGGTTCTAAAACATTACCACCTCAGGACATTTCTACCATATATGAAGTGTATCACCTACTTTGTCCACAAATTCTGAAACATATTTTAGGGTATATATTTGCCAACCTCCAGGGGACCATATTACCAACGAGTAAATAACTTCAAGTTGGATTTTAACAGCAACGTTTTGATAGAACCTTTAAAACTATGAACTGCACATTTAACCCATTCTTCAACTTTAAAAGTTTGCTGTAAATCTGCTTCCCACTATATCATATAATCAAGTTTGCCATCTTCATCTGTGAAGTATATAGATGGATATAAAAAGGTAGAAATACCCCATTTCCTTCAGAAAATTAAGTTAAAAAATTATTATCCTAGGATTTAAAAATGTCTTTAAAAGAAGATTCTTCTTTTAAAGGAAGTTGAAATACATCTCTAAAAAAGTTCCATACATAATCTACTTGGAGTCATAAAGTCTGCAATTCTATGAAGGCCTTTCTGTGTCAACCATTTTAGAAATGCACTTTTTCTCCCAGGCTCAAAGTCTGGAAATTCCCTTAAGGGGGCTACCAGTGTATGTTGATGGAAATCAGGTTGTTTTTGCCAATAGTATCCCAAAGAGCTAATGCATTAGACAATACAAGACATAATATAGCTGGACATTTTACCTTCGTTATCCACAAAATAAATCGCATGCTTTCTGTTCTATCATTACCCAAATCTGTGTGAGTTGGGCTAATTGAGCTGCAACATAATAGCTATATACATTTGGGACACCAAATGTACAAACAATAGAACATTATCAGCAAATAATGCACATGCTTACTCAAATTGTTCTCGCTAATGGTTCCATTGACAACACAAATAATACATAATATTCATGGTGACAAAGGACAACCCTGTTACGTACCCCTGTATATATTAATAAACTTTGACTCAAATCCTTTTATCCCTATGACTGCATGAGGATCCCTATATAAATTTCTCAAAATATTTTAAAATGTAGTCAAACTGTAGTCAAAATATTTTAAAATGTAGTTCCAAAACCTTGTCTTCCCAAAACATAAAACATATAATCCCAAGTCAACTTGTCAAACGCTTTATGTAAATCTAATGAGAGAAGCATAGCCCTTCTTGCTCCTCCTTGATCCCAATTAGTTTGAACTGCAGATATCAAATCAATTACTCTTCTAGTCTGATCTGAATCCTGCCTTCCTGGTATAAAACCCACCTGATCAAGATGATTAGACTGAGCCGGAAAGGAGTTAAGCCTTAATGCAAATATTTTAGTAAGAAGCTTTAAGACAGTATTTATCAGGGAAATGGGTCTATAATGATTGCAATTGCCTGGATCTTTTCCTGGCTTTTGTGCTTTATTAAAATCTCCTAATCAGTCCTTAAGCTATTAAACCATAAAGCAAGATGAGGTGATAGAATTTGTAGGAAGGTTGTATAATACATTTTAGTAAAACCATCTGGTCCAGGTGCATTGAAGACTTTCAACTGCTTTATTGCCATATTGAACTCCTCTTCCTCTATAGCACCTTCTGAAATATCCATATAAACCACTGATATTTGAGGAAATTGGAGAACTTAAAAAAATCATCTGCTTTAGAATTATCAAAAGGAATAGGAGCAGCATATGGTTATAAAATTTGAAAAAAATGTTTAGGATCCTTACTGGATTATTAGAATAATTCCTTGAAGATAATTTAAGTTTAGGAAAGTATGTAATTTGCGTTCAGGGGGTTAATCTCCTTGACAAAGTGACCCTATTTTATCTTCTTAGTGATAAAACTTATGTTTATTCCATCTTCAGCCTTGGCAGTAAGAATCAGGTTTAACTCCAGTCCCGTCTGGTTAATTTGAGTGCTTAAGAATGTTTCCTTTTCTTTCTGCTTGCCAATTTGATCAGAACCTATCTGATATATATACAACCTATGGACTGCCCAGTTTATTGAAGGGAAGGTATCAAAAGCCCCTTATTTTGATCAAAGAAAAGTGCTAATTCTTTTTCCAACTCAGTAACTATTGCAGGATCACTTAATTAGCGGTTATCAGTAAAAAAAATAAAAAATAAAAAAAATAAATAAATAACTTCCCCCTATAAAAAAAAATAAAAAATAAACTTCCCCCTACCCCAAAAACCCTTGGTTGAACTTGATGGACATATGTCTTTTTTCCAACCATATTAACTATGTAACTAAGTAATACGGATTTATTTAGTGTCCATCTAGAAAGAGCATGGCTTAAGTCCTATATCATTAAAGTCTACAACCACCAAGGAATGATCAGCCCAAGAGACTTCCTTTATAGAGCAGACAATACATTGGGAGCTAATCTAGGTTTTATAAAAATGTGGTCAATCCTAAAAAAAAGGATGGTGAGCCTAAGGCCTAAGAAAAAAAGCTGTAGTCTTTAGAGTTAGGGTTCATCTCTCACCAGGTATCTATACGAACCTAAGAGTATATGTGCTTAGCAAATTTCATACTGGCTTTAAATATGGGACGCTGTCTGTGTCTTACTAAATCAAGAGCAAGGTTGGAATCCCCTCCTAAAATTAACTGGCCTTCTGCCTTACTTATAAAGTCTTCAAAAATTGTTTGAAGAATGAGATCTGACCTCTGTTAGCAGCATAAGAGACAAAAAGAGACTAGAGAGTAGCCCATGTGTTGGCTATACAATAGCCACCCCTCTCTTCTTTACGAAAAATGTTCTAAACTGATTTAAACACTTTGGTGAAGAAGACTCCATAAAATGGGTCGCCTATAGCATGACTATGTCAGCAACAAGAGGACAATACTAAACAGTATGCTTTATCTCTTTTAATAAGTGAATTAAAACCCTGAATGTTATGAGAAATAGCTCCAATCCATTAACCAAACTGGCCATTAATCACCTCCCAAAATAAGAAAATAAGAAAAGAAAAAACCCTGCCCATTTTACAAAGGGAGTTAAGTGGTGAACAAGGTTCTGATTGCACTAGTAAGTAAAGAGAATAAAAATATAAAGAAAAATAGAATAAAAATCCGAAACACAAAAAACAAAAAACAATTTGACAGAAAAAATAAACAACAAAAATTGTTATCAGAACCAAAAAAATATACAATATGTGTTTTACAAACACCTAAGTGTACCAGGAAAGAGTCGAGTCTCCTGTGACTGAGTGAAAAAACAGCTGAATCTCTGTCACTAGATGAAGCTCTGGAAACTGCTGACATTGAAGCTTCTTTGGTAAAATATTCCTCGGTTTTTGTTTCTCAGCTGTGGGCCGTTGTCTTTGCAGAGAAACCGTGCTGTGGCTTTCTCTCACAGGTAGTGCCTCCGTCAATACAGTTATCACTGTGCGACCTGTCCTCACACGCTGTCAGCGTTTTTGTTGGGGGATTTTTGACATAGGCAGATAGTTTAACACAGAAACTATGCTGCTGTGCTAGCCATTATTAATTTGTCTTGCGTCGCAGTATAATGCTTTTATGCCGTGGGGTGCAGAGCTTCTGAATCATGCGATCACCATGTTCAGGCTCGCACATACACCTCTGGCTTTGGTGTTTTAAATCTTACTAGTAACTGAACAAGCACTGCATCAACCTGCACCAGTCTTCAATCTCTGCCTCTTTTAAGACAGAGGGGCATGCCCCCCCACCTTGGTGCGCACACTCTATTGCAATGAATATAGTGGGCATGCCAAGGTGATTTTGTATCTTGATGGAGGATGATCCTTGATGGATACCAAATCCTGTGATTTTCACCCCTTCAAATGCCCCCCCCCCCCCCCCATTTCAGGTTGCTTTTCTTTGTGAAGCCAGGTGAAAACCCCATATATTCACTTTGGCGCACAGTAGAGGGGATGCTGTGAGGTTCTGGGACATGCTACTCTATGCTGCAGCATCTTGTGGCATCCCCTGCTACCCAAGTCTGCCGGACACACAGCATGGAAGCAGGGGCCACACAATGACCATCCCGAGTCAAGATGACCCTTGGGTAATGGTTTTACTAGGAGGATGGCTGGGAAGTCGAGAGAAGCAGTTCTTTGTACTCACAGATGCATTCACCTCATTATTATAAGTCCACTTTAAGCTGCAGGGTTTGTACTCATATAAAAGAGCCATGTCACTCCCAGTCACCCCGCATTCATTGTTATGGCAAGGCAAGTGATGGTAGGTGTATGGAAAGCAACCCAGTTAAAGGCATTTTATGGATGTTAATACCTATGTTGTACTGCTACATAAATAATAGCTTTTATTAGAAATTGCCTACCGTCTCACTTTAAGGAGGACCAGAATTAAAAGGTTTTTGTATTATCTTGGACTGAGCAGGGAAGAATTGATTTGTCTGCTTATTATGAATCTTTTGCCTTTTCCCATATTAGGTTGTCATTAATTGCCTATTGGGAATAATTTCCATTAGCTCCATGGCTACTGTACATTACCTTCTTTATACACTTTAAAGTATTGTCTTAGAAGCACACAGATTCCCTCTGCTGGCTTCTACTGAAACAGTTTCCTGACCATACCTTATTGTGTCGCATGATTCACCACTTTAAATGATGGGAACTCTAAATGCTCTCTAAAAATGCTGGAGGCTGGGGCACAGAAAGTCTGACAGCTTCACATTCTTAGTGCAGCACCACATTGCCCAGCAAACCCACTGAATTGGGATGCATCGCTGCGTGAAACCCATCCGCCTTTCGTGGAGTGAGAGCTGCCACATCCTCTGTATCTTTGGTCGCTCTCGCTCCCCCCCACTAAAGTCAATGAGAGACCTTTGCCGACAGATATAAAAACGGCAAATGGCTCTCATTGGTCAAGAGCCTGCATGTGCACTGTTGACCTGAAGAGAGGTGGTTTTCACTGGGTTTTTTATTACCCAGTGGGGCATTCCAATTCAGGATGCCCCAGGGACAAGGAACAGAACCAGGGATAGTTAAAATCCTGTTTTTTTTCCGCTTTGAGCAACAGAGATAAATGATGCTAAGTAAGTATAAAATTGATATATAAGGCCCTGACCTCCCAGGGCCTGGTGCAGTCCCGCCATGCCCCTGGTGATCTGTATTCCTACATAGGTTGCACATTATGGTCAACTGTGTAGCGTGAGCTCGCTCTATCAATACCATATTTTAAATGCGGTCAGCCAATTCTATCATCAGTACCATCATTTGCAAATGCATAGGGGAACCACACACCCCATTAGAGATCAACCTCGGGGGATTCACACAGCGTGGCATCCCGAATCGGGGGGTCCTGGGGGCAAGGACCAAAACCTGGGATACTCAAAATCCTGGTTTAAGGTTCCCTTAAGAGAATAGTCATGTCATGGCCCAAACTCACAGGGCTGTCCTGATTGGTTAAAAACAGATTTCACAGTAGCCAACATTTGTAAATGTACTTGAAATCCACATGCCTCATTAAGGCTCCCCTGTCGGGATGGTCCTGCCAGACAAACGTGGATGTGGGGAAAGTGGATGTTCAGTCAAATTTACTCCCCTCACCCACCCAACCCCCCTGGAAGCCTTTTACAGTTTGCCTCAGGCAGCAGAGATCTTCTTGATTTGTATCTCTTGACCAATAGCGAGCTTGATTTAGGCAATATATGAATTACTTGTTTATCTGCATATTATCTGCATTTGACATGTGCTTTGCCTGCAATGATGCGAAGGGAGAGAATTTACTGTAGCTCCAAAAACAGAACCCGTAACACTCTGAGCTGTGAAATCTTTTACAGCTCTGATGTGTTGAACTGAATGTTGCTACTCATTAACACTTTCTGAGACAGTAAGAGAACCATGTGTTGGGGGGGGGTGAAATATGTCATAATATTTCAAAAGCAGCCAGCAGGTGGCAGACTACAAACCACCTGGATGGGCTCCAAGCACAGCCAGTGCAAAAAACCTGCCCCCACTGCAGGACTGATTAAAAAAAGGATGCTCCCTTTAAAGTCAACTATCTTAAAGACATAGCTGTTATTTAATTCACATCTTTTTCCTAAATGTTGAGCTAAGATTCCAGTTAGTTCAGTTGATCCTTGGCTACCTGTTCAATTTTTGACTTCAATTATATTATTGAGCATCTCGATTTTCTCCTCTATGCCAATATAAGTCCCTGTGTAGACATACACTAACTTCCTCCCACCCTATCCCCCTTGGGGACAATGTAAAATGTGCCATTTCAAAGTATCTCAACATTTCTGATTTCAGTTTCTGGGTTGTGGCTGAGCTGGGAGGTGGTGGGCCATGGCATAGCTTTAGGAGTCATGTGCATGCTCTGCGTTGATCAGAGACATCAGTGTGACTACTGTGACTTGCCAGGCTCCATCACGTTGAGAGCAGCCTGGGATAGAGTGGCTGTTAGACCACTTTTTGGCATGGCCATGAGGAATGAATTTGAAAAGAGCAGCACATTTTGGAGCCCTGCTACTACTTATAATTGGTGCTTAAGTAAATTGAGAATATGCTCATGGGATAGGTGTTAGGTGAGAACTGCAAGCTGCCTTATTATCACTATTGGGTTTACAGTCCCTATTAGCAGGAAGCAGGAGGTAGACTGCAAACCATCTCATAGCACAGCCAGGGCTGGTTTTAGACAAAGTGTGGCCCCTAGGCCAAAAGAATACTGGAGCCCTAAGTTTTGCAATATTCTAATGCCCCAAGCCCTGTCCCACAATGCCAGGTCCTCTTTGCACAGTCCCTGCTCTTCTCCCCCCATGTACCCAGTCCCATTCCTGGAACTTCCTAAGAGGAACAAAAGCCATCCCCGGTGTCTAAAAGACATTCCTCTACTCCGGGGAATCTCAATTTAGGATACCCCAGTGTGTAAAACCCCTGAAATCGTTGCAATTCTTACCGGACCTGCACTTCCACCACACATGCAGCTGCAGCCAGCAACTCCCTTCCAGCGGCTGCATGTGCTAGCAGTATATAAATGAACGGGGGGGGGGGATCTGCCTAGTCTCCCTTGGGATCTTATGGAGGTCCAATGTGAGAGTGGCTAGACCCCTATGTACCTGCTAGTCACTCACTAGTATCTTATCCAATAATTCCTTTATTAATATTATTTTAACAACAATATTGTGTGCAGCTGACAAATTAGTGAACATATACATAGCAACACAAGGTGAACATTTTTTTTTTTTGCAGTAAAAAAGTCCATGGGTGGGTCTTAGGGTAGAGGGCGTCTTCAAAGGAGGCGGTTTCCAACCCTACTGTACCATTGTCAGGATACCCACGGTTTGTAGCATGGAAAATATCGCAGTTTTTAGCAAGACTTTGGGTTTCCCTCTTTCAGGTTTGTAGCAAGTACATATGAGGTTTCTGTCACATACACATTTCGCCAGTGTGCGGACCTAGTGTCATGATTACAAGTGTGATGTATGTTACAATATAATGAGATCCAAACAATGGTGGTGTCTGTATAAATGTCCAACTTTGCACAGAAGATTGGAAGATGGCTCTATCCTTATTGGCAAGCACCTGGGTTAGCAGGTTAGATCTGTGAACATTTATAAACACACCATTTTGTGCCCCGGGGCCTCCACCACACTTAATAAAGACTTAGCCATGGATTTTCTGCTCATGTAAACCTTTGGTGACCAAAATCCAGAGGCAGTTGCTTGGTACTTCACTGCCACTTCCTCCTTAGTATTCTCTCCATTACCAACGTCACCTTCCATATCTTCACCTCCAGCCTGGTCTTATAAAAGTATTATAAAAGTGGAGGTGGCCTTAACAGTCATACCCATGGTAATGAAACTGAATCTTCAGCAAACACATTTGGAGATCATTAAATACCTGAGTACTCAGAAAACATTCCAAAGGCCTTATTTTTAGGGGGAGTTTTTTATATCCCAGCATAAGCTCAAAGCCTTTCCATTATCTGGCAAATAGCAACAGGACCAAGAGCAGCCCTTTTACTGTTTCCTGTCTCTTGTATATCAGTCATATTTATTTGCAGGCCACAGAAAAACACTAACGGGGGAAGAGTAAATCCTTCAGTTTTGGGTTGTGTGTTTTAATAAGTTGTGAAGGTGATTTATCAAAGTCGGCAATGGCAGAGATGGAGGAGCCGGTAATTTGTTTTCCCCGAATGTCCTCCTGGGAGTCTGCGATAAAACAAGATGAGAAAAGTTGTTCTAATAAGGGGGCAAAACGCCTGACTTCCTGTTCAGGCATCAAGGGTTGAAAGTTGGGCATAGGTATCATTAGTGTCAATAGGTGACCAGCACAGCATCTGGGGTTCCTGAGTCAGTCCACCCCCTCTGATCTCACCCATGGTCTTCTTGTAAAACACATACCAAGCCCCACTAAAGTGTAACACTTATCACACCGTGTCACCCTAAATGCTTTTAAAGTGAACTCACAGGGGAAAGGGGAGTGTGAAGAGGACTAACATAGTTCTGTTTAATATCACCCTACATCTTATATGAGCATTCCTGATCACTACCACCCCCTGCCTGGAATATCATGCGCTGCTGTGGCCCCCTTTAGCTAGCCATTGTATTTTTGGAGTCAAGATAGTAGAAGCCCCATTTCTGGGTGCTCCCCCGGGTCCCCACATCAATCGAGCAACGGGATGAAGCTGCCGTGCAGCAGCCCAGGTTTCCACCACCAACGCCATGCCCACCCGGCCCTGTTCAGATCGCAGATTGGCTGATCTCAAGGTGCCAGGGGACAGGCTGAATGAGGCGCCCGGTGATAAACCAGCTGGCTGGTCACATCTCCGGATTTCACGCATTTATAAACTCTGGCTGCGGGGGCATGCACAGCTACAGGGAAACAGGGGATGCGGAAGCTGGCCTTAGACTGTGGGGGGGTCTTCCCACTTTAAAGCAGAGCAAAAGACATCTAAAAGATTCCAGGGCCAGCCGCTAGCCTACCCGGTACCCCAGTATACTCAACCTTATCGGTGGCTCCCACGATGCCGAGTTTGCTGGCTGCCGCATAAATTCCAGGGAAACCTAATTTATATAGATTCCAGAGCCATCCGATTCCCTCCCCCTGGATGCCCCACTGTGTTAACACCGCCCCCCCCCTCGAGTTCCCAGACAAACCAACCTTCTCCCCGATCCAACTGCGCACATGCACTAGAGACGCACCCAGTTACAGTGTAGCGGGGATGCGCCCGTCTGCGCTCTTGGCTGCTTTTGACTAGAATCAATTATTTAGAAAATAAAAACAGCAAGTCCAGTTACCTTTATTCCTACAGATCTACATGACCTACATACACGAGAACCTTCACAAAAAGAGCAGAAGGATTCCACAAGCAGTTTTTAACAGTTTTTGAAAACCCTTTTATTTCCATGAGGGGGCACTTTTTCCTACATGTGGCTCTGTAGCACAGGGAGCTGTCTAATGCTGCAGTGCTGAATCCCTCCAACTCCTTGTTTACTGCAGGGTCGCACTCAGTGCCGCAGAGCTTAACATCTTAATTATTGTGCCTGTCTCGGGCCTCTTCGCTGCTGTGCGGGTTGCGAGAGTTAATGGCGCACATTCCCGCGATGGAGGCGCTTCTGTTAACACGTCTCTTAGTCTTTTATGCTGTGCGATAAATCTCCCTCTCATTATTTCGCACGCACACGCTGCCTGGAGCACTTGAAGGGCATCAAACAGTGTTTGTTCTTTCTGTCAAGACAGTTTTATTTTTCTACTTCCAGCGCAACATAATCTGGGAAGCTGGAATAATGCGGATAAAAGAAAAGAAGTGTATCAACTAAAATGACAGATTTCTTAATCAGGATGAGAGAATGAAGCTCATGGCGAGTTGTATCATAAGAAGGGAACGGACAACGATGCCATAACACTATAAACTCATTTGGGGGTAAGCAAATTATTTGATGAAGTAACTTTATGTCCCAGGCATTTAAAAAAAGCTGCAGGGGACAAAAGGTGACTATTAGCTTTTTATTATTTTTAGCCTCGACACTTCTTTTAACTCACAGCTGCACATCTGGATGTGATGCGCAACCTGCATTTCAGTGAGCTTTTTAATAGAGATGGGCGAACTTCCTAAATGTTCGATTTGGACCATAACTCACGTGTTCCAGAAAGCAGGCTTCCCCTGGCCTCACTACTGGGCCGGAAGGTGGGGCTGCGAGCGCTCTCTGGACCTGCTTTTTGGGTGGCGGATGGGGGTGCATATTGGGGGCATCAGGTGGGCTTCCTCTGACCCCACTTCTGGGGTGTCGGATGGGGTTGCGGGCTTCCTCTGCCCGGCTTCTCGGGCAACGGGTTTTCTTCAGCGGCAGGTGGGGCCAGATTCCCTTGCCCAGCTTCTGGGGAAGTGGGTGGGAAGGGGCCTTTCCTCACCTGGATTCAGACAGCAGGTGAGGGTGTCGGCTTCTGGGGTGACAGGTGGGGGTGCAGGCTTTTGGGCGGCGGGCTTTCTTTGACAGGCTTTGGCTGGCGGGTGAAGGTGCTGGATTCCCCCGCTCAGCTTCCTGAGGCAGTTGGATGTGCCGGCACCTCGGGCGGCAGATATGGCTGCCAGCTTCTGAGAAAAAAAAAACTCACCTCCATCCTCGTTCCAGCCCCATTGCTCCAAGCTGGCTGCAGGTGGTGTGCAGGGGGAAGCCGACGCTCAGGGGAGAGTGGGGAGGCAGGCTGCACTGTCAGCTGTGAAAGCTAGTTTCCTCCAAGCACAGCGCCCACAGCCGGACAGGAGCGATGGGACACTCCAGCATTGAGGCTCGTGGGGGTGGAGGTAAGTATCATTTACCTACTTGCACACCGACTCCCTGTCATTCCGTTCCGATGGCTGGCTGTGGATGCTGTGCCCGGGGGAAACTGGCTAGCACAGCTGACAGTGCAGCCGACTTCATCTGCTCCCCTCCTGCTGTGCTATATCAACGTGCTGAATCAAATTTTACCTGAAAATCAGAGCAACAGTTATTACGTTTTCATATAGGTTAGATCCAATGTGAATTTGTTATTGTTCCTAACCATGTGAGAGTAAAGTTGAATGAACTTCAGGTTTCAGATCTCTGCTAAGGCAAGCGGTAGGATTAGCCGGGTTGGTCTAATGTGGTGAACTTTCCCTTTGAAGGTAATCTCCCTTTTTGTCAGGTTTTTGGTATTCTGCCTTGTATTTTCTTTCGGAATGTAAAATAAACGTGTGTCCCCATACAGTATCTGTGATTTTACTCCAAGTGTCTTATATTCCAGTGGCTCTGTGTTGCTAATATGTGGGCGACTTTCCCATGTCTGAACCTAGCCTTCCTGGCCTTCTGAGGTGAGCTATTGGAAGACGCCCCTCCATTCCTTAACAGAGCAACGTGGGGAAAGTAGGCAGTGGAGGCTTAAAAACATGACAGCATGCAGCAACGCTGCATTCTCCACTGAACCGCTAATGAGAGAGAGAGAAACGAAAAAAAAAAAAAAAAGGCAGGTCGACCTTGCCGTCCCCTCTACAGTGATCGCACATGGCCTCATTACAAATGCACCCGTGGGTTTTCCTGGCCTTAAGTAAAAACTACTGCAACAACATCAACTGTAGCAGGTGAGCTTAGCAGCAGCTTTAGCAAAATCAAGCAGCATTAATGACCTCCCCAGATGAGAATGCGACCAGTAACCCCTTAGCTACAGACAAAAAGTTGAATTAAAGCAAGGGGGGATTAAACTTGCAAGTTTAGGAATGTCTTTTCCTCAGCCAAATCAGATGATTACCAAGCCAGAGTCAGGAAGTCTCTGATCTGTACACCATACTCATCAGTCGGTGTATGTTGCAAAGGTAAATGCATCATTGCTAGAGAAAACAAGTTGCAAAGAAATAGAAAAGAAAAAAAAACAGATAAGCTCAGCACCTTCAGAACAATATTTGGAATAATGGAAACTTTTAAAAATGTAATTGAAAGTGGAATTATCCTTTAAGACAGTTAATACAGTTTCCATTTGGGGATGCTATGACCATTATGTCAGACCATTCTGATTGGCCAAGACTCTTCTGCCAGATTGCACCATGAACAGGACCAATCCGTGAATGAGAATGGCTAAATTAGTGAAAGAAGGAGGGCACGTGATGCACATGTTCTTCATTTGTCGGGCATTCAACGCAGTAATTCCAGGCATGTTAAAGAGCTTTGTACAGTTAAGCTGGGAAATTCAATTGTAAAGCAGCCCGTCAATAAATACATGAGATAAGACATTACCCAGCACAGAGGATTAGCTGCCCGCAGCAGAACGCGCCCATTGTGCAGCAGTCAAGGCGAGCGGAAAAAAGACAGAGCAATTTGTAACGAGCGGCAAGAGGCCGGCAATCTATTGTGACATGCTGATTGGAGAAGAACTACCCATTGTGACAAAGCAAAGACAATAAATCAGAGATGATGATCCTCAGATCAGAAAATAAATCACAACGCGCTTCGATTCTCGCCAACAAGCTTTGTCAGGGAGCGACACTGTGGGAGAGCAAATTATCCTCACGTGGCTCGAACAAAAGACCGGGGTGATGGCATACCAGGCTTGCGTAAAACTATCCACCATTCAAGATACATCTTGGCTTACACTTAGGTTGTAACTGTTGGCAGCTGATTGCACACGACACTATTCCAACGTGCAGGAACAGCAGCTGTTTATTCAGCAACACTCAGGAAACATAAAAAAAACATAAATGTGAACAGGATACATCAGCAACACGTCTCAGCATGGAGCAAAAGACACACAGCTCCTTTCTGTTTGCAGGTTACACACACTATACATACAGTCACATGGTCTGCATAAGACTTGCTGGCTTTTCTTTTAAACTAACTTTATGAATAGCATAACAAGCAGGATGTAGTAGTTGCATTAAAGCTAGTCCAACATTAACCCTTTCATGACAAAGGCTAATCTGGTCCTGTTTGACTGAAGAAAAGTTACAGTTTTGTGTTGCACTTTTGTTTTGGCCTTCTTGCAACATTTATGAACTAGTTGCCACCCATGGTATTGGCACCAAATTGTTTTTTAAATGTATTCATATTTACAGCTTAAAGTGGAACTACACATTTAACCAGGCCAATTTTTCAATTTTAGCAATGGCAAGACAAAACATGTCTAAAACCATTACCGCATGTTTGTACTTTAAAAATGGCAAATTTGTGCAATTAACCTACTGGCTAGGCTCACTGCAAGACCTAAAATGAGGGGAGATAGATAAAGTTTTAGCATTATAGATTTTGAAGGCCTATTTTTCTGTTGCTGGTAATATCCACATGCTGCCAGAACAGGTGTTGTACAATGACAAAATGTGACACCCATAAAGCGACTACTTGTGATAGGCTGAAAAGGTTAGCAACTACAAGTAGGAAAAATAAAAACCCTCTCAGTGGAGGGGGCCTTAAAGGAGCAGTTAGTTAATTATGATAGGAACCCCCATAGACTGCAAGTCTAGACTAGTCTAGAGTCTAGACACTAGATAGCAACAGGGAGAGATAGCTCTCATTGGATAGAATTGGACTTACATAGAATCCTATAGAAAGTGGGTGAAAGGTCACTCAGACTTTTCTAGCAGTAGTTACATTCATGGCACATGAAACAGGTGTCTAAGGCCATGTGAGACACATGACTGGGTGGGACTATTTAACAGGAGTTCTGTCATGTGGTTCTACAATCATGATCCATCTGAGAGAATATAATTTATTTTAAGGAGGAGTAGATTCCAGCAACAGCCAGTACCAGCTGACATGTGGAGAAATGTAGTCAGCAACAACCCAAGAGAAGACCAGCTGAACAGTACTTTTATACCTCAAGTATGGAAGTAAGTCCAGCCAGACTCAATAAAAGGTCTCACCACAAAGCTGTGGTGATTGGGATGCTGTGGAATGCTTTGTAAGAAGGTGTTGTGATGCAACTGTTGTTACCTGAAGAGTTGGAATAAAGAATCCTTTTATTTACATCTCAATCGAGTCATCTTTAGGAGGCAACTGGAAGGAAGAGCTGCAAAGAGTAAGTGCAACTTACCTATATCATGCCTCACCCTAGGACCAGAGATCCCCCCTCGCTCTTCACACCTTCTACACTGGCCTGGTGGAAGAACTTAGCATACTTTCTAAAATGTTGACTGCCTAAGGTATACTTCCATCTATAGATATATAGCTTGAATTTTATTATATTGTGTGTTGATTTCAACTTGAAACACAGTTTCTACTGTGTACTGAAGTAACTAGCAGAGACTTTAAGAGAACGCCGGCTCCCCACCACAATCACACATTTATCAAGCCAATCCTGCTTAGCGACTGAGATAGCGCCATATAGCCACTCATTCATCATTATTCCAGCCTCAGCCCACAGCGCCACCGTTCGACCTTGACCTGGCGCTCTCCAATGCATTTCAATGGAACAGTCTTTAAATATTCATAATTAATTGTTATTAATTTATTTTTATTTTTTTTAAATGTGAAAAATTCTGTGGCCACTTCTGTCATTTAAAAAAAAAAAAAAAAAAATTGTACAGAATTGATATTACAGTATGTATTACAAAATTATTTTAAAAACTTGTTTTTTTGGTTTCCAAAAATATGGTTGTTTGGGGGTTAAAAAAATACTTTTAACCCATCGCCTCCAGTGCTCTGGGGTTTAAACATGCATTTTACAGCGCGAGAATTTTTTGAGCGTGATTTTTTAATGAATATGGTGGGAGCCGGTCGCTAGGGCCAGTCGCTAGGGCCAGTCGCTATCATGCGCTCCCATACAGCGCGGAACCTGTCAAATAGCGACTCCTCACCCAATATTCAATATTACGGCAAACCGACTGAGTCGCTATCAACTACCGAACAACGGCCAAGCACAGCGACTACTAGCAGGCGCTCTGAAAATGCCGCTACAGTCGCTCAACTGTCGCTAGCTGCCGCTATTAAAGGAGCAGTATCGCAAATTTTTCGTGGTGACTTATATTTAAATGGTACTTGGAATGTAGGTAAGTGTTGGAGTAAGAATTAAAAATTTAGAAAAAAATTATGTGTATGTTGAGCAGCTGGAGACTAATAGCTCATGTTTATGTCTTCTGAGTGTCGGGACGACACTCTGGCCTGTTCCATGCTGAGGAGAGGGGTGAAACAATGTATCAGTTCCATGCTGAGGAGAGGGGGAAACAATGTATCAAAGTATCAGCTGTTCAGTGCTGGCAGCCGTCCAGCATAAGATAACAACATTGCAACATTGCCTGGCCAGAACTTATATATCTAAAACAGAGAGAAAAGCTCTAGAAGTCATTTAGCTGATTTTGACAGTTTTCCCTTCATGTTGGCTCTGCTGCAGAATCTTTCAGTTTACCATTTTCTCTTTCATATTCTTATTTTTCATTTTTCCATATGATCTTTCTTTCAGGATTTTCACTATCTGGAGTTTTGTTTTGTGCCCCTAGGGGCATCCCGACTTGGGATGCCCCGATATGTGAAATCCCCAAGTTCGCCTGTGAAAACGTACCTTTCCCTGTCCCACAGCGCATGCGCGGGCTCTCATCCAATCAGCTCTGTTTGCACGCAGATGGGGAGCCTGAGCAGTAACCTTCCTGGCCGCCCGGCCTGTCGAAATGACTATCTGCGTGAGCGCGCCAGAAAAATGGGGGGATCTGTGGTTATCCAGGGGTCATTTCCCACAGTGGGGCATCCTGATTTAGAATGCCCAAGGGGCAAGGTCAATGGCCGGGTCTTATAGACTTCAGGGTCGGCCACTCAGGGTTTTGTTCCACTTTAATACCTTTAGATTTTCCTGCACAGTTATTCAAAGAAGAATTTCAGTTATTTTCAGTCAGTTTAGTTTATTTTGTATAGATTTTACACATTTGAGTCACCTGGTCTCACCTCACACACACAGCCGTTATCACTGATTACAGTGTCAGCCTCTGAGGTAAAGTGTTGCTAGGAGACCAGTGGGCTAAATGAAGCAGCTCACTAAATACAAGCCAGCAGATCCCCCTATTCAGCAAATGGACTGAGCCATTGTCATTATACAATTTAAAAGAAAGGCATATATTTTTTCCTTTTTCTATCGCCAGATTATTTATACACATGTTAGAAGCTATTGTGTGGCTATTTAATTATCTTTTTTAATGCAAATTTCGCGATACTGCTCCTTTAATGAATCGGCCTCTTAGTCTTGTAGCATAAATGTAACAATTTTCTTTTTGGCGGGAGAGTCCTTTGAGAAATAATTAAAATACACATTTCTCAATCTCCATTTGGAAAGAAGAGTCCCGACATGGAGGAGGAAGTGTGTCCGTGGAGCCAAGGTCACAGTCCGGCAGGTGTCTAATGATTTTGGCAGGCGGTGAAAACACATCGGCGCAGAAGACACGTCATGCTATTAATCATTTCACACCTGACATTTTTGGCCCGATGAAAACCATGATTAGACTGAAATGCAAATAAGTGATAATTGTTATAACCTACAGATAAAAATAGGTTCTTTTTACCAATGTGGATAACCTTTCTATAGAGGAAGGCCCCTGACCAGGTCTTAAAGTGGAACTCCAGACCCCCCCACACCCTGAGGCACCCGGATATTGGCACGCGTAAATATATTAAAGTGTATATAACCTCCATATTAGGTATTAAGTCCACCTCCTGCGCTGGTAGATGTCACTTGTGTATTTAGCTTCATTTTCTTAAAGTGATCCAAGAAAGAAAGTTTATGTTGTCACCTTCTATCCCCAGCCCAGTGCCCCAAAACAGCCTGTGTTTCTTTTTTTAACTAAAGCCTTTGCACAACGTTCATAAAAACCGAATGCAGTCTAGTGGCCGAATGTTCGGACATATTGCTCCCTGGTGTTTTCCAGTGATGAGGCATGGAGATAAATCTAGCGCAGCATTGGGGGGGCGGGTCAGCCTTATCAGTTCTGATAACTGCAATAAATCTGAAAGCACTACAAGCTCAACTGACATAATATGGCAGTTTACCTTGGAACTGAAAGTAATAGAACAGGCAATGGCAATTGCTTGTAGAATAATGAAAATATAACACATAACAGAACAAGGATGCGGTGCAGGGTTCTGGCCCTTTAAGTTTATTTCAAGCAGCGTGGTGATACAACTCGATAAGCTTTCAGGCAAGGCCCATCATCATTAGATCAGTAACAAAGTGAAATCAAGTATTATTATTAAAACATGTGTGAAGGGTAACCCACCCACATTAAGTTCTGGGTACCCTAGTCGCAGTCTGCATACAAAAAACGCATATGGAATACTGAAGGCGTATAAAGAAAAAACACTAAAATTCAAAAAGTTCTAATTGTGCGCATATTATCAATGAGAAGAAAATAGCAATACCAGTGTTCGCTACAAGTACTGAGTCTTCAAGAAAATGGCAGCAAGTGCACTTCCTATTGCAAATGTTCCATAAATGAAATTAAAGTTCAATAGCTCTAATGAGTCAGTACCAAAAAAGGCAACTGTAACACCATTGCGTCGGGCTACATTTGGCACAGTCCTAAACTGTTTTTAAATTGAAGAAGAAACTGACAAAATATCAAGGTTTACAGTTTTACCTTATGATTTCTCCTCTGAAGCATGTGGGCGTGGCCTGGGGTTTGCAATGCAGCATAATAAATAGAATAATAATCAGCATAATGGGTGGGGTCTTTAAGAGCCCGAAATTATGCTTCAGACACAGGCATTTACAGGGGTTAGCTGGGCTAGAATGGTAGCTCTAAGAGAATCATTCAAGCCATCAATACAAAGGGGGCGGGTGGTTTGGACTAACTCCTTCAGCTAGAATTGGTGGCCCATATTGGCAAAGTGGCACTGGAGGGGCAGATAAGGAACTGTATTTCGCCATTAAGGTTGCCGAGCTGAGAGGAGGCAGAGGAGGAACCAGAGACGTAACTTGAGGGGGTGCGACTGCACTGGGGCCCAGAAGGTCAGGGGGCCCCCATCATTGCTGCTCCTCCACATTATTTATCATATTTGTGCTGACTTTTCATTTAGGAAAAGAAAGCAGCATTCCTCTCTGCTGTTTCAGTATTTAGTGGTCTAGATGCATCCAACTGAGTTAAAATACAGAAAAAAAGTTTACCGTATGAGCCATGAAAGGGCCCCATTAAATGTTCACACTGGGGCCCCATCACATTTAGTTATGCTAACGGGAGGAACGCTTAGCAAAATAAGCAGCTGTTTATTTTTATTAACCTTTTGCATGAAAAACATCTTGAATACATCAGCATATGGCTGCCATTTGACATGATGAATATTGGGCTTTTGCAAAAATAGTTATAGGTAAACTTTAATCAATGTTACCTTCTGCTCCCTTTTGATATGTTGTAAAGTTGCCCCCACCACACTATTACTGCTGTAAGGGCAGCCTCCCCTCCCCATGTTAAAAATATATAAATAAAATGCATGGGGCGGGCTACAGGAAAGGGGATAAATCTCAAAGCAGTTTTTTTCGGCAGCACACCAGGATGAATCTTCTGCAGGATATCATTCAATGTTAAACAAAGTGGTCATGAATAAATAAAATCCAGGGGCTGGGCTCCAGAAAAAAAGCTAAATCTCATCTTTATTTAGCAGCACTTCAGGATGAATCCTCTGCGCAGCAGGCAAACAAAAAATACAATTCTGTGAGTACTCACCTGTAGAATTGATTTTAAAGTATACAGCACGTCCTGTTCCAGTAAATTCCTTACACTTGGGTTATTCCGCCACAGGGTGGTGCAGTGGACTGCAGAAAGACTTGTGGCCACTCCCGGCCCCATAAATAGCCAGGTACCTCCCACCAATTTCCAGTGTTGAAAAGCAGTTATACAAGAAGCCGGGAGAATAAAAAAATGGATAAAAACCCAAAATGAACTTTTGAACAATCACCATACAGAGGTAACCAAGAAAAATGATAAAAAGGGAGGGATGGAACAGGACGTGCTGTATACTATAAAATCAATTCTACAGGTGACTACTCACAGAATTGTATTTTTCCAAGTATACAGCACGTCCTGTTCCAGTAAATTCCTTACACTTGGGACATCCGAAAGCAGTGTCCGTAAGGTAGGGTGGGATCCCCAAAGAGTAACGGCGGGCAGGTTAAACCACTGCCGCCTGAAGAACTTTGCCGCCAAAAGCAGCATCAGCTGAGGCCCTAACATCAACCTTGTAAAACTTTGAAAAAGTATGAACAGAAGACCAAGTAGCGGCCTTACAAACTTGTTCAACAGAAGCCTGGTGCTGAAAGGCCCAGGAGGCACCGATAGCACGCGTGGAATGAGCAGTAAGGCGGAAGGGAGGATCCTTCCCCTTAGCAGAATAGGCTTGCACCACCGCCTGACGGATCCACTTGCTGATAGTGGACTTAGCTGGAGGCAAACCCCTAGATCCAGAAGGGAGAACAAAAAGAGCATCAGTCTTCCTGAAAGATTCAGTAGCTACCAAATAAAACTTCAGAACCCTGACCACATCCAAGGAATGCAGAGTCCGCTCCTTGGAATTAGCAGGATTAGGACACAATGAAGGCAAAACAATGTCCTGATTGAGATGAAATGCAGACACAACCTTAGGCAGGAAATCTGGCTTATACCTTAACACCACCTTGTCCTGGTGTCGCTCAAAGTAAGGAGGTTTAATGGAAAGCGCCGCCAACTCAGAAGCACGCCTAACAGAAGTGATAGCCACCTTAAGAGTCAAAATAGGCAAAGCAGCCTCACGCAGAGGCTCAAAAGGAGGACCCTGCAAAGCAGATAAAACCAAATTCAAATCCCAGACTGGTAACATAGGCTTACGTGGCGGCGCACGTGAGTAACCCACTGGAAAAAAGTCTTAACCAAACGGTGGTTGGCAAAAGATCTTTGGAAGAAAATAGCCAATGCTGAAACATGTCCCTTGAGAGTACTAAGTTGAAGGCCCAAATCCAAGCCATGCTGCAAAAATTCCAGGATCCTGGGAATAGAAAACACCCGACAGGGAAGAGACTTAGACTCACACCAAGCAATGTAAGCATGCCATACCCTATAGTAGATAAATGACGAGGACTTCTTCCTAGCCCGAATCATGGTAGTAACAACAGAGGCAGGCAGCCCCTTATCCATCAAGATGGAGGTCTCAGCAGCCAGGCCAGTCAGCATTTGTAAATTGCGATGGCGTAGCTGCCCCTGAGTGAGCAGCTCTGGAACCTTGGGCAGGACGTATTGATCTACTGGCAACTGCACGATGTCTGCGAACCACACCCTTCTTGGCCAACAGGGGGCCACCAGGATGGTTGGCACCCCTTCCTGGGCTATCTTGCGCAGCACCCTGCCCAGCAGAGGAAACGGAGGGAACACAGAGGAGCTCTTCTAAGACATAGCTAGTGCATCCATGGCTAAGGCCAGAGGGTCCTGGGACAGAGAGACAAAGACTGGAAGCTTGTGATTGTGACGGGACACAAAAAGATCCACATCCACATCCGGCTGACCCCAGCGGTGGCACAGGGAGCGAAACACCCTGCTGCTGAGGGACCATTCTCCCAAACGAGAAGTCCCCCTGCTCAGGGAGTCTGTCTCCAGATTTTCCACCCCCGGGATATACACTGCCGAGATGCAGGGAACATTCTCCTCCGCCCATGAAAGTATCAGACACACTTCCTTGAGGGCCTTCTTGCTCCGGGTCCCTCCCCAATGATTGATGTAGGCAACCACCGTCTGATTGTCCGAGCGGATCTGAACAGCCCGACCCCGAAGGTGTGGGGTCAATTGGGCGAGAACCAACCTGACCGCCCTCAGTTCTAGAATGTTGATAGGAGTATGGGCCTCCTGGGGGCCCCACTGACCCTGGAATTTCAAGGACTTCCAGAATCCCCCCCCCCAAACTGTCAGACTGACATCTGTGGTCAGTCAGTCTCCACATCTGTGGTCAGTCAGTGACAGTCTCCCAGCAAGGAGACAGAAAGGTTCTGCCCACCAAGAGGTTCCTTAAGTCCAGCCACCACAAGAGAGACCGTCTGGCCAGGGGGGACAGAACAAACACCTGATCCAGGGACACAGGGTCCCGATCCCACACTGATAAGAGGTGTAGCTGCAGACTTGGGATGGTTGATCACCCAGCTGAAGGACTCTAGTGTGGACACCACCATCTTGGCATCCAGTTCTGCCTGATGAAAGTACTGAGACGAGATCAGAATGTCATCCAAATAAGGAAGGATGCGAATGCCCTGAGATCTCAACAGAACCATCACACCCGCCAGCACCTTGGTGAATACCCTGGGAGCTGAGGTGATACCGAAAGGTAAGGCCACAAATTGGTAGTGCAGATCCTCCAGAGCAAACCTGAGAAATTTCTGATGACCTGGGAAGATTGGTACATGAAGGTAAGCGTCCTTGATGTCTACGGATGTCATGAAGTCGCCCGGGCACAGAGTAGCGACTGCTGAGCGTAGGGTCTCCATGCGAAAATGCTTGAATCCGACAAACTTGTTGAGGTGCTTTAAATCCAGGATGGGCCCGAGGGACCCATCCTTTTTGGGAACAGTGAAAAGATGGGAGTAGAAGCCTCTGCCCCTTTCCCTGAGAGGCACAGGGCAGGTGACCCCCAACTCCAAAAGGTTTCGGACCGCAAGCCGCAAGCCCTGAGCTGACAGGGGGTTTTGAGCCATCCAGGATCTGATAAATCTTGGGGGCGGCCAGGCTGCAAACTCTATCTTGTAGCCGGAGGACACCACCTCCTGAATCCATCTGTCTGCTACACATAGCCTCCAGACGTGAGCAAAGAGCCGAAGCCATCCCCCTACCCGGATGGGTGAAGGCGCCTCCTCATGCCTGAGGGGGCTTGGGACCCCATGAGAGCCCGGGACGGGCTCGTCCACTACCCCTGCCCAAATAGTCTCCGCGTGCCCCAGCAAAGGAAACTCTTCGACCAGCCCTGGAAGCGCGGAAGGAGGGGAGAGAAGCACCGGTCCCCCGAAAGGGCCGAGACGGCCTCCTACGTTTAGGCAGCCTACCACCCCTGGCAAATAGGTCCAAACGTTCACCGAAGAGCCGCAGCCCCTTAAAGGGAAAACCAGTGAGGGCCTTTTTAGCAGCATTATCAGCCACCCAGTGACGTAGCCAGACAGAGCGTCGTATAGCCACCAACAGGGCAGAAGTCCTACCACACATTCTAATGGCATCATCCATGACAGAAAGAATATATGCAATAAATTCATAGCAAAGTAGGAAAGATCTATAATCCTCACCTCCCGTGTCATCCGAGGCCCCATCTATGAGACACTTAAGCAGCCCTTTAATAGCAATAGCCGTTATGGCAGAAGCACAAACCGGGCGCAGTGCAGTCCCCACACAGGCAAAAGCATGACAGGACAGATGGTCCTCACCATCCCGCATCGTAGTAGTGTCAGGTGAATGCATGACTGATGTGTTAGACAACCCTAGGACGGGCGCGTCCACCTCGGGAGAACATGACCAATGCTAAATCACATCAGCGGGAAAAGGATACTTCCTGTCCCATCTCTTGGGCACCCCAGGTAGCTTACTAGGGCGTTCCCACTCCTTGAGCAACAGATTATTAAAGTGATTCTGCTCAGGGAACTCCAAGCGTGGTTTAACAGAATGGAAAAGCTCACCCTGCTGCTGCGGAGCCACGGCAGGAGGAGAAATACAAAGCACTTCAAAAATGTGAGTCAATAACCTGTCAGTGTCATCTGAGGACCATGGGTCTTCTCCAAAGGGAGACCCGGTACCACCATATAACTTAGACTGTTCTTTAGAGGATTCTGAATCAGAGAATAATTCCCCCTCCTCGAGGGGGTAAAAGCCATAAAAAGAGTAAAGTCCCTCATTCTCCACAGGAAAGAGGGAAGCAGCAAGAGATAAATGCCGCTTCTTAGCAGAAACCTTACGCGGGGCTGACCCAGCAATATGCTTTTCAATGCTGGCCACCCGTGAAGCCAAGTCATATTGAGACTCACCGCTAGTGTGCCCCTCACTGGGGGTTAGATGCAAGCGTGGGGGGGTAGGCGAAGCAGAAAGAGGCACAGCACTGGGACCCGTAGCAGACGACCCAGGCTGCAGCGCAAGTACATGTTGGGCGCAGGTCAAACACACCCTGACACCGTCACTAACAGGGGATACCCCACACGCAACACACAGCTGGGCTTGTCCCGAAGGAACCCCAAGCACATTCTCCCCGGAAGCCTCCATATGGTGATTTAGATACAGGCGTAACGGCCAGTACAGGGACACAGCTAGCAATAGCCACCCTTTTTGGGATGCCCCTCAAAGCCCGCTAGGGAAGGTTGGAGAATGGTAAGGGGCAGGGCCGGGAGAACCACAGTCAGAGGTGACCCGCCTGCAAGACACAATAAGTATAAAATAAACATCCCCAGCGCATACATAGTAAAGCAATATAAAAACCCCGGTAAGGGACTCACGGAACAATCGGACAGATCGAGTCCAGACCGCGTCGCAGCACCGCAAGGACGAGCCCACAAAATGGCGCCGGCAGCAGTACCTAGAGGGGCGGACCGCGAGAGTTTGACGCAAAACGCGTCAAACCGCGGTTCCTGCCCCCCCCCGCGAACGGCGCGAAACTGTGATCATGTGGGACTCCGGCGCCATGACAGCAACCTAAAAAATACATAGCGACAACCACCGCGGAGCGCCGTACAATGGTTCGCACAACACCAAAAAAGAACACAAAACACACAAATCACAGACCCCCCCCCCGGGCGCCCCCTGCCAGCCAAGCGGGCCACAACAAAGGGGTCATGCACAACCTTCTAGGGGGGAGGGGAGACGGGTGAAGGGAACAAGGACCCAAGGTTTGAGGCTGGGGCATCCAAATAAGGCTCACCATAGAAAGCCTGTCGCCGGCTACCATTTGGTACAGGGTCTTGCGGCCCGGAGCAGAGCTCATTCAGCACCTGACCCTAGTGCTGTCCTACCTTCACCCGAACCGTCAGCCGAGGCTGGGAGGCAGTGGGTCCAGAATGGGTGGAAATAAGCCTGCAGGGCCCTAGGCTTGAAAAGCCTCGCTCCCTGTGCAATAGACAGCCATCTGCTATCTTCACAGTTCAGACTGTAAAGAAACACTGGAAATTGGTGGGAGGTACATGGATATTTATAGGGCCGGGAGTCGCCACAAGTCTTTCTGCAGTTCACTGCGCCACCTTGTGGCGGAATAACCCAAGTGTAAGGAATTTACTGGAACACGTGCTGTATACTTGGAAAATTATCTGTTTTTATGTTTGGACAATCCCTTCAAGAGTACAGGACTTCATTGCAACCTTGGTTTGGACCTCATGTTTGCTAGTTCTCTCCTTGTTCATGAACTCAGCCTGCTCAGGAATTCCTGTTGGCTTGAGACTGGTAAAACCTACCTGCCTAAATCCACATTGAGAGCTCCACCAAGGACGTGGAAGTTATGTGGAAGTAACAGTTGCGCCTCGCTGTCCCACAATTCGGACCATGATAAGAAAAACAAAGACTGGAAATTGCTCTACAGCACGTGTCAAACTCAAAGCCCGAGGCCCGGCCCGTCAAGCCTTTTTATGTGGCTCTATGACTGGTGCCAAGTGGTGGTGGCTGGGTAGTGCCCCTTCTAAGCTGGCCTTCTGACACTGGCTGCATGTCTTCGCACTAGTGTGTGGCCTTTTTCTGAGGGAGAAGAGAGTAGTGTCTGCAACCAGTTCTCACCGCACAGGGAAGGGGGCTAACCCACCCAACTTACTGCCACAGCAGAGGATGCTACAGCTGCTGCAGGGTTTATTATTAGCTATTACCAGGTGGGATGGAGAAAAAAAAGATTGTAGTGCACCCATGGGCAAAATAATTCAATGTCTGCATCTTTCCTTAGAAATATGATTCTGGTGCTGCATGTGCTCTGGCTGAAATAATTCTGTGGTTTTTCTAGGCAGAATCATCTTGCGTCTGTCTGAATTTGTCATGGGCAAAATAATTCTATGGCTGTCCTGGGCAAAATAATTATGCGTCTGCATCTGTCCTGGGCAAAATAATTGTGCGTCTGCATCTGTCCTGGGCAAAAAAATTCTGCATCCGCATCTGTCCTGAGCAAAATAATTCTCCATTTTTCATGGGCAAAATAATTCTGCATCTTCATCTGTCCTGGGCAAAATAATTCTGCATCTGTCCCGGGGCAAAATAATTCAGTGTCTTTAACCAAACATTTAAATGGTCATGTTTTTAATTATCGTGAATTTTGTGTTGAGATTGTGTTATGAAAGGGCCCTTTGAAGGTAGCCAATGTGTCCCTCAATGAAAAGGAGTTTGACACCCCTGCTTTACAGTATATGGATGGTAATATCCATGTAGTGCTATGGTTTTATTGAACGTTTTTCTACCGATGCTCTTTAACAGAGCACAACATTAACCTGGAGTTTAATATCAGACTGCTCTGAGAAGAAATCCTGGCATATCACAGCAAAGTAAGACCCTAATGTAAAAGTGTCAAGTGACAAGTGCAGCCCGGACAATGCATTGCGATACTGGTAAGTTTGTGAGTAGCAACATGTGGATCAGTTTGAACCAACCAATGATGGATCCCTATAGAGGGCTAAGACCCCAATCCTGGAGGCTCCTTATCAGTTTACAGCCCTGCCTAAAGGATATCTGTAGGCAAAAAAATATTTTTAAAAGTTATTTTGCAGTTTTAGCTAATTCTCCCCTGCTATGCCTATATCAGCGCTTTCAATGTTATTTTCTTTTTTTGTTTTTTGCATGGATGTGTGTGTAAAGTATGGTATGCGTATTTTTATCAAGTTTTAATAGTTCCATAGAGTTGTATTACAGCATCGCCATCTAGTGACAGATTTCTAAACTGCAAGTTCCAAAGTATTGTGATCACAACTGGGCCTTGATTCAAGAAACTTTCCTCAAATAATGTAATTGAAATAAGGGTCATTTCATGCTTTATTTAAAAAAAAGGCATGAGATAAAATAAGGTGTGATTCAAATAATCATATATATTACATTATAACTGTAATGCTTATATGCTTCATCGTGGGAGCTAAAAAGATCTACTGACTGTAAAACTTTAGTTTCACGTAAATTATTACTTATAAAAAGGCAGATAAAAAAGCTATCAATTTGCTCTAATGAACATTTTAGGCATACTTCCCAAATGTCCCTCATTTAGAGGGATACTGTCCTTTTGAGCCCATGTCCCCTGTTGTACTCATTTATCCTTCTTTGAGGTGTTTTGCATCAATAAATGATTCATTTGCCTATTCAAAGTGTGTATATTGTTGTAACTGTTACATCCTATCTTCTTTCCATGCCCCAGTGAGGGGGTTTGGCTTAATTTACAAATTGTCCATCTTTCCTGCCCTGAAAATTTTAAGGGTATGATTTTAGATGCAGATCAGACTCATCCTTTCTTCACTGAATGACACTTTAATTTAACTAAAGTTTTGAAATCAGGCATGAACCATCATACGTTTTAGGAGATATTTTAAAGCAAGCTTACTGTATGAAGCCCTAGGTCTCAAACCCTGTAGTTTACCATTATCTTTAGTGGTACAGTAATCCAAACTTTTGTTTCAGAAGTGATCTCTTATCCACACAGTAATGCTGGTTAGTCAGGCTTGTCCTTTAGATCTCCCTTTACTAGAATATATTTTGCCCGAGGGTATATCTATGTTAGCAGCAAGGTGCCATACTCACAGTTCAACCGGACCAACACCTGTTTTCCCATTAACAGCTGTTGGTCCTGCAGTCATCTAATTAAAACAAGCTTGGGGGGCATCGTGAATGCTGGAGCCCCCCTGAACATAACCCCACAGAACGCCCCTACTCTTCTACTTGATTGCGAGCCAGCACCGGGAAAGGAGATCCGTGGTTGGCCGCCGGACAATCGCATGGGCCATGGTCGCGTTCTCGGCACCGGCCACTGGAACAACCTACCCTTGTGACTGGCCACGGGCCAAACACAAGACTCCTTTCCCAGCACTGGAGTGTAGTGATGGTGAGGATTTCGGGCCTTCTGGATGCCCCCCCCCCCCAAGCTTGTTTTTATTAGCTGACTGTGGGACCAACACCTGTTAAAGCAAAAATGTGTGTTGGTCCAGATTAAGTGTTCATCTGCTATGTGTAGCCTATTTTGTATATAGTTTTTGTGTCTGCCCATGTATGTACTGTACAGTATTACTGTATTGTATTGTTAGTATTGACATTCTTACTGGCACAGTGGAAAGGGGTTTATTAGAACTAAGGAATAAAAATTCACACTAGAGTTGTCCTATATGTGACCAATAGCTCAAAAAAAAAAATCCGTTAAGTATCATCAGGTCTCCCCTGTTGGGAAGCCAAAGCTCACTGGTCATTTTCATTCTGGTTATAATTTCATCTAAAGCCTCCTGCTTATATTAGAACTAAATATCGTGAATATTCATTTTCCTTGTGTACGGGTGAATGTTCCAGGCCTGGTTGTGAAGAACTGATGGACGCTGCACACTGCATCAGACAGGCCCTGTCACTCCGCATCAGTGAGCCGTGCTGCCTCCTGCACTTCCTGCTACAATCTGGTAATACAATCTGCTCCCAGGGTTTCCCTGCAAGGTGAAAGGTGACTGCTTGAATCACTCATCTCCTCTGCAGCCCGCACCAGGAACAGCAGCTTCCCCTGCGGCAGCCCTCTGATTAACTGGAGAGGGAAGACCCTGTCCCAAATGCTTTGCGTATTCAACACAGCAGGAAGAATTGAGCACAGGTGTACACTTTGCTCAGGATAGATTTGTGGTGTGCAGAGCTCCATTTCAGATGCCTGACGAAGGGGCATATGGTTTGATTGCTCAGGAAAACTCCAGCTCCAGAAAAAATATATGATAAATTGATAACTGAAATAATCTGGGGTAATAAGCTGTGTGTTGTTGGAGTTCAGTTCTGAAACCCCTGCCTTCTACGTCTAGTTCCTAAGCTCATCGCTTAGATATTGTATATCTACTGTACAATGCCATAATTCCTTTCTTTTTTAGCGTATTCTTTTACTCAGCCCTTACTTCCTCCTCTATCATCCCCCTTCCTCTCAGTCTTCGCCACCTCGTCCTCCTCTAACATCCTTGTCCTTTCCTTCCTCCTATACCGTTCTCACCCATTACTTCCTTCACTACAATCTTTGGCCCCTCCTTTCCCTCTCTGCTGCCCTCGGCCCTCCTTTCCCCCTCTGCTGCCCTCGGCCCTCCTTTCCCCCTCTGCTGCCCTCGGCCCTCCTTTCCCCCTCTGCTGCCCTCGGCCCTCCTTTCCCCCTCTGCTGCCCTCGGCCCTCCTTTCCCCCTCTGCTGCCCTCGGCCCTCCTTTCCCCCTCTGCTGCCCTCGGCCCTCCTTTCCCCCTCTGCTGCCCTCGGCCCTCCTTTCCCTCTCTGCTGCCCTCGGCCCTCCTTTCCCTCTCTGCTGCCCTCGGCCCTCCTTTCCCTCTCTGCTGCCCTCGGCCCTCCTTTCCCTCTCTTCTGCCCTCGGCCCTCCTTTCCCCCCTCTGCTGCCCTCGGCCCTCCTTTCCCTCTCTGCTGCCCTCGGCCCTCCTTTCCCTCTCTGCTGCCTTCGGCCCTCCTTTCCCTCTCTGCCGCCCTCGGGCTCCTTTCCCTCTCTGCCGTCGCCGGCCCTCCTTTCCCTCTCTGCCGCCCTCGGGCTCCTTTCCCTCTCTGCCGTCGCCGGCCCTCCTCTCCCTCTCTGCCGTCGCCGGCCCTCCTCTCCCTCTCTGCCGTCGCCGGCCCTCCTTGCCATCTCTACAATCCTACCTACAGTCTACCTTTACTCTACACCATCTGTGCCCCTCCTTTCCTCTCTACCGTCCTCAGCCATTCCTTTTTACTCGCCCCTTCTCAGCCCTTCCTTCCCGCTTACTTGTCCTCTGCCCTTCCTTTTTGCTTGCCTTGCTTGCCTTTTTGCCCCCTTTCTTCTTTACCATCCGTGACACTGCTTTTCATCTTTACTATCCTTGGCCCTTCCTTACCTCTCTATCGTACTCTGCTCCAAGTCACAAGCATATCCTCTATTTTTTTTATCATGCCAATTGCCAGCAGTAGGTGACCTGGGATAACCCAAGATGTGGATGCAATGAAGATGCGCAGTTTTACCTAAATATTGAGAGGTGGACTTGGCTGTGTCGTCAGACTGTGGACCTTAGGTTTGCCTCAGGTGCTTAGAACGATTTTGCAGACAATAGTAGCAGGACAGGAGACATGCTGTGTACATTTACCCCCAAGTGTCTTCAACAATATTTGTCTACACATGGGCAACACAGGAAAATACGTGCACCTTTTTAATACGTTAAACACTGCCTGGCCCAAAAGAAAACTACTTATCAGAGGGCTAACCAGCAACAATTTGCTAGGGAGCACTTTGGAAGAAATAGAAAAAGGCCACGTAGTCTGAGGAGTCCAGATTTACCCAGTTCCGAAAGGGGCGCATCAGGGTAAGAACAGAGGCGGCTAAACTGATGGACCTATCACGTTTACTGCCTACTGTACAAGCCTATGGTGCAGCGCTGTGATCTGGGGTTGAAGAACAATGAACAACCAGGATATGGATTTTTTTCTTCCCTGATGGCACATTGGGCATATCCTAAGATGACAATGCCAGGATTCATCGGACTAAAATTGTGAAAGTGTGGTTCAGGGAGCAGGAGAAGTCATTGTCACACCTGGATTGGCCACCAAAGAGTCTATACCTGAACCCCATTGAGAATGTTTAGAATGTGCTGGAGTGCAGTGGTCCAAATCTCCCATCATCAAAACAAGATCTTAGGGCTAAGACGGTCCAAAATACCAGAGTGGGTGATCTTTTGTTTAGTTAGTGTATTTAAATAATTTATTTATGAGTGCATTTGCATTCAGTCTTAACAACACATTTAGTGTTAGTTGTTTTATTTACTAAATTAATATAACACTTTGCCAATAGTACCACCTGAAGACTGGCTGGAGGTCAGCCAGCATGGTAGGAGAGACAATATGGCGGCTAAGCTGACAGATGGGGGAAGGTCAGACGGAAGCCCAATTCAGCAACCAGAAATTGCCTTACCGTGCCACCACAGGGAATGTTTCTACGGCTGCAAATTACGAAAAATAGCCTCTCTTGGTGGGTAATTGATATTTTTTCAGGTTCATATACTTTACAACAAGTTAACTTAGACACCGTTTTTGGTTTGAAATGCTGTATAAACTGAAGACTCACTTTAAATGTCAAATATAGACCCAATTACTCAGAAATCAGAACATTGAGGCGCTGAGGCATACAGGTAAGAAAGTGTCATTTTCAAAGCCGATTCACTAGATATTTGCCAATTTCTATCCATAGTAGCACAATATAATGACAACCTGCTAGGTAAATGGGGGAGGCGTTCCCAGAGCAAGATACAACATTAAGGCGCAATAATGTGTGGCTAGCCCTATATGATGCACTTATTTTTAGAGCCCAGCAGTAAAGGAATGAGAGCTAGAGCTGGGCAGTTAAAGTGAGCAGTAAGCAGAATGCTGTTTTTAGACGCAATTAACATACAGCAGCACCTGTACAAATGTTGAAACAAGTTAAATCGGGTGTATGGTCCAAAGGCTGTTTGATCACTCACCCACCCAGGCATCCTAGTTTAGAAAGTCTGTCCACAGTTAGTCTCTTGAAAAACTGCACCATTGCCAGCCCCATGCCAGCCTTGTCACCTATGTAGCCTACATAGCACCATGCACACCTGAGTGTTCCAGTTACCATCCTCATCTACCCCTCATTACCTGGGTTACAAGCACGCGCGGAAGGTGAGTTGCAATCATAGAGGATCTTGCTATGGATATGATGCCCAGTGGATTCCCCAGACATTCGGAAATGTGAGTGCGTTTGTTCTTTACATACTTGTCTGTACAGGTGGGGACAGGAAAGATAATGTGGGTCCGATCTGAGGGGTTAAAGCAGGATTCCAGTCAAACTATAACCCCCACCCTATCATCTTACCATGGCGCTTCTGGGCCACTCTGGATCCTGGCCAAAAGCACAGAGCCGCATCCCCCCCAGCTCCCGCCCGACTAAACTAGTGAATGTTGGCAGGGCAGGAGGAAGGGGGGGGTCATCGTTTGACTGTAATTCCACATTAACTATAGCCGTTGATCTGCATTTAAATTCAGTTGAAAGTTGAAAAAAAACAGCCCGTCGACCTGTCAGTGTCGCCATTATACATTTCCTCACACTATTTTCCTGCATTTGGCAACTTACTGTCCAGGGACACCATACCAGTATGCACACCCCCATGCCTTGTATCCTCTATCAGTATAGTAGTTCTCTGGCTTTTTATGCCAAGTACCCCACTAACGACAAGAGGTCCCAACCAACTAACCCCAGGGCAAATCAAACAAAATAACTAAGTGTAGGGGCATTTTTGAACCTTTAAAGCAAGAAGGAATGGTGTCTGAATAGTATACCAGACCTGTCAGACCCCACCCCCTGATGATACGTCACAGAACATTGTTGTATAACTCGTATCGCAGGTTGAAAAACTGTGCTCTATACCGCTGTCTCTCAAAACATGGTATGTGTACCCCTAGGGTACATGCTGTGTATTATTATAACAGTCAACTTTTATCCCTTCCTGCTTTACAACTAACTTACTTACTTACTACTACTTGCAGGATTAGTTATAACTGTTTCTTTCTTAGTGAGGGGGGTACTTTTTGTCACTGGTTTAAATAGAGAACCACTGCTCTATATCATTAATAGGTCCCATGTACCATCCAGAAACTCTCCTTTACTATGCTGGGTTTTACACATACTGAATAAGAGCCCTTTCCCCCACTCTGGCTCCATCCTTACTCCCAAACAGCCCTTATAGTATCACATATATCATCCAAGGACCTCTATACTATTACTGTTAGTATGCTGTTCATATTGCCCAATGATGCCTGATACAACACAGCTTCCAATCATACCAGCTGGCCTTTTTTTTTTTTTAATTTAAGTGATCCACAATACATAAACTATAGATGGCATAGGGGGAAAGGAGTGTAACTCCAGGGTCTAATTTAAAGCAAGGAATTGTCAGGGCCCTATACAGACCTGAGATCAGAACAAGCATTGTATTCTACAGGAAAACCTTACAGTAACACACTTTATTTTTTTCTGGGGGGGGGGGATGCCTATATGGGATTGGGGGAGATGACACTGCCTATGGGAGGGGGGAATGCCACACTGCCTATATGGGGAATGGGATGGGGCGGTGCCACACTGCCTTTGGGGAATGGGGGGAGTGCCACACACTGCCTATGGAAGGGGGGGGGATACCACACTGCCTATGGGAGAGGGGGGGATACCACACTGCCTATGGGAGGGGGGGGGGATACCACACTGCCTATGGGAG
Source organism: Gastrophryne carolinensis (assembly GCA_027917425.1). NCBI lineage: Eukaryota > Metazoa > Chordata > Amphibia > Anura > Microhylidae > Gastrophryne > Gastrophryne carolinensis. Next base: position 225,835,889 of record CM051235.1, read on the forward strand.
GGGGGGGGGAATACCACACTGCCTATGGGAGGGGGGGGGGGGAATACCACACTGCCTATGGGGAATTGGAGGGAGGTGTGGCACACTGCCTATGGGAGGGAGGAATGGCACACTGCCTATGGGAGGAAGGAATGCCACACTGCCTATGGGAGGAAGGAATGCCACACTGCCTATGGGAGGAAGGAATGCCACACTGCCTATGGGAGGAAGGAATGCCACACTGCCTATGGGAGGAAGGAATGCCACACTGCCTATGGGAGGAAGGAATGCCACACTGCCTATGGGAGGAAGGAATGCCACACTGCCTATGGGAGGAAGGAATGCCACACTGCCTATGGGAGGAAGGAATGCCACACTGCCTATGGGAGGAAGGAATGCCACACTGCCTATGGGAGGAAGGAATGCCACACTGCCTATGGGAGGAAGGAATGCCACACTGCCTATGGGAGGAAGGAATGCCACACTGCCTATGGGAGGAAGGAATGCCACACTGCCTATGGGAGGAAGGAATCCCACACTGCCTATGGGAGGGAGGAATGTCACACTGCCTATGAGAATGGGAGGGAGGAATGTCACACTGCCTATGAGAATGGGAGGGGGGAATGCCACACTGCCTATGGGGAATGGGAGGGGGGAATGCCACACTGCCTATGGGAAATGCCACACTGCCCATGGGGAATGGGATGGGGGAATGCCACACTGCCCATGGGGAATGGGATGGGGGAAATGCCACACTGCCCATGGGGAATGGGATGGGGGAATGCCACACTGCCCATGGGGAATGGGATGGGGGAATGCCACACTGCCTGTAATGGGGTGTTTTAGCACAACATTTAGTTTAGAATATTATTTTATATTATTTTCCTCCTCCAAATCCTGTGTGCGTCTTATGGTCAGGCGTGTCTTATAGTACAAAAAATGGTGTGTCGGTGGCGTTTTTATCTGTCCCGGTTCCTTGACCTGCATCTCCTAGGTACATTTAGATTTCTTGCGACCTTAGGTTGACCTTGACTACACACTTCCCCCTTTGGACAGCCTGTTGTGAGCTTGATCTGCATTTGTTCCCCCACATCTGGAGTTTTACCTAGTAGTGGTGGCATTTAAGGGTGTCACTGGAGTCTTGAATTTTGCATCAAGTGGATTTGGCTACTGCTGCGAACATCCTGGTACCTGGTATCTGGACACAGCTGGTGGAGGGGAATTATTGTAAAAAGATTTGCAAAAAAGTTAAAATGGTCTTCTGATGCATTTTATGCCCAGTAAATGCCCTCCCATATATGAACAGCATAGAACAATGAATAAAAGCAGAATAGAAAGCATCCTTGCAGACACTGGTTGATCGTCTTTAAAGTGCATAGAAACCTCCCAGAAGCTAACTAGTGCATCACAAACGCAACTTTTTTTTTACAAACTTCAAATGCTGCATTCTGCCTGTCATTTGCAAAAAAATACATTTAAATGGCGTTCCATGACAGATGCACTTTGATATCTCAGAAAAATGTCTTCACCGTAACAGGACTTCTAAAATGAGGCGTTGCTCTTATTGTTTTATTGATTGACAAATGTATTTGAATTGCAATTAGTTACAATAAAAGCGAGTGAATTCATTGCTAGCCGACCTGCCGTCACTGGGGAATGCTGCATATTGATCCTCTCTGGCTGAGGGAGTCTTTATTACCAGCCTCTTATTTGCTCACCGATCACGCCGAAAGTTACGCCACAGCCGCAGGTTGGGGAAGGGGGGGGATTCTACTTGCACATCAGCTGGAAAAGCAGACGTATTTGCTGGAGTGTGACAGAACAAAAACAAAATCCACCGAGCGCTATTCATCCTCTCAAAGGGAAACGGTCACTGTTTTGGTCAATATAATTGATTTTTTTAAAGTTTTCCCAGGATTATAAATTGGTTTGACATAATTTTTCATTGCTTATCTTTTACTGTATATAAGTAACACAGGAGTCAAAACTAATATTGCAAAAAACATGCTGGGGACTGCACTGAGTATACCTAGGGCCCAATTTAGCTTATTAGGGGCGCTTGGTACAGTGACATATTTGCCAGGTTTTCCCTGTATGTATCTGTGCGTATCTGTATCTGTGTGTGTCACTCTCGCCCCCCCCCCCCCCCCAATTGGATGGGTCATATATCCCAAATGTTAGTGTGTTAAAAAGACACAACCTATGCTCCAATTACCTTAATCCCCACTATTGCATTCTCATTGCTCCCCCTCCCACCTGGCGATAAACCCCTAGGTGACCAAGGAAATCACAACTAATTCATTATTTTACGACTGGTCCATAAAATGGTAGGTCACCACAGATAACCTTCCAGGGTGATTAGGTAACTGGAAATTGTTTCAAGCAGATATAGAAATAATAATATCTGAACATCCCTAGAAATGTATATGACCCAACCGGCCCTGCCTTGTGTAAGAAGACCCCATTCTTTGGGATATAATAATTGCCTATGATGGCATCCAAAAACGTCATTTAACTTCTAACACCGAGGAATAATACATACCTTGTGGCAGCTGTTAACATGTGCTGCTGATCAGACAACATCTGACGCTGTGGTGAGATTGGCCAGATAAACAATCAACATATGCAATTATCACATGTTTTGTTCCCAAAGGGATTCCCTCCCCATTTGAGCTGGATTTGCTTTTTGGTTATGGGCTACCTTTTTTGTGTGAAAGAATTTATTCTAAAACCCAAGAACTATATACAACTATAATAGGGGAACTGGAAGGTGTAAGTGCTAAGTCATGCAACAAAGAATACCCAAACTGATGCATCTCTTGAAAAGGCCTTAGCAAGCCGAAACATTGAGTGTTTTCTTTGTTGTCCACCAGGTATCCTAGCCTGCTGCTTGTCTTTGTAAGTCACCTAGCTGTAATATTTGCATACCCTGCATTTTTCTGTATGTTATTTGGCATCAGGTCCATGGATAACCTTGCTCTGTATTGCACTATGCATAAAGCCTGAACCCAGTCTGTTGCCTTGCTCTATCCCTTGGACCTGAACATTGGGGCCATTATCCCTCTTGATATGCTGGATACCTACCTTGTTCCTACTAATCTGCGGTCTATTACTATTGTGTACTGTGACTTGTTTTCAGTGTACATTTGTACATTTTTATTTTGTATCTTTATGTATTGAATGTTCACCAGCATTAAAAATGACATTCTTTTAAATGCAGTCATGGTTGTTGGGTGTTCGATTCTCCTATTCCATACATAAGTTGTTTCCTTCATGTGCAAAAGAGTGGATGCACATTGGAGCCTCAGAACCCCTCTCTATTTATCTTGTGCTTTATTCATTAATATCTCCCTGTTAATTAATTTAATTAAGTGTGCTACAACCATTGTCTAATATTGAGTCAGATAGCTTAAAATTCTATTTTAGCACTAATATGCAAATATTAACAAACAAGGAGCAAAACAAAATAAGTCACAATACAAAGTTCTAATAATCTGACATACCCATTTGCAGCAGCAACCTATGTGCTCACAACCAAAACACTGCTTCCTGGGGATATTGCCAGAGGGTAACACTTACTCCATACTGCCAAAACATGTGCCTGTTACACCAGAGGTGCATCCCTAATGCTCTGGGTCATGCCACTCACCCCCCTCATCCATGTGCAATGTGCTGTTGATATCACTAACAAATATGGTGTCCCCCTGCAACGGACAGAATGAAAACCTATTCTTGTGCAAAATGGACTATTGCGCCACCGAAAAACGCCAGCGCCCGCCTACCAGATACTATTATTATTAATGTTTATTTATATAGCGTCATCATCTTCTGTAGCGCTTTACAAGGTATGATTAAAGACAAGGTAAAACATATAGTATAGGGAACAATACAAAACTAGATGCTATGTGGTTCAAACCAAGTGTTGTGAGCACAGGAAACAATAGGAAAGAGAGCCCGGCCCTTGCAAGCTTACAGTCTAAAGGATGGGGGTGGAGACAATGTTCCCTGCGTATGTATGTATGTATATATATATATATATATATATATATATATATATAACTGGAGGTGAGAGGGAAATAATTCCTCCACACCAAGACCGCGCTTAATTATAAAATGTTAATTATTGAAAGTTAATAACACACTTACCGTAGTTCACTACCCAGCGCCCAGACTCCTTTTTTAACTTCGCATATCAACATACAACATACGCATTTCCATGTATTTCTCTTTAAATTACTCCCAAATGAGGGTCCAAGGGGGCCACATGCATAGAGAAAATCAAATTGGAAACATAGCGTGACACCGTCTCAAATTTATTAATAAAAGAGTTTTTTATTATGTTTACGAAATGCACATATAAAACCACATATAAGCAAGGGCGTATGAACCGAATCACATTCCGCCTCCATTGTTATCCAGGGGATTTTGATTGTGCAGCGCTATTACGCCATTCAATTCCCCGCTACCCCGGCTACGGGTGGCGGAGATACGCGTTTCCTCCTCTCTCCAGGTAAGCACACGAAACAGCTGATGCTGTAGATGGGTCCCACCCATATATCAAATGGGGTCAAATCAAATAATTATCAATTTAATAAATGTCATTAAATACCCATTTATATCACTAAATATGTATATACATTATTAATTTCATATCTGTACATAAAGGGTCAACCTAATCTTCAATGGAAAAAGTCAATGACACCTGCTACTAAACAATGTGCTGGTTTCTTTACATGACCAGTTAACTCTGTTGTTTCTCTGGTATTTGATTTATTTCTCAAAAGAATATATGTATCAAAAGCCAAGACCCACACTTTCTATTCAGTTGAATTTGCCCAAATCTTCTGGTTATAATATTCAGTTCTTCCAAAATTAAATCCTATTCAAATTCCTTTAAGGGAAATAAAGTATTTGTAAAGTGAATCCCCTTTAACGTAGTGAGGAATACACATATGTACTTTAGAGTAAAGTAGAATGCTCCTTTAACCCCTATTAAAGATAAGTATGTAAGGCTAGGGAAGTCCTCTTAAAACAAAACAATGTCCTTTTTAAAGTGATCCTAAAACTGAAAAGTCTCTGGGGGACACTCCAGTTTGGGAAGGCCCACAATGTAATTGCATCATATACCAGCAGCAGGACTGCAAAGAAGTGGCATCCCTGCTCCTCCTCTCTGTGTTCCACCGCTGGCAGACTGTCAGGTTTGCGGTGGCGTGCAGAGCAGAGAGCGAAAAGTTTCTTCTATTAATTGATATATTTTATCATTAGGTGTTAGAATTTTAGTCATGGTTTATGTATATATAGGGTGTGATTTACAAAGTGCGCTACTTTGTGCAACTTTTGCTTTCTAAATGCGTGCGGTTAGAGGGGAAATCTGCAGCAAATTGAGCTTAAAAGGGACTTTGTAGGCAATTCATTCAGCAGCTCACCTCATTATGGCTGTGCTCTCCCTTCCTGTCAGAACGCAGCTGCTTCTGAAAATAGAAACAATGCAAAGAGTAGTGGCACACCCTCTGAATCCCTTTGCCATAGACCACCAATAATAGGGCTCAGCTGGTGGTCTAAAGCTCTGCATCACCAGACTGTGGCACTGGGAGAGAGGGAGAACAGCCAGGGTAATGAGAATGCCTGTCTTACGGACCCCGCCTATATTGCTGATTATTATGCGGCATCACAGAGCCAAGGCCCATGCCCAAATATTTCAAAAGGTAAATCATAAGGTGAAACTGTAAACCTTGGTATCTCAGTAATTTCTTCTTCAATTTGAAAAGGGATAACAGTTTAGGACAGTGGCAAATATAGCCCAACACAATGGTCTAACGATTGCCTTTGCCTTCTGTATCCCTTTAACTTATTGCAGTGAAGAGTGACCAGTGGATATAGACTTATGCCAAAAATATTACATTTTGCTGAAAGCACAATTTTATAGCATATCCAGCAAATATATGGGGGTATCTTTGGAGTGTCTGTGAAAAACCTAAACCAGACCTTCACCCTGAATAAGAGCATATCTTATATGTTTCCCCCACCTTGTACATACAGATTGCTTACATTAAAAATCATCCTACCTGCATCTACTGCATTTTATGAGGTTTTTCTGCCTGCATGCCGACCTACCTTACCACCATGCCTAACTACCCGCATGCCCACGACCACATGCCTGCCATCATGCCCACCTGTAAAGAATAATGTAAAATATTTAAAGAGATATAAACATTAGTACATGTCCACGGTAACGATTGCTCAACGTGAAAAAGTCCTTATCCCAAAAGGAAAGTAATAGATATAAATAAATATAAACACAGAGCAATATATGAAAAGCTGGCCAAGCGATGCAGTTGATGGTATCCCACGGTGCATGCACTTCACACTACAGGGTGATAAAAAGGAATCCTCCACCAGCAATGTAAACTCTTACCAGCTTCACATAAGTATAATGCCTTCAAAAAATCCCAAACCACGATAAAAGGCTTCCAAATAGCTTCCACTTTAAAGTGTATGCTTGCCAATCATGTGCAATACCCACCCACCTGCTGGCCTGCATGCCCATCTACCACCTACCACCATACCTACCCACCCAAATGCTGACCTGCATGCCCACCTACCTGCCACCATGCCCACCTACTTACCTGCATGCTTACCCACATGTTGGCCTGTATGCCCACCATAATGCTCACCCACCTACCCACCTGCAAGCCCACCTGCCTACCTTTATGTCTATCCACCTGCCCACCTACCTGCATGCCCATCTACCCACCCTTCTGCCTACATGCCTGCCTTTTGTCCACCCACCTACCTTTCTGCCCTGCCTTACTGTCCCAGCCGGCCATTCATCCAACAACCTAACCACTCACCCACCTGTCCGCACACCCACCCATCTGTTCGCCTGCCTGCCTACCTACACACCCAGCCACTTACTCTTCCGTCCACCCACCTACATGCCTGCCCCCAGCTACCTTTCCATCCATCCACCCCACCTACCCAGCCATCTATCGTCTTTCTGCCCCATCTACCTACTTCCCTGACCGTCCATTCACCCTCGCCCTACCTACATGTCTGAGTGACCACTTAACACAAGGGGAGACAAAAATGTACTGATTCTCAAGGCAAAATTAGGGGTTAAAACCATTTCAAAACAGGAGTTATGTGCCAACTTTATTCACATAATACAGATTCCAGATCTGCAATAAAAAAATCAAAAACATTTTCAGGACCAACATTTTAATTTTTAATGTGTCAGTTAAGTGAATAAAAGTCATGTAAAACATCATTAGTTGTTTTTCACATACTGGATAACTTTCTGATGCTCACGTGTGAATAATAAGTCAAATATGGAAAGTAAAAAAGGTGTTTGGCAGCATGTGCTGTGCAAAATGACCGACGTAAATCCAGGAACCATCAAAACCGCTGGACAAACAAGCAGCGGTATGAGTTGTAAATACGGAAAAGAGCGAATGGCCTGTGATCGTTTTTTAAATGACCCTCATAAAACATTAATTTAGGGGATCTGCTAGGAATGGAAACTGTGCAAGAGAAGTCTTAGTAGGCTAAACCTGTCCCTGCCACCAGCCACAGGCATCCAAGCAGCAGGGCAGGAGCTGCACAACTACATGTCAATTTAAAAAAAGGTGACTAAGCAGGCAGCATCCCCTGAGATGCACCATGTTTATGGCTGATTGACACCCACCAACAAACGTTAATAGATATATCCACCTTGTTTTCTACCCCTCCTCACTCTGGCTCAGCATGTTTCTAAACCTGAACTTGGCAACCCTAGTCTACCTCTGTCTGCTGACTTAGCAAAGGAAGTCCAGCAAGTCTGCTAAAGTCTAATTGCTGCGGGCTCTGTATTCCCTGAGCTGCTAATGTATATACATAAACACTGCGTACACATTACCTGCAGCGGCCTGACCTCCAGGTCACTATTACTGGCCACTCCAGAAAAGAAAAATGCCTATACATCAATTTGTTTACAAATACAAAGATGCAGAAAAACAACCTGACACAATAGAACACAAATGTAACATTTAAACAAATATAGTAATGCAAACATTAAATTATACAGATGTATATAAATAAAAAACAGCATAAGGCTACTTTCACATTGTGCACTTCCATCGCATTGTGGTGCAAATGCACAAACGCAGCACAGACACACTTGTGCGTTGCGCTGTGCCTCCATTGAGGTATAAACCTTTGTTTCCTGTCCCCTGGAGCAGGGGCAGCTGCAGTGCAGACGGCAGCAACAGCAAGAGGGGGCAGGGATGGTGAAAGTATATCCAAGCTCCTCGGAGGCAACAGTCATCCTCCTCCAGCTTGGTTCTTGCAAAGCCACCTTCTCAGGGTCCTTCGATCCTCTGATCCAGAAAGAACTCCGTAGGATGACACGAAGAAGGTGGCTGCAGCAGGTGACGGCCTGTGACCCGTCAGGGGACCAGCAGTGACAGACCAAGAGATAGAGACAAGATACTTTTACTGCACTGCCACACACCGCAGGTAAAGCAGAATACATGCAGTGCCCATAGACTTCTATGTGCTGTGTTGTGGTTGCGCTACAGGCAAAATGCAGTACACTGATGTAAAAGGGCCGATTTACTATCAACAGCTGCACTTTATTCCAGTCTGTGACACAGAGTAATTTTACTCCTACGCAATGCACATGGGAAGGTGTGGAACGGGTGTTACACAGCAAGGGCCATGGAGTGCATAAACAAGTGAAGTGGGGGGCATGTCTACACTTAAAAGGGAAGTTTAGATTTCCTTTATTCTATGATGTCCAATCAGATCATGCCAGAGGACACAAAACTCCCCACTTACATGCCACCGCCTCCTGTGCCACACATGTCTCATCCATAGCTCTGGTATCAGAAACCAGGCTGGCGGCTTGGCGTGGCCCGTTAATGGAGGGCTTTCATAGAAACCAATGCGTGCCTCCGTGTACAGGAAAGTGTTTGGCAAATCAAAAGTTAAAAAATAAATATCAGTAGCTTACCTTTCATTAAGTGGCGCCAACACTCTGCATCCTCCTCTGTATTTCTCACCACCCCGCTGACCTGGTCCATCAATCAACCTTCAGGGGACCAAGAACGAGAAAACCCCCCACTGCCTGCCCAGACATCCTAATTGGCTTCCTCTCTCTGCAGCCCTGAAACCCAGCCCTCCTCTCACACTTATCACAGTGTGCTTACATCATATCACTTTTGCCACACCCACTGTTGCTCCTCGTTTTTTCTATGAATCGCCAATTCTACAATACTAGATAACTTAGGAACTGCAGGGTCTTTTTGAAAACGGATTGAAGTTTAGGATAGTGCAACATGTATCCCAAGACAATGGGACAACAATCAGGCTTGCCTTTAGTTTTAGTACAGATGTAGCAGTCTTTAAATTGATATTTAATTCAATAAACAATGGCACAGGATTTATTCTGTGCCAAGTAACCTAAAGAGACTTTTTTCAGCTTTAGCGTCTAGTCACATTGTCTTGCTGGAAGATACCTTCATACCTAAATCAATTGAAAGTGCCTCCCACATGGATAAGTAGCCCAGAGGATGGCACTCCCCAGACCAGACCACCACCAGCCTGTGTTCTGCTAGTGTGCAGGGAACTTATTTTCTGATATTTCTGGACTGACATGCCACTATACGGGTGTTCAATGAAGCAGAAAATGTGACTCATTGAAGAAGGCAACACTTTGCCAATCAGTGGAGGTCCAATTCAGTCTGAAAATTGAAGCTTTTTTTCCCGATGCAACTTTACGTTACCGTTGGTGCACTGACTAATAATCCACATTGGACCCCCATACGTAGGGTTTACCCAACTGTTAAAGACATACATTTGGTAGCCCCCTGGTTCATTTTGGCAGAGAGCTGCTGCACTGTAGCTTGTGGGTTTGCCGTCACACACCTTTGCATCGACATTCACCTCAGTTTTCATGTCGCTTGCCATATCTCTACCAAAGCATTGGAATGAAAAAGAATACAATACAATGTATATAGATCATACCTCCACAGGTCAGAAAAGAATTACTCTATGAAAGCCACATGCTGTGGCAGCTTCTGCTTACTGAGAACACCATCTCAATAGAGGGAATGGTGCCGGCGTGTGGTGAGGAGCAGCTGTCCATAAAAGGCCATTTTAATTATCACTTATCATCAAAGAGAAGCAGCTGCACACCTCCCGAGATATCCCTCCACATTTCCCTGCTAATCACCGCCACATTCAGGCGCTCACAGCCAATGACCCCCTTCAGGCTGCCAGTGAAACGGGTGAACTGATAAAAGGCAAGACATGCGCCATTGTCAATATATCTAAAAGCCGCAGGTGAGACCTAAACCTGCTGATCTGAGGTTTGTGAAAAAGTCCACGTTTAGCTTACAAGCTTGACACACACACACACACACTGATCCCTGATTGGGATTCAAAATGGCCTGGCACAGGCACGTGCCTGGATAAAAGGTATAGTAGCATGGTGCAGCTGTGGCCGGCAATGGATATATTGGATCTGGGTTTAGGTAGGTTTTACTGGGGATTTGGGGAATTTAAAACCGTGGGGCATCCCAAATCAAGATGACCAAGGGGGAGGGAATCTGGCAGTCGTGCAGTCAGACAGGTATTGGGGCTGGCCACACAAATCAGACAGTTATTAGGTCTGGCAACACAAATCAGGCAAAAATTAGGCCTGGTCAGAAAAATTAGGCATTCGTTGTGCCTGGCCACACACATTAGGCAAATATTAGGTCTGGCCAAACACATTAGGGAAGAATTGGGCCTGGTCACACAAATTAGGCAAGTATTGGGTCTGGCCAAACAAATTAGGCAAGACTTAGGCCTGGGCACACAAATTAGGCAAGTATTGGGCCTGATCACACAAATTAGGCAAGTATTGGGTCTGGCCAAACAAACAAAGGCAAGGCTTAGGCCTGGGCTCACAAATTAGGCAAGTATTGGGCCTGGCCACACAAATTAGGCAAGTATGGGGCCTGGCACACAAATTAGGCAAGTATGGGGCCTGGCCACACAAATTAGGCAAGTATGGGGCCTGGCCACACAAATTAGGCAAGTATGGGGCCTGGCCACACAAATTAGGCAAGTATGGGGCCTGGCCACACAAATTAGGCAAGTATGGGGCCTGGCCACACAAATTAGGCAAGGCTTAGGCCTGGGCTCACAAATTAGGCAAGTGTTGGGCCTGGCCACACAAATTAGGCAAGTATTGGGCCTGGCCACACAAATTAGGCAAGTATGGGACCTGGCCACACAAATTAGGCAAGTATTGGGCCTGGCCACACAGATTAGGCAATATTGGGCCTGGCCACACAGATTAGGCAAGTATTGGGCCTGGCCACACAAATTAGGCAAGTACTGGGCCTGGCCACACAAATTTGCCAAGTATGGGGCCTGGCCACAGAAATTAGGCAAGTATGGGGCCTGGCCACACAAATTAGGCAAGGCTTAGGTCTGGGCTCACAAATTAGGCAAGTGTTGGGCCTGGCCACACAAATTAGGCAAGTATGGGGCCTGGCCACACAAATTAGGCAAGGCTTAGGCCTGGGCTCACAAATTAGGCAAGTGTTGGGCCTGGCCACACAAATTAGGCAAGTATGGGGCCTGGCCACACAAATTAGGCAAGGCTTAGGTCTGGGCTCACAAATTAGGCAAGTGTTGGGCCTGGCCACACAAATTAGGCAAGTATGGGGCCTGGCCACACAAATTAGGCAAGTATGGGGCCTGGCCACACAAATTAGGCAAGGCTTAGGTCTGGGCTCACAAATTAGGCAAGTGTTAGGCCTGGCCACACAAATTAGGCAAGTGTTGGGCCTAGCCACACAAATTAGGCAAGTATGGGGCCTGGCCACACAAATTAGGCAAGTATGGGGCCTGGCCACACAAATTAGGCAAGTATGGGGCCTGGCCACACAAATTAGGCAAGTATGGGGCCTGGCCACACAAATTAGGCAAGTATGGGGCCTGGCCACACAAATTAGGCAAGTATTGGGCCTGGCCACACAAATAAGGCAAGTATTGGGCCTGGCCACACAAATTAGGCAAGTATTGGGCCTGGTAACACAAATTAGGCAAGTATTGGGCCTGGCCACACAAATCAAGCAAGTATGGGGCCTGGTTGCACAGCTCATGTACATCTTACCTGGCCAAATCAGTTACGTATTGGTCTGCTTGGAGAAAGAAACACAAGCCCCAGTTGAACCACTGAATCCCTGCCATATTGTGCAACATTAAACTTCATAAAACCGCTTTGAGCATTATGACACATTTTATGAATCACTGCTCATCTAGTGGAGGGTAAATCCGTTACAGGAGTCTTCAGTAGTTAAAGAGTTAAACCCTTGCATGCAGAGAATGCAGATGCTGCATCCCCATTTCATACGCCATTTCTTTCTATTTAAGAGAGAGCTTTATTGGCATTTGTACGAAGACGGAAATACAATCTGCATATTTTGCGATAAGTGACGGGGGAACAGAACCGATAGCATATGCCGAGCAGCTCCGAACAAGCAGATTATGTCTCCGTAATTAACAATGCATGAGCGAGGGATCTGCTAATTACACCCACTGTTTGCTCGTCTCCAGGCTGGAGCCATCGACGATGATTCTGTAATGAAAATGACCCTGCAAACAGTACATCTATTTATTGGTGTAGTTAGTGAGCTACCCACCTATTGGTATATTGAATGTACATACACAGACACACATGCTTATAGTAGCTAACTGCTAATTCCTTTTCCAAACAGATTCTACCATGGCAATGCGTTTGTACATATATATGTACACTACTGATTAGTGTGTACAGGGGCGTAACTAGGGGGGGCCAGGTGCCCTGGGTGCAGCAGGTTGGGGGGGCACCAAAGGGGGGGTCTACACACAGGTGGGGGGGGGGGCATTTTGAATATTTGCCCTGGGTGCCAGAAAGTGAGTGTGAGATTTGCAGATTCAGAGATGTTTCTAGTGGAGAATTACCAAGATCACCAAGTTCTGCTTGCTAGGCTGTGACCTGTTGAGTCTGACCTGCCTTGCTCAACTTATGCTTGACCTCCACGCCTTGTTTTTTTGACCATGGATTGATCTGCTATCTATAGCTCAATCTTCTGTCCATGGTTCTCAACCCAGCCTGTTTCTCCCAACTATGCATCCTTGAAACCGGACTATAACCTCTTTTACACATTTTTTGCTCTTTGAGAAGAATATTCTAGATTGGGTCTGCCTTTAGGTTTACATCTGCCACCTGTCAAGGTGGTGGAGGTGGAGCTTTTCAAAGTAAAGTCTTCACACACAAGTGCACACCACTCTACCACAGGGCACTGAAATCTACAAGACAACACACTAAAAGGCACTTGATGGTGGTATTAGATTGGGTGTTGAAAACCAAGGTGAGAGAGTGGTCAAACCATGAAGTGCATTACTCTACAAGAAGAGTCCAGTTGAAATGGAAAGTCTTCAAGTGCAGGGTACAGGAACAAGATGTGGGTAGGGTCCAATGGGATAAGCCAGCACTGAACAGTGGGCAAGGAACTGCTTACAAACCCTAAGCCACAGCAAACCAAACAATATCAATGGAGTTGTCTTTCACCCCGATGTGCCAGTTTGCATCATGCCTGTGCGCATATCCTATATCTTTAATTAGAGACGTGGAGGCAACGCTGACAACATTAAGGGCTCTTGCAGAAACCAGGGTCTAGCCATCTGATTGGAAGAAAGATTTCCTGATGATCAATCCATCTTTTGACCCAGCCATCAGAAGATTAAATACAACTATCCACCCCTGCCTGCATATCAGGACCATCAGCCAGAATGTCATGCTCTACTTGAAGTCTGGAGGTCATGCAGGGTTTGCCATATTCCCCATGCTATATTATCCATCACCAGACCTTCACTAGAGTATGTATACTGATTGATTGTTTAATTTAAAACCCTTGTCTGGACAGTCTCTACTTGTTCTCCTACAGGTCAGTGGTCAGAGAGGACTGTCCTGGTGTATAGGTCAGTGGTCAGTCTTCAGAAAGAGTTTTAGCTTGGGATCGAGATCCCCAAGGAAGGTTCAAACTATAATCAATAATAGGGTTGTCACACTACAGGGTTTTGGCAACACAGTGCAGAAATTATCCAATCAGGTTTGAAAGATGACCAGTGTGATGTATAGGATAAATATGCCATTAAAAACAAATATTTTATTTATTTTATTCAGTTAAATATCCCTGTTGAGATTTCTGACCACCCCTTCCTCTCTGGAACATACTCCAAATAGGCCCCAGCTTGCATACACATCCCTGTGTATGTGCAAAAGATAGCCCCTATGCTCTCCATCTTGCTCTCCTATTAAGGCAGCAATCGTTTAAATGACTCCCTTAGGCGACTCTAATGGCCCATTTCCACGGAATGATTGGTGAAGGAATAATCAATAAAACAAATGCAATCAAGCGATAACCGATCTGTGGAAATGCCTGCTGCAATCAATCAGTCAACAAGAATTTGCTTGTATCGTTTTGGCTTATATCGCTTTAAAGTGGAACAAAAGCCTGGATTTTGACTTTCCATGGGTTTTGTTCCATGCCCCCTATGAGAACCCCCCCTCCCCCAGAAAGCCCACTAAATCTCACCTTTCCCCACTACAATGGTGCATGTGTAGGCTCCCATGTCCATCCCACGTATCCCCGCACTCCTGCCGCAGCCTCTCTCATGGCTGGGGCAGGAGCGAGAGCGTGCACGCTGTCGGGGATGTGGCAGCACATGCACCCATTGAAAACAATAAGTGCCGTCTGCCGATTTAGGTAGAAAAGTGTGTTTCTATGGGCGCCCTGTGGGGTTTCACAAAGCGGGGCATTACAATTTGGGATTCCCCAGGGGAAAGCCAACAGCTGGCCCTGGAATCTTTTAGAATTCCGGACCGGCCATTGGTGGGTTTTGTTCTGCTTTAATGTCAGCACGTGAAAATAGAAAACGGCTATAGATAGGATTATACAAATATTTTAAATGTGATCTTAATTACAATTGCTTGCCGAAAAAATGTTCCATGTGCAACCGTAAGTAGTCTGTTTCATGACTCACATATTCGATCATTGTAGCAATTTTTCACTCACATATTGTACTCTTTTCTGCCCAAAAATGTAATTCACAAAATCTACAAATAACTCCCACCACAACCTTTTATCTAAAACAGGACACCCTGTCCCACCACAATCTTATATCTAAAACAGGGCACCCTGTCCCACCACAATCTTATATCTAAAACAGGGCACCCTGTCCCACCACAATCTTATATCTAAAACAGGGCACCCTGTCCCACCACAATCTTATATCTAAAACAGGGCACCCTGTCCCACCACAATCTTATATCTAAAAACAGTGTACCCTGTCCCACCACAATCTTATATCTAAAAACAAGGCACCCTATCCCACCACAATCTTTTATCTAAAAACAGGGTACCCTGTCCCTCCACAATTCAAAGGGAGGGGTTCACACAGTGATGCTTCCAAAATCTGAATGGCACTGGGGGGGACATCAAAATAGGTGGCAAGAAAACAGAGGGTTTTGGTCCTCTAGCTCTGAAGTGCTCTGTTTAATACTGAACTCCATGCTCTGAATTTTGTCTTGTTAATCTATAGCTCGCAATATTGCTCTGTATCATTCTGTCATGTACTGGCAGCAGTGACCTGGGTACCCAGGTCATAGGGTCAGTATTTGGATTGAGAATAAGATGCAGCTTCAAAAATACAATTCTGTGATTACTCACCTGTAGAATTGGTATTATGAGTACACAGTACGTCCTGCTCCAGATAGAATACTTACATTCGGGTATTACTCCGCCAGATGGCGCTGGACTGCAGAGACATCGAAAATAGGCTCCTCCCGGCCCCTCAAATACCCAGGGACCTCCCACAAATCCCCAGCATTGAAAAGCAGTTAATGAGAAGCCGGGAAAATTAAACAATCCAAACTATCAACTATAACAATGATAACAATCACCATACAGGGGATCCAAGATAATGCAAAACCAAGGGTGGGGTGGAGCAGGACGTACTGTATACGTATAATACCAATTCTACAGGTGAGTAATCACAGAATTGTATTATTTTTAGTATACAGTACGTCCTGCTCCAGATAGAATACTTACTGTCACGATGCACCTACCTGCACCCCATTCCAGCACCGCCTCCGCCTCTCATGCCCGGCCGCACCGGGCGGCTGCGAGCGCGGCTGTGAGCGCGCCTCCCTCTGCTACTTCCTCCTCTGCTGGCGTCTCCGGCAGTTCTTCATATTCCCTCCGGCGGCGCTGCTGTCAGCGCGGCCGCCGGAGGAAGTTAGGTTAAAAGGCCTATGAGCCCAGGTGGGTGGGGGGTGTTCCCGTGCTGGGACAGGGCCAATGAGGCCTAGGCAGGTACTGAAACCCTATCAGGTTAGGGTTTCCAGTGTGTACCAATCACATACATAATTCCCCCATCCCCAATCAATTCCGTCCCTATAAAGGTTCACCTTGTCAGTTGCTCAGTGCCTGTGATAGCGCCTTGTACCTTGCATTGTCTTGTGATATACTTTGATTGATCTCCGTTGCCGACCCCTGCCTGAACCGACTATTCTCGATCTGATCTCCGTTGCCGACCCCTGCCTGAACCGACTATTCTCGATCTGATCTCCGTTGCCGACCCCTGCCTGAACAGACTATTCTCGGTCTGATCTCCGTTGCCGACCCCTGCCTGAACAGACTATTCTCGGTCTGATCTCCGTTGCCGACCTCTGCTTTGTACCTTGACCTCGAGCTGCCTCTTCCCTCCGTACCGCCGTGATCTCTGACTTCCCCGTGTCAACCTCTGGCCTGTCTCTGGACTTCCGCTACACCCGCTCTTTGCCATTGGTTCTTCAGACCTCTAACCAGTAAGCTCTCATCCTTTGAGCCATTGAAGTCCTGGTGGCAACCGATCCCGGGCAGGCGTATTTGCGTCCCGGCAAGCGGGGGCTCCTACAGGTGAAGCTGGCTGCGGAGATTGGGGGTTGAGGGCTTACCTAGAGGCCTGGAGTTACCAGAGCGTGACACTTACATTCGGGACATCCAATAGCAGTGTCCATAAAGTAGGGTGGGATCCCCAAAAAGGTAACAGCAGACAGTTTAAACCACTGCCGCCTGCAAAACCTTTCGGCCAAAAACAGCATCAGCTGAGGCCTTAACATCAACCTTGTAAAACTTGGAAAAGGTATGAACAGAAGACCAAGTAGCGGCCTTGCAAACTTGTTCAACAGAAGCCTGGTGCTGAAAAGCCCAAGAGGCACCAATAGCACGCGTAGAATGAGCAGTAAGGTGGAAGGGGGGATTCTTCTCCTTAGCAGAGTAGGCCTGAATCACAGCCTGACGGATCCATTTGCTGATAGTAGACTTGGCAGGAGTCAAACCCTTCCTAGGACCAGAAGGGACCACAAAAATACCATTTTGTGAATACTCACCTGTAAAATGGGTATTGTAAGTATGCCACACACCCTGCTTCAAGACATTCATTACACTTGGGTATACTGACCTGTAGATGGCGATCTTGCAGAGATGATAACAAAAAAAGGTAAGACCCTCCCGGCCCATAAATACCTGGGACCTCCCACTCATTCCCCAGTATAAAGACAGCAGTAAGATCAAGGGACCAGGAAAGCCAATTAAAACTAACAAAGGTTCACCATATAAAGGATCAAGAATACAAAAGGGCAGGGTGAAGCGGGGTGTGTGACATACTTACAATACCCATTTTACAGGTGAGTATTCACAAAATGGTATTATTCTAAGTATGTCACACACCCCGCACCAAGACATTCATTACACTTGGAACATCCAATAGCAGTGTCCATAAAGGGCGGGGATCCAAAAAACAAGGCACAAACTTAAACCACTGCAGCTTGCAGAACTTTGCGACCAAAAACAGCATCCGCTGAGGCCCGAACATCAACCTTGTAAAACTTGGAAAAAGTGTGAACCGAAGACCAAGTAGCAGCCTGGTGCTGGAAGGCCCAGGACGCCCCAACGGCACGAGTAGAATGAGCAGTAACAAGAAAAGGGGGAATCTTCCCCTTAGCAGAATAAGCCCCAACAATGGCCTGGCGAATCCATTTACTAATGGAAGACTTGGCGGGAGCCAAACCTTTCCTAGGCCCAGAGGGCACCACAAAAAGTGCGTCAGTCCTACGAAAAGGAGAAGTAGCCACCAAATAGTACTTCACACAGCGAACCACATCCAAAGAATGCAAAACCCTCTCCTTGTCATTGCTGGGCTTAGGACACAAGGAGGGAAGAACAATATCCTGATTCAAATGAAAAGCAGAGACCACCTTAGGAAGGAAATCTGGCTTGAAGCGGAAAACAACCTTGTCCTGATGCCTCTCAAAGTAAGGAGCCTTAATAGACAAGGCTGCCAACTCCGAAACACGTTGAACAGAAGTGATGGCAACCAGAAAAACAACCTTCTGAGTAAGCGTAGAAAGTGCAATATCCTGCAAAGGTTCAAAAGGAGGACCCTGCAAGGCAGACAAAACCAAATTCAAATCCCAAACTGGGAGCAAAGGCTTTCTAGGAGGCCGCACATGCGTAACCCCCTGGAAAAAAGGTCTTAACCAGAGGATGAAGAGCAAAAGACTTTTGAAAGAAAACCTGCCCCTTCAGTGTACTAAGCTGCAAATCCTGGTCCAGACCATGTTGCAGAAATTCCAAAACCCTAGGGATAGAAAACGCCCTGCAAGGCAAGGCCCTGACCTCACACCAATCAATATAAGACCTCCAAGTCCTATAATAGATGGCAGAGGAAGACTGCTTCCTAGCCCTAACCAGAGTCTGAATGACAGCATCAGAAAGACCTTCCTCCCTCAAGACTGAGGTTTCAGCAACCACGCCGTCAAAGCCAGTGTTGGTAAATTGGGGTAGAGCAGTGACCCCTGAGTGAGCAGATCCGGCAAAAGGGGCAGGTCTAACTGATCCTCCGCCAACCTTACCACGTCTGCGAACCAAACCTGTATTGGCCACCTTGGAGCCACCAGGATTGCTGACGTGCCCTCTAGGGCCAGCTTGCGCACCACTCTGCCCACCATGGGAAATGGAGGGAACAGGTACAGAAACCCCAGATCCCTCCAGTTCAGAGACATGGCATCCGCTGCCAGAGCCAGAGAATCCCGCGAGAGAGACACAAATGCCGGAAGCTTGTGATTGTGCCGAGAGGCAAAGAGGTCCACCTCCGGAGTCCCCCACCGGTGGCAAAGCGACCGAAACACCTTGGGGCAGAGCGACCATTCCCCCCGGCGACATGACCCCCTGCTCAGGGAGTCCGCCTCCGTGTTCTCCACTCCCGGAATGTACACTGCTGAGATGCATGGGGCATTGCTCTCTGCCCAAGCAAGGATCGAGGACACTTCCCTGAGGGCACGCCTGCTGCGAGTCCCTCCCTGGTGATTGATGTAGGCAACCGCCGTCCGATTGTCCGACCGAACTTGAACCGGAAGGCCCCGCAACTGATGAGTCAAGTGAGCCAGAACCAGCCTGATGGCTCTCAACTCCAGAACATTGATGGGATCATGAGCCTCCAGAGGCCCCCACAGTCCCTGAAACTGAAGATCCTTCCAAAATCCCCCCCAACCTGACAGGCTGGCATCCGTGGTGACCGTCTCCCAACGAGGGGTCAGAAAGGATCTGCCCCTCGTCAGATTGCTTGGTTTTAGCCACCACCGAAGGGAACGCTGCACCCCAGGGACATCAGAAACGACTGATCCAATGACAGCGGGGACCTGTCCCAGACCGCCTAGAGATGGAGCTGGAGCGTCCTTGTGTGAAACTGGGCAAAGGGAACCGCCTCGAACGACGCCACCATCAATCCCACAAGTCGCATCCCTAGCCGGATGGACGGGCAGGGAATGGATGGAAGACGCTGAGTCAATTCCTGAATCAGAAGAACCTTGGCTCGGGTGAGAAACACCCTGGCCTGAGAAGTATCCAGAGACATTCCCAGGAACTCCACCACCCTGGAGGGAGTGAGGCAGGACTTGGGATAGTTGATCACCCAACCGAAACTCTCCAGAGTGGACACCACATTCCTGGTATCCAGCTGCGCCTGACTGAGGGAAGACGCCATAATGAGAAGATCGTCCAGATAGGGCACTATGTGGATACCCCTGGCACTGAGGATGGCCATCACTCCTGCCAACACCTTGGTAAAAACCCTTGGAGCCGAGGTAAGGCCAATCGGAAGAGCCACAAACTGAAAATGCCGATTGTCCACGACAAACCTGAGAAACCTCTGGTGTCCCAGAAATATTGGAATATGCAGGTAAGCATCCTTGATGTCTATGGACGTCATGAAGTCCCCCTGACGAAGTAAATGGATGGCTGAGCGCAGAGTTTCCATACGGAACTTCCGGGGACGGACAACCTGTTGAGCAACTTCAGGTCCAGAATGGGACGAACGGAACCGTCCTTCTTGGGCACCATGAACAAATTTGAATAGAAGCCCAGGCCCCGGTCTGAGAGGGGCACCAGACAGATGACAGCCATGTCCACGAGACTTGCTACCGCCGTCCGAAGCCCCTGGGGGGGCCAGAGGATCCGACGGCACCCGAGAACTGAAGAATCTGGGAGGGGGCCGGAACTCGAACTCCAGCTTGTAACTGGAAGACACCACTTCCTGAATGCACCTGTCCAAGACCTCTTGGACCCAGACCTGGGAGAAGAGTTGCAATCGTTCCCCCATCCGCAAGAGTGAGGGCGCCCCCTCATTGCTGAGCCGGCTTGGCAGCGGCTCTAGGCTTGGAGCCCCAACTGTGTCCTGGATGGGCCCGACCCCTGCCCCTAGGCCAAGAATCACCTCTGGACGAAGGGAAGGCCGAACCCCTGCCAGCTCTAGCCCCACGAAAGGACTGAGAGAAGGAAGCCGCCCCCCGAAAAGGGCAACGCTGCTTCTTACGCTGAGGTAACTTACCTCCCTTTGCCACCGAATCCAATTTTTCTCCAAAGATCCGCAACCCCACAAAGGGAAGGGCCGCGAGCGACTTTTTGGACACAAAATCAGCCGCCCACTGGCGTAACCAAACCGACCGGCGGATAGCCACAAGCAGAGCCGCAGCTCTGCTAGACATCACCAAAGTGTCGTCTAGGGCGGACAGCACAAAGGATAAAAATAACTCACAGTGCTTAAAGTGGACCAACACCCAGGATTTTGACTATCCTGGGTATTGGTCCACTTCCCCGGGGCACCCCGATCGGGGGTGCCCCGCTGTGTGAAACTCCCCAGAAAGCCCCCAAAACTCACCTCTCCCCGCTCCCACGTGGCCGCGCCGTCCAATCGGGGCCGACGTACAAGCTGATTGACAGCAACGTACAAGCAGCTTGCCCGTCGGCGCCTCCCGCGCGTCACTCTTGACGTGTGCGCGCCCGCGCCGGCCATTAGGAGACGGCCGGCGCGCGCGCGCACGTCTAGAGGAGCGCGAGTGAGGCGGCGGCGGCGGAAGCAGCGGCTGGAGAGGTAAGGCTTTTCGGGGGTTTTGGGGGGTTTACACCCCGCGGGACATCCCGATCTCGGATGTCCCGCGGTGTGTGAGGTGATCGGCCCGGGAATCTTATAGATTCCCGGGCCGATCACCTCAGGGTGTTGGTCCACTTTAAGGTCGGCAAACTCCTCACTAGCCGTGTCAAGCCCGGAAGAGGTCAACAATTCCCCAACAACAGACCTGGCAGCAACCAGTACAAGCTCAGAAGCACAAACCGGCCGCAAGGCCGATCCAACACTGGCAAAACCATGACAAGCCATCTGGTCAATGCGTTTATCCTCACCATCCTTGAGAGTAGTGCACTCCGGAGAATGGAGGACTGAGGAGCTGGACAACCCCAAAACAGGAGCATCCACCTCGGGTGGGGGTGGGGGGGACGACCAGTGCTTCACCGTGTCCGCCGGAAAGGGGTATTTCTTGTCCCAACCCGGTGGAACACCCAGAAGCCGAGTTGGCCTCTCCCATTCCTTGAGAATGATACCATCAAAATGCTTTTGATAAGGAAATTCCAAGCGCGGCTAAGTTACTTCAAAGAACTCCCCCTTCAGTGGAGGAGCCGCCTCAGAGGGAGAAATAGCCAGGACCTCAAACATATGAGCCAGGACCCTAGCGATATCCAAAGAATCCCCCTGGCCCTGCTCGGTATCAGCGCCCACAAACTGCTGATCATCGGAGTCATCAGACTCCTCATACAACTCCCATTCCTCACGCGGGGAACAATCAGACCAATCCAGGGAGTCAAATTCCTCCCTATCAAAGGCCTGCACAGCCGTATACAAATGTTTTCTCTTTTCCGTGGCCTTTTTAGCAACGGCACTGGAAAACAATTTTTCAAGATTGGCCAATCTGGCACACACCTCAGATTGCGACTCCCCGCCAATGACCACATCACGTGGGGTATGTGTCAAGCAAGGGGGAGACGGAGAGGAGACTGGCGGAGCAGAACCGGACGCCTGAGATCTGGTCTGCCGCGTAATAGACCGCTGTGCACAGGGTACACAAAGAAATACATCATCCCCCAAAAGGGATACCCCAAACACAGCCTGGATTGCCCCGAGGGGGGCACAAGCCCAGTATCCGGGGATGCCTCCATACGGTATATATATATATATGTGTACAATGCTCCGAGGGAATTACGCAGTAATGCAACCCGGGATGCCCCTTTAAGCCCCAAGTGGGAGGAATTTTAAGCCACTAAATTTAACCAGGGACTTTAGGACCGGGAGGATCCCCCTTTAATAGTGTCAATGGTCCTGGAACACACAAAAAAAACACACACTCAGACTATGCTGGCAATGTCCATAAGGAGTTAATGATAGAAAATCTGATGGCCACAGGCCACTCACCAGACCTTCGCCCCATCTGATTACCGCACGCAGGCAAGAGGAACCGTGGGGACACGAGGAGAGCAGAGGAGGAGGGAGGGCGGGCGCGGTTCGGGCGTCGTGCCCGGCCCCGCCCCTCCCCCGTATCTCCCGGCCAGGAGCCGGGACCTAACACACAGCGCCCGCAGCACAGGGGGAGTAGGAGGAGCGCCTCATGGGTGCCCGCAGGCGCCATTTACCACGCGTCGGAGGCCCGCGCCGCGTCCTGCCAGCACCAGTCTAAATAGCACACACTCAGTAAAACACCAAACACACACACACAGTAATAAACAAATGAATCCCTAAGGGACCCCCCCACCCCTTGTTATGGGGTCTCACGGCTCCTAAGCACCAGGGGTGCCAACTACCTTTGCCCGGACCAGCAGCCTAGGCTGGGAGGCAAGTAACTTAAGAGAAGGGATTCGGGCAGAAATAGAAGAATAAAAAGTGGCCGGGAGTCCTGGCTACCTGCAAGGAGGAGACATCATCTTCTTACTTGCTCGCCACTGCAGAGATGGAAGACTGGGGAATGAGTGGGAGGTCCCAGGTATTTATGGGCCGGGAGGGTTTTACCTTTTTTTGTTATCTCTGCAAGATCGCCATCTACAGGTCAGTATAACCAAGTGTAATGAATGTCTTGAAGCGGGGGGTGTGACATACTTAGAATAAGAGCATCAGTTTTTCTGAAAGGTGCAGTAGCCACCAGATAGTACTTCAGACACCTAACCACATCCAAAGAATGCAAAACCCTCTCCTTAGTATTACTAGGATTAGGGCACAATGAAGGAAGAACAATGTCCTGATTCAAATGAAAGGCAGACACTACCTTAGGCAGAAAATCTGGCTTGAAGCGGAACACCACCTTGTCCTGGTGTCTCTCATAGTAGGGGGGCTGAATGGAAAGCGCCGCCAACTCAGACACACACCTAACAGAGGTGATAGCCACCAGAAATACAACCTTGAGCGTAAGAATGGCCAGGGCAGCATCCTGCACAGGTTCAAAGGGAGCGCCCTGTAAGGCTGACAGAACCAAGTTCAAATCCCAAACAGGCACCATAGGCTTACGAATGCTGAGCAAAGGACTTCTGGAAGAAAACAGCCAGGGCAGAAACCTGACCCTTCAGAATACTGAGTTGGAGCCCCATCTCCAACCAGTGCTGCAGGAACTCCAGGATCCTGGGAATAGAGAACACATGACAGGGAAGAGACTTAGACTCACACCAGTCAATGTAGGCACGCCAAACCCTGTAATAAATGGAAGAAGAAGACTTCTTCCTAGCCTTTATCATGGTATCAACAACCGAGGTAGACAGCCCCTTCTCCATCAAGATGGAGGTTTCAGCAGCCAGGTCGTCAAAGCCAGAGTTTGTAAGTTGGGATGGCGTAGGGGGCCCTGAGTGAGCAGATCTGGCACCCTGGGCAGAATGCACCGATCTACTGCCAGCTGCACCACGTCTGCGAACCACACTCTTCTTGGGCACCTGGGGGCCCCCAGAATTGCTGTCACCCCCTCCAGAGCAATCTTGCGCAGAATCCTGCCCAGCAGGGGGAATGGAGGAAAGACATAAAGGAACTGAAAGTCCTGCCATGACATTGCTAGAGCATCCGTGGTCAAGGCCAGAGGATCCTGGGACAGAGAGACAAAGGCCGGGAGCTTGTGATTGTGACGGGACGCAAACAGATCCACATCTGGTTGGCCCCAACGGTGACACAGAGATTGGAACACCCTTTGCAGAGGGACCATTATCCCTGGCGAGATGCCCCCCTGCTCAGAGAGTTTGCCAGCAGATTTTCCACCCCCAGGATGTACACAGCTGAGATGCAGGGAACATTGGCCTCCGCCCAGGTCAGGATCAGAGACACTTCCTGGAGGGCCCTCTTGCTCCGGGTCCCTCCCTGATGATTGATGTAGGCAACCGCCGTCTGGTTGTCCGAGCGCATCTGAACAGGCAGGCCCTGAAGGTGCGGAGTCAACTGAGCCAGAACTAACCTGATCGCCCGCAGCTCCAGTACGTTGATAGGTGTGTGGGCCTCCTGAGGGCCCCACCTCCCTTGGAACTGCAGGGACTTCCAGAAACCCCCCCAACCTGTCAGACTAGCATCCGCGGTGACCGTCTCCCATGAGGGGGCCAGAAAGTATCTGCCCCCCAACAGGTTCCTGGAGTCCAGCCACCACGAGAGGGACCGCCTGACCAGGGGGGAGAGCGCAAAGACCCGGTCCAGGGACGCTGGGTCCTTGTCCCATACTGACAAGAGGTGGAGTTGCAGAGGCCTCAAGTGGAACTGAGCATAAGGGACCGCCTCGAAGCACGCCACCATCAAGCCCACCAGCTGCATCCCTGCCTGATGGAGGGATGATGACAAGATAGCAGGAACTGGACCTGCGCAATCAGACTGTCCACCTTCTGCTGAGGAAGAAAAATCCTTGCCTGAACTGTATCCAGATTCATTCCCAGGAATGAAGTCACCAAGGAGGGGGACAGAGAAGACTTGGGGTGGTTGATCACCCATCCAAATGACTCCAGGGTGGACACAACCAGCTGGGTATCCAATTTTGCCTGATGTAGAGATTGGGAGGTGGTGAGAATGTCGTCCAGATAAGGCAGCACGCGGACGCCCTGAAACCTGAGCAGAGACATCACGCCAGCCAGCACCTTGGTGAACACCCTGGAAGCTGAGGTGAGACCAAAGGGCAATGCCACAAATTGGTAGTGTTGATCCTCCAGAGCGAACCTGAGGAATCTTTGATGACCTGGAAATACAGGAATATGAAGGTAAGCATCTTTGATGTCCACAGACGTCATGAAATCCCCTGGGAGCAGGGAACTGATAGCAGAGCGCAGCGTTTCCATGTGAAAGCGCCTGCTCTTGATAAATTTGTTGAGGATCTTTAAGTCCAGGATAGGCCTGACTGAACCATCTTTTTTGGGAACTGTAAATAGATTGGAATAGAAGCCCTTGCCCTTTTCTCTTAAAGGGACCTGGCAGATGACCCCCAGCTCCAGGAGGCCTTGTACTGCCTGCAAGAGCTCCTGAGCTGACACAGGGTCCAGGGGAATCCGGGATCTGATAAATCTTGGAGGCGGCCAGGCAGCCAACTTTATCTTGTAACCGGAGGACACTACCTCCTGAATCCACCGGTCTGAGACATAGAGCCTCCAGACGTGAGCGAAGTGCTGAAGCCGTCCCCCCACCCGGATGGGTGAGGGCGCCCCATCATGCCTGAGGGGGCTTGGGAGATGATTTAGCCTTGGGGCCCCAGGAGGAGCCAGGACGGCCACGTCCTCTGCCTCTACCCCAGAAATCTCCCCGGGCCCCAGAGAAGGAAACCCCCCTCCCTTGTCTAGCACCACGGTAAGGGGAGGAGAAGGAGCCCTGACCCCGAAAGGGCAGAGATTGCCGCCTGCGCTGGGGTAACCTGCCTCCCTTAGCAAAAATATCCAGGCGGTCCCCAAACAGGCGTAGTCCTTTGAAGGGAAACCCAGTGAGGGCCTTCTTGGCAGCATTGTCAGCAGCTCACTGGCGCAGCCAAACCGAGCTGCGTATAGCCACCACAAGGGCACATCACAAACATCACAACTGGAGAGTGCATTGAACACTTCATAAGGCAAATCATCAGGGGCACCATCAAGTATATTTCTGATAAGGGTTCTAGTGGCCACAGCGGTAATAGCAGAAGCACAGACCAGGCGCAGTGCCGTCCCCGCACATGCAAAGGCGTGGGATGCCAGCTGGTCAATGCGTCGGTCCTCAGCATCCCGCAGGGTAGTAGAGTCAGGGGAATGCATGACAGAGGTGTTCAGATAACCCCAGGACCGGGGCATCCACCTCGGGAGGGGATGACCAACATTTTACAACATCAGCAGGAAAGAGATACTTCCTATCCCAACTTTTAGGTACCCCGGGAAGTCTACTGGGGCGCTCCCATTCCTTGAGCACAAGGTTATTGAAATGTGCTTGTTCGGGAAATTCCAAACGTGATTTATCTGTATGGAAGAGTTCCCCCCTTTGCCTGGGAGCCGCAACAGGGGGAGAAATGGACAGAAACTCAAAAATCTGGGTCAGCAATTTGTCAGTGTCATCCGGGGTCCAGGGGTCAGAGCCAGCCTCGTCATGGCCCCTGGGCCTCTCATCAGAGGACCCTGTGTCAGAGAAAAGCTCCCCTTCATCCGAAGGGGTATAGCCACAAAGATCCCAAAACTCCTCAGCTTCCATAGGAAAAAGAGTGACATTGGGAGTTAAGTGCTGCTTTTTTGCAGGGCCTTGCGCGCCAGGGTATTAGCAATCAACCTTTCAACAGAAGTCAGTCTAGAAGACGCATCAGGCTCAGAATCCCCACTTGTATGCAACTCAGCAGGAGTGAGATTTAAGCTTGGGGGAGTAGGTGAAGTGAAAGGGGGTGCAGCCACTGGCAGGCCAGATTGCAATGCAAGCACCTGCTCAGCACAGGGTACACAGACCCGCGCCCTGTCAGCGTCAGCATGAGGCTGCCCACACGCTACACACAGCCAGTCTTGTCCCGAAGGAACCCCGGTCACATTATTCTGAGATGCCTCCATATGGTGATTATAGCGGCACTATATGCCGATAGGGATTAACGCTATAAAGCAACCCTGGATGCCCCAATAGCCCGCTAGGGAGTGGGAGTAAATACAACTAGGCCTATAAGATTAGCAACTAAGAGGGCTGGGAGAAGCCTTAGTGGATTCCCCCGCCTGAAAGACATAATAAAAGGGGGCCGTAAGCAGACAGTATTAAAAAATCTTGATAATAAAAGACCGCCCGCGAGGGCACTTACAGACCGCGGTAGGTAGGGGACCGATGCGCATAAGCATAAGCCAAGCCAAGCGGACAAGATGGCATCGGTATACCTCGAGGGGTGGGCCGGTAACAGCAATGACGCGGAGCGCGCCATAGGCGGGCCCCGCCCCCCCCGAAGAGCGCGAAGCCAACAGGTGACAAGCAGCCAATGACGGCGCCTGAGGTAACGCCGCCGCCAAGCGCGGGCATAGTGACAAGAGAAGGCGCGCAGCAGTAATTTTAAATATGGTAAAGGTAAAGCGAGACAGTGTGGCGGCTGGCACAAGACAAGGAATAAAAATTAAAAGTCTAAAACACGTAAATGCAAAGCATCATACACACACACACCCCCCCCCCTTTTTTTCCCCTGAAGGCTACCAGGAGAATGAGGGGGGACAGCGGCCACATTATATAGGGCCCACCAATGGGCAGGGGCAATATTGCGGGAGGGGCATCCCATAGAGGCTCACCATAAGCCTGAACCGCCTACCCTTTGGTGGGGGATTGCGGTGGAGCAGCGCTCCTAAGCAGCTGCTAGCGGTGCCGCCTACCATTACCCGACCAGCGCAGCCAAGGTTGGGAGGCATATAACTAATGGAACGGGTGGGAATAGTCCTACAGGGCCGCAGGCTAATAGCCCCGCTCACCTGTGAGTAGAGAGAGCCATTTCTCATCCTTAGCAGTCCAGACTGCAGAGAAAATCTGGGGATTTGTGGGAGGTCCCTGGGTATTTGAGGGGCCGGGAGGAGCCTGTTTTCGATGTCTCTGCAGTCCAGCGCCATCTGGCGGAGTAATACCCAAGTGTAAGTATTCCATTTGGAGCAGGAGCAATGACGCGGAACGCGCCAAAGACAGGCCCCGCCCCCCCGAAGAGCGCGAAGCCAACACGTGACAAGCAGCCAATGACAGCGCACAGGCGCCTGAGGTAACGACGCTGCCAAGCGCGGAACACAGAGAAAAAACGTGCGCAGCGGCAGCAATTTTAAGTACAATAAAAGTAAAACAAGTCAGCGTGGCGGCTGACACCAAGCATAAAACAAGTCAGCGCGGCGGCTGACACCAAGCACAATGTAGTAAAGCATGAAGGCCAATACACGTATATACATACACACACACCCCCCCTCTTTCCCCCGAAGGCTACAAGGAGAGTGAGGGAGGACAGCGGCCACTAAACATATGGCCCACCGATAGACAGGGGCAAGGGGCAATAGTGCGGGAGGGGCATCCCATAGAGGATCACCATATGCCTATACCGCCTACCCTTTGGTGGGGGATTGCGATGGAGCAGCGCTCCTAAGCACCTAACATCGGTGCTGCCTACCATCACCCGACCAGCGCAGCCAAGGCTGGGAGGCACATTAAGAATGGAACGGGTGGGAATAGTTCTACAGGGCCGCAGGCTAATAGCCCCGCTCACCTGCGAGTAGAGAGAGACATCTTCTTGTCCTTCGCAGTCCAGACTGCAGAGAAGATCTGGGGATTGTGGGAGGTCCCTGGGTATTTGAGGGGCCGGGAGGAGCCTATTTTCGATGTCTCTGCAGTCCAGCGCCATCTGGCGGAGTAATACCAGAATGTAAGTATTCTATCTGGAGCAGGACGTACTGTATACTAAGAATACAGCAAGCCTTGTAGGTTGGCCGCATGATGGTGGATGGCAAATGTGTTTTGCTTGAGGTTGCGCTTTAAGGGGTTAATGATTTCCAGTCTGTGTCATACATGCTGTTACATCTTTCTGCACACAATTCTCACAAAACACACTTGCGTAAAATAGCGATATTCTCAGAGACGAACAAGAAAACTCATAAATATGCTAATGAATTCTACTACAAGCAGCTGAGAATTGTGCCGTCTCCATTTTCATGACATTAACATGCAACAAAATAACCTGACTGAGGAGCACCGGGCCAGGAGAGGTATCTGAATTACAGGGTGCCAGGAGAGGCAGTATCTGCAGTGCTACCTAAACACAGGAGCAAAGGAGGGGTATTTTCTATGCTATCTGAGTTTGGGGGCAGGGTAGGGGGTGTCTTTTGTGCTATGTGAATATGGAGGGGGGAGTGGGTGGTAGCTGTGGTGCTACCTGAAAACAGGGCAGAGGAGGGGGTATCTGCTATGCTATCTGAAAATGGGGACAGGAGAGGGAGGTCTCTGCTGTGCAGTCTGAATACCCAGCATGGAAGGAGGGTATCTGCTGTGATACCAGAATACAGGGCATGAGAGGGTGGTATCTGCTGTGCTGTCTGAATACACAGCATGAACCTGGGGCATCTGCTGTAATACCAGAATACAGGGAATGAGAGGAGGTATCTTCTCTGCTACCTGAATACACGGCATGGAGCAGGGGGCATCTGCTGTACTATCTGAATACATGGATAGTAAAGGGGGTACCTGCTATCTGTATAAAGGGCTGGGGAGGGGGTATCTGTTGTGTAATCTGAATACAGGAGTAAGGGAAGGTTCATCAGCTGGGCTATCCGAATACAGGGGAGAAGGGGTATCTGCTATGCATTCGGCATACAGGGGCAGGAAAGGGGTATCTGCTGTGTGTGTCATCATATTAAAGGGGGCAAGAGATGAGGCATCTATTGTTCTATCCGAATACTGGGGGCAGGAGAGGGGGTATTGTCTGTGTTTACTGAATATAGGGGGCACAAGGGGAGGTATCTGCTGTGCTATCAGAATCAAGATCATATATATATTATAGGTACATACATACTGGGAATTTGTTGGGCAGGGAGGTTCAACACATTGGGTAGAGGATAGAAGTAAAACAATTAGAAATACAACCCAAACATTGACAAATGGGGATGGAGCTATAGACCACCAGGCAAGATGTATTATTGGTGGTCTATAGCAAAGTAATGCAGGGGGCATGCCACTTCTCTTTGCCTTGTTTCTCCTTCCAGGGGCAGCTGTGTGCTGACAGGGAGAATGTGGCCATGATGAAGTGAGGTATTGAATGATTGTTTATGCACTTTGCCTACAGTGTCCATTTAAATAAATTGAGAATGGGAGATCGGAAGGACCATCTCAGTCCAGGAATCCCACTACCCAAGCAGCCAGTTCAAGACACCATGGTGAGGGACTCCACATGGTGGCAAGAGAAAGAGATGTTAGGGAATGCAAGCAGTGGGAAGAAGAACTCCCTGTGTTTGGAGTCTCACAGCCAAGGCTGCCTTTCCTCCCAGGAACCATGTGAAGGGAGTCTTCATCCAGGAAAGTAAGGGAAGGTAGGGGTACATAAGCAGAGGTGAGAGTTGAAAGAAGAGGAGAGAACCTACTTGGACTAAGAGCTTCCCACCCAGGCAGCCATTTTTAGGCCAAGGCACCACATGGTTGTAAATGAAGAAAGTTAAATAGCTACAGCAGGCAAAGATGATTGTTATACCATTGCATCCGGCTACATTTGGCACTGTCCTAAACAGTTTTCCATTTATAGATGGAAGAAGCAATGGCCAAGATATTAAGTCTCAGCTTATGATTTCTCCCACGAAAAAGTGGGTGTGGCCCTTGGAGCTGTGATGTGGCATAATAGTCAGCATAATGGGTGGGCTCTGTAAAATTCCCAGAACTTGCTGCAGACATCCTGGCTGTGCTTCTCCCATCTCCACCCCTGTTGCTAGGCGACATTGGAGTCTAGACCAGCACTCCCAGACACACATGGCTGAAATCCCAACCGCCATTGCATGAACTCCTAAAGTGCCTACACGCACTCCCAACGCACATGCGCGCACTCTCAAACATTCACTGCCAAAGGGGGCATGACAACGGGTGAACCTGTAAACCCTGATAACGCTGCCATTTCTTCTTTAATTTCAAAACAGAAAATAGTTTAGGACAGTTCCAAATATAGCCCAATGCAATGATGTAACAATTACCTTTACCTGAAGTATGTCTTTAAGAGAAAAAAGTGCTGGAGGTACAAAGGTTGGGACAATTAGGTCAAGATTTGTATAAAGGGAGTGAGAAGAGGGGGTTAGACTATGGGTATAGGGCTAGTGGTAGGTGGGGGCAAGGGAGGGTGGTGGGGGAGATTAGCATTTGGGAGCTGGAATATGGGGGAGACAGAAATACAGGTAGGTGTAGAAGCTGGTGGGTAATGGACAGAAGAGACATAGGGGGAAGTTTATTAAATAGGGAGGTTGGTGGAAAAATGGAAAAACCCTACACAACCACCTCTGCCCCACCCCTCTTTCCTCCACCTTACTTTGTAATAATGCCAGACTGCTATTCGTGCAGGGCCCATCTGTGTCACTACCTGAATACAAGGGCAGGACTGGGGGTATCTGCTGTGCAGGGGGTATTTGCTGTGCATTTGAGTACAGGTACAGGAGATGGGCGTCTGCTGTGCTATCTGCATACAGGGACAGGAGAGGGGTATTTGATTTGCCATCAGGGCAGGAGAGGAGGCATGTACCATCTTACTACAGGGGACAAGAGAGGCGGATCTACTGTGCTACCAATATACAGGGGCAGTTGGGGGAATCTGCTGTTCTATCTTATTATATGGTATCAATACAGAGGCTAGGGTAGGGCCAAGCTGAGCCGACAAGAATAGAGAGTATATATCCATGGTTCTAGAACTCAATTCCAGGTAAATGTAAACTGTTATGGGGCTTCAATAGAATTTCCAGCAAAGTGAGAGATGCAGAGGCCCTCTTTAAGCCATACCTGGACACAATGGCGTAACTAAATATGAACGTGCCCTGGTGCAAACATTGAATGGGGCCCCTTCATAGCTCATACAGTGAACTTTTCTCTGTAATTTTAACTAAATTGGATACAAATAATACAATACAAATTCACCTAAAGACTGAAACAGAAATGACAAATGATTCTTTTTTCTGTACATGATGCAATGAGAGCACAAATAAAATAAGGGACATAAAAAACAATGGTGGGGCCCCCTGACCTTATGGGCCTTGGTGTGGTCGGAGCCTTTGCAACCCCTAAAATGATGCCCTTGTCTGCACACGTGTACCATGTGTGTACTGATTCACAGGGACACAGTGGTGCTCCTGTGACTGATCCACATGTGACCCCATTGTATATAGCTTTCACCATGCAGGAGCGCCCTCGCCAATTAGCAGTGCTATCACCTGCGACGCCTGCGCTTGCTTAATTGGATAAACAGAGAGACATCCCCACATAGCAACAGTTCAATTTGACATTCATGTAACGGAAAACAAATACTTGAAACATTAAGTGAGCGCTATCGCAAAATTGTGTAAAAATTACAATCCATACATCCCTAATGGTCCCAATTTGGCCAGGACAATCATGGAGGTGAACCCTTGTCCTAGGGTCCCGCTAAGTTCCCAGTTTGTTCTGCTATGCAGGGACATGCCAGCATGAGCCACAACCCATAGTTTTCCCCCCTAGGATGTGTGGTCGTGCAGCGCCTGATCGCATGCCATGCACTGCTGACTTCACTCAGTGTAATCAGTGATTTTCTATTGATATGGCTGGGGGGTGGTCTGACAGGGATTCTGGGAAAGGATGTGCAGCAGTGGAAGCTGATGTGGCCTCACTGGGAGCAGTAGTCCCTCAATGGGGGCAGAGCTTCGCTCCAAGTCTGCTGCTGGTGCTACCTTCCTGCATGTGAGGGGGTCTTTTTTGACTATGGGGGCTGGAGCTTGCCGATTGTTCAGCGATGTTGTTGGGGTGAGTGGTTCAGCTCACTGTATGCTGCAGGGACAGCTGTCTGTTGAGCCCTTATCAGTCTAAAGACTCTCTCTTTTGCAGAGCTTGTGCATCTGTGCTCACTGTCCTGTACTCCACTATAACCTTTGTGTCCAATTTTCTGCTTCCATTATGCTTTCTTATTTCCTATATCTATATATCCCCCTCTGCTTCTATCTCCACAACTTCCTCTTCCTCTTTTGTGACCACCCTCTTTGACCTTCTTGTGCCCCCGTCTGATTTTTACCGGTTTCTTTTATACTCCCCTCTGCCTTTCCATTGTCCCCCTTTATGCTTCTGACATCTGTCTGCTTGTGCTCCCTCTTTTTGCTACTTTATGCTCCTTTTACTAGTTTAAAGCGGAACAAACCCCAGCAGCAGCCGGCCTGGAATCTAAAAGATTTAGTTAATATGCCCCTTTAAAGTGGACCAAAATCCAGTGCGATCGATCCAGAAATCCATAGGTTTCCTCGGGCTGATCTATTACCTCCTCCCGGGGCATCCAAACTCGGGATGCCCAGCTGTGTGAAACCCCCCAGGACGCCCTGTTCACGTACCTTGCTTCCCTCCACCATCAGTCACAAAGGCACCCCTGTGACTGATGGTGGGGGACACGGACCTGACTCAGTAGTGTCAGTGACTGGAGTTCGGGCCAGCAGAGGATGCAATCCAGATGCTAATTGCCAGACTATGACCGATCAGCTGCAGAGGACAAAACCCTTTTAACATTCATTTGGCTGGTTAATCACTTTAAATATGTATAGAATATTGCTTGAGCTTATAACTGTGTTCTCCCTATATCATGCTGTATATGAGGCTCAGAAAATTGCCATTGTTGTACAATAAAATTTGTTTGATAATTCTATATAAACAAAATACGATCAAATATATAAAAATCCTAAAAATATTGCCTGTACGAAGCTATTCCAGTCATTGTGTTGCTGTTAAAGTGGACCAAAAGCAGTCCTGGAATCTAACATCACAATTTGGGATGTCCCGCTGTATGAAACCCCCCCGATTACCCAGCATCCCCCATGCTCTATTGCATTGGTGGATAGGTAGGTATCCAACGTATACTGAGAAGCCCGGCATAGGTTTAGCAAATCAGGGGCCTAAATATATATATCATTATGCCTCATTATGAGAAATACACAGGGCTAACACAATAAAACTGACTAAACAGTATATAAAGTGCAGATAATAATATGGTGCTCAATGTACAGTGAGCCTGTCGGAGTGATTGCAAAGAAGCTGGATAGATGAAGGGTTAATTTTCAAATCTGGGAGTGAAAACAGAAGTGGAGTTACCACTAGAGTGATTTTAAGGCTTCCATGATGCAAAAGATGTCGCCAAAAGGGAGGCTAAAATGAGGGAGGCCCAATTTAATTTCCGGTTCCTTCACGTCTTTCAGCACCTTTTAAAGTGGACCAAAACCAATGGTGATCTTATAGATTCCCAGGCCGATCGATTCTCCCCCCCCCAAGGCATCCAAAATCGGGATGCCCCGCTGTATGGGTTTTTATGGGTTTATATGGATTTTTAATATTACACAATTTTGCGATAGTGCTCCTTTAATACAGCT
This sequence comes from Gastrophryne carolinensis, assembly GCA_027917425.1. NCBI lineage: Eukaryota > Metazoa > Chordata > Amphibia > Anura > Microhylidae > Gastrophryne > Gastrophryne carolinensis. The sequence continues at coordinate 225,870,811 of CM051235.1, forward strand.
CAGGGCCAAGAGTAGACAGTCCTGACAACAGGCTTCTATTGGTTCACCCAAGCCTGAGAGAGATTCCTGTCATGAAATTGGAGGCAACCTTTGCAGCAAAGAAAGGGGTGGCACAGGAACAACTTACAAAGAGGAACAGTTTTTCTTAGTTAACTAAAAGGGATCAGGGACAGTAAATATTCATGCACAGAGTTTAATGATTGCCTACCATTGCCCTTTAAAGTACAGAGTCCCCTTTACAATTAGTAATCCAGAGACTGACCCAACTGACAGGTTATTTGCATCCACGGAGACCATTTTAGCATACGAGACTTTTGCAGCTCCACGCACTTAGCACTGACAGATCTTCCCTGCGGGTCTCATACATCCCTGCTCATAATAAGCCTTGGAGGCTCACATTTGTTATTTAAACTCAAATGGCAAGAGGTGACATTTGCAATTTATTGGATTTAGGCAATGTTTTTTCTTTTTTTTTGCATGATTTGTGGTGTAGCAAAGTTAACCCTAACAGGCTTGGTTATAAAGTATGTTAGGGAGATTATACGGTGGATAATGGTTCTAAGTGTTACAATTGCAACCTTACTATATCCAGAGCCTTCATGAAATTACCAGCATGCACTGCTATCAGTACAGTAGATTGAGCATTATCCAGGCAGGGAAAGGTTATTGAAACGGGTGTCAACCTAAACTGACAATGCGCCCCCCACCAGGGTGCTAGCCTAGATTTGAACAAGCAAAGGTTACCTTAGGAGTACTGGACGCCAGCTTTACCACCAATTAGAAGCAGCCGCTGAGGGATTGCCAACCCATCAGTGACTCAGTGCCTAGTCAGGTAATCAATATAGAGGCAGTGGGGCAGCTGCACACTGGGTTGGCTGTCAGTGCCGCATGCCCATATAACTGTTACACCCGGGACAAATTCCAGCTTTTATACTTCTTTTAAATTAACCTCTATCCAGTGGCGGACTGGGGACAAATATCAGCCAGGGATTTTACCAGCACCCTGCCTAGCCATCTCTGCCGAACCCCCATAAGTGCTTCCTGGCCAGTCAACCAGTCACTCCAAAGCTGAGGCTATAGAATTAGGGGGAGGACATGGGCTGGCGTTTCTTGGGTGAGGGGGGTACAGTGTAGGCAGGAATGAGGTAGCAGGGGTTGGGTGGGAGTGTTAGTAAAGGGAGCAGCCCAGACAGCCCCCAAAGCAGCGTGGCCCACCAAGAATTCTCCCATTTTTCCTTATGGCCAGTCTGCCCTTGCCTTTATCTACTGGTCAAACAGGAAGTAATACTGGTACTACACTGTGCTCAGTTAATATGCCAACCTGCCAATCATTGGGCAGAGCTATATGACTGTATAATATATCTCTGTTTTCCTCTATTAAAAAGTCTATTAGGAGGTTTCTGCCAATGCTTATTTCCTGCTGATGTGTCCCCTCCCCCTTCCACACCTAATGGGATAAAGGGGATAAAAACATGCCAATCAACCAATTGTGGGCCACAATTCTTATTATTTGACTTTTGGTGGCATTTTTAAAAAATTCTATTATTGTGTGCCAAAATTATATCCTCTGCTGAGCTTATCTGTTTCTTTTTTTTTTTTTGCAACTCTGTATTATAAAAGAAAACAGTTTTCCTAGCAGTGTAGAGATGCCAAATTCAACCATTCAACCGCTTTCTATAAACTGGATCATAATCTTATGTTCCAGTAGCTAAAGGATTACTGTGAGGACCCAGCGGCCAACTGTGCTTTCCCCAGCGTTGAGTAGTGATTGGCTTGGTCATGTGTGCACAGGTCCTAGAAGAGAAGCAAGGGGACTGGGATTGGTGGGGCATGATCAAGGAGGATGGCCTCTCAAGCATGTGCAGCAACGGAATTGCTGCTATTTGACAATCCCTGGGTTCAAGGCTTACCAGAGGCCAAAGGTTTTGCAGGAGTACCATGGAACAGATATACTTTAAGTTCTCACTTAAGAAGAACCATAGCATGTCTGAGCATGGCTAAGAATAATATTGAAATAAAAGATACTTTCCTCGATCATCTCAGGGGATAATAAATCAAATTGTTAACTTAAAGTGGACCAACACCCACGGGTGATCGGCCCGGGAATCTATAAGATTCCCGGGCCGATCACCCCCCACCCCGCGGGACATCCGAGATCGGGATGTCCCGCGGGGTGTAACCCCCCCAAAATCCCCGAAAAACCTTACCTGATCTTCGGCGGCGGCCGGCCGCCGCCGCCTCCCTCGCGCCCCTGTAGCCGTGCGCGCGCCCGCGCCGGCCGTCTGCGAATGGCCGACGCGGGCGCGCGCGCGTCAAAAGGGACGCGCGGGAGGCGGCGGCGGCGGCAGCCGCTTAGACGTTCCTGGACCAGGCTTGTACGTCGGCGCTGGGAGCGGAAAGAGGTGAGTTTTTCGGGGGGTTAGGGGGGGTTTCACACAGCGGGGCACCCCGATCGGGGGTGCCCCACCGAAGTGGACCAAGACCCAGGATAGTCAAAATCCTGGGTGTTGGTCCACTTTAATCTTGGGTGGCTGATGCCGTTTAGGCTTTTTCATGCAGTTGAGCTGGCAAGCCAGCAGGTTCTGGCTGCCGCAGCATTCCTCTAGCCCAGCAGGCAGTGCGCACAAGCCCTGCGGGTGTCAGCAACAAGCCACATCAGTAACATCAGTCACTGGCAAAAGGATAAATGGCGGTGCCGCAGGCGGAAGTCTTTTTTCCCCCTACTTTTTAGACATAAAGGTGATATGAATTTCACAAGTATACAAGACACTGGCAGTGCCGGGCTGGGTACGATGGAATGAAGACTTAGGCTTAGGGTAGATTTTGGTCTCATCCCTGTTTACTTCGGGTAAGGAGCAGACAAGATTTCTTTGCTTACAATTTTGTTTGCTAAATCTAAACAGGTATTTGAAGACTAAGGCAGAATTTCCAAAGAGACAAGACAAGAAACGGGCAAAGGATATAAAAGATGAGAAATTTGAAAGGCAAATATAGGAAAAAGTTGATGATGGAGTAAAAATAAGAAGAAATAGGGAGCCTAAGAGTAAAGGGATGGTATAGGCATAGACTGAAGGAAGACCATAGGCAAGCAGGAGGATGATCATAGGCTAGACATAGAATGGAGGACCACCACAGTCAAGACAAAGACCAAGGGAAAACCATACACATGGACAGAAGGAAGATCATAAACAAGACAATGGAAAAATGCAGAGGAAGAAGAATACCAAAGGTAGGGTGTGGCTGGGAGAAAGTGAAGACCACAGGCAAGATGTAGACAGGAAGAACAACATAGGTAAGAGACAGACATAAGAAGATTGTAGCCAACACATATGGGAGTAAGACCATAGGCAGAATGAAGACCATTCCAGGACAAAAGGCATAGGAAGAGCATAGATATGAGACAGATATAAGAAAGACAGACACAGACTGAAGTAAGAACATAAACATAACACAGATAGGAGGAAGACTATAGGTAAGACACAGACAGGAGAAGAAAGGCAAAAGAAAAAAAAAAAATATGAAAAACGGGACACAGAAGAGGAACATCAACAGAAAGCCAAAGATGAGAGTAAGAAGACAGACAATGAGAGAGAGTAAAACCATAGGTGGGGGGTACCAACACAAACAAGACGAAGAACAAAGATAATACACTGATGAGAGGAAGACCATGGGCAAAACACAGATGAAGGACAAGTACACCAAAGAAAGGAAAAAGACAAGGCACAAACAAAAAGAGGGCAAGGAGAAGGGACAGATCAGAGGAAGACAGGCAGAAGGGAGGAAAACAAAGTTAGGACGCAGGCAGGAGGATGACAAGCCAAGACCCAAATGGACACAAAGGAAGAGACATGGCCCAGACTGAGAGAGACATAGACCAGGAAACATGTCAGAGTGGAGAAGACAAAGGCAACACACAGACTGGAGGCGGAAGGCAACACACAGACTGGAGGCGGAAGGCAACACACAGACTGGAGGCGGAAGGCAACACACAGACTGGAGGCGGAAGGCAACACACAGACTGGAGGCGGAAGGCAACACACAGACTGGAGGCGGAAGGCAACACACAGACTGGAGGCGGAAGGCAACACACAGACTGGAGGCGGAAGGCAACACACAGACTGGAGGCGGAAGGCAACACACAGACTGGAGGCGGAAGGCAACACACAGACTGGAGGCGGAAGGCAACACACAGACTGGAGGCGGAAGGCAACACACAGACTGGAGGAGGAAGGCAACACACAGACTGGAGGCGGAAGGCAACACACAGACTGGAGGCGGAAGGCAACACACAGACTGGAGGCGGAAGGCAACACACAGACTGGAGGCGGAAGGCAACACACAGACTGGAGGCGGAAGGCAACACACAGACTGGAGGCGGAAGGCAACACACAGACTGGAGGCGGAAGGCAACACAAAAATTGGAAGAAATGGTGCAATATAGAAATCGTTAGGTCCAGTAAAGTAGCTGTAGAATCTTGTAACATTTCTGGATATGCCGGTTTTCATCCAAAATTGTCGAATGTGGAGATCAGACATTTCCATAACCTACACTTGGGAAGGCGCATGTGCCATTTGATCTAATGACATTGGAGTGGCTTTCATTAAGATAAATGGCTTATAAGTGCAGGTAAGCTGGCTCCATTCTAGAATGTGAAATTGCTCGTCCCCAGTAGTGACTTTAATTGGGCAATTAACAAGATGTGCTCTGAATTTTAAATAGCTGCTTCAATAGAAAATATAGAAAATAATCTTGTTTAACATTCATCTTAATGGTCCAACAATTTAATTACATGTCAAGAATATATATATCAGGGGTGTACATAGGTTTCACAGGGCCTCATAGCAAAAGTCATAGTGGGCCCCCCACCCAAGAAAAAGAGCAGATAACTTAAAGAGGAATTCCTGAAGTTATTTAGAAGTTTAAAGACTGATTTCTACACCACTGTGGCAACACAATTTGATATGCCTTCCTGTGTGGATCCCAAGGATCGGCAATTAAACTCACTTAGCAGTGATCCTGTAGTGCATATGCGGCCCAAATCTGGATGCCCTACTGGAGAGAACAATGCCCAGTAGAATGAATTAAATTTCATAATTTTCCTATACCCTCAATCTTACTTATTTTAATTAATTTCCTCATTCCGCTTTTTCCGCATTCTCTCCCCCTTTTCATACTTTCCACATTCCCTCCTTTTTCACATTTCCCCCTTTTTTTCTTTTCCTGCTCCATATGGCTCCTTCTCTTGTTTAAGTACCTCTATCATTCACTCTCTTCTACGTTTACATCTTCCTTTTCTTTTTTCCACAGTTCCTCTGTGTAAGGTTCTATTCCAAATTTCCCCCCATTCTTTGTTTACCCACATTCTACAATCTGTAGGGGTGAGGAATGTAAAATACCGTTTTGTGATTACTCACCTTTAAAACGGATAAGTGTGACATACACTCCGCTTCAATAAGTCTTGACAGTTGGGTTATTCTCCAGTAGAGGGTGAACTTCTGCAGAAATGAATGCAAAACAGAAGCCTCTCCCGGTCCATAACTACCTGGGACCTCCCACCAATTCCCCAGTGTCAGATAGCAGTAAAGGGACCAGGAAGAACCAAATATAACAATTCAAACAAAAAACCAATGGTTTACCATATAAAGGATCCAGAATACCAAACAGGGTGGGTGAAGCGGAGTGTATGTCACACTTATAATATCCGTTTTAAAGGTGAGTAATCACAAAACGGTATTATTCCAAGTGTGACATACACACCGCTTCAATAAGTCTTGACAGTTGGGACATCCAATTGCAGTGTCCGTCAAGGGTGGGAACCATAAACAGTAAAGAATGCACCAACTCAAACCACTGCAGCTTGCAGAACCTTGTGGCCAAAAACAGCATCCGCTGAAGCCCGCACATCAACCTTGTAAAACTTGGAAAAAGTATGAACAGAAGACCAAGTAGCAGCCTTACAAACTTGTTCAACAGAAGCCTGGTGCTGAAAAGCCCAGGATGCACCCACAGCACAAGTAGAGTGCGCAGTGACCCCAAAAGGGGGAGTCCTCCCCAACAATGGCCTGACGAATCCATTTGCTAATCGTAGACTTGGCAGGTGCCAAACCTTACCTGGGCCCGCAGGGCACCACGAAAAAAGCGTCCATCTTGCGGAAGGAAGAAGTAGTCACCAAATAGTACTTCACACAGCGGACAACGTCCAAATTGTGCAAAACCCTCTCCTTGTCATTGTTAGGCTTAGGACACAAGGAAGGGAGAACAATATCCTGATTGAGGTGGAAAGCAGACACCACCTTAGGAAGGAAATCCAGTTTAAAACGAAACACCACCTTACCCTGGTGTCTCCCAAAGTAAGGGGCCTGAATCGACAGAGCCGCCAACTCAGAGACACGCCGAACCGAGGTAATCGCCCCCAAGAAGGCAACCTTCTGCGCGAGAACCGAAAGAGCAATATCATGTAGCGGCTCAAAAGGAGGACCCTGCAGAGCCGAAAGAACCAAATTCAAACCCCAAACAGGAACTACAGCTTTTCAAGAGGGCCGCACATGCGCCACCCCTTGGAAAAAAGTCTTATCCAGCGGGTGTAAGGCCAAAGACCTCTGGAAGAAAACAGACAGAGCAGAAACCTGTCCTTTCAAAGTACTAAGCTGGAACCCCAGGTCCAGATTATGCTGAAGAAACTCCAAAATCCTGGGTATAGAAAAAACCCTGCAAGGCAAGGCCCTAGCCTCACACCAATCAATATAGGACCTCCAAGTCCCATAGTAAATGCCAGAAGAGGACTGCTTCCTAGCCCTAATCAGGGTCTGAACAACCGCCTCAGACAAACCTTCCTCTTTCAAGATGAAGGTTTCAGCAGCCAGGCCGTCAAAGCCAGTGTTTGTAAATTGGGGTAAAGTAGATGACCCTGGGATAGCAGGTCCAGTATCAAGGGAAGCCGGCACTGGTCTACGGCCATCCTTACGACGTCTGCGTACCAAACCCTTCTTGGCCACCTTGGAGCCACCAGAATCGCTGGTGCCCCTTCTAGAACCAGTTTGCGAACTACCCTGCCCAGAATGGAGACAGGTGGAAACCCAGGTCCTTCCACGCCAGAGACAAGGCGTCCACTGCCAAGGCCAGGGGATCCTGGGAAAGAGACACAAACGCCGGAAACTTGTGATTGTGCCTCGAGGCAAAGAGATCCATCTCCGGAGTCCCCCACTTGCGGCAAAGATCCAGAAAGACCTCGGGGTTGAAAGACCACTCTCCGTGGCGAGAGGACCCCCTGCTCAGAGAATCCGCCTCCGTATTCTCCACCCCTGGAATGTAGACTGCCAAAAGGCAAGGAACATTGCTCTCCGCCCATCGCAGGATCAGAGAGACTTCCCTGAGGGCCCTCCTGCTGCGAGTCCCTCCTTGGTGATTTATGTAGGCCACTGCCGTTCGGTTGTCCGAACGCGCCTGAACTGGAAGACCCCGTAACTGTGGGGTTAACCGAGCCAGAACCAGACGAATGGCTCGGAGCTCCAATACATTGATGGGGGTGTGAGCCTCCTGGGGACCCCACACCCCGCTGAACTGATGACTCTTCCAATAACCTCCCCAGTCCGACAGGCTGGCATCCGTGGTAACCGTCTCCCAACAAGGGACCAGAAAGGATCTGCCCTTCACCAGATTGCTCGAGTCCAGCCACCACCGAAACGACTGCCGAACCCTGGGAGACATCCTGAAAGGTTGATCCAAAGACTGTGGGCTCCTGTCCCAATACGTCAATAGGAGAAGTTGAAGAGATCTCATGTGAAATTCTGCAAACGGCACCGCCTCGAAGGAGGACACCATCAGGCCCACCAGTTTCATCCCCTGTTGGATAGAGGGACAAGGGCTGGCCAGAAGAAGACGGATCAGGTCCTGAATCTCCTACACCTTGGTCTGGGGCAGAAACACTCTGGCCCGACTGGTATCCAGATTCATGCCCAGAAATGAAACCACTCGAGACGGGGAGAGAGAAGACTTGGTGCGGTTGATCACCCAGCCGAATCTCTCCAGGGTCGACACCACCTGGAGGGTGTCCAGTTCTGCCTGCTGAAGGGAAGAAGCAGAGATCAACAGATCGTCCAGATAAGGCACAATGCGAATGCCCTGAGATCTGAGCAGAGCCATTACGCCCACCAAAGCCTTGGTGAAGACCCTCGGTGCCGAGGTCAGACCGAAGGGAAGAGCTACAAATTGATAATATTGATCCCCCACAGCAAACCGGAGGAATCTCTGATGTGCCTGAAAAATCGGAACATGCAGATACGCATCCTTGATGTCTATGGATGTCATGAAATCCCCTTGGCGAAGGGAATTGATAGTCGAGCGCAGAGTCTCCATGTGGAACTTTTTGGCTCTGATAAACCTGTTGAGAACCTTGAGATCTAGAATGGGTCTCACCGAAACCCTCCTTTTTGGGAACCGTGAAAAGGTTGGAGTAGTAACCCTTGCCTCTCTCCAGCGGAGGCACCGGGCGTACAACCCCCATTTCCAGAAGGCTTTTCACTGCCAACAGGAGCCCCTGCGCAGCCTGAGGGTCCGAGGGCACCCGAGACCTTAAGAATCTTGGGGGCGGCCAGTACTTGAACTCCAGCTTGTACCCGGAGGAGACCACTTCCAAGATCCAATTGTCTGTGACCTCCCGGGCCCAAACCTGGAAGAAGAGCTGCAGCCGTCCCCCCACCCTTACGGGTGAGGGCGCCCCTTCATTGCTGAGTCGGTTTAACGGCAGGCTTGGGCTTGGAACCCCAGGCAGCCGCGGGACATGCCCGACCTAGACCCCTAGACGCTCTGGCCCCTCGAAAGGAAGGAGTGAACGAGCCCGCCCCCCGAAAGGGACGGCGCTGCTTCCTCCGCTGAGGTAACTTACCTCCTTTAGCAACAGTGTCTAATTTATCTCCAAACAGCCGCGCCCCCAAGAAGGGGAGAGCTGTGAGCGACTTCTTGTCACTGATGGAGCCAGACCAGTCTGCGCATGGCCACCAGCAAGGCTGACGTTCTACTACACACGACAATGGAGTCTTCCATCGCAGCCATGACAAAATCCATGAACAATTCGCACTTCTTAAGTACAGCGAACTCAGCGCTAGCTGGATGCAGCTGAGCGTTATTCAGCCAGTCCCTGAAGAGACCTGGTAGCAAGCGACACCATGGCAGATGCACTAACCGGTCGCAGGGCCGAGCCCACGTTGGCAAATGCGTGGCACGCCATCTGATCCAGGCTCTTGTCCTCGCTATCCTTAAGTGAAGAGGCCTCAGGGGTGTTCAGTACAGAAGAGTTGGTCAAACCTAAAACAGGCGCGTCGACCTCGGGAGGAGAAGACCAGCGCTTGACCGCCTCCACCGGAAAGGGATACTTCTTATCCCATCCCTGAGGTACACCAGGGAGCCGACAGGGCCTCTCCCATTCCGTAAGTATCAGCGCATCAAAATGACCCTGGGTAGAGAATTCCAGACGGGGCTTGTGGGCCCCAAGATTCCCCCTTCTTAAGAGGGAGCGCCTCAGGTGGATCAATATCCAACACCTCCAATAAATGTGTCAAAACAGTGGCCGTATCAACGGCATCCCCCAGCGCCTGCCCGGCATTGGAATTCCCAGGCTGACCATAGTCCGCCTCTGAATCCTGATACAATTCCCCCTCCTCAAGCGGGGAATAATCCGACAATTCGGCGGATTCATCGTCAGTGTCCCACAAGGGCTGGGCCGACGACAACTGTCTCTTTTTAGCCTGGGGCTTCTTGCCCACCGTGCTAGCAATAATTTTCTCTATGCTGGCCAACTTAGCCCAAACATGTCACTTGGGGTACGGATCAGGTGGGGAGGGGAAGGCGATGAAGCGGGAGGAGCCGACCCCGAAGGCTGGGTACCAGACTGCCGCGTTAAGGCCTTTTGTGCGCATGGTATACAGATCAGCACAGTCTCCCCCGTAAGGGATACCCCACACCCCACACATGGCCCGGATTGTCCCGAAGGGACCCCGGGCCTGGTATCCTGCAGAGCCTCTATATGGTGACTTTTTGTGGTCAGTCGCAAGACCGTAGGGAATTACGCATAAGCAACCCGGGATGCCCCTTAAAAGTCCTGGTGGGAGGATTTTTGGGGATGGCCAATATTTATATCTAGGGACCCCAGGACCGGGAGAGACCCCTTAAAATGCACTTATACGGGGACACCTGTAACACACAAAATAGGTCACATAAGAGCAGCATAGTAAGGGATGCCCTAGCATAGATATTATAGTCACACAGCCGAAATACTCATATACAGACATATGACTGTATATTATATATATATATACATACACACACACACACACACACACAATTTTCACCCATGCATAGCAATTAAAAAGGCATATAGGCACACACACCATTAATATATATATATATATATATATACACCGAACTAAGAATATATCCAATAAACATATATGCCCCCGAGGTATGTAGCCCGTGGGCACAATAACGCCCGGCCACATGTACCGCAAATATATTATAAGATTATCAGCTAAAGGAGCCCGTATGGGGCACTCACGAAAAGATGGCGTCCACAAGAGGAGAGGGAGAGGGGGGCGGGCCAGCGCGGAGCGCGCCAGCACATGGCCCCGCGGGATTCCCCCCCCAAGCCACGCTTCCAGCCGATAGGGCTGGAGCCGACCGATGACACCGAGGGGGGCGGGCCGACGCGCTCCGCCGACGCGGGTGAGCGCCAGGCCCCGCCCCCCCTCAATGAGGAAGGCAGAAAATCGCGCTGCCCGGCCAATATGCCGCGGAGCCGAACAGTAGAGAACCGGCCCGCCGCCGCAAGAGAGCGTGCGCACGGGCCGAACGTAAAAGCACTCACACACACATACACCTGTAAAGTGAACAAACACACACACACACACACACACTGCGAATAAAGGCCAGGGATACAGCCCCCCCCCCCCCCTGGAGGAGAGTAAGGGACCCGGAAGGGGGAGTGGGAACCCTGCCATAATAAGGCCATAGGCATGTAGGGACGGGAATCCCACACCAGGATCACCAAAAACCTGGATCACCGCCTACCCCGTGGTGGGGTCTCACAGTGGAGCAGCGCTTCTACAGCACCCAGAGGGTGCTTCTACCTTTACCAAGGACCCGCAGCCGAAGCTGGGAGGCTCAATACAGGGACAATTTAGGAGGGTCCTGGCAGCAATAGGGACAAAAAAGGGGGCCGGGCGCGAGCCCGGCTTACCTGCAAGTGAGAGAGGTTTCATCTTCTGTCTTGCTTGCTCCCTGCAGAGAAGACAACTGGGGAATTGGTGGGATGTCCCAGGTAGTTATGGACCGGGAGGGGCTTCTTTTTTGCATTCATCTCTGCAGAAGTTCGCCCTCTACTGGAGAATAACCCAACTGTCAAGACTTATTGAAGCGGAGTGTATGTCACACTTGGAATAGAAAGGTAAGGGCTGTCCTGGCTTGGAAATGCAAGGACATGCCTAGGGGGGCAAAGAAGTGCCATGGGGTTGCTCCAAATTGAAGCATGAAGGGGAATGTCCAGGAGGCAGAAAAGCAGAGTGAATTGCAGGGGATGGGAATAAGAAGTCTAAAGGTATAAGGGGTGAGACTGTGTATCAGAAGAGAGAGGTGGAGGGGGGCTAGGAGATGCGAGAGGGTTGCCCAGAGGTTTGAAATGGAGAGTGAAGTCCGGAGGATGAGGTGGAAGGGAATGCCCGGGAGGAAGGGAAGCAGAGGGGTTTCTGAGGGCTTGAAATTGGAGGATGTCTGGGGGGTAAGGGATGAGGAGGGATGCAGGTGAGGTTGGGGTAAATAGGAAAAAACTGAGGATGCAGGTGAATACTCGTGGGGGGGGGGGGGGGGGGGGATGGAGAATTATAGCCAGGGGTGGTAGAAGCAGAGTCTAGGTGGGAGATGCAGGAGGAATGATGGTCAGGAATACAGGGGGGGTGCACAGAGGCAGTGTGGGAAATGATGGCCAGGAGTACAGGAGGCGCACAGAGACAGTGTGGGTAATCATTGCCAGGAGTGAGGGATGCAGAGGGATTGCCTAGGGTCAGGTTGGGGGATGATGGCCAGGGGTGAGGGATGCAGGGGGGTGCACAGGGACAGGTTGGGGATGATGGCCAGGAATGAGGGATGCAGGGGGAACACCCAGGGGCAGGGGACAGCCAGATACTATTGTTGCCCAATAATTCAGTTGCAATGGAAAACCTGCGTCATGCCCCTGGGCCCCTATGCCTCTCACCTTGTGATGGTGTGTTCCTTCCAGCCCCTAGAATAGTCCCCCAGACGCCGACATTAGGCCTGGAAGCTCTAGTGCAAAGGAAGACTTCCCCTGCAGGCCTATGCCCAGCCTGGACCAGCTGCTGTGGATTCTGGTGGCACTAGGAAAGAGGGCAACTGGTGAACTCTCCTTTCCTTTTAAGTGTGCACTTTGGGGAAAGTGACTTTGGGTCACTGTCCCCATCTCGCATCATAGGGGAGGAAGGTGTGACCAAACGGGTAATGAATGTGTCTGTTTGTTGGCTGACCAGCCTGCTTGGTGTAAATGACTCATTTGTTGTCCCCCCTCCGACTAGGGTTTCACCTTCATCTCACCCTCACAGACATACATGCCGGGTCAATGGTGATAACCTCTCAAATGTGTCCTCTCCTACTCACTTCCCCCCTACAGAGTGGTTTGAGTAATAAAACCTCCAGAGTGGTTGGAAAGCAAAATAAACTAATCACAACAATAGATCACAAAGTCTCTCTCCTGCTTATGTCTCACCCCCTCCCTTGGAATGTGTTCAGCCGGTATCATATAGCATAAATGAGATTGGAATATTTTGAGACAGGCTGTGATACCAACACCAGCCCCCTGGTAGGTGGGGTAAGGAGATCCCCCTCTCTGGGGCCTATAAGCATGGCTGGCAAGAATGGCCAAGAACACTCGAATATTACCATCAAGAGTGACATACGCTCCACTGTAACATCTAAGGTGGAGACCAGGAACCGTTGGTCTTTGGGTGACGTGTGAGCACAATTGATTCAATCGAACCGCAGCCCAGACAGACTCTTAAGTATTTTTCCCCTTTTTATTTGTACCACTGTTTATTTGCACCGTGTTTTATAGTTAATCCTGTTTTATCACCTTGCACCTTTTTCTTGTTTTGTGTTTTTTTTTTTAATTAATTCTGAAAATACAGCAAAGAGTCACTGATGCTCTGAATTAAGTAATAAGAAATAAAATCTAAAAAAAGCCCACACTAGTTCTGAAGAGCCTGGCTTCATTACTTGCCTAGGACGCTCGATCGCCCCATGCCTGGAAGTGGTCGTGGGTCAATCGATTCTTTGAATCTGATTGTGTTGTGTGTGACTACTGTTTGTATTCTAGTGGCAGCCTTGTGTAGCCACACGTTTCCAATTAAACGATGTCTAACATTGCGGTGACACACGTGGGGGTGCGATTGGCCAGTTTGATCAGATGAACGATCAAGAGGTCTGATTAACCCATGCAAACGTCAGCTGGGAACCTAGTGACCTGCCGTTCTACATGCATTAAAGTGGAACTAAACCCTAGAAGGCCAGCCCTGGAGTCTAGGCCAGCTGCTGGCCTTCCCATGGGGCATCCCAAAACGGGATGCCCCACTGCGTGAACCCCCTCCCTCAGGGCACAGCAAAGCTCCCCTTTGCACTGGCTCCCATGGCAATGTAAACATCGGCAGCCACATCCCCAGCATCTCTGGGCTGTCGGCGAGAGTGCATCCTCATCTAACGCAACCTCAATATAGCAGAGTTTTACTTCTAAAGAGAGCCGTATTCTCAATTACTGTAATATGCACGGTATACAGGTGGGTGGCCAATGCTGACCATAAAAAAAAAAAAAAAAAAAACATACAAGGTTTCCCATTCAGTGTTCCTGCTTTGTGAAATAAAAAAGTAGCTGGAACGGATGTGTGCATCAGTATATCACCCCAATTTCTGCATTGTGTCCACATTTCTATTTCAGTTGTCCATGCCTGCTTTGGCCCCTTGCTCTATCTCTATACTCTGCATAGCTTCCTTTTTTTGTGCCTGTGTCTCCCATGTGATGCAAAATAAAGGGCCTCTCAAGGCTGAACATCAGACACAATGGTGAAGCCATTTACTACACTTTAAGGTTACTGTTTTCTTTATGTCTGGCTGGAACTATAAAAAACTGTACATGAGGCTCAGAGTGTAGTCTTTTCTCTATATCTATAGTGGACACAGCAAAGAACACTTCATAAGGCGGTCCAGCGTTTGTGTATGCAGACCCCCTGATCTCTTTTCATTATAACGTTCCAATCCAATCCCAATAATCCTGAGAGATTCCAGCTCTCCATCTACCAGCAGAACCTTCTTGAGAAATCAGCTGGTGAGCTGGCTGGCTGCGCTCTGTTCGGTGACGTGTGGCATATGTAACCGGCTCAGGATAAATAATAATAATTATCGTAATGATTCTAAGGAAAGACGTCCTGAGTCAGTGCTAATCATATGCAAATAAGGCTTATGAATATTCAACGGAGCACCACGGACCACTTTGCTTCTCTGAATAAATGATGGTTCCTACAGCCTTTTGAGTATATGGGTCAGCGCGCTTCTGTGAGAGGAGGAAAGAGGGCAGTCTGCCACCCGGGCTCCAGCCGCCACGTCTAAGTGCCTTTCACCACGAATCGGTCTCTCATAATTGCCCTATTAACGCTTCCAAGGCCACAACCTCATTTTCTTCCTAAAGTTTTTTCTGTTATTAGAGAAAGGAAATCAACATTGACTAAGAGCAGGTCTACCAAATCTGATAAAACAAAGCCGAAGTTATTAAATGTCTAATGTTACAAATTAATGGCTAAAGGTCAAATCTATTGGCATAACTATTGTGACGATTGCACGGGTTGATCAGACCTATTGATCGTTCATCTGGTCAAACCAGCCAATCGTACCCCACATGTGTCACCACAATTGTTCAATTGGCAACACGCATGGCTATAAACTGCTGCCACCAGAACCTAAACAAGGGTCAGCTCAATATAAGCCACACACAACACAATCAGATCGAACGGATCGATCAACCCACAACCACTTCCAGACGAGGGCGATCGAGCATCCTAGATATAAAAAAAAATGGCAGAATACTTAGGAGTCTGGGCTGCAGTCCGAGCTAATAAAGTCCTTACATGCTTTCTGGTCTTATTCTGCTTGGATGTTAAAAGACAGCGTGTGTCACTCTTCATGGTCAGATTAGAGTCTCTCGCCATTCTTGCCAGCCATGTTTATAGGCCCCAGAACAAGGGGTCTCTTTTCCCCTCCTACCAGGGGCTGGCGTTGGTATCACACCCCGTCTCAGAGTATTCCAATCTTGTTTATGCTATATGATACCAACTGACCACATTCCAAGGGAGGGGGTAACACAAGCAGGAGAGGGACCTTGCTGTCTCAATTGGCGATCTATTTGTTTATTTTGCTTTATTTTATTACTAGGTGGGAGGGGTGACTAGGAGAGGGTTAGATAAAAGGTGAAACCCAAGTGGGAGGGGGGCAAGAAATAAGGGGTTTACACCAAGCAGGCAGGTCAGCTAAAGTCTATATATATATATATATATATATATATATATATATATATATATATATACATACAGACACATTGATCAGTTTGGTCACAACTATAGCCACCATGATATGCCTACCTAATATGGGGCCTGATGACAGGAGCTTGGTTAGGGCTAGGTAGGATTTTGTGTCTGCCCTTTTAATATTAAAGTGTAAGCACTACACTTACACCTCCTGTATATTCCCTAACAGAACAGTTAATTAAATTAATTAATAGATAGTAAGAGATTGTAAGCTCTTCTCATAGACTGTAAGACCCTTACTCCGATTAGATTCTCCCTTATACGCTTATAGATTCTAAGACCTTCCCTAACATTCTTTTTATCTCAATACATTGTAAATGTATCACCCCTTTGTGCCCTCACTTATATCCTAATAGTTTGGAAGCTCTTCTCCCTACTGTATCCTCCCTTATACCCTAATAGATTGTAAGCTCTCCCTCCTTCTGTATCCTCCCTTATATCCTAATAGATTGTAAGCTCTTCTCCTTCTGTATCCTCCCTTATACCCTAATAGATAGTAAGCTCTCTCTTCTTCTGTATCCTCCATTATACACTAATAGATTGTAAGCTCTTCCTCTTTCTGTATCCTCCCTCTTTCTGTATTCTCCCTAACAGATTGTAAGCTCTTCCTCTTCTGTATCCTCCCCAATACCCTAATAGGTTGTAAGCTCTTCTCCTTCTGTATCCTCCCCAATACCCTAATAGATTGTAAGTTCTTCTCCTTCTGTATCCTCCCCAATACCCTAATAGATTGTAAGCTCTTCTCCTTCTGTATCCTCCCTAATACCCAAATAGATTGTAAGCACTTCCTCCTTCTGTATTCTCTGTTATACCCTAATAGATTGTAAGCTCTTCTCCTTCTGTACCCTCCCTAATACCCTAATAGATTGTAAGCTCTTCTCCTTCTGTATCCTCCCTAATACCCTAATAGATTGTAAGCACTTCCTCCTTCTGTATTCTCTGTTATACCCTAATAGATTGTAAGCTCTTCTCCTTCTGTATCCTCCTGTATACCCTGATAGATTGTAAGCTCTTCCCCTTCTGTATCCTCCCTTATACCCTAATAGATTGTAAGCTCTTCTCCTTCTGTATCCTCCCCAATACCCTAATAGATTGTAAGCTCTTCCTCCTTCTGTATCCTCCCTTATACCCTAATAGATTGTAAGCTCTTCCTCCTTCTGTATCCTCCCCAATACCCTAATAGATTGTAAGCTCTTCTCCTTCTATAGCCCTTTTAACTTCTGTATCCTTTCATATACCATAATTGATTGTAAGCGCTTCTCCCTTCTGCACCCTCCAACATAGATTGTAAACTGTTTTTATGTTCTATCCTTATTTATATCCTAAAAGATAATCAACTGTTTCTGCTTCCAGATAGTAGGCCCCTTCTACCTAAATAGTTTTTCAAACTTGGGTATCTTTAAACTGATACAGTACTGGCAAATCTTTTAAAGGTCCAAGTGCCAAACTGCAACCTAAAACTTTATTTAAGTGCCAACCTGATAGTTTTGGTACCAGGAGGGAGATGAAAAAAATAAACCAAAATGCTTGTAGAAGAAGGGTGAACACAAAGAGGGCTCAGGGTGCGCAGGTTCGCCTCCACTGCCCTAATAGATTATAATCTCTTTAACTTTCACTTTCTTATAGCCTTTTCGGCACCCCCTCAATACAGATTGTGAGCTCTTCTACCCTTCAATATGCCCCTCTCCCAAACAGTATCTTATCCCTTTTGGAAACTTCCAAATACTCCTACAGATTGTAACAGATTGTAAACACTTCTAAATTCTCTGCCTTCACTTATATTTAAATAAACTGTACTTTTCAAGATAAATCACCATCATTTACATCCAGATAAGATTAAAAGTTACTGCAGCCCAACCCATTTATTATGGCTGGCCAAATATATTAGGTCATGTGGAGTATTACAACATAGAGACCAATTAACATCAAGCCTTTTTTTACAACTGAACGCCACCAGCTGTTCCGTAACAGACTTGTTCTGAGATCTCATGGTTCTTCTGTAACTTTGCTAGATGAAGTGGAGTAATAATCCCATGATGCCACCCCACCCATGAAATTGCTGGAGGTGTACCCCCGCAAGACCTCATCATTCAGCAAAATGGAAGAATAAGGATTTTATGACCGAAGCATTATTTGGCAAACCGCTAGACAAGCGTGACCTCACATGACATCTGTCAGATAAATGGCATTAAACAGGATGTCAGGCGGTTATCGATCCAGCATGATGGGCTGTGTAGTAAACGGTTCCATCATAAAATTCTAAGACCAGATTTACTGCTACAAAAGCCTATAGGGGTCTATGCTAGAAAAGGGACTGACCCTGCAGGGCGCTGCAGAAAAACAGATATCAGGACATGCAGAAGTGTACAAGGGTATAGTGGGCATGTATGCCATCTCAGTATACTAAGGGTCATAATTAGAGGTCATAATTAGAGGTATAAAAGGGGAAAGACCCAACAGTTTGTCCATGTAAGAAAGCATACAAAGCAAAACAAACGTATTACAGTTAATAGGAGTGTACAGAATCTACAGGAGTTTATTTTTAGGACATTAGGCATTAGGACCTCTGGACAAAATACAGAA
Organism: Gastrophryne carolinensis; assembly: GCA_027917425.1. NCBI lineage: Eukaryota > Metazoa > Chordata > Amphibia > Anura > Microhylidae > Gastrophryne > Gastrophryne carolinensis. The sequence goes on from CM051235.1 coordinate 225,889,021, forward strand.
GGAAGAGCTTATAATTTATCAGGGTATAAGTTAGGATAGAGAAAGGGAGACGCATACAAATTACGGTATACAGGAGGATAGAGGAGAAGAGCTTACAATCTATTAGAAAATAACGGAGGATATAGACTAAGAGGTGCTTACAACCTATTCGGATTAAAAATACCATTTTGTGATTACTCACCTGTAAAATGGGTATTATAAGTATGTCACACACCCCACTTCAGATACTTATTCTTATTACACTTGGGGTAACTCACCGCTAGGTGGCGCACTTGCAGAGATCTCCAAAAGCTTCAGCAAGCCCCTCCCGGTCATACATACCTGGTACCTCTCACAAACTCCCCAGTGTTCAAAAAGCAGTAAGACAAGGTACCAGAACTAAACAAATTTAACCCTCAACCGTAAATAACAAAACTTCACCATATAAAGAACCAGGATACCAAAAAAGGGCGGGTGAAGTGGGGTGTGTGACATACTTATAATACCCATTTTACAGGTGAGTAATCACAAAATGGTATTATTCTAAGTATGTCACACACCCCACTTCAGATACTTATTCTTATTACACTTGGGACATCCAACAGCAGTGTCCAAAAGAGGGCGGGTATCCAAACCAGGCAATAACGCAGATAAAACTCAAACCACTGCAGCCTGCAGAACCTTACGGCCAAAACCGGCATCCGCCGAGGCCCGAACATCAACCTTGTAAAACTTGGAAAAGGTGTGAACTGAAGACCAGGTAGCAGCCTTACAAACTTGTTCAACTGAAGCCTGGTGCTGAAAAGCCCAGGACGCACCGATCGCACGAGTAGAATGTGCAGTAACACGAAAAGGGGGGTCCTTCCCCTTGGCAAAATAGGCAGCAATAATCGCCTGACGAATCCACTTACTAATGGAAGACTTGGCCGGAGCCAAACCCTTCCTAGGACCACAAGGCACTACAAACAAGGCATCAGTCCTACGAAAAGAAGACGTGACACGCAAATAGTACCTAACACATCGTACCACATCCAAGCAGTGCAACGCACTCTCCTTATCATTCCTAGGCCTAGGGCACAAGGAAGGAAGAACAATGTCCTGATTAAGATGAAAAGCAGACACCACCTTAGGAAGAAAATCTGACTTGAAACGAAAGACCACCTTGTCCTGATGTTTCTCAAAATAAGGAGCCTGAATCGACAAGGCTGCCAACTCCGAAACACGCCGAACCGAAGTGATGGCCACCAAAAAGACAACTTTCTGAGTCAAAGTGGATAAAGCAATACCCTGCAAAGGCTCAAAAGGAGGAGCCTGTAACGCAGAAAGCACCAAATTCAAATCCCACACTGGGAGCAATGGCTTCCTAGGAGGCCTCAGATGCGAAACCCCCTGGAAAAAGGTCTTGACCAAGGAATGGCTAGCAAAAGACTTCTGGAAAAAAATTGACAAGGCAGACACCTGCCCCTTCAAGGTACTCAGCTGAAGACCAGAGTCCAACCCAGATTGAAGAAAATCCAAAATCCGAGAAATAGAAAAAACCCGGCATGGCAAAGATCTAGTCTCACACCAATCAATATAAGATCTCCAGACCCTGTAATAAATGGAAGAGGAAGACCTCTTCCTAGCACTAACAAGAGTCCGAATGACCGAGTCGGAAAGACCCTCCTCCTTCAAGATGGAGGTTTCAGCAGCCAAGCCGTTAAAGCCAGCGTTGGTAAACTGGGGTAACACAGTTGCCCCTGAGTGAGCAGATCTGGCCGAAGAGGCAGATCGAACTGATCCACTGCCAGACGAACGATGTCTGCGAACCACACCCGCCTTGGCCACCTTGGAGCCACGAGAATGGCGGGAACTCCTTCCTGAACTAGCTTTCGCAGTACCCTGCCTAGCATGGGAATCGGAGGGAACAGATACAGGAACCCCAGATCCTTCCAGCTCAATGACATGGCATCCGTCGCCAGTGCCAGAGGGTCCCGAGACAGCGACACGAATGTCGGAAGCTTGTGATTGTGACGAGAGGCAAACAGATCCACCTCCGGCGTTCCCCACCGAAGACACAAGGACCGAAACACATGGGGATGGAGAGACCATTCCCCCCGGCGGGACGAGCACCGGCTCAAGAAGTCCGCCTCCGTGTTCTCCACTCCTGGAATGTACACCGCCGAAATGCAAGGAACATACGTCTCTGCCCAGACCAGAATCAGAGACACTTCCCTGAGGGCACCCAGACTGCGAGTCCCTCCTTGGTGATTGATGTAAGCAACAGCCGTCTGATTGTCCGATCGAACCTGAACAGGCAGGCCCTGTAACCGATGCGTCAAGCGAGACAGAACCAACCTGATGGCTCGCAATTCCAGAACATTGATGGGCAAGTGAGCCTCCTGAGGGTCCCACAGCCCCTGAAACTGAAGATCCTTCCAGAAACCTCCCCATCCTGACAAGCTGGCATCCGTGGTGACAGTCTCCCACCGCGGAGTCAGAAACGACCTGCCCTTCAGAAGATTGTCCGGAAACAACCACCACCGAAGAGACCGCCGAACCCGAGGGGAAATCTGGAAGGACCGATCCAACGACCGCGGGCGCCTGTCCCAAGACGCCAAAAGATGAAGCTGCAGCGTCCTCGTGTGAAACTGTGCGAATGGAACCGCCTCGAACGAGGCCACCATCAACCCCACCAGTCTCATCCCTAGCCGAATGGACGGGCGAGGAATGGAAAGAAGACGCTGAGCCAATTCCTGAATCAAAAGAACCTTGTCCTGAGGAAGAAACACTTTGTGCTGACAAGAGTCCAAGGACATCCCCAGAAAAGTCACCACCCTGGCCGGAACCAGAGAAGACTTGGGGTAATTGATCACCCAGCCGAACCTCTCCAGCATGGACACCACCGTGCTGGTATCCCCTTCTGCTTGGCTGAAGGAAGGAGCCATGATGAGAAGGTCGTCCAGGTAAGGAACAATACGAATCCCCTGAGCTCTGAGCAGGGCCATCACCCCTGCCAACACCTTCGTGAACACTCTCGGGGCCGAGGTGAGGCCGAATGGGAGAGCCACAAACTGAAAATGACGATCCTCCACCACAAAGCGAAGAAACCGCTGATGTGGCGGAAAGATAGGAATGTGAAGATACGCGTCCTTGATGTCTATGGACGTCATGAAGTCCCCCTGCCGAAGCGAGCCGATCGCCGACCGCAAGGTCTCCATGCGAAACTTCCGGGGACGAATAAACCTGTTGAGACACTTCAAATCCAAGATCGGACGGAAGGACCCGTCCTTCTTGGGGACAGTGAAGAGATTGGAGTAATAACCTCTTCCCACCTCCGAAGGAGGAACCGGGCAGATGACTGCCAACATCAGAAGATTCCTTACTGCCGCCAGGAGCCCCTGCGCGGCCACAGGATCTAGAGGCACCCGAGACCTGAGAAACCTTGGAGGAGGACGGGACTCGAACTCCAGCTTGTAACCGGTCGACACTACCTCCCGGATCCACCTGTCCGATACCTCCAGGTCCCACACCCGGGAGAAGCATCGTAACCGTCCCCCCACCCGTGCGGGTGAGGGCGCCCCCTCATTGCTGAGCGGGCTTGGCAACTGACTTAGGCTTGGCGCCCCAAGCGTGCACGGGGCGGCCACGGCCTCTACCCCTATTCCAACCCGTGCCCCTGGAAACCGAGACGCCCGCACCTCTGCCGGCTTTGGCTCCCCTAAAGGACGGATTAAAGGAGACCGCCCCCCGAAAGGAACGGCGAAACCTCTTGCGCTGAGGCAACCTGCCTCCCTTGGCAACAGAATCCAGCTTTTCACCAAAAAGCCTCGACCCCAAGAAAGGAAGGGCCGTGAGAGATCTTTTAGAATTAAGGTCAGCTGTCCACTGTCGCAACCACACAGAGCGACGAATAGCCACCAACAGAGCAGAAGCTCTGCCACACATCAACATGGCATCATCCTGGGCGGCCAGAACAAATGACAAAAAAGAGTCACAACGCTTGAGCGCAAGAAACTCATCACCAGAGGGATCAAGGTCCACACACAAATCCCTGACCAAAGACCGTACTGCCAAGGTCAAAAGAGCCGAAGCACAAACAGGCCTCAAAACCGAGCCCGCACAAACAAACCCATGGCGGGCCAACTGATCAATCCGGCGATCTTCGCCATCCTTGAGATAAGTAGTGTCAGGAAGATGAACAGTCGCCGTATTAGACAGTCCCAAAACCGGGGCATCCACCTCGGGAGGGACCGACCACCGCTTTAGCAAGTCCGCCGGAAAGGGATATTTCCTATCCCAGCTGGGCGGAACACCAACAAGCCGTGTAGGCTGCTCCCATTGCTTAAGGACAACATCCTCAAAATGCTGTTGACTGGGAAACTCCAAACGCTGCTTGACCCCCCCAAAGAGCTGACCCCTAGGCCGAGGAGCCGCCTCGGGAGGGTCCAAATCCAGCACCTCAAACATCTGGACTAAAATAGAAGGCGTGTCAGGAACGGGACCATCAATAAGGTCCCCCTCAGTACCCAACACCTGCTGACCCACGGAGACATCCGATTCTTCCTCAAGCTCCCCCTCCTCAAGGGGGCGATCCACCCAATCCAAATCCTCAACAACCTCCTCATCAGAGTCCGGCTGAAGCGGAGATAGGTGTTTACGCTTCGCGGTAACCTTCAGAGCGGACATATCTGAAAACCGCTTCTCGAGGCTGGCCAGACGGGCGCACACCTCAGATTGCGAATCCCCACCCGTGACAACGTCACCCGGGGTCCGGAACAGGCGAGGCGAAGAGGGAGATGGCGCGGACGAAGAAGTCCCCGGCACCGGAGTGCTGGATTGACGCTCAATGTTCCGCTTTGCACATGGTATACATAGAATGACATCATCCCCCGGGAGCGGAGTCCCACAACCCCCGCACAGCCTGGATTGTCCCGAAGGATCAGATCCGGTATCCTTGGCAGCCTCCATATGGTGAATTTATGGTATTCGCGGAACCCAGGGATTTATGCAGTAAGCAACCCGGGATGCCCCCAATGATACAATCTAAGTATATATAAATATATACAATCTATACTGCCCAGACCAGGGAAAAAATGTCTTTCTTTCTTCTTTTTTTTTTTTTTTTTTTTTTTTTTTTTTTTTTTTTTTTTTTTTTTTTTTATTTTTTTTTTTTTTTTTTTTTTTTTTTTTTTTTTTTTTTTTTTTAGCCAGCCACCCAAAGGGACTATATGGCCAAACCCAAACTAGCCAGGTATATGAGACCGGGAGAGCCCCACAGGATGGAATCCCGGAATCTGAAAGACAAAGACAAGACAACAGTCAAAAAACCAGCACAACATGGCAGCAAAAAACACAACATAGCCAAATACTGGGAAGCCAGGGAAGGCCAGACTTAGCAGAAAAACAGGGAGTCCAGGTGCCAAGAGCATATAAGCATAAAATAATGGCTGCAAAATACCCCTGCCTGCTTCTAGTACTAACACAGGCATACACAAAACCTGGCCACATATACCACCCAACACCCCCGGTCGGAGGGGGGGGGGGGGGGGGGAGGGGGAAGGGGAGGGGGGGGGGAGAGAACAGAGCCCGCAATAAGGCCCAATAGCCAGCGATCCCTACCCCACTATCCCCTATAGGCAAAACACGGAGGGGAAAACCACAAAAAACCTACCTGGATCCTGCAGTACTAACAGACGCCACAAAATGGCGGCCAGCCAGGGAGAGAAGGAGCGAGACTCGGGGCGGGCCCCACAGAAAGCGGGAGCCGCTAAAGCCCCGCCCCCTCTCGCTCCGCTTGTCACGGCGCGGGCCGCGCGAGCCGCGGTCCCGCCCACCTCTGAGGCAGAGCGAGCAGCGGGTGCCATGAATGGCGCCCACGGAAACCGCCAAGGCGGACCAGCAGCGCGCATGCCGCCCCGATCCGCCCGCCATACCGGCGAGCGCGACCACGGCCTACGGGCCGGCGGCGCAGCGCGCCCGCCGGCCACGCCCACATAACGAGCAGGGGACCCTGGACCAAGACAGGCGCCCTGACATGGCGCACGCCCCTACTACCAAACGGGCCAGCGGGCCCGCCGCCCGCACAGCACCCAAAGTGAAAAACACGGGGCTCAGAGAGCCCCCCAAGCACCAAGCACCAAAAACGGAAAAACGCCAGACCACTCATCCCTGCCACTCACACACACAGACATGAATAAAAGACAAGGGCACTAAGGGCAAACTAATGGGGATATAAGGGCTGGGGCATCCCATGTCCGGATCACCAACCGGAGCACCGCTATGCCCCATAATATAGGGTCGAGCGGAGGAGCTAATCTCCTAGGCACCTAGAGTGCCATCTACCTGTGCCCGGCCTCCAGCCTGAGCTGGGAGGCTGCCATAGAATAAGGGGATAAACACAAAACAGAGCCGGGCAGAAATAGACCATTGGGGGGGGGCCGGGGTGAGACCCCGGCTACCTGCAAGCAGGAGACTTCTCTCTTCTGTCTTGTCGCCATCTTGCAGAGACCAACACTGGGGAGTTTGTGAGAGGTACCAGGTATGTATGACCGGGAGGGGCTTGCTGAAGCTTTTGGAGATCTCTGCAAGTGCGCCACCTAGCGGTGAGTTACCCCAAGTGTAATAAGAATAAGTATCTGAAGTGGGGTGTGTGACATACTTAGAATACAGAGGATACAGAAGGAGAAGAGCTTACAATCTATTAGGGTAGCGGGGAGGATACAGAAGAAAGAAGAGCTTACAATCTATTAGGATATAAGGGAGGATACAGAAGAAAGAAGAGCTTACAATCTATTAGGGTATAAGGGAGGATACAGAAGGAGAAGAGCTTACAATCTATTAGGGTATAAGGGAGGATACAGAAGAGGAAGAGCTTACAATCTATTAGGGTATAAGAGAGGATACAGAAGGAGAAGAGCTTACAATCTATTAGGATATAAGGGAGGATACAGAAGAAAGAAGAGCTTACAATCTATTATGGTATAACAGAAAATACAGCAGGAGGAAATAACTTTTACTGTATAAGGGCTGTAAGTTCCTGTTCAACTGGGATATTCCAGGCAAAGGGTTAAATGAGCCTGTTTTCAGCTTGCCATGTGCTGGCTATGAGAAGCTGCATCTTTCATTCACCAGCACTTTGCATTTCTTGAAAATCCATATAGAACTTGCTACATTCTGCTGGATCATCTTTCTCAATCCCCAAAATGAATAAACTTCTAAGAGGGCTGTCACATTGAAACATGCATTGATAGGTTATTGTCTGCTACTAAGGAGGCTCAGCAAAGGGAGACCGCTCACTTGGACTTAAAATATATAAAGCAGGGTGAATGATGACTGACTGAAGGAGTAGCCCCTGGAAGCCAGTATAGGGAGAGTAGAAAACAGGCTAAATTAAAAGTATACTAAAGGCAGGCATGGTTGTTGTCCCATTGTCTTGGGCTACATGTTGCATTGTCCCAAACTTCAATCCATTTTCAAAGAGACCCTGTATTTCCTAAGTTAGCAATAAAAGTATTCGAGTATTGGAGATGCAGAGAAAAAATGAAGTGGGTATGGCAAGAGCGATGTGATGTAAGCACACTGATGAGTGTGAGGGGAGGGGGGAGGGTGGGGTTTCAGAGCTGCAGAGAGAGGTAGCCAGTCAGGACGTCTGGGGAGGGAGTGGGAGGTGTTTTCGTTCTTGGTCCCCTAAAGGTTGATAGAAAGACCAGGTCAGCAGAGTGGGGACTGAAAGCTGAATTTTGACTTGCCAATCACTTTAACCCTCTGTTCAGAATGTCTCTTTGAAAAAAGAGCCACCTGATGCATTGTAACCCAGAATTTTGGGGGTCACCAAGATTTAGCAATCTTTACAGTCTCAAGACGCTACCATTGGGGTGTTATAGAACAGTGGGGGAAGGTCTGTGTGTCTTATGGATTGAATGTCCACTTACCTTACTGGCCGCTTGCCTTACTGGCCGATCGCTAATCGCCCTCCCGCAGCCCCGGCAGGACACAGTGGCGCACGAGTGCTAGTAACGTGAGTGGACAGGACTGGGGCAGGGGTGTCTACAAAGAAAATCCAGTTCTTCCCTGGACCTGGGTTGGACTCGGCCATCTTTCCTTAGCTACACAGAGCGACTACTTGACTCTGTGCACAGCCCCGTCCGCCCATTCACCTGTTAAAGGGAATTGTGAGGGGGGATCTGCATTTTGTCTATCAAACGAGATTGGGGGGTTCTGCACACAATCTATTATAGATTGGGGGGATTCTGTCACACTGCCTGTAAAGACTGGGTGGGGGATTCTGCACACTGCCTATTATGAGGGATTGGGGGGGGGGGGTTGCCACACTGCCTATAAGAGATTGGGGGGTGAGTCTGCACAATGCCTATTATAGGGGATTCGGGGGTTTCTGCACACTGCCTTCTTGGGGGAGGGGGTTAGAACACTATTTCGTTCAGAATATTTATTTTCTTCTCTAAATCCTTGGTGCGTCTTATGGGGCAAAATACGATATACAGAATTACAATTATCCAGGTATTTTACATGTTCATCCATGTTCATCCTTCATCAGGATGCACTTCCTTACTTTTATAGCCATAAAGATGGAAAATTCATCAATTTGGCCCTTGTCAAATCTTTGACCTTTTTCAGTCCTGTAACAAGTTTGATCATTTTATATATTTAGGTTGTAGCCAAATCCCCTATTTCCTGACAGCTCCTAGTGATGGACTGACAGGGGTATCACCTGCTGAATGCCAGCCGGGCACATCAACACCTTTATGTGCGCTGCATAGAACAGCCAGCGTGCACATGACATCTGCTGAAAACTGATCTTACCGCATGCAGAGCCACAGAATACAAATGTGCGGTGAGAAGGACACAGGATAGGGAAATACAGAGAAGAGCAATGGTCACTGAAAACCTGAAGACACAAATACAAGCAAATATTAAAATTCACATATGTATTTTAAGCCTGCCCCCCCCCAAAAAAAAACACATGACTTACCAAACACCTTCAGGGTCAAGCCCTTGTGAGCTGTGCCATCTAGTTCAGTGCCATCAGCTCCAAACTGGCAGCGTGCTCTCAAGGTAACCTAGATTTTCACCACCACCAAGTCGTGTCGTATGCCCCCTGCAGCCAATTATCAAGAGACCCTAAACTAGAAGCGCTGCTGCCAGCTGAAGCTTCACTACTTACACCCCTGTGCCAACTAATGCTCTCCTGTTTGCCATCTTGATTCAGGCCCCACACTTCTTTCTGTAGCACATGGCATAAATTTGTGCTGTGTAGAAACCGCTGCGCTCCCTGGAACAGGCGAAATTTGATAAGACAATGTAATTTAGCGCCAGCTCCTTCCAGCCAAGGTTCTCCTATTATCAAGGAGGTGCAGTCGCACCTTATGTCACACAAAAATATGGCGGTGTCACCATCTAACACATTGGCCGCAGTAAATCACTACAATCAGTGATCCCACTACAGCCACTTCATTTTTCTTGTGCAACGGCAGAAGTGACCAGAGATATCCAATATACTAGAAAAAGCAGCATTGTATTGATTGGCTAGACAAAGCAGCCTGCCCCCATTTAAAGGGAACCACAATAATTACATTAAATATGCTGGATGCTATTCTAATAGGTCAGTAGTGTCTGTAGTTCCTCTTTGTTGACATTTTTTTAACTGTGAAAAAATCCAGGTTCATCTGAAAACCTTCCCAGGTTGCATCCCATAACAGTATGCCCTGCAGTGTAAGACTCACCTAGTCCTAGGATCTCATGGCAGCCATACTTGGCAATCAGCAGGGCACTCTATCATCCATTTATTAGTATAAATAAAGCAATATAGAAAGAGGGAGTAAAAGTAATGATAGACAAGAATAGAAAGATGAATAAATAAAAAGGTATAAGGAATAAAGAAAAGTATAGAAAAAACTTATAAAGTAAAAGAATGTGGAAATAAATAAAAATAATAAATAAAAGCAAATAAAGACAGGAAGAGGGAATAGAAATAATAGAAGGAAGGACATAACGAACAAAAAGAAAGCATGAATGAATGAACAGAAAGGAAGATAATACTGGGAAAGTAATGCATAACCATCTTCAGGCCACAGTACCCCCCCATGCATGATAAATATATAAGTAACTATATACCACCTGAGGGACTCTTCCAAATGGCACTCTACCACTGGTGGGTAACATGTATACAGGGGTGGACTGGCCATAGGTAGCACAGGGAGAATTACTGGTGAGCTGCACGGCTTTGGGTCCAACTGGGCTGGCACCTAACCAAGACCCTGTGCCAGAATCCCCCCCCCCCTCACCCAATACACTCCAGGTGATAATTTGCCCTCACAATGCTAATAGCCCTAGCATCCAGGCTGTCAGGGGAATACCCACTCCTGACACCAGTGATGGTCTGGGGCCAAAAATCACCCCCGGATTTTACCGGCCCTTATCCAGGCCAAAACATCTCTGCTCTGGCCACCAACCATGATGCCGGGGCTACAGCATTGGGGGCTGGGGTTCCTCGGTTTGTGGGTACAGTGGGGCTGGGTACAGGGTGCTGAGAGGGAGACTAATGGGGCAGGGATTGAATGTGGGTATTAAAAGCAACAGCCCCACTGGTCACAAAACTGTGCGGCCCACCGGGCATTGTTCCAGGTCTCTTCCTATAGCCAGTCCACCCCTGCCTGTCAGAGTATCTGACCCAACACAGGTTCAGTATGATCTCGTTAGATTGGCCATTCCCACCCCTGCCCCTGCAGTGCTATAGCCTCAGCTGAGAAACAGTCAATGCTTTTATACACACTGAGGGGAGGGGTGCTTAGCAGCTTACAGCTGGGCATAGGCTTGCCAGGGCCAGTAAGATCTGGGGCTGATTTCTGTGCCCTTGTCCGCCCCTGCTTGTATTTATGTTTTGCATTCACATTTAGCACAGTTTGTATGTATGCTTGTTGTCCCCTTGTGGTTCTGAAATAAACCACATAACCTATGATGTCAAGTGCCCATACCTTCCAACTTTTCAGGGTGGGAAAGAGGGCAACTGTTAAATTAAGCCTCGCCCCCTCATTGATTGATCAATAGGTGACAGGATGTAACAGTTACAACAACTAAAATGGGAAATTAATTATTTATTGATGCAGATCTGCATATTAAACCTCAAAGAGGGACAGAGGAGAACAACGACGAGGGGAAATGGGAACATGAACTCAAAAGAGGGACAGCACCTCAAAATTAGGAACAGTTGGCAGGTATGATGGTGGACCCTGCTTTATTTGAGGAGCTCTGAGGATGCCAAGAAAGAGAAATCATCCTTCTGCATAACATGCCCCTTCCAAGGTGCAGGGGCCCTGCACCTGCCTATGTAGGCCCAGTGCTGGCATCGGCCCTGCTGTGGCATCAAAGCTTCCTACGTTCTGCATGCACCCTCCAGCAGACTATAGTTCAGATCCCGGGCATTGAGTAAGTTTTACATTTTGGAGCAACCGTTTTTTAAGCTTTAGGTCTGGTTTTGGACCTCATTTATGCACAAGCAGTCACTAGAGAAAAACTAGCCAAAACGGCAAAAAAAAGAAATAAGGAAAATTAAGGAAAATGCAGGATTTGCAACACAGAAGGTAAACACGTTATGTGTAGCCTGAATATTAAATGTCATGGTAACTAAAAAAACAAAACAAAACTTTTATTCACGCACTTGCTGTAAAGCTTTTGAGAAGGTTTCACATTGCAGAACCCTTCGGTAATCAACCCTAACCTTTTCCCCCGCCAACTGTACTAGCCAACCTGGAAAGATCAAACGGTCATATCAGGTCACCTAAGGCAAACCAATGCACTTCTACACACTCTCACTCACCCCCTCCAGATAAAACCTGCGCGAACTCACGCCTGCTGATCCACTGCAGATTCAGGAGATTCTATCTAAGGAAAGTAAGAGGCCACCTTTACTCAAATAATATATGTTTAGAGTGAAAGAAGAAGGCAATTGCTTTAATTGTAAGTACTAATAAATTAAAGAGGCACTCTAAAAGACTCCAGGACCATTCGAGTTCCACTCCTTAGGGCATCCTGAATTGGGAAGCCCCAATAAACCAGTCTTTCTGAATGGGTGGCGTGGGCATGCCATTGCTAGAAGGTGGGCAGGGGGGGGGGTTCCACACTCTGCTTAGCCATTAGGGTAGCTAAGTGAATGCGAGCATGCTGATTGGCTGAACGGGCCACTCAGCCGATCAGCGCGCACGTTCTCGTCCGAGTCTGCTCTGTGGGAGTGGAAGAGAAGTGTATGGGTTGCCTTGGGCGGGGATACACACAGTGGGGCATCCCAATTCAGGATGCCGCCGCATTAAAGAACACCACCCCAAAACGTTGTTCCTCTTTAAACTTGCAGTACTGCTGAAAGTTCTTAAAGTTGAGCCTGTTCGGGGCCAGGACAGTACCATCTTTTTTACTCACCTTTCATCTCTGTGTAATATTATTTCACCTCTGTGATTTATTATTATTATTATTAATTTATAAAGGGCCATTGTATTCCTTGGCCCTTAAAAAGGTGAAGTACAGAAGTAAGACAAGTAAAAACTACAAAAATGACAATGCATATAAAACATGCTATATTATGAATCAAATGTAACAGACAAGTATACAAACATAAAGATGCAGGAATACATTAGGAGAGAGGTCCCTGTCCTTGTGAGCTTACAATCTTAAAGTAGACCAACACCCACCGCTGATCGGCTCCCTGCCTGCGGGGCACCCCGATCGGGGGTGCCCCGCTGTGTGAAACACCCCAGGACGCCCGCAAATCCTACCTGTTCCTCGTTCCAACGGCGCATGCACGGGCCGCCGCCGCCTCTCGTGCATCCCTCTAGCAGGGCGGGCACCTGTAAGAGGGACGCGCGAGAGGCTTCGGCGGGCGCTCTCACCATGTCCGTCGGCAGACCTCGCTTGTCCGGCGGCGGTGATTGGTGGAGCGAATCACGTGGGAGCGGGGTCAGGTGAGTTTTTGGGGCCGGTCCGGGGTGCCCCGCGGAAGTGGACCAACACCCAGGATAGTGAAAATCCTGGGTGTTGGTCCACTTTAAGGATGGGCAGACAATGAGGGTCATGCTAAAGATCTAATGACTTGATGTGTGTGCACATTTGGGTGTGAAAGTAAAATATCTATGCGCTTTTTAAATTCAACAAATGAAAAACTGCAATTAAAAATGTTAGTTCTATTTTTTCTTTAGAAATCACTTGTAGCTGCAATGGGCCAATTTTCCAGGTGAGGTGCATCATTTTCCCAATGACGCAAGGATGAATGTTTAAGAGTTATTTTTTCTGCATACCCCATAGGGTGCTGTTTCCAAACTTTCCTAAACTTATTTTTTATGTCATTGGAAAAATGTTGCCCCTCAACTGTAAAAATACCCCATCACATGTGCATGTGATTTTTTTAGGAACATTTTTTTTCACACTAAAATGTGCACCCAGAGTTTTTAGCATGACCTCCAATAGAAGAGGTTCCTTGCTGCATGCTGCTCTGCTGGCTCCTGTGTGCTCAAGAACAGTAAAGCTGAGATAAGAGCACTCAGCATGACTGCTCTTAGCATTCTTCCCTGCTCTTGGGCAAAAGAAAATACTAGACCTGCCAAAAAACGCTGATAATAGAAGAGGCATCTATGACTGCCAGCTTATACGCTGGATAAGTCAGCCTGGGGGAAAGGCAAGTATAGATTGCAGGTAAGCTTTGAATATCCTGAATAAAGTTGTGCGGTTAGGAAGTGTCACCCTGAGGCCCCAGTGTTAACATAAATCTTGAAACTGCAGTAAAGCATGTGAGCACACACATAAAACTGTGGTAGCTCACACATTCATGTGCTCGAAAGGGGATTGATTAAAAGCAGTGGGTTAAGTTCTATTTGGGGAATTATCTATTAATAAGAAAATGGTGTTCCTATTCCCACTTTGGTCACTAGATGGGATTATAAGACCACAAATAGCAAAGAGAATGTAATTCACACTATTAGATGATGGTTGTAGGATCCTCCTTTAGTGTGAGCCAGGGGGCATAAGAAACATTTGGGGAACAACAGGAATTGTCTGAGATTGATTAGGAGGTTTTTGGACAGAAAACCTCAGGCAACAATGTATTGAGCAGATGTTTTATAAAGTGAAGCCAGAAGGACAGACAGGGAGATCATCCATAACCATACTAAGGGGAAGACTGGTGTAGCGTCCTACGTAAGATGTTTGGTGGGGCTACTGCAGAGATGAGGCTAGGGTGCAGTTGGAAACAAGTAGGAAGATTAGGCTGTAGTGAAGCAGAGACAGGCTGAGTTGCAGAGAGATTGAGAAGACTGATGTGCAGGGAAGCCACGCAGAAAGAGAAGAGGACTCTGGCGGGGGAAAGAGAGAACCCAGGGGGAGGAAGCCGCTGTTCATGAGACTCTGGTAAGGTGTGGCTGGCCCTTTCTGAGGCCCCTGCCCTGCAGTGTAAGGGTGTAAGGGAGAAGAGCTTGTGTTGGGGGAACGGTCCGGGCTCGGATGCTATGGAGTAGAGGTTCCCCATGTGTTTTACTTGTTGACAGCATGATGGCCCCTCTGCTAACGTTGGGCAATTCTGTGTCCCAGGATTGGCAGTGTCCATCAGAAAAAGGTACTGTGTTGGTTTTGTACAAAGTGATACAAGTTTATTGGCCTATGATTTGCGTATATGACCGTGATGTGGATTACAGCACTAAACTTTCTTTTCATGACCCTGCAACAATAAAACAAGCTGATGCTTTCACTTGTCCTGTTTGCTGTGATACTATCTTGTCCACTCCCCATGCTGCAATATCCATTAACCCTTACTCTTGGTTACCATACCTGTGTGCTGTGAAATTGCTTGGCATGAACCTGATTACTGCTGGTTAACCCGATAACTACCATTACAAACACTTTTTTATAGCATTCATCATCTGGTGTTGTATGAAGTAATAATTACAAGGATAGAACAAATAGTATACAAAATACACTTTGAGACTTTAGACTAGTCTAATTTTTTCAGGGGTATGAGCCTTTTGAAAAGTGATCTTTGGTGATTCAAATTTGTTTTGCACAGATTCATTATAGGTTTTTGCTTTTAATAATTGATCTTATAGTACACAATATATGTTGAATCAGAAATGTAACAATTACACCCTGATAACAAAATCAAGAGAAGCTGTGGAGGGCCAGTGAAGCACCAATAACTCCACCAGTGTATCTGTATGGAGATTTACCAAACATGTCCTGTTGCTGGGCTTTCAGGACAGGCTTGAGAACTGATCTAAGGATGGGGCCAAAAGAAAAGGTAACAAGTGTGAAGACATTTGCTCTCTGGGAGGGGACCAGACATGGAAACTATCTATAAAAAGAATCTTATGCCAACAAGATTATATGCTAAGGTCTCAAGAGCACTTTTTGAAAATCTGAAAGGTTGGGTGGTGATCAATGGTACCAGGAAGGGATTAACATGTGAGAAGTCCTGGGGCAGAGGTGACCAGAGCAGGAGGTGGTGGGCAGAGCATAGTTGGGGCCTGGGTTGAGATAGTTGGCTTTGTGAAACAATGTACAATGGGACCCTGGCTGGTGAGAGCTTTGTAGATAGCCAGTGGTGGGAATGGCAAAGCGAACCAGAACTACTGTAGTAGAATGAGGGGAGAAGTGGGACAGGAAAGTGGTGGAGTTTAGAATAATTTGGATCAGACATGTGCCGAACTATTTCCTTTCAAATAAAACAGAAATAGAAATTTACCACAAAACCGCAGGTACAAAATACCATAAACATGTACCTTGGTTTGCATTCAGCCTGCGTCACATGTGCCTTTAAAGTTGACCCATAATCAAAAATGATTTTCACCAATTCCCCCTTTCCCCAGACATGTCAGTAACTCTTAAAGTGCACCTAAATCCTCCCTGTTAACTGTGTGTCCAGGTCTACAAGGGTCTAAAATCTTCTACTTCCACTGCCCACAGAGTGCATGAGTCAGTATGCCTGATTTGGGGCTTCTCAGGGATCCTTAATCAGTGGGGCATCCCAAATTGTCATCATCAGCCCATGCAAGCTAAAGTATTTTTTTACTTCAGGGCATCCATTCAGTAAATATGCCTCAAATATCTCCTGGGAATGAAGACTATATTTATGCATTATTATAAAATAAGGCATGAGATAAGGTATAATTGAGTAAGGGCACAAGAGGCAAGATTTGTACCTAAAATGTCATTAAAGTAACGCAACAACTTATTTAATTTGCCTTTTTGAAGTTAATCTCAAGTATTACAGTCAGTGGGTCTTTTTACTACATTAGAGTGAAAGTTTTTTTAGCATATAAACATCTGTAACATTTTCCCCCGGGACATGGAACAAAACCCAGCAAAGTTAAATTCACATGTTTTGTTCCACTTTAAAGGAAGTTTACTGAATCAAAGCCTACACTAGGTCTGCTTTAATGGTGTTTTGAATCAGCGACAAATCAGAGGAATGCCCAGACAGCATTAAACATTCATTAAAACATCCGACCCTTCCTGCTTTGGCTAAAACATACTGGGTAATGTTGATAAACATTAAATCAGTATTAGGAGTTAAATCAGTATTAGGAAAAAAAAAAACACATTAGGTCAATTTTAACCCCATCCAGATCTAAGATGTCCCTCTGCTTAAGGAGTTCTAGAAGGCCTGAAAACTGTCTGAATTACACTCCCATCGATACCATTACCGGGGTTAAACCCCACATGACTGATACCCATTAATCAGGTCAGCTGGGTGGGCAGGCAGGCATGGGGAATTCAGGAGCCAATGGATAAGTAAATGTATGGATTGCCAGAGAGCAGGACTCCGGAAGGGAGAAAACTGAAGCACAAGTTGGGGTAACTGGAGAGGCATCCCAAAGCAGGATGTCCCCAGGGGAGATGGTTAAAGAGAACCTAAAATATTTTTTGACTATAGGTTTGCATTTACCAGATGCTAAAACAAGAGACAGCTGATACTTCACAAACCTACACACAGGCCAGGTCTATTGCCCCTTTCCCAGAAGCTCGGGACCCTTTTGTTGGTTTTCCAGCAGCAAAGCATTTCACAGAAATTCAACTCCATTAGTACCGTATCAGAAGCCCCCCCCCCCAAAAAAAAAGCTTTTCAGTCTTACCATCATCTTGCATTCTCTGAAGACACAGGGACAGGTTCCTTCTCCAGCCTGGCATAGTGGCACATGTACGGGCAGCCGGCACTTCCAGACACAAAGGTTTGTCCTCACAGGAGTTGCCCCTTAGCTCCAAGCTTGGCATGGGGCTGGCATGACTTCTTATGAATGAGCTGGCTGCATGGCGTGCGTGCGTGGAAGTAGTCAGCAGCTTCCACCAGCTTCCCTTTGTGTAGGGTGTAGTGTCACCAGTTCACAGTTCCTATGGAGTCTCAGGAATATCATAGAGATGCCAAAGAAAAGGGCACTCCAGAGGCTGTGGTGTATCTGCTATTTCCAACCACCATCCAGCCACCCTTTTCTTTTTTTTTATTTTCCTTTGGACCTTTGGGTGCTGCTCACATCCTCCTCCTTGCCTTGAACACTAGCCACCTGAACAGCACATCCCAGACAGTCAGGACTGTACTATTTGGTCAGGGATCGGAGGGGAGCCCGACATCAGCTGACATGTATATCCTCAGGCACAGCCCCCCGGCCTTGATTATAGCACACACTCAGGATCCCATTAACACTTGCAGAATCATAGCAGCCAGCGCTGATTAAGCTTGGCAGTCGCCAGTGGCTGAGAATGAGAGAGTGTTCCTCCTGCCTCCTCCAGCACAATAGGAAGATCCCATTCCCAGGAACACACAGCATTCCGAATGCCCATTATCCGAAAAATCCACCTCAAAGCTGGTTAATCTAACAAAATCATGGTAATTCAGGAGATTGGGATACTTGATCTAGGCGTGCCGCGCACTCGCCATGGCTAGACGAGGATCGTACGACTGATACGTATGGAGCAAACACAGAATTTATCAATGAACGGGCTTTTATTCCAGGCGAATCGGAAACATCCTTACAATATTGATAACATTTATTTTAGATGCACGTGTGAGCATAAAAGCAAATGTCAGATAAAGGGTTAATCAAGTGGGGTTAGTTTGTATGCCATTTCTCCTTCTGTATATCCTAATAGATTATAAGATCTTTGTCCTCCTGTATGTTCCCTTACACTCTAACAGATTGTACCGAAATAGATTGTAAGCTCTTCTCCTCCTGTATCTCCCTTATACCCTAATAGATTGTAAGCGCCTCCACCTTCTGTATCCTCCCTTATATCCTAATAGATTGTAAGCTCTTTCCCTTCTGTACCCTCCCTTACAACTAAATAGATTGTAAGATCTTCCCCTTCTGTATCCTCCCTTATACCCTAATAGATTGTAAGCTCTTCCCTCTTCTGTATCCTCCCTTATACCGTAATAGATTGTAAGCTCTTCTCCTTCTGTATCCTCCCTTATACCATAATAGATTGTAAGCTCTTCTCCTTCTGTATCCTCCCTTATACCCTAATAGATTGTAAGCTCTTCCCTCTTCTGTATCCTCCCTTATACCCTAATAGATTGTAAGCTCTTCTCCTTCTGTATCCTCCCTTATACCCTAATAGATTGTAAGCTCTTCTCCTTCTGTATCCTCCCTTATACCCTAATAGATTGTAAGCTCTTCTCCTTCTGTATCCTCCCTTATACCCTAATAGATTGTAAGCTCTTCCTCCTTCTATATCCTCCCTTATACCCTAATAGATTGTAAGCTCTTCTCCTTCTGTATCCTCCCTTATACCCTAATAGATTGTAAGCTCTTCTCCTTCTGTATCCTCCCTTATACCATAATAGATTGTAAGCTCTTCCCTCTTCTGTATCCTCCCTTATACCCTAATACATTGTAAGCTCTTTCTCTTCTGCATCCTCTCTTATACCCTAATAGATTGCAAGCTCTTCCTACTCTGTATCCTCCCTTTTAGCCTAATAGATTGTAAGCTCTTTTAATTCGATATCCTCGCTTATACCCTAATAGATTGTAAGCTCTACCTCCTTCAGTATCCTCCCTAAGCTCCATAACTCAAAGAAGTAACCTGGCCCATAGGATATAACAGGTGTGGCTTGGTGCACTAATATAGTGTACCCAGTGTCTCCTCCTCAGGGCCCACCAACAGGTCATGTTTAGAGGATCTTCACATAGCCATCTCCATACCTCTGCTGCTTTACCTTCACCTGTGCATCTTGTGGAGAGCCACAAAACATGACCTTGGGGTTGGGTACCCCTGTTCTAGTGCACTGATAACACATAATACAACAAGTGTAGCTATTAATTAAGAGGGGTAAATCACTCACTTGCATGTGATATATAATTCCTGTCACAATTGGGAGAATAACAGCACATCAAGAAGATAAGAAGATAGGACAGCAGTAAGCATGACATGAAGTGGAGAAGATGAAAAGCTGCTGAAGGGAAGGGGCAGCAATAAGAATGACAGGCTGGCAAATAGAATCCATAAGCCCCCATGGCATTGCTCAGCATAGGACCCTAGGGCATGTGCTATCAGTCTCTCCCTTGGCGGCAGCAGCCCCCAGTTTAGCTACCACCTTATTAGGCATTAATGTATTCACTGCACGTCATTAATAATTCATGTCTCCACCCACTGAGGGCTTTTGATGGTTAAAGGGCAATGGATGACTCAGGGAGGTGTGGACTGTGCGGGGTTAATAATGGCTTCAAGGGGCTACTGCTGGCAACAAGGTTGGCCGATGTCGCCGCCATCTTTTCTCAAGTCAGGACGGCTGCCGGATGCACGCACTCCTGAAGCTGCATGCTGCCACCCTCCCATTTAAGTGGCTCTAGCTTTAAATAGATATAATATACAATAACAACTTTGACATTTTTTCAATCTTACACTCTAAAATTACATTATTTAAAGGAAACCTCTAGTTTTACATTACAAGTATTTTAAGGTGGATCAAAACCCATATTGGACAGCCCTGGATTCTATAAGATTCCATGGCCGCCTGATTCCCTCTCCCTGGGGCTTCCCGATTTGAGATGTGTGAGACCCCCTAAATCCCCAATAAAACCTACCTGACCCCTGATCCAACAGCACGTGCATGGGCCCCCTGCTGTACTACACTACTATAAACCTTTATAAAGGTGCGTGCATTAGACAGACATTTGTGAATGTAAGGCGCAGACACACACCCTCTTAGAGGCTAGCGGGGATGCAGCTGCCGGAATGCTAGGCTCCATGTGGCCCTTAGCCAATTCTTAGCAGAAAGGAATGAATGGAGCCTGGCATGCTGATTGGATGCAAGCCTGTGCATGCACTGCAGGACCAAGGAAAGGTGAGTTTTTCCTGAGGGGTTTCACACAGCGGGGCATCCCAAATCCCCAAAATATTTAATCCCAAAGTCAAAATCCTGGGTTTTGTTCCTGTTTAATATAATAGATGGATTCTTCTTCCACTCTAAAAATACATTATTTTGGTAAAGCTTATTTACAGCTTTACGTACAGATAATTCAAATTGGACCTCTTAAAAATGCTCATGGGCTCGGGCCTAACTATTAATAACGAAAAAATCAAGGGCAATGAACATTTCTCTGCCATTGGACGTGGTGGACCAGATTAGGGCTAGTTTCCTTTTTCGCTGGACGACCGAGCCGCTTCTATACTTGGGGGTTCACATCTCTGCTAAGTACTCTGACCTATATGAGGCCAATTACCTTCCTTTATTCAAATCTCTGACCCGCCTTATAGAGACCTGGAAAATGTACCCGATTTCTTGGATAGGCCGCATTAACGTGGTCAAAATGTCCATACTCCCGAAGCTGCTATATTTCTTCAGGGTACTACCTGTAAAGATCCCAATATACTGTACATGCTTCGGGTGATGCAGAGGAGGATCCTGGCCATCATATGGTCTACGGGACGCCCGAGGGTGTCCAAGCGCACCATGCTTGCTCACAAAACACAAGGGGGACTGGGGGTGCCTGACATACATAAGTACTATAGGGCCGCCCAGATCGCCCAACTGGTCCCTATGCATTCCCCTACCAAACCCCCAATGTGGATTTTCCTGGAACTTCCCAACTGCGCGCCAGTGCCCATCGATAGCTTGCTCTGGATGGATCAGGGACATAGACCCAAGACACTCAGCCCGTTAATGAAGCACTCCCTAGCCGTGTGGGACTCAGTGAGGTACTCAGCCTCCCTGATGTCCCCACATACCCTCCTGGCCCATTGGTGAGATAACCCCAACTTCCCCCCTGGGGAACAGAATAGACTGGCCTTTAAATGGTGGCAGGACCGGGGCATATATAAGATAGTAGACCTACTCGTGGTGGGGGGCTTCGGGTCCTTTCAGGACCTGCAAGAGAAGTACTGAGTCCCTGGCAGGGAATACTTTCGTTACATTCAGTTACGACACTGGATTTTGCCCCTAACAAAGCTGCACCCCCCCTTCCGGATGAGGACTCCCTTTGAGGAATTATGCATTAACGACCCATTCAGGAGAGGGACAATCTCTTTACTTAATTCAGCACTAAATGTAGCCAGACCCGAGACTCATGGATACGTTAGTAGCTGGGAAAAAGACCTGGGTCCATGTCAGAGCGAGAGGGGATGGTAGGAGATATGGTCCAACTCCTCCAAATGCTCAATTAACGTCCTGACGTCTGAAACGGCCTACAAGGTAATGCTTCGCTGGTACCTGGTCCCGGGTCGGCTGAGCAGGATGTTCCCGGGACAGTCTAAAACGTGCTTTAGGGGGTGCAGTGTGGAAGGGGATTTCCTTCATACATGGTGGACTTGCCCCATGTTGGCCCGCTTCTGGAACCAGGTATATAGGCTGGCTAACGGTATTTTCCAGACCAATATGGGAAAAGACCCCTGGGTTGCCCTCCTGCACTGCAAGCCCCAGGAGCTCACCAGCAAACAGCACAGACTTTTTGTCTACCTCCTCCTGGCGGCCAAACAGACCATAGCCAAAGCCTGGAAAAAACAATTTACCCCAATCTCAGAGGTGTCGACCAGAATGAATGGGTTTCTCATCAACGAGAGGTTGTCCAGTATTCTGGCCGACACTCATGATAAATTCCTCTCGATATGGGAGCCCTGGATGAGATTTGCTTGGCCTGGCGAGGCCCCGTGGAGGCTGTAGCATCCAGGTACGTAGGCTGGTGGAGTGCGGGAGCTCCCAGACTCCTCCCCCCCTGACTTCTCCCCTCCAACCTCCTCCCTTCCCCCCAGTTTTTATTTTTCCTCCCTTCAGACTGCGATACGCTGTAGTTTATTTCTTTAACTTGTATCCATTGCAAATCATTAAAATACCAACATAATCTATGTATAACCATATGCACTGTCAACTTTTCCTTCCCACCTCCCCTGCGTGGGATGGTATTATAATGCACACATTTCATATATCTGTAATGTTGGAAACTCAAAGCTTTAATAAAAATATTAAAATAAAAAAAAAAAGAAAAAAAAAATGCTCATGGGCTTTTATGCTTTGCTGCGTACTCGGCTTTAAATAGATAAAATTTACTATAACTAAAGGGAAATTCTTCCAATCTACAACTTTAAAAATACAATTCTGTGATTACTCACCTGTAGAATTGGTATTATGAGTATACAGTACGTCCTGCTCCAAATCTAATACTCACAGTTGGGATATACTCCGCCAGATGGCGCTGGACTGCAGAGACATCAAAAATAGGCTCCTCCTGGCCCCTCAAATACCCAGGGACCTCCCACAAATCCCCAGCATTGAAAAGCAGTTAAGGAGAAGCCGGGAGAATTAAACAATCCAAACTATCAACTATAACAATGATAACAATCACCATACAGGGGATCCAAGATAATGCAAAACAAGGGTGGGGTGGAGCAGGACGTACTGTATACTCATAATACCAATTCTACAGGTGAGTAATCACAGAATTGTATTATTCTTAGTATACAGTACGTCCTGCTCCAAATCTAATACTAACAGTTGGGACATCCAATAGCAGTGTCCATAAGTAGGGTGGGATCCCCAAGAAAAATCAGCAGCAGACAGTTTAAACCACTGCCGCCTGCAGAACCTTTCGGCCAAAAGCAGCATCAGCTGAGGCCCTAACATCAACCTTGAAAAACTTTGAAAAGGTATGACCAGAAGACCAAGTAGCGGCCTTGCAAACTTGTTCAACAGAAGCCTGGTGCTGAAAAGCCCAAGAGGCACCAATAGCACGAGTGGAATGAACAGTAAGACGGAAGGGAGGATTCTTCCCCTTAGCAGAGTAGGCCTGAATCACAGCCTGACAAATCCACTTGCTGATAGTAGACTTGGCAGGAGCCAAACCCTTCCTAGGACCAGAAGGGACCACAAAAAGAGCATCAGATTTCCTGAAAGGTGCAGTAGCCACCAGATAGTACTTCAGACACCTAACCACAACCTAAGAGTGCAAAACCCTCTCCTTAGCATTGCTAGGATTAGGGCACAAAGAAGGAAGAACAATATCCTGATTCAAATGAAAAGCAGACACTACCTTAGGCAGAAAGTCAGGTTTGAAAGGAGACACCACCTTGTCCTGGTGTCTCTCATAGTAGGGGGGCTGAATGGAAGGTGCCGCCAACTCAGACACACGCCTGACAGAAGTGATAGCCACCAGAAACACAACCTTGAGCGTAAGAATGGCCAAGGCAGCATCCTGCACAGGTTCAAAGGGAGCACCCTGCAAGGCTGACAGAACCAAGTTCAGATCCCAAACAGGCACCATAGGTTTACGTGGGGGACGCACATGAGTGACCCCCTGGAAAAAAGTCCTGATCAGAGGGTGCTGAGCAAAGGACTTCTGGAAGAAAATAGCCAGGGCAGAAACCTGACCCTTCAGAGTACTGAGTTGGAGCCCCTTCTCCAACCCATGCTGCAGGAACTCCAGAATCCTGGGAATAGAGAACACACGACAGGGAAGAGACTTAGACTCACACCAGTCAATGTAGGCACACCAAACCCTGTAATAAATGGAAGAGGAAGACTTCTTCCTAGCTTTAATCAAAGTATCCACAACCGAGGAAGACAGCCCCTTCTCCATCAAGATGGAGGTTTCAGCAGCCAAGCCGTCAAAGCCAGAGTTTGTAAATTGGGATGGCGTAGTGAGCCCTGAGTGATCAGATCTGGCACCAAGGGCAGAGCGTACTGATCTACTGCCAGCTGTACCACGTCTGCGAACCACACTCTTCTTGGCCACCTGGGGGCCACCAGAATTGCTGGCACCCTTTCCAGAGCAATCTTGCACAGAACCCTGCCCAGCAGGGGGGTTGGAGGGAAGACATACAGGAACTGAAAGTCCTGCCATGACATTGCTAGCGCATCCAAGGTCAAGGCCAGAGGATCCTGGGACAGAGAGACTTGGAGCTGGGAGGCTGGGAGCTTGTGATTGTGGCGGGACGAAAACAGATCCACATCTGGTTGGCCCCAACGGAGACACAGAGATTGAAACACCCTGCTGCATAGGGACCATTCTCCCTGGCGAGAGGTCCCCCTGCTCAGAGAGTCCGCCAGGTGATTTTCCACCCCTGGGATGTACACAGCTGATATGCAGGGGACATTGGCCTCCGCCCAAGTCAGGATCAGAGACACTTCCTGGAGGGCCCCCTTGCTCCAGGTCCCTCCCTGATGATTGATGTAGGCGACTGACGTCTGGTTGTCTGAGGCACCTGAACAGGCAGGCCCCGAAGGTGAGTAGTCAAGTGAGCCAGAACTAGCCTGATCGCCCGCAGTTCCAAGACATTGATAGGTGTGTGGGCCTCCCGAGGGCCCCACCTCCCCTGGAACCGCAGGGACTTTCAGAAACCCCCCCAACCTGACAGACTGGCATCCGTGGTGACCGTCTCCCAGGAAGGGGCAAGAAAGGATCTGCCCCCCAACAGATTCCTTGAGTCCATCCACCACGAGAGGGACCTCCTGACCAGGGGGGAGAGCACACAGACCCTGTCCAGGGACGCTGGGTCCTTGTCCCATACTGACAATAGGTGAAGTTGCAGGGGCCTCAAGTGGAACTGAGCATAAGGGACCGTTTCGAAGCATGCCACCATCAGGCCCACCAGCTGCATCCCCTGCCTGATGGAGGGATGAGGACAAGCTAGGAGGGACTGAGCCTGTGCAATCAGACTGTCCACCTTCTGTTGAGGAAGGAAGATCCTTGCCTGAACTGTATCCAGATACATTCCTAGGAATAGAATTACCAAGGAAGGGGACAGTGAGGACTTAGGGTGGTTGATCACCCATCCAAATGACTCCAGAGTGGACACCACCAGCTGAGTATCCAACTTTGCCTGATGTAGAGACTGGGAAGCGATGAGAATGTCGTCCAGATAGGGAAGCATGCGGACGCCCTGACATCTGAGCAGAGACATCACGCCAGCCAGCACCTTGGTGAATACCCTGGGAGCTGAAGTGAGGCTGAAGGGCAAGGCCACAAATTGGTAGTGTTGATCCATCAGAGCGAACCTGAGGAACCTTTGATGACCTGGGAACACAGGAATATGAAGATAAGTATCTTTGATGTCCACAGAAGTCATGAAATCCCCTTGGCGCAGGGAACTGATGGCAGAGCGCAGAGTTTCCATGCGAAAGCGCCTGCCCCTGACAAACTTGTTGAGGATCTTCAAGTCCAGGATGGGCCTGACTGAACCATCTTTTTTGGGTACTGTGAATAGGTTGGAATAAAAGCCCTTGCCTTTTTCTCTTAAGGGGACCTGGCAGATTACCCCCAGCTCCAGGAGGCCTTGCACTGCTTGCATCAGTTCCTGAGCTGACACAGGGTCCTGAGGAATCCGGGATCTGATGAATCTTGGAGGGGGGCAGGCAGCAAACTCTAACTTGTAACCGGAGGATACTACCTTCTGAATCCACCGGTCTGAGACATGAAGCCTCCAGACGTGAGCGAAGTGCTGCAGCCGTCCCCCCACCCGGATGGGTGAGGGCGCCCCATCATGTCTGAGGGGGCTTGGGAGAGGATTTAGCTTTGGGGCCCCAGGAGGAGCCAGGACGTCCACGTCCTCTGCCTCTACCCCAGAAATCTCCCCGGGCCCCAGGAAAGGAAACCCCCCTTGCACCACGGTAAGGGGAGGAGAAGGAACCCTGACCCCGAAAGGGCCGAGATTGCCGCCTGCGCTGGGGTAACCTGCCTCCCTTAGCAAAAAGGTCGAGGCGGTCCCCAAACAGGCGCAGTCCTTTAAAGGGAAACCCAGTGAGGGCCTTCTTGGCAGCGTTGTCAGCAGCCCACTGTCGCAGCCAAACCGAGCGGCGTATAGCCACCACAAGGGCAGAAGTTCTGGCACACATTCTGATGGTGTCACCCAATGCTGAGAGGACAAAATTTACAAAAACATCACAACTGGAGAGTGCATTAAACACCTCACAAGGCAAATCATCAGGGGCACTATCAAGCGTATTTCTGATAAGGGTTCTAGTGGCCACAGCAGTAATGGCAGAGGCACAGACCGGGCACAGCGCCGTCCCTGCACATGCAAAGTCGTGGGATGCCAGCTGGTCAATGCGCCGGTCCTCAGCATCCCGCAGGGCAGTGGAGTCAGGGGAATGCATGACAGAGGTGTTAGATAGCCCTAGGACCGGGGCATCCACCTCAGGGGGGATGACCAACATTTAACCACCTCAGCAGGAAAGGGATATTTCCTATCCCAACTCTTTGGAACCCCGGGAAGTTTACTGGGGCGCTCCCATTCCTTGAGCACAAGGTTATGGAAATGTGCCTGCTCTGGAAATTCCAAACGTGATTTTGCTGTATGGAAAAGCTCCCCTCTTTGCCTGGGTGCCGCAACAGGGAGAGAGATGGACAGAACCTCAAAAATCTGGGTGAATAATCTGTCAGTGTCATCCGGGGTCTAGGGGTCAGGGCCAGAATCGTCATGACCCCTTGGTCTCTCGTCAGATGAGCCTGAATCAGAAAAGAGCTCCCCTTCATCAGACGGGGTATAGCCACAAAGACTCCCAAACTCCTCAGTTCCCATAAGGAAAACAGTGACATTAGGCGTCAAGTGCCGCTTCTTAGCAAGGGCCTTACGCGCTAAGGACTTAGCAATCAACTGCTCAACAGTAGCCAGTCTAGAAGACACATCAGGCTGAGAATACCCACTTGTATGCAACTCAGCAGGAGTGAGGTTTAAGCTTGGGGGAGTAGGTGAAGTGAAACGAGGTGCAGCCACTGGCAGGCCAGATTGCAATGCAAGCACCTGCTCAGCACAGGTTACACAGACCCGCGCCTTGTCAGCGTCAGCATGAGGCTGCCCACACGCTACACACAGCCGGTCTTGTCCCGCAGGGGACCCCGGTCACATTATCCTGGGATGCCTCCATATGGTGATTATAGCGGTGCTATACGCCGATAGGGAATGACGCTAAATAGCAACCCCGGATGCCCCAATAACCCGCTAGAGAAGTGGGAGTATTATTTTTACAAGGCCTACAAGTATATACTAATACAGGGCCGGGAGAAGCCAAAAGGGTTCGCCCCGCCTGAAAGACATAAGCAGACAAGACCTGTAAGCACACAGTAACAAAAGTGAAAGATATAAAGCCGCCCGCGAGGGCACTTACGGACCGTGGTAGGTAGGGGTCCGTCGCACATGGGCCAAACAGGCAGGATAAAGATGGCGTCGGTATACCTCGAGGGGCGGGCCGGTACCAGCGATGACGCGGAGCGTGCAATAGACGGGCCCCGGCCCCCCCGAAGAGCGCAAAGCCAAGAACGTGCAAGCAGCCAATGATGGCGCACCAGCGCCGGAGATAATCCCGCCGCCAAGCGCGGAACCAAGTCAGCGCGCGGCGGCGGCAATTTTAAAAAGACAGTAAGACAAGCCAGCGCGGCGGTTGACACAAGACTAACAGAATGGAAAAAAAGGTGTAAAACACAGAATGCATAGCATACATATTTACACCCCCCCCCCTCTTTTCCCCCGAAGACTACAAGGAGGATGAGGGAGGACAGCGGCCACTTAAACAGGGCCCACCGATGGGCAGGGGCAAGGGGGCACTAGTGTGGGAGGGGCATCCCATAGAGGCTCACCATAAGCCTGAACCGCCTACCCTTTGGTGGGGGATTGCGGTGGAGCAGCGCTCCTAAGCACCTAACAGCGGTGCTGCCTACCTGCACCCGACCAGCGCAGCCAAGGCTGGGAGACATATTACTAGTGGAATGGGTGGGAATAGTCCTAAAGGGCCGCGGGCTAATAGTCCCGCTCACCTGCGAGTAGAGAGCCATTTCTCGTCCTTCACAGCCAGACTGCAGAGAAATTCTGGGGATTTGTGGGAGGTCCCCGGGTATTTGAGGGGCCGGGAGGAGCCTATTTTCGATGTCTCTGCAGTCCAGCGCCATCTGGCCGAGTATATCCCAACTGTAAGTATTAGATTTGGAGCAGGACGTACTGTATACTAAGAATAAACATTACTCTGTTAAAGGAAGCTTATAGTTTCGCATACACATTTATTAAGGATTTTACATTACATAATTACAATTGCATCATATTTTACCGGGATTCTTTTTCCACTTTCTGGCAGGGCATTATTATTTCGGATGGCCCGCTGTGTGTATCGCTCAGGAAATCACCTCTTCCTGGTTCCCACGTGAGGCATTCAGCCAATCAGTGGTGCTCATTAGATTCAGATCTCCAGTATTTTTACATGTATTTACGTTGCAGACCATGGACTTTTATGGGGCTGCATTTGGGCTTGGTGTGCCTGAGGTTGTGGCCTGAACACGGCAAGCAAGACTTTTTGTGACTTGGTTTTCCTGCCCCTCTGCAGCACTGGAGAGGGGTGAAAGAGGCCACAGAGGGGCTTATTGTAGCATTTTGCTTCTGGTATCACTGCGTCTGCCACAGATGCATGCTGTACCTGACAGGTGTGAACGAGGGCAAAGTTTTCTCTGCATTGCAAACTTTGTTTAAATTGGACCAAAATCCAGGATTTTGATTATCCCGTGTTTTGGTCCTTGCCCCCGAGGCACCCTGATGCGGGATGTGTGAAACTTCCCCAGGTCGCCCACTCCAAATCACCTTTCCCCGGTCCTACAGCGCATGTGCGGCCTCCTTTCCAATCAACGAGCTCAACTGCACTAAGACTCATCTTAGAACTCAGCTGCAGTCTAGTCAAGTACAGCCAAGCATACTGGCGGCTTGCACATGCACAGCATTCACAAATCCCTGGCGCGGTTGCACACCCTGCTAAAGGCGTAGCAGGGGGCGGCCGCTGCTCATGCATGTGTTATTGGCTTAGGGGAGAAGGTGAGTTTATCAGGTGACCTGGGAGGGTTTCACACAGCAGGGCAACTAGAATCTGGATGCACCGGGGGGAGGGAATTAAGCGGCCCTGGATTTGGTCCACTTTCAATTAATAAAAAATAACAATTGGGAGCAGGAGGACATGTAGGGCTACTTGGTTATTAGGTTACACCAGTGTCCGAACAATGACTTTAATTGCTCTGAGCTAACATGTAAAGGGAGGTGCCTCTCAGTTTCCATTGCAAGCCATTATACACAAATTTGTATACCATAGTTACTGGTTTCGAAATTGTCTCTGGAGTCCCTCTTTAAGTTAACACAGATGGACCCAGATGCCTTTCAAGCAAGATGCCTTCAAAAATAGACATTATCAACATGCCAGAGCGAGACTCACACATGTCTTCAGAGCTTAGATTCCGGGTGGATGTGCCAGCACTATTTGCAGATCTGGGGCAGATCCAAGACGTGGGGGGAGGGAGACTACGCTGAGAATGGGAAACCTCCCGGTGCCTAGACGCCCACAGTGACAGTGCTCTCTGAAAAGGCAACATTCCCCCTTCCCTACCATAGGGGATGCCTGCCATTCAGCCTTAAAGCAGACCTAAACCCTCTGTGCCAGGAAGGGTCTTTGTCTATAGGGCACTTAACTAACCTCATCTACCCTCTCACACTATCAACGAGCCTTGTATTAGAGAGATAGTCATCTTTTCCTAGCAGAGCTGCATCCAATGGGGACAGGAACTATCTGCACATCCTTCATACTACTGCAGCATCCAACTTTTCAGGGTAGGAAAAAGAGACAATTGTAAAATTAAGCCACACCCCCTCATTGACTGATGTAAACATGCAAATTAATCATTTATTGATGCAGATCTGCATGTTACACCTCAAAGAGGGACAAATGAGACCAACTGGGGACAGGGGAACATGGACTCAAAGGAGGGACAGTCCCTCCAAATCAGAGGCGGTTGGGAGGTATGCTGCAGTGTGTAGCTAGTTCCTGTCCCCTTAGTACTGAGTTCCATGATGAATCTCCTAAATTTAGGGCTCTCAGGCAATAGGGCAATATAGCAAAAGAAAAGAAGCCAGCTCACCAAATCCACATAGAAGCAAAATAATAGTTCCTCTCAATATTCCTCTATTACAGCGTATACCAGTACCAGTGTTTGTTCAGCTTCATATAAAACGTAACCTTTAATGTGCATAGTTAGAAAGCCAAAATGTAGAAACAAATGCGATGCAAACAATAAATCAATTGGACGAAATGAGTTAAGAAGGTTATGCTGCAGCGGTGGTGGTGTCTGGCTACAATTGATTTATTGTTTGCATCGCATTTGTTTCTACTTTTGGCTTTTTAACTACGCACATTAAAGATAAAGCTGGACAAACACTGGTATTCACAGGCAATGGGGGTTAGAGAGTTGGGGTCTCTGTGTACCTGGAGCCTAAATGGAACAGGGTTGCCAGGGTTTAGGTCCGCATTAAAGTGGACCAACACCCAGGATTTTGACTATCCTGGGTCTTGGTCCACTTCGGTGGGGCACCCCCGATCGGGGTGCCCCGCTGTGTGAAACCCCCCCGATCACCCTAAAAACTCACCTCTCCCCGCTCCCAGCGCCGACGGACAAGGGATTTGACAGCCGCTTGTCCGCGGCTCCTCCGCCGCCGCCTCCCGCGCGTCCCTCGCGCCGCCGAAGCTAAGGTAAGGGGGTTTGGGGGTTTTGGGGGAGGGAGGTGATCGGCCCGGGAATCTTATAGATTCCAGGGCCGATCACCCGAGGGTGATGGTCCACTTTAACTGCAAAAAGAGGTCAGTTGTGACCACATTCATACCTGTCTCCTGCAGCAGCCAACAAGAGCAGAACCAGCACTATGTTTAAAGGGGTCCAAAACTCAACAGTACAGAAGCACCCCGCCTTTAGTTCAGAAGACTTTTGTGGGGGGTTCTACCTCTATATGGGGCATGCCAATTTGGGATTCCCCACTATGTGACAGCTCCTGGATCGCCCCTTCCACGAGCCATGCAGCAACCCCAGCATACCTCTTCATAGGCGAGCCCCCATGACAGGTTTTCCATAAAGGAGCACTTATGCGAAAAATGGCCCAATTATAAAAATCCAAATAAATATGCTGGATGGTGGGAGAAGGGGTCACTTATACAGACGGCATCAAGAAATATCCACCCAGGCTTGTTTCTTATTCATTTTAATGGAAGGAAGAGGAAATCAGGGGTGACAGATTCTGTCATCCCTGATACACTAAACCTGTCACCCCTGGGTTTTATTCTTATGCTGAGAGAATAAACCACACGCTAGGTGGAAGTTTTATTCAGTTCAGGTGTATAAGTGACCCCTCCTCTCATTATCAGATGTGTTTATATGGATTTTTAAAATTACACAACCCTTGCATGCACCATGGAAGTGAATAAAAATGACTTTACAGGATTCCTGACCACAGAGGAACAAAACCCAAGAAAGTTGTTCTTCTTTAAAAGGTCCACAGTTTTGGGTTGTCCCGCTGCATGAAACCTTGCAGGCTACCTGTAATCTTACCTGCGAGGGGGACTGGCCACATCCCTTTTAGACATGGGTGTATTCCCGCCCCCCAGCCTAACTGAATAGTGTGGACGCGCCTTTAGCTCAGAGATGCTGAGGATACAGCTGACGTTGTTTACATCACTGTGAGAGCCAGGGCAAAGGTGAGTTTTGTGGCGACCCGGGGAGGTTTCACACAGTTAGGCGTCCCGATTTAAGATGCCCCAGGAGAAGGCCAGGGGCCAGATCTGGAGTCCATTAGAGTCCATTGTAGTGGATTGGATGGAAGCCAAGGAGCATCTCTGTCGAGTTCCACTCCTCACAATGAAACAATAAGGAGATGTTAGGATTTGAACCCCTGACTTTTTTATGGATTTACATAGTGGCCCATTATGCTGTATATGACACGGGGGAAACCAGGCCACTTTGTAGCTGTTAAAGCTGAATTCCAGTGAAAAACTATCCCCCACCCCTCCACCCTTTCTGAGCGCTGTTGCAAAGAAAAGAAAACTTTACCTTAGCCACGGTCCAGCAGCACTCTCCAGGGCAGGCTTTGTGTCTTTCCAGAGCCTTTCTGTGCGCCCACACAAAGCGGCATCCCCTGACTCCATGTGCGTGCCCGCCACCCATTGACTTGAATGTGCGTCTTTCTGTGCAGCTGCTGCCCGTGCCCCAGTGCCAGGAAAGAGTGGCAGGGTGGGGGGTTGTATTTTGTCTGAACTTCCGCTTTACAGTAGAACAAATTTCAGAGGCAGATGGCACTGGAGTCCCCAAATCGGCATGCCCTGCTGTAAGAAAACCCCCCAGGTCCCCCCACAATTGTGGCTGCATCCACAGCATCTCTGGGCTGAGATGCACTCCTGTGGAAGGGTACCCCATTCTAAATGGAATTGGGGATGCATCCACTCACACTCCTGATTGCGGAGCTCTGCGTCTAAAAAGAGTCATATTGCTGATCATTAATATGCATGGCATACGACTCTGATTGGACGGGAGCCCATGCATGCATCGTAGGACCAGGGAAAGGTGAGTTTTTATGGGTGATCTGTGAGGTTTCACACAGTGCCTTTATATTCAGAATCTCTACTTTGAAACCTTTCAGCAGGGGAAATCCACAGAATGCTCCAAAGCCTGGAGAGTAGTGTTCTGGCAAGACTTTACTCTCCTCGCTATTCCAGACAGGCTGCATGGAGGCTCATTGGATGTCATATTCAGACCTTACCAGAAAGGGCAAAGGCCACAGTACAATAAGCACTCTCACTACAATGACTGACAACATATTAATACAATTTTCAAGGACGCTCTCAGGTGCAGCGAGGGAAGTGTGCTGCGCATGTAAAGCACGCAGGAAAAAAAATGCTACTGCCGTCAGGATTACAAAAGCCATCACGTATCCAAGGGATGTATGTAGAAAGACAAGGGAAACTATTTTCACTTCATTGCCTTTTGCCTGATTTCACTCCTACATTGCATTTGTTCTTTCAGTCGAAAAACTAAAATTACAACGTCAAACTGTACAGCTAAGCATATTAAAAAATAAATAAAAGAAAATAAATGTGAAAACATGCTCAAAAGTCAACGGTTGAAACAGCACAAACAGGTGTTACCGAGCAGAAAGTGCCACCATTTGTGATAGATGCTCCCCTATTCCTAAAGGGATTGACCAGTCAAACTTTAAAATGATTAACCTGACAGCTTACTGTATTTGATGTAGTGTCAGTCCCACACTGTCACAATGGAAGGAAGGGGAATTTCTTCTTCCGCTTGCTCTGCCTCCTGCCACCCCCCCCCCCCCCCTCAGTCCTGACCACAATTTTAATTCTGAGACTCGTGTCAAGTTGACACCTGCTACTATGGAGCCCTCCACACTGTCAGTCAATCGCAATTCCAATCAAATGCACATAGAGGGCTCGCATTACTCAGTCCTGCCAATCTCATCAGGGAGGACATGAGAAACACGAGAAACATAAGGTCAAAAAGGAAAACAATGGGAACATTGCCATGTGTAGCCCTACACAATGGGAATACTTTTGAGTGTGTCTGGACAGTTACATTAATGATGGGATCTGGAGCTTTCTGCTTGAACTCTCACTCTGCCTATTTTTCTTTGATCAGTCATTATCGGCTTTTAATCTGAATAATGTATTGGAGTCTCAGGTTATAAGCATATCTTCTGACTAATTATTGTGGACTCCGGGGGGATCTACAGTACTTGCACTCAATTGATGAACTGAGGGGTTTGAGAGAGATCCTCTCATTTGGTATTAGCTCATACTCTGTCTATGCTTTTGGGGTCTGTGGGTCTCTTTCTATCAGTTGTGGTTTCCGGGGTAACCAATTTTAATTTTATTATACTGGGATCTACTCTGAGTCTACCTAATAACTGTGAGGTCTGGGGGCATCTGGGTGTTTTGGCGTCTGGGGGCATCTGCCCAAATTTTGACTATAAATTATGGTCTCTGGAGTGATTAGCTCACTGTCTGTCTATTATATTGGGGTCTGGGGAGATCGACTTACACTCTGCCTCTTAAAGTGGACCAAAACCTATGGCGATCGGCCTGGGAATCTTTAAGATTCCTGGGCTGATCGATCCCCCCCCCCCGGGGCATCCAAAATCAAGATGCTCCACTGTGGGAAACCCCCCAGGTTGCACATACACTTATCTTGTTTCCCGGTCCAACAGCGCATGCATGAGCCGTGTCCTCATCCCCTCTATCCCTCTAGCAGGGCGCGTGCCTGCACCAGGCATTTGTGAATGGCTGGCTCAGAAAGTGCAGTAGATGCAGGTAGGATGATTTTTAATGTGGGCAATCTGTATGTACAGGGTGGGGGGAAACATAAAAGATGTGCTCCTATTCAGGGTGAAGGTGTGGTTTACAGAACTGCAGAAGCAAGGCTGCCATCTAGTGGTTTAATAGCGAAATGCATATCAAACACCAGACACTGCTGAAAGCACATTGTTTTTACTTTTTTGGCTTTTAATATGCTGACAAGCCAACTGCCTACTTTAGCAGCAGTTCCCAGCAGTTTCTGTTGTCGTCAACCTGCCTTTTTTTTCAAATCAGCACTTCTATGCAGCTTTACACTTATAGACTGCTGTCAGCAGGGGGTTAACCATCAACAGCAGAGCCCTTTGGCTTCAGTGCTGCAATGTCTGCTTTGGTAATTATAGATGCAGCTGCAGATGACAGTCAATGCTGCATTTAAAGTGAACCTATACCCATTAAGGAGGTTTAGGTCATTACCGCCTGTCCCCAACCCCAGTGCTCTAGGTCTGGTTTTGGTCCAATTTAACAACAGAAACTTTTTGCAGAAACATCTTTAGTTCCAAACAACATTTTTTTAGATAGGGCTGCCTAAGCATCAAGCCAACCAAAAGTGCACCTGTTTTCAAGGATGGAAAAGAATTTTGAAGTAGGTTGTCCAGAGGAACATGAGAATAAAAGGTCAAAGCTTCTATGTGGACCTCAAATGCCTGATGGATACATTGCTGCCTGTCATTGTCTTCCATCACGGGGTGGGCACAACATTGTCAGAACTCGGGATTACCTAGAAGTTAGTTGACTTCCTTTTACTATCGTATGCTTTCTTAATAATGTTATCATATCTGAGGGCTATAAAATGATTGCATTGCCTGTATTTTACTCTTATTATTATATTAAGTCACTTTGTTTTCACTAAACATTCTGCTAACATTTAATTTTATTGCACAAACATTGCGTACTTGGTGTCAGAAGTGGGATTGTGAATTATCGATGTTCACACCATTGAGCACTAAACCTTTTGGTGTATCATTTGTTAATATTTCACAACCCCCTTGTACCCTGCACATATAAGCAGTGCACCATTCACCATACTGGATGTTGCAGAGTGGTCCATGGATGTTGTGCGCTCCCTGGAACACAATACACTCACAGCTGATAAAAAATCTCTCCTCACTGTGAGGACCTGCAGCCATTCAGACCCTGTTTTTTTATTTGGGATATCAGTATTTTTCCAATTAATCCTAATGACTTTACCTTTCTAGATTTAAGCAGGAAATTTGCAAACCATCAGCATTGATCAGCAGACATAATGTGCCTGCTGGAGAAGAGCTTAGAGAACCACTGCTGGCGTGGAGATAACTAAAATCAATTTTTATCCGGAGGATGTTAGTGGACAGTGATGAAAGCAGCCCCCAATGTAACAAGGTATCACCTTCAGCATGCAACTGTTGTCACCCCTCCAGATGCATCCTACCTACAAAAAGGAACTAGAAGAAAAAGATGCTGCCACAATTTAAGACTAAGGCTTCAATTCAGTAAGAGTTAAAAAAAAATATTTTTATGAGAAAAAAGCATGACAATTTCAGTGTTGCTGAATCACCTGCTAGGAACACAATGACATGCAATGGCACTTTGTACTACAATTTAAAAAGTGCACTACTTTTTAGAAAAGTAAAATGTGCCATAGACTTATATTATCTTCCTAACTGGTGATTCAGCAATAGTAAAATGTTCATGCTTTTTTCTCATGGAAACGGCCAACAGTATATTAAAAATCCATCATCCAGGTAGTGCTTTGTAGTGGCAGGCAGCATCTGGTGAACACGGGGAGCTGTAGGCAAAACCACATTTAAGAAAGCAAATCTGGTGAGCGGCTGTAACATAACAATGTAGCGTCACATGTATTAATCTAGGCGGCTCAGTGTATAGCGCTGGTGCTCTAGGCTCAGCAGCGCCATGTAGTACCTGTCACTCTGTAGCGCTCTCCCATACATTTCAATGGGGCTTCATCAGTTGTATATAAATAGCGTGTTTGGCAATTACATTTTTTTTTTTTTGCTCATTGTGTGACCTCTCCTGGCTGCAAACAAACACTTTTATAATTTTTTGGGACTTTTTATATTTTTATGCAGAATTGTATTTACAGGTATGGCACTAAAGTGTTATTGTCCCAGTGTTAAAACAATGTCATTACATGTGTTACTGGTGTATATGTGTTCAAAAACAAACTTTAATTACACAACACTCTATGCTACAGCGTCCAGCTTTAGAGCGCTGACGCTGTCTGTGTGTCCTTTTTTATAGTATAGTATGGAGCGCCGAGTGCCGGATGCACTGAGCTGGCACTACCTCTCGCACCCTGCAGCGTTATACTGTTGTTAGAGCACCCAACACACATCACATTCGTCAATGCCAGCAAGCAACTGAGACGCGCAGTTACAGCGACTGATAACCGCTTACAGCGTCTACTAGCAGTCGCTCTAAGCACTGCTATACAGACGCTCATCTGGCAATAGCTGGTGTTAGTAGTGAACCAGCCTCTTAGTGTACATTGCAAATAGCAACAGATTGCAGATAGTTGCACAGAACACTGCTGCTGGGCATGTGTGTGTGAGTGAGCTCCCTCACCACAGCAGTGACCATAGCAGCAGTATTCTGTGTGTACAAGACTCTCCTCATGGTGTACTTTGCCAATAGCAACAGGTTGCAGATAGTGAGAACTGCTTCCATGAAACACATGTACTAACATAGAAAAACATTTTTTTAGACCAGCTTAGCACCTTGAGCAAATCATTTTGGCACAAAAAAATATACACTTTCAAAAATACCATTGAAAGTGGACCTACCCTTTAAAGTGGACCAACAACCAGGATTTTCACTGTGCTCCAAGCACGCTGGCGGCCGCATCCCATACTTCCCTCTAACAGGGAGCGTGCCCGCGCCGGCCATTCACAAACGGCGGGCGCGCGCCCTGATAGAGAGAAGCGCGTGATGCGGCCACGGCCCGCGCATGCGCCGTTGGAATGGGGTTAAGGTAAGGTTTCTGGGCTTCCTGGGGGGTTTGATTGTCCGGGGAATCTTATAGATTCCTCGGCCGATCAGCCTGGGTGTTGGTCCACTTTAAAGTGGTATACAGATTACCTAATCCAGTATTTCTCAGCCTAGACTGGACCAAACACAGTGCTGAATCCAGAGAATGCTGATTTAACCATCTGAGCATGAAGGTGAGCATCTGGCTCCCTGAAATCCATCACCAAAGCTAATATAATACATTTTACAGTTTTCTTTTTAAACTGAGTGTGCATTCCTTTTTCAGTTTCCAACGTAAGTAAAATCCAATCGCAAAAGAGAAGCAGGGGTTTGAAGCAGTAATCGTAGCCCAAGTTTGGGGGGGGGGCACCGTCAGTCCAGAGGCAGAGAAAAAGCTGAAGGTCGCAGCTGGGTAGTTGCTCCAAAAAGCGAACAACAAGCAGAAGGTCCAAGCTGAGACAACACAATGGAGTATCAATTAAAGGGAGAACCTAAGCCAGGTCACAAGGTAGTTTCAAAAAGTACAAGAATTTGGATTGCAGGCAAAGCTATAGATCAAGAGACATCTTCCGGCTGCACTAGTGTTCCTTTTAT
The DNA here is from genome assembly GCA_027917425.1 of Gastrophryne carolinensis. Taxonomy (NCBI): domain Eukaryota; kingdom Metazoa; phylum Chordata; class Amphibia; order Anura; family Microhylidae; genus Gastrophryne; species Gastrophryne carolinensis. The sequence continues at coordinate 225,927,167 of CM051235.1, forward strand.
GCATTGAAATGCCTCAAGATGGATGTAATTCTTCGAGGGCAAAGGAGAACCATGGAATAGGTGAATGTATAACTATGACTCGACATAACGGTTCCCCAAGCTCCTCTGTGAGCACAGAGATTTAGGACCTTCTGGGAGTTTTCAGAGCAAACTACCCTTGTGGCTGGTGTCCTCTTGCAATCTATTCTGAATGAATGGCGCGCCTCCCACCATGCACTACCTCTAGCTGCGGGCACCCGCATCGGTCATTCTGATAGACTTATCGCGGGAGTGCGCATCATCCAGAGGGGTGCGGGGATGCAGTTGCTGTCCTTGCATGTGCCTTGGGATTGGTAAGTATACCAGGTGAGGGGTTTTAAAGTGGATGGAAACCCATTTTGGGCCTCCCCCCATCAGCCCTCCACGCCTGAGAGAGTTGCTGGCAGTTCATCTGTGGTCCAGTTTTAAAAAAAGTTTTTTTCCACCACCAACTGGCTGATCTCAAGACTGAATGGCTGGGCATGGGAGTACGCACAGCTGCAGGGTAGCTGGGAATGCAGCCACTGGAGTGGGGCATTCCAAATACAGATTCCCCAGAGGCCGGGAATAGACCGCCCCTGGAGTCTTTTAGACTCTTGGGGGGGGGGGGAGGGGGGGCTAACATGTTTTGGTCCACTTTAATAGGCCAGAATACTGCTCAGCCCAACAATGCTCATACATTCCAGGCGGAAAAGCTTCAGTAAAAGAAAACACGTTATCAGTAAGACAAGCAATATCCAATTATAAGCTGGAGATGAATGAACATGTGAACCTGTGGAAATCGATCATCGCTGAATCCCGTTATTCACCGTCACACTATTTGATTAGGGAAAAAACGCACAAAGCGGCTTTGATTGTAAAAAAAAAGTGTCTTCAATGAGAGGAAGGATTCTACTACAGGAACAGATGATATAATGGAGGTAGTGGCGGCTGCCCTGGAAACACGGGTCAGGAAAATATTGATGGAAGCACCATGTTTATTTAACATCTATTATGTCAGCATATCACCTGCATGAGGCACAATTACTGTGATTCAACTCCAGAAATAACAGGGATGCTGTCAGGACTGTATTGCCTTCACTGATGTATGAGGCACAAGCAACTTGATGAGGCCTGGGATGCAAGGGAACCTGGCACACATGGATGACTAAAACCTGAAATCTGATTATTGACTGGTTCTGTGTAGGTGCTTACTGGGCAGGGGCAGATATAGGGCAAAATGTGGGCACCTACTGGGCAGGAGCATATATAAGGGTAACGGAGCACCGGCAGACACTTACAGGGTAGAAGCAGAAATAGAGAGGGAACATAAAGGTACTTACTGGGCAGGAGCATATATAGGGGTGAGGGGGCACAGGTAGGCACTTACTGAGTAGGAGCAAAGGCAGCAGCACTGACAGCAATGAAACTCCATCTGGCAGTTTTAAAACCTGTGTTGCTGCTTCTCTCCCTCACAATGTAACAAATCCAGATTCCAAATTCTCATCTAAAGCCAGTACATCACTCTTACAGCTGCCAGCAAAACATTAATGCTGCCAGGACAGGTAAGTGCATATGAGGATATGACAAGAAAATAATAATACAGTAGTCAAAGCTTCGATTGTTGGGCGTTGCTGCAAATAACATCTTCTGTATAAGTAATTCTCCATGGTAAAGCAAAAATGTGTGCCAATGAAAATGTAAAAAAAAATCCTGACTTCAATTCATGGGCTCCCCGGAGCTTACTCAGACACCAAAGCAGTCCCCCTGCCACGGAAAGTTTAATAGAAATTATAAACCCTTTTCTCCTGACTATCAACCAGTTAGAAGCTCTTAGAGCAGAGTGCCCCCTTATGGCCATTCACTGCATGCTTGATGTTTATATATATCATATTTTTGAAAAATCAAAAGCCCAGAAGCGCTCCATTAGTCACTCGACTATGAAACCTGTTCTGTAAATTCAATAAAAGACTCACATTAATAAACTAGAATTCAGCCAAGCTGAAAATTGCTCACAGTCCATCATCACAACCGTTCTGCTGCTCCCCGGTAGCCCCGCTGCACAGGAATCTGTACAATAAGCTGCAGCACTGGCTACAGAATATTTATGGGGCCTGTTTACTAAATGATTAATTATTATTGATGTGATATGGATAGTGGGACCATATTCCATGGCTTCCCTACAGCAGCATCTAGTCTTAAAAATGTTTTGCCTTCTATCTTCTGCTTTATACCCGAATGCCGAACATTGTAAGCTTTTTTCCTTCTCTGCCCTCCTCCTTCTGTATTCTCCCTTATATCCAAATAGAATGTAACTTTTTTAAGAAACAGGCCTAACAATTCAGCATTACAATAATAATACTATATGCAACCTAACACTACACTATACAATATTCAGCAGGAAGAATAAGAGACCCTGTCACATGTGCACGCAGCAGTTCCTCAGAAATCTGCCATTGTTATCAAAAATCTACAGGTGAGAAGAGATAGAAAAGCCCACCCAGAGGGAAGTCAGGACTAAGGAGGCCTGATGTTCCTCCACAACTTCATCCAGGCCCCTCATCCCCATCTGTCCCTCTCCAGCATCCGGATCTTCCCCACCTCATGCAGGATGTCATGCACCACCACCGGGACAGGGAGGACTTTCTTCCTAATGCAGCGTGGCACCGTGCGTTCCAAGTGAAATATCGGATCACTAGACTGACTAGATATAAAGTGTAAAAACAGAAATTCCCAGGCTATATTCTGGAATTTCAAGCACAAGGCAACATTGGACAGGAGCTGATCCTGAGGAACTTGAGGGCTTTTCACCCGGCAACCATTCTCCCAGTCTCGCAGGAAGGGCTTAAACCAGGACTAGAAAATACCCACCCAGCCAGGCGGGTTCTCTGCCAGTATGCTACAAAAGTTATGTCTTATAAACAGGAGAGAGAAAAACATGACTAGGTTGACCATCCCTAGACCACCCTCCCACCTGGACAGGTAGGTGACAATTCTTTTCATCATGTTCATGTGGTTTCCCCATAACATCTGGAAAAACACACTGTAGACCCTGGTGTAGAGAGACACTGGCAAAATACAGACAAAGCTGACATATAAGAAGATCAGGATCAGGTAGGTATTGGTAAGGTCAACCCTTTCCCTGAGAGACATTTTCCAGCCTGTGCTCCCAGTTTTTTTGGCCATAATTGCCTGGGGCACTGGCATTGACTTTGGAATCTGAGGCTTCTGTATACTGCGCTATCAGTGAAGCCACCTCCTCTGCCTTATTTGCCGCAGAGACCATCGCAGATTCATCAGCTTAGGAAATTATCTTCAAAGGAGGCTCACCAGGCCCAGTGGTAACCCACATAACATGCTGCTTTTGACCCTCCTAATGAAAGTATCAATTGCAAACACGTACAGTAGAGGACTCAGAGGGCATCCCTGGCGCACACCATAGCCAACCTCAAAATGCCTTCCAAACCAACCATAAACAAGAGGGACAGTTAAAACCGCTGAGAAGTTGCTCCTGTCTTGGATCAAGCAGTGCTGATGACGCAGTTGCTTCGCCACTGACGACAAGTGCCAGAACAAAATCTTTGCCATTGTCTTTCTATCGAGATTGAGAAGAATGATGGGGCGCCAGTTCTCAATCATCAAAGCCCTTACTTTATGACAGGAGGATGACATCCGAGCACCTCATAGAGGGAGGGAATTCTCTGCCAGACAGCAGTTTAAGACCTCCACCAAATGGGGTGCCAAGGCGGCCTTAAAACACTTATATAATTCTACTGTCAAACCATCTGGCCCAGGTAACCTTTTGATGGCAAGGTGATCAATCGCACCACCTCATCGGAAGTAACCGGCTCTGTCAAGTAGTCAAAGAAAGGTCACCATTTCCCACTCCTGGGCTAAAGTCCAGAAAACTTTCCTTCCTTGCCCTGCCCAAGAGGTCAGCATGATAATCTCCAGGATTTATTAATAACAAGGGCTACAACCAATGCCCTATAACCCAGAAATCCCCCTCAAAAGTGCCTGTGCAAAAAACATCTATGACTTTCCATAATCCATGATAAACCTATGTGCAAAATTACCTATACTGTGCAAATGACTACTTCATAATAAGGACAAAACCAGGTGAAGAGGGACAATAGAATAAACACATGAGAAAAATCTTACAATTCCATACTATGTAAAGGTTGTCATCAGCGCTATATCCTGCTGGCCGACGCGTTGCATAACAGCGCACCCGTAACTTCCTCAGGGCCAATTGTGAAGTTGTAGCCCGTTTTATTAATACATCACTGGGTCATCATACAATAGGAGATTGGACATCAGCACCCTTTTTTTGTGTTAATTTTGTCTAAATAAATATTGTGATATTATCAATTACAACAGTGGTGCCACTTGTTTCTGGGTAATTGAGGGGTAGGTGGGACCCCTCTCTTTTTGGTTTAAAGACATGCTTAAATTGAAGCAGAAATGGCTAAGATATCAAGGTTACAGTTACAGTTTTACCTTGTGATTTATTTTCGAAAGCATATGGGTGTGGCCCTTGGAGCTGGCTTTGGTCCAGGATGAGGCCAAATCCATGAAAAATCCCTTTAATGTAGACCAACTGCAGTAAAGATACTGCACGGTCGACTGCCCTGGTATCTGATGCCAGGACCGCCTGATTCCCTTCCCTGGGTGTCTCAAAATCGAATGCCCCACTGTGTGAACCCACCACGTCTCCTAAAAATCCAAAATTTTCCCAAAGATGCATGCCGCCATCATCCATATCTCTAACAGGGCGGACACATGTGCCAGGCATTTGTGAATGGCCAGAATGGGTACACACCCAGTTAAGAGGATAGCAGGGATGTAGCCGCTGGTGCACTTGGCTCCTTTTGGCTAGAGGTGAGTTATACTGGGCGACCTGGGGTGTTACACACAGCGGGGCATCCCGAATCAGGATGTCCTGTGGGAAAAGACCAAAACTTCCATCCCAAAGGCCTACATTGTGCTACACTTACCTATTTTCCGCATAATGTCAAATTTATTTAACAATCGCCAACTGAAAAGATATCTGGGATCAGATCAATTAATGGAAGGTACATTGTTACATACATTGTTTGGCTCATTTTTATCGACCAGTGACCGCAGCCTTTTACGAAGTGTTAAACGCACAAGACCCTTGGACATAATCAGTGGTACGCTACTGCCCTCTAGTGCGTACGCTGGTTCAAAGCTCTTCCTCATGTTGCAGTGTTGGGATTCCACTTGGGGCTTACAAATAATTAATTTGCTCTTTAGCATTAATCTCTTTAACGACTCCACAGAGCACTGCATAGCAAAGAGCGAATAATCTACAATCCGTTCCGGTGACAATGGGAGAAAAAGCAGCGGTATTCTCCCTGCCAGGCATCTCTACAGACCGGCCAAAGGGGCTTATTAAAATTTTGCACCAGTTAGCTTTCTTTCCTTCATTGTCTTTGCTGGAGCAGCATAGAATTGTGAGCTGAGGGTCCTTAACTTTCAGCCTTTTATAAACAGATTCTAGGATGGCTGAGGAGTCAGTCAAGGCTACATGGCTGTGTTGGTGGAGACACAGGTCGGGAGAACCCCCTTCATGCATACACAGTCGGAGAAGGCTGTGGGTTGGGTTGCAGTATGGTTGGTTTTGGTTATGGATTGGGTTTCTAGTATGTTTAGCTTGGGCTGCGGATTAAAGCGGACCAAAACCCAAGGTCGACAGGCCTGGTATCTTTAAGATGACAGGGCTGCCAGATTCCCTCTCCCGGGGCATCCCGAAATCAGACACCTTGCTGTGTGAAACCTAGAAAGTCCCCTAAAAAAATCCTTCTCGCCGATCCAACTGAACATGCGCGTGCCACATCCCCCCACATAGCGTCTGCCTTTTGTGAATGACCAGCACGCACCCTGTTAGAGGGTAGCAGGCACTGGTGTGCTCTGCTCCTTGTGGTTGGACTTAGCCCTTAGCAGTGGCTGTGGAATAGGTTGTAGTACAGATGGGTTGAGCTGTGTATTAGGTTGTAGTACAGAGGTTTTGGGCTGTGGGTTAGGTTGTAGTTCAGCTTGTAAAGCAGGGTTACCATACAGATGGATTGGACTATGGATTCGATTGCATTACAGGTCGATTGGGCTGTGGATTAGATTTTGGTACAGATGGATTGGGTTGTGGAGAGGGCTACTGTACAAATGGATTGGACTGCAGATTAGGTTGCATTACTGATTGATCGGTCCATAAACCAGGGTTGCTACACACATAGACTGGGCTGTGGATTAGACTGCATAGCAGATGGATTGGGCCGTGGATTAGACTGCATAGCAGATGGATTGGGCTGTGGATTAGATTGCATAGCAGATAGACTGGGCTGTGGTTTAGACTGCATAGCAGATAGACTGGGCTGTGGATTAGACTACATATCAGGTGGACTGGGCTGTAGATTAGATTTCATAGCAGATAGACTGGGCTGTGGTTTAGACTGCATAGCAGATAGACTGGGCTGTGGATTAGACTACATAGCAGATGGACTGGGCTGTAGATTAGATTTCATAGCAGATAGACTGGGCTGTGGTTTAGACTGCATAGCAGATAGACTGGGCTGTGGTTTAGACTGCATAGCAGATAGACTGGGCTGTGGATTAGACTACATAGCAGATGGACTGGGCTGTGGATTAGGTTGCATTACTGATGGATTGGGTTGTGGAGTAGATTGTAGTACAGATAGATTTTGATGTGGATTAGGTTGCATTACAGATGGATTGGGCCGTGAAACAGGGTTGCCATACATTTGGAATGGGCTATGGATTAGATTGTAGTACAGATTAAATGGTCTGTGGAAAGGTTTGATATACAGATAAATTGAGATCTGGATTAGCTTGTAGTACAAATAGATTGGGTTGTGGATTAGGTTGCATTACTGATGGATTGGGCTGTGTAGAAGGGTTGTCACCCATATAGATTGTGCTGGAACAGAATGTAGTACAGATGAAATGGCCTAGGGATTAGTTTGTAGTACAGATGGATTGGGCTGTGGATTAGGTTGTAGTACAGTTGACGGGCTGTGGGTTAGATTGTAGTACATATAGACTGGGCTGTGGATTGGGTTGTAGTACAGATGGATTGGGCTGTGGATTAGGTTGTAGTACAGTTGACAGGCTGTGGGTTAGATTGTAGTACATATAGACTGGGCTGTGGATTAGGTTGTAGTACAGATGGATTGGGCTATGAATTAGGTTGTAGTAGATATAGATTGTGCTGGAATAGAATGTAGTACAGATGAAATGGCCTAGGGATTAGGTTGTAGTACAGATGGATTGGGCTGTGGATTAGGTTGTAGTACAGTTGACGGGCTGTGGGTTAGGTTGTAGTACATATAGATTGGGCTGGAACAGAATGTAGTACAGATGAAATGGCCTAGGGATTAGGTTGTAGTACAGATGGATTGGGCTGTGGATTAGGTTGTAGTACAGTTGACGGGCTGTGGGTTAGATTGTAGTACATATAGATTGGGCTGTGGATTAGGTTGTAGTACAGATGGATTGGGCTGTGGATTAGGTTGTAGTACAGATGGATTGGGCTGTGGGTTAGGTTGTAGTACAGTTGACGGGCTGTGGGTTAGATTGTAGTACATATAGACTGGGCTGTGGGTTATGTTGTAGTACATATGAATAAAGCTGTGAATTAGGTTGCAGTACTATTGGATTAGCCTGTGAAACAGTGTTGCCATACAGTTAGATTAGGCTGTGATTCAGATTTCAGGACAGATGGAATGGCCTGTGGAGATAGTGGCTATACAGATGAAGTGAGTTGTGGATAAGGTTGTAGTACTTAGGGTTCCCATATAGATGGATTGGGCTGTGGATTCAAACAAAACTCCTTTTTTGGCAGGTTTTTGGTGTTCTGCCTTGTTGTTTTCCTCTTTTGGAATGTAAAATAAACATTTGTGTTAGGATTGTGCCCCCAGACCTGTGATTTACTTATCAGCATGGTGTTTCCACGTTTCTTATATTCCTGTGTGGCCCTGTGTAAAAACTACTGACTACAAGTCCCAGAATCCCTCCACTGTAACAGGTGCACTAATCAGCAGCAATGATGACCTCCCCATGCGAGAACGCTGTCTGTAACCCTTTAGCTACTGGAACAAAAGACTGTGATCCCCTGCAGAGTTTGAATTAAAGCAGACGGGCTTAAATCTGTGAGCACAGGAATCTGGAGCATCATCTCTACCTCAGCCAATCAAATGATTAGCAAGCCAGAGTCAGGCGGTCTCTGATATGTGCTCCAAAACATCATTTTGGTGTATGCTGCTTATATATATAGATTGTTGCTACACAGAGTTGCAAACAAATAAAACTGAATAAAAATAACAGATAAGCTCGGGACATTGAGAACATCATTTTGGCACACAATAATGGACACTTTTAAAAAGGCAATTGAAAGTGGAATTACCCTTTGAGTTGTAATACATATGGATTGGGCACTGGATTGGGTTGTAGTACCTATGGACTATGATACACACTGGATTGTAGTAAGGTTTACTCAGAATGTGGGTTGTTATCCATTACAGATAGATGGGGCTGTGGGTTAGGATGCAGCTAAGTGTTTAGGTTGTGGACTAGTTTGTAGCAGAGTTTGTTTGGGCTCCAGACAAGGGTACAGCAAATATGTATTTGACTGAAGATTGTCTTTCGTTACAGTTTATTTCAGCTGTGGGTGGTGTTGCAATAGGAAGGAACTACAGTCAAAATGAACCCCTTCACCCTGCCACCCTCTCCTGGCTATGCCGTTTCTATTCGCTCCACCCATGTTCCATGCTCGTGCCTGGCCGCTCACTTAAACTGGACCTTCAACACGATTTATTGAAAAGCCCAAACCCTTAAAAAACGATTCCCCAGCATATTAAATTAATATATTTTAAGTTTTTAGTCACTTACTTATTATTCTTTCCCCCACCAGTCCTGTTCTGTTCAGGACTTTAGGATACGGGTGCCGCCATCTTGACTCAGAAGCATCACACTTACTGAGGAGAGTGGGATAAAGTACAGGGGGGCGGGTTATAGCTGTGCTTTGCTCAGACAGAGCAGAGCTGGAGTTAGGAAAAGGTCAGCAATCCCAGAATGCAGAGCAGCACAGTCAGAAGGCACTTCCTGTTTGCAGGCTGCCTGATGTCCCATGAGCCGCCATCTTTAATGTTTAAAAGGCTCATAACATGCAGTAGATGCAGGTAGGATGATTTTTAATGTGGGCAATCTGTATGTACAGGGTGTGGGAAACATATAAGATAGACTCTTACTCAGGGTGAAGGACCGCTTTAAGTGATTGTCAAGTTATTCCCTCTCCCTGGAGCATCTCGATTTGGGATGCCCCACTGTGTGAACCCTCCCAGAATCCCAAGAAAAACTTACCCCCGACCCAACAGTGCATGAGTGGGCTGCGGCCACACTATGCTATACTTCTAGCTAGCCACGCAATTGGCTCCATTCAGCTGAATTCAGCTCCATTTAGACCTTAGCCAATTCTTAGCCAAAAGGGCCGAATGGAGCTGAACATGCTGATTGGCTGCGCATCTGTGCATGTGCCATAGGACTGGTGAGTTTTATGTGGGACCTGGGGGGTTTCACACAGCGGGGCATCCTAAATCGGGATGCATCGGGCGTGGACCGAAAGCCGGGATAGTCAAAATTCCTGGGTTTTGGTCTACTTTAAGATACATGTGTCACCAAGAGACCTGAAACAATCTGAAAAATGTATACTTACCATGTCCTATACGTACCTCTCCATGTCTCCTTGGCCTGCTTAATGGTGAGGCACGTTATCTAAACAGTGCAATATGTAAATGGAATCTGGTTTAGGGCTCTTAAGTGGATCGGGGGGTCCAGCTTGGGGGGCATGGCACCGATCAGGGCCACTATGTGTGCTAATCCACTTTAACAGGAAATATAGGATAGACATCCTGTGCCTGATGCTCTGTGGTGTCACATATATAGAGCAAGCGCGGTGTGTGATGGATTCAATTTACCAGCCACTGTATAAACAATGCGGACAAGCGAGCAATTTGCAGCCGGCGCTGCTCTTGTGCCCTGATGTTCCCGCTCCAGGGCACGCTGACCTGCTTGGGGGTGATCGGGAGATTTACAAACACCGACTCCAACGCGAAAAGCCTTCAAGCTTGTTAGCTGAGCCTGAATCACCGACGCTTCTTTTAATTGGGGTCTGTGTGCAAACAGGCATCCAGGAGGAGAGCAATTTGTACTGGTGTGAACTGGGCGGAAGGGGTCACGCTTCACAGAGCCCCGCAGATAACACTAATGGAAGCAGGGAGACATGTGTAGACAAGACTAGAGCGAAACATGAAAAATAAGGAGCAAACATTAGGGCTGATTGGGTCTGCACTGAAGGCAAAATGTCTATCTATCTATCTATTCATCAACCCATCCATCTCTCTATCCAATATCTATCTACAATATCTATCCAATATCTATGTATCCATCTATTTATCCATCCCTCTATTCCATATCTATCAATTCATCCATCTCTCTATCCAATATCCATCTACAGTATCTATCCAAGATCTATGTATCCATCCATTCATCCATCCCTCTATCCCATACCTATCTATTCATCCATCCCTCTATCCCATATCTATCTATTCATCCATCCATTCATCTCTCTATCCAATATCTATCTATAATATCTATCCAATATCTATGTATCCATACATCTATCCCATATCTATCAATTCATCCATCTTTCTATCCAATATCCACCTACAATATCTATCCAATATCTATGTATCCATCCATTCATCCATCCATCCACCTCTCTATCCAATATCTATCTACAATATCTATGTATCCATCTATTTATCCATCCCTCTATTCCATATCTATCGATTCATCCATCTCTCTATCCAATGTCCATCTACAGTATCTATCCAAGATCTATGTATCCATCCATTCATCCATCCCTCTATCCCATATCTATCTATTCATCCATCCATCCATCCCTCTATCCCATATCTATTTATTCATCCATCCATTCATCTCTCTATCCAATATCTATCTATAATATCTATCCAATATCTATGTATCCATCCATTTATCCATCCATCTATCCCATATCTATCAATTCATCCATCTTTCTATCCAATATCCACCTGCAATATCTATCCAATATCTATGTATCCATCCATTCATCCATCCATCTATCCCATATCTATCTATTCATCCATCTATTCAATATCCACCTACAGTATCTACCCAAAATCTATGTGTCCATCCATTCATCCATCCATACCATGTCCATCCATCCAGTATCTATCCAAAATCTATGTGTCCATCCATTCATCCATCCATACCCTATCCATCTATTCACCCATCTCTTTATCCACTATCCACCTACAGTATCTATCCAAGATCTATGTATTCATCCATTCATCTATCCCATATCTATCTATTCATCCATCCACCTCTCTATCCAATATCCATCTACAATATCTGTCCAAGATCTATGTATCCATCCATTCATTCATCCATCTACTCCATATCTATCGATTCATTCATCCCTCTATCCAGTATCCATCTACAATATCTATCCAAGATCTATGTATCCATCTATTCATCCATCCATCCATACCATATCTATCTATTCATCCATCTCTTTATCCAGTATCCACCTACAGTATCTATCCAAGATCTATGTATCCATCTATTCATCTATCCAATATCTATCTATTCATCCCTCCATCCATCCATCCACCTCTCTATCCAATATCCATCTAGAGTTTGTTTGTTTTTTGTGTTTGGTAACTCTTTAATTTGGAGTTTTACTCTCAGTTCCTTAAAAGGATTGTCTGTCCAAAAAAAAAAAAAAAAAATGCAGCTACTCTCCTTTTCTCCAGACCAGCTGAACTACAACTTACTAATAGCCAAGAAACAGCGTCTCACCGGACCTCTCTGGTCCAACATGGCAGCCATGGATGTGTTGGGTTTAAGCCCCACAGCACACCCACTCCATTCATTGCAATGGAGAGGGTGGTGCTGAGACAGGGTTATGTGGACATGCCCCTTCCATTGCAATAAATGGAGTGGGGGTTCTGCGGAGCATAAATCCTGACATATCCATGGCTGCCATTTTGGACCAGAAGGGACCAACAGGACGCTTGTTACTCTGCATAGACCTGTTATATTGATACATTTCACTAAACTATCCCATGGTTTCCACAGAAGACAAAAAAGACTGTTATACTTTTACATACCGTTATTTTTCTTTAGTCACTAATTAATTTAAAATTCGACTATAAAATTCTCTCAATGTACAGATTTACCCTAAATTACTTAAACCGGACCTTCACCATGATTTATTGAAAAGCCCAAACCCTTAAAAAACTATTCTCCAGCATCTAAAGATAATATATTTTAAGTTTTTAGTCAGTTTTATTATTCTTTCCCCCACTGGGCTGCAACTCTGTTCAGGACTTTAGGATACGGGCGCCGCCATCTTGACGTGGGCGAGGAGAGTGGGATAAAGTGCAGGGGGGCGGGTTATAGCTGTGCTTTGCACAGACAGAGCAGAGCTGGGTTCAGGAAAAGGTCAGCAATCCCAGAATGCAGAGCGACACAGTCAGAAGGCACTTCCTGTTTGCAGGCTGCCTGGTGTTCCATGAGCCGCCATCTTGGATGTTTAAAGGCTCATGCATGCAGTAGATGCAGGTAGGGTGATTTTTAATGTGGGCAATCTGTATGTACAGGGTGTGGGAAACATATAAGATAGGCTCTTATTCAGAGTGAAGGTCCGCTTTATAAAATGGACCTCCAGTCAAAAAAAGAAAGTTTAGTAAATTGCTTCCTCTATTGTGATCAGTGACATAAGCAGTTTGAGAGGGCTTAACCCCATGCAGATATTGTGGAATGGCATAAAGATGAATCACTCCTGAATTACATGGTGGCGGCCATCTTGTCAAACACCTGATAATCCTTCTTATATATGAGAATTAGGGGGTTGCTGTGCCAGCAGCAATTCACACCAAATTGAGAGAGATATATGCCTCAGAAACAAGGAGAAGCTTGACTGTCATTGTTCACACACACAAACACTGAATAAAGAGCTAATGTAGCATAAGAGAACTGTGTGAGGGAGGCTGTTATCTCTATTGCAGTGACGGCCACAAGAGCCTTTCTTGGTAAGTAAACCCTGCCCGCTGTCCCCGCTCTGGATGGCACCGATGCCAACCGGACAGAGGCGCGCGCTCACACTCGGTTCTCGTGAAGTCATTACATCTGAAGGCTTTCTACTTCTGGCTAGAAATAAGAGATGATTGCACAGAACTATGGGGCAATTTTGAGGGAATCAGCTTCTTCATGTGTGTGGCAAGATGGGGGCTGTCATGCGAGTGCAGAATTTGCCTGCTATTCCAAACATCTGCATGGTGTTGATCCCTCTCAATAAGATTGTGTCACTGATTGCTAGAGGGGGGGCGTTAGGGGACTAATTTACTAAGCTTTAATTTTTTGACTGGAGGTACGCTTTAAAGAGAATGTAAGCACTAAGAAAACAAAAAAAAACACACACACCTTTACTACCCTGGAGAAGCTCCCAGGTGGACACTTCCCGGGTTCTGAATTGGAGTCTCTCAGGTGTCCACATGCACTTTCGCCGCCTCTCACATCAGTCACAGTGAACGCGTCCTCCCAATCTATTGCAGTGAATGGAGTTAGGTATGTACTGGCACTGTAACTGATGCAGGGGCGAAGTCAGAACAAACAGTGAGTGATGGTTGTGCCCGTATAGGACTTGTTCTGTGTGCGGAGTGTAAGAGGAGTAGCCTTTTTGTTTTCTTAGGGTTTACAGTCCCTCTAATTCCTCTGAATAATCATTTTACCTTGATAGATTTAGACAAATTATCTTTCTAATTATCTATCTTGACCAGTCATTTTTCAGGCAGCTTACCTGATGCAGTGTCAGTCCCACGCTGTGCCTTTGCTCCAGTCACAGAAAGGAAGGGGGGTTTCTTCTTCCTCTGCCTCCAGAGCCTCCCCTCTGATCTGGACCACCAATTCAGTCCTGAAGCCCACATTGACGTCTGGCACTCTCCATGATTATGCCTAGCAGTAGACCACCAATCATGGGGCTCGACTGCTGGTCTATAACTCTGCCCTCTGTGGCCCTCAGTATATTACAGTATTGTGATTACGTGTCAAAGTATGCTGACACACTGCCTGCTATTGTCTTTGAGAGCGGCCACGTCTACTGGCTGAAAATTTCAGAAATGATTTTAGAAATACATGTTTCTGCTTTGGGGGGGTTCAATTTGAAAAAAGGGGAGGTCATTAGGAGCTTTAGGGCTAAGTGATTATATGGCCTATATACTTACCTGGACAATCCATTTAAGGCAAGTTAACTGAATCAAGGCAAGAAATCTGCCCCACTATTGAGCTATATGGTGGGAGCCTGTTACCCTCTGGTGGGTTATTAGCCAGCTTGTTATTAGCCAGCTTGTTTCTTGGGCCGAACCCCAGATGGTGAGAGCGCACAGGTCCCAAGTAGTGCCCTGAAGGTCACAGACTTGGAAAAGGGGGGACTGAGGGGCAGACAGGCAAGAAGATACAAACAGCAACAGCAGACACACTTAGAGCAAACACAGATACACAGACAATAGGAGACCTAGAACCCAACAGAAAGCTCAAGGCCCATTACCAGGCTAAGGGCTGGATGTATGGCTCCAAAAAGCACACGGGAACTCTGAAGACACACAAACCTATATAGACAAAAGTAGGGGGTGAGGTACACCTGTGATAGGTAAGCGAGCAACTCATTTCCATAGGGAGATGGCCGAATATTCAAAAACACAACAGCAGGTGGCGTAACAAGGAAGTCATCAGACTAAGCGGAATACATACAGAACATCGCTGATTTGAACTCTGGCAATCCTCGCGCATGTTTATTAAGATCAACTACTGTCAAGTCCCCATCCCCTTCTCTTTTGGTCCATTGGAAGGCAGAATAAAAACCCTCCAGACAATAGTAGTCAATACTGGGTGATAGAATGGAAAACAAATCATTCCCAATCCCCAAATACAGTCTGATCAAAATATTTCCAGCATCAAGTTAAATACACACAATACGTTGCTTTTTACATTATTATATTGTTAAATGACTAAAAGTTGGGGGTTCCCCCCAAAAAAACCCCACCCGAGTATTTGACAGAGTCTTATTACTGCACACACCAAGATCAGTAATAAAAGATATATATATATATTTATCAATTCATTTGAAACAACATTACACCCAAAACATATTATTTAAAAAACATATAGGACAAGCTAAAACATATTCTGCCAGGAGGGGGCGCTACTATACTTTGCTGCCATACGGATGTAGGTCTCTTTTTCAAGGCAGAGTGCATGTAGAGAGCATGCACTCTGCCTTGGAAAAGAGACCTACGTCTCGGAACGCGTGGGCTCGTGGAAGGTGGGGGACGCCCTTTGCTGACCCGGACACACTTAATTGGGATAAGTAGCATTTGCTTTGCACTATTTTTTCTATTGTTTTGTGCTTCACTCTTTTGTTATTGTGTATTGTGAGATAAAAACCTCTTTAAAAGAGTTTCTACTATTAATTGATGTATTGTTTGCACAGGCACTTGGCACTTTATTAAGGATATGGGTTATTTTTAAGAGTTTTATGAATTACACTTAATATTTATATTAGTCCGTATGGCAGCAAAGTATAGTAGCGCCCCCTCCTGGCAGAATATGTTTTAGCTTGTCCTATATGTTTTTTAAATAATATGTTTTGGGTGTAATGTTGTTTCTAATGAATTAATAAATATATATATCTTTTATTACTGATCTTGGTGTGTGCAGTAATAAGACTCTGTCAAATACTCGGGTGGGGTTTTTTTTGGGGCACCCCCAACTTTTAGTCATTGTACATGTTGGGTTATGGTAAGAGCATTGCACCACGTGTGATGATAAAATTGTTTTGCTGGTGCCACCCACACTATTTTCCTAGCTTATTATATTGTTATAAATGTCCTGAATTCCAATTTGTTTTAGACATTCCCTTTAAAATGGTTGAGACTAAAATAGAAAGTCACAACCATCTTACCATACACTATATCGGCTATTGTGAACGATCTGGCTTATTTCTGATAGAAAAGTGTTACAAAATCGAAAGATTATTCAGGTCATCATACAAGTGACATATGATCAAAAGCACAACATTTCCTTTTTCCCATGTGAATTCTTTATACCTCTTCTTGCGGAAAAAAAAACAATGTATAAAGAAACAAACATTAATTCCATTATCATTCTATTAATCAATCAATAAAATACCTTTCAACTGAGCAGTTTGCCACATGTATGGCCAACATTACATTCCCATTGGATAGAGCAGTCTGGTTTTGATGCCCTCAGCTCTAGTGCTGACAGCACATTCCCTGACATGGTGAGCATCCATGCTGCCGATTACATAAAAGCAGCCTTCTGCACTGACTGGTGGCAGAGCGGCACACGAGTGTCCACCACTGATATGTGCTATCAGAGGTGGACGCTCGTATGCACACTTAGCTTCGGAGCTAAGAGCACTGCAATCAGACCAGCTTAGCTTGCAGGACTATGTGTGATTAAGTCTGAAGACTAGCAGGTAAGTGGTGTATGTATTTATTTGTAGGTTTGAAGGGTCCCTTTAAGAAGAAGAAGTTCTCCAGTTGGTTTGCAGATGTTTTTAATGAATATATGGCATAATAATACACTCTCCCTCTTATGGGGTATTCACAGAGGAGTAGCTAGGAATTCTGGCACCCAGGGCAAAGATTCGAAATGGCACCTCCCTGACCTGTGCTCAGGTCCCCCTTTGGCACCCCTCTGACCTGCTGCCCCTGGGGCACGTGCCCCCCGCTCCCCCCCCTAGTGTGGAGGGCTTTCTGCATGAGACAGCAAGCTTTCCCACATACAGAAACTAGCTTTTACACTGCCCACATGTTAGTGAATGAACACCTTACTCATTCATTGATATGCCACACAAATGAAATGTATGGCATTGCTGCTGGATCAATTAGACAACAGATGTCTGGTGGGTTTATGGTGTCATTCCCTAAATGAACCTTTAGTCAAATGTATTTGTGAATGACAGCTCTTTCCCCTGCAGCTCTGGGTACTCCTTCCCCAGCATTGCTGTTTGGACTGTAGAATGTATTGCTGTCTTATTTAATAAGCCTGGATGTGTCTGTTTGGCTCTTTGTCTGTGTGATGTGCGTCTGTCCTGTGCCAGCTCGGCTTCCTCCTGCAGGCGCACTTCCTCCGCTGCCTGGATTTTCACCCTGGGAATTCCCTGGCTCCACCAGCTCTCTGTAGTATGCAGCAGAGATGCTGTATAAAAAAAAGGAATCAAATTCAATTCTTACCTGCATCCTCCAACCTGCGGAGACACAGCAGGAGACTCCTCCACCAGCTTGGCATTGCTAAGACTGGGAGGGAGAGCCAGTGCCGAGCCGTGATGGGATTTAGCTGGAACCGGGGAAGGGCGGAAGAGGAGAGATGGTGCTACGCTGTGGCGGTGCAGCCCATCACTTTGCTGTGCAGCGCGGGGAGCCCAGCGGTGTGTCTGCTGCACGGCGCAGGGGGCTCATCACATCTGAAGCCCAGCTCCAGCACGCAGCCTCTCCACATGTTCCCCCTGCAGTGACTTCACACAGATGGCTCGGCTCAGGCCTGCGCGCCGGCTGACTTAATGCTGCATGACGGGATCACCATTTGTATTTTCTGGAAATAAAAAAAGAGCAAATTAACCACTCTGCTGTCCAGACCAAAACTGCAATATAGGAAGATACAAATAAACAATACAATAAAAATGGTTTACCAAGGAGGTTTTTTTTTTAATTTTTTAATAGGTTATTGAATTACTATGTATTTCCTTCTTATTTTAAATGAATAAACAGAAATAAGCATTTTTATTCCTAAATGATACCAGATCTCTGCAAATGATTTAAAAAAAGACACCAAATACAAATTGTTTTCTTTTACCCAATCAACAGAAATAGGCCTCGATTCAATAAAGGTAGAAAAAAATTCTCATGGTAGTAAAAAAATCAATTCGTGAAAAAAAAGCCTGAGAATGTCACTGTTGCTGAATCACCAGATAAAAAGACAATGAAAGTCAATGGCAGCTTTTACTACAGTGTAGAAAGGAGTAAACAGTTCTCTACTTTTCTCAAGAGTAAAAAAGTGTCATTGACTTTCATTGTTTTCTTAGCTGGTGATTCAGTAACAGTGAAATTCTCAGGCTTTTTTCTCATGAATTGAATCTTTTACTACCATGAGAATTTTTTGCTACCTTTATTGAATCAGGGCCATAGACTTATAATGTGGTAGCAGATCTTTTTAAACTGATTTAATTTTTTCTAAGTGATCCATAGAAACAGACACGCTTATATCAAATGGATCATACATTGAAAAAAGTGTGCTACGTTTTAAGAGAGAAAACGGCCATTTAGGCTGGTTTCACACCAGCACATCTGCGGGGCATTCGTGCTTTCAGGCGAGCACCCAGCAGCCGCCTGTAAAAAGCTGCACATAGTAATCTGTGGGCGATTTCACATGTACTTCCTGCGTTTGCGGATCACTCTGAGTAATACCACTCCTTGTGAGTGGAGAGAGCAAACGCTGGCACCCTCCATGTGCTGCTCACCATCGATTGCGGGGCACTTGCCTGAAAGCGCAAGTGCCCTGCAATCGCGGGTACTATGAAAACCAGCCTCACGTTCACTGTGTACCTTGCGGGGGGGGGGGGGGGGGGGCACTAGATGTAAATAGAATTTTTTTTCCTCCTGCCACTTAATCACCCTCAAGGTGGACAGTGAAGGTGAATGGCAGTTTTCTCTTCTAAAAAGCAGTGCACTTTTGTTAACCTGTTGCTGAACCAACCCTAAAGTGTTAACAGATCTCTGCAAGTAATTTAGAAAATACAAACAATAGCTGAGTAACTACTCATTTCCCTCAGTCTAAAGAACTGGGGGTCTTGGGATGGCCCACTGTGTAAGATTGACTGGATCACCTAATAAACTTACCTTGCCTACAATCCCACAACGCATGTGCAGGTCACGGACTGCATCCCTGGCTTTCCCCTGGCTGATACCTATATCCACGTCAGGCATTTCCGAATGGAAAGCATTGGTAGTTATGGCCTAGAGGTAGGGAAACAGGCATTTGACCGGATGGTGATTCCCAATCATGGGACATGACTGAAGTGCCCTTGAGCAAGGCACCTAACCCTCAATGCTCACTGGGTGCTGCTCTGGGCACTTCACTTCACTGCGCCTTAGTTTGTAATTCACTCGTGTGTTTGTTCAATGGTGTTTATTCACTGGTGTGTACACAGAGTTGTGTTGTTCACAGTGCACGGTTGGGTAAAATGCGGAGAAGGAAATCCATGTGTGCGTTGGCACACAATGGCCACTATTGCACTATTATCACTATATTATCACGGGTACATCTAGGTAAAGGGGAGCCCCCAATCAGCTTTACTAAGCTGCTCTGGCTTATTAAAGCTGAAAAGAGTGCTGGCCTGGCTGAAAAAAGCCTGGCCATGTACTGTGGGATCCCTGGCAATGTTTGCACTGTGATCTGGGAGATTTCACACAGCAGGGGAAGAAAACCCAGGATTGTGAAAATTCATATTTTCAGTTGGATTTAGACTGGGCCATTCCACAACTTTGATGTTGAGGAGGCACAGCTCTGTGGATGAGGAAAACTGGGCAAAGTAACCTGTTTTTTTTTATTTTACACATTTGCATGAAAAATCCCTTTAATGTAAAGGTATGTTTAGAGTTGTTGTCATACTGAAGATTCTTCTTTTCCAGCTTTTAGAGCAAAGGCCTGAAGGTTTGGTGCCAAAATGTGCAGGTCTGAATTCCCTCCACCTTGACCAAAGCCCCAGTGTGGACAGCCTTTCATAAGGAAAATTAAGCCAGGTGGCACATAACATTGCAAAAGTGAAGCTTGTGCTATGTTGCAACTCAATTGTGTAGCCTCATGTGGCTACAGCAACAGATTCCCCAGCTACAGTAATCACAATTATTTATAGCAGACCAACAGTCAAAAATGACCAAAACAACAACCAGTGCTCATATGCATCCCTCCCCAATTTAGATTAAAAATTCATTTACCCTGTTCTAACTCCTGCTGTGGTAAATTTTATAAACAAAATGGTGTCTCCTGGAGCTGCAAGCGAAGTGCTTGGCTTGTCATATAGATTCCCGAACCGATCTGTGTGGGTTTTGAGCCACTATATAGCGGAACAAAACTCAGTGTGGCCGCCCTCTGGAATCTAAAAGATTCCAGTGCTTACCTCTGGCCTTCCCCCGAGGGCATCCAGAATCTCCATGCCCCACTGTCTAAACCCCCCCCCCCCCCCGCCTCAGACCTCACCTTCTTCCTGGAGCCCTTGGTGATGTAAACACCCCACGGCCACATGCCCGCATATTTGAGCTTTGAGCACGCTCCCACCCCCAGCCATTCATATAGGCTGGGGGTGGGAGCACGCACTCTGCTGGAGATACACCCAATGCTCTCCTGATTGCTGAAGATCTGTGTGTAAGCTCAGCCATTTGTTAAGCATTACAGCAAACGGCTCTGATTAGAGGAACCTGCGCATTTGTCGTAGGACCTTGGAAAGGTGAGTTTGTATGGCCATCCTGGGGTGTTTCCCACAGCGTAACATCCCATTTTAGGATATTTCAGAGAGCAAAACCCAGGATAGTCAATGTTCTGCTTTAAAAGGACAGTCCAGGTAATGACTACTCCACAAAGGTTATTTTCTGTCCTGGTAACATCGCTGATAAAATCAAAGCAGATCCACTCTCCCTGTGGCACAGGCTTCCCCACAGTATTTAAAGTGGATCCAAACCATTCCCAGCAGCTCTGGGCCAGCAAGGGGCAAATCTGCAATGTAATAATTGAATAAAGGAGATACACATCTTTTACTTGGGGAATTTGGTATGAAAATAAAATAAAACAGCTGCCACTGTGGTGTGGCCTCTAATTGGAGAAGGTGCTGCTGTCACGTGTGTGTGTGCAAGTATCTCTCTCTAATACAGAGCTCACTGGTGGGTAGGGGAGGTCATTTAAGCAGAGGAGTAGCTAGGCTTTCTGGCACCCGGGGCAAAGATTCGAAATGGCGCCCCCCCCCCCCACCTGTGCTCAGGCCCCCCTTTGGAACCCCCTTGACCTGCTGCACTGGGGGCAAATGCCCCCCTGCTCCCCCCTAGCTTCGCCCTTGATTTAAGTGTCCCTGGGGGGCAGGATCCTCACTGCCACTGAAGTGCAAAGTAGTGTTTAGGTCTGCCTTAAAGAGGACCTACAGTCAAAATAATAAAGCTAAGTAAATTGCTCCGCTAAAGCTCTCCTCTGGCAATCAGTGACATAAGCTATTTGTGAAGGCTTAAAGGGTGGTTCCACCTTCAATGGCATTTTAAAAAGTTTCCATTATTGTGTGGCAAAATGATGTCTTCCATGTGGTAAGCTTATCTGTTGTTATTTTTTTTTCTATTTTTCACATTTTCTATGTGTTTGCATCTCTGTGCTATAAAAGAAAACAGTTTTCCATAGCAACAATGTGTTTACCTTAGCTATGTGCACCAAAGTTGTAATTTCGAGTACATATCATAGACTTTCTCACTCTAGCTTGCTAATCATCTGATTGGCTAAGGCATGGGTGACTGGTTTAACCCATTCTACATCTTCAGTCTTGTGTTCCAGTAGTAAGGGTTAATGACCAGGTTCTCTGCTGGATAGGCCATTAGGCTGCTTTGACTTAGCCAAAGCTGCTAAAGAGTTCACCTGTTACATTGGAAGAATTGTGGGACTAAGGGCCTTATTTAAGAAGGGATAGCGTCAGGTAGTGGCTGGTTAATGAGAGGGATAGTGACAGGTAGCGACTGGTGAACGCCGGACACGGCACGCAATTACACATTTATCATGCAGAATCTGTTTAGCGACTGGGATAACGCCATGTAGCGTCCGATTCATCATTTTCACAGCCTCAGCGAACAGCGCCGGCGTTCAGGCTTGCACAGCGCCAGGTATGACCTCTCACTACCTGTCGCTCTCCCATACATTTCAATGGACGATACTTTTCTTCTCTTTTAACTGGGTTTTTGTTTTTTTTGTTTTTTAAACTCAAATAATGTGACCTCTTCTGGCATTGAGAAAGCAGTTTTTCACAAATTTTTTATTTTTTACACATTTCTGCAGAAATGACATTACAGGTCTGGCATTAAAGTGTTCATGTTACAATGTTGTTACAATGTAATTCCATAAGTTTTCGCTTTGTTGCTAGTGGATAGATGCTGAAAAACACACTTTAAACACACAGCCTCCGGCGCTCTGGGCTTCAAACAAGCATTTTTCAGCGCCAGAGTTTTGTGAGGCTGTTTTTTTGCTGAATATGGTGTGAGTCGGTCGCTATGACCAGTCGCTAACATACACTCCCATACAGCGCTGTACTGGTCAAATAGCGACTCCTCACAATGTATTTAACATTACTGCACAGCGACTGAGTCGCTATAAACTGGCGACCCACGGCCGAGCACAATGATTACTAGCGGGCGCTCTGAAAATGCCTGCTACAGACGCTCATCTGTCGCTACCTGCCGCTAATGATGTTAGTAGTCCAAAGGTTTTACTCAAGGCCATGAAAACCACTCAGGAATATGAGAATCATGGAAGCAGCCTTTTTACCTCAGCAGCAGGGGGGCAACCCCAGCCAGCAAACTAACCTCGCCCAGTATTAGGGAGATACTAGCCTTTTCCTAGCAGAGCGTAATCTAATATAGGAAAGAAAACAGATGCACACATGTGCAAACCTCCCCTTCCTTAAAGTGGACCAAAACCAGGCCTAGCGTCTATAAGATGCTAGGTCTGGTTAGATACCTACCCCCTGATTTTGGATGCCCCGCTGTGTGAGCCCCTGCCAATCAACCAATATATCTCGGGCTGTGTGTGGCTGCACCCGCTGTATCTGAATGGCTGGTGTGCCAGTGCAACACCATAGAGAGTAGGGTGTGGTCACACCAAATCTCATTTCCCCAGGGGATGGACCATAACCTAGGATAGCGAAAATCTAGGGTTTTGGTTTACTTTAAAGAGAAAATCCACTGTCCAGTGGCATTTTAGAAGGTGTATAATTTGTGTGCCAAAAGCTACGTCATAAAGGTGCTTAGCTTATCTAGTATTTTTTTCTATTTACTGCAAAATGTGTTTTATGGAAGAAGTTTATGCTATCTGAAATCTGTTGCTATTGCATATAAGTCTGTCCACCAAGATCTACAAGAAGAGAGATGTGAGTCCTGTACACCCAGAATGCTGAGCATATATAAATAAGTGTGAGCTCCCTCCCCTTAAAAGCAGCCATTGTGTTCTGTGTGTACAGGACTCACTTTTCTCTTCCTAGACACGTGGTAAAAGTGGACTTTCCTTTTAATGCCAGTAATTAATGAGCCTCTCCCATCAGCATGACGTTATCACCCCATACAGAGGGCTCTACACACAAGCTGCAAGTGCCCTTTAGCCTCTACTGACGGCAAAAAAATGATCCCTTTATCTTAAACATTGCAGCTGCGCTGCCGCTATTTCAGCACAGCCAGGCGAAGCTTGCAGGGGGCCTCCGCCACAATGAGTCAGAGGGGTAGCACTCTAATTACACACATATATCAGACGCCTTGGAAGCACGATATGCTTAGATCAGCCTAAAATAGCCTCTTTCCTTCATTCATATGGTGGATTACGCTGCGCTCACCATCAGTAAGCCACTGTGTGTATTGATGTGTATGTGTGTGTATTGGTGCGTGGGTGTGTGTTATACTCCAGCAATCACAGAGAGCGTTCAAACATCACCAATACAAAACGGCACAAGCGTCTTGCCTGCACTTCTCTCCCTGTGAAATTGGGATCTGATCTTTTCTGCCATCATTATACTCACCCCCCCAGATGAACCCTCCAACCTCCCTCCATGCGCTGCTCACAACATCCCACCATCGGCCTGCTTTATCTTCAGTACAAGATGACAGTGCTGCAAGGTGCGTGAAAAGCGGGATCTCTACATGTTCAATGATGTGCCAGATCCTCTGCCTTTTTTTCTGGTGTTTCTTCATAGCGAAGGCTGTTACAGTTCGTCTCGGGGCCACATATAACTTGAGCCTGGGTGATTAGCACAACCAGGGGTGGACTGGCCGTAGGGAGAGCCGGGCATATGCCCAGTGGGCCGCACTGCTTTGGGGCCAGTTGGGTTTCTGATTATTACACCCCCAATCAATTCCTGCATCCCTAGTTTCTGAGCCAAGAAACCCTAGCTCATGTTCAGTCCTAATGCCTAAGACTTACCCCCCCTGCCAACCCCTGTTACATTATCTGTCCCTACACTACAAAAGCTTGAGTACCTTCAGGTCGGCCATATCTACCTCTGCTCCCTGCAATACTATAGCCTAAGCCTTGGAGGACCACCAGGCTCAGTGGGGATGCTGTAGGCTGGTCATGGGCTGCCGGGCCAGTAAAGTCTCTGGCTGATTTTTGGCCCTAGTCCACCACTGAGCACAACCCACACAAAGTGCACCAATAACATGGGCCTAAGTTATTATCCAATCAAAAGGGGAGAGCGCTTCTACAGCACCCACCACACATCACATTTATCACTGCTGAACGGGATACTACAGCGTCACTTGTCCACCCGCTACGCTAGGTTATAGTGCTAGACACTCTAAGCGCCGCTACATAGATGCTCAAATGTCAATACGTGGCGCTAGTCTTAAATTAGCCTCCCCGTGCACAATAATTAAGCAGCTAATATTTTTAAAGATACTTTTTATTATTAAACAACTACATTGCAGTCGGTCAATCCAAAATGTTAATAAACCTCCCACCTGAATAAATAATAAAAGTGAGGGTTTGGCTTTCTTAGGAAAATATTTATTCATTGCTTCATTGCATTGTTATTGTGCAACTACTATTGTGCAGAATTATTATGTAAGCAAATGTGTTTTCACTGCATTGTGGTGCATACTATATTATTGTGTTCAGCGCTGTGTCTGTATTGCTTGCCTGGTGGCAGTGGCGATTGGGCCAGAACCAGGAAGGATCTCTGATCGGCAGCAACGGTGGCAGCGGCAGCAGAAGATCAGGCACTGGAGGAGGCGTGAAGGTGCTCAATGAGTCCAATGCATGTGCATATCGAGCATTATCCTGCATAAAAATCATGAAAACTGACTTTTTCCTGTAGCACTGCTTGAGGAAAGTGTCTTCTTAAAACTAGCAGTAAGTTTGGGAGTTTGTTTTGAGTCCATTTTCAACATAAAAAGGTCCAACTATTTTCTTCCATTTTTGCAGAAGACACCAAGATATGTATCACAGTGACGTCTATTGAAGATCTAGCTTCAGTTCACTAGCTTCTGGCTGAGCGTCTAGACATAAAGTTCAATGGGGATAAATGTAAAGTCATGCACTTGGTGTCTAATAATCTGCAGGCCACATATGTCCTCGGGGGAGTAAAGCTAGGGGAGTCCCTTGTTAAGAAGGACCTGGGGGTACTGATAGACAAAACCAAAGGAGTAAAAATAGAGAGGTTTTTGTTGCATACATTTGCAAATGTATGGGAAGCTGCAGGGCAGCGTCACGGCACCTGCAGCCCTACTCCAACAGTGAGTGCTCTCCCAATTTTGGGACACACATAGCAATGGATAAATTGCCTGATGCTGCCCAGAGATCTAACCCTTTACCTCTGGTGATTCACATGTAAGGGAGCTGATTCCACAACATGCGGTTGAAGGCCCCTCAACATTTATCCACATGCACTCACCATAATACAACAGATAGGAAGGAAATGGCAAGTTGCACCATCAATTTATAGCTGCACTGGGCGGTGCCCACTGGGCTGGGCAATTGGTTACAGGCAAAACAGAAAGGAATGCCCCAGCACTCATATCAACACTAGCCTGCAACAAAACCTACAATCTGAGTCGTTTGTTAAAACCAGAGAAGCTTTCGTTGCACACATTGCAAATGTATGGGAAGATGCAGGCCCACGTCATGGCACCTCTTTTTCTTGCAGTCCTACTCTAAACAGTGAGAGCTCCCCCAATTTTGGGACGCAAAGAGTAGGACTAAAACATCGAAACATAGAAGGTAGAAGGGTGACGGCAGAAGGAGACCATACGGTCCATCTAGTCTGCCCTTATGTGTATACTGTATGTACTCTTTATCTTAGGATAGATGTGTGCTTATCCCAGGCTTGTTTACATTCAGTGACTGTTGATTTTTCAACTACCTCTGCTGGAAGTGTGTTCCAAGCATCTACTACTCTTTCTGTAAAATAATATTTTCTAACATTGCTCCTGATCTTCCCCCCGACTAGCTTCAGGTTGTGCCCCCTTGTTCTATCATTAAGCTTCTTCTTAAAAACACTTCCCTCCTGAACCTTATTCAATCTTTTCACATATTTAAAAGTCTCAATTATGTCCCCCCTCTCCCTTCTTTCCTCCAGACTGTGCAAATTAAGTTCTTTAAGTCTCTCCTGATAAGTTTTAAGTTTAAGTCCTTCCACCATTTTTGTTGCATGCCTTTGGACACGTTCTATTTGAATAATGTCTTTTTGCAGGTAAGGTCTCCAGAACTGCACACAGTATTCTAGCTGTGGCCTTACCAGGGCTCTATACAGCGGCATCACAACCTCCCTCTTCCTACTGGTGATGCCTCGAGCTATGCAGCCGAGCATCCTGCTTGCTTTTCCCACTGCCTGGCTACACTGTCCACTCATCTTGCAGCTATAAGTAATCAGTACCCCTAAATCTCTCTCCTCCGAGGTCCTGGCTAACACAGTACTGCCCATATGGTACTCAGAGCAGGGATTCCTTCTAACCAATTATGAAATTATGAAAAGGGTGCAGAGAAAAGCCACCAAACTGATAAGAGGAATGAAGATTACAAAAAATGATGTGGATGTCTAAAGGAGGACATAAATTGTATAAAACTATAAATGGACAATACAAAAAATTGGGGGGGGAAAGACTATTTCATATAAAATCCTCTCTAAAGACAAGGGGGCACTCTCACCACTCTCCGGAGGAGACAATCACTTTTTACCATAAGAACTATAAATCTGTGTAATAGCCTCCCACAGAAGCTTTCTCACCTAGCTCTGAATCGACCCCATAGACTCACCTAACCTCCCATTGCCTTGCCCCCTTAGTGTTGGCTGCTCAAATGCTGCAGAGCCTGAGTGCGATCGGCACACTTTCTGATGGTTCCTGCATGCCCTTATTAAAGTGGACCAACACCCAGGATTTTGACTATCCTGGGTCTTGGTCCACTTCGGTGGGGCACCCCCGATCGGGGTGCCCCGCTGTGTGAAACCCCCCCGATCACCCTAAAAACTCACCTCTCCCCGCGCCGACGGACAAGGGATTTGACAGCCACTTGTCCGTGGCTCCTCCGCCGCCGCCTCCCGCACGTCCCTCTTGACGCACGCGCGCGCCGGCCATTCACAGATGGCCGGCGCGGGCGCGCGCACGCCTAGAGCTAAGGTAAGGGGGTTTGGGGGTTTTGGGGGGGTTTCACCCCGTGGGACATCCCGATCTCGGATGTCCCGCAGGGAGGGAGGTGATCACCTGAGGGTGATGGTCCACTTTAACTGCAGCTAAGATAATCATGTAAGTGTGCCCCCCCTTCTGCAATCAATGAGAGAGGCTGGAGTGTGCCTGGAGCATTCAGGCTAACAGCTGAAGAACTGCACAGTTTTAGCAGCCAGGGCTGAACAGGAACATGGCTGTGGGAAGATGTTTTTTAGGTGAAGCCAACAATCTGATTGGCTGGCCTTAAAACTTCTGTTTATGTTGTGACAGTGTCATGCCAAACTACCTGGTTTAGAAGTCCTGTTAGAATCCAGCAGCAAGGCAGCAGTACTGTAGGTCACGTGTGGCGCTGTCCACATTGGTGGTGCTGAAATGAGAAGACAGAGGAAATAATCATGAAAAGACACGGGGCAAGATTAACCCTTTAAATGGCAAGCACATAGAATCTATGTGCCTCGCTTGTCCTAGAATTAACTGCAAAGGATGTAGATTCTAAGTGCCTGGCGTCTTTTCCTATTTGTGGCCAAAAAACGTTCACCTCTGTCTGGGACCCAGCACCAGGGGTCTCCTCTTACCCTGGGGGCCTCTGATTTGGCAGGGGTCCTTGATACCCCTATAAGGAGGTATAACAATTTACAGGGCAATAGGGGCTGACAAGTCAGCTGACAGAAAGCAGGCGACTTGCCAACCCCCCCCCCCCCCCGCCCCATTACATGCATTCCCAAAACGCATGGGGGTACAGAAGAGCCATCATAGCTGGTGTCCAGAATGGTTTAACTGAGGAGGGGGGCACATTATTTTTTTTGCATTATTTTTATTTTTTTTTTTTTTTTTAAGCCTACCTAAATATTTTTTCATACTCTGTCAACAGGCCATTGAGCATTTTGTGCTATGTATGTTTATGTATAATTGCAGGATTAAAAAAAAAAGTGTGACCGCACCAAACCAATTTTTTTTTTAAGGGTTTAACCCTTGATAGTGCAGATTGTAGTTGTATACTATTAACAGGGCAGGAGAACAGCTCTCTTTTTTGATTGTTATTACTTTAGTAATAGATGGCTTTAAAAGGGCTTCTTATTGTCAGCTGTATTACTGTTGCTATTAATTTATTTCTATTAACACTGGGTAAAAACCTTGTAGCTGTGTGACGCCCAAGCAATGCTGCCCAACTGACAGCAATACCCAAGGATCCTTGCTGCCAGTGGACATCTGATAACATGATTCACTTAATGACATTGTGTACGGGTCGGGGTTTTGTGAGCTGCAGGGCGCTGTGTTGGGATTGCACAGTGGAGGCGGCTGCAGAGCGTCATTCAGTCTACCAGAGGCAATTATAAGGGTTCTGCGGTTCAATCAGCAAACTGAATATGGCTATTAACCCATCGTGGCCACTCCCAGCTTGGCTTAACAGCCTTTTATTAGCATCCACAGAACATTTCCGAACATGAGTTCTGGAGGGGAATGGTGGGGGACGCCTGGTGCAGCAGGCTTTCCTGTTTGGCTGTATCCAGCCCATCAGAATGTCGGGTCTCTGATAATCTTGTATTATATTCCTGGTTCCTGTATATTACTGTTCGGCTGAGCAGAGGATGTCAGTATACCCTGCAGCTGAAAGGGAAAACTTACCTTCATGCTATTGACTGACCTCTCTTTCACTCAACAGGCAAATGACCTCTTATGCTTCTAAGTCAGGGATCCTCAACCTGTAGCTCAGGAGCCACATATGGCTCATGGACCCTTGCTGTGTGGCTCGGGGGCTGTACGCCAGACCAGAACACATGTGGGGGTCTTGCACACAGTTATTGGTGGGGTAAAAGGTGCATGGGCATTGTCCCTACCCTACCTAGGGTAATGCAAAACTGGACAGGCAGAGAAACATGCCAGTTCCCCCTGTCTTTTAAGGGATATTTGTGCCAAACTCCTGGGAAGCACAGTGGGCAGAAGCTGGAAAACAGATTGTGCTAGGTTGCCAAGATTTTTAGCCTGCCTGATTTTTCCATTTTACCTCTTGAGGGTCAGTGGATAAGTATTTTATGGGCTGGGGGTATCAGCGTTCACTATAGTTATTCAT
The DNA here is from genome assembly GCA_027917425.1 of Gastrophryne carolinensis. Lineage (NCBI taxonomy): Eukaryota > Metazoa > Chordata > Amphibia > Anura > Microhylidae > Gastrophryne > Gastrophryne carolinensis. The sequence continues at coordinate 225,956,843 of CM051235.1, forward strand.
TTCTGAGGGCCTTGGGGGAACCATGTTCATTTCTCGCTTATATCTGTTTACGCCGAATGTGACTCTTTGCCGATTTTTGGTGCTGAATGCGGCTCTCATGGTAAAAAAAACTGGGGACCCCCCTTCTAAGTGCTGCCATCAAGCAGAGGCACCAGTCTTTTATAGGGTCTAAGTAAAAGGCTTACTTCTTCCCCGCATCCTGATTTGGGATGCCCTACCGCCGATAAAAAGAATAGGATGCATGAAATCGGCCAAAAGACTTACTTCCACTCCGCTATTGCCTTCCCCACTCATCTGAATGGGGCATTGGGCAGGCATCCATCAGCAAACCCCATTGTCTTTGTGAACATTGTGTGGCCTGGTAAGTTATTTGGCTGGCTGTGGGTTTCCTATTCTTTTTTAAATTGGACTTTAAGTCTGAAAATACTTTTGTTCAATTTAAAAGGCGGCATCCAGATTTGGGATGCCCCAGGGTAGGTACCGCAAGCTAAATCACAAGATTGGGCTATATGGTGGTCTAATGTGGCATTGTTGCTCTGCTAAGTGACCACTGCAAGAATCTAGAACTAAGTGAGGATGTAGCCCAATCTGGGATTTAGCTAGCATTATTTACTGTGGGGTATCCCTTTTTAAAGTGGTCCCACACCCGTTTTTTAGGGGCGGAATGCCGCTGTGACATGCTCAGGTGGGCAGCATTTCAGCCGAGGATCGAGGTGAAGATAAGGATTTTAGGGTATTGCGGGCGCATTGCACTGGGGGGGTCCAGCTATCTGGATGCCCCCCAAGCCTGTCACATTGCCGTCCCACACCCTTTTATTAAACTGCTTTAAGTGGACTAAAAGTATTTTCAAACTCTTGGTCCACTTTAACCATCAGGGCATTACATACTGGATTCCCATCGCGTTCCCTTTATTTCAAGTAAATATGATTGGTTGGCCTTGCAGCTGCTCTGGTTTTGTTTCAATTGTCCTCCTACTGGCACAAAAATCTGTGTGTTTTTTCTCTGCCGCATTAAGCACTGACCTCCTCATTTTACTTGAACTGAGAGAGTTTGGGAAAATGTCAGTACTGTTGCTGCCTGGTCATCATGCTGCCTCTCCCCCAGCAGAGCACAGTGCCCCCTATAGGCTGTGATGCGTCTATGTGTGGTGCTCACAGTATCCACTCTGTGAGATGCTGGATGTTTTTATTGCTTGATATACGTTTTATCCTTGTGAGTGCATTAACCCTATTAAACATTCTAAATTGATCATAGAGGTGTTGCACTAGATTTTCTTCTTTTTTCATCCCTCTATATGGTCCCTATCTTTGGAGTGATATATTACACCATGCGGAGTAAACCTCATGATTTCGTCTTTATGAAATAACGTCTTGAATTGTGGAGTTCCCTATCTCAATATAAGTCTATGCCCATTTGGTATACCGGGTGCCCGTATTTGATGATTTTGGAGGATGAAGGAGTTGTTTTACAAGCCTTTGATTTGAAGTCCCTCTGGTAAGAGTTTACTACAGATGCTGGAGGATTACTGTCACTACATTTTTCACTGGATGTCATCACGTTAAGGACTTTTTTGAATTTATCTATTCATTGATTTATGTCCTATTGATTTTTTCACATTGAAAGATTATGTGTGTTTGGTTCACATTTGTAGCTCTGTGTTTTATTGTTTTATATGTTCTGTTGATTTAAAGGGTGGGGATCCTTTATAACACGTTGAGCTTGTTCTGTAGGATTGGCAGCGCGGTTTGTTTTGTTTATCACTTGGATATATTTCTCAACTCACAAAAACTCATGGGAAAATTTCCTTACAGAGAACATTTTCCAACTAATTTCCCAACTCACATTAGTTTATTCCTAGCTCTATTTTCCAACTCACAAAACAAGTTTCCTAACTCACAGGAGATATTTTCCAACTTACAGAAAATATTTCTTAAAGCGGATAGAATTTCTTTAACCGGAACACCCATTTCTTCCAAATGTACCGAGCGCAGGGGGGCATCCCAACTGCTGATGCCTCCCTGCACATTAAAGTTATACTAAAGGCAATCCTGTTTGTTGTTTCATTGTCTTGGGCTGCATGTTGCAAGTTATTTGTATTAGAGCATTGGAGATGGAAAATGAGGAGAAATAGTGGGTGTGGCAACAGCGATGTGATGCTTTAGATATATCAGCGATTTGATGCTTTGGAAATATAAGTGCATTGTTGTGCTTCTAGTTATTACCGCCAGCACATGGTGTGTGGTGGGATTTTATAGCTGCAGAGAGAGGCAGCCAATCAGGACGTTTGGAGAGGGAGTGGGGGTGTCTCTGTTCTAGGGGCACTGAACGTTGATTGAAGGACCAGGTCAGTGGGGTGAGGAATGAAAGCTGAATGAGGAGGTGATTCCCTCATTAAGGAGACTGACAGAGGAGGAATCACAGCACTCCAGCCATTTAAAGGTAAGCTACTAATATTTCTATTTTTACTTTTGACTGGCCAATCACTTTATAGCTGGTAAACGTAGGATATCTCACCTTTCTCCTCGGTCCCACTGAGAAATTGGGCAGTCTGATTGGCCGCCACAGTCATAACCCTGCGACTGCCAACCGGCTCACTTGGATAGTGAGCACCACCATTGGTCCAGCACAGCTGCTGGTCCGCTTTAAGTATCATAGTCCATAGCACAAGCTGAGGTCAAAGTGCAGGTTTAGCTCGAGTAACAGGCCAATGGCCAGTGGATGCAGAGAAAGTTCACAAAGGAAGGTCACAACGGATAGATAGTCCAAAGAGCAGATCCAAGGAATAGTAGAGGAAGCCGGTTCAGAACACAGGTGATCGCAGGATAATAGGAATAATCAGGGTAGCAGAATACCAGGATGTCTGAGAATCACAGGTCACACAGAAATCACTGAAGATCAAGCAGCACAGTGATGATGCCAAGTTGTTTCTTTTAATGTGGAACAAAACCCAGGATTTTGACTATCCCGGTTTTTGTTTTGGGATGCCCCGCTGTGTGAAAACCTCCAAATCTCCCATAATAACTCGCCTCTTCCCGCTCCAACGGCAAATGCACAGGCTCTCACCCAATCAGAGCCCTTTTCCGTGACTACGTGATTCGTCAAGTGGCTCTGATATTCTTCAACCAGAGCGCTGATTGGAGGAGAGCTGGTGGGTTTCACATACCAGTGGAAGCCCTGGTATCTAAAAGATGGCTGCTCTGGGTTTTGTGCCGCTTTAAACATCAACATAGGTGTGAGATTTCATGGAAGCCTGCTGTCTGTTGGAATGGGATCCAGGCTTTCACATGAATGCATGCATGTGCAAGAACTTGGAAACTAGAAATGTGACACCAACTCAAGGGAGATATTTCTCAACTCACATGAGACATTTCCCAACTCACTGGAGACATTTCCCAACTAAAAAGAGATATTTCTCAATTTGCTTGAAACATTTCCCAATTCACAGGAGAAATTTCTAAACCTACAGGAGAAATTTCCCAAATCACAGGAGACATTTCACAACTCATGGGATATAATTCCCAACTCAGAGAAGACATTTCCCAACTCACAGGAGACATTTCCCAACTCACGGGAGACATTTCCCAACTAACAGGAGACATTTCCCAACTCACGGGAGATATTTCCCAATCACAGGAGACAATTCCTAACTAACTGGAGATATTTCCCAACTCACGGGAGACATTTCCCAACTAACAGGAGACATTTCCCAACTCACGGGAGACATTTCCCAACTCACGGGAGACATTTCCCAACTAACAGGAGACATTTCCCAACTCACGGGAGATATTTCCCAATCACAGGAGACAATTCCTAACTAACTGGAGATATTTCCCAATCACAGGAGGCAATTCCTAACTAACTGGAGATATTTCCCAATCACAGGAGGCAATTCCCAACTAACTGGAGATATTTCCCAATCACAGGAGGTAATTCCCAACTAACTGGAGCTATTTCCCAATCACAGGAGACAATTCCTAACTTACTGGAGATATTTCCCAATCACAGGAGGCAATTCCTAACTTACTGGAGATATTTACCAATCACAGGAGGTAATTCCCAAACGAGGGACAGTCCCTCCAAATCAGGGACACTTGGGAGGTATGGGTCTGTTTCAAGTAATAAAACCTGGGGGGGGTTTGTTTTATCACAACTCAGAAATCGGCACTTTAATTTCTTTATTACCTTGACTAATTTGTGATGAGTGACGTCTACAATGTGGAAAAGTGCCATCCACAATATGTCAGCCGTTTTTCGCGTGCAGTGGAAGCAAATGCTTACTATGCCTTCCGTTGACCTCCACAAGATGGCCGCGATTGTTCCGCGTTCATTCATTTAACCTCCACAAGATGGCGGCAGATGCATTACGTCTCTTTGCCCTTCCTAAGATGGCTCCACGTTAGAGCAGGAAATACTGCTTTATGACGAAAGCGGCGTGAGGGGAAGCTGAAAGCAAACATGGATAAGAAGAAGAAGGTGTTGGAGGTGACGGCGGCTTCGGTGAGTAAAGGGGTTTAACTCTCTTAAAGCTCTTGACGGGCATTCTGTCCGTTGTAGTTCCGCTTCCGCCCCACCTTAATGTTTGCGGTTGTCAGTGTGACACATCGACATCTGGGAACTAAATTAAATGAATAATTACACAAATAAAGTATTTTTTTAAACCCAATTACATCTGATCTGTAAATATTGCTTTTGTATTGGTAAGTACCCGCAAATAGGAAGTGAGGCAAAATCTCAACTGATTGGGGGACACTAGTGGTCCTAACACTCCCCCTACTTTACACATGACTAGAATTAATTGGGGTTTTGAATAGTTTTTTTCATCAGTTCTGTCCATCCGCTTTAGATTGTGAGCTTATAGGGTTATATCTGTCTGTGCCAGTGTGCGGCTGCAATGTGGCGGCCCATCCCCTGAAATGTGGCGCCAGCCTTTGGCCGTCGTCTGCAATGTATTGCCAGCCTTTGGCTGTCCCCCGCAATGTGGCGCCAGCCTCTGGCTGTCCCCCGCAATGTGGCGCCAGCCTCTGGCCGTCCCCCGCAATGTGGCGCCAGCCTCTGGCCGTCCCCCGCAGTGTGGCGCCAGCCTCTGGCCGTCCCCCGCAATGTGGCGCCAGCCTCTGGCCGTCCCCCGCAGTGTGGCGCCAGCCTCTGGCAGTCCCCCGCAGTGTGGCGCCAGCCTCTGGCAGTCCCCCGCAGTGTGGCGCCAGCCTCTGGCCGTCCCCCGCAGTGTGGCGCCAGCCTCTGGCCGTCCCCCGCAGTGTGGCGCCAGCCTCTGGCCGTCCCCCGCAGTGTGGCGCCAGCCTCTGGCCGTCCCCCGCAGTGTGGCGCCAGCCTCTGGCCGTCCCCCACATCCTCTGTCCGTCGTGTGCAGTGTGGCGCCAGCCTCTGTCCGTCGTTTGCAGTGTGGCGCCAGCCTCTGTCCGTCGTTTGCAGTGTGGCGCCAGCCTCTGGCCGTCGTCTGCAGTGTGACGCCAGCCTCTGGCCGTCCCCCACATCCTCTGGTCGTCGTGTGCAGTGTGGCGCCAGCCTCTGGTCGTCGTGTGCAGTGTGGCGCCAGCCTCTGGTCGTCGTGTGCAGTGTGGTGCCAGCCTCTGGTCGTCGTGTGCAGTGTGGCGCCAGCCTCTGGTCGTCGTGTGCAGTGTGGTGCCAGCCTCTGGCCGTCGTGTGCAGTGTGGCGCCAGCCTCTGGCCGTCCCCCACATCCTCTGGCCGTCGTCTGCAGTGTGGCGCCAGCCTCTGGCCGTCGTCTGCAGTGTGGCGCCAGCCTCTGGCCGTCGTCTGCAGTGTGGCGCCAGCCTCTGGCCGTCCCCCACATCCTCTGGTCGTCGTGTGCAGTGTGGCGCCAGCCTCTGGCCGTCGTCTGCAGTGTGGCGCCAGCCTCTGGCCGTCGTCTGCAGTGTGGCGCCAGCCTCTGGCCGTCCCCCACATCCTCTGGCCGTCGTGTGCAGTGTGGCGCCAGCCTCTGGCCATCGTCTGCAGTGTGGCGCCAGCCTCTGGCCGTCGTCTGCAGTGTGGCGCCAGCCTCTGGCCGTCCCCCACATCCTCTGGTCGTCGTGTGCAGTGTGGCGCCAGCCTCTGTCCGTCGTGTGCAGTGTGGCGCCAGCCTCTGGCCGTCCCCCACATCCTCTGGCCGTCGTGTGCAGTGTGGCGCCAGCCTCTGTCCGTCGTGTGCAGTGTGGCGCCAGCCTCTGGCCGTCCCCCACATCCTCTGGTCGTCGTGTGCAGTGTGGCGCCAGCCTCTGGTCGTCGTGTGCAGTGTGGTGCCAGCCTCTGTCCGTCGTGTGCAGTGTGGCGCCAGCCTCTGGCCGTCCCCCACATCCTCTGGCCGTCGTGTGCAGTGTGGCGCCAGCCTCTGGCCATCGTCTGCAGTGTGGCGCCAGCCTCTGGCCGTCCCCCACATCCTCTGGCCGTCGTCTGCAGTGTGGCGCCGGCCTCTGGGCGTCGTCTGCAGTGTGGCGCCGGCCTCTGGGCGTCGTCTGCAGTGTGGCGCCAGCCTCTGGCCGTCGTCTGCAGTGTGGCGCCAGCCTCTGGCCGTCCCCCACATCCTCTGGCCGTCGTGTGCAGTGTGGCACCAGCCTCTGGCCGTCGTGTGCAGTGTGGCACCAGCCTCTGGCCGTCGTGTGCAGTGTGGCGCCAGCCTCTGGCCGTCGTGTGCAGTGTGGCGCCAGCCTCTGGCCGTCGTGTGCAGTGTGGCGCCAGCCTCTGGCCGTCGTGTGCAGTGTGGCGCCAGCCTCTGGCCGTCGTGTGCAGTGTGGCGCCAGCCTCTGGCCGTCGTGTGCAGTGTGGCGCCAGCCTCTGGCCGTCGTGTGCAGTGTGGCGCCAGCCTCTGGCCGTCGTGTGCAGTGTGGCGCCAGCCTCTGGCCGTCGTGTGCAGTGTGGCGCCAGCCTCTGGCCGTCGTGTGCAGTGTGGCGCCAGCCTCTGGCCGTCGTGTGCAGTGTGGCGCCAGCCTCTGGCCGTCGTGTGCAGTGTGGCGCCAGCCTCTGGCCGTCCCCCACATCCTCTGGCCTTCGTCTGCAGTGTGGCGCCAGCCTCTGGCCGTCCCCCACATCCTCTGTCCGTCGTTTGCAGTGTGGCGCCAGCCTCTGTCCGTCGTTTGCAGTGTGGCGCCAGCCTCTGGGCGTCGTCTGCAGTGTGGCGCTGGCCTCTGGCCGTCCCCCACATCCTCTGGCCGTCGTGTGCAGTGTGGCGCCAGCCTCTGGGCGTCGTCTGCAGTGTGGCGCCAGCCTCTGGCCGTCCCCCACATCCTCTGGCCGTCGTGTGCAGTGTGGCGCCAGCCTCTGGCCGTCGTGTGCAGTGTGGCGCCAGCCTCTGGCCGTCGTGTGCAGTGTGGCGCCAGCCTCTGTCCGTCGTGTGCAGTGTGGCGCCAGCCTCTGTCCGTCGTGTGCAGTGTGGCGCCAGCCTCTGTCCGTCGTTTGCAGTGTGGCGCCAGCCTCTGTCCGTCGTGTGCAGTGTGGCGCCAGCCTCTGTCCGTCGTCTGCAGTGTGGCGCTGGCCTCTGGCCGTCCCCCACATCCTCTGGCCGTCGTGTGCAGTGTGGCGCCAGCCTCTGGGCGTCGTCTGCAGTGTGGCGCCAGCCTCTGGCCGTCGTGTGCAGTGTGGCGCCAGCCTCTGGCCGTCGTGTGCAGTGTGGCGCCAGCCTCTGGCCGTCGTGTGCAGTGTGGCGCCAGCCTCTGGCCGTCATGTGCAGTGTGGCGCCAGCCTCTGGCCGTCCCCCACATCCTCTGGCCGTCGTGTGCAGTGTGGCGCCAGCCTCTGGCCGTCGTCTGCAGTGTGGCCCCAGCCTCTGGCCGTCGTGTGCAGTGTGGCGCCAGCGGCTGCAATGTAGTGCCAGCCTCTGGCTGTCTGCAACATATCTGGAAATATAATCATAGGTAGGTAGCTTTCCCAGAGCAGATTATAGATTTTTGTGCCGGCACAATTAAATAATTATCTCAGTCCCAGTACGCCGAATACTAGGGAGCTTCCCAGTAATTTATGTCTGCTTATTGTAAGCACTGGAAGTATTAGGGGAGGCGCAGTGTTTTTATTATGTCTTGTTAAATGTTGTTGTCGGATTACTCCTAATAAAATGTTGTATTTTTTGGCATCAATATTTATATTATTGTTGTGATTTTTCGGTGCTCCTGCCACTAGGGGGAAGAGGGATTTTTTTATCTCCCAGAACCCTGTAGATTTGTTTGGCTATGGTTGTTTAAGTGCAGTGTAGCACAACTTGATTACATATGCGGTGCACCCCCGTCTTGTAATTATCTGAAATATAATCATAGACGGCAAAAGTCCTCATCTATCCCCAGTCCAACTTTAAAAAAAAAAAGTTCCCCTATTGGTATAGTCTGAACACCCCCCCCCCCCCCATTGCTCCAAGACAAGTTTGCTAACCCCGCCCCCCCACCGACCCTGTGCATATTTTTCCTGGTAGCCATTATGTCTAATGTGTTGTCTTTTTTTGCAGCTGGTCGATCTCAAAGCGGAACTTTTTCGGAAGCAGGAAGAATTCAAGAGGGAAAAAGCCACCGGGGGGCCCTCCAAGCCGCAAGCAGCCCAGAAGGTATGTCACACAATGCACCCAGATATCTGTCCTCAGGGCATGCACACACCAAGCAGGGGTATTCACGGGGTGTACTCTAAAATCGAATGAAATAATTTATGCACACACGTGACATCATACTGTATTGTGTGCATTACAAATAAGCTATACCTAGTGCAGGACTGCTATATAATCATTAATTATAATTATCAATACATAACTGCAATGGAGCAACTTTACACAATTCATTCTCACTATCACAATGCTGCAGTTCCAACTAAGAGTGGATAGATAAAACCAACAGATAAAACCAACATAACCTGCTGTTCTATCACACATAAGTGTGCAGTGTATTCATTTTAATGACATTGTGCACCAACTGTGCAGTGTCAAAGCCCCTGTCCAGTCAGTATAATTTACTTGCTTACAGGCTCGATCCCATGAAGGGCTGCAAGCTTCTGTCTTCCGGTTTTAGCAATGTCTGGCCCATGTCAGGTAGTGTTTCTTGCAGGGCCTTGCCGTACTCCTTTGTTGATCAACAGTCAGGTGAAATTACGAAGGCTGCACTAAAGCAAGCAGGACTTAGGGTGGCCAGAGAGACGTGTCTGCTGGCACTGTGGTCATTAGGACTTAAAACGGAGGACAAGAGCCGACAGGACTTGTGCCATTTATTTTCCTCATTGGCTGGCCTGTCCATTCTTTTATTATTAAAGCACCCCTATAATCAAAAATGCAACACCAATTTGAGGTGCCTGCTGTGTGAAAGCCCCTGTGGGGCAGCAATGTATATTGGCCAGCCATCAACGAGAGAAATGGGAAACTGCTGCACACTTCATTTCAAATGCTGCAGCTGTGACTCTACCAATCAGAAGTGTGCGTATGTGCAGTAACTTTCTGTGTCTGGCTTGTGCGGTTTGGTAGGTATGCTCTGCTTTGAGGGATATTCAAGGAATGAGTATCCCAAATCGGGTTACCCATAGGGTGCTTACTAAGCAAACCTTTGGTGATTTTTTTTCGGGTTTTGGTTTTTGCCCCTGGGCAGGTGAAGAAGCGGCCTTGTGGTTCAATTCCCGACCATGGGACATGTCTGAAGTTCTCTTGAGCATGGCACCTAACCCCCCTCCTCCCCCCAGGTGCTGTAATAAGAGCAGGCCACCACTCCAGGCATGGAGTGTGCGCAAGCAGACAATGGCGACCCATAAAAGAAAACCGATTTGGGATGCCCCACTATGTGAAACCCCCTGTGTTGCCCAATATTGACACTTCCCCGCTCCTACGGAACATGCGATGGTGTGCAGCCAATCGGCGCACACAGCTGCGCTAATCAATTTTGGCTAAGAATCGGCCGAATCTAGGCGAAAGCAGACAAGCATGTGAATGGCCGGTGCAGGGTGCGCGCCGGCACCAGCCATTCACAAATGCCTTAGCCGCTGGCTAAGGAAATAGCATAGTGCCACTGTGACGCGGAGTTGGTTTGGTGAGAAGGTGGGTTTATGTAGATTCCAGGGCTGACTATGTTGGGATTTGGTCCACTTTAATGTGAAATATAATAAATTATACTCGATATAGACGCCTCCACAACAACCTGGCAGTGGAAGAGGTCTCCTCCCCCTTCTTCAGCCACACTCTTTGGATTGGCAGTGCTGAAATATGAGCACACAGTGTATCCGATCTGGGTGCCCTCAATCAGCAGAGGCGCCTTCACCATCTTGGCTGAGGACAGGTACATTGGCTGCTATAGCAGACTGTCCTGGGTTAAGGTGAGTATAGGCCGGTACTTGTCGGCCTCTTTAACATATCTGATTATGACTGATTTCATGCATGTTGTCATTCCACAAACAGTGTTATAAAGTGGCAATTAGAAATGGTTCATTGCTTTTGTTTTTAATGTTTGCGTCTTTTTAGAAGCCAAATATCTGGAGCAAGCAAAATGCCGGGGTCAACACACGTGCTGAGAGGGATGTCGAGGAGAAGACTGAGGAGGACAATACACTGGAGAAATCCAGGTAATTGTTATGGGTCTTTGGAAATAAAGTGCACCTGTCATTGTTCAGAGCTGTAAGAGATTTGGTTACAAAGCTTTTACAGCAGTTTGATCAGCACAGTGACTATTTCCAGTTTTAATAAAATATAGGGGACCCCCCAAAAGGGGAATATGCTCTAGTCAAGGTCTAACAATTGCACTACCATATAGATACAAAAATCTAAAATATATGTTTTCATTTAGGCAAAACACCAAAATACACATTTAAAATGTACCTTAAAAACATTCAACATTCCCTTAGCATGATCAACCACCAGGGGATGCTCTACCTACTTCTCATAAGAAACCTATTCTAGTTTATCAATTTAATACTTGAATTCGTAACCATATAAATCAATCAATACATAATACAAAAAGTGCATCTCAAAAAGTGCATCCATTTACAACTTATCATCCTACTTAAGTGCTCATTATAATAAATCAAAAAAATGTGTGTATGTCGCCATCAATCTTACATGTAATCAAGGTGTGCAGATATCCAGCCCCCCAGCCCCGAGGAGAAGCCATCGCGTTTCGTGACAGAATACACTGTCACTTTCTCAAGGCATGTATTTCTAGCTTTATTCCTGCCTTCCCTTTGTTCCCCTGTGGAGTCTGCATTCATATATACTCTTACCACCAGCCTACTGCTGGAACAAAAGGGCTGGCTCCACTTTGCACAACACGTGTGCTGAGCCAAATTTAGCTAAAGCTTACCTGACTGCTGTAGGCTGCCTGGTGAGCCTTGTTTTTTATTTTTATTAGCCAAATCAGGATCGGCAGGAAGCGTGGTCCAGCTGCTTTTCCCAAATCGGGATACTTGACTGCGCATTGGTGCTCGGTAAGGCATAGGATGAGTCTGTCTATGCCTTCCTTTTCAGGGATCATTTTGTGGTAGCTATGCGTGTTATTATGGGCTCAGCAAGAGGCTGCCTTGAAAAGATCCTGTAAGAGGTAAGTATCAGTGCCGCAACTCCCTAGTGCCAATGTGCAGCAGTTACATTTTTGAACGGACTTCCTCTTTTTTTAAAGCAGAACCAAACCAAATCTTTCCTCGCCCTGGGGACGTCTGAATTTGGAATGCCCCACTGTTTAAAACCTTCCAGGTCACCCATAAATACTAAGCTTTTCCCGGTCTTATGGCACATGCATGGGCTTGCGTCCAATCAGAGCTCGGCAATCGAGAATGGCCACATCCAGAGTAGCCTTTAGACTGGGGTGTGCTTCTCTCCTATCTGAATGGCTGGGTGTAGGAGTGCTCAGAGATGTTGGGGGCATCCCCGATTTGAAATGTCCCAGGGGAAGGCCCATTTTATTTAAATAACGAGGAAAGAGGACTTTGAATGTTTACATTTTGTATCACTTTGCTTTTAATAGATGTATTACAATGTGCACACTCTGGGTGCTGGTCAGTGGACATTAATGAATGTTGTTCCAGGACAGAGCCTAGTTCAGACTTGTTTATATACATTAGGCATATAGGAAGGGGTTAAAGTAGTTTGCCACACTGTATGTAGAGATGCTGCTGTCTAAACTTTATTTTCTGATTGGTTACAGGAAGAGGCTGGAGGAGAAAGCTCTTTTATATGAGAAGATGACTAAGGGGGATTTTCCTGGTAAGTTCTCTGGAAATGTATTTGAGAGGCTAAAATATCACTGCTTCCTGCTTGGCTCACACATGCCTCCCACATTGCCAGTCCACTATGTGTCTGGTAAGCTCTTTTCCCAACCCCCATCTAACAAACTCCCCTCCCACTTGTTCCATTATCTTATGGGGTCTCCCATATTTCAGCTTCCTCATGTGCCTCCCCTGCTGCCCCTCTTTCACCCTTCCCCCGCTGCATTTTAGTCCCCTCCATTTGGCGCCTTGGAATAAAAATGGCTGCCTGGGTAGAAGGCTCAATTAGGTTCTCTCCCCTTCTTTCAATTCTCACCTCAGTGACACACACACACACACACACACACACACACACACACACACACACACACACACACACTTTTTTTCCTAGCGCCGGGAGCCGTCCTGTCACTGTTTTTTTTTCCTAGTTACTCCCTTTTTCTTCAAGGAAAGTCAACGTGGTGCCTTGGAAGTGGCTGCCTGAGTATTGACTCCCAGGGGCTGCTATGGTCCTTCCCTGATCCTCAAAGTATTTAAAGTTAAAGACTGGGGTGCCCCGGGGAAAAGGACCAAAACCCAGTACAGTCATAATCTTGGGTTCTGGTCCTTCCCCCGGGGCACCCCAGTCGGGGGTGCCCCGCTGCGTAAACCCCCCCCAGATCGCCAAAGTTAACTCTCCTCTTCCCAGTCCTACAACACACGCAGGGCCACTCGTCCAATCAGCGTGCTCGGAGCCATTGACGTAACGTCGTCTAAGGCCAGTGTCTCGCGCTGGCGGCCGCATCCCCCGCTTCCCTTTACGAATGCCTGCCACGGCTCGCTCATGTGTCGTTGGACAGGGAAGCAAGGTAAGTGTACGGGGCAACCTGGGTGGTTTCACACAGTGGGGCGTCCTGATTTTGTATGCCCCGGGGGGAGGGAGTCGTTCGGCTCAGCAATGTTATAAATTCCTTGGCCTATCGCAGTGAGTTTTGGTCCACTTTAATTCTCTGATTCTCGATTCCTGATTCTGTGAATGTTGAAACCTTTTTGGCCGATGTGCTGAGCCTCCCTGCAACATCCAATTCCCGATTTGTATGTAATGTATGTACCTGGCTCATTAAGCCTGATTCTGATTATTAGGGGTCCCTTAACCCAAACATGTGCCAAGAACGGAACATTGAATGATGAAACGTTCATTAGCTAGTTCATTACAAAGGATTAAAGCGGACCTTCACTCTGAATAAGAGTCTATCTTATATGTTTCCCACACCCTGTACATACAGATTGCTCACATTAAAAATCATCCTACCTGCACCTAGTGCATGTTATGAGCCTTTAAACATCCAAGATGGCGGCTCGTGGAACATCAGGCAGCCTGCAAACAGGAAGTGCCTTCTGACTGTGCTGCTCTGCATTCTGGGACTGCTGACCTTTTCCTGACCCCAGCTCTGCTCTGTCTGAGCAGCTATAACCCCCCCCCCTGTACTTTATCCCACTCTCCTCTCCTCAGTAAGTGTGATGCTTCTGAGTCAAGATGGCGGCGCCCATATCCTAAAGTCCTGAACAGAGTTGCAGCCTGGTGGGGGAAAGAATAATAAGTAAGTGACTAAAAACTTAAAATATATTAGTTTTTTTAGATGTTGGGGAATCGTTCTTTAAGGGTTTGGGCTTTTCAATAAATCATGGTGAAGGTCCGGTTTAAAATATCATTCAAAACATTTAGGTAAAGGGTGCCATCTAGTGGTCATGTATTGAATCTATTATAATTTAACTGATCAGCCTGGCATCCTGAAATACATTCTGGGAATGAATCAAAAGATTTGCAGGATAATGTTAAGAATGATAATTTTGGATATTACAGACCCTGCTGCTTTTTGAATTCTGTTATTGATTTTAGTTCTGGTGGGTTATTACAAACCGTTCAATCCACTTGGTAAGTGGTGTAACTAGATGTGATGGGACCTTGGTGCGAACATTTAATGGGGGCCCTGTCCAGGCTCTTTTAACTCATCTGGACGCCAATAAAAGCCTGAAACGGCAAAGGTAAATGGTGGCAAGTAATCACAAATATGATAAATAATGTGGAAAGTGTAGTCGCAACCTCATGAAAACATGCCAAGAGGACACTTATACACCTGATATAAAAAAAAATTCCAGTCATGCTTGTTTTATTCTTTCAATGGAAGGACAGGTTGTGAACAGGCCATTGTGCTTTTTACAGGGGGGGATCTGCTCCTCTCTAATGTCTTGTCCCATGAGCCAGTCTGCGCTGGAATAACAGCTTGTTTCTGTTGCAATTCTTCTGATTTGTGTAGATGCTTTTACCCATCAATACTTTGGGCAGTGGTAATACAGACAGGCATTAGAATGGAGCATATCTCCCCCCTCCCCCGTAAAAGCGGCATGCTATGCTCAACAACCGGTGACCCCTGGATTATCACAAGCTTGGTAGGGATTTTTTTTCAGTTAAGGGTTTATAAGTGATTCCTCCTCTCACTATCCAGCATGTTTATAGTGGGGTGTCCCACTGTGGTAACCCCTCCCAGGTGGCCCGCAAACCCCTTACCCTTTCCACCAGGTCCCCGCTGTGATCACACGAAGCATCCCTGCAACTTTACGCCCTCCCGCGTCAAGCTATTCAGATATGCAGATCACACACTCCACAGGGGAGCAAGGGCTGCGGCCACCGGCGCTCCCTCAACTGACACACAGTCCAAAACAATGGCCTCATGCGGTGCCTGCGCATGCACCGTGGGAATAGTGGAGAGGTGAGTGGAATGCGCAATCTGGGAGGTTTCACACAGCAGGGCGTCCTACATCAGGATTTTTTGCCACTTTAAGGGGGCATATGTGAAATACCATTTAATATCGAGGTTTCCTATTGTTCTTCATGGGTGCCTCAGCCTGGTTCCTTCTTGCTTCACTGTACACACCTGGCAAGACTAACGTTCCTGGTTTAGGGTCTGGTTGGAGAGTCCACCAAACTGGAATGTCCTGCTAAAAGTAAACCTCAACACTACTTTGCAACTCCAAGATAAAGCAGAAATAGCTACTATCCACTACGGGGTTTATATTGGGTGCATGCAATTGTTTTTGAGGCCCATGATCCCCAAATTTAGGAGATATTTGCCTTTTACTTATGGAGTTCTTTGTGACATGGGACAGGAGACAACTGCTCACTGAAGTCCTGTTTTCTGTTGGTTGGAGCTCTGCCAGGAAATGGTGGGCATTTTTCTATTGAAGGCTCACTGTTGGCATGAGGGGGGTACGTGAAGTTAGTTTAGTGACAGAGCTGTAAGGGAGGGTTTGGGCCTGCTCTACCATCTGTCGCGGAAGCATCCTGATTTGGGTTTTTTTGCTTATTAGGAGGCTCTAAAAAGCTTAAAATGTCTTCAGGCTTGTGCAGCTTTCACGCCCCATGTGACTGCTGGCTACCAGTTGTGTTAGCCAGACGGGCTGCACCTTACATATCTGCGTCTGACTTACCTGATTGGTTAGATGCAGCTTCTGCATTATGGGGTCCAGAAAAATGCCTTATTTCAGAAGGCTAAAGCAAACCAGATACTGAAGCAACATGCTACATGACTTCAGGAGCACCTCCTGATCTTTACTCTTACATTCAGGTTTCCTAAAAGTCCTTAAAGTGGACCAAAACCATTCTGGCCTGCCCTGGAGGTGCTCCTGAAGTCATGTAGCATGTTGCTTCAGAATCCAGTTTGCTTTAGCCATTTGTGAAGTGAAAACTGCTGATCATTGCCTCTGTAAAACCCCCCTTATTTTCCCTCTCTTCAGTCTATGGAAGGTTATATAAGTGTCTATTGTTATCAGTAGTGTTGGCAGCCTGGGCCCGGCATTATGTGTATCGGCCCCCTGATTGCGGCTCATCCAGGTGCCGCACAGGCCCGGCTTTTCTTAGCTTTGCTGTCACTTCAGCTCATTTTTGGTAAATTGAGGTTCCCGGGGCTGCTGCAGCTGCTCCTTTCATGTGTGAGATGAGAGCCTCTCATCCGGCACACTTAACGCTCTTCTTTTAAGTCGCTCTTGTGCGACGTTGAAGCGTGGCGTGAAAAAGCTCTGATTCCCGGCCCCATTATTTTTCCATCGCCAGCTGAAGCGGGAATGTGCTGCTTTAACCGTTTGCTTTGCCTGTGCTGATGCCGTGTCGGCCCTTTTCCCTGACAGATGAGGAGACTGAGGAGCTCTACCTGGTGGATTTTGCCCAGAAGATTATAGAGAAGAGAAAAGAGGTTCAGACGTTGTGTGAGAAGGATCGGATGAAGGAGGAGGAGCAGGAAGTGAGCACCGTGCCGTTACCCATCCCAGATCCTAAAGACCCTGGCGAGGAATGGTGGGTGGATTCTACCGGTTTTCCAGTTCCTAGAGATATGGCTATACTGAGGTCACAGAATACAATAGAAAGTCTGATTGATACTCTTACATTGGTGTGATGGTGTTTCCATGAGCTTGTGATATCAATCAAGATGTTAGTGAACAACAAGCTAACTTTATATAATAGACTATGCAATCTATATATGGTGCTCACATGACTATATTAAAGTGAACCAAAACCCAGGATTTTTGACTTTCCCCCCCCGATCGGAGGCGCATGTGCGCCCGCTTGTCCAATCAGCGAGCTCGGAGACGCTGACATCACGTCGTCTAAGCCTTCGTCTTAGGACAGCTGCTCCGAGTGCATTGGCAGCCGCATCCTCTGCTTCCCTCTAACAGGGAGCATGCCCTCGCCAACCATTCACAAATGCCTGGCGCGGGCACACGCCCTGCTAGAGGGATAGCAGGGATGCGGCTTGCGCATGCGCCGTTGGACTGGGGAACAAGGTAAGTGTATGGGCGACTTGGGGAGTTTCACACAGCGACGGGAATCGATCGGCCCAGGAATCTGATTCTCGGGCTGATCGCCGTGGGTTTTGGTCCACTTTAGGCAAGCATACAGTAAGAAAGAAAACCTATCCTGAGTCTTCCTGCAATGGGGTATGCAACCCCATATTGGAATAAGGGACAGTCAATCATATACAGGAAGTGTCCAACAGTTGCTTTTTGAGAGCATCCCATCTCTCACATGGCCTCTAGGGCTGGACGTGGCCTGTATACAGTGGAGCCCCTTGTTATTAACACAAAGGCCACTCACTGGCTGGGCTTCTCACAGTGAGGATGCAGCGTGGGAGGCAGGATAGACCTCTAGAGATCTAAGGTCCCTTCAAGGAATATGGACATATTAAAAACTTTAAACTGAAATGACTCGCAAGTACTTTAGCAACATTTATGAAATGTCATCGGCAATAGTGAGAAGGCCACCCCAATCCACACTGCCAATCCTAATATGTCTTGGGATTGCTTGTTAAAAAGGACTTCAAAGCTGCAGATCTGGGATAGGCTGCTTAATAGGAGGCAACACACAGATTTGCAGTGTGCTATAGTCAAAAATGACTTCAGATCCTTTTTAACAATCTTACCCCTTGCAATCCCAGAGTCTGGCATGAAGCTCTCTATAATGGGGGACAGGAAATAGCCATGCACCACAGTGAAGTCTCCTATTAGAGGATGTGTGGCAGGCAGAGGTGTATGTGCAGCTGTTTCCTGTCCACTATTGCATGAATCTCTGCTATGAAAAGATGCAGGGATCACTAAGGGTGTGAGGGAGTAAGTTAGATTAGTGTATTTGTGGGTTTAGTTTTGAAGTTCTTGTCCAGACTGGTCTGAAAAGAAAGCAATACTAACCTCTTCTTCGCCATAGCACCTCTGGCATTGTCCAACACTGTGAAACTTGCTTGATGCTGAAAACGTGTCCCCTGATGTACATGTTCACCCCTGAAGGCTTGTACGGGGGGGTGGTTCCAAGACCCCCATTGCAATCAAGGGAGTAGGTGGCGAGGTGGCGGGTTGCCTGCCCTCTTCCTGCTTTAGATGGAAATCCCCAGGGAGCAGGCACCCTACAGGACCTGATCCACTACACATTACCAGACATTACTGGAGCAGCTGTAGGGGAGAAGAGGTAAGTATCTTTCTTTTTAGCCCAGTCTGGACTTTCCCTTTAAAGGGGTCCCACACCTGTTTCCTAACAAATGAGTGTGGGACAGGATTGGGGGGTCAAGATTGCTATGCCCCCCCTTAACCTCAATCCTTCGTTTGGCCTCTTGCCGCTACATGGCCCGTCTTTCCCAGCCTCCAATCATGGCCGGCCCCTATCAGCGCCAGTGGCCATTCAGAGGACCACATTTTGGCCAAGTATCGGGGTTAAGGTCAGGATTTTGCAGGGCTCCAGATTGGGATCTCTCCCCCGACCCTGAGCCTGTCACAATATGGCCCCACACCCATTCCTTAGAAAACTGGTGTGGGATGTTTTAAAGCTGACCTTCACCCTGAATAAGAGCATTTCTTATATGTTTCCCACAACCTGCACATGCAGATTGCTCACATTAAAAATCATCCTACCTGCATCTACTGCATGTTATGAGCCTTTAAACATCCAAGATGGCGGCTCATGGAGCATCAGGCAGCCTGCAAACAGGAACTGTCTTCTGACTGTGCTGCTCTGCATTGTGGGACTACTGACCTTTCCCTGACCCCAGCTCTGCTCTGTCTGTGCAAAGCACAGCTATAACCTGCCCCCTGTACTTTATCCCGCTCTCCTCTCCTTCGTATGTGATGAGTCAAGATGGTGGCGCCCGTATCCTAGTCCTGAACAGAGTAAGTGACTAAAAACTTAAAATATATTAATTTTAGATGCTGGGGAATAGTTTTTTAGGGTTTGGGTTTTTCATTAAATCATGGTGAAGGTCTGGTTTTAAGTGCATATTCGCATATGTAATACCTTATTTATACACTAGATGGTGCCATTTTGTTTCTATTCAGTATATTCAATATACAGTTTTTTTTGCCCCTTCCAGTGTAATTTACGCTGTAGAGAGGTCAAAATCCGATAAGAACCAGATAAGTGTTTGCTATAACGTGTCCTCTTTTTATTTCCTCATTAAACAAAATCAATAGGGTCGACTATGTGGATTCATTAGGACGATCAAGGCGCTGCATGGAGAAGGACTTGCCGAGTCTTCTGAAAATGGATAAGAATCTAAATGGAAAGAAGTAAGCATTAGCACATACTGTTTAGCTTCCAGTATGTGATACAGAGTACAGTCATTTAAATGTCGACATGTCGCAGATTTTGTAACACGTGTAAAGCTGCCATGTGACCGATTTGCTTATCTCTTAATGCAGAGTGGATGCACAGGCGAAGACCTTGCTGTCTGAGGATATGAGACGTGAGATTCAGAGGCAGCAGTGGGAGCAGGAGGAGGAAGAAGCCTTAAAGAGGCCAATCGGTCCTCTGCATTATGAAGACATAAGAGACAATGGTAGAGTTTTTTTTTTTTTTTGTTTTTTTTTTAATTGTTTAAAGCACCTTTTTATTGGCCCTGTACGGGATACCATATTTATTTACACTATAAGACATGCCTAGGGTTTAGAGACAGAAAATAAGTAAAATAAATATAGATTCCTAACCAAATCAAGTGCTAAAATGCCTCCCTCCCACAACCCTATAGCAGGCAGTGCTTTGCTCTCGCAAACAAACAAAAAATTAAAATTCACACCTAAAAGAACTCTCAGAAACAAAGGTTTGCTGAATTAGGTGTGGGGAAAAAATGGGCGTGGAAAAATACTGAATATCGGAAGGCTTTGCATCAGCACCTATGTGCAGATCCCCCCCTCCCTCCAATTTCCCCATAACAAGCAGTGTGCAGAATTACCACTGTCATAACTGCACATCCACACATCATTCACTTCAGCGGTGATTGCACAGATGATTATCTTCCCTTCGGGTCGGTGGGCGGGCATTGCCTGTGTACGGCCAGCGCTCTTTGTTTTTAATGGGAGTAAGCTGCACATAGGCCTCGCCCACCCACCACCCGGATCAGGGCTAGGGAGGACGATCAGCTGCGGGAGGACCAGTAGGGTGAATGGACATTTCCCTTACCAGTTCCACATTCACACAGGCATCCCCCCACCCACTTTTTGGGGCAGGGGTTTTCTGGAGCCAAAAATGAAGTTATTATACAGTTTATTATACACAAGGTAAAATGGTCCAGATTTGACAAAAATGCATCAGATGTACGTTATTACTGGATTACACTAGGATGAGGGCCCTGCAGGACTGGGTGGCACACAGATCACACACATTGTACACACAGTAATATGAGTTTTAGATACCTGGCTCAGAACCTCTAAAGGGAGTTATCCCCCTTAACCAGCTGTCTATAAAGAGTCAACCATTGAAGCTTGTTGTAAGTAGTGCAAGCATTTAACTTAGGCTTATTGACAAGCAGAGCCTTCGTCACTTTTTCTACTACTCTACTGAGTCTGCTCCATTCTCCAATAGGCCCTAGGAATCACTAGTAAATGCTTTGATGATCTCCTGATCAACCAGCCTTTCTTGAGCACCACACCTGACAGAGTTAAGTGCATTGGTTTAGTTTAAAGTGGACCAACACCCAGGATTTTGACTATCCTGGGTTTTGGTCCACTTCAGGGGGCACTCCGGTTGGGGATGCCCCGCTGTGTGAAACCCCCCAGAAAGCCCCAAAAACTCACCTCACCATGCTCCCACGTGACCGCGCCGTCCAATCCCCGTTGACGAAAAGCGGGTGACAGCGACGGACAAGACAGCGCCGCCGATATGGTAAGGTTTTTTTGGGGGAGTTTCACCCCGCGGGACATCCCAATCTCGGATGTCCCACGGTGAGGGAGTTGATAGGCCCGGGAATCTTATAGATTCTTGGGCCGATCACCCCTGGGTGTTGGTCCACTTTAATATGAGTGATTTAGTCTATCCCTCTATCACAGTGGGCAAATATAGCATTCAGTCCGACCCATACTGGGCATTAAGAAAGCTATGCCGTCCTTCCAGTATGGCAGCATATGTGTCTACAGTCAGTCCTTGTCCCACTGGACCAGGTGGACCTCTTAAGCTCAGGAGATTTCTAACCCACTTATACCTATAAAGTTTCTAACCCACTTGAGATCTCTCATATTAAAGCGGAACAAAACCCACCCAGGTCAGGATGACTCGCTGGGTTAAAACTTACCCGGGGCGCCCATAAACACTCACCTTTCCCTGCTCCAATGGATCATGCGCGGGCACTTATCCAATAAGAGCCATCTTTCATGACTATGTAATTGGACAAGCGTCTGCGCGTGCACCATTGGAATAAGGAAGAGATGAGTGAAAAATGGTATTCTGGTAGGTTTCACACAGGGGAATGGAACAAAACCTGGGAAAGTCAAATTCCCTTTTTTTTTTCCACTTTGAGGTGGGAGAGTACATTCTCCAGGCTGTGGCACTGTTCCATGGACCTCTAATGCTTCTGGGGTGCCTTCATGGTTCTAAAAGTACTTTTGTTGTCCTTCTACCAACCCGTCTGCCCCTTTGGGGAATGGCTTCTAGGTATCATATCGGGGTGCTCTTCCGGACGGCCCTTAGTTGCATCTCAACCCAAAAGCTATCCTAGCTATGGACAGGCTTGCCTGCATGGCATGAGGGAGGTTGTCCTCTTCTGAATTGCCTCAGTTGAACCTCCAGTAAGTGGTCAGTCTGTGAAGCAGAAATTCTCACAGTTGCAGGTTCTAATTCAACCTCAATGTAACCTACAACACCAAATGTTAAGCACCTAATTGTTCTGGTCCCTGGAGTGTAGTGGTCATCTTGCCTGAACAGTCCCTGCATGGCCAGATTGTTTGGCAGAGCATGCTGGGACCTGTAGTTTCTCTATGTAAAAGTAACATGAATGTATCTGCTTTGCATTACAGAGGCCAGGCAGCTGGGTGTTGGTTACTTTGCCTTTGCTCGTGATGAGCTCTCCCGCAAGAAGCAAATGGAAACTCTGAACATGTTGCGAGATCAGGTACGGGGCGCAGATTAAGTTAATGAGCCGCGGCAACCGTGCAGTGCTGTGCAGGCATGAGCAGTAAATAATGATCACTAATATGATTACTAAGTTTCATGTGTTTTATTTGCAGACTGAAGATCAAAGACTCAAGCACGAGCGATTAAAAGCTAAACGCAAATCAATGCTGGACGCGCGGCTTGCCAAACTGCGCCAGCGAAAGATGAAGGAGAAAGGGATAGAAGCAGAACCGGAAACGGCTCAAGGTATGTTTTATAATTAAGATTTATTAAAATAGAACTAAAGTCTATGTTTGTGTCAGACAGAAGAAGCTACGGCAAAGTCAGTACAACTATGCACTCTATTCCATACAGCTCAATGTACTGTAATGTCTACCACAAGAGACTCCCGGGACACATGGCTATTAATGAACCCACATGGACACATGGCTATTAATGACCCCAATCCCAATGTATTGAGGCAGGGGGGTTAAAAAAAAAATATATACCACCTGGTTCCCGTAACCGATGGGTTTCTTGGGCCCTCCTGTAGGTGACTTTACAGAGGGGCTTCCCCACTATCTGTGCATGGCCAATGGTCCATTAACTTCAATGTAGGCCGGGAGCACGCACAGAGCAGGGGATGCTGCTCTGTCCAGCCAAATCACTGATGGAATGAGTATAGATGAGTATATACAGATGAGTATATTTTTTATTTAACCCTCCCAGTTCTGCCTCCACTCCGGAGAAGAGGGGTCCTAGAACTAAGTCCCCCAGTTTGGTGATATCTCTTTTTAAGGCTTGGACTACAATTCATCTGCTGCAAAGGAGAGGAAGGGAGAATATAAGACTTTATTTTAACCTGTACAGGCCATTACAGTGGACCAAAACCCAGGATTTTGACTATCCTGGGTTTTGGTCCTTCCCCCCGGGACACCCTGATCGGGGGGGATTCCCCCCTACGTTAGACCCCCCAGATCGCCGAAGGTAACCCACCTCTTACTGGTCCAATCAGCGCTCGGAGCCACTGACGTCACATCGTCTAAGCCTGAAGTCTAAGGCCAGCGGCTCCGAGCGTGCTCTCTCCCTGTTAGAGGGATAGCGGGGTTATGGCTGCGGCTCACGCAAGCACCGTTGGACCGAGGAGCAAGGAAAGTGTATGGGCGGCCTGGGGTGGTTTCACACTGCGGGGCATCCCAATTTTGGATGCCCTGGGGGGGGGGGGGGAATCGATCGGCCCTGCATGTCTATTTCCACCCGTTTCCGGACCCTCTGTGCCTCCCAGCCTCGGCTGACGGAGCGGGTGAAGGTAGAGGAGCACTAGGGTCAGGTGCTCAAGGAGCACTGCTCCAAGCCGCAGACCCTGTCCCACAAAGGGTAGCCGGCCATAGGCTTTATGGTGAGCCTGCTGAGGGATGCGGAGTTCCTTTCCTAGCTTCTGAGGGGGTGAGTGTTTTGGGGACTGTGTGCCCATTTTCTTCTCTGGTCTGGGCCCCCCCCCCAATCCTGGCCTGGCTCCTGCCACTGCCTGCTCACTCTCCTCCCCCCCCCCCTCTCCCCAGCGTGTGTTCGGGGGGGGGGGGGGTTATGCAGCGAGTGTTTTAACTTGTCTTTTCGCCGCCGTTGCCGCTTTGTACTTCGCTCCACAGCGGGCGGCGCTATATCTGTGAGGCGGTCCTGTATTTTTATGGCGCTGGCGCGGTCACGTGAGCGCCGTTTTTCGCGCTCTTCAGGGGGGCCGGGGGATGATGCGTATCGCGTCGTCCCCCCGCGGCACATCCCTCGAGGTTCTTCTGCCGGCGTCATATTTAGTCTGATGCGCGTCTGGGGCCCCTCTTCCTCCCCGGGCTGTGGCAGTGATCTCCTCCTTGTCGCTTCCTTCTGTGGTCTGGTGGCTTGGTGATCCTTTGATCTACCTGGTCCATGAGTCCCCTTTGGGGTTTTTTTGTTTACTTGGGGCATGGACTGCGGGATGTTTGTGTCTTTTACTTCTATGTCTTTCAGGCGGGACAACTGTGGGTTGTGGTTTCTCCCAGCTCTACTCCCTCCCCCCTCATCTCCCCCTTCCTGGTCTGGGGGCATCCCTTGGGGGGGCATCCCGGGTGGCTTTTTATTAGCCCTTACCCTGTGCTGGCCTACTGTGCCTGTGTTACCATATGGAGGCTTCTGGGGATAGCGTGCTTGAGGGTAATTCGGGGCAATCCCGGCTGTGTGCCATGTGCGGGACATCCCCTTTGAGTAACAGTGCCGCGGTGTGCGTGCCGTGCGCCCAGGGTATCGTTGCGGCCCAGGCTGGGCTACCCGCTTCTCTTCCCAGTTCTGCGCCCCCTTCGGCATCGCCTACCCCTCTGTGCCTACATTTAGCCCCCAGTGAGGGGGATACTAGCAGGGGGTCTCAATCTGATTTGGCACTTTGTGTGGCCAGCATTGAAAGGCAGCTTGCCAGGCCTGTTCCACGGATGGCCTCTGGCAAGAAGCGGCACCTGGCTCCCTCGCCCTCCCTCTTTTTAATGAAGAGTATGAGGGAATTGATGCTTTTGGTGACCGTTACTCCCTAGAGGAGGGGGAGCTTTTCTAGGACTCTGACTCCTCTGGGGACCAGCAGGAGGGTTACGACAGTGACCCTGGGTCTGCGTCTGGGGAGGACTCATGGTTCCCTGATGACACTGATAGGCTGTAGTCTCACATTTTTGAAATCTTGCACATTGTTCCCCCTGAGGTGGCTAAGAGGAAGCAGGATGAGCTTTTTTGTCCTGATAAACAGCGTCTGGAGTTCCTGAGCAGGGCCATTTCACTAATATGGTGCTCAAGGAGTGGGAACGTCCTAGTAGATTGCCCGCCATGCCCAAAGAGTTGGATAAGAGGTATCCCTTTCCTGCTGACCTGGTCAAGCGATGGTCGTGTCCCCCTGAGGTGGACGCTCCCATGCTAGGGCTGTCCAACACCTCGGTCATGCCTTCCCCTGACACTACTACACTGCGGGACAGTGAGGACCGGCATATGGATCAGCTGGCTTGCCATGCTTTTACGTTTGTGGGGGCTGTGCTGCGTCCGGTCTGCGCTGCTGCCATTACAGCTATTGCCCTTAAACAGCTCAAGCATCTCCTCGACGGCGCAACGGCCGGTTGGAGGGAGCATTATAGGGCCCTCTTGCTTTGCTCTGATTTTGTTGCCTTTGTCCTTACTGCCATGGATGATGCGGTACGTCTGAGTGGTAGGGCCTCTGCCCTTTTGGTGGCTATGCACCGCTCTGTTTGGTTGCGTCAGTGGGCTGCTGACGCTGCTGCTAAGAAGGCTCTCACTGGGCTTCCCTTTGCGGGGCTGCGGCTCTTTGGTGAGCGTCTGGATGTTCTGGCCAAGGATGGTAGGCTGCCTCGGCCTTTTCGGGGGCCCTCCGCTTCCCTCCACTCCTTTCGTGCTCCCAGAGGAGGTCATGGCTCCCTCTTCTCGGGTAGCCGCAGAGATTCTTGGGGCCGTGGCAGATCCCGTGGTCGTCCCGGTCTCTCATGGGGTTCCAAGCCCAAACCTTCTCCCAAGCCCCCTCAGGCATTCGGCTCTTTGCTCACGTATGGAGGCTCCGCGTCTCAGGCCGGTGGATTCAGGAGGTGGTGTCCTCCGGTTACAAGATGGAGTTTGCAGCCTGGCCGCCCCCCAAGATTCCTTAGATCCCGGATGCCTCAAAACCCTCGGTCAGCTCAGGGTTTGCACCTTGCGGTTCAATGTCTGTTGGAGTCAGGAGTCGTTTGCCTGGTGCCTTCCCAGGAACTGGGTCAGGGGTGCTACTCCAATCTTTTCACGGTCCCCAAAAGACGGTTCCTTGAGGCCCATCCTGGACTTGAAGGGTCTCAACAAATTTGTCAGGCTCAAGCACTTTTGCATGGAGACGCTATGCTCGGCTGTCAGTACCCTTCGCCCGGGCGACTTCATGACCTCCGTGGACATCAAGGATGCCTATCTTCATGTGCCAATTTTTCAGAGTCATCAGAAATTTCTGAGATTCGCTCTAAAGAATCAGCATTACCAGTTTGTGGCTTTACCCTTTGGTATCACCTCGGCGCCTCGGGTGTTCATCAAGGTGCTGGCGGGCGTGATGGCTCTGCTGCGGAATCAGGGCAATCGCATCCTACCTTACCTGGACGACATTCTGATTGCGGCCCAGTCTCTTCATCAGGCTGAGAAGGATACTCAGATGGTGACCTCCACTCTGGAGTCCTTCGGCTGGGTGATCAACTTTCCCAAGTCTTCACTGTCTCCGTCTTTGGCGAGGTCCTTTCTGGGCATGACTCTGGATACCTATCAGGTCAAGGTGTTCCTGCCTCAGCAGAAAGTGGAGGGCCTTCAGAAGCAGGCATGGGCTCTGCTCTTGTGTCCTCGTCCCTCCATCCGGCAAGGGATGCAGTTAGTGGGCCTGATGGTGTCCTGCTTCGAGGTGGTCCCCTTTGCTCAGTTCCACATGAGACCTCTTCAGTTGCACCTCTTGTCAGTTTGGGATCGGGACCCTGTGTCCCTGGATCAGGAATTTGCTCTGTCCCCCCTGGCCAGACAGTCCCTCTCGTGGTGGCTGGACTCAAGGAACCTTCTAGTGGGCAGGACCTTTCTGCCTCCGTGCTGGGAGACTGTCACCACAGATGCCAGTCTGACCGGTTGGGGGGGCTTTTGGAAGTCTCTGAAGTTCCAGGGTCGGTGGGGATCCCAGGAGGCCCATGCTCCCATCAATGTCTTGGAACTGAGGGCGATCAGGTTTGTTCTTTCTCAGCTGACCACACACCTTCGGGGTCGGGCTGTTCAGATCCGCTCGGACAACCAGACGGCGGTTGCCTACATCACTAATCAGGGGGGGACTCGGAGCAAGCGAGCCCTCAAGGAAGTGTCCCTGATACTGTCTTGGGCGGAAGAGAATGTCCCTTGCATCTCGGCGGTCTACATTTCCGGGGGTGGAGAACCAGGAGGCAGACTCACCCCCACTTTTCGGCTGGGGGAATGGTCCCTCAGCAACGAGGTATTTCACTCCCTGTGTCTCCGCTGGGGTCAGCCGGATGTGGACCTGTTTGCGTCCCGCCACAATCACAAGCTTCCCAGATTTGTCTCCCTGTCACAGGATCCTCTGGCCTTCGCCACGGATGCGCTAGCAATGCCTTTGACGGAGTTTCGGCTCCTCTATGTGTTCTCTCCTTTTCCTCTGCTGGGCAGGGTGCTGCGCAAGATAACCCAGGAGGGGGTACCAGCCATCCTGTTGGCCAAGGAGGGTGTGGTTCGCAGACATCATGCAGTTGGCAGTAGATCGGTATGTCTTGCCCAAGGATCCAGATCTTCTCACTCACGGACAGCTGCGCCATCCCAATTTACAAGCGCTGGCTTTAACGGCTTGGCTGCCGAAACCTCCATCTTGATGGATAAGGGGTTACCGGCCTCTGTTGTTACTATGATTCGGGCTAGGAAGAAGTCCTCGTCCTTTATCTACTACAGGGTCTGCCATGCTTACATTGCCTGGTGCGAGTCCAAGTCGCTTCCTTGTAGGGTGTTCTGTATCCCCAGGATTCTGGAATTTTTGCAACATGGTTTGGATTCGGGCCTTTAACTTAGTACCCTCAAGGGACAGGTGTCAGCTCTGGCAATTTTTTCCCAAAGATCCTTTGCCAATCACCGGTTGGTTAAGACTTTTTTCCAGGGAGTCACTCATGTGCGTCCGCCACGTAAGACTATGCTACCGGTTTGGGACTTGAATCTGGTGTTGTCTGCTCTGCAGGGTCCTCCCTTTGAGCCTATCCGTGGGGCTGCGTTGCCCAGTCTGACTCTTAGTGGCCTTTTTGGTGGCTATTACTTCGGTCAGGCGAGTTTCTGAGCTGGCGGCGCTTTCCATCAAACCTCCTTATTTTGAACGGCATCAGGATAAGGTGGTGTTTCGGCTTAAGCCGGATTTCTTACCTAAGGTTGTGTCTGATTTTCATCTCAATCAGGACATTGTTTTGCCTTCTCTGTGTCCTAACCCTGCTAATTCCAAGGAGCGGACCCTTCATTCTCTGGATGTTGTCAGGGCTCTGAAGTTTTATTTGGTTACTACTGAGTCTTTCGGGAAATCTGATGCTCTTTTTGTTCTTCCTGCTGGACCTAGGAAGGGTTTGCCTCCGGCTAAGTCCACTATCAGTAAGTGGATCCGTCTGGCGGTGGAGCAGGCCTATTCTGCTAGGGGGGGATGTTCCTCCTTTTAGGGTTACTGCTCATTCCACTCATGCTATTGGTGCTTCTTGGGCTTTTCAGCAACAAGCTTCTGTTGAACAAGTTTGTAAGGCCGCTACTCGGTCTTCTGTTCATACCTTTTCCAAGTTTTACAAGGTTGATGTTAAGGCCTCGGCCGAGGCTGCCTTTGGTCGCAAAGTGCTTCAGGCGGTGGTGGTTTGAACTGCCTGCTACTACTTTTTGGGGATCCCACCCTACCTTATGGACACTGCTGTTGGACGTCCCATATGTAAGGACTTCTTGAAGCAGGCCGTGCCATGCAATAGGAAAAAGACAATTCTGTGAGTACTCGCCTGTAGAATTGCTTTTACTATGCATGGCACGGCCTGCTCCACCCCACCCTTGTTATCGTTATTCTTGGTTGCCTCTTTATGGTGATTGTTCCAAGTTGGTTGGGGTTTGTTACCTTTTTTACTTTTATTACCTCCCGGCTTCTTTTATAACTGCTTGTCAACACTGAAGAGGTCTATGGTGATTCCTGTTTTTATATGGGGCTGGGAGGAGCCACAACTCTTCTGCAGTACACTGTGCCACCTTGTGGCGGAATATCCCATATGTAAGGACTTCTTGAAGCAGGCCTTGCCGTGCATAGTGAAAGCAATTCTACAGGTGAGTACTCACAGAAGTCTTTTTACTTTTGTAGCTGCGTCATTGAAAAGTCATTTTCTGCTTTTCCTTTTGTTTGTTTAATATTATTTTCATCACAGATGATGAAGAGGAAACAGTTGGACCACAACCAGAAGAGCACACTGACCACGAGGCAAAGGTGGAGGTTGTCATCCAGGAGCGAAGAGACACTAAACCGGGCACAACCCATATTAGAGAGTGGGACAGGGGCAAAGGTAAGGCCTTATTAAATGTTGTGCAGCTTCATTGATGTAACCTGAGAGATACAAGTTCCACAACTGTTGACTCTTGTATCGTCAGAATTCACTTTCGGGCGGTGGTCGAAGGTCCGCGATGACCTGAGAAATGATCGTGATCCAGACTTTGCTCCTCCATCCTTCTATGCTTCAGAGCAAAAAAGAACTGCAAAATCTCAGAAAAGAACCTGGAGCAAAAAGGGGCCTGCAAGTGAGAAAAGTTCAGGCCCCCAACGGAATCATTATGGATATGGACACTCCGAATCCAGCCAGCATAGCTATGAACATCCAGGATCCAGCCAGCATGGCTATAGGGACCCAGGATCCAACCAGTATGGCTATGGAGGCCCAGCATCCAGCCAGTATGGCTATGGGGACCCACCATCTAGCCAGTATGGCTATGGGGACCCAGCATCCAGCCAGCATGGCTATGGGGACCCAGCATCCAGCCAGCATGGCTATGGGGACCCAGCATCCAGCCAGCATGGCTATGGGGACCCAGCATCCAGCCAGCATGGCTATGGGGACCCAGCATCCAGCCAGCATGGCTATGGGGACCCAGCATCCAGCCAGCATGGCTATGGGGACCCAGCATCCAGCCAGCATGGCTATGGGGACCCAGCATCCAGCCAGCATGGCTATGGGGACCCAGCATCCAGGCAGCATGGCTATGGGGACCCAGCATCCAGGCAGCATGGCTATGAAGAGCTTGGGCCCACTAAACCTGCAAAGCTAGATGAGAAGAGTCTAGATGAAATGCTGGCATTTTACAGAAACATGACTTGATTGTACCACACCATGGAGAGCTCACAGATTGCCTAAAGCTGGTACCTGCAATTTAGAAAGGTAAAAGGAAAGTTTAGACTTTCCCCTAGTAGACTCTTCAACTGGCACAAGGCTATGTGGCTTAAAGTGCACCTGTACTTGGAGGGAAGTATATGTAGTCATCTAGTCCCAGCCCAGTGCCCTCAAACTGCTGGTGTTTCTTTTTTTTTTACCAATATTTATAACACAAACTGGATGCAGTCACATAGCTCAGCAATGGGGAGCACTTCAACCTAACTGCCATAGTGTGACAGTTTGGTTGTAACTGAATTAATTAGCATATGGCTGCCATTCACCATAATACTACTTCCTATTTGCAAAGGCTGAGGTAAAAAAAGAAACACAGGCTGTTTTGCTGCGCAGGGCTGGGGATGGAAGGTGACCACATAAATGTCCTTTCTGAGTATAGGTACACGTTAACTGTAGCTGTTCCTTTGGTGCCGCTGTCCCCGGGGCTGGCATCTTTGTGAGCTCCTCACAGTTTTGGCTTCCAGTCTCTTGGTCTAGGCAAAGGAAGGTGGCTATAAGTATTTGTGGGCTCCTTAACCTGGTCCTCTAATCTGCAGCACCTCACCTGGCCATAAGTCTAAGTCCCAGAAAGCAGCTCACAGAGATGCTGGGTTATGGATCCCGCAGAAGCCTCTTTAGGTTGATAGGGTGACTTGTGCTGATTTGCAGTTCTGATCTGGGGTCTGCTAGGGAAGGTCCACAAAACTGGTCTTCAGTGGCCCATGGAAAGTACACGTATATGCAGGAAGGGAATTTGCTCCCTATAGAACCAGTTTCCTTTTGGTACAAAGCACTGGTCCCTCAGCCCTCCACATTCATCTTTTATCCAATGCTAGACCTCAGTGTTCTGGGTGAAAGAGAGAAACACACATGCGTCCTGGAGTCGTTGCTGGTCCAATAGTGTTGCTGTGCAAGGGGTTGTTTGTTTTCCAGCACCATGCACTGTATGGCTATATTTAGGTTGGTCCATGTTGTGTTCATCTATCTTTTCCCAGTGTCCTGTTCAGGTCGCTCCATTTCTGACATGTGGATAATCCGCCACAAGGTGGCGCAGTCCCTGCAATATGAAAATCAAAGCTCCTCCCGGCTCATATAAGGCAGCTGTCTCCCAAAATCCCCCAGAATTCTTCTTGCAATCTGACTGCGAAGATCGTGATATTACTGTCTCTGGATATCCCAGACGAGCGGGGCATCCCAAGCCTGTCTGCCACTGCAGCCCTATTCCCACCTTCTTCCGGGACCCTTACTGCCACCCAGCCTCGGCTACAGATCAGGTGATGGTAGGGGAATGCCGAGGGTCAGGCGTTCGTCAGAGCTTTGTTCTGGGCCGCAGACCCTATCCCGAAGTTGGCCATAGGCACTGGTGAGCCTATATGGGGGGGGGGGGAGGAACCACCTAGGGACTTTTATTTTCCGCATGTCTCTCACAAGCTTTATTTTTGTCCTTGTGTGTGTGTTTTCGCATACCATTTTTTACTTCTTGTATTCACCTCCTTCCGTCTTCTTTTCCCCTCTCCTCCCGTCCATGCTGTGAGGGGGGGGGGGTGCCGCGGCGCCCGGCGGGGGGGCGATGGGCAGCGTCCTGTGCGGGCGCCCGCCACGCGTGCCGGCGCGAGATCGTGCTCTGCGCCGGGGAGGCGTGGACTTCCCCTGCCTGTCGTCCTCTGCTGGCCGGGTTCGCGCCAGAAAGCCTCACTGACGCACTGCGGGGGGGGGGGGGGCGTTCCGCGTCATCGCTGCGTGCCCGCCCCTCGAGGTCTGATCAGCGCCATTGCTTCCTGCTGCGTGTGTGCTGCAGCGCGTTGACCTCTCCCTCCTGCCTGTCACCGGAGCTGCTGCCGCTGCCCTTCTGGATCGGTCGCTTCACCCAGCCCGCCTATCCACGCTGCGGTCCGTGAGTCACCATCCTTTTTTCTTGTCTTTTCTATTGTGCATGCGCTGTGGGATACTCATGTTTTTTTCCCCTTGTGTCTTCCAGACTGGTCCCTTTTTACGCAGAATTGTGGTTCCTCCCGGTCTCATTCACCCCCCCCCCCCTTCTCTGCAGTATCTATTGCAGGGATCTTTGGAGGGATCAAATTGGGGACTGTCCGGGTTTGGGCCGTTAGTGCCTTGTGACCCGAGTTATTTTCACTATAATCACCATATAATCACCATAATGGAGGCTTCTGGGGATAGCGAGCTAGGGGCCCCCTCAGGGCGGGTGTCTCAGGTGTGGTACATGCCCTCTGAGCGGTCTCAGCGCAATTTGTGTGCCTTGCGCCAAGAGCGTTCTTATGGAACAGGATAGGCCGGGCGCCTCTGTCCCCAGCCCTATTTTTCCTACGACCTCGCCGACACCCCCGCGCCAGCAGGGGGTCTCAGGCGGACTTGGCGCTCCGAGTGACCAGCATAGAGAGACAATTATGGCGCTCAGTTGCCGGCAAGCCGCGAGTAAGAAGCTGCATATTGAGCCGGGTTATTCGCTTTTTGATGATGATGATGATTATGAGGTGTTTGGTGGTCGGGAGTCCATGGAGGAGGGCGAGTTGTTTCATGACTCCGACTCTTCAGGGGATCGACAGGGTGGCTATGACAGCGACCCTGGGTCTTCCTCGGGCGAGGATTTGTGGCTCCCTGATGACATGGAGAAGTTGTTATCTGCGGTTTTTGAGACCTTGCACATTGTACCCCCGAAGGCGGGCAAGAAGAAGCTGCGGGATTTATTTCGGCCTGAGAGACAGCGTCTTGTTTTTCCTGAACAGAGCCACTTCTCCAAGATGGTTTTTTAAGGAATGGGAAAGGCCTAATAAATTGCTGTCGGTGCCTAAGGGCCTGGACAGACGGTATCCTTTCTCTAAGGAGTTGATTCGCCTTTGGTCACGTCCCCCGGAGGTGGATGCTCCTGTTCTTGGGCTCTCCAATACCACGGTTATGCCGTCACCTGATACTGCTTCCTTGCGCGACCCTGCTGACCGGCGCATGGATCAGCTGGCTTGCCACGCCTTCACCTTTGTGGGTGTTGGCCTTCGGCCGGTTTGAGCCACGGCCATTGTTTCCCTAGCCATCAAGAAGAAAGTGAAATGTCTTGTTGATATCGCCAGATCGCGCAAGCGGGCGGAGGAGTATAAGGATCTCCTAGCCTGCGCGGACTTTGTTGCTTTTATAGCCTCGGCCATGGACGATAGCGTCCGGCTTGGCGGCAGGGATTCAGCTCTGCTGGTTGCGCTCCGTCACTCTATCTGGCTGCGGCAGTGGGCAGCCGATGTTGCGGCCAAGAAATCGCTCACTGGTATCCCCTTTTTGTGGCTTTGGTTATTCAGGGAGCGTCTGGATCTCCTGACTAAGGAGGGGAGACTCCCTCAGCGACGGAAGCCTGTGCGGCCCTTTCGGGGCTCGTCTACTTTTCACTCCTTTCGAGGAGGAAGAGGCTCTTCCTTTTCAGGTGACCACAGAGATTCCTGGGGACGAGATAGGTCCCGTGGCCGGCCCAATCCCTCTTGGGCATCCAAGTCCAAGCCCCCTGCCAAGACCCCTCAGGCATGAGGAGGCGCCCTCACTCATTCGGGTGGGGGGACGGCTTCTGCTATTTGCTCACGTCTGGAGACAGTACGTCTCGGATCGGTGGATTCAGGAGGTGGTGTCCTCCGGTTACAAAATAGAGCTGGCAGCTTGGCCGCCCCCAAGATTTCTTCAGTCACGGATATCCCAGAACCCACGGACAGCGCAGGGTCTAAGACTGGCTGTTCAACGCCTTCTGCTGTCCGGGGTGCTTTGGCCGGTACCGCACCCGGAGCGAGGTCGAGGGTTCTATTCCAATCTTTTCACGGTGCCCAAGAAGGACGGTACTCTGAGGCCTATCCTGGACCTGACGGGTCTCAACAAGTTTGTCAGATTCAGACACTTTCGCATGATGAGCTCGCTTCGGCCGGGTGACTTCATGACCACGGTGGACATCAGGGATGCTTACCTGCACATCCCTGTATTCCAGGGACATCAGAAGTTCCTGAGGTTCGCGCTGGAGGATCAGCACTACCAGTTTGTGGCGTTGCCATTTGGGATTTCCTCAGCCCCCCGGGTGTTCACCAAGGTTCTGGCGGGCGTTATGGCCCTTCTGAGGAGTCAGGGCATCCGTGTTCTTCCTTACCTGGACGACTTGCTAATTGCTGCTCAATCTCTTCAACAGGTCGAGAGCGACACCCAGACGGTGTTGTCCACTCTCGAGGATTTCGGCTGGGTGATCACTCCCTCATTGGTGAGGTCCTTCCTGGGCATGACCTTCGACTCCTCTCAGGTCAAGGTTTTCCTCCCCAGCAGAAGGTAGAGGGTCTTCAGACGCTGACGCGGACCTTACTGTCGTGCCAGCGACCATCCATCCGTCTGGGGATGAAGCTAGTGGGTCTCATGGTGTCATGTTTCGATGCTGTGCCCTTCGCTTAGTTACACATGAGGCCTCTTCAATTGAATCTTTTGACCTTTGGGATCGGACACAGGAGTCCCTGGAGCGAGAATTCTCTGTCTCCTCCGGCCAGGCGGTCCCTTGTGTGGTAGTTGGACTCCAGAAATCTTCTTGTGGGCAGGTCCTTTCTGACTCCTTGTTGGGAGATTGTCACCACAGACGCCAGTCTGACCGGCAGGGGGGGGGCTTTGGCAATCGCTGAAGTTCAAGGGCTGGTGGGGCCAGCAGGAGGCTCACGTGCCTATCAATGTCCTGGAGCTACGGGGTCGTGCGGTCCAGATCCGCTCGGACAATCAGATGGCGGTCGCCTACATCAATCACCAGGGCGGGACTCGGAGCAAGCGAGCCCTCAAGGAGGTGACTTAGATTCTGACTTGGGCGGAGGACTATTTTCCCTGCATCTCAGCGGTTTACATTCCCGGGATGGAGAACCAGGAGGAAGACTCCCTGAGCAGGGGGTTCTCTCGTCTGGGGGAATGGTCTCTCAGCAACAAGATCTTTCACGCTCTATGTCGCCGCTGGGGTCAGCCGGATGTGGACCTGTTTGCGTTCCGACACAATCACAAGCTTACAAGGTTCGTCTCCCTGTCAAGAGATCACGGTCGCTCTGGCAATTCCTTGGATGGAGTTTCGGCTGCTTTACGCCTTTCCTCCATTTCCACTCCTGGGTCTAGTGCTGCGCAAGATAGCCCAGGATGGGGGTGCCAACCATTCTGGTGGCCCCTCGTTGGCCGAGGCGGTGTTGGTTTGCGGGCATAGTTCAAATGTCAGTGGATCGTTCCGTCATGCCCGACGATCCAGGGCTTCTCACTCAGGGGTTGCTACGCCACCCCAATTTACAAATGCTGCCTTTGACGGCTTGGCTGCTGAAACCTTCATCCTGATGGAGAAAGGGCTGTCTGCCCCGGTCGTGCGTGCCATGATTCAGGCTCGGAAGAAATCTTCTTCCATGATATATTACAGAGTCTGGCATGCTTACATTGCCTGGTGTGAGTCCAGGGGTCTTCCCTGTCGCACATTCTCCTTTTCTAGGATTGGAGTTCTTACAACATGGATTGGATTCGGGTCTCCAGCTGAGTACCCTCAATGGTCAGGTTTCTTGGCTATTTTTTTCCAAAGATCATTCGCCAATCATAGACTTATCAAGACTTTTTTCCAAGGAGTTACTCATATACGTCCACCGCGTAAGCCTATGTTACCGGTGTGGGATTTGAACTTGGTGCTTTCTGCTCTTCAGGGTCCTCCCTTTGAGCCCTTGTGCGATGTGGCTTTATCCATTCTGACTCTAAAGGTGGTCTTTTTGGTAGCCATCGCTTCGGTGGGTTGCGTTTCAGAGATAGCGGTGGTTTGTATGAAGCCTCCTTACTTTGAGCGATTACTTTCAGGATAAGGTGGTGTTTCGACTTAAACCGGATTTCCTACCTAAGGTTGTTTCTGCCTTTCATCTCAATGAGGGCATTGTATTGCCTTCATTGTGTCCCGCGCCTTCTAATTCTAAGGAGAGGACCCTCCATGCCTTGGATGTGGTCAGAGCTCTTAAGTACTACCTGGTTGCAATGGAACCCTTCCGGAAATCGGTTTCTCTTTTTGTCCTCCCTGACGGGCCTAGGAAGGGCTTGCCTCCAGCCAAAACCACTCTCAGCAGGTGGATCAGACAGGCGGTGGTGCAAGCGTACTCTGCCAAGGGGAAGGAACCCCCTTTTCGAATCACAGCTCACTCTACCCGAGCTATTGGAGCCTCTTGGGCTTTTCAGCACCAAGCTTCGGTTGAACAGGTTTGTAAGGCCGCTACTTGGTCTTCAGTTCATACTTTTTCAAGGTTTTACAAGGTTGATGTTAGGGCCTCAGCTGATGCTGTTTATAGCCGTAAGGTGCTTCAGGCGGTAGTGTCATGAACTACATGCTGTTGCTCACTGGTGATTCCACCCTTTTTTGGTCACTGCTTTTGGATGTCACACTTGTCAGAAATGGAGCGACCTGAACAGGACACTGGGAAAAAATACAATTCTGTGAGTACTCACCTGTAGAATTGTTTTTGGTAGTGTCCTGTTCGGGTCGCCCCATCCCACCCTTGTTCTGTTATCTCTTTTGCCTGTTATGGTGATTACTGTTGTAGTTGTTTTTTCTTGAGAGAGTACATGCTGAAGCTATGTGATGTAACATGGTTTCCTGGCCTCCCGGCATGTCTGTTTACTGCTTTTGAACCACTGGGGGATTTTGGGAGACAGCTGCCTTATATGAGCTGGGAGGAGCTTTGATTTTCATCTTGCAGTCACTGCGCCGCCTTGTGGCGAATTACCCACATGTCAGAAATGGAGCGACCTGAACAGGACACTACCAAAAACAATTCTACAGGTGAGTACTCACAGAATTGTATTTTTGAAAGATCGAGCTGCTAATAAAGACAGAAGATTTCTATGGGAACTACAGCTGCAGGCTCATTTACTCGAACAGTTCTGAGATTGCTGTTGTGCTGCTCCTTTTTTTTTAAAGTTGCGACGTTCTAGTGACTAGCTAAGGAGAATCCACCTCTTGCCTCCACTGAAGCCTGTGCTCACTAAAGCCCCCCTTCCCCCTGCAGCAGGACTCAGACTGAGTCCTTTATGGAAGACTTTAACTTTGGATCATTAAAGATCTTCCATGTATTAAACAAGAAGTAAACTAACAATTTGGGAAGGCCCACTACGCATATCCAGTTATTTTGAGACTGCTCAGCAAGTGCTGCTGAGAGGAACTGATCGATTCTACAGGTTGAAAGCCACTGTAAAAGCTCCACAGCTTGCTCCTCCGGACAGCAGGGCTCTAGCATTCAGCAGGGTCATTGGCTGCTCAGCCACATGCAGAATGGAGGAGGGGAGTGATGAGCTCTGCGTGAAGAAGGTTACAGCATATGGTTGATTACATCAGTCAAACTACACTTGGATATGCCCCTCTCTAGTCCAGGCTTGGTCCCTGAGAAGGTGTGCAGGAAACTGCAGCACACATTTAGCAATTAGTAGGTGTGTGTGCTCTGATATCCAGGCCCCAACTTAGAGACCATACCTTTACTATATAGGCATAACTGCAGGACTGTAAGCTGCATTATGGCATGCTTCACTGTGTAAACCCTCCAGGGTGCCCTAAAAATGTACCTTTCAACTAGGCCCATGGTACATGTGCAGTCACTTCCAATCAGCACTGTATGCCGTGTATATTAAGGCTTGATATACAGCTCTGTTCGGCTAAAGTGCTGGCATAGTGAAACTAGAGGTCCTATGGTCTGTGGTACGCTGCCGTCCCAGCCTATCTGAATGTCTGGGCAGGGGAGCACACCTCTGCTGCAGGGAGGCGGCCTGCAAAACATGCTGTGGGTGTGCCAGAAAAGTAAGTGTTTGCAGGGCAATCCCGGGGAGGTTCACACAGTGGGGTATTCCAAATGGTGATGCCTGAGAGGTACTTAAACACCCATTTTTCACTAGCGCATTGCCATTGCCCTCTGCGCATTAACCCCTGTAAACCCCCATAATCTTTCCTTTCTCCTCAGTCCCTGGTGAACTCGAGCAATGTGATTGGCCGTCACAGTCATATGGTTGCCAGTGGCCAGATACCCAGTGAATGTGGCGGCTAATTGCAACGCTCAGTTTTGCCAGGGGACCAATAAAATGGTTGGTCTTGAATGGAAAAGTCCACTTTTGTTCCAAATACCTCAGGCAAGCTAACGAGAGTGGGCACAAAGCAACCCATAAACCTCACCTCCACTCCTGCGCCAACACCAGAGTTTACCAGCCTATTATTTTCAATGGAAACCAGGCTGTACACGCGCCATGGCCACCCGACAGCTGGAACCAGGAACCGTGTTCCCAGTTTTACAAACCAAGGCTGCAGAAGACTGATCACCGGCACAGGCACAGTGGTAAAATAAGTGGGTTGCTGTGTGCCAACTGGCACTAGCTAATCTGAGCTTAGCTGAGTCTGTGGAAATGGTCCCCAAAAGTGGACTGTTCCTTTAATAATTAATCTGGGGATCTGATCATTTGTTTGGTGGTGATGTGGTGATTTTGGTGTTATTTTTCAATGATGGGACAGTGGCTAATGAGTGTTGCTGCTCTGCAGACAAGGAGCACAGCTTATCCACTCATATTAGGGGGGACTTTTATTTTTGCTCTTTGTAGTGTCAACTTCTGTGATAGTAAAATGTTATGTGTTTATTCTAAGTATGCAGCACGTCCTGCTCCAGATAATGATTCATAACAGATGGGATTACCTCCGCCAGAGGGCGCTTGACTGCAGAGATGGCAAAAAGAGGCCCCTCCCGTCCCATATATACCCGGGACCTCCCACAAATCCCCCAGTTTCTTCTCTGCAGTCGGCTGCGAAGGTCAGAAGATGGATTCTCTTATTGCAGGTGAGCGGGGCTTAACAGCCCGCGGCCCTGTAGGACTATTTCCACCCGTTCCTCTTATTACTTATGCCTCCCAGCTTTGGCTGCGCTGGTCGGGTGATGGTAGGCAGCACCTATCACAGGTGCTCTTTTTACGGAGCCTGGCTCCGACCGCAATCCCCCACCAAAGGGATAGGTGATGCAGGTTATGGTGAACCTGATTTGGGATGCCCCGTCCGCTCTTGCCCTTCCCTGCTCTGGTCACTGTTGGGTCTCTTAATTGACATCCACTCTCCCCCCTCTCTCGTTGTCCCGTTCGGGGGAGGGGGGGGATGTGCGTTTATTGCCGTGTGTGTGTGATTACACTTCATTTTTCAGGGCTCCGCGCTCTGTCTTCACTTTGGTCATTTTTGCATTTGCCGCCACTGACACGCGCGCCTTGTGGCGTCCATGGTCAGCGGCGGCATCATCATCAAGAATCCTTGCGCGCCCATTGGCTGTTGCGTCCCGGCCTGTCTGTGCGCTTCTCGGAGGGGGCGTGGCTTGTCTGTTGGCGCTCTCCGCGTCGTATCCTCCTGCGGCCTGCCCCTTGAGGTTCCTCCAGTGCCATTTTGGTCCTCTCCTGGTGTGATTGCTGGCTCCCCACCGCGGTCCGTGGCTTTTATTCAATTGTCATTTCAGTGTGCTTATGGGGTGTCATTGTAAAATCCTCCCACTTCCCTGGTGGACATTTGGGGCATCCCGGATTGCTTGTACGGCGTAATTCCTATTGGCCAGTTGTGCCACTTTAATCACCATATGGAGGCTTCACAGGATATTGTGCTCGGGGTCCCCTCGGGACAAGATCGGCTGTGTGTGGTGTGTGGGGCATCCCCTGTGAGCGATGATGTGCGGATCTGTGTACCCTGCGTCTAGCAGGCGCTTGCGCTGCATTCTGGGCTATCTGTGGCTGGGCCTGCGCCCACTATGTCCTCACCCACTCCCCCTCGCTTGATTATGACTCCCAGTGAGCTAAATACTAGTGGGGAGTCTCAGCCTGACGTGTCTTCCAGGTTAGCTAACATTGAGAGGTTGATTGCTAGCTCTGCGGCCCGTAAGGTCCCGGCTAAAAGGCGGCATGTGGCGCGGGTGCGTCTGCCTTTCCTATGGAGACTGAGAATTTCCTTGGTTTGTCTGATTATACCCCAATTGAGGAGGGGTATTTGTTCTCAGATTCAGAGTTATCTGATGAGCAGCATTTCAGTGGTGCTGACTATGACTCTGATCATTGGGATGCTGATGACACCAATAGACTGTTAACTCAGATTTTTGATGTGCTTTCTATCTCCCTTCCTGCTGCGGCTCCCAAGCCACAGGGGGAACTTTTCAGTACTGCTAAACCACGTCTGGAATTTGGCCCATTTCAATAATCTTGTTCTCAAAGAATTGGAGCGTCCCGGACGGCTTCCCGGACTCCCTAAGGGCTGGGATAAAAGGTACCCTTTTCCCACTGATGTGGTTAAATGTTGGTCAACCCCCCAGAAGTGGATGCACCAGTATTGGGGCTGTCCAACACATCTGTGGTCCATTCCCTGATTCCACTACCCTCAAGGATAGTGAGGACCGGTGCATTGACCAGCTGGCTTCCCATGCCTTTGCCTGTGTGGGGTCTGCCTTGCGCCCTGTCTGTGCTTCTGCTATTACTGCTGTTGCTATTAGGACTCTCCTCAAGGATCTGTTGGAAAGCACCCCTTATGATACTTCTAGTGCCGAATTCAGGGCCTTGTCACAGTGTGAGATGTTCATTGCATATATCCGCCGCTCTGTTTGGCTGCGCCAGTGGGCAGCTGATAACGCTGCTAAGAAGGCCCTCACGGGGCTCCCCTTTAAGGGGCTGTGCTTATTTGGTGATCGCTTGGACCTGTTTGCCAAGGGGGGTAAGTTGCCTCAGCGTAAGAAGCAGCTGCGGCCCTTTCGGGGTTCGGGCGCCTTTGCTCCCTCCTACCGTGGATCCAGGTCTGGGAGAGGGGTTTCCTTTGCAGGTTCTAGGGGAGACTTCTGGGGCAGGGGCAGAAGTTGTGCCCGCTCCGGATCTTCCTGGGGGTCCAAGCCCAAATCTGTTGCCTAGCCTCCTCAGCCATAAAGGGGTGCCCTCACCCATCCGGGTGGGGGGGACAGCTGCGGCTCTTCGCTCGTGTCTGGGGACAACAGGTCTCAGACAGGTGGATTCTGGAGGTTGTGTCCTCCGGCTACAAGCAAGAGTTTGCTGCCTGGCCGCCTCCAAGATTCCTCAGTTCTCGGATTCCTCTAGACCCCTTGGCAGCTCATGGGCTGTTTCTGGCTGTGCAAAATCTCCTGGACTTGGGGGTTCATCTGTCAGGTCCCTCCTGTGGAAAGGGGTCGGGGATTTATTCCAATCTGTTCACAGTACCCAAAAGGGATGGTTCCGTCAGACCCATCCTGGACTTAAAGCTGCTCAACAAGTTCATCAGGACCAGGCACTTTCGCATGGAGACCCTGCGCTCCGCAATCAGTTAATTGCGCCCGGTAGACTTCATGACCTCCATAGACATCAAAGATGCTTACCTTCATGTTCCAGTCTTCCCAGGGCATCAGAGATTCCTCCGGTTCGCACTGGCAGACCAGCACTACCAATTTGTGGCACTGCCCTTCGGTCTCACTTCGGCCCCCAGGGTCTTCACCAAGGTGCTGGCGGGTGTCGTGGCTCTCCTCAGGGCATTCGCATTCTTCCCTATCTGGACGACCTTCTCATCACTTCTCAATCTTTCCAGCAGGCAGTATTGGATACCCAGTGACGGTTCTGGAGTTGTTCGGCTGGGTGATCAATCACCCCAAATCTTCCCCGTCTCCGTCTCGGGTGACTTGCTTCCTGGGCATGAATCTGGATACTGTTCAGGCCAGGATTTTTCTTCCTCAGCAGAAGGTGGACTCTCTGCAAGCTCAAGTTCATTCCCTTCTGTCCTGCCCTCACCCTTCCATCCGGCAGGGGATGCAGCTGGTGGGACAGATGGTGTCCTGCTTCGAGGCAGTTCCCTATGCACAGTTCCACATGAGACCTCTTCAGCTCCATCTATTGTCGGTCTGGGACAAGAGTCCCCTGTCGCTGGATCGGGCCTTTGTTCTGTCCCCTCTGGCTCGGCGGTCCCTATTGTGGTGGCCGGACTCAAGGAACCTGTTGGGGGGCAGATCCTTCATGGCCCCCTGTTGGGAGACAGTCACCACGGATGCCAGTCTGTCAGGTTGGGGGGGGGGGGGCTTCTGGAAATCTTTGCAATTCCAGGAGCTGTAGGGCACTCAGGAGGCCCATGCTCCTATCAACCAGACGGCGGTTGCCTACATCAATCATCAGGGAGGGACTCAGAGCAAGAGTGCCTTCAAGGAGGTGTCCATGATTCTGTCCTGGGCGGAGGACAATGTCCCTTGCATCTCAGCAGTGTACATTCCGGGGGTGGAGAATCTGGAGGCAGATGTGTCACCGTTGGGGGGGATACCGGAAGTGGATCTGTTTGCATCCCGCCACAATCACAAGCTCCCAGTCTTTGTCTCTCTGTCCCAGGATCCCCTGGCCCTTGCGGTGGATGCTCTGACTCTATCCTGGCAGGGGTTCCGTCTCCTGTATCTGTTTCCTCCATTCCCCCTGCTGGGCACGGTTCTGCGCAAGCTCAGGAAAGGGTGCCAGCAATCCTGGTGGCCCCCCGGTGGCCAACACAGGTGTGGTTCGCAGATATCGTTCAGCTGGCAGTAGATCAGTACGTTCTGCCCCTGGACCTTCTCACTCAAGGGCGGCTATGCCATCCCAATTTACAAACACTGGCTTTGACGGCCTGGCTGCTGAAACCTCCATCTTAAGGGATGAGGGGCTTTCTGATTCTGTGATTAATACTCTAATCAGGGCTAGGAAGAAATCCTCTTCTACCATCTACTATAAGATCTGGTGGACCTACATTGACTGGTGTGAGTCTAGGGTCCTTCCCTGTCGGATGTTTTCCATTCCTAGGATTCTGGAGTTCCTTCAGCATGGGCTGGATCTGGGACTTCAGCTCAGCACGCTCAAGGATCACATTTCTGCCTTGGCTGTTTTCTTCCAGAGATCTTTCGCTCAACATCCTCTGGTCAAGACCTTCTTCCAGGGGGTTGCTCATGTGCATCCCCCTCGCAAACCTCTGTTGCCTGTTTGGGACTTGAATTTGGTTTTGTCTGCCCTTCAGGGCCCTCCATTTGAGCCTGTGCATGAGGCTGCTCTTAAAGTTGCCTTTTTGGTGGCTATCACCTTGGTCAGGCGTGTTTCGAAGTTGGCGGCCCTTTCTATTCAGGCCCCCTACTTTGAGACACCAGGACAAGGTGGTTTTCAGATTTAAACCTGATTTCTTGCCTAAGGTTGTCTCTGCCTTCCATCTAAATCAGGACATTGTGTTTCCTTCCTTGTGCCCTTACCCTGGTAATTCCAAGGAGAGGGCCTTACATTCCCTGGATGTGGTCAGGAATTTAAAGTTCTACTTGGTGGCTACTGCACCTTTTAGAAAGACTGATGCCTTGTTTGTGGTTCCTTCGGGTCCCAAGAAAGGTCTGGCTCCTGCTAAGTCTACTATTAGCAAATGGATTCATCAGGCTATTTGTAGGGCCTATTCTGCTAGGAGAAAGGATCCTCCTTTCCGTGTTACTGCTCATTCTACACGTGCTGTTGGGGCCTCCTGGGCTTCTGTTAAACAAGTTTGTAAGGCTGCTACTTGGTCTTCTGTTCATACTTTACAAG
Organism: Gastrophryne carolinensis; assembly: GCA_027917425.1. Taxonomy (NCBI): domain Eukaryota; kingdom Metazoa; phylum Chordata; class Amphibia; order Anura; family Microhylidae; genus Gastrophryne; species Gastrophryne carolinensis. The sequence goes on from CM051235.1 coordinate 226,000,370, forward strand.
GTTGATGTTCGGGCCTCAGCTGATGCTGTTTTTGGCCGCAAGGTTCTGCAGGCGGCAGTGGTTTGAACTGCGCGTTGTTGCCTTTGGGAATCCCACCCTATTTACGGACACTGCTATTGGGTGTCCCATCTGTTATGAATCATTATCTGGAGCAGGACGTGCTGCATACTTAGAATAATACAATTCTGTGATTACTCACCTTGTAGAATTGGTATTATAAGTATGCAGCACGTCCTGCTCCACCACACCCTGTTTGCATTATCTTGGATCCTCTGTATGGTGATTGTTATCCTTGTTAACGTTGTTAATTATCATTGGCTTCTCCTGATTCTCCTTACTGCTTTTTAATACTGGGGAATTAGTGGGAGGTCCCGGGTATATATGGACCAGGAGGGGCCTCTTTTTGCCATCTCTGCAGTCAAGCGCCCTCTGGCGGAGGTAATCCCATCTGTTATGAATCATTATCTGGAGCAGGACGTGCTGCATACTTATAATACCAATTCTACAAGGTGAGTAAACACAGAATTGTATTATAGCCGCCATGTATAAACCACACCCCCACCACACTCATCACCCTGCAAACTGGTCTCTGGTGGATGTATGTCACCCCCCAAGTGCCCATTTACATTTATTCCTCCTTATTTCCATATTCCCCCTTTCTTTCCCCCTTCTCACATCCCCCTTTCTCTCCTGTATATCTCTATATTCCCCCTTTATCTGCTCCTTCTCCACCATTCCACCTTTCTCTCCTCCTTTCAAATTACCTAATTTGCTCATCCTTCTCTCCATATCCCCTCTTTCTCTCCTCCTTCTCTCCATATTCTCTATTGCTCTCTTGCATATCTCCATATTCCCAGTTTCTCCCTCCCGCCTTCTCATATCCCCCTTTCCATATTCCTTCTTTTTTCTCCATGTTCCTCCTTTCTCTCCTCTTCTCCATATTACCCCTTTCTCTCCTCCTCTCCATATTCCCCCTTTTCTCTCCTGCATATCTCCATATTTTGCCTTTCTCTCCTCATTCTTCCCGTATCCCCTTTCTCTCCATATTCCTCCTTTCTCTCCTCCTCTCTATATTCCCCCTTTTCTCTCCTGCATATCTCCATATTCTACCTTTCTCTCCTCATTCTCCCCGTATCCCCTTTCTCTCTATATTCCCTCCTTCTCTTCTTCCTCCTCTCCATATTCCCCCTTTCTCTCCATAGTCCCCCTTTCTCTTCTTTTTCTCTCCCCGTATCCACCTTTCTCTCATGTATATCTCCATATTCCTCATTTCTCTCTTCCTTTTACCTGTATCTGGCTTTCGCTCTATATTCCCTCTTTCTCTCCTAAGTTTCTCCTTATCCTCCCTTTCTCTTTTTTCTTCTCACCACATCCCCCCTTTCTATTTTCCATCTCTCCATATTCCCCTTTTTCTCTTTTTTATCTTTCTATATTCATACACACGCACAACCTAATAAAAAAGTGACCACCGAAGTTAAAAAAAATACAAGTATACTCACCTTTGCCCCCAGCTGCTGGGGTGGCCCCAAAGGGGGGACCTGAGCACAGGTGGGGGCACCATTCTGAATCTTTGCCCCAGGTGCCAGAAAGCCTATCTGCCCCTCTGAGCTGATTGCTCATTGTTTGACATTTTAAAACTCCCCTTGTCTGCTCATCCTGTGCCTGTGCCATTGTTGCTTTCCTCTATGACACTAGGTGCAGCCTCCATGATGTAGGGCCGCCCCACCATTAGTCTACAGTAGAGGGGCGCATTGATTGTCAGAGATTGGCCAGCGGTCACCTTTGGTGGGGGATTGCCATACACATTCATTTCGGGGGCTTGGGGTGCTAATAAGGGGGTATCCATATCCGGCCATATCCATATTTATGACAGCAGGGGTCTGGTGCTTTTTATAATATTTTTTTTCTATACTAGTGGATTGTGACCTTGCTTAATAATAGATGGTGCAGGCCTAAAAGTGCATAGGACAGCATGGACGCCAAACCCCACTTTGGCTGTCAGGTTGGATTAGAAAATGACCCATGTAGTTGCACTTTTCACTGCATCCTGCAGTCTGCTCAGCAGGTGGCAGTAGTGTCCATGGACAATCTGGGGGAAAGATCCTCACCTGCAGCAGATTAGTTTAGGGTCTACATGTTACCTGATACAGCAACAAGGCACTCGGGGTCACAACAGCAGCTACAAGAGTGATGATATGGGGATTGTTGATACAACAGCCATAAAGCTAACATTTTAATTAAAAGAGCTCAGTCACAAATTTACTCAACACTAAAACTTCATTATTAACAAGCTGGATAGACATCCAAGCTTTCTGTTTTCCTTTACTAGAGGAAAGAAAGATGGGCGAAAGGTTTGTGAATGTACCGTGCCATTCTGCTCAGCAGCAGAAACGCATGATTCAGATAAAATATGGACAAAACATTAGCTCCACCTCTCTGATTTTGTCTTCCCAGCATTGCATTATTCTTAGTGGTCTCTGTGACTCCAAGACATTCAGTTTAATTATACAGAAGGCAGGCAATGCCCAGCTAGTAGTCTATTACAGCTGGGGACAGTGCTGGACTTGCCCACCTAAGCACCAGAGGATCCTCCAGTGGGCCCCAGGCCGTAACTAACAGGGAAATATAACAGATCTATGACCTGAAACTGTGTTTCAGTATTGCCTGGGGTGTTCTCTGAATGTGCCATTTGTTGCTTGGTCAATAAAAATCATATTTTATTTAACAGTCTAATTTTGTTTTTGCTGAAGGGTGAGCCCCAAGGAAATTTTCTTCTGGTGGGCCCAAGGTGCTCCAGTCCAACCCTGGAAAGGGAGCAGGGTCTTTATGCTCCTAAATGGAGAAAGGCCCTATAATAAATGTGGACATGCTGTTAACATTGTGGCATTGGATGCTGCAGCTACATATCCAGCTTAATTGCACAGCACACAAATATCACTGACTCATTTACTCATAGAACACACCATTATACTTTTTCAGGGGACGAACACTGATCTCTAACAAACTGCAAAGAAGGGACTAAAAGCTTTGGTATACCCTTTGTGATCCTGCCAATCATCTTCCTAATCTAGTTGTATAATTAATTAGGATGTAAATGAAGGTCCCCTTGGATCCAGAAATCTGACGCATCTGCTGATATATAACACAACTACCCTACATCAAAATAAAGCCGTCCATGTAGTCCTACAAAGACTTAAAGTGATTTTAAACGCAAAAATTAAACAGAAGCTTACCTTGCCAAACGTTCCTCCATCGCTGTCATTCTTTTTTGTCGGTGCCCTGAATGAGGAAATCCCCTTCATCACTCGGGGGTCCTGCCACACCCAGCTGATGCGGTCCACCAATCACCCTACAGGTCCCATAATGGAGCCACGTCCCCCCTTTTTAGCTTGAATAATACTCACTGTCATTCTGCCCCCATGGCCCTTGCTGGGTAAGGAAGCCGCTACCCAAACCGGGGGAAGGACGCTGCTGCCCCTGCCGCCCATTCCAGGGAGGGGAGCCGCTGCCGCCACTCTTGTGTGCACATGGCCTTTGGGAGTGCGTGCATGCATGTTTGGGAATGTGTGCAAGGACGTTTGGGAGTGGGACGTTGTGGGGGTGCTGATCTAGGCTCCAATGTTGCCTACCAACAGGTGAGAGGGGAGAAACACAGCCAGGGTGTCTGAAGCAAGTTCTGGGAATCTTACAAACCCTGCCCATTCTGCTGATTATTATGCAGCATTACAGAGCCAAGGGCCACGCCCACTTGCTTCAACAGAAAACACAAGGTGAACCTGTAAACCTCTATCTATAAAATAAATATAATGAATTTACCAGCACCATCAGCAATTGCTGATATATGCCTCGGCAATGGCTGTGTAGGGGCAAGAAAATCCCTCCCTGAGAGTAAGAACACAGGAATGATGGGAAGTCTGTATTTGGGTTATTTGTATTAGAGGAAAAAGCAAACCTAGGTGTAGTTACATGGTTAGGCAACTGGAGGGCAGCATATGATAAGAAATGAACATTTATTCTCAGAATAGATGGGGACTGTTTGCAACAGTAGAATGAGTCCTAGGGCTCAGAACATGGAAGAAAGAAGGTCTGCATGTGAGTGAAGGAACTTGGGACTCCAGGAAGGAGTGTGAGAGCGCTAATGCCATAGTGGCAGTCCAGGAAGTCTGGGCATTCTGCCCTGTACCCCCCTGCTGCCTGGGACTACTATCCCCTGGGCTTTCTGTGGTCAAACGAGAAGACTGTGTAGCCTCCTTGTAGTCTGATGGTACACTATTGTACTTACGGTTCTATGCTGAAATGACATTTACTATTAAAGTGCTGTGTTTGTTCTGAAATAATAAGGCTGAGTTTTACTCTGTTTGCTCTGCACTTTGAAAGCTTTGGTGCCTTTGTATCGGGATTATCAAACATTACCTACCCACGCTGTATAAGTCTTTCGGGGAAGAGTCACTGCCATGAGTAGCTCCATCCTGCATGCCCCCCACGGCGGGTTACAGCTGATGAAACGTAAGATAGGTCTGCTGACATGGTTTGGGCATCTGCTTCCTTGTACAACTCCACCATCTTGAGGAAACCAAGTGTACGCTGCTGCCCTAATGCTGCTGGTCAAGATCAAGAAGACCCATGCTATAGGAATATTTAGAGAGATATTTTGCAAGGTAGATAGATATGTTCATGAGATTCTGGTCCACCTAGCTCCAGAATGCAGAAGAATGTACAATGGCTGATGAAAGGCACGATAGACCTTCTCTGGGCCCCTGATTCCTTGTACAACATCTTGTTTATGAGAGTCTCGTCCTCCTGGCTTCAGAAGTCTGATGAATGGCAAGATAAACCTATGGCATTACCTGGCGTGGACACCTAGTTCTTTGCACAGCAGCACTATCTAGAGAAACTGCACCATCTAGTGGACACTGCTGTCACAAAGGCAATGTACTATAAGAATGGGCTTCTAAAGATATACAGTAGTGAGGTAGATGGATTAATTAGGAAGGTTCATTCACCTTGATGCATCTATAATGGTTGATGAAAGTTAAACCGGACCTTCAGCATGATTTAATGAAAAGCTCAAACCCTTAAAAAACTATTCCCCAGCATTTAAAATTAATATATTTTAAGTTTTTAGTCACTTTATTATTATTTTCCACACCGGGCTGCATTTCTGTTCAGCAGTCTAGGATATGGGTGCCGCCATCTTTACTCAGAAGCATCACACATACTGAGGAGAGGACAGCAGGATAAAGAACAGGGGGCGGATTATAGCTGTACTTTGCACAGGCAGAGTGGAGCTGGGGTCAGGGAAAGGACAGCAATCCCAGAATGCAGAGCGACACAGTCAGAAGACACTTCCTGTTTGCAGGCTGCCTGAAGCCCCATGAGCTGCCATCTTGGATGTTTAAAGGCTTATAACATGCAGTAGATGCAGGTAGGATGATTTTTAATGTGAGCAATCTGTATGTACAAGGTGTGGGAAACAAATAAGATATGCTCTTATTCAGGGTGAAGGTCTGCTTTAAGACAGACCTTCAGTTGACCTGGTGGGGACTCCTGATTCCTTGTTGCCCATGTCAAAGAATGATGTATAATCTTAAAGTCCAGGCACACCAAAAAGTATTTCCCTTGTGCATGCCTATGCATGGCAGATTTCTTTTTTTAACTTTTGAAAATGTATCTATATTGCCAGAATAATTGATAAATAAAGTTGTGTCTCGAGTTCCTCATGTTCTCTGTGGTGGGAGTGGCAAGGCATACAAGCACACTGTGTGCATTGCATTAAGAGAGGGGCTGTCAACTTGACACGAGCATCAGGGTTCAATTTGTGGTCCTGGTTATGCGGGAGGCACTGGGGGGGGGGGGGGGGGGGGGGAGTGAAAGAAGAAATTCCTCTTCCTTTCTGTGACCAGAGCAAAGAGACAGCATAAGACTGACACCGTCAGCTGCCAGGCAATTGACTTTACATTTTGACTAGTCAATCCATTTAAAGATCCCTATTACAGAGATGAGAATTTAGAACTGGCCAACTTTCATTATTGTATAGATTCCAGTCATATAACTGCTAGTAACTAATTAGGGTTGCCAAGTGGGCTTGCACATCAAGCCTGTATGGTTGCTGGTGGTCACACATGTAAATGAGAAAGTGATAGGACCATAGTGTCCCTTTTAAAGCAGAACAAAACCCAGCGTTGCCGGCCCTGCAATGTAAACGTTCCAAAAATTCCATGGAAACCCCCCAGTTTGACAGCTTATCTGTTCCCAGTCCAACCGCACATGCGCGGGCTCTCGTCCAACCAAAGCTGTTTGGCTTGCCTATGTCATACGGCTCTGATGTTCTGCAATGGGGAGTGCAAGCGGTCGCATACCTAGCAGCGCACACTCCTGCAACAGGCTATTAGAATAGCTGGGATGGGATCGCATGCACTGCGCCCACATTTGTGAGAATGCGGATGCTCTCGCTCCCTATTGCAGAATATCAGAGCCATTTGCTGAATGACATAGGCACGCCAAACGGCTGTGGACGAGAGCATGGGCAATTGTACCGGGAATAGGTGAGTTTTACTGGGGGGCTTCGCACCGCGGGGCATGCCAAATAGGGATGGCCCCGGGACACAGAACATAACTGGGGAAAGTGGAAATCTGTGTTTTTGTTCAACTTTAAGAGCTGTATATAGATCTATAAAGTAAATATAGATTTGTTCATGAAGGTCCACTCTAGCTACATTTTCATTTTAAGTAGCTTTCGAAAGGCCTGGTAGACCATCTGATGATTTGCTGTAGGCATTTGGTTCCTAATGCACCATTACCATCCTAAGAGGAATCCAGGTTGACACTGCAGCCTAGGTCAAGGGCCATATAAAATGATAAAGACCCATGAAATAAGAATTGACATTTAGATCTGGAAATCAAGGGCTACAGCAGGAGTTAACGGCTGCAGCAGGAGTTATTGGCTGCAGGTTCGATTTAACAAAATGTATGTCCTGCTAAAGGGCTGGAAACCTATACATGAACTGTCTAAAGGCCACAGACTCATTGAGCCAGAGCAGGGGCTACTTATGGCTATGTCAGACTGGAGTGTCATGGGCCTAACCTACAGTTAAATGCCAATATTACAGGCATTATGCCAAACTGTATTGTGTGTTAGTTGAGACCCCGTGCTCTCCTGCTAGAGAGCAATAGCCAGCACTACCTGCTGCTTCGATCTTAGGTAAATGGACATTGTAATGATTACCGTCACACAGTGCTCCATATGTGCAGCATCCACCGAGCACTGTGGCTGTACATGGGACCAAAACTAAAAACTGGCTGACCATTTTGTGTTCAGGTGCTCAACGAACCGTGTTCCAGGGCTCTTAGCATCATGCAAACCTGGATACCTAGGGCAGGGAGCCATTTTGGAAATGGGGATCATTGAGTTTATGAGTCCTGGTTAACCTGGTGGGCCAGTCCAAACCTGTCGAGTTGAACTTTTGAGCATTGTTTCCAGGATGTTTGATCCATTGTATCTGCCCAACATGTATCACGCACTCACCACAAGGTACAGCTTTGCTCCAAAGTTCATGTGGCTGCAGCTTTTGCATGTTTTAGTGCTAATTAAAATAATAATTGCTGGTTATAATCCCTCTATCCACCCCCTTACCATACAGCCTGTCCAGCACATGCTCCCCTTTCCCTAATCCAAGAAGACATTTTAAAAACCTCTCTCTGAGGTTCCATTGCCCTTTACACAGCACTTCCAGCTTGCTTAACGCACAACATCCCGGTCCCCTGCGTCCGTTTGTCTCGCCAGCTCCGGCTTATTCCAAATATTTATACTACTCCCGCACTTTTAGCGGAGCGTCGGCCTCTCAATTAGAATCCTTTATTACCCCGAAGACCCCTCGGCACTTTCGTAGCAAGCTGCAAATTCGAGCGCCGTTAGGGGGGTAATGAAACCATTTTTCACGCTGCTGACACCTCGTGTCACCACAAGCACTTAGTGTGCTGACTTAACAGGCTCCACGAGGATCCGCCGCTGACGCGCTCCACTTTCTAAAACGCTCCCATAAAACTGAGGAGCTTTTCCACACTCCTGACACCAATCCGTTTAAAAGATTACTCCGCCACTCTGCATCAATCGAGGAGGCTAGTGATGCCTTAAAGGGAAAATTAATGAGGCTCCAAGATGGAGGAAAGAAAAATTTAATGCAATAATGCAGGTTTCCTGTTGGCTTAGGAATATTTTTTAAGTGGACCAAACCTGGACCTAGCATCTATAAGATGCTAAGTCCCACCCCTCTGGGGCATCCCATTTTGGCACAAAGAGAAGTCCCACCACTCGATTTATATTTGATATGTGTTGCCGGTGGCAGCATCTCTTGCTAGGTGTGTGGTCAGGCCCAGCATAACTGTATGTCTGGTGTGGTCGCATAGAGGAATGTAGGGGATGCCACGTGCTGATCACAAGTGCAGGTAAGCTCCTATTGAGTTTCTTTAGTTTCACATTAAAGTGGAACAAAATCCTGTTCTAAAAGTCTCTGGGGCTTTCTTCTGGCCTTCACCTGGGGTATCCCATTTTGTGAAACCCCCATGTCACCGCCAAACTTACCTTTTCTGCCATTTGTAATGTAAATACAGAGTGCCCATTTACCTAGATGATATTAGGAGAAGCTCCAAGTCAAGCTTAAGAGGTGAATAATTACGATTACAAGAGGTTAAGAAAAGAAAGAAGATAAAAGAAAAAGCAAAGATAAATACTAAGATGGGGGAGGGCCAGCAGTAACAGAGCCCAAAAATCTACCATGGTACTCCCCGATCAATCAACCTGAGATTGTAATGGTTGGATCCGTTGAATATGAGCCATGGCATCCATGTAGATTGAAATCACTCATCTCTATTGTAGAGTGTCAAATGAAAGCCAGCACTCCTCATTACCAGATTTGCTTGTATTGTGCAAAAAATATATACATGCAGTATTCAAATTCCATCCACTAGTTTGCACCAATATGCATCCATACGTCCAACGTTTCAGGGTGTTGATACCCCTTCATCAGGCTATCAGGTATCAACACCCCGAAACGTTGGACGTATGGATGCATATTGGCGCAAACTAGTGGATGGAATTTGAATACTGCATGTATATATTTTTTTGCACAATACAAGCAAATCTGGTAATGAGGAGTGCTGGCTTTCATTTGACATGTGTTATGCGGCGCCACCGCTAGCCATTGCACCCGACCATATTGATTTGGGTAAGAGTGCCTCTGCCAATACACATTGATCTATTGTAGAGTGAGAGCATGAGGCCTTTCACCTCTTTTACCCAATTGCTGAATGTAGGGTGTCTCCTATTTCCCAAATCTGGGTATAACCAATCTGGCTTCATTGATGAAGTGTTACCGCAGACAAATTGTTGTTGCTATGAAGAAGCAAGTGTGCAGCTGGATCTTTTAAGTTCTGATCTCCTACTATCTTGTTGTTGAAGGAGATTACGAAATCCAGTAACCCTTTATCTTGGTGCATTCCTAAAATATATGTATAAAGGATCCCTCTTCTGTTCTGTATCTCCAAAGATGAGAAGACAGGTGGACTCTGGGTAGAATGTATAGACTATTGGGGTTATTATCCCACAAGAGAGATATTTATAGTGGGTCTCTTGTATTTTAGTGTGTATAGTGGCCTTCATGAGACTTTTTAAATTGTTTCCTGAAGTTAGTGCTTTAACCGTGCTATTTGTGGCATGAGACTTCATTTTCTACCTGGCGTTGTTGCTCCTGCGGCACTTGTTACTGTACTCTGCACTCGCCATCTTGGTGAGTTACCTGCATATCATTTACAATCTGATCTGCTCAATCTCTGTGCAATCTTTTCTAGGTTTTAAGCACTTATTATGTTTTAAATAGATTGCTCTGCCAGTGTGTTTATACTACAAAGGTTTAGCAAATTTTATGGATATCATTTTTTGAGGGCTCACCCGCTACTGCCAGCCCTACACAACCACCACAGGTCTGCTGTCCCTTTGCTTAGTCTTTAAGTACTGCTAATGCCACTACTACCACCAACAGCACCTCCGCTGCCACCCTCTGCTACTACCAGCCCTACACAACCACCACAGGTCTCCTGTCCCTCTGCCTAGTCTTTAAGTACTGTTAATGTCACTACTACCACCAACAGCACCTCCGCTGCCACCCTCTGCTACTGCCAGCCCTACACAACCACCACAGGTCTCCTGTCCCTCTGCCTAGTTTTACTGTACTGCTAATGCCACTACTACCACCAACAGCACCTCCGCTGCCACCCTCTGCTACAGCCAGCCCTACACAACCACCACAGGTCTCCTGTCCCTCTGCCTAGTCATTTAGTACTGCTAATGCCACTACTACCACCAACAGCACCTCCGCTGCCACCCTCTGCTACAGCCAGCCCTACACAACCACCACAGGTCTCCTGTCCCTCTGCCTAGTCATTTAGTACTGCTAATGCCACTACTACCACCAACAGCACCTCAGCTGCCACCCTCTGCTACTGCCAGCCCTACACAACCACCACAGGTCTCCTGTCCCTCTGCCTAGTCTGTAAGTACTGCTAATGCCACTACTACCACCAACAGCACCTCCGCTGCCACCGTCTGCTACTGCCAGCCCTACACAACCACCACAGGTCTCCTGTCCCTCTGCCTAGTCTGTAAGTACTGCTAATGCCACTACTACCACTAACAGCACCTCCGCTGCCACCCTCTGCTACTGCCAGCCCTATACAACTACCAGGTGTCCTGTCCCTCTGCCTAGTCATTAAGGACTTCTAATGCCACTACTACTGGCATTTGTTTGTATGGTCTGACTGTATACAGTACAGTGTGTGGCCAGTGTAACATACTATTTATGAATCAGATGATTATGTAAATGCTGCAGTCGGATGCTGGATGCAGCTGAGACTTGCCTCAAGCTTTCTTCCTGTTATTGCGCCTCTCCCAGAGTTATTTATGATGTGACTCTGCTCGTGTGAAGAGATAAAGGAAGGAAATGTTTTGGGGTGAAATGTGGAGTGTCTGGATGTGATCTGAGATCAGGGTCATCCCCGGCTCCATGTAAACAGCCAACTAAATGTAAATCCTGCTCAGGTCTCTGCCACCTCTGGTGCATGGGTGCCTCATTACAGATTTAAGGAGATTAAGTGAGTACAAGATGGTATAGGGGTACTGGACGGTAGTATTGGAACACAAAGAAGTGGAAAATGCTAGATGGTATAAGGGGTACCACATGGTAAGGTTTTAAAACAAGGTGGTATGGGGGTACCAATTGATGTAATAGAAGGATTTGGGTTCAATCTGGTAAAGGGGCTCTAACTGGTAAAAGACCAAGGCATCATGACAAGTATCTGGTGCCACTGATAGAACAAGATGGCAAGGGTGGAACACAAGGTGGTATAGGTGGCAATGGTAGATTGTAAGGTATAAGGGGCATTAGGTGGTGTAAGTGGATCACCAGTGGATGGGGACACCAGACGCTAAGCGTGGTAGAGAGGACAACATTAGATGTCAAAGTTGAACACCAGGTGGTATGGGGGAACCAGATGAAAAAGGGTGGAACAGTTCCAGAGGGGCCCCAGATGTTAAAGGTAGGACACTAATTGTGATAGTGGGGGCACCAGATAGTAATGGTGGAACATGCAGGTATTGGAGGTCCCACATGCTAAAAGTGGAGCCCTTGGCTTTTTAGGGGGGGGGGGCTCAAAGTGATTGGCAAGTCAAAAGTTAAAAAATAAATATCAGTAGTTTACCTTTCATTGAGTGGCTCGAGCATTGTGCTTCCTCTTCTGTCTGTCTCCTTAGTTAGGAAAATCAGTCCCCACCCTGCTGACTTGGTCCATCAATCAACCTTCAGTGGACTAATAACAGTAACACCCCCCCCCCCACTCCCTTCCCAGACGTCCTGATTGGCTGCTTCTCTCTGCAGCTCTGAAACCCCGCCCTCCTCTCTCCTCTCACACTCATCACATCGTTGTTGCCACACCCACTGTTTCTCTTCATTTTTTTCTGTGAATCTCCAATGCTCTAATACTTTTAAAGATATCTTCGGAACTACCGGGTCTTTTTGAAAATGGATTGAAGTTAAGGACAGTGCAACCTGTAGCCCGAGACAATGGGACAACAATTGGGCTTGTCTTTAATTTAACTGTAATGTTGTGTTATGGGCTATTAGACACTATACTATGAACCCAGGATGGTAGCGTGGCACGAGGGACCCTTGGGGCTGCAGGGGGTATATAGGAGGATGCAAGGTAGCAAACGTGCTGTTTTCTGGAAATGTGGTTTGATGAAACGGGAGTCCCACATATTCCTGATGATAGTCCTGGTCCCCTTGGTGCCCATCGTAAGAGCTTTCTGATGACACCAATCATGTGAAGGTCCTCGGCAGAGGAAGGGTTAAATCGCATCCTACACCTTCATTTGACGGCCGAGACAGAGATGCTAATGAATATTAATCGCTGTGGCATTCTCTGTAATCAGAGAATCTTATCTGTGGAGTGGATTTTGCTCAGCGCGTTAATTAATACTCGCTAATGATGCCGCCGCCGCTGTTAGTTTTTAAACATAGGAGAGGAATTGATTGCAGCTGACAAAGAAGAACAGAGGGGCAGAAAAGAGACCATCATTGTGGCACGCATGGGTCTCTTTTGATGGAGATGCCCACATGATGCTGAAGGATAACTCTGCGGCCATGTGCACTCGTCACCATCAACCATATATCACCTACAAGGCAACACTGTATTAGTGAAACAACCTCCTCTGCATACATGGAATTTGTTTTTGGGAAAGAGGGGGAAGGGAGGGGGATCTGAATGTTCTCTCGTTTTTTGGGGTATCAGGAGAGGTTAGAACCTCTGAACTAAGTCAGAGAAGTTAATCTTCTTTGGGTTTTTTTTTGGCCCAGCCCCGTACTTTGGATCAGTGCACAATGATGCCTACCCGGTTCTGGGGAGTGGTGTCGTGCCTATTCCCTCTCTCTGATTAATAGGCCTGAGTGTCTATGTATACTTAATCAAGTTTTATTACTACCATATTTTACATCACATATACATACAATTGTTTGTACACACACAAACCCCAATTCCTTGGGGTTCTTAAGTTGTTGCGATGCCGTTTGACATTTACTTAACAATTAATTCCTTTTCGTTCTGGTTAGTGGGCTTTGATACCCTGTTTGTAGCAATCCTCTGCGGTTTTTAGCAAGTGTAGTACCCTTGTTTGTAGCAAGTGTTTGTAGTACGGGCTTCCTCAGCGTACTGGGTGTCCTATTGAGGTTCAGGGTGATCAGCTCATAGTAATGTCCATTGTGTATAACAACATAGGAATAAAGCTTTTTACTTACAGTTCTTGCTGTCGGGTTGCCTGCTGCCTCTGTCTCAAAATGCGCTGTAGGACCGGGAAAAGGTGAGTTGGCATCAGCGATCTGGGGGTTTCACACAGGGTGCCCCGGGTGGAAAGAACCAAAACCCAGGATAGTCAAAATCCTGGGTTTTGGTCCACTTTAAACCCTCAATAAAAGCCTAATTTGTATGTTTCCCCCACCCTGTACACGCAGATTGCCCACATTAAAAAATCATCCTACCTGCACCTAGTGCATATTCTGAGACTTTAAACATCCAAGATGTCGGCCCATGGAGTCTCAGGCTGTCTGCAAACAGGAAGTGTCTTCTGACAATGCTGCTCTGCATTCTGGGATTTCTGTCTTTTTCCTCACTCTGCTCTGTCTGTGCAGAGCTCAGCTATAACCTGCCCCCCCCTGCAGTTATCCTCCTTTCTTCTCAATATGTGATGCTTCTGAGGCAAGATGGCAGCGCCCGTATCCTGAGTCCTGAAGTAGTCCTGAACAGAGTTGCAGCCCAGTGGGCGAAGGAATAATAAGTGACTTAAAATATATTAGTTTTATGCAATGCCAGGTGAACACACATAGACAATACAGTTTGGCATAATTTACCTGTGCATGGGCCCCAAATATAACCTGGTAATATTCACATCTAGGTGTGGGGGTGCGCTCTGTACGCCATTTTTTTAGATTGTCTAAGCTTCCTGTAATTAGAAGGCTAAACCTTCCCAATGAAGGACAAAGATGGCAAGAAAGAAAGCTACATCGGTTCTAAACCTTCATCACTGTATCAAGAAAAGAGTTTATCTCTGCTTGGAGCTGGGCTTTAATTACAGAATTGGGCAGGATGATAGTACATATGTTTGATCAACACCTGATAAATAAGGGAATTTTTTCGCATCTGGGAAGCTTTACAGGTTTACGTATGTGTAAAAAAAAATTAACACAACCCTCCACACCAGCGACTATTAAAAAAATGGATAAAAACAAGGTGCTAAATGTGAGTTCCATCAGCAATGAACTGATCAATCTCGAACATTGCACTCCAGGAGGCAGAAAGAGGAGCAGATGGCTGCCTTAATACACTGGAGTTCCAGATTAATCTTACCCCACTATGAATGGTATGGTCCCATTCTGGTCTCACGTCCTATGGAAGGTTACATTTTTTAAACAAAAACATGTATCAACTGCTCTTGGTAGGGCCCTGGGGCCTCCAGCATTTGCCCTAAAAGGTTATGGTCTGGTCCAGGAGGCTTTGGTCTGACGGGCTATCTGACAGTACACTGTCAGAGAGAACGGCATGGCATAGAGGAGCCTGCAGCGGTATAAGAGAGTTGTATTAGACAATATGGGTTGGTATAACTGCTCCCTTGGTATGGGTGGTTCTGTTGATGGTGTGGGTGGTTTTATGGGTTGTGTAGGTGGTCCCCTGATTGGTTTGGGTTGGATCTCTAGGTCAACCCCTGGATAGTATGGGTTTCTGATATGGCTGGTCGATGTGTAGTATGGTTGGTCACATAGGGGGTTCTCTAGATGGTATGAGTGGTCCCCTAGGAGGTATAGGTGGTTCTCTGAATGGTATGGGTGGTCTTCTGGGTAGAACTGGGTAGAGTTGGAGAGCAGGCCATAGGGTATTATGGGCGGGTGTCAGGCTGTCAAGGGGTCTTGCATTGGCAGGTGTAAAACTGTATATGTGTATCTGAAAGTATCAGTATAGATTCTGATGATGTACCTGATAAGGAACATAACATTTATTATTGCAGATCTACACAGCAAACTTCCTAAACTTCCCTCCTCTTACACATAAAACAGTTGCAAGTTATGTGTGAGTGGAGGGCAGGGGGGTTTAATTTGGGACAGCTAGGAGGTCGTCGAGGGGTGCTTGTGGGTCAGTGTAGATGTACCTCTTTTATATGACATCTTCACCAGCTTGGCAGGGAAGGAGTTAATGCGGCATTTCTCACTCAGCTCTAGTGTTTTTGGGTGTCTTCAGAAATTCAGTGAATCAGCACAATCTTTTCCAATAAATTAGCAGCTCCGTCTCATGGGTGCCACAGCGCCCGAATGCATTAGCGCTGCTCTGTCCTGTCATTGGCGCGACACATGGCGCTGAATAATGGCTCGGCTGCCACATTGTTAAATTTATCTGGGCCAAAGGAATACAGACAGCTGGGCAAACACTGCTATGCCAGGCAGAGCATTCTGAGGCCTGTAGTTCCTCGGTGGATAAAGGGTGGGTGGCTGCCAACTCATCTTTAGGGTGCTATGGGTAGGTTTGATGTTATGGGTGACAAAGATAGTTGAATAAAGAGCTGGTAGTATGAAGACACTGCAGGGTGACAGGGAAGCCCTTGGTATAGGTGGCACATGGGGTGGTATACGGTTTGGCATGGTCAGATAGGAGTTTCCTCATTAAGCATCCTGCAATGCAGCATGCCTCCTATTGGAGGAACTGCAGCTGCCACATGTGTGCAGCTGTTTCTTGTCCCTCGCCTGATGGAACTCCTATAATTAAAAGTGATTATCAAAGCTCTAATGCAGAGATCACCAATGGCGTGGTGGGGGGGAGTAGGTGAGGTTTGTGTAGTGTCCCTGTGAACCAGGATCCTCCCTGGCACAAAGGTTTTAGATCAGCTTAAACAGATATAGGATAAGCCAAGTCACATTGTCAGGAAATGAAAAGATTGCAGACCTTCGCTCAAAAGAATATCACAGGGAAACAAAAGAAATGTTCTCCGATTGCGCTCTGTCAGCCGTCGCGCTATGAATCAATCCAACAAAATGATTTGCTGGGAGGGGATCGGCCCCCGGGGGAACAATGCAGGGAGACTGATGCCGCTAATTGACTTGGAGTTAACTAATAGAGAATCAGCGCTACCTGACAGGCTGCACAGGAGAAGCAACACCTAGGGGACCTGTCTGGTGACCCGGCCATCATGCTGCTCCACTTCCTGCACCACCATGATAGTCACACTGATCAATCTGATTTATTCATTTCAAGAGATCAAATAACATTTATCACTATTGATATTACACCTGGTTAGATCCAACAAACAGGACTGCACAATCATTTTTGGTGGAAGGGCTGCATTGTCTCATCGTTCCACTTCAAGGGCTGCAATAAAGTGCAGTTTACTACAGTAAAGCTGCCACCTTAAAGCTATATATATATATATATATATATATATATATATATATATAAAGAAATGTGGAGCAATGAGGAGAGAAAAGGTGAGGGGGGGGCAGTAAGAGAACTGAACTGAACTTTAACTGAAAAGATGTGGTAAGAGGTGATTAGAGGCCATATTGGTAGAGAGGTGAGGTAGAAAGATGTGGGTAGAGGTGAGGCAGGAATAGGTGAGGTGGGAGGAATTGGACAGAGGTGAGATGGGCTGAGGTGTGGTGGGGAGAGGTGAAAAACGTCAATTTGAGGTAGAAAGAAAAAAAAGGCAGAGGTGAGGTGAGGCGGGAAAATGTGAGGTGGGCTATGGTGTGGTGTTAGGAGGTGACATGGGTAAATTTGAGGTGAGGTGAGAAGAAATGGACAGGGGTGAAGTGGGCAGGAAGAGGTAAGATGGAAACAAGTGAGCAATGGTGAAGAGGTAAAAGGTAAGGTGGGCAGGGGTGTAGTGCTAAGAGGTGAGATGTCTTGTCATCTGTTTTTTTTTTTTCTTCACTTCTCTATTCTCGTTTCATTTCTTTATCTTTTTCTTGCTTTCTTCTTCTTCTTCCACATGCTTTGTTACCGTAATGTAAAAAAAGGGAAGGGAATACATATGCACTTAAGATAAACCTGCACTAAATTTGTCGCCTTCCCATAATGATGTACCTTACTATGATCTTAAAGCTAATGATAAGAGATGATTATCGAGCAACTAAATTAAGATCAATACTGAATGGGAGAAGAAAAAAAAACAGTGAGATGGGTAAAGGTGAGATGGATAGAAGTGGGAAGAGGTACAGAGGCTGTGTTGAGGCAGAAAGAGGTGGAAAGAAGTGGGCAGAACAACATGAGGTAAGAGGGGAAGAGGTGAGAAGGATAAAGTTGAGATGGGAAAGATGGATTGTGGTGGGAAGAGGTAAGCAGGATAAAGGTGAGGTAGGCTGAGGGGTGTTAGAAAGAAGTGGGCAGGACAACATGAGGTAAGAGGGGAAGAGGTAAGCAGGATAAAGGTAAGGTAGGCTGAGGGGTGTTGGGAAGAAGTGGGCAGGACAAGATGAGGTAAGATCGGAAGAGGTGAGAAGGATAAAGGTGAGGTGGAAAGAAGTGGATAGTGGTGAGGTGGGAAAAATACCATTTTGTGAATGCTCACCTTGTAAAATGGGTATTATAAGTATATCACACACCCCGCTTCAAGATATTCATTACATGTGGGTAATACCGACCTGAAGAGGGCGAACTGCAGAGATGATAGGAAAAAAGAAGCCCCTCCCAGTCCCATAAATACCTGGGACCTCCCACTCACTACCCAGAATCAAGAAAGCAGTAAGGAAAGGGACCAGGAAGAGCCAAATATAAGTCATAACAACGCAAAGTTCACAGTATGAAGGATCCAGAAAATAAAAGGGCGGGGTGAAGCGGGGTGTGTGACATACTTATAATACCCATTTTACAAGGTGAGCATTCACAAAATGGTATTATTCTAAGTATGTCACACACCCCGCTTCAAGATATTCATTACATGTGGGACATCCAATAGCAGTGTCCATAAAGGGCGGGGATCCGAAACAAGGCATAACTGCACAACTAAACCACTGCAGCCTGCAGAACTTTGCGGCCAAAAAACAGCATCCGCTGAGGCCCTAACAGCAACCTTGTAAAACTTTGAAAAAGTGTGAACAGAAGACCAGGTAGCGGCCTTACAAACTTGCTCAACAGTGGTGCTGGAAAGCCCAGGAAGCCCCAACCGCACGAGTAGAATGAGCAGTAACATGAAAAGGGGGACTCCTCCCCTTAGCAGAATAGGCCCCAACAATGGCCTGACAAATCCATTTACTGATGGAAGACTTGGCGGGCGCCAATCCTTTCTTGGGCCCGGAAGGAACCACAAGGAAGTTATCAGCCTTGCGAAAAGAAGAAGTTACTACCAAATAGTACTTCACAGCACGAACCACATCCAAGGAGTGCAGGGCCCTCTCCTTATCGTTTTTGGGATTAGGACCCAGAGAGGGCAGAACAATATCCTGATTTAGATGAAAAGCAGACACCACCTTAGGAAGGAAATCCGACTTGAAACGGAAAACCACCTTGTCCAGATGTCTTACAAAATACGGAGCTTGAATAGACAGATCCGCCAACTCAGAAACACGCCGAACGGAGGTGATAGCTACCAAAAAGGCCACCTTCTGCGTAAGTGAAGACAGGGCAATATCATGTAAAGGTTCAAAACGAGTACCCTGAAGAGCAGAAAGAACCAAGTTCAAAACCCAAACCGGAATCATAGGCTTCCTAGGAGACCGCACATGCGTAACCCCCTGGAAAAAGGTCTTAACCAACGGATGAAGCGCAAACGATCTTTGGAAAAACACCGCCAGGAAGGACACCTGCCCCTTCAGAGTACTGAGTTGGAGCCCTAGATCCAAACCGTGCTGCAGGAAATCCAAGATTCTAGAAATAGAAAATTCCCTACAAGGTAAGGCCCTAGACTCACACCAATCAATATAAGACCTCCAAGTCCTATAGTAAACGGAAGAAGAAGATCTCTTCCTAGCACTAATAAGAGTTTGAATCACAGCATCAGAAAGACCTTCCTCCTTTAAGATGGAGGTTTCAGCAGCCAGGCCGTCAAAGCCAGCGTTGGTAAATTGGGGTAACGTAGATGACCCTGAGTGAGCAGATCCGGCAGCAGGGGTAGAACGAACTGATCCTCTGCTAACCTTACCACGTCTGCGAACCAAACCTGTCTTGGCCACCTTGGAGCCACCAGAATTGCTGACGCTCCTTCCAGAGCCAGCTTGCGCACTACTCTGGCCACCAGTGGGAACGGAGGAAACAGGTACAGAAAACCCAGATCCCCCCAGTTCAGAGACATGGCGTCCGTTGCGAGAGCCAGTGGGTCCTTCGCCAGAGACACGAATGCCGGAAGTTTGTGATTATGACGGGAGGCAAAGAGGTCCACCGCCGGTGACCCCCACCTGAGACAAATCGAATGAAAAAACCTTGGGACTGAGAGACAATTCCCCCTTGCGGGCTGACAGCCTGCTCAGAGAGTCCGCCTCCGTGTTCTCCACTCCCGGAATGTAAACCGCCGAGATGCACGGGACGTGGCTCTCCGCCCAGTCCAGAATCAGAGACACTTCCCTGAGGGCACTCCTGCTGCGAGTCCCTCCCTGGTGATTGATGTAGGCAACCGCCGTCCGATTGTCCAACCGGACTTGAACCGGCAGGCCCTGCAAGTGATGAGTCAAATGAAAGAGAACCATTCAGATGGCTCCCAATTCCAGAACATTGATAGGCTCGTGGGCTTCCAGGGGACCCCACAACCCTTGAAATTGCAGATCCTTCCAGAAGCCCCCCCATCCTGAAAGGCTGGCATCCGTGGTGACCAGCACCCAACGAGGAGTCTGAAAAGATCTGCCCCTCAACAGATTGGCTGAGTTCAGCCACCACTGAAGTGAGCGGCGAACCCGGGGAGACATCAAAAAGAATTGATCCAGCGACAGAGGAGACCTGTCCCAGACAGTTAATAGATGGAGTTGTAGCGTCCTCGTGTGAAACTGAGCAAAGGGGACTGCCTCGAAGGAGGCTACCATCAACCCCACCAGTCTCATCCCTAGCCGGATGGTCGGACGAGGAATGGACATGAGCAATCGAATCAACTCCAGAACCAAAAGGACCTTGGATTGAGGAAGGAACACTCTGGCCTGATCTGTATCCAGAGACATTCCCAGAAAGGACACTATCCTGGATGGGTAAAGGGAGGACTTGGGATAGTTGATCACCCAGCCGAACCTCTCCAGAGTGGATATCACCGTCCTGGTGTCCAATTCCGTTTGACTGAATGACGGTGCCATGATGAGAAGATCGAGGAAGTGCTACAAACTGAAAATGTCGATCCTCCACCACGAACCTGAGAAATCTCTGGTGCGCGGGAAAAATCGGCACATGAAGGTAAGCGTCCTTGATGTCTATGGACGTCATGAAGTCCCCCTGACGAGGAAAGTGGATAGCTGAACGCAACGTTTCCATGCGAAATTTTCGCAGTCTGACAAACCTGTTGAGAATCTTCAAATCCAGAATGGGTCGGATAGAACCATCCTTTTTGGGAACCGTGAACAGTAAAAACCCCGACCCCTTTCTGATGGGGGCACTGGAGAAATGACCGCCATTTCCAGAAGACTTGAAACCGACGCCCGGAGCCCCTGTGCAGCCAGTGCGTCCAGGGGCACCCGAGACCTGAAGAAATGCGGGGGAGGGCGGGACCCGAACTCCAGCTTGTAGCCGGAAGACACCACTTCCCGGATCCATTTGTCCGAAACCTCCCGAATCCAGATTTGGGAGAAGTGTAGCAGCCGTCCCCCCACCCTCTCGGGTGAGGGCGCCCCCTCATTGCTGAGCAGGCTTGGCCGCGGGTTTAGGCTTGGTGCCCCAATTGTATCCTGAACGGGCACGACCTCTGCCCCTATTCCAGGAATCACCTCTTATAGAAGGGAAGGCAAAACCTCTTCCCGCTCTAGATCCTCGAAAGGAAGGGGTGAAAGAAGCCGCACCTCGAAAAGGGCGTTGTTGCTTCTTGCGCTGAGGTAACCTACCACCTCTAGCTACGGAGTCCAATTTTTCTCCAAAAAGCCTTAACCCCACGAAAGGAAGAGACGTCAGTAATTTCTTTGACCCAAAATCAGCCGCCCACTGGCGCAACCAAACTGAACGCCTGATAGTCACCATCAGAGCAGAAGCCCTGCTACACATCGTCAAAGAATCATCCAAGGTGGTTACCATGAAGGACAAAAACAGCTCACATCGTTTAAGTCCCAGGAATTCGTTACTATCCGGATTCAAACCGGAAGACCCTGACCACCCTGGTAGCCACTGCTAACAGCGACGATGCACAAACAGGCCGTATGGCTGCCCCAATACTGGCAAAACCATGACAAGCCATCTGGTCAATGCGTTTATCCTCGCCATCTTTAAGAGAGGAGCAATCAGGGTTATTCAAAACAGCTGAATTGGATAACCCTAGAATTGGTGCGTCAACCTCGGGGGGGGGGGGGGACGCCCAGTGCTTAACCGTATCCAAAGGGAAAGGATATCTTTAATCCCAACTCTGAGGAATGCCTGGGAGCCGAGCAGGCCTCTCCCATTCCTTAGAAATAATCTTATCAAAATGCTTTTGATTAGGAAATTCCAATCGCGGCTTGGATTCCTCATAAAACTCCCCTTGTTGATGAGGAGTAACCTCTGGAGGAGAAATAGCCAGAACCTCAAACATCTGAGCCAGGACGTGAGGAGTATCCGAAGAACTCCCTGACCCCCGCTCATAATCAGCGCCAACAAATTGCTGATCATCTGAGTTATCCGATTCCTCAAATAACTCCCCTTCCTCCAGTGGGGAGTAATCTGACCAATCCAGACAATCCACATCATCATCATATTCAAATGCCGGGGTGATCGGTGATAAATGCTTTCTTTTAGCCGGTGCCTTTTTGGCGACCGCGGTAGAAATGAATTTTTCAATATTGGCCAATCTGGCACACACATCAGATTGCGACTCCCCACCCATGACAACGTCACATGGGGCAAGGGTCAAGGTGGGAGGGGGAGGGGATGAAGCCGGCGGTGCTGACCCGGATGCCTGGGGTCCGGACTGCCGTGAAATAGTCTGCTGTGCACATGGAATACATAAAAATACGTCATCCCCAGTTAGGGATACCCCACAACCCATACACTTCCGGGATTGTCCCGATAGGAGCCCGGAATCCTGGGATGCCTCCATAAGGTGAGCTTGTAATAAGTCGCTATGACCGAGGGAATTACGCTGATAAGCAACCCGGGATGCCCTTTTAATGTCCCGAATGGGAGGATTTGTAAATAGCCAATTAGAATACCCAGAAAACCCCCAACAACCACTGTAGATCCGCCTGAAGGACACAAAGGGATCTAATGAGTATAAGAGGCACAGACACAAGCAACATACATTCTAATGATAATAGTAGAGAAGGGGGGGGGGGCCCACAGGGCCACTCACAGTGTCAACGGTAGCGGGGTTCAATGGCGACCTCAGCCCGTGAGGGAAGCAATAGACTGAGAGGAGAAGGGGGGCGTGGCCAGCGCGGAGCGAAGCGCCTTGCTCCGCCCCCCTCCCTATGATCACAGATACTGAACAGTAAGCTCCTCAGCAGCGCCTGTAGTAGGAGGGGGCGGGCCGCGGCGACGTGCCGAAATACCGGCCCTGCCCCCGATAGTAAACTCGTGAGGGGAGAAATTCCCCTCCACAAAAGTGTATCAAGGGCCGGCGCCGCGGCGAGTATGCAGCCGCGGCGTCGGTCTGAAGAAGCCAAGAAGAAGTATAAAGGGAGGGAGTGCGGGCGCAACCAGCGGAGCACCCGACCCCGCTTCCCGCACAGATAACTCGGCGGCGCCTAGTACAAGAGGGGCGGGCCGCGGCCTCGCGCTGAAAGCCCGGCCCCGCCCCCCGACTGCAGTGCGTGAGGGGAAAGTTCCCCTCCGCTAATTTTTACCTCATGAAAACCGGCGCTGCAGTGTAATGGCGGCCGCGGCGCCGGACAGAAAAAGACATACTTAAAGTGAAAGCATACACACACACACACACACATGAAAAACATAAATCACACCAAAATGTAGAAATGACCCCCCCCCCACCCCCGCTAGGGAGAAGGGATCCATAGAGGGGCAACCCATTAACTTAGGCTAAGGGACAGGGCATCCCAAACCGGGGTCACCAATCCCGTTGTAGCCGCCTACCCTCTTATATAGGGTCTCGCGGTGGAGCATTGCTCCTGAGCACCAGAGGTGCTAATTTACCCTCACCCGGACCAGCAGCCAAGGCTGGGAGGCATGTATTGGTATCAAATAAAAAGGGTCCGGACGGAAATAGATAAATAACGGGCCGGGAGTCATCCCGGCTACCTGAAATCCCCCTGTGCAAGGAGGAGACATCATCTTCTGACTTGCTCGCCGTCTGCAGAGATGAACACTGGGTAGTGAGTGGGAGGTCTCAGGTATTTATGGGACTGGGAGGGGCTTCTTTTTTCCTATCATCTCTGCAGTTCGCCCTCTTCAGGTCGGTATTACCCACATGTAATGAATATCTTGAAGCGGGGTGTGTGACATACTTAGAATATATGGGTTGTGCTCAGGGGCGGGCTGGCCATAGGGCAAACCGGGACATTTCCCGGTGGGCCGCACCTACCCCACACTGTGTCATTTGCCAGCACATGCTGCGAGGAAGAGAGTTGGGCCGTCCAGTCCGCATGACAAAAAGCACCGACCGCTTTAAAGCCTCTCTGTTACTTTGGGGGATGTTAATAAAGACCCCCCCCCCCCTGTGTATGATGTGTGGGGGTGGTGGTACACTGTCCCCCCACCCCTCCCCAGAGGGTGAGCAGTCTGTGATCACTTTCATGCTGCCTGACTCTGTGTCCCCTCTATGAGGCTCAGGTAGATGACATCACTTGAGCTGTCACGTGACACCAGGTTGTTTCAGAGCGCGGAGGACAGAACAGAAGCCGGCAGCATGTGAGTGTAATGGCTTTTTTTCTTTTTTTACTGCTCACACGCTGCGCTACCCACAGGAACGCGCCCCCTCCTCTCTGGCCTGTACACAAAGAGGGGTGGCTGGATGCTTTTCATTTTACAGCCCCCTTGTTAGCAAGTTGAAGTGGCCAGAGTTCTATTTCCCTCCCTGTCCCCTCACCGCAGCACACATATGGAGTGAGGGTGGATTGTAGAGGAATCAGGTTTCTCACTATCTTGGGTTTTGTTTCTCACTCTTATATCAGGGAGACCCCATTCATTTAGCATCCTGTCCTCTACTCAAGCACAACTTTAAAGAGTAATGTCAGCCAGCCCTGGTGTCTGTTTCTGATTTGGGATGCCCCACCACATGAAACCCCCGGGATCGCCCGTAATTATCTGAACTGCAGTCTCATGGCACATACACAAGCTCTTCTGCCAGTGCACTGCTGATGTATCTTCATTTGTGCTTCCTAAACCACACTGCTTAGAAAACATGAATGATGACCCAACCATGTTGATTGGTGGAGAGCCTGCACATGTGCAATGTGACCGTTGGTCGGGTAAGAAACTGGGGGTGTCCCACAACAGGGCATTTCAAATCGGGATGCCCCTAACTGGAGAGGAACAGACACCAGGACTGGTTGAAGTTATTGTACTGTGCCTCAAGTCATTTATAACTTAAGGTCCTCTTTATTTACTGGATCTGGAGGTCTGCTGACACTCTGCATAATGATGTTTGGGTCTGCAGGGGGAATCTATATTTGCTCTGTATATTCATGTCTGGGGTGGGGTGTGCTGGTTTTGGGGGGACCTTTTCTATGCATATTATTTTGAGATCTACAGAGAGTTCTAATACAAGGCTCATACAATAATCTTTTAACTCAACTGGATGCAGATAGACAACTAGACTGAAACAACAGATACAAATGATGCTTCCTTTCTCTAAAGTATGCCAAATGAGCACAAATATGAGCAATAAGGTGGATGAGCAACAATGATGGGCCCCCTCTGACTTTCTGAGCCCTGGTGTGGTCGCACCCCCTGGACCCCCTTAAGTTATGCCCCTGGGTGCTATGTTCCTGTGACAAATGCATGTGCTGCAGTTCAGCAGAAGAGCACAGCTTAGCAACACATGGTAGGATGCAGCTTATTTTGACTCTTAGTAGTTCCTGGCATAGTAGTGTGTGTGTGTCTCAGACAACGGCCTTGATTCACAAAGGGTAGAAAATAACTGTTATTATAGTAAAAAATTCAATTCATTAGAAAAAAAGCCTGAGAATGTCACTGTTAGTGAATCACCAGATAGGAAGACAATGAAAGTCAATGGCACTTTTTACTACAGGTAAAAGGGATAAAAAGTTCAATACCTTTTTCAAGAGTAAAAAAGTACCATTGACTTTCATTGTTTTCCTATCCGGTGATTTGTTCTCATGAATTGAATTTTTTACTACCATGAGAGATTTTTTCAACTCTTTGTGAATCAAGGCCAACATGTCTGCCAAAATGTGTAAAAGCAAAAAAATTTCCTATACAGCACCACCTGGTTATTAATTAATAAGGGGATAGGTAGTGTGCCAAATCAGTAACCCAAGTTGCTGCCACAACACATATACACAATTTCTATAGTTCCAGCCTACTACAGACACAATTACTTGAAAGGCACCACTCTAACCCACAACAAATCAATCAATAATACCAACTGATCTAAATATTCATTTTTAATTAATCAATTCATCTACAAAAAATATAAAAAAGACATACAACAAATCCATACAACATCATACCATACATTTAAAAACATATATATACACACAACATATCTACAATATATAGCACCAGCAGGAGCAAACCCTATATCCCATATTATCCCACCCCTATATTAAAAAACCTATTCCTAATATAAAGTGCCAATATCTAAACTGACCAGTGCAAAATATGATCTATAGACAAATTATTCAAATCAATAATCATTCACCTCTATATGTGCAGCAAAAACTCCTGCTGGGCCAATCAGATCACCTGTCTGCCAAAATGCACGGTGCTGCGCGTTTTCACTTCATCGGGCTCCACTGTGCCCAGTACATCAGGGCCGGTAATGTCCCCGACCAACTTTTGGCCCCAGTCTGCCTCTGCTCAAAACCTATTATGGGGGGGGTTCTGCCCCTTAGCCTCTGAGGTGGGGGGTTTCTGCACAGTTATGGGGGGGGGGGGCATGGATACCGGGCTGGACACAGTGCAGAAGGGCTGGTGTGACCAGAAAAGTCCCGGGCCATTTTTTAACCCCAGTCCGCCCCTGGTTGTGCTGGAAAGAGGTAAGAAGGATAAAAGTGAGATGGGAAATGGTGAGGTAGGCTGAGGGTTGGTGGAAAGAGGTGGGCAAGATGAGTAGAGGTGAGGCAGGTCAGAGGTGGGCAGAGGTGAGATGAACAGAGGTGGATAGAAATATGAAGGCCACAACTGATGGCAGTATGGCTGCCTGCCCCCCCCCCCCTCCCCATGCTGCAGGTTGTGCATGCCTGATTTACATTTGATTGATTTCATAGATGAAACAAAAACTGTTCAATATAGCACACATGACTGATCAACAGTTAAAAAACTGATTCGGAAAGAACTAGAGACAGAAAAAAATATTTTTCGGTCTGATTTAATAAAAAAAATAAATAATAGATCTGAACAGTGTACTACTGTCTTTCTGTGTATCACAGTGCACTAGAGGGGTTGCTGGAATGCTCTCAGGATGGACATCATGAAGAAGTGAACAGCTTGTTATTTCATAGACCATGACGTCTGTTTAACAGCATAATGAAGTGATAGCACTTGGGGAATATCATCTGTTTTTTTATGTATCTTGGCTGAGGAGCAGACACTTCAGTTTTTATCATGCAGTCAGCTGCTGAGCTATAAGTGGCCTATCTAAGGTTCCTTCATGGATGCGCTTTCCTCCTATCAGTGTTACACGCCAGCCATTCACGTATTTATGGGTCCATGCAGCAGCTACGGCAGGGGAAGCCCTGGAGCCAGGGAATCAGCCAGCCCCATTGTCTACTAGACTTTTTTCGCTTTGGTCCACTTGAAAGGTAACATTGACTAGAACAAGGTATGTTTGGCTGTATAAATTTAAAGCTTATCCTTCACATTGCACCCTTAGCGTTTCTAGGGGCCTTGGATGGCTCGCTCAGAGACATAAAGAGATGATATGCATAGCTCCGCCTGCTGCAAGGATTGATGGGTAATGCTATTTTTCCTTGTCTTGGGCACTGGGTAAATACTTTCCCTTCTAGGAAAGCTCCTCTTTTCCATTACCTTTCAGTAGAGGGTTTTTTGGTCTCTTTAGCCCCCCTATATTAAGCCTAACATGAGTCATACTGGCTTGTGACTCTGTATTGACTAGAACAGAAATTTAGCAAAATACAGGTCAAATCAATCCTCTTTTTATAAAGCTTTAACACTAGTAATTCACTAGTAATTAATTGGTAGAAATGTCTCATTAAGCCAACTAATGTATTTTAGGTTGAAAAAAGATAGAAGACCAAATTAACATTAGAGTTCAAAACCCATTAATGCACCTTTATAGTGAAAGAAGTATCCAGTTTTATTTCACTCACCTGCATTTTGGACAGCTCTGCAGGGGCATCCCAAATGTGTGTTAAACCCTCAGGATGGCCTATTTCCTGCAGTGAGTTCTGAATAGAAACATTTTCCGGGCGCTGGCCACAACCCTCTGATGTGCACTCTCGCTGTCAGCCATGCAGATATATTATGCGCCCATCAGCTAAATGAATCGATTCTTGAGACGAGTATAAGTGGGGCATCCCAAATTAAAATGCTCCAGGGCCATCTGTGACCCAGCCCTGGAGTCTTTTAGAATCTTTTGGAACTTAAGGCTGAATTTATGCTTTGATAAAACTGTAATTAGATCGGACCAGACCTGACATGCTCTAGTCTTGCTCGGATCAGGCTCTGTTCCATGGCTTTAAATAATAAATGACATAGCGCGATTTAGAATGTAATGACATCACGGGGGGGGGCTAGGATTTGATTCTTTGCGCCCCTTCTGCCCTCACTAATAATGAGAGGCCCATGAGAGCGGCACGTCCCCCTCCTGCCGCTCCATGTAATGGAAGTTTTACGATTTTCCCTGATTCTCCGCCATCTCGCTCCGCAGCCGAAATACTGTAAGCGCGTGCCTCTGCCTAGGGACCGCGCAGAGAGCTTGTAAATCCCGACTTTATTCTGAGCTCTACTTCTCGCGGGTCTCCGGAGGCGAGGCTGAGATTTAACGCTGCGTGAGCGCCGGGGATTATTACCTTTGTCATGTCGGAGGAAAAAAATGATCAACAAAAGTTTGGTAAACTAATGTTAATATTAGCTAGAGGTTAAGGGTCTGATCAAATGTGACTTTTATAGGTCCACACGCCTTACAACTGGGCTGTACAATCTCTGGACTGATTGTATAAATATTGGACATTGGAATATAAGCTGTGTGGCCACCATTATCCACAGAAACCCAATCATGTATATAATGTTACATATACAACATACCGATCATTAGGGAATTAAAAACTACATTTAAAGCCCACCTCCATCTTTCCCTTATAGCTTATTAATAAAATGTTCTTACTTATTTTGTTGTATGTTGTTCTTCTACAGCAGGGGATGATGCCTGACACTTGGCAGCCATATACTGGGCCCAGCCTTCTATGCCGTCATACTGTATGATTTTTTAGAGAATATGTTTTAATGCAAGAGTATATTCTCTGCTTAAATATTTGTTTGAAACAAAGTGTCTCTAGTGCCCTGAAACAACACAGTCAATAGGAAGGTCTGGGCCCCATACAGTCAACCAGCTGGGCTTGGCCAAGCCAGCCAAAGAGACAATATACCAGATGACAAACCACTTATACAACTATTTACACTATTTATATATATTGTATGCATAGTGTGTTTAACCAGCTAACAGAAATGAGCTGTGTTCTTTGCTTCATGAGATGTGTTGCTGATGTATCCGGTTTATCTTTATGTTCCTGACTGTTGCTGAATAAACAGCTGTTGTTCCTACATGCTGGAAGAGTGTCATGTACAATCCGCTGTCAACAGCGAGATACCAATTTTCCTCCCTAAAGTGATCAGAGAGATCCAAGAAGGAGAGCTTTGATCAGCACTCTAGTTGGCAATTTGGCTGGTTGACTGGGCCCTGCCCTGAGAGGTGTGTTGTCATCTCATGGTGCAGCTCAGGTCTCAGGTGCCCAAATTTGCAGGGCACCAATAGCCCCAGCAATCTGTGTATTGAACACCTGAGAGCCAAAAGTAAAAGCTGTTTTTTCACTCCCCAAATTAGGAAAGTAAAATATGAACTTTCCAGGTGGGGCACACTTTACTTATCCTGGTTTGGGAGAATCTTGGCTATAAAAATGACAATTCTCCCCAAAATGTACTACTTTAGGACCCTCCCAACCATAATAACACAGAGTTCTGAAGGACATGCAAAATGACATGATCAAATTTATATGGGCCTAGAAGGGTAGGACAAAATACCTTGTATGCTTCTTAAGCATCAGGTGACCTAGGAGTTCTGAACCTTTCCCCACTATTATCTTGCAGCCCAAACAGCACAATTGGTCCCAACACACTTGGCCCGGAAGCGTCCCGTCTGGGTTGACATCAAATAGGCTGATCTGGGTTTCTTCCTTTTGGATTTACATTGGTGGGGACTAGCCCATAAGTGCCCAGTGATTTCTAATCCCTTCACAATGAACTCTCAACAAGTCTGGGATGAGACCAGTAAAAAAGGGACACTCTGTTACCTTTAACTCCCATATATAATAACCCAAACTTTCCCCCGGGCATGCGTCTTGCTGATTTCTACTTATCTACTTGCCTGCCCACACACCTACCAGACTTGGAACACTGGTATTCGTTATCAGCAGGGGCCTCCGCTGCTGAGCTGTCCTCTGCCACTGCGGCCGCCACTGAGAGGGCCTCGCCGGGAAGCCACTCAGCTGTCTTCCGCTCTGCCGCCATTTAGAACCTGCCCACCTGCCTGCCACCCACCTACCTACTTGCCCGTCTACCTACCTACCCTACTTGCCTGCCTGTCCACCTACCTTCTTGCCTGCCAACACACCTACCTGTCTGACCACTCAGCCACCTACCTGTTTGTCCACCCACCTACCTGCCTGCCACCCACCCACCTATTTGCCTGCCCACCACCTGCCTGCCAGCTGCCCACCTACCGACTTGCCTAAACCCCCACCCACA
Organism: Gastrophryne carolinensis; assembly: GCA_027917425.1. Taxonomy (NCBI): domain Eukaryota; kingdom Metazoa; phylum Chordata; class Amphibia; order Anura; family Microhylidae; genus Gastrophryne; species Gastrophryne carolinensis. Next base: position 226,030,664 of record CM051235.1, read on the forward strand.
TATGTCCCTGCCACACACCTTTCTTCTTCCCTATATACCCACCTACCTACTTGCCTTCCCACACATCTACCAGACCTGGAACACTGGTATTCATTATCAGCAGGGGCCTCTGCTGCTGAGCTGTCCTCTGCCACTGCTGAGATGTCTTCACTGCTAAGCTGTCCTCTGCGGCCTTGCCGGGTCGCCACTCAGCTGTATTCCGCTCTGCCACCATTGAGAACCTGCCCATCTGCCTGCCGCCCACCTACCTACTTGCCCGTCTACCTACCTACCCACCCACCCACCTACCTACTTGCCTGCCCCCAGCCCACCTACCTACTTGCCTGTCTATCTACCTACCCAACGACCTACCTACTTGCTTGCCCATCCACATACCTGTTTTTCCACCCACCTGCCTGCTGCACATTCTGGTACCCACCTATTTACTTGCCTGCCCCTAGATCCACCCACCTACCTACCAATCTGCCTGCACCCACCTACCTTCTTGCCTGCCTACCTACCTGCCTAGGTGCCTACCTACTTGCCTGCCCCCTGGCCCACCCACCTACTTGCTTGCCACACACCTACCTGAGTACCTACCCACCCACCGACCTACTTGCTTGCCCACCCACATATCTGTCAGTCTGCTGCCCACCTACCTACTTGCCTGCAAACACACCTACCTGTCTGACCACTCAGCCACCTACCTGTTTGTCCACCCACCTACCTGTCTGCCAGCTGCCCACCTACCTACTTAAACCCCCACCCACATATGACCCTGCCACACACCTTTCTACTTCCCTATATACCCAACTACCTACCTGCCTGCCCACACACCTACCTGTCCGACCACCCACACATCTACTTGCCTGACCGCCCAGCCACCTACCTGCTTGTCCACTCACCTACCTACCTGCCTGCCACCCACTTACCTACCTATGCACCCACCCGCATACATATCTGCCCACGTACCTGCCCACCACACATCAACCTGTCTGTACACCCACCTACCTGCCAGCCACCTACCCTTTCGTCCATCTATCTACCTGCTGCCCACCTACCTACCTACTTGCCTGGCTGTTCATCCACCCTTCTGCCCATCCACCTGTCCACCTACCTGCCCTCCCACCTACCTACCTACCTACCTGCCCGCCTGACCGCTGGAACACAAAGAGGGACAAAAATGTACTGATCCTCCAGGCTGAATTTAGATTGGTCATTAAGAGGTTGGAGATATGTGCCAACTTTATTCCCACTGAGACATATATTTTGCAATAAAAAACTAGACACTTTTGGGGCTGCTTCTTCATTTTTTATGTGTCAGTGAGTTTGACACCCCTGACATAGGCAATTGCGTTTGCTGGATGATTGAAAAAAGTCTTGCATGCAATCATCAACGACAAAACGGCAGCAAATCCCCAAGACGGGGCGGTCATGTTGTGATAATGATTACTGCGATTACTGCTGTTACAACACGACCGCAGCAGTGTGTACCAGCCTAAGTCTCAGAATAAAGAGGAAACTACTTACAAAAGTAGTACCAGTCATAGGGCTCTGACAGGCAGTAGGTTGTAACAGTGGTATGAGTCATAAGACTTCTGATAAGATGTAGGTTGTAACAGCGGTATGAGTCATAAGACTTCTGATAGGCTGTAGGTTGTAACAGTGGTATGAATCATAAGGCTTCTGATAGGCTGTAGGTTGTAACAGTAGTATGAGTCACAAGGCCTCTGATAGGCTGTAGGTTGTAACAGTGGTATGAGTCATAAGACTTCTGATAGGCTGTAGGTTGTAACAGTGGTATGAATCATAAGGCTTCTGATAGGCTGTAGGTTGTAACAGTGGTATGAGTCACAAGGCCTCTGATAGGCTGTAGGTTGTAACAGTGGTATGATTCATAAGGCCTCTGCTAGGCTGTAGGTTGTAACAGCGGTATGAGTCATAAGGCTCTGGTAGGCTGTAGGTTGTAACAGTGGTATGAGTCATGAGGCCTCTGATAGGCTGTAGGTTGTAACAGCGGTATGAGTCATAAGGCCTCTGATAGGCTGTAGGTTGTAACAGCGGTATGAGTCATAAGGCCTCTAATAGGATGTAGGTTGTAACAGTGGTATGAGTCACAAGGCCTCTGATAGGTTGTTGGTAGCCATGATGTTGTCTCTGGGAGGAGACAAGGTGTATAAAAGTGGTAGTTAGATAGTTAGACAGGAAGTTGATGCCACTGAAGAAGAGAAGAGAGACAGAGTACAACGTATCGTCAGCGCACCAGAGGGAGGAGCCTTGGATTTACAGGACTTTGATGAGGCGAAAACTATGCCCTGGAGGGCATCTCTGGTGAGGAACAAGTGCAGGAGTCAGTGAGTGTAGAACCCGATGTGCCAGGGCTGATGTTCCAGGGCCCTGCAATTCTTTTTACATTCAAGTTGCCAGGGGTCCACCTGGGAATTCCTCAATCTCCCTGTGAGCTGGCCCAAAACTCTCACTCCCCAATAACTACTTGAGCATGCTGAAAGCTGTAGTTCATCAGCAGCTTGCAGGCTGCTGGATGTTGAACAACAACATCAAAGCAAAGCTAGAGAAGCCAACGCAGGGGATGGCTGATGAGGCTGATGCCTTTGTGATGACCTTCTCTACACAATGTAGCACATAGAGGATGCCCCATGTGTGAGCAGACCTCTATTGATGTCCCTGTCTGCCCTGAGCGCCCTCCTGTCACAGCATCCCTGGCTGATAAGCAAGGAGAACGATCTTGAGGGGTCTCCTGTTTTTTTGCTGATCATTGTGTGTGTGGTAGTGAAGAAACGCGTCCGTCAGCTGATCAATGGGACGCGCGACACTCACAAAGCAATCAGCATCACTCCAATGACAGCCATCAAAGAGACCCCACAGCAGATAACGGCTTTGCAAACGCATGTACTCTATAGAACTCACTGTACCCTGACACCCCCGACTCATACAATGCCCTTGTCTATATGTCCACCTTTATGTTAACTTCACCACCCGCTCACCTCACTATAACAGATCAGCCTCCTTATTTAATCATTTTAACCCACAATTCTGTGTCAGGCCCAGCAAATTATATTGCCAGGCACTCAGGGCAGTTTGAGAATTTCCTGATTTAAAGAGGAAAAACACCCAATTGCGTGAAAATTAGGGTAAAATTGAAAATGTGAAGACCCCCAAACATCTGGGAAACATTGCTCTAATTAAAAATAAAAATATCTTAGCCAAATAATGTATTTTTGGCATTAAAGAAGAACCTCCCTTAAATGCCACTGTAAACATCTGAATGTAAGGCTAGAATTTCCCTTAACAAAATAATGTATTTTGAAAGTGGAAAAAGAATCCCCCTTTCCCTTATTTTACTATCCAAGATTTTTTCTTCATTCATTCACTGCAAAATATATTATTCTGTTAAACCGGACCTTCACCGGACCTTTTCATGATTTAATGAAAAGCCCAAGCCCTTAAAAAACTATTCCCCAGTATCTAAAATAAATGTATTTAACATTTTTAGTCACTTACTTTTTACTCTTTCCATCCCCAGGCTTATTAATGTGAGTAATCTGTATTTACAGGGTGTGGGAAACATATAAGATATGCTCTTATTCAGGGTGAAGATCCGCTTTAAATGGAGCCTCTAGCATTCATTTAGAAGTTTACTGTAGTTAAAGTTAGTGATGTTAAAGGCTTTGTTTTAACCAAAAAACTGAGATGACTGTATTTGACCTGAATTATGTTAAACTGAACTGCCCAACTTTGATCTGAATCAGAAATGTCAATAGACGGAAACTCCCCATATAGACAGTATGACTGGCATACAAGCCTGGCACCTTCCAGAGTTCTGTAGGGGATTGGTGGTGGCCAAACCCTTGTGGGGTGAATCTGCCCTGCCAACCCAGCTCTCATTTAAGAGATGGTGTGGTGCAGTGGGCCTTATTTCATTATGAAAATGAAGAGAGCCGTCCAATTACTCTAATGTCACAGCATAAATCTGAGAGGCACTCGGATAATTGTAGCTCCATTAAAAACATAATGAAAACAAGATTAATTCCAAGTCGGGCATTTCATTTGGAGTCCACCCAATTAATCGCTGGCACCGAACTGCGCCTATTTATCTTTTACAGGCAGAAAATAGGAACTGGAATCCGCAGGTCACCCATCAGATGGATGTGCAGCTCTGTAGCCCGCAGCGCCGACTTTTATGTCTATGAGAGAGCAAATAAATCCGACTGTTAATGGAGGATGTGGATTTTAAGGGTCCACTTCGGGCAAACAGTAACATTTTGTGATTAACTCTGCCTAACTCTGGACAAAAGTTTTTTTTTCTTTTTGCTTGAACTGAGTCAATTATATATATATATATTGTAAGCGGGCAAACAATCAGCAGTGACGGACAACGGATTTGAACGGCAAAACGGCTTTTATTCAGCAAAGTTCAGTAGATAGTCCAAAGATTGCAGCATAAATGCAGAAAGCAAAAAGGGTTACTTCACCAACCAAATAGTCCTGGGCTGGGTACTCCAGCAAGCTGATCAATTCCAGTCCACTTTAGAGGGCGTATCAGCCCTCTGCTCAATGTCCAGTGCTATCCTTCACCACGGTGCAGCTCAGCCTGGGCTCACTCCAACAGGCTGGTCATAGACAAAGGAAAGGCCGTGTGCTCTCTTCTTATACAGGCTTCCCCTGTAATCAGCGTGCACACTTGTGGAGGGCCTTAGAACATGTAACAACCCGTTAGGGAATTGGGGAAGTGACCTGGGTCCTGAAAACCCGGCCCGGATTGTGCTTTATACAGCCAAGCAGGGGAGAAATACACATTTTGATACAATTTACCACATATCCCCCCCCTCTTCTTCAGACCCACGGTCTGACAACCTTCAGCGGCCATACAGTGGGTTCGGGACACAGCGACTACATTCCCCGGCTTATGTTCCGCTTTAAAGTTCACTTTTTCAGCCATGGGTACTATTCTCCGCACTCGGTCACCCTGATTACAGGCCATCACCCTGGTCGGCCTATTACATAATGTGTTGGGGACCACACGTCTAACGGACTTACCGGGGAGGGTTACCAGTTCTGCCGGGGGTACTCCATTGTTGGCAGGAGGGATACACCTTTCCCACAAGGGCCAGAACAAGGGGAAATCCCACCCAACCACGACATCATAGCCCAGGCGTTTTACTATGCCAACCTAATGGGACAAGGTTCCCGCGGGGGTCTCAAACTTACCCACTGCAACAGGGTAAGTCACGATATCCCCGTGGATGCAAAGCACGCTCAGCTTTTTCTTTGGTTTGCAACCACCATGCACCAGGTTGGCCCGGACCAAAGTTACCCGGCTACCTGAGTCCAATAATGCCTTTACTGGGCGACCATTCATCTTTAAAGACACAACCTGCGTTTCAGATTTTGACCGCTGACTGGCGGCACAACCGGGGTCTGCCAGCAGGGATCTTCTGCGACCCGCATCACATTCCATGGGTTCAGGGCCGAGGGGGCAATCTGCGGCCATGTGCCCCCACTCACGGCACTTCCAACACTGGGGACCCCGGAATCTCCTTGCCCGGACTTCTTCCCTAGGGTTAGGGGGCCTCTGGGGGTCAGGGACAGTCTTTTGCCCTCTCACAGCGCTCCACACACCTCCCAGGTGACCTTGTTTACTCACTGGTCTGCCGGTCTTGTCAGGGGCATCCCGAAGTTGGTCCTCAGTCGCGACAAATCGCTCCACGACGTTAACTAGCTGCTCAGCAGTCTGTGGGTCGCCCTGTCCAGCCCATTGCTGTAGCTTCGGCGGCAGTGGCCGAACAAAATGGTCCACCACGACTTTTTCGATGATCTGCGCAGGGGTCAAACGCGCTGGCTCCAACCACTTTTGGACCAGATGAATTAGGTCATACATCTGCGATCGGGCAGGTTTATCAACAGAAAAAGTCGAGTTGTGTACTCGCCTTGCCCGAACCGCTGGCGTGACTCCCAGGCGAGCAAGGATCTCCATTTTTAGCTTGGCATAGTCCCGCACATCCTGCTCCCTGAGATCAAAATATGCTTTTTGCGGCTCACCTGACAGGAACGGTGCAATCACGTCAGTCCATTCCGTGACTGGCAGCTGCTCTCTCTCAGCCATGCGCTCAAACACCGTGAGGTAGGCCTCCACATCTTCCTCATGGGTCAGCTTTTGTAGGACCCGCTGTACGGCTCTCCTCGCACCCTCCGACTCAACTGGGCTTCTCTCTGGTTGTGAAACTTTAGCACCACCAGTCTCTCTAATCGCAGCTATCTGTTCCATCAACAGGTGATTTGTCTCCTGCTGCATTTGGAACTGTTGTGCCAGGGCCTGCTGCTGGGCTTGCTGCTGTTGTGCCAGGGCCTGCTGCTGGGCTTGCTGCTGTTGTGCCAGGGCTTGCTCATGCCGGAGGTCAGCTTGTATTAGTGTTTTATCACCTCCTCCATTTGCTTTTGTTGAGACATCTTGATTGCTGCCTTCGCCAACGACAAGAAAAATGCAGTGCGTTTTGTCACTCCGTTGCCCCTAGCAACAGTCACTGTGCCTCTCGCATCCTCCACCAATTGTAAGCGGGCAAACAATCAGCAGTGACGGACAACGGATTTGAACGGCAAAACGGCTTTTATTCAGCAAAGTTCAGGAGATAGTCCAAAGATTGCAGCATAAATGCAGTAAGCAAAAAGGGTTACTTCACCAACCAAATAGTCCTGGGCTGGGTACTCCAGCAAGCTGATCAATTCCAGTCCACTTTACAGGGCGTATCAGCCCTCTGCTCAATGTCCAGTACTATCCTTCACCACGGTGCAGCTCAGCCTGGGCTCACTCCAACAGGCTGGTCATAGACAAAGGAAAGGCCGTGTGCTCTCTTCTTATACAGGCTTCCCCTGTAATCAGCGTGCACACTTGTGGAGGGCCTTAGAACATGTAACAACCCGTTAGGGAATTGGGGAAGTGACCTGGGTCCTGAAAACCCGGCCCGGATTGTGCTTTATACAGCCAAGCAGGGGAGAAATACACATTTTGATACAATTTACCACAATATATATATATATATATATATATATATATATATGCAACTTGATTTCAGTTTTAGCATGTTTAAACCAGACCAACAGCCTGGCACAGTTGGAAAAAAACTCCCCAAAACCTGCACTTGCGGAAGGAAACCCAGCACTTTGTCTTGCAGCTCCATGAGATGCCATTTTGTTTGAAAAATTGACCACAGCAGGAGAAATATTTTAATATGTGCCGCAATCTGATTTGCCCTGGGGAGCCATACATATGAGCACTGTTTATTATTAGGGTGTTGTCATGTTATCAGATTTTTGTTTTCAGCATTAGGTGTTTTGGTCTCATATAAAATCAGTTTTTGTAACACTTATGGTTAAAGATAGGGTTAGGTCAAAGTAGGCAATTAAAGCAAGAATTAAGACCTACTACTATAGGAGCCCATACAGTTGGGCATCAATGTAATCATGTTTGGGATCCACCATTAGATTTCCTAATGGGTGAGTGAGTATGTGGGCCACCTTCAGGTGGGGGCCTGTCCCGCAGGGGAAGAAAATGAGTTGGGTAGAAAAAGCAGTGTTAAGAAACCAGGCTGGCAGGGAAAAATGGTGGGAGCTGTTGTGGAGGGAGCTAAACAATGGAAAATGGACCAGCAGGAGAGAATGGCAGTTGGTGAGCTGGTCAGAAGATGCCCTGCATGGGGAGAGAATGGGAGTTGGTGAGCTGGGCGGAAGATGCCCGGCATGGGGAGAGAATGGGAGTCGGTGACCTGGGAAGAAGATGCCTGGCATGAGGAGAGAATGGGAGCCAATGAGCTGGGCAGAAGATGCCCGGCATGGGGAGAGAATGGGAATCGGTGAGCTGGGCAGAAGATGCCTGGATGGGGAGAGAATGGGAGTCGTTGAGCTGGGCAGAAGATGGAAATTGGCCCAGCATGAGGAGAGAATGGGAGCCAATGAGTTGTGCAGAAGATGCCCGGCATGGGGAGAGAATGGGAGTTGGTGAGCTGGACAGAAGATGCCCAGCATGGGGAGAGAATGGGAGTTGGTGAGCTGGGCAGAAGATGCCCAGCATGGGGAGAGAATGGGAGTTGGTGAGCTGGGCAGAAGATGCCCAGCATGGGGAGAGAATGGGAGTCGTTGAGCTGGGCAGAAGATGAAAATTTGCTCGGCATGGGGAGAGAATGGGAGCCAATGAGCTGGGCAGAAGATGCCCGGCATGGGGAGAGAATGGGAGTCGGTGAGCTGGGCAGAAGATGCCCAGCATGGGGAGAGAATGGGAGTCGGTGGGCTGGGCAGAAGATGCCCAGCATGGGGAGAGAATGGGAGTTGGTGAGCTGGGCAGAAGATGCCTGGATGGGGAGAGAATGGGAGTTGTTGAGCTGGGCAGAAGATGGAAATTGGCCCGGCATGAGGAGAGAATGGGAGCCAATGAGCTGGGCAGAAGATGCCCGGCATGGGGAGAGAATGGGAGTCAGTGAGCTGGGCAGAAGATGCCCGGCATGGGGAGAGAATGGGAGTCGGTGAGCTGGGCAGAAGATGCCCACCATGGGGAGAGAATGGGAGTCGGTGAGCTGGGCAGAAGATTCCCGGCATGGGGAGAGAATGGGAGTCGGTTAGCTGGGCAGAAGATGCCCGGCATGGGGAGAGAATGGGAGTCCGTGAGCTGGGCAGAAGATGCCCGGCATGGGGAGAGAATGGGAGTCCGTGAGCTGGGCAGAAGATGCCCACCATGGGGAGAGAATGGGAGTCCGTGAGCTGGGCAGAAGATTCCCACCATGGGGAGAGAATGGGAGTCATTTAGCTGGGCAGAATATGCCCGGCATGGGGAGAGAATGGGAGTCAGTGAGCTGGGCAGAAGATGCCCGGCATGGGGAGAGAATGGGAGTCCGTGAGCTGGGCAGAAGATGCCCGGAATGGGGAGAGATTGGGAGTCGGTTAGCTGGGCAGAAGATGCCCGGCATGGGGAGAGAATGGGAGTCAGTGAGCTGGGCAGAAGATGGAAATTGGCCCAGCATGAGGAGAGAATGGGAGCCAATGAGCAGGGAAGAAGATGCCTGGCATGAGGAAAGAATGGGAGCCAATGAGCTGTGCAGAAGATGCCCGGCATGGGGAGAGAATGGGAGTTGATGAGCTGGACAGAAGATGCCCAGCATGGGGAGAGAATGGGAGTCAGTGAGCTGGGCAGAAGATGCCCACCATGGGGAGAGAATGGGAGTCGGTGAGCTGGGCAGAAGATGGAAATTGGCCCAGCATGAGGAGAGAATGGGAGCCAATGAGCTGGGAAGAAGATGCCTGGCATGAGGAGAGAATGGGAGCCAATGAGCTGTGCAGAAGATGCCCGGCATGGGGAGAGAATGGGAGTTGATGAGCTGGACAGAAGATGCCCAGCATGGGGAGAGAATGGGAGTCGGTGAGCTGGGCAGAAGATGCCCGGCATGGGGAGAGAATGGGAGTCGGTGAGCTGGGCAGAAGATGCCCGGCATGGGGAGAGAATGGGAGTCAGTGAGCTGGGCAGAAGATGCCCGGCATGGGGAGAGAATGGGAGTCGGTGAGCTGGGCAGAAGATGCCCGGCATGGGGAGAGAATGGGAGTTGGTGAGCTGGGCAGAAGATGCCTGGATGGGGAGAGAATGGGAGTCGTTGAGCTGGGCAGAAGATGGAAATTGGCCCGGCATGAGGAGAGAATGGGAGCCAATGAGCTGGGCAGAAGATGCCTGGCATGAGGAGAGAATGGGAGCCAATGAGCTGGGCAGAAGATGCCCGGCATGGGGAGAGAATGGGAGTCGGTGAGCTGGGCAGAAGATGGAAATTGGCCCGGCATGAGGAGAGAATGGGAGCCAATGAGCTGGGCAGAAGATGCCTGGCATGGGGAGAGAATGGGAGTCGGTGAGCTGGGCAGAAGATGTCTGGATGGGGAGAGAATGGGAGTCGTTGAGCTGGGCAGAAGATGGAAATTGGCCCAGCATGAGGAGAGAATGGGAGCCAATGAGCTGGGAAGAAGATGCCCGGCATGAGGAGAGAATGGGAGCCAATGAGCTGTGCAGAAGATGCCCGGCATGGGGAGAGAATGGGAGTTGGTGAGCTGGACAGAAGATGCCCAGCATGGGGAGAGAATGGGAGTCGGTGAGCTGGGCAGAAGATGCCCGGCATGGGAAGAGAATGGGAGTCGGTGAGCTGGGCAGAAGATGCCCGGCATGGGAAGAGAATGGGAGTCGGTGAGCTGGGCAGAAGATGCCCGGCATGGGAAGAGAATGGGAGTTGGTGAGCTGGACAGAAGATGCCCAGCATGGGGAGAGAATGGGAGTCGGTGAGCTGGGCAGAAGATGCCTGGCATGGGAAGAGAATGGGAGTTGGTGAGCTGGGCAGAAGATGCCTGGATGGGGAGAGAATGGGAGTCGTTGAGCTGGGCAGAAGATGGAAATTGGCCCGGCATGAGGAGAGAATGGGAGCCAATGAGCTGTGCAGAAGATGCCCGGCATGGGGAGAGAATGGGAGTTGGTGAGCTGGACAGAAGATGCCCAGCATGGGGAGAGAATGGGAGTCGGTGAGCTGGGCAGAAGATGCCCGGCATGGGGAGAGAATGGGAGTCGGTGAGCTGGGCAGAAGATGCCTGGATGGGGAGAGAATGGGAGTCGGTGAGCTGGGCAGAAGATGCCCGGCATGGGGAGAGAATGGGAGTCGGTGAGCTGGGCTGAAGATGCCCACCATGGGGAGAGAATGGGAGTCGGTGAGCTGGGCAGAAGATTCCTGGCATGGGGAGAGAATGGGAGTCGGTGAGCTGGGCAGAAGATGCCCGGCATGGGGAGAGAATGGGAGTCGGTGAGCTGGGCAGAAGATGCCCGGCATGGGGAGAGAATGGGAGTCGGTGAGCTGGGCAGAAGATGCCTGGATGGGGAGAGAATGGGAGTCGTTGAGCTGGGCAGAAGATGGAAATTGGCCCAGCATGAGGAGAGAATGGGAGCCAATGAGTTGTGCAGAAGATGCCCGGCATGGGGAGAGAATGGGAGTTGGTGAGCTGGACAGAAGATGCCCAGCATGGGGAGAGAATGGGAGTTGGTGAGCTGGGCAGAAGATGCCCAGCATGGGGAGAGAATGGGAGTTGGTGAGCTGGGCAGAAGATGCCCAGCATGGGGAGAGAATGGGAGTCGTTGAGCTGGGCAGAAGATGAAAATTTGCTCGGCATGGGGAGAGAATGGGAGCCAATGAGCTGGGCAGAAGATGCCCGGCATGGGGAGAGAATGGGAGTCGGTGAGCTGGGCAGAAGATGCCCAGCATGGGGAGAGAATGGGAGTCGGTGGGCTGGGCAGAAGATGCCCAGCATGGGGAGAGAATGGGAGTTGGTGAGCTGGGCAGAAGATGCCTGGATGGGGAGAGAATGGGAGTCGTTGAGCTGGGCAGAAGATGGAAATTGGCCCGGCATGAGGAGAGAATGGGAGCCAATGAGCTGGGCAGAAGATGCCCGGCATGGGGAGAGAATGGGAGTCAGTGAGCTGGGCAGAAGATGCCCGGCATGGGGAGAGAATGGGAGTCGGTGAGCTGGGCAGAAGATGCCCACCATGGGGAGAGAATGGGAGTCGGTGAGCTGGGCAGAAGATTCCCGGCCTGGGGAGAGAATGGGAGTCGGTTAGCTGGGCAGAAGATGCCCGGCATGGGGAGAGAATGGGAGTCCGTGAGCTGGGCAGAAGATGCCCGGCATGGGGAGAGAATGGGAGTCCGTGAGCTGGGCAGAAGATGCCCACTATGGGGAGAGAATGGGAGTCCGTGAGCTGGGCAGAAGATTCCCACCATGGGGAGAGAATGGGAGTCATTTAGCTGGGCAGAATATGCCCGACATGGGGAGAGAATGGGAGTCAGTGAGCTGGGCAGAAGATGCCCGGCATGGGGAGAGAATGGGAGTCCGTGAGCTGGGCAGAAGATGCCCGGAATGGGGAGAGATTGGGAGTCGGTTAGCTGGGCAGAAGATGCCCGGCATGGGGAGAGAATGGGAGTCAGTGAGCTGGGCAGAAGATGGAAATTGGCCCAGCATGAGGAGAGAATGGGAGCCAATGAGCTGGGAAGAAGATGCCTGGCATGAGGAAAGAATGGGAGCCAATGAGCTGTGCAGAAGATGCCCGGCATGGGGAGAGAATGGGAGTTGATGAGCTGGACAGAAGATGCCCAGCATGGGGAGAGAATGGGAGTCAGTGAGCTGGGCAGAAGATGCCCACCATGGGGAGAGAATGGGAGTCGGTGAGCTGGGCAGAAGATGGAAATTGGCCCAGCATGAGGAGAGAATGGGAGCCAATGAGCTGGGAAGAAGATGCCTGGCATGAGGAGAGAATGGGAGCCAATGAGCTGTGCAGAAGATGCCCGGCATGGGGAGAGAATGGGAGTTGATGAGCTGGACAGAAGATGCCCAGCATGGGGAGAGAATGGGAGTCGGTGAGCTGGGCAGAAGATGCCCGGCATGGGGAGAGAATGGGAGTCGGTGAGCTGGGCAGAAGATGCCCGGCATGGGGAGAGAATGGGAGTCGGTGAGCTGGGCAGAAGATGCCCGGCATGGGGAGAGAATGGGAGTTGGTGAGCTGGGCAGAAGATGCCTGGATGGGGAGAGAATGGGAGTCGTTGAGCTGGGCAGAAGATGGAAATTGGCCCGGCATGAGGAGAGAATGGGAGCCAATGAGCTGGGCAGAAGATGCCTGGCATGAGGAGAGAATGGGAGCCAATGAGCTGGGCAGAAGATGCCCGGCATGGGGAGGGAATGGGAGTCGGTGAGCTGGGCAGAAGATGGAAATTGGCCCGGCATGAGGAGAGAATGGGAGCCAATGAGCTGGGCAGAAGATGCCTGGCATGGGGAGAGAATGGGAGTCGGTGAGCTGGGCAGAAGATGCCTGGATGGGGAGAGAATGGGAGTCGTTGAGCTGGGCAGAAGATGGAAATTGGCCCAGCATGAGGAGAGAATGGGAGCCAATGAGCTGGGAAGAAGATGCCCGGCATGAGGAGAGAATGGGAGCCAATGAGCTGTGCAGAAGATGCCCGGCATGGGGAGAGAATGGGAGTTGGTGAGCTGGACAGAAGATGCCCAGCATGGGGAGAGAATGGGAGTCGGTGAGCTGGGCAGAAGATGCCCGGCATGGGAAGAGAATGGGAGTCGATGAGCTGGGCAGAAGATGCCCGGCATGGGAAGAGAATGGGAGTCGGTGAGCTGGGCAGAAGATGCCCGGCATGGGAAGAGAATGGGAGTTGGTGAGCTGGACAGAAGATGCCCAGCATGGGGAGAGAATGGGAGTCGGTGAGCTGGGCAGAAGATGCCCGGCATGGGAAGAGAATGGGAGTTGGTGAGCTGGGCAGAAGATGCCTGGATGGGGAGAGAATGGGAGTCGTTGAGCTGGGCAGAAGATGGAAATTGGCCCGGCATGAGGAGAGAATGGGAGCCAATGAGCTGTGCAGAAGATGCCCGGCATGGGGAGAGAATGGGAGTTGGTGAGCTGGACAGAAGATGCCCAGCATGGGGAGAGAATGGGAGTCGGTGAGCTGGGCAGAAGATGCCCGGCATGGGGAGAGAATGGGAGTCGGTGAGCTGGGCAGAAGATGCCCGGCATGGGGAGAGAATGGGAGTCGGTGAGCTGGGCTGAAGATGCCCACCATGGGGAGAGAATGGGAGTCGGTGAGCTGGGCAGAAGATTCCTGGCATGGGGAGAGAATGGGAGTCGGTGAGCTGGGCAGAAGATGCCCGGCATGGGGAGAGAATGGGAGTCGGTGAGCTGGGCAGAAGATGCCCGGCATGGGGAGAGAATGGGAGTCGGTGAGCTGGGCAGAAGATGCCTGGATGGGGAGAGAATGGGAGTCGGTGAGCTGGGCAGAAGATGCTCGGCATGGGGAGAGAATGGGAGTCGGTGAGCTGGGCTGAAGATGCCCACCATGGGGAGAGAATGGGAGTCGGTGAGCTGGGCAGAAGATTCCTGGCATGGGGAGAGAATGGGAGTCGGTGAGCTGGGCAGAAGATGCCCACCATGGGGAGAGAATGGGAGTCGGTGAGCTGGGCAGAAGATTCCTGGCATGGGGAGAGAATGGGAGTCGGTGAGCTGGGCTGAAGATGCCCGGCATGGGGAGAGAATGGGAGTCGGTGAGCTGGGCTGAAGATGCCCGGCATGGGGAGAGAATGGGAGTTGGTGAGCTGGGCAGAAGATGCCCGGCATGGGGAGAGAATGGGAGTCGGTGAGCTGGGCAGAAGATGCCTGGATGGGGAGAGAATGGGAGTTTGTGAGCTGGGCAGAAGATGCCCACCATGGGGAGAGAATGGGAGTCGGTGAGCTGGGCAGAAGATTCCTGGCATGGGGAGAGAATGGGAGTCGGTGAGCTGGGCAGAAGATTCCTGGCATGGGGAGAGAATGGGAGTCAGTGAGCTGGGCAGAAGATGCCCGGCTTGGGGAGAGAATGGGAGTCCGTTAGCTGGGCAGAAGATTCCCGGCATGGGGAGAGAATGGGAGTCGGTGAGCTGGGCAGAAGATAGAAATTGGCCCGGCATGGGGAGAGAATGGGAGTCGGTTAGCTGGGCAGAAGATTCCCGGCATGGGGAGAGAATGGGAGTCGGTTAGCTGGACAGAAGATGCCCGGCATGGGGAGAGAATGGGAGTCAGTGAGCTGGGCAGAAGATTCCCAGCATGGGAAAGAATGGGAGTCGGTGAGCTGGGCAGAAGATAGAAATTGGCCCGGCATGGGGAGAGAATGGGAGTCGGTGAGCTGGGCAGAAGATGGATATTGGGCCAGTATGGGGAGAGAATGGGAGCAGGTGAGGGAGCAGAAGATGAGAGCTTGGTCCGCAAGGGGGAATGGGAGCCAGGGAGATGAATGGGGACAAGAGTCTCAATGATGTATCTGGAGGAGCAAGAGTAAAGATTGGTATCAGGGCTGCAGGTGATGACCTGTAAAGGTGAATGTAGCAAATTGGCTTCAGTTAATCATAATTACCCGGCGGGCGTGGGTGACTACTGAGTAACAAGACAACACAATGATGGTGTCACTTTTGATTCTGGCAGCAATGTTTTATAATTATATATTGATCTAAGGGGGAGGGGGGTGACAGTGCCTTTCAATAAAGGATGTGTATATTTTACATATGACTCTATTATTTTTTACATTGTGTCACTTGCTGCTGGCTGTGCTGTGTGTCAGTGGAAAGAAGCTGTGATCATCTAATTTACTAACCACAAGGTATAGACAAACATACAACACCGTCATACCGCCTAAAAGTATAAAAGAGGGACAAGCTCTTGTCCCAGAGAAGAATGGTTCATCCAGCTGAGGGACAATTGAGATGTATGCACTATTCCCCTGATAAGAAGAGAAAGGTCAATGAACGAGGTTTTGGGAAAATGTAGATAAATTGTCAGATCAATGAGGTGGGTGAAATCAGATTTTCAGGCTTCATCTATTTCTGCCTCTGTTTTTGTTATCTGATTGATGGTTTTGCTTAAAAAATAGAGATTTGGAAGGGTTTTGGTGTGCTGAACGGAAGCCTCTTGCAGTGTCATTTGAGTGCTGGGGATGTACATGGGACGGGGACAGCTAACCATTTTGTGCCCCGTCTCTCCGTAGACAAAGTTCTGGAGCTGTTGGCACCATTCACACTTTAAAAACAAATCCTTGTTTGCATAACTGCCATGCAGAGGAATACTTCTGGTGTGCTGCTGATGAAAGCTGATGCTGAGACCCATGCCCCTGTTCAGTAGCCAATTCCCTTGATTTTGATTTATTAATGCTTATCTTTATTTAGCACTAAGAGGTGTACCTATCTCTGCCCCTCTTGCATCAGTCTGTGTGGGATGCACCAATCCCTTATTCATTAAGGGATCCCTTATTCATGAAGGGATAGCGTCAGGTAGTGCCTTGTAAATGAGAGGTAGCGACAGGTTAATGCCGGACACGACACGCAATTACACATTTATCAAGCAGAATCTGTTGAACGACTGGGATAACGCCATGTAGCGTCCGATTCATCATTATCCCAGCCTCGGCGAACAGCGCCGGCGTTCAGCCTTGCACAGCGCCAGGTATTACCTCTCGCTACCTGTGGCTCTCCCATACATTTCAATGGACGATCCTTTTCTTCTCTTTAAACAGGGGTTTTTTTATTTATTTTTTTAAATCTCAAATAATGTTGTGACCTCTTCTGGCATAGAAAAAGCCATTTTTGCCAAAATTTTTCATGTTTTATATATTTATGCAGAAATTACATTACAGGTCTGGCATTAAAGTGTTCATGTTACAATGTTATTACAATGTAATTCCATATGTTTTCACTTTGTTACTAGTGGATACATGCTGAAAAACAGACTTAAAACACACAGTTAACTCAGGAAGGTAAGACATGTATACTGCGATTTTAGCGCCTGCAGAGAGTCTCTTGAACTAACTCATCATCAACTTCAGCAGCATTAAAATATTTTTGCAGCACTCTTTAGTTTAGAGTTATTGTTGGTGTTAGAGAAGCGTTTAGGGTCAGCTTGTATAAATAAAGCAGCACATGGTGCATTATGAGACTCTAATCCCACTTGTAGATGGTTTATTAATCTGCTCTCTCACGCAGCTCTCACTTTATAAGTCCAGAAGCGAGAGAGGTGTCGGCGAGCTCTCGTATCGCTCTGTGATCAGCGGAGCTCCCACTGCATACAGGAAATGAAACCAGTGCAGAAGAATACGGCTCAATGATGGAAAGACATCTTCATATCAGCAAGGGGACCCTCTGGGCTTATAGGGTGACAGAGACCTTGTATAGCATAAGCGGGGTGGGTAATTCAGCTGCACCTGCCAGGCTTATCTGCAGAGGAGTAAATGGAGGTCCTGAATGCAAAATACATTTATGCTGATCACAGCTTCATAGAAAAATGACAGTAGACCAAATGATCCACTGAATATGACTTTAACCAGACCTCCAATCAAAATGAATGGCCAGACAGCTTAAAATAAAAATTAGCCTAAAATCAGGCAAAAAAACATACCTAGTACGCGACCCTGCACCACTTGTGTATGTACTTTTGACTTGGGGGAGTTGTCCTGGTGGCGGGGTGACTGGAGTTCATTTGTGATGGGATGCCGAATATACAGGCTTCATATCTGCACCCCCAGAGGCTCAAATTGTCAGAAAAAAGCTGAAGAATCTCCTAAGCCAGGCAGGTGCCTGGAGTCTTCTCCCATCTGCTGCAGCTTGAATTATCCAGAGCACTAGTGCTTCTCCAGTAGGGTGCACCAAGCATCCAGCAGGTCCTGAAAGGGGACTGGAAACCGCAGCACACTTTGTAGTGGCCACAATCTCCACCAATAGGAGAAATCATCTGCTGCCACGTGTGCTGCCTGTCACTGGAAACTGGAAGAGGTGAGTATTCTTGTTTGGGGATTGTTTAGTGTTCTGAGGGGAAACTTGGCCCACAGGCACACACACTATACAATGTAGATCAATTTTACCTGTTTTGGAGTAGAGCTCTCTAATAACTTAAAGTGGGCCTAAAGTAAAGAAAAAACAACTCTTGGTTGCTGTAGCCCCTTCTGAGGTTTGCCAGGCAGGTGTGCATGCCCATGCATGATGCAGTACATGCATGCATTCCGACCAAATCACCCACAAGTACACATGTGGGTGTAGCAAGCACTGATGGGGTAGGTAAGCTGGGCATCTTAGCAATCGTTAAAGTGGTCCTAAAGTCAAAGTACACTTAAAGTGGACCTAGACCCAGGGTTTTTTTTTATCCTGGGGATAGGTCAGTTTTCCTGGGGCATCTCAATTTGGTGCATGTGTGAGCTCTTGTCCAATTAGTGCTTTATGCTGAACGGATTGGTGGCATAGGGAGCGGGTGCATCCCCGGTTTCCCTGCAGTTCGCTCCTGCACCCAGCATATATGAATAGCTAAGCACAGGAGCATGCTTAGCTGCAGGGATCCTGGGAATGTGGTCACTGAAATGGTAAGAGATTGGGGGCCTCTGTGGTGAGTTCACACAGTGGGGCATCCCGGTGATGATAGGTCCACATTAAGGTCGACTGAAGAGACTCAGGGACATCCCAATTAGTAATGTCCCACAAGCTTGAGAAAGCTGAAAATGGGCGCAATTACTGACCGTGGCCAACCTCCAGCACCACTGTTGCGGCCCATATGACAGGTAGCCAACCAGTGCATGTGTACTCTCGCGGGGAACTAGCTAGCCATAGTGAAGGCTGCGGCCTCTGCACTGAAGCATCCAGCAAGGGTGAGCACTGGATGCCTGTTCCCAAACCAGGATGCCTGGGAGAATGAGACTACCCTTTTTTACTTGGGGGGGGGGGGTCCACTTTAGGGCTTTCTAACATTCCTTCAGAACTTCCCTCCTCTCAGAGTTTCAATGACTTCCAGGAAATGAATCAACTAATAGGCACACACTGTGTCGTCCATCAGTGTCTTATCAAAGCTTCAATAGGTTTTTTTTTTTAAAAAGCAGAGCTAGATTGCTCCTCATAAGCCCATCAGAGTGGATGAAATGGGGGATAATTGTTTGTTTTGACACTAAAAGTTTTGCCCATCTGTTTTCCCAAGATTTCTTTTTAAGAACAATGGATGCGATTTTCCAATAACGGCGCAGCGGCAGATGTGAGCAACAAAGGAGTTAATGCACCTGATGGGCGAAATCCTCGCTGCTCCATTGTTGCCGTCTTATCAAATCTCGGGGAGACCTTTATCTGCCATTTAGAGGGAAGGCACCGCTGACATTTTCCTCGCTGGCTTCTTTTAATGGAACGTTCAGCTACGGAGAGCAACACTGTATCCTGAATTCCAATTGGCAGCATGGCTACAAATGGCTCCGCATTGGCACGCCGAGCACGGCAAGGCGCCACTGAACATCCACGCAATTTCATATTATATCTCCAATAAAAAAGAAAATGCTGAACTAGAATCGAATACAAATGATTTTTATTATTAGTATTGTTAGTAATAATAATTGAATTATAACTAGTATTTTTTATGTATAGAGTGCTAATGTCTTGGTGCTGTACATGGTATAGATTACAGGGGGTAAGATGAGTAAACTACTTATAATACGCAAGGTATTATGAGTCAGGTATGACAGAAGTGTTACAGAAACATAGGAGTGCATTAGGGCAGAGGGTCCTCTAATCTTTAATGAGTACACGTGCACTTATTAGGATAGTACTGCATTAAACTGGTATGGGCCCTGGCAAAAGGGCCGGCGCCAGCAGTCGGCAAACCCGGTCTATTGCCAAGGGCCCTGCCGCAAGTAACCGACGTTTTTATTTTATGCAGCCGGCACACTGCCTCCCTCATTAGTGGAACACCAGGGAACAACCTTGCGCCTCCCCCTTCACCCGGTGCCACTCCCTTCCATCAGCTGCCGCCTGTCTCCTTTCTGTGTCAAAAGGAACAGTGCCGAAGGGAGAAAGGGGGCGTGGTACCCCATGCTGAGTGACTGACACCCAAGGGCCAAAACAGAATCTGTGGGGTCGGGCTCCAACAGCGACGCAGAAAATAACATAAGGTGGCTCTGAGATGCAGGTAGGGAGGCTTTAGTAATGCATGCTGCGCTGGGCACTCACCTTCTCTCCCTGTGTTTCTTTCCCTCTTGCTCTCTCTCTGTCTCACTCTCTTTGTTGCTCTCTTTCTCACTCTCTCACTTCTTTCCTTTCTATTGACCACTCTCCCTTTTATTTGTCCTATCTTTCTTTCTCTTTCGCCCACCCCCTCTCTCTCTCTCTTTCTTCCCACCTTTTTCTCTGTTTCCTTTTTACTCTCTCCCTGCCTTGCTCTCTCTCTCCCACATGTTATTGTATACCTTTCCCAACTTTCCTTCTCTTTCTTACTTCCCTCCCTTCTCTTTCTCTTTTCCCTAACTTTCTCCTTCCTTACCCTCTCTCTTTCCTTTTTCCATTTCTTTTCTATCTTTTTTCTCCCCCGCCTATCCATTACTCCTTGCTTCCTCCATTCCCACCTTTTCTTCCTTCCTTACATTCCTCACTCCCTGCCTTTTTTTCTCTCGGTCTCACTGTCTCAGTCTGTCTATCAAGCATGAGGGGGCTTGAGAGGTGGAGCTAATGTTTCTCAGTCTGTCTATCAAGCATGAGAGGTGGAGCTAATGTTTCTCAGTCTGTCTATCAAGCATCAGACGTGGAGCTAATGTTTCTCAGTCTGTCTATCAAGCATCAGAGGTGGAGCTAATGTTTCTCAGTCTGTCTATCAAGCTTGAGAGGTGGAGCTAATGTTTCTCAGTCTGTCTATCAAGCATGAGGGGGCTTGAGAGGTGGAGCTAATGTTTCTCAGTCTGTCTATCAAGCATGAGAGGTGGAGCTAATGTTTCTCAGTCTGTCTATCAAGCTTGAGAGGTGGAGCTAATGTTTCTCAGTCTGTCCATCAAGCATGAGGGGGCTTGAGAGGTGGAGCTAATGTTTCTCAGTCTGTCTATCAAGCATGAGAGGTGGAGCTAATGTTTCTCAGTCTGTCTATCAAGCATGAGAGGTGGAGCTAATGTTTCTCAGTCTGTCTATCAAGCATCAGAGGTGGAGCTAATGTTTCTCAGTCTGTCTATCAAGCTTGAGAGGTGGAGCTAATGTTTCTCAGTCTGTCTATCAAGCATGAGGGGGCTTGAGAGGTGGAGCTAATGTTTCTCAGTCTGTCTATCAAGCATGAGAGGTGGAACTAATGTTTCTCAGTCTGTCTATCAAGCATGAGAGGTGGAGCTAATGTTTCTCAGTCCGTCTATCAAGCATGAGAGGTGGAGTTAATGTTTCTCAGTCTGTCTATCAAGCATGAGAGAGCTGAAGGGGTTAGGGGAGACCTAGGGGCATACCACCACCCCCTCTCGCCGTGGACTCTCACCGGCCAGAGCAGGGCACACATGGCGCCAATAGAAAGGCTAGACCTGAGAGTGGCATGGGTCCAGCGAGTGAGAAGTACCAGGGGTACTGGGAGATGTGCGAGGTGCTGCCGGAGACAGAGCACTGCCCGCTCCACTAACAGAGATTTCAGTGCCGGCAGCGAGGACAGCGGCCAGAATAGTGGGGCCCGCGTGGCACGGAGTCATATGCCTACGTCCCAGTGGGAAGGAAGTCCTGTGGTTAGGTAAGTATTTTGAGCGCATACTTACCGCAGAGGCGTTAGTTCCACTTGCTTGCACTGCCCCAATGGTATGTACACCCCCTGGGGGGACCCTTTGGAGCTATTTCAGATAAATACCCAGGTCATGCCACCATTCCTTAGCTTAATCCTCCTATCTTTCTCAGGAAGAATCCCAACCTCCTGGCCAGATGGGCTTTTCCTTTTACTTCTTTAAATGATAGGTTGCCTCTAAGCAATCAAATATTGCTGGGCTATCTTGTTAGGAAACCCAGCAAATAATACTATATCATAATAATAATAAAACACAATTACAACACTAATCTCTTTAAATATTATACTGTACAATATAATATATAGAAACATATTGAATTAAACAGAAATAATCTTTCTTTACACCGTAGGGTCAGAAGAGTAAACTGATTAACATCCTCCTGAACAGAGTTGAAGAGCAGGCAGTAGAAAAATATACTGAAGCAGATTAAATCAAATGAGAGTCAGCAATCCCCAAGGAGCTTGCAATCTAATCTCCTCTACAAGGTGGTAATTATTTTCCCTCTCAGGTACCTCCATCCTCCCAGCCTCGGCGTCCTTTGTAAATGAGGCTAGGCCTGCAATCTATGCTGCCAGCGTGGCTCTGGCAGGGGGAGTGTGGAAATGGCAACTGAAAGTGATGGCGGGGTAATCACAAAGAAATCTCATCCATTCCCGATAAACACAAGTTTAGAGGGAAGAGCGGGCTAGGGGGCATCTCGGGAGCCCCGGGCTACCTCCACCATGCATATAACTGCCTTTGTCTCTCAGCAGCTCCAGTAATTTCTCCCATAATCATATAAGAGGCAGATTTATCTCCCAATGATATCTGCTGGAGCATTGTGCTTATAGGATTATAGAATGCCTATATAATAATCTAGACTAATGTCAGCCGGCACCCCAGGAGCCTGCTTGCTTCTGCTAAATGACACTTACCCGCCTGCCACCCCCCTACCACCCATGTCTCTGTACACTGTGACTTGTCTGCCTCTTCCTCCAGCACCATGTCCCTTTCCATTGTCATTGCCTCTCACCCATCTTTTTCAACTGCCCCTTCCTATCTTTCTGACTCTAGCCTGTATCCTGTACCTTTGCACTTTATCCTTCTTTTTCTTCTCCTTTTTTTATTCTTCTCACTCTTACCTTTTTTAGTGCCTCCCTCCCTTCCCACCTTTCTTTCTCCCACTCATTGTTCCTTCCGTTCTGTATCCTGTCTGGTTCCCCTTCATCCTTTTTCGATGTTTCTTTTTTCCTCCTATTTCAGTACCCCCCTACTCTGCTCTTCTTTTTCCATTAACTTTACCCACCACCCTTTCTTCCTTCTACCTATTTCCCCTTTTCCTGGTGCCACAATTCCTTTCCTCCCTGTCATTCTTTATTTGTTTCTGTGTGTTATCTTCCCTCCTGGCTGTGCCCTGTTCATTTTTTGTCTATACTCCTTCCTTCCTTTTTTTCTTCATCCAAATCTCATGCCTCTCTTCCTCTTCTTTACTTTTTCAATGCTTTATTCTTTATTTTCTTCTTTTCCTGCATGCCATTCTTTATTCCTTTCCCTGGCCCATTTCCCCCATACTGTCTGTACCCGGTCCCTTTTCTCTATATCTTTTCCTTTACATCATTGCCCTTCACATATCTCTTCATTTCTTCTCTTACTTACTTCCGCTCCTCCCACCCACTATCTTTCTTCCTCTGGCTTTTATAAGTTTTTTTCTTTGCTTCCTCCCTTCTAATTGATGTGTTTTCTCTTTCTATATCTTCTGCTAATCTTTAGAAATATTTCTTTAATTTGGCTTCTCCTTCATTTCCCTCTTTATCATCCTGTCTTTCTTTCTCCATGCATCCTGTCTATTTTTCCCTGTTCTTTCTTTTTTTCATCTCTCCCTCTGTTCTGATGCCCCTTTCCATTTTTCCTTGGTGAGCCCCTGTTGGATGCCAGCTGCTGCAATGACTGGGTGACAAAAGACTCACCCATGATCCCATGTGGTCCTGAAGCGCAGACATAGGAGCGTGAGGTTAAATTATATATTTGAACACGATAAGCGCACACTAAGCATAAGATACAAGTATGAGACATTATTAACTATTACACATACAAGTCCAAAAATGGAATACAGGTTTACCGGTAAGTAATTACCCAGAACTGTACAGACAAGTCAGATGATGCGTAATGGATCAGGGCACCCAGGAAAGCATGGGGATGTCCTGGAGGTTTCTGGTCCTTTTGGCACTTCCCTCCAAGTAGTGACAATAGTGCCCAGCCTCTGGCCTGCATTCATGCTGGTGTCCTATACTCCTCCCTCCACTCCAGGACAAGGGCTTACCCTGCCCTTCTAGTTTACAGCCAGAAAACTGACGGAACCATTTTTGGGTCATAACGCTTGCTGGGAGGGTCACAGGACCTGGTTCTGGTGTTAAAATATGGGGCCTGATGCTGCACATCTGGCGAATCCAAGCACTGGCTTTTAGAATGGATGAGAACAGGGAATCTCTGTTTCTGGGCCCATTACAGAAATGAAAAAGCTATGTGTGGATGTGGCTTTGTGTGAAGCTGCTCAGCGTTCAAGAGCCTTCTCACAGCATCAGTCCCCCTTGTGGTGAGAAATGTTGATGGATGAGGGGGTGAAGAAGTGATGGCTCTGGCAGGTGAAAGGGCGGCAGCTCTGGCGGGAGATGAGACGGCAGCTCTGGCAGGCGATGAGGTGGCTGCTTTGGTGGGGGGTGAGGCAGCAGCTCCAGCAGAGAACGAGGCTGCGGAGAACTGGAGAACTTGAGGGGGACAAGGCAGTAGCTCTGCCAGTGGGAGGCAAACCAGCAAACCATTATCTGCATAGCGATCACCCTTCCACATCATATGCACTCTAGAAGAGAGGATAGGCTAGAGATTAGATTATAGGCTCCCCTTATGAATGGCTATGAAGGCCACTGAGAAGCTTGAATGGCTGGGAGGGGGGGGGGGTGCTCACAAAGCAGGGGATGCAGACGCTCTCACTCTTCATTGTAAACAATCAGAGCCATTTCCCTATTTACATAGACATGGGCCATTGGACCGGGTTTTACTTGTGATTTGGGGGGTTTCACACAGCGGAGCATTCCAATTCGGTATGCTTCGGGGGAAGGCCAGCGACCGGCCATGGAATCTTTTGGAGCGGCCTAGGTAGATTCTAGGGTCAGCAGTTTTGTTCCCCTTAACTTGTACCCTTTTTCAGTGATAGACATCCCTTTTGCGTATCTATCACAGTTTCTCCTTCCTTTGGACCACACGGCAATAAATTGATTACACAGTTGCTGCTATTATTATTATTACCAGGGCCTGTCCTTGTTGTCAATATCCACAAGCTTTATTTTTATTTTTTCTTCCATGTGAGCACTGCGTCAGTGTCTGTCAGTCCTCTGGCCCGCTTGGATTTGCTCCTGTAAACAAGTCATTAAATGGAATAAATGATTCAAATGGCCTCTTTCATCACCAAAATGAATCACTTAATATGCAGACAAACATGACTTGAAGTGTGTCATCGATCCTGTAGGAGGGCCCCCCCTGACAGACATATTAACACTCATAAAGCATGTCAGCCTAAGAGCTTACAGCACCACAACTGGGCGGAAAACTCTTCATCAGGATTGCAGTTGTCCATGGACTATTTTCCACCTCCAGACAACTTCATTAGGCTGTTCATTGCGTTCTTGAAACCTTTTTCTTTGTTTTACAGCTGCATTTCTGTGTTTTTCCAGAGCCATGTTTTACATTACAAGGGTTAAAAGAAATTGTGAGATAAACTGAGGTACAATATCAAGCAAACGTGCAATAAGCAAAAGAAACATCTGATCGGGAACCCCGTCCCCTTTTTAAATCCATGCAACCCAATGAAATAAAGCCAACCACTAACACTCCCATAAGGCTTGATTCAGCATCGTGCGAGAAAGCTTGAGAGAAAGCTCCACTCGCATGCAGAAATAACAAGTGATTCAGAGAACCTAGAATTGGGTTGGGGAACCCATTACTTTCCATTAGAACAGATTCCTCTCCAAGAATGTAAAATAAATATTTATCTAAAACATACAATTCATTGCATCCATTAAAATATATTGGCCCTTTCAGGACAGTTTTTCATGTACAAATATATATGATGCTTGATATATATGATCAATACTAAAAGTGTTCCAAAGTAGTTAATTGGACTCTTTAGGGTGGACATATTTCGCTTCCTTAACTTATTCTGCACCCAACCTTTTTTTGGGTCTCCAGTGTTGGCAACTTTTTGTGATTATACAGCAATCTAATGATGTTCACTTTGGTTTACAGCCCAGAACACAGTAGACTACGGACAATAGCAGCTGGCGGTTTATGTCTGGTGCATGCGCTAGTATGTGTCACGCTCGGGGTAACTCCAGGCCTCTTAATAAGCTCACAACCCCCAATCTCCACAGCCAGCTTCACCTGTAGGAGCCCCCGCTTGCCGGGACGCAAGATACGCCTACCCGGGATCGGTTGCCCCCAGGACTTAATGGCTCAAAGGATGTAAGCTTATATGTGGGAGGACTGGAGAACCAATAGCAAGAGCGTGAGTGACGGAAGTCCAGAGACAGGCAATAGGTCGATAACGGGAAGGCAGAGATCGTAGCGGCACCAGGGGTCAGGCAAGACGTAGTCGGGGTTCAGGCAGAGGTCAGCAACTGGGGATCAGGATCTAGAAGCGTCAGTTCAGGCAAAGGTCGGCAACAAGGATTCAGGATCGAGAGGCGTCAATACAGGCAGAGGTCGGCAACAAGGATTCAGGATCGAGAGTGGTCGTACAATCAAATCGGCAACAGGTTAGACTTCACAGGAGTAGGTAACACAGGGTTCTGAGCGCTCTCACAGGCAATTCACAACTGAGAGGGAATTGCCTTTATAGGGACAGGTCTGAGGGAAGCAGTGTACTGATTGGAGCACATAGGATTCCAAGGGTAATTGGCTGCAGAGCAGAAGAGGGCGAAGCCCTCAATCCCCTAGGATTCATTAACCCTTGAATTGATCCTCCGGCGGGTGCGCGCAGCACAGCGCCGCCGGAGGGCATAACAGACACGTGCTCGCGGCCGCGCACAAGCACGTCTACTGGAGGAGGAAGCGGGGGGCGTGGCTGAGCTGGGCGCCGCTCTAGCCGACGCCACCCGGCGCGGCCGCCGCACAGTGACAGCTGCAGCTGGCCGCCTGGAGACGTCGCTGGAACGGGGATCAGGTAAGCGGTTCCTGACAGTATGCTTCTGATGCTTAGCTGCAAGTTGTAGCTGCAATTGTTGCATCAACCACAATCACTCTGGACACTTGTTATGAAACTATAATTCTGACATTTAAAGGTGAGCAAACTCCAAAAGAGACCCATGGGAGGGGCTCTTGTTACAAAGGGTGGAGATGCTGAACAGACATCAAAACAAACTACTGGTCCCCCTCTTGTTGGAAGTTAAACAGGCTTTTGCCAGAGCATTGCCAGAGCATTGAAACCCAGTTGACATCCTACTGAAATTAAGGATAAAATCCATAACTTTTTCATTAATAAAAAATTAAACAATGCTCTGACGGACAGCCTTCCAAAGTTCAACAGAGTCTAAGGACCCTGAATCACATATACGTAACCCCACTCTCGATCAATCACTCACTGGATGACACCTAGGGGATGGACAGACTATGGCTGGAGCCTCGGGGGAGGGAAGAAAATGTATCCACCTACCTTTTGCCT
Source organism: Gastrophryne carolinensis (assembly GCA_027917425.1). Classification (NCBI taxonomy): domain Eukaryota; kingdom Metazoa; phylum Chordata; class Amphibia; order Anura; family Microhylidae; genus Gastrophryne; species Gastrophryne carolinensis. The sequence continues at coordinate 226,057,472 of CM051235.1, forward strand.
TTTTCTACATCTGACCCTATTTCTTGTCTTCTCCCTTCCTTTCTACTTGTATTAAAAATATATTTATAAAGGGGCGGAACGCTTCTGTTGCTATTAATAAGCTCATTGTACATCAAATTAAATTATCCAAGATGTGTAGGATTTGACTTCATGTAACAAGTACCTATAATGATAAACATGAGTGTTTATCATGTCCATTGTACACATATTGTCAGACATAATTGTTGGATAACCACTTTATTAAATAATTGAAACATACTAAAAGTGATAAAATAACATTTTCAAGTACACCATATTGGTTCCAACAAAAGTCAGCAGCATAGAATAAATGCCCATATGGACATTCAAAACAAATGCACTCTCCGAGTCCAAAAAAAAGTGAGCTTTTTGTGCAAAACAAAGGGAATATTGAGTACATTCCCTAGAACAGTAGGCAAAGGATCACTTGACCACAAACTCCACTGCCTGTCCCTCACCTTGGCTCTAAACTCAACCATGGATCCCAGCTCATAACTGGATACAAGCTGAATACATCCCCACCATTAAAGTGATTGTTCAGACAAAGACAATTGTTAGACCACTGCGTCGGGCTATATTTGGCACTGTTCTAAACTGTTTTCCATTTTTAAATTGAAGAAGTAACGGTCAAGATATTGAGGGTTACAGTTTTACCGCATGATTTCTCTTCTGAAGCACGTGGGCATGGCCCTTAGAGCTATGATGCTGCATAATAATTAGCATAATGAGTGGTGTCTTTAAGAGCCCAAGATCTTAGTTCAGACACAGCCATTCTCATCTTCTGGCTCTGTTTTTAGCGGTGTTAAATGGCTATGAGAGTGCCAGTCAAGCAATCTATATAGAGGGGACGTGGTTTGGACTAGCCCCTCAAGCTAGTAATGGTGGTCCACATAGGCGGGGAAGGGCTGGAAGAGCAAATGAGAAAGTACATTTTCTCCTTCATAGGGCTGAGCTGAGAGGATGCACCTCCCTGGATGAAAGGTTGTCAAGGTGCTGTTTATTTATTTTAACTTTTGCATGAAAAATCCCTTAAAGGCTTAAATAAAATCTGGCCCTGAGTGCTCTGCTCTTTAGTATCACTGGGGACCTTCTCCTTTCAAACAATACCCAAGGTACTCAAATTGCAGCCATACGAGTATGAGGTAATGTTTCATGTTGCCATCACTCACATATAATGTAATTCATCTCACATAACCCATAGAATATTAGTCATGAAAAGACATGGAGCTATTCTATGTGTAAGGGAAAAGCTGTAGATCACCTAAAATATTTTCAGGCTTCAGGTATCATTAAAACTTGATAAATTGACATTCTATTACTAGAAATCTGACCTCTGACCTGGATGTCAGAATGAGCAGGTCAAGAAAACCCCTTGATCATTTTAGGGGACAGAACTTCTTCTACACCAAACTGGTTCTCACTTCGAAAAAGTGATTGGTGGAAGGGAAGAGACCAGCTTATATCTCTGCCCCCATAATTGGTGGTTATAATATGTCTGGGAGTTGTCTGCTGAACAAGATGATTCTCAGACTACTCTGGTATGTCCCCAGCAAACAGGGATGCCTCTGGTGCTTAGGAGCAGGTGAGATGGTCTACTTCCCTTGACACTGCATGGTGAATAGCAATAGGCGCTGCATTGCATGTCCTGTACATCTCTCCTGGTTCTCTTTCATTTTAAATCTTATTTCCCAACATCAGCACAGCATTAACTGACCAGGAAGTTTAATATTCAGAGAAAATAAAATGTAATGAAGGAGGGACTCGGTCGGCTCCATGCTGCGATAATTAAGACAGATTCCTCTAATTGCTTACACAAGTAGCATTACAGAGCCTGGCTTGGGGACCATAAATATTAATATCCGTTTGGTCTGTTGAGCCAGCGATGTGCTGAAGACCTCAGACAGATATTTTGATCCCATTTCAGTGTTATGCCTTCACTAACTGGGCTACAAAAGCCCCAATGTAGACCACTAAGAGCCGAATGACACTGCGTTGTCTTGAAGCTCTGAGCTAACTGATCTTCAAAAAAGAACTAGTCAGCCAGAACCAACCAATCAAAGTGATCAATACTTCCAGGTCTTTAACAAGGCGTGTGAGCACTGTGAACACTGTCCCAAGTTTAGGGTCAGTTAACATGTTCCGTGAGGACCGATCATTATAATATTGTGTAACGACTGTAACACAAATGCTGATTAAATGCTGATTATTATGATTGCAACCATCTCACCCTTCTACATATTAATAGTGCAAAATTCCATATTATGCTATGATACTATGATACTATGATACTATTAAACACACACACATCATCATGGATCACAATAAAAAAAAATATATATTTATGAAATAGATGACTGAATTGATGATAGATAGATATGGAAAAGGCTACCATCTGGGTTAACCTACGCAAATAGCTAAGGGCCTGGGTGGGTGATTAAGGGGGTTATTTAAAGTGGACCAACACCGAGAGGTGATCGGCCCGGAAATCTATAAGATTCCCGGGCCGATCACCTCCCACCCCGCGGGACATCCGAGATCGGGATGTCCCGCGGGGTGAAACCCCCCAAAAAACCCCCAAACACCTTACCTGATCTTCCCGCCGCCTCCCTCGCGCCCCTGTAGGCGTGCTCGCGCCCGCGCCGGCCGTCTGCGAATGGCCGGCGGGGGCGCGCGCGCGCCGAAAGTGACGCGAGGGAGGCGGCGGCGGCGGCAGCCGCTTGGACGTTCCTGATCCCCGCCTGGACGTTGGCGGGGATTGGACCGTCCAGTCACGTGGGAGCGGGGACAGGTAAGATTTTGGGGCTTCCTGGGGGGTTTCACACAGCGGGGCACCCCCGATCGGGGTGCCCCGCCGAAGTGGACCAAAACCCAGGATAGTCAAAATCCTGGGTGTTGGTCCACTTTAAGAACGGCTAGCGCCAGGTAGTGCCTCGTAGCGGCACATAGTGTCTAGTGGACATAGGGCTCTGTCTGCAAAACCACATTTAAGAAAGCGAATACATGTAGCGTCACATGTATTATTACAGGTAGGTCAGTGTATATCGCCCGGCGCTCTAGGCTCAGGAGCGCCATGTAGTACCTGTCGCTCTGTAGTGCTCTCCCATACATTTCAATGGGCTTTCATTAGTTGTGTATAAATAGTGTGTTTGCCTTTTTTTTTTTTTTCTCAAATAATTGTGTGGCCTCTGCTGGCTGCAAACAAACGGTTTTATAAATTTTTTTATTCTAAGTATGTCACACACCCCGCTTCAAGATATTCATTACCTGTGGGTAGTATGGTCCTGTAGAGGGCTTCTGCAGAGATGATTGGAGGAAAGAAAGCCCCTCCCAGTCCATAAGTACCTGGGACCTCCCACTCTTTACCCAGTCTTCATCTCTGCAGACGGCGAGCAAGCAGCAGATGATATCTCCTCCTTGCACAGGGGGACTTTAAGGTAGCCGGGTCTACTCCCGGCCTATATATATTTTTATTTCCGTTCGGACTCTTTATTCCCTTTATTAATATATAGCTATTTAAATGCCTCCCAGTCTTGACTGCTGTCCGAGCGAGGGTATAACAGCACCTCAGGTGCTCAGGAGCTATGCTCCACCGCGAGACCCTATAAAGAGGGTAGGCGGTTATACCGTGTTGGTGACTCCGGTTTGGGATGCCCTGTCCAAGAGTTTAATTTTCCCCTTAAATGGCCTATTCCCCTTTTTTAGTTGTGTGGAGGCCTCTTATTCAGTTTCTGGTGTTTTTCTATGGGGGCGCCTGGAAAATAGATTTATTTGAAATGTTTGTTTAAAATGTTTACTTTTCTGGTATGAATAGTTATAATGTAAACTTGTTGCAATCTTTTTTGCTGACAGACACTGGATTTTTACCTCAGAGCTGAGGGGAGGATTTCTCCCCTCACGCTTTTCAGTGAGGGGGCGGGGCCGGGCCTTCGGTATGAGACCGCAGCCCGCGCCCTTTAGGAGTTTGGAGCTGGTAGCGTGACCGAGCGGGGAGCAGCTCCGCTTGTTATGCGGGCTGCTACCGGCTCTATTATGCGCCCGGTGCCGCGGCTGCCTGCGGCACCGGTGCACGAGTGTTAATGGAGGGGAGCTTCCCCTCAGGTCTGACAGACACTGTGCTGTTTTTTTTTCCTCAGAGCTGAGACAGGTGCTGGATTTTACCTTCAGCTTATTCAGCTTCTGGTGTTTTTCTATGGGGGCGCCTGGAAAATAGATTTATTTGAAATGTTTGTTTAAAATGTTTACTTTTCTGGTATGAATAGTTATAATGTAAACTTGTTGCAATCTTTTTTGCTGACAGACACTGGATTTTACCTCAGAGCTGAGGGGAGGATTTCTCCCCTCACGCTCTTCAGTGAGGGGGCAGGGCCGGGCCTTCGGTATGAGGCCGCAGCCCGCGCCCTTTAGGAGTTTGGAGCTGCTGGGCGGAGCCTTGCAGCGCGCGATCCACGCTGGCCATGCCCCCCTGCTGCGTCTCCCGCTCTGATCTGTGTTACCTCAGGCAGAGGACACAGTGTATTGGCGCCCAAAGACTCAGTGAGTGGCCCTGCAGCCGTTGCTTATCTGTACATATTTGCATATATATATGTATATATATAGGTATAATAGATATAGGTTTATATAGGGAGAACCTCTTACTGTCTTTTTCTATGTTTTTCAGGCTGAACTGCCAGGAATTTTTTCAGGTTTCTCCTGGTCCTAGAATACCTGGGTACTTTTGCTATTTATTACAAAACCTCCCACTTGGACAATATAAGGGCATCCCGGGTTGCTTAATAGCGTAATTCCCTCACTCATAGCGACTATTCAAGTTCACCTTATGGAGGCATCCCAAGATTCCGGGCTCCCCTCGGGACAATCCCGGAAGTGTATGGGTTGTGGGGTATCCCTAACAGGGGATGATTTTTTCCTATGTATATCATGTGCACAGCAGACTATTACACGGCAGTCCGGTCCCCAGGCATCTGGGTCAGCGCAGCCGGCTTCATCCTCTCCCCCTCCCACTTTGACCCGTGCCCCGTGTGAGATTGCCACGGGGGGGGGGGGCAGTCGCAATCTGATGTGTGTGCCAGGTTGGCCAGTATTGAAAAATTCATTTCCTCCACGGTTGCCAAGAAAGCACCGGCTAAGAGGAAGCATTTATCACCGGTTAATCATTTTGAATATGATGATGACGAGGACGGCCTGGATTGGTCAGATTATTCCCCTCTAGAAGAAGGGGAATTATTTGAGGATTCAGATATTTCTGATGATCAACAATTTGTTGGTGCTGATTCCGATCGGAGCTCAGGGACTTCCTTGGATACTCCTAATGTTCTGACTCAGATGTTTGAGGTGCTTGCTATCTCGCCTCCGGCGGAGGTTCCTCAACAGCAAGGGGAGTTTTATGACGAATCCAAGCCGCGGTTGGAATTCCCTAATCAAAAGCATTTTGATAATATTATTTCTAAGGAATGGGAAAGGCCTGCCCGGCTCCCAGGCATTCCCCAAAGTTGGGATAAGAGATATCCTTTTCCAGTGGATACGGTTAAGCGCTGGGCGTCTCCCCCCGAGGTGGACGCCCCTATTTTGGGGTTATCCAACCCTGATTGTTCCTCTCTTAAGGATGGTGAGGATAAACGCATTGACCAGATGGCTTGTCATGGTTTTGCCAGTATTGGGGCAGCAATAAGGCCTGTTTGTGCCTCATCGCTGTTGGTGGTGGCTACGAGAAAAGTGGTCAGGCACTTGTTATCCTCCTCCGGTTTGAATCCGGACAGTGAGGAATTTCGTGAACTAAAACAATGTGAGGGGTTTTTGTCCTTCATGGTGGCCGCTTTGGATGATTCCTTGATGATGAGTAGTAGAGCCTCTGCTCTAATGGTTACTATCAGGCGTTCAATTTGGTTACGCCAGTGGGCGGCTGACTTTGGGTCAAAAAAGTCACTAACAGCTCTTCCCTTCGTTGGGTTATGGCTCTTTGGAGACAAGCTGGATGCCGTGGCCAAGGGGGGCAAACTACCTCAACGCAAGAAGCAACTTCGCCCCTTTCGAGGAGTGTCTTCCTTCACTCCTTCCTTTCGGGGATCTAGAGCAGGAAGAGGTTTCGCCTTCCCTTCTACAAGGGGAAATTCCTGGAATAGGGGCAGAGGACGTGCCCGTTCAGGATACAGTTGGGGCTCAAAACCCAAACCCGTGGCCAAGCCCGCTCAACAATGAGGGGGCGCCCTCATGGGGGGACGGCTACAGCACTTCTCCCAGGTCTGGAACCGAGAGGTCTCGGACAGGTGGATCAGGGAAGTGGTGTCTTCCGGCTACAGGCTGGAGTTCGAGTCCTACCCTCCCCCGCGTTTCCTCAGGTCTCGGGTGTCCCCGGAGGCACTGGCTGCGCAGCAGCTCTGGGCGGCAGTATCAAGTCTTCTGGAAATGGCAGTCATTTGCCCAGTTCCCTCATTAGACCGGGGTCGGGGTTTTTACTCAAATCTGTTCACGGTCCCCAAAAAGGATGGCTCCGTCCGGCCCATACTGGACCTAAAGATTCTCAACAAGTTCGTCAGACTGCGAAGGTTTCGCATGGAAACGTTGCGCTCGGCTATTCATTCTCTTCGTCAGGGGGACTTCATGACGTCCATAGACATTCAGGACGCTTACCTCCATGTTCCCATTTTTCCCGCACACCAGAGGTTTCTGAGGTTCGCGGTGGAGGATCGGCACTTTCAGTTTGTAGCTCTTCCCTTCGGTCTCACCACAGCTCCAAGAGTTTTCACCAAGGTGCTTGCTGGGGTGATGGCTCTCCTCAGAGCGCAGGGGATTCGCATTGTGCCATATCTGGACGATCTCCTCATCATGGCACCGTCATTCAGCCAGGCAGAATTGGACACCAGGACGGTAATATCCACTCTGGAGAGGTTCGGCTGGGTGATCAACTACCCCAAGTCCTCCCTACACCCGTCCAGGACAGTATCCTTTCTGGGAATGTCTCTGGATACAGATCTGGCCAGAGTTTTCCTTCCTCAGTCCAAGGTTCTTCTGATTCAGGAGTTGGTTCGGTCGCTCATGTCCATGCCTCGACCGTCCATCCGTCTAGGGATGAGACTGGTGGGTTTGATGGTGGCCTCATTCGAGGCGGTTCCCTTTGCTCAGTTTCACACAAGGACACTTCAGCTCCATCTGTTATCGGTCTGGAACAGGTCTCCTCAGTCGCTGGATCATCTTTTTCAGATGTCTCCCCGGGTTCGCCGCTCGCTTCGGTGGTGGCTGAACTCAACCAACCTACTGAGGGGCAGATCCTTTCGGACTCCTCAGTGGGAGATAGTCACTACGGATGCCAGCCTCTCAGGATGGGGGGGCTTTTGGAAGGATCTGCAAGTTCAGGGTTTGTGGAGTCCCCTGGAAGCTCACAAGTCTATCAATGTTCTGGAATTGAGGGCCATCAGGTTGGTTCTTTGTCATTTGACTCATCAACTGCGAGACTTGCCGGTCCAGGTCAGGTCGGACAATCGGACGGCGGTGGCCTACATCAATCACCAGGGAGGAACCCGCAGCAGGAATGCCCTCAAGGAAGTGTCTCTGATCCTGGACTGGGCAGAGAGACATGTCCCGTGTATCTCAGCAGTTTACATCCCAGGTGTGGAGAACACGGAGGCGGACTCTCTGAGCAGGATGTCAGCCCGCAAGGGGGAATGGTCTCTCAATCCCAGGGTCTTTCACTCAATTTGTCTCAGGTGGGGGTCACCGGCGGTGGACCTATTTGCTCCCGTCACAATCACAAACTTCCGGCTTTTGTGTCTCTGGCAAAGGACCCACTGGCTCTCGCGACGGACGCCATGTCCCTGAACTGGAGGGATCTGGGGTTTCTGTACCTGTTCCCTCCGTTTCCCATGGTGGCCAGAGTAGTGCGCAAGCTTGCTCTGGAGAGAGCAACAGCAATTCTGGTAGCTCCAAGGTGGCCAAGACAGGTCTGGTTCGCAGACGTGGTAAGGTTGGCAGAAGATCAGTTCGTTCTGCCCCTGCTGCCAGATCTGCTCACACAGGGTCATCTTCGTTACCCCAATTTACCAACGCTGGCTTTGACGGCGTGGCTGCTGAAACCTCCATCTTGAAGGAGGAAGGTCTTTCTGACGCTGTTATTCAGACTCTCATTCGTGCTAGAAAGAAGTCTTCTTCATCCGTGTACTATAGGACTTGGAGGTCTTATATTGATTGGTGTGAGGCTAGGGCCTTCCCTTGTAGGGAATTCTCTGTTTCTAGAATTTTGGAGTTCTTGCAACATGGTCTGGACTTAGGGCTCCAACTCAGTACTCTGAAGGGGCAGGTGTCTGCCCTGGCGGTATTTTTCCAAAAGTCTTTTGCACTACATCCTTTGGTTAAGACCTTTTTCCAGGGGGTTACGCATGTGCGGCCTCCTAGGAAGCCTTTGATTCCGGTTTGGGATTTGAATTTGGTTCTTTCTGCGCTACAGGGTCCCCCCTTTGAGCCCTTGCATGATAGTCCTTTGTCTTCCCTTACGCAGAAGGTGGCATTTTTGGTAGCTATCACTTCAGTTAGACGTGTTTCTGAGTTGGCGGCTCTGTCTATTCAAGCTCCATATTTTGAAAGACATCAGGATAAAGTGGTTTTCCGTTTTAAGACGGACTTTCTTCCTAAGGTGGTTTCGTCCTTTCATTTAAATCAGGATATTGTTCTGCCCTCTCTCTGTCCTAACCCCAGCAATGACAAGGAGAGGGTCCTGCATTCTTTGGATGTGGTTCGTGTTGTGAAGTATTATTTGGTGGTAACGTCTGCCTTTCGCAAGACTGATGCATTCTTCGTGGTGCCTTTTGGGCCCAAGAAGGGTCTAGCACCCACAAAGTCTACCATCAGCAGATGGATCCGTCAGGCCATTGTAGGGGCCTATTCTGCTAAGGGGAGAGATCCTCCCTTTCGTGTTACTGCTCATTCTACTCGTGCGGTTGGGGCCTCCTGGGCTTTTCAGCACCAGGCCTCTGTTGAGCAAGTTTGCAAGGCTGCTACCTGGTCTTCTGTTCACACTTTTTCAAAGTTTTACAAGGTTGATGTGCGGGCCTCAGCGGATGCTGTTTTTGGCCGCAAAGTTCTGCAGGCTGCAGTAGTTTGAGTTGTGCATTGTTGCCTTGTTTTTGGATCCCCACCCTTTATGGACACTGCTGTTGGATGTCCCACAGGTAATGAATATCTTGAAGCGGGGTGTGTGACATACTTAGAATAATACCATTTTGTGAATACTCACCTTGTAAAATGGGTATTATAAGTATGTCACACACCCCACTTCACCCGCCCTTTGGATTCTGCATCCTTCATATGGTGAACTTTGCGTTGTTATGACTGATATTTGGCTCTTCCTGGTCCTTTACCTTACTGCTTTCTTTATACTGGGTAATGAGTGGGAGGTCCCAGGTACTTATGGACTGGGAGGGGCTTTCTTTCCTCCAATCATCTCTGCAGAAGCCCTCTACAGGACCATACTACCCACAGGTAATGAATATCTTGAAGTGGGGTGTGTGACATACTTATAATACCCATTTTACAAGGTGAGTATTCACAAAATGGTATTTTTTTTTTTATATTTGTATGCAGAATTGTATGTACAGGTCTGGCACTAAAGTGTCATTGTCCCAGTGTTAAAACAATGTCATTCCATGTGTTTTTGCTTTGTTACAGGTGTATTTGTGTTCAAAATCAGGCTTTGATCACACAGCGTCTGACGCTCTATGCTCTAGCGACCAGATTTAGAGCGCCGACGCTGTGTGTGTCTAGTTTTTTGTTAAATATGGTGTGGAGCGCCAAGTGCCGGACGCACTGAACTGGCGCTACCTCTCGCTCGCTGCAGCGCTGTACTGTTGTTAGAGTGCCCAACATAAATCACATTCATCAGTGCCGGCCAGGTTACTACAGCGACCGAGATGCTCTGTTAGAGTGCCCGATACCCGCTTACAGCGCCTACTAACGGTCGCGCTAAGCGCTGCTATACAGACACTCATCTGGCAATACCTGGCGTTAGTAGTGAAACAGCCTCTAAGTTTCAGCTGGTAACAAGTTATTCAACCCTAACTGATGCAATGAGTAGCTTTTAAATTTGTTGAACAACCATGTAGAAGGACACATCCCATGGTTGGGATAAAGATGTTAAAGGATTAAATTATTGGCATGCATCAAGCAGAGAAAACACCTTAGGAGATTGCTAAAACTACTTAAATCAGGTTAAGAACTGTCCAACGCATTATTATAAAGTGAATGGACAGTGGGGAAACATTGTCTTTGAGGAAGGAATGTGGCCAGAAAAAAATCTTGAATGATGGTGATCGGTGATCACTTAAAAGTTTGGTGAAATCAAATTGTAGAACAACAACAGTAGAAATCAGGGACATGTTTAATAGCGAATGTAAGAGCATTGGGTCCATTTTCCTGGGGCATCCCAATTTGGCATCAGAGGCCATGTCTTTTATTTATCAGCCCTTTAAACATCAGTGGGCAAATATGAAATGAAACTATATGGCTTTGTGACTAAAGCTAGGGCTCCGATCTACACTTGCACCCAGGGCTGGCTCTAGGTTTGTGGGGGCCCTTGGGCAGGAGAGTCTTAGTGGGCCCCAAAGTAGTGTGTCACATGATGTAACTTTTCAGCTCCACTGCCACAAATAGGTCTTCTTCTGCTGCTGATCACTCTCCAGTCCATATTGCCTTCCCTATAGCCACCAATCGCCCTCCAGTCCTTATGGCCTTCCCTATAGCCACCAATCACCCTCCAGTCCTTATGGCCTTCCCTATACACCAATTGCCCTCCAGGTCTTATTGCCTTCCCTATAGCCACCAATCGCCCTTCAGTCCATATTGCCTTCCCTATAGCCACCAATCGCCCTCCAGTCCTTATTACCTTCCCTATAGCCACCAATCGCCCTCCAGTCCTTATTGCCTTCCCTATAGCCACCAATCGCCCTCCAGTCCTTATTGCCTTCCCTATAGCCACCAATCGCCCTCCAGTCCTTATTGCCTTCCCTATAGCCACCAATCGCCCTCCAGTCCTTATTGCCTTCCCTATAGCCACCAATCGCCCTCCCATCCTTATTGCCTTCCCTATAGCCACCAATCGCCCTCCAGTCCTTATTGCCTTCCCTATAGCCACCAATCGCCCTCCCATCCTTATTGCCTTCCCTATAGCCACCAATCGACCTCCAGTCCTTATTGCCTTCCCTATAGCCACCAATCGCCCTCCCATCCTTATTGCCTTCCCTATAGCCACCAATCGCCCTCCAGTCCTTATTGCCTTCCCTATAGCCTCCAATCGCCCTCCCATCCTTATTGCCTTCCCTATAGTCACCAATTACCCTCCAGTCCTTATTGCCTACCCTATACAGCAATCGCCCTCCAGTCCTTATTGCCTTCCTTATAGCCACCAATCACCCTCCAGTCCTTATTGCCTTCCCTATAGCCACCAATCACCCTCCAGTCCTTATTGCCTTCCCTATACATCAATCACCCTCTAGTCCTTATTGCTTTCCCTATACACCAATCGCCCTCCCGTCATTATTGCCTTCCCTATACATCAATCACCCTCCAGTCCTTATTGCCTTCCCTATACACCAATCGCCCTCCCGTCCTTATTGCCTTCCCTATACATCAATCACCCTCCAGTCCTTATTGCCTTCCCTATACACCAATCGCCCTCCCGTCCTTATTGCCTACCCTATAGCCACCAATCGCCCTCCTGTCCTTATTGCTTTCTTTATAGCCACCAATCGGCCTCCAGTCATTATTACCTTCCCTATAGCCACCAATCACACTCCAGTCCTTATTGCCTTCCCTATACACCAATCGCCCTCCCGTCCTTATTGCCTACCCTATAGCCACCAATCGCCCTCCTGTCCTTATTGCTTTCTTTATAGCCACCAATCGGCCTCCAGTCATTATTACCTTCCCTATAGCCACCAATCACACTCCAGTCCTTATTGCTTTCCCTATACACCAATCGCCCTCCCGTCACTATTGCCTTCCCTATACATCAATCACCCTCCAGTCCTTATTGCCTTCCCTATACACCAATCGCCCTCCCGTCCTTATTGCCTTCCCTATACATCAATCACCCTCCAGTCCTTATTGCCTTCCCTATACACCAATCGCCCTCCCGTCCTTATTGCCTACCCTATAGCCACCAATCGCCCTCCTGTCCTTATTGCTTTCTTTATAGCCACCAATCGGCCTCCAGTCATTATTACCTTCCCTATAGCCACCAATCACACTCCAGTCCTTATTGCCTTCCCTATACACCAATCACCCTCTAGTCCTTATTGCCTTCCCTATACACCAATCACCCTCTAGTCCTTACTGCCTTCCCTATACACCAATCACCCTCCAGTCCTTATTGCCTTCCCTATACACCAATCGCCCTTCAGTCCTTATTGCCTTCCCTAAAGCCACCAATCACCCTCCAGTCCATATTGCCTTCCCTATAGCCACCAATCGCCCTCCAGTCCTTATTGCTTTCCCTATAGTCACCAATTACCCTCCGGTCCCTATTGCCTTCCCTATAGCCACCAATCGCACTCCAGTCCTTATTACCTTCCCTATAGCCACCAATCGCCCTCCAGTCCTTATTGCCTTCCCTATAGCCACCAATCGCCCTCCAGTCCTTATTGCCTTCCCTATAGCCACCAATCGCCCTCCCATCCTTATTGCCTTCCCTATAGCCACCAATCGCCTTCCAGTCCTTATTGCCTTCCCTATAGCCACCAATCGCCCTCCCATCCTTATTGCCTTCCCTATAGCCACCAATCGCCTTCCAGTCCTTATTGCCTTCCCTATAGCCACCAATCGCCCTCCCATCCTTATTGCCTTCCCTATAGCCACCAATCGCCCTCCAGTCCTTATTGCCTTCCCTATAGCCACCAATCACCCTCCAGTCCTTATTGCCTTCCCTATACATCAATCACCCTCCAGTCCTTATTGCCTTCCCTATACACCAATCGCCCCTCCGGTCCTTATTGCCTTCCCTATAGCCACCAATCACCCTCCAGTCCTTATTGCCTTCCCTATATCCACCAATCGCCCTCCAGTCCTTATTGCCTTCCTTATACACCAATTGCCCTCCCGTCCTTATTACCTTCCCTATAGCCTCCAATCGGCCTCTCGTCCTTATTGCCTTCCCTATAGCCACCAATCGCCCTCCCATCCTTATTGCCTTCCCTATACACCAATCACCCCCCAGTCCTTATTGCTTTCCCTATACACCAATCGCCCTCCCGTCATTTTTGCCTTCCCTATAGCCACCAATAGCCCTCCAGTCCTTATTGCCTTCCCTATAGCCACCAATCGCCCTCCAGTCCTAATTGCCTTCCCTATACACCAATCGCCCTCCCGTCCTTATTGCCTTCCCTATAGCCACCAATCGCCCTCCAGTCCTTATTACCTTCCCTATAGCCACCAATCATCCTCTAGTCATTATTGCCTTCCCTATACACCAATCACCCTCTAGTCCATATTGCCTTCCCTATACACCAATCACCCACCAGTCCTTATTGCCTTCCCTATACACCAATCACCCTCTACTCCTTACTGCCATCCCTATATCCACCATTCGCCCTCCAGTCCTTATTGCCTTCCCTATAGCCACCAATCGCCCTCCCGTCCATATTGCCTTCCCTATAGCCTCCAATCGCCCTCCCGTCCCTATTGCCTTCCCTATAGCCACCAATCACCCTCCAGTCCTTATTGCTTTCCCTATACACCAATCACCCTCCAGTCCTTATGGCCTTCTTTATACACCAATCACCCTCTAGTCCTTACTGCCATCCCTATAGCCACCAATCGCCCTCCAGTCCTTATTGCCTTCCCTATAGCCTCCAATCACCCTCCAGTCCTTATCGCCTTCCCTATAGCCACCAATCGCCCTCCAGTCTTTATTGCTTTCCCTATAGTCACCAATTACCCTCCAGTCCTTATTGCCTTCCCTATACACCAATCGCCCTCCAGTCCTTATTGCCTTCCTTATAGCCACCAATCACCCTCCAGTCCTTATTGCCTTCCCTATACACCAATCACCCTCTAGTCCTTACTGCCTTCCCTATACACCAATCGCCCTCCAGTCCTTACTGCCTTCCCTATAGCCACCAATCACCCTCCAGTCCTTATTGCCTTCCCTATAGCCACCAATCGCCCTCCAGTCTTTATTGCTTTCCCTATAGTCACCAATTACCCTCCAGTCCTTATTGCCTTCCCTATACACCAATCGCCCTCCAGTCCTTATTGCCTTCCTTATAGCCACCAATCACCCTCCAGTCCTTATTGCCTTCCCTATACACCAATCACCCTCTAGTCCTTACTGCCTTCCCTATACACCAATCGCCCTCCAGTCCTTACTGCCTTCCCTATAGCCACCAATCACCCTCCAGTCCTTATTGCCTTCCCTATAGCCACCAATCGCCCTCCAGTTCTTATTGCCTTCCCTATAGCCACCAATCACCCTCCAGTCCTTATTGCCTTCCCTATAGCCACCAATCGCCCTCCAGTCCTTATTGCTTTCCCTATAGTCACCAATTACCCTCCAGTCCTTATTACCTACCCTATACACCAATCGCCCTCCAGTCCTTATTGCCTTCCTTATAGCCACCAATCACCCTCCAGTCCTTATTGCCTTCCCTATACACCAATCACCCTCTAGTCCTTACTGCCATCCCTATAGCCACCAATCGCCCTCCAGTCCTTATTGCCTTCCCTATAGCCACCAATCGCCCTCCCGTCCTTATTACCTTCCCTATAGCCTGCAATCGCCCTCCCGTCCTTATTGCCTTCCCTATACACCAATCACCCTCTACTCCTTACTGCCATCCCTATATCCACCATTCGCCCTCCAGTCCTTATTGCCTTCCCTATAGCCACCAATCGCCCTCCCGTCCATATTGCCTTCCCTATAGCCTCCAATCGCCCTCCCGTCCCTATTGCCTTCCCTATAGCCACCAATCTCCCTCCTGTCCTTATTGCTTTCCCTATACACCAATCACCCTCCAGTCCTTATTGCTTTCCCTATACACCAATCACCCTCCAGTCCTTATGGCCTTCTTTATACACCAATCACCCTCTAGTCCTTACTGCCATCCCTATAGCCACCAATCGCCCTCCAGTCCTTATTGCCTTCCCTATAGCCTCCAATCACCCTCCAGTCCTTATCGCCTTCCCTATAGCCACCAATCGCCCTCCAGTCTTTATTGCTTTCCCTATAGTCACCAATTACCCTCCAGTCCTTATTGCCTTCCCTATACACCAATCGCCCTCCAGTCCTTATTGCCTTCCTTATAGCCACCAATCACCCTCCAGTCCTTATTGCCTTCCCTATACACCAATCACCCTCTAGTCCTTACTGCCTTCCCTATACACCAATCGCCCTCCAGTCCTTACTGCCTTCCCTATAGCCACCAATCACCCTCCAGTCCTTATTGCCTTCCCTATAGCCACCAATCGCCCTCCAGTCTTTATTGCTTTCCCTATAGTCACCAATTACCCTCCAGTCCTTATTGCCTTCCCTATACACCAATCGCCCTCCAGTCCTTATTGCCTTCCTTATAGCCACCAATCACCCTCCAGTCCTTATTGCCTTCCCTATACACCAATCACCCTCTAGTCCTTACTGCCTTCCCTATACACCAATCGCCCTCCAGTCCTTACTGCCTTCCCTATAGCCACCAATCACCCTCCAGTCCTTATTGCCTTCCCTATAGCCACCAATCGCCCTCCAGTCTTTATTGCTTTCCCTATAGTCACCAATTACCCTCCAGTCCTTATTGCCTTCCCTATACACCAATCGCCCTCCAGTCCTTATTGCCTTCCTTATAGCCACCAATCACCCTCCAGTCCTTATTGCCTTCCCTATACACCAATCACCCTCTAGTCCTTACTGCCTTCCCTATACACCAATCGCCCTCCAGTCCTTACTGCCTTCCCTATAGCCACCAATCACCCTCCAGTCCTTATTGCCTTCCCTATAGCCACCAATCGCCCTCCAGTCTTTATTGCTTTCCCTATAGTCACCAATTACCCTCCAGTCCTTATTGCCTTCCCTATACACCAATCGCCCTCCAGTCCTTATTGCCTTCCTTATAGCCACCAATCACCCTCCAGTCCTTATTGCCTTCCCTATACACCAATCACCCTCTAGTCCTTACTGCCTTCCCTATACACCAATCGCCCTCCAGTCCTTACTGCCTTCCCTATAGCCACCAATCACCCTCCAGTCCTTATTGCCTTCCCTATAGCCACCAATCGCCCTCCAGTTCTTATTGCCTTCCCTATAGCCACCAATCACCCTCCAGTCCTTATTGCCTTCCCTATAGCCACCAATCGCCCTCCAGTCCTTATTGCTTTCCCTATAGTCACCAATTACCCTCCAGTCCTTATTACCTACCCTATACACCAATCGCCCTCCAGTCCTTATTGCCTTCCTTATAGCCACCAATCACCCTCCAGTCCTTATTGCCTTCCCTATACACCAATCACCCTCTAGTCCTTACTGCCATCCCTATAGCCACCAATCGCCCTCCAGTCCTTATTGCCTTCCCTATAGCCACCAATCGCCCTCCCGTCCTTATTACCTTCCCTATAGCCTGCAATCGCCCTCCCGTCCTTATTGCCTTCCCTATACACCAATCACCCTCTACTCCTTACTGCCATCCCTATATCCACCATTCGCCCTCCAGTCCTTATTGCCTTCCCTATAGCCACCAATCGCCCTCCCGTCCATATTGCCTTCCCTATAGCCTCCAATCGCCCTCCCGTCCCTATTGCCTTCCCTATAGCCACCAATCTCCCTCCTGTCCTTATTGCTTTCCCTATACACCAATCACCCTCCAGTCCTTATTGCTTTCCCTATACACCAATCACCCTCCAGTCCTTATGGCCTTCTTTATACACCAATCACCCTCTAGTCCTTACTGCCATCCCTATAGCCACCAATCGCCCTCCAGTCCTTATTGCCTTCCCTATAGCCTCCAATCACCCTCCAGTCCTTATCGCCTTCCCTATAGCCACCAATCGCCCTCCAGTCTTTATTGCTTTCCCTATAGTCACCAATTACCCTCCAGTCCTTATTGCCTTCCCTATACACCAATCGCCCTCCAGTCCTTATTGCCTTCCTTATAGCCACCAATCACCCTCCAGTCCTTATTGCCTTCCCTATACACCAATCACCCTCTAGTCCTTACTGCCTTCCCTATACACCAATCGCCCTCCAGTCCTTACTGCCTTCCCTATAGCCACCAATCACCCTCCAGTCCTTATTGCCTTCCCTATAGCCACCAATCGCCCTCCAGTCTTTATTGCTTTCCCTATAGTCACCAATTACCCTCCAGTCCTTATTGCCTTCCCTATACACCAATCGCCCTCCAGTCCTTATTGCCTTCCTTATAGCCACCAATCACCCTCCAGTCCTTATTGCCTTCCCTATACACCAATCACCCTCTAGTCCTTACTGCCTTCCCTATACACCAATCGCCCTCCAGTCCTTACTGCCTTCCCTATAGCCACCAATCACCCTCCAGTCCTTATTGCCTTCCCTATAGCCACCAATCGCCCTCCAGTCTTTATTGCTTTCCCTATAGTCACCAATTACCCTCCAGTCCTTATTGCCTTCCCTATACACCAATCGCCCTCCAGTCCTTATTGCCTTCCTTATAGCCACCAATCACCCTCCAGTCCTTATTGCCTTCCCTATACACCAATCACCCTCTAGTCCTTACTGCCTTCCCTATACACCAATCGCCCTCCAGTCCTTACTGCCTTCCCTATAGCCACCAATCACCCTCCAGTCCTTATTGCCTTCCCTATAGCCACCAATCGCCCTCCAGTTCTTATTGCCTTCCCTATAGCCACCAATCACCCTCCAGTCCTTATTGCCTTCCCTATAGCCACCAATCACCCTCCAGTCCTTATTGCCTTCCCTATAGCCACCAATCGCCCTCCAGTCCTTATTGCTTTCCCTATAGTCACCAATTACCCTCCAGTCCTTATTACCTACCCTATACACCAATCGCCCTCCAGTCCTTATTGCCTTCCTTATAGCCACCAATCACCCTCCAGTCCTTATTGCCTTCCCTATACACCAATCACCCTCTAGTCCTTACTGCCATCCCTATAGCCACCAATCGCCCTCCAGTCCTTATTGCCTTCCCTATAGCCACCAATCGCCCTCCCGTCCTTATTACCTTCCCTATAGCCTGCAATCGCCCTCCCGTCCTTATTGCCTTCCCTATACACCAATCACCCTTTAGTCCTTACTGCCATCCCTATAGCCACCAATCGCCCTCCAGTCCTTATTGCCTTCCCTATAGCCACCAATTACCCTCCAGTCCTTATTGCCTACCCTATACACCAGTCGCCCTCCAGTCCTTATTGCCTTCCTTATAGCCACCAATCACCCTCCAGTCCTTATTGCCTTCCCTATACACCAATCACCCTCTAGTCCTTACTGCCATCCCTATAGCCACCAATCGCCCTCCAGTCCTTATTGCTTTCCCTATAGTCACCAATTACCCTCCAGTCCTTATTGCCTACCCTATACACCAGTCGCCCTCCAGTCCTTATTGCCTTCCTTATAGCCACCAATCACCCTCCAGTCCTTATTGCTTTCCCTATAGTCACCAATTACCCTCCAGTCCTTATTGCCTACCCTATACAGCAATCGCCCTCCAGTCCTTATTGCCTTCCTTATAGCCACCAATCACCCTCCAGTCCTTATTGCCTTCCCTATACACCAATCACCCTCTAGTCCTTACTGCCATCCCTATAGCCACCAATCGCCCTCCAGTCCTTATTGCCTCTAGTCATTATTGCCTTCCCTATACATCAATCACCCTCTAGTCCTTATTGCCTTCCCTATACACCAATCACCCTCCAGTCCTTATTGCCTTCCCTATAACCACCAATCGCCCTCCAGTCCTTATTGCCTTCCCTATAGCCACCAATCACCCTCCAGTCCTTATTGCCTTCCCTATAGCCACCAATCGCCCTCCAGTCCTTATTGCCTTCCCTATAGCCACCAATCGCCCTCCAGTCCTTATTGCTTTCCCTATAGTCACCAATTACCCTCCAGTCCTTATTGCCTACCCTATACAGCAATCGTCCTCCAGTCCTTATTGCCTTCCTTATAGCCACCAATCACCCTCCAGTCCTTATTGCCTTCCCTATACACCAATCGCGCTCCCGTCCTTATTACCTTCCCTATAGCCACCAATCGCCCTCCAGCCCTATTGCCTTCCCTATAGCCACCAATCACCCTCCAGTCCTTATTGCCTTCCCTATAGCCACCAATCACCCTCCAGTCCTTATTGCCTTCCCTATACACCAATCACCCTCTAGTCCTTATTGCCTTCCCTATACACCAATCACCCTCCAGTCCTTATTGCCTTCCCTATACACCAATCACCCTCTACTCCTTACTGCCATCCCTATATCCACCATTCGCCCTCCAGTCCTTATTGCCTTCCCTATAGCCACCAATCGCCCTCCCGTCCATATTGCCTTCCCTATAGCCACCAATCGCCCTCCCGTCCATATTGCCTTCCCTATAGCCACCAATCTCCCTCCTGTCCTTATTGCTTTCCCTATACACCAATCACCCTCCAGTCCTTATTGCTTTCCCTATACACCAATCACCCTCCAGTCCTTATGGCCTTCTTTATACACCAATCACCCTCTAGTCCTTACTGCCATCCCTATAGCCACCAATCGCCCTCCAGTCCTTATTGCCTTCCCTATAGCCTCCAATCACCCTCCAGTCCTTATCGCCTTCCCTATAGCCACCAATCGCCCTCCAGTCTTTATTGCTTTCCCTATAGTCACCAATTACCCTCCAGTCCTTATTGCCTTCCCTATACACCAATCGCCCTCCAGTCCTTATTGCCTTCCTTATAGCCACCAATCACCCTCCAGTCCTTATTGCCTTCCCTATACACCAATCACCCTCTAGTCCTTACTGCCTTCCCTATACACCAATCGCCCTCCAGTCCTTACTGCCTTCCCTATAGCCACCAATCACCCTCCAGTCCTTATTGCCTTCCCTATAGCCACCAATCGCCCTCCAGTCTTTATTGCTTTCCCTATAGTCACCAATTACCCTCCAGTCCTTATTGCCTTCCCTATACACCAATCGCCCTCCAGTCCTTATTGCCTTCCTTATAGCCACCAATCACCCTCCAGTCCTTATTGCCTTCCCTATACACCAATCACCCTCTAGTCCTTACTGCCTTCCCTATACACCAATCGCCCTCCAGTCCTTACTGCCTTCCCTATACACCAATCACCCTCCAGTCCTTTTTGCCTTCCCTATACACCAATCACCCTCTACTCCTTACTGCCATCCCTATATCCACCATTCACCCTCCAGTCCTTATTGCCTTCCCTATAGCCACCAATCGCCCTCCCGTCCATATTGCCTTCCCTATAGCCTCCAATCGCCCTCCCGTCCCTATTGCCTTCCCTATAGCCACCAATCTCCCTCCTGTCCTTATTGCTTTCCCTATACACCAATCACCCTCCAGTCCTTATTGCTTTCCCTATACACCAATCACCCTCCAGTCCTTATGGCCTTCTTTATACACCAATCACCCTCTAGTCCTTACTGCCATCCCTATAGCCACCAATCGCCCTCCAGTCCTTATTGCCTTCCCTATAGCCTCCAATCACCCTCCAGTCCTTATCGCCTTCCCTATAGCCACCAATCGCCCTCCAGTCTTTATTGCTTTCCCTATAGTCACCAATTACCCTCCAGTCCTTATTGCCTACCCTATACACCAATCGCCCTCCAGTCCTTATTGCCTTCCTTATAGCCACCAATCACCCTCCAGTCCTTATTGCCTTCCCTATAGCCACCAATCACCCTCTAGTCCTTACTGCCTTCCCTATACACCAATCGCCCTCCAGTTCTTATTGCCTTCCCTATAGCCACCAATCACCCTCCAGTCCTTATTGCCTTCCCTATAGCCACCAATCGCCCTCCAGTCCTTATTGCTTTCCCTATAGTCACCAATTACCCTCCAGTCCTTATTACCTACCCTATACACCAATCACCCTCTAGTCCTTACTGCCATCCCTATAGCCACCAATCGCCCTCCAGTCCTTATTGCCTTCCCTATAGCCACCAATCGCCCTCCAGTCCTTATTGCCTTCCCTATACACCAATCACCCTCTAGTCCTTACTGCCATCCCTATAGCCACCAATCGCCCTCCAGTCCTTATTGCCTTCCCTATACACCAATCACCCTCTAGTCCTTACTGCCATCCCTATAGCCACCAATCGCCCTCCAGTCCTTATTGCCTTCCCTATAGCCACCAATCGCCCTCCAGTCCTTATTGCCTTCCCTATAGCCTCCAATCGCCCTCCAGTCCTTATTGCCTTCCGTATACACCAATCGCCCTCCCGTCCTTATTACCTTCCCTATAGCCACCAATCGCCCTCCAGTCCTTATTGCCTTCCCTATAGCCTGCAATCGCCCTCCCGTCCTTATTGCCTTCCCTATAGCCACCAATCACCCTTTAGTCCTTACTGCCATCCCTATAGCCACCAATCGCCCTCCAGTCCTTATTGCCTTCCCTATAGCCTCCAATCGCCCTCCAGTCCTTATTGCCTTCCCTATACACCAATCGCCCTCCAGTCCTTATTACCTTCCCTATAGCCACCAATCGCCCTCCCGTCCTTATTACCTTCCCTATAGCCACCAATCGCCCTCCAGTCCTTATTGCCTTCCCTATAGCCTGCAATCGCCCTCCCGTCCTTATTGCCTTCCCTATACACCAATCACCCTTTAGTCCTTACTGCCATCCCTATAGCCACCAATGCTGCCAGCCCTGCCTGCACCCACAGCGTTTAGTTACTCCTTGGTGGACAAATGTCCCCTTTTAACAGACAGAGGAGAACGTCACTACAGATGATGATGCAGCAGAACCTCTGCTTGCCGTTATCAGCCTCAGCTGTATATAAATGGCCGCAATGCTTAATAAAAGCGCGCGATTCATCAGATACGATCGTCTCTCCGCACCTGACACCTTACTCTTGTCCCGATCACAACGCGCTATAATCGGCGCCACATGTCTCCATCAGGCAATGACTGCAGAATATTGGAGCATCCTTCATCCCTTTATCTGGTTACAGGATAAAAAGCGCAGCTCCGGGTCCCCGTTATGGGTGTTTTATGGCTCCACTCTGCCACTTGGAAATATTTTATCCTCTGGAGAGATGCCGCTTAGAAGGCTTTTTACCTATTTAGTAAAATGGTGAAATATCTTAAAGAGGATGCTGCATTCTTAAAGGAAAAGTGCATAGTATTCCCAATATGTTGTGCTTCCACTTTGTACCAAACTGCTGAATCACTGCTGCAATAAAATTAAATACAGGATGGGTCTTATGATAAGCAAACTACAGAGAGAGCTGCTTCTTATCTTTAGGCATCAGTTCTAAACCCCATTCCCCCCACCCACACTTTCCACTCTGTGCAGGTAGCTTTTTAGCTTTCCTTAGCTTTGTTTTTCCTGGTCATCTCGCTTAGAATTTCACCTAGTGGCCAAAGGCAGACCACAGCTTACATCTCTCAGTTGCAGTGTGGCCTAAATTTGTCCCCTAATGGCTCAGAGGAATCTATGCTTGTTCTACACCACACAGCATTTTGGGCTAGTTTATTATTATTTTTTTAGTTTTTCATTATTACTAGTTAGTTTCTCATTATTATATTAAACCAAAATAAGACATTCATTTATAGCATGGCTACATTCACACCTGTCTGGTTGCATTTGCAGCATGAGTTTTTTGGCAGGAATTCTGTTTTGCATTTGCGTTTTGCTGCAAGTGAAGAAATGCATACAGTACCAGCAAGTGTGAATGAGGGCCAACATGGTATGTAAGGCTGAAAAAAATACTTTAGTCCATCCAATACAGTCGGTTTATTAGTTAGTCTAATAGCCATAGTTGGTAGTGTTATTGCATGCAAGGAAGGAATCCAGGCCACTTTTGAACTCCTTCAGTGTATTTCTCATGACTACCTTCTCTGGCAGATATATATATATATATATATATATATATATATATATATATATATAGACATATAGAGAGAGAGAGAGAGATAGAGAGACATAGGCCCTTATTTAACAAGGGATAGCGCCAGGTAGCGAATGGTGAGCGAACGGTAATGACGCCACGAGAACGCCAGCTCCCCTCCGCAATCACACATTTATCAAGCCGATCCTGCTTAGCGACTGACAGAGCGCCAGATAGCGAATCATTCATCATTATTCCAGCCTCACCCCACAGCGCCAGCGAGCGACCTTGAACAGCGACAGGTATGACCTCTCGCTACCTGGCGCTCTCCAATGCATTTCAATGGAGCAATCTTTAAATATTCTTAATTAATTGCTATTAATTTTTTTTTTTTTTTTTTTAAATGTCAAAAATTCTGTGACCACTTCTGCAATGTTATATATTTTTTTTAAGGTAAAAAAAAAAAAACTTTGTGCAATATTGATATTACAGGTCTGATATTAATGTATTCATATTACAAAATGTTTTGAAAAACTTGTTTTTTTTTTTTTTTCCAAAAATATGGTTGTTTGGGGGTTAAAAAACTACTTTTAACCCATTGCCGCCAGCGCTCTGGGGTTTAAACATGCATTTCACAGCGCGAGAATTGTTTGAGCGTGATTTGTTAATGAATATGCTGGGAGCCGTTCGCTATGGCCATTCGCTGTCATGCGCTCCCATACAGCGCGGAACCTGTCAAACAGCGACTCCTAACCCCGTATTCAACATTACCGCACACCGACTGAGTCGCTGTCAACAACGGCCAAGCACAGCGAATACTAGCCGGCGCTGTGAAAATACAGCTACTGTCGCTCATCTGTCGCTACCTGCCGCTATTAATGAATCGGCCTCATAGAGAGAGAGAGAGAGATAGTTCCATAGTCTCACTGCTCTTACAGTAAATAATCCCCTTCTATGCCAGTGCAAGAACCGCCTTTCCTCCCCCGGGATAAAGTTAATGTTTGGTATATATATAGTGTGGGTCGGATCTTTGTTTTGAACCCAGATATATTTATACTTAGTTATTGTATCAATCCACCTGAGGGTTGATACAATAACTATGTATAAATATATCTGGGGTCAAACTAAATGAAATATACCTAATTAACTTTCAGTGCACTTTATTAATCAGCACACACTAACTTCCTCCCACCTTATCTCCATTGAGAGTCATGTAAAAAAAGCTATTTATTTTACATATAAAGACCCTAAGCTACCTATGCTAATTGAACCCCCTTTATTCCTTAAATTTCTGTGCCGTGGCAGAGCTGGGAGGGGCATGACATGGCCCAGCTTGATGAGTCGTGAATTGGCTTTGCTATGGTAAGAGACAGCTGTGGGACCACTGTGAGCCAGGGTCATTCACACTGAGAGCACCAAAAGACAGAGTGACGGTTACACCATTTTTTTTGCGTGGTCCTGGGGAAATAAAATCAATATGAGGGCAAACATTGGAATCCTGCTACAGCATTGCAGGAAGTAGAGGAGAGGAAATTGGAACAGCCACCAGTTAAGCTGCTTCCACCTCGTGTTTTCTACTTCAATTTTTAGCCACTAGTTAACCCCCCCCCCCTGATTGGGGGTGCCCCGCTGTGTGAAACCCCCAGGTCGCCCGAACAAACTCACCTCTTCCCAGTCCTACGATGCATGCGTGGCCGCTCGTCCAAACCCTGCTACCCTCTAAGAAGCAGCATTCCCGTGCCGGCCATTCACAAAATGCCTGGCGCGATAGTGAGATAGCAAGGACGCAACCGAAGCTCATGAACGCGCTGCTGGCCCGGGAAAAAAGGTGAGTTTCTGGGCGACCCGGGGGGGTTCACACAGCAGGCACCTCCGATTCTGGATGCCCCAGGGGGAGGGAATCTTACAGATTTCAGGGCCGATGGATCATGGGTTTTGGCCCTCTTTAAATGTAGGACTAAACCCTACAAAAATAAAACTTTTCACAGCATCTAAAATTAATATATTTTACATTTTTAGTCACTTACCTATAGGATAGGCTCTTATTCAGGGTGAAGGTGTGGTTTAATATTATATCCAAACACTTAGGATACAACCTTCCCTTTGGATTTCAACCACTTACCAAAGTCCGGTGCCGGTAATCTTACCTGATCCCGGTGGGTCCCGCGACACGATCTTCGGCCTATCTGAATGTCCAAACAGTGAGCTGAGGATGTGGCACATCAAGCAGCAGCATTGAGATCAGCCAATCGGCAATCTCAATGGTGCCACAGGGCGTGGCTTCAGCGGTGGAAAAACACCAGGAGCATTGCCCCAGGGGATGAGCAGAGGACCCAGAAATGGGTTTCTATCCACTTTAACATGAGCTTTTATCTTAATCCACAGGATGCCGCTAGGGGAAGCACTAGCCGAAACAGCAGCATGAATAGGTAAGAAAACAAAAATACATTTTATTATTGATCTATAAGGGAGAGAGATGGGGCACTTTTTTAATGCAGGATTTTGCTGAAAGTTCTCGTGATCCTTTTTTATGTATATAATACATCAGTTCACAGGTATAATAAGGGGCAGATGTTATTACTAATATCAAGGCAGCTTGACTGGCTGTATTTTTCTTAAAGTTGTTTTACTAGTCATGTTTCCAGTTGTAATAAATCCAGGCAAATCTCTGACCTCACTGTTCCTGTGTCTTTATCACACCACTTAAGGACAAGTATTTTGGGTTGCGAGGGTGGGGGGACGGGAAGCGATTTGCCGCTGACCACTTAATTCGCTAGTGCCGGCAGTAAGTGCTCCGCGAGCTGTGCATCCCCGGCCCACCTATAAATTTCCTCCCCAGCTAATCGCTCTGTAATATCTTAGACTGTTTCTCAGACTTAGGAGTTGCAAGCTTTGCATTATTTTGCGGCCTCCAGAAGTGCTTAGTGCGGATGGTCGGTAAATGACCATAATCCCGAACCGTAAATTATTGTGGGAGAGGAGAGGAAGCCCAATTCCAGGTGTTGGAGTTGCAGTTTATGGAGCCTATTATGGATGATAAAACGGATGCACCTGGTCTGCCGTCAAACACGCCGCGCTTCTGATCAGCTGAGAATGCCCAGAGTAAGTCAAGTGAACTTCCTGCAGGGCTGCAATCAGGCTGGGCTGTTTTACCTGTATTCAGGGACATACATACCATAGAGGCAGTGCAGGCCCCTGTCCCCGGGCCCGTAGAATTAAGGGGCCCGGCACTAGCTGCCTCCACCGCCTCCGGTGTATACTTACCTTGTCATTTTGCCTCCTTCCTCCCACTGATTGAGGCATGGCAGGGCGACAACCTAGCTAGTGCTCTCCAGTATGTGATGTTCCTGCTTCTTTAAGGTAAGGGGTTAGTATTGAATTCTCAGGATATTTACTCAATTCTCAGGAATTAACCCACTCCCCATATATCAAAGTTTAGAATAGCTGTCTGTAACGCTATGATACTTTTATATATTTTGTTCCCTAAGAAAATTGTAAAAATCAGTCAAAGCAGTCAAAAAAGCACTGTATATCGGCTGACCCATTTTGTTTAGCCAGCATTATTGGTTCCTTAATTAATATTCAGTATGATGGGAGACCTTCCTTTGTTCTGAAAACTGGCGTGATAGCTTTTGGGCTGAGCTTTGTTTCATGTGTGCATTCGCATGCAAACTAAGTTGGCCAACAGAAAATCACCTGTGATAGTTTTATCTGAGTCAATCACAGTATAACCTGGGTTAGTTTGTTTGGGCCAATCAGAGATCACCTGTGCTATTTTAAACGAAACAAAGGGGTTGACCCAGAACAGCTGGCTGATGAGAGACAGGGATTTGCTCGGGGCATCTGAAGGACACACATGGAGTTGTATTTTGAATGGAGATGGACACAGAGACGATGAGGAGATTTGGGATAGAGAGACCTGCTTTGTGAACTTGAATACAGCAGCCATCTTGTTTGGAGATTGGATGAGGCCTGCTGATTTCTGTCTATACCAGATTAAACCAATGAGTAATCCGTATTAATATATGTTTATCTTTTGCCCATTTTGAGGCTCTGTGTTTGTAACAGTGTTTGTACTGTTTTTTTATATTTGTTTTGCATTTTTTTGCAAGCAAGGTATAAAAATAACTCTTTAAAATGCATTTAGCATTTCTTTGGAGTTACTGACAAATGGACTTATTAGACAACATGGTGTAATTTTAGAGAAATACATATATTTGATCTTTTAAGTTGCCTTATACATTTAACGGTTGCAAATATACCCAAGCAAAACACTGTCTGTTTTAAACCTTTGGGGAATTCCCTGTGGAATGATCCTGTGGCACCTTCTTTGTGAAGCAGCTGACTGCCCACATGACTGTGGGTGATCGATAGGGTTCTCTGGGGCTGTTAGTGCAGCACCATGAGTGCCCAGCAAGGGAACCCTAAAACCTGTGGGGCTTGCACAGGGAGGTGAGTTTTATGCCTTTGTTTATGGTACTGCTTGGAGGTTTTAAAGTGGACCAACACCCTCGGGTGATCGGCCCGGGAATCTATAAGATTCCCGGGCCGATCACCTCCCTCCCCGCGGGACATCCGAGATCGGGATGTGCCGCGGGGTGAATCCCCCCCAAACACCCCGAACTCCTTACCTTATCTAGTCCGTCCGTCCGTGAATGGCCGGCGCGGGCACGCGCGCGTCAAGAGTGACGCGCGGGAGGCGGAGGAGCCGCTTGTCCGTCGGCGCAGGGAGCGGGGAGAGGTGAGTTTTTCGGGGGGTTCGGGGGGGTTTCACACAGCGGGGCACCCCGATCGGGGGTGCCCCACCGAAGTGGACCAAGACCCAGGATAGTCAAAATCCTGGGTGTTGGTCCACTTTAACTGAATGGTGAGGTTTTAGGGCTTCATTCTGCATTTTCACTTTCCCATGTTTTGCCCCACTGTGTGAAACCCACAGTTCATCGTATTAAGACTCAGCTACTTCGGGAACAATGGCGACTGCACAGGCTCTCATCCAATCTGAATCGCCCATTGAAGTGGCGTAATTTGGCAAGCAGTTCTGATTATTTTGAATAGGGAGCACGAGCAACACATCCCCTGCTGTCCCACACTTGCGCCCCAGCCTATCTAAATGGCTTGGAGCCGGAGGCGCGCACAGCCGAGGATGCAGGGATGCGGCCATTCTCGCGTTCCATTCACAACATAGTTGTCTTGCCGGAAAAACATCAGTTCAGTGGGCTGCTCTAATTAGAACGAGAGCTGGAACATGCACCATTTGGAGAAAGGTTAGTGATTACCAGCACCCTGGGGGGTCTCTCACAGCAAGGCACACCAATTGGGGGGGAAGGCCAGTGGCCGGCCCTGAAATGTGGACCAGGGCTGGACCAAGTGGATTTTGTTCCGCTTTAAGCATCTGTTTATGACAGATCATTGTTTGTCTGCAGTGTCTGATCACAACTCTGTCCCTGTATTGGCCTTAAGCCAATCAGAATTCTGGTTCATTTAAACAAACACACCTTGCTTTTCTCTTTTTGCTTGCAAAATCTAGCAGCTTGGGATGCTGAAGAAGTCTGATACTTTTCAAGCAGAAGTTCACTTTTTGGCTGGAGTGAAACTTTAAGGAGCAATCTATAAAGGGAATGAAGGGGATGAGCCCCTATCTATCTCCTGAGAAGTGTTGTGGGTAATCTCTCAAGCAGGATATAGTGAATGCAGTACAAGATTGATTGGACTGTTATAGTGAAAGGTTTCATTTATCACAGCGAATCAGTAATGCTACTGACCACTTAATCAGCGCAACACTAATCCTGTGCACTAATCCTGAGCACATGGTGGGATGCTGGCTTCTGTATGAGAACACGGAGTGTGCGGAAACCGGGATCCGCCATGCCGCATCGATCCAGCCATAATGTGATTCGTCTCTGCTGGTTAAACACATTCGTCTCGCTGGGAATACGTGTCTTCCAGATGTGAGAGACGGTTTAATTAGTAGCAACGCAATAAATCCAGAGCAGTAATAAACAGGGGGAGGGACTATAGCGAATATATTTCACTTCACAAGCATAAGCACAGAAGTTTTAACCCCTCCACCCACAGCAAGGCTTAAAGTTATACTAAAGGCAAACGATTGTTGTCCCATTGTCTCGGGCTACATGTTGCACTGTCCTAGACTTTAATCCATTTTCAAAAAAAAACTGTAGTTCCTAAGTTATCTTTAATAGTATTAGAGCATTGCAGAGAAACAATGAACAGAAACAGTGATGAGTGTGAGGAGAGAGGAGGGCGGGGTTTCAGAGCTGCAGAGAGAGGCAGCCAATCAGGACCTCTGGGCAGGGAGTGGGGGGTGTTTCTGTTCTTGGTCCACTGAAGGTTGTTCGAAGTACCAGGTCAGGGGGGTGGGGACTGAGAGTTGAACGAGGAAGTGATTTTCCTCACTAAGGAGACAGAGGAGAAAGCAGATTGCTGGAGCCACGTAATGAAAGATAAGCTACTGATATTAAGTGTTTAACTTTTGACTTGCCAAACACTTTAAAAAGTGCACCGTACTGACTGCCATGCTTCCCCTTCTGTACCCTTTTCATTTACTACATTGTATCTTTATAAGACTTGATGGTGTGACTTTACCTATATAGGACTCCAGAAAAGCAGAGGAATGTGAAAAGGCCAGTGCCATGAACGCCATGCTTCTCATCCTGTTCCTTCCACAGTTACAAGATTGATACATTTAGCGACTCATGATACGTTGCATTTCATTGTATCTTCTATAAGACTTGACGGGGTGACTTTACCCTCTATATAGGACTCTAGACAAGCTACAGTGAAATGCTCAGTATTCTGGCTGCCATGCTTTTCCTCTTGTTCCTTCCACAGTTGACTAGATTAATACATTTTAACTACACATTTCAGACCATTTTTAGATGGTGTTACATTGTATCTTTATAGAACTTTACCCCTTTGCACTCATATAGGACTGTGTGTCCTGGCTCATTTTCTTTCTCATTTTCTAGATGGGTACACATTACACAGCATTGTTACATTGTAATTATGATAAGACTTGATTACCTTTACCCCTTCGTCCTTATATACTTCAGGCAAGACACAAAATGTCCTTTTCTCATTTACACTGAATTACACATTACACAGCATTGTTACATTAGATCATTATATGACTTGATGGGGCCACTACCGTTTCACTCTTATATACTCTCTAGGCAAGCAACAAAATATGCAAAGCTTGTGTTCTGGTTCATGATTCTTCTCATGTTCTTTTCTCATTTACTAGATTGATACACCGCATTACACATGTTACATTGTATCTTGATGTAGTGAATTTACCCCTTCGCTCTTATTTACTATACTCCAGGCAAGCCACATAATGTGAAAAGCAGTGTACTGGTCACTATTCTTTTCCTGTTCTTTTCTCATTTACTAGATTGATAAACAGAGGTACAAATTATACAATATTGTTACAGTACATTGTATTGTATATTTAAATGACTTGATGGGGTCACTACTCCTTCACACATATAGGACTTCAGGCAAGCTTTGTGTGCTGGCTCATTATTCTCTTGTTCTTTTCTCATTGACTAAACTGACACACTGCGTTACACATTACACACCATTGTTATATTGTACTGTATCTTTATTTGACTTGTTTGGGTCACTTTACCCCTGCGTTCATATATAGACCCCAGACAAGCCACAAAATGATTCTTCTGTTTTTTTCTCATTGACTATATTGATACATTAAACTACCCATTACACAACATTGTTACATTGTGACATGATGGGGCGACCCGCAAGGACGAACTCCTCCATTGGGAAAATAATATGCAAAAAATGAGCTTCCTCCTGGC
This sequence comes from Gastrophryne carolinensis, assembly GCA_027917425.1. NCBI lineage: Eukaryota > Metazoa > Chordata > Amphibia > Anura > Microhylidae > Gastrophryne > Gastrophryne carolinensis. Next base: position 226,088,327 of record CM051235.1, read on the forward strand.
TGTCATACTCATCCCATTGATACATTTGTTCTGGTTCAATAAGCTTCCCTATTAAGTATAAGGACTGTATTTATTATTTATTCCAATAATAAGGCATTAGATAAATAAAAGGGTCTGCTACGGTAATAATGGGAAAAAAAATGTACTCACTTTTTCTCCTCCGGAGCAGCTTCAGGTCTGGATGGGCCGATGTTCTGCCACTTCTTTCCATGCATCCCCCACCTAAAGGTGAGTGCCTTTTGGTTTGGGTTTAGAGACATGGGATTCAATAAAGAAAGAGGGTGTGATTCAATAAAAATATAAAGTTAGAAGTGTGATTTACATCTAAAACTTCCACTAGAGCAGTGTCACAACCTAAATCTTTCCCTTTTTGAATTAACAACCATCTCCCTAGAATCTATAAGACTCTAGGGCAGGTGGTCCCCCCCTTTTTCCACTCCGAATCATTGCTATATCTTTAGCCCACGCACTTACTTCCACCAGGCATTACTGAATTGCTCATGTGGACACACTCCACAGCTATAGGTGAGTGGGGATGCGGCCCATGGAGCAAGCTCAGAGTGGCAAGAACAAATGATAAATGGAAAAAAATCCGTTGGCTAAGCGGGATACACAAAGCCTGGCAACCCAAATCGCGATGTCCCCGGCCAGATGAAATATGAGTGTTCCTCTTTAAGGAATGTAGGTTTTACAGTCACTCAATCTTTTGGCCCATCCAGGTTGAAGGTTTTAGGTAGACCAAAACCCAGGATTTTCCCTCACCTGCATTTTGGTTTGCTTTACAGGAGCATTCCGAGATGGTTGCCTCTGTGTTTAAAGTGGACCAACACCCAGGAGGATCGGCCCAGGAATTTAAGATTTCCGGGCTGATCCAATCCCTCCCCGTGGGGCATCCAAAATCGTGATGCCCCGCAGTGTGAAACCCCCCAGGATGTCTCTCTAGCAGGGCGCGTGCCCGCGCCACCATTTGTGAATGGCAGGCACGAGCGCGCTCCCTGCTAGAGGGAAGAGCGAGATGCGGCCGCCAGCGTGCTCAGAGCCGCTGAGCTTTGACGCCGCTTTGACGCTCATAGCTCAGTGGCTCCAAGCGCGCTGATTGGACGAGCGGCCACGCATGCGCCGTGGGAGCGGGGTGAGGTGAGTTGAATCGGGTGATCTGGGGGGTTTGCCCCCAGGAAGTGGATCAAAACCCAGAATAGTCAAAATCCTGGGTGTTGGTCCACTTTAAAACTCCAGTTTGCTTACCACAATGTCACAGTGCAAGTGCTGTCTCTCATCTACTCCTAACTCACCTCCATGCTTAGTCATGGCCAGCAATGAGTTCTGAATTAATAAATTGCCAGATACTTCCTGCTGGCCACTAGCCTCTGCTGTGCACATCCTCCACCAGCCTTTAACTCTTTCAGTGCCAGCCTACCTAGAGTTTTTGTCACTCTCTGCTGGCAGGCCATTTTTCCCTATTTTCCGCTCTACATGTTTAGCTGTGATTTTTGAGGGAATACCCAGGATTTCCCAGAAAAATTATATATTGTTTTTTTTTCAGCAGAGTTTGAGCTTTAACATATTAGGGTTGATTCATAGGGTTGACTCGTCCATTGTCCCCCCTCATCTAATTCAGCAGAGCCTTTTGTTTCTGAGAAAATTTTTGTGTGAAACGTTTTCATTTTTGTGTGATTTTTTGTTTGGTAGCAAGTCCTCCAAAAAAACATCAAAAAAGGGGCTCTGAATTAACCCTAATATGTCTTGTTTGTAATTTTTTTCTGTGCTTTCTCAATATTGTTGGGTGAAATATGTGGGGAAAAAAATTAAACAATGCTTTTTTTTTTTTTAATACAATTGCAGAAAAACAACCCTTTACATTTCAAATACCACCGCAAACTATATATTTGCTGGATGTACACACCTCAAGCTTTCTAGGCATACCTGGCTTGTTGCAGTGGCTGCAGTTCCCCGGACTCAAACCCTTGAGGAATTTATTGGTTGCACAGCATTTCTCTAAGAAATGTTTTAAAAAGCAGAATAGAAAACACATTTTCCTAAAATATCAATATGCGTGCATATCATATACAGGAAAAAACAAGCTAAATCTGAAACTCCATGTTTCCCTGACAAGAACAATACCCAACATGCAAAGGTTCTTTAGCCGTTTAGATGGCAGCCTCCTTGCGATTTTGTTACCCTCTGTTGACAGGCCATTTTTCACCAGTTTGCTCTATGTATGTTTAACTGTGATTTTTGCTGAAATTTCCAGGGATATCCAGGAGAATTATATATTGTTTTTTCAGCTTGTTGGGGCTTTATCAAAAAAAATGTCTTGCTTGTATTTTTTATGTACTTAATAATAATTTTGTATAAAAATAAAAAAAAAAAACTATTATATTATATTTTTAAAAATGTGTCTTTTTTATTTTAATAAAAAAGTGTATTTTTTTCAAGATAACCATATTGCATGTCACATTCCAATTCCTCCCAATTACAACAGTAAAACATATGTATTTGTAGCCCCCTGTTCCTGCTCAAGAGACCCCCAAACTGAAAAGAGCACTTTATGGTATTTTCAAATAAAATACTACTATACACACTATCAAGGGTTACATTTTTAAAAAATAGCATGGGATCCCCCCTCCAGAGGCCCTCCAGAGATCTAAACCCATAAAAATTCTAAAAAATTAAGTGGGGTCCCCCCTATTTAAGTATAACTAGCCCAGGCACCAGCTATGGGCTTGTAGACCAGGGTGTGGGGCTACAAGCCGACATAGCTTTTGGAACGTGGGCTCTTTATCCCCCCCCCCAGGGTTTAGGGAGGTGGGTATTGGGGCTTAACAGTAAGTCACCCATTTGCCGACTTGCCAGAGGTGACTTTCCAGCCCCTCAAGCCCTGTGAACTGGTATAGGGGTCTCATGGACCCATGCAGAGCAAAATGTCTTTTATTAAATGCAATTTATTTTTTCTTTACCTACCTCCGATCCTCTACCCCATGCCAATCCTGTCCTGCGCCGCCCTCTACTGATCACTACCGGCGTCTGAGAGGACTGTTGGTGCCGGGGGCAGGATTACGTCATCTGCCCTGCCTATAAAATGCTGGGCTAGTGGTGCAAGAAGAGGCCTCAGGAGGGGGGATCAGAGACCCCCCCGGGTGAAGAAAAGGCCTGGCCAGGTGGATTGTGGGCGGAGGTGAGCCTGTATCTTTTTCCTTTTTTTTAGCTGGGGAAATGTTACCTACGTGATTCTCATGTAGCTGCCACTTAACTGTAAGGGAAGCCATGGTATTAATCCCTGAGATGAAGATCAGGTGAAACCTATGGGTTTCACACAGGGGGGAGAATCCCAATTTGAAGCAAGCTGTAACCCATTCCAGATGAGCACTTCAAAGCATACATAAACTCCTGTAATGTCCTCTAAGACATCTGCCTTATTTTATTGCTTGCCTTTTTCTAATATAAAGCAGAAATACTCTTTATTTTGGGAGGACCATTTAAGGAAAGTTTATTGAATCAAGTCCATCATGTTACGCTGTGTCTTCATAAAGGTTAGTGGGGTGACTTTAGTCCTTCACCCAGGGCTGCCATTATACATTTTTGGTCCCCAAACAAGGATGATTAGCTGTGGAGCCCTCGATGTGGGTGGGAAGTCACAGGATGCTGGCCGGCATCCCTGAGCGACTGATCCCCACAAAGGGGTCCTGCATGTACTGCCCTGATGGCAGCCCTGCCTTCACCTCTAGAAAGGACTCTTGGAAGATACAAGATGGTGTTCAGGCTGTCATGTGTTTAGTATCTAAATTCTTGGAGGTTGCAACCCACACCACAATGCACACTGCACGTCACACTGGCATCAACAATAATTACCATGACCCCATGGTCTTACCCCAGCTTCTGTATGTAATGTGGGTGCACTAGTGTCACTAGTGTCAGTGTTGTGTTACAATGCAAATGGAAATCTACTCAGATAAAAAATGATAAATTGCATAGCTTTCGGGTCGTGGGCTCTTTAGCCCCCCCCAGGGTTTAGGGAGGCGGGTATTGGGGCCGAAGGTTTAATAGTAAGTCACCCATTTGCCAGGACCAGGTGACATACATCCTCGTGTTTTAAGGGAGCTATGTACAGTAATAGACAAGCCGTTATTTCTAATATTTGTGGATTCAATAATTACAGGGGCTGTTCCGAGGGATTGGCGCTTGGCAAATCTGGTGCCAATATTCAACAAGGGATCTAGGGGGGAACCTGGGAACTACAGACCGGTACGCTTAACATTTGTGGTGGGCAAGCTGTTTTAAGGTTTTTAAGGGATATTATTCTGGAGCACCTTGGGGAAAATGACCGTATAACTCCAAATCAGCATGGATTTATGAGGAATCACTCCTGCCAAACAAACCTAATCAGCTTTTATGAGTAGGTAAGTTCAAGATTGAATCAGGGGGAGTCATTGGATACATGGCAGGATACATGTCAGAAAGATTTGAGATTTTATAAAAAAAAAATGGGATCAGGAAAGGGATTTAAGGATCGTCCATAGAAATGTATGGGAGAGCACCAGGTAGCCAGAGGTAATACGTGGAGCTCTGAAAGGCTGAAAGCCGTCGCTGTACGCTAAGCCTGGGATAATGATGAATCGTACGCTACATGGCGTTGTTCCAGTCGCTCACCAGATTCGGCTTCATAAATGTGGAATTGCGTGCCGTGTCCAGCGTTCACCTGCCTCTTACAAGGCACTACCTGACGCTATCCCTTCATGAATAAGGCCCTGAGTTTCCCATATGATCTGAGTATTGCGATGAGCCAGGTTGCCTTGGGGTCAATGGCTCAGTTCAAAGTGGGGCCTAGCTATCACATATAGGTGACGTTGCAGCATGCCCTACCCATTCAAGTCAATGAGAACCACCTGCTGTGACTATGTCATTTGGCAGGTGGCTCTCAATGGACTAGAGCCTGGAAAAAAAGCTGGAAAAGTCAAATTCTCAGGTTCTGTTCCACTGTGTGTGTGTTGAGTCTCTATGATGTTATTACATATTTTACAATTATGGAAGGCTTCTATTAAAAACAGGGGTTTGAAAGGAATATATATATATATATATATATATATATATATATATATATATTTATTTATTTATATATGTGTGTGTGTGTAATTTTTTCATCTTTTTGATTCATAGAGTGTCTGAAAGTCAAAATTGCTCAAAGTGGTGATAGACTTTTGTTGGGGGGTATTTTGGGGCTGCCATACAATTTATTGTATAGGTCACCCTAAGGAACCTTAGGGTCACTGGATCCCTCTACTAGGGTAACAGGCAGTTAAAACATTCATGAAAGTGGGTCTAACCCTTTCCCACTGTTTCAAAATGGGAAAAACTGCCTGTAGATAGGCTCTGAGCATTGAATCTGGAGAATGAGTGTGACAGCCAGGCGCCCCTTCCTTGGCTGGTGACTGTCAGGAAGGCACCTTCTGGAGAGGAGTGATGAGTAAGGCTGGCGGGTCATGGACACGGGGTAGACGGGATAGACACAATGCCGAGCAATATTGCTTAAGCTGTAATTATCCCAGAGTGGGCGACGACGATAGGCTCTTTGAGTATTTTTAGCGCCTTTTCATAGTACTCACTGTGCTGGAAAGATGCAGAGGCTCGACACTCTCTGCTGCCTCTAATGGGAAGCGTGGTTAGTGAAGCAGAAAAATAGGATTTCTTTCTATATTTATTCCACAATTATGGGCTCGAGCTGATTCGAAGCCTTCCTTTATTTTCTGATGAAGGGACTTCAAAAAGTTAAAAAAGAGTTAGTATAGACTTTGACTTTCTCCTGAGCTGCTATTACATTGTTGCCAGTGACTAATAGAATTTACTGGGCAGCTTTGTACAGATAGTGACTGGCATGTTGCATGCTGCCCCATAAAAGCTGGAAATGGGACACGCCCAGGGGTTGGAGGTCTGAGTTAGACAGTCATTTTTGAGTTAGAAGAAGTATTAAGGGTCATAACCAGTATAAAGCTTACCTACACCCTAAAGTAAGCCTTCCAATTCCCCAGGGCTCAAGCCTGTGCCTTGTGACTGGCACTTACATAACACCTTGCCCCTACCTTCCTCTTCCCTGGGGGTAGAACTGCGGTGAGCTCAATTTAGATGGGTGTGTTAATAAAAACTTTACCTAAACTTTAATACAGCTGTCAGTTTAACAGCACAAACACAGTGGGAGCATCGCTTTATCAGAGCTGGCGGCATTCAGATATCTACAATCACAGCTGCAACAGACTGAGCTTATCTAACACTACTGCAATATTTTCTCATTAAAAGGATAATTATTGTTTCTATTGGAATGATAATGGAGCCAGTGATTAAAATGTAACCCGAGAGAAGGAGGATATTTATTTTTAGCTTGACGTATTAAAGGAAAAGAATTTCAGCTAAATATATATTTATTTCAAATCACTGGAAGCGTCCTTGTATCTGTGATGATCACCCTTTCCCGATCTCAGTGGCCACTAAATTACAGCATGCCCTGCCATCTGTATAGTTATATTAGGACAGGGAGAGGCTGCTGTCCATCTACAATGCAATGTTCCTAGGAATGCCAGGGTATGCTGGTGAGGGATCGGGACCCCTCTTTGCTTACAGTAAGGAGTGAGGCGCTGGCATGGCAATGCAAATAGGATCACACATTGGGCAAGGACCTTTTTGGGGGAGTAGGGGGAAGAAAACTGTTGAAAAAGTGCCATGGCCCTAAACAAACACATGCACACACCCCCAAACACATGCATGCACCCCAGCATGCCCAAACACATGTATGCACTCCCAAACACATGCATGCACCCCCGCACTCCCAAACACATGTATGCCCCCCGCCCTCCCAAACACATGTATGCACTCCCAAACACATGCATGCACCCCCGCACTCCCAAACACATATATGCACTCCCAAACACATGCATGAACCCCGCACTCCCAAACACATATATGCACTCCCAAACACATGCATGCACCCCCGCACTCCCAAACACATATATGCACTCCCAAACACATGCATGAACCCCGCACTCCCAAACACATGTATGCACTCCCAAACACATGCATGCACCCCCACACTCCCAAACACATGTATGCACTCCCAAACACATGCATGCACCCCCACACTCCCAAACACATGCATGCACCCCCGCACTCCCAAACACATATATGCACTCCCAAACACATGTATGCACTCCCAAACACATGCATGCACCCCCACACTCCCAAACACATGCATGCACCCCCGCACTCCCAAACACATATATGCACTCCCAAACACATGCATGCACCCCCGCACTCCCAAACACATATATGCACTCCCAAACACATGTATGCACCCCCAGCACTCATGCAGGCAAGCCCACACTCCCAAACACATGCAGGCACTCACATACAGGCAAGCCCACACTTCCAAACACGTGAATGCACTCCCAAACACATATATGCACTCCCAAACACATGCATGCACCCCACACTCCCAAACACATATATGCACTCCCAAACACATGCATGCACCCCACACTCCCAAACACATGTATGCACTCCCAAACACATGTATGCACTCCCAAAAACATGTATGCACTCCCAAACACATGCATGCCCCCCCGCCCTCCCAAACACATGTATGCACTCCCAAACACATGCATGCCCCCCGCCCTCCCAAACACATGTATGCACTCCCAAACACATGTATGCACTCCCAAAAACATGTATGCACTCCCAAACACATGCATGCACCCCCGCCCTCCCAAACACATGTATGCACTCCCAAACACATGCATGCCCCCCGCCCTCCCAAACACATGTATGCACTCCCAAACACATGCATGCACCCCGCACTCCCAAACACATATATGCACTCCCAAACACATGCATGCACCCCCGCACTCCCAAACACATATATGCACTCCCAAACACATGTATGCACCCCCAGCACTCATGCAGGCAAGCCCACACTCCCAAACACATGTATGCACTCCCAAACACATGCATGCACTCCCAAACACATGCATGCACCCCCGCACTCCCAAACACATGTATGCACTCCCAAACACATGCATGCACCCCCGCACTCCCAAACACATGTATGCACTCCCAAACACATGCATGAACCCCCGCACTCCCAAACACATGTATGCACTCCCAAACACATGTATGCACCCCCAGCACTCATGCAGGCAAGCCCACACCCCCAAACACATGCAGGCACTCACATACAGGCAAGCCCACACTCCCAAACACGTGCATGCACTCACAAACACATGTATGCACTCCCAAACACATGCATGCACTCCCAAACACATGTATGCACTCCCAAACACATGCAGGCACTCACATGCAGGCAAGCCCACACTCTCAAACACATGTATGCACTCCCAAATGCATGCACGCACTCCCAAACACATGCACATGCTCACAAAGCACATGCATGCAGTCCCAAATCTGCATGCCCCACGGCCAAAAATCCATGTGCACACTCCCAAATGGTCATGCGTGGACTCCCAAAGTGCATGCGCTCACTCCCAAAGTGCATGTGTGCACTCTCAAAACAAACATGCGTGCACTCCCAGATGCACACGGTGGATAGGCCGACAGGTAGATGGACAGGCAGGCGTACAAGTGCGTGAATGGACAGACGGGCTGTTGGGCAGGCTGGTAGGTGGGTGGGCAAGCGGGTGGGTATGTAGGTGGGCAAGCAGGCAGACAAGCGAGTGAATGGGCAGGCATACAGAAGGGTGGGTGGGTGTGTAGGTAGGTGGGCAAGCAGGTAGGTAGCCAGATAGGTTGGGTGGACAAGACAGGGGCGACTGCAGTGCTAAAGCTCCTTTCCCTGGATCCAGCGGCAACGGCAGCGTCCCTTTTTTTCCGGCTTGAACGGTGGGGGCAGCCTCTCCTTTCCCCCCAACTTGGGTGACGAGCGCAGCGGCTCCTTCCCCCCCTTAAGCAATGGGGGCAGCAGCTCCTTTACCATGGCCTAGATGGCGGGGACCTACATCTCGTTCAGCAGTGGTTCCAGTGGAGTTCCTCCAGCGGCAGTCAGCTTCTTATTAGTGGGGATCAGGGTCTGTTTCGCCCGCACCTCCCGCTCCCAGCAACATTTGCCCTGCCTCTAGGTTGGGGGGGGGGAAGTCAGTGCTGAGATAGCACTGGAAGGAGGAGGCTGGCCAGGGGGAGAGAGGGGTCAGATGGGCATCATGACATCTCAGAGCGCCATTCAAGCTAAAGGTAGGGGAGGGGCCTGGTTCTGCTATGGGACCTTGAGGACAAATGGTGGCCCACATTGGCAGGGTTTGCCTGGCGCCAGATGATGAAGGGGATTTCCTCATTTATGGCACTGATTGAGGAATGACAGCACTGGAAGAACATTTGGCAAGATAAGCTGCTGTTTATTTTTTTAATCTTTGCTTTTTCAATAACTTTAAAATTAAAAAGTTCAGCTGAAATTTACACTCAAATGTGCACCCAGATTTGTCCTTGCTTTGTCCTTGCTTCACTAAATCTTAAAGTGGACCAACACCCATGGGTGATCGGCCCGGGAATCTATAAGATTCCCGGGCCGATCACCTCCCTCCCCGCGGGACATCCGAGATCGGGATGTCCCGCGGGGTGAAACCCCCCCCAAACACACCAAACTCCTTACCTTATCTTCGGCGGCGGCCGGCCGCCGCCGCCTCCCTCGCTCCCCTCTAGACGTGCGCGCGTCAAGAGGGACGCGCGGGAGGCAGCGGCGGAGGAGCCGCTTGTCCGCGGCTTGTCCATCGGCGCGGGGAGAGGTGAGTTCGGGGGGGTTTCACACAGCGGGGCACCCCGATCGGGGGTGCCCCACCGAAGTGGACCAAGACCCAGGATAGTCACAATCCTGGGTGTTGGTCCACTTTAAGCATGACCCTCTTTGTGTCTATAGATAGAACATGAGCTTGCTGAACTGTATGCTTGTATCATGTATCATTCAACACTGCACTGTAAGTGAGAGGAGGGTCACCTCAACTGTCCCAACTTGTTTTTAGGGCTTGGGACAAAGTCATAGACGAAACGCGTTAGACAACCAAATTGTGTCTGGTGTGGCAGCACCGAAAGACAGAAAGTCTAAAGTGGGAAGGGTTCATTGCCTTAGGATGGTGAGAACCTGCCCCTATAAGGATGAGCACAGAGAAAAATGATTACATTAAATATCGCAGATTACAAAGATATAACGCTGCTCCTAATTGAATAAACATCCTCTGTGAACACCATTTGCCGAAAGCCCAATTCCCAGAATGGCAATAACGGGGAGGAAATGAAAACCGAAGGAGCGATTTGACGGCAAGGATCCCTGCTGCTCTGGCAATAAAAGAGCCGCTATTCATTTTTGATGATGGTATAATTGCAGGTGCACGTTGCCCACATTTAGCGCCACTCGCAGGAGACTTATAGCGTCACATTGCCAAGTCGACTCCTATAGGACTGCAGAAGACAAAAGGAGGGGGAGGTTTTAAAATAGAACTGTGTTAGGCCAGTGCCTGTTCCCTGCAACATCCTTTTCTGTTGTCACAACTGGTGTATACTGGCGCAACAGTCCAACCAACATATATTGTGGTGGAGCAGAGACATAGCAAATGTGGTTAAATGTAGATAGTAGTATACAAACTAGGGGAGTTACATTGGCAGAATCACTGATAAGGAAAACTTTGGGGCTCCTAGCTGATCATAGAATTTAACACCATGCAATGCCAATCTGCTCCTTCTAAAGCCAGCTAAACCCTCTCTAGCAATATACAAGATAAAGATGTCATTTATCCTATTTATAGGTCACTAGTGATGTCCCACCTAGAATATGGGGGTCTCTATTAGGCTCTGATGTATGTAAGGGCTCATACGAGATAAAGATGTCATTTATCCTATTTATAGGTCACTAGTGATGTCCCACCTAGAATATGGGGGTCTCTGTTAGGCTCTGATGTATGTAAGGGCTGAAGCAGTTTAGTTATGAGGACAGATTAAAAGGGCTCAGCCCAGCAAAGAAAAGAGGGGGCTATTATACTTTTAGATATTATTTACACACATATATATATATATATATATATATATATATATATATATATTACAATTATTATTATTATTATTAATAATGCTATTATTATTATTAATTATTATTAATAATAATAATATAATAATAATACAGTCACTCCAAAATTATTCTCCTTATACAAGATAGCAATAATGACGTTTACACCCAACATAGTAGCATCAAGAATAACATGATTGTGAATGTACTATTCTGCTTTCACAGGGGAGAACAGCTCAACTTTGTTGGACTGTTTCTTATGCCAGCCTTTGCTGGAAAAAAGGTTTTTGCTTTTGCAATTGTTCTGATTTATTGAGATGCTTTTACCCATTGGAACACTTTGGGCAGATGTTAAAGTGGACCAAAATTGGACCTAGCAATGTCCCCCTCAGGCATCTCGATTTGGGATGCCTCATTATGTGAATTCCTGCCAGTCACCCATGGTGCATGTCTGGTGGCATCAATCACATCTTTTTTGGGCTGTGCATGGCGATGACCACTATAATTGAATGGCCAGCACCAGCAGTATAGGGAGTAAGGTGGTGAGTAGGCTTAGCACAGCAGGAGGGGAGTGGGGGAAGCCGGATACATTGTCAGCTGTGTGAGCCGGTCTCCAGCAGCCAGACCTGAGCGACCGGGGAGCCAGCGTACAGGTAAGTGACGGGGAGGCCGATTCATTAATAGCGCCAGGTAGCGACAGATGAGCGCCAGTAGCGTGATTTTCAGCGCTGTGCTTGGCCGGGGTTTGCTTGTTGACAGCGACTCAGTCGGTGTGCGGTAATGTTGAATACGGGGTTAGGGGTCGCTGTTTCACAGGTTCCGTGTTGTATGGGTGCGCCTGACAGCGAATGGCCAGAGCGAACGGCTTGCTGCAGATTCATTAACAAATCACGCTCAAAAATTTCTCGCGCTGTGAATTCCTTGTTTAAACCCCAGAGCGCTGGCGGCGATGTGTGTAAAGTAGTTTTTAACCCCCAAACAACCATTTTTTTTTTATGTAAAAATTATACAAGTTTTTCTAAACATTTTGTAATATGAATACATGAATATCAGACCTGTAATATCAATTCTGCACAATTTTTTTTTTTTTTTTTTTTTTTACTTAAAAAAAATCCTAACATTGCAGAAGTGGCCACAGAATTTTTGACATTAAAAAAAAAAAAAAAAAAACATTAATAGCAATTAATTATGATTATTTAAAGATTGCTCCATTGAAATGCATTGGACAACGCCAGGGAGCGCCAGGTCATACCTGTCGCTGTGATGGGATTAGCAGCGGCGCTGTTCGTTTCAGTCGGCTACATGATGAATCCCGCGCTAGCTGACGCTCTCGCCGGCGCTAGCCTCATTTAGCGTGATAAATGCGTCATTGTGACCGCCACCGGGCGTACTTGATTCGGTAGCCGCCGTTAGTTGGCGGTACCTGGCGCTCGTCAGACACTACCTGGCGCTAGCCCTTGATAAATAAGGCCGTAATACTCACCTTCTCCTTCGTGATCCTCGGTGCAGGGGTCCCTCTCCGCTCTTCAGCTAGGTGGAGAATTCAATTCTCTGCCCCACACTGGGCATCCACCAGGGGCTATTTATAGATGGGGAAATCCGGTTCATTCTCCAATAGCCCCTCCCTGTGGTGGGGAGCGAGGTGGTGGGAGCCCAGTGCAGGGCAGAGGCTTTCTGTCCTCCCCTCCAACTTAAAATCCTAAGGCCCGTTGGACCATGATGACACGAGGATGGAACAAGTATGGCAGGAGGATGGAGGTGAGGCTTTTATTTCACAGCTAATCGCTAAAAATTTGATTCAGATGAACCTGAGGGCAAATCGTCCAAATCAGATTTTTTACTTGTTTGCTCATCCATACCAATCAGGTTTAGGCTCCAGCTGGGGAAAGGGCTCCAGCTGAGAACAGTAACACTGAGAAATATTGTCTACAGAAGTTGATGTAACAGATACAAGAAATCGCTTAAAAGTGGAGGAAAACCCAGAGTTTTAATAGCCCTGTTTTTGGTTTGTACCCTTGGGGCATCCTAATTTGTGCCCTCTGTGAAACCCACCGGTGGTGTATTATACATACTTCAGTCCCATACCTCAGTCCCATAGTATAGACACTGCTCTGCTCCAATCAGCGTTTTTAGCTGCACATATAAAGGAACGGCTAAAAAAAGCTGAATGGGAGCTTAGCCAGATTTATGCTCGGAGGTACATCTCTTGCTCCAGACTGGCCAAAGGGAGACCCGGGACAATGCCCGGTCGGCTGCACTGCTTTGCGGCCAGTTGGGCTACTGCTTTTAACACCCACATACAATCCCTCCCTCCCTTAGTCTTTCTCTCAGTCCCATGTACCCAGCCCCACTGTACCCACAAGCCAAGGAACCCCAGCCCCAATCCTAAACCCCCGACATCATGGAATGATGTCTCAGGCTGGCAAGGGGCTGGTAAAATCCAGAGCTGATTTTTGGCCCCAGTCCGCCAGTGGCACCAGCCATTCAGTTATGACGCTGCCACACAGACTAGAGGGATGCAGGAGTTCCGGCCGATGTTCACACAGCAGGGCATCCCAAATTAGAATGCCCCTCTGGTGGCTATTTAACTGGACCTAGAGTTTTATAGACTTAAATACTGCAATTCAGGATACCCCACTGTGTGAACTACCCCCAGGATCACCCCACTAACACCTTTCTGGGCTCCAACTTTGCATTAGCGGGTCGTAGCCACATCCCTGGCCTCCCTGCAGCTAAGCCATTTGCCTGTGCTAAGCCATTATGCCGACGCTCTGTTGCAAATAGAACTGTTTGTCATACATTAATATGCATGGTCTGAAGCACTGATTGGACCGGTGGAAAGGTACATTTTTAGGGCAATGCGGGGGGTTTCGTGCAGGAAGGTATCTGGAAAGTGGACCAAATCTCAGGATGTTCAAAAGAGCATCCCCCCTTTTCAGATACAGCCCCCCTATGGGAGTCGAGCCACCTAATTTACACGTACCGAGGTCCCGGCTGTCACTAACCCCACTCTGCTGAAGATCAGGGTCTGTGACTTCCACTGCTGGATGAGTTGCCCTCTATACATTTTTAGAGCTCCCCGGGCAAATCTTCAGCAGCACAAAACAGTTGCTGTGTTTGTGTTATGTTAGAATTACATTTGAATATTTACCGCATAATAATTGTGTAACCCCCCCGGGGGAGCCAAACCGAGAATCTTATTTAATGTCAACAATTTGCATAATGTTTTCACCCTCCAACTGACAATACCCAGATAATCCGATAAAGCCCCCCGTGCAACGCATGATGGATATCAGCGAGGGAGGGGGAGTGATATGACCGAGTAGCGTCCCCTATAGCGAGCGCACAGCCGGGGTGTTATGTGATATATGCGATAATGACGCCAGCGCAAGACAGCCCGAAAAATGTCCGCCATTTATCACGCATAACAAGCAATGTGTGTGTAGGCTGTGTGCAACATAAAGAACCTTATTTAAGAAGCGTCAGCAGCGCCATGCAGCACCACTTTTTGGGGCTAAGCGACACTTAGCGTCAGATTTAACAACTGAAAAAACACCAATGCGGCTGCCGGCTAGCGTCTTATTTAACTCTAGTGCCAAAAATGATGCAGCACTGGGCCCTCTGGTGAAACCTGGCGCTGTAGCTCAAGATCCTATAGAGCAATGGGCAGAACTGGATTGGTTTAATGGGTATACTGATATTAAACACATTTATTTGTTCTGAACTTGTATTGTGGCTTGTCAGTAATTGAAACACAGGACTTAGATGGGCCAAAATGTTTTTTTTGTGTTATTACAATTGATTTGCTTAACATTGTGTATTTAGGACCCCAACAACACCAACACAGCCTAAACAGAAGTGATTTCATGTAACAGTAATGAAGAAACACTGACCAGCTCAGAAAAAATACAGCGCCAATGATTTCAACGAGAAAAAAAAAATCTTAACTATGCCTTGGAGTGCCGGAAAAACGGCTGTACAAAGTGGTGCTCACTGGCGCTGGGATAGCCAGCGGGTCCAACGGGCGCTGAGATAGGCCGGCCAATACCGGTCAAGTGCAACATTCAGCATTCAGCACAACTCCTGCTATCGTCAATGTGGTACCCAGCACAGCGCCAGATTAGACGAGAATGCCGACGTTTCAAAGCTGGCACTATAGCCACAAAAATGATGCTAACACATGCACATTGTAAATTAGGCCCTAAGAAAATAATAAAATGATCACTAAAATCAACCAGTCGATCAATGGGTCAGTGGCGTAGCGACCCGGGGGCGGGGGGGGCGGACCGCCCCGGGTGACACCAGACCTAGAGGGTGACACCACTCGGCCGGTCCAGTGTTCCCTGTAAGCTGCGCGGGAGCGCGGCCGCGCACCGCCAGCTCCCCGGGCGCGCAGCTCTGCCCGGCGTCCGCGCAGCTGTCATTTTTTTTTACATTGGTGGCTCAGTGGGGCCCTACATCCCACCCTCCGTCTGTCGCTGGCGCCGCAGCATTGGCTGGGTGGAGCGGCATGACGATGTGTAGTCCCCGCC
Organism: Gastrophryne carolinensis; assembly: GCA_027917425.1. Classification (NCBI taxonomy): domain Eukaryota; kingdom Metazoa; phylum Chordata; class Amphibia; order Anura; family Microhylidae; genus Gastrophryne; species Gastrophryne carolinensis. The sequence continues at coordinate 226,103,903 of CM051235.1, forward strand.
CCCATTCCCCCTGCTCGTCTACTGCCAGGAGGTGCCACTGTCCCGTCCCCTCTAGAAGTGTGCAGCTCAGCTAGAGCAGCGGCCGAGCACAGGAGGACCGCAGGAAGCAGAGTCAAACTGGCGCTGTGTGCTGGCTGCTTTTTTTTTTTTCAATGAGGTTTTCATTGTTGAGTCCTCGGAACATGATCTCGGGCACCCACCCCCAGAACACGCGCACACGTGCTCCCCTGCCTGCCGTGCTGTCTCTTTAGCATGACAGAGCTGGCTAGCTGTGAGAGTTGAGGGGTGTGGTCCCAGCTGCTGATCCACCAATGAATGAGGCAGCACAGGCTGAGGGCTTTCTAATCTCCCACCCCATCGTACAAACGGCCACCAGAACACGTGACTGACCACCGGATTGCCCACTCTTTCATCAATGGCTGTGTCTGCTTGCTTGGGAGGTTAAGGTAAGCCTCTAACAAGTGTGTGGTTTAAAGCAGGACAAAACCCGGGATTGTAACTATCCCGTTTTTTAATGTACTCTAGGGGCATCCCAATTTGGGATGCCCTTCTGTATGAAACCCCCCCAGAAGGCCCAGAACAACACACGTTACCCGTCCTAAAGTGCATGTAAGTGCTCTCGTCCAATCAGAGCCGTTTGCATGCATAATAAATGACCGGCCAATGGCTCTTGTTTTAAGCAATTGTGTGGGCGCTGTGTTTACATTGGCTAGGGAGCCAGAAAGTAGGTGAGTGTTGCATCACCAAGGTTTTACACAGTGGTGCATCCTGATTTGGGATGCTCTGGGAGAATACCAGTGACCAGCCCTGGAATCTTTTAGATTCCAGGACCGTTTTGCAAGGGTTCATTTTAAAGTGGACCGAAAACAACTGGCCATTCTCCCTTCCCTCAGAGCACCCAGAATTGGGATGCCCTGTGTGAAACCCCCAGGTCCCCTAGTATACTCCCTTTCTCCCCCAGTCCAACGCTGCATGCGCAAAAAGTGCTGCTTTCCCGCTATTCCTTTAGTTGGGCGCACGCCAGCATCAGGCATTTGTAAATGGCTGGCATGGACACACTCCCTGTTAGAGGGTAGAGAGGATGCGACCACCGGTGAGCTCGGCTAGACTTCTTAGACGAGCCTAGACAAACTCGATCCATCGCACTCAAGCATGCTGATTAGGCGGCACATGTGTCGTAGGACCAAGGAAAGGTCAGTTAGTTCATGCGACCTGGGGTGGTTTTACAGAGCAGGGCTTCACCAACTGGGGTGCCCCGGGAGTAAGGACCAAAACTAGGTATAGTCAAAATCCTGGGTTTTGGTCCACTTTGGCAGGGCACCCGAATGGGGGTGCCCCGCTGTGTGAAACCCCGAAAAACTCACCTCTCTCCGCTCCTACGTGACCGCGCCGGCCAAGCGAGTGACAGAGACGGACAAGAGAGCCTGTCCGCCGCCGCCTCCCGTGCGTCACTCTTACAGGGCCCGTGCCGGCTATTCACAAACGCCGCCGCCGCCGATGAGCTAAGGATTTTTGGGGGGGGTCCCTCACCACGGGACTTCCCAATCTCGGATGCCCCGCGGTGAGGGAGGTGATCGGCCCAGGAATCTATAAGCTTCCCAGGCCGATCACCCATGGGTGTTGGTCCACTTTAAGTCGGGCCACCTCCAAGCTGGCTGAATTACTCGGGTCGGGAGGGGGCAGGGGAAAACATTTTATGTGGCTTTAAAGCTAGTAAACCTAAATGTGGATGCCTCTATGTGTGAAAAACCCCAGTTTTTTTATCTTGCTCCCATGGTGTATGTGCAGACTTTCAGAAAGCAGACAGCGTCACCTGACAATCTATTCTGTATGAATGCAGAGCTCGCTGCCCGGGAGATAACATCTCTAGCGGCATGTGCACTGTGGGATTGATGGAAATGTTCTGACAGGGTTTCACACAGTGGGGCATCCCAAATCGGAAGAGGAATTGGCTGTGCCTGGAGTCCTTTAGACTTTTGATTTGCTGTAACAATGTGTGGGGTTAATAGTGTTGTGTGTAGATAGTAAAGTGTTTGGGGGGTAATAGCGTGTAAATTAACTATTCTATCATATCTTTTTGTTTAATACGTTATTTTGGTTTATAAGTAGATATACCAGTGTTTTTATCTGAGGTTTCCAATTGCCCACCTTTCATGGGACATTGCCCAGCTCCCTCGCTACTCCGCACAGAAGCTTCTCCGGCTTAGAGGGAACATTGCCGGTCACCCCTCGGTATAGAGACACTTACCTGCAGGTCCGGAGCGTGGAGGCCGGCGCCGCTCTCAGCTGTCATCTGAGGGCGCGTCATCAGAGGGCGCCTCTGATGACGCGCCCTCAGATGACAGCTGAGAGCGGCGCCGGCCTCCAAGCTCCGGACCTGCAGGTAAGTGTTTGCTTTTTTTAAAAATGCCGGCATGGTGGGAGCGGGCCGGCCGGTTCCGCTGACAGCAGAGCGGGCCGGCCGGTTCCGCTGTCAGCGCGGAACCGGCCGGCCCGCTCCCACCATGCCAGCAAAAAAAATTTTTTTTTTGTTTGTTTTTTTTGGGGGGGGGGGGGGGGTTGGCGGTGACACCATTGGGGGGGGGGGGGGGGTGACACCATTTCCTACCGCCCCGGGTGACACCAGCCCTAGCAACGCCACTGCAATGGGTAACTGATACATTAACACAATCAGCAAAGTAAGTAGTCTAAATAAAGGCCAAGCAGAATCAGCAGCCAATCGGGCTCTATAAGACCAAGCATACCCCTACCTCCTTATGTAAAAGTAGCTATGTTTATTATAAAATGATATCTCAGAAACAGTCCTATACTCTCCTTTTCTCCCCCTGCAGCAAATCCTTCATATGTCCTGAGAATCCAGCTATGGGGCTCAGTCTTTGCTCTTGCATACTATGGTTGGGCACGCCCTTCACACAACCAGGTCCTCTAGATACTCTACATGGTGAGTATTTAGGATCTAGATTCAAAGGGTTTTGCTGTGTGTGTGTGGGGGGGGGGGGGGGTCTTTTTTAATATAGAGCTTCAAACAAAGAGAACAATGTATCCAAACTGTAAAAGGTTCTTGCATGAGCTGAGAGAGGGCCCGTGAAGAAAACATTAGAGGAGGAGGGAATGTGGAAAACAGGAATAAAGGAAAGGTGTAAAATTATGAAAATGAGGGAATGTGGAAAGGAAAGATTAAGGCAGGATGTAAAAAAGAAGGAGAGAAAAAATGAAAGATGAAAGAAAGGTTGTAAAATTAATTAGAAGGAAGGAATGTGAAACAGATTAGAGGATATAGTATGTAACAGAGAAGGAAAAGGAGGGAATTTGGAAAAGAAGATGGAGGGAACATGTAAAAGAGAAGAAGCCATGGACATGGAAATGTTGAATGGAGGGAAAATATAAAGGAGAATGTGTACCAGGGAGATAAGAAAAAGATAACAGGAGGAGGAGAAGCTGGGAATCTATGAAAGAGGTAGAGCGAAGGTGTAAAAAGGAGAGAGGGGGAATGTGAAAAAGAGAGATGGGGAAGGTGTAAGAGAGAAGGAAGAGGAAGAAATGTGGAGAAGAGATATGGGGGGAAGGTGTAAAAGAGAAGAAGATGTGTACGTTGAAATGTGAAAAGGAAGAGAGAGAACGTAAACCACAGGGGAAAGAGAAAAGGAGAAGGAGGGAATGTTAAAACGATGTGGAGGGAAGATGTAAAATAGAAGAGAGAGGGAATGTGGAAAAGAGAGATGATGGGAAGGTGTAAGGGAGAAAGAATAGGATGGAATGTAGAAAGATAGATGAAGGCAAGTTTGTAAAGAGAAGGAGAGGGAACGTCTAAAATGCAAGGACATTTTAAAATATAATGAGAATGGGGGAATGTTGAAAAGGGAAATGGAGAGAAGGTGTTAACAATAATGAGTAGGAGGGCCAATGTAACAGAGATAGAAGGTAGGGGTAAAAGAGGAGAAGCAAGGAGTGTGGAAATAAGGGGTAGAGGGATAATGTAAATTACAATAAGGAGGGAATGTGGAGAAGAGATGGAGGGACAATGTAAAATGAGGAGAAGGGGGTGTTAAAAAGAGAGATAGAGGAATAGAGTAAAGGAAAATGAGGAGGGAATGTAAAAAAGAGATGGGGAATGTGTAAAAGATAATGAGGAGGGAATGTAAAAGAGAGAGATGGAGGGAAGGTGTAAAGTAGAAGGAAGAGGAGGAAATATGGGCGGCAGAGTTGGAACGGAAGGTGAAAAAGAGGATAAGAAGAGAGTTTGAAAAAGACACGTATAGTGATGGTGTAAACAAGAGAAGAGAAGGTTTGGAAAAGACAAGAGACAGACCCTATTCTCGTTGGTATGTTCCTATTGCCCATACAGATGGACACTGGGCTCTTCCGCACCCCCGATGCCCCAAGAGGAGGTGCGTGTAATCCGGCAGGGGTTTCAGAATGCCCCCTACTGATGCTGGCAAGGCACATGCTGGCACATATCCTGTGAACTGGTATAGGGATCCCCGGAACACAGTGACCACTTCCTTCCATCCTTGCTCCCAGCCAGGATTAATGGACAGTGAAGCTTTTATACACCAATGTGACTAAATACGCTGTGGGAGGGGCAAAGAGGGGGTTTGCCAGGGTATCCCCCTCCATATGTCACATGGGGAGATTCTCTGCCTCTCTAGTATAAAAACTTTCCTATCCTGGTGTCTGTCATTACCCTTTGCTGAAAGCCAAGGCAGAAGGTGGAGGGTGCACCTGTGTTCCTGGGTTGCTCCATTCCATATGTAAGCGGGGCAACTCAGATAGACACCATAGATACCAGACATCATTTTAAAAGTGCCGTTAATAAAAACTAATTTGTATGGTCTTCTTTTTCTCAACGACATTTGAGCTGGTACCAATGCCTCACTGGCCTGCTTCCGGCCATTACTTCTGGCTTTGAGCCAGGATGGAAGGAGGGGGACCTGTGTCCCCCCGTTCAAGAGATTCTTTTTAACTACTTCTGGGGTACTGGTAAAGGATCCAGGAGACACCTGGGGTTTGCAGGATAGGGGGGCCAGCATGTCACCTGCCGGCAACAGGGGACCTGGAGTGCAGAAGAGCTTCATGCATGTCAGTATGGTCACCCCTGTAAGATCAGTGGACCCATACCCAGGGTCATGGTACATTTGTTTTAATATTTAATTGAGATATATATATATATATATATATATATATATATATATATACCTTATGTCTTTTTAATTGAAAAAAGGCATTTACAGTATATCCTTTTTCAGTTAAAAAAGCCAAGACTTGCATACTGCTATTTATGTGACTCCCACTGATGTGAGAGTGAAAGACACTCATCTCTTATAGCAACAAGAGGGGGTGTTTAGACTGTCTAAGAAAGTCTAGGTGGGCTTTAATGATTGACCCTTTCTTCTCTCAATTGCCCTAATTTCAGCCTAGAAGTCACTGATGTTCTTTTATTGACCTGGAGGGATATTTTTCCTCTTTTAAGCATATCAGGCATCTGTCTATTGTCTGATGGGTTTTTTTATTGCCTTCCCATAGACTATAACTGTAAAAGCAATTGCAGGATTAAATATGAGCAATGTAAAATTAATATAATTCAACTTGTATGTATTAAAATGATTTTTTTTCTTATAATGTAATTAACATGCGAACAAATGAATAAAATGTTTATAAGATAATCACTCTTAACAATTACTGGATTATCTTGTTTAATTTTCCTATTACATCTGTTATTCTGGATAAAGAATATATTGGCGGCGGCGTTCTGATTGCTGTGGCTTAGGCTGTACACCCGTTGCGGCGCGGCAGTCTATGTAGGGGGCGGAGCCTATCTCTCTGTAGGAAAGTAACAAAGTTGTTTATTACACTAATTTGGCTGGGAGTAATTCTGGGCTCCAGGGGATCGTTACTGATTTACAATATTCTTGTTCTCTCGCTGCCGCTCTCCCCTGTCGGTGACCTGACATGAAAACGCCTAATGAGATCCACCTCATAGCAACCATATAATGAGATTACATTTACCCCACCACTGCTGGAGAGCAATGTACTGCACCCACACTACCTGCAATAGGTTGCTGAGCATTTTGTTTGAAAAAAGAAATCTTTGGACATTATTTTGAAGGAGGAGGAAATGGCAATGAAGAAGGTTGATGCAGAGGAAGGAAAACTTTCAATTAAGATTCTCCTGTCTGTCAATTTAAACAATGGGGGTAACTATAAATGACTGGGCCCCATTGAAGCATTTAGGTGGGGCCCATTACAGCATACAAACCATAATTGTATATCAACCTAAAGTGTTTACAATATATCAATAGCATAAAGGTAAGGTGAAAATACAGAAAGAACTGGATAACTATCAATTGTGGTAAAGAAGGGGAAAAGTTCGGATAGGATACTATATTATATATGTATATATTTTTATATATATTTATATTAGTGTATAAAAATAGATACACAGGGGGAAGAGCTTTCAATGCCAAAGGTTATAAGGGAGGATACAGAAAGAGGAAGAGCTTACAATCTATAAAGATTTAAGATATAAGGAGGATACAGAAGGGGAAGAGTTTACAATCTATTACGGTATAAGGGAGGATACAGAAAGGGAAGAGTTTACAATCTATTAGGGTATAAGGGAGGATACAGAAAGGGAAGAGTTTACAATCTATTAGGGTATAAGGGAGGATACAGAAGGAGAAGAGTGTACAAGCTATTAGGGTAAAAAGGGAGAATACAGAAGGAGAAGAGTTCCTGGTGGTTTCAATTGTCTGCTGCTGGAGTGCTTTTTCACACTGCAGCTGGATACCTACAGCTGTGAACCCTGAAATACAGGTGGAAGAGCTTACAATTTGTTTTCCGGTATATGAGAAATGTGTGTGTGTGTGTGTGTGTGTGGGGGGGTATTACCATACAAAATTACTGGTGAGTGGTGGCTAATGCCCGCAGGCCCCATAGCAGCTGCATGTGTATGATAAGTCAAAAGCGCCAAACAAGCAGGGATGTAACTTGAGGGGGTGCAGGGGGTGTGACTGCATCTGGGCTCAGAAGGTCAGTATGGCCCCATAGTTTTGGATGTCCCATGCATTGTTCTTCTATTCTTCCTAATGCTTACCTTTAACACTTTCATGCTTGGCATGCAGTGTTCTATTCTTCCTAATGCTTACAGTTACCACTTTCATGCTTGGCATGCATCGTTCTTCTATTCTTCCTAATGCTTACAGTTACCACTTTCATGCTAGACATGCATTGTTCTTTTCTTCTTCCTGATGCTTACCTTTACTACTTTCATATTTGGCATGCATTCTTCTTTTCTTCGCCCTAATGCTTACCTTTACCACTTTCATATTGGACATGCATTCTTCTTTTCTTCTTCCTAATGATTACCTTTACCACTTTCATTCTTGGCAAGCATTATTCTTATCTTCATCCTAATGCTTACCTTTATTTTATTTTTTTTTGTTTTTCTTTTTAAATAAAACTTTTTGTAAAATTAAAAGTTATAAAATAAAAATATAAACATTTTTTGATAAAACTATATACAATGTGGGGGGGGGGAAAAGAAGGTGGCAGGCTCCCAGTGCCTTAAGGAAGGTGCCCCCCCCCCCCCCGTGGCTGTGGCCAGCTAATCAATCTCCCCCACCAGCCTATGCACAGCAGCTGAGAGCTCCTGCTGCCACTGCTGGGCACCTTCTTTTTGGACTGTAAAAGACAAAAATTAAAGCCTCTGCTTCCTGCATACCTGTTGAAAATACATGTGAGTAAATAGTCAAATGTCTATAAACTTAGTAGGCTGGTGGGGGAGTCAGGGTTAGGGAGCAACCCTTCTCACTGGGACCTGCCACACCTCTTGGTCCGAGTCTGTAGGAGAAAACAAAAACAATTGTTAGAGAATGTGTTGGCTTGCGTTGTGTGTGTATTTTACAGAAAGGGTAGTAGATGCTTGGAACAAACTTCCAGCAGAGGTAGTTAAAAAATCAACAGTCACTGAATTTAAACATGCCTGGGATAAGCACACATCTATCCTAAGATAAAGAGTACATAGAGTATACATATAAGGGCAGACTAGATGGACCGTATGGTCTCCTGCCGTCAACCTTCTATGTTTCTATATTTCTAACTCGCCCACCTTCTTCATTTTGCTGGGGCATTACAACATCTGCGTCCCCTTGCCGTTCACCTGCGTGGCCCTCTAGCTAATCTATATTAAAATATCCCAAAATACATTAGAACACATATGTGTGAGTGTTTAGTCTTTGTCTCCTGTGTGTGTTTGTGTGTGATACTCATACCTGACTCATCATGGCCACTATCTTGGGACTCCCTGCCCGACATCTGGGCCTCCTCCTCTGCAGGTTGGTCCAGGTGAGCTTGGGGTTCATCTGCAGAGGAGGGTGAGGATGTTGTCACTTGACCCACAGCACCTATGTGTCCACCAGATTTTATCAGCCTTGGCTGGACCTGTAGCCTCCAGGTGGTCTACACTATTTGGCGGAACTCCTACACTAGAAGAGAATAGCATTGTTTTAAACACAGGCCTGCCTAATGTGATTGTAATAGTGAATGTTTAGGCAAGAATTGTCAGTAATTTGGGAATAGTTTTCTATAAAACTTTCTCACCCAGGGATTCTTCCTCCTTTTTAGGTATAACCAATGCTGGATGAACTGTGTGTATATGTAGGGGGTGTCAGTTTCCCCCAGTGTTGCTACTATGTCAAGTGCCAACTTCCTCTTGGCATATGTCGGGCAGAAAGTCATATCGGTACGTCATCATCATCTAAAATGTAGAAAAAATGCATAGTAAAAAAAATACATCATAATATACATATTGAAAATAAGCCAAGCAGGTTGTTACAAGGCCACACTCCTCAAACACTTTAGGTCTGCATTAATGTATTTTGGCATCCTTGTTCTACAGATCTTATTGGGCGGTGTAATTAACACCTGGCCTTCCTCCCCTGGTATCTGGCTGCCACATCCAGCAATGCACCAAGAGATCCACCTTGTCCCAAACAGTCCCTGCATGGTGCCCATGTGCGCACTAGCTTTCATCTGTGTTATTCTGCAAATGGTGGAGTTCTTGCCACCCTGCCTTCCTAGACACTTGTGCCCTCAAATTGCTATCCCAGATCAGCCTGACTGCCTATACACTAGCAACCCTGATTAACTAAACATAAGCCTCATCGCGTGCAAATGCAGTCATGTGTTGTGCTTACGCACATGATGGTCTGGATAATGGCTGTGGGTGAACACTGAGGGTGCCATTTTTGTTCTGAGGCTCTGCGTCATCTGACACGCCCCAGCAGATGTCTTAAAGTGGACCAACACCCAGGATTTTGACTATCCTGGGTTTTGGTCCACTTCAGGGGGGCACCCCGATTAGGGGTGCCCCGCTGTGTAAAACCCCCCCAGAAACCCCCAAACTCACCTCACCACGCTCCCACGGACAAGCGGCGGACAAGGCAGCGCGACCGCCGCCGCCTCCCGCGTGCCCCTCTGACAGTGCGCGCGCCCGCGCCGGCCATTCAAAACGGCCGGCGCGGGCGCGCGCACGGCTAGAGGAGTGCGCGGGATCAGGTGAGTTCTTTTGGGGTTTTGGGGGGGGTCCCTCACCGCGGGACATCCCATGGGTGACGGTCCACTTTAAGTTGGCATACACCGGAACTTTGGTATGCAGGCATACGCAATTACGCATTAGGGAAGTATAAATTGTTAAAGACACACATTTACATGCGGAGAAGCCAACTATATACTTCTGTGTTCATTGTGAGGTAGATCAGGATGGCAAGAAAAAATGCACACACAAAAGCCGGACAGCTGAACCAAGCCAAGCCCTGCTGGATGATCACCAAGGATCACGGTGCCACAGCCCACCTTCAAACCTACGCCAGCACACACGCAGAAAAAGCCAGCGCCTACTCAGGCAGAGCAGTGGCAGACAAGCCAAAGCAGTCCCACCTATAGTGCTAGGGCAAGCATGAGCTCCTCCAGCAAAAGTGCTGGGCCAGAGTGAAAGGATGTGGATCAAGTGCAAAGGAAGTTTGCGGACATGAAATATGCTGTAAGGCAAAACATTAACAAGCACAAACAACAAGGGTAACAATGCTTTGTGCTGTTGTGGATATTGAAGTTGGAACCTTTCATGACAACATCCTTAGTGTATTTGTTTAAGGTTGCAAACCAGAGGTGGAATACCAGAAAAACTGCAATTCAATGCAGCCAAAGAAATGGCCTGTTGAGCCCAGCTATACTCTGGGGCTTGCAGTGTGCTGCTGCTGCTATAGTAGGTAAGTAGTTCAAGATTTTTGGGTTGCTTAGTCTCAAAAGATGTATGACGTATTTCAAATGTCTAGTTCAGCGGTACTCAACTGGTGGACCGGGGTCCGAATGCGGACCTCAGCGCCAGATTTCTGGACCCCTGCCCTGACAGCTGCTCAGCACTGCCCCATTTACTTGATAGGCAAAGTAGTGCTTAGTCTCCCTGACAGTGTCATGGCTCCCTGGCACCTAGCATTGCAATATGAAGCACTGCGGGGGTGGGAAGTGGCATTGCAAGGTACACACCCCCATCCAATCCTGTCCCCCGTGCCCCAGCTCAGCTCCATCCGTCCCTGTCCCGCCATCTCTGCTCCACCCATCTCCTTCTCCCCAGGTCAGCCCCATCCAGTCTTGCCCCCCCTAACATTGCCCCATTAATCCTATTCTAGCCCCCCCCCCAGCTCTTCCCCACCCATCCCAGCCTTTTTAAATTTTGCCCATGGATTCTATAGCCCCCCCCCCCCCCCCAGTGCGCAGATTTCTAACTCTCCAACCCCCCGCCCGGACCTTCACCTCTCACTGGATGCCAGTATATGGACCTTTACAAGAAGTGGTTGAGTAATCCTGGTCTAGTTCATGATGCCATCAGGACCTAAATGTTGTTGCTGGACCATGAAAGGCCAAGATTACACAAGCCACCTCACTGCTAATTATTGATCGTTTTATGCATGTGTCTATGCCACACCTTCATGACTTTTAAAACATGGAAGCAGATGGGTAAGCTATTGCTTAGGCACACAAGGTATGTGGCTTTAATAACCTTAAGTCCTATTCACAGTACAGGAAATAAACAGCAAATACACATGGCCAACCAGGCACATCAACAAACAAGTTCTGGTGCAACTTCATCAACACTTCATCATTAGTAGAGATACTCATCAGCGACTGGAGGCACCAGCACCACATGCATGCAATTGATTGCACCCATGACGTTGGGCATAAGGGCCAGCTCATAAAATCCCAACTTAACAGCATTCCAGGCCATCATGGTGTCAGGGGAACAGATGTACTTGTCATGCCATCCAGAATTTATTGAGGGTGCGGCTGAGCGTAGGCTGGGACATGCCCACAGAGAGGGCGCCCTGCCTCTAGAATGAGCTGTTCACAAGAAATTAAAGTCAGCCAACCAATTTGGTCATACCCCCAATTGTATGCCCCTTGCTTGTGGTGGGGGCCAACCATGGCCACAATTCACAATACAGCTTCTCAAGGGAAACACGGTTAAGTAGGGTCAGCTCAACATCATGCATGCGATCAACATCCACACGTGGCCGATGCAATCTAAAGTCCGACATACACATGAATAAAACATCGCAATACTGCAGACAAGCTCATACTCCAAGGTATTCCTCGGAGGGCTCCATTATGCTTTCCTGCACACTACGACAACTCACTCCCACCAGGAAATAGAGCCCGTAAGTAGAGCCTGAAAGAACCCATTTTATTGGCCCTTCTCAAAGGCCAAATCATGCCTAATCAAGGCTCTAAATCATGCACAAGCCCATACTAAGTAGGTATTATGCGCATCAGCGTGAAAACAACACAAAGCAAATACACAATAGATACAGGAAAGAAAGGGCTTAAATGCACGTATGCAAATGCAAATGTTAATACAATCTAAAAAATACCTAAATGGACCTAAAAATACACAAAAAATCACATACACACACTTTTTCATGTATAAGTGCGGTTAAAAGAGGCTGCGAATCGACTTTTATGTATAAAAGTCATCACAACAATAAAAATTCGGGGGAACAATATAATTAACAATAAATACATTTGTTGGGGGTCGGTTAATTATGGGTATAGATATATACTAATAGTAATACTACAGGTGTGATTGTACACTGATAGTAATTGTCAGTAATTGGCCACACACATATTAATTCATTTTATTAAAGCCCAACTTATTGTTGCTATCTGTGGCAGGAATTTTAATGTAACCAGCCAGGGGAAAGACAGAACCTGCCAGGCCATACTCCAACCCCATCCCACCACCCACCCCGACGCCGAGACCCTTCAAAATGTCAAGGCTGCTCCTCCATCAATGGCCGGCTTCCTGTTTATTCACTGGCTCCCCAATGGCTAAAGAATACGGATCGAGATAAGGAGCCAAGCAGACATTTGCATTTCTGTAAAAGTCAACGTGGAGGTCCTCCAACACATCACCTCTTAAAGGGCATTTCTTTGTTACTGTGCGCTTTTAACACAATGTCATACCTCCCAACTCCCCCTCATTTAGAGGGGCTGTCCCTCTTTGGAGCCCTTGTTCCTCCTTGTCCTTATGTGTCATGTATACAGTGGCAACAATACAGCATTTTCAGCCAATGGAATTAGGAACTTATGGAAGATTTTAGAACAATGATTTGGTTACTATTGCCATAATAGTTACAAATGAAGAGGTTACTATTGCACACTATAAGATCTGTTTTTTCACTTAAGGTCCGCTTTAAGTTTGGGAATAGCTAGGTATAAAATGTGAATGATGGTGCTTATACCCTTATAGGTTGTAAGCGCTTCTTCCTTCTGTATCGTCCCTTATACCCGAACAGATTGTAAGCTCTTCCCCATTCTGTATCCTCTTTTTTATCCTGTTGCCTTTACTTACAGCTGAGTTGATTCTTTTGTTGCTTCTCTTTTTGCAGTAGGTCCGGGGTTCTCTTTTGATCTGACATCTACATAATGTAAACACAAGTTCTGTCCTTGAAAAGCAGCAAATAAATTGAGATGTGGGTGTTCTGTTGCAAAATGAAGTGTCTATTAATGTTACTCTCTGGACAAAAATGGGGAACTCACTCCCCCACTGCCGGATTGCAATCTTATCTCTGTAAGATTGCAGACTATTAGTCATTGCAAAGATGCGACAATGACATCATTGCCACACACTACAGTGGCAATGAATGGAGGAGGCGGGGCTTTACAGCTAAAACAAGCAGCATTAGGGGGAAGTAGTGTAAAGCAGGAGCAGGGAAAATTGCCAAAAGTTACTCCTCATGGGAGGAGCAATTCAGGGAATGCAAGTTGCAAATGTGGGTTTTGGTCCACTTTAATGTTTCTAAAAGCAGCAACCAAGCAGATACAATAACAATAACACAAGAGTGACCCGACCCTATGTGTGCAATTAGTATGGAGGCTGCCCTGTAGGAATATGTCAAGGCAAACTGGACATGCTATGTTTTTCAGCAATCACTCTACAGTATTGGCCTGATGTAAAGGCTCGGTTTTAAGTGAAAGCAAACTTGCAGGCAGGGAATTCCCGCTTGCTCGTATGGTTCAAAGCCGTCTGCGAGATTGATTCTGGTCCTACGGCGCATGTGCGGCCCCTCGTCTAGTCAGCGCACTGGGATCTGCCCGGGCCCCTTCTTCCAGGAGCTCGTCTAATACGAGCAGATATGAGTACGCTGTTTGGACGAGTGGCCGTGCATGCATCGTAGGACCTGCGAGGTGAGTTTATTCGGAGTTTGTCGCTAAAAGCGGAATTCAGTAAAACAATGAAAACAGAAAAAATAAAAGACAAAAATCATGCACAAATGCCTGGAGGGGGCACGCGCCCTGCTAAAGGGATAGCGGAGATGCGGCCGCATGGACTGGGAAAGAAGGTGAGTTTCTGAGCGACCTGGGGGGTTTCACAAAGCAGGGCATCCCAATTCTAGATGCCCCGCTGGGAAGGAATCCAGCAGCCCTGGAATCTTATAGCTTTCAGGGCCGATGGGGCGTGGGTTTTGGTCTTCTTTAAGCTATATTCATTAAAGCAGGGAAAGTGACAGCAGGTTTTTTTTTTGGGACACTTCTTCTTTTTTGGGGGTCCCCCCCTCCAAAGGCAACCAGCCGAGGGCCAAACATAGCGGCTTTTAACCCAGGGCTCAGAGGCCGCACTATTGGTGGCCCCTGTCCCTGCAAGTTACAAGGCCTGTATGCCCCTTGGTATGGGCTCGGGGCTCTTCCAGGGGCAACTCTGGAACAACCCCATGTCCACACCAGTGGGCACACCCCTGATTGTGAGCCAAGCACACATCCATGCCATTCCTGCAGTGGGCTATCTGGGGAGTTTCACACTGCGGAGCACCACCTAATCCTGATGCCACAAGAATCTATCAACAGGATAGTGAAAATTCTAGTGATAGGCTCACTTTAACCCAGACCTTCACCCTGAATAATTTTATATCCCCCCCCCCACCCTGTACATACAGATTGCCCACATTAAAAATCACCCTACCTACATCTCCTGCTTTTCTGAGCCTTTAAACAACCAAGATGGTGGCCTAAGTATCTTCTGACTGTGCTGCTCTGTATTCTTGGATTGCTGTCCTTTCCCTGATCCCAGCTCTGCTCTGTCTGTGCAATGCACAGCTATAACCCACCCCCCTGTACTTTTACCCCCCTCTCCTCTCCTCAGTATGTGATGCATCTAAGGCAAGATGGCAGCGCCCGTATCCTAGAGTCCTGAACAAAGTTGCAGCCCAGTGAGGCAAAACATAATAAGTAAGTGATTAAAAACGTAAAGAATATTACATTTAGATGCTGTGGAATAGTTTTTTATAGGTTTTGGGCTTTTCATTAAATGATGCTGAAGATCCGGTTTAGGTAAAGCAGTGGAAACATTTTTTCTTTTCTTTATGGTATAACATCTGCATGTAAGTCCAAGTATACAAATGTATCAGTAACTGTTACATCATTAAATTGCTACTGCAGATGAAGGTAATAGTTATACCATTTTGTCGGGCTATGTTTGGCACTGTCCTAAACTGTTTTCCGTTTTTAAATTGAAGAAGAAATGATATCGGGGTTTACATTTTAACCTCATGATTTTTCTTCTGAAAAAAGTGGGCGTGGCCCTTGGATCTGTGATGCTGCATAATAATCAGCATAATGGGTGGGATCTGTAGGATTCCCAGAGCCCCCAAAGTGCATGCCCGTACCCCCAAAGCGCATCTGCACACTCATAAAAGGATGAATGGCGGGCTGCCGATATGCAGGTGGGGGGGGCTGCTGCTCTCACACCCTGGCACCGACCAGGAGGGTCGCGGGGCAGCGGGAGGAGAGCAAAGGAAGTGGGGGGACAGCCGCCGCATCTCTCTCCCTCCCAGCACCGGCCAGGAGAAGAGCGCGAAGGAGGAGGGGGGCAGCCGCCATGTTTCTCTCCCTCCCCGGCACCATCCGGGAGGAGAGCACAAGGGAGGGGGGGCAGTCATTCCCATATATATGGACAAAGAAGTAATTCTACACCAGTAGGTGATGCTTTGGGGGAGAATAGATGCCCCAAATTTGCTCTGGAAGAGTTGTCCCTGGATCTTGCTGTGGAGTGAGTTAAGTTTGCTTTAAAGGCAGGATTCTAGAGTTAACTACACTAGAGCAGACCTAAACCCTCTTTTACAGTTCTATGTCAGGGTCGGTCCTGGTTCATAGGGATGCCAAACTTGCCTCACCTACCCCCTTCACACCATCAGTGAGCCCCACATTAGTGAGATGCTGACCTTTTCCTAGTAGAGCTGCAACCATTGGGACAGGAAACCCTACCTGGCACACAGCTGGAGGACATAGGTCTACTTAAAGTAGAACAAAATCGCAAATTGTGATGCCCAGCTGTGTGAAACACCTCTTCCCGGTCCATCGGCGCATGAATGACTATGTCATTTTGCTCTGATAGACTTCAATGGGTAGCAGAATTGGCTGCATCCCCAGAGGCGCACACTCCAATCCCAGCCTATCTGAATGGCTGGGGTGGGAGCACGCACATAGGCACGGCAAATAGCTCTGATTGGACGAGAACCTGCACATGCACCGCTGGGCCAGGGAAGGTAAGCCGATACCTCGCGATCTGTGGGGTTTCTCACAGCGTACCATCCCATTACAAGATGCCTCCAGGGGAAAGCTAGCGGCCAGTCCTGGAATCTTTTAGAACCCAGGGGTTGGTCCTTGGTTTTGTTCCGCTTTAAAACCCCTTCCAGTTGTCCTGAGCACTGGGGTATATTGTGTTTTGCAGACACTGCAAAGGCTGAAATCTACTTTAATCAAATAGTGTCAGTGTGTGCTGTGGCTTCCAGTCCCCTTTGCACAGATAAATGGTAGGGGATATGGTATGGTTAACTGTGGGGCTATATGGTAGCAGAAGAAAGAAGATATAGGTGTTGTGGTGAAGCCTGTGCCGCCTTTAGTTGTGTTTTGGAGGGCTACGGGTGCTTTCTGCTGAAAGTACCGAAACTGTTCCATGGCTATGAACGATTTCTATTAAAGAGGGTCTAAATAGATGGATAGGTGCCAGGTTTTATCTTGTCATCCGCTTTCCCTGCCCCCACCTATCAGCTTCTCAGTGCTCAGATACTCAACTTCACACCACAATTCATCTAGGAGCTACCATATTTTAGCCTAGTATGTTATTTATTATAATGAAAATTAATGAGAAAGTTCATGTTATTCCACAAGTGACCAGTAGGGGGAGCAGTAACCAAAACTTTAAAATAAAATGCAAAATAAATAGGTAAGACAGTGAACTTTTTTTTTTACGGCGAAAGAAATTGGAGACGGTTGGTATTTCTGCTTTTGTCTTCAAACGATTTTTAAATAGCACAGAAAGGTATATCAGAGTTAACTTATACCAAAAGCAAGCTCGATTGCTGTCCCATTGTCTTGGGCTACATGTTGCGCTGTCCCAAACTTCAATCAGACCCCGTAGTTCCTAAGTTATAGGAAAAAGTATTAGAGCCTTGGAGATGCAGAGAAAAAAATGAGGAGAAACAGTGGGCGTGGCTACAGTGATGTGATAAGCACACTATGCGCTTTACATATATCATAGTAAAAAGTGCAGTGTTGTGCCCCTAGTCATTACTGCCAGTACATAGTGTGATCAGAAAAAGGGGTGAGAGATGCTGCAGGCTAAGAGCGTCTCCAGCCTGCTATCACATAGTGTGACCAGAGAAGAGGGCGGGGTTTCATAGTTGCAGAGAGAGAGAGACAGCCAATCAGGACGTCTGGGGAGGGTTTCTGTTTTTGGTTCACTGAAGGTTGGTTGAAGCAGGGTAGAGACTGAAAGCTGAATGAGGAAGTGATTTCCTCACTAAGGAGAATCACATTGTTGCAGCCACTAAACGAAAGGTAAGCTACTGCCATTTTTTTTTTTTTACTTTTGACTTGCCAATCACTTTAATACATGTGGATAAAAAACATTTGCCCTAATTCAATAAAATCTCCTTAAAATATCTCTCGGAAAATAGGTGCTCACTATTTTAGAAGAAAGCATAAGAAACATTTTTGCAGACCAAAACTCACTCAGCTGGGTTTTGGTCTGCTTTACAGGGGCATCTGATTTGGGGCATCAACTTGATCCTCGCTCCTATGATACATGCGCGGCCTCTCCTCCAATCAGCATTCGTTGACGTGCATATTAATGCCCAACAATGAATGCTGTTGGCCACTCCCACTGGCTGCTGATGGAATAGGTTACCTGGCACCTCCTGTTGGCCACTCCCTCTGGCTGCTGATGGAATAGGTTACCTGGCACCTCCTGTTGGCCACTTCCTCTGGCTGCTGATGGAATAAGTTACCTGGCACCTCCTGTTGGTCACTCCCTCTGGCTACTGATGGAATAAGTTACCTGGCACCTCCTGTTGGCCACTCCCTCTGGCTGCTGATGGAATAGGTTACCTGGCACCTCCTGTTGGCCGCTCCCGCTGGCTGCTGATGGAATAAGTTACCGGGCACCTCCTGTTGGCCACTCCCTCTGGCTGCTGATGGAATAAGTTACCTGGCACCTCCTGTTGGTCACTCCCTCTGGCTACTGATGGAATAAGTTACCTGGCACATCCTGTTGGCCACTCCCTCTGGCTGCTGATGGAATAAGTTACTGGGCACCTCCTGTTGGCCACTCCCTCTGGCTGCTGATGGAATAAGTTACCTGGCACCTCCTGTTGGCAGCTACCTCTGGCTGCTGATGGAATAAGTTACCGGGCACCTACTGTTGGCAGCTACCTCTGGCTGCTGATGGAATAAGTTACCGGGCACCTCCTGTTGGTAACTCCCTCTGGCTGCTGATGGAATAAGTTACCGGGCACCTCCTGTTGGCCACTCCCTCTGGCTGCTGATGGAATAAGTTACTGGGCACCTCCTGTTGGCCACTCCCTCTGGCTGCTGATGGAATAAGTTACTGGGCACCTCCTGTTGGCCACTCCCGCTGGCTGCTGATGGAATAGGTTACCTGGCACCTCCTGTTGGCCACTTCCTCTGGCTGCTGATGGAATAAGTTACCTGGCACCTCCTGTTGGCCACTCCCTCTGGCTGCTGATGGAATAAGTTACTGGGCACCTACTGTTGGCAGCTACCTCTGGCTGCTGATGGAATAAGTTACCGGGTACCTCCTGTTGGCCACTCCCGCTGGCTGCTGATGGAATAGGTTACCTGGCACCTCCTGTTGGCCACTCCCGCTGGCTGCTGATGGAATAAGTTACCGGGCACCTACTGTTGGCCACTCCCTCTGGCTGCTGATGGAATAAGTTACCGGGCACCTCCTGTTGGCCACTTCCGCTGGCTGCTGATGGAATAGGTTACCTGGCACCTCTTGTTGGCCACTCCCGCTGGCTGCTGATGGAATAGGTTACCTGGTGCCTCCTGTTGGCCACTCCCTCTGGCTGCTGATGGAATAAGTTACCTGGCACCTCCTGTTGGCCACTCCCTCTGGCTGCTGATGGAGTAAGTTACCTGGAACTTCCTGTTGGCCACTCCCTCTGGCTGCTGATGGAATAAGTTACCGGGCACCTCCTGTTGGCCACTCCCTCTGGCTGCTGATGGAATAAGTTACCTGGCACCTCCTGTTGGCCACTCCCGCTGGCTGCTGATGGAATAGGTTACCTGGCACCTCCTGTTGGCCACTCCCTCTGGCTGCTGATGGAATAAGTTACCGGGCACCTCCTGTTGGCCACTCCCGCTGGCTGCTGATGGAATAGGTTACCTGGCACCTCTTGTTGGCCACTCCCGCTGGCTGCTGATGGAATAGGTTACCTGGCACCTCCTGTTGGCCACTCCCTCTGGCTGCTGATGGAATAAGTTACCTGGCACCTCCTGTTGGCCGCTCCCGCTGGCTGCTGATGGAGTAAGTTACCTGGCACTTCCTGTTGGCCACTCCCTCTAGCTGCTGATGGAATAAGTTACCGGGCACCTCCTGTTGGCCACTCCCTCTGGCTGCTGATGGAATAAGTTACCGGGCACCTACTGTTGGCCGCTACCTCTGGCTGCTGATGGAATAGGTTACCTGGCACCTCCTGTTAGCCACTCCCTCTGGCTGCTGATGGAATTGGTTACCTGGCACCTCCTTTTGGCCGCTCCCGCTGGCTGCTGATGGAATAAGTTACCGGGCACCTCCTGTTGGCCACTCCCTCTGGCTGCTGATGGAATAAGTTACCGGGCACCTCCTGTTGGCCGCTCCCTCTGGCTGCTGATGGAATAAGTTACCGGGCACCACCTGTTGGCCGCTCCCGCTGGCTGCTGATGGAATAAGTTACCGGGCACCACCTGTTGGCCACTCCCTCTGGCTGCTGATGGAATAAGTTACCTGGCACCTCCTGTTGGCCACTCCCTCTGGCTGCTGATGGAATAGGTTACCTGGCACCACCTGTTGGTCACTCCCTCTGGCTGCTGATGGAATAAGTTACCTGGCACCTCCTGTTGGCCACTCCCTCTGGCTGCTGATGGAATAAGTTGCCGGGCACCAACTGTTGGCCGCTACCTCTGGCTGCTGATGGAATAGGTTACCTGGCACCTCCTGTTAGCCACTCCCTCTGGCTGCTGATGGAATTGGTTACCTGGCACCTCCTGTTGTCCGCTCCCGCTTGCTGCTGATGGAATAAGTTACCGGGCACCTCCTGTTGGCCACTCTCTCTGGCTGCTGATGGAATAAGTTACCAGGCACCTCCTGTTGGCCGCTCCCTCTGGCTGCTGATGGAATAAGTTACCGGGCACCACCTGTTGGCCGCTCCCTCTGGCTGCTGATGGAATAAGTTACCTGGCACCTCCTGTTGGCCACTCCCTCTGGCTGCTGATGGAATAAGTTACCTGGCACCTCCTGTTGGCCACTCCCTCTGGCTGCTGATGGAATAAGTTACCGGGCACCTCCTGTTGGCCACTCCCTCTGGCTGCTGATGGAATAAGTTACCTGGCACCTCCTGTTGGCCACTCCCTCTGACTGCTGATGGAATAAGTTACCTGGCACCTCCTGTTGGCCACTCCCTCTGGCTGCTGATGGAATAAGTTACTGGGCACTTACTGTTGGCAGCTACCTCTAGCTGCTGATGGAATAAGTTACCTGGCAGCTCCTGTTGGCCACTCCCTCTGGCTGCTGATGGAATAAGTTACCTGGCACCTCCTGTTGGCCACTCCCTCTGGCTGCTGATGGAATAAGTTAACTGGCACCACCTGTTGGTCACTCCCTCTGGCTGCTGATGGAATAAGTTACCTGGCAGCTCCTGTTGACCACTCCCTCTGGCTGCTGATGGAATAAGTTACCTGGCACCTCCTGTTGGCCACTCCCTCTGGCTGCTGATGGAATAAGTTACCTGGCACCTCCTGTTGTCCACTCCCTCTGGCTGCTGATGGAATAAGTTACCTGGCACCTCCTGTTGGTCACTCCCTCTGGCTACTGATGGAATAAGTTACCTGGCACATCCTGTTGGCCACTCCCTCTGGCTGCTGATGGAATAAGTTACTGGGCACCTCCTGTTGGCCACTCCCTCTGGCTGCTGATGGAATAAGTTACCTGGCATCTCCTGTTGGCCGCTCCCTCTGGCTGCTGATGGAATAAGTTACCGGGCACCTACTGTTGGCAGCTACCTCTGGCTGCTGATGGAATAAGTTACCGGGTACCTCCTGTTGGTAACTCCCTCTGGCTGCTGATAGAATAAGTTACCGGGCACCTCCTGTTGGCCACTCCCTCTGGCTGCTGATGGAATAAGTTACTGGGCACCTCCTGTTGGCCACTCCCTCTGGCTGCTGATGGAATAAGTTACTGGGCACCTCCTGTTGGCCGCTCCCTCTGGCTGCTGATGGAATAAGTTACCTGGCACCTCCTGTTGGCCATTCCCTCTGGCTGCTGATGGAATAAGTTACTGGGCACCTACTGTTGGCAGCTACCTCTGGCTGCTGATGGAATAAGTTACCGGGTACCTCCTGTTGGCCACTCCCGCTGGCTGCTGATGGAATAGGTTACCTGGCACCTCCTGTTGGCCACTCCCGCTGGCTGCTGATGGAATAAGTTACCGGGCACCTCCTGTTGGCCACTCCCTCTGGCTGCTGATGGAATAAGTTACCGGGCACCTCCTGTTGGCCACTCCCGCTGGCTGCTGATGGAATAGGTTACCTGGCACCTCTTGTTGGCCACTCCCGCTGGCTGCTGATGGAATAGGTTACCTGGTGCCTCCTGTTGGCCACTCCCTCTGGCTGCTGATGGAATAAGTTACCTGGCACCTCCTGTTGGCCACTCCCTCTGGCTGCTGATGGAGTAAGTTACCTGGAACTTCCTGTTGGCCACTCCCTCTGGCTGCTGATGGAATAAGTTATCGGGCACCTCCTGTTGGCCACTCCCTCTGGCTGCTGATGGAATAAGTTACCTGGCACCTCCTGTTGGCCACTCCCGCTGGCTGCTGATGGAATAGTTTACCTGGCACCTCCTGTTGGCCACTCCCTCTGGCTGCTGATGGAATAAGTTACCGGGCACCTCCTGTTGGCCACTCCCGCTGGCTGCTGATGGAATAGGTTACCTGGCACCTCCTGTTGGCCACTCCCTCTGGCTGCTGATGGAATAAGTTACCGGGCACCTCCTGTTGGCCACTCCCGCTGGCTGCTGATGGAATAGGTTACCTGGCACCTCTTGTTGGCCACTCCCGCTGGCTGCTGATGGAATAGGTTACCTGGCACCTCCTGTTGGCCACTCCCTCTGGCTGCTGATGGAAAAAGTTACCTGGCACCTCCTGTTGGCCGCTCCCGCTGGCTGCTGATGGAGTAAGTTACCTGGCACTTCCTGTTGGCCACTCCCTCTAGCTGCTGATGGAATAAGTTACCGGGCACCTCCTGTTGGCCACTCCCTCTGGCTGCTGATGGAATAAGTTACCGGGCACCTACTGTTGGCCGCTACCTCTGGCTGCTGATGGAATAGGTTACCTGGCACCTCCTGTTAGCCACTCCCTCTGGCTGCTGATGGAATTGGTTACCTGGCACCTCCTTTTGGCCGCTCCCGCTGGCTGCTGATGGAATAAGTTACCGGGCACCTCCTGTTGGCCACTCCCTCTGGCTGCTGATGGAATAAGTTACCGGGCACCTCCTGTTGGCCGCTCCCTCTGGCTGCTGATGGAATAAGTTACCGGGCACCACCTGTTGGCCACTCCCTCTGGCTGCTGATGGAATAAGTTACCTGGCACCTCCTGTTGGCCACTCCCTCTGGCTGCTGATGGAATAGGTTACCTGGCACCACCTGTTGGTCACTCCCTCTGGCTGCTGATGGAATAAGTTACCTGGCACCTCCTGTTGGCCACTCCCTCTGGCTGCTGATGGAATAAGTTGCCGGGCACCTACTGTTGGCCGCTACCTCTGGCTGCTGATGGAATAGGTTACCTGGCACCTCCTGTTAGCCACTCCCTCTGGCTGCTGATGGAATTGGTTACCTGGCACCTCCTGTTGGCCGCTCCCGCTGGCTGCTGATGGAATAAGTTACCGGGCACCTCTTGTTGGCCACTCCCTCTGGCTGCTGATGGAATAAGTTACCAGGCACCTCCTGTTGGCCGCTCCCTCTGGCTGCTGATGGAATAAGTTACCGGGCACCACCTGTTGGCCGCTCCCTCTGGCTGCTGATGGAATAAGTTACCTGGCACCTCCTGTTGGCCACTCCCTCTGGCTGCTGATGGAATAAGTTACCTGGCACCTCCTGTTGGCCACTCCCTCTGGCTGCTGATGGAATAAGTTACCGGGCACCTCCTGTTGGCCACTCCCTCTGGCTGCTGATGGAATAAGTTACCTGGCACCTCCTGTTGGCCACTCCCTCTGGCTGCTGATGGAATAAGTTACCTGGCACCTCCTGTTGGCCACTCCCTCTGGCTGCTGATGGAATAAGTTACTGGGCACTTACTGTTGGCAGCTACCTCTAGCTGCTGATGGAATACGTTACCTGGCACCTCCTGTTGGTCACTCCCTCTGGCTGCTGATGGAATAAGTTACCTGGCAGCTCCTGTTGGCCACTCCCTCTGGCTGCTGATGGAATACGTTACCTGGCACCTCCTGTTGGCCACTCCCTCTGGCTGCTGATGGAATAAGTTAACTGGCACCACCTGTTGGTCACTCCCTCTGGCTGCTGATGGAATAAGTTACCTGGCAGCTCCTGTTGACCACTCCCTCATGCTGCTGATGGAATAAGTTACCTGGCACCTCCTGTTGGCCACTCCCTCTGGCTGCTGATGGAATAAGTTACCTGGCACCTCCTGTTGGCCACTCCCTCTGGCTGCTGATGGAATAAGTTACCTGGCACCTCCTGTTGGCCACTCCCTCTGGCTGCTGATGGAATAAGTTACCTGGCAGCTCCTGTTGGCCACTCCCTCTGGCTGCTGATGGAATAAGTTACCTGGCACCTCCTGTTGGCCACTCCCTCTGGCTGCTGATGGAATAGGTTACCTGGCACCACCTGTTGGTCACTCCCCCTGGCTGCTGATGGAATAAGTTACCTGGCACCTCCTGTTGGCCACTCCCTCTGGCTGCTGATGGAATAAGTTACCTGGCACCTCCTGTTGGCCACTCCCTCTGGCTGCTGATGGAATAAGTTACCTGGCACCTCCTGTTGGCCACTCCCTCTGGCTGCTGATGGAATAAGTTACTGGGCACCTACTGTTGGCAGCTACCTCTGGCTGCTGATGGAATAAGTTACCGGGTACCTCCTGTGGGCAACTCCCTCTGGCTGCTGATGGAATAAGTTACCGGGCACCTCCTGTTGGCCGCTCCCTCTGGCTGCTAATGGAATAAGTTACCGGGCACCTCCTGTTGGCCACTCCCTCTGGCTGCTGATGGAATAAGTTACCGGGCACCTCCTGTTGGCCACTCCCGCTGGCTGCTGATGGAATAGGTTACCTGGCACCTCTTGTTGGCCACTCCCGCTGGCTGCTGATGGAATAGGTTACCTGGTGCCTCCTGTTGGCCACTCCCTCTGGCTGCTGATGGAATAAGTTACCTGGCACCTCCTGTTGGCCACTCCCTCTGGCTGCTGATGGAGTAAGTTACCTGGAACTTCCTGTTGGCCACTCCCTCTGGCTGCTGATGGAATAAGTTATCGGGCACCTCCTGTTGGCCACTCCCTCTGGCTGCTGATGGAATAAGTTACCTGGCACCTCCTGTTGGCCACTCCCGCTGGCTGCTGATGGAATAGTTTACCTGGCACCTCCTGTTGGCCACTCCCTCTGGCTGCTGATGGAATAAGTTACCGGGCACCTCCTGTTGGCCACTCCCGCTGGCTGCTGATGGAATAGGTTACCTGGCACCTCCTGTTGGCCACTCCCTCTGGCTGCTGATGGAATAAGTTACCGGGCACCTCCTGTTGGCCACTCCCGCTGGCTGCTGATGGAATAGGTTACCTGGCACCTCTTGTTGGCCACTCCCGCTGGCTGCTGATGGAATAGGTTACCTGGCACCTCCTGTTGGCCACTCCCTCTGGCTGCTGATGGAATAAGTTACCTGGCACCTCCTGTTGGCCGCTCCCGCTGGCTGCTGATGGAGTAAGTTACCTGGCACTTCCTGTTGGCCACTCCCTCTAGCTGCTGATGGAATAAGTTACCGGGCACCTCCTGTTGGCCACTCCCTCTGGCTGCTGATGGAATAAGTTACCGGGCACCTACTGTTGGCCGCTACCTCTGGCTGCTGATGGAATAGGTTACCTGGCACCTCCTGTTAGCCACTCCCTCTGGCTGCTGATGGAATTGGTTACCTGGCACCTCCTTTTGGCCGCTCCCGCTGGCTGCTGATGGAATAAGTTACCGGGCACCTCCTGTTGGCCACTCCCTCTGGCTGCTGATGGAATAAGTTACCGGGCACCTCCTGTTGGCCGCTCCCTCTGGCTGCTGATGGAATAAGTTACCGGGCACCACCTGTTGGCCACTCCCTCTGGCTGCTGATGGAATAAGTTACCTGGCACCTCCTGTTGGCCACTCCCTCTGGCTGCTGATGGAATAGGTTACCTGGCACCACCTGTTGGTCACTCCCTCTGGCTGCTGATGGAATAAGTTACCTGGCACCTCCTGTTGGCCACTCCCTCTGGCTGCTGATGGAATAAGTTGCCGGGCACCTACTGTTGGCCGCTACCTCTGGCTGCTGATGGAATAGGTTACCTGGCACCTCCTGTTAGCCACTCCCTCTGGCTGCTGATGGAATTGGTTACCTGGCACCTCCTGTTGGCCGCTCTCGCTGGCTGCTGATGGAATAAGTTACCGGGCACCTCTTGTTGGCCACTCCCTCTGGCTGCTGATGGAATAAGTTACCAGGCACCTGCTGTTGGCCGCTCCCTCTGGCTGCTGATGGAATAAGTTACCGGGCACCACCTGTTGGCCGCTCCCTCTGGCTGCTGATGGAATAAGTTACCTGGCACCTCCTGTTGGCCACTCCCTCTGGCTGCTGATGGAATAAGTTACCTGGCACCTCCTGTTGGCCACTCCCTCTGGCTGCTGATGGAATAAGTTACCGGGCACCTCCTGTTGGCCACTCCCTCTGGCTGCTGATGGAATAAGTTACCTGGCACCTCCTGTTGGCCACTCCCTCTGGCTGCTGATGGAATAAGTTACCTGGCACCTCCTGTTGGCCACTCCCTCTGGCTGCTGATGGAATAAGTTACTGGGCACTTACTGTTGGCAGCTACCTCTAGCTGCTGATGGAATACGTTACCTGGCACCTCCTGTTGGTCACTCCCTCTGGCTGCTGATGGAATAAGTTACCTGGCAGCTCCTGTTGGCCACTCCCTCTGGCTGCTGATGGAATACGTTACCTGGCACCTCCTGTTGGCCACTCCCTCTGGCTGCTGATGGAATAAGTTAACTGGCACCACCTGTTGGTCACTCCCTCTGGCTGCTGATGGAATAAGTTACCTGGCAGCTCCTGTTGACCACTCCCTCTGGCTTCTGATGGAATAAGTTACCTGGCACCTCCTGTTGGCCACTCCCTCTGGCTGCTGATG
Source organism: Gastrophryne carolinensis (assembly GCA_027917425.1). Classification (NCBI taxonomy): domain Eukaryota; kingdom Metazoa; phylum Chordata; class Amphibia; order Anura; family Microhylidae; genus Gastrophryne; species Gastrophryne carolinensis. The sequence goes on from CM051235.1 coordinate 226,130,379, forward strand.
GAATAAGTTACCTGGCAGCTCCTGTTGGCCACTCCCTCTGGCTGCTGATGGAATAAGTTACCTGGCACCTCCTGTTGGCCACTCCCTCTGGCTGCTGATGGAATAAGTTACCTGGCAGCTCCTGTTGGCCACTCCCTCTGGCTGCTGATGGAATAAGTTACCTGGCACCTCCTGTTGGCCACTCCCTCTGGCTGCTGATGGAATAGGTTACCTGGCACCACCTGTTGGTCACTCCCCCTGGCTGCTGATGGAATAAGTTACCTGGCACCTCCTGTTGGCCACTCCCTCTGGCTGCTGATGGAATAAGTTACCTGGCACCTCCTGTTGGCCACTCCCTCTGGCTGCTGATGGAATAAGTTACCTGGCACCTCCTGTTGGCCACTCCCTCTGGCTGCTGATGGAATAAGTTACTGGGCACCTACTGTTGGCAGCTACCTCTGGCTGCTGATGGAATAAGTTACCGGGTACCTCCTGTGGGCAACTCCCTCTGGCTGCTGATGGAATAAGTTACCGGGCACCTCCTGTTGGCCGCTCCCTCTGGCTGCTAATGGAATAAGTTACCGGGCACCTCCTGTTGGCCACTCCCTCTGGCTGCTGATGGAATAAGTTACCGGGCACCTCCTGTTGGCCACTGTTGGCCAACTGTTGGCAGCTACCTCTGGCTGCTGATGGAATAGGTTACTGGGCACATGCTGTTGGCCGCTCCCTCTGGCTGCTGATGGAATAAGTTACGGGGCACCTCCCTGTTGGCCGCTCCCTCTGGCTGCTGATGGAATAAGTTACCGGGCACCTCCTGTTGGTCGCACCCTCTGGCTACTGATGGAATAAGTTACTGGGCATTTTCACTATCCTGGATTTTATTCTTTTCCAATTTGGGATGCCCCACTATGTGAAACCTCCCGAATTTACCCTAAAAACATGCCTTTGCCCGGTAGCATGGCACATGCCTGGACTCGTCCAATCAGCACTCTATGCCGTGCATATTAATGCCCAACATACAGCTCTGTTTAGACACAGACCCTGGCAATAGGAGGAGGGAGCAGCTGCATCCCCAGTTTCCCATCCCCAGCATATCTGAATGGCTGGGCGTGTAAGTGCGCCTTATCCCAAAGATGCTGGGGATGCAGCACCGAGGGAGCCAAGACAAAGGTAATTTTTGTAGCAATCCGGGCACCCTGATTTGGGATGTCCCAGGGCAGAGATGTAGCTAGCCTTTTTGTCAAAGGTTCGAAATGGTGTCTCCCACCTGTGCTCAGACCCCTTGACCTGCTGCACCTGGGGCACGTGCCCCCCCCCCCGGCTCCCCGCCGTCCCAGGTGAAGGCCAGTGGCTGTCCCTGGAGTCTCTTAGAGGGGCACCCCCCTATTTGGGGAATGTTTTGTGAATCTTTTAGACATTTCTGGATCTTTTTACCCTCCCTGAGTAAGTTGTAGGTTTTCATGTCCAGCATATGAGTCATTGAGGAACCCCTGCAAGGTTCTTTCTTCTTGGAATCACACTTTATCTGATGTATTACAGTACAATATACTGTATCTGGTCACTCCAGCTGATCGCACTGATTCTGGCTCCATGTGAGTCCGGGAAGGCTGATGGGGACGGGGGAGCCGCTCCGGATCCCGCTTACAAAGAGCTCCGTTGTGTGTGCCCGTTTTCCATTCCCAGTGTGTATCTCTGGATTTTGGCATGATGTCACCGAGCATTCGGCACAATCCAATTTCCGGACCCTTTCTCGGTCCCATTGAAAACATGTTTTCCTCTTGGCGGCTGGAGGAGCGAGGAGGACACGGGGTGTATATATAGCGGGAGCCGCGACCTCGCCGCTTCCCCTTCAGGACAGATTGGATAGAGGATTATTTCGGTGACAGCGCGGGAAGTTGTCCTGCAGTTTCACAACATGTTTTTATGTGGTGGACATCCAAAGTCGCCCCCCCAGACCTGAGTGCTTTCCAAAACAGCTGGCAGCGAACACACCTCGTCTTGTTTTTCGCTTTCCAATCGTTTCCTCCTGTGTTTTCCCCTCACGGATGATCCTGCAGCTGGTGAAAACAAAACTGATTATTTACCTGATTACAGCAGCCTCCATGGCTCTGCGCTGAGCTGGACTTCCTGTTGGGACTCAGGACAGGAAGTCGAGGACAGATCAATCAGGTTGGGCCATTTTCACTCTTGCAAACAGTTTTCCTTAAAAAAGCACAGAAAGGTGTGTCAGGGGTTAATGGACGTTTGTTACAACATTATAATAAGTAAATTCATTTACCCTGACTTCATAAACCCTTCTTTAAAGTGGACCAAAATCCAGGATTTTGACTATCCTGGGTTTTGGTCCTTGCCCCTGGGGTATCCCGATCGGGGGTGCCCTGCTGTGTGAAACCCCCCAGGTCGCCCGAACAAACTCACCTCTTCCTGGTCCTACGACACATGCACAGCAGCTCGTCCAATCAGCACACTCGGATATGCTTGAGCCCCTTCGTCCAGAAGCTTGTCTAATATATTCACAAATGCCAGACACGGGCACATGCCCTGCTAAATGGATAGCAGGGGATGCGGCCACTGCTCGCGCATGCGCGTTTGGACCGGGAAAGAAGATGAGTTTTCAGGCGACCTTGTGGGTGTCCCACAGCAGGGCACCGCAGATCAGGGTGCCCTGGGGGAGCGAGTATGCCTGCCCTGCTCTTATAGACTCCAGGATGGGTTTTGATCCTCTTTTAATATCTCATGATAATAAGGACAGTGTGCACACCTTGTTTCTGAAACAATAAACTTGCTATGAAAAATCTCCCAAAAATGTAACCCTCATATATTTATGAAGGTCTTTATTTCAAAATAAGGATGTGATGAATTAAAGTGGACCAAAACTCACCGCGATTCGCTCCCCCAGGGCATCCACAATTGGGATCCCCCATACACTTATGATGTTTCTGGGTCCAGCGGCGCATGCCTGTGCCACGGCCGCATCCCCTCTATCCCTCTAGCAGGGCACGTGCCACTCCAAGTGTTTGTGAATGGCTGTTGCGGGCAATTCTCCCTGTTAGAGGGTAGCAGGGGATGCGGCCATCAGTGCGCTCGGAGCCGCTCACCTTAGACGAAGACTTAGACAACATGACATCAGCAGCTCTGAGCGCGCAGATTAGACGAGCGGCTACGCATGTACCGTAGGACCAGGAAGAGGTGAGTTGACTTCGGCGATCTGGGGGGTTTCACGGGGGGGGGGGGAGGGGAAACAAAACCCAGGATAGTCAAAATCCTGGGTTTTGATCCACTTTAAGGTGCAATTCCATAAAGAGTGCAAGATAAAGGCATGCAGGATTCAAACAGCGACAGCTGCTGGGGGCAGCCAGGTCTCTGCCATGAACTGGACTTTCTGTTGGGACTCACTCATGGAGGTCAGGACATGCAGTGAAGAGCAGATGAATAAGGTTGTTGGTCAGGTTCAGGTTGTGACACAGATTAATCAGGTTAGTATTGCAGATTCTGGACTACGGATCAGCTTGAGTTACAGATTAGATAGGCTTCAATTAAGTTTGTGTTGCAAATAATAATGTGGGTCATTCAGCACCCACTGGAGGCAGTGTGCTGGACTTTTTGTTGGGACTCATTCAGGACAGGCAGTGAAGATGAAAGAATTTGTGGGTCAGATTCAGATAATGGCGTTTTATGGTAGTGTGTGATATAAATAAAATAGGGAGTTACACGTAGGGGTATCTCTGAGCTAAAGAGAATTCGTGTGTTAGATTGAAATACAGATAACATTGGAATGTGGAATGCTTTGCGATATAGACAAATTGCACTGTGAGTTTAGTTGTGTTACATAAGAATCAGGCTGTGGGGAAGTTTGTGATATAGATAACATGAGTGAGTTATAGATAAATAGGGCTGTAGAGTAGTTTGAGATGAGGGATTGAGGTCAATTAGGAGGAGTTATATAGGAAACCCAAGGTTAAGGTAAGAAGAAGCTTGAACTTCTTTGAAAGCTTGCATTTTCAATCTTATTGAGTTAGCCAATAAATGATATTGCCTTAACCTTGGATTTTCTGCTTACGTCGAAGGCTAAAACAGTACAACTTATTGACACTTGGGGGAGTTACATATAATCTGGTTAGTTTACAGTACACAAGGATTAAGCTATGAGTTAGGCTGGTATAGATAAATTGGGCTGTGGGTTAATTTGTGTCTCTCTGGACCTGGCCCACAAAATGATAATCTGCAACCCACAGCCTGGATCATCTGTAAATCAATCCTATAAGGAAAAGACCACTGGTGGTCTTCCTAATTTTTTGTGGAGACCCACCCTATTTACCATAGTTGGTTCATATTTAAGCTCCAATCATGGGATACTTTTCCCGGGGCTAGGCTCAGCCCAGGTTCTTTCTAATGAGCTTTGTTTATTAAATATGACCATACTTGGTAGAAGTTAAAAATTAAAATTGCAGTTTATTGAGTGCTTTAAATTCATAAAAAGAGTCAATTTCTCTTATTTGACAACGATTGTACAACAAATATAAATCATCAATCCTATGTTAGCTAAATATGGGTACATAGATTGCAGGTTTATGGAAAATGAACAGATAATGATGATTACTTCATTCCTTAGATCTATCATATTCTGATTCTGAGGCAGACATGTTTCACCCTTTTCTCAATGCCCTATATCAAGAAAAATATGTACATTCAATATACGAATTTATACACATCAATTTCCTTGTATAATATACATGATTCAATGTAAAGATATAGTACCTTTGATCTGCTATTGTACGGCAAGAATTTTTCTCTACAGTTCATCACTTGGAATGTATATCTAGTTTACATCCGGAAACCTGACAGTGTGCTGCACTATCCCCCTGTCAGCGTAAAATAATGATGGCCATGTTACTGATGGTATAATCATATTTTAATACACTATATAGATAGGTAATTGTTAAGACATACCTTCAATTTGAATACAGATCCGTAACATGGGCTAAACCTGGATCACAGGGTACGGGTTTCTTGCCTCAAATGGACTATAATTAAGGTATGTCTTAACAATTACCTATCTATATAGGTATAAAGTAGTTTTTTAACCCCCAAACAACCATATTTTTGGAAAAAAAAACAAACATGTTTTTACAAACATTTTGTAATATGAATACATTAATATCAGACCTGTAATATCAATTCTGCACATTTTTTTTTTTTTTACCTTAAAAAAATATCTAACATTGCAGAAGTGGTCACAGAATTTTTGCCATTTAAAAAAAAAAAAAAAAAAACATTAATAGCAATTAAGAATATTTAAAGATTGCTCCATTGAAATGCATTGGAGAGCGCCAGGTAGCGAGAGGTCATACCTGTCGCTGTTCAAGGTCGCTCGCTGGCGCTGTGGGCTGAGGCTGGAATAATGATGAATGATTCGCTATCTGGCGGTGAGCGTCATTACCGTTCGCTCACCATTCGGTACCTGGCGCTATCCATTGTTAAATAAGGGCCCAAGTATGGTCATATTTAATAAACAAAGCTCATTAGAAAGAACCCGGGCTGAGCCTAGCCCCGGGAAAAGTATCCCCTCATCTATAAATCAACCTGACCCACAGCCTGTTTTATCTAAACTAGCCCACAACTCGGCCTAACCCACAGCCTCAATTAATCTGTTTCAAGAACTAACCCACAGCCTAACACCCAAGAATGTGTAAGCACAATTTAAAGAGGAGAAGAGGGGGGAGATGCAGTCATGGCCTAGTGGTTAAACGACCTTGTGACCCTGGCTGAGATGTGACTGTGGGTTAGAATGTGCTTCATCTGAATCAGACTGTGGGGTAGTTTGTGTTACACGTGAATGGGGCTCTGGGTTAGGGTGTGTCACAGATTAATTGGTTGCCATTTGCCGAATGTCATAGGCACAGCAAAAGGCTACGATTGGAAAAGAGTCCCCCACATTTGCAGCTGGATCAGTAATAGGTGAGTTCTTATAGACGATCTGGTGGGTTTCACACAGTGGGGCAACCCAAAAAACAGGAAGTCCCAGGGCACAGGCAGAAACCCAGGATAGTCAAAATCCCAGGTTTGTTCCACTTTAACTCCCACAGACCAATCCATCTATTACATACCCTAACCCAGAGCCCCATTTACGTGTAACACAAACTACTCCCCAGTCTGATTCAGATTAAACCCATTCTAACCCACAGTCACATGTCAGCCATGATTACAAGGTCATTTACCCACTAGGCCATGGCTGTCCTTCCTCTTCTTACACATCCTTGGGTGTTAGGCCTGGTTGAAATGCTGATTAATCAGGCTGTGAGTTTACAAAATCTTAGAGATGTTGAGCTGTGAGTTATTTAGTGAAACAGATGAATTGTGTTTCAGGTGAGTTGAGTTTGGGATACAGATAAACAAGGCAGTGGGTCATATTAAAGAACACATTAACTGACAGGTTGGGTATTTTTTTTTTAGGCTTTTCTTTATTTTGCCCCAAATGTTCTTTTGCATTGGCAATGTATCACCGCACAGCACAATGTATCGCACCACCCCGTCCTGCACTGGGCGTTACGATTTCTTGTGTCCTGGGAGTGTGAGGAGGGGACAGCTTTATGTGACCCATCTCTGACCCACAACTACATAGTGCACAATGACAGCAGCGCTGAGAAATGTCCTCTTGTGTCACGCAGGCAGAGGGTGGCTGGTGTTGCAAGGGTTAATGCAGTTCCTCTCTGTCCAGGTTCCCTGAGAAATGGTTCCTCTCCTCCAGGAAACTGGAAGGGCCTTTTCCTGTTATGAAGGTTGCAGGGTTACTTCACTCCAATCACATCGGCGCAGGGCCATGGACAGGAAGCGCCGACAGGACGGCTTTGTGCTGCCACTGCAAAGCTCTGCAGAATGACTCCAGGGCCACCCATTACCCCCTGTTTACCATTGTGCTACTCTGACAGTCACTGGTACCCGCAGGAAAGGGAGGTTCTAGTCCCCTGCCATCAAAGAAACAGTATAAGTCATAAGTAGATTAACCACTACCATCCAAGAAATGTCCTACTGTCCAGTCACTGGCACCCAATAATATGAATAGGGCTCTGTGCCCACCAAGAAAGTATAATCTGTCTTGCCTTGGTACCCAGAAAAAGTACAAGTCACAGTGCCACCCAGGATTAGGTATACTGCACCCAGATACTGGCACACAGTGAATGTTTATGCGCCCAGTGATAAGTTAATGGCTCAGTGCCAGTTAGGAAACAGCAAACTGTTAAAGGGACTATGGCAATCCAATGGCAATAATTATCCAGCAAGCAGCTGACCTGATGCCTTTCTTATGTGTCTCTCCTCCATTTTCTGAATTGCAGGGTTGAAGCTGTAGCAGGGTTCCAAGTTAAGTCTGCCCAGTAAAAGATATGATGCCCAGTGTTGAACAAGATACCATATACTGCCCTGTCTCGTGTATCAAGTAATAACTGGATGGCACAGTTCCCAATACCACCTAAAATTGTTGGTGCTCAGTCTCTGGTACTCAGTAAAAGGTAGGATGCCTGACGCCTCCCATGTAATAGTCCAGTGTCTGGTACCTAGTAATAAGCTGAGGGGCCAGTGGCAGGCAATAAACTGTATAAGGCCCAGTTTTTGGCACTCAGTCACCATCCAAGATACTGTCTGCCAATTAATTTGGATTTAATATTCTAACTGTAACTTACTGTACAAAGCTATATCTAATTTCTACATTTCATCAGTAATACAGTGCCAACACTGACACAACTTCCACTCTACCCATAACCTTCTGCTGTCTTCTACTCTGGTCCATTCTTACTCTCATCTCCAGGACTTCTTCAGTGCCTCTTCCCTTCTCAGATACATCCTCCTCTGTATATAGTAGGTAGCCACCCCCCAGCCTCCAAGCTCACCAAAGTGCCATCAAAATATTCAGACAGACATGTCATCTGACCTTCAATGTTTTTATTCCCCTGATGGGGCACATTTAGTATGAACTACTTGTTGTGACCCGACCTCATGTCTCAACCCCTTCCCTCGTCCTCTTATCCACTCATCAGCGACCTGATATCCACTGAAAGCATTCCTGTACTTGGAAGCTTGCTAGAATTAAGTCGACTCATTTTGCATCTCTTATTATTCTGCAACTTGTTAGTAAATGTAATATTTATGTCCAGTATGTCGGAGGTGAGCGATGAGAACTGGGAATTAGCTGTACGACAGCATGGAACAAGAAATGTAATTCAAAGTGGTGTCATTTATATTGTACGGCGAAAGGCGTGAGGGATATTAATTAATTCCACCCAGCTCCTGGCCCAAACAATTTATAGTTCGCTTTCCAATCTCCAGCCAGAAAGGCTGTCCCAGTAATTACCCGAGACGCAAGGACTCTACAGGTGGAGGAAAAATTATTTCTAGAGGACGCTGTGACTTAGTGCCGACAATTCTGTTATTGATCCGCCTCTTGTATGTACGCACCACACTCCCACTCGGCTCAGCGGAGTAATCATCTGACCATAACCAGGGATTGCCTCCGATTATCATTCTGTCCATGGGAATGAGCGTGCATTAGTGCTGGGATTTATTCTGATAAAGAGATATGTCCTCATTATACAAGTATAATAGGAAGGTTGGAGGACATTGGCGGAGGACTTATTTATGTGTTGGGTTTCTTGAGCCTCTCCATTCAGGTCTTGCACTGGCACTATGGATGATCCAGAGGTGTTCTGGCCAAGCTTATTTATGTGGACACTTTGGGTCCCATCACTCTGACGGGTTCCAGAACAATACTGCACCACACTGAAACTTGCTTCCTTTAATAATGGGGTTCCAGAACAATGCCACAGCCACAGTTTATTTGGGGCCAGTTTATTTGTGTGCAGCGGGACAGCCCCGCTGTTAACCAGTTAATACCATTAATTAGATGATCCATGACATTTGGACCTAGAGTCCCAGGGATGTCCGGCTGTGTGAAACCTGCAGGGTCACCCGTAATATTATTTCAATCCCTGCTCCCACTGCGCATGTGTGGGCCTCCAGTGGCATCTCCAGCATCACGCCATCTGATAGGGGCACCCCTGCCAGGAAAATATAAATGCCTGGTGGTGGGTGTAGGCAGCCAGACGGAGAGGCTACTGGGAGATCCCCCCAGCAATCCAATCAGCACTGCTTGTCAGTCATATTAACATGCATTAACAGTCATATTAACATGCATGACAATCTAATTTGAGGAGGGCCTGCGCATCCGCCGCAAGAAACATTAAATGAGATAAGATTATGGGCCAACCTAGGGGTTACAGTAGGTAGCAGAGACCTTTGCCGGCATGCAATTGCAATCACATGTGTAAGCCTCCCTTGTGCTTCAAAGGGAGATTGGCAGCTATTGCAGTCAATAGCCAAACCTTGGGGACACAAAAATAGCATCCCACAAAAATAGTTGCAACTGTATGCCAAAAAGACCTCTTTACAGGATACACAAGCCTTCTTGCATAAAGGGACAGTGCAGACAATGGCAAAAAGTAGCTTGTCTAAAGCCTGTCCCATGTGCCTCCAAAATTTTGCCTATCCTTTAATTTCCGCTCCACCATGACGGCTGTCCCTGCCCCTCAGTGCTTTAACTTTAGAGCTCATGCAGCATCTATATTACACTGCAGGAAATAGTGGAGAGGCACATGCGACAGGCATCAGGTAAGCTGCTTGCTGCCTTATTATTGTCATTGCATGGACTGTCTCTTATTTGGGGGTAAAGTAAGGCTAAATTGATGGGCTGTTTTGCTGTGCACAGCCCAGGCCCTAAATAGTTTGAAGTTAGCAACTTGCCTTTCCTTTCAGTTTCCCTATCTATGTATGCCATGTTATTATTATTGTTTATTTATAAAGCACCATCATGTTCCGAGGCGATGTACAAAGTGGTGGTTGTATGAGAGCGGGCATTCAGATGAGTGGATCAGCGAGTGTGAAGTCCTGAAAACAAGACTAGGAAAAAGATCAAGGTTGAGGACAGGAGAAGGTCCTGGGCAGAGCAGAGGTTGCAAATAGTTAGATTAGTGATAAACACTTTGGATCCTATAAGAAGAGACACTGAAACGTGAAAGTCTGCAAAAATTAAAATCTGATGCAAAGTGATAATGGCCTTATTTATCACGGGCTAGCGCCAGGTAGTGTCTGACGAGCGCCAGGTACCGCCAGCTATCGGCGGCTACCGACTCAAGTACGCCCGGCGGCGGTCACAATGACGCATTTATCAAGCTAAATGAGGCTAGCGCCGGCGAGAGCTACGGCTAGCGCGGGATTCATCATGAAGCCACCTGGAACGAACAGCGCCGCTGCAAATTCCTTCACAGCGCCAGGTATGACCTGTCGCTCCCTGGCATTGTCCAATGCATTTCAATGGAGCAATGTTTAATTAATCATAATTAATTGGTAATATTTTTTTTTTTTTTTTTTTAATGTCAAAAATTCTGAGACCACTTCTGCAATGTTGGGTTTTTTTTTTAAAGTAAAAAAAATTAAAAAAAAAAAATTGTGCAGAATTGATCTTTCATATTACAAAATGATTCAAAAAACATGTATAATGTTACAATCCAAAAATATGGTTGTTTAGGGGTTAAAAACTAGTTAACACCCATCGCCGCCAGCGCACTGGGGTTTAAACAAGGAATGGACAGCGCCAGCAAATTCGGAGCGTGATTTTTTAATATGAAGCAAGCCGTTCGCTCTGGCCATTCGTTGTCAGGCGCTCACATACAACGCTGGACCTGTGAAACAGCGACTCCTAAGCCCGTATTCAACATTACCGCACACCGACTGAGTCGCTGTCATCAAGCAAACGCCGGCCAAGCACAGCGAATACTGGCTGGCGCTGTAAAAATCACGCTACAGTCGCTCATCTGTCGCTACCTGGCGCTATTAATGAATCGGCCTCTAAGTGATGCAGGGATAATACAGATGATGCAGCGATTATATGAGAAGTAGATAAAGCAGAGGTTCAAAGTGATAAGTGATGCAGGGATAATGCAGATGATGCAGCGATTATATGAGAGGTAGATAAAGCAGAGGTTCAAAGTGATAAGTGATGCAGGGATAATGCAGATGATGCAGCGATTATGTGAGAGGTAGATAAAGCAGAGGTTCAAAGTGATAAGTGATGCAGGGATAATACAGATGATGCAGCGATTATATGAGAAGGTAGATGAAGCAGAGGTTCAAAGTGATAAGTGATGCAGGGATAATACAGATGATGCAGCGATTATATGAGAGGTAGATGAAGCAGAGGTTCAAAGTGATAAGTGATGCAGGGATAATACAGATGATGCAGCGATTATATGAGAGGTAGATGAAGCAGAGGTTCAAAGTGATAAGTGATGCAGGGATAATACAGATGATGCAGCGATTATATGAGAGGTAGATAAAGCAGGGGTTCAAAGTGATAAGTGATGCAGGGATAATGCAGATGATGCAGCGATTATATGAGAGGTAGATAAAGCAGGGGTTCAAAGTGATAAGTGATGCAGGGATAATGCAGATGATGCAGCGATTATATGAGAGGTAGATAAAGCAGGGGTTCAAAGTGATAAGTGATGCAGGGGTAATACAGATGATGCAGCGATTATATGAGAGGTAGATAAAGCAGAGGTTCAAAGTGATAAGTGATGCAGGGAGAATACAGATGACGCAGCGATTATATGAGAGGTAGATAAAGCAGGGGTTCAAAGTGATAAGTGATGCAGGGATAATACAGATGACGCAGCGATTATATGAGAGGTAGATAAAGCAGGGGTTCAAAGTGATAAGTGATGCAGGAATAATACAGATGATGCAGCGATTATATGAGAGGTAGATAAAGCAGAGGTTCAAAGTGATAAGTGATGCAGGGATAATACAGATGACGCAGCGATTATATGAGAGGTAGATAAAGCAGGGGTTCAAAGTGATAAGTGATGCAGGGATAATACAGATGATGCAGCGATTATATGAGAGGTAGATAAAGCAGAGGTTCAAAGTGATAAGTAATGCAGGGATAATACAGATGATGCAGCGATTATATGAGAGGTAGATAAAGCAGGGGTTCAAAGTGATAAGTGATGCAGGGATAATACAGATGATGCAGCGATTATATGAGAGGTAGATAAAGCAGGGGTTCAAAGTGATAAGTGATGCAGGGGTAATACAAATGATGCAGCGATTATTTGAGAGGTAGATAAAGCAGGGGTTCAAAGTGATAAGTGATGCAGAGATAATACAGATGATGCAGCGATTATATGAGAGGTAGATAAAGCAGAGGTTCAAAGTGATAAGTAATGCAGGGATAATACAGATGATGCAGCGATTATATGAGAGGTAGATAAAGCAGAGGTTCAAAGTGATAAGTAATGCAGGGATAATACAGATGATGCAGCGATTATATGAGAGGTAGATAAAGCAGAGGTTCAAAGTGATAAGTAATGCAGGGATAATACAGATGATGCAGCGATTATATGAGAGGTAGATAAAGCAGAGGTTCAAAGTGATAAGTGATGCAGGGATAATGCAGATGATGCAGCGATTATATGAGAGGTAGATAAAGCAGGGGTTCAAAGTGATAAGTGATGCAGGGATAATACAGATGATGCAGCAATTATATGAGAGGTAAATAAAGCAGAGGTTCAAAGTGATAAGTGATGCAGGGATAATACAGATGATGCAGCGATTATATGAGAAGTAGATAAAGCAGAGGTTCAAAGTGATAAGTGATGCAGGGATAATACAGATGATGCAGCGATTATATGAGAGGTAGATAAAGCAGGGGTTCAAAGTGATAAGTGATGCAGGGATAATACAGATGATGCAGCGATTATATGAGAGGTAGATAAAGCAGAGGTTCAAAGTGATAAGTGATGCAGGGATAATACAGATGATGCGGCGATTATATGAGAGGTAGATAAAGCAGAGGTTCAAAGTGATAAGTGATGCAGGGATAATACAGATGATCCAGCGATTATATGAGAAGTAGATGAAGCAGAGGTTCAAAGTGATAAGTGATGCAGGGATAATACAGATGATGCAGCGATTATATGAGAGGTAGATAAAGCAGAGGTTCAAAGTGATAAGTGATGCAGGGATAATACAGATGACGCAGCGATTATATGAGAGGTAGATAAAGCAGAGGTTCAAAGTGATAAGTGATGCAGGGATAATACAGATGATGCAGCGATTATATGAGAGGTAGATAAAGCAGAGGTTCAAAGTGATAAGTGATGCAGGGATAATACAGATGATGCAGCGATTATATGAGAGGTAGATAAAGCAGAGGTTCAAAGTGATAAGTGATGCAGGGATAATACAGATGATGCAGCGATTATATGAGGTTGGTGATGTAGTGGAATAGTGATGTGGGCACTGTGTGGTGTGAGTGGTATTGTGGGTAATGCAGAATGGTAGGTGGCATAACGGGATAGTGTTGTGGGCACTGTGTGGTGTGAGGTGAGTGGTGTGGTGGGTGATGCAGAGTGGTAAGTGATATAGTGGGATAGTGACATGGGGACTGTGAGTGGTGTGGTGGGTTATACAGAGTGGTAGGTCATGTAGTGGGATAGTGATGTGGGCACTGTGTGGTGTGAGGTGAGTGGTGTGGTGGGTGATGCAGAGTGGTAAGTGATATAGTGGGATAGTGACATGGGGACTGTGAGTGGTGTGGTGGGTGATGCAGAGTGGTAAGTGATATAGTGGGATAGTGATGTGGGCACTGTGAGTGGTGTGGTGGGTTATACAGAGTGGTAGGTCATGTAGTGGGATAGTGATGTGGGCACTGTGTGGTGTGTTACAGAGTGGTATGTGATATAGTGGGATAGCGATGTTGGCACTGTGTGGTGTGAGGTGCGTGGTAGGTGATGCAGACTGGTAGGTGATGTAGTGGGATAGTGGTGTGGGCACTGTGTGGGTGAGTGGTGCGGGTGATACAGAGTGGGAGGTGATGTAGTGAGATAGGGGTTTGGGCACTGTAAGGTGAGTGGTTGGGTGGGTAATAACTGAGTGGCAGGCGATGTAGTGGAATAGTGATGTGGGCACGGTGTGGGTAATACAGAGTGCTAGTGGGATAGTGGTGTGGGCACTGTATGGATAATACAGAGTGGTAGTGGGAAAGTGGTGTGGGCACTGTGTGGGCAATCCAGAGTGGTAATGGGATAGTGGTGTGGGCACTGTGTGGTTGTGAGATAGTGGTGTGGGCACTGTATGGGTAATAAAGAGTGGTAGTGGGAAAGTGGTGTGGGCACTGTGTGGGCAATCCAGAGTGGTAGTGGGATAGTGGTGTGGGAACTGTATGGGTAATACAGAGTGCTAGTGGGATAGTGGTGTGGGCACTGTGTGGGCAATACAGAGTGGTAGTGGGATAGTGATGTGGGCACTGTATGGGTAATACAGAGTGGTTGTGGGATAGTGGTGTGGAAACTGTGTGAGTGGTAGTGGGATAGTGGTGTGGGCACTGTATGGGTAATAGAGTGATAGTGGGATAGTGGTGTGGGCACTGTATGGGTAATAGAGTGGTAGTGGGATAGTGGTGTGGACACTGTGTGAGTGGTAGTGGGATAGTGGTGTGGGCACTATGTGGGTAACACAGAGTGATAGTGGTGTGGACACTGTGTGAGTGATAGTGGGATAGTGGTGTGGGCACTGTATGGGTAATAGAGTGGTAGTGGGATAGTGGTGTGGACACTGTGTGAGTGGTAGTGGGATAGTAGTGTGGGCACTGTGTGGGTAATAAAGAGTGGTAGTGGGATAGTGGTGTGGGCACTGTGTGGGTAATACAGAGTGGTAGTGGGATAGTGGTGTGGGCACTGTGTGGTAAATACAGAGTGGTAGTGGGATAGTGGTGTGGGCACTGTATGGGTAATAGAGTGATAGTGGGATAGTGGTGTGGAAACTGTGTTAGTGGTAGTGGGATAGTGGTGTGGGCACTGTGTGGGCGGTAGTGGGATTGTGGTGTGGGCACTGTGTGGGTGGTAGTGGGATAGTGGGGTGGGCACTGTGTGGGTGGTAGTGGGATAGTGGAGTTGGCACTGTGTGGGTGGTAATGGGATAGTGGTGTGGGCACAGTGTGGGTGGTACTGGGATAGTGGTGTGGGCACTGTGTGGGTGGTAGTGGGATAGTGGTGCGGGCACTGTGTGGGTGGTAGTAGGATAGGGGTGTGGGCACTGTGTGGGTGGTAGTGGGATAGTGGTGTGGGTGGTAGTGGGATAGTGGTGTGGGCACTGTGTGGGTGGTAGTGGGATAGTGGTGTGGGCACTGTGTGGGTGGTAGTGGGATAGGGGTGTGGGCACTGTGTGGGTGGTAGTGGGATATTGGTGCAGGCACAGCGTGGGTGGTAGTGGGATAGTGGTGCGGGTACTGTGTGGGTGGTAGTGGGATAGTGGTGCGGGCACTGTGTGGGTGGTAGTGGGATAGTGGTGCGGGCACTGTGTGGGTGGTAGTGGGATAGTGGTGTGGGCACTGTGTGGGTGGTAGTGGGATAGTGGTGTGGGCACTGTGTGGGTGGTAGTGGGATAGTGGTGTGGGCACTGTGTGGGTGGTAGTGGGATAGTGGTGTGGGCACTGGGTGGGTGGTAGAGGGATAGTGGTGTGGGCACTGGGTGGGTGGTAGTGGGATAGTGGTGTGGGCACTGGGTGGGTGGTAGTGGGATAGTGGTGTGGGAACTGTGTGGGTGGTAGTGGGATAGTGGTGTGGGCACTGTGTGGGTGGTAGTGGGATAGTGGTGTGGGCACTGTGTGGGTGGTAGTGGGATAGTGGTGTGGGCACTGTGTGGGTGGTAGTGGGATAGTGGTGTGGGCACTGTGTGGGTGGTAGTGGGATAGTGGTGTGGGCACTGTGTGGGTGGTAGTGGGATAGTGGTGTGGGCACTGTGTGGGCGGTAGTGGGATTGTGGTGTGGGCACTGTGTGGGTGGTAGTGGGATAGTGGTGCGGGCACTGTGTGGGTGGTAGTGGGATAGTGGTGTGGGCACTGTGTTGGTGGTAGTGGGATAGTGGTGTGGGCAAAGTGTGGGTGGTAGTGGGATAGTGGTGTGGGCACTGTGTGGGTCGTAGTGGGATAGTGGTGTGGGCGGTAGTGGGATAGTGGTGCGGGCACTGTGTCGGTAGTAGTAGGATAGTGGTGTGGACACTGTGTGGGCGGTAGTGGGATAGTAGTGTGGGCACAGCGTGGGCGGTAGTGGGATGGTGGTGTGTGCACTGTGTGGGTGGTAGTGGGATAGTGGTGTGGGCACTGTGTGGGTGGTAGTGGGATAGTGGTGTGGGCACTGGGTGGGTGGTAGAGGGATAGTGGTGTGGGCACTGGGTGGGTGGTAGTGGGATAGTGGTGTGGGCACTGGGTGGGTGGTAGTGGGATAGTGGTGTGGGAACTGTGTGGGTGGTAGTGGGATAGTGGTGTGGGCACTGTGTGGGTGGTAGTGGGATAGTGGTGTGGGCACTGTGTGGGTGGTAGTGGGATAGTGGTGTGGGCACTTGGTGGGTGGTAGAGGGATAGTGGTGTGGGCACTGTGTGGGTGGTAGTGGGATAGTGGTGTGGGCACTGTGTGGGTGGTAGTGGGATAGTGGTGTGGGCACTGTGTGGGTGGTAGTGGGATAGTGGTGTGGGCACTGTGTGGGTGGTAGTGGGATAGTGGTGTGGGCACTGTGTGGGTGGTAGTGGGATAGTGGTGTGGGCACTGGGTGGGTGGTAGAGGGATAGTGGTGTGGGCACTGTGTGGGTGGTAGTGGGATAGTGGTGTGGGCACTGTGTGGGTGGTAGTGGGATAGTGGTGTGGGCACTGTGTGGGTGGTAGTGGGATAGTGGTGTGGGCACTGTGTGGGTGGTAGTGGGATAGTGGTGTGGGCACTGTGTGGGCGGTAGTGGGATTGTGGTGTGGGCACTGTGTGGGTGGTAGTGGGATAGTGGTGTGGGCACTGTGTTGGTGGTAGTGGGATAGTGGTGTGGGCAAAGTGTGGATGGTAGTGGGATAGTGGTGTGGGCACTGTGTGGGTGGTAGTGGGATAGTGGTGTGGGCGGTAGTGGGATAGTGGTGTGGGCAAAGTGTGGGTGGTAGTGGGATAGTGGTGTGGGCACTGTGTGGGTGGTAGTGGGATAGTGGTGTGGGCGGTAGTGGGATAGTGGTGCGGGCACTGTGTGGGTAGTAGTGGGATAGTGGTGTGGACACTGTGTGGGCGGTAGTGGGATAGTGGTGTGGGCACAGTGTGGGTGGTAGTGGGATAGTGGTGTGGGCACTGTGTGGGTGGTAGTGGGATAGTGGTGTGGGCACTGTGTGGGTGGTAGTGGGATAGTGGTGTGGGCACTGTGTGGGTGGTAGTGGGATAGGGGTGTGGGCACTGTGTGGGTGGTAGTGGGATATTGGTGTGGGCACAGTGTGGGTGGTAGTGGGATAGTGGTGCGGGCACTGTGTGGGTGGTAGTGGGATAGTGGTGCGGGCACTGTGTGGGTGGTAGTGGGATAGTGGTGTGGGCACTGTGTGGGTGGTAGTGGGATAGTGGAGTGGGCACAGTGTGGGTGGTAGTGGGATAGTGGTGTGGGCACTGTGTGGGTGGTAGTGGGATAGTGGTGTGGGCACTGTGTGGGTGGTAGTGGGATAGTGTTGTGGGTACTGTGTGGGTGGTAGTGGGATAGTGGTGTGGGCACTGTGTGGGTGGTAGTGGGATAGTGGTGTGGGCACTGTGTGGGTGGTAGTGGGATAGTGGTGTGGGCACTGTGTGTGTGGTAGTGGGATAGTGGTGTGGGCACTGTGTGGGTGGTAGTGGGATAGTGGTGTGGGCACTGTGTGGGCGGTAGTGGGATTGTGGTGTGAGCACTGTGTGGGTGGTAGTGGGATACTGGTGTGGGAACTGTGTGGGTGGTAGTGGGATAGTAGTGTGGGCAAAGTGTGGGTGGTAGTGGGATAGTGGTGTGGGCACTGTGTGGGTGGTAGTGGGATAGTGGTGTGGGCGGTAGTGGGATAGTGGTGCGGGCACTGTGTGGGTAGTAGTGGGATAGTGGTGTGGGCACTGTGTGGGCGGCAGTGGGATAGTGGTGTGGGCACTGTGTGGGCGGTAGTGGGATTGTGGTGTGGGCGCTGTGTGGGTGGTAGTGGGATAGTGGTGTGGGCACTGTGTGGGTGGTAGTGGTATAGTGGTGTGGGCAATGTGTGGGTGGTAGTGGGATAGTGGCGGGGGCACTGTGTGGGTGGTAGTGGGATAGTGGTGTGGGCACTGGGTGGGTGGTAGTGGGATAGTGGTGTGGGCACAGTGTGGGTGGTAGTGGGATAGTGGTGTGGGCACAGTGTGGGTGGTAGTGGGATAGTGGTGTGGGCACTGTGTGGGTGGTAGTGGGATAGTGGTGTGGGCACAGTGTGTGTGGTAGTGGGATAGTGGTGTGGGCACTGTGTGGGTGGTAGTGGGATAGGGGTGTGGGCACTGTGTGGGTGGTAGTGGGATATTGGTGTGGGCACAGTGTGGGTGGTATTGGGATAGTGGTGTGGGCACTGTGTGGGTGGTAGTGGGATAGTGGAGTTGGCACTGTGTGGGTGGTAGTGGGATAGTGGTGTGGGCACAGTGTGGGTGGTAGTGGGATAGTGGTGTGGGCACTGTGTGGGTGGTAGTGGGATAGTGGTGTGGGCACTGTGTGGGTGGTAGTGGTATAGTGGGGTGGGCAATGTGTGGGTGGTAGTGGGATTGTGGTGTGGGCACTGTGTGGGTGGTAGTGGGATAGTGGCGTGGGCACTGTGTGGGTGGTAGTGGGATAGTGGTGTGGGCACTGTGTGGGTGGTAGTGGGATAGTGGTGTGGGCACTGTGTGGGCGGTAGTGGGATTGTGGTGTGAGCACTGTGTGGGTGGTAGTGGGATACTGGTGTGGGAACTGTGTGGGTGGTAGTGGGATAGTAGTGTGGGCAAAGTGTGGGTGGTAGTGGGATAGTGGTGTGGGCACTGTGTGGGTGGTAGTGGGATAGTGGTGTGGGCGGTAGTGGGATAGTGGTGCGGGCACTGTGTGGGTAGTAGTGGGATAGTGGTGTGGGCACTGTGTGGGCGGCAGTGGGATAGTGGTGTGGGCACTGTGTGGGCGGTAGTGGGATTGTGGTGTGGGCGCTGTGTGGGTGGTAGTGGGATAGTGGTGTGGGCACTGTGTGGGTGGTAGTGGTATAGTGGTGTGGGCGATGTGTGGGTGGTAGTGGGATAGTGGCGGGGGCACTGTGTGGGTGGTAGTGGGATAGTGGTGTGGGCACTGGGTGGGGGGTAGTGGGATAGTGGTGTGGGCACTGTGTGGGTGGTAGTGGGATAGTGGTGTGGGTACTGTGTGGGTGGTAGTGGGATAGTGGTGTGGGCACTGTGTGGGTGGTAGTGGGAGAGTGGTGTGGGCACTGTGTGGGTGGTAGTGGGATAGTGGTGTGGGCACTGTGTGGGTGGTAGTGGGATTGTGGTGTGAGCACTGTGTGGGTGGTAGTGGGATACTGGTGTGGGAACTGTGTGGGTGGTAGTGGGATAGTAGTGTGGGCAAAGTGTGGGTGGTAGTGGGATAGTGGTGTGGGCACTGTGTGGGTGGTAGTGGGATAGTGGTGTGGGCGGTAGTGGGATAGTGGTGCGGGCACTGTGTGGGTAGTAGTGGGATAGTGGTGTGGGCACTGTGTGGGCGGCAGTGGGATAGTGGTGTGGGCACTGTGTGGGCGGTAGTGGGATTGTGGTGTGGGCGCTGTGTGGGTGGTAGTGGGATAGTGGTGTGGGCACTGTGTGGGTGGTAGTGGTATAGTGGTGTGGGCGATGTGTGGGTGGTAGTGGGATAGTGGCGGGGGCACTGTGTGGGTGGTAGTGGGATAGTGGTGTGGGCACTGGGTGGGGGGTAGTGGGATAGTGGTGTGGGCACTGTGTGGGTGGTAGTGGGATAGTGGTGTGGGTACTGTGTGGGTGGTAGTGGGATAGTGGTGTGGGCACTGTGTGGGTGGTAGTGGGAGAGTGGTGTGGGCACTGTGTGGGTGGTAGTGGGATAGTGGTGTGGGCACTGTGTGGGTGGTAGTGGGATAGTGGTGTGGGCACTGTGTGGGTGGTAGTGGGATAGTGGTGTGGGCACTGTGTGGGTGGTAGTGGGATAGTGGTGTGGGCACTGTGTGGGCGGTAGTGGGATTGTGGTGTGAGCACTGTGTGAGTGGTAGTGGGATAGTGGTGTGGGAACTGTGTGGGTGGTAGTGGGATAGTGGTGTGGGCAAAGTGTGGGTGGTAGTGGGATAGTGGTGTGGGCACTGTGTGGGTGGTAGTGGGATAGTGGTGTGGTCGGTAGTGGGATAGTGGTGCGGGCACTGTGTGGGTAGTAGTGGGATAGTGGTGTGGGCACTGTGTGGGCGGTAGTGGGATAGTGGTGTGGGCACTGTGTGGGCGGTAGTGGGATTGTGGTGTGGGCGCTGTGTGGGTGGTAGTGGGATAGTGGTGTGGGCACTGTGTGGGTGGTAGTGGTATAGTGGTGTGGGCAATGTGTGGGTGGTAGTGGGATTGTGGCGTGGGCACTGTGTGGGTGGTAGTGGGATAGTGGCGTGGGCACTGTGTGGGTGGTAGTGGGATAGTGGTGTGGGCACTGGGTGGGTGGTAGTGGGATAGTGGTGTGGGCACAGTGTGGGTGGTAGTGGGATAGTGGTGTGGGCACAGTGTGGGTGGTAGTGGGATAGTGGTGTGGGCACTGTGTGGGTGGTAGTGGGATAGTGGTATGGGCACAGTGTGTGTGGTAGTGGGATAGTGGTGTGGGCACAGTGTGGGTGGTAGTGGGATAGTGGTGTGGGCACAGTGTGGGTGGTAGTGGGATAGTGGTGTGGGCACTGTGTGGGTGGTAGTGGGATAGTGGAGTTGGCACTGTGTGGGTGGTAGTGGGATAGTGGTGTGGGCACTGTGTGGGTGGTAGTGGGATAGTGGTGTGGGCACTGTGTGGGTGGTAGTGGTATAGTGGGGTGGGCAATGTGTGGGTGGTAGTGGGATTGTGGTGTGGGCACTGTGTGGGTGGTAGTGGGATAGTGGCGTGGGCACTGTGTGGGTGGTAGTGGGATAGTGGTGTGGGCACTGGGTGGGTGGTAGTGGGATAGTGGTGTGGGCACTGGGTGGGTGGTAGTGGGATAGTGGTGTGGGCACAGTGTGGGTGGTAGTGGGATAGTGGTGTTGGCACAGTGTGGGTGGTAGTGGGATAGTGGTGTGGGCACTGTGTGGGTGGTAGTGGGATAGTGGTGTGGGCACAGTGTGTGTGGTAGTGGGATAGTGGTGTGGGCACCGTGTGGGTGGTAGTGGGATAGGGGTGTGGGCACTGTGTGGGTGGTAGTGGGATATTGGTGTGGGCACAGTGTGGGTGGTAGTGGGATAGTGGTGTGGGCACTGTGTGGGTGGTAGTGGGATAGTGGAGATGGCACTGTGTGGGTGGTAGCGGGATTGTGGTGCGGGCACTGTGTGGGTGGTAATGGGATAGTGGTGCGGGCACTGTGTGGGTTGTAGTGGGATAGTGGTGCGGACACTGTGTGGGCGGTAGTGGGATAGTGGTGTGGGCACTTTGTGGGCGGTAGTGGGATTGTGGTGTGGGCACTGTGTGGGTGGTAGTGGGATAGTGGTGTGGGCACTGTGTGGGTGGTAGTGGGATAGTGGAGTTGGCACAGTGTGGGTGGTAGTGGGATAGTGGTGTGGGCACAGTGTGGGTGGTAGTGGGATAGTGGTGTGGGCACTGTGTGGGTGGTAGTGGGATAGTGGTGTGGGCACTGTGTGGGTGGTAGTGGGATAGGGGTGTGGGCACTGTGTGGGTGGTAGTGGGATATTGGTGCGGGCACAGTGTGGGTGGTAGTGGGATAGTGGTGCGGGCACTGTGTGGGTGGTAGTGGGATAGTGGTGCTGGCACTGTGTGGGTGGAAGTGGGATAGTGGTGTGGGCACTGTGTGGGTGGTAGTGGGATAGTGGTGTGGGCACTGTGTGGGTGGTAGTGGGATAGTGGTGTGGGCACTGTGTGGGTGGTAGTGGGATAGTGGTGTGGGCACTGTGTGGGTGGTAGTGGGATAGTGGTGTGGGCACTGGGTGGGTGGTAGTGGGATAGTGGTGTGGGCACTGGGTGGGTGGTAGTGGGATAGTGGTGTGGGAACTGTGTGGGTGGTAGTGGGATTGTGGTGTGGGCACTGTGTGGGTGGTAGTGGGATAGTGGTGTGGGCACTGTGTGGGTGGTAGTGGGATAGTGGTGTGGGCACTGTGTGGGTGGTAGTGGGATAGTGGTGTGGGCACTGTGTGGGTGGTAGTGGGATAGTGGTGTGGGCACTGTATGGGTGGTAGTGGGATAGTGGTGTGGGCACTGTGTGGGCGGTAGTGGGATTGTGGTGTGGGCACTGTGTGGGTGGTAGTGGGATAGTGGTGTGGGCACTGTGTTGGTGGTAGTGGGATAGTGGTGTGGGCAAAGTGTGGGTGGTAGTGGGATAGTGGTGTGGGCACTGTGTGGGTGGTAGTGGGATAGTGGTGTGGGCGGTAGTGGGATAGTGGTGCGGGCACTGTGTGGGTAGTAGTGGGATAGTGGTGTGGGCACTGTGTGGCCGGTAGTGGGATAGTGGTGTGGGCACAGTGTGGGCGGTAGTCGGATTGTGGTGTGGGCACTGTGTGGGTGGTAGTGGGATAGTGGTGTTGGCACTGTGTGGGTGGTAGTGGGATAGTGGTGTGGGCACTGTGTGGGTGGTAGTGGTATAGTGGTGTGGGCAATGTGTGGGTGGTAGTGGGATTGTGGCGTGGGCACTGTGTGGGTGGTAGTGGGATAGTGGCGTTGGCACTGTGTGGGTGGTAGTGGGATAGTGGTGTGGGCACAGTGTGGGTGGTAGTGGGATAGTGGTGTGGGCACAGTGTGGGTGGTAGTGGGATAGTGGCATGGGCACAGTGTGGGTGGTAGTGGGATAGTGGTGTGGGCACTGTGTGAGTGGTAGTGGGATAGTGGTGTGGGCACTGTGTGGGTGGTAGTGGGATAGTGGTGTGGGCACTGTGTGGGTGGTTTTGGGATAGTGGTGTTGGCACTGTGGGGGTGGTAGTGGTATAGTGGTGCGGGCACTGTGTGGGTGGTAGTGGGATAGTGGTGCGGGCACTGTGTGGGTTGTAGTGGGATAGTGGTGCGGGCACTGTGTGGGTGGTAGTGGGATAGTGGTGCGGGCACTGTGTGGGTGGTAGTGGGATAGTGGTGCGGGCACTGTGTGGGTGGTAGTGGGATAGTGGTGTGGGCACTGTGTGGGTGGTAGTGGGATGGTGGTGTGGGCACTGTGTGGGTGGTAGTGGGAGAGTGGTGTGGGCACTGTGTGGGTGGTAGTGGGATAGTGGTGTGGGCACTGTGTGGGTGGTAGTGGGATAGTGGTGTGGGCACTATGCGGGTGGTAGTGGGATAGTGGTGTGGGCACTGGGTGGGTGGTAGTGGGATAGTGGTGTGGGCACTGGGTGGGTGGTAGTGGGATAGTGGTGTTGGAACGGTGTGGGTGGTAGTGGTATAGTGGTGTGGGCACTGTGTGGGTGGTAGTGGGATAGTGGTGTGGGCACTGTGTGGGTGGTAGTGGGATAGTGGTGTGGGCACTGGGTGGGTGGTAGTGGGATAGTGGTGTGGGCACTGTGTGGGTGGTAGTGGGATAGTGGTGTGGGCACTGGGTGGGTGGTAGTGGGATAGTGGTGTGGGCACTGTGTGGGTGGTAGTGGGATAGTGGTGCGGGCACTGTGTGGGTATTAGTGGGATAGTGGTGCGGGCACTGTGTGGGGGGTAGTGGGATAGTGGTGCGGGCACTGTGTGGGTGGTAGTGGGATAGTAGTGCGGGCACTGTGTGGGTGGTAGTGGGATAGTGGTGTGGGCACTGTGTGGGTGGTAGTGGGATAGTGGTGTGGGCACTGTGTGGGTGGTAGAGGGATAGTGGTGTGGGCACTGTGTGGGTGGTAGTGGGATAGTGGTGTGGGCACTGGGTGGGTGGTAGTGGGATAGTGGTGTGGGCACTGGGTGGGTGGTAGTGGGACAGTGGTGTGGGAACTGTGTGGGTGGTAGTGGGATAGTGGTGTGGGCACTGTGTGGGTGGTAGTTGGATAGTGGTGTGGGCACTGTGTGGGTGGTAGTGGGATAGTGGTGTGAGCATTGTGTGGGTGGTAGTGGGATAGTGATGTGGGCACAGTGTGGGTGGTAGTGGGATAGTGGTGTGGGCACTGTATGGGTGGTAGTGGGATAGTGGTGTGGGCACTGTGTTGGCGATAGTGGGATAGTGGTGTGGGCACTGTTTGGGTGGTAGTGGGATAGTGGTGTGGGCACTGTGTGGGTGGTAGTGGGATAGTGGTGTGGGCACTGTGTGGGCGGTAGTGGGATAGTGGTGTGGGCACTGTGTGGGTGGTAGTGGGATAGTGGTGTGGGCACTGTGTGGGTGGTAGTGGGATAGTGGTGTGGGCACTGTGTGGGTGGTAGTGGGATAGTGGTGTGGGCACTGGGTGGGTGGTAGAGGGATAGTGGTGTGGGCACTGGGTGGGTGGTAGTGGGATAGTGGTGTGGGCACTGGGTGGGTGGTAGTGGGATAGTGGTGTGGGCACTGGGTGGGTGGTAGTGGGATAGTGGTGTGGGAACTGTGTGGGTGGTAGTGGGATAGTGGTGTGGGCACTGTGTGGGTGGTAGTGGGATAGTGGTGTGGGCACAGTGTGGGTGGTAGTGGGATAGTGGTGTGGGCACTGTGTGGATGGTAGTGGGATAGTGGTGTGGGCACTGTGTGGGTGGTAGTGGGATAGTGGTGTGGGCACTGTGTGGGTGGTAGTGGGATAGTGGTGTGGGCACTGTGTGGGTGGTAGTGGGATAGTGGTGTGGGCACTGTGTGGGTGGTAGTGGGATAGTGGTGCGGGCACTGTGTGGGTGGTAGTGGGATAGTAGTGCGGGCACTGTGTGGGTGGTAGTGGGATAGTAGTGCGGGCACTGTGTGGGTTGTAGTGGGATAGTGGTGCGGACACTGTGTGGGCGGTAGTGGGATAGTGGTGTGGGCACTTTGTGGGCGGTAGTGGGATTGTGGTGTGGGCACTGTGTGGGTGGTAGTGGGATAGTGGTGTGGGTGGTAGTGGGATAGTGGAGTTGGCACAGTGTGCGTGGTAGTGGGATAGTGGTGTGGGCACAGTGTGGGTGGTAGTGGGATAGTGGTGTGGGCACTGTGTGGGTGGTAGTGGGATAGTGGTGTGGGCACTGTGTGGGTGGTAGTGGGATAGGGGTGTGGGCACTGTGTGGGTGGTAGTGGGATATTGGTGCGGGCACAGTGTGGGTGGTAGTGGGATAGTGGTGCGGGCACTGTGTGGGTGGTAGTGGGATAGTGGTGCTGGCACTGTGTGGGTGGTAGTGGGATAGTGGTGCGGGCACTGTGTGGGTGGTAGTGGGATAGTGGTGTGGGCACTGTGTGGGTGGTAGTGGGATAGTGGTGTGGGCACTGTGTGGGTGGTAGTGGGATAGTGGTGTGGGCACTGTGTGGGTGGTAGTGGGATAGTGGTGTGGGCACTGGGTGGGTGGTAGTGGGATAGTGGTGTGGGCACTGGGTGGGTGGTAGTGGGATAGTGGTGTGGGAACTGTGTGGGTGGTAGTGGGATTGTGGTGTGGGCACTGTGTGGGTGGTAGTGGGATAGTGGTGTGGGCACTGTGTGGGTGGTAGTGGGATAGTGGTGTGGGCACTGTGTGGGTGGTAGTGGGATAGTGGTGTGGGCACTGTGTGGGTGGTAGTGGGATAGTGGTGTGGGCACTGTATGGGTGGTAGTGGGATAGTGGTGTGGGCACTGTGTGGGCGGTAGTGGGATTGTGGTGTGGGCACTGTGTGGGTGGTAGTGGGATAGTGGTGTGGGCACTGTGTTGGTGGTAGTGGGATAGTGGTGTGGGCAAAGTGTGGGTGGTAGTGGGATAGTGGTGTGGGCACTGTGTGGGTGGTAGTGGGATAGTGGTGTGGGCGGTAGTGGGATAGTGGTGCGGGCACTGTGTGGGTAGTAGTGGGATAGTGGTGTGGGCACTGTGTGGCCGGTAGTGGGATAGTGGTGTGGGCACAGTGTGGGCGGTAGTGGGATTGTGGTGTGGGCACTGTGTGGGTGGTAGTGGGATAGTGGTGTTGGCACTGTGTGGGTGGTAGTGGGATAGTGGTGTGGGCACTGTGTGGGTGGTAGTGGTATAGTGGTGTGGGCAATGTGTGGGTGGTAGTGGGATTGTGGCGTGGGCACTGTGTGGGTGGTAGTGGGATAGTGGCGTGGGCACTGTGTGGGTGGTAGTGGGATAGTGGTGTGGGCACAGTGTGGGTGGTAGTGGGATAGTGGTGTGGGCACAGTGTGGGTGGTAGTGGGATAGTGGTGTGGGCACAGTGTGGGTGGTAGTGGGATAGTGGCATGGGCACAGTGTGGGTGGTAGTGGGATAGTGGTGTGGGCACTGTGTGAGTGGTAGTGGGATAGTGGTGTGGGCACAGTGTGGGTGGTAGTGGGATAGTGGTGTGGGCACAGTGTGGGTGGTAGTGGGATAGTGGCATGGGCACAGTGTGGGTGGTAGTGGGATAGTGGTGTGGGCACTGTGTGAGTGGTAGTGGGATAGTGGTGTGGGCACTGTGTGGGTGGTAGTGGGATAGTGGTGTGGGCACTGTGTGGGTGGTTTTGGGATAGTGGTGTTGGCACTGTGTGGGTGGTAGTGGTATAGTGGTGCGGGCACTGTGTGGGTGGTAGTGGGATAGTGGTGCGGGCACTGTGTGGGTTGTAGTGGGATAGTGGTGCGGGCACTGTGTGGGTGGTAGTGGGATAGTGGTGCGGGCACTGTGTGGGTGGTAGTGGGATAGTGGTGCGGGCACTGTGTGGGTGGTAGTGGGATAGTGGTGCGGGCACTGTGTGGGTGGTAGTGGGATAGTGGTGTGGGCACTGTGTGGGTGGTAGTGGGATGGTGGTGTGGGCACTGTGTGGGTGGTAGTGGGAGAGTGGTGTGGGCACTGTGTGGGTGGTAGTGGGATAGTGGTGTGGGCACTGTGCGGGTGGTAGTGGGATAGTGGTGTGGGCACTATGCGGGTGGTAGTGGGATAGTGGTGTGGGCACTGGGTGGGTGGTAGTGGGATAGTGGTGTGGGCACTGGGTGGGTGGTAGTGGGATAGTGGTGTTGGAACTGTGTGGGTGGTAGTGGTATAGTGGTGTGGGCACTGTGTGGGTGGTAGTGGGATAGTGGTGTGGGCACTGTGTGGGTGGTAATGGGATAGTGGTGTGGGCACTGGGTGGGTGGTAGTGGGATAGTGGTGTGGGCACTGTGTGGGTGGTAGTGGGATAGTGGTGTGGGCACTGGGTGGGTGGTAGTGGGATAGTGGTGTGGGCACTGTGTGGGTGGTAGTGGGATAGTGGTGCGGGCACTGTGTGGGTATTAGTGGGATAGTGGTGCGGGCACTGTGTGGGGGGTAGTGGGATAGTGGTGCGGGCACTGTGTGGGTGGTAGTGGGATAGTAGTGCGGGCACTGTGTGGGTGGTAGTGGGATAGTGGTGTGGGCACTGTGTGGGTGGTAGTGGGATAGTGGTGTGGGCACTGTGTGGGTGGTAGAGGGATAGTGGTGTGGGCACTGTGTGGGTGGTAGTGGGATAGTGGTGTGGGCACTGTGTGGGTGGTAGTGGGATAGTGGTGTGGGCACTGGGTGGGTGGTAGTGGGACAGTGGTGTGGGAACTGTGTGGGTGGTAGTGGGATAGTGGTGTGGGCACTGTGTGGGTGGTAGTGGGATAGTGGTGTGGGCACTGTGTGGGTGGTAGTGGGATAGTGGTGTGGGCACTGTGTGGGTGGTAGTGGGATAGTGGTGTGGGCACTGTGTGGGTGGTAGTGGGATAGTGGTGTGGGCACTGTGTGGGTGGTAGTGGGATAGTGGTGTGGGCACTGTGTGGGTGGTAGTGGGATAGTGGTGTGGGCACTGTGTGGGTGGTAGTGGGATAGTGGTGTGGGCACTGTGTGGGTGGTAGTGGGATAGTGGTGTGGGCACTGTGTGGGTGGTAGTGGGATAGTGGTGTGGGCACTGTGTGGGTGGTAGTGGGATAGTGGTGTGGGCACTGTGTGGGTGGTAGTGGGATAGTGGTGTGGGCACTGTGTGGGTGGTAGTGGGATAGTGGTTTGGGCACTGTGTGGGTGGTAGTGGGATAGTGGTGTGGGCACTGTGTGGGTGGTAGTGGGATAGTGGTGTGGGCACTGTGTGGGTGGTAGTGGGTGGGATAGTGGTGTGGGCACTGTGTGAGTGGTAGTGGGATAGTGGTGTGGGCACTGTGTGGGTGGTAGTGGGATAGTGGTGTGGGCACTGTGTGGGTGGTAGTGGGTGGGATAGTGGTGTGGGCACTGTGTGAGTGGTAGTGGGATAGTGGTGTGGGCACTGTGTGGGTGGTAGTGGGATAGTGGTTTGGGCACTGTGTGGGTGGTAGTGGGATAGTGGTGTGGCCACTGTGTGGGTGGTAGTGGGATAGTGGTGTGGGCACTGTGTGGGTGGTAGTGGGTGGGATAGTGGTGTGGGCACTGTGTGGGTGGTAGTGCTATAGTGGTGTGGGCACTGTGTGGGTGGTAGTGGGATAGTGGCGTGGGCACTGTGTGGGTGGTAGTGGGATAGTGGCGTGGGCACTGTGTGGGTGGTAGTGGGATAGTGGTGTGGCCACTGTGTGGGTGGTAGTGGGATAGTGGTGTGGGCACTGTGTGGGTGGTAGTGGGATAGATGATTTCAGGCCGTTAGGTGATCTGGGGACAGGATCGCAGTGCTGCGGCTAGTATATGGAGGGGAGGGGGCAGTCACGTGAGCCCCATGCCGGGGAGAATGCGCGAGCTGTCTCTTTAAGTGTCAGTGCTGCTGGTTCGGAGGGGAGCTCGGTTGTGCCTCCGCAGGAGGGACCTTCCCGCCGCAGTCTCCGCGCTCCTCCCGTCCTCCCTCCCTCCCTCTGTCCCTCCCGCCGCCGGGCCGCCCATGCTGCTGAGTCCGCGCTGCTGGCTGTGGCCGGAGGAGGGTAAGAGCAGAGGGGGAGCCGGCTGCTCCGGGGAAGATGAGCGCAGGTACGTACTTGCACTTACCCTGCTGGGACCTGCGCTATGCTGTCACTTGTAGTTCACCCTCAGGTGGCTAGGGGTGTCGGTGTATCACACCCTTGCAGTGTGTTTCCAGTGTCAGTGCAGCACGTGCGGCTTGTACCACACTGTGTGTGCCACTCATTGTGTGCCATTATCTGCTATACACTTCTGTCAGGGTGACACACAGTGACTTTGTGTAATGACCTCAAGTGCCATATGTGCCCAGCTTATAGAATGCTGTACCTGTGTGTATCATATTGTGTACTAGTGTAGCACTGTGCTTGTGTATAAAGCTGCTCATGTTACTGACTGTATAGCAAAACATCACACTGTGTAAGTGTAGCAGTTATTGTAGCATTAACAGCTTAATTATATTACAATCGATCTGAAGACTTATGTGACTGCGTGTAGCTCCTATATACTATATGAGCGTAGTCAGAGGTATGAGTGTACAGGCTGATTGATTGATGATTGTGTGCAGTATTATATGGTGTGTAACTTAATTTGTCATCAATTTGTAGACTGCTGCGACGCTGTGCCGGTACTTGTCCTGATATTGTGTTAGTGGTTGCTCTATGACACAGTGATACAAGCATACACTAACACTTATTGCAGTTCTGTGCTGTCACACCATTTGTAGTCATTTTAAAGACAGGTGGGACCCTGTGTGTGTATCTCGTACAGCAGATTGTGTATTTTACTATACTATAATTGTGTAGCCATTGAGATACTGTATTATTATAACTGTGCAACTTGTGTGTGAAAAACAGACGTTGTAGGTTTACACTGTGTGTAAAGTGAGTTGTATTCAGCAGTTGTGATCTACTGGAACCCTATGCCTATGTCATGATGATGTATTAGTGTAACGGTTACTGAAACAGTGTGTCATTGTGCTTGTGTGACTTTTCCACGAGGGTTTTGTGTGTAACAGTATAGCATTTTATATAGCATTGACACGTAAAATGTCATTTTTAATCGGCGTGAAGACTAATAAAATCCGTTACTGTGTGCATTGTGTATTATACTAAATTGGTTTAGTTACTGACGTATGAGTGTAGCAGACTTTACAACTTGTGACTGTGTATCAGACGTTGTATTGCAACTTGTGATTGTGCATCAGACGTGTATTTAATATGATTTGTAATCAGCTTGTGTTGCTGTCGCACTGTGTTTGTGTATAGCTAAATAAAAGCTATTGTAGTGTAACGCTGTGATTTTTAAAAGTGTCAGATGATTACAATTTTATACTGTGTTATGTTACAGGGTTACAGGAGAACATTGGGCATCGTGTTAGTGTAGAAGTAGCTTATAAAGTCATCGCTGTGCCTCTGTATGTTATTTAGATAGTATACTATACTATAAACAAGTGTAGAATTGTTTGGACCATGTGTCTATATGTGGGTTAGTGTAGCAGTTGTATTAGTGTGATGATTGTGATAATCGTGACAATGTATCAGGCAGATATTATAATGCTGTATCAGGTTGTGTAACTGTGGTTGTATTACACCACTGTATGAAGTTGTGTAGCAGTGTATGTTGGCATGTACAGTAGAAGTCTGCATGTAATAATGCAGCCCACCAATGTGACTTACTATGTGTTTGTGTCAAAATAGCAATTGTATTAACACTGTCTGTGTGCGAGCTATAAGATTGCTTTTTAATAGATATTTAGGTGTTTATTACAGGGCACATACTGTAGCAAATGTAGGCTTTGTGTTGAAGCAGCAGTTGTTGTAAAAAGGTTAACACATATTCTGTTTAAAAGTCAGTTATACTTGATTTATTCTATATATAGTCAGCTCTGCTGTTGTCTAAATACATGTTCAATGATCAGTTTTAGATTCTGAAGTGTAGTGTGTGTATTAGAATGATGTGTGGCACTCCTATGAATTTAGTGTTTTAACAAAGGAGCAGCAAATAAACAGATTTTGTATTATAGTGAGAAAAAGACACAATGTAACTCTATTGCATATATTGTTGGCTCTTCCATTGAGAATTATTATTTATTTGTGTACTTAATGCAGTATTGTGATTCAGGTTAGGTGATGCCTATTAGTCTCCTGTTAGTGTCAGGGCTTAGATTGCAAGCTCATATGGCCAGGGCCCCCCTCTCTTCTATTGTGTCATGCAGTTGCTGGTTTTATTTGGTGCTATACAACCCAACAGCTGTGTTCTCGGTCTCTTTTTGTCTGTTGTTGTAAGCGAACAAAGAATTGTATGAAGTAATTAAATTATTAATACTAATGATGATAACTGTAATAATAAAACTAGTAATTACAAGACAGCTGCCTTTTTATAGCTGCTGTGGTTCTTGATCACCTTTTTAGATCCTGCTCGTGTCTAGGGGCATAAAGGAGTAGAAGATTAATTTTCCAGTCATTATTATTAGATAGTAATTGAGAAGAAAGATATCTTTTAATAGAGATAAAAGATATATGCTTATTAATACAGCTATGAGATAGATGGGATAGCTCTTTAATTCCCTATCTATATCTATTTCACATCATTGTATACATTCAAGTTTATCTATATATCTTTTAATCAATCAATCAATCAATCAATCAATCACAGAAGCCCATTACAGCATCAACAGCTGACAGCTTTGAAAAAGGATTGTATGACTTTTTGTTAGAAGAATATAACATTAACTGCTATACCATTAACTTTCCTCAACCCCATCTCTTGGTTGAACTTCATGGACATTTTTTCAACTGTATTAACTAAAATATATATCCTATATCTACCCAATCTGTCCATCTATCAATCTATCCATGGATTTCTACTTGTCTATATATCTATTTATCTGCCTACCTATATATTGCATATGTATCTATGTTTTTTTCTATTTATCATCTATACCATATCTATCTATCTATGTTTCTTTCTATCCATCCATCCGTTCATTATCTATCTATCTATCTATCTATCTATCTATCTATCTATCTATCTCATATCTATTTATCTATGGATGTGTGTTACAGGCCTTAGATTGTAAGCCCCTTTGAAAGAAAGACTGATGTTGTCTTCTGATGGGCACCCAATCAATGCAGCTACACGGGTGCCCACCTGTTGTCTGCTACATTTGCAAGACCTTGGGAAGGCAGGTGCCCCTCTCAGATCCAAAATCTTTTGCTGCCTGTATGTGGTTGAGCACACCAATGTTGCCCAGCAGGGGGCAGCACAGAGGCAGTGTTCTGTCTACTTGGTGGCGCTCCTTTGTCATCCTGAGGACAGAGCCTGTGTGTCCCTGAGATTAGGGAGTGGGTCACAGTAACAGGATGTGGCCTACAGATCCATTTCTTCCTTCCTGCCATTGCTAGCAGTTTATGGTGGCTGTTTAACCATTTAACCACCAGAATCAGCAGATTTTATTGTTAAGTAAATGCCCACTCATGTAGATTCCATATTATTATTCACATAGACTGTATAGGCTGTTTTACAGGGCATAAAGTGGAATAACTGTATAAAGAAAAATACAGAAGACAGAGAGGATACAGAAGAAGGGACATCTTACAATCTATTAGGGTATAAGGGAGGATACAGAAGGAGAAAAGCTTACAATCTATTAGGGTATAAGGGAGGATACAGGAGGAGAAGAGCTTACAATCTATTAGGGTATAAGGGAGGATACAGAGGGAGAAGAGCTTACAATCTATTTGGGTATAAGGGAGGATACAGAAGGAGAAGAGCTTACAACCTATTAGGGTATAAGGGAGAATACAGAAGGAGAAGAGCTTACAATCTATTAGGGTATACGGGAGGATACAGAAGAAGGAAGAGCTTACAATCTATTAGGGTATAAGGGAGGATACAGAAGGAGAAGAGGTTACAATCTATTAGGGTATAAGGGAGGATACAGAAGGAGAAGAGCTTACAATCTATTAGGGTATAAGGGAGGACACAGAAGGAGAAGAGCTTACAATCTATTAGGGTATAAGGGAGGATACAGGAGGAGAAGAGCTTACAATCTATTAGGGTATAAGGGAGGATACAGGAGGAGAAGAGCTTACAATCTATTAGGATATAAGGGAGAATACAGAAGGAGAAGAGCTTATAATCTATTAGGGTATACGGGAGGATAAAGAAGTAATGGAGGATACAGAAGAAGTAAGAGCTTAAAGGGTAATTCCACTTTCGTTCACATTTTTTCCAATCCAATGTGCCAATATGACGTGCTTGAGGTGCTGAGTTTATCTATTTTTTTTTTTCAGTTTTCTATGTTTTGGCAACTCCATGTTATAAAAGATAACCGTTCTCCATTACCTTAGAAACGTACATTAAAGTGGTCTTCAGATAAAAATTTTAGAAGCTTCCTCACTTTGGTTTGATCATCTGACATGACAGACATGCAGGCATGACAATTTTAACCCCATCTACATTATTTCAATCTCTTTAGATAGGGGGAATCGGTCTTACGTTCATGAAGCTAAATGGTTACTATCTGCGTTCTCAGGTGGAAAGGATGATTGCTACTTTGTGTAGCCAAAGGGACATAAGAATACTACGAGCTTCACTGAAGGGCAAAAAGGCCACTCCTACTTTACCAAGATATATCCATTGGAATCTAAAAAACTTGGACAAAGCATGCTGATAAGTAAATCAAAGGTCTGGGGGTCCAATCCTAGCACAACTTTTTATTTTACATTGCAGAAGAAGAAAACAATAAGGCAGAACACCAAAAAGCTGACAAAAAGGGAGTTTTTGTCCTTTAGGAAATAAGGAAGGAAACATGTGCTACGGTTTACTATCTGTTTACTACAGGATAGGCCTGTTAGGAGAAGACAACTACCCTTTGGGCAGGTCACTACAGTATCAATATCACAATATCCCCAGCATTAGGCTGCCATGTCCCCCCATACTTTTGCCATGAGATCCATGACAGTCATGGGAGGCATGGTGTCCAATGTTCAGCACTGCCAATAGTCCCATCTGGTGATGTCTGGTGAGGCTCCCATTGAGTTCACTGGGAGCTTCCTTGTTGTCCCTGCCACAAAAGGGGTAGCTAAGGCTGCGGCAGCGCCATCACACTGGTGTGGGTAGCTGCGGCAGCGCCATCACACTGGTGTGGGTACCTGCGGCACAAAAACATGGAAAACATTTATTTTGGAGTTGGGGAATGTCACTAAATATTATTTATTCCTGGAGTTTGCTTTAACCAAACCCCTACACCTGAGCTTAAACCATAATCCAGTGATTAAAAAAACAATAAACCTTAAATACCCGCCAGCCCACAGCGCCGTATGATCACACCTATAGTCCCAGGTTCAGTGCTATTGGCTTTGATGTGGTCTCATACAGTATGTGTGATGCTTCAGTGGTGGATGCTCATAGACTGGGTCATAGAATCGAGTCTGCAGGCCGGCAGGTAAGCAAGGTCTGTTTTTTTTCATATTGCCTGGAGTGTCTCTTTAACTACAGCATCAGTGACAATTCCAAAACATCCAGAATCCTCACTCCAGGCGGTCAGCACCACAGTTTGGATGTTTTATTTAACTGATTGTTATTTTTGGCTGTTTTTGGCTGGATTTGATCTTAACAGTGAATTTCATAGGAATATTTTATATAGTGACGTCAGGGGGGTTATCGTAACTGATGAATCAATAGAGTCACACTGGCCGGTCTGAAGCGATTCCCAGACTCTCCTGCAGGAATGTCACACAATGTTATTCTGTACAGGAAGTGACCTCAGTGGCTGATTATTTATTGTCCTGCTTTGCTTCCTGTCCACAATCAGGCTGCAGTGGCGACATGTTTATTAGGAAGCGAGATCATATGGAGGCTTCTCCCCAGAGACAGATCCTGAGATTCTTCAACATGCTTCAGGACTTTTTGTGAAAAGATGTTGCATAACCCAGAAGAGGTTATTTTGTATTGGAAGAAACCTCCCTTATCTGAAGTGCCACCACTAGCCCCAGCCATTAGCATCAGAAACAAGACTGACTACAAATGGCCAGGCCCATAGCAACATTTGATAGCCTCAATATAATAAAAGTTCTCTAACGAGAGATAAAAGCTGAAAGATCTTACAATCGAGGAAAGGAATGGGGGAAGAGTTTACATTCTTACAGACCTTTAAGAAAACACGAGAGCATGTGAAAGCTAGAAATACTTACAATCTGTCAGGAAATTAAGAAGTTGTAATCTAGTAGGGAACTATGGGAAGGTATAAAAATCCAGAAGAGCTTATAATTCATTAAGTAAAATGGGGTTTACTTACAAAAATGTGGCAAGTTTTGCACTCCATAGGACAAAGCTCACCATGTTGATTGTTTCAGCACCACCAACTAACTAAAAGTGCCGCTAAACAACTCACCCACAGCACGCTTTAGTAGCACTCAAGTGCCAAACATGACCACTGCCAGCCAATAGTTTGCTGGGCAGACATTTGGCTGCTAAATCTCCAGAACTGCAGTAAGATGAGTACTTATGCATGGTTTTTTACATTGGTTGAGCCAGCTGACCAGAGGTGGAGGACAGAATGTCCCTAGGGTCCATTTTGGAAGCAGAAAGGAAAGCTGAAACATATGAAAGCATGGCTGAACTAATTGCAAAGCGACTGTGACCAGGGCCTTAGCTATTGAAGGTGCTGCAGTGAACTTTATCTAGATGTCAGAGGTTTTCCTCTCTGCTCTACAGATTATTATAAAATGAACATTTTACAGTAGTGCGATTGTAACAATGTATTTTTTTTTTATTTCAGAGGTCACCAAGCCTGCTCTTGCACCAAAGCCACAAGGCCTTGACCCCTTCGTCTCAGTTCCTCTTCCAAAGTACTCCTCACCGCTTCTCTCCAGATCAAGACTGGGGCATCAGGGAAAGTCTATGTCCAGGGGCCCAAAGCCTCCCATTGCCCCTAAACCAGTGTTATCTCCAGCTACTGAGCGAAGATGCCTAGAAGATGAGAATAACTCTTTGAACAAGTGTGCCAATGGCCTCATAGAGTGCCCTGTGGAAATCTATGATGCAGATGACTATGGACCTGCCTGTGGAGATTCCGAAAAATTGGACATATCTTATGGTGATTACAACCCCGAGACTCAGTTTATGGATGAAGAAAACACTAATCTGGAGTGTGAGAAAAGTTTATGCTCTGAGGAACCGAAAGATACTTGGAACTCGACTCTGGGGGAAGGGGACATGACTGATGACACAAGCTGTAGTCCTTCTCATGCTGGCGAGGAGGACAGTGGCCATCCAGACAGTATGCCGTCCAGAGACATTGAGTCTGGGGACTCCACAGAAGTGGAGGACAGTGACAACACAGATGCTCTCAGCTTACGGTCTTCATCCACTGCTGAGGCTGACAGCTTAGTGCCTCATTCTGGTTCCATGCAATTCAAAAATGACCTAGGGGACATGGATGATTTCTTACCTCTGGACAACAATGAATGTAATGTGGAAGAAGGGGACCTTAATAATATGGGTTGTGAAGAGGTTATATTGTCAAATGTTAGTGACGACTATCCAACAGCAGAATATGAAAATGGTGAGATTTCTTTAGAGGATAACAGCTCACTGCATGGTAATGAAGATGCACATGTGTCTTCCTTGGCATCTGAACAGGAACGCTCAGAAAATGTAGCCCTAGAAGAATGCCAAGACCCAGAGGCCAACACTGACCAATGTGAAGAGACAACCCAGACTGAGCTGGACGATGCTGCTGAACCTCAGGATGGAAGCACTGAATGGACAACTAACAAAAAAGAGGAACTGGTTGAATCTGCAATAGACGCTTTCACTGAGATTGCTGGGGATCAAGAAGACAATCTGCCCTGTGAAGCCAGTGAGATAGCAGATGAAGTAACTGAGAATGCTCCATCTACTGAATTTGCAGTGGATGAAGCTATTGATGACAGCTTCCAGATCATCCCTTTTGAAAGTGAGGGCAGTGATGATGTTAATGAGTCATCCCAGCAACATTTAAATGCAGGAAACCATACAAACGTTTTGGAATCGAGAGAACAGAGAGATGAGACTGAACCCTTTCCTGAAAATGAATGTTTAAACAAAGATATTGTTAAAGCACCGCAACCTTTAAAGTGTACTGTCACAGCTGAAGATAGAGAAGGAAGTAACACATGTGGCGATGGCCCAGCTGTGGAGGCTCAGGGTGAAGGACTTGGAGAGGATGAAGCTGACACAGCAGAGGTGTCACCTGAAGATCAGGAAACAGAGGTCAAGGAACTCCCTGCGGAAAACACACCAACAGCTGAGGTGATTGCAGAGCCAGAGGAGGATGACAGCAACCCCTATGTACTGGAGGACAGTGTCCAGTCCAGAAACAGGAAATTGCTGCAGGCAAAGGACATGTCTTACACCAAGCCAGAAGAATCTGCCTTGATGGCTCATTGCATAATAGAGGAAGACAAGGAGGAAGGGGACAACCAGCTACTTTGTATAGATAGAAAAAATATTGTGACAAGGACCAGATCCTACTCTGGAAAAATTCCCGGGAATGTCCCTGAGACCGTTCCAGAAGAAACTGCAGCAGAAATGGATGCTCAGCCACCAAGCAACAATACGAAAGGTGGAAAGCAAGAGTCAAGGCCTTTGGACTTTCTCCGAGTTCTTCCTAGGAAACCAAGTCGCTTCACTGTCTACCCACGATCTTACTCAGTGGAAGGGAGAGAAAATGCAGCTTCCATGTATATCGAGTCCGATATCACCTTCTCACCATATCTCATTAGCTCATCCGGCAGCTTTTCACAAAGAACCTTCCATTCCACCAGTGGAATGTCCACACCCACCTCCGTGGTGGACATCCCACCACCCTTTGAACTTGCCAGTATTACAAAAAAACCCATCACCAAAAGTTCCCCTTCACTTCTGATTGAGCACGAGTCTTCAGATAAATGTTTCAAAAAGAAAAAGTCTTCCTTTAAAAAGTTTCTCACTCTAAAGTTTAAGAAGAAAACTGAAAATAAGGTCCATGTTGACGTCAATGTGTGTTCTTCAAGATCGTCTTCAGAATCAAGTTACCATGGCCCCTCTAGGTTAATAGACATGGAAAGGAGGAGTCTCGGGAATTCCCCTCAAATGCAGAACCGTTCTAGGATGCATTGCCACCCGGATTCCCCCACGGCTATGCTCTACTACAAGGACATGAAGAGGAAAGGAACTTCGAAAGCCTTTAACAGAAGCGTGGCCAGGGTGGAATCCTTCGAAGATCGTTCCCGGCCTCCGTTCATGCCTTTGCCTTTAACCAAACCCAGGTCCATATCCTTCCCAAATGCTGACACCTCTGATTACGAAAACATTCCAGCCATGAATTCAGACTACGAAAACATTCAGATCCCACCGCGTAGGCCGGCAAGGGCGGGAACCTTTACTGAGTTTTTTGAGGATCCCAGTAGAGCTTTGTCTTCTGCCAATGAGAATGATGGATATGTTGACATGAGCAGTTTCAATAATTTTGAGGTCAAGCCACAGACTGCAGAACAGGAGGCTGAAAGGTAACTTTCCTTAAAGTGCTACTGCAGGCAAAGGTAATTGTTGCACCAGTGCATCGGGCTACATTTGGCATTGTCCTAAACGGTTTCCGTTTCTAAATTGAAGAAAAAATGGTTGAGATATCGGGGTTTGCAGTTTCCCCGTATGATTTCTCTTCTGAAGTGGGTGTGGCCCTTGGATCTGTGATGCTGCATTATAATTAGCATAGGGAGGGGCAAGAGGAGGGAGGGGATAAGCAATTCTGTCCCGATTCTGCTGAGCTGATTGGGGGATGGGATGTAATGGGGTTTGGCATAGCTGAACCTGTAAACCCTGATATCTTGACCATTTCTTCTTAAATTTAAAAACGGAAAACAGTTCAGGGCAGGTCCGATTTGTAGCCCGACACAATGGTGTAACGATTACCTTTGCCTGCAGTAGCATTTTAACTAACAAAATATATATTATGTATAGATATATTTTGCTGTCTGCTACTATTTACAATGCTGTTATATATATTGATTACTAGTTCTGGGAAATGTTAAAGGAGACATGATTCCCTATTCTGCTATTGGCCAAAAATTAAAGAATAACTTGGATTTCTGCTCAGACATGGGCAGTGTTACTATTTGAGTTTCGGTTAAAGTTAAAGCAGTCTACCTATACTCCAGCCCTGGGCATGTACTTCAAACTCCATAGAAAGCCCAAAGGTCAGGCAGAAAAACTCACTGTATCCATGTTCTAGGGCTGCATCTCACATGAACATGGCATCCAGTGGGCTTTCCTTAGCTTACCAAGGCTGCCATCATCTGGTAGAGCCTATTGGCCCCCTATCATGAAAAATGTGAGTATTATAAGGCTTCCTATGGCATTTTTAGAAGATGGCATATTGATTGAATATAGATTAAAAAGCCCAATTTAACTAGCAAAACATCTATATAAAGTAATGCGTTTATATTCAACTATAATCACCTTTTAAAGTTGACCAGCAGTTAAAAGGGACTTTAAAGAGAAACTACAGTCAGAAATGACCGGGGTGCCTCTCTAATATGCAGCATCGGAGCAACCCATTGAGCATCACCCCGCCGCAAAAAAAGAAAATCGGGCCACCCGCATACTCAGCTCTTGCAGCCACTGGTCATGCAGTATAATAAGCTGCTTCATAGCTGTCGTAGAAGGATCCAGGATCCAGAAGGATCCAGGAAGAGGTGAGCACCCGTGTGGCCTGGTGCTCACCTCAGGGCAGCTAAAAAGGGCCTCACTAAAACCATGAGGGAGTAAGTTAGGTTTTTATTTATCTCTTTATCCCTGGGATTCAGGGCCCTTTCTAGCCCAGGAGAGTGTAGATCTCTTTAACCTAATTAATACTAGAGTAGTTGGTGCACCATGGGATCTCCTTCTGAGTGATACATGGGATTTCGTACAATGGGCATCCCATCTCAGGATGCTGCCAACTACCTACTCCTAATACCTACATGGCATTTGGGATACCGTGCTGTGTTAAACCCGCTTGGATCGCCGGTGATTCCACGTTGCATGTGCAGGCCACATCCCCAGCACCTTGAGTGCTCCGGTGCCTATTTATTTATATAGGCTGGGGAGGAGTGCGCCGTATACTGGGGATGCAGGGATACTGGAGATGCAGCTATTCCCCTTTCTCTGTGCTGGAGCTTGCATGGCATGCAATGCTGATTGGACAAGAGCCAATGCATGTGTCATAGGACCACCAGAATACATTTTTACTGTGATAGAGGGGTTTCATGCAGCAGGGTATATCAAATCGGGATGCCCCAGCTAAATGGTTGGTATACCTTAATAATGAAATAAGCCTTTAGCATGTTTGTAGTTGTGGAATTCAGTGTAGTTGCAGTGGCATAACTATAGGTGGTGCAACTTCACTGGGGTCCAGAATGTCAGGGAGCCCCATCCATGTTGCTCCTCCACCTAACTTATCAGATTGTTCTCATTCAATGGAAAATTAAGCCCTGATTGACACGACTGGTTCAGTCTGTAGTTGTATCCAACTGAGTAAAAATAACAGTAAAATAGCACTGTATGTGCCATGACAGGGCCCCATTTAGTTTTCACACCAGGGTGCCCATCACATCATTATTATTATTATTATTATGATCCTCATCACATATCTGTAGCCGGCATCAAAAGCAGTAATATTTCAGTGGCTCGTTTATCTTATCCTGGTGCCGGTATCACAGGGGAGATGCTAGCGCCATTGTGTTTGCAGGGGATGTGCAGCTAGTGATTACTTTTGCAACAACATAACTGACTTGCAGTCTCTGCTGTTGCAGCAGAAGCCAAGACGCTGACGCAGCATCTCGCCGCCCCCCATGAGGATTGCACTGTGCAGAACATGGACGCAATATAACCGACAAGCACCAGCTGTCTACCGCCTAAACACAACTTTAATCACACCATTCGCACTTTGCAGCTGCAAGCAGTTTGACTTTGGCGCAATGCTCATCCTACACTCACTTTGATTGGGTCATGGCGGATGATGTCATCAAAGGGACGGGTTGGATTTGGTGTACGGTAGCAAGGGGTGTTACTCATACATGATTGCCTGCGCCACTAGTGAGCAGATTGCCCCCAGGGGATTTTGGCTGCTGCGTCAGAATAATCCTAGTTTGCTGTTGCCGAGTTAATTAGCCTAAGAACAGCGTGATCGATTCCCCTTGTTTCAGTTTTGACTCTAGCGAGTCTTTCCTGTGGCCTGAAATAAAATAAAGCAGTTTAGAAATATATTTAAAGAGAGACTATTCCCCTGGATCAAATATCTACCTAGACAACATTTTTTTTTATTACTGAACTTTTTTTTTTTAAAGCTAGGTTTCTATTTTCTTTTTTACTTCTTTTAATTATTTTAAATGTTTATTTATGTTTGTTTATTTTATTATGAATATTATTATTAAACACAATACATTTATTTTGTTTGTTTAACTTTATTTCAATAAACAAATATTAATCTCAGATTCTTATTCAGTAGTTAGAGGTAACTACTCACCTCATCTGTGGCCCTGCCCCTGCCAGAGACAATAGGGTTTGTCAGGTGGGTGTGGGAAAGAGTGGCCATTTCTCCCGAGGTCTGCTGTAACCCACATCTGATTTGGGATACCTGTCGAATACCCCCCAGAACAGCAACACTTAAAAGAAGACCAAAACCCACCCCCATCGGCCCTGAAATCTATAAGATTCCAGGGACGCTGGATTTCCTCCCCCGTGTCATCCAGAATTGGGATACCCCGCTGTATGAAATCCCCCAGGTCACCCAGAACTCGCCTTCTTTCCCGGTCCAATGGCACATGCGTGAGCTGCGGCCGCATCCCCGCTATAGCTTTAGCAGGGCGCATGCCAGCATCAGGCATTTGTAAATGGCCTGCACAGGCATGCTTCCTGTTGGAGGGTAGCGAGGGATGCGGCCACCAGTGCGCTCATATCCGCTCACATTAGACAAGCTCCTGGACGCAGGGGTTCAAGCGGATAATTGGACGAGTGGCTGCGCTCACGTCGTAGGACCGGGAAGATTGAGGTGCCCTAGAGGCAAGAACCAAAACCCAGGATAGTCAAAAGCCTGGGTTTTGGTCCACTTTAAAGACTCTGCACAGAGCTGGCCACTGGCAGGGGGTGCAGAAAACTGCTGCATACATGTGCACATCCAAGCAGTGTGCAGAAGTTTTCTGTGTCCCCCAGTCAGCAGCTGTTACATAGAACTGTTATTGCTCCAAGGGAGTATTCACACAGCGAGCATCCCAAAACAGTATGCCCGTGGGCGGAAGTAACGAAGCAGACCCCCATGTCATTGTATTAAAACTTTTACTAAGGGGTTAAATCTCAATCTGTTTAGCTCTCTCGATGAGCACCATTATCTCTTTTCTATTGTTTCCTCTTAAGCATTTTATTTTCAAAACACAGCAAATTTAGCTCAAGATTGTTCATGTGGACGAACGATAAAAATTCCCAAGTGCAGCAAATTCCAAGGTGCAGCAGCTGCAGGGCCGCCATTCACCCCCTAAAACGACATCTTATCATTTCCACACTTTATTTAATGGGCATATAATGGAGGAATCTCAAGAACAACGGCTCTGTTAATGCTCCAAGCACTTCCCCAGCTGATGGAATTCTGCATATTGTGGGTGTGGATGAATAGATAAATGTGGGATGAATGGATAGATGTATAAATGGATAGATGGGTAGACAGGATTCATAGGGGATAGAAATGGAATAGATACGTTCTATCTATCCCTCCCATATTTATCTATTGATCTCTGAAATTTTCTTTCTATCACCCCCATCTATCTACCTAGCAGGGGTGTACCTAGGTTTCATAGGGCACCATAGCAAAACTCATAGTGGGCCCCCCTGAGCATTAAAAAAGTCCAAAACCCAAGACACCCAGCCCTAGAGATAAAAAGCTCTAGG
The DNA here is from genome assembly GCA_027917425.1 of Gastrophryne carolinensis. Taxonomy (NCBI): domain Eukaryota; kingdom Metazoa; phylum Chordata; class Amphibia; order Anura; family Microhylidae; genus Gastrophryne; species Gastrophryne carolinensis. The sequence goes on from CM051235.1 coordinate 226,173,192, forward strand.
GACTGGTGAAAGCCCTCCCCCGGGGCATCCAGATGTGTGAAGCTTCCATAGTGCATGTACGGGCCTCCCCTGTACCACTCTATCCCATGTGTGCAACCTCCCCAGTTATTGTGTGCACAGCCTGAGGCAGCAGCCAGTGGGAGGGCACCAACATTCAATTCATTAAGCATTGTTTTGCCATTTATTAATATGCGCAGCAATCAGTGCTGATTGGAGAAGAGTCTATGAATGTGGTGTGGCAGAGTTTGGATGATCATTGGGGTTTACACATGCATGGGCCAAATAAGGTCTGTGGTCGGCGTTCTAGGCAGTGTTGGCACGGTGTGGTTACTGGGTCCTCGACAATGGGGCCCAGTGAGACCCGGTTCTTCCCGAGGAGCTACCACAGTATGCAGTGTTGGTGAGTTGTCTACAGGGAGCAATGGGAGCCAGAGCTGTAGGTTCCACAGGTTTGAACTAAGGTATTGGCATTTTGTTTCCCTAAGTGCTCTATACACAGAGCGACGGGGTAAACTCTGGCATCTTAGTTCTCCCCTATAGAACCTACAGCTCTAACCCACAGTGCTTTTGCCACATGCTGGAAGGCGCTGTTAGACAGCTTATATGGGGCCACCTTCTCCCAAGGGACCGGTAGCAGCTGCCTGTATGGCATGTATGCCCCTGCTAGCTTCCAGGGGTATTTACATTTTGGACATTAAGATCAATTCATGATGGGGCTGATAGATTTGGGTTAGAGAAGCCAAGGCTTAGGGGACTGAAATAACAAATCTATTCCTGGCATTGTGGAGATCCGAGTACATGTTGTGCATTCCTGGGGCTGGATGATCGCACTGGCCCATCCAACCATTTATCATGTGTGTAACTGGCTTTTTTTACATTATGGCAGAGGCATAGCTAGGGAGGGGTGGCGCCAAAAGGGGGCCTGAGTATAGGTGGCACAGATGGCAGTGCTGGGATGTCCAACTGCGTGAACCCCACCGATCGTCCACACTCACCTTTCTGGCACACTCGCACCGCGTTCTCCGAAACAACAATTTATATAGTTATAAAGTGCTGAATGGACAAAGATCCGCACATATGCAGTGGGAATGGCAGAAAGGTGAGTGGTGTGAGGGTCTGAGTGGTCTGGGGGGTTCACAAAGCAGTATGAGCAGTGGGCACCCGATCATCAAGCAGGAGCAGAACCTCTGTATTTAGCTGCTAGACTGCCCATAACTTATTGTTTAGACAATCAAACAGCAGTGTGACTGCTTTGCAGTGATTGGCTAAGGAGTCAGTCTCCCTTGGCCATTGGGGCCAATGGGCTGTTTTTTGTTTTAGACCAGGTGCGTGGAATGGTATGGCAAAGACAGGGATCTAATTTGGGTTAACTTGGACTTTAAAATGGATAGTCACCAATTGGGATAAGACCCCTCCATTGCAGATCAACAATGTTTTTTGGTGCTTCTTGTGGCCAAGAGTCAAATAAACTTGTTGGTTCACTTTATAGCTGACCAAAAGTAAAAAATGCTCCCCTGTGTAAATACATAAGGAAGCTCCCCCCCCCCACCCTCAACTCATTCTCTCTGCGGTGGCATCCGTGCTCTGCATGCTGTGTCTGACAGACCTAATGGGGGCGCACACAAAGGAGGGTGCAGGGATCAAGCAGCAAGGCAAAGCCTCTCTGCTCAGTGCTGCCTTTGGTCACTGGGGGATCTTGGAAGTAGGTGATTATCAGCCTGTGAGGGGTCCATAATGTTTTACACTATGGGACTTCCCTAATTGGGATGCCCCCAGGAGACATTTAAAGCGGTCCTTCACCCTGAATAAGAGTCTATCTTATATGTTTCCCACACCCTGTACATACAGGTTGCTCACACTAAAAATCATCCAACCTGCATCTACTGCATGTTATGAGCCTTTAAACATCCAAGATGGCGGCTCATGGAACATCAGGCAGCCTGCAAACAGGAAGTGTCTTATGACTGCATTCTGAGATTGCTGACCTTTTCCTGACCCCAGCTCTGCTCTGTCTGAGCAAAGCACAGCTATAACCCGCCCCCCTGTAATTTATCCCACTCTCCCCTCCTCAGTAAGTGCGATGCTTCTGAGTCAAGATGGCGGTGCCCGTATCCTAAAATCCTGAACAGAGTTGCAGCCCAGTGGGGGAAAGAATAATACGTAAGTGACTAAAAACTTAAAATATATTAACTTTAGATGCTGGGGAATAATTTTTTAAGGGTTTGGGCTTTTCAATAAATCATGGTGAAGGTCCGGTTTAACTGGACCAAAAGTCTATTTTGATTTTTGGACAGCTTTAAAGAGGGATAAACCCTGGGATTTTCTATCTGCTGGGTTTTCCTGTGGACCAGGGCAAGCCTGATTTGGGATGCCCACTGTGTGAAACCCCCAGGAATACCCAGTATTGTTACCTTCTCCAATCAGCATTCTATGCTGTGTATAATAATGCATGGCATAGCGCGCTGAATGAAAGGGCAGCGGCAAGCATCCCCAGGCATTTCACACATCAAGACATCCCAAATTGAGATGCTCAGCTTAAAGGGAGGCCCTGCACTCTTACAGACTATAGGCAGTTGGTTGCTCATTTTTAATGACTGGGGGTTTTCACCTTTTTTTGCCTATTTGTTGGTCTAGGATTCCCTGATTCTCTGCATATTCATTTTTGGATCTGGGGCGGGGTTCTGCTTGTATGCTGCTCCACCTTTAGGGCCTGAGGGAATCTACTTACACTATGTTTATTCATATTTATGTCTAAGGGCATAGAAAGGCAGAGGGGTAGTAGTGGATATCACAGTATATTCACAACACCCCCCCCCCCCCCCCCCAAAAAAAAAAAAACAAGAAAAAAACTTTTATTGCATTGCTCTGTCTAATGGACCCAGAAACAGCTGCCTGTTTTTAGTGCTACAGTGTTCAGCCATTTCTTGGTCCACATCAGTTTGAACAACACAAGAAAAGGGTAAGTGACACAAAAGTGGCACAAAAATGAGGGCAGGGGTCTGCTTTGAAGTAAACCTCCTGCAAGGTAAACCTTACACACACCCTCATGCCACTCAAGCCATTGCATACTTAACTCCGTCCAATAAGAAAACCCCTCTTTGTGCTCACCGGGTAAGATCCATTTAGGACCGAGGCTTGTTATATTTTTGGGGGGCTGCTTTAAACGAAGCCTCTAGTCTTTCCTAGCCAGCATTCCCCACCTTGTTCGCTTCCCCTGAGCAATTTTGAGAATTGGGAAAAAACGTACCTTACTAACGCAATCCTCTTGGGGCCCTGATGCAGCTGAAGTTATATTATGGTCAGAGGCCATGTCAGGTCCTAGATTCTCTTCTGTCATGCAAATGTTACTGGCAGTTATTATTGTTACCCTTATTCTCCAAAATAGGCACTTGGGTGAAAGGGGGGGTGCTATCTCAAATCTTTGCTCCGGTGCCAGAAAGCTTAGCTACACCTCTGATTATGGTCACGCAGTATTTCGGCACGGCATTTACATGTGTGGCCTCTTCATGCGGCTTGCCACATGCCCCGGCCGACCTCTTTTTTTGTAATGGATCAATTAGAGTTAATGAATAGTGCAATGTAGTTAAGAGGCAGCGGCTGGCACTTTGCTTTCTATAAAATATCCTCCACGTTCCATAATTGGAGCCGTTAATTAGGATCTTGTTACTGGAAATACATCCTACACCAGGTACAGGCATATTTCACAGGGCAAATGGCTGCAGTGCCCCATAGCAGCCAATCAAAAGCAACCTTTTTCTGGTAAGACCTAAATTGGTTGAATTTATACACTGTTGGTGCGCTTTTTAGCATCATTTTTGTTGCTATAGCTCCAGGCATTCTGGTGCTGTGCTATATGTACATTGGTGCTAGCAGAACGCTACAAATTAGGTTTGATTTTTGCACTTAGGTATTGGCCGGCCTATGTCAGCGCCTGTTGGACCCGCCGTTTTTCCGGGCGCTCCCCAGCATATTTATGATTTTTTTTCCTTCTTAAAATCTTTTAGATTCCAGGCCGGCCGCAGGGGGTTATTGGTCTACTTTAAATCCCATGCTCAGCGCCGCTGAAATAAAAAAAGTGGTGCTGACGCTTCATAAATAAGGGGCTATATCTGATAAATACCTCCCAATCACAGAGGTAGGGGGCCAGAAACAAAGCCTTTAGACAAAGTATTTTAGTGTTAAAAATGAATACCCCGATTTGTTCTTGATTCACTGTTATTATGGTACATGGCAGTGAGTGATTATTGGGGGCGTCCCCATCAAGGTGGCAGAGAGCTTCCCACAGAGGGGCATCCCAAATCAGTGTCGGCCAAAACCCAGGGAAGCGGTGAAAACCCTGGGTCTTGGTCTACTTTAAGCCAACTGTGTTTTATAGAGAAAAGGATGGATAACCTTTAGTAACCTCTCACTTTAAACTACTATCTACTACTATTTTACCAGTAAATGTACTAACAAGTGAAACCATTATTCTATTAAAAGTGAAAAGGTTTTTAAAGTTTCAGCTGAAAGGTATTACAATTCATTACTCCTTGCCTCCAAAAATACAAATCTAAGTTGGCTTAAATTGGACCAACAGCCTGGCACAAAAGAAAGGTAGCAGCCATTTTGGAGCTTCCTCTCCCAGCATCTCAGCCATGCAGCTGCCTGGATTCAACTGATATAACTGACAATGCACAGTAACAGGAAGCCCAGCAGCACTTCCTGTTTGCAGGTGGCCTGCAAATGCATGAGCTGCGATTTTGTTTTTAAAACTTTTAAAACTACAGCAGGAGTAAGAAAAATGTAAAGGAATTTTTATGTGCCGCAATCTAAATTGCCCTGGGGAGGGATGCATATGGGCACTATTTGTTGAGTTGGTCTGGTTTAAAGTGGACCAAAACCCAGGATTTTGTCTATCCCGGGTTTTGGTCCACTCTCCCGGGGCACCCCTACCACTGGGTGAAACCCCACCGATCGCCGCAGCCAACTCACCTCACTGCGGTCCTACGGGGCATGCGCGGCCGCTCCTCCAATCAGCGCGCTCGGAGCCGCTGAGCTATAGGAGTCTAAGCGGCGTCTAAGCTCAGCGGCTCCGAGCACGCTGGAGGTCGCATCTCGCGCTTCCCTCTAACAGGGAGCGCATCCGCGCCGGCCACTCACAAATGGCGGGCACGCGCCCTGCTAGAGAGGAGCGCGAGATGCGGCCGTGGCCCACGCATGCGCCGTTGGACTGGGATTCAGGTAAGTGTAGCGGGCGTCCTGGGGGGTTTCACACAGCGGGGCATCCAGATTTTGGATGCCCCATGGGGGCCATCCCGGGCCGACCCGGGAGGGTTTTGGTCCACTTTAAGTCTTTTTTGACTGTTGGTCTACTTTAAGAAAAAGTCCAGCATTACATTCTGACATTTTAGTGTTGTTAAATCTTCCTTATCTTTTTTATTAAACGCCAAAATTCAAAGATATAAGCATATGCATGTACGGCCTATGTAACCAATGGCTTGCCGTTGCAGCTGGATCATGTTAATGAATCCTCTTCAGCACTTTGCAATCTATTCAAATGTTTCGGGTTGTCCTCCCTGGACTTCTTTGCTATTGGGTAAAACCTGATATAGTTGATTGGCTTAGAGGTTGCCAATTAGCTGTTGTGTTACCCAACCGGACCATGATATTTTGGCATCTTGTAATAGACATTATTTTTGTGCTTAACATTTCCAAGCTGTTGTTGGTGGGAGTAGGGTTGCTAGTGTGCTTCATGATGGGGTGAAGGGGTTAAGAGCATTGCATGGTGGCCTTGGTTTGGAGCGCTCCTGGGTGTGCCTCTTCTGCCCCACGTCAGCCTCTGGCGGTTCATTGCCAGGTTATCTCTGGAGAGGAAAACGCTCCCTGTTTACAGGAAATGCAGCACAAGGGTCTGTGGCGTGGTGGGAAAGGCGTGTGCGGTAACAAAGACGCTGATTATTGCCACCAACCCCTTCCTTGCCACAGCACCAGTGTGTGTCCCTCTTCTCGCTGTCAGAAAGTTGTGAAGTGATCAATGTCCCCAATATAGCCAGGATTCTTGCCGGGCATTCATTGATTGAATTGAACCAACTCGCTGGGGTGAATATTGACTCAACTGCTGTCTGAGACATACTATAGAAGCGCCAACCCACCTATCAAATAGTAAACTACCTGTATATCAAATAGTTATGGCATCATGTTTTGTTTTGTTTTTTTATAATACATTCAATCTTTGATGGCAGTGGTGCCAGAAATTGCCGCACCACTGCTACCTGCTCCTAACTTTAGACATGGTCTTTGTACTCCTCATGCAGTTGGTCTTGTTCTCCTCTACTCACATGCAGTTGGGCTTAGTCCTGTGCACCCCTAATCAGTTTATTGATTAATCACCAAGTACATTACATACAATGAATTATTTTCAAGGCATATGAGCTGGTCAAACATCTTGTTACAATAAAAATCAAAACTGCACATTATGAGGTTGAGAAAAGTTAGCATTTATTATTTATATACTTAATATACTCTATATATACATGTAGAATATGTACATTATCCTTACATCCATCCTAGCAGGTGGTAGTTATCAATAATCAGGCTCAAGGTTCTTGTGTTGTTCCTCTTTAAGTTTTTAAATCCCCAGGATAGTGACCATCAAGGACTTTGGTCCACTTTCCTGGGGCATCCAATTGTGGGATGCCCCCTTTATGCCCCCCTAAAAACTTTTCTGGCAGTCCCACGGCGCCTATTAGTGGCCACATCTCCGTCCTTCCGTGCTGTCTGCGGCATGCTCTAGTTCCCTATCTGAGTGTCTGGGAGCAGGAGCGCAAATGCTGTGTGAAAGCACTGGAAAGATGAGTGTTTATGGGGGGAGTCATGGGGGTTCACACAGTGGGGTATCCTAAGCTGAGATGCCCAGGAGTGGTTTATCGGCTGTCCCTTGAGTCTTTTAGACTTCAGGAACAGCAACATATATGGTTGATCCTCTTTAAAGAGACATTTCATCATTTAAGCCTTCATTACCAGTCATTCTCCTGCTGAGGATGATGAAGGTACCTTTGATGGACTTTTGAGTTCACTTGGAAACATGTTGTCTGTGCCTAGGTAGTTTAGTTGGCCTTGGTCCCATGTAACTGCATACAACTGGACTTGTTCCCATGTATTAAATTACTGATGGTCTTAGGTCCCATGTATTTGTATATAGCTGGTTTTAGTCTCCTGTTTGTTGGTCCCATGTACAGACATGCAGTTGGTGTTGGTCCTGTGTACTGATATGCACTTGGTGTTGGTCCCGTGCACTGATATGCAGTTGGTGTTGGTCCTGTGTACTGATATGCAGTTGGTGTTCATCCTGTGCCCTGATATTCAGTTGATGTTGTTCCCATGCACTGATATGCAGTTGTAGTTGGTTCCATGTACTGACATGCAGTAGTTCCTGTGTACTGACATGCATTTGGTGTCGGTCCTGTGTACTGACATGCAGTAGGTCCTGTGTACTGACATGCAGTTGGTGTAGGTCCTGTGTACTGACATGCAGTTGGTGTTGGTCATATGTATGGACATGCATTTGGTGTTGGTCCTGTGTATTGACATGCATTTGGTGTTGGTCTTGTGTATTGACATGCATTTGGTGTGGGTCCCGTGCGCTGACATGCAGTTGGTGTTGGTCCCGTGCGCTGACATGCATTTGGTGTTGGTCCTGTGTATTGACATGCATTTGGTGTTGGTCTTGTGTATTGACATGCATTTGGTGTGGGTCCCGTGCGCTGACATGCAGTTGGTGCTGGTCCTGTGCGCTGACAAGCATTTGGTGTTGGTCCTGTGTATTGACATGCATTTGGTGTTGGTCCTGTGTATTGACGTGCATTTGGTGTGGGTCCCGTGCACTAATATGCAGTTGGTGCTGGTCCTGTGTATTGACATGCATTTGGTGTTGGTCCTGTGTATTGACATGCATTTGGTGTGGGTCCTGTGCACTGATATGCAGTTGGTGCTGGTCCTGTGTATTGACATGCATTTGGTGTTGGTCCTGTGTATTGACGTGCATTTGGTGTGGGTCCCGTGCACTAATATGCAGTTGGTGCTGGTCCTGTGTATTGACATGCATTTGGTGTTGGTCCTGTGTATTGACATGCATTTGGTGTGGGTCCTGTGCACTGATATGCAGTTGGTGCTGGTCCTGTGTATTGACATGCATTTGGTGTTGGTCCTGTGTATTGACGTGCATTTGGTGTGGGTCCCGTGCACTAATATGCAGTTGGTGCTGGTCCTGTATATTGACATGCATTTGGTGTGGGTCCCGTGCACTGATATGCAGTTGGTGCTGGTCCTGTGTATTGACATGCATTTGGTGTTGGTCCTGTGTATTGACGTGCATTTGGTGTGGGTCCCGTGCACTAATATGCAGTTGGTGCTGGTCCTGTATATTGACATGCATTTGGTGTGGGTCCCGTGCACTGATATGCAGTTGGTGCTGGTCCTGTGTATTGACATGCATTTGGTGTTGGTCCTGTGTATTGACGTGCATTTGGTGTGGGTCCCGTGCACTGACATGCAGTTGGTGCTGGTCCTGTGTACTGATATGCAGTTGGTGTTGGTCCCGTGCGCTGACATGCAGTTGGTGCTGGTCCTGTGTACTGATATGCAGTTGGTGTTGGTCCCGTGCGCTGACATGCAGTTGGTGTTGGTCCCGTGTGCTGACATGCAGTTGGTGTTGGTCCCGTGCGCTGACATGCAGTTGGTGTTGGTCCTGTGTATTGACATGCATTTGGTGTGGGTCCCATGCACTGATATGCAGTTGGTGTTGGTCCCGTGCACTGATATACAGTTGGTGTTGGTCCTGTGTATTGACATGCAGTTGGTGTTGGTCCTGTGTATTGACATGCATTTGGTGTGGGTCCCGTGCACTGATATGCAGTTGGTGCTGGTCCTGTGTACTGATATGCAGTTGGTGTTGGTCCTGTGCGCTGACATGCAGTTGGTGTTGGTCCCGTGTGCTGACATGTATTTGGTGTGGGTCCCGTGCACTGATATGCAGTTGGTGTTGGTCCCGTGCACTGATATACAGTTGGTGTTGGTCCTGTGTATTGACATGTATTTGGTGTGGGTCCCGTGCACTGATATGCAGTTGGTGTTGGTCCCGTGCACTGATATACAGTTGGTGTTGGTCCTGTGTATTGACATGCAGTTGGTGTTGGTCCCGTGTGCTGACATGCATTTGGTGTGGGTCCCGTGCACTGATATGCAGTTGGTGTTGGTCCCGTGCACTGATATACAGTTGGTGTTGGTCCTGTGTATTGACATGTATTTGGTGTGGGTCCCGTGCACTGATATGCAGTTGGTGTTGGTCCCGTGCACTGATATACAGTTGGTGTTGGTCCTGTGTATTGACATGCAGTTGGTGTTGGTCCCGTGTGCTGACATGTATTTGGTGTGGGTCCCGTGCACTGATATGCAGTTGGTGTTGGTCCCGTGCACTGATATACAGTTGGTGTTGGTCCTGTGTATTGACATGTATTTGGTGTGGGTCCCGTGCACTGATATGCAGTTGGTGTTGGTCCCGTGCACTGATATACAGTTGGTGTTGGTCCTGTGTATTGACATGCAGTTGGTGTTGGTCCCGTGTGCTGACATGCATTTGGTGTGGGTCCCGTGCACTGACATGCAGTTGGTGCTGGTCCTGTGTACTGATATGCAGTTGGTGTTGGTCCCGTGCGCTGACATGCAGTTGGTGTTGGTCCCGTGTGCTGACATGCATTTGGTGTTGGTCCTGTGTATTGACATGCATTTGGTATGGGTCCCGTGCACTGACATGCAGTTGGTGCTGGTCCTGTGTACTGATATGCAGTTGGTGTTGGTCCCGTGTGCTGACATGCAGTTGGTGTTGGTCCTGTGTATTGACATGCATTTGGTATGGGTCCCGTGCACTGATATGCAGTTGGTGCTGGTCCTGTGTACTGAAATTCAGTTGGTCCCGTGTACTGATATGCCATTGCAATTGTCCCATGTACCAGCTTGCAGTGATTGCTGTGCTGATGAGTTTGCTCTCTGGTGGAAAATTAACGTGTTTTCGGGCTCCCCTGGTAGTTGCCCATTTCCAGAACGCCCCCTTCCCCCTGAGCTGCAATCTGCTCTCATTCAGCCATGACATAACTACAAGCGGAAGAATCATCGGAGGAATAAACTGCCCATAGAGACCCCCGCTCCCGGCTGTGGATGTGAAAGCTCAGCTATATCTGACACTTCTACAAGAGAATCAGCAAATAGTGTATCATTAACTCTTTCCTGTACTTACTGGGCTGACACCCAAAACACACGCATGATTCCCTCCAATGGCCCAACATAACTTTTTAGAGCATGTTTAAGGGTTTGCAGGGGGCGTAACTTGAGGAGTGCAGGGCCAAGAAGGTCAAAGGGCCCCATCATTGCTGCTCCTCCAGCTTATTTATCATATTTGTGCTCACTTGGCATCTTTTAGATTCAGGAAGCAGCAATCAATGCTGGCACACAAATGTGATAGCTTGGGCATTGTAGGTGTTTTTTGAAGCAACATTTGTCTAGTCTATCTCATCTGTTTCAGTCAATAGTTTTCTAGCTGCATCCAATTGAGTTAAAAGAAGGGAAAAAAAAGTTTACCATATGGGTTGTGAAAGGGCCCCATTTACTGTTCGCACCAGGGCCCCCCGTCACCTTTAGTTACACCACTGAGGGTTTGTATGGTTGTATGAGAAGAGGCACATGAGAAATCCAGAACGCCAAATCATGACAAGGTTATTAGACAGGCAAAGAGGAGCGGTCTTTAAGATGAGTGAGGTTCCTTGTATGGTGTCTGGATGATATGTAAGGAGCCAGGGTACAGAAAGCCTATGTATGAAACTGACAGCACTGAGGCACAAGTGAAACGAGAGGTGAATAGATCAGAGGGGCTTCAGTGTTCCCTTCTAATGAGAGGTGAATAGATCAGAGGGGCTTCAGTGTCCCCTTCTAATGAGAGGTAAATAGATCAGAGGGGCTTCAGTGTCCCATTCTAATGAGAGGTGAATAGATCAGAGGGGCTTCAGTGTCCCCTTCTAATGAGAGGGGAATAGATCAGAGGGGCTTCAGTGTCCCATTCTAATGAGAGGGGAATAGATCAGAGGGGCTTCAGTGTCCCATTCTAATGAGAGGGGAATAGATCAGAGGGGCTTCAGTGTCCCCTTCTAATGAGAGGTGAATAGATCAGAGGGGCTTCAGTGTCCCCTTCTAATGAGAGGTAAATAGATCAGAGGGGCTTCAGTGTCCCCTTCTAATGAGAGGTGAATAGATCAGAGGGGCTTCAGTGTCCTCTTCTAATGAGAGGTAAATAGATCAGAGGGGCTTCAGTGTCCCCTTCTATTGAGAGGGGAATAGATCAGAGGAGCTTCAGTGTCCCCTTCTAATGAGAGATGAATAGAGCAGAGGGGCTTCAGTGTCTCCTTCTAATGAGAGATGAATAGATCAGAGGGGCTTCTGTGTCTCCTTCTAATGAGAGATGAATAGATCAGAGGGGCTTCAGTGTCTCCTTCTAATGAGAGATGAATAGAGCAGAGGGGCTTCAGTGTCTCCTTCTAATGAGAGATGAATAGATCAGAGGGGCTTCAGTGTCTCCTTCTAATGAGAGATGATTAGATCAGAGGGGCTTCAGTGTCCCTTTCTAATGAGAGGCGAACAGATCAGAGGGGCTTCAGTGTCTCCTTCTAATGCGAGGTGAATAGATCAGAGGGGCTTCAGTGTCTCCTTCTAATGAGAGGTGAATAGATCAGAGGGGCTTCAGTGTCTCCTTCTAATGAGAGGTGAATAGATCAGAGGGGCTTCAGTGTTTCCTTCTAATGAGAGGTGAATAGATCAGAGGGGCTTCAGTGTCTCCTTCTAATGTGAGGTGAATAGATCAGAGGGGCTTCAGTGTCTCCTTCTAATGAGAGGTGAATAGATCAGAGGGGCTTCAGTGTCTCTTTCTAATGAGAGGGGATATATCAGAGGGGCTTCAGTGTCTCCTTCTAATGAGAGGGGAATAGATCAGCAGGGCTTCAGCGTCCCCTTCTAATTAGAGGGGAATAGATCAGAGGGGCTTCAGTGCCCCCTTCTAATGAGAGGGGAATAGATCAGAGGGGCTTCAGTGTCCCCTTCTAATGAGAGGGGAATAGATCAGAGGGGCTTCAGTGTCTCCTTCTAATGAGAGGTGAATAGATCAGAGTAACTTCAGTGTCCCCTTCTAATGAGAGGTGAATAGAATAGAGGCGCTTCATGTCCCATTCTAATGAGAGGGGAATAGATCAGATGGGGTTCAGTGTCTCCTTCTAATGAGAGGTGAATAGATCAGAGGGGCTTCAGTGTCCCCTTCTAATGAGAGGGGAATAGATCAGAGGGGCTTCAGTGTCCCCTTCTAATGAGAGGTGAATAGAATAGAGGCGCTTCAGTGTCCCATTCTAATGAGAGGGGAATAGATCAGAGGGGCTTCAGTGTCCCTTCTAATGAGAGGTGAATAGATCAGAGGGGCTTCAGTGTCCCCTTCTAATTAGAGGGGAATAGATCAGAGGGGCTTCAGTGTCCCCTTCTAATTAGAGGGGAATAGATCAGAGGGGCTTCAGTGACCCCTTCTAATGTGAGGTGAATAAATCAGAGGGGCTTCAGTGTCTCCTTCTAATGAGAGGGGAAAAGATCAGAGGGGCTTCAGTGTCTCCTTCTAATGAGAGGTGAATAGATCAGAGGGGCTTCAGTGTCTCCTTCTAATGAGAGGTGAATAGATCAGAGGGGCTTCAGTGTCCCCTTCTAATGAGAGGGGATATATCAGAGGGGCTTCAGTGTCCCTTCTAATGAGAGGTGAATAGATCAGAGGGGCTTCAGTGTCCCCTTCTAATGAGAGGTGAATAGATCAGAGGGGCTTCAGTGCCTCATTCTAATGACCGAGGAATAGATCAGAGGGGCTTCAGTGTCCCATTCTAATGAGAGGTGAATAGATCAGAGGGGCTTCAGTGTCTCTTTCTAATGAGAGGGGAAATATCAGAGGGGCTTCAGTGTCCCCTTCTAATGAGAGGTGAATAGATCAGAGGGGCTTCAGTGTCTCCTTCTAATGAGAGGGGATATATCAGAGGGGCTTCAGTGTCCCCTTCTAATGAGAGGTGAATAGATCAGAGGGGCTTCAGTGTCTCCTTCTAATGAGAGGGGATATATCAGAGGGGTTTCAGTGTCTCCTTCTAACCTTACAATTATAGCCACCTCCTTTTGGCTTGAAGCTGAGTACATCTATAACAATGACACAGACCCCTTCCTTATGTATGATACTGCTAAAATGTTAGTACTGCCCTGGTTATATCCCAGATAGACTACTGCAATTCCCCCCTTAGGGGGCAACCAATGAACAGACTGGCACCTGTCCAATATATTTTCAACACTGATGGTCTGCTTATCCATCCCTTCATTACCCATTGCTGCTCCGCTTAGTCACGCCATCCGCTAGCTGCCAGTATCAGGGAACCTTCAGTTTAAACCAGAACTCTACCCTAAAAAGGGCATATTTGATGTATACCCCCCACCCTGTACATACAGATTGCCCACATTAAAAATCATCCTACCTGCATCTACTGCATAACTAGAGCAATGAGCTGCCAGTACAGCCCGCTGGGCCCCCCCCCCACCTGTCTAAACAGATGTGCCGCTCAACAGAGTATTGCAATAATAAATGTTTATTATAAGCCAAAAAGAAACAGACATACATTTAAAACATAATTAAAAACCATGAAGCAGGGGATGTGATGGACTAAAATGAGTCTAATAACATCAATTCTATTAGCTGAAATTATATCATGTATAAATATCTGGAAATTTATATAATCCCACAGGTGCAAGTACACTGTACATATGCTATAAATGTAACGGTCTGATGTCACGAGAACCCCTTTGGAAAAGTGCTATAGTGCTTGTGCAAAGTTGTGCAAAGATGTGCAAAAAGTGCAAAGAAAGACAAAAAATGAAAAAAGTGGTAAAAAGATATACAAACAGAGGGACAGTATGTCCCAACAATGAACACATATAAAGGTGCACCAATAAGGTGCAGAGTATAAAGTGCTTATAATCGTGCTTAGAAGAGGGTAAAGTTCCCGGACATGAGTCTCCGCAGTATTAAAATGTTGACCACAATAAATGATTTAATATATAGATTTCAAAAGTAAAAACATAAACAGTGTACATTACCGGATATCACTAAGTGCGGGCATGTTGAGAGCAGGCAGATTTGGACCATGATACCCGGTAATGTACACTGTTTATGTTTTTACTTTTGAAATCTATATATTAAATTTCCAGATATTTATACATGATATAATTTCAGCTAATAGAATTGATGTTATTAGACTCATTTTAGTCCATCACATCCCCTGCTTCATGGTTTTTAATTATGTTTTAAATGTATGTCTGTTTCTTTTTGGCTTATAATAAACATTTATTATTGCAATACTCTGTTGAGCGGCACATCTGTTTAGACAGGTGGGGGGGCCCAGCGGGCTGTACTGGCAGCTCATTGCTTTAGTACACTTACATACCCTGTTCCTTGGGGTTTGGGCTTACCCCCAGCCAGCATCCAGAAGAGTGGCTAGTATATTAGACAGTGCGGGACTACCCTTTTTGTTTTTGTGCATCTACTGCATGTTATGAGCCTTTAAACATCCAAGATGGCGACCTATGGAGTCAGGCTGCCTGCAAACAGGAAATGTCTTCTGACTATGCTGCTCTGCATTCTGAGATTGCTGTCCTTTTCCTGACCCCAGTTCAGCTCTGTAACCCTGCCCCCTGTACTTTTGCCCCCCTCTCCTCTCCTCAGTATATGATGCTTCTGAGGCAAGATGGCGGTGCCAGTATCCTTGAGTCCTGAACAGAGCTGCAGCCCCATGGAGGAAAGAATAATAAGTAAGCAACTAAAAACTGAAACTATATTTTTAGTTGCTGAGGAATATTTTTTTAAGGGTTTGAGCTTTTCATTTAATTATGCTGAAGGTCCGGTTTAACATAATTTAAAAGCTTAAATGGGAAAAGTGGAGGTTGGTATCCCACAGATACTAACCTCCACTTTGCCCACCACCTTTACCTATCTTCTCTTTTGGTCATTTCTTCCCACGTTCCTCTCCAGGACTTCTCACATGCCCCTTCACTTCTCAGAAACTCCTCCTATGTATGGGTAATATCTCACCTACCTTCCGAGCTTTCAACACTCACCTCCTTAGACAAGCAGATTGGGCTTATGTAGTGGTAAAAATGGAGGTCACAGTCATGAAAGCCTGCAATAGAAAACTATACAAAATTACACTCCCAGAAATAAATCACTATCACGGTTAAAAAGGATATTTATGCATCTGCCAGCTAATCAGGGCTCAGCAGATGAGAGTGAACAGGTTATGGGGCAGAAACTGTTCATTTAGCTGGCCTTCACCCTGGGTGGTCATTAGAGATAGACAAATGCACTGCTGCAGGAGAGGTTGGCTTCTGCCTCGGAAGTCTTTGGGATAATCCACCCATTAGACACTTGAAGATGCAGTAATCTTTAACAGACACTATTGAAAATCACTGAAGATTTATCAAGAATTTCTGGTTTCAATTTTACTTTTGATACATCGGTACATCGGTATAAGATATATGAAACCAAATGCATTACTAGTGTGCAGATTTTGCTGCCATCTATGTATATCCCTAGGAACGGGTTAAAGCGGACCAACAGTCAAAAATGACTTAATGTCCCTTTTAACACTCTCCTCTGGGTTCCCAGTTTGGGATAATTCTACAGCTAGGACACAGAGAAACAAAAATAAAAAGGGGCCGAACCCCCCCCCCCCCCCCCTATTGGCCCCTACTTACCTTTTGGATGTCGCCGTTGCCTGTTGTGGCTCGTCAATATCCCACGGCGATCTCGCAGCTCAGCGAAGTCTCGTGGGATTTCGGGTGGCCCCGCGCACAAGCGAGATTGTGCAGTGCCTAATGGGATGCAATATGACGCCGCCCATTGGAAGGTCGCCCAAAAACAGAGGGACCCAGAAGATGGATCCCTTGGTGAGGTGAGTAAATAATGCCTTAAGGTAAAACCTGAGGGGGGGCAGAAAATCGGTGATGCTTGGGGGAGGTTTTAACCTTTGCCGATGTTCCTCTTTAAAGATCTCTAGGAAGCCAAAACTGGCCATTAAGCTCTTCATGAAGGGGGCAGGAAGTAGCTGCACACTTCAGTGAAACTTATCTCCTATTGGTTGAGCTGCATATTCTGCACATGTGTGTAGCTATTAACTTTCAACCCAACTGCCCCCCAATGGATGCAGCTCTGCTAGGTAAAAGTCAGTACCTTGCTAATGTAGGGCTCACTGATGTGTGAGAGGGGTAGGATAGGTTAGTTTAGTGTACGTGTGAACCAGGACCCACCCTGGCACATATTTACAAGTGAGAGTGTAGGTTCGCTTTAATGAGTTGTTTATTGTGTTTGAGAAAAGAGAGAACATTTTGTTTTGTCCAGCTCTTAAGAAGGACCAACAGCCTGGCACAGTTGGAAAAGAAAACTCCCCCAATACTCCCTTGCCCCATCTGCATGCATGATACTGAAGCATTGTCAGCACTTACATTTGCTCCTGCATCCACTCAAAGCTGGAACGCCACCTCACTGGTTTTCTAGTGGTAGTGGCTATTTTGGAGCTTCCTCTCCTAGTATCGCAGCCATGCTGCTGCCTGGATTCAACTGACAATACACAGTAACAGGAAGCCCAGTAGCACTTCCTGTTTGCAGGCAACCTGCAGCGTTAGGAGATGCTATTTTGTTTTTAAAATTTACCACAGCAGGAGTTAGAAAAAGGTAAATGATTTTTTATGTGCAGCAAACTGAATTGCCCTGGAGAGGGATGCAAATCAGCACTTTTGTAGCAAGGGTTTGTTGTATGGCTGCAGGGCTGGTTTTAGACAAAGTGTGGCTCCAGGCAAAAATTAAAAGTGGGGCCCCAAGTTCTAAAATATTATAATACTATGCCCAGTGCCTATAATTCTGTCCCTCATGGCCAGGTTCCAGACAGCTTCGCCACGTGCACAGTCCCTGCTTTTCTCCCACATGTACCCAGTTGCTGGCGCACACAGCCGAAGGGTGTTAGCTGGTTTAGCCGCTCATTCATATGCCAGGCTGAGACAGCTGATTGGAGGGAAGACCTTCAGGTGAGAGCGTTCCCCAGCGATTTTATATGGCGGGTCATCCCAAATAAGGATGCCCTGCCGATGAGGAACAAAACCCAGGATAGAGAAAAAAATTTAATTGATCCATCCTAAGGCAAATGAGTAGATAATGTCCTGTGGTGGGGGCCACTCAGGTGTTTTCCCTTACCTCCATCCTCTTCCCGCTGCGTAACATGGGCTACTGCAGGGGCTCCAGTAAGATGGCCGTCCCCATGAGTCAGCAGCCACCTGCCAGTGTCCTCGCTCTGAGGGTGGCTATCTCACTGGAACCGTAGCCCATTCTGCTGTAAAATGACACCAGATAATTTGGCATGAAAGAATGCCAACAAATATGGCATATCTAATTCCCCATAGGCAGACTGCCATCCCCCTTCCCATTCCCCATAAGCAGTGTGGCATTAACCCTTCCCATTCCCTATAAGCAGTGTGGCATCCCCCCTCCCATTCCCCATAGGCAGTGTGGCATCGCCCCTCCCATTCCCCATAGACAGTGTGGCATTCCCCCCATCCCATTCCCTATAGGCAGTGTGACATTCTCCTATCCCATTCCCCATATAGACAGTGTGACATTCCCCCTCCCATTCCCCATATAGACAGTGTGACATTCCCCCTCCATTCCCTATAAGCAGTGTGACATTACTCCTCCCATTCCCCATAGGCAGTGTGCCATTTCCCCCTTCCATTCCCCATAGGCGGTGTGGCATTTCCCCCCTCCCATTCCCCATAGGCGGTGTGGCATCCCCCTTCCCATTCCCTATAAGCAGTGTGGCATCCCCCTTCCCATTCTCTATATTCAGTGTGACATTCCCCCCCATCCCATTCCCCATAGGCAGTGTGGCATTCCCCCTCCCATTCCATCTTAGGCAGTGTGGCATTCCCCCTCCCATTCCCATAGGCAGTGTGGCATTACCCCCTCCCATTCCCATAGGCAGTGTGGCATTCCCCCTCCCATTCCCCATAGGCGGTGTGGCATTCCCCCCTCCCATTCCCCATAGGCAGTGTGGCATTCCCCCCTCCCATTCCCCATAGGCAGTGTGGCATTTCCCCCCTCCCATTCCCCATAGGCAGTGTGGCATTCCCCCCCTTCCATTCCCCATAGGCAAAAGGGAAAAAATGGAAACACAAATCCATCGCTCCCAATGTCTCCGCCATTCGCACTGCACACGCAGCTGTGCTGTATATATATACTGTATATAGTTTTTTAATTGGTTAATTGCCATACATTAAATATTTATAATTAATTGGTAAATTAAATAAACTGCATTGATTAATCTTTTAATAAAGCCATATATATATTCTTATCTTAAGTGATAGTGGCATATATCTTATCTGACCTATTTTAGCACTACAGCAAAATATTCTGATTACCCATAATCCATCACTGTTAAGATTATCAGGTGCTGTTGCCCTTGCCATAGGGGAACATCCTAAATTAGAGCTGCTGGTGTCCCTGGAAATTCTGCCAGCCACGCTGGTGACCTTTCATCTCCTCAGTCCAGAATCTGATCCTGCCCAGATGAAGTATATCCATGATTCAGGTAATAATTCCTCCCCGCCTTCCATGCGGATTTCCCCAGGGGAGCGTTCTCTAATTGGACACGCATTCTTGAAATCGTGTTCCTAAATCAGCTCCTGCCCCGGGGATGTAATATCCTGCGTCCCCTCAATAATAACATTATAGATTAGCACCTGGACGGGGCAGCTATAAAACTGCCTCCCCTTTATCATTACTATTTATTGTCACGCCTGTCGTAGCCGAATGCCGCGTTCCTACAGAATTATGATCTGGACCCGTGCGGTCATAATACGCCTGTCTGTCTTCGGAGTCGTGAATTTAATTGTATCACCACAAGCGCCATCCAAGCTGGTCATGCTGCCTGGCGCGCAATTATCTGACCACATGATGCACCGCTCAGCGTCATTTCTACACCCGCTAAAAGCAGCAGCTGCTTGAAGGATGATTTCCCTGCATGTGTCCTGTCCACCAGCTCCATTAGCCAAATTTAGTTCCCAAACATAAGCCTGTGCCGCCCGTAATGACTAAACACTGAACATATCTAAACTCCTTACTACTCCGTAGGTAGACAAAGTAAGTGAATGACGGTTTTCTCACCTGGATCTGAATGGACCCCATTATAGCTGCCACAGAGCCAGGAGTGAACAGTGGTGTGAGTGAAAGCAGATTGGCTTCCCAAATTGGATGTGGAAGAGAAAATACTTTTTGGTTAAGGGGGACCAAATACCCATTTACTTTAGTACAATGCTAAACATCACCCTCATATACAACCCTCATGGAGCTGCTGTTAGGCAGGGAAAGGCTTCCCTCTATATTTTGGTAAACATGGCTGCAGGCATTCGCTCCCAGTCAGACACAAAAGCATCTATTATGCTGGGCAATGGGACCCAGTTTAATCTTGGATAGGGTTCAACAAAGCCAGATTATCCACAAGGCAAAGTAAGTAGGCAGAGGTGTAGCTAGGCTTTCTGGCACCCGGGGCAAAGATTCAAAAATGGCGCCCCACCTTTGCTCAGGCCCTCCGTTGGCGCCCCCTTGGCCTGCTGTACCCGGGGCACATGCCCCCCCACTCCCCCCTGAAGTAGGTATCTAATATGGGAATATATGGCTGCATGCTGCTTGCCAGTAATCAGCCAATCTTTTCATCTATAATGGCTGGTCACATAGTTTTGGCCAGGGCCAGGCTGGCCATAGGAAGTCCTATTCTGGGCTGCTACCTTTACTTACACTCCCATCCAATCCCAGCCCGCCACCCCCCTCACCACTATATGCCCTCACCACTATATGCCCTCACCCAAGCAACCCCAGTCCATTTCCTCTCCCTAATAATATAGCCTAATAATATAGCCTCAGTCTTGGAGCACACTGGTTGACTGGCCAGGAAGCAGCAGAGATGCCACTGGCTGGTCATAGGTAGGCCAGGTGCTGGTAAAATCCTGGGATGATTTTTGGCCCCAGTCCGCCACTAGTTTTGGCCATGCAGTGTATTAATAAGATACCCTAAAGAAGATATATACATAAGTCATAGTAACACAGTGGTGTGTCACCTGATCATGACTCCTGTCCCTTTTCATGCAGTGCCTACACGGAGCCGTACAAGGTGTGCCCCATCCCCATGCACAGCGCAGAGGATGTAACCTCCGATGAGGATCAGAAGAGCTCTGAAGACGAGGAGAGCAGCTCAGGGGGAAGCGGAGGACTGCAGAAGGTAATTCTCTTTTACATCGCGTACACGCTTATTGCCTTAAAAGTACTATGTTAGCTCTTGTATGAGTGGTGACTGGTGTGCTTTGTTGCAGCAACCATAGGCATAGTGAAGCACTTCCATATCCTCAATGGGGTAATTACTCTACAGTGTACAAACACGATGGTCCTGCTCGATAGTCACCATTTGCGTTGATCTGTGCTGCTTTAGGGATTTCAGGAACATTTTAGAGATGCAGAGCAAAGCAGGTCAAATACAAGACAAAGCTCTGGCTGTGTGTGGATTGTTACATTGTATTCTTTCTCCAAAAAATTTCCCACAAAATAAGACAGGTCTTATATTCATTTTTGCTCCAAAAATAGGTGCTTATTTTCAGGGGATGTCTTATAGCCGTCTGGCAGCTGGCAAGATAATGGCCCAGTATAGAAGCTCCAGTACAGTACGTGCACAGAGCCGGTTGGCAGCAGGGGGATTCGGCCATGTGCCCAGCATGGTGGCAGGCTGGGGTAGAGCAAGCAAGGTCAGACATTTCACTTCTGACAGACAAGCTTACCTGTGTGACTTGATGTGTCCTCACCCTCCTTTACAGCTGTGATATGTCCTCACCCTCCTTTACAGCTGTGATATGTCCTCACCCTCCTTTACAGCCACTCCCGTCCCTCTGCTGAAGCCTGGCAGCTGGATTATGAATTTTAACTAGGACTTGGAAATTTTGGGGTAGGGCTTATATTTAACGCATTAGCAAAAAATGCTGAAAAATCTTACTAGGGCTTATTTTCAGGGAAACAGGGTAAAGTTACCTGCTTTTTAAGAAAACCAGAAGATCTCAGATGCAGCTGAGAGAAACATTTTTGCCCACCTCTCCCCCAATCACTCAGCACCCAAAGTTCAGTATATACCTACCATACCCGGCTTCCTTTTTTGTTTGCTTGCATAAGCATATTCACACACAATTAACCTGTAGAGAAGCCCTTTTGACCTATTAGTTGCTGAGGTGGAGAGCCAATGGTCCATCTTGAAATTTGAGTAAAACTGAGTAAAACTTTTAAAAACGCTATACTCACCTACAGCTCTTGCCTGATCGCTGGATCCATGTCCCTCGCCACCCACCCACCCTAGAAGACGCGCAATCGGGCAGGCAGCCAGGGTCTTGGATTCAGCGTAAGGTAAGAGCTGAGGAGCAAAGGTCTGCGTGGGACAAAAGTGAGTATAGAATTTTTTTATTTTGACTGTAAATTTTCTTTAAAGTGGACCTACACCCTCTCTGACCATTTTAGTTCACAGGGATGCTAAGCCTAATCCACCACGTCTCCCACACAGTGAGGCCTGCATTAGAAAGCTAGTTACCGGTACTTTTATCTACTAGAGCTCCATCCAACATGGGACAGGAAATGGGAGCATTCAGGTGCAGCAGCTGCACCTTATCCAATAGGAGGCATGCTTCACTCCAGTGTTCAGCTACTTCCTATTCCCTATCAATCAGCCTTTTGGCTTTCTAAGGATCTTTATCTGGAGGGGCATCCCAAATCAGGATACCCCAGAGGCAATTGTTAACAGGGTTCCAAAGTAATTTTTAACTGTAGGTGTGCTTTAACAAAAAGTGCCTAAAGTAAAAAAAATACTTTAGGTCACTGTCAACATGGGATGCCCCTCCAGTTAAAAATCACTTGGAAGTTAAAATAGGACAATAAAACCAATCCCTCTGTATTCCTGTGGCAATCTCTTTGCTGGGTGATCATGCATACACCGTGCATAGCGCTGCACAAGCGCACCCAGCAAACCCTGATGGCTGCCACAGATGTGAGTCCTGGCCGGGTGAATCATCCTGCCCAATCTCAGCCTTTCTAGGGACCTCTAACTGGAGGGGCATTCCAAATAAAGTAAAGTAAAGTTATACCTTATTTTAGGTCCAGTTTAATAGTTTTTCTGGACAGAGCATTCTAAGAATACACCACTTTCATTGGCCAAAAAGTGAAGGGGGGCAGGGGATCCATTTATTGGTTTACTATAGGAGAAAGTGATTTGTGTAATGTATATATTATATGAACAACAGCCAGCCCAACCACCAATCAGAGGCTTTTAAACATCTTCATTGGGTGAGTTACCCCATAAACCTTTTCTCTAAGGGACCCTGTGGCTTGTAGTTAGGTCCTTGTTGCAGTTGTGTGGTCTCAACTGTTGGGCCGGCAGGGGTATAAATGGGAATGGCCATCCTGGAAAACCTGAGTAGGATACAATGTAACAATCAATCTCCATCTATCAATGTCCTGACTATTCCAACTTATTAAATAAATAGATCTGATTGGCCGCTCTGGGTCATGGCCCTTTGGACCCCATCCCTGCACTCTGCCCTGCACCGGCTATAGGATGCTGCTCCTTCATTTATACCCGCCAGCTGTGCCCCTCACCCAGCACGTCTCCTTCATGAATTGCCTGAGTTACATTAGCGTCAGTGTCTCTCCTCACAAGGGCCTATTGTGCTCCTCCAAAGAGTCCTATTAATTAAAGGGGAACTCTGCTAAGAGCTATTTGCATGTAAACCGGTCCCATAGTAAAACTCCAGCACAGCATCAGGAACGAATCCTTCTATAACAATGACGCTTAGAGGCCTAATTATCAAATTGTGATCATTGGACAGAGGGGTGGTGACCGCACAAGGCCCATGATGTTAGAGGAGCCCCACTTTATTGCAAGCCCCACTTGCTGGTTAATCAAGACCAAAGGGTAACATTATATCCAATGTTATTCTAATGTAACCAAGTTAAGTGATTCCAGGATGTAATCCCCCCAGACACTCACACACATTGACACTCAGACAAAAGGAAAGAGTTGAGGGGAAATGCAAAAAACATAGACAGACAAGGGGTCACGAACATATATAAATGGATGGAATACAGAAAAGGGGGAGACAGGAAGAAATAGACAAAGCACAGAAAAGAGAGTGAGGAAATACCAAAAAAGAGGAATATAGAAGCAAGCTGTAAAAGAAAACAACCAGCAGGGTATGTGGAAATGAAAGAGACAAAAGAAAAGAAAGTGCAAAAACGTGAGGGAGAAAGGTAGAAGGCTGGAGGGGTAAAAAACACAGAAGATGAAAAGGGATGAATATAAGAGAGAGGTAACAAAAGAGAGATGGTGGAAATGTAAACATGAGAGCTTGAAAGAAGGATCAAAGAAGAGAGAAGAAAAGGAGAAGATGGAGCAAATGTGTAAAGTAGAAAGAGAGGGAATATGACAATGAGACTGAGATAGAAGGGAAAATGGAACAGAGGTAAAAAAAAAAAAGTGGGATATGGAAGAAAAGATGAAGGGATCACATAAAAAAGATGGAGACAGGGAAAGACAAGCAGAAAAAAATAAAATAACAGGGGTAATAAGGTGATGGTGGTAATGTGCAAATGAAAGAGAGATGGAGGAAGTATGCAAAAGAGTGAGAGAATAAAGGAAAGATAGAAAAACATGAAAAATGTGAAAGAAGTGAGAAATAAAAGGAAGGTGACACGAGAGGTGAAGAGAGTGTGCAAAAGATAGTAGGAAGGTGTAAAAGAAAAGAACGTCGGAATGTGAAGAAAAGAGCAATGTGGAAATTATACTAAGAGAGTTAATGTGAAAGAAGTTAAGTAAAGAGAAGCAGTTGAAGGGATCAAGTGATTGAGAGAAATCTTATGGGTCAGCTGAGATCTTTCTCTAAAGGGGGTGAACCCCCATAGACATTTGGGTGGTGCCCAGTGCCATGGCACAGTTCACACACCCCAAAGGATGGCATAAATGTAACACTCAGCAAGGATTCTGGTTGCCCTGGCTTTGCACAAGGGCCCTGGTCTTTTTCATCCTGGGCTCTCTGGTGTGTCTTCTGTTCTGGACTCATCCGTCACACTCTGCAGGGAGAGACTGGCACTTGCATTGCTGTGTCTGGCAGCCTCACTGTGTCCAGCCATGAATAATAGATGGTTCTATCGCACCGTCTGCTTACACAGAGCTGCCAGCCATCCTTCACACGCCTGTCACTGTGTTGTTGCTGCTCTCCCAGGATGGATCATGCACTCGCTCTATAAACAGGATTTATCTGTTTACAAAATATGTCACTGGACCCCACCTGTACCGGGGTCCCATAGCAACCGCATGGCAAGAAACTTTGGCTGGGTGGAATTTTTACTCAGCCACAGTCTCTTACACAGCTTTCAAAGGAGGAGGCAGTGAAAAGGTCTTGGTGGTGGGAAAGGTCAGAGGAGAATGGTCAGACTCCTTGAAGCTGAAATGCATAATAGTAAGAAACTGCAGAAATTTGCATGTGCATGTATTTATGCTGCAAGCATAAAGCTGACCTTGAAGTGGACTCAGCAGAAGCCTGTCCCAACCTTACATCCCACTACTGTCAGCCCTGGAATGTAGAGCTCTTCACCTATTGCCTATGGCCCTCTGGCAATGGGAGACCAGAAACTGCAGCACATATTGCAGCAGCTGTTACTATGTTTGCTCTGGCTTTTGATCCTCCTCAATGTTGGGCTGGAACAGACTCGCCAGGGGTTGAATGCCCATCTTAAAGGCATACCATTTTTTAGGGATTACTGAACTGTTGCTTTGCTGAAAAGGAGTCTGGGAAAACAGTAAATCATAGATACCACTGTATATCATACTGGTCCGTGACATCATATATAGCACCATACATCATACTGGAGTGTGACATCATATATCACACTATATACAGTGTGATGCCATACATACTATTATACATTATACTGGAGTGTGACATCATACAACCAACTATATTCATCATGTTGCAGTGTGACATCATACAACCCACTATATACATCATACTGGTGCGTGGATTCATACATACTACTATACAGTACATCATACTGGAATATGACATCATAAATACTATTATACATCATTTTGGAGTGTTACATCATGCAACTTACCTTATGCTGGAGTGTAACATCATACAACCGACTATACATGAGATGACATCATACATTCCACTTTACATCATGCTGGAGTGTGACATCATACATTCCACTTTACTGTTTATCATGCTGGATTGCGACATCATGCATACCACTATACATCATACTGGAGTGTGACATCATACAACCCACTACTTTATTCTGGAGTGTGACATAAGACAATAACAAATCATATAGGGATGTAGTGGGTGTATAAGGGCTGGGCATAGCTTCAGTATAATACAGGTTATTAGTTCAGCACCCTGGAGAGCGTCTCCATATTGGCAGATGATCCTATTGGCCCTCTGCGTTTGTGTCATTCTATTGTGACAGTGGGACTTCTGGGACTCTGTTTTAGATAAGGTTTGGGGATTGGGTTTAGGGTTAGGTATTGGGAATAGACTAAACTTTAGTTTAGATTTGGAGAACAGGTTGAGGTTAAGTTTAAGGTTTGGGAATAGGTTTAGGGTTAGGACTTGTTAAAAGATTGAGGCGTATATTAATAGATACATATAATAGGTCTTGGGAAAAGTGTAAGGGTAGAATTAGTAACATGTTGGGGTTTGCAGTAAGGTTTGAGAACAGGCTTAGGTCTTGAGGAAAAAAGTGAGGTTCAGAGTTAGGTTTTTGGTTGGCTGTAGGGAGTAGGAGACAATTTGAGGGTGAGGTTGCTGCTTTTAATATAAAACTAATATTAAAGTTGCCCTGCAAGCAGAGGGGTTGCCGCCTCCCTTGTGCTATATGGTGGGGGGTAAGACTGTATTTGATGTCTGGATGACGGACCAGACCCTTTCTATCTGAAACTGATAACCAGGATTTTCCTGGGGAGCCAAGTTGGACCATCGCCCTTCTTCCCGCCACTCGTGCCCCCTCCTCTCTGCCACTGTTGGGTTGTAAATAGTGCCGTCACAACAAAAACAATGGGAGGAATTGAATGAAATATTTTCACCCACTGTTGGGCGTCAATTCCTGAGCCGCTGTTTGTAAATATGAATCAAATAAAAAGGGCTAAAATAGCAGCGCTAGAAATATCCCCGCCGGGGAGCCTCCAATCCTGTAACAAGAAGGCTTCCTGTTGACGCTTGGAAGTCCTGTTGATAACCCATCTCGCATAAACAAAGGGCTGTGAAACAGACCTTTGCCTTTCCAAGCTTTAAGGAAAAAACAGTCAGATCTCATTTGGATAGACAACTCAATAGGACATTATACCCTTTATATGGGAACGTACAGAAACCCTATGGACTGTCTGTTGTCTGTCTGAGCTTTCTTTGTGCTGTTAAAAGAGAAATACACTGAGGTAGGAGGGTTTATTTAGAAGATTTAATATGCCTGCTCATAGCACTGTGCAGCCAACAGGTAATGTAGAAGATTAAATAAAGACTACCATTGTAGTCTCCCCACTTTTCCTATAAGACAAAGGACACTACTTTAGATGGAATGATGGATGCCCCATTTTGAATGATATTTGGGGGGCAGCTCAGTGCATTTCCTAACTCTGCCCAATAGCTACAGTAACCCCCGAAGATACAGTATGGTGCTACCTGAATATGTAACAGCATTCAGAATCAAAGATGATTTAAAGGTTATACCTGGGGCCCCTTTGGCTCTGCAGAAATCTTGCCAACCTCTGTTTTGAAATAGACTTGGTCTGACCTAATTGTTACATTTGCTTAGACAAAAGTATTCTTCTAAAGGTCAGTCATGCCCCAAAGGTAAGGAAGCGGCCTTGTGACCAGAGGGTGACAGGTTTGATTCCTGGTCATGGGACATGACTGGAGTGCTCTTGATCAAGGCACCTAACCCACAACTGCTATGCCAGCCAGTGTAATTAGTGCAGCCCATCTATGCCCCCAGAGTATTCTTTTATTTCCTGTGTATCCATTTTCTATTTCTATCTCTTATTTTATTAACCAGTAGGACTGTTAAAGGTATCTGCTCACTACCTGGCTATTGCCCATATTGGAGTTTGGATTGTAGAATATATGGTTTGTATGTAGATTTTGCCATCTGTGAACTATTGCTGTCTGGAGTGACCTTTGCCAAATCAGTTAGTATGCTTTAGGGTTAGTTTCTACTAATGGGCTGGGTTTTAAAGTTAGGTTTTTGGGGGGAACAGGTTTAGAGTCAGGTCTTGCTTCCATTGCAAGTGTAGTCAAAGTGTGATATTCAATGAGCATCATAAAAAATCTGACCTCTGCTCTCTCATTGGGCAATGGGATGTTAACTGTCTCTGCTCACAGACTGGTCATTGATGGAGTTCAGTTGGGATGGTAAGATACATGATTAGTATCTGGATATGGCCATCTGTGAACTACTGTTGTATGGACTTGTGAAATCAGTTAGTTAGCTAGTTTATTGAAACAGGTTGGTGTGACCAAACTGGAATATATATATATATATATATATATATATATATATATATATGACTTTAGCTGACCTGCCAGCTTGGTGTAAACCTCTAATTTCTTGTCCCCCCTCCCACTTGGTTCTCACCTTTATCTAACCCTCTCCTACTCGCTTCCTCCCCCCTCCCACCTAGTAATAAATACGAGAGTGGTTGGGGGTAATAAACCCCCCAGTGTGGAAACCAAATAAACAACAGATCACAAAGTCCCAAAGTGTCCCCCCTCCCTGTGGAATCCCAGAACAGATGGGGGATGTCATATGAACCAATTTTTAGATCCTCAAAGATGGAGAATCCCAGATGCACCAATTAGTGGGTGACTCCAATCACTCTGCCCATAGGAGGGGTCAGGAACTGACCCCTGGTTAGAGGGAATAAGGTGAGCTGCAGAATGGGGACAGGGGATCTCTGACACTCGATTTGACCATCAAGAGTGACACACGCTGCTTTTAACATCCAAGCAAAAGAAGACCAGAAAACGTGTGGGGACGATTTATTTGATCGGAATGCAAGCCCAGACAGACACCTAAGTATTTTGCCATTTTTTTATATCACTTGCTATTTATCTTATTTACCAGGTTTTATAGGTCTGTTTTTATCACCTTGCATCGTGTTTCTTTGTGTTTTTCTGTTTTTCTGTTTGTTTAAATAAATTCTAAAAATACAGCAGAGGGTCACTTATGCTCTCAAGGATCTAAAAAGCTCACGCTATTTCGGAAGAGCCTGGCAACCTTACTTGCCTAGGACGCTCGATCACCCCCTGCCTGGAAGTGGTTGTGGGTTGATCGATACGTTCGATCCAATTGTATTGTGTGTGGCCTGTATTATATTATAGAGTTGAGCACTGTTTGTGCTCTGGTGGCAGCAGTTTATAGCCACATGTGTTGCCAATTAGAGAATTGCGGTGACACACGTGGGGTACGATTGGCCGGTCTGATCAGATGAACGATCAATAGGTCTGATCAACCCGTGCAATCGTCACAGTTGGTGTTTAGGTTTTAGGAATAGGGTAGGTCTAGGGTTAGGAATGTGGAACATGTAAAAGGTTAGGTTAGGGCAATAGATTGTAGTTCAGGTTTACATTTTAGGAAGAGACTGAGGTCTAGGGTAAGATTTGGGGAATAGGTGTTGGGTTGGGTCTTGGTTTCATCGCAAGTATAAAGGTTGATTCAGCACCAGGTGAGAAAATGCACTACTTTTTAGGAGAGATAGCTGCCATTCACTTTTATTGTCTACCTTGGATTGATTCAGCACCAGGCGAAAATTTACATTCGATCGCTGAATCACCCTCAAGGTAGACAATGGAAGTGAATGACAGTTTTCTCTCCTAAAAAAGTTGTGACTTTTCCTCTATAGTCCTATAGTGTGTTTGTCTTTATTCACCAAGTGGTAAAGATCTCACTGTCTGGCCATTGATGGTGTTCAGTTTAGATTGTAAAATACTATGTTAGTGTCTGGATTTTGCCATCTGTGAACTAATGTTGACTAGGCTGACTTCCAAATCAGAGAGGGTTATTTTCTACTAAAAGGTTTAGGGTTTCATGTTAGGTTTTAAGACTAGGGTAGGTTTAGAGTTAGAAGGAGGGGACAAGTATACGGTTGGGGTGGGGTAACAGATTGCATTTCAGGGTTATTAATAACAGGGGTTTAGGTTTTGGGACTAGGGTAAATTTAGGGTTGGAAATGGGGTATGGGTATAGTGTTAGTTTAGGGTAAGAGATTGTAGTTCAGGGATATGTTTCTACTAACGGGTTTAGTGTTAGGAGTTAGGAAGAGGTTTGGGGTTTGTGGAATGGGTTTAGGGTCAGGTCTTAGATCCATTGCAGGTGTACTCACACGCTGATATTCAATGTATGGCAT
The DNA here is from genome assembly GCA_027917425.1 of Gastrophryne carolinensis. NCBI lineage: Eukaryota > Metazoa > Chordata > Amphibia > Anura > Microhylidae > Gastrophryne > Gastrophryne carolinensis. Next base: position 226,202,804 of record CM051235.1, read on the forward strand.
AGATCTGGCTTCTGCTCTCTCATTGGTCAATGTTAAAGATCTCTGCTTGAAGTCTAGCCAGCATCCGTTATAGAGTTCGGTTTCGATTGTAAGATACATGGTAATATGGTCTCCTCAAATAGTTCAGACACATCTGTTTAGCTAGGATAACCATAGTGACTGGGCTAGGTTTTGTAACTGCTTCCACAATGTCTATTCTCTTTCTCTCTGTGTCCTATGGCTACTAGAATGTTAGAATATTAGAAGTTAGAATATCTAGATATCTTCACTTGCTGCCAGACAGACCCTTGCCTAACAAGTTAAAGAACCCTGCCCAGTTGGTATGGTTCCCCAGAGACACATCTAGGTAGCTTTTTGGAGGAATAGTGACTGTGCAATGTTTTCTAACTGGTTATCAAAGGTTAGTCCCGCTAGCCCTATCTTTATATTCATAACTGCCATAAAAAGCGCTGAGATTCTTCTGTTGAGTTTGCTTTTTGTATCGAGTCATTTAATCTCCCTGGTAGGGGTCATATCCCCAGCCTCGGACACGTCTCCATAGAAAGAGTCTTGTAATTGTTTCTATTGACCTCTATAATTGCCTCAGTTATTTAGCAGTAAATCCGTCCCTCTCCTCCATCTGTGTCCACCGTCCAGCAATGCCATCATGGCTCCAGGGTCTGGCTTCCATTAGGATTATGCTGAGGTGACCCCACAGGGACTGGTTATCCCATCACATTGCTTCATACACCCTAATCAAGTACAGCCATTCTATATCTCTATTACTCTGCTGAGAGCTAATAAGCCTGGTCCAGATAGGAGCTTGGAGGGCTTAGTACTTTTGTTCTAAAGCACCCCCACTATCTGTCCTGCAGTTATTATGATTTGCCTGTCCTCTGGAGGCCATAAACACTGGATGGTTGCCCTCAAGAGACTTAACTATAAATGGCAGGGCCCCATAGCAAATTTTTATGGGGTCCCCTCTATATCCAGTGCCGGAGGCTAATTGGTTTCTCCAGTCTGTTTAATAAGTGCACTTTGGAAGCAATCTATGACAATATAAAGGGAAGCTATAGAAGAGCTTACGATCTAATTTGGAATGAGGGGGTGCTCATGATATATGTATAAAAAAGGATATGAAACAGAATACAAATTATTTGGTTAAGGGAAATAAGAGTTTGTTGTTTTTTCGAGTATTAAAAATTATACGGAAGGTTTTATTAGAGGTGATCCAAAAGAGAGGAGCTTACAGTCAGACTGGAGTATAAGGGAGGATCCAAAGGGACAAGAGCTTACACTCTATTAGGGTATAAGGGAGGAAAATACAGAAGGAGGAAAAGTTTGCAATTTATTAGGGCATAAGGGAGGATACAGAAGGAGGAAGAGCTTGCAATCTATTAGGATATAAGGGAGGATACAGAAGAAGAAAAAGCTTACAATCTATTAGGATATAAGGAGGGTACAGAAGGAGGAAAAGCTTGCAATCTCTTAGGGTATAAGGGAGGATACAGAAGAAGAAAAAGCTTACAATCTATTAGGGTATAAGGGAGGATACAGGATGAGAAGAGCTTACAATCTATTAGGGTATAAGGGAGGATACAGGAGGAGAAGAGCTTACAATCTATTAGGGTATAAGGGAGGATACAGGAGGAGAAGAGCTTACAATCTATTAGGGTATAAGGGAGGATACAGGATGAGAAGAGCTTACAATCTATTAGGGTATAAGGGAGGATACAGGAGGAGAAGAGCTTACAATCTATTAGGGTATAAGGGAGGATACAGGAGGAGAAGAGCTTACAATCTATTAGGGTATAAGGGAGGATACAGGAGGAGAAGAGCTTACAATCTATTAGGGTATAAGGGAGGATACAGGAGGAGAAGAGCTTACAATCTATTAGGGCATAAGGGGGGATACAGAAGGAGAAGAGCTTACAATCTATTAGGGTATAAGGGAGGATACAGGATGAGAAGAGCTTACAATCTATTAGGGTATAAGGGAGGATACAGGATGAGAAGAGCTTACAATCTATTAGGGTATAAGGGAGGATACAGGAGGAGAAGAGCTTACAATCTATTAGGGTATAAGGGAGGATACAGAAGGAGAAGAGCTTACAATCTATTAGGGTATAAGGGAGGATACAGGAGGAGAAGAGCTTACAATCTATTAGGGTATAAGGGAGGATACAGAAGGAGAAGAGCTTACTATCTATTAGGGTATAAGGGAGGATTTAGAAGGAGGAAGAGCTTACAATCTATTAGGATATAACGGAGGATACAGAAGGAGAAGAGCTTACAATCTATTAGGGTATAAGGGAGGATACAGAAGAAGCAAGAGCTAACAATCCATTAGGGTATAAGGGAGGATACAGAAGGAGAAGAGCTTACACTCTATTAGGGTATAAGGGAGGATACAGAATAGAGAAGAGCTTACATTCTATTAGGGTATAAGGAAGGATACAGAAGGATGAGGGGCGTACAACCTTTTTGAGTATATAGAAGGATACAGAAGGAGGAAGAACTAACAATCTATTAGGGAATATGGGAGAATACAGGAGGAAAAGCTTACAATTTATTGGGGTATGAGGAAAATAAAGAAGGAGGAAGAGCTTCAAATCTATTGATGTATAACAGAAAATACAGAAGGGGAAAACTCTAACACTCTAATATATATCATTTTGCAGTCCAGTTATGGTTCTTGTAGCTCTTGTAAATCTAGGGAGCCCAGGTTATTTACTTCTCTTATATTTTTGCAATATTTCAACAATGATACTATGACTTTCTCATATCTTTTTAGCAGCCATGTTGAATAAGCCACTCTCCAAAGCCCCGCCCACTTATTTGTTTTTGTTCTTTTATCACCCTATAAAACCATTCTCTGAGGTTGACGTCTCTGGCCTTTTGCTGGGTTTTATGCTCCTGTTAGTAATTAACAATTAACTAGGAGGGTTGGCATTATATTACTGGACAGAGATGTATATTATCAGTGGCATTTGTTTTTTATTTTAAGTTGATGGGAAAGATGTCTTCCTGTTCTATAGTTTATATAGAACCTGAACTTCCCTTTAAAACGTGCCAAGGCAGTTCCTGTGCACGGCTGCTGTGTGCCATTGAAGAGAGTCATGTGACCCAGGGACGCATCCATCAAAACTTTATCTTACACTTTTACCAGCCGGGCCTCCCCGGGACATGGCAGCCAGCACGGCAGGGATATGAGGACGTGCGGAGTGCCCAGTGTGCACTCCATTATCACCCCCTACGTGATGCCAGCCTTGACTGCGCTGAGGTCACTGCTGGGCTGTCAATAAAGGCTGCCACTTGCTTTACAATGTCGTACACACAATTGCTTTCCATTGCTGCTATCATGCTTTTTTGAACGTGGACCTTTCAAGTGTGTGTGCGTGTATTCACCTAAATATTTGGTGAAGCCAGTGAGCCTATCAGTGTGCATTGCAACCTGCATGTGAGTGAGCTTTTTAGCGATAACACACAAAAAAGTGCAAATAAAAAAGTTTGTCCTACATTTTCCCCCGAAAAATCACCTGTACCTGTGATGGCACATTTTTACTGGCACATTTGCTAACATAAAAAATAGATAGATAAGCTCAGCACCTTTAGGACATCATTTAGGCACAATTTCAAAAATTCTATATTTTTTAATTTTATATTGTGTAATGGGATAAAGTGTTGTTTCATTTCTATATAACTGAGCCATGAGCCCCAAAGAAGGTTTCCTTCTGGTGGGCCCCAAGAATGATTTTCTCTGATGGGCCAGCCAATGGTGACCTCTGCTGGGCCCTGATATTGATTTCCTTTGGTAGGTCTCAAGAATAGTTCGCTCTGCTAGGCCAGTCAATGGTGACCTCTGCTGGGCCCCGATATTGGCTTCCTCTGGTAGGTCCCAAGAATGATTTGCTCTGGTGGGCCAGTCAATGGTGACCCCTGCTGGGCCCGATATTGGCATCCTCTGGTAGGTCTCAAGAATAGTTCGCTCTGCTAGGCCAGTCAATGGTGACCCCTGCTGGGCCCGATATTGGCTTCCTCTGGTAGGTCTCAAGAATAGTTCGCTCTGCTAGGCCAGTCAATGGTGACCTCTGCTGGGCCCCGATATTGGCTTCCTCTGGTAGGTCCCAAGAATGATTTGCTCTGGTGGGCCATTCAGTGGCTATCTCTGCTGGGCTCCAATATTGCCATCCTCTGGTAGCTCTCAAGAATGATTTACTCTGATGGGTCAGTCAATGGTGACCCCTGCTGGGCCCGATATTGGCATCCTCTGGTAGCTCTCAAGAATGATTTGCTCTGATGGGCCAGTCAATGGTGACCCCTGCTGGGCTCGATATTGGCATCCTCTGGTAGCTCTCAAGAATGATTTGCTCTGATGGGTCAGTCAATGGTGACCCCTGCTGGGCCCAATATTGGCATCCTCTGGTAGCTCTCAAGAATGATTTGCTCTGATGGGCCAGTCAATGGTGACCCCTGCTGGGCTCGATATTGGCATCCTCTGGTAGGTCCCAAGAATGATTCGCTCTGATGGGCCAGTCAATGGTGACCCCTGCTGGGCCCGATATTGGCATCCTCTGGTAGGTCCCAAGAATGATTTGCTCTGATGGGCCAGTCAATGGTGACCCCTGCTGGGCCCGATATTGCCATCCTCTGGTAGCTCTCAAGAACGACTCACTCTGATGGGCCAGTCAATGGTGACCCCTGCTGGGCCCGATATTGGCATCCTCTGGTAGGTCCCAAGAATGATTTGCTCTGATGGGCCAGTCAATGGTGACCCCTGCTGGGCTCGATATTGCCATCCTCTGGTAGCTCTCAAGAATGATTCACTCTGATGGGCCAGTCAATGGTGACACCTGCTGGGCCCGATATTGGCATCCTCTGGTAGCTCTCAAGAATGATTCACTCTGATGGGCCAGTCAATGGTGACCCCTGCTGGGCCCGATATTGGCATCCTCTGGTAGGTCCCAAGAATGATTTGCTCTGATGGGCCAGTCAATGGTGACCCCTGCTGGGCTCGATATTGCCATCCTCTGGTAGCTCTCAAGAATGATTCACTCTGATGGGCCAGTCAATGGTGACCCCTGCTGGGCCCGATATTGCCATCCTCTGGTAGCTCTCAAGAATGATTCACTCTGATGGGCCAGTCAATGGTGACCCCTGCTGGGCCCGATATTGGCATCCTCTGGTAGGTCCCAAGAATGATTTGCTCTGATGGGCCAGTCAATGGTGACCCCTGCTGGGCTCGATATTGCCATCCTCTGGTAGCTCTCAAGAATGATTCACTCTGATGGGCCAGTCAATGGTGACACCTGCTGGGCCCGATATTGGCATCCTCTGGTAGGTCCCAAGAATGATTCGCTCTGATGGGCCAGTCAGTGGTTACCTCAGCTGGTTCCGGATATTGTTTTCCTCTGGTTCGCCCAAAAATGATCTCTTTCCTTTTTATTTGCAGGGGTCCCATTTGGTCACACTGAGTGTTTTGTTAGGGCCCCAAAAATTTTGCTATGGAGTCCTGTGGTTTGTATTCATGGCCTTGAATAATGGTATGGTTGTCCACAGAGCAAATGATGGTTCTTTCAATTGCTAAAATAAAAAGCAGGTTAAAATTTCACTTAGAATCATCAAGAGATGCGTTAAAGTAGAACTCAGGCCAAAACTTTTTTGTTTTAATTAGAGTGAAGGGTTAGTTCCTTTGTCAAAATTGAGAGTTAGATTTTCTCTCCAACAACAGAGGGAACAAGCTACCTAGGAAGAGATGATATCTTAATATATTGAGCGGAAGTGAAAGTCCCCTATTCAGAGCTACAAGACAAAGAGTGCTTTCTTAAAGTGGACCAAAACCCAGGATTTTGACTATTCTGAGTTTTGATCCTTGCCCCTCTGGGTTTTGATCCGGTGCCCCGTTGCGTGAAACCCACCAGGTAGCCCAACCTCACTCACCCTTCCTCGTCTAAGGTGAGCGGATCCAAGCTCGCTGGCGGGCGCCTCCCCTTTACCCTTTAACAGGGAGCATGCCCGCTCCAGCCATTCACAAATGGCTGACACAGGCACGCGCCCTGCTAAAGGGATAGGGGGGATGTGGGCGCTGCTCGTGCACGCACCGTTGGACCGGGTACAAAGTAATTGGGCGACTTTGGGGTTATGACACAGTGAGGCATCCCGAATCTAGATGCCCCAGGAGGAGCGAGTATGCCTGCCTTGGAGTCTTATAGGTGATTTTTGGTCCACTTTAAAACTAAAGAGCATTTGGGTTTGGGTTGCTAATTGGCTTGTCCTCTTTGTTACGTTGCCTCCCCCACATTTCCATCAATTCCCTCCTTGTGCTGAGGAGGGTCACCAACCTGAAAGGCGTGTCCACAAGTAGTAGAAAGTAGTGACAGTGTAAATATTAGACAACATACTCAAATATTGCAGGACCAGTTGTCTCTTTCTTGGTGCTTGAGAAATAATTTGCATTGCTCGTGGGTAAATTAATTTATTTTTGGTGCCATGTAAATACTTTCTGAGCTGTGCCAGGAAGCTCAGCTCCCAGCAGAGGCCTGGGTGTCTCCAGTACAGGTGGTCAAAGAATTCCCATCTCTCTGGGTCCTGCCATTTTCCTTGGCACGAGATCTGTGCCGTATGCTATTTCAGAAGCATAAAATGTAGATTTACAGTCACCATCCGGCAAGGAAATGAAATTTGTGGTCCGTAAGAACAGCGGTATAATCCTTCACTTTCCCGATAAGGGAGGGAGCGCGCTGTGACGGCTCCATCAATCTTCACATACAAGTTCTGAATTTTGCTCGGAACGCCGAGAATATTTCCGGCATTTGTCACTATAAACTGCTACTGTACTTTGTATGAGCTTATAGCAGACCTACAACCCAAAGGTAAGCTTTACCCTCCTGACAAAAACTCACCTGCTCCCCCTGTCGGCTCAGCTGCTCCCGATCCTCACGCATTAAAGCGGGGTGCAACTCCTTTATCTACATGAAGTTCTTATGGCAGAAATTTCCATGGAAACCCCCAATTTCTTGTGGAAAAGTAAAATGGTATTTATACCTTGACTAAAAATAAAAGCTTTTACAGACTTCAATAAGACATGATAATTCAGTTTTATGAGGTAATTTGTAGAGACAATACAATCCCAGATAGAACTAAGGGGTTTCTTTACTGCCCTGAACCACAAAAATTGAGTTTCTAAGCAATACACACTGGAAAGTTCTGAGGGACTTTAGCAAGCCCACTTCAATCATTTCAATGGAGGGGGCATGCCAAGGCCTGTGCCAGCCCCCTCTATTGCAGTGAATAGAGCGGCAGTGTCAGTCAGTGTGACTGATGCACGAAGGGACAGAAGACATGGATATCAATCATATTGGCTTTATTCATCAAGGAATAGCGACAGGTAGCGGCAGGTGAACGCCGGAGATGGCACACAATACCACATTTATGAAGGCGATTCTAGTGAGCAACACGTAGCGACCGATTCATCATCGCAAACACCTCAGTGGATCCCGGCGGCGCTCTGGATTTCAGAGCGCCTGGTATTACCTGTCGCTCTCCCATACATTTCAATGGAAATGGAAAACAGGGTTTTCTTTTAATCATTTTTTTGTTTGTTTTGTATCAAATCATTGTGTGACCTCTCCTGGCCTATTTAAATACATTTTTGAAAACTTTTTGATGAATATGGTTTGAGTCGCTCATACTGACCAGTTGCTACCGTTTGCTCCCATATAGCTCTGTACTGGTGTTATAGTGACTCACTCATCAAATTCATCAATGCCGGCAATGTAACTACAGTGACTGAGGCGCTCTGTAATAGCGGTCGCTCTTGGCGCCACTGTACAGATGCTCATCTGCTGTTACCTGGCACTTGTAAAGAATCGGTCTGCCGGTTGCACAATATAAAATGTAGTTATATAATATAATTTATTTATATCACCGAAGTAACTGCATGACTTACAAAAACTCATAGAACACTTCTGGCAATCCAAAAACTTTAGTGTAGGACCTCCTGTACTTCCCTGGTAGTAGCCCTGGGTCAGTGCTTGTGGTCCCTGAGGGTTCCTCTGACACTGCCTATGGCCAATATGCCACCTGGTTGGTTCACTCATCTTTATAGCTTCATATTATGTCACCTATAGGTGCCGGTAACCTTTCCTGAACCTGTGCTAACCCTGCTCATCTCTTTTCAGAAGGACGGGCCGGCAAGAGCGCTGAACATCGTGCAGGAGCTCGTCACCTCAGAAAAAGAGTGAGTATACCAATAGGATTTTATTTATGTAATATACTAGATACACATCATACAATCTGATGTGTACATATTCTCTGTATCCATTTATTTTCATTTAAGAACCGTTTATGGTCTGAAAAGGTTTCTCAGGCAGCACTATTTACAATAGGTAACATTACAAAGATTTGGTAATATTGAATGGGGATTGGATATAAGTGATTGTAAGGTGTGTGGTCAGTATTATGACTACACTGTATCTATTATGGTTTATTTATTTCTTTATAAAGCTTAAACCGGACCAACGCGGAGCGGTTGGAAAAGAAAACTCCCCAAAACTCACTTGCCCACATGCATGATACTGAAGCATTGTCAGCACTTACATTAGTTCCTGCATCCACTCAAAGCTGAAACACCACCTCACTGATTTTCTAGTGGTAGCGGCCATTTTGGAGCTTCCTTTACCAGCATCTTAGCCATGCTGCTTTCTGGGTTCAACTGACATAACTGACAATGCACAGTAACAGAAAACTCTGCAGCACTTCCATGAGCTGCCATTTTGTTTTTAAAATTTACCACAGCAGGCGTTAGAAAAATGTAAATTAATATTTATGTGCAGCAAACTGAATTACCCTGGGGAGGGATGCATATGAGCACTGATGGTTGTATTGGTCCGGTTTAAAGTGGACCAACACCCAGGGGGGATCGATTCCCGGGCCGATCAGATCCCTCCCCGCGGGGCATCCGAAATCGGGATGTCCCGCGGGGTGAAACCCCCCAGGAAGCCCACAATCCTACCTTTTCCGCGTTCCAGCAGCGCATGCGCGTCCGCCACCTCCCGTGCGTCCCTCTAGCAGGGGCGCGCTCCCGCGACGGCTGTTTGTGAATGGCCGGCACGGGTGCGCTCCCTGTAAGAGGGACTCGTGGGAGGCGGCGGCGGACGCGCTCTGCTTGTCCGGCGCTGCCTCTTGCTTGTCCGCCGGCGGGGATTGGCTGCAGCGGTCACGTGGGAGCGGGGAGAGGTGAGTTTTCGGGGCTTTCTGGGGGGTTTCACACAGCGGGGCACCCCCGATCGTAAACCAAAACCCAGGATAGTCAAAATCCTGGGTGTTGGTCCACTTTAAGTCATTTTTGACCTCCAGGCAAAATTCTTGTTTCAAGTATTCAATTCTGCAGTGATATTTGACCCCAGTGGGGGAAATATCTGTGGAGATTCCCATTTATCCAGGTCATGGTATATCTGTAGGAATATGTTAGGGCAACTGAACTTGCTGTTTTAACTTCGTAAAGACGTCATCCCAACAGCTTTCCCCATTTAGAAATTTATTATGAACTATGAAAGCTAGTCAGGTGACTACAGAAAAAGGCGCTCTGAAAATGCCTGCTACAGACGCTCATCTGTCGCTACCTGGCGTTAGTGATGAATCAGCCTGTTAGTTACACACTTGAGTAGCATTGAATGCTGAGGTTCTTTTTGTTCCATGTAAATAAACCACACCCATCACCCACGGTCCCACTTTGAGGCCCCCCAAAACGGTCAGTTTAACCTCTCCTAACTATGACACTGGACAACTTATGAGCTAAAACTAAACTAAGCCTCTTCTAACCTTAATATAACTTACATTTAACCCTTTCCATGTAGCAGGAGCATAGCTAGGAGGGGCGCGGGTGCAGCGGGTGCCAAAGGGGGGCCTGAGCACAGGTGGGGCGTCATTTTGAAACTTTGCCTTGGGTGCCAGAAAGCCTACTTACGTCTCTGCCATATAGAATGACACAACCACAACATTTATAAATTGGGAGTGGCCAAGGGTTGTAAGCACATTATAGTTCCTTTGTCTCCTTTTGACTTCAACAAAGAGATTTAGAGATTGAGCTTTGAGGACCAGAGGGGTGTCCCAGTCACAGGTGACCAATCCATGAGGTTAAAGCGGACCAAAACTCACTTAACTTACGAAATACATTTGGTCAAAACCTCTGCCAATACTCCATTTTTAGGGTGTAGAACTAGAAATCTAGAAATGAATAGTTTTGCTTTCCGAAAAGCCCTGGAACACTTTCTTTTTTGCTGTCAATCTCTGTAAGATGGCAGGGCATCAGTCATTGCAGAGGTGTGGCAAGGACATTATTATGACATTATTGCCACACACAATAGTGGCAATGAATGGAGGAGGCAGAGCTTTACAGCTAAAACAGGCGCCATTATCTGGGATTAGAGTAAAGCAGAAGCAGTGGAAATTGGCAAAATGTGCTCATAGGGGGGAGCAATTCAGGGAATGTTAATTAAAAATGTGGGTTTTGGTCCACTTTAAATCTACCGAGAGGAGTGGCAGATTGTAAAGATGAGGTTTTAACTCGAAAATCGAAAATATTTTGATTTCTGGAGGTTAGTTTTAGGCGGTATCTGCACAAGATGTAGAGGTCACAGACTTGGTGTGATTCTAATTGATATTGATGTCCTCTGTTCCAGGTATGCAGACATGCTGAGGCGCCTGCACTCGGTGAGTGAACCTTTTTATCCTTACATACCGTCCTTGCAAGAAATTAAAAAGTACTGTAGTTTGGACTAGGATTGTGCTTTATCCTTTCCCCTTCTAAGTAAGACTCTAAGCCCTCCTATAAACCATACACTGTTCAATGAGTCCTCATAACAAGATAAGGGGGTACAGGGGAATTGAGGTAACATCAGCCAGGCTTACTGGCTGGGCCTCTGTAGCTGAGATCATGTTGGGGCCCCATACCCGATGCTTGGACTACCCTGCTTCTGCCTATTATATTACACATTAAATGTGTAATTAAATACACAAACATGCACTATACTGGTAACAGGCACATTGGGAAATATAAGCTCATGCGCGATTGCTTCATCCAGATTTCACCACTGGATGGCTTACTTTTTTCCCAGTTTAATCCCCATACCCCATCCTTCGTATAGGGGTCACACACCCACTGCTGGACAATGGAGACAGGTCAGAGGAAAAGAAGAAGCTGCTGCTTGCTCTCTTATCGGTAACATTGTGACAGCAGGTGACGAGGATGTTGGAAGGGATCATGGAAGGGACTTGTTAATAATGCATGTGACAGCCACAACTGTTTTAATGTGAGAGTACTAAAGACTTTGTAACATGCATAATTCAAGAGACACACACTAACTGCAACTGGGCTGCGTAACAGAACAAATCAAGAGTGATCTGACCCATTGATTTCCGAGTAATCAGAAACCCATAGAGGGATATTGTGCTGGTGGCTATGGGGAGATAAGGCAGATCTATGGGGTGCTCTGCAGGGCAGTTCAGAAGGGCAGCAGTATATACTGCTCTGGTCATTGGGATAAGAAGGATCAATGGCTTTATAGAGGCGATCAGGATAAGGCTTCCTAGAGTCAGATAGATCAGTAGCTCCATAGAGGTTATCAAAATAAGATAAGAGGTGATCAAAGCTTCACAGAAGTGATCAGTGGGCTCATCATTTCCCTGAAGTGATCAAAATGAGAGGAATCAGCACCTTTATCAAGGTGATAAAGGATAAGAAGTTTCAGCACCTTTGTAGATTATTTGGATAAAGTTATCACATCTTTTTTTTAGGTTTTTAAAAGTGTTAGAATTGTTTTAATGCTGAGAGTAATACATTGAGAGTTACTAAAGCTCACTTCTTTTCAAGCTAAAAATAGTACTAGTTGTGCTAAAATAAAACAGAAATTCTGACACGCTAAATTAAAGAAACCTCTAGTTTTATATAAAGACATTTTAAAGGGGGATTCTTCTTCACTCTCTTTGTAAAAGCTGGCCTCTAGCGTTACATACAAATATTTTAAAACAGACCAAAACCTGGGATTTTCACTACCCCGGCTTCTGGTCCTTCGCCCTGGGGCACTCCGGTTTGGGATGCCCCGCTGTGTGAAACCCCCCAGAACGCTGAGCTTACTCACCTCTCCCACAGCACATTGGAAACCACTTGTCCAAGCAGCTTCTCAACCACGAGCATATTAATGTGCGGCTAGAGAAGCTGAATAACCACAGCGGTGCATGGCAGCTCTTGGCAAGTGATGCCGGTGCCAGTCACGCATGCTCTGTGGGCTCGGAGAAAAGGTTAGATTATCAGGCTCCTTGGGGGGTTTCCCACAGCAGGGCATCCCAGTTCAGGATGCCCTGGGGGAATAGAGTAAGCCTGCCCTGGTGTCTCATAGACTGCATTGTGAGTTTTGGTCCACATTAAAGAAGTTAAAGAGAGATTCTTTTTCTACACCAAAATTATATTTTTCAAGCGTAGCCTCTATTATTATCAGAATCTGAATCAGAGTATCTTTATTCACCAACATCAAGGGATAAACAATGTATTTGTAATGGCTGGTTGTAAAATAGGATTATAGCCTCTAGAATTCAAAGGAGTTAAGGGGAATTTTGTTCTCCTCTGTAAATATTTTTTAAAGCTTTTACTTTACATATGGATCTTTTAAACACATTAAATGGGGACCTTTAATACTGGGAGCAAAACCCTGGGTGGTCGACCCCAGAGTCTAAATGACTCCAAGACCCACCGCTAGCCTCCCCCTGGGGCATCCCAATTGCCCCCTATCTGAGACCCCCCGGTTCACCGGTAAATCTACCTTTCCCGGCAGCACCAACATATTGTTAACATTGGCGGGCGCATCCCTGGCATCTCTGTGCTAAGGTGTTCTCCTGAGCCCAGCCATTTAAGCGTACCAACACCCGTTCACCTGCTTATGGGTGTTGGTCTGCTTCTGGGCACATACAAACAGGCTGGGAGGGGCATCCAGAATCCTGGACCCAACCACCTATCCCCCCACCCCAGAATGCCCTCAATTTTTACCTGATCCTCAGCCAGGAATGCCCCTGTGAGGATGCCCCTGTGAAAGCCTGTGATTGGCCGCTGGCTCTCCTGGCTGTCATGTAGTTCCCGTCCATGTGACTGCCGGGACTGCGGGGCTGTATTCCCAGCCAAGGATTGAGGGACAGGCAAGCATTGCGGCCATTCTTGGGGGCGATGCACGGGGGATGGCTCCAGCATTCTGGATTCCCCTCACGAGCCTGTTTCAAAGTGGCCAGAAGTGGACCAACACCCGTTAGCGGACAAACGATGTTGGTTTGCTTTAAGATGTGGATGGGAGTGTGCCGTGCACTGCAGGCTCTAAACAGAGTGTCTAAACAGAGGTATATTCCAGGCATTAATATGCACGGTGAGTGTCCACTTTAATTACAGCAAAATAGCCCAGATTTTGTGGTGCAGCTACAACTTCTACCCTGTGCTGCAAAAAATAGGATATGGGAAAGGTTCCTTTAACATTTGCATTATTTATGGTTTAAAGAGGGGATTTAATGTTTGCCATGTGACTGGTAGGCGTTTATTTACATGCAGCGTAAATATATATCAGGCGCTGGCATATGCAGATGCACTCACTGACCCCTGACATGACCACCACAATAGCCCACAAACCACGTGCCAGCGTGTAGGGTTTGCCAGGACAGTGAGGGGTCTGTGTGTGGACTGAGCCGATTTGCATAATGTTTCCTACGCCACTCGGAATGTCCCATTATGGTGACGGCAGCAATAGGGACCCCCAGGGTAGGTGCTGACGCCTACTGGCTCTGTGGGCTGTCGCAGTTTCCCAGCTGTTCCCATGCTAATGTTCATCCTGCAGACGACTGTGGGGCGAGGGGCAGTATGATATCAATGGAGGGCTTATTCTGCCACAGCTTCCTCCAGAATTTCAGGCAGCTCTGAAATGTCTCTTTCACTGACAACCCCCTGGGCGTTTTTTCACCCTGTGCTGGCGAACCGGACACTGGGACCTAAATCCCATCAAGTTACACGGCTAGGCTGGGCATCATATCAGATATGACGCAGCATTAAGGGGGGATCTGCCAGAAATTGTCATTCCAAGAAGCGGGATCTACACCCTTTCATGGGTATGAAAGCCTTGAGAATTTGTGTAAAGGATCCTCTGGTGTTTCTGGAGGTTCATAAATTCTCAGGCCTCTGAAGTTATCCAGTGACAGAGGGGTGTCACTAGGAACCAGCCATTGGCACAGGCAGTAAAGCCACATTTTGTGTAAGACTAGCTCTGACTGTGCCAGTGACATATTTAAACATGGGTTCTAAACCTTACATGCCCTCTGACACCACCCGACACAGCGAAGCTTCTGTACTCGTATCCAATTCCTGGGTGCAGTGCTGAAAAGTTTCCCCATTCAATAACATAAAATTAATTAACATATCATGTTCATCTTGGCACCCACCAGCCAGTAACAAACTTATCTTTATCTTCCACACCCTGACAATGCCAGAGCACTAGAGATTTACACAAGGTGCAGCACTTGGTAGGGCTGGCAGTGCCAGGTTGCTAGGGGGGCAAACAGGGACGTTGCCCAGGTCCCCCTATCTTTAGAAGGACTACTGGCTTCAACACTGAATATGTGCTGTTGCTCTGGGCAATGGGAGCAGTGTGAAAAAAAAGATGACCGAAAAATGTTTTTGTACTTGCAAAAACTTGGTACACCATCATAGGATAGCAGGGATGGACATGTTAGAATGTCAGGGGCTGGGCACACAGGGGGAGGGTGTCAGGGGCTGGCCACACAGGGGGAGGGTGTCAGGGGCTGGCCACACAGGGGGAGGGTGTCAGGGGCTGGCCACACAGGGGGGAGGGCGTCAGGGGCTGGCCACACAGGGGGGAGGGCGTCAGGGGCTGGCCACACAGGGGGGAGGGCGTCAGGGGCTGGCCACACAGGGGGGAGGGCGTCAGGGGCTGGCCACACAGGGGGGAGGGCGTCAGGGGCTGGCCACACAGGGGGGAGGGCGTCAGGGGCTGGCCACACAGGGGGGAGGGCGTCAGGGGCTGGCCACACAGGGGGGAGGGCGTCAGGGGCTGGCCACACAGGGGGGAGGGCGTCAGGGGCTGGCCACACAGGGGGGAGGGCGTCAGGGGCTGGCCACACAGGGGGGAGGGATGTCAGGGACTGGGCATACAGAGGAGGATTTCAGGGGAAGGCTGGGTATGAGGGCCATTCATTAGCATGGCTTTGAATTTTCCCAGCATTCCATGTAATCCTGGCTCAGCTTGGACACAAATGTTGGCTTTAGACTGGCACTGGCGCCTGCTCCCTTCCTCCACTGGCCAGGTGGCTGGGAATAATGGGACCCTGTATTCCCCCCACACATCTATATGGGGCTCTCGGTGCACGTGCGGCGCATGCCCTGCTGCCTGGTAATGACTCGTTCATAAAGCACAATCGCCTGTCTCCCCCATGCAAGCGAGGTGATTGGATGAAATAGTTGCGCATCCCTCAGAGCCAAATAAAAGCCTTTTTTGGTCAATCTGACCTTCCCTGAACTTATTTCATTCGACTGAGAAGAGTCATAAAAACACAATTTGTAGAAGCGCCGCTGTCACTTTCACGCCAAGGCGAGCACAGGCTGCCACAGCGCTATTAGGTCTGGCGCGGGTGTTACATTATCGGGTTTTGCGCTAAGTGGTGACCCTTTTTTGTAACAGACATCTCTGACAGCTGCTGTCAAAATACAAAAACAAACCAAAACAGAAATGCTTTTAATCTGTGTTGCGATGTAGCAAAAGTGCACAATGAAGTCACTGAAATATGTTACTGTATACCTGCCTCCAAAGGAAAGCACCAAAATAAGTGTCCTAACTTCAGCCAAAAAAAACACTAATAGAATACACCAGAATGTGTGTTTGTTTGGAGTAGCTAGGCTTTCTGGCACCCGGGGCAAAGATCTGAAATGTCGCCCCCCCATCTGTGCTCAGACCCCCCTTTGGCACCCCCCTGGCCTGCTGCACCCAGGGCAAGTGCCCCCCTGCTCCCCCCTAGCTACGCCCTAGTTTGATTCTCAGCAGCGACTTGACTGAAGTGCCTCTGAGCAAGGCACCTAACCCCCCCCAATCTGCTCACTGGGTACCATGGTTAGGGCAGCCCACCTCTCCAGTCACTTGTGCACTAAGTACTTGTGTGTTTCCCACTGCATGGATGGGTTAAACGCAGAGGAACAATTCCTATGTGTGCTCACACATACAATAGCTGCATATGCACAAAAATCCCAGTGCTCCAAAAGCTTCCCACAGCATGTGGAATTAAAGCGACAGTGCAGGTAATATAAGAACCACTTGCAGAGCATCTGTGGTTTCTGTAGTCTCTCAGGCCTGAAACAATGGAGTTGGTAGCAGTAGTAGTAGTAGTGTGTCTGTTACTGAAATATGCTAATATGAAAGTCTAGGAAGATGTTGTTCCTGATTATAGACACACAAAATTCTCTGAGCAATTACCCAGGGGCCCCACAGCCCTGGTGCTAGTGCTAGGAGGAGTGGGATAGTTTATTGTTGCTAGGTGGGGGGAGATGAGGTGAATGGAGGGGGGGAATTTCTGTTAAAGCAGAACAAAACCCAGGATTTTGACCATCCCAGGTTTTGTTCTTTACTCTGGGGGCATTCCAATTGGGGATACCCTGCTGTGTGAAACCCCCCCAGATCGACCCATAAAAACTCACCTTCCCTGGTCCTATAGCGGATGCACAGGCTTTTGTCCAATCAGAGCCATTTCCTGTGCATATTAATGATCAGCCAACAGTTCTGTGCGCAGCAATTAGGAGTGAGAGTGGCCACATTAACAGACGCAGGCGTGCTCCCACCTCAGCCTATCTGAAAAGCTGGCCGTGGGAGTGCACCTTAGCTCAGAGATGCGGGAATGCTTCCACCGATGGCGGTGAGTGAACCAGGTCAAAGGCGAGTTTTGTAGTTACGGGGGTGTGCAGGAACGGCCCAGCATAAGTTAAGAAACCTCACTTTTGGACTCATTGGGAGCACGACATCCAGCCCGATAGTTTGGTACCGCTTCCAAGGCCATACGACCCCC
The DNA here is from genome assembly GCA_027917425.1 of Gastrophryne carolinensis. Taxonomy (NCBI): domain Eukaryota; kingdom Metazoa; phylum Chordata; class Amphibia; order Anura; family Microhylidae; genus Gastrophryne; species Gastrophryne carolinensis. The sequence goes on from CM051235.1 coordinate 226,219,880, forward strand.
CTGCTCCAAGTTATAACCTCTAAAGGGTTTTAGGGCAAAAACAAACGCCAGAACCATAGGAGGTGATGGCCCATCCCACAGAGGGGAGGGGGTGAGAGAGCCCTTGCAGCATAAATAGGGTGGTCTGGAACCAGGTAATCGTCACTCATCTGGAGGGGATATGCGGTCAGCATACTGAGGGTGGCCATCACCTGACAGGGGGGGGGGGTGGCACAGTGGACCATCCTGATTTGGGATGCCCCAGGGAAAGGCCAGGCCAAGTTGATGCTGCTGTGCAGTGCTGGAAGTGCATACGGGTAAGGCCACTCTGCAGTGTCAGGCATTGTCAGTTGCTGGGAATGGATTTTTCAGCCCAACGTTCATTAATGCCCACGGTCTCACTTTGTAGAAAACCAGCCAGGGCCAAAAAAAAAAAAAAAGACAGTCCCCAACAAAGGGTTACATGCTGCAACATTGTAACACAATTATTAGTTCTACATTATAAAAGTTTCTGCAACAACAGTTCCTCCTAGAAGGGAGTTCTCCAGTAGCATATTTCAGCAGCTCAATCACAACTATGTTTGCTAGTGCTACTAATCTCTAAAACCTGATTAGAATTCTTCTTCAATGAGCATCCAGCTGCCAATATAAGGTTTTACTCTAATCTACTCACCTGGTGCAGATCAGGCTTTTTTTTTCTAACTTATACAAAGCTCAGCAGGAAGGGGTCTTCCCAGGTCACAGAGCTGCTTTATGATTTGCTGGGTCACCAACCAGTATGCCTCCGATGTCTCAATTTTGAGACAGGAAGCCCATCCAGACCTCCCCGTCTGCCTGTGTGGCAGCACAATGGCACCCAAGCCTCCCACACGGATGCTTGCATTGTCCGGTACCCATAGGAAGGAGAGGGAGGGGAGCGACTACCCTCTACCAGCCCCCAAACCAGCATGTTGGGTTACACCCAATCCTATCAGAGAGAGCTGGGTGTATAAATGCAGAATCCAAAGCCAGTAATTTCCCAATAAAATATATGCCAATCAGTTTCTTCCTAAAGCTGCCCTAAACCCTCCTTGAACCCACAAAGATCCTGGTCTGCAGGGATCCGTAAATGTATCTTACCCATCCCTTCCTGGCACCCGATATCCTTTTCTTCCTGCCGCTCCGTCTTACCGGGGACCCAAAAATCTTTTTGTGCTCCCCTTGTTGAATAAAGTGTGCCTCAAGGGTGGCAGCAGGTAAGGGTCCCTGCAGACCAGGACCCTTTCTGTCAGCGTTGCCAAGATGGGTTTAGAATTGCTTTACAATTACTATAACACATTTTATTGTAAAAAAAGAATCTGCCTTCATCTATAAGAAAACATCTTTGTTATGCTAGAGACCCCCTTTAACAAAATTATTTATAAATGAATATGCACCCTTATATCATAATACAACTGGCAGGCTGATTCATCACTAACGCCAGGTAGCGACAGATGAGCGTCTGTAGCAGGCATTTTCAGAGCGCCCACTAGTAGTCGCAGTGCTCGGCCGTGAGTCGCTAGTTTATAGCGATTCAGTCGCTGTGCAGTAATGTTGAATACATTGTGAGGCGTCGCTATTTGACCAGTACAGCGCTGTATGGGAGCGCATGGTAGCGACTGCTCATAGCGACCGACTCACAACATATTCAAGAAAATAAAAGCCTCACACAACTCTGGCGCAGAAATCATTAACCAGCCACTACCTGACGCTATCCCTTCTTAAATAACCGTGTAGTGTTTGAGTCCAGAGTAAAGAAATAAAGCCAGCTTTAAAGAGGAACAAAATGATGTATTTTTGCTCCAGCTGGGATGCCCTGCTGTGTGAAATTTCAGAGATCTCCCATAAACTGACCTCTCCAGTGATCCCACGGCACATGTGAGGGCTGCCAGCCAATCAGTGGCCAGCACTCCATTCAGTTTCTACTATTCCGCTCTGAGCATCAAGTTAAAGCTGAATGGAGCCGGCTCCGTTGGCTTCTGCCCCACATACCTGTGCCAGCCATTCAGAAATTCCTGGCACGTATGCACCTCAGCTAGTGAGGATCTGGCCTGTGCATGCGCCCTGGGAGTTTAAGGGCGATCTGGAAGATTTCAAACATTGGGGCATCCACAAATCCACAGGCTCCACAAAGAGGGAGACCACCAGCCCTAAAGTTTTATAGACTTTAGGCCAGTTACCTCTCTTTAACTCTAGCATTATATACAGATAATTTAAAGAGGACCCCCAATCATAACCTCCACAATCTAACAGCATAGAGAGAGCCCCCCAGCAGCAGGAGAACCGTCAAACCAATGCTTAACACTTTCGCAATCCATGCCACCCATGTGACTACCAACAGCTGTCATATGAACAATCTAGAAGTGACTTAGTCTGGCAGGCGGTGATCTGCTGGTGGGCATCCCAAATGTGGATTTCCCCTGTGATGTTAGATTGAGGGGACCTCCTGTTTCCTTTAAAGAAGAGATGGGGCTTCTTTGTTCACAGTAACCTATCACACTTTTTTAATTTACATATATTCTACTATAGCTAAAGTGTTTGTTAAAGGGGAACACTAGAAATATACACAGATGTTTTAAAGGAATTAAAAAGGTGGTTCTTTCACTTTACAAATGCATGACATGTTTGTAAGGTCTTAAAGTGGACCAACACCCAGGATTTTGACTATCCTGGGTTTTGGTCCACTTCGGTGGGGCACCCCGATCAGGGAAAACCCTGATCGAGGAAAACTCACCTCACCCCGCTCCCATGTGACCGCTGGAGCCAATCACCGGGGACGGACAACGAGGGGCAGTGACGGACAAGCAGAGCGCGTCCGCCGCCGCCTCCTGTGCGTCCCCCTTACAGGGAGCGCGCCTGCGCCGGCCTTTCACAAACGGCCGGCGCGGGAGCGCGCCCTGCTAGAGGGACGCGGCGGCGGACGCGCATGCGTCACTGGAACAGGGAAAAGGTAGGCTTCTGCGGATGCCCCGCGGGGAGGGATCTTATAGATTCCCGGGCCGATCCCCCCTGGGTGTTGGTCTACTTTAAAGCAGACCTTCAGCATCATTTAATGAAAAGTTTTTAGTCACTTTTTATTCTTTCCCCCAGTGGCCTGCAACTCTGTTCAGCCCTCTAGTATACAGGTGCCGCCATCTTGCCTCTGTAGAATCACATACGGAGGAGAGGAGAAGGGTCAAAAGTGCAGGGGGTGGGTTATAGTTGTGCTTTGCACAGACAAAGTAGAGCTGGGGTCAGGAAAAGGTCCGCAATCCCAGAATGCAGACTTCATGTTTGCAGGCTGCCTGACACTCCATGGGCTGCCATCTTGGATGTTTAAAGTCTCAGAAAATGCAGTAGATGCAGGTAGGATGATTTTTTATGTGGGCAATCTGTATACAGGGTGTGGGAAACATAAGATAGACTTTTATTCAGGGTGAAGGTCCGGTTTAAAGGGGGCTTTTGCGTTCACACTAAAATGCTTTATTTATTATATGCATTTAGCTTACTATAGTTAGTTGTTCTGGAGCAGGGCAGGTTCACCTCTCCTTTAATGTGGGAAGAAAAGAAGCAGGTGCTGCCATAGTTCTGTACATGGCTGTGGTGTGCAGAGCTGACCTGCAGATGATCTTCCCTTATTAATTGGACAAGACAGACGACATATAGAGGCCGGGAGCAGCAGCTACAAACCCTAAGCAGGGGAAGGGGTCTCCCAGGGGGGAGGATGGGGACACCGGCGCTGTGTTCATAAATAAGAAGCCTCTGCTGGGATCAGCTGATGGCAGCGGGTCAGGGTCAGCAAAGATTCTGGTTTGGAAATTAAGATGGATGAACAGTGTCTGTGTCCCCACCTCGCATTCCGCATGTGGCGCGGGAACAATGCTCTACAGGAAACAATGTAACATCCTGAATACCTCGCCAATCACGTGACCTTCCTGCCAGCCTGGCGCACGCAGGCCGAAGACAATGGTGGCTTCTAGAGCGCTCACACGGATGGGAGACTCGCTTATTTTTGGGTGTCAAACAATCTCAGGCTTATTTAAAGTGAACCAAAAGCCTAATTCCCTCTCTCTCAGGATTTGGGATGCCCCACCCTTCGGATTCCCAGTAAAACATACTTATCCGCCAATCCAACAGCGTATGCACATGCCGCAGATGCACTCCAGGGGCATTTGTGAATGGCCGGTGCAGGCTATAGAACTAGAGGGTTCGCACACAGGGGGGGCATGTCCATGGACCAAAACCTGGGATAGTCAAAATCCTGGGCTTTGGTCCTCTTTAAAGGACAACCGCAGGCAAAATGAAGACTCCTTTACACTCTCCATTCTGTGCTAGTAATAAAATGCCCTTTGCTTAGCTTTGTTTTTCCTGATCCTCACAGCTAGTGCTCCCCCTATTGGGCGAATAAGAATCACAGCTTACAGCTCTCTGCAGCGGCATGGCCCAGATTTACCCCCCCCCCCCCCCCCCCACAAGCAGGTAGAGGGCCACACAAAGGGAAATATGTAGGACAGTAAATATTTTAAGGAGGGCTCAAATGCTAGATATGTTGAGAGAAGTTTGCTTACGATAGGACTTTAAAGAGGCGCTGTGGCAAAAAAATGAACCTGTTATAAAAGTCCAGATAAATAAGCTAGAAGGCAAGTAGAGGGGTCACCTATACACCCACTCATGAAAAAATGTTTCTTTATTTTACTGGAAAGAAGAAGAACCAGGTGATTGATTTTTTAAATGTACCATTCTACTTTTAGAGGGGAGAACTTCTTAACTCTAACAGCCTGTCTATTGAACACCAGCCTGTGCTGGATGACTAGCTTATTGTTGAAACAATTCTTCTGATAGGTGTAGATGATTTTACCCATCATGCAATCATTTGGGTGGTTAATGCTACTTTTCCCCACATGTTAGTTCAGAAGACAAGCAGGTAAAAGGCGAGCAGTTCTTCCCTTTAAAAGTGGAATGGTCTGCTAAAGAACCCCCCTAGATATTATTTCTTCCAGTAGAAGAAAACCACAAGCTTGGCAGAGTTGTCAGTTGGGCGGTTTAAAGTGGACCAAAACCCACCTCAGACTCCAGGGCAGCATTACTCACTCCCGCTGGGGCATCCCAAATTGTGTGAAACCGCCCAGGACTCCCAATATTCTTACCTGTCCCCCAGACAGTGCTGACATCACTCTCTTCCCTTCTCAGCTGTGCGAGGCCCTGCCCGCCGCAACTTAATGGCTGTGTGTGGCCGCGCACAGCCAAAGGGAGCAAGTGATGCTACGCTCTGCTTGTATGTACAGCTGGGAATTGCTTTCAGCTTCTCTAGCCGCACATTAATATGGGCGTCAGGAGAGCTGATTAGATGAGCGGTCAAGCCTGCACCATGACCTCGAGGAGAGTTAGCTTGGATTCTGGGGGGTTTCACAAAGCGGGGTACTCCAAACCAGGGTGCCCCGGGGGAAGGTCCACTTTAAGGTGCCTCTTCTGTCACTATCTAGGATGTTTTTGACTTTTTAATGTCAAAAACATTTTAATGAGAGCTTTAATTTTAATACACAAGCAGCAACTACGGGGAGCACTAGCACAGAAAACAGGGTAGGGAATCTAAAAAACTATTATATTTTGCTCACGGTTCTCCATTGAAGGGCCAGTCCAACCAAGGATGCCCATGCCTCAGCGCTAGGGAATGGTGGTGGGGGGGGCTTTCAAAATTGGAAGTCTGATTGGACTGGCCTAACTCTAGCCTGGGGCTTCTTCATAGTTGTGGGGGAGGGGAAGCTGCCGGCATGCAGTGTTCCTGGATGTATCAGGGATTTCTTTTTCCCTCTCATCAGCGAGGGTGGAGGGGGCACCTATACTGGTTATGCATAACCTAGATCCAAATCCTATTAAAGTCTATGAAAGGGGAACAGTTCAGGATGTGCTCTGGAAAGCAACTAATGCCCCTCTATTAACAAAATATATTTTTTTCATTGAGAAAAATCATCTCTACATAATTCTAGAGAATAATTAATTTTTAGGAAGAATCCTTTTAACACCTTTAAAGTCTAAAAGACCCCCAGGGCTGTCAGAGTCCCACTCCCTGTAGCATCCCCAGTTGGGATGCCCTGCTGTGTAAAACCCCCAGGATAGCCCAATCCACTCACCTGTTCCTGGAGCCTTCGCCGTGTCTTGACATCACTGCCGCATCCCCAGTATACCTCTGTCTATGGCAGATACCCGCACCAGGCTTTTCTGAATGGCCACCACAACTAAAGGTGAGCAGGAATGCAGCAGCACACTCAGCTCCATTAGGCTCACTAGTCACTAAGTAAAGGGGGTGGGAGCAGCTCCATCACTATTTATACTAAATTAAATAATAATAATAATAATTAATTAATAATTATTATTCAGGGGAACCAATTTACCGCCCAGTTTAACCCTCTCACCATCAATCTCATCTAAGCATTAAGCACCAAACATGTCTAGCTATGTGGAAAGACAGAGATACATGTGGAAGCCACACCTCCCCCGACAAGGCACTCTGTGTTTAGTGTGGTCCCTACTCTTATTTTTGAGTCCCAAAGTTGGGACATGCAAATCAGTCAACAATTTCAGAGCTACTCACCTGGGAAGCAGCCAGCCTCCCTTTAGAACACTCCACAGTTAGAGATCCATTTTGACTGAATCCCCCCCTGCTTGTGCTCATGGCATTTCAAACTGAGTAAAGGGGGTAGGAGTAGCTCAATCACTATTATTTATACAAAATTATTATTATTATTATTCAGGGCCTGTGAACCAATTTACCGCCCAGTTTAACCCTCTCATCATCAATCTCATCTAGGTATTAAGCACTCAACATGTCTAGCTATGTGGAAAAACAGAGATTTGGTTGCATATATCTGCAGATACATGTGGAAGCCACACTGCCCCGGCAAGGCACTCTGTGTTTAGTGTGGTCCCTACTTATTTTTGAGTCCCACCCCCCTTACTCACTAGTCACTAGCCAAATAAAGCCAAGCTGAACCAAGAGCACTGACTGGCTGAGCAGCCCATGTCTGTGCCATAGGAAACCATGGGGATACATACAACGCGGCATCCCAAATCAGGATGTTTTTGAAACATTTGTCTATAATGTCAAAGGTCCCCTTCAATGAAACGCTAGAGGTTTCCTTTAAAGGGACGGAAACCAGGATTTCTACCCTTTTGGGGTTTGGTGCGCTTTACAAGGGCATCCCCGGTTCTCACCTCAATATGATGATGCCACAGCTTTCCTCCAATCATAATTGATTACCACAATAAGAATCATGATTAAACAAATTAATTGTCATGCAGATGGTGTGGGTGTATGCCGGAGATGGAGGAGTAATGGGGGAATTCAGTAAACAAAAACCAGCAACATCAGGGAGATTAATCCAGCTATTCTGCTTCTCCTTCCACCCCACCCGGATGGTGAAGATCCCCAGCTCCCAGGATACCTTGCTGATACCTTACAATGTGTCAGCACACAGTGAGTGGGGCTTTATCATGCAGATAAAACCTCTTTAAGTGTTCGCCACCCTTGCGCGCTCCCTGGGGAAGCTGTCAGCTGTCTTCATCTTGTGCAGCTTGATGGTTTATAGATCTCTCTAGTAAATTCGATACCGTTCTTCTAACCTTCACCCGACCAAGAACGCCAAGAGCAACGTCGGAGGGGAGACTGAGATAACCTTTTGTTTGTTTTTTCCAATTTTTCTTTCTCCGACTAAAAAAAAAAAACTTGCTGAGTGAAATTTTTTATCCGGTTTAGAATTGGACAGCATTAAAGTGAAACAAAAGCCAATGGGGCCAGCTAAAAGATTCCAAGGCCAGCCATTGACATTCCCCCCCAGGGCATCCCAAATCGTGATGCCCCCACTGTGCTCACCTTTTTGGCTCCACTCACCTCAATGTAAATATCAGAAGCCGTATCCCCAGCATCTTGGGGCTGTGGTGCACTCAGGGCTGTATTTCTAATTAGGCAAACCTAGGCATGTGCCTAGGGTGGCCAGCTACAGAGGACAATAGCTGGAGCTTGCACACAGTGCTGCCAGCAGGACCTAATTTTCCAGCCTCCCTCCTGTCTTTCAAGTGATCCCTGCATGTAACAAAGCAGAGCTGGGAGCTGGCAAGAGGTATGTGCATGCTTGCTGGCTTTGCATTTAACTTCTTGGGACCTCTCTCCCCCACAGGTCTGCATCTAACCTCTTGTGACCTCCCACACTGTCTGCATTTAACCCCTTGTAGGCCCTGCTCTGCCTACATTTATCCCCTTGTGCCCCCCGCATTGCTACGGACAGGGGCATACATAGCCCTGGCGAGGCCCTATAGCAGGGCCCTCATCAGCAGCAAACCCCCCTCGTCCGCGGACCCTCTCCAGCTGGGTGCACATTGAGGGAGAGGCGAGTACATGACGATGACAAGAAACACTTGGCTCATGCGTTGCCAGTGGAGACATGAGGTGCATGGGCAGTGGAGAAGTGGGCCCATGGGAACAGACAGTGGGAAATAGGTGGTGTGGAGGAGGCATGGCTGGGTAAGTATGATTGGTACAGACCACAAAGTGGTGGAGACAGCGTGCGCCGGGCACATGCCTGCACTGCCCCTATCGAGTGTACGCCCCTAGCTAAGGATCTTTCTGTTGTATGGGGGGCAAATTGTGGGGTGGGAGCAGTTGACTTGCTGGAGGTGAGTCCTTGCACATATATAACATTTTTGTGAGGGGAAGGGGGGGTGCAGTCCATTCACGAACTTTGACCTGACCCTACAATAGGGGGTGCAAGAACTTAAAGTGCCCAGGGCAGCCTAAACACCAAATGCGGCCCCGGGTGTGCTCCTACCCCCAGCCAATCAGGCTGGGGACGGACTGGGGATGCGCCGGCTCTCACTCCCAATTGCCAAGCACAGAGCCATTTGACCAACATTAATATGCACAGCAAATGGCTTCAATTTGCCCAAGAGCCCGCACATGCGCTGTAGGACTGGAGAAAGGTAAAGTTGATCGGAGGGATTCACACCGATCCTAAATCGGGATGCCACCAGGGCAGGGAACAAAACCTGGAATTGTAAAAATCCAGAGTTTTGTTCCGCATTAAAGGTATTCCCCAGGTTAAGTGTAAAAGCAAAACATTGTTTACATACCTGCCATACAGAAGATTCATCCTGGTCAGCTGTTGAATAAAGTTGTTGAGTTTCACCCCTTTTTCTGTTGTCCAGATTTTAGTCATTCATGACCACCTTTTTCACTCACTGATTTTATTAGCCTATTAACCCTCCCTCCCCACAAAACCGAGATTTCATACCTTTATCCTTGCTTCCCCCGGTGAAATCCAGACTAGTGGTTGCCTGGAAGCCAACCGTGGACCACGTAATTCCTAAATCTGGTCTGTGGTGCCCAGGTTATCTATTCATTGTTAGAGGGGCTTGTGTATACAGCCATTTTAGAAGCCCCACTTCTTGTTCCGGGACATGTATATCACCCTAAAAATCTGTCTCTTCTGTTAAGCTGTCTGCAGCAGCCTGATGGTAGGTAGGTAGAGCTGTTAGCATGTGACCTTGTATGTGTGCAGGAATTCCATGTGGCCATGCTCCGGGCTCTCGGCAATGAGGAGGAGGACGGTGAAGAAGAGTTGAGGTTGCGGCACGGACTGAGCCAGCTGCAGTACATCTACCTCTTACATGAAGAGGTATTCCGAGAACTAGAGCAACGGATCCAGAACTGGTAAATCGGACAGCCTTATACCTATTAACCTTTTTCCTATAATTTCCCTTCAACTCCGGTACAACATTTGTAGTCAAAAATGAAAATACTTTTTCCATCTCTCCCTTAAAACTCCACAATATAATGTATTCTTTGTTGATTTTCTTAATTATTTATTTATTTTGCTGTCTTGCCTAGTGCCCCTTAGTGGATTAAACTAAAAGCTCCTATTAAAGTCCTATCGTAGACAAAGTTTTTTTTTTTATCATAATAAATAATCAGAAAGGCAAGTAATCTCTCTGCATCTTTCTCCATCTGTAGGGAAGAGAACCAGAAAATTGCGGACATCTTCCTCAGTTGGTGGGACAGGTTTCAGCATCATACGGCTTTCATTGTGGCCTTTGACAAGACGTGTGCGGCACTGGATGACTGCAGCATGAAGAGCCCCTGTGTGGCTGCTGTCATACGAGACTTTGAGGTAATGCCCAGCATGAGAAGGGAATAGCATTAAAGTGGACCTAATGTCAAAACTCCCTCTAGGTCCCTTGTAACAGTCTGAGCTGAGTCATCCCAATCTGAGATGTCTTTACAGGTAATGATCCCTAGGAAATCAAAATCAAGCATTAAGCACTCTATGATGGGGGGCAGTAAATAGTTGCGCACTCCAAGGAAGCATGTCTTCTATTGGAGGAGCTGCAGATTTATGCAAGTGTGTGTAGCTTTTTCCTCTACCCCACTGGATGGCGCTTTGCCAGGAAAATGTGAGGATGTCTGTAATGCCGTGGCATGAGTGGGTGGGTCAGGTTAGATTAACTGTGAACCAGGACCCTCCCTAACTCGGAGTTGCAATGCAGAGTGTAGGTCTCCTTTAAATCCTGACTCATTTTATTGGATATTATTATTGGAGTGTCCAATTAAAATGCTGACCAGCTCAGAATCTAAAATTCCCACGTCATTGACACCCACTACTTTTCAGATAGATAACTTATTGTTTGTTTACTACACACAGAATGTAAGACTAAGGAGTTAATTTCAGAAGCGCTAGAGCCATGGTGAACGTGAGGTGAATGTCAGGTCCCAATGCAAAAGGTGTGGTTATCAAGTCAAAAATCCAGCCTGTGATGGTGCCAGGTAGTGTCCCATCTATCAACAGCACTGGTGATGGCATGTGTGCCAGCACTGAGTTCCCTACAGCGCCAGATAAGACCAGGCGCTCACCCTGCACTGTGTGCCCTTATCCCATGCATTTCAATGGGCTGGATTTTTTTGGCCATATTTGTAATTTTTTTGGGGCTGGTGCATTATATCCCACCCCTGGGATGTTTGGAATTGATTTTGTAATCATTTTTCAAGCGCATTAGCTTTGTCAAATGATGCGCCAAGCGGTCGGCTGGGAGGAAGCGAAGGCAGAGCACTACCTGTGTCCTGGCGAACCTGCAGTGCAAGTGCTAGATAAATTAGGCTCCCAAACTTCACAACAGTTAACAGGTGGCAAAAAAGTGTTTTCAATTATTCCTACAGCTAAAATAGAAAATTAGCTATGTAAGCACCTACCTATGTCCCCTTTATCCCTGTATGTGCTCTCTTACCCCATATGTGCTTTTTTATACATGTACGTGCCCCTATACCCCATGTAATTGCCTCTATACCCAGGGCTGGATTATGAGGAGGGCACAAGGGGCGCTTGTCCCAGGGTCTCCACCAACCTATGGTGTATGATCTGGTCCAGGAGGCTTTTCAGTCTTTGGTCTGATGGTCTGTTGGGCCAGCAACAAAGCTATCGGTGGCAGTGGGGCCCTCCGTGTCCATGGGCAAACCTTTTTTTGTTCTTGCACACCTGCAGCCAAAGCCACCACAGGGCAGAATGGAGATTCTAGAGCAGCAAAGCCGCTATCAGCAAAGCTACAGTGATGGGTGCGTGCAGAACTGTCACTGCACATAAGCCACCAAGCACAGCCACTGGCAGCTCAATGCAGGGAACTGTTTTCTGCTGGACCAGCTGGGTGACTACACTACCCCCCACCCAGAATGGCAAGGCAGGAGTTCCCAAGCAGCACGCCAATCAGTTACTTGGCTGGACTATTATTTTAAAGGAAAAACAATACTCTATCTGGGGTCTCTACCCGAATTTGTGCCCAGGGGTCTCCACCACACTTGATTCAGCCCTGCCTATACGCCTGTAGGTGCTCCCTTATAGCTGTATTTGCTCCTTTACCCTGGTATGTGTCCCTATACCCCTGTATGTGCCCCTTTCCCCCCGTATGTGTTTGCTTACTCCGGTATGTGCTCCTTTACCCTTGCATGTCTCCCTATACTCTCACATAGGCCCCCCTGTATGTGCTCCCTTAGCCCTGTATGGGCGCCTGTATCTGCTCCCTTACACCTGTATGTGTTCCCTTATACCTGTATGTGCTCTTTTACCCCTGTATGTGTGCCTATGCCCCTTATGACTGTATGTACTACCTTACCCCTGTATGTGCGCCTATGCCCCTTATGACTGTATGTACTACCTTACCCCTGTATGTGCGCCTATGCCCCTTATGACTGTATGTGCTATCTTACCCCTGTATGTGCGCCTATGCCCTTTATGACTGTATGTGCTACCTTACCCCTGTATGTGCGCCTATGCCCCTTATGGCTGTATGTACTACCTTACCCCTGTATGTGCGCCTATGCCCCTTATGACTGTATGTACTACCTTACCCCTGTATGTGCGCCTATGCCCCTTATGGCTGTATGTACTACCTTACCCCTGTATGTGCGCCTATGCCCCTTATGACTGTATGTGCTACCTTACCCCTGTATGTGCGCCTATGCCCCTTATGACTGTATGTACTACCTTACCCCTGTATGTGCACTTTTACCCCTGTATGTGCGCCTATGCTCCCTTACCCCTGTATGTGCGCCTATGCCCCTTACGCTTATGTTTTCCCTTACCCCTGTATCTGCTCCCTTACACCTGTATGTGTTCGCCTATACCTGTATGTGCTCTTTTACTCCTGTATGTGAGCTCTTACCTGCTTCTGAGACCATACATGCCCCACACAATCTCTTTGCCCCTAATAATGACATACATGTCCCTCTTAAACCCCCAGTAAGCGGCAATAATCAACATACATATTCTTAACCTCTAAGAGGATTTGAACATGTTTCAGTGTTTAAAGCAGGCCTACACCCTTCCCTTCCCAGGGAAGGTCCTGGTTCACTAACCTCACCTAACCTAACACCTCAAATCATCAGTGAGCCCTGCATAGGAGAGATACTCGCATTTTCCTAGCTCAGCTGAAGCAAAATGTCAGATGCCGCTTGACCTGTTGTTTTCTTTTTTCTGGACAGAGGAACTTCCCGAGAAGAGAGTCAAGTGTCAAACACGAGCTGGTGAAAGTGGTGCAGCGAATCTTCCAGTATCACATGATCCTTACAGGTAAGGGACTGGCAGTTCATGAGTTACTTACCCTCAAGGAGGCAAAAATGAAAAGCCCATAATAGAATATATTTTTGTTTTCTTTTCCTATTTATCTTGCAGTTTCAGCTAGTGCTCTTCCTTATAGCAGTGTGTGGATTAAATTCGAGTCCTATTGCAAGCAATGTTATTGATAATAAGAAAATAGCTTCCAATAATAATAAACCATACATAATAACTAGTCCATTGATACTATGTAGTGTGGAGTGAACATAGACAATGCTGAACCAAATCTAGGCCACACTGAAGCAAAGTGTTGAAAGTTGTGGCCGGATTTCAGACACTGAGGGAGCACTGCCGTGTTTATCAGGGCAAACAAAGCGAGGGAAAGGATTCACACTTCCCTGCCTGTGGTCAGAGCTGTTAACTGATTGAAAAGCATACTGTCAGAGGGTGTTGTGATAGATAAAGGCTGCAGGTGGTTAGGTGAGTATAGCTTTAATTTTAAACCACAGAGACTCTTTATAGACAGGCAACAACAATCTTATAATCTGTGCAGACAGAGCCAAAACATTCATCAGAGATTCCGGGAGCATCCTGTACTCCAGGAGTCAGTGTGTACCGGGTGGGGAGGAGGGATCCCCCGGGATGCTGCATCTATGACAGTAATAAATGTATGGCTGTGTTTGGAATCTTCTTGTACAATAGTGTTCTGGCAGCCGGTCCTCTGACAATACTGTGGCGTGATATTGTTCCACCAGACGATCTGCGCGATCAGTCAGAGGCCGCAGTGTGACAGACCTGTCTGACTCCAGGCACGCCAGGGTCTACACTTATAGCGGGCTCATAACATTCTCCTTGTCTGTGTGCAATTAGCATAAAGAGACAAACTTCCCGCAGGCACCAACCTGCAATGACATAGGAGATGATTCACAGCCTGGTGAGAAAAACTCACGTATTCAGGAAACTGCCATTGACTTTCATTGTCTACCGGGTGTAAATTTTCACCTTTTTCTGAATCATTCCCAAGGTAGACAATGAAGGTGAATGGCAATTTTCTCTCTTAAAAAGGACGTTTTATCACCAGTCTCTCAATCAACCCCTTAGGCTTATAAAGGGGTGGAAAGAGCTTACAATCTAATACTTTATAAGGAAAAATGGAGAAGAGCTTACAATCTATTAGGGTAAACGGAGGATACTGTAGGTGAAAGAGCTTACAATCTATTAGGGTATAAGGGAGGATGCAGAAGAGGGAAGAGTTTACAACCTATTAGGGTAAATGGAGGATACCATAGGTGAAAGAGCTTACAATCTATTAGGGTATATGAGAGGATACAGAAGGAGAAAAGCTTACAATCTATTAGGGTATAAGAGAGGATACAGAAGAGGAAAAGCTTACAATCTATTAGGGTATAAGGGAGGATACAGGAGGAGAAGAGATTACACTCTATTAGGGTATAAGGGAGGATACAGAAGGAGAAGAGATTACAATCTATTAGGGTATAAGGGAGGATACAGAAGGAGAAGAGATTACACTCTATTAGGGTATAAGGGAGGATAGGAAGGAGAAGAGCTTACAATCTATTAGGGTATAAGGGAGGATACAGAAGGAGAGGAGCTTACAATCTATTAGGGTATAAGGGAGGATGCAGAAGAGGGAAGAGTTTACAACCTATTAGGGTAAATGGAGGATACCGTAGGTGAAAGAGCTTATAATCTATTTGGGTAAAGGAAACAATATAGAAGGAGAGAGTTTAGAGGGTATAGGGGAGGAGGAGCTTATAAGTGTATTCGAGTATAAAAAGGATACAGAAGGAGGAAACACAATCTATTAGGGTATAAGAGAGGATACAGAGGGAGGAAGAGCTTACAATCTAAAAGGGAATAAGGTAGGAAAATCTACTAAGGTACTGTATATAATAGGTAAAAGACCTAGAAAAGTATTCTGGTAACTCGGGAATCTATAGAATGTATTTATTAATATTATTTTTGTTCAAAGTGAATGCTATAAAAAAAAAGGATACAACACAAGCAAGAGCTCTGTCCTTATGGTCTTACAGTCTAAAGCATATTCTATTCCACAAGGATGACCCAATATAAATGTATTTACTTGGGGAAATCTCCAATGGTATATGGATGAAATATTGGTCTGAGTGGAAAAAAAAAAAAAAGTCAAAAAAAAAAATAAAGCAGGGGTGTCAAACCAGTTTTCACCAAAGCCAAATCAGCATTCTGGTAGCCTTCAAATGGATGGTTAATAATTAATCGCAAAACCAAATGCAAGCATGACCATTCAAATGTATTCAAATTTATGGTCAAATGTAACTCAATCCATTTTCCCCCAGGACAGCCACAAAATATTTTTGCCCAGGACAGTTGCAGAAGCTGACCTGTTTTACCAAGGACAGCCACAGAATAATTTTGCCCAGGATGGCTGCAAAATAATTTTGCCCTGGACGGATGTGGATGCTAAATTATTTTTCCCAGGGCAGATGCAGAATTATTTTGCCCAGGACAGATGTAGAGCTATTTTGGCCAGGACAGATGTAGAGTTATTTTGGCCAGGACAGATGGAGTTATTTTGGCCAGGACAGATGTAGAGTTATTTTGGCCAGGACAGATGGAGTTATTTTGCCCACTACAGATGTAGAGTTATTTTGCCCAGGACAGATGTAGAGTTATTTTGGCCAGGACAGATGTAGAGTTATTTTGGCCAGGACAGATGGAGTTATTTTGGCCAGGACAGATGGAGTTATTTTGCCCACTACAGATGTAGAGTTATTTTGCCCAGGACAGATGTAGTTATTTTGCCCAGGACAGATGTAGAGTTATTTTGCCCAGGACAGATGTAGAGTTATTTTGCCCAGGACAGATGTAGAGTTATTTTGCCCAGGACAGATGTAGAGTTATTTTGCAAAGGACAGATGTAGTTATTTTGCCCAGGACAGATGTAGAGTTATTTTGCCCAGGACAGATGTAGTTATTTTGCCCAGGACAGATGTAGAGTTATTTTGCCCAGGACAGATGTAGTTATTTTGGCCAGGACAGATGTAGCGTTATTATGCCCAGGACAGATGCACAATGCTAAATTATTTTGGCTAGGAAAGATACAGAATGATTTTTCCCAGGACAGATGAAGATGCTAAATTATATTGCCCCGCACAGATCCAGACACTGAATTTTTTTTTTGTCCAGGACATCCCCACAATCATTTTTTCCCAAACCACCTGGCAATAGCTAGCAATAACCCCTGCAGTAGATGTAGCACCCTCTGTTGTGGCAGTAAGTTGGGTGGGTTAGGTGGCCTCTGATTGTGTAGTGGGAGACAGTTGCACAGAGACATAGAACAGTTACATATACTTCTCTCTTCTGGCAGTGTCCATCATTTATGAAATGAGGTAAGGATAATTTTTTTAAAGTTTTGAAGTAACAGCATCCTGTGGGATATGCTAAGGAATTTTTTGTTGTTTCCAAACTTTCAAAAAATGATCCTGACCTCTAGGGGAGGATACAGAAGAGGAAGAGCTTACAATCTATTAGGGTATAAGGGAGGATACAGAAGGAGAAGAGCTTACAGTCTATTAGTGTATAAGGGAGGATACAGAAGGAGAAGAGCTTACAATCTATTAGGGTATAAGGGAGGATACAGAAGGAGAAGAGCTTACAGTCTATTAGTGTATAAGGGAGGATACAGAAGGGGAAGAGCTTACAATCTATTAGGGTATAAGGGAGGATACAGAAGGAGAAGAGCTTACAGTCTATTAGTGTATAAGGGAGGATACAGAAGGAGAAGAGCTTACAATCTATTTGGGTATAAGGGAGGATACAGAAAGAGAAGAGCTTACACTCTATTAGGGTATAAGGGAGGATACAGAAGGAGAAGAGCTTACAATCTATTAGGGTATAGGGGAGCATACAGAAGGAGAAGAGCTTACAATCTATTAGTGTATAATGAGGGATACAAGAGGATGAAGAGCTTACAGTCTATTAGGGTATAAGGGAGGGTCCACTTTAAAGTGGGTCAAAACCCAGATGGCCGGGTCCTGGAAACCCCCCAGGGTGCCGATAATCTTACCTGATCCCAGTGGGTCCCGCGTTACCCCGGCTTCTCTGTAGATGTGCGTGCACACACACACAGTAAGCTGTGGATGTGGCCATTCGCCTGACGCACGTCAAGCGCAACAACTGAGATCAGCCAGGCGGCGATCTCAATGGTGCCGCGGGGCGTGGCTTCAGCGGTGGAAAAACCTGGTGTACTTGAAATGAAAATGGACCATCGCCGAGTCGGAAGCATCTCCCTGCAGAGCAGAGGACCCAGAAATGGGTTTCCATCCGCTTAAAGAGGATGCAGCTCCTATCTACATATGGGAAGTGTCGTTGGAAAGCTCTCTGCAGTCTTAACTGTCTTCACAGTACCGCATGTTCACTTGTATCATTAGTTAGGTGGTTGCCTCCAGACTTGAAGATATACGCTTCTCACATGAAAATAATTAGTTTTGAATTTATTTTATTACAAAGAAATCTCATTATTTCTCTGTAGCTTTGTTTCTTTTTCTAATCATCGTTCCCGTTGCTCTGCAGATTATCTGAACAATCTGTGCCCGGACTGGGTGGAATATGAAGACACGCAAGGTGGGTGACTATGCCTCTTAGGGTTAGGGTCTCTATGCTGCAGCTCTCTAAGGAGTTAATCAATCCCAGTGTATCATCTGCACCAAGTGGAGTGTAGGCAGTCTATTCATCAAAGTCACACTTATAGGAATTCCTCGCCTGATCTGCTGCTTAAATGTGCACATTTTCTGCTGAGCTATTTATCAAGATCACACAGCCAGACAAATCCAGGCTGCGGGAGTGTTATGTTCTCTAGCTGCAGATGTCACTGAATTGTGAAATAAATATTGCAATATAATGCAATGTGAGGTTCCAGTATGTAAATCATGTTGCAAGCGAGGTGAAGGTACAGATGAATGGGGCTTGTGGGTCTGGTTGTGAAAAAAGATAACCAGGACTGTGGGTTGGATCTGGTTCTGATAAATTGGAATACAGGTCAGTACAGACGAGTTTGTCAGTCGGTCAATTTGCATTAAAAATTAATCCGGCTGCTAAAAAAAATCTCCCTGTGGATCAGGTTGTGCTACAGATCAGATAGGCCTTTGAGTCAGGTTGCAGTACAGATAAATTAAGATGCAGATTGGGTACAGAAGTATAAAGCTAAGGAAGAAAAATAGGCAACTTGGGTCACAGTACAGATGATAAGGTTGACAACTGGATTGTGTACTGATAAATATGGCTCTGGGTTGGGCTGCTTTTAGTGGACCAAACCCAGACGTAGCATCTATAGGACGACAGGTCTGGTTAGATAGTCACCTCTGGGGCACAAGTAAATCAAGTGTAGTGTGTTGGGTTGTGGTACAGATGGATCCGGTGGCAGAATAGTACAGATGGGTAAAGTAGTGGGTCTGGTGCAGTAGAATGGGGTGTACAGATGAACTGGGCTGTCCAATTTGCTGATAACTGGACTATGGTTGTGACACAGATGAATCAGGCTGTGGCTTGGGTTCAGTTGGGAGGTTTGTCATATAGGCAAGGGGTCTGATTGCATAATTTTTGGCATAGATTAACTAGGTTGCGGATTGGCCTGTGCAATAATCAATATATGGTATAGGCAGCACTATAGATAAATTAATTGGTGAGGTGGACTATAGAACAATAGCAACCAGCTAGTCCCTGAATTCTTACTTTTATAGTCCAGCGTCTGCAGAAAAATTAATTAGTTGCTATGGGCAACAAGAGCCCTGCTTCCCCCCACAGAGCAGTGGTAACTATGATGTATTTCTCTCATTACAGCTGCCCTACTCATTGTCTCAGAAGTCGCAGACCGCGCTAATGAAAGCATGCGTCATGGGGTGAGTACTAGAGGTCACCCCATTTTGTCTGTGTGAGGAATCGTTAATCAATAAAGTTGTGAAGTTCAAAGGCACATGTAGCCTTCATAATAACAACACATAATGGTTGCAAGAAGTAATAGCAACTGAGCTCGCAATCTGAAATGCCTAAACAATTCATGACGGTGTTGCCCCTAGCAACCCATCAGCAACTGCTTTTAGCTTTCAAATCCTTCCTGGCAGCATGAAAGAGAGGAGCTGATTGGTTGCTAGGATCACATCCTTGCTGAGGAAAAATAATGGCTTAAGCTTGTAGCATTGGAAGTGAACCTAAACTCCCTGGTCTGCAGGGGCCCTTAACCATCCTGAGCCCCCTCTCCTGATACTGCATTACAGAAACACTTAAATATCTTTTCCTCATGGTGCTTTGTCTGACCAGCGACCGGTCCCCTGCAAAAAAATGTAACTTAACACTGGGATAGATAGATAGATAGATAGATAGATAGATAGATAGATAGATGTAACTAAATGACCATGGTCCACGGTTTATAAAGTTAGATTAGATTACAGCAGAGACAAATGGTTCTATGTCATCACACATCTGATAAAGAGAAGCAAAAATTATCTCCAGCCCCCCCCCCCCCCCCCCCCCCCATAGTTACACCTCGATAGATGCATTAATAGAAAGATTTTCCCTCTTTTACAATGTCTCTCTGGAGCCGACATCATCTCTCAGGTGTCTTTTCTCATCCTGTTTTTAGTTGATCTTAAAATATTCTCCAGACTCTGGAAAACTCGATATGTGTGATCCCCCCCCCAGAGGCCTTCTGTCAGCTCTGACAAATTTCATGAGCTCCACCATGTCAGCCCCCCACACAGCGCACAGGAAGTGATATTCCTCTCTGATCTGGAGATTTTCTCCCTGCGCGATCAATATCCGCCTCGATCAATACACCCTTCTGATTGGGGCAAGTCTCTTCTTACAATGAAACAGAAGCAGAAAAGTGACTTAAAGAGGAAAGTCCAGGAATTTTGTAACAATTTACCCATTCTTTACTCCCAGCGCTAAGCCTAATTTGGGCAATAACCTCTCACTAGGGGTCGGCCAATCCACACAAAAGCTGATACTGGGACCATGAGTGAAAGGTCAGTCACCCAATCCCATGCAGCAGTGTGATTGTACTGGTCTGTCATTCAAGTTCAACTGTCACTCATCTCTACGGTTGCCATGCAGCGCTCTTTCCCCCTCAATTAAATAAGCTGAGGATTTGGGCAATTTGTCTTGTGATTTTAACACCCAAATCAGGCTTAGTACAGCAAGGGGGGTGGCTGAGGGGTATAGAAAAAGCTTGAGCTTCCTCTGCATTTCTTCATCACTTTACCACCCCATGTGACTGCTGGTGGCCAATCAGGTTCTTACACAGGCCCAGTGAGCCTAATTAGACACTGGCAGACAAAGGGGAGTGTAGGCCATGTTTTTTTTCTCAGTGCAATAACCTGAAGGAGTGAGTACTAAAGCCTATTTTGAGGATTCTTGTTTAGTTTTACAAAGAGGGAATAAACTTGGAGGCCCCAAGATTATTTTTTTTTTTAACTTTATGTCTGCTTTAAGCATTCAGGTATCACCTAAAAAAGATTGGGATGTGGATTGTGTTTTAGCTACCTGGCACATAAAGGGTTTGAAGCAGCGCTCCAGACAGAAATAACTGTCCCTTTTAACAGTTGCCATGGTGATCTGTATTTGGGATGCCCTTACAGTTAAATATCTGCAGTAAGACATAGTGAGGTATGGGACACTTTATGATGAGGGACAGGAAATAGCTGAACATTGAAATGTAGCATTCCCGTATTAGAGAAGGTGTGGCTGCCACTGGTGTGTGCAGTTGTTTCCCCTCCTCCATTCAATGTAGATGAAAAATTAGTATCTCTCTAATGCAGGGCTGACTAATGGTGCAAAGTGGGGGGATTAGAAAACATGAAGGTGTAGGCCCACTTTAAAATTGTGTTACTTCTACCATGCTGCATGTATTTACAATGGAGTTCTTCTTTAACCAGAGCTGCATTAATGAGAGCGGGAGGATGGATGTGATGTGCCATAAACAAAGCCTTTCTGAAGTTAATTAAGTATAATTTGTTTTCTCGGATATGATAACGAGCTCCGGAAAGTGCTAGAAATAGCGCTTGGCGTTCCTGGGTGCGATTTGCGCCGCCATCTTCCCGTTCTACCCCCTGCCGAGTCTCTCTCATTGTGTGAAGTCAGAAATGATATAACGCAAAATAACAGCAGCATTTTCCCATCCGCCGACTGCGGGCAGAGTGATTTATTCTTGCGTACGAGCAAGCCAGGAAGGAGCAATTAAAATATCATTTGCAGGAGCCACGCGCGTTTCGTCGTTCATTAATTGTCTTCTCTGTTGTGTCTCTGTTGAAGGAAAACCTGCAGAAGTTGGTCCAGATCGAGCACAGCGTCAGGGGACAGCGCAGCCTGCTGCAGCCAGGGCGAGTAAGTGCAATTTTTCTAACCGCAAGATCAATAGCCGTTTCATCAGTCTGGAAAAACTCTATTAGATTTTCCGTAGTCTCTCTCCTCTGAGCTAATGACAACTTCCCAATAAACTCGGGACAGGGAATCAAGGAAAGTGACGGTTGGCACGCAGCAGTTCATTAGTAAGAAGAGTAACATATTCTGCCACCAAGAATGTCAATGTTCAGAAGGATGAATGATTGTGGGGATAATCCATGAAAGTTCATCAGTAGGATCAAATATACTTACCTACTCATTCAGGCATTAATAGTACTTGTTCCAAGTCTTCTCCTCTGCAGCTGTTTCTCCTTACTCCAGGGCATTCAACACAGCTGGAACACCGGCCATGCTGATCTGAGGTTCTAGCATGGCTGGACTCCACTTGGTCCTCCTACTCCCCTCTGAAACAGCATGAGTGAGTTTAAGCATTCCTAAAGTCTGAAAATATTTTAGGATCACTGACAAAAGTCCATAGGGTTGCCCCACAGCATAAAGAAAAAAAAACATATAAGTTAAGGTGGGCCAAAACCCACATTTGTAACTAGCATTCCCTGAACTACTACTCCCATGAGGAGTACCTTTTGGCAATTTTCCCTGCTCCTGCTTCCCGCTAATGCTGTTTGCGGGAAGCGGTGAGAGGTAAGTTTGTTCAGGCTACCTAGGGGGTTTCACACAGTGGGACACCCCGGATCGGGGTTCCCTTAGGGGCAAGGACCAAAAACCCTAGGATAGTCAAAATCCTGGGTTTTGGTCCAATTTAAACTACTTATTCTATTCCTTATCCTATGTGGGCATCTAGTGGCCTCCTCCAGTAACTACATCTACACTGTACGCTTCTTAATAAATCACCATTCTAACACAATCAATCCCACCCAGGGTATCCCAGGGCATCCCCCTACTCTCCAGGTGCACCCCTAGCCAGGGGACTATCCTGTTACACCGTAACCTGTGAAGTATTTTCACCTATTTCTGGGATCCCGCAGTAATCAAATGTGGCACCGACAGAGTGGCTTCAATCCGCAGTCCCACCCCCCTCCCTTTGCTCTTCATTTAACTGCCATTAGATATCTGCTCACATTAGATCATCATGAGATTGGAAATAGAATTACAGAATTATACTGCAGACACATTGTAAGCAGACTAAAAATCTATTTAGACTTTTGGTCTGCTTTGAAGGACAACAGTAGGCAAAATGTTTAATCCTTTCTAACCATTCCCTTCAAAGACTCCATTCTGTGCTGGTAAGAAAACACAATCTTTTCTTTATTTTTTCTTTAGCTTTGTTTTTCCTGTTAATCAGGGTTCTCCCCCCTAGAGGCTGAAATAAGGTTAGCTCACATATCTATTTTATATTGTGGCCTAGATTGCATCAAGAGTATCTGTACTTGCTTTGTACCACACAGCATGCTGGGAAAATCAGAACTTGCATCTACAAGACCAGCCAAGAATTTCGGAAACACAAAGCAAATTTAACAAAATGACATTTTCTTTCTAACACAGATTTATTAGAACTAGGGATTAATAATAATTGTAACAGTTGCCCTTAAAATAAAGCCCACATCACCTCTTCAAATCTTCTCTCCATCCAGGAGGCAGCCAGTCACCCCAGTGATCTTATAAAAGTACTTCCAAGTTTATTGTGAAAAATAAAACAATCACCTAGAAAACACATCCCGGCGCCTCTCCCAGATTCTGCCGCACACGTTAGCGCTCTGCTGACACCTCTTCACACACAACAATTTGTAAAGACAAAAATAAGCGTACGCAAATGAGCTTTGTATGAAAAAGAGCGGAGCAGGAAGGATCCTATTTTTAGTGTTAATTGGGATTCAGGAGTGACGAGTGGAGTGCCACCGGGTCAGGTGATGTGAGAATGGCTCAATCTTCCGCTTGTTAAGTTCTTCACACCGATTTCTATTCTCACAGGAATTTGTTAAGGAAGGAACGCTAATGAAGGTGTCTGGGAAGAACCGCCATCCCCGCCATTTGTTTTTGGTAAGATATATATAATGATGGAGTGCAGCAGCGTTCCTAGGAAAAGGGCTGCTGCTAAAATAAGTGTTTATATGTATATATTTGTATACATTTTATCTATCCCTCCCATGTCTATCTACTATTCATCATTTATTCCATATCTAGCTAATAATAATTATTATATTATGCTCAAACAACCAATGTACACTTGCGCATATGTGTAGTTAGAACAACGCACACAAATTAACCTCACCAGTGAACCCACAAACAATGGTGACTGGGGGCTAGGGCTAGGTACCTTGCCCTTTGGTCATAAAATCAGTTCCCTTACCATGAGGCCATGGTTCTCCCATCTATCTAGATAGATTTCTATACTGTGTTTATCTATGTATTAATCTGTATCTGTCTCATCTCAATAAACAATCAACATGAAAGGAAATGGCAAGCTGCTCTGAGAATTAAATATCTATCTATCTATCTATCTATCTATCTATCTATCTATCTATCTATCATTCTAACCATCCCATATACCTATATCTACCCTCTATCTATCGGTCTACAAAGCCAGCATAGGGTGAGCAGAAAGCATGGTAATGTTATCCTTTTCCTGAAATGGGCATTTCAATATTTAGGCTATTTTAATGTTGCTATGAGGGATCATATTGTAAGGTGCATGCACAAAATGCACTAGTGGTTATTTTTAAAGCGGCTCTAAAAACTTTCAGGGCCAGGCACTAGCCTGCCCTTGGGGAATCCGAAATCAGGAATACCCTCTGTGTGAAATCCACTGGGTCAGCGGTAACCTCACCTTTACCAGCATCTCCCACAGCACTGCCTTTCCCGGAAGCATCATCCCAGACTTCTCTTTAGATGTGGCATGCTTCCACACTCAGCCATTCAGATAGGCTGAGAGCGGGAGCGCTCCCCAGACTACAGGGAAACTGGGGATGCTGCCAGCAGGCTGCCAGCAGGTCACATCAGCCGTCAATCTTGCCAGTTGGGCGTGGCCTCGGGAGTGGACAAAACTTTTTATGTTAAACTGGGCAACCCCCAAGCTGGGTGTAGAATGGTGCCCGGAGGCAGAGCAGCTGGGGGGGGGGGGGGGTGCAGAGAGTAGCAAGGGTTTTATGATATTAGAGTGACTAGCATTATCTTAATATATTTTCATTACAGACACTGTGCCTGTTTGTTTATAAATCTGTTACATTCTCCTACTGCATAGTAAACATAGCGTGGCCTCAGTTTGTGATACACTGTAACATTTTCCATTACATAATGTATCTGTAGTTTATCTTGTAGTTGGAGAGAAAGTAACAGATTTATCAGCTGAGAGGCAGAAAAGTGTCTGTAGCCAAACTGGCTGGAAA
Organism: Gastrophryne carolinensis; assembly: GCA_027917425.1. Lineage (NCBI taxonomy): Eukaryota > Metazoa > Chordata > Amphibia > Anura > Microhylidae > Gastrophryne > Gastrophryne carolinensis. Next base: position 226,244,691 of record CM051235.1, read on the forward strand.
ATACTTTTCCTTTCAAGAGTTCATTGCAATAAAAATGCATCAGGATCTTCCAATGATTTATGGCTACCTAGCAGTAGCTAGAGGACTGGGGTGGCTATGGGTGCAGCAAGGATCTTGGAGCAGGAGAAACCCAGGCGTGAGCAATAAAGACTAACTGTCAAGGCAGTGATGTAGCTGGAGACCCAGGTGGCAGCTGTGGAGACCAACAGTGGCATTAAAAGACCCAGAAGACCGGTGGAGAGTCAACTTAGGCAGACAGCAGCAGCAGAGGGAAGATGGGGAGAAGCAAGGACTCAGCAGCAGAAGAGGACTTGAAGGAAGGTCTCTGGAGGACTGCAGCAGCGGGGACCAGAGAAAATGGACCATGAGTGTGCCAGTGACAATGGACCAGGAGGTGCTGCATTTGTCATAATGTGAACGCAGTGCAGAAAATACAGGAGATTTGAATGTGCCCATTGATTTCAACTAGCGCCATTCTTCCACTGCTTCCTTTGCATTGGACTGGATTATGGTGGTGGAGGCCCCTGGGCAGAAAGTCTTGAGGCCCCCATTAGTAACTGTAGCCTGGCTCGCCCCTTCTTTAATTGGGCCCTGATTGGACTATTCCTACTGCAAGGAACCCACAACTGGCCATCCATATGCCTCTGGTGGACAGTGTCTGATGATGTTGCCACCACATTTGATTGGGTAGGTTGGATCGTTTCAAGGTGACCACCGTATCTGCAAGATCCTCCAGCAGCTGAGCAGCAACATTTCAGCGTATAATCAAATCTTAATCAGCGTTACCATATCAACGCAATGTACTGCAGCATCTTTTCCTGACACTTTCTAGAGCTGGCAAGAAAACAATGCCTTGGCTTCGGCCCAAAAATCAGTTTTATGAGCTTGTTCTCAAGGCTGGCCTCAATCTGATCTAACGCCTTTCCTTTTAATTTCAGGGAAAATCTCCCGGGGAAGGTGTATGTGGGGGTATTGTTTTTGTTCAGTAATACCTTTGCTTTGCTTGCTGATGCCGAATGCTGCAAAGTGTATGTGTGTCTACATTGTGGGCCTCAGGGCCAGCCTTTGGGGTGTGCATCGTGTGCCATCGCACAGGGCGCCTGCTGTGTTAGGGGGCGCCGATGAACACAAAGTAATTTTTTTTCAGTATATTTTTTTATATGCGATCACTTTCCTGTTCATTGGGCAATCGGATGCTGGCCGTCCTGCCTCCTAGGAGGCACCACTGTGGGTGGGTGGTTCCGGTGGCGGGTGATTGCTGGACTATGTAGTTCTTATCATTGATGGTGCAGTGGAAGTCAGGTCCCAGCCGGGCTGCCGCTCGCATTTCTCCCAGTCCTAAGCTGTTTTTAAGAAGGCAATCATTGGTGCCCAGAGGTTCCGCCCTCCCACCCTGTAGAGAGTCGCGATGCCACCACCTAGCTAGTTTCTATGACTGGAGCAGTGGCACTCACTTGCTGCAGAGTGGGAGGACGGAGCCGCTGACCACCAATGATTGCATGCTAAAGAAAAAAAAGGCATGGGACAGGGAGACACACTAGCGGCGGCCCGACGGGGACCTGACTTCCACTGCACCACCAATGACAGGAACTACGTAGTACAGCAATCGCCGCCCACCCCCCAAAATAAATATGGTGTGCCCAGCATTCGATCGCCTCATGGACAGGCAACCTGACCGGTACCCAAATAAATTCCACGTAGGGGTAAAGTGGGGGGTGTATGTGGGGGGTTACTGTCTATTTAGGTTTTAACTGGGGGGGGGGGGTAATGGTTGTGTTTCAGGGTTAAAGCAGACTGTAACCCTTTTCAGCCAGCCCTGAAGTCAAAAAGACCTTGGGGCCAAATGATTGCTGATTGCCCCATTATGTAAATCCCCATATGGTGCATGTACGAGGGGGGCATAGGCTGGTGAGTTCATCCACTTTAAAGCGGAACAAAACCCTGAATTTTGACTATCCCGGGATTTGTTCCATGTCCCGGGTGCCTCGCTGTGTGAAACCCCCCAGTTTGCCTATAACAGTTTACCTGGCATAACAAAAGTCTCTGATTGGACGAGAGCCTGTGCATTTGCTGTTGGAACGGGACCACGCTGGACTTTGTCCCATTGTAACATTTGCTGTTGGACCGAGACCACGCTGGACTTTGTCCAATTTTAACAGATGCGGCGGGGGGGGGGGGGCAAAGTGTATGTGGGAGTTTAAAGAGGAACATTCCAGTTCTTTGCTGATTCCCTGTCCCTGGTGTAGGGTGGGGCAACACCCTCTGGGATTGCCATATGTACTTACCTTGCTGGTGACCCCACAGCGCATGCTTGGCCAGTGGACACATTCTACGCTTTCCTCTGGCTGCCATGCGTACCAGAGCCAGCCGTTTCTGAATGGCCTATACGGGGAGTGGGCAGCAGCTGTAGCTTAGTAGCTAGTAGCAGCTTAGTAAAGAAAGCTAAATGGAACGCAAGCCGGCGATTGGAGAAGAGTGTCATGGGATTGCCAGATAGGTAAGCGTTTAATAGCAATCCAGGGAATTTCACAGAGGGGCATCTCAAATTGGGATGCCCCACTGGAGAGGAACAATCACCATGATTGTTTGTGTGTATGTGTGTGGGGGGGGGGGCGCTCTGAGCATTCTCTATGCGCTGCCACAAGAGCACTGGCTGGATCCTGAGGGAGATAAGGCGTTTTTTTTGCTGGATAAGCACTCAGTCATGCCCAGCGCAGTCATTCTCCCTATGGCTGTCACTGACCAGCAGGAAAGCAGAGAAGTAGAGAATTTTTTTATGGCCAATGCTATATTTGCACTGGAGGCAGGTGGAAATCACACAAAGGCAATGTTGGTCTCAAAGGCCCTGTGTTGGCTCTGCTCTGTGGCGGCTAGCTTCTCATCCAGTGCCCCGAAATGTATTTCTCTTATAATCACCCGTTTTTTCCAAGAGCCACCATTTTCTCACCCTGTCACCAGTGCAGTCTACCCTGTAAAAACCCCACAAAGCCCAACACACTTCACACAACAGAGAATTAAGGGGAGCATTATCCAAAGTGGCAGATGGGGGGGGGGCTCAGATTGCTGGTGAGGCGCTTACTAGTTATTTTGGGCAGCTTTTTTGTTGGTCAGATGAAGGCTGTTTGGGAAGTGGTGGAAATTTTGCAGTGATAGGAAGCAGTAAGTAATGCTGTTTGTTAAAGTTCTACTACAGACAAGCACAGTTTATTTACACCACTAGTGTCACTGTGATTGATATAGTGGGAGTTTGAAGATGAGGATAAGAGGGGATTATGAAGGGAGTTTTTGTAAGGGCATAATTACTGAGTTCCCTACAGTGCTAGATAAGACCAGACGCTCACCCTACACTGTGTGGCCTTATCCTATAGATGTCAGTGGGCTGGGTTGATTATAGTTTTTTTTTTTGGGGGGGGGGGGCTGGTGCATGTGCCACGGGATCCCTTGGCTGTTTAGAATCATTTTTGTATGCACATTTAGTAATATTGTGCTGCTCTGCAAACTCGTGATTTCAGCCACGCTAAACCTGTGGCATATCTTTCAAGTGTAAATAGTAGTAGTATTCTTTATTGTAGAAATCCTTACAAATACTGTGGTTAACAGGTAAATCTCAAACGCATAATCCTTGAAACGTCTACGCATTTCGGACCAGCCGGTCCTTACTCATGACATGAATCTAAAGGTAACAAATCCATTAAAGTGGACCAGGGCAGGCATACTCACCCCCCCCCCCCAGGTCATCCGGCTTCAGCATGCCCCACTGGTCGCCCATAAACTCACCTTTATTCTTGGTCCAATGGCGCATGCGTGAGCAGTGGGCACATCCCTGCTATCGCTTTAGCAGGGCGCGTGCCTGCACCATGCATTTGTGAATGGTCGACGCGGGCACGCTCCCTGTTAAAGGGTAGTGGGGGATGCTGCCACCGGCACACTGACGAGAGGCTGCACGTGTGCCATAGGCCCGAGGAATGGTGAGTGAGATCGAGCGACCTGGGAGGTTTCACACAGCGGGATGCTCCTGGGGCAAGGACCAAAACCCAGAATAGTTAAAATCTTGGGTTTTGGTACACTTTAAATGTGTTCAAAGACTGGTTTCCCACCTAGTGATGCTAAATCTAATTGGGCAGTGAACACCTGCCCTTTAATTAATACATGAACTCAGGCGAGTCATAATATGGTGGCTTACCATATCGAATGTAGCACAGCCAGAAACCCCCGTTGGAAGTACTGTGTGCTAGAAACAAACTGCACACACTCAAGCACTGGATAAGTGCGAACGAAGCACACTGCTCTCTAACTCCACCCTCCCAGGTGAGTTGGACCGTGGACAGTGCCCACTATAATAGGCCATCCGGGAATGGAAAGCTGCCCTAACCCGAGCAGGCACCACCTAGGCTGAAAAGGTGGGATAACACCTTAGGCTACATGACAGATAGAAAAAAGAGCCCATGATGATCTCACCCCAAAACAAGCCAAACAGGAGGGAGCCGCCCACCACACAATACACTGCAGACAAAAGCCACAGGAAGAATAACAGTAAATGGAAATACAGTAACACATACCCATACATAAAAATACAGTGTATATTATGAACATTCCACCTAATAGCACAAAATATTAAAAATATTATGAGGCTTCCTCTGAAATAGTAATTACACGTAAAATAAAGAATATACAACATAAGACCTGTAATAACGGAGAATAATGTATAATAGTAATGTATATAACTCTATTGATAAACCATACTATTTCATATATGAATCAAAGAGACCCCACATATTAATATCCTGTGCATATTGATAAAAAGCCATAAAGTTGACCTAATTTTGCAGAAATTATCAAATACATATATCAACATCCCAACGGTAATTCATCCCATTAGGGATGCTGGTGTTTCTTGATGTAATTATTTACCCTGATGATCACCGCCCCTAGGACCTATTTGCACCCTTTCAATGGCCATATATTTAAAATGGGTCAAATCATTGAATTTTTGGTTGATCTCCCCTTGTCAGTCATTATCCAGCCCCCTCCCCAGCCTCACCACATCATTCATATTGCCAAAAGATCCTGCATGAACATTTATATTGTATCTGTGAGTATTGGCAAATCAAAGATGGCTTTAAAAAGTGCGTAGCCGGAAGATCATCACTCGTCTATAATGTGATGGATGTCTATTCGGCCTGGATGGTAATGTGATCAGCGGGTGGAGATGTCACTGAGAGGATCAGATTAATGCGAGCGGGGAAGGTAATTTATGGCGCAATAAGTAAAGTGAATAAAACCCTGCTGCCGATTTATCTGTCACAGCATGGCACATAGAACCACTACTGCCAACACAGGGATCACACTAGGCCGGTCTTCCCAGAATGATTGACAGGAGCGACAATCCTATATTTGTATTCTCCTATTAAATACAATAGAAAAATATATACATTATTTATGGTTACTACTAGAAAGTCTCATCCAAGGTCGTTGCAGAATTGGAGGAGACCAGACACGATCCGAGCGCACTCCTGGTTCTTATAATAGCCAGCATTACCATGAAGCAATCCATCATTGCCGCTCTGCACACCGTTGTGGGAGTTGGGTGTTTTTTTTTTCCATATGACATGTCATATCTGAGGGCTCTCGGTTCTAGGAATATAGGAGTTAGCGGGGACAGACGGGGGAGATGCTGAATAGAGACTTGTGCTGTTTATTAGTGCCAGGCCTGCTTAACATCAGACCAGCCTTGTATATCCGTGGGCAGCTCCTGATGCATTATACTGTACAAGTGTACTGCTCTCTGGAAAGCAACTAGAGGTCCCCTTTAGCCAAAGGGTGAAAGAACAACCATTTAGCTCTTTTATCATCTCATTTGTATATTACGATAAGAGTTCTTTTTTAATATAATAAAATGCATTAAATCAATTTGAACTGCAGGAATTCATTGTCATTTAATGAGTACTAAGATACTTAAATGGCAGGGAAGATACCACGATCATGGCGATTGTTCTCCCTAGTTCAGTACCTTTTTTAAGACTTCGACTCCAGCCATAACTAGCGCTGACTCCACAGCCCTATATTTAATAGGGTCACTCATGACACAGTGGTTAGGGAATTGATATTGTAATCTTATATTGATCGTATATACAGAAGCGTAAACCGGACACGAACACAGCCGCCACCTTGGACCAGAGAGGATTGGCGCTGCACTCTATTGGTAAATTTTACAACAGCAGATCCGGATGGGGCTGCACATGACATAAAGGTGAGTATAGTATTTTTATTTTTTGCCTGGACAAACCCTTTAAGCAGACCTAAAGGCTTTGGCCATTTAGAGCAAGTTAGAGCAATGGTTTGTTAAAAAGCACTGCCTTTAATCGTGGTACAGGGCCATGTCAGAACAATGGAAACGTGAAAAATAATCTACTTTAAAGAGTTACATGACTGAATTTAAAAATAAATAATACAACAGATTGTTTTACTTTTGGACAACACTGACAATTATAAATCTTTTCTATAATTGTTTCTCAGATGAATGATGTGCTGCTTTACACCTATCCACAAAAAGATGGCAAATACCGGCTAAAGAACACACTCTCCATTCCTGGCATGAGAGTAAGTCTGACACTGTGTCTGTTAAGCTATCTGTCTTACATCTGCCTTTCCATCCATTTAGTTTATATTTGTCTTTCGTTAAGTTATCTGTGGGTAAATATGAAACAAACAGGTATACTCACCTAACCTCATGCAGCCTTGATCCAGCAGCAACATCCGCTTAGACAGTGCACTCCATAGCCGGCATCAGGTGTCTCTCCTGCCTTCAGTAATGAGCGAGCAGGCCCCTCACTGATTGTGGGGTAGGAGCACCATAGGGAGCCAGCCAGGGAGCAGGCTGACAGCTGAAGACACATAGGGGTCGATTCAGAGCCCCTTAGGAGAGAAAACTGCCATTCACTTTTATTGTCTACCTTGGGGTTGATTCAGAGCCAGGTGAAAATTTACACTCGGTAGATAATGAAAGTAAATGAAAGTTTTCTCTCCTAAAAAGTAGTGACTTTTATCATCTGGCTCTGAATCGACCCAAAACTGTTTCAGCAGCTGATAATACACAGGGATCAAGGCTACTTGGGGTTAGGTGAAAAAAAAATTCTACTACTACTCAAACTCTATACAGACAGTAAGAAACAGCTACAGAACTGTAAACAATAGTGAGAAAAAGCTATTGAACCTTTGCGGAGCCTGGGATCTTTTATACCTGTCCTGGCATTGAGGTCTCTGCAGATCAGCACATCTATCTATCTATCTATCTATCTATCTATCTATCTATCTATCTATCACATATCTATCTATCTATCTATCTATCTATCTATCTATCTATCTATCTCATATCTATCTATCTATCTATCTATCTATCTATCTATCTATCTATCTATCTCATATCTATCTATCTATCTATCTCATATCTATCTATCTATCTATCTCATATCTATCTATCTATCTATCTATCTATCTATCTATCTATCACATATCTATCTATCTGTCTGCAGTATCTATCTGTCTATCCATCTAGCGCATATTTATCTCTCTATGTATCTATTAATCTATAGCTATCCCATATATTCATCATCTATGTTTCAAATATTTTTTGGCCTTTGATCTATTTGTCTAACATTATATCTATCCATTCATTAATCTTTTACATATCTGTGTAGCTATCTATCTCATATCCTTTTATTCATTATTTTTCTCTTATCTGTCTGCTCATCCATCCGCCTATATCTGATATATGATCAATCTATATATCTCATATATTATTATCTTCTCACTGTCTCATCTCTGTCCTCTCATCCATCCATGTATCTGTTTTAATATTTTTTTAATTCATGTAATGACTCATTTAGTCAGAATATGGATCTGTCTGAATTACATTACCCAGCATGCCGTGCGGCACTTTTTAAGAAAACATATATTAGCAAAATATCCATTACATTCCCGTTTGTCTGCCTTGTCTATATTGCTACATTGCTTCTGAGAAAAGCATGGGGGGTAAATAATGTCTCCAGCTAGAGCGGTTACATTTGAAATTTCCTGTTTATCCTGCTTTATGGCAGTAGCGCAGTAGCAGTCGTGTAACATTACAGGAGAACGCTGCTGTACATTTTAACTGCAGATTAACAATGGATGAGGAATAGCGGAAATGAAACGGGTTATATTCCCGCTTGTAAAATTGCGGAGAAATAAAACACGACATTGATCTGAATGGTTCGCTGCCTGCGCGGCTCTCCGTCTGAAGTCTGTATGCTAAGAAAATGAATGTGCCTTAAAGGGGAACTACACACAAGACTGAACCTTGTGCCTAATCCATATTAGCCCCCACAGATTTTTATTTTTTAGCGGCATTCATTACAGGGACATATTTATAGCACGGCGCACTAGGTGAGAGATCCACTTCACAAAAATGACCTATTTTAAAAGGGTTAAAAATGGGTATAAACATTCTATATGCAAAAAGGAACTGAAAAGAAGCAAAATGATAGGTTACAGGCAGGTCCGGCACCAGCACAGAGTAAACCTGGGAATGTGCCAGGGCCCCTGGCATCTTCAGGGGCCCACTTAAGCTCACACTTGGCCATGTTATTATTTTACAGTGGACCCGAATAATCAAATTCAGGGTATTGTGTACAGACCGGCTCATGGCTGGCCTCAGCAACAGGGGATGATCAGCAACAATGGACGGGGTGGCATGGAATGGAGGGCTATTGATGGAAGCTCAGAAGGTGGTGAGAACCAGGTTACATCTGACAGCAATGATGGAGTCTTTAGTGGCAGCGGAGCAAGCAGTAAGGGCTGAAGGGTGCTTGGTGGCAGTAGAGACAGCAACAAGGACTAGAGGACTATTGCTGGCTTTAGGGAAGGCAATAAGGACTGGAGGGCGATCAGCAGCAGATGACGACCCATTTGTGGCAGTGGAGCTGAAAGGTGACACACTACTTTGGGGCCCACTAAGACTTGCCCAAGGGTCCCCAGAAACCTGGAGCCGGCCCTGGTTACAGGTTTTGGAACATAGCATTTCATTATTACAGGAGAGGACTGCTCTACTTCTGATAGAGTTTCCCTGAACCAGCCTGATGGAACAGTAACGAAGAACTAAACCCTCCCTTGCACTTCTGAGTCAGGAAGGGTTTTGGGCCAAAGGGACACTAAACCTACTTATCCTAATCCCTCAGTGAGCCCAGCAGAAGCAGGGAGTTACTTATCTTTTCCCAGAGGAACTCCATCTGATGGAGTGACAGGGAACAGCTCCCCACGTTTCATCCAATAGGAAGTGTACATTCCTGCCGTATGCATCTGTTTCAATCCCATGTTATACAGAGCTCCAAGAGGAAAAGTTGAGTATCTCCATGGGCAGCTGGAGTAGATAATATATGTTCCTTGCGGATATGTACTCTGTCTAGCACAGTCGCTAGAGAGGGTATAGTTCCTCTTTAATACCAGCCCATGGTACATAAAACATCTGCACAACTTACAGGCTGATTCATTAATAGCGCCAGGTAGCGACAGATGAGCGACAGTAGCGTTATTTTCACAGCGCCCGCTAGTATTCGCTGTGCTTGGGCGTTGTTCGGCTGTTGACAGCGACTCAGTCTGTGTGCGGTACTGTTGAAAACGGGGTTAGGAGTCGCTGTTTGACAGGTTCCGCGCATGACAGCGAACGGCCATAGCGAACGGCTCCCAGCATATTCATTAACAAATCACGCTCCAAAAATTCTCGAGCTGTGAAATGCATGTTTAAACCCCAGAGCGCTGGCGGCGATGGGTTAAAAGTTTTTTAACCCCCAAACAACCATATTTTTTGAAAGAAAAAAAAAAACATGTTTTTCCAAACATTTAGTAATATGAATACATTAATATCAGACCTGTAATATCAATTCTGCACAAATTTATTTATTTATTTTTTTTTTTACCTTAAAAAAAAAAACAACATTGCAGAAGTGGTCACAGAATTTTTGACATTTAAAAAAAAAAAAAAAAATTAATAGCAATTAATTATGAATATTTAAAGATTGCTCCATTGAAATGCATTGGAGAGCGGCAGGTAGTGAGAGGTCATACCTGGCGCTGTTCAAGGTCGCTCGCTGGCGCTGTGGGGTGAGGCTGGAATAATGATGAATAATTCGCTATCTGGCGCTCTGTCAGTCGCTAAGCAGGATTGGCTTGATAAATGTGTGATTGCGGAGGGGAGCCGGCGTTCTCGTGGCGGTGAGCGTCATTACCGTTCGCTCACCATTCACTACCTGGCGCTATCCCTTGTTAAATAAGGGCCTTAGAAGAAGCCCTTTTTCAAGCACAGGCTGGTTCATGGAACAGGGAGTTAGATCTTGGTCACCCCCTATAAATTGCAATGGTACATTTTAAACCTGTTACCCTTTTTTTCGTTCTAGTAAAAATGAGCTTGGTGGCATTTATTCATGCATGATGTGTACTAATTTGGCAAATAAAAAGGATACTTAGAGTGTTAAATAAACAATGGCATGTTATCTTCAAGTCAATACTATTTAGTGGCCTTTAGGGTTGCTGCATCTATAGGTAAGCCCTCCTTGCCATCTCCATTTACAGTATGTGTATTTGTGATATCAGACCAGTTTTCACGATAGGGCTCCTTTAATTAAGAAGTATAAACAGACATGTAATTGTCTACAAACTAAATGTCAGCCTGATTCTGTGACCGGCTTTAATGGATTTTATAGATAAGTCATGAATTATTTTATGCCTCACATCTGCTCCTTCCTTCAATGCTTCCAACTGGCAACCAGAGCATTGTGGTAAATGCCAACTGTGTGACCTAGGTAGCCAATCACTATTATATCCCACCTCATTCCACAGCTGACCTCACCCCTCACATCTCTATTTAATCTATCTCTCTCATAACACACTTTCCTTCTCACGCCCCCCCCCCCCCTGAACCCGTCTATCCTTGCCAGTTACCCTCCTATCTTACTGCTCCTTTTCTCATCAAAATTTATGAGACAGCATGTCCACTCTTACTAAATCACCTCCAATCTGGATTCCGCTCTAACCACTCCTTGAAACAACCCTCAGCAAAGTTGCTAACAATCTACTAACTGCCATATCTAAAGGTCACTTCTCCATCCTCAACCTTCTCCATCTTTCCATACTGTTGTCTATACCAAATACTTGCCTTCCTAGGAATTTCAAGATCTTGCATTATCATGGCTCTCCTCCTACCTCTCAGATCGCACATTTAGTGTTTCCCACGTCAATGTGGTCTCTCTTTTACCTTATTGTGTACCACAAGGTTCTCTCCTCGGACCCCTACTTTTCTCAGTCTACGCCTGTGCTCTTGGTCTAATCATAGATTTATTTGGTTTCTAACACTACTTCTAGAGCACATGTGCTAAACTCTGTGCCCTCCAAGCCTTTTTATGTGGCCCTCTTGACCAGTGCCAGGCGGCAGCTGGGCTTTTAACTGGCCCCGTCACTTCAAGGCTTTGGACTGTGGGGGGGACTGCAAAGTGCTGTGCTCCACTGTGGAGTGCAGTACTGCCTCTAATCCTGTGCTCAGGTGCAGTGCCTAGAAAATCAGCTGCTGCCTGCCTTCTCAATGTTCTAGGGGGGAAGAGATTAGTGTCTGCAATGGTTCTAAGGCCCTTATTTAACAAGGGATAGCGCCAGGTAGCGACTGGTGAGCGAACGGTAATGACAGTCACCGCCACGAGAACGCCGGCTCCCCACCACAATCACACATTTATCAAGCCGATCCTGCTTAGCGACTGAGCTAGCGCCAGATAGCGACTCATTCATCATTATTCCAGCCTCAGCCCACAGCGCCAGCGTCCGACCTTGAACAGCGCCAGGTATGACCTCTCGCTACCTGGTGCTCTCCAATGCATTTCAATGGAACAATCTTTAAATATTAATAATTAATTCATATTTTTTTTTTTTTTTAATGTGAAAATTTCTGTTACCACTTCTGCCATGTTAGATATTTTTTTTAAGGTAAGAAAAAAAAAAAATTGTGCATAATTGATATTACAGGTCTGATATTAATGTATTCATATTCCAAAATGTTTTTATAAACTTGTTTTTTTTGGTTTCCAAAAATAATTGTTTGGGGGTTAAAAAACTACTTTTAACCCATCGCCGCCAGCGCTCTGGGGTTTAAACATGCATTTCACAGCGCGAGAATTTTTGGAGCGTGATTTGTTAATGAATATGGTGGGAGCTGGTCGCTATGGCCATTCTCTATCATGCGCTCCCATACAGCGCGGAACCTGTCAAATAGCGACTCATCACCTTGCATTCAACATTACCGCACACCGACTGAGTCGCTATCAACAACCGAACAACGGCCAAACACAGCGACTACTAGCGGGCGCTGTGAAAATACCGCTACAGTCGCTCAACTGTCGCTACCTGGCGCTATTAATAAATCCGCCTCTAAGTGTCTGTGCAACCAGCTCTCGCCACTCAAAGGGGGCCCCCACCTAACCCACCCAACTCATTGCCACAGCAGAGGATGCTAGAGCTGCTGCAGCATCCTCTGTAGTGTAGTAAGTGTAGTATTAGGGTTAATTCAGCACCATATTTTTTTATCTCTAGTTTATCTGTGAGAAAATGCCTTTTCTCATGTTTTTCCCGCATTTCAGCACCATCTTTAGTTTTTTCTTTAATCTGGACTACTAAATATGGTGCTGAATTGCACCGAGGAAATAATCATGAGAAAAAGCATTTTCTCTCACAAAAACTTGAGTAAAAAAAAAATACGGTGCTGAATTAACCCTATAAGAGTTTAGTTGTAAACTCACAACTACGTAAGTAGTTAATAGTGAGTCGTAGGTGTTGAATAATTAGTCCATAACTCAACGTCTCCTCATTTTATCCATGTTTTAGGTGAGCCGGCCAATTGTGGAAAATGCCCAGAATGTGCTGAAGATTGAATGTATGGAGTGCTGCCTGACGCTGTCTGCCAGGTAATAAAACTGCCGCTGCACCCTCTGCCAGTATTGAGTTAAAATGAAGCACAGACGGTCCTATCCATCATTAGTGACATATGCTGGATTCAGATTCTATGTGTGGATAGTGATGACTTGTAAGCCGCTATTAGGCAGATTTAACATGCTTCAAATGATTGTTTTGGTACATTTATGGTCAGCTTTGATTTGCTGTGTGTGCCCAGCTTTAGGGGGACCAGACATTCCCGGACAGCCTTGAACACACTATTGATGGTAGTGGTTAGAGGAGCTTGCAGGGATGTGTTTATGTAGAGTCGCATCTCACAAATAAAGGCGACAATGCGGAACTCCATTACAATATTTGTATTATTGAGCGAGCTGTCTGAGCAGCGCTATTAAGCAAAGAACAACCCCCCTCCTCCGCGTGATTACGGAATCTGTGGCTCCGACACAATTCCATATTGATCTTCATATTGTTATCTTGTAAACATTCCATATTTCATTTCCTAACCCAGCAGCCCTTGCTCCAAAATAAAAGTAATAAGCGCCATTTATCCTGGGGTTCATTACTCCGCTCCCTGTAGGACGTTCGCATTACATTGGCTGCACGTGGTCTCGCAGCCGATTTTATTTGTGGAAAAGGTGGAACCAATTTGCACATAAGTCACCTCGGAGGTCCCCGTGACACGTGTTGGCGGCATGCCTTGGCATCCTGATCCGTGTGATGATCGCCAGGAGGGGTTTAATGATGCAGTGCATGCGCAGCGGCGTGTGCGCAGCATCCCAAACTTGCTGTCCTCGGCTAATGAAATTTATAAAACGCCTCTGAGGGTGGTCGTATGTTTGCCGCTACCAAACCGCTGACAGCTTCCATTAGTGTTTCTGCTCAGAAGCTCCTTTTTTTATTGCTGAGATATTTTTTGCTCACCCTCGTAAGATTTAAAACTTGTCTAAGGAATCTATTGTGGCGAAGATTCTGCGGCACTTTAAAGCACATCCATCACTGGGAACATTTTCCAACAAAACAAGTGGAAAAAGGTTTGATAGGTGTTGTGTAGTTTATTTTTCCATTAAAAGAACGAAAGATTATTAAAGAGGACCTGTCATTGTGTGACAGGATTCACTTCTCCACCCTAAACAGCCCCCTCCCCTCATCCTTTAATGAGCGATACTCACCTATTGCCCTCTGGGACCAGAAGCTGCAGCAGACACTGCAGTGGCTGCCATCTCTAGCTTTGGCTTCTGAAAATGGCACCTCTATGCCAAGTATGGTTCAGGTATGCAAGGACCCTAACCCTAACGACTGCAGCTGTCCTACGCCTTATATTCAGAAGATAATCTCCTTATCCTCATGATGTGTAGACCCCCCCCCCCCCCCATTGGTTTCCTCTCCACCTTTTAGATGGAGGTCCACAAGAACTCTGTGATGGTATGAGGTTGTAGGAAAGGTTAGTTTAGTTCCCCTGTAGATCAGGACCCTCCCTGGTACATTCTGGTAGAGTTACAAGGGACACCCACAGCAGAAAGGATGAGGTGCACTGCGGCACTAGGAGGGGATTGCCGAGGGGAAACCTGCCCTTTCCATTTGAAGGACATCTGTAGGTTTAGAGAAAACTTACGAACTTACGTCAGGGGGCATCCGATTTGTATGCCCAGCCAGCTGTACCCCCATGCCCAGCAAACTCGGAGACTGGGCTGCTAATACTCATCTAAAAACATTTAGTAGCTCTAGGTTCTGTCTTCCTGCATATGAGTCCCAGCTCTTCTGGTCACAATTGGCTAACAGCAGAGCTGTGGCTAAGATGATTCCCCCTCTACTGTTGTCACAGTATATAGAACACACAGCACTCCTCACTGAGTGTGGGGGGCATACCAAGCGCAGTCTCTATGGGCTTCCTTTGCTGCGATGGGAGGAAGACAGGGCCCAGATCTCCTGAACAGTAAGTTTTGAAGAAGCTGAAGCCTATTTTCAGGCTTTCTCAGCCTTGTTATGAAACAAGTTCCAAATTCGGGATGCAGTGCTGAGAACCCAAAGTCTTTGGGTCTGCTTTAAATTGGGAAGTAATGTCAAGCTGACAGGCCAGTATTTAGGCACCCTGCCAGCCTATCATCACCCCCAGCCCTGCAGTGAGAGTTACCTCCTTCAGGATGAGCCTCTACACCATGGGGGACACACGGCAGCAGCACACAATGAGGTAGACAAATAGCAGGGACATTTTGCTCAAGCAGATTCTGATCTACTGATCTACTATGAGACAAAGGCAGGAAGAGCTGAGCATGGCTCAATGAGTGAAGGAATCCTATCGGCTCCTATCAGAATGTAGGTCCGCTTTAAATAATGTAGAAATGTAAGCTATATAGTTTTATTTTGCTTCCAGTAAATCTGCAATGTAGCGACACTTTGAGGACACAGCACACAACCAGGGAGGCATGTATTCCTTATTTTTGGCATAGCGGAGCTCTCCATCAGGCTAACTGTGTGCTGCCATTGCCATTCAAACTTCCTAAATGACTAAATGATGCAGAGCTCCCTATTGTCTGTGACAGCGACTTGTCTTAATTATCTTCTTTACACTATTTGTATCCTAAAGCGACAATCTGATGATACCGCGCTGCCAAAGCCCGCTTAATATTTAACAGACATCTATGATAAGCCGGAGCTCCGGCTTCCCGTGCGATCAATGTTTTATACAATATCACCACTGTGTTGTGATGGGAGCGTGCCTAAAGGAACACACACCGCAACCCCCACCATTCCCAGCATGCATTTCAGGGTGCGATAAATTGGCTTTTTTTCTCTGTCAAAAAAAAAAAAACTTTGTGGATTTTATATTGCAGCTCCTGTTCAGAGAGGGACGACTGGTTTAGCTGTATCAGCAGGACCGTGCAGGAATATTACAAAGCTCCGACAGTGTCTATCTATAACAACATTGAGGTAAGTGTAGTTATTCATGCATATTGTATCAGTATCTAAAGTGGACCAAAATTCTCCCTTGAAACTCTGCGTCAGTGTCACCTAGGATATTTAAAGCATACCTACCAACTTTTCAGGGTGGGGAAGAGAAACATTTGTTAAATTAGGCCATGCCCCTCATTGAGGGATGGATAGGAGGTTATAACAGTTAAAACAATATAAACACTTTAAATGGGCAAATTAATAATTTATTGATGCAGATCTGCATGTTATACCTCAAAGAGGGGCAAATGAAAACAACAAGGGGCAGTGGGGCATGGACTCAAAAGAGACACAGTCCCTCCAGATCAGAGACACTTGGGAGGTATGTTAAAAGTACGGTAACTAACCTCACCTACCCCATCAAGGAGCCCTGAATTAAATACGCTTTTCTTGCTGCGATCCATCTAACAGGGTACAGGAAAGTGCTGCACACACCAGACAGCCACACCTCTGTGTGGAGCGGTTTCCTGTCCTCTGTAACACAGAGTTTCAGGAGGAAAAGGTGAGTATCTGCTAAAGGTAGGGGTCATGGTCAGCTGAAGTAGATAGTTAGGGTCCCTGCGGACCTCCATCCTACTTTGCACAGGGTTGCCAGGGTATTAAAAATGGGTGTTTTCAGGTGGTATGAAATCAGGATTCTCTGCATGCATTTCCCTAAGCCCCAAATCCAGGTGACACCATCCATTACACCTATGCTTGGCGAGACTGTAGTATAAGCTGACTTGATCTCTGGTTGGCTTTTATAACAAAACAGAGTCACAAGCCACATGAGACCCATGTTAGGCTTAATATAGGGGTCTAAAGAGACCAAAAAACCATCTACTTAGGTAAAGGAAGTAGAATGGAAAGTATTTGCACAATACCCAATACAAGGACAGATAGCATTACCCATCTATCCTTGCAACAGGGGGAGCTATGCAAATCATCTCTTTATGTCTCTGAGCGAGCCATCCAAGGCCCTTAGAAACGCTAACTAATAACTAGTAATAGTAAAGAGGAACAAAACCTGTGCTTTGTGAAAACCTGTAGTTCACCCATAAACACACTTTTTGACAATCCCCCGACACATGTGCGGGCCGGTGGCTTGTTCCATTTAGCTTTTACTGTGCCGTTCTGAGTTGAGAGCTGGATAGAGCATGTGCCACTGCCTGTGCAAGGTGCCTCAGCTAAAGGTAAAGCAGGGATCTAGATGTGCCATGGGATTGCTGGCTAAGTGAGTATACCAGGTGATCCTTGGGGACTCACAACGTGGCATCCCAATAGGGGATGCCCTACAAAGAGGGAGACCACCAACCTTAGAGCCATATAGACGCTAGGCCGGTAGTTGCTCATCTTTAAGGGGAAGCTGAGGGTGCTTAAGCATCTCAAGCGGACCTCAAGCTACCCTGACCTGTTAAAGGAGGACTATTGTGATTTTTATCATGATAGTCCTTCTTTAACTGTAACACACAGAGGCAGAAGCCACTCCTAGCCTTCTACACCTTACCTAACCATGGCACAGAGAAATGTGACCCTCGACGCAGCAGGTGATAAAATACAATCGGCAGCGTCGGCATCACATTGTAACAAATTACCTTCCTCCGAGTGTGAAACAATCCAACAATTAGGAAATGTAATTTCCAGTCGGGAAGACTCAGCTCGGCCTACTGCTGAGATTTATATTTGTGGTAAAAATAATAAAATTCTTTATGGCCTCGCACAAGTCCCAGGCCTGGGATTAATTCCTGTGATCAGAACTCATTATATGGCTAAGATTAGCAAGCTTGTGCTCTCGGCGGGCACTTTATCGGCATCAAGCTGTTCATTTATTATTCCACTTCCAAGAGGCAGCCGGGGGAAAGCAGGATACCTGTGCCATGGCTGGGTCGTTCTAAGAGCTTACAATTAAAGAAGTCTCACTGTAAGGAAAAATGATACCTAGCTGATACTCGCATCACAGTCCTGGTATAACTCCTCCAGTGCTGAGCTGACGTCAGATGAGGTCTTTTTCATCAGGTATCGCCTCTCATTCAGAGTGTGAGCTTCTTACCAGCTCCAGCCGGTAAGAACAGTTAGCAAGACCAGTCTGAGCCCAGTCCTCTGCCCCCGGACAGTTAGACAGTGATTGCTGCTGTCAGCTTAGTTGTGGATCAGCTGCCCTAGTGGTAAAGTTGCTTTTTTTACATTGTCTTTATAAGATAAAGCGAAGCTTTAAACCAACTCCAGACAAGCTTTCTTCTTTTCAGATAGAATATGGGCAAGTTAGAACATACCACCCAACTTTTTGAGAGCAGGAAGAACACATTTTATCCTCTTTCTACACTTCTATTCTCAATGTGATTCACCAGTCAAATAAAAAAAACAAAAGGGTGCTTACCTTTTGTCCCCTACAAGCTGATCGGTGCTAATCTGGCGATTAACAACTCACTTGATCGTTGATCCAAACCTATGCCTTAGCCCGTGCCTCCCGAGGCCCGAACATAGGGTCCGAATTGATGCCGTGCTGGGCCTCTGACCCACCGTCAGTCACAGGAGCACATCCAAGTCCATTCTATTTAGTGCACCCCCCTCCATTGTAGTGAATGGAGAGGGCATGGCTGCACCCCTGTGACTAATGGTCAGGGGCGGGAGCCAGCACAGAAGCACTGGCGAATGGAGTTCAAGCCCAGCCTACAGAAGAGACTGATGTGGTACGGGCTGGCATCCAGTGATCAGGTAAGTGGCTGCACAGGACAACAGATAAGTACCCTTTTGTTTTTATTTGGCTGTTGATTCACTTTAAAGTGGACCAATCACCAGGATTTTGACTGTCCCGGTGATTGGTCCCCGTCCCAGGGGCATCCCGATGTAGGATGCCCCCTGTTTGAAAACCCCCCAGATCACCCACTTTCACTCACATTTACGCAGTTCCCATGGCGCATGCATGGGCGCTCGTCCAATCATCGCTTTATGTGGCATATACTAATATGTGGCATAAAGTCATAAATATCTATTATCCCTCAACTCCGTCTGTATGTAGTCTAATCCAAGACTACTAAAAATCATACAGACTTATAGAACAGCAATCATTAAACACATGTGAAAATAAAATACTATTATGTTATAGGATGATATATGGCTACAAATAATATATATATATATATATATATATAAATCAGTAACATACTTTGTTTAACAAAATCCTCCCATCTGTACTTTTTCCCCCACTGTGACCAGATGGGTGTCACTGGCCCAGTAACTCCATATTTTGTGCTGGACCGCATCCTTACCCATACTTTTTTTTAATGAAATTCCTGGGTCTGGAGATCAAACAGGAAGTGAGACTGGATCTCTGCAGTCAGGTCAAAGACATCAAAGATGCCAAGTTCTTTTACCCCTTCCCTACCTTATCTAGACTGGAGTAAAGGGAGCTGCAGCAGTTGGCTGATAAGATAAGGAGTGTCTAATCCTGTTACAGTATGTATACAGATACTGCATTGTTCACAGCTCCAGACCCTTTAACCCTTCTAGTGCCAGTTACCTGAATCTCAAGTAGCTGCCTCTCCTACCGTTAAAGTGGACCGTCACCCAGGGGTGATCGGCCCGGGAATCTATAAGATCCCCGGGCCGATCACCTCCCTCCCCGCGGGACATCCGAGATCGGGATGTCCCGCGGGGTGAAACCCCCCCAAATCCCCTTACCTTGTCTTCGGAGGAGCCGCAGACAAGCGGCTCCTCCGCCGCCGCCTCCCGCGCGTCACTCTTGACGCGCGCGCGCCCGCGCCGGCCATTCACAGACGGCCGGCGCGGGCGCGCGCACGTCTAGAGGGGCGCGAGGGAGGCGGCGGCGGCGCTGGGAGCGGGGAGAGGTGAGTTTTTCGGGGGGGTTTCACACAGCGGGGCACCCCGATCGGGGGTGCCCCACCGAAGTGGACCAAGACCCAGGATAGTCAAAATCCTGGGTGTTGGTCCACTTTAAGTGGCAGCTATGCGAGACTGACATAGCGGTCTTTAAACACCTATAAAAAAAAAAAAAAAGTATAAAAGTTGAAAACTCACCAGACCCCTCGTTTAATCAGGCTGGGAATCTTCTCTTCACCGGGGGGGCATCTGATCTTCAGAAGAGGCTTGGAATAGTCCCCCCCCCCGCCTCAGTCGCCGCCGCTGCTAATTGTAAAAAAATGTACTCACCTGCGACCGCTATCCCTCCCACTGGGCCTCCTCTTCATTGGGGGGGGGGGTACTCCATTGGCTTCCCGCTCCCCGGGCTCTTCTGTGTTGAGGAGATTGACGAAAAAGGCCCTCTCCAGCACATCCTCTGTCTCCCAGCTGCTAGCCCCGCCTTTTGTGCGCGGGGCAGGTGACGTCATGCATGACATTGTCCATGATGTCATCACATACCCGCCCAAAGACCCTCAGTGGGGTGAGGGGCTGTGATCCTGTGTTGGAGGGGGGCTCCCCCGATCGCCCAGCAGCTGTCATCTGAGCTCCTTGGGACAGGATCGCCGGGGGACAGCGGAGGATCAGAGGTAAGTAAAGAAAAATATATGCCATTTCTAATCTGTGTGTGTGTGTCTTCTTTTACACCAGTTTCTTTTCTTTTTTACCAGTTCACAAGGTTGGGGGCTGGCAAGTCTAGCCTACAGGCCTTTCATTTAGTCATATTGACTATTGTCATTTTTTAGTTGTTTGCACTGCACTTTATATATCTATTGAGGTTATTATTTAAACTTATGTTTACAATGTTATATCACATTATATATTGATTCGGAGCAATTGTCTCTGACTGTTAGAGGGTTGTTTGCAGGGTTATGCACTTTCTTTACTGTCACTTTGCACTTTATCAGGATGCAGACAGTCACTTGTATTTATTGGCAGTAGTTGGATACCGCATGCTCCTTTTGTCTTTATGTGTGTTTTTTTACCCTTAACTATTGAATCAAATTCACGTATTTGGATATTTATGGCTGTGTGCGCCTTAATCTTTTTGGGCAGCTTTTGCTTCCCATTATTTCTGTTGAAAGAAAGAAACTGGAAAGAGGGATGGTGAAGGTGACAAGAGAAAGGTGGAATGTGGGAACAACATGAAAAAGAGAGGGAAGGACCATGGAAGGACCATGAAATAAAACAGAAAATAGGAGGAATTCAAGCAGAAGGAAAAGGGTGAAAGAGAATTCTAAAGACGTGGAAAAAAGAGTAGAGCGAGAGATGGGGGTATTTTGAGAAAAAGAGAGGCTGCTGGTCCAGTCGAGAGTTCCTGGTGCCCCCTTACACATAGAGGTTGGGATGGTGCCCTGTTGACCGCACACCAAAAAAGGACGACCAAGTTCCTTACTCACATAATCCTTATTGAATTAGAGGCCAGTGAATCAAACTGCAATGTGATTAGTGTACAGGGAAAATGATCTAACTATGCCACCTAGTGGCCAGTGGTAGTGCTACATCAGCTAAAGTTAAACTTTCTTTCTCTTGCAGCTTCGGGAAAGGCTGGGGATGAGTCTGGGGGAGAGGCCACCCAGTGTGGTGCACATGTCTCATGCCATGATGTGTATGAACTGCGGCAGCGACTTCACACTGACCCTCAGACGCCATCACTGTCACGCGTGCGGCAAGGTGAGCTTGGGGTGAATGCTGCAGCACAACGGACTATCTACACCACCAGGAGAGTAACATGGCCTGGCATGACCTGCCATAACTGGGCTCATATCTTATATGATATTAAGAGCAACTGAAAAAAAGTCCACCACCAGATTTATGCTTACCTACTGCATGTGGTATCGACCTATAGAAGTCTATGGAACTCTGCTCTATTCAAAGCATGCATAACCCAAAGATAGAGGTAAATTAAAACATCTTCTCTTCTGGTGACAGATTGTGTGTCGTAGCTGCTCCAGAAACAAATACCCATTAAAGTACCTTAAAGATCGTCCATCGAAAGTCTGCAATGGCTGCTATGCGGAACTGCGAAAAAGAGGTGAGACACACTTTTATTTATAAATGTATTTAAAGCAGACCTACAGTCAAAAAGACTTTAGGTCTGCTTACTTCTACTACATTGGAAGCCTGACGTTTGGGAAGAATTACTCAATTCATCCATACTCCTGTGCACCACATGACTCAATGAGGTTTTCTGGGTGGGCGTGCATTGTGCCACGCATGATGCATGCACACCAGCCAGGAAATGACACTTGGACTGCAAGTACCATAGCCCAGGAATGCAGAAAGGAGAACATTAAAGCCCACATTTTGTTTTTTGAGGGATTGTTAACTAGAGGGGCATCCCAACTAGCATGCGACAGGAGACCTAAAGACTTTGGTTTGCTTTTATACATATTACTACATGGAAGCATCTGCATTGGGGTCCCTAAGCTTACAATCAAATGTCAGAGGTCAATTACCTACCAGTGGGTTTAAGGAAAACCATAAAACAAATGTATGCAGACAGTGGTCAGCGTTTAACCACTGCAAATTGTGTTCATGAGGGATTAAAATTCAAGGCCCTGTTGTAAGGCAACCAGCAGAAGCTTGGCCTTGACATTGGCCTTGATTCACTAAGAGTTGAAAAAGATTCTCATGGTAGTAAAAAATTCCTGAAAATTTCACATTTAGTGAATCATCAGATAGAAAGACGATGAAAGTCAATGGTATTTTTTTTTACTATGGGTAAAAAGGGGTAAAAAGTTCAATACTTTTCCCAGGAGTAAAAAAGTCCCATTGACTTTCATTGTCTTCCTATCTGGTGATTCACTAAAAGTGAAATCTCAGGCTTTTTTCTCATGAATTGAATTTTTTACTACCATGATTTTTTTTCAACTCTTGGTGACTCAGGGCCATTGTTCCAGACATCTGTAACTGCATGACAATTGTTCAGTGCCTCGAAAGTACTGTGTTGCCACCTAGTGTCAGGATGGGTGTATGAGCTTACAAAAACACGTCTAGACTACCACAAGCATCTTTTTTAGATGTGTATGTATGTATTTGCTAAGCTTTCCTTTTTCCGTTTGTTCTTTCAGAGCTTGCCACTTCTAGTACCAACTCCTCACCACAGATGCCAAGATCAGCAACCAGCACCTTCACCTCCATGTTTCAGAGCATACACCCGTCTGCCTTCAAAAGGCACAAAAAAGTGCCGTCAGCACTGATGGAGGTAAGATGGAGCGGCTGCTGAAATAAACCTGGGTGACTGTATATGAAATGGTGTTACTGCTCCCCTATTAAATAACTGATGCATGAAAGCAGTTACCTGGAAAAGCCATGTCATGATTAAGGGAGTAAACCCGAAACGCGTAGACGTGTGAGGACACCTTATGTTTGCTGCTCTTACTTGTACCACTGTAACGGACTTTTAACTAGGTTGGAATAAATGGATTTTTAATTTACTCTTCTACTATGTGGCTGGCTTTTCTATGGCCTTTGGACATTACCAAATCAAGAGGTGAGCACTCTAGCCCTGCCTGAGTAGGAAGTCATATCTCCTGTTTTGAGCTGGCATCCCTGTTCTTTATCTACCTGGAAAAGCCAGCAAGTTAATGCAGAGCTTAAAATGACATCAAGTCCCCCTTAGGTGTCCCTACACTTCCTTAGAAAAAGAACATTTGTCATGGAGTTCAAAATTAAAGGAATAGCTGCACACTGCAATGGAGCAGGTCTCCTATTGAAGTAGGTGTGACTGCCGCACTTGTTTGCAGCTTTTTCCTGTCCTCATCAGATGCAGCTCTGCTGGGAAAAGTTGAGTATCTCTCTAATATGGGGCTCACAGATGTGGTCATGGGGTAGGTAAGGATAGATTAGTGACCCTGTGAACCAGGTCCCTCCATTGTAAAAAACTGGCAGGGAAGGTTTAGGTTCCATATACTCACCTTTTGATTGCTCTTGGCAGGTGCTGACTCCAGTTCTGGGTATGGTGGGACATTGTTACATTAGTAGCAGAAGCTGTTTATTCCTGTTGCTCTTGTAGTGTCAGCAAGTGTTATTAGTGCTGTACATAGGTAGGTAGGTAAATGTGTAGGTGGAGCGCTGACTGTATGGGTGGAGTGCCACTTTAAGCCTTAGTATAGTGATCCACCTACCCCACACAGACACTGCTAAAACATGGAAAACTCCAAGAAATCTGCCCCCTGTATTGCAGTGAATGGAGACTGGCACTATACAGCAGGGTGCGTAATCTTTGCAATCAGTCACTTTTTAAGTCAGGTGGAAAAGGTGAGAATATATATATATATATATATATATATATATATATATATATATATATATATATTTTGTGCTTGCAAAGACAATTGAAAGGGTATCTATGGGCTTGTTTAATAATTACCCCTCTCCCCTTATAACCCCCCCCCACACACACACACACACACACACACACACACACACACACACACACTTGTCTGTATCTGTTGTGTTGCTTAAAGTGGACCAACACCCAGGGGGGATCAGCCCGGGAATCTATAAGATTCCCGGGCCGATCAGATCCCTCCCCGCGGGGCATCCGAAATCGGGATGCCCCGCTGTGTGAAACCCCGCAGGACGCCCAGAAACCTTACCTTATCCCTGTTCCAACGTCGCATGCGCGA
This sequence comes from Gastrophryne carolinensis, assembly GCA_027917425.1. Lineage (NCBI taxonomy): Eukaryota > Metazoa > Chordata > Amphibia > Anura > Microhylidae > Gastrophryne > Gastrophryne carolinensis. The sequence goes on from CM051235.1 coordinate 226,269,137, forward strand.
GCCGCGGCCACATCTCGCGCTTCTCTCTAGCAGGGCGCGCACCCGCGCCGGCCGTTTGTGAATGGCGCTCCCTGTTAGAGGGAAGCGCGAGATGCGGCCTCCAGCGTGCTCAGAGCCGCTGTGGTTGTCCGTCGCTTGTCCGTACATACCACAGCGGCTCTGAGTGCTCTGATTGGACGAGCGCTCGGGTAGGAGCGGGGTGAGGTGAGTTTTTTAGGGCGATCTGGGGGGTTTCACACAGGGGGTGCCCCGCGGAAGTGGACCAAAACCCAGGATAGTGAAAATCCTGGGTGTTGGTCCACTTTAAATCCAGGCTTGTCAGAAGGCCATATTTCCCTGGCATTCAGCAAAGCAGAATGGATCCACAGCAACTGGCTAAGGGGGCTGGGTGGGGGACTTAAAATTAAATATTGGGCTAGAATACTTTTTGAAGTGGACCAAAACCACTTGGACCACATGGACACTAAACTATTCTCACACACCCCCTCAACAAATCGGTAAGCACTGCATAAGGGGTATGAGATACCCCCCCCCCCCACCCCACCTTGGTGGTGCTCCATCTGATGGGGGACAAAGAATTGTTCAGCACAGCAGCAGCTGCACCAAAAAGGTGAGCATCTCCTAGATTCAGTGCTCACAGGCAGTGGGAGTAGGTGGGTGTGGGTTCTTATAGGCCTGGACTACCTCTGTTGTGTCATTTCTTGTGTATGCAGGCTATTGAGGTATTCTCAGAATTCCCGACATGGTTAGATAAAGACACCAGTGACATGTCCTCATTAAATGGAGTGATGCGCAAAGCTTACAGCTGGTATAACATTAATAAGGAGAGGAGATGTTTAAATCTCTTCTACATCATTATAAAGACTCTGTGCATTTTATAAGGTTGTAAATGCATTTTCATTGTTACCAGTGACTATCTCTATGCTGGGTATCCGATACAAACCGCACACATTACCTGAAACCACAAAAAAACTGTGTGGCCCTAACTGAGACCCAATACAGACTGCCTGCACAAGGGTGTTGTAGGCAATTTTATGATAATTATACTGTATAAGGAATGCACAGCCAATGTAACAAATAAGAGCATTCAATGGAGGGTAAAAAACAGAGACAGGGGACAAAGCAGTGCTGGGGATCAGCTCATAGTACTGTTAGATGCAACTGTTTTATTAGACAATGAGGGAAGTTCCACTGTTTAGTGCCTTTGACATGTAGGATTTTTCTTCTATTTCATTGCAGGCCGCCAGGAAATCAATAACAAATGGGTTAACTCTCGACCAAAGGGTGTGGACTGCAAGACAGAAGGCGTGGTAAATAGTTTTTCAGAATAAAAAAAAAAGAAAAGGAAGAAAATAAACAGAGAGCGGTAGAGATGACTTTCTTGTCTACAACAAGGACATAGGGCTTCTTAGGATGCCTTATCCTCCCGGCGGCTGTGTCTGCTGCTTTTCAGTTACTGGATTGCGGAGGTACAGCCGCAGGTATATATAGGCTGGGAGGAGCCACACCTTCTGTCTTGCAGTCCACGTCCTTCAGTCAAAAGTTAACCCATTTAATACTGATCTCCTGACGCCATAGAGTTAAAATAAAAGAGAAATCAGTTCTACAGGTGAGAATTGTATTTTTATTTACAATATGTTTCTATTTGACGTGTGTACCTAAACCTCTGTTTGTGCTGTGTCTGTGAATGCCCCCTTGAGCCGCTCCAAAAATGTGGCTTAGCACAGCAGACTTTTTAATTAGGTTTGATGTTTACTCTGATGTGTTTGCAGGCGGCAGCATCTGGAGAAAGCGCCTCCATCAGTGGCTACCTGCACCGCTGCAAGAAGGGCAAAAAGTACTGGAAGAAGCGCTGGTTTGTTATTAAAGGCAAAGTGCTCTACACGTATACCGCCTGCGAGGTGAGTGTCACGCCGCTATTTGTGCTGATATTTGTATTAAATGTGGGTTCCCTCCCCATTGTGGTTTTTGACATCATTACAGTAGTTCTCCACCTTCAGTTAATTTGTTAGCAAGGTCACTGCTCCTCTCATTGGGATAATGGGGACTGGTAGCTACTCCTCTTTGTGAACTGATCAAGGGGTAACATTTATTTTGGGGTCCCTAAGCAGCTGGGGTATACCTGGGCTTGAAACTGGGCTTCCAGCTCTGATGTGTGGGCATCCATCATCTTGATTTCAGAATCCCATATTAAGCCCAAAAAAAAGACTTAAAGCGGAACACAACATGTGAATATGACTTTTGCTCCGTGCCTCGCTGTGTGAAGATCCAATGAGAGCTGACAATGTTATTTCGCAGCAGACGGCTCTCATTTACTAGAATAGGGAGTGTGCTGCTGCAACCCTGGCCCTGCGTGCACTCCCGCCCCAGCCTGTCTGAATGGCTGGGCTGGGGGCCTGCGCACGCAACCAGGGATGTAGGGGATGCGCACGCAACCAGGGATGTAGGGGATGCGCACGCAACCAGGGATGTAGGGGATGCACACTCTCCATGGTAAATAATGTGGGCCGTCTGCCGAATGACGTAGACATTTCAGGCGGTTCTCAATGGACGAGAGCCCAGGCATGTGCTGTTGGAGCGAACAGTGGTGAGTTTTTATGTGTGCCCAGGGGGTTTTACACAGCTGGGCATCCCAATTCGGGAAAAAAGCCAGCGCTGGAATCTTTTAGATTCCAGGCCGGCCACTACTGGGTTTTGTTTCGCTTTAATTTCTCATACTGCCCATGTTCCAGCTTTGCTGTAGCACCCCACTTGAGCTAACCAAGTTGGTTACCAGAGTCTAAAGCTGTTGGAGGTTGCCGCAAAAAGGAAGGTGAATATTAAAGCAGACCAACAGTCACACTCTCCATCCCAAATTGGGATATCCTAGGGTAAGGGTGTGCAGTAGACCAAAACCCACTGAGCTTTTGAAATACATTTGGCCAAATCCCCTGCCGATATTCCCTTCTTAGGGTGTAGAACTAGAAAACCCTTTTTTACTTACCAGACCTCCAGCAAGCTCAATCCTATGCAGCCCAGCAGCCGTTTTTCTGCTGCCAGCCCCAGTGTTGATGGTATACTCTGCAGCGGAGGGCCAAAGCATTTTGAGGGCGTGCTGGCAGCAGAAGGATGCCAAAAAAATCAGACTGCAGGGTTTCAAGGCATTAAAACCTATTGGAGGTCAGGTTGTCTTTTTTTTCTGCCCCGATAAGCCCTTTAAAATATGTATCTTTAAGGGAAACATCCATTTGGTGAATGTGGACCCACACTCATGCCTACCCCCTGTAATCCCCATCCCTATCTTGCACTACCCTGTATCCCTAATGCCAACTTACCAGCTGCTAAAGCTGCATCCCCTCCTAATTCTAGGACCAACTTTAGCAACACCTTCCAATCCAAGTCTACTTCAGCCGGGCCTCTTATTGGAGGATCAGTGGCCGCTAGCAGAGTGTGCTAATAAAGAGAGGCATGAGGGTTCAGGATGGGTGAAGATCTGATTTAGCCTGGAGCTAAACCTTGGTTAGGGTCCAGGTCCATAACCCACCTGCATCCCCTGGCCTGATTTTCTGCAGTAAGGGATTGGTGACGATCAGTAGGTATAAATCATGGCTTCTGGCCATTACAATATAATAACTAAACGAATATCTGATAACATCCGGAAGCTGTATGCACCATGACATGTTCACTTTGTTTTCTTTTTAGGACAAAATTGCCACAGAAAGTTTACCTTTATTAGGGTTCCGCATTGTGCCCGAGAACTGGGACCAGAACCCCAAGCTGGGCACAGTGTTCCAGCTTTATCACAAGCAGACCTTGTATTATAGCTTCAAAGCCACAGACACCAATATGGCGATCAGGTACCCTCCCCACCAGAATACTCTGCCTGCCGCACTCCTTACTAACCCGGCTTCCTGCTCTGGATACTTAACTGCTCCAACTTATTCAGTTCCCATTTTTTCAGTAACCATTGGTGGCTATAAACCGGTGCAGCAACTCAAAACAACCAATTGAAAAATAGGTTATGGACTGAAGTGAAATCTGATTGGCTGCATCTCTCTGGGCTGCCATCATCACCACTTCAGAAAATAAAAAGCACTCTAAACCTTTTAGACAAAAAACAATGTAAATAACATGCATTTGGCGATTTAAACCCCAACTCCAGATTAAAGATTTTTTCAGTTTTGGGTAGAGTAAAGGAAGACTTGTCCAAAGACTTATTGGTGGAATGAAGCCTTGCTTTCTGCATGTGGTCATCAGAAAGCCCCCATCTCTCCTTCCCCCTGGTTTTCTCTATCTTGAGGGTTTAGAGATAAAAAGAACACCTGTACGGCGCCAGCATCCAGTCCCATGGCAGGAGCTAAGCCGAGCATGAGTGACCTATGTTACCAATCGCTGCAGTAGCATGACCATTGCTGTTGCTGTGATTGGGCTATTGACAGTCACCCACACTCTGTGCAACCGCTCTGCTGGTGGCAGCTGCGGGGAATTCAGTATTAAGAGGAGCTCCAACTACTCAACTTGGAACTGGCCTTTCGGACGAGGATGCGGTGGATGTGATAGTAAGGGGCTCGCTTACATGTCAGACAATGCGACTGCTGTAGGGTGTGGTAAGTATATGACCCATTATTTGGGTTGTTCTGTGAAGCTAGATGGCCAGAGGACAGGGACACTTACTTCCACTGTAAGGCGTAAATCTGCTTGTGAAGTCAACAACAGTTAAAATAAATTACTGAAAATTGGGTGAAATAATTCACCGGGTCCACGCTTCAGTGCTGCTCACAGGTCCCATGTGACTGCCGACAGCCAAACGAGATTGCTAGGCCAGCGTGCATACTCACTGGATGAACTGCTGGTTACTGGCATGGTGGGGAACACACAATAGGCACATGAGTGTGGACCAGGGGTGGCTGTTGCCAACAAAGGGTAATTTTGTCCCTCCTTTTAACCTTTAACTGTCAGGGCATTTGAGATGCCCCAGGGGTGGGGCTGTAAGTGGATCTTTAGTATTTTTGCTTTGAAGTTCACTTTAAAGTGGTCCAAAACCCATCAGGGCCATCCATTTGCCCCTCTGTATGAACTCCCCAGAATCCCCAGTAAAATCCATCTGCTCCAACAGCACATGTGCGGGACACGATCACACTACACTATACCTTTAGCCAGACTGGGTTTTGGTTCACTTTAAGGCCTGAATTTGACATAAAGGTTATTCTATGATAAAACACCATTTAATATCTGCACTAGGGCAACTTTTAAAAAGAACTTAGGGGAGCTTGGAATGACAGTTACAGTTTTTTACTCATACCCAACAGAAAATGTTTTTGAACACGGAAGTTCTTGGACTGCCTCCCCAATTCTATAGAATACTTGAAAGGGGCTCACCCAATATCAACCACGCCATTATATATGATTATTCATATCCAGATATGTCAAAAATACACTTTATTATACTTTTTACTCATACCCACTTTGGAATTAGCTGGTCTGACTCGGACTCTGAATACGGGAGATTTTACCAGCATGCAGGGCCGGCTCCAAGTTTATGTGGGCCCTTGGACAACATGGTCTCAGTGGGCCCCTTTCTGGTGAAGAGTCTCGTCACATCACAGAGGGACATCCCAAATCTGGATGCCCCCTAAGGATCATGCTATTTGGACCAAAACTCTAGTTTTGGTCAACTTTAAAGCTCACCAAATCCCTTTAAACCTGACCTTGGAGTCTAAACTAATCTAGATTCCTCTGATTTTGGATGCCCCTGTGTTACTCCCCCCCCCCCCCCCTTGTTCATTACTTTCCTCGAACTGGTGAATGCACTGTGGGATCGCCAGTTTGAGTTAACGGCCAAACCAGGGGGGTTCTTGTTGGTTCTTGAGTAAGCGAACCAAAACTCAGGGGTGTGATTGCTTAGTGGGTATGCCAGCGATCCCAGGGGGTTTCACACAGTAGGGTATCACAGGTTGGAATGCTCCAGGTATGGGAAATCAGCTGGGGAAAGCAACGTAAAAGCAAAACAAAACCCAGAACTTCCTCCCCTGGAATCTAAATCAAGATGCCCCATTGTGTGGAACCCCGTCATTCAAGCAGATGTGGGCACCAGCCGTGGCGGTGCCCTCCCAGTCTGCCACTGGTCAAGCACCGTCACACACTCTGTTAGTGGGCCCCCCCCAGAGGGTGGGGACCCCCGGCAGCTGCTTACCGAGTGCTAACGCCAGCCCTGCCAGCATGCTTAGGGTGTGGTCTCATTTAAAAAAAGCAGAAATAGTAACTATGCAAAATAGGTGTATGTATATGCTGCAGTTTCCGAGGGTCAGATTTTCTAAAAATAACATTGCATTTGAATAATAGGTAAAAAAGATGGAAAAGTAATTTTATCCCCAAGCGTAGGAAATGAGATCCCATGTGCCTCATGTGTTCAGCCCCATCTGTGTGTAGCTCGCCGCAGTGTGACGCCATTCCATTTTATGTTTATGTGTCTACAGTGCCCCATCTCATTACCAGCCAGGCATATCCAATCCCATCACCCCTCTTTCCCACCACCTCTAGCTGCTCTGCTCCCAACTGTCTTCTTCTACTATCTGCTGCAAATGAATGTTTCACATATATGGCTATGCATTTTAAAATGTCAATGTTTTACTTCACAGCAGCCGAACGTTAAAGGGTTACTGTAAAAAAAAAAAAAAAATATATATATATATATATATATATATATATATATATATTCCCCTTACCCTGATCCAGCTCAGAACTGGCTCCTAACTCTGCACCACTCATGCTCTGACCACATTTGCCCCCACCATCCACGGTGTGTTGGTACCTGCTCAGTCATAACAGGAGAGCCGATCATTCCCCTCCCCCCAGGATGAAACCCCCCAGGTTACCCATACACTTACCTTCTTTTCCAGTCCAATGGCGCATGCGCGACATGCGGCCGCATTCCCCGCTATCCCTCTAGCAGGGCGTGTGCTTGCGCCAGGCATTGTGAATGGCCGGTGCAGGCACGCTCCCTGTTAGAGGGTAGCGGGGGATGTGGCTGGCAGCACACCCAGAGCCACTCGTCTTAGATGAAAGGATGGATCCAAGCACAATGACTAGATGAGCGGCCGCGCATGCATCGTAGGACCTGGAAGAGGTGCGTTTGTTTCGACGACTTGGGGGGTTTCACACAGAGGGGTGCCCCCAATCGGATAGTCAAAATCCTGGTTTTGGTCCACTTAAAGTAAAGAGGCATGAAAAAAGTTTTGGTGTGAGTAGCTGGGGCCATGCTGGATCATGTCTTCAGACACACAAATCACCAGCTCTCGCCTCCTCATAAGATACACCTGTCTTATGGTGAGACAGGGCCTGTGATTTGTGTAGCTGAAGCCACAGCGCAGTACTTGAAAGCTTTGTGAGCAGCTACCCCCATTCCCATGTCAGGCTTTTTAGCCCTGGCACTTTCTGTTGACATTTTATTTCAAACTTCAAGTGGGGGGGGGGAAGGGGGGGTGGGAGTGCAAGTCAATAAATATTCCATACATTTTTCTATAGCCTATTGTATAATCGCATTTAAAGTGGACCAAAACCCACGATTTTGACTATCCTGGGTCTTGGTACTTGTCCCCGGGGGAACCCCGATCAGGGATGTCCCACTGTGTGAAACCCCTAGGTTGCCCGAAATAACTCACCTTTTCCCAGTCCTAGAGTCCCATTCAAAATTGCCTGGGTACGCCCTCTGCTAAAGGGATAGCGAACGCCGCTGGACCGGGGGAGAATGTGAGTATATCGGGCATCCTGGGGGTTTCACACAGCTGAGCATCCCAATTCTGGATGCCTCAGGGGGAGGGAATCTTATAGATCCATTTTAAACTCTGGCCCACTTTAACTGTACTTGTGAGATAGTAAAAACTTCCAAAAATGTGTCTCCATTAGGCAGGAGGGAGCTCCAGACACACAGTGCAGAATGTGGAGCCCTGACACAGAGGGTGAGGGGCAGTAATGGTCAGCAGTCTGCTCAAGCAAACCTAAAAGCTCCTTTTATAAAAAGGGCAAAATACATTCATAACAATTCAGGGTTAAAGTGGTAAGCAAACACAAAAACCTGGGGGTTTCACACATCACACCAGCAGGCAAGAATTAGAATGGTCCTAGAGTCGCATAGATTCTAGGGACAGTTTGGTCCACTTTTTTTTTACCCCAGGTAACTATAAGACGCTAGTCTATAACATGCTAGGTCTGGTTAGACAACCACCCCTGGGGCATCCACATTTGGGATGCCACACTGTGCAAAACCCCACCAGTCACCCACTTTGATTCTCTATCCAATGAGCCCATGTCGCATGCACAGCTGGCGGGGGCATCTCTCGCATCTTTATTGGGCTCCGGGACCACACCTGCCATAATTGAATGGCTGGCATGCCCATTCACCCTCTCCAGTTGCACATTAATATGCGCGGACGGCGAAGCTGATTGGAGGAGAGCCACACTGTGCCGTGGGCTCATTGGAAAGGTAAGGAAAGCGGGTGACTTGTGGGGTTTCATGCAGCAGAGCATCCCAAATTGGGATGCCCCAAGGGAACAAGCTAAAACCCAAGATCCCAAACTCTGGAGTTTGGTCCACTTTAAAGTGCAGCAGTCACCAAAAAGGCTCAAGACAGCTGAAGGCTTCAGTGCATGTGGGCAAGCTCCATTTGGAGGATGGTCTGACCCTTTTGCATTAAAGTTTAGGGCATTTATGTGAATTACTGGGGGTAGGCCTTAATTGAATCAAATAAAAACTGTGCTTTAGGAGGTTCATACATGTGCTGTTTGGTGATAATACAGTATTGTTGTTTTTAAGTCTCTCTAATAAGAAAAAAAAAAAGCACCCCCCTCTGACGCTCTTGTGGCTTCAGTGAAGCTGACAATTACCTCTCCCTACGGCCCCATAAACTCATTTCTCTTTATTGCCTCTTGCAGGTGGGTTGACGCCATAAAAGCAGCGTCGGTGTTATAGCATTTGCTAATCACGAGGCCGCTAATCCAATGAACAGTATCTGAATGTAAATCCTCAAAGAGCGGACTGGAAATTAAAAAGGAATTCCTGGGAAGAAAGCGCCAAACATCGCCCCCTGCAGGCTGCTTAGAGCAACGCGGCTTTAACTTCACCGCCAGATCTTCAGATTGGATTTTATTTCACTTTTTATACAACAGCCTATGGAATGTATTCCTGAATAATAGGACTCCTCATAGCCATCTTCACACTCATGGCACTCGACCCTTTTTATTTGGCTAAAGGCTCTGTTTTTTATGTAGACAATCTAACAGATCCCCTGAACATATTCCTGTTTACAGTGTTCTAATGAATTCCACTTAGCAGGCAGTTTTATAAGATTTTATAATTGGATAGCGGCAGGTGCGTGTTGGCTATATACCTTCATTAGCATACTAGAAGAGGAGGCGATGGATGGATATGTTAAAGGATAAGTGCAGCCCAGGTCTATGCATTCACAGCATCCCTTTAAAGGCTTCGGCTGTTTGCTCAGCCCCCTAGGGAATTTACATGTTCTACATACGTATTTAATGGGCTTCTACATCTGGAGTTCTTCCTAAAATCAATTTCTTATATTATTCAGCATGGGCCACCAAAATGCAGGCAGCATGGTGTAAGTAACAAAATCTATATTTCAGCTTCTAAAAAGGGAAATTTTTGTATTCAATGGTAAATTTCCTCTTTCGGCCTTTTCCATTCCGGGGCACCTCCGGTAGCAACACGTAGGTTAACCTCAGCCATAGGCGGGGATTGCAAGATAGAAAAAAAATAGCTTTTCCCGGCCTATATAGGGCAGGCTGTGGCAGGATATCCTCAGTTAATTACAAAGCATTGCATCCACAGCCCCGGGAGGGGAGAAGCGCTAACCTGGGCATATTGAGCACATCAAAACTAAAACTGCGTAGAAGACATAAACCGCCACCGATGTAGTCGCAACACAACAGTAGGGCAGGTGTGGTGCCCCGGAATGGAAGAGGACAAGAAAGGAAATTTACCGGTGAGTAAACAAATTTCCCTTTTCTCATCTATTCAATTCCAGGGCATCACCAGTAGCAATGCATGGCACATCCCAAAGCAGTACCCTCAAAGGGTGGGACTGGGCAAGAACAGCCAAACCCTGGCTGTGTCAACATAACCTAGGACAACGGCACTGACACCTCAAGCTTAGACCCCCCCCCCGAGAGGGGTTCACCACCGTCTGCAACACCTCATGCCCCAGAGAAGCATCGGCAGATGCACTGACATCAAGTCTGTAAAACTTGGTGAAGGTGTGGAGAGACGACCAGGTCACGACTTGCAGACCTGCTCCACCGACGCCTGCTGTTGGAAAGCCCAAGACCCCGGCAATCACCCTGGTGGAGCGAGCTCTGACCCGGAAGGGTGCCTCCTTTCCCTGGCAGGTGTAGGCTTGTATGACCACCTGCCTGATCCATCTGCTAAGTGCAGACCTGGCAGCCACCAGGCCCCTCCTTGGCCCTTCTGGGATCACAAACAAGACATCTGTCATAAGTACCTGCTTTTTCTTCATGCAGCACCAAATAGGGTGATCTGATCGAAAGCACTGCCAGCTCCGAAACCCACCGGATGGAGGGGATCGCCACAAGAAAAGCCACCTTCAACGTGAGTGTCATCAGGGAAGCCTCCGCCATGGGTTCAAAGGGGGGCCACTGAAGTGCTGATAGGACCAGTTTGAGATCCCAGGGCTGGACTAGCTACCACTGCAGAGGCCGAAAATGTGCAGCACCCCTCATATAAGTGCGGATTAACCTATGCTCCGCGATTATCCATTGGAAAAAAATGGACAAGGCTGAGACCTGGCCCTTAAGGGTGCTGGGCTGTAGGCCATGGTGCAGACCTTTCAGGAGGAACTCCATAATTTTGGGTACCGAGAACCTCCTACAGGAGTGGTCCTTAGATTCACACCAAGGCCCTGCTAATCCTGTAGTAAATTCTAGAGGACATGCTCGAATCAAGGTCTGAATTAGAGCGATGGATAGGCCTCTCCCCTTCTCCAGGATGCTGGTCTCAACAGCCAAGCTGCTAACGCCAGCACTTGAGAATTGGGGTGCAGCAGAGGACCCTGTTGTAGAAGTTCCGGGCGGTTGGGGAGTCGCCACAGGGGCTCGACTGCCAGGCTGACCAAATCCAAGAACCACACCCTTCTGGGCCAGTGTGGGGTGATCAGGATGGTAGGAATCTGTTTGCAGTTGACCCTCTTTAACACACGACCCAGAAGTGGCAGTGGCGCAGAAGTGGCAGTTTACCCTGACCAGAGAATGGTCAGCGCGTCGCCCGCCACGGCCAGGGGGGTCTTGCACCCTGGACACGAACCTCTGAACTTTCCAGTTGTGCCGAGATGCGAAGCGGTCCACCTCTGGCACTCTCCTCCACTTGCAGAAGCCTTGAAATATTACCTGGTGAAGAGACCATTCCCCCTGGTCCACCGTCTCACTGCTCAAATAATGGGCCTGCAGATTCGCAAAGTTTTGCCCACCTCATGATGCAACTTCCTGGAACACTCCCCTGATGGTTTATGTAGGCCACAGCTGTAGAGCTGTCGGCCCGGAGCCAGAAGCCGCGCTGGATGTGATCCTCAGTCCAGGAGAACACGGAAGCAGTGCAGGAGCTGTCAAGTAACGATCCGGAGATGCAGCAGGGACCTGCTTCTCGTGTTTCTAGTGCGGAGACGGAGGGTGGAGCTGCGAACCTTGCAAATGCGGCCGCCGTGCCCCCTCCTCCCATCCTTCACTGTAAGGCCTGAGTGGGCCAAAGCCATGTCCCCAGCCGGCACCTACCTGCCCCTTCTTGTGCTTGGCAATAGGCAGGCCGCAAGGCCGAAGGCCACCCCCCCCCCTGCAACAAGGCCGCATTCCTCCTGAATGCTGGCTGCCGGCCATAATAGTAGAAACAAAAAACTAACACCTGGGAGCTTCACTCTGCACTATCCCACGCTATTGGCTTAGGGGCCAACTTTAGGAACTGAGTCGAAGCCCTCACTCCCGGTCAGCACTGTAACAAAGAAATAAAATTCCATAACACCTTTACGGTCTCGTGAAACTGCAAGAAAAGAACTGAAGAGATCCTGCCACAGCCTGCGCTAAATAGCCTGAGAGGAGCTATTTTTTTTCTATCTTGCAGTCCCCGCCTACGGCTGAGGTTAACCCATGCGCTGCCACTGGTGGTGCCCCGGAATGCAAGAGATGAGAAAAGGAATTTCCACTTCCTGTATCAGACAGAAATCTGGACTCAATGCTGTCAAATCACAGGGTGGAGCTTTAAGCGGACCTCCACTCAAAAAAGGACCTACCCCCCTCACTAAGCCTAATTGGGGGGGATTACATTCACTGTTCTCTTAGCTGTTCTCATTATGGCAGTGGGGCAGGGATTGTCTGACTGAGCATAAAATCAGCAGCTTCACAGGTGGAAATGGAGTTGTACTGTGCTGGGCTCCAGCCGTGAGATCCAGCACCTGTGTCAACCCTGACATTGGGAACAGCAGACTTGCCATCCACTTATAATAATAATAATAATGTCATTAATGGATTTGACAGTTGCTCGTTGACACTTGACACGTTGCTGCAGCACCCAATGACCCGCTGTCATCATTTCACTTTCAAATAAGGCTTCTCTGTGTCCATGATCGTGTAGATTGTCCTTCCCCAATCTCACTATGTGCCAAGCTGCCATGACACTGCGGTATCCATACTGTTTATAGCTTCCTCACTATTACCATGCAACCAACCATTACCATCTATACTGTTCACCTCCACTTATATACAACTTCACAGCCCACTCATACTATCCCCACCCTATATCACATGCATCTCACCTAAACTGTTACCTCAACAGCTTCTGGTTGTCCCTTTGCTCCCCATCCCGATAACCACCCAAATGCATTCTAACTCATGTATTTGCAAGCTTGGGTGAAATATTAAAGCAGACCTACACCAATGCAGAAACCTCACATGGGAATTCCCCCTAAACCTCTCCACCCATGCTGGCTCACATTTCGAGGTCTCAGCTGCAGTTTCTGGCCAACTGTCAGGGTGCACAAAGTCTTCATTTACATTAACAATTGACCTGTTTCCCCCTAATCTTTCTTATGTCCCACACTGACTGACACACAGAGCATCAGTGCTCGCCCAAGGGCAATGTTGGACTGGCCCACGGGAGCACCAGATGATCCTCCAATGGGCCACTATCAGGGCACTCAAGACTAAAACAATGTTTCTGGCTTACCTGGAGTGTTGCCTGACTTTGTTATTTGGTCCATAAACATACGTTTTTATATCACAATCTAATTGTGTTTTAGCTGAAGGGTGGGCCCCACAAATAAATACCTCCTGGTGGGCCCCCAACTATGTTTTCCTCTGGTGGGCCCTAAGTACACCACTCTGACCCTGTCCATGGGGACACAGCTTTGAAGAATCACAGCTTTGAAGAACCATACACAACACAAAACCCTCCATGGTAACTCCACCAGGGAGGGTCCTGGTTCACAGCAACACTAAACTAACCTAGCCTGTCTCTGCATTATTCTCCACTTAAAGGGGAACAATAGACCCCACTTTGGGAATTGGGATGCCCCGGTGTGTGTATCCTTTCCAGGTTGCCCCATACACTCACCTTCCTGTTACTCCCACAGTGCAGACTTGGCCGCGTCCAGGCGGCTTAGTGGAGCGAGTGAAAGCAAGCAAGGTGATTGGCTGAGAGGCCCACTCAGCCAATCAGGGTCATCACTTTCACTCGGCTCCACTGACTAAGCCATCTGGACAACACTGAAGGGAGCTGAGTGCGCTGCAGGCCGCACCACCAGCTCGCCTCCTAGCCATGGCATTCCCGTGCCGTTCATTCAGAAAGGCCGGGCCCACACACAGCTAGAGGTGCTGCAGCCATGGTGCAGAGACGCGGCGACGGCTCTGGGAGAAGGTGAGTGAAACTGGGCTTCCAGTGGGGGTTTACACAGCAGAGCGTCCCAATTTGGCATGCCCTAAGAAGTGGAAATTGGACAGACCTGGAGTCTTTTAGACATCAGGGCCTTCGATGTTCCTCTTTAACTGGCAACAGCTGCATATGTGTGTGGTTGGAGAGGTGTGTGACACTGCATTATGCAGCTGTTTTCTGTCCCTCCTTGTACTATCATACCATCCTTGCCTGATGTTTGTCCCCTTAGGGATTTTTGACTTCGGCTTCCCAAATTAGAATGCCACAGGGGTCAATGTTAAAGGGGACTTGAAGAATATAACAAATAATGCGCCATAAACTTTAATGAAAACGTGACTTCAGAGAATATTAAAGATAACGTACAGCCAGTGCAATGCAATGATTTTATAGTGCTCAGGTGATACATGTACAATAATAGGAAGTTACTTATAGTGGACCAAAACCCTGTCCTAGAGTCTAAAAGCCTCACTGCTCTGGTGAATCGACCCCCCCCCCAGACACCTGAATTTGTGATGCCCTGCTGTGTGAACAACTCACCAGCCCCATATTCTAACCTTGTTCCTCTAACCATCATCACATTCAGATGGTTGAGGGTTGGAGGTTCCAGGGGGCGATTCTAAGGAGTTTCACACAGTGGGAAATGACAAATTAGGATGCCCCTAGAGAGGGGTTAAAAGAGGAGGGGGGATAGAAGGTTTATGTACACATTAACGTTGAAGAAACTTTATATATATCTCTATCATCCTTGAAAACAGGTGCGGAATTGTGAAGTGTTATTCAGGAAACTTGTGCTAGGAACCGAGGAACACATTATGAATAACTCTTAGTTTTGATTGGGTAACTCTTAAAGCGATAGAGCCAAACAAATCCCCCCATACCCGACAGCAGAGCCCACAACGAAACAAATATAGATGTCCTCTGAAGGTGGAAAATTCTGGCAAGACACCCCATGTTTCACTTGTTCCCAGTATGTCCTGCTAACCTGTATTCATTCAGCCACAACTACCTCCACTACACACCCCGACCTGCTTACTCCTCGACCATCAAAACCTCAACCTACCTTTCTTCTGCCTACCTGGACTTATAAGAAGCGCATTGTGGCATCTGGTTTTCTGATGATTAAACCTGAAAGAGGTTGAAACATTTTTCTTAGCAAGCTATGCGAAATATTTACTATTTTCCAATGTTGTTGTTTACAGAGGACTCGTATATAAAACAAAAGCCTTATATTGGTTGGTCAACGCCAGCTTATTTAAATATTAAAATGAGACAGTCAGGTTCCCTTCTTATATGAATCTACAAGCATCTGTAATTAGTCTGTGTACAAATAAATACAATTCATGGTGTGTTTGTGTGGATTCATCTTCATCCGGCAGGACCATGGAGCATCAGGAGCCTGGAAAAATGGGAAAGGTTCTATTTGCTCAGTAACCCTCACTCAACTAAGGCAAGCTCAGCATGGCTACCTCACAAACTATGTGGCTAGCAATCCTGTGTGTTGGGGGACCAGAAACTGAGGGTGTCAGTGTGTGTTGCAGCTTTCGTTTCTCCAGAGATCCCATTGCAGACTGGCAGGCTGATTCATTATTAGCGCCAGGTAACCGCAGATGAGCCTCTGTACAGCGGTGCTAAGAGTGACCGCTAGTAGTCGCTCTGATTGTCCGTGAGTCGCTATTACAGAGTGCCTCAGTCGCTGTAGTCACATTACCGGCATTGAATTTGATGTGTGAGTCGCTATAACACCAGCACAGACCTATATGGGAGCGAACGGTAGGGACTGGTCAGTGTGAGCAACTCAAACCATATTCATCAAAAACAACAGCCCTACACAGCTCCGGCGCTCAAAATTGTGCCTGTGTAGCCCAGAGCGCCAGAAACCGTGTGATTAAAGGCTGTTTTTGAACACATATCCACTAGTAACAAAGCGAAAACATATGGAATTACATTGTTATTACATTCTGACATTAACACTTTAATACCAGACCTGTAATGACAATTCTGCATAAAAATATAAAAAATCAAAACAAAAAAAAATAATAAAAAAAAACCTGTTTAAAGAGAAGAAAAATAACGTCCCTTGAAATGTATGGGAGAGCGACAGGTAATACCAGGCGCTCTGGAAGGTAGAGCGCCGCCAGGATCCGCTGAGCCATATGTGAGAGGCGGTCGCTACGTGTCGCTGTAAGAGGCGCTCACCAGAATCGCCTTCATAAATGTGGTATTAGGTGCCGCGGACGGCGTTCACCTGCCACTACCTGTCGCTATCCCTTGATGAATAAAGCCCTAAATGCCTGGGCATCACTGTACACACAGGGATCTCGAAAAAGTAAGACTCATCTGGGTTGTGTAAGATTAGCAGGGAGTGACTGTTCTTCACTGTATACACAGGCAGGGCCGACATTTGGGGCAGGTAAACCAGCCAGTTCAGATAAGCAGGGGGCAGGAACTCCCATGGGGATGAGTCCACTTGTGCTCTCCATTGCAGAACATCAAAGCCGTTTTCAAATGACATAGACACGGCAAATGGCTTTGATTGGACCAGAGCCCATGCATGCACTGTTGGACCGGGAAAGGTAAGCTGTTATCGGAGAACCTCATGAATGGGTGGGGAGGAGCACATGCGATGCGCAAAGCGCCGCTCCAATCGGCCGGCAGGAACTTCCGGGAAGATGGCGGAGGGTCATGTTTATTTTGAAGGCGTAGCCCTTTAATTAAAGTTAGTGCATCTTACCTTGCCCTGCCCCTCTAATGCCTATTTAGACAAAGCGATTATTGAGCAAGAAATTGCTAAAGCGCCCGCAATTCAGCGATAATCGCTCCGTGAAAACGAGCACTGCAATCAAGCGTTTAACAAGAATTGGTCAATTGGTCGGCCGTCATATCATTTTGGCTGACCAAAAATGTTCAAAAGTGGAAACAGAATTTGTCCTAAAAAATGTGTTTTGCTATGAGAATGAGTGAGACGAGCCGTCACATTAGCGACTGTTCTAGCAATCGATTGGCCAACAAATCTTTGGTGTCTGAACCAGTTGCTCAATCGCAGAAGATTTGTATAGTCAAAGAATGATAACTCAATTTATCTGCTGGTGTAAACCCAGTATGGGGGTAACACATAAGGTAACAAGTGCCTTGTACCATGGTCCAGCCATATTTGCAAAAAATCTAAGTATCTACCAGCTGTATGGGCCAACCACAAGCTGATTTAGTGCTATTTAGGATCAAATTGTGTGGTGGATGTTCCTTGATGAGGGATCAGAAGAATTATGTATAAGAAGGGTTAGAGAAGAAAAGTAAGATTAGTCCTAAAAAGATGTGTTTTTAGGGACGGTATCAAACTATTAATATAATGCATTGATCTAATTGCTGGGGGTAGGGCATTCCACAGAATTGGTGCAGCTCGGGAGAAGTCTTATAAACAAAAGTGATTCTTAGTCAGTTCATTTGAGATGTACGGGGGGTTCAGCACCAGAAGAAAGAATATGGGGACCGGTAGTGAAGTTTGGAATAATAAATGTATTTGTGTGGTGTTTTATTTGGGTCCTAGGGGGGCCGTGGCCCAGTGGTATGTGCACAGGGTTCTTCCAGGGGAAGAGCCTCAAACCAATACCGAAGGACACAAGGGCTGGTAAACCTGCAGGGCCTGGTCCTCGGGCTAGTTGACTCATGGTTGAGGGACTTTTGCTTTTTTAAAAATGTAATAATATAATAAAAGAAAATGTCGGCTGTCATTTGTATTGTTAAAAATCTTGCTGGCTATAGCGGCATGCAGGGCTGGAGGCCCCTGGGCACAAAATCTGATGGACGTCCCATGAAAAACAGTATTTTTTTCCCTTTAAAATAACAGTCCAGCCAAGTAACTGGTGGTTGTCTGGCACCCGCCTACTTACTGGAACATCAGATCAAGTGCCTTGTGTCACTGTTGTGTGGGTGCGTGCTGCTCGGAAAATCGTCCTTTGCCAATCTAGAGGGGGTGCAGTCGCCTAACTGGTCCAGCAGAAAACAGTTTCCAGCATTGAGGTGCCAGCGGCTGTGCTTGTTGCGCACTTGGCTAAATTCAGCTCTTGTCGGCCCCAGTGTGGCATTTTCCCCTCCCATTCCCATAGGTAGTGTAGCAGTCCCCCCCCATTCCCATAGGCAGTGTGACATTCCCCCCTCCCGTTCCCCATAGGCAGTGTGGCATTCCCCCCTCCCATAGGCAGTGTAACATTTCCCCCTTCTCATGGGCAGCGTGCCATTCCCCCATCCCGTCCCCCATAGGCAGTGTGGCATTTCCCCCTTCCATTCCCTTAGGCAGTGTGGCATTTCCCCCTTCTCATGGGCAGTGTGACATTCCCCCCTCCCGTTCCCCATAGGCAGTGTGGCATTCCCCCCTCCCGTTCCCCATAGGCAGTGTGGCATTCCCCCCTCCCATAGGCAGTGTGGCATTCCCCCCTCCCATTCCCATAGGCAGTGTGGCATTTCCCCCCTCCCATTCCCATAGGCAGTGTGGAATTTCCCCCTCCCATTCCCATAGGCAGTGTGGCATTCCCCCTCCCATTCCCATAGGCAGTGTGGAATTTCCCCCTCCCATTCCCATAGGAAGTGTGGCATTTCCCCCCTCCCATTCCCATAGGCAGTGTGGAATTTCCCCCTCCCATTCCCATTGGCAGTGTAGCATTCCCCCCTTCTCATGGGCAGTGTGCCATTCCCCCATCCCATTCCCCATAGGCAGTGTGTCATTTTCCCCTCCCGTTCCCTTAGGCAGTGTGGCATTTCATCCTCCCATTCCCATAGGCAGTGTGGCATTCCCCTTCCCATTCCCATAGGCAGTGTAGTGTGGCATTCCCCCTCCCATTCCCATAGGCAGTGTAGCGTTTCCCCCTCCCATTCCCCTTAGGCAGTGTGTCATTTTCCCCTCCCATTCCCATAGGCAGTGTGGCACCCCCCTCCCATTCCCCATAGGAAGTGTAGCATTTCCCCCTCCCATTCCCCTTAGGCAGTGTGGCATTTCCCCCTCCCATTCCCCTTAGGCAGTGTAGCATTCCCCCATCCCATTCCCATAGGCAGTGTAGCATTCCCCCTCCCATTCCCATAGGCAGTGTAGCATTCCCCCTCCCATTCCCCATAGGCAGTGTAGCATTTCCCCCTCCCATTCCCCTTAGGCAGTGTGGCATTTCCCCCTCCCATTCCCCATAGGCAGTGTGGCATTTTCCCCTCCCATTCCCCATAAGCAGTGTAGCATTTCCCCTCCCATTCCCCTTAGGCAGTGTGGCATTTCCCCCTCCCATTCCCCATAGGCAGTGTGGCATTTCCCCCTCCCATTCCCCATAAGCAGTGTAGCATTTCCCCCTTCCATTCCCCATAGGCAGTGTGGCATTTCCCCCTCCCATTCCCCATAGGCAGTGTGGCATTTCCCCCTCCCATTTCCCGTAGGCAGTGTAGCATTTCCCCCTCCCATTCCCCATAGGCAGTGTAGCGTTTCCCCCTCCCATTCCCCATAGGCAGTGTGGTATTTCCCCCTCACATTCCCCATAGGCAGTGTAGCATTTCCCCTCCCATTCCCCATAGGCAGTGTAGCGTTTCCCCCTCCCATTCCCCATAGGCAGTGTGGCATTCCCCCTCCCATTCCCATAGGCAGTGTGGCATTCCCCCCTCCCATTCCCATAGGCAGTGTAGCATTTCCCCCTCCCATTCCCATAGGCAGTGTAGCATTTCCCCCTCCCATTCCCATAGGCAGTGTAGCATTTCCCCCTCCCATTCCCATAAGCAGTGTAGCATTTCCCCCTTCCATTCCCCATAGGCAGTGTGGCATTTCCCCCTCCCATTTCCCGTAGGCAGTGTAGCATTTCCCCCTCCCATTCCCATAGGCAGTGTAGCATTTCCCTCTCCCATCCCCATAGGCAGTGTAGCATTTCCCTCTCCCATCCCCATAGGCAGTGTAGCGTTTCCCCCTCCCATTCCCCATAGGCAGTGTGGCATTCCCCCTCCCATTCCCCATAGGCAGTGTGGCATTCCCCCCTCCCATTCCCATAGGCAGTGTAGCATTTCCCCCTCCCATTCCCCATAGGCAGTGTGGCATTTCCCTCTCCCATCCCCATAGGCAGTGTAGCATTTCCCCCTCCCATTCCCATAGGCAGTGTAGCGTTTCCCCCTCCCATTCCCCATAGGCAGTGTGGCATTCCCCATCCCATAGGCAGTGTGGCATCCCCCCACATTCCCATAGGCAGTGTGGCATTCCCCCTCCCATTTCCATAGGCAGTGTAGCGTTTCCCCCTCCCATTCCCCATAGGCAGTGTAGCATTCTCCCATCCCATTCCCATAGGCAGTGTGGTATTCCCCCCTCCCATAGGCAGTGTAGCATTTCCCATTCCCCATAGGCAGTGTGGCAGAATCACCCCCCCCCCACCCCGGGTGCTAGAGAGAAGAAAAATAGGGATACCCACATGAGCCATGCTCCTGTGCCGTAGCCACTGAGAGTCCAGCCGATGGCGGAGCAGTGGGCGAGCAGACAAGAGAGCAGGGTAAATTAACCCTGCCCGCTGTCCCTGCTCTGGCTATCACCGCTGCTACTTCTTGGTCTGGCATGTGCACACACTCGGGTCTGTGCAGCGGGTGGCTGTGTAGGCCATTCCCACCCACTGCTGGTTGCCGTGGAGCGCGCACTCAACAGGGAAACAAAGGCTTTATGATGTGGAACAAGTGCTGATTGGATGAGAGCCCACACATGAACGTGACATGAACTGAGTGGGCGATCTGGGTGGTTTCACACAGCAGGGCAAATTGGGATGCCACAGGGACAAGAACCAATTACCGGGATAGTTAAAATCCTGGTGATGGTATACTTTAAAGTGGAACAAAACCCGGGATTTTTACTTTCCCAGGTTTTGTCCCGTACCCTTGGGGCATCCCGATTTAGAATACCCCACTGTGTGAACCCCCCAAAATATCCAGTATACTCACCTCTTCCTGGATCTAACAGCGCATACACGAGCTGGATGAAAGCCGTCTGGCGTCACCAGGTAATTCGGCAGGTGGTTCTCATTAAAATGAATGGAGAGTGCGCGCTGCCGCACCCTCTGCATTCCCCGCAGTTAATGATCGGAGCCATTTGCCAAAAGGCAGAAGGCTCTGATTGGACGAGTGCACCACTGGAGCTGGGAAAGTGTTGCTCCTAGTTGGCCAACGCTGGAGTCTTTTAGTCTCCAGGGATGGCGTGGGCTGTGATTGGTCCATGATAAGCACCCCTAATTCAGGATGCCCCACTGTGTGCACCCCCCACAATCACTCCGCTAGAACTCACTCACCTTTCTGGGGGTTCCCTGCTGTGTTAGCGTGCTGTGGCTGTATCCCCTGCAGATCGCTCCCACACGTAGCCATGCAGATAGGCTGGGGGCAGTACTGCGGCTGGACCACAGGGAGGCCGGGAATGTGTCCACTCCTGTTCCTGTATGGCAGCGCTCTAGACAGGGCCGAATGCCGAGCATTAATATGCATGGCATACAACCCTGATTGGATAAGAGCCCCCACATGCACTTTTTTTAGGCGATCCAGGGGGTTTAAAATTAGGATGCCCCAGGAAAGTTCAAAGGAAACTTCAAAGAGGAAAAACAGATCATATTTTAAAGTGGACAAAATCCCGTGCTGATTGGCCCTGGAATCAGGATATTTCAAGACCACTTGATTCCCTATCACTGGGGCATCCAAAATCGGGATGCCCCACTGTGTGAAACCTCCTCAGGTAGCCCGCTATACTCACCTTCTCTCCAAGTCCCACTCCTTTAGCAGGGCGTGTGCCTGTACCAAGCATTTGTGAATGGTGCAGGCATGCTTGGCGGATCTCAGCTAGACTTGGCTCATTAGAAAAGCCAAGCTGAGTTTTCATCAGTGTTTTTGAATGTGCTAATTGGATGGGAGGCCATACATGCGCCATAGGACCGGGGAAGGGTGAGCCAGATTGGGGGACCTGGGAGTATCACACAGCAGGGCATCCCAAATTGGGGTGCCCCGGGAGCAAGGACCAAAACCCTGGATAGTCTAAATCCTGGGTTATGGTTCACTTTAAAGTGGAACAAAACCCAGGGTGGCCTTTTAGATTCCAAGGCCAGCTGATGGGGCATCCCAGCTCTTCTGGCGGCCACCTAAACATCCGAGAACCGCATCTTTGGGATGTGTGCATGCTCCTGCCACCAGAAATTGAGATAGGCTGGAGGTGGGAGTGCGCTGCTAGGGATGTACAACAAATGGCCCTGGACCAGAGCCCGCTCATGTAGTGTAGGACCAGGGAAAGGCAAGATTGTATGGGCGTATTTGGATGCCCCGGGGGAAGTGGGGGTGCGGACTGGGGGCTAGAGAGGGGGGCAAGGTGGTGCGGACTGGAGGCTAGAGAGGGGGGCAAGGTGGTGCGGACTGGAGGCTAGAGAGGGGGGCAAGATGGTGCGGACTGGAGGCTAGAGAGGGGGGCAAGGTAATGCGGACTGGAGGCTAGAGAGGGGGGCAAGGTGGTGCAGACTGGAGGCTAGAGAGGGGGGCAAGGTGGTGCGGACTGGAGGCTAGAGAGGGGGGGAAGGTGGTGCGGACTGGAGGCTAGAGAGGGGGGCAAGGTGGTGCGGACTGGAGGCTAGAGAGGGGGGCAAGGTGGTGCGGACTGGAGGCTAGAGAGGGGGCAAAGTGGTGTGGATTGGAGGCTAGGGATGGAGTTTAGATCCGGATTGGAGGCTAGGGAGGGGGTTTACGTGGAGGTGAGGATTGGAGGCCAGGGAGGGGGTTTAGGTGGGGGTGTGGATTGGAGAGCTAGGGAGGGGGTTTAGGTGGTGGTGCGGATTCGAGGCTAGGGAGGGGGTTTAGATTGGAGGCTAGGGAGAGGGTTTAGGTGCAGGTGTGGATTGGAGGCTAGGGAGGGGGTTTAGCTAGGGGTGCAGATTGGAGGCTAGGGAGGGGGTTTAGGTGGGGGTGCAGATTGGAGGCTAGGGAGAGGGTTTAGGTGGGGATGCAGATTGGAGACTAGGGAGGGGGTTTAGGTGGGGGTGCGGATTGGAGGCTAGGGAGGGGGTTTAGGTGGGGGTGTGGATTGGATGGCTAGGGAGGGGGTTTTGGTGGTGGTGCAGATTGGAGGCTAGGGAGGGGGTTTAGGTGCAGGTGTGGATTGGAGGCTAGGGAGAGGGTTTAGGTGGGGGTGCAGATTGGAGGCTAGGGAGGGGGTTTAGGTGCAAGTGTGGATTGGAGGCTAGGGAGAGGGTTTAGGTGGGGGTGCAGATTGGAGGCTAGGGAGGGGGTTTAGGTGGGGGTGCGGATTGGAGGCTAGGGAGGGGGTTTAGGTGGGGGTGCTGATTGGAGGCTAGGGAGGGGGTTTAGCTGGGGGTGCAGATTGGAGGAGAGGGAGGGGGTTTAGGGGGGTGCGAATTGGAGGCTAGGGAGGGGGTTTAGGTGAGGCTCGAAAGCTGTGTAGGGGGGTGCGGATTGGAGGCTAGGTGAGGTTGTGGGTAAGTGGAGGGTATATGTGCCAGACCTAAAGGTAGCAGCACATACATGGCCACACGCAGATGTGTACCAGGCTCACACATAACACACAGAATACATGGGATCATTCTCGCCCAGGCGATCAGGTTGGAGGATCTGCACAAGGCACCAGTATGAAGCCTCAGTATATTGTGCAGCCCCGACCCATCCAGCCCAACCAATCCCAGCACCGCCCCCTGCAGTGTAGCTGTCCCAGATTACTATTACCCTCAGAATATCTAGGAGCAGGGGGCGGACCAGACGTCCTTCTGGGCGGGGTTTACACCTGATAAGTCTGCTGCCAGCATGAATAGCCCCGCCCATAGGAAGGTCTGCCCCCGCCTCGCTCCTCCCAGATTGACAGCAGCTCCTCCTGCACTGTGATCGGGCTTCAGGCCCACCCAGAAGTCTTTGAGGTTTGGGCCCGGAAGTACTGCAAATGAATACTCGGCCTGGCGGCCGGTGCATAGCTGCTCACTACCCCGCCGTGGCGGCCTCGGGCTCACCGCCACGGCGCAGGACATCGTCTGACGGCGCGAGACCACGGTGGAATCGTGACAGTTGGGAGGTATGCGCCCTACTTACCCGCAACCTGCCACCCACAACCCCACCTAGCCTCCAATCTGCACCCCCATTACCAGCTGTGTACCCTCACCTAAACCCCCTCCCTAGCCTCCAATGCGCACCCCCACCTAAACCCCCTCCCTAGCCTCCAATGCGCACCCCCACCTAAACCCCCTCCCTAGCCTCCAATGCGCCCCCCCACCTAAACCCCCTCCCTAGCCTCCAATGCGCACCCCCACCTAAACCCCCCCCAGCCTCCAATGCGCACCCCCACCTAAACCCACTC